>CM059585.1:98210833-100800000 GCA_030407085.1 Trichopria drosophilae
CGCTGACGATGTTCGATTATTGACTACTTTCTCTGTAACACTGGCAGTTGAAAAAATCGACCGAGTGTATGCAATGGGTTTCCGCAAGCGATACCTACAGTACTTTCACACAAGTATACAAAATCACAGTCATGCAAGAAAGCCATAACACCATATGCGGATTTGGTCACCATTTACGCTATTCGGATACACGACATTCACTTCCTCGTAGAATAAGGATGTCGATTCTTCATTTTTCTGTCAAAAACTTTGTATGCACAATTACAAGGGGGGAGCGAATAAAGAATTTTAATATCTGGAAGAAAAGGTAAGCAAATACATTAAAAAAAAACATAAAAAAATTTAATAGTGAAGAATAAAAAAAAGGTAAAAAACAGAAATCAAATAAAAAAAAAAGTAAAACAGAAGATTCTCAAAATCGTCTACCTCCTCGCGGTGAGAATCGGTAAACTAGAAATATTTAAAGGCAAAAGACGTTATTTAAAATTCTGAAAACGTGGTATGCTATTCCATGTACGTCAAGTTAAATATTTTTTAGTAATTTTTTAATTTCGCAGATTGCAGCTCCATCTGTTAACAAAAATAATTATAATAGGTAAAATTTACGTAACTTTTTCTGAAGAAGAGAAATCTGCAATAAAATTTGGGAGTTCCCATTTAAAATTTTTAAGTTTCCCCCTCCATCACCCCCAGCCTGTGGGGGTGGGGGGTCGTGTTAGGTGTCACTGGATAGCTCTCTTGAAACCATTAAATACGTGTGTTTTTACTTTTTTGATCCGTTGTGTTTTTTGCGAGATTTTTAAAACTTTTTAGAATAATTTTTTAATTTCGTTGATTACAGCGCCATCTGTCAACAAAAACAATTATAATGGTAGGCAAAATTTACGTAACTTTTTCTGAGGAAGCAAAATCTGCAATAAAAATTGGGGGTTCCCATTTAAAATTTTGAAGTTACCCCCTCTATCACCCCAAGCGGGTGGGGGTGGGGGGTTGTGTTAGGTGTCACTGGATAGCTCTCTTGAAACCATTGAATACGTGTGTTTTTACTTTTTTGATCCGTTGTGTTTTTCGCGAGATTTTTAAAACTTTTTAGAATAATTTTTTAATTTCGTTGATTACAGCGCCATCTGTCAACAAAAACAATTATAATGGTAGGCAAAATTTACGTAACTTTTTCTGAGAAAGCAAAATCTGCAATAAAAATTGGGGGTTCCCATTTAAAATTTTTAAGTTACCCCCTCTATCACCCCCAGCGGGTGGGGGTGGGGGGTTGTGTTAGGTGTCACTGGATAGCTCTCTTGAAACCATTGAATACGTGTATTTTTACTTTTTCGATTCGATGTCGATTTTCCGAGATATTTGAGTGTTTCCATACTTTTCGGACACCCTGTATAATTCGTCAAAGATATCTTGAAATTGTCGAAAAGATCTCTGACGGATATCTTTTAGATACTATAAGACATCTTTTAGATATATCGAAATAGTTATTTTCGTATCAAGGGCGTAAAAGAACTTTGCACCCGTAGGTGATCACCGGGCGCGAGGGGCTGGCAAAGACTAGCCCTGGGGGATAGGGGGTCGAAACGTCGAAATTTGATGAAAAACAATAGGGTAATTTTTTTGCCGCGATGACCAAATTCAATACTTTTTCAGACAATAGTCATAAACATTTTAAACCAGTTTTTATGGCATTATCGTTGACTTTAGGAAGAAAATGCATACAACCTTTTTTGTAGAGAATTTCATGCTCTATCTTTTTTGTTTGAAACATTTTTTAATAAAATTTGTATTTTTCAAAATAAATGCAAAAAACTACAAAGAAACTTAATTGGGGCTAATTTTTTTTAGTAATGGACGGGTGGATCTACCCCAAAATCTAATCAGATCTAAGTTATGCCAAGACGCGTATTTAAAAAAAAATGTATGTTAATACGCTTATCCGTTCACGAGTTATCGCGAGACAAAAAAACGGGACGTACGGACGTACGTACGTACAAGATCACGGACACAAATTTTTTTATTGTTGATTTGGGTTCCTTAGGGTCTGAAACGTCGACATTTGATGACAAACTATATGGTAATTTTTTTGCCCGAAGTGACCAAATTCAATACTTCGTCCAGACTTAGTCTGGGTCGAAGTAATGAAATTGAAGATCCGTACAGTATAGAAGATGGCGATGATAATAATGATAATATATTGCTGCAGGAAGGGAATTCGTTATCTGATAATGCACTTTTTAAAGACGCAGATGTTGAATACGATTGTGAAAGCTATTGAGTATTGGAAATCGGGGAAAAAACGTAAGGTAAAACTGGAGACAGTGCAAGTGGTGACGCAGTGAAGACAGTGAAGGACGCAAAAAAATGTTCATGCTGTTTCACCCCCTAAAAACGTTTTACCGCCGATAAGAAAAAATACGTATCCCTTAATTTTTGGTGTACTCCAACATATCCAAATTTCAGAAAAATCGGCGTGTATCACTTGGGTAGTGGTACTTGTGAGTTGGATAGATTCGTCAGGATCGATTCCCTATCCAGTGGCACTTCTTGATCATTTAGAATAAAACTCAAAACCATAGCTGTCGACGATAAAGCTGCTCCTGTAAGATCCTGAAAATCCTGAAAATGATTGTCTTTTGCTCGTGCTTTCGGATGAAGGTCCGCTGCGATTTCCTCATTTAGAGAAGGGCTTTCTAAATTGACCTGGCCCTTCCTTGATATGGAAGACAGCAGCGCCTCTCTTTCCTCTTTATTCAAAAGACCTTTAACCTATCGGCTACTTCGGGCATTAGCAAAATTTCGTCTATGGACTGTTTCAGCGGGTTCTCTCCTAAGAACATTGATGTTTCGTTATCTCCCTCTCCTGTCAACATGTCCTCGTCTTCTGCTTCGTTATTCTCATTGACCAAGTCTTTGATGTATGAAAGGAAGAACCAATATATTGTCCTTTACATTGATTCATCTACAATCAATTATAGGCGTATTATATTTTGGTTAATATCGTCTTCAACAAGAGAATATCGAAGATCGGCCATTTTGAAACGTTATGCACATTATGGCTTCAACTTTCTTTGAAACTCTTGTACATTGTTTCCTTTTCTCTTTGGTTCTTCATTAATTTTTAACGAAACTCGGAATGCAGCTTCCATTTCAAAGAAATTTATCTATACAATTTATTTTTGTGTAAACCGTCTTCGACAAGGAATTATCGAAGATCGGCCATTTTGGATTTTTTGCACATAGCTTCGACTTAATTTGAGCTCCCGTGTCTCGTTCTGACCGAAAACTTCCCAAATCGGTTTTAATTTAAAGAATGAAAAAGCAAAGAGAATATTATAACTGAGATTTTAACTCACTTGTGTCTCAGAAGGCAAGAACTTTGTCTAGCTTCTTTGGACCGATCTCAGTAGCGACGGTTCGCGGTTTTGCCTGAAATCATAAAGAACAACGAAAATGACGAACATAAATTACCTTCATAAAAAAGCGACTCCTGGTCAATCTGTGAACCGATTTCATTCGTCTCATCCATTGTTGCCATCTCGGCGAGCACCCGATTCATTTCGATTTCTAATTCTCTTAATCTTTCTTCTTTGTTCTGCCTTTCCATCGTAGCGTGAAGTGTCGTCATCAAGCGTCAAGAAACGAATGGCTAGGTAGATGGGAGGGGATATGTATAACAATTTCCCTTATGAATGAATGATGAATGAATGAATGAATGAATAATAATTTTTATTGGCTCAACTTTGAGTTACATCGCCATCAATTTCCCTTAAATTACTCTAAAAAAGTGGCGTCATCTGGCAACAAGTTGCGGTACTACGTAGTTATACCTTCGAACAAGACAACGAAATATAATTTCAAATTTCGCACCACTGCGCTAATATTATCATCAGACGGTTTTCGGTCAGGACTTTTCGGTTCGGGCTTTTTGTCACAAAACCAGTCATACGATCGCTGTCCAATTATTATGATATTATTGTGAATAGTTTAGTTAAATATCTTCCTTATAATCTCTCCCCCCGCGAAAGTATCGCCACAGGACGAGCATGTCAACAATGAGGATGCAGTGGGGATAGGCGCGTGTTTCAAAACATCTAGTCAATCACGCTGTAGTGGTATACGCACATGATAGGGCCCCGTGAACATCACATAATTAGCGCGTTATACAAATATTGACACTCACACTATGTACGCCCAGACCGCGTGTAATTCAAATAGGGTACTGTACCCTTACAATACTTTCCTTCGCCATTCACTACATTATTGACAACATCAAGTTTCAAATATAAAAGAACTACCACATTCATCGAAACCACAGGACAAATTCTGAGTAACATTTTTGTGGTACTTTTGGTGCTGTAAAAAAGGCTGTACGTTATTGGTATTATCGTCCACAAAATACACCGAAATACGATATTGGTGTTATTAAAAGTTTGAACTTTTAAGAGCCACAACATTCTACTCGATAAAAAATAAGCAATATTCATACCTCAAGTCAACATTGCTGAAGTAACATATATATTATTCCCAACTCTTGTATTATATATACAAGATTAGTATTGCAATGGATTATATATATATATATATATATAAATAATAATTTACGTTCGTCTTATAAATTCACAAATTTTTTATACCATGGAACTTTCTAGACTGGTCTGATTGAGGACTTCGATGCTTTTCGACGGCAAGACGAATGTACAGTAAGCAATGCGCACCTCGTTCCGTAACTGATTCTTGAATTTTCGTTACACTTTAGTAATATTAAATAACCGAACGTAAATATATGATCCTGTTTCGCAATTTTAAGTGAAGTTTAGTAAAATTTTTCCTTCAGTAACAACATTTGGTAAAATTAAGTTACTGTGGTAATTTTACTAACGTTTCTAACAGTGTACCCTAATAAGTGTGCCACAGTAAATAAATGCAACATTACATTTTTAAAAGTTGGAAGCATTGTCAAGTTCCAAGAACTACAGAGCTGTAGAGATTTTAAGTTTTTTAAATTATCGTATACATGTTACTGCCCAAAATATTTACTATGCGCTTATTTTGTATAGGATCTCAATTCCCTTTACTTCTTTTATAAATTATCAGTATAGTTTTATTGCATTTAATTAAGTAACACGTATCTAATAATCCAAAAACGGTAAACAAATTTATAAACTAACATAGCAACTTATACTGTGCTTTCAAAATTTGCTATTTATGTTTATGATAAATGCAATACTTATTCTTTACAAATATGTACGCAATTAGGCTAGGATAAATGTAAATATATTGCAAATATTGAAGGTATAAGGATAAGATATAACTGAGATTGTAGAAATAGTTGGGTTAACCTACCAAAATAAAATTAAACTTCACTGACACTGTACTATATTTTACATTTTATTTCACTTTTTATTATACGTATTGCCTATTTGACATAAAGTGGAACCTCGTAAATCCGAGCCTCCCCACGGACGGACTTTTTCTTCCCCTCTTTTGCTTATAGATCCACGTCCAGTCCTATTCCGGCGTTCCTGATATATATAATAAAATTAGGGGATAGATGGTGAACGGGCGGTGGGGTGAAAACACGACATAACGAGCGGCGATAGTGGGGATGAGTGGAACGTCAGAAACAACGGAATTGAGAGGTTCACAACGCACGGATTTGCGAGGTTCGACTATATATCATGTTAAGTCTCTACGAGTGTCGCCTTACCTATAAGCCTTTCAGGTATATAATAATAGCTGCGATATAAAAAATTTGTTAACAGAGTTGCACAACTTTCAAAGTGCGTTTTTTTAATAAGGCAATAATGTGCATTTAATCAGAACGTTTATGAAGTCAGCTTACGAAAATCATTATTCGGGGGTTTTAGAGGTCTCTGATTACGAATCTGAAATAAGTTTTCAAAAATTCAAAATGATATATCCAACATCTGCAGGTAAAACCTATTTAAAACCTTTTCTGTTAAGTAAAAGTATTCATAACAAAAGTTGAACAATTTTGTTACAATTAATAATTATTATGTTTATAGTTTTTATAAATAATATTATAAAAATAATATTTATTATGTACTTTCAATCTGAAAGAAATAAAGTCGTACATTTTTATTTATATCTATTATTACCGATATTTGTTATATCCAAATCGAAAACTAGAAAACAGAATATTGTAAAAATACAACAAAAAACTTTTTATTCTGAACTTTTATGCGTAGTCTAAAATACATGTAAATCGTAATGTTCTAAAAATGTTTCTAGAATCGCCACATTAATCGAAAGACTTAAAAATAAATATGTGTGCATTAGTAAGCTAGTATAAACTTCGAAAAATACAACTAAAGCTACGTTCATTTATAATTATTATATGCTTATAATAATAAATATAATTTTATTGTTAGTATTAATATTTCTTTTGAAATTAGGTTACAGTAAACAACAACACGAATTATGCTCATTTTCGTTTATTGGTATAAAAAGTATGCTCAGTACAAACACAACAAAATTGAATACAAAATACACTAAAATTCAGGAAGAATATAACATTATATTATGTGCCGCGTAACAATAAAATCAGTATTATCGAGTTCGAATAACAAACAAGGTGTTTTTGAAACTAACATATCGTACTCGATTTTTTTCTCAATACTTGTATCTTCCACAACACTGTAGGCAAAGTAATGTTTATTAAACCCGAGAACTTGTAGTGGGGTGTAAATAAAATAAAACTTATTACCTATACCATATATCTTTGATATCCTACCAAATTCTGGCATACCATCAAGAATATCAGCATTGATGATCACTCCGCTGTTATAAGTTACATCATTTATAGTGATCGAACTTATGTTGTATTTGATTGCATTTGGTGGAAAGTGTATTGAAGTAGTTTTATCTAATATACCTTCACATGAAGTTACGTACATATTTTTATATTTTGTAGTATAGAAATTTCCTTGATTCATTCGATATTTGACAGATATGTCTGTCAATATATCCAATGGGCCTGCTTGTGCACTTTTTTCCAATTCCCTATGTTTAGATTCAAAAGGTAATGTTGATAATTTTATTAAAGGCCCTATTCTTTCCATTAATCTTGCATAATGTGTTAAAAAGTGAAATGTCGGTTTCAAATCTCCGTACAGCTTTTTGTACAACTGATGGTGTTCGGGTATTAACATTTGTAGCTCCAAGACATGCGACTGCATTAGTGTCGGAGATGTCGTTATATTTATTATTGATCGTAATTTCTTGTACAATTTCCAAACTCTGTTGTCTTGTGGAACACAATTTCCGACGAGAATGCCAAAATATCGCGTAAAAAATAGTATTTGCGGCGCTGACATGTTTAATTTCTTATTGGCTTTTAAATACTCTTTGCTTATTTGTGGTGGAAGATTTGAAGATTCGAAACCAAAATCAACTGTCCCTAATTGATAATTTATATATTCTATAGAAAAACATTTATCGTCACATGTTAAGGTCAATAGTATATTTGACATCACACAATTGCATACTCCTTCAAATAAATCATGCATTATATCAGCCGTTTGATTTTTAATTACATGAAAATCATTCAATTGATTAAAAATGCATTCCTCTTTAATGCCTGTCGCCGCACTGTCTAAAATTTTGATGTCCTCTTTATATTTTTCGACACTTCGTAAAAGCGATTCGTCTTCTGTGCATAATGTTTTTATGGTGTGGGAATTGGCATAACAAAATCTGCAGAATGCACTGAGCGTAAACGATTTCACAAAACCAAAAATATCATTCAGTGCAAGATTATCACCCATAATCAAGCTAGGAATGAAGTATATTTTGTGTCGTTTGTTACCGACAGTGATTACTATGCCATCATTTCTTAATGCGTGTAAATCATTTATGAAATGGTCAAACTTATAGTTTCCGCATATTTGTTGTTGCTTGCCGTAAAACAGTGAACATAATATAATACTACCTAATTGCATTGCGAAATTAGGTGGGAAGCACGGTATTGTCGCATAAATAGCTCCAACATCATTATTACCCGATTGGGAATGTAACAGGCTACCAGTTTCAATAACATCGAAGTGAGCAATTAAGGGTAAAACAATTCCATCCTCCTTTTGAAATTTTCTGCTTTGTTCTTTCCACAATGAACTTTGAACAAAATTCATCAGTACACGGTCATTATTCTTCAAAAATTCCATGTACGACATCATAGAATCAAATAATCCATCTATTTCCAGTAATTTAGTAAGTGAATACTTCATACTTAGATGAATAAAAGGCCGTTTTTCAATAATGAAGGGCAGTGGATAATATGAGTCGATGGATTTTTGTTTGGCCATACTCGTTACCGGTTCAACGAATGAATCTACGTTCTTGTAAATTGTATGTCGGTTACATTCAGATTCATAATTTTCGAATGGATCTTCATATTTTTTGAATGTTTTATTAATTTCGTCCTTTGCTTCGTCACTTATTGATTTACTTAAACTTTCCTGTACTTTTCCTAATAGTAAAGGATTATAGCAGTTCGTAACAAATGTTCTGAAATGTTCTATGATAAACTGAATATCACTTCGTGTTAAATTTAAATTATCATACAACTGAGAAGTTAGTTGCAGGATTTCTTTGTTTATATCCATCTTTTATAAATTTAATTTCAATTTTACGATAGATATTTGTAATTTCCCTATATAAATAAATTAGTCCACTAATTTTAAACTATAAATGTTCGTTTACATTTCAATCACTTCACGTTCACTGGATCCTTTCTTGTACTGGAGATAGCGTCAGATTTTCGTTCAACGGTTCGATCTTACCGAACATAGCACATATCACTTTCCGAGAAAACCCGACTGATGCTGCCGGCACTGCATTGTTTATCAAAGTAATGATTTCAGATTCTTCTTATGCACAAATGTTAAATCGTATGCCTACTGTCAACTAGATAACTTGCTATAAAATCAAATTTGTTCACGAATTTCCGTAAAACACTAGAAAACTCTTAGCTACACGTGTCTATACACAAGACCGCCAAAAGAATAACCATGGAGCGTGTAACATTCTTGTCCAAGCTTAAACCCAAACAGTCGACCACTCCTTTGCGTCTGCGTGGATGGTTGTGAATGGCCCATGGTACATACAATAAGAAAGGTATAGCAACGCGCATGCTGGAGAAGGGAGGAGGAAAATCGAGCGACCAACCACAACGCTGTAAGTTTTTCGACTATGCTGTATTGCATATTCTCAGAATTCCAATCTATAAAACTTACTGTTTTGTGATTGGCTGCCCACTGCGCAATATCCTAGTTGCTGTGCCTTTCTTATTGTACCATGGATCGGCCATTCCGTATATCTTCAGGTATATCGATACTCGAAGTTTAAACGTGACTTTCTGTCTCTTTGTTTCTCTTTATTTTTTTTATGCTATTTTTTTTATTTTATCTTTATATATGATAATATTTGAAAAAAGTCTAAAAACTTACCCCTGTGAAGCCAGCCCGCTAGGGGAAATTCTTCCAGATGTCATAATTTTTATTAGACATGGAATTTTTTTTATTAGAGAGAGTATTAAAAAAGGATCTATTAACTAATTAAATAAATAAATAAAATACACATTTTTGATATACACATCCTCAGTTTTAACCTTAATATCCAATTGACAGAATCGAGAAACTTCGATCCATTAAAATTTTAGGAATATTTCATATAATAAAAATATCTCCGTTAATAACATTTCATGTTAATTATTAAATTGTTATAAATTTCACAGAAACGTACTTCTGTGAATGTGTACGTGTTACAAAAGTAAATTAAATTAATTTGGCGAATGAATTAGTAGTGTTTACTCTTTATCAGTAAAAATTATTGTTCATTGTATTATAGAACGTACTTTTTCACTTTTCATTGGTAGATACACTAATTTACATGTAGAGAGTAAAGTACATTAATAATTTTTAACTTTAAATGCACATGATTAGGTAGATTCTTAAAATTTCACTCAAATTTGGTTGAAATGAAAATTGCCTTCGTAAATTAGTAATGTGACGTCAACACGTTTGCAACATATGCCGCAACGATGAATGCCCCATACTCAAGGCGAGTTCTTCCGAAGAGCGCCAGGTGGCGTCGAAATCGTTGAGTACAGTAGCACATCATTCGGCATAAGTAGAGTAAAGCCGTGCAACGTTCTTCGTAAGTTCTCACATCGTGTACACTTATCCCAAAAAGTAATATCACATATTTTAAATTTCGAATGATTATAATGCATTATAAAAATACTCGAGCTTTCGAAATGTAATAAGCAAAAATTAGTGTGGTATTTTTCGGTCATAATAAAATGATAAACGATAATAATATTGAATTAAATATTGTAATTGAAAAATGAAATTTGTAGTAATGAAGAGGAAAGGACAAAAAGGAAATAGTGCATTACTCAACAAGGGAGGCATTCTTTTTTAATTTCCGAGGGAAGTATACGATTGTTCTTTATGGCCGAGAGGATAAAGATTTCTCTTGGTGTGAAGAAAAGTTGTTTATTTAAAAATTATAAGCTTATAAAATTAATAACATACGTTTCGACCCTGATGGCCTGATATGGGTCCTATTTAGTAAACAAATACGAAAATCGATTGACTTGTATTTATATTAAATGCCTGACAAACTTATAATATATACTGTTGGTTTATGTGTGCTTGAACTGACATTTTAATTATGAGTAAAAACATTGACGACTTGTTGTAGGTTTGACTTTTCAGGTCTTATGTTGACGGTGTTTTTTTCCTTTTTAATAAAAAAGTTTTCAACATGGGTTATTGTCTTCCAATTACCGGGTAACTAAAATTCTCGTGTTTGAAATCCCATGAATAGGTTGTTTTCAACTTATGATCTATTAGGCCCGTGAAATTCTCTTCATTAGAGGTGAAAATATTCTTTTTGTGTTCTTTTAATCGCGCATCTAAAGGTCTTACTGTTTTACCAATGCACGAATTGTTACAATCTAAACAAGGAATTTTGTACATTACTACTTTTTATTTCTCAAGTGGTAATTTGTACTTTCCAAGTTTAATGTTTGCAATGTTGGTTTCAAAAGGTGAAAAAACCATTCTAATGCCTCTGTTACAGGTTTTACCGATTTTATCTGAAAATCCTTTAATATAAGGACAACTGATTATTTTAATACTTTGTGAAGCTGATACAATGCTATAGTTTAATACTTAAACTAGATCTTGAAGTTGAGTTGATAATCCGTATATTCTAATAAAACATATTTTGATGTATAGCAATGGCCATTACGGTTCAGATGTTATTTATATTTTAATAACAAAATTTATGGCTACAAAATATTACATGCCCAACTTTTCGACTCCATGACGGCTCCTCTTCAGGGGCCATGGAGTCATGGAGTCGAAACGATGGCATGTAATATTTTGTAGCAATAAATTTTGTTATTAAAATATAAATAACATCTGAACCGTAATGGCCATTGCTATACATCCAAATATGCTATAGTTTAATGTGTTATTAAGAGTCCTTTTATTACTACACTGATCAATTTATTTAATTGGATAGCCATTTTCTGATAAAGCTTTTTAATAATTTCTAGATTTTTTTGGTGAAAATCAGAAGAGGATAATTTAATGTTGCGATCAATCAACCTATCTTATCAGAGAAAGGATGTACCGTGTTAAAATGGAGATATCTTCGCACCCATGTTAGTTTATGGGACCAATCTAATTTTAAACTATCATCTGCCTGAATCAGAATTTTGACATCGAGATGAGTAGATTGTGCAACTAGGGAACAAAACAGGTGTTTGCCGATGAGTGCGAGTTTGCTGCACAATCGAAGCGAGGACGGCATTTCGCACGAGGCTACAAATGCCTGGTCTCTCTTGTTGCACATACTATTTTCTCATACGAGGGCGTGCTATTTTGCTCCCGCGATATAGGGAGCAAAATAGTATTTTTTACGCTCAGAATGCGAAAATAGTATATTATAAAACTAGTGCTTAAAAGTTCATTCTACGAATGTGAAGGGTTGCGGCCCGAGCCGAAGGCGAATGGAATGGGTTGGTCTCCATTTATATAAGAGGTGAATATTCGGGCTAGGTGTTGATGGAGAGAAGTGAATTTCTTGGTAACCCGTCAATTGATCGAAAGGTACAATTGGTCGAAAGCACAATTGGTTGAAAAACATTTGGTCGAACACACAATTGGTCGAATAACAATTGGTCGAAAAACAATTGATCGAAAAATAACTGATCGCATGTACAACGGCCGGAAAGTAATGGGTGTCCGAAAAAATGACATATGGAATTAATTCCCTCTGCTGTGGGTCTGTCTAACTTTCCCATCGTTTTTCGCTAAATATTTTTAATTTGGATGTTGGGTTAAGTGGTTTGATTATAGTATAGGATAGGTTAGAGGTTATGTTAGTAGTATGGGGGGGGGGGCGGAGCCCCCCAGGAACACTCTAAGATTTCGAATATTATGTCCGGGAAACTTAGATGATGTTAATGGGTGACGGAAAAAATGACCGCAGAAAAAATGACCAGGAAAAAATGACTAAAGCACTGATAGGTGGATGTGGGTTAATTTTGTTTTTTATTAACGTAGTTAATAAACCGCAGCCCCCCCCCCCCCCCCACCCAGGAGGCATCCGACATCGTTGAAATGATGTCAAATAACAACATAATTTTCTCCATATGTCATTTTTTCGTAGATCCATCTGAAACGTTTCAACAAATGTTTTTCGACCAATTGTTATTCGACCAATTGTGCGTTCGGCCAATTGTGTGTTCGACCAATTGTTTTTCGATCAATTGTTTTTCGATCAATTGTCGTCGAATCGAATTTCTTCCACCAGTAGTTCTTAATTTCATACCAGCCCGGCGAGGAGAAATTCCACACTCTTTTGATGGCATTATTCACCTCTGATGCACTGACGGGTGGGCAATCTTCACTTTGTTGTGTGAGTTCGTCACACAACTCGGTAAAGATTTCAATACCTGGAGTGTCTGCATTAAGCCTGGATGTTTTCTCATAGATGCTTCCCCAGAATTCCTCAACCGAGGCCATCGCCGAAATCTCGCGTGAGGCTGCGATCCGATGTTTGAAGAGCTTGGAAGGATTCGTCTAAAATGTTGCATTTTGTCGAATTCCATCCTCCCGTCTTTGCAGCCTCTTTTTGGCATCGGTCAAAACCCGAATTTTATCCACCAAACGTTGCTTGAACTAGAGCAACTTCAGCTTGTTCAGTGTATGATAGTACGTCCGCAGTTTTTGAGCGAACTTCTCGACTTTAGCCGTAAATGAACGGCCAGATGTTAAATAGTCGATCACACACTGAATTGGGGAAGCGAGCTTCCGTGTCAGTCGAATTTTGCTGTTCAATTGAGAATTGCGTTTTGTAATCTGTCGATTCCCCGATATCTGTGTCAGATTTCGTGGAGTCACCAGATCACTCGCAGCCTCGTAAATAGCACAATTGACTTGCCAAAGGTCGCAGTCATCCGGAAGTAAGCTATTTGCTCTATCTACTTCTCGTTGTTTAGGCAAAATGTTTGTTGTCAAATTTCGCCTAAACACGAGTGTCGTGCTTTCATAATGTGGAGCATCTCTCCCAGCACCGCGTACGGGCTCAGTTGTTATTGCCCGCACATCCGGTACCGGTGGACAGCTGGGAACAACGAAACCTATCCGCCTTAGATAGGCCACATAGTCTGTTTGTTCATAAAGAATTCCAGCAGCAATATTTGGAAATTCTCCACTCTCCGGAAATGCGGGTTCAGAATCGAAGGGCGAGTAAAAATGAATTACACTTGAAGTTATGCTCTTCACAATTTATTTTTCGCAACTTTAGTTTATAACTAATTCGCATCACAAAATGGCGCGTAATTAGGACAACGTGGCCGAATCGCAATTGTCTGAACACGTTAATAGTGTGCGATAATTAACAATTAGTATGGAGACGTATGAATCACAATTAGTATGAATCACCAAAAGTGTGAATTCGCGATCGTACACTTTTGAATCGCGGTTTGAGTTCGTGATTTTGTGCGCAAACTTTTCCGACGTGAAAAAGGCACCTTAAGCGTTCCCGATCACGAGAAAATCTGAGCGCGTTGCGGAAATCGTGTCCGAATTCACTCACGCGGAAGTAGACGGTGCTCCCCGCGGAATCCGCAATTATCAAATCCGAAAAGGCGCTTTCCCGCGAACGCGCCAACTAGACTTATTTTCAAAATAGTGAGTGTCGGCAACATGCCGTAACTAGTCCCTACATATATCGTACGCATACACAAACATAGTCTCTTAAATGTTGTTGAGAAAAGCGATTTGCCAGTTCGGGATGCATTATTGCAAATCGATTATGCATTCGCGCCATGTAGCCTCGCTGTTGCGAACAGTGCTCCTCGTAGCAGCGCATCAGATCTTGCCTGAGATCCTCCGTCCACTGAAATCGTCCGTGGGTATGTTGGGTATGCCGGCAATTTCCATAGTGCCACTTTTCTTGGTAAAACCAGTTATTTGGAAGATGTACAGCTCTAACTGCGATTCTCAAATTTTCCAAGGTTAAAGCACTCTATATGTTAGAAAACATGACAGTCATAGAAGTCACATGTCAAAATAAGAAATATCATTTTCGTGATTTTCATCACGAAAAATAAATAAAATAAAAAAGTATATTCGGGTTGACCAAATTTATTGGTTGAAAGCATAAGTGTCTATGCATCGTCTGATATAAATTAAGTTTTTTATTCTTATTATTTAATCAGATACACTATTCACATCTGTATGATCCACCGGTTAATGGAGCGATGATAACTGGATAGAAAAATGAATAGTAATCACTCATTTCATACATGTTTTTATTACTTTTTTCCATATGTATTGTGTATTTGTTTTCGTATAGGTTGTATGTTTAACTGTGTTCTACATTCGGAAACTCTCTCTCTCCCCCTCTCTCTCTCTCTCTCTCTCTCTCTCTCTCTCTCTCTCTCTCTCTCTCTCTCTCTCTCTCTCTCTCTCTCTCTCTCTCTCTCTCTCTCTCTTTCAAATGCAGTTTTGCTTGTAGCATCGAATACTAGTTATTTTACTGTAAGCTAAAGGATGTTCTGTTTTTGTACCAATTGAAGCAATGTACTCTTCACGTGTTGCTTGACCCTTGGCAATACTTGCAACAAGATATCCAGTAACATTGTAGAGAGTGCAAAGTTCCAAGTGTTCCAAGCTAATGTCATTTATCTCAGGAATTCCAGCTTGAATAGTTGATTGAGGTTTTTCAGAACGCCGTACGTTCTGCCGATCTCGCGGAACGGACAATAAGTCTGGCAAGTACGACCGTTCATCTTCCTGATAATTTCCTGTAGGTACTGGCTTCATTATTGTAAAATTGTTATTGATTTTAAATTATATTTGAATTGCAAAGCATCCGGCTTACTTTGCCTACTGCATAACACACCGAACAAATTTTCGACACAATCTTGCGTGAAGCGCCCTAAGAAAACAAACTCGTATCGTCGTTCGCGAATTAAAAAATCTGCTACGTCGATTGCGGACAACGTTGATATTACAATCCCGGATTGAAGTTCCAAATTACCTAAAGCTAACTGGAGAGTGCGATTCGTCATAAGTTAAACCCATTTGGAAACGGTCTCAACAAACCACGCGGTGGTTTTTAATTCATAACATATTGAACCCATTTCCAACTCGCATTTTTAGGAAATGTCTATTCTTTTCCAATAATTCTCCTTTTAATTTATGCGCGGGCTGTAACTGAAGGTCCTTCTGTTCTGAAATTAATTTTGAAAAATGATCAAAGGATACTACTTTCGAGCGGTGAAGAGAAAATTGTAAAAAATTCGAAATTTATCTCTGATTTTAGCATATATAATTAAAAAACAATTTTTTCATGGCGCATTTCTTACAAATATCGAGTTTTCAATACAATATCGTGGTTTGAAAGAGCTAAAATATATTAGAAGCGTGCACTCGATAGTTGTACTTAAAAACTACACTGGTATATATTTAAAATTTTGCGATGTTAAATCCAAAATGGCCACCGCAACAGCGAATTTCTATTTAAAATTTAACCATTTTTTTCTTTAAAACCATACACTTTAGAGAAAAATTTCTAAGGACAATTTTGTTTTAGAATGAGTCAAAGAATACCCTCGAATTTTTTCGAAATGTATTGTTACAATTTAAAATTTTTCGAAAATTCGAAAAACCTCTATATAATTGCAAAATGTTAGTTAAAAAATCTAAAAAAACTTTAGGACATTCTTCAACCAATTCTGAGACATTTTTGTTCTGTGCAAATTTTCTCTAAAGACTATACTTATCAAGAAAATAAATTATTGCTCTAGAATCTAGAAAAGTTTAGTTTAGTTTTATTTTTTTTTTCTGGAAAAGTATACAATTTAGAGAAAATTTGCATTTTAAATTTATATAAGGTATCGGTTACATTTCATTTTTAAGATGTGTAGCTCACCAAAAATTCAGACTTAACGAGAAACAATGAATGTTATATACGACGCGCGAGAGGTCGGTCGCGCTTTCAACTTTAAACATTCGTATCTTTTTTGGTATTTACATTAGGTTAATTAAACTTTCCAGAAAACTTCTTTATACCATAATGAAAAATGTTATCACTGAAAATTGTTCGTATCTAAAAATTTTCTCGATACACAAAACGTTCAAACATTTTATGTACATGTTTTGTTACGTATCGGGAAAAAAATTAACTACTGTTTTGTTCATAAAGATTTATAATTTTTTCCTTCTTAATATATTTCAGAATACCCTACTCTGCAATTCCCATTTGGTTTTATTCAAAAATATGAAAAATTGTCCGAATTATCACGAGTTGAACTAGAAAAATCGTACATTTCATTACTTAACAAAATTTCAGTTTCTACTAATTATTTTGGAAACTAAAAAAGATACAAAGTTTTTCATACGGGAAAAAATATACGCATTTTTATTCTCTACAAGAATGTCCGAATAAATTTTCATTTTTTAAACATTCAGCTCCTCAATCATTATACAGGACGTGAGTACGTTCGCGGCATGCCGCATCGAACAATACCCCACACTCAAGACGAGTTATTCCGCAGAGCGCCAGGTGGCGTCGAAATCCTTGAATAAAGTAGCACATCATTTGGTATAAGTAGAGTACGTCCGTACAAAATTCTTCGTCAATTCGCCTCGGTGGGTGTGCCGCATCCGTGTCACCTGAAACTTAAGAGGAACTTCAAAAATGTGATAAATCATAACATATAGAACAACGTCTTATTATTTAAATAATTTTGCAAAATTACATTATACCGATATGTTTGTTTACAAAAAAATTCTTATTTTTAGAAAGTTATTTTAATAAAACGATAATATCGACGTAAACCAAGTTCATTTCATTTTATTGAAATTATCCTCGATTATAATAGCTTTCTAAAAATAAGAACAAATTTCTAAATAAACATTTATCCGAAATTGGCATTTTGCAAAGTTATTTAAAAAAATAAGCTGTTGTCTCGTATATTTTTGGAATGGTAAACTTGTAAATCAATATGATTGGGCAGCATGCAAATGGGAAATCGTAGTACACAATAAGAATAAAATTTTATACAGGATGTCGGAAAACTGAGTTACAATACTCTGCATATAATTTCTACATGACATTTCAAGAAATAAAGTTCTGCACCAAATTTGGATCCGAGGCTCAGAATTTGAGTGACCACCCATTGAAGTGTAGAAAATTTTAATTCTTTTGCAATAACTCTGCTCTCTTTTGAATTATACACGGAGAACCGAACGCACTACGAAAAACAGCGCCACCGTGCATTGTACAGTGGTTGACCGCCACACGGAGAACAGAACGCATGACAAATTGTTGCGCTTTCTGTAGGCGCACTATGAACTAGCGCACCCTACCATCATTCTTTCGTTTCACGCAACTCTATAGAGCCGGTGCGGCGGCGATCTACGTATTGATGTGTTCTATGCATTACGAAAGATTCAGCACGCATCACAATCCGTTGTGCAGTGTTCACATTTTTTGTACATACGCAGAAAACGTATTATAGAGGCATTTGCACTTCATTTGTTTTGGCATGAATCATAGAAGAGTGAGAAATACACATATGTATTTTGTGCTGCACGGAGAACCGAACGCACTATGCAAAACAGCGCCACCGTGTATTGTACAGGTTGACCGCCAGCATAACATACATATGTGTATTTCTCACTCTTCTATGATTCATGCCAAAACAAATGAAGTGCAAATGGCTCTATAATACGTTTTGTGCGTACAAAAAATGTGAACACTGCACAACGGATTGTGATGCGTGCTGAATCTTTCGTAATGCATAGAACACATCAATACGTAGATCGCCGCGCCTCACCGGCTCGTGAACGAAAGAACGATGTAGGGTGCGCCTACAAAAAGCGCAACAATTTGTCATGCGTTCTGTTCTCCGTGTATGAGTGAGGGCTCATTTTCAAACTCTTTTTTGAGTCCTACTATTTATCCATAAGAACATTAATTGACCTACGATGAATATTTCTGAAATCGTGGCCTCAAAAATGGTAAGAAGGCCAATTTTTGAGGTTTTTCGCATCTAGCTCGTCTGATGCGTATAATTGAAGATCATCCATATAGAATAAAAGTGGGTGATCTTAAGTTCGCGTTGACCAGGCGGTTCAAACCTCTACCCTTGAGATTTTTGGAGAGCAACATATAGATGCAATAGTGAGATGCAGAAGAGCAGATGACTCGGAGAATCTCTTTGATGGACACCTCTTTGGAACCGAATCAGTGTAGACATGGTTCTACACTTGCCCTATGACATGACAAAGTGAGGGTCATTCACGGCTTCGAGGTCGGTGAGATAGCAGATCCCTGACCCGTTAGAGGCCACATGGTCAATGGCTTTCATAAAGTTCATTGACGGAATCCCCCAACTGGCTAAGCCAATCGGTTATCCTCCAATACACTGAATACAAGATACACTGAAGGTATCTTGATCTTCAAACTCCCACCAATCCTAGACTGTCCGATGGTACACCGTGAAAAATAAAAGTAAAATTCCATTTCGTGTTTTTAGTTTTGTTGAAATTTCCTACGTTTTTCGTAGTAAAATTACAATTTTCGAGTAAAAGTCACCCGAAAATAAAAGAAAATTTACCATAAACATGTAAAATTAACAATGGAAATGTAAATTTACAAAGTCAAACTTGAAAATGAAAACCATTAATAATCGTGATAATTTTACATCGTCTTTGTAATATTACAAGTGCACTATAAATAGTGCTACAGGGATTTATATATCTACTCTTCCCTAGCGAATCGAGTCCTTCTCACCAATAGCTGATTGATGTCTTATTTTCAGTGCACGTGTAAAATCACACGTCGATAATGTAGGAATTTTACAGCAATGCTGTAAATTTATCATGATTTTCAGTGGTATTTTAATTTCTACCATTTTACTGTAAATTTACATCGAAAATTTTCAGTTCATTAACTTTCCCATGAGAACCGCACACACTCGGTTTCCCTATAAGAGCAATGATAAAACTTGCACCGATTGAGTGCAAACTGAAACTGAACCAGTGCAAGTTTTACCATTGCTTTTATGGGGAGACTGGGAAAGTGCAGTTTTCATTGGAAAGTGCTATAAATCGTTTGCGAATGTTGGCGATCATTGATTTTTTGTTCGCGAAAAACGTTGTTCTGGCTAACTTTGCGTTTCGTAAAATGGTGACTACCACTTAAAAGTATTGTTGGTCGATTTTCAGTCAACTTTTACGAAGTTGTCCGAAAATTGACGGAAAGGTACTTTTATATTGTCGACGCCAAACTTTCATCAGTTGATTTTCACTTGACCGAAAATTGACCATAGTTTTATGACTGAGTCTATAATCGGTCGATTTGGTAAAAGTCGACCGTAATTTGACCCAAATTATAATTGATCGATTTTCAGCTGACTTTTACAAAGATGATCAAAAATTTATTGAAAGGTATTTTTTTGTTGAGTCAACCGAAAATGTCGGTTAATCAGTTCACTTTTATGAAGTTAATCGAAAATTTACCGAAAGGTAATTCCAGCCCTTCCCACGTTCTCGCCACAAGTCTTCTTCATCAACATCGTGTAAATATGATGCTATGTTTTGTATCTCTTGAAATTCCTGTGCTTCTTCTGAGTCTTCGCTATCAGCTCCTTCGAGTCCAGTTAACGGAAAATCAGCACAGGCTTCCTGAAACGTCTTGGATACTTGGGTAATGGGCGACTGGTGTAGACGTGAATCTGTTGCTTCAATCTACACGTTTGCCTTTACATATCCATGAAAGTAGCTGGTTACAATTTGACGTCCAAAAGTGAGACGCACTACTCGTACAGGGATTTAAATTTCATCCGCCTGTTCTGCGCAATACCGCAAATGCGTGTTTAACGGAGTCTTGGTTGCAAAGTGCTGTTGCCGACTTAAAGTCGAGAAACTCGTCCTTTATGCTCTTATATATACCTAAGATTGCATTAACCGTTATACGGGCGCCATCAAACAAGGTTGTCAACGAAGTTTATCGATGCTAACAAACCAATCTTTTAACCATTTCATGAAACCTCGCAATATTTCTTCAATTTCAGGATTTTGCTCAGACAAAGGTCGCCTCGATGGATTTCTACAAGATAATCGATATAAATTACATGCATAATCGATATAAAATACCTTGTTCATTAGCGTAACAAATTCTGACGATTTTTCCGTTGTTCTTTGCAACTGTTTGTTTCATCAGCAAGTTTGATGGCACAACTGAATCTGTGGCTTAACACTTGAAAAGCTCATTTCACATTCATGGACTCAAAGTTATTGGGAAATATATGCAGTGTAGTAATGTGCCCTAACAACTGCGACGTAGTTTGTAGTTTATCTATACAGTCCAGGCATCTACAAAATCATTGTAGGATACAATTACGTCATTGTTATTATAAATTTTGATCGCAGAGTAAGTTCTTTGTAATCAAAGTATGGTTTTTCGGCGTTCACGTTCCAATGTGCCCGAGAAGCTGTTTGATTTGAAGTTCCTTGATCACATGTTATTTAATTCACGACTGCTCCAAAGTCCTTTAATCGGTCGAGAATACATTCCGCCAGTACATACAACGATCTCTTCTTCAGAGGCTGATTTTCCAGGGCAAAAAATACGCCAGCTTTTGTCTCCACGAATTGTTTGCATTAATGCTATCCAATTTAAAGAGAAAAACTTCTTTGTACATTTAATTTTTTCTTCCTAATTCTCCTAGGTCAACTAATCCTTCCACTAAATCATACTTAAATATTCTTCCATTTTACGAATAATTTTTTTCTTTGAATTTCAAGGCGCATACCCTTTCCTCCACAGGTAATGTCATAATTTTATCACAGAGCTGCCTGAATATGAATCCATCTAGGAATTGTTAATGCACTTGGTAGATGAACCCCTGCTTTTCGAAGTCGAGTGTAGTATGATGCAGAGTAATACCTATACATCTGCATGGCAAAATTCCTTTCTTTTCATTTCTATATTGGGAAATTGTTTTTCGGAATTGCAGTTTCACAAGCGTTGCAGCAATTACATTTAATTTTTCTTTCGCTATAACATCATAAATATCCCGATATCGCGTTTCTTCTAATGTTTTGCATCCTTTTCACTTTCATACGCAAGTTTTTTATTACCTTTCGAATGCAATTGAGTTTCATTAATAATTTCTTTTCTCTTCTGGTTAGTCGCGGTATTCGATTATGTAGCTTGTTTGTACGGTTAGACCTTGTAATTCTCGTAAGGTTTAAGCTCTGCGATTTAGATGCTCTCGACTTTTCATTCTTTCCTTCTATATGAAGTTCAATACTTATCCACTCCATTAAATCTTCTTCACTGTAGAAAAAGACAAATGATGAGCGACATATGGTTTTACCCCGAATAACGAGGGTGTACGGTTACACTCTTCAACAGTTTCTTCAATTTCCAGAGATCGATCTGTGCCGCTTATTGTTAATGCTACATTAATTTCCGTTTTTGGTATTCTATCAGGGGTTCCCGGACTTTATTCCCCCGCGAAAATTTCCCCCGAAAAATGACTTATGGAAAAAATGTCTGGGGAAAAATGACAGCAGCTGCAGAACTGCACTGTGTCTACTTCTATCTCTATTGCGATCCTTTGACTTTTCCACTTCAGATAGAATCCGATTCGTTCCGATTGATCGTTCGGAATAAGTCCGATTCATTCTGAACAAATAATAGAATCCGTTTGTAATGTCGCCTTCGGATAGAATCCGTTTCGTTCCGAATAAATTTCCGATTGCGACCCATTAAAATCGACGTCTGATTGAATCCGATTGTATCGGGGACAAATTGTGGATTTAAACCGAATAGGTATCTGTTTAATCTGTCCTGTATTGGGAGTAGAGCAACACTGATAGCTGTATTTGGTATAATTTATTTATACTTCTGCACTCGGGCTTTTTCAATACTCGCACTACTATAGTCTCTCTATAGAGACGTATATATAGGTCGAGAGCACGACAGAATCTGGTGATCGGTGCTTCGAACAATGTAGGAACGATTCAAATGGCATACGATATAGTCAATGCGGTATACGGAAACGTGGAAATATCATCGAGTCTCATTAGGTCCGATTGAAGTTCAACTTTTCATCTGTACATACGAATTTCAGTAATTTGATGTTTAATGTTTATCCGGATGTTTCCGAGACTGTTTTACATGACTTAATAATAAAAAGATATCTTGATTTCTGAGCAGCACCTTTTATTAATAAATGCATCCCTTATATCCTTGCGCCGTTGCGAATATTGTTAAAATCTGTTAATTTAGGATATGTATTTTGTATTTGTATTTATTTATTGCTTAAGCCTTGGATTGCGACAAAAATCGCGATACCTTATGGCTAGGTACAAAATTATACATAGTAAAGAAGAGTTACAATCTTAAAATTACAGTTTCTTAAAATGACTAGGATGACTTGACGCGAATTAATGAACGAAGCTATACATATTCTAGATTGAATGGATGTGGCCGGTTTACATATACATAGTTATAGATATGAATCCGCAATACTGTAATACAAAAAAAAAGATAAACCAGTAATATTGCGCGGATGAGAGATGCAAGGAAGACAAGCAAAGAAAAAGAAAAAGAAAGGGGGCAGTGAGCATTATGCTTAGTGAAGGAGAATATATATGAAAAGATTTATGACAGGATATGCAATAATGACGTGTTTGGATTAGGAGTGTCGTATGTTAGAAGAAAATTGAAGGGAGCTGATTTGAAAGTGTATTGGGAAGAAGATTCTTTAACATAATTAGGTAGGGAGTTCCATAGTCTAGCGGCTGTAAGTGTGAATAAGTTAAAGTATGGTCTGCTTTTGGCTATTTGCATCTGTAAGCTACCATGTTTTGTTCTTGTCAAGCGAGTACTGGACTCAGAGCGCTGATTAAAGAGCACCAATAGGTAGTGTGGTTCATGGAAAGTTAAAATATTAAAAGTAAGGCACCCAATGAAATATAAGTGTCTATATTTGGTGGATAGCCAGTTAAGTTTACGGCAATAGGGCGAAACATGGCAATCATACTTAAGATTAAATATAAAGCGCATGTTTCTGGAAGCAATCGTTCATTACATCAATATGTAACCCTCCTGCGCACTAAACCGTATATATACGTCCAAAGGAGGTTTTTACCGTAGTCGGAAAGACGTATATATACGTCGTGACAATTTTGGCTATATTTTTTGACTGGGGAATTTTTCAAGGGTCTATTACGGCTCAAATTAAAGCTGAAGACTTCAAGATAGACTTAGTCTAAATGATGATTTTTATTTATTTCTTTTCGAAAACATCAATAAAAAATGTCTAAATATTATCGAAAATGTGTTTTTTATCAAAGCTGAAAACTTGTTGAAATGAGGCTCAAAATCTCTACTTGGGGTTTTTTGGGGTCGCTGATTACGAATCTGATGTCAGAAATCATAAATTCAAAATGGCGAATCCAATATGGCGGCAAAAAATACAAAATATTGACCTATTTTTATGAAACTAGGCTCACAGGGGTTTTCGGGGTCGCAGATAAAGAATCTGATGTCAGTTTTGTGATATTCAAAACGGCGGATCCAATATGGCCACCAAAAATACTTTTTTCGTGAAACTTGGTATACATAGGTTTTCGAGGTCCCTGTTCAAGAATTTGATATCTGTTTTTTGAAATTCAAAATGACAGATCCAATAAAACTTTATTCTTACATATTGTATATTACATAAAATTCAAAATAGCGCAATACATAAAAATTTATTCATACATATTAACTTACATAATAACATTCATTTTAAACATTAAAAATCTTCTTTGGTTTGGTAGATCTCAAAGCATGGATCTATGCATAAACCAACATTACAATCTTTGCAGTAATAGCGAGTTTCCCTTCGAACCACTTTCTGACCTTGTCAGAAATACAGAAAAATAGAAACAAAAACGGTAATAGACATTATTCATACACCATTCGAAAGCGGGCTTTGGGAAATAAAAAACATATATTCCGAAATTTTTTCCATTACGTTTTAATGCTAAAAGGTACTGTCAAACTTCAGGTTAAATTGATGTACATTCGGTCCTTAAAGGGTTAAGGCCCTGATGGATTCTCTGGACGAGGCTGGACGAGATTTCTGGACGTCCACTGGACGTCTATTGGGGTAACTTTTGGACGGAGCGTGACGTCCAACGGACGTGAAGAGCCGGTCCCCAGGACGTCCAGAGCGCGTCAGGAGGACGTCCAGACCAGTCCAGAGTTCGTCCAGGCTAGTCCAAAGCGCGTCAGGAGGACGTCCAGACCAGTCCAGAGTTCGTCCAGACCAGTCCAAAGCGCGTCAGGAGGACGTCCAGATCAGTCCAGATTTCGTCCAGGCCAGTCCAGAGCGCGTCAGGAGGACGTCCAGGCCAGTCCAGAGTTCGTCCAGGCCGGCCCAGAGCGCGTCCAGACCAATCCAGAGCGCGTCAGGAGGACGTCCAGACCAGTCCAGAGTTCGAACTTTGGACCAGCTTGGACGAGCTCTGGACCGGCCTTGACGTCATCCTGACGAACTCTGGACCAACCTGGACGTCCTCCTGACGAGCTCTGAACCGGCCTGGACGAACTCTGGACTGGTCTAGACATCCTCCTGACGCGCTGTGGACAGGCCTAGACGAACTCTGGACTGTCCTGGACGTCCTCCTGACGAGTTCTGGACCGGCGTGGACGAACTGTGGACTGGTCTAGACATCCTCCTGACGCGCTCTGGACTGGTCTGGACGTCCTCCTGATGCGCTCTAGACCGGCCTGGACGAACTCTGTACCGGCCTTGGATGTCCTCCTGACGATTTCTTGACCGGCCTGGACGAGCTATGGACTGGCGTGGACGTCATCCTGACGAACTCTGGACCAACCTGGACGTCCTCCTGACGCGCTCTGGACTGGTCTGGACGTCCTCCTGATGCGCTCTAGACCGGCCTGGACGAACTCTGTACCGGCCTTGGACGTCCTCCTGACGATTTCTTGACCGGCCTGGACGAGCTATGGACTACGTCATCCTGACGAACTCTGGACCAACCTGGACGTCCTCCTGACGCGCTCTGTATCGGCCTGGACGAGCTCTCCCAGTTAGCATTTCATTGTCTTTGTAACGTCTCTAAGCCGTCTTTAAAAGTTTTCTGACGTCCCATTTTTAGGCCATTCTGGCGCTGCTGCAACGTCGCCAAGACGTCATAAGTCACTTAGAAATGACAGTCAGTTTAGAGACTGTCACAAAAGTAACAATCCTTTAGAAGTCTCTAATCTTTAAAAAAATGACTCGCAATTATAACATGACCCTTAAATGACGTCTTAGAGACGGTCATAGAGACGTCTTAATGTCGGTAAATGGCTGATAGTTTGTGACGGATACTTTTAGGCGAGAAAGGTATTCGCGCTCTATTAACGTCTACTAAAGTGTGCATCCAGCACTTGCAGGAATTTATTATAGGTATATATCTATATACAATGCAATTCGTGTGCAGTGATATACATACATACATTCCTCCGAGTGCTTTGCAGACTCTAGCAACGTAAACAAGACAAATAAATTAAAGGAAAGTGAATACAAGATCACATACAAATATTAAAATAAGAATTTATTAAATATATCTACGTAAATGAACATTATCAATATTTTTAATATAAACTTTCTGTAAAAACTGAATAGATGATAAACTCAATAAATTGAAACAATTTTTTTTTCGTTAATTGTGATGAATACAGCCTTCAAGCATAGCTCTGGAATACTTTTTGGTCATTTAAAAGTTCTGCTTATTTTTTTGCTTTATACGGTCATTTGCGTGACGAAGCCAATTGGAAATTACTCCTTCAACCTTGTCCAAAGTACTTGCATATGTTTCCATTAAAGTTGCTAAAAAAGAATATTCCTTAACAGATTTATCAAATTATCAATCTGAAATTGAACAATGTAGTAGACAAATTTTTATCTTTATAATGTAGTATATCGGGTAGGTGCAAGACAATAGAAAGTAAGCCGAGTTCTTATCTGACAAATATATTTTTGTATCGTCGAAAAACATTCTGTTAAAATATTCTTTCTATAAAACTGTTTAACATATATTTATATCGTAAAAGAATCTATTAATTTTAATATTCTTCGACGATACCTGAAATTACCAAAAAGTTTTTTCTACGAATACTAAGATGCTCGGTGAAAACATATTTAACCAAAGTTAGCAGTAAATATATTATATAGATGTATGAAGTATACGAACTGGTGATTATCGATGCAAATGTTGTTGATGACATTTTACGTGCCTTGCCATGGTTGCCTGTCCATGTATATGGCACGCAGACTGCGTCCGTTAAGGAAAACTGCATTGCCAACCTTATAGCCTTCTCGATTTTTTCCCCCCCCCCCCCCCGGCGCATAATTTTATTTTTCTGAAAAATGTTTTTATTCAATAAGCTACTATAAAATAACAATGTTATAAACTATAAATAAATATACATTTTTATTCTTGTCAGTAATATAAATGAAATATAAATTATGCTGTGACTTTATACTGAGCAAATCCTGATGGAAGGTATATACTGTATAAGCTTTTGAAAACTTTATTTACATTCATTTAAAAAAATGGAAAAGAGCACTTAATTATATTAAATTATATAATATAAATTATATTTAAAAGATGCTTACAAACTGAAGTCTTACGGTCCTATCAGCTGTAAGAAGTTCCTCAAAATCAAGAAAATCCTGAACCGTTGCAATAGGGAAATCGGGCAGAAGTGATGCATCATTGGATTCAATTCCCACAACTTCTCCACGGCTTCTATTTTGTATAATTTCATCCACGTGATCTAACTTGCGAATAATAAGATTATTTTGTTTAATTATCTCTTCCATCTTTGCTCGACATTTACCTGTATAAAATAAAATACATTATTCATTGCTCATGCAATAATAAAACATTGTATCCAACAAAATGTAAAACATGAAAGAAAGTGTAAAAATGAAAAAATATTTGAATTAAAATATTCTTAGTGATTTTAAAAGTAAATATTAGAAAACGAGCACAGCGCTCTAATGGAAAAATAGAAAGTAAAAGAAATATATATCACTGACTGTATATATGTATTTTCCATTTTACAATGTATCGCAAATTACATAATTAAGTATACATGATACATACTAATATATGTCTATGCATTGGACTTGACAAATGTTTACAAGTATCTCTTTCTCAAAAAGAACTATAGATTTCTATTTTTATTAGGATTAATATTTAATTTCTTCAAAACCTCTTTTAAAGGAAATCGAATTCTAACCAATAACAAAGGACCAGGTTCAATATAAAATAATATATGTACTAATTTAATATTAAAATTAAAATGAAATGTGTTAAAACAGAATTGTTTAATAAATATTGTTACAAATATAATTGGAAAATCCTAAAAAGAATCATAATTATGTAAAACTTACCACAGCAATGATCTGAATGTTGTTGGTCAAGTATTGTTGGATTCCCGTTAAGGGGATCATCGTCGCTAAAGTTCTCATCATCCTTTTCATTTTCTTTTTCATCATCCACTTCATTATCATGATTCTCAGAAAAAAAAATTCCATCTTCAGGCTCATATTTTGTATTGGACTGCTTGGAAATATTTTTGTGACTGACTAAGGCTCTTTCGACGTCTTCAAATTGCAGGTCTGACTCTTCGTTTAAAATTTCGTAATTGTATGGTTCTGTGAATAACGTTACAAATGTTGAAAAAGGCTAATTTTAAGAATCCAATAAAAAAATATAATCATATATACCTTTGTTTATTTCCTCCAAAATTTGACTGGGATTTTTTGGTACATATTTCGTAATATATCCCCTAGGGTTCTCGCTCAAACTACCGTGAATGGTTTTATTCATAGTTCCTATTACGAACATTATTTTAAAAATATTATTAATAAAAAGATATTTCTAATCAGTTTTCAGTCTAAAAACTAGTCTCTGAAGGCCATAATATAGAATATTTTCACTTCCACTACCTATCTTGAAAACATATCGAATACCGAATACTGACTGACACTTAGGGAACAACAAAACCACGTGACAAATGCTTTTCTTATGAGAAGTATGAAATTGAAGTTTTTATTTCTTAAATATCGCCGTAAAAAATAAAAACTAATTTTAAAATGCAATTTTGGCGAAAAATTATTATTTATGACAATATTTAAGAAATAAACGTCAACCCCCATTGATCACATGGTTTTGTTGTTCCTTTAGTATTTCTGCGTGATTATTAGTGCAGGCCAATGTTTTCAGGAAAGTTATTGAAACCGAAAATGCTCTATTATACTTTAGGATTAAGTGATTTCCATGATAAAGTGTGGGATGTTTTATTCTGTTAATTATTTTATGGCTCGTGATAAATATTTGACTACATAGGTGGTATTCACAATCGGAATCATTGTTGGCCAAAGGGTGCGTACCAGATCCGACTGGTGTTTGGAGATTCGCCCTCATCATTGTAAATGTATGGTACTCTCCCTCATTTTGATGATAAAGGGTATAATAAACTTTTGTTTTGTTGTTACAAATAATGGAACGAAACTGGAATCGAATAGGAGAAAATAAGAAATAAAATGTAAAAATGGGATCTTCAAAGTAAATGTCCAATTTAAATTTATATCCTAACCTCTTATTTATTTCATTAAATGAAAAAAGCTACAAATTTCATATCTCTATAAAAATCATAAAGAAAAAGGAAATTGTTGTTTGATTTGAGAGATTAACGTCAAAAATGAACTACAATACATTTATAATAAACGTTTACTAAGAATATAATAAAAAATTTACCATTTGTTGATGTCCGCAAATAATTATTTAAATCCGGTGCCTTATAACTCTTCTTAGTCTGAAACGTCAAACTGCTTGGCAATTTTCTTTTTTTTGAGATCGTCATCGTTTTCAAAGCCCTGTCTTTCTCCATTTTTTGACCCAAATGACCCAAACCCATCATCATGAATATCTGAAAAAAAGTTATAAACAGCATAGTATTTGAAATAATATTTATTATTCCTAAAATACAATCTTTATAACGTAATGAAAAATTCTTCAGTTGTATATAATTATGAAAAGCTCACAGAAAATGCTGTGTGATCAAAAGCAGGACAGAAGAGAGAGAATAGTACTAAGTCCGGTGAAGCATGTTTCGTATATAAAAGAGAAAATAAGATAATGCAATGAATGATCGTCATTAAAACAAAAAGTAATGGAGACAAACCAAAAAAATCTAGTCGCTTGGAACATTACAGATTTTTCGACCCTACTGATAGAAATCAATGGTGAATATTACTTCATCATTATTAGTTTATTGATAGTGTTAAAAATAAATATTTACTAATGAACAATCATTAGTATTTTTTCAGTAGAAGCCTAAAAAAAATTAAAAGTAGTATATGCAATAAAACTTTCTTAAGGGCAATTATAAACTCATGCAGAAGCAACTGCTAAGAAAAAGACCTCGCATATATTTAATAATTATATGTGTGAAATGTGTATTTTACGAACCTGAACTGCAAATTTCCAAATTCTGTTTAGTGCTCAGATTGGAGCATACGGTACTGTACATCATATCCACGAACAAATAACATAAGGTGCACTCGGTTGCACTCATAACAATAAAAGAAATTTCAATTAAGATAAATATTTATATTTGCATTATGTGAAATTAATGCAACACACTTAGGTTTGTAGTAAGTAAAAAAAATGAAGTAGTCATTAACATAACAAAATATAAGATAGAGGGTAAGCAAAGAAAGATGTAATTTACTGACATAAATTACAATAAGCTACATATAATTTGAATGTAGAAGAGGAAAAATATAATGCGAGTCACCCACTGGAATATAAAAGCCTTTACTTATTATTTCATCTACAGACCAAACATCTAATTCAGATAAATCTGTAGCTTTGAACATTTTCAAAAGTTTAGAGTTACAGGGATAAAATGGAAGATTAGTTAGATTTCTAAATGACCGACCAATTATGACCGGCTCGGTCTTATAATAGCAAATATGCTCAATTATCACAACACTGCCGTTTGATAAATAACAGCAATTATTCCCTACTTTAGATGTTAATGTAAAATAAAAAAATTCAATTGCTTTTTGGGCAGAATGAAATTCATTAGGAAGATTTTCACACGTAGTATTCTTTTTTAGGAGTTTATAGCCTTCTGTGCGTTTTTTAAATACTGATGATGGACTGAAAGTTTGTTTCTCATTCACCCTTTTTACAATTTGAACTAAAGGATTTGATCCTTTTCGAACATATCGCTTCAAAGTTTGTAAAAAATTTTCGAAATCAAATGCACTGAAGTTGTCTAATGGACCAAACCGAAGTGCACATGCTGCAATGTGACATAAATTATGAACATTAAAGATAATAGTATCTTCTCCGTATAGTGAACTCATGGATTCAATAAAGCAGTGCAATAAATAATTGGCATATTCATTATTGCGATGGTACTCAGCCGGATCACAAAGTATCCTAATTGCTACATGTAGTCCTAAAAAGTGTTTATATCTATCTACTGATAGACAATCCAATAAAATAACAGGGCCTAAATATAAAAGGAAAAGACGAAATTCCGTGGCTTTCCATCGCAACAGTTCATCAAAACTTCTTGGACTTCGCACAAATTCTGAAGGTACGTAAGAAGACAATGAAATATATTTATCACTTAGAGCTTTGACATCTTCAGCACGACAGTTTCCTTTAAACCATATAACTAGAAGTTTCTTCATTACCCCCAATAAAATTAAATGCATGTAGTCGAGTGGTACTTGGCTTACCATTCCAATACCAAGATCTTCCAAGGGGCAAATCTGGGTTAGATATTTAGGAGGTAAGCTTTCCCTGAAATTGTCATCAGTTCTAAGTGGTGCTTGACAGTCGGGAAAAGTCATTCGCCTGTTTACATATACCCCACGCTGAATACATTTAGCACAACCAAAATATGCATTGTGAGGAGGAAATGATAGAATCCAGTTCCGTGCAACCGTATCAGCCAAAAGAGCATCAAATTCAAGTTTAAAGTGCCGATTATTAAAATAGAAACCAATTGTGCTCATTTCGTGAAATTCTTCAATGAATTCTAACATAAAATCTGACACATTTGGTGGTTTTGTCTTTCCATGGTACGCAGCTATTATGAAAGGTTGGATGAATTGGTCATCTGTGATTTTACCTAATATAGGTAATAACTCACTTTGCGAACTTTTCGACAGAGGTATGCCATCGATATTTATGTCGATAAGGATTTGATCCTGAATATTTGATAGGTCAGCGTACTGCAATTGAGATACAATCCCTTGTTGCAATCCCAGATAAACAAATGAACCAGAACCCATAGGACGTATCTCGACTCGTTTTGGGGTTTGCAGCAGCGTTCGAGCATCTGAGGGTAACTTTTTTAAATTAACATTATCGGGCCATCCTTTTATTCGCTTTAACAGATCTGTTAAAGCATTTTGTTTGATATTATGCTGGCATGTCCAATTTGCTAAATCTATCCCAGGATCAGCAATAGTCTTTTCAAGGCATAGTTGTGAAGAGGGTGAGGCAGAATCATTAAACTCTAATTGAACGGGAGAATTAGAAAGAGATACTAATTCAGGAGATTCACTATCTGACTCGTCAAGTATTTCCTGAAATGGTACACAAAGCATTGCTCTCGTATCCTCGGTTTCAGTGTGTTCATTCACACACTGAATGGAATTAGCTGTTGCCATCGAAACACTCGTTGAAACATTATTTTGAAAATTAGTTATATTGTTTTTTATTTTTCCATTAACTCGTCTATATTTTTGTCGCTTACAAAGCTGCACATATTTTTTTTCCGCAACATAATTTTTTGAATAAGTTTTATCGTTTTATCTAAGAAAAATTTTATAAATTTATATACCTTTATTTTCACCAAGAATCACGAACGTAGAATTCCGTATTCACCGCAATTGCAAAATCGATTTTACTTTATAATATTCTAAATTTTGGATGTGGACGCCTAAAATATCCAGGATATCTGTAGCACAGTTTATCCTACTAACACGTTTGCCGCATTTGATTTTATAAAAAACGCGGGAACGCGTATATATCATTCTAACGTTATGTAGACATGTCTTTAAGACGTTCTCAAAAGAGACATAAAAAAATCGTCTCTTTTGAAGACGTCTTAAAGACACCTTTTTAACGTTATTGAAACATGTCCCGAAGACGTCTTAAAAAATGACATGTCTAGATGTTGAGTGTATGCGACATCCCTAAAATGACGGCATATATGTGTCATTTTAGAAATGTCTCATAAGTTGACGTCTTTTTGTCAACATTATGACTCATCTTTGTGACGTCTTCGATGTGACACGGTTTTGGGACGTCTCTTTTCATTTCGTGCTAACTGGGCTGGACCGGCCTGGAGGTTTTCCGGATGAACTCTGGACGAGACTGGACGAGCCGTGGACCAGGCTGGACGGGCTCTGGATGCGATTATGCGTGACGTCCAGGTGACCGGCTCCGGACGGCGCGCATATTTCCTGAACGTCCAGTGGACGTGAATTGGACCGCACGTAGCCTGGAAATCTTGGACGTCCTCCCGACGTCAATTGGGGTAATTTTTTGACCGCCGGTGACGTCCACCGGACGTCCTATTAATATGGTCACGGATTTTTGGACGTACACCCGACGTCCGGGACGTCGTGTGGACGAATTCCGGACGTCCAGCCTCGTCCAGAGAATCCATCAGGGGGGGGGGAGGGGGGGGGTTTCTAGGGTCATCAGCCGATAAGGTAATAATCTACATTAAAAAAAGCATTGAATCAAATTTTCAAAATTCGGGCGCAATTCTAACCACTTTATATGATCTGATAATAATTAGATATTTTTTATTGGCTCGTATAAAGAGGTTAGAATTGCCTTTATGAAGCCCGAATGTTAAAAAATCGATTCAATCATTTTTAATTTACTGTTTACATTTGCATTTTTAATGTACTAGATTACTACCTTTTCGGCTGATGTCTGTAGACTCCAGTCATAAAAATTGAAAAAATTTAATTCTAACATTTTTTTATTAAGGATAATAAATAATGAGTAAAAAAAACTATTTCTCGTAACAAGTACCTTATCTTTAAATATAAAAACTATAAGATATATAATATAAGTACCCAGATAACAAAATGCTCGCACTATGAGCTCACCGTGCACGCACATTATTTATTCGCCCGCTAGTATCGTGCTTATCGCAGTCTTATCTATTAGACTTTATATTTTCCCGGGTCTAGAAACAAAAATATTACTACAGACTGTAATATTACTCTGCGATATTACGTACTGTAAATTAGTTTTTGTCGTTTTAGTGTTTTGAATATTTTGTGTAAGGGTCCTAAAAAGGAAACTAATGTACTTTAGCCGACCTTGCAATTTAATCAATAAAGCTTTATAATAGCGAGATGTGTAAATTAGTTATAAAATAGACTTACAGACCTGTTTAATATTAATAAGAGATTTATGTTTTGACTAGAATTTTATAATAATAAAAATGTTGACAATAACAATACTTTTTGGGTCATTTATTTATTGCCATCATACAAACTAGCCTTCATTAATACATAATCACAACATATTTTTTTATAGAATATGAAATAATTAATTAACGAAAGTTCGTAAAACTTTTTTTGTATATAATATATAAGATTCATAGAAACCATCTGATCAAATATATCTTATATAATAATCTTGAAGTGCTAATTTGTACTATGGTTTAGTTCTTTGGTTAGTACTTAAAAATGACTTTTTAACGGAAATTACTTTAAATGTATTGAATATTATTAATGTTTTACGTACCTCGTGCCTTACCAAATGTATACAAATCGATTTTGTTGCAATATAAGAATCGAATCCACAAATTAATACCTAAAAAAACAAATTTTTTTTTTATAAATTGACGTAGTCTACTTCGATTTAGGTAAAAAATGGGATGTAATTTACTAGATTTTCTACATGTAGAAAGCAAATGTAGTTTACTTTCGGTAAACTACTTATCCAACCCTGGTTAGGACTTGACATTATCAACTGAGCCAAGTCTTACATCGTGATTTTCGCCATGAACGAGCAGTAGCAGCCCCGTGCCATGAACTGAGCCAGCAACTTGGTTGGTAATGCAGGAATCTAGGAAATCCGAATGTGATCAATCGACTGGAATTCCCTTAATAAGAATAACCATTTTTTATATCTGTTATTCAATGAGAGAGAGAAAGATACGCTTATATAAAATACATTACATGTTCCCCAGATTTCAGTCACATTTTTGCCATCAGTAATGAACATTTAAATATGTATTGATATCTACTATCGTTTGTTGATGAGTTTCTGTGCTTTCTTCAGATTTTTAAGCATCACCGATCTGGATGATGTTTATTGTTGCATTACGATAAAAATGTGTTCTTTATACACATTAAAGAAAACATGATGTTTATACGAGAAAGGTACGAATTTGTTATATTTGTTCGTAACGTTGGTTACTTTTGATGTTTTAAATGTAACCTACAAATGTATCGAAATATAAACAAACTTACAATCCAAGAAAAATTTGTATTTGATAAAATTTAAAAATAACATGAATTGATACTAATAATTAATGGTGATGTGTTCCAACATTATTTTTTGGAGCTTATTATACATCAATTCATATGACAAGAAGTTTAATGAAAAATTGATTTAAAGGGAAAAAGTTTACATAAATATATAAGTACTTAATATTGCGATACAGAAATTGTGAAATTTATTTCTTTGCAAATAAATACATAAAATTTTTCATTTTCAGCAAAGGAAAGCCATATAGTTCTTGCAACATCTGTAACACGGAAGCAAAGATCTAGAATTCAATCATTTTATCCAAATGCTTTTATTACAGCAGTTTTGATTAGGTAAGATTAAACAAATAGTATATGTACTTGTAGTTCAGATTGGAGTCCGACAAAAATTCGAAAACATTTTCATTTTTTTAAATTATTGAGGAAAAATATTGTAATAATCATAAATACTAATGTATCGTACAAAAGACATAAATGACTAAATAAAAATGACTAATAAAAATCTCTTTCAATCAAATATTCAAAATGTTAGTGAAAAGACATTTAGGTTAACTTTTAAAAATAAAATATATAAAGAATTGGTTGTTGAAAAAAAAACACGCACATTAAATTATTAAAAAATGCAGCATTTGAAATGTCTAGCAAGTTTCTATTGCAGAAAATTACCGATTTCTGGATACACTATGACAAATTTCATGAAATTTAATGAAAAAGTAGGAAGCAAATTTCATAAATGTTACTGTAAATTAAGAATTTGTCATGATAAAAAGGAATTTTATTATTTAAAACAATTTAATGACCGTAGAAGTTGATGCAGATTCATGAAAAATATGAAATTTAATAAACTTGAATCACATCTGATCCGTTTCAGTCGGTTGAAATCCGTTAATATATGTAGTCCGATTCTGCAGCTCATGTCTATGTTAATTTTGACCCGATGATGAATGACTTTCATAAAAAGATCTCGGTATGATTTCATATTTGAAAATAAATTAGAAGCCTCACTTTTCTTTAGGCTAAACTTCAACTCAGTTTGAGGTTAGCTGTCAAATGGAAAATCCGCATATTTATCCCCTTATTCTCTTCTGTTACAACTCTTACTAAAATATATACAATTTAATTATGAATTTTCTAATTAAAGAAGTAAATATCGTAATGAAAGGTGTTTAATAAAATTTGAAGCCAAGATTTATTACAAAATTTTGTCGACAAATGAGTGAATTTATTATTATTATATTATTATTCCCCATATACAAATATATTTATCTGATAATTAATGTAAACAAAGTTTATAAAGTAAAATAAATAAACCTGAACCTACTGAAACGGGTTTACAAAAATTAGAAACGAAAGCGATACAACCACTGGATGCATGTATTTAGTTATTTTTCTTGTATATACTTGAATGCTAGATACGTCATCCGTGGAAATACATATCTATTTATTATCCTTTATATATTAACATTGAACATAAGAGAAAAAGATATGTATTTTTATGAATTACATATCTACCATCCATTTGCCCGCAAACCATTTTTCATTAGCCTCCTACGTTATATATTTACAAGTCTGCAATCGAAATAAGTAAATGTACCCATTAGGGTGGCCCTTACTTTAGATATTTTCGAATTTCATACGGGACACCCCCTCGATCGATTCGAATAATTAAAAAATGATTTTTAAGCTTGGTGAGAGCTCTTAATTTTAATATTTAGGGGTGGCGCATTTGACTTGAAGTTTAACATTGGTTATAAATGGGAGAAACCTACTATTTCAGTTTTTTAACTCTCACTTTTCCAAAAAAAATTTTTTTCCGTCGATTTATTCAAGATTTAATTATTACAATTTTTAGCTCAAAAATTTAAAAAAGTGTCAATTTTTCATTTATTTCCTTTACAACTCGGGACAAATACATTTTATAATTTTAACTCAAAGATATTTCATTTCTTTAAAGATTTCTGCGTAAAATGGCCTCCTTAGTAAAGTCCAAATGATGTAATAGAGAGTAGTTATCTATAGAAAATAGCGGATCAAATGTTGAAAAGTTACCTGATTCAAATTAGTATTCTTTGAAAGTATAAGATTAAAAATTCATAATCTGAAATCAGAAAACCTCCGAGTACCTTGTTTCATTTGAATCAGGTAACTTTTCAACATTTGATCCGCTATTTTCAATTTTGAAAATCAAAGATGAGATTCGTAATCAGCGACCTCGAATACCCCCGAATACCAAATTTCAGCCGTTTTCTGTATAAATGCCTGAGGAGATATTAATTTTGTAATAATATGTGAAAAAAGTCGGTTCCAGATTTTACGCTAGCCAAACGGAGTAATTTCTTTAATGCCATAATTCTCCAAGAAATTTTTTAATCAAGTTATTAGTAGGCATTTTGATCCGTAAAAAGGTAAGGAATATGATCCTGTATAATACATTACGATTAGATTTTTTGTTTGCGCGTAATGGCGGATAAACTAAAATATGTTTTCTTTTACTTGATTTTCGACAAAAAAAACGTATTCTTTAAAAATGCGATAACTACTCTCTATTACATCATTTGGACTTTACTAAGGAGGTCATTTTACGCAGAAATCTTTAAAGAAATGAAATATCTTTGAGTTAAAATTGTAAAATGTATTTGTCCCGAGTTATATTTTTTGAGCTAAAAATTGTAATAAGTAAATCTTGAATAAATCGACCGAAAAAAATTTTTTTTTATCGTAACTTGGTTTTTTCTCACCTAAAAGTATTCCAGAATATATCTGCCAATGGGTAAAAAAATTACAATTTTTTCCGGAAAAGTGAGAGTTAAAAAACTGAAATAGTAAGTTTTTCCCATTTAAAACCAATGTTAAATTTCAAGTCAAATGCGTCACCCCTAAATATTAAAATTAAGAGCTCCCACCAAACTTAAAAATCATTTTTTAATTATACGAATCGATCTAGGGGGTGTCAGAAAATTTTCATATCGACGCCTCCTACTGATATAATCCACATTCAACGATGTATAGAATAAGTCCTTTTGTATTACCTTCAATTTCACATCACACTTAATCAATTATTGACAACAATAAGTGTTCTAATTTGAATATAATAATATTGATTAAATGAAACTGTTGGTAGCAATAATATTTCAGCATCATAATATTTTTAATATCAAAAAATAAAATTTAAATGATAAATTATTCAATTTTAGTTTTCATTTAAATTTAATTGTTATAGTAAGACTTTTATTTTCCATGTATATTAATGTATTACTTGTACTGATTTGCATTTTTAAATTGTTCCAAAATTTGTTTACCAGCTCTACGTATAAAATGAACGAAAAATTATATCGGGAAGTTTTGTTTAATGTTTACACTTTTAAACTTATGTCATTAATCACAGCAATTCAACATACGACAGTTCAACAATCGACTTTTCAACGTACAATCATTTCAACACGAACCAAAAATAATCCATTTAAATAAAATAATTGGAAATAACAATTACACATATATTATACACGCAAAATAATACAAAAATCTAACCTAACGTAACCTAACCTAACCTGACTTAAGCTAACCTAACCTTATAATCTAACCTAACCTAACTTAATCTACTTTGTTAAAATGTTTAATATATTATGTTGAAATGGTCATTTGTTGACAAATTTTATGATGAAATGTTTATGATGAAGTTATCTTGTGGTGAAAACATACATTGTACTTGTGTTGAAAAATTATGTGTTAAATAGTCGTGTCACCATTTATACAAATAAATTCTGCAGGTAAGCAGAAACAAAATAATACCTTTTTAATTTTTTTAAACAAACCGAAAAGTTCGACTAAATATTATGATATTTGACTAAATAATTATTTGGCATAGTTATAGTCCGCATAGTCAAGTTATACTTTATTTCAAATATAGTTAAAAAAAGTGTACTTTTCTTTTAGGGAATTACACTAGGACTTCAATAGCATCTTTCAAAATTTTATAAATTAGTGGTATGGCTATAAAAATTAACTTATTGTATTTCTGTGTAAATAAGCCCTTTTTTATCAGTTTACACGAATGAAAAAAATGTCAATAGAAACCTGATGTAATTTACCCTTTAAAATAAAACGACAAAATTCTTTACGATAAAATATGACAAAGATAGAGTGAATATGTCAATAAAAGGACGACGACTAATGAATAGACGGTATACAGCATATTCCTAATTATTACAAACATACGGTGCAGTTGCAACAATGTTTACAATACTACTGATCTTCCAATGTTTATTATTTCGTTGAAACAAAGAAATGTTTTCAAGCTGTCTTAAAACTGTACAAAATACGTTCCACTTAACTCAATCCGTCTATTCATTTGGGTTTAGTGTATTATTTTACAAAAGTATAAATTTAACGCTAATAATTACATAAAATCAAGTTATTAACCAGGCGAATAAAAAGTGCAAAGCTTTATGATTACAATGGTTGTACCCGTATTTAGAATTGATAGAAAAATTTAAAACTGACAATTGATCAGAGTGTCAAACTTGCTTAACCACACATAAATTAGCATACCAATCCTATGTTCATTTAAAAATGACCACAAAACATCAAAAGTCAACATTTCTTATCGGAATCTATACTTTCGGAAGGTGACACGACTATTTAACACATAATTTTTCAACACAAGTACAATGTATGTTTTCACCACAAGATAACTTCATCATAAACATTTCAACACAAACATTTCATCATAAAATTTGTCAACAAATGACCATTTCAACATAATATATTAAACATTTTAACAAAGTAGATTAAGTTAGGTTAGGTTAGATTATAAGGTTAGGTTAGCTTAAGTCAGGTTAGGTTAGGTTACGTTAGGTTAGATTTTTGTATTATTTTGCGTGTATAATATATGTGTAATTGTTATTTCCAATTATTTTATTTAAATGCATTATTTTTGGTTCGTGTTGAAATGATTGTACGTTGAAAAGTCGAATGTTGAATTGCTGTGATTAATGACATAAGTTTAAAAGTGTTATATAGTCGTAGTACCCTTTCGTAAGGAAACATTAAACAAAACTTCCCGATATAATTTTTCGTTCATTTTATACGTAGAGCTGGTAAACAAATTTTGGAACAATTTAAAAATGCAAATCAGTACAAGTAATACATTAATATACATGGAAAATAAAAGTCTTACTATAACAATTAAATTTAAATGAAAACTAAAATTGAATAATTTATCATTTAAATTTTATTTTTTGATATTAAAAATATTATGATGCTGAAATATTATTGCTACCAACAGTTTCATTTAATCAATATTATTATATTCAAATTAGAACACTTATTGTTGTCAATAATTGATTAAGTGTAATGTGAAATTGAAGGTAATACAAAAGGACTACGAATGGGTACATTTACTTATTTCGATTATAGACTTGTATGGTATATATATAATGAAGGAGACTATAATGAAAAATGGTTTATCAGTGAAAGGATGGTAGATATATAATTCATAGGAATACATATCTTTTCCTCATATATACAATGTTTCAAAGGATAATAAGTAGAAATTAACGTACAGGAAAGGTATGTAAAAAATGAGAATCGAAACATGAAAATTTTTTGTCGACAAATGGGTGCATAGATTATAGGAAGTTATCGACGACTATCAGAGAGAGCAGTTTTCTGCTGCAAGATCAATTTATTAACACATCATGAAAAGTGTTTATGAACAATTAAAACATATAAAACACTTTTTCCTAACATTTATGAAATTTGCTTCCTACTTTTTTCTTAAAATTTCCTAAAATATATTTTACAGTATATGCTTGAAGATTTTCTTTTTCGGAACTGTTCATTTTATTATAATGTAAGAGAATGTGTTGTTAGATATGGACAGTATAATGACATAATTGACAACGTGTACCGTTTTTTCTAGAATATGCGATTCAGTAACTCTTGAGCAGACCAATTTCGTCTGAAATAATTTTATAACGCACAATCATGTATCTCGCAAGATTTTAAAACTTGCCATGTAAGTAAAGGTGTTATATTAACAATCAATTTGCTAATATTGATAGTAAATTTGATGTATTTTCATATTTATTATACAGGACTTGATTTTTCATATTTGTGCGTCTATTCTACTCCTTATATTTCGTATATCTCTCAACAAAGAGACTAAACATTCCAATAAAATGGCGGATGATCAACAATTCTGTCTGAGATGGAACGATCACCAGTCTACATTAATACAAAATTTTGATATGTTACTTGAGTCGGGTGTGCTAGCAGATTGTACATTAGCTGCTGAAGGAAAATATCTTAAAGCCCATAAATTAGTACTTTCAGCATGCAGCCCTTACTTCGAAGGCCTGCTGAGTGAAAATTATGATAAACATGCTGTTTTTATACTTAAAGATGTAAAGTTTAAGGAATTAAAAGCCATCATGGACTATATGTATCGGGGAGAAGTTAATATTTCGGAAGATCAGCTCACAGCGCTTCTTAAAGTAGCAGAATCATTGAAAATAAAAGGGCTATCGAACAATAAAGTCGATAATAATGTCCATGAGTCTGATGGAAAAGAAACAAAGTCGAATGCTCCTTCGTTGATGGTAACGAGTGATTCGCAATCATCCCCTTCTACATTTAAAAAGAGAAAAACTACGGAATACAAAGATTGTGGAGAAGATTTCAGTAACTTCATTACTACTGGTTCAGAAATTTCAGTGTCAAGAAAAAAAAAGAAACTCCGCAGAGGAAGTTTTAATAACGAAACTTGTTCAGAACAGGATGTGTTATCTTCTGACAATATCGATGTTTTCAAAGATGAAATTCATTCTGGCACACGAAATGAGTCACAGAAATTGAAAAAAACTGTGCAAAAATCATCTGTTCATGAGACAATCCAGAACGAAAAGAACATTTTTAATGAAAATGAAATTATATGCCCAAAATTAGAAACCATAGACATTCCAGATGGAGATGTAGAAGAAGTGATAATAGACAATGATATCGAAGGAGAATATAATAGTTTTACAACAGAACCTACTGCTGACAATCCTTCTCGACAAGACTTCGATTCGTGGTACTTTAATAATGGTGAAAAGAGCACTGACTGTGAGAAAAATGAAGGGCAACAATACTCGCAAGAATGGGAATATTATGATACGTATAATTTACCTGCTTCTAACCAAAAACCTCTTGGAAATAAAGAAAAACTTTATAATTTGCGGAGTATTGAAATCGTGGAAGCAGAACAAACTGAAAGGAAACAAAACTTTCATTGTTCACAATGTCCGAAAGGATTTACCTATCTAAGGGGTTTGCAACAGCACATGAAATACGAATGCAGTAAAAAACCTCGATTTAAATGTCCATATTGCGATTTTATAACAAAACGACCATCAACCACATATGGGCATGTTCGAACACGACATAATGGCATGGAAGTTCGTTATATTGATTTATTTAAGGAAAAATAACTTGAATGGTCATATACTTAGGTTACATTATTTTATTACTCAATAACTGTACAAAATATGCTGTAATATTTTATGTTTGATATTTAATACTGTATTACAGAGAACAATTGTGTGTCCGATGTTTTGGAAAAATAAAAATTCCATTTCTGTTAATGCATTGATATTCTACTATTTTATTCATGAATATTATAATTAATCATAATTATTAATAATTTATTTGTTTATACATTTTCCATAACACTAAAATTTATGTATTTCCGTTTAAATATAGTACGTTATAAGAGCCGACACAAAATATTTAAAATCTATCAACAAATAGAAATGCAGTGGAGTAAATTAAAAAATATACAAATTAAATTGTAAGCTGTTTAAAAATAAAATTAATTCAATTAAATTAAGGTTAACTGAGTGGGGGTTATTGGGGGGGGGGGGTCGCTGACCACGAATCCGTCGTCTGATTTTCGAAATACAAAATGGCAGACCCTTTATGGCGGACCAAAAAGCTAATTTTCATTCTAGACGAAATAAAAAGGCAGTTAGATATTTATAAACTATTTTGAATATATTCATGAATCATAAGGAATGATGTTGAAATCGGTGTTACTTTGTTTGTTTACAATTTCTTACTTCCTTAAATTGCTAATAAATTTCATTATAAATTGCATAACCTCAGAGTGCACCACGTGGAAGATTACGGTAGGAGTTTACACTACTTTTTATATATTTTTTTTAGTGGTAAATCTTTGGAAAGACTTAGCTACCCAGAAAACAAAAATATAATATAGTTTCTTATGTACATCTGCCTCCTGATTACGAATACATGATAATCAAAATTGGAGTTCACTACGTGGCCGGCTTTTTTTATTTCAATAATCGATTTTAAAGATTTTGAAACGAATAAAAAAGAAATTGTTCATTAGAGATTTCCGCATCTAATGGCGAAATAACAAATTATATATGTCAATAAACAATAAAGTTATTAATTTTTTTTCTACGTAACTGAAAAATATACTTTCAGGCTCTTCGCAGACAGCAACGTGAGTTCATATAGGGTGCATAATGACACTCATAAATGAGACTAAAGCGCACGTTTGCGCTCCATGTGAGTGCTATATATGTGTCCTCCAATCACATGACGATCGTCACTCACATGAGTTTTGCCTTATTGAACAATGTGCTCATGCGCAAACCACTACCTTCTTGCCACACAGGCATTCCATCCGACGCCGATTGGTTGCGCGCCAAGACTATTAGCAAATCGTTACAAGTATCACAAAAGTCATGCATAGTTTGCGCATTCGCAGTCCAATCCCGTATATTTTACTCATTTCCGTACTCTCATATGGGTGATTCTCCTGAAAAGTACACTGAAATGTGTCGCCAATGTTACTTGACTGTTTCGAAATGAAATACTATCATAAATATTATGTTGTTGCAATTTCCTATATATTGATTATTAAACTGCAGAATATATTGACTAACTTTTCATGCATATAGACTAAATTTAAAATTTGTTTTTTATTTTAAAACGAGCTTTGGAAACTTGTTGTCAAATTTTATCAAAACTAGCTATTTAATGTATTTTTTTGCAGTAAAAAGTGCAACATAAAAATATAAATAATTTTTTGCAATGCTTTCAAAATTACTTGCAACTATGCTCTTTATAAAGTAAAAGGCGAATTACGTATAAATGTTGTTTTTATATCTTATATCACTCCTTAATATTTGTGTTTCTTTGCGAGTAAAAATTCCGGGTGATCTCCGAAGCCTCTCATTTTTGGGAATAAAAGTGAATCAACGTGCTAACAATAAATCCTACTGCCATAAAACTCAAGTATTCATTGGTCCTAAAAATATATTATAAGGATATTTGTTTACATCATTCCGTTATCTAATAAAATTCAATAAAATGTCGTTTTGTGATCTCCGAAGCCTTTTTATAAAATATTTATTTAAACTGCAAAAGTCGATCATATTCGCTTGAAATTTATTACTCCGGGCTTTTTGGGGTCGCTGAATCCAATTGTGATGTCAGATTTTTAAATTTCAAAATGGCGGATCCAATATAGCGACCAAAAATTGTACCAAATTCGATAAAAACATAATTCGATTCAACGAAATGAGCTGTTACGATTGTCCAATGAAACAAAATTGGGTACATTATCATGTGGGAGAATTAAAATTTGTGAATAACAAGTTTGAAAAGAAAAGTAAGAAAATTGCGATTAGAAAACTTTCGTTAGGTCAGAAAAACTTGCATACTTCTAGGAAACAACCGAAAAGGAAAACCAAAAAATAATAATATTCTATTGTAAGAATGTAATACTAAATTAAGTAGTATTTGTAAATATTGCTTTTTTGTACTGTTCTAAATAAATAATTATTAATTGTAAATTTTAAGCACTTTAATTTTAGAATTCGGTCCGCCATATTGGATCCGCCATCTTGAATTTAGCTTATCTGTCGATGGATTCATGATCAGCAATACCAAAAATCCCTAAATACCTACTTTCAGCTTAATCAAGTAACTTTTTAAGAATTCGGTCTGTCATAATGGATCCGCCATCTTTAATTTGAAATATTTAACAATTTATAATCGTCGACTAAATTAATTTGTGATTTTTATATGTATATTGACTAATATTTAACGTGCAATATAATAATATTCTTCATTTAATGTATAATCAATAATTAAAATTTAAGAATGGCTATAGCATTAATAATAACAATCATGAATTTTGCGCAACATTCGATTCTCACTTCAGAACGTACCCACAACATATTTCACACAAAAAAAAATTATTTCAATAAAAAATTTGTTCGTTAAAAAATTGCGAAAGCGTGTACTTTTTAGGAGAATCACCCATATGCATTCGCATTAGCACCCATAAGTGAGATCTCAAATACAGGATACCGAGAGATTCACGCTTTGCTATCTGGGTCGTATTAATGCGTCGACTTTGTTATTTATATTTTTTTATTATAAAGAAAAAAGAAAACAAATGTTACGTCCATTACAGGCATTGTTTACCTTCACATATATTATTATTACTTATTTCTGGTGAAATTACATTTTAGTTTGTGTTTTCATGTAAAAAACTGCTAGTCAATGTTTTTTAGGTTATGTTTATGTTTTATTCACGTATGATATCGGATTAGAACGCTAGAATTTCAATGAAAATGGTCATGAACCTGAAATAAAACGTATATAATTCGTTTTAATTCATTTTCGTTTATTGAGCTAATAGTCAAAAAGTAATGAATGTTTAAAGTTGGTGGCAGCCGATGACCAACGCGCCATGTGCTTCGAGGCTCTGAATAACTTCATTGTTTATTAAGATACCTAATGTGTTCTTTCTTCATTAGATGCAAAAAACTCTAAGGAGCAATTTCTTTTTTTATTCGTTTTAAAATTCTCAGAATTAAATATGTTATAGCGAGTTGAAATAAAACATGTTTGCCATACGGTCACGTAGTAACCAGTTTTCGATGCAGTGTACAACTACACCGGTAAAGGGACTCAAACCTAGCACGAAATACCCCAAATGAAATTATATAGTCTGTTTGTCGACTTGAAAAGGGCCTTTGATTCGGTTCTCCACGCATTGCTCTGGCGAAAGCTGCTCGGTCTCGGAATTAGTGCTAAATTTGTGCGAATGCTCGCCGCTGTATATCGGACAGCCTTGGTTCGCTTCTCCACCGAAAATTCCGCGGAAATGAATTTTAATGTTACTAAGGGGGTACTACAAGGCGAAATTCTTAGCCCCTTACTATTTATTTTGTACCTTTCGGATATTGTATCTCTTTCTTCCGGGATAACGGTGCACGCGGAGTGGACGTTACACCGTCGGTAGATTTATTGATGTTGCTCTATGCTGACGACCTGGCCATCTTTGCATTCTCTCCTGCGGACCTTCGCAGGAAATTAAACCTGTTGTCAGAATACTGCTTCCAGAATCAGCTTGCAGTCCACATTAGCAAAACAAAGATTATCTACTTCAGAAAAGCTGGCCGACTGGATGAGCAGTCTAGAGTTTTTTTTCTATAGAGATGGTCAGGTCGAGGTTGTGAGCAACTACCGTTTTCTAGGTGTGGTTTTTTTCTTCCTCTGCGCTTGGCCTCTTGTCAAACGCCGCGACTGCCGCAGTTTTATCGACAATTTACTCGGCGAAAATCGATTCATGGAACGCGTACTGAAAACTATACAACGCGTTGATCGTCTCCGTGCTTCTGTACGCCGCACCCTTCTAGGCTCTCCGTTACCTGGACAGGCTGGAGTCCGTTCAAGTTGCGCTTTTCAAGAGGCCGCGTCGTATATGATTCGCTTGGAACTTGGCATTCCCCCGGTAGCGGTTGAAATTTTAAATAGAGCAATTAAATGGGTAACTAAAACCCTTAGAGCGCCAGACTCCAGGCTGCCCAAAATACTGTTGATGCGTCTGAAGGACCTGGCAAACGTATCGCAGGATTCCATGAACTGGATGGGTCAGCTGAGGGCGTTGGTAAGTGGGGCAGGGGAGGGCGAGTTGTGAAGCAATTTTAACGCCGAATTCTGGGAGCGCTCCGGGCCGTTATTAGTTGCCAAATTTGCAGATGATTGCAGGAAGAAGGACCTAGAAAAATACTTTAGATCTGAATCTTTTCAACTGCCAATTTACCGTCTTCCTACAGACTCTGCTTACACGTTGTACCCGCCTCGTCTCCCCCTGGACTGCTTGAGAGTCAGGGCGCAGCTGCGTCGGACTTCGATTTACTCGCGCTCTATCTGTATTGCCGGTCAACGTTACCATTATAACCCGACAGTTAACTGCACTATGTGCAATCTAAATGCGAGCGAGTCTCTGCTGCATATCCTGACGGAATGCCCTCTGCTATCGTCAGTCAGACAGGAGTACTCTCTAAGGCTTGGACCATGCCATGTGAAATTTAACGATTACTCTCTCTTCAACTGCGCAATTGAGTCCAATCATTTTAGAGTGCATCCAGACAAAAAAATAAACTTCTAAATTACGTGTTATTATATTTTTCATTCTTTTTCCGGACTTCTTTTTAAACTGCTTCTTTTTAAAAGATCCCTTTCATGTGCCATTTCTAACACTTGGAAATGCGTTTACATTTATCCGGTCTATATGTATATCCAGAGATAAGCTCGACGTATCTAGTTATAGGCCTACTTCTATTTTACGTAGCTTTTACTTAATTTTTTATGCTCTTTTTGCTTTTCTGAAAGTTTTTGTAAACTTATTGTCAATTCCCAGCATGATTTTATTAGAGATACATCTACTGATGAAATATACTTGAATTTTCTGAAGCGTTTGATAATATCAGTTATGATCCCTTTTTGAGAAAGAAGATTTCGAATCTAAGTGTACACAACATCTAATCCTGTGGCAGCAATATCAGGGGTTCTTCGTGTTCTTACCTTGGCTTCACATAACATTATTTTATAAAATCACCTTTCCGTTAGATTTTTCAAAGATGCAAACTGATATTAATAATCTGATTAAATGGTCATTGGATAACGGTTTGTCTCAAAATTACAATATGTGCCATATTTTTACTTTTCCTAGACACGGGTCTATTATTAAATATGATGTTTATTAAATGGTAGCATTTAATATAGATTAATCTACATGTGCTTTAGGTCATGTTTGATCAATCTCTAATATTTAGTTTATATTAGTAATATAATTATTACATCATTTAGCCTATTCTTTTTTACTTTGGTTTTCTCATACTCAGATTTTACCCATTTATCTTGAACTGTTTCCCTGGGCTCTCGGAATATTTTAAAAACACTTATCCCTCTAGTTTATACGCAGGAATGCTTGAGAAAAATATAGTCTAACCCTTTAACGAATACATATACATATATACTCGAATAGATGGAGGTACAATTCTGAACACCATGCTCGTCTGAAAAAAAGTATGACAGATATGTTGGTTGATAGATGTATTCTACTCTCGTGGAAAAAAGAAAAAGGACATATTGCTTTAACGGATCATATGTTGAAGACAGCATAAATTTCATTTTGACAATCATTATTTTAAATACAGAATCTGGTATTTCGAAAGCTAAGAATTTATATTTATTTAATACAAGATAAGTTTGTAAAAGTTGCTGATTTTAAAACCTCTGGAAGAAAACTTAGCTGTGTTACACGATTTTAAAATAACTGACTGTAATAAACGTTATGGAAATGAAGATAATGCATTTATTTGTTCCACGTTAGTAAAAGGTTTTGGGGATTTGATACAATATACAGATTTAGGTGCATTTAAATTCTGGCTCATGTTTGCATTATAAATTAATGCGAAACGATGTAAAATTTGCACGCACAGAAAGTTTGTTTTTTAATAACCGCATAAGATGATGAAACTTCGAAAGAAAATTGCTCCTATCGAATATGGGAATGCTCAGTGTGATATTTCTTCTGTTTGCATTGCACATTTGCTTAGCGTCATCGAATGTTTGCAACGTCTTGACAATAGGGAATATTTGTCATTAAGGGGACCTGTTTCAAAATAAAATATCCACATTTATTATGAATTTTATATTTCTAACTATTAGACGTTAAAATATAAAATAATAAATTTCAACGTGTTTGTTCAATTAAATTATTATTTCAGCTTAGGACGCAATGGCCGATGGAAACGAAGACTAATGCTTTCTTCTCACGCACGTGAGTTGAAGAAATTTGATTTCAATGAAACAGGCGTAAGTATAAAATTATTTCATAAAATATTGCAGTAGAGCTCTGAACTTTTGCACTATGGTTTGCATTTTCACAGTCAAAATTATTGGATAATTCGAATACAAATGTTTGGGAAATTTCGCTCATCCAAAATTTGAATGAAAAAACAATGAAAAAAATAAAGTGGAAGTTCAATATGAAATTTGTCGAAAGGGCAAAGAATGTCATGATAATGGAGCTTTTCTTCATAATATCCCAACAAACCATAAAGTATGCCAGAAATCTATTTACGATTTATTCGAAATCATTCGCTAAGAAGAAAAGATACAGCCCCGACTAAGATTTGAACCCCGGTTTCCTGCGTATTAATTTCTTTTCTTGAAGCATTTATTGAATTTCGGTATACCATATAGGATCCGCCATCTTCAATTTCAAAATCTATCCTCAAATTCCTAATCAGCGATCCCGAAACCCCACCACTTTAGGGACAATTATACCACTAAAGATATGAATTTCTTCAATAATGTTTGTAATCGATCCAATAACGTTTATTTTTTCAATATATTGACGTTTTAAACAGGTTAGGTTGATTCAGGACAAAACAAATAAAAATTCTAGTTGAAATTCACAGATTTTGTTTGGTTGCGAATAGACATCAATCCCGCAACTTTATTGACACGAAACAAATTTCTCAAAAAATGGAACACACGAAATTTTGTTGCAAAATAGGTTTAAACCGATAGAGGAAGTTCCCTTACCCCATTAAGTCCCAAATGTCGTCAATGTTCATACTACAAGTACCCAAAAAAAATATCGATACACCATATTCGACGTAAAATTTCATGTCCTTTCAGAATATGGCCACAGAATTTGTCTAAAGTCAATGCTTTAAAAGTTATAAACAATTTTTTGCAAAAAAAATGCGTTATTTGTAACTGAAAAAATTTTAGATCTAAAATTTTTATAAGAAACCGGTGGTATACGCATCCGATTCCACATAGAAAAGTGTTTTCGAGGCATAAACTTTAAAATGTATGTAATACAATTTTGAAAATAAATGTAAAAGTATCCAAAATGACGGCTCAGAGACGAAAAAATCGTCTAAAAGTTCAGGAATTTTTTATTTGAAAAGGATAGACTATTGGAACAAATGTAGCTGAACAAAAAGTTCTTAGAATTGACCAAAGAATATGTCGAAATTTTTTTCGGAATTTTTGGATCATTTTTTACAATTTTCAAAATATTAAAATATTGAAAAATTGAAAAAATCCTCAAAAAATACTGGAAACATTTCAGTGGATTCGTTGATAAATTTCAAGAATCTTTTGTTCAGCAACATTTTTTCTTAAGGTCTGTAAAGTTTAAATAAAGTCCCAAATATCATCAATTTTCACTGAAATTTCATCCATTGTTTTTTCGCACTGCGACAGACATTAGGAAAAAATGTTTTTGAACAAAAAATTCTTGCAATTAATCAACGAATGCACTGACATTTTTGCAGAATTTTTTTACGATTTTGTTCAAAATTTCAAAATTTTGAAAATTGTAAAAAATGATCCAAAAATTCCTAAAAAATGTCAACGTATTCTTTGGTAAGTTCTAAGAACTTTTTGTTCAGCAACATTTTTTCCAATAGTCTATCATTTTCAAATAAAAAATTCCTGAACTTTTTGACGATTTGTTCGTCTCTGTGCCGCCATTGTGGCTATTTTCAGAATCATTTTCAAAATTGTAATACGTACATTTTAAAGTTTAGGCCTCGAAAACACTTTTCTATGTGGAATCGGATGCGTATACCACCGGTTTCTTATAAAAATTTTAGATCTAAAATTTTTTTCAGTTACAAATAACGCATTTTTTTTGCAAAAAATTGTTTATAACTTTTAAAGCATTGACTTTAGACAAATTCTGTGGCCATATTCTGGAAGAGCATGAAATTTTACGTCGGATATGGTGTATCGATATTTTTGTTGGTACTGTAATGAAAAAAAAAAACGATAGAAAATTCATTGAAAATTGATGACATTTGGGTCTCAATGGGTTAACCGTTGCAGTAATTTACATAATCATTAGGACATCAATTATAAATTCGTTTAAAAATATGCCTCGTAATTCCTACACTTTTTTTTTGTAGAATTTGTAAATGTTTAACAAGACGTCATTTCACTCACATCGTGTAATCGACCGTTATTTTTATCATGATTGAGAAGTCATTCAATACAATTTCCACATGACTATAAGATTTTAATAAATTATTATCCGAAAGTAATCCAATAACCTAGTATTTTATATATCGTTACAGGAGAAAATATCGCTGCTAAATTGGAGAAAACTGTTAAGACGTTGTACTTTACAAGAATCATTACTCACAATTTGAATTCGGCGATGAATCTGAATACATTTGATTATGTAAAAATTAACGCTGATTATTCTAGTAACGTCGTCAACACGAATGTTCAAGATCCTAATTGTTTCTTATGGAACGCTCTTAATATACCAACTAGTTACATAAACGAATCTATTCAAAATACTCATCATATTACCATGGGACAACTCGATCCTATTTGTCCGACGATTGTAACAAATCACAATTTGCAGAATGCCGCTCTGACACCGAGGTTTATGGTCGTCAATGGTTATGACCATTCAACCGACAACCATACTAACGTTCAACACACTAACCTAAGTACTAATGGAATTATTCAGTATGCTACATTAATGCCAGGGCCGCCTGTTAATCCTATACCCACTTCGGGAACAACAATTATGACAGTTACCTCAGAAGGAACAGACGGCGACTTTTTAACTCCAATCGTGAGAATCAATGATGGATTGCAGTCACAAGAACAAAATTTGATACCAATCCCCGATCAACAGATATCTGACGAAAACGAAGAATGTAATCTACCAGTTGTTTGCAATCCACAGACACTAGTCAAAAGACGTCAAAGCGACGTGAGTATCAAAGGAACTTCCGGGCAGGTCTCCGATGGAAAGGATTCTAGTGCAAAGGCTTCTAGTGTAACGACACAACGAACTACACCGAAAACGAAAAGCACAGACAAAAGTGAATCCTTGTTTAAATGTCCTCAGTGTTCACGACCGTTTGTGCACGAGAAAAATTTAAATCGTCACATTCAATACGAGTGCAACAAAGAACCAAGATTTATATGTGTGTATTGCGCCCACCGATCAAAACAAGCGTCCCATATGCGCGAACACATTCGAAAACGACATAAAGGAATGGAAATTAAGATTTTAGATGGATCCAGAATGAATTTAAATAAGCCGACAAAGAATTAATCATTCACTTATTTTTTGTTTGCAAATTAGTTCTAAAGTTTTTATATTTTTATAGACGTAAAAAAACTGTACATAGTTATTTTTTTAAACAGTTTTTATAACATTGCCAAACGAATAAGTATTGCACTGACAGTGGATATTTGTGAGTTTCTAATTCAATTAATTTCGTGAATGTATGTAACCTATGTTCATATATCATTTCTTCTTCATATAAATGTCAACATTTTAAAATGTTTAGATTTATTGTACAGATTAAACATTTTTAATATCTATTTGGAGTAAATTTTACTCGTTATCATGTATTATTATTAAAATATTTTTCGGTTATATGACAAATGAACATACACACAAAAAAAAACACGACAAAAAGGCACGAAGTTGCAGAAAAAAAAAACAACAAAAAGGTACACAATAATTAATTAGTTAACTTATTAACATTATTTTGTTTAACACTAACCAAATTTAACCTCATCGCAGAAGATTTTGAAATACCATTCATTTCTGAGCGTACAATAATGTAAAGGGGGTTCAAAAGTCTCTGGACCTTTTTCGTGTAGAATATACAGAATTATCCTTACATAATAAACAAATCTGACAGTTCCGCTGTTTGTCACTTCGACATTATGGCGCTGAAATTCGTCCACCTTGACATTTTTTCATCGAAATACTTTCGGCATTTCTAAAAAAACTCTTGATAATGTTTATTTCACGAGGCTTACAAATTTACCAGACTTTACTACGGGATCTAGGAAAATCCAAATGGGATTTATGAATCGGCTTTGGGACGCTCTTAAGAAATATTTCAACGCGTGTTTAAACATATCGGATGTTTCTGTGTCAGTGCGTTCTTTTGTCGTGTGTTTTTTTTTCTAAAGCTAAGATATTTTTTTGTCACCTAATTTTCTACGCGTAATCTTTGCCTTTGAGTTTAAAAATAAGTATTGATCATGACATTTATTCGGTGTGATATTGACGTAAATGTGATAGAATGTTTATTTCGTTACAAATATAAATATTCTTTTAACTCACTTGCATGACATGTAACTTAACTATACTTACTCTAGTACCTACAAATACCAAAATAACAGCACCAGTTACGGTTGATTCAACAATTTGATTTAAAAAGCTCTTTTAGTTACTCATTATTAATTTTACATTTATACGTTTGTTGAACACTAAGATCAAATATATATATCGAATTATAAAGAGATTACGTGACATTAAAAAATATTATGTTCTATTTTAATCAATACATTAAAGAATCGTAATGATGGCAGTAAAAGTTGTCACTGCAATACAAAATGACAATGAGCCAAATAATTGCTGCATTTAACATATTTAGTACGTTCCTATAATAATAAATCCTACAAATGCTGGAGAGAAAAGGAGTGAATACATCGCGACAATTCATGCGTTAACGAATAGTCATTTACGTATTATAAACTTGAGTACAAATAATGTAACTGAAATTGTGATTTTAATAAACAAGACAAAAGTGCCAACTCTATGTACAATTATAAGGTCTCATCTTGTTTTACTTCAACAGAATTGGTTTCAACTTTTCACGAAATTGGTAAGTGGTATAACAATGATTAGTAGACACAAGGAAAAAAAGATCATGATAGTTCCAGGGTTAATAAATGAAGACACTTTTTCGTGGAGTACGTCTTTACGTCTCTTTTTGCGGGCGTAAAGTGTACCCTAGGGCGTAAAGTTACCCTCGAGCCGTTAATCGCCGTCGATAGTAACTTTCTTTGTCCTATGTTTTACTTAATGTCCAATAGACCAGAAAGTCATTTATAGGAAAGAGTCAGGTAGCCCCGGCCACCTAAACATTTTATGCAATAACTTGAAAAATAATGCATGGAAAAAAGTTATCAAAAGATAGAAATATTTTTTGTACCTACACAGATATAACTCAAACAAACTTACTTGCAGAAATCGATTTTTTTCGTCAATATAGCCAATTGATTTATATAACGATTTTTATTACTTTAGAACTTGTGTCGGGTAGCCCCGACCACGCAGAAAAATGATACACAATTAGTATAAATTATAAAAATTTAACACAATTAATTTTAAATCATGATTATGGTCATAAACAATAAATAAGATTGGTATTTTTTGTTAATTCATCGTGTTCTTGTCTGTTTTTTCTTCAAACATTTTTTTTAAATCACAATCGTCCGAAATCTATAAATTATAAAATATAAAAATAAATAATTACCACCAATAACAATTTGCACTGTTTGGGAAACTGAGGTCCGTGAAATTATCGTTAACGAAATCTGCGTAAGCGGTATAAACGTAGGTTATGTCATAAACAAGTAAGAATATTTGAAAAATGTGACCTAAATGTCAGCATTAACTTCAGACAATTGAACTATTATCAGAATAATGAAAATATATTCGAATTAGCTCAAATAATACACGATTTTAACTGGCCGGGGGTACCCGACCTGTTAGTGGCCGGGGCTACCCAAAAGTCACATCTGTGCAAATCCAGAAGAAAATACAATGTTAGTAGTAAAATATTTAAAATATAAAAAGTAGAAATTAAAGCTCTTGAAACATAGAATCGACGTAGCCAAATACTTTATATATATTTAGTGCCGGTTTTTAAATATTTTCAATTAAAAATTACTGAAAGGTCGAAAGAGATTTCATTTGTTCGGTTTGTAAAATAGAAATACTAATTAATCTAAGCAAAATAGAGCGGAATATCTTAATATTTTAAAAGATGCTGTTTTGGGCAATGGTACTTCTGAATGGTACCTCTCCCCTACTTCTGAAGGCGTAAAAATGGTTTTTCATGTGACGAAATAGTATATTGTATATCTAGGGCGAAAAACAAGGGATCGTCCGTGATATATAGGATATTTTTGTCACACCTTTACATAAAAAACTGCGCCCTTTATGATACCGGTGAAGTAAATGGCGGGTGCGAAATTGTGGAAAACGAGAAGCGGGCGCGAAAGAGTGAAAAACGCTTGCAGGAGCCCAGAAGGCACACACGCTGAATAAGTTTCATGTCGTACACTTTATCGACACGGAAAGATGCTGTTTTTGTGAAGGTGTGACAAAAATTAACTTTTCCATCCATAGGGGAATAACCGACTTTCGGGCCTGCTACGTCGGCTTCGTGTCGTCATTCACCCAAAGAACGTGAACTTCAACCTAACGCCCGATGACCAAAATATTTATTTTGGTGAAATTTATAATCAACTTTTGAGCTTTGAATTCTATTGAACTTTGTGATTTTTTTTTTATTAAACATCTTAAACCTCATCTGAGGCTTATTCGTGCTGCAATGAGCTGTTTCTATACATAATAATATAATTACATAAGATTAATTTTGAACTCAATATAATGGTCGCAGTTACATGCTTTGGATTTAAATTTTTCAGTTTGCAATCTTCAAAAAATTTAAATATGTGCTGACAGGCTTTCAAGTCAGGTTTGGCTAAAAATATATCGTGATGTAGTGGAAGGTAATATTAACGAATTAGAGTTTTTAATAACTTTTGCCTTTGTGTGTCGTAACGTCTGCACTGCCAGATCACATGGTTTAAATTCTCGTTATCGACTTCACACTTACGTTTTGGGTCCTGTACGATGTAATAATAATAATAATAATCACGTCTTTATTGGCAATTACAAAAACGAATACAGGATATAAATAATACAAAAATGCCAAAGGGCGAGTCACAGCAATAGCTGTTTTACAGACTGACCGGAAATTAATCCGGTATAACGATTCTGCGAGGTTGTAGTTATTGGCTCTGCACCTATTTATGCTGATAATATTTTCTCTTTTTAGTTGTTTTCCTGCATACCACGGTTTTTTACAATCTTTCAAAAATAATTGAAAATAGTTTGAGCACTTTTTTCTACGATGTATTTATTTGTTTCAACGTGAATTTCTTTTTTAAAACATTCATAAAAGTCCGTGTATGGGGTCGTTTTCACACTTATGTATTTTTCCCTAGAAGCCTCCTTAGTTAGTAAGTCAGCTTTTTCATTTTCCTGAATGCCTCTATGTGAAGGGATCCAAAAGAATTTAATTTCACACGTGTTTTTCGCGATGATTTGTCTATATTTATTTTTGATTGAATAAATATATGAATTTGTATTGCTGCTTAATGCATTGGAATTTAACGATTCAAGAGCACTCAACGAGTCAGAGAAAATATAAATTTTGCCGCGATTACAAAGGACCCCGCACTAAATGAACGGAAAATATAGTTAATATCATCCGGATTAAAAGTGTCCATAGGCCCATAGTCAAAAAATGGACAGTTTTCGATATATCGAGCATGAAACAATAAAACAGATGGCCCCAACGAAACGTTGAAATGTATGTAATTAAGGGGCCTTCACAGTATGCGCTGTTATCTTTTTACGAATAAAAAAAATCCATTGTAAATGGATACAATTTTAAACATAATTCAATATGTTCCAAGTAAAAGCTGTTTTTTAGTGGTTTTTGAGATCTCGAGCAGGAAGTAGCGCAGATCGAGAAAGCCCCTCATTTAAATGCATTTCAACGTTTCGTAGGGGCCATCTGTTTTATTGTTTCATGCTTGATATCTCGAAAACTGTCCATTTTTTGGCTTTTGGCCTATGCACACTTTTAATCCAGATGATAATAATTTTCCCCAAGTTACAGACAATTTCACCGGGATCTTTTTTCCGTTCATTTAGTGCGGGGTCCTTTGTTTTGTAATGTCCATAGCGTCGTCTAGAGCTATGCATTCCGCCGTAAATGCTGATGCATGATGGTCTATAGATTTTTAGACAACTGTATTCGTTTCCGGGCATATACAGGCATATCCGATATAGCTTCCTCCACACGGAGAAAAATTTCCATTAAAATTTGTACGGAAATCTCCTGAAAAATTACCATGCTGTCCGACAAATGAAGTGCATAATGTTGGCAAAGTAAAGTTTGCATTGTAATGTTGAATTTTTCTGAAGTGAGATATAAAATTTGTGGTAGTAGCAACAGAAAAAATCCTGGTCCAGAGCACAGTAAAATTTTCGGCAACAGCACAAAAAAATCATAGTCCGGAGCACAGTAAATTTTAAGAAACTTTATACAACTTGTGTTTCTTTATGCACGGAACAAGAATCGTCATGACTTATTGTTAGTTCATATTGCGTATTCACAAGTCTTTTCATAAGTTTACAAGCAGTGTCTGTGCTTACAACAGAAACTGATAGCAGAAGCTTCATCAACGCTTACTATATGAACATGCGAAGTATACCGATGCTTGTTAAGGATATTGTCATTGCACTGCTATTTCATTCGAAAAATGATTAAAAAACAATTTAAATACTTACTCAACTGTTTACCGAAATTTACGAATTAAGAAAACTAACAAGTTGCAATCCATGCAATCCCAACTGCTACAATTATGTGCTTGAGCGCTATATTGCTATCGTTTTCACGGCCGGTAAATTTCGGATGAACTCGGCAACTTTCGCATACGTTTCAGGAAATGGCACTTGAAAATTTGTGGACCACTACATGGAAAATTCTTAAACTGCACGGGATTATTTGAGTTGCACCGATTTAAAAACTTGGTGTACTACAAATTTTACGGTGTTATATTATACATTTCAACCGGGAGTACAAGAGATATTGTAGCCGTTATTACAAATAGTCCTACCCAAATATGCAATTTATCTTGTCTGGGTCTGTAAATATTACAATAAAATGACTTTTCACCTCTTTTCGGATGCCGAGCACAGTAATTTTTCTCGGAAATTTCTCTCCGTGCAGTGAGTTAGGCAATAGCATCGCTCTGTATAATTTGTCTTTGCACCGCAGCGTCAGAATTTTGCTCATTTTTTAACCCCTTTCCAAACTTTGTTTCTTTGGAATCGATGATGTGGAACTTTGTGAATAATTCCTTATTTTCAGTCATTCTAAATCTTATTGTATGAATTGATTACCTTGTTTTTGACTGTTTCCCGTTGCTTCGGCAAATAAATTATAACGCGAATTCTTCAGTATGCCGAATGAAGTATTAATGTGAATGTTTTGAATCCTTCTGAATACTTGCGGTGGTAGTAAAATGGATGATTGTTGTCTGGTTCTTCTACACTGAGAGAAGTTTAAGACATCAGCTATAACGGGTATAGCGGAGCAGTGTTGCTATGCCCTAAAACACCCACCGTGCCACTTTTAAGACGGCTGCTGTTCCAAAATAAAAGACGACTGTTATACCACCACTCCATTTGTTCGTAGTATGGCCGCCGTCCCTTTCCAATGGGCCACCGGTTGTCCGTATTTAAGACAACTTCTGTCCCAAACTAAGGCAGCCGTTATCTTAATTTACGAATGGCAGCCATCTCCCGTTTTGCACCGCAGTTATCTCTACTAGCATGTCTGTAATCTTAAATTTCTCTCAACGTAGAAGTATTTTTCAACCTATATAGTTCTTCTAGGTAACATGCTAAAAATGTCCAAAACTTACCTATAATTCTATGAATGTAATTAATGAAAATAACAGAAATAATTAGCTTTCACAATACATAATTTTATTTATAATTCTTTAATTACAGCATATTTATTACATGAATGGTTGATTTTACAAAAATAAGGTAGTCGAATTTCAGTACATAGATGGCTCTTCTCTGTCGATATTTACATTGTTACTTTGAAAATATGAGTGGATTCAAACCAAATATATTGAGTGAATTTACTAATAATTAATGTTTAAAAATTCATTTATGCACCAGCTTTATCTAATAGTTTCTTTGCTTGATTCATACGAATATGCCTGAAGCACTACTGAAGTAAACAGCTAAAGTAAAAATGTGAAGTAAAAAAGAATGAAAGAAGTCTATATCAATTGAATTAGTTTATTCAAAGTACTGAATATCACAAAATAATTTATTTAAAATGTTGATTCTTATTTCAATATGAAGAATGGTATCTCCGATTAAAGGAATCGTTACGAGCTTTGTACGAATTGTCCCGATTACGCTTCCATCCCTGCGAATTGTAGTTATTGCGTCTGTCACCGTCTCTACTTCTGCCTTGATTGCGTTGATTCCAGTCACGTCTAGGTGGTCGGCCGTACCACGGGTCGACAATCGGTGGCTTCTTTGAATTTTCGCCTTTAACTTCCATAAAATTCTCATCTTTCTCTGTAAAACGGTCCTTAAATTCATCCTCGCATTCTTTCAAAAAGCCTTCCTGTTCAGCGGACAAACCCATGACTCAGTTTCTGTATGACTTGGGCACGACTAATAAAGAGTCGGAGACTGAAAAGACATTACATCGTAAAATCTCTAACGATTATTTATATACATAACTTTACATTTTGCTTAATATCATTGCTTTCATTATCATCATGTATACCCTTATAAAAATAGAAACACAGAACTGTATTAACATTAAATGAAAAATGTCCACACAATCAAAAGATTAATAACACTGAAGCATTCACAAATTTTCATCATTCAGAAAAAGTAGCAAAGCCCGTGGTTAATTCACATACATAATTCAGCCAAATATTATATACAGACTGCATTATGCGCAACAATTGCACTCCCAAATATTCAGTTAAACATCATAATGGAATATATGTACTAAAACATCTTCTAAATAAAAAGTTAATACGTGAATAACTGGTAAATTTCAATGTTAAGTCTAGCTTAACTTTATTTTGTAAACTTTCATTCCCTTATGTTGCGATCTAATGTGGGAATAAAGGTTTGAACTTTGTTTCGTTCGATAAGGACAGTACGGACATTTCAATCTCGGTTCCTGACAACATTCGTGTTTAATATGCTGCCGTAAACTCCTGGCATACGTAAAATGACTCGGACAATTTTGGCATTTGAAACCCTTTGCTGCGTCCGTCATTTCTTGCGCAGTTAATGTACTTAACACTGTGGTACTAGGCATTTGAATATTTTCAAGTTGAGAATGATTATTGCTGGAAGATATTTCATGCAGATTGTAATACATTTGTTTTTTCTGCTGTAATTTGTCAGTGCTGCAAACATCCGCGAATACGCTGTCTGGTGTTTCTGCTGTTTTCATTATTCTAGCTTTCACTTTACTTCCAATACTAGCATCTTGAGAAATATCTTCGGACGCTACATCGCGCGATGAAGAATTGTGAAAGCCTGGATCTGACTGAATACTTTCTTCAATTTCTTCCATGTCAGGTTCTCCGTCATTTATGAGGCCAAAATCTTCATCACTATCTTCTAATATATCCAAACATTCTAACTTAGGCGCCATTAATTTTTCGTTAAAACTGCTATTCTGGGTAATTGAATTGCGCGAAGACTTATCAATAAATTCCTTAAGTGGTGGCATGACAAATGAACTAGTATTTCTTTGATTCAAACTCGACCTTTCATACCTATTTACAGAATTATCATCACTTGCACTTCGATGAACTTTTTTTCTTTTCCCCAAAATTGGATTTAAAAAATCTTTGGAGGAACAAATTTTATTTGATTGAGATGTGAATGTTTTTGGTAAATCCTTGGCTGACGTTTGCTCTAAACTCTGTCGCGGAACTTTACAATTATTTTCTACATCACATTTGTTAGGAAAATGATCTACTGCAGCAATCTTTAGATGCAACCTACTATTGACTTGTTTTAATTGAGGCTTGTCGGTATCACTGCTATTACTATTTGAAAGTCCTTTGATTTTTAACGATTCCGCAGCACTGAGGAGTGCCGCCAATTGACTTTCCAAAATATTTACTTCCCCCCTGTACATATAGTCCATCATTGCTTCTAATTCATTAAATTTTACATCTTTGAGTACGACAATTGGATGTTTGTCGTAAAATTCATCCAAGAGATCTTTAAAGTAAGTACTGCATGCAGAGAGGACTAATTTGTGGGCTTTAAGATACTTCCCCTCTGCTGCTAGTGTACAATCCACCAGTGCTCCAGATTCGAGCAACGTATCGAAGTTTCTCATTAATGTCGACTGGTGTTCGTTCCATTTGAGGCAGAACTGTTGGTCGTTTCCCATGGTATTAGATCCTAGTTTTGCGTCAGACTTCCGATATCGGCTCTTGTAATACCCTCTTGTAATGGCAGCTTTTTCCACTGACTATTATTGTTAAGGCAATGAATTTTTTGATAATGATGTTAAGTTAAATGTCTACAGGCACTAAAAAAAAAATCAAAGAAAATTCTTAAGCTTTCTAGTGCAAATGAAATTGTACAAAGGAATAGTTTTGTTTCACCCTAATGCATGTACAGAACTTCCTACGTTTATTATAGAAAATGATACATTGAAAATGACTAAAAATAAAATATTAAATTCCCTTTAATAGACATTGTTATAAATAAAATAAAATGTATTTTGGGATACATACAGCACCTTTATATGAGTTATGAAATGTTTAATGTACTGTTGTAAATAAAAAATAAGCAGTTGCAAAGTTTGTCATTTTATGCAAATAAAGCAAAAGTCATTACTTACATGCTTCGCTCACTAAATTTGATATTTTAATCGCGTAGAAACCGTCTTTGGAAGGAACTCGTCTATCGGCAGTTGCAGTTGCTATTGGCTCAAATATCCTAAACAAAATAAAGTTACTGGTCTTTTTAAAATCTACATATTAGTTACCTATTATTCATGACTTGCGAAGATAATTTGTAATTAAAAAATATAAATATTTCTCAAATTCTTAAAACAGACTAGGATTTCATTCAATGGATTTATAATTTACTAATAGCGACTTGATTGTCAAAATATATTACCATCCATGTTGGATTCCACAATATCTACAAAGACAGATTTTCCACTCATAACCAGGATACCAGGAATATTCTTTTTGCCACTGTAAAATTATGCATATGTAGATTTTTATCTCTTGCAAAATAGGCTCAGATATATAGTAAAATTGCTAAGAAGAATGATTGTGAAAATTTACATGGATCTTAATCGTAATTTATTTATTTATGGTCTTTCAATTAGTATACTTAAAAAATATATCTAAACGAATTAGGGTAGTCGGTACAATATTGTTGGCCACTTCAATATTTCATTATATTAACCCTTTGCTGATTACTAATCTGTTGTCATATTTTCGAAATTAAAATTGTCGAATCCAATATTAAATTGTTCCAAATTGAATTTCCTAGCAAGAAGAGGAGAATTCATTAGAATTGAAATGTGTTAAAATATCGACCAATTTTTTACGTTTTTAATCCTTTTGAATGTCATTTCTGTCCTTTGATATTCTAATTCGATCCCTAACCATTCAATTGCTGTCATTTCAATCATACTTTATTCTACACCCATATACTGCCGAAATTGTTCACATTTTAATTCTCTTACAGATAGCTAATATCGCAACTGATTTAATACTATTTAATCTTGTAGGTTTTGCACTCAATTTAATGCTTCTTGAAGAGTTGTAATTTGAAGCAAATTAATCTTGTTCAATTACAGGTATTAATATGGAATTATGAAATCAATTTAATGATGCTAATTGTGTTTAAACTCAGAATAAACAAATTCTGTTCCATACTTTTGAAACATGTAATAGTTTCAATCTTCTTTATCAAGACTTGATTTACATTTTTTAATAAGATTGATTACAATTTAATAACCCGTGTATTACAGATAAACTTAAATTGAGGAAAATTATTACAAATAAAAATTTACAAAAACTGAATATCATAAAAATAACAATACCCTTCTTAAATAAGACATGTATAATAGTATTTTTCGATACATGTATGTTTTCTTTGAGTCAGTGAAACGAAGTGAATGAGCAGTTCTAAAAATGTGATTGAATATATAACTATATATAACTCCTGAAATTAAGAATTCACCAATTTAGAATATATGGAATGATATATGGGTAATTTGCATACAATTGTTATTTTTTGAATATAAAATGTCTGATCATTAAAAATTGAACCAGATTTTATTTTTAGTGCACATTTTAGTTAATTTTTATTATTAAACTATATGTACAATGGGAAAAATATAATAGCTTAAAAAAACACAACCCTATTGCAAAAATCTAGGTGGGTTTTTCCACATTATCTCGACCCTGTAGTTTTGGCCCATTTGACCAGGTCGAGACTATGTGAGATTCTCGCGTTTCTACCCTAATGAAATATTTTTTCCAACAAAAATAATTGCATAAAATGTTTTCGTTTACTATTTTGTTAGTAACTATTAATGTCTGCAAAGAATTGCTTAAGTTTTTGTTTGGGCTAAACCCGCATTTATGGAGACGATATTGTCAATAAGTGTGGATGTATTAGTGTTAAATTTTTATTTATTTAACACCTTATAAAATATAAAAAACAATAAACTGGAGGTTAAAGTGGTATACATTTATACTATAAATTTATAATATAAAAAGATACACAAATCATGTGACGCTGCAACAAAAATAAATACAATAATAAAATAAACTAGGGGAAGACGTTCGGTTATGGACACCAATTCATTTTTGGCTCATAAATTTTGCTCAACTAGATATTATAAAGAAATATGCATATGGATGGATAGTTCGAGACCTTAGTTAACTACTATTGAAGAAAGTAAGTTATTTCTGTCGACTAGAAAATTTTGTAAGCATTTAGTATAGTCGTCATTCTTGGCAAACAACATATTTTCCTGCCCCAGATATGTAAAAAAATGAGAATTTATTGATTTCAAAAACCTTTAACGACCGAACAACAACAGAAGATGGCACTAATGATACCTATTATTCTTCATCCTCTTCACAATGTTTACATTGTCCTCTTATGCATTTGAGCTCACTTCAATCCGCACAGAGAAAAATAAAACAAACCAAAGCCAATCAAAGAAAACTTGATAAACCAAGGTTTAATTATAAATTATACAATACATATGACAATATTTTATAATTTGTCAAAAAAAAGGGGTGTCCAACAACCAAATATTGTAGCTACATTAAAACTTCGTGGAAAAAAGTTTCTTTCGCACATTGTGGCGGCTGTCGTTATTAAATCACTGAATATAATAAATTTACTATGTAACAATGCGTTACACTTATCTTTTTCTTTGATTAAATTTGATTTGTATGGCTTTAAAAATACTGAAAAATAGATTTGTGGCGATACTTGTCAGAAAATCGAATTACTCAACGCTAAAAGCAAAAGCGACTTTTTACTTTCATATTCGCAAAAATGCTACATATAGCTATAAAACACACTTGACATTTGTCGAATTTTATTAATTTCTTTTCAATCAAAATAAACATAGAGGTGTTTACAACCGAACGATGTTCACAACTGAACCTCTTACCCTACATAAAATTTGATAATAGAGAATATATTCAAAATTTAATAGAACCGATAAATTAAGCTTTTACACTCAACTTTGAAAGTCAACACTAACATTTCATTGTGTAAATTTGACAAAATAAATATTCTATTAGATATTATCTCTGCCAATAACGTATATCGATTTCAAATCATTTGGATAAAAGTTTTTTTTTAAACAGACTCGAACTGAATAAAAATGTAGCGAGTATGCATAAAAAAACTGTAATTTCAGTCAGTGTTATGCTTCTTATGCAAGGATAATTGTTACGGAGGTAGAGAAAAAAGTTTGAGTATATTATACTAAGTGTCTTCTTGAAATACTATGAAGAAAAAACTCGATTTGACCTTCATTTGTACGACCTTTCTGCTAGTACTTGCAACGTTAACAGTTCGGTGGAATTCCTCATATAGAAGTTTTCGAAGTCATATTCGATCCACCATTTTACATTTCCAAAATTTAATAACAGATACAATCGAGATATTCATCAAAGTACACGTCAAGATACCACAAATATTTTAATAAAATGCAAATAACAAAAGACATTTTTTAATTTATGGACGTCATTTCGTAATTTAAATCGTAATATTGACAAATTTTAGTAAAACTTATTATGTCACAGGATTCTGAGGCCTAACGTGATCCCTGAACTCCTTTGCAATCAAAATTGCAGTTTATTGAAAAAGTTTTCGCTTTTTTCCACATTTTCTTTCGTTTAAGTAACCATATTTAAAAAAGTGGAAAGTGATATTGAAAAACGGACTTCAGATCCGAAAAGAGCATACCCAAAAACTATACGAAACCTGCATTTCATAACAATATCTCAAAGATATCCATAAACTTATGGAGCAGGAAAACTGGTGAAAAATTTTGACGAAACGGTTAAACCAAACACCATTTTGGACATATTTTTTTTTCATTCTCGAAATTTATGACTTTTTCTCTGAGCAAGCACATTTTGAATGGAGATGACTATAAATCTTTTGAGAAAGAAATGATGAATCGAAACAGCTATTAATCAGTCTTAATTTTGTTAAAATCAGATTTCAATTATGTCTTTGGTGTGAATTTATTGAATTATGCAAATGTTATTTCATCTTCACAGTTCACTTATACATACGAAATCTAAAACTATTTTAAACAATTGTTTACCCAGTAAACGAAAATGGATAGAAATTTATTGAAATTAATTGAAATTTTTACTCGCCAATCTGGATTGTTGATTTTAGCAAATCTATTTCAATTCTGAATTCGTTTGTATTCCTGTACATGGATTGCCCTGCTTCGATTTGTATTCAGTGAAATCAATTACAAGATGGAAGTCGCCAATGTTATTTGAGATTCAATTGAATCCTTCGTAAAATGAGAGGTTATGTCAATTTATTTGAATTCAGGACGTAGAATTGGAAAGACAATCTTTCAATAATTGTGTATTTCTTTCAAAATCAGATTACTTCTTATTCTTTTAACAGAATAGGCAACCTTCTCCTGTATATAATCCAATTATTAGCAGAAATATTGTAGAAGAATTCATTTCAGTTTAGTGTGCGGAATTGCCGATTTTTGTATGTATTGAAATCAGTACCGAATGAAATAAATGTGTGGAAGGGAATTCCTCGATATGAGAATCTATTCACGACAATTCTTTTAATATTTAATAATGTGAGCTTCGTCATTTTAATTATTCTTTGTTATTAAATAATGGATATAACTTTTTTCTAAGTTGGCGATTATCACTTTAATACGCATAATACATAAAATATGATAAATAACCAATTATTTAAAAATATTAATATTATGAGAAAATGTTTTTTCCGGGTTTTGTAAGAAAGTTAGTAATATACTAATTGAAACATAAATTTTAACACCGAAAATATTGTGAACGAAGAGGAATGGAGCAAATAATGTTACCATGTGTCTTTGTGTGCAATTTGATATACTGCAATCCATCGATGGAGAAAACGTTTTTAGAAACATGAATTTACTATATCCTCAGTAATTATGTATCCACTCGGTATGCACAAAAGTAAATAAATAGAACAAGAGTAATTTTTTATATTCACATAAAAGATATATTTATCAAATATTACTTATTTATAAAATAGTTAAAAAGTGTTGATACCGACTGACAGATTTAGTCGGCTTCGAACACATTTGGTATGTGCGACACGAAAGCTTGTTTTCCTATTCTCAAATACATAATTTTGCTGTCGATATGCCGAATTGCCATTTTAAGGTTATGTTCACTTCATTGATAGAGAATAATTGTTATTTTGAATCTTTTTCAATGCAAAATGATTATACGCTTCAATCAGCCAGTATGAATAGAAAATTATTTATTCCTGAACATTCTAATTTATTTAAATTCTTTACACGGAATTAAGAATACGAATTCAAAAAAATTAAAATTTTCAATTTATTTTCCATTTTCGTTTGCTGGGTAGGCTTTCCCGGTTCACTTTTATAAATAGAACAATATATCGTACACGTTATAATTTATCAGTAACTAAATTATAGAAGGTTACATTCATTGTCCTTACCTTACCAACTCCGACACAACTGGATTCAGATAACGTAATCAAGTAATTCTCCACACCAAACGGATTAATCAAATGCTGAATTTCGACTCCTTTTTTACCAAATAAGGTTCGATTTGCTACCGCATAGGCTTGAGGGCTCAAATAATTAAATATGTGCCTTGAATCTGCAAGATCCGAGCCACATCCTCTGCATAAAACAAAGTCTCGAAAATTCGATCCTGTTTCTGGAAAATCCAAAGTAATTTTACAGATTATGTACTCATCGATGTTTTATTGGGGAATATATATGAAAATCCTGCATGCTCATTGCGCACTACTCATCTCACTACGGGAAGCCTCGAGACACACAATACGTTACATTTATTTAATCGTTGGCAATTACCTGATTTGTTGTAAGAAATAGTTTCGATAACAAACAAGTTTTTCAAAATCCTTTTAGCTCCTTATTTATAGGGATTTATAGGATTATTTTGATAAATTGGAAGGTTGGATTAAACCGAGTTAACGGACAAGGATGATAAAAAGCGTTTGTTTATCCTTGCAGCAAGGTTCACTAAATTACCTTTGCCGAGGGAACTCAGATCTCCGAGAGTGTCGTTATCGTGGGAGTTGCATTTATTTACCAAATCCAGACAAACAAAAATTATGAGAAACAACGCGTAAGAGAAAGTGCCGGTAAAAATGGAGCCCGAGCTGCCCTTCAAGTCCATCGACGAGCGCCAGTAGCCGCCACACAGTCCAGTACTACAATTGATATTTGACTGACGTCAATTGTCTTTTACGGCAATAATGTAACATTGGATTTGGCAACGACACGCGAAACGTTACGATTCGTCAATGTGATCAGCAACTATTTTATAACGTCACAAGAAACATCCAAGTTCTTCTTTACCGACTCAGCAAAGGCCCAGTACATACCCAGTACGCGCGCGAACCCTGGAGCCTGGAAGGGGAAACTGCGGCGTCGCGTGCTGTTGTTGACGTAATTCCACAGCTGTCTTTTGTATTGTCTAGTTACATATATATTTTCGTTCAATTGTCTCGAAAGACGTAAACAACTGGTAACAACCAATAATGGCATACCCTGTAAGTTTTTCATTTACTTACATTTTACATATATTCTCTCATTAGTTATGAATATTTTCATTTATGACATTAAGAATGTTTCGTATTGATTATTCGATGACAACTTTTTTAATTTTCTACGTTAACAGTAGACCTTGACTCCAAGTTATCAATAATTGACATGTCGTATTAAAAAATGGTTTGAAACATTTTATTTATTTATTTATTTTATTTATCAACGGGATTACGCCCCTGCCAAAAAAATACTATAGCAAATGATTCAGAAAACATAGAGCACCATACAAATTATAATTATTAATAAAAAAACTAGCTAAATACCTGAATATTAATATTATAGAAATGTTGAGGGCTTTCAATTTTATTAAAAACTTCAGTCAAGAAGAAGAAATATTGCGAATCCCATGTAAAAAGACCTTGTTGGTGCAAAAACCATACAAAGTTAAATTTAGGACAGTCTTTTTACACAAGATTACAAATATTACTTACTGTTTTAAGTTTTTGAAGAAGTTTTTAATAGAATTGTAAGCTCTCAATATTTTTATAAAGTTAATATGTATGGTGCTCTATATGTTTTCTGAATCGTGTCCTATAGTATTTTTTCGACAGAGACCCATAATTATATCATATAATTATAAAATAATACACAATTATGCCTGCTGAACATTAAATTAGAAAATAATTTCAGAAAAGAGAAGTAAATGAAAAATTTAAAATTAATGTAGAGTATTAGCTTCAATAACGTCGCAATAATGCTTTAATCTTGAAAATGGCTGTTGAGAGATGAACTTCATGGAGTTCGCTTATATTAAGTTGACCCTGACGATGGAGTTCGTTAAATTGTTGACAAAGTCGATGAATTGGAGCATTAAAAATAAAATTTCTGGATGAGACTGGTAGTTGAAATACATTTAATAATCGTAGGTTGTAGTTTGAAGAAACAAATTTTAGCTGATTGTAGAGAACTGTGCTATCAATGTTACCGGTTACCAATTTGTATAGAAATATAATATCATTCCCCAGCAATCGAGATTGGATAGGATTGGATTGAAAATTTCAATTCATTTTGAATTCATACTTTGATTCCGTAAATATGTATTCAAATGGATTGGATTCCGAAGAAAGGAATCCATCTGTATTCAATTTTACGAATATAATCGGAAGCGTAATTTGCCGGATTAAATTTCAGAAAAAGTAATCTGTCAGTATTCAATTTTATGAACACAATCGTGAAGCTTTATTTGCTGAATTGAAATGGATTGAATTCCAAAAATAGAATTCCGGCTGTATTCATTTTTATTAATAAATACGAATAACAGCATCGGTTTATTCGTGAATTCATCTGAATCCAAAAATAGTTCTATTTTTAAAAAATACAATAGGCATGCACCTAAATTCAACTTTTTTTGGATTGAAATTAATTCACTTGGATAGTTTTGAGTCCGTAATATTGAATACGGATGTATACAAAGTTTCGTTTTTGAAAGAAAACATTTCTTGCATTGAAATGAATACGCTTAGGTAGTTTTGAATACATAATGTTGAATACGGATGCATTCAATATTTCGTTTTTGATAGAAAACTTTGTTTGCATTGAAATGAATACGCTTAGATAGTTCTGAATCCGTATGTTGAATATGGAGGCATTCAATATTTCGTTTTTAAGAGGAAACTTTTTTTGGATTGAAATGAATACACTTGGCTACTTTTGAATCCGTAATGTTGAATATAGATGTATTCAAAGTATCGTTTTTGATAGAAAACTTTTTTGTCTTGAAATGGATACACTTGGTTAGTTTTGAATCCGTAATGTTGAATTTGGATGCATTCAATATTTCATTTTTAAAAAGGAAACTATTTTCGGATTGAAATGAATACACTTAGATATTTTTAAATCTGTAATGTTGAATACGGATATATTTGGGTCATTCTCCAGAGAAGTGTAATTTTATGTTCCCAGTAGATATTATTATTTCTATAACTTCTTTCAAGCAGTGAACAAGAATTTCTGCAGGTGTATATGAGTTCACAATGGCGTAGTTGAGAAAGTATGGTATCTGATTTAACACGGCCCAGTAAAATACTAAATATAAACGTTAAATCATTAACAGTATGGAGCGATTTTATTGTAGGTAACTCAAAATATCTCGACCATTCACCAAAGTCATGACTAGATCTATTCATACGTTTATCGTTTTTTAATGACAAGTATCTAAGAAATTTCCTTTGAATTTTTTCAAGTGTAGCACTGTGACAGCCAACATATTATAACAATAATCAAATAGTAGTTTCGATATGTATGATACTCAGTAATCTAGTATTTTAAGTTATTGTAACTAAAATAGTACAGAAAGAATAAAACTTTAAAATTCCTTGCACTACGTTTCAGTTCCTGTCAAACTCCTTTTTATATTTACTCATAATTAAAAATACACAAAATGATAGTTTAATTTTTTATTAGTATAAAAACCGACCATATCAGTGGAATATCTTTATTTACTATGAAAACTTGTTATCATCTTAGTATTTCACGGGTTTTTAAAACTTTTAATGTTACTTGTACACTATGAAATAATATTAATGTAAAACAAATATTAACTGGTACGAAATTGATTATTTCAATGGTAATATATTGGGTCAATATATTATACAGGGTCATCGAAAAGTATCGGACCCCCCTAATATCTTCAGTTAGAATGCACTTAGGAGAAAATGTCCAGTAGCAAAGTTGTATGGTTTCAAGCGGGGAGTAAGATGATGACCTTGACTTTGACCTTGACCATGTCCTTCAAGGTCATCTCAAGGTCAATCTTATTTTTTTAAATAGAACCCCCTACATTTTATTGCATATTCTTATAGCTTATCTCGAGAGCTTTCCAAAACACTATAATAAAATATTTTTTTATTAAGTACTTTTTGAGTTATAAAGGTTTGAAGTTAACAATTTTTTGACACAAAATGTAGAATATCTTGTAAAATATTATTTAGTTTTCAGTAATCATAACCTTAATACTTTTGTGCGCGGAATAATGAGACCAATTAATTGGTTTAAAGAAAATACATGAATCGGATCCCCCTAATATTTTCAGTAAGAATGCATTTTGGAAAAATTATAACTCAAAAAGTACTTAATAAAAAAATATTTTATTATAGTGTTTTGGAAAGCTCTCGAGATAAGCTATAAGAATATGCAATAAAATGTAGGGGGTTCTATTTAAAAAAATAAGATTGACCTTGAAATGACCTTGAAGGACATGGTCAAGGTCAAAGTCAAGGTCATCATCTTACTCCCCGCTTGAAACCATACAACTTTGCTATTGGACATTTTCTCCTAAGTGCATTCTAACTGAAGATATTAGGGGGGTCCGATACTTTTCGATGACCCTGTATATATCGTTTACACAAAAGTATAACTGGTAATTGTTCAATCTGTGATTTGGCTATGAAAACTCTATTTTTTCATCAGCAATATGTTCATTCAAAAACCTGAGAGTTGCATTAATGCTAACAAAAATAAAAAGTCGTCACAGCTTTTCTTATTGCAAAATGGGATAATTCTTGTTGCAATTTACTTTTAATTAAGAAGCACATCTCAGTATGAATCATATACTTCATTATACCGCGAATTATATTTAATGGAAAGACAGACATATGAAAATGGACTGTCAGTTAGACCATTTTACGTGTTTACCAGATTATTTATTAATTAAGATGTAGGGGAGAGTCCGGTAGCCCGACCACTAATTAGTTCTAAGAATGTAAAGATAGATTTTGGGTAATTTTATAATATTTTTACGGTACACTACCTAAAACTGTAAATTTGAGAATAGGAAGATATTTGTCTTTACTTTAAAGGTATAGCAAAGTTTTTATTCTTCAAACTCATAAAATGAACATTTAAAAAAAATAGTTCAGATTCGCAGTTAATATTTATTATCATATAATAAGTGAGCTAATTATCGTTGTGTGTACACAAACATTCATCCCTCAGCTTTCGATTTAGACAATAAAAACTTTATTTTTTATGTCTTATTTGTTTATAATAACAATTTCAAGGCTCATAATACTTTCCGGTACCCTCGACCACTTAGAGTCTGGTAGCCCCGACTGGTAAAAATATAAGTACCTGAAGTTCTGAACGAATGTTTAGAACAGACTTCCTATTATATGGTTTTAAAAAATATTATTTTTATTGTTTACAACCGCATAAGGTTGGTATTGGTATTGGTAAGGCTTTCATCAGGTCCGGGGTTAAGACCCCCGAAATCAGCGCACTTGACAATTTGCCTTTGTACGCTCTTCCTGATGCCATTTCAGGGTTCAGCTGGATAACCAGCCTTATTGCAGAAGTTCAGAATCTGCTGAAGACTTCGCGCCCTGATTTCCTCCTTCGCCAGAAATGGACAGTCTAGGAATTTCCTTCGTGTCTCCATTAGGGCAGGGCATTCACAGAGGAAGTGTGCTGTGGTCTCCTCCATGTTTTCGTCGCATTTAGTACATAGCGGGGAACTTTTCTTTCCCACCGTATAGCCATGCTTATTCAGGTTTCCATGTCCAGTGAGGATTTCAATGGAAACTCTTATCCTTGTTCTGTCCAGTTTGGTCAGCTGTTCAGCCCATCCATCAGCCTTCAGTTCACCTGCAAGGCTTTTGGTTGTGCTGCATTTTTTGTGGTTGATCCACTCCTTAACCTGCTGAGCTCTAAGATGGCTCGTCAGCCTGTTAAGTCCTTCCTGAAAGGGCATAGCAACCCTCCCGGCCATGTCCAGGCCATTTATTATGCCCGACTTGGCCAAGGAGTCCGCCCTTTCGTTTCCTTTCCAACCCATGTGTCCGGGGATCCATGTTAGGTTGAGCTTATTACGTATGGCCAGACGTCGCAAACTTGCCTTTGCATCTCTGACTAGCGCCGATTTAACGCTAGGATTTCCTATGGCTCTCAATGCCGCCTGGCTATCGGAGCATATCCATATCGTATTAGGGGTCATTTCCACGCAGTATTTTTCAAGTTTACGTTTACGTTAGAACCAATCAGAGCACTTGCTTACAGTTAGCAAGTGTTCTGATTGGTTGTAACGTAAACTTAAACATAAGAAATAGTGCGTGGAAACGACCCCTTACCTGTCACCTCCTTCCTCAGAACAGTCTCGGCACATTGAAGAATGGCCGCCACCTCTCCCTGGAAGACAGTGTTGAATGTATTGGCTTAAGGGAAAAGAGCAGAACCCTGCGCCTACACCTTGACTTGTTTTGGAACCATCAGTATACCAGATGGTTCCATGCTTAGGTGTTACCGGATTTCTTTCCCAGTCCTCTCTATCCGGGAAAAATATTGATTCCACATGGTTCTCAGGCTTCCACAAAAGAGTTCATCTAGCCCTTCCAGTCTGCCTGTTAAATTACCCATGCATTTGAGTCTGTATACGGTTCTTCTCGCTTCGCCCTTAATAGCAAGAGCCAAGGTGGGTAACCCCAACAGAGTTCTCATTGCAATTGTGGGTGTACTTTTCCTTACCGAGCAGATGCCCCTTAGGAACATACCCTGTACTCTATTTAGTTTTTGTTGTACATTGGCCTTTTCCACTCTATGCCACCATATCGCTGCCGCGTAGGTGATTCTGGGTGTCACTATGTGCTGGTAAATCCAGAGCAGTTGCTTTGGTCCTAGACCCCAACTGCAGCCTAGTACTCTTCTACATTGCTAAAAAGTTGCGATTGCTTTTTGACATTTCTGTTCCAGATGTCCATTCCAATTCAACGTCCTGTCCAGGATTACTCCAAGATACTTTGTTTCTCCGGTATATGGAATCTGTTTCCCCCCTATCACCATTTCTCTGAGTTTTTTCATCTTGTACCTTCTCGAGAAGGTGATAACGGTTATCTTCTCCGGTTGTATCGAGAGTGCTTTCTCCATGCACCATCTTTCCACAACCCTTAGGGCTTCTTGAATTAGCTCCTGCAAGACCTCCTCGAAGTTTCCTCTAGCCATGATAGCGATATCGTCCGCATATCCTATAGCATAGATTCCACTATCGTTTAGTTTCCTTATCAGACTATCTGCCACCAAATTCCATAAGAGCGGGGACAATACGCCTCCTTGAGGGCAACCCTCGGAGACCGTTCCCCCCACTATTGTTTCCTGCCATTCAGTATAAATATACCTGTTTTTTAGAGTACTCAAGATCCATCTAACAATTTCTCTCGGTACCGCATGCTCTTCCGCTCCTTTCCGAATCGCTTCCATCGAGGTGCGGTTGAAAGCATCCTCAATATCTAGAAAGGCGCCTATGCACACTCCCCGTATATTAAGTTGCTTCTCCACAAACCCCACAGCGGACATTAATGCTGTCTCAGCAGATTTGCGAGCTTGGTATGCTTATTGTTCACCATGTAAAGGTGAGGTTTTCAATGGCCCTTCTACCGCATAAGGTTGAAAATTATTATTTATCAATGTTCCAAATATACAAGACCTCTCAGTTACTCATATCGTTAGTAAATTATCAATGGATTATTAGAAAACCGTTCAATGAACGTTCGGAACTTCAGGTACATAAAAATATTGCTTATCTAACAATTTAGGAAGCTAACTTGACTTCAGTAATGAATTTAAGCTTAAATGTCATTTGTTTTTTTGTTTATTCTTCATGAAAATCCTCTCGCGAACAGACTGACACATCTATATATGTGAAGTGATTTAGAAATTTATTTAGGAAATAAATAATTCAAATTACACTAACGGAAATGACCAGATCTTGAATATGTAGTTTTCTACATTACACATTTCAAAAATAAAACTATTTTTAATTATAATTTTATTTTTTAATAATAATAATTTTTTTATAATAAAGAGATGAGCCAAACATTCCGAAATTTTAACTGACAATGTCATTTACGAAACTGCAAAGGCAAAAGAGCAAGAAAAAATTATATTTATAATCAATAATTTTAAAAATTTCATGCTGATAGAAGCATACCCCTATTTACATGATTGAAGTATAAAAAATCGTACAACTAGGATGCATTCAATATGATACAAATATTATTTTTAATACTTTCTATCACTTGTTTAAGTCCAGAAGAATAAATTATATGCCAAAAACCTTAGGTGGTCGGGGCTACCGGACTCTCCCCTATATAATCATATATAACGTACTGAATCATTAAAGGATATATCTCTTTCTATAAACGTTCATTAATTACATCAAAGTTAGTTCATGGCAACTAATTAAAAAAAAGCTCTCATTATTTCAATGATGTCGGTTTTGGTGAAGTCATTTTTAAGATAATATTAAACAAAATCTTTACATTTAGAATTAGCTGCTATGAATAAGTTGCTAGCTTCGATGTAATCGCAGGAGGTCATGAAAGTTTTAGTTTGAAGAGAATGAACCAATAATTTAAAGTTATCTTTTATTTTATTTGAAGGGTTATTCGTATGGTTCTTCCGATTCTTCGGAAGTTAATCCAGAGGTTCAACGGTTTTTTATGGCTGTCGATAAAGACAACAGTGGCAGAATATCGGATAAAGAACTGCAATCTATCCTGGCAAATGGACAAGGTGGACATTTTTCTGATAGAGCTTGCAAATTAATGATTGGTAAGTGTTGACAAATACGTAGTAGATTTCAAGCAATCCTAAAATAATATATAGAAGAAAACATAAGGGGAACTGGTCCAATAGAGATTCATTTTTTAACAGTAATAGTAATACTGGAAAAATCACTATTGAATTATAATTATGAGAGATCTTTGATATAACACAAAAATTTGACATTGCGAGTCGTTATGTCAAAAGGGATTAGTTTTGGAGTGCTTTTTGTTTGTTTGTTACTTTATTAATGGCACAGGAATAACTCCCTTTAGCCAAGTTAACGAAAATTCATTGAAGGTCGATTGAAATTTATTCATGACTTCACGTCTTAATTAGCTTTCTTAACTTCTTGAATTAATTTCAATGAAAAATAAATTTCAATTACTTTTAATGGTTAATAGTTTATAAAAAGTTGTTCTCTTCAATGATTTTGAATGGGAAAAAGTGTCATCTTTAATGGATTTCAATAGAAAATTGCAAATAGAACAGTTGGAGATTGAATTAATTCCAATGGAAAAATAGTTATCTTCGCTTCAAATGAATTAATTTCAATAGATTTGAATTATAAAAAAGTAAAACATATCTGAAGTATTTTCTCATTGAAATTCATTCCAGACGATGAAAACCTATTCAGAAATTATGCAGTGAATGAATTTTCATTTGCTGGACTGACATAAATTTTGTAATAGCCCAATAAACGAAAAAGTATACGAAAAATCTGTGTACGATTTAGTACGGAAAAAGTCTTGTTTCTTTCCTGCTCTTTCAGTTACGAAGGCGAGTATATACGAGGTTATATACGTTACATAAGCGCACATAATCTCAAAGAATCGATTATTTTGGATTATCGAATGATTTGAACTCAAAACTCTAAAACAGAACATTTCTTCGGGAATTATGAAATACGGAAAACGATATAGTAAACCTTCGGAAGTTACACTTGTTCGAAAACAAGAAACCGACAACGTGTATCCCATGTATTTTTGCCTCCTGAAAACGAATTTGATAGTAGAATTTGGCGCCCGACCATATCCAGGCCGCTATCTTGAAAAATCAGCCAAAAACCGTGTTTTTCTGTAGTTTTTTACATTTATTTTGAAAAATACGAATCGTACAAAAAAATGTTTCATGCAAAAAATGTAGAGCATGAAATTCTCTACAAGAAAGGTCATATATATTTTTATCTTAATCGCAAAAGGAAGCCCGTAAAATAGAGATGAATTTGCCTAGTGTAATACGTTGGTGCGCCTTTATGCTTCCAGATGTTAGGTATATTGTGATGGACATGGGTTAGATTTTTTTTTAGCGGGTAGGAGGCAGACTTCTGCAGTCATATTTAATACTTTCGTTTTACCGCCGTCGTCTCGGGGCCGACTAACGTCTCAGGTCGAGGCTTTCACGTCCTCGTAGACTTGGCGCCGTGTAGAGGCCCGACGACGTCGCGTCGTTCGCTCGTCCGAACAAATTAATGCCGTAGCCCAACTGACTCGGGGTCTTTTCCTGACCCGCACTCGCACTCACGAGAGCAAGAGAACTCGTCCCAGAGGGTGACGATTTCTCGCCTCCTTCCGCGCCTGAAAAGGGGGCTCAAAACTCACGAGGATTCCCGCGCACTGCAATCCGTCTTTTCGTCGACGAGAGAGAGGACAGGGTGCATGCAAGGAAGGGTGCTTACAGAAAATCACGTCTGTATATCACTTATTATTTATAAATTCGGCTCGAGGCTACTTACACTTTGTCCTCTGGACAGGAGTTCGGTGTCTCGTGCCCGTCAACACCTCGCACGGTCCAAAGAATACAAACGAAGGGCGGTTTCTGCTGGCCCCTGGGGTCGTATTTTGAATAGACCCGCTTGTACTCGCTCCAAAACAGAGAATTATTATTATAACTCGCACTCACAAAACTTCAAACTAGATTCGGCCGCACTCGTTCTTGCTTCCTATATCTCGGCACTGACTGGCACTGACGTCCGAGAACTGAAGTCTGGACCTCTCGTTATCCCGCTCCGCGACCGTCGCGCCGTGTCGTCTCGTGGGCCTTCTCTAAAGCACGCCGCTTCTTACCGACCACTCTGTCGGTATATTACCGTCTTAGAGTAGAGCTCCGAAGTTCCGAGAGGATTATTGGACAAAAAAAAGGACAAAGGACAGGTTATTTTCCCCCGCGTTAGTGACATTTAACCGGCTGTTTGCGGGTTGGCTCTGGGGTGGAGAGGTACAGGACAAAGATGGTACATGACAGAAGTATAGGCAGATACAACACAACACCCACCCAGAGCCAGTCTCCCCTACCCCAATATCGGTACCTCCAGCAGATTCGGCGGTCTGTGTCATAGCGAATACGATGCGGGGCTTATCCCATCTTTATCCGAGATAAGACCCACGTCGTACCGACCGCGAATAAGACGCTGACGGTACCGATAACTGTCGACGGGGAGCGGCAGCGGTCCCAAATTCGTACCTTCGCCCGGCAAAGTTCCCCGGTTATTCCACACTGGACATAAGCAGAGAAAATTGCACGGACGGGGATTCGAACTCGGGACCTTCGCGACGTTCAGTTCGGGCGGACTAAGACTGACGCCTTAGCCCGCACGACCATCACGCCGACTAGATCATACTTCACAGGATCATTTCTGTAGTATATCTTCAAATCTCTCTACTTAACAGTGGAGTTGAGAGGATTATTGTAACCGGCGTGGTACAACACTCCCCTCCTTAGCCGGAACTCACCCGTGAGCTCCGTCGCACTTCGTACTCTAGCATAAAATAAACTCCTACGGTACCTCGGTGCTCTTTGCCTTCTCTTAGAATGACATCCTTTTTCGATGATGACGGCTCAGAACCCTCTTGAAAGGGCGCGCGTCTTAGTAGATTGGGGCTTCCCTCCACGGTCTGTGGGCAGGAAGCACCCACTCGTCTTTATAGAGGCGCCTTGGTTGACGATCTCCTCGTGATGCCTGGTAGCTGCACATTTATAGTGAAAACATAAAATCATAACTCATTATTAGGTCTCTGGCCGCTTACGAGGTGCGAGGTAACGTTTCAGATCGGAGATGTGGGCTTTAGCCAACATCCATCCTGGTCTCTTCTCGTCCAACTCGAGCTCGTAAACTACGGGAGAGATAAAGCGCGCGATTCGGAATTGCCCTTCATACCGCGGCGCAAGTTTCGCGGCGAAACGACCCACTCCCGATGACAAAACATGGGTTCGTCGCAAAACTAAGTCGTCGACCGAAAACTGAATATCGCGACTACCTCGATTGTAGGACCTACGCTGTCGCTCGTTTGTCTTATCTACAGTCCTACGTACAAGATCTCGAAGGGCGCTGAGTCTCTTCAGCCGATCTTGTGAGATCTGGGTCCATACGCAGAATAGGGGCTTCCACTCCAACTGCCTTCGCAGTCTCTTCGCGGGTCTGGGTTCCCGGCCAAAGTTCAGAAACGCCGCGCCGGGGACACTTTAGTGCTAGCGTGCACGGCCGTGTTTATTGCGCTGCGGAACTCCGGGAGGTGGAGATCCCAATCCCGGTGATCAGCGCTTACAAAGGTCCGTATATCGTCTTCAGAATCCGGTTCGTTCTGTCGACCGGATTCGCGTGCGGATAATACGATGGCGTTGTTGACCGTCTCACTCCGTATTCCTTCAATACTCGGTATAAATGGGAGTTACGGAACTCTGGCCTATTGTCATTCAGAAAGTATTCAGGCGTCTCCCATCTGAATAGTATGAGGTCTTCTAAGGCCTTAGCTATATTCTTGCCATTGGCTTTTCTCAACGGCTTGAGTTCCACCCACCTCGTAAATAGGTCCGTGAACACGAACACGTAACGGTTCTGGCTAGGGCTTGGTGGGACGGGTCCCATAATATCTGCGGATATTACTTTCCACGGCTTCTCCACTATGCGCTCATTCATGACTCCTGTGGGCGCTCCTTGAGGCATCTTCTGAAGCTGGCACTGCTGACACTCGGCGATGAACTGTCGGATGTCGTACCTTAGTCCCGGTTAATAGTACTCTAAGGCCAGACGATTGTACGTCTTGTCCACGCCGTTCAGCATGGGTCTGTTGGTGCGCGTTTTTCATGGCCTCCTCGCGCAACCCTACTTGTAGAACGAGCTTCCATTATCTTCTACTCCCGTCACGGGATCCAACAGAGGATATTTCCGATGGTCGTACAGTCGGTCGTCTTCGACTCTCCAATCCGGGAATCGCTCCGGAAATTTGGCCGCAAACTTTCTTCGTAGACTCCGTCGACACTTTAACGGCTCCTATCTCGTCTTCCACTCGTCGCGATAGGGCATCAGGTACGAGGTGCAACGCATCCTTCCTATGCGTGACCTTGGACGTCCATCCTTGCAGTTCAAGGGCCCACCGGGCAAGCCGGCCATTAGGGTCTTTCAAATTACGGAACCATTGTAGACTGCTGTGGTTCGTGATTACCTCGAACTCGTACCCTTCTAAATATGGCCGCAGTTTCTTCACGCCCCACACTACAACGAGACACTCCTTCTCCGTTGTTGCATAATTACGCTCGTCGGCAGTGAGGGTGCGGCTTAAGTAGACGGTGCTCCCCGTCGTCTTGCTCTTGAGTCAAGATCACGCCTAGAGCATAATCGCTCACGTTAGTCTGTACGACGAACGGTCTTTTAAAATGAGGCCGTCCTAACACGGGTGCTTCCGTGAGAGTCCTCGTTAAGTTTTTAAATGCCTCTTCCTGCTCTTCGCCCCACTCCCAGGTCTGGGTTTTCTTCGTCAGTTTGGTAAGAGGCTTCTGCAAGATTGGGTATGAATCCGGCATTCCGCCCGACCATTCCTAGAAAACGTCTGACCTGCTTCAGGTTCTTAGGTGCAGGGTACTCCAATACGGGTTGAGTCTTCTCTGGATCGCGACGCAGTCCTTCGCGGTCTACTCGGTAACCCAGATATACTACACTAGAGCAACAAAACTCGCACTTATCCATGTTGACTTGCAGTTGAGCTCGGGCGAGCGTCTCGAGGACTCGCCGTACCCAGATGACATGCTCTTCAAAGCTCTCGTTGACGATGATAATGTCATCCTACGTCGACTTGACTTCCATCAAACTTGACACCCCATGAGCGCAGCTGCTTCAGAGTGTTACTGCCTTTGCGAGTATTGATCACTTCCGTCAGTGGCTCTGATCGTCTCGTATTCGTTGGAGCTAACGGACGTTGAACTGGCGGCCTAGCTTTTGCACCGCGTCGTCTCCTGTCGTCAGTGGACGCGAACATTCTCGGTGGTGGTCCGCTTATCTCCTCCTCGGTCTCATCTGTAAAAAGGTCCCTTCTGGACACCTTGTCCTTCTGACCTTTAGGGCGAGAGGCTATAACAGGATCCTCGCTATCCTCTTCGGGCAATGCCCATGCTCCTTCCTCTTGATGCGGGCGGGTGTTCGGATATGCGCCAATCTTGACTCCTGGAGTCAACACACGGCTCATGGGCTCTTCTGATGCAGGGTTGGTCCTAACGGGCGTGCCGTCATCACGGAATGTGCCGTCGTCCACAAATCGTCTGTATCTAAATCCAATTAACTGTAAAGCCGTGTGTTTCTCTAGGTCAGGTTCAACCGTGAACTACCAATATTTGATTAACAGTCATCGAATAGACAAGATAAAACATTAAATATTGAGGTGTAACGATTAACTGCCATGGGTATTTTTCAGAGCACCTTCAAGTGGCCTTGAATAAAGCATTTAAGCAGATTTACTTCGTCATCCGCTCCAGAAAGACACTTCACAGATTCATTTGCAATCATCTATCTCTACAAGTCCCTGGTTCTTTCCTATTTAACATTCGCATCTTCCATTTATATTTTAGAATCTGTGCAAAGAAGATTCTTACCATACTTATCACACAAATCGGAAAATCCTATGCAAAGAATTTCCCACGATCATTCCGCCATCTCACTTCAGTTTAAAATTCCACTAACTTCATAAATTTTACGATATATCGCTAGTCCATAAAGTTTTATCTGGCGACATCAACTCAACACAAGTCTCGAATCTTTTTCATCTCGCGCACCTATGCATTCCCTCAGTTTCCGTTCCCTATCCGTTTCGAGGTCAAGTGTAGATCAAATTTTTCATTCCACTCTGTAGTCAATCATTTAAGAAGGACATGGAATTGTTTTCCGTTCTCAATTAATAATTTATATGTGCAATATTGATTAAGATTTCATAAAAAAGGTATTTGCAAATCGGTCAACATTTTTTATGTGTATATCTCAGAATCCTTACTAGGTCCAAATTAGACAGTTCCCCGGAAATAAATGGTATCCAACAAATAAAATCAATAATAAAATATGTTTACAGACACGCTTTTATTTGTAACTTAGAAATAAATATTCAATTCCATTCTATATCGTTTCAGGTATGTTCGATAAGGAGAAACGAGGTACAATCGACTTACAAGAATTCCAAGCTCTTTATAATTATGTGAACTCATGGCTTGGTGTGTTCCGAGGTTTTGACCATGACAATTCAGGAACAATTCAAGAAAATGAATTATCTTCAGCGTTTACCCAAATGGGGTATAGATTTACTCCTGAATTCATTCGCTTCTTAATAGAAAAGAGTGATTTATCAAATCAAACCAGTATTACAATTGATCAATTTATAGTTTTATGCGTTCAAATTCAGAGGTTTACTGGGGAGTTTAGGGTCAGAGATACAGATCAAACTGGAACTATTTCCATCGGATTTGAAGACTTTTTAACTGTTGCGCTAAATTGTAGTGTATAATTAGATTGTATTTGCCAAAAATTGCAAAATTCAAATTCATTTAGAAAAATTGTATGCGTATAGTTTTGTTGCCACAAAGTATGCCTTTTAGCGCAAGATACTTTACACAGGTATCGATTTTTAAAAGCGGCAAATAATTATCGATCTGATTTCTGTGAAGGCTTTAAACGTTTTTTACTCTGATAAAATTACTGTAGGAAAATTTGTACATTAAATTATATTTTTATATATCAAAATGTGTAATCAAAAATATTTTACATTGTAAATTAATTTTTTTACATGAATTTCGTGATGGGATGAAACGTTGCGTGTGGGAATTATTACTATGGTAACGTAGCAGCTAATCAAGCCTTGTAATGTGTTTAGATTTCTAATTTGTACAGTTTAGGTTGCAGTGCTGGTTACGATTGTATATTTTAACAAATCTGTTGAGTATAAATGTCAAGGCTCTTGTAACTCTCTTGTTGACCTTCGTTGCCTTAGCTATTGTATTATTAGCTATACTAGCGTCTGTAATTATTATTAGCTACACTAATTTATTGCGAATAATTGCATACATTTTAATTTTACATTGATATAGACCATGACAATTGTTGGATATTATTAAACTGTATATTATTAAAAATAAAACACATTCATTATTAAGCTGCGCTCATCATTTCACGAAGAAATATCTATCTACAGATTACAACAGTTTTCATAAGGCCGTAAAAGTCAATTTTATGACTCGAAACTTAACTTCTTCGATGTCAAACTTAGTTGTGTCCTGCGTGGCATTGGCGCGTTTACGTGTCAACCAATTACGTCAAAATTTCAGACCAGCAACATAAAAGAAAACAGTTTGAATTCGTAATGAGTACACTCCAGGTAAGGATTCATGGCATGAACGTGGTTGTCATAATTTTAAATGGCTGATGTATGCATAACATAGGGATTAATTATTTTCAATTTGTGCAGGTTATTTTTGGTTCTAAAATTTGTCAAACATTTTTGAAGCTGAAGCCCAGTCAGTAGTTTTTTCATTTACTCGATATGAACCCCATTTTTTTTTGTCAACGTTCATTCCAAGAAATAAACAGTTTCTTACGTATTTTGAATAGAACTCATAATATTTCTGCCATTTACGACTCAAAGTATATTCGAAAAGACAAAAGAGTGGCGAAATCTTATCCGCCATTTTTATAATTAAAAATATCAAAAAATATTAAAAAAATATGCGACACAGACGATTTATATAAGTGAAAATTTTATAACTTGCGTTTTGCCCTATCAGAAATTTTTATGAAGAAGTTGCATTGAATTTGGAGTACATACTGCAAAAGGGTCATTTTATATTGATGAATACGATAAGGGGGAGAAAAAATGTAAAGTTTCTTTGTTTTGAACATATATTTCGTATTAGGGAGGACATTCTAAATATACTAGTTAAGGAATAAACAGGTATGTTAATAACATTTCGAAAAAATGGATGTTTAATATCCAGGAAAGGAATAAGTAGCAGGAAGTAAACCAAAATGCTCACATCGGATGTCTGCGTAACAACTGATACAAATATCTTGGGCTAATTCAATGTGTTTTTCTTGGTCCTAACAAGTTGACGAATTTTCATGGTATTTGGAATCGACTTTTTTGGAGGGATTTTATCGAAGCATTCGATATTTTCTTTTTGAACTTGTGAAGGAGAAGGTGTGAATCTGATTCCAGAAATGTGGTTGAATCAGTAACGTCGTTTACACACAATATTAATTGATGTGTAGTTCGTTTTATTAATCAACCAGCAGCGGGAACTTTGCTATGGCCAGGTTCAGTGAAATTCCAAGTTACTTTTGATAGATTTAACTTCTGAGCAAAGTGACGTAGTAGAAATGCGTTAATTTTATTACGATATTGCATCGTAGGAACGTCACTGAAAAAGTGAATTGTGGTCACAGGCACTAATTTATTCTTTAACATTTTTAGAATGGGTTCTAAATGAGCCTTACGATTAGATTTTTCTACTTTTTTCTTTAATGTTTCTATAGCTTTCGTTTCGTGATACATATCAGGGTTTCCGCAACTTCTGTTGGCGAGCTATTTTTCTTTCGTCCACAACGGGAGATGAATTTTTGTCTTTATTTGAAACATTTAAAGTACTCTTGAATTTTTCTCTATATTTATTTTTCACTAGCCTACATCTTTTTCGTGTCCGATCTTGTTGGAAATTACACTGCTTATTAATTGGAAGCAATTTACCAGCTGCTTTTCTTAGGTATTATCAAATTTGCTGTATATCGTCTCCTTCTTTCGGCTTCATACTCCCTTTTCAAACTTGCTTTCAATTAACTATTTCTTGGGATTTTTTATTTTTGTCATGCTTTGCCTAATTAAATAAGTAAAATAATATAGCACTACTATTACTGCAGCAAGAATATTAAAAATAGGAATTGTGAATTGTATTTTATTTTTTATTATTACTATAATCGTTTTGTTTTAAAAAGGTAGATTTTCAAGTCAAAATTATATGAAAAATATAAAACGTATCTACGCGATGTAATAAGTTTAACAAACTTAATTATCGACATTCATTTTTTTAGTTTATAATCATAATTAACAAACTCGTATTGGAAAATTCGGAGTTTTTACAAGATACATGAGACTTTCTCGATATTACAAGGCCTATGTTCATGTACACTCTTTACGTGTCCTCGATATGTAATGATTTACCACTAAGCGTATACGTATCTCAGTTCGCTGATGATATTGCTGTCTACTGCAACCGTTGGAATAACAAATCGGCCTCTACATCGGCATATATACTTCAACCGAAAAAACGTAGAGCCAGGCCGCACGGTACTCAAAGTAAATGGTGAGAATATAAAATCTAACGAGACTGTGCGTTTTTTGGGAATCATTTTCGACGATCGTCTTTCCTTCAAACACCATATCGATAAAGTGCGTAAAAGATGTCTCGTAGCCTGTAATATAATAAAGTACCTAAAAGGCACATGGTGGGGATCCGATCCTAGTACATTACTCTTTTCTATATTTATTAACGACCTTCCTAAAGTCTTTTGTAATTCTTCCCATGTCATTTTTGCAGATGATACTCAAATCTTTCTGACTTGTAAACCTCAGCAATTGGATATGGGTATCCAATTGGTTAATTCTGATGTTCATCGTTTTGCAAATTGGGCTGACACCAATAAATTTCAAATTAATGCATTAAAAACCAAAGCAATAATATTTGGTTCTTCGTACAATATTAGGTCTATCAATTTAACAACTATTTCTCAGATTTGCATTAAAAACCAGTATATACAGTGGTCCACTCGTGTAAAGAGTCTAGGAGTACATCTTGACCAGACGTTATCTTGGAATGAACATGTGTCTCAAATGTCCTGTAAAATTTTTGGCACTTTGAGACAACTTAGAATAAGCCAAAATTGTTTATCCAAGCAAACTGCGAATTAAACTTTCCAGCACTCTTCTAATACCCCATTTCGATTACTGTGCGCCTGTATACAACTCCCTTCGTTGTGTATTAAACTTGAAAGTGGAACGTTTGCTTAATGCAGTTGTTAGATTTATTTTTAAGGTGCGCAAATTTGAACATATTTCTAACCATCGTAAGGAGTTACATTGGTTAACTGCAAGTAACCGCAGAAAATACATAATTTGTTCACTAATTTTTCAAATATTCAGCACTCGCCAACCTAATTATTTGTACGATAAATTTATTTGGCGTAGAGATGTAACACAAAGAGCGCTTCGAATTGGGAATGATACACTGCGACTCCCGAGTTATCGTACGAACTACTATGCCAATTCTTTTATCGTCACTGCGTCTCTGTTTTGGAATTCTCTTCCCGATCCGTTAAAAAAATCTAGTACCTTAATTTCATTTAAAAATAAACTATATCTTTTTCTCTTAGAATCCGAAAGGGTTACTATATTGTAAGTAGAAACTAAAGTGTTTAAATTACACATGTTATTTAGTTTATATTGTATACATTTATTTCTATGCATACTCCGATTAGTAATTAATCTATCTTTGTATTTTTTTTTGTTTTTCACTAGCATAATCAGTAGTTTTATTTGTATAACGTATCTTTGTAACTATCCTTGTATGGTTGACTTAAGAGGTTAATATGCCTCGTGTCAAAATAAAGAATTACAATTACAATTACAATTACATTGATGACATTATATAAAAGTTTTGATCGCTCTATCATTGAATATGGGTGTTTTGTCTACTAGAATACAAGAAAAAATTCAATATAACGCAATTAGACTTGCACTTGGTTTTCGCATAAGCACACCGACAAACGTGCTTCTAACAGAGTAAAAAATGCAACCCATTGAAGAGCGAGCGTCTAACGAAAGCCTGCTTATACACAAAACTGTACAGACTTTTGAGAAACTCATTAGCAATAATGAGAAAAAACCAGTCAAACAACAGCGTAAATTCAGCAACCACCTTTTGCAACAATGTATTAGATCAATAACGTGCCAATCGAAGGAGATATACGTCAATGAACATTACAATGTCTATACATACCGATATTCCACCTTAGCGACTGAATTTGATATTGACATAGACCTCGGAATTAAATTGGGTAAAGGCTATAGCGAGATAAGAAGGTCGAAACTTCCCCCGCCTGGGTTTTTCTTTTGAATTGGTCATTCGAAAGGACATTATATAAAAACCCCTTTAGCCAAATTTTTAGCCCCCTAGGTGGTAGTAGCTTGCTCCTATCGTAAAAAACGGGTTTTTAAAAAAAAAAAATTTCTTGCTCCGCTGTTTGATCCAAATAATCTGAACAAATTCATGAATGTCTGTTTTCGAGTGAGAAAATACCCTGTTTTTTGTCAGATTTTTCGGGTCTAAACCGGAGCTACAAAAAATTCTTGAATTTTTCAATGATATTTTAGGTCGTGAAGGTCATATTTTGCCAATTTCTAATTAATAAATTTTTTAGTACTTTTCCCCGTACTTTCGAAAGCCGATGTTAGAATTACCATTTTCAAACCGGAACATGCTCAACATTTGAAAAAAAAACGATTTTTTCGCATTTTCCCTAATTTATTGGTACATAACCTCAAAATTATACAGTTCAATAGGTATTAGAACACCCATAAATACTCTAAGACTTTCTGTCACGTCTAAACAGTTTTTAGAATCAAGTAATACGTTACTGTCGCTGCAAAAGTCCTTATTCAACCAGTTTTAGGTATAATACTGCATATTATTGGAATGATATTAATCATTATAATTAATGCTAAAAATAACTAAATATTTCTGGTAGTAATTAAGATAACGTTTATCAAAAAGTTATAAATATGTTCATTTTTTCATGAAAATAGTAAAATAATGATTTATTACTGACAAAATTACATCAATTAGCAACACTTTTAAGAGCTTTAACATCAAACTAGGATGTTGTTAATCTTTGTCACAATCGTTGTCTGTAACTTCAGTTCAGTATGTATTCAGTTGAACTGAGTAAGGTCCTATGGAGTCCTAGGGACACGTTTACCAACCTACTTTGCAATCGATCGAAACTCGAACGGGTAAGCATCGAACAACTTGGTTGTACACCCAATTGCAATGCTTCGTTCCTTCAGGTCATCTGCTGCCTTTGGGTTTAACGTAAAGACATACCGGGTGGATGCGAGAGAATTGGCCATAGGGAAGACCGTGTTAAGGCTAGCGCGCTTGTGATTGGTCCATTCTATTTAGCTGAATACTTTCTTGATTGGTTTTAACAAAATTGTAGTAAATTTCTATTCAGATCTTATACTCAAGCTCTTTGCTTGTAGTTTAATCAATTTTATTTTAAAAAAATAGTCATAAATCTAATTTTAATATAATTTGGAAGTTTCACTAAAAAGAGCACATAGCACGAATATAGTCTGATAAGGAAACTAAACGAAAGTGGAATCTATGCTATATGATATGCGGACGATATCGTTATCATGGCTAGAGGAAACTTCGAGGAAGTCTTGCAGGAGCTAATTCAAGAAGCCCTAAGGGTTGTAGAAAGATGGTGCATGGAGAAAGCACTCTCGATACAACCGGAGAAGATAGCCGTTATCACCTTCTCGAGAAGATACAAGATGAAAAAACTCAGAGAAATGGTGATAGGGGGAAACAGATTCCATATACCGGAGAAACCAAGTATCTTGGAGTAATCCTGGACAGGAAGTTGAATTGGAATGGACATCTGGAACAGAAATGTCAAAAAGCAATCGCAACTTTTTGGCAATGTAGAAGAGCACTAGGCTGCAGTTGGGGTCTAGGACCAAAGCAACTGCTCTGGATTTACCAGCACATAGTGACACCCAGAATCACCTACGCGGCAGCGATATGGTGGCGTAGAGTGGAAAAGGCCAATGTACAACAAAAACTAAATAGAGTACAGGGTATGTTCCTGAGGGGCATCTGCTCGGTAAGGAAAAGTACACCCACAATTGCAATGAGAACTCTGTTGGGGTTACCCACCTTGGCCCTTGCTATTAAAGGCGAAGCGAGGAGAACCGTATACAGACTCAAATGCATGGGAAGTTTAACAGGCAGACTGGAAGGGCAAGATGAACTCTTTTGTGGAAGCCTGAGAACCATGTGGAATCAACCACAGGATAAAATCCGGATCCTCGACTCGGGGGAAAATAACTTTAAGATATTTTTCCCGGATAGAGAGGACTGGGAAAGACATCCGGTAAAACCTAAGCATGGAACCATCTGGTATACTGATGGTTCCAAAACAAGTCAAGGTGTAGGTGCAGGGTTCTGCGGACCGAAGCTTAAGGAGAACTTTTCCCTTAAGCTCAATACATTCAACACTGTCTTCCAGGGAGAGGTGGCGGCCATTCTTCAATGTACCGAGACCCTTCTGAGGGAGGAGGTGACAGGTAATACGATATGGATATGCTCCGATAGCCAGGCGGCATTTAGAGCCATAGGAAATCCTATCGTTAAATCGGCGCTAGTCAGAGATGCAAAGGCAAGTTTGCGACGTCTGGCCATACGTAATAAGCTCAACCTAACATGGATCCCCGGACACATGGGTTGGAAAGGAAACGAAAGGGCGGACTCCTTGGCCAAGTCGGGCATAATAAATGGCCTGGACATGGCCGGGAGGGTTGCTATGCCCTTTCAGGAAGGACTTAACAGGCTGACGAGCTCAGCAGGTTAAGGAGTGGATCAATCACAAAAATGCAGCACAACCAAAAGCCTTGCAGGTGAACTGAGGGCTGATAGATGGGCTGAACAGCTGACCAAACTGGACAGAACAAGGATAAGAGTTTCCATTGAAATCCTCACTGGACATGGGAACCTGAATGAGCATGGCTATACGGTGGGAAAGAAAAATTCCCCGTTGTGTACTAAATGCGACGAAAACATGGAGGAGACCACAGCACACTTCCTCTGTGAATGTCCTGCCCTAATGGAGACACGAAGGAAATTCCTAGACTCTCCATTTCTGGCGAAGGAGGAAATCAGGGCGCGAAGTCTTCAGCAGATTCTGAACTTCTGCAATAAGGCTGGATATCCAGCTAAACCCTGAAATGGCATCAGGAATAGCGTACAAAGGCAAATTGTCAAGTGCGCTGATTTCGGAGGTCTCAACCCCGGACCTGATGAAAGCCATACCAATACCAATACGAAAATCACGAAAGACTTTAAGCATTCAGCTAATTAGAATGGACCAATCACAAGCACGCTAGCCGTAACACGGTCTTCCCTATGGCCAATTCTCTCGCATACACCGGGTATACATATAGGTGAAAACAAAAACGGCATGTCGACCGGAAGGTAAAGGTACGAATCGTCGGAGCAAGATTCTGTTATAAGTTTGTATTGAAAAGTAATCAAAAGCCTTAAAGTGGTATTCGAATAAATCCATACATACTTGAAACCAAAAAGAAACTTTCCGAAGCAATAAAAAACAAACAAAAAATTAAATTGTGTTGGTACACATCGAGGCTTAATTGGCAATGAAACTACCGATAAGATTGCAAAAAGCTTTTGAAATCCCTTTTACCGATTAAAAAAAGCACCTTCAAATGTACGCCTATGAAAGATCCTTTTCAGAAATTGCAAATCAAAGCGGAACAAAAGGAACGTATTACTTCAATAACTACTTTGACAAAAATAGAAAGCCATGGTTTTCAAAGTTAGTCCTTCCGAGAAGAATTATTACAATTGTAAATAGGTGCAGATCTGGACATTACAACTTAGCTTCATCGTTAGTTAAAATAAACCTTACCACCAGTACCCAGTGCGAGTGTGGTGATGAATTCCAGGAGCTAAACCACGTAATGTGGCAATGCACAAAATTTGACAATCAACGAAGTCTATTCTTACATGATATAAGAGAGCTTGGATTTCAGTTACCCCTCATATCCAAAATCTTGCTTACTGCACTAACCAATCGTACTTGTAAAGCACTCCACTGGTACTTTGTAAACTGCGCTGTATCCATATAAGCGAACTTTAGTTGACTATGTGTTAAAAAGAAAATACTGTAAAATGGTTGAAGCATTATGATCCAACAGGGTCAAAGTATGCATAAATAAATAAAAAAAAAGATGTTTAAATGTTTACAATACTGCATGGAAGGCGCTGTGTATTAAAACAAAACAGGAGATATCATCTTCCCGGCTCGTCCGTTCTTGGAATATCTTTTTTTATTATGACTGATGTAGTTATATTTCTTTTTCATTATTTTTTAAATATTATGTTAGAACAAGACTAAATAAGTAAAAGGATTTACAATATCAGAGGTAAATAAATGAAGAGACACTGATATGCTTCCACACCATACTTTATTATCCTCTAGACTGATTCTCTCAATCATCTTACATTTCCGCGATTCCTTTGCTTTTTCCCTTCCCTACGTTTTCTTAATCTATTTTCCCACTTTTTCAAACGCCCTTCCTTTCATTCGGTATTTACATTGCAATTCCCCGTAACCACGCTCGACCAATAATAAACAATAACAAATCGACACGCTTTATTTATTATTACTCCTCTTTCTAACAATTATTACTGTTGTTTTATGTTTTTTCTTTTGCTTATATTCTTTTTTAACGCAGAAAAGCAACTCTAAACACAAAGTAACACTTGGTTGGATAAGGAGAATTAAAAATGTTAATTATATATTAAAAAATTGTTTATTGGGGTGCTTAAAATTATTAATAAGTATACATTCATTAGTAATTAATTATTCCAATTTATAGAGTAATTACAACACTATCTTATAACATTACAAATATGTAACTTTCATATAACATTTTCATTACAATACATATCACATTTTTTTATTTTTCAATTACAATTGGTTTCTAATTAATTATTACGTTTTGTTAATTTCTGGGTTTTTTATTCTTTTTCTCCCTTTTGGGTTATGTAATAAAAATATTCATTTTAAAAACGAAAAAAAAACCGTCAACTAAAGGGTTGGCAGAAAAAAAGCCCCTCAATAAAAGACCGGATAAAACAGCCTTGGAAAAAACATCCCACGTAAAAAAAGACCTGGAAATAACAACCTTGGAAAAAACGGCCCACGAAAAAAAACACCAGGGGAAAAACTCCCCGGAAAAAAAAATTACTTTTCTCAATTATCAGATTTTTTTTCAGGGTTTCTTTTTCCAGGGCTATTCTTTTCTGCGCTTTTTTTTCTGGGCTTTTTTCTCCTAGAACCCAACTAAAGAACACTATAAAATGTTTGCATAAAAAAGACTGCAAGAACGAACAAGAGGGCAGTGCCTTCATTCTGTAACTCGTTATTACGAATAACGTCGACGTTATGACAATTCCAACCAACCACGGTCCAGGATATTGTCGTTATCGACGTTATTCGTAATAACGAGTTACAGAATCCGGCTACAGTTGAGTTGAGATCTCCTGATTTGTTTACAAACACTACGTTTTCCAAGAAGCTGCATCGAATGGGAAAAGTCGCCCATTCTGGCAACTATTGTAGGAATATAAACAAATACTATTTTAAGATAAAGATGCATCGTTTATAATATACAGTAGACAGAGATTGTGATCTTTACAATTATTTACTTATTTATATTTATTTGGAGGAGTTATGATACTTACTGCATTGCCTATACAGACCTTGAGGTTATCGGAGTTATGTTCATTGGTGCCGCACGTTTTCTTAAAAATTGCGTATCTGCCTCATTTTTCGGTCAACGGCTTTCAAAATTTCCTAAAAACTTAATTGCTATGTAATAAAACAAATGTTTCACTGGAAGTTCTTTAAACCTTGAAGTTTCTTCGATTCTTTTTGCCGCAGAAGATGAATAAACCAGTTTACTGGCACTTAAAAAAAATAAATAAATAAAAAATAGCCGAGAATTTTGTAATTTGTAAAAATTTTCGGTAAAAAATGGACGAGTTCTGACAGTTGAGGTTTTAAAAAGATATTAAACTTTGAAGACCAAAATTTTTATTTATGTACGTCTTTTCGGTGCGTAAAGTAAACTTTACGCACTCGATTATACTTTAAGCACGAAAAAGCCGTACGTAAACAATATTTCGGCACACGTGTGTGTGTAAAGTTCTTTACGCATACGCCCTTGTATCGAAAACTACTATTTTTTAATTATATTATTTAAAAATAATAAATAAAAAAAGTGTAAAGAGAAAAAAGTTGTCTTTTTAAATTCTTTACAAGGTGGTACTGGTAAAATATCGAAATCAAAAGAAAAATTTTCTCCTCGTCTTAGCCTCTGGAACAATACTTTTACGGCTTTTCGAGTGTGCGACCGATTACTGCATTGGAGGGCTCAATTATTGTAGTGCACATAATTAATGGCGTTTAAATTGGTAACGTGAGAATAGATACACGTGTAAACATATTTTATGTAGAAAATCCCGTGCACGATTAGTCACGTATAGAGGTAGCTCTGGGACCCGCCAATTCAATACTTTGTCCTGACCTACGGACTTTAGTCGAAGTAACAAAACATCGTGCAAGATAAGGCAGGACCAAGGAATCAGTGCGCTCTACGTGACTTTACCGAGGAAAAACTGCGGAAAATTCTGATCGATATATTGTAACGATAATTTTATTGTCAGATAAATTGTAACAATAAACCACTAGACTCAGATGTCTACCTGCTGCGCATATGCCGTGCATGCCGTCCAAGCCGGGTGTATCCCATGCGGTCGTCCCTCAAAGTTGTCGGTCCAAGTTTTCTTAAGAGGAAACTTTCTGCCAAGGAAGATGATCGTAGGTTAAATGCTCTTAAAATATCACAACCATGAAATTTATTTGAAGCCTTAATTTTTATTTACAAATATTAAATATTATTTACAGACCAGTATCAAAGGCAGGTCTGCCGGCACCGCTATTTGGTACACAATTAGAAAACAGTATTAATAAACAGATTACAAAAGTAATTTTGCGTCCTTGCAACATTGAATTACATATAACAATACATATTTAAAAATTAATTAGTAGATACTGAATATGCTATTTTGATGGACGAGTGAAAGCCATCTTAACACATTCCAATTTTGTAATAAGTTTTAAATAACAAAGCACGCAGAATATAAACGACATTACGTACGAATCATTTGCATTGAAAGCATGCTGAAATTCGAGGATCGATGAACGTGGTCGATCGTGATATATGATCTATATAATAAATTTCGCCTTCGGGTGTGTAAGCAAGTTCCCACCCATCTGGCAAAGGGCCTATTGCTCTGCTAATAATCTCAGGTATGGATAAACTATTTTCGAACATTTCTTTCCCCGGACTTAGTTTCTTAGGTACCATTTCGGAACCCCGCATAGTACGCTTAGAAATTTGTACATCGGCTAATGTGAATTCTGGTAATGTCTCTGCATTATCCGTGGAATAGATTTCGTTGCTGATTACGTCTCCTCTCTGCTTGTTAGAAAAGAAGGATTGATCCATCGATCGTTTTTGTCGGCTATCATCGAGATATTCCTGCTTCTTATGGTTGACTGCCGTATCTGCATCATTATCGACATTCTTGTCGGCATATTTCTGAGGTTGAGATGGAGCTGTATCATGACATACGATTTTACTATTCGCTTTTACGCGGATGGTTTCCATTAATTGGTGCTGGAGCGGGCCGTTGTGCGCGTTACAGCTTAGCAATCCCTCGTCAGATTCAGACATTCTTAGAACATCCACAATTACTCTATTTCCATTGTTAAATAATTGACAGACTTGATCGTATGTCATAGTCATAACCGAAACTCCGTTTACCGCAATAATGTTATCGCCTACCTTCAATCCCGCTTGGTCAGCACGGTCACCAGGAGCAATGCGGGAAATTTGAACTCTATTTTCCCCAAGGGGATTATTACTACTTTCACCAGCTAACTCGAAACCATATCCTGACGGGGATCGCGCCATGCATACTCGAATTGCAGATATTAATTGCCGTTGTGGTAAAGTGGGATAACCAGAACACTCCATCGTCAGTTTCTGAAATAAAATAAAATCAGATGAAAGCATTCACAAAAAAACAGTTTATACCACCATGTTATCATAATAAAAAGAAATACAATATCGTATTAATTAAGTTAAAATTTATATATATATATATATATATATATATATATATATATATATATATATATATATAAAATGATAAAATACATATATTTTATTAATGCCGTGTATGTATACTCACTTAGAGAACGCTGAGAACACGTCGTTGCTCGTACTGTATTACCCGAACTAGCAGATTCTCATGTTATATAAGAAACCGGCATGTTAAGAAATGGTCTCTTTACTAAGAATTAATTTCCAAAGATATCTATGTACAGGTACAGGTCTAATAAATCAAATTTAAAAACTCGAAGATGTAACGAAAACATAATACAAGATGATAAATATTTATTTACATATACATATACGCGCCTCTACCCCACAGTATGAATCCTTAAACCCCTTCAGTCCCATCACATAGATCTTTTAATTCTTGCCGTTTTTATAGCCCTTTGATTCAGGTAGCGTTTGAAATCCTTCGACTTGGAAGATCAATAATAATATGGTTGAAAAAATTATAAATATATGGGTCATTCCATGTAAAATTTACAATCAAAATTTTTTTTCAATGGAATATATTTTTTTTTACATTTCTTGCTTCTGACAAAAAAATAAAATATACACGTTTTCTTATTTGAATATGATATTCAATATTTTGCAGATACGATTTTTCAACATTTTCAAGAAAAGGAAAAAGTAACTTTTGGAAATGCCTGTAACTCGAAAAGTATTCATTGTACAACAAATATTACGAGGAATAAAAGTTTCCTATTGATTTAAACTTTCGGCCGAAACTGAAATAAAAATTTGTAAAGTTTTTTAATCCATAAGTTTGAGAATTTTTATAAACAATTTAGATTATATCAGATTCGTTATGTTTTTTTGTTACTATTTTGCACTGAAAATACGTATTCAAGTCTGTAGAAGATACTGTAAATATTTCAGAATGGTTGTTCCGTGACGGTTGAAGCGAGCAGTCATGCGTGCTTGTGTTCTTCACAGTAATTATTTCTGATTCCCCCACTCGTTGTGATTACCATCTTTAAGTGCAATGCTAAGCGGACAGTTGATTTATTATGCATCATTTACACATTTTGGATTTCAAAATTGCCTTTTGGACGATAAATTTTTGCACTTCTCTGCAAGAGACTAGACCATCGGAAATCTGCACTGTACCAACCGTTACGGCTTTGCAATCAAAGGAAGCATAGACATAAAATTTTACCAGAGACAGATCCATCTTATTTAATCATTTTTGGCATACAGGATATTTTACCAAGTGACTGAGCTTTTTGGCCTATGTTTTTAATAGTAATTGTACACGATATCTGTTCGAAAAGTGAAATAATTATAATCGTTTAGAATCGTTCAACAGTTCCAAGAATTAATAGTCCATATCTGACGCGTGCGCAATGTCATTTTCTTCAGCGAACTCGGAACAAATGGAACTCATGTCTTCTGACATTTGTATTTACTGTTTAAGCAATGTCCCGCCTGCCTCGGAACATTGTTCCTTGTGCACACGACCTGCCCATGCAAAGTGTATAACATCTGCGAATAGAGTAACAACCGGTGAATTTCGATGTTGCGTAGTCTCGGAACCTGTTGAAAGTGCAACTGTTAATATTAATCCCGACGAGACTCTGGATTTAAACCCAAATGTGGTAGTAAAACCGAAACGTGGGGGCAGACCGAAACGTCAACGAATTGATGATGGCACGCCATCCTCAGCTTCAGTTGATGTTACTTTCCAAGAACTCATCCTTAGTAAACTGGAGAATTTTGACTCTCGATTTTCTCTTACGGACCGATTGATCGATAAGGCCTCTGGAGTTATGGTGAAAAAATTCGACCAGTTTTCGTTAGAAATTAGGTCCATCGTTGAAGATCAAAATCGCCGACTCGAGACCATCGAGCGGATAACCGAAGAAAAGTCTCAAGAAATAAAGGAGCTGCAGGCGCAAGTTTCATCTCTGTCGCAGGAAAACAAGCGATTAGTCGATCAAAACTATAAAATCGACTCACGTCTGTCATCTATCGAGTCATTTGAGAACCAATGCAACCTCGTTATCAGTGGTGTACCTGAAGTGGATAATGAGGCTCTTGTTGACACAATATGCACTATCGCCGCGGCTATCAATGTTCCCCTCCTTCCTTCAGAGGTGGAACGCGCTGGCTGAATGCCCCACCCTCGGGCTTCCCCGAGGAATACGAAATCTTCGAATACAGCTGAATTTCCGTCTACGAGTATATTGACTGCGCCCGTCGAACAAATTACAACCACACGTCCTCGCAACATTTTCGTGCGTCTTATGTCGCGTGTGAAAAGAAATACAATTCTTCAGTATCAGAAATACAATTTCCTTTGGAAATGACCATCGAGAAATTTTTATTAATGATTATTTACCTCACGATCGTTATACACTATTGAGGAAAACACAAGAGTATGCTAAACATAATGGGTTAAAGGTAATTCGTCGTGGTTCATCATTTTACATAAAATCTCCGAAAGGGACCACACGGTGCATAAATTCTCCTAAGGACCTGGAGGGGTTCCCCAATAATGATTGACAACTACCTTGCAGCACTTCATCTAGCCTACCGACACGTCATCGAAATCGTCGTAGTCACCTCCGTAGCAACGGTCAAGGTAGCACACTTGGAAATTTATCCGTTTACTACCAAAATGCAAGAGGAATCCGTACCAAACTATCCAATATTTGCAACAATGTGACTAGTCTTCAACCATCCCCGGACGTTATAATATTAACGGAAACTTGGCTACATAACGACATTGCGGATTCTGAATTGGGCTTCCTCGGTTATTTCGTTTTTCGATCGGACAGAGCATTGACTCCACAACAGCGTGGAGGCGGAGTACTGGTGGCCGTCAAATCGTCTATTTCGTGTAACCTTGTATCGTCATTTTCGTTAGATAAATCCGAACATATATGTATATCTCTTGCATCACACCTCGGTCGATTATTAATCTCAGCTTCTTATTTTTCGCCAACAGCTACTGCTCAAGATTATAATTTATTTGTAAACTCTATTGAAGACATTTCATTAAAACTTAGGGCCAGTCATTGGATATTAGCTGGTGATTTCAATCTTCCGAACGTGGTTTGGGATAACAACGTGACCTCAGGATTCCGAACTACGAGTTATATTCCTCCCGACACTAAGATTGCCGTAAACACTTGTAGCGATCTGTTCTCGTTTCTGGAAGTGACTCAATATTTCCCTGCACTCCCCAGCAAGGGTTATACTCTCGACTTATTTATGTCATCTGTTCCTAATACCCAATACAATAGTCCAGATTACCTTATTCCATCAGATCAGCATCACACCCATGCCCATTTCTTTTTACCGCATCAGCACGAGAATATGTCTGATTATAACTTTGTTTCTTACCATTTTAAGAGTGCTGACTTTGCTGGGCTGAACAGGGAGTTGAGTACAAATAACTGGGATGTCATACAAAATACTGATCTAGACGAGTCCATATCTTCGTTTTATAATATATTATACGAAATCATACCGAAGTATGTTCGCAAGTTGCGCCTAACCTCAAGACACTTCCCACCGTGGTTTAACCCTGAATTAAAATCTCTGATCTTTGAAAAGAAACTCGCGCATCGTAAGTGGAAGAGCACACAATCTTTAGCGAATTTTATTGTATTTAAAAAACTTAGAGCGTCATGCATTAAGCTCTCCAAAGCACTCCATAAAAGTTATATTAGAGATATTGAGGAAAAATCCAGGACAAATATTAATTCGTTCTGGTCATTTGTGAACAATTCTAGAAAATGTAATGTTTTGCCGCCGAGTATGAACTATCGCGATAGACTGGCGCAAGATAATTATGGTATTGTAAACTTATTCGGGAAATACTTTAACTCGGTTTATTCATTACCGTATACTTTGCATCCGGTTATTGAGCACTATGTCTCTGGTGATTCGATCGATAATTTCAGAATCTCTTTGCCTGAACTTGAGACGGCGATAATGAATCTTAAATCTTCTTGCACGCTGGGGTCTGCCGGAATACCAGCTATTTTTATCAAAAACTGTGCAACTTCATTACTCAAACCTCTTAACTATCTTTTTAATGCTTCGCTTGACAATGGAGTATTTCCATCAAAATGGAAGGCCACGTTTATCACTCCGATTTTCAAGAATGGGCTTAAGAGTATGATTGAAAATTATCGACCGATTGCAGTGATTAGCTGTATACCTAAACTTTTAGACTCCATCATAGCGTTGAAATTTGCAGAAGCTCTAAAAAACATAATCGTCGCAAATCAACATGGGTTTTGTAAAAACAAGTCCACTGTCACGAATTTATTACTGTTCTCAGATTTCGTTACTAACTCATTTGTGCATAATAACCAGGTAGACACCATCTATTTAGATTTCTCAAAAGCATTTGATTGTTTGAATCATTCGGTATTGTTGAGCAAGATTAATCGTTTGGGTTTCTCTGGTGTTTTCATGAGATGGATGAAATCATACTCAACAGGTAGGTCTCAGCGCGTAAAGATTAAAAACTTTATGTCGGAACCTTTTACGGTTCCATCAGGAGTCCCGCAAGGCTCACACTTGGGCCCCATTCTATTTATCTTGTTCATTAACGACATCTCAGATTGTATTCGATTTTCCAAATTTTTAATATACGCGGACGACATAAAACTTTTCACGAAAGTTTTATCACCCAGTGATGCATCAAATCTGCAAAGAGATTTGCACTCTGTGGCTGAGTGGGCGAGTCAAAATGGACTAACTTTGAATACCGACAAATGTAAAGTACTGTCTTTCACTCGTCGGACAGAAAAATTTGAATTTTTATATAAATTATCGGGAAAGTCACTCTCTAGGGTCAACCAACACATAGACCTTGCTGTTCTAATGTGCTCTAATTTTACATTCAAAGGCCATCTAACTCTTGCTCGCTCGAAAGCTTCAAAGATGGTGGGATTCATAAGTAGAAGCACAAAAGATTTTCATAACCCGCTAACAATTGCTTATCTCGTTCGATCATTAGTTATTCCATACTTTCTGTACGCATCGCCTATTTGGACACCATATACAAACTCTGATTTCGAGATGCTCGAAAGTATTCAAAGACCAGCCCTCAGATACCTCTCTTTTAAGACCGATCATCCCATGACGCGTTTCGATCACAGTTTTGGCAGGCTATCTTTTGAATTCAAGTTTCCCACTATAAAATCGTTGCATAAATACTATGATATACTAATGGTTTTTCGCATTTTGAATAGTTCTTTGGATTCTAACTTACTTTCATTATTTCCTCTCAGAAACACCCCCTATCCAATACGTAACCAAAGAACATTATTAGAATTTACTGCCACTCAAAATTACTCTTTTAACTTCCCCACCACTCGTCTGAAACGTGCATGGAATGATCTTGATGCGTCAATCCTTACTTTAAATAGTTATAGAAGCTTTAAGAGGGAGGTGGCTATAATCTCCCGTAGTTTTTACACGTAGTGTCTACCAAAGATATTCGTTATTTATTGTAATCGCGTCGAGTAGTTTTAATAATTAGATGTCTATATTTTTATGTTTAATTTATACTGTTATTTTATTTTTGATCGCCGTTTGCGTCTTGTCTTAGTTACTTATATATTGTGTGAGGGTCCGCTCTATATTTGAATTTCGCGCGCTTGTCCGGGCCCGATTTGGATAAATCGCGCCTCCCCCACTCGGCATAAATGTCGCGTTTGGCCGTAGAATAAGTGTGGCGTGACGGAGCGCGGAGAGTTGCGCAGTGAGTGTTGCGTTTTACACCTTCGTAAAAATTGTGAAGGAGTTAGTAGGCCGAGATGTTAAATGTCCGAACGCGTGCGAAACAAACTCTTTTCGCAACTTGTCACGACCGAAGCTGGGACAACTAAAGCTACGGGGACGGTTTGGATGCCGACGTGGCGAAGAGGGAACTGCATACGGCCCTATTGGGAAACTCGTCTGTGATTTTGGCAAATTGTACCGGGAGTGTAAAATGTCTGTCGTCGCTTTATTTGCAGTCAATTCCGGTTCCATGCAGACGGTTTTCAGCTAGTCGACGTTCCTGTCATACCTTTCCAGTTCAACGGTTCGTTTTTCAATCTCCATGGTGGAACGGATATCTCTCCCATCGACGTCATTCAAGTGAGAGAGTTCTACATCGGTATGGTGATTTGGGGACTGCCACCAAAAGTTTCAATCTGTAGGACGACACCTGTGTTCGAGTTTGGGATGTCTTCTGGGCCATTTCATGCCGGACGGACCACGTGGCTGCCATAACCTCTATCTACACTTTGATTGAGGGGTGAAAGAAGTGTTGCAACACCGAGAAGCCTCGAGAGACGTTAGCGAGTAAGAAGAAATTGTAGTCATCCTGGTCACCTTCCTCTGGGCGAAGGGTTCGAAGCAGGACAAGGCTCAGTTCTGGGATAGTCGACCAACATTTGAGTATCTCCAATCAAATTATGGTATGGTAGACCTTTTAATATTTTGTGCTCGGGTCGTCCCACAGTTAAAGAAAAAAGACTTGGTCGGAAATAAGAAAAGCGACGACAAGATTGCGATTAGAGTTTCAAACAAAAAAAAAAGGAGTTGATTTTGTATATGACAAGTTTACGATAGAATTTCCTGTGTCCAGAAAATAAAGGATACAACGTGACTTCGATCGACTTTTGATCGATTAGAACCGAACTAGAATATTTTGTTTCGTGTGGAATACTTAATAGTGTCTTCGCGATAAAATTGGATTCTTTTGTAAGAATTCATTTTTATATGAATGTTGGCATGCGAGCCAGGACGTTGCGTGTGTATTTACAATTAAATTGACGAATGTGCAGCGAATGTACCTGAATGTGTGTGTGAACATAACAGTTAGGTTCAACATACTTTTTGTTCCTATTTTCGAGGCGAACTTTATGTCACAAGTGTAAAAAAAAAAGACAAGACAAAATCAATAAACTAATGTGGTAATATACAGCAATGTATTTCAATAGACAAAAAAAAATCACCACAATTGTATGACTATGTTTCTTTTACAAATGTCTGAATTACAACTGTATTAAGGGCCCTTTGGTCCGTAAATAAATAAATACAAATACAAATACAAATGGACCGTTCATAACTTTGACCTCCGAGTGCGTATGTACTATACGCCAAATTAAATATTCCGCTTTTACAAATTATAAGGTATCACATTTTGTAATATAAATCACGATTGAGCTCAATCCACCAAATAACTATTTTCAATACGTGCATAAAAAGTGCACTCGGAATACAGCAGTATACAGAAAGTTTAAATCAATAGGAAAATTTTAATTCCTTATAACATTTTTTGTGCAATGAATACTTTTCGAGTTACAGGCGTTTCCAAAAGTTGCTTTTTTCTTTTCTTAAAAATTTGAAAATTCATATCTCAAAAATATTGAATATCATATTCAAATAAAAAAACACGTATATATATTTTTTTTTCAAAAGCAAGAAAAACAGTATTCCATTGGGAAAAAATGTAGATTGTCAATTTCACGTGGATGATCCATATATTTATTTATTTTCTTTTTAGTTAAAAAATGAATCCCCATAAAGTACTTTCAAATTTTTCACGGCACGTTAACGACCATGTGTGAACTCTAAAAGGGATAAGCTACTTCCTCAAAATTTTTCACTCGTCTCTGAACATGACGTATCTCCAAATTTTCCGAATTTGTAAAGACTGTATACATTTTACATTAAAAATAGTAGAAAAAACCTATTCTATTTTTAGCTAATTCTGATAAAGTAAGAAATAAAATTACAGATAAATTCTGTAAGAATTGCAGATATTTCTTATGTTCTTTTAGGGAAATAAACTGATTTTTTTCGTAAAGTTAACATATTATTTTTCCTGCTTGGGTAATTTGATTGATAACATTCGATTTTCTAAATATTAAAGGATTTAATTAAGAATTGACTGAGTGTGTTTAAAAATGAATGATTTTTAATTATTTTAAAAAATTCTTGATCAATTATTAATTAATTTCTTTGATATTGTTTAGACGATTTTGTATGGTTATTAGAATTATTTGTACCGAGATCAAATTCTACTAAATCGAATCAGTCATCCTTTATTTACATTTTTTAGCATAAATTTCCAGCTTGTTGACTAAAGGGCCGTTCATAAACCATGTGGACAGTTGAGGGGGGTCATAAAATACCCACGGCACTGACCTTATATTATATCAGTGTCTACGGTTGTCCACGGGGGGGGGGGGTCGACAATTGATGAAAAATTGTTCACGTGGTTTATGGACGGCCCCTAATCGGTTTAGAAATCCTTTTGCTTTCTACAGCTTTATACTAGGTGTTCGTTTTACTAGAGAATAGCACACACACATCAACACTACGGAATTTTCAGGAAAAGTAAACAAAGAAACTGGAATTAGCAGAAGAGTATCAATCTCTTTAGCGATTAAAAATTAATAAATGTTGGATGGCTACTGCTTTAAGGAGCAAATGTATAAATATTGAGATTTAGCATTCTTCATTGCGTGGTACAATAGATTCATCTCTTTTGCAACAGAACAATTTAATTACTGTAGTCAAGAAATGGACTACCACTCAACTTCGTAAAATGTAGTGTACTCGCCTTAACTCAAACAAGCCCCTTCAGTTTTGATTATTATCAGATAGCACACAGTCATGTCAATAGAGTTAATCTGGTTGTTAAATTATCAGACTGGGTTAAGTAAGACACTTGATATTTGAGGCAAACGTAGGCATTTAACAACTTTATTCTAACAAGCTTTGTCACCGCGTCTGGTGCGTTCGCCGTTTCGCAGGCGTCTCTCACCCTTTTCGTTACGTTGCGAAAACCAAATTCAAATTCGCTCCCACTCGCTGCACAAACACATTCATATCGTAAATCGAAACATTAAAGCTTACACCATCATCGAAATCTGCGAACCAATTCATAACATCCTCTCCCTTTTTTACCACGTTATTAAGTCGTATTCTTGTCTGTCTGTGTGTTCTTGTAATCGATTTTAAACCAACTTACCGATGAGCTAGAGACTTGAAACTTTTAGGATAGCCCAAAATTGGATGACAATGCATTCCTTTACCGTTTATTACAAGTTTCAATCAGTTTTAAGAACATTTTCAGCAAATTTAAATTCTATATGAAAAAAAAAAGTTTCAAAAAAAAATGCGCTTATTTTCCGTTCTTAATTGAATCTATACATTCCTTTATACTCGTTTTTCTTTCGTTGTTTTGTCCTTTAACATTTAGCGGGGGGCCCGGCGTTTCCCCCCTTCCTCCGTCGCGCTTACCCTTTGTTTTCTTTTCGCAATCGGGAATTTCGCAATCCTCCACTGACGTCGTGAATTCCCTTGCCTATATATACTCATCCACGACGGCAAGTGGAGCAGTAGTCAATTAGTGTCGTAATATATATAAGTGCTGCAACAGCTCACGAATTCTGGCGTGAGAAAACCTCGTCAGGATTCTCAACAATTCTGGACGGTGTAAGCCACCAGAGGAGCCTGTCATCTAAAGTCACTTGCATATTCTTTTCAGATTGTTTATGGATGTAATCGTTTAAAATCGATTGTAAAATTTGACCTATTAAAACTAAAAAGCAGAAAATAATTAATAAATAAAAAATTCTTTTTAAAACCCACGTTTTTATAAAAGGACTAAAAGGGATAAAATAATTTTTCCCATCCACACAGATCACTAATACCATGTCGAAATAAATACGCAATAATGTTTTATTTTATTAGGAAATAAAATATTTGTAAGACTTAAAATGGAAAACGTGGGGCGCAGAGTAGAGGTAACAGAAATGACTCCTCGACGGACAATAACAAATGAGAAACTTATGCTTAAATGAACAATATGACACGCTAGTTTAGACATGATAGTCATTTCTGTTACCTCTATTGCGCTCCACGTTTTCCATTTTAAGTCTTACAAATATTTTATTTCCTAATAAAATGAAAAATTATTGCGTATTTATTTCGGCATGGTATTAGTGCCCTGTGTGGATGGGAAAAATTATTTTATCCTTTTTTAGTCCATTTGTAAAAACGTGGGTTTTAAAACGAATTTTTTATTTATTAATTTTGTAAAATTACACTTTCCAAAATTTATTCATTTTTTTTTCAAATACATAAACTAGTGTTGGCGTGGTGCTTCGCTCGCTCAGAAACTTCGACCTAGTAGAGAGTCGGCTATTCCTTAATACTCGTTTGTTTACTAACAGCTTTCAATTATATTATAAAATTATATTGATATATTTGAGGGTCCAATCATATTTAGGTCCAAGCACTGATCTCTATTATCCACTGGATAGGATACGGGACTTCAAATCTGTCACGCGGTGTACCTTCGCGAACATCCAATCACAATTAAGCTTATTCGGAAGTGCATTGTAGCAAGCACCTCCTCCTTTTTTTTTCTTTTCACTGATTGGTTACCCGCGAAAATAATTCAGCTTTTCCAAACTGGTGGAATCACACGCAGTTATAATGATGTAGATACGACATCTCCTATCCAGTGTATAATAGAGATCAGTGGGTCCAAGTGGCTTCGATAGATATGTTACAACAATATAGTGTTTCTTATATGTATGAAAATTGAAAATGAGCATTTTCAAAACTTCGACCCCGACATCAGGCCAGCCGATGTATTAATAAATAATAGTTGCAAAACGCTTACTTCAAGCACTTGTATTGTAATAGACTATTCGATGCATATTACATGTTTACAGTGTTTTAGATACTATAAGATATCCGTCAGAGATCTTTTCGACACTTTCAAGATATCTTTGACGAATTATATGTATATATATTGTATATATAAGATCATAATGATACAGATAGTAATTAGTAAAACACTGTAAACCTCGTTTCACTCGGGCGACAAACTTCACAATCGGCGAAAATCGAAAATTTCGCCCTTGTTGCATAAAATACTATTTCGTATCAAGGGCGTAAAAGAACTTATGCGCCCATAGGTGATCACCGCGCCCGAGGGGCTGGCGAAGACTACCGCTGGGGGTAGGGGGTCGAAACGGCGAAATTTTATGGAAAACTATAGTATAATTTTTTTGCCGAGGTGACCAAATTCAATTCTTTTTCAGACAATAGTCATAAGCATTTTAATAGTATATTACTCAACGAGGGAGGTAAAATAAAGAATGTCTCAGACTGCGTGTAATTTTTACCCGAGGCGAAGCCGAGGGTGAGAAACAGGCAGTCTGAGGCATTCTTTTTTACTTCCCGTGGGAAGTATACGATTTTTCTTTACGGCCGGGAGGATAAGCGGCATCTTTCCTTCCGCTTGCGGGAGGAAAGTTGCTGCTTTCCTCCCGGTATGAAGAAAACCAGTTTTTCTTCATACCGGGAGGAAAGCAGCAAACCGCAAGCGGGAGGAAAGGTGCGGCATATCCTCCCTTGTATGAAGAAAAATCGTATACTTCCCTCGGGAAGTAAAAAAGAATACCTCAGACTGCGTGTAATTTTTACCCGAGGTGAAGCCGAGGGTGAAAATTACACGCAGTCTGAGGCATTCTTTATTTTACGTCCCTTGGTGAGTAATATACTATTTATGGCATTATCGTTGACTTTAGGAAGAAAATGCATAAAACCTTTTTTATAGAGAATTTCATGCTCTATCTTTTTTGTTTGAAACATTTTTTAATAAAATTTGTATTTATCAAAATAAATGCAAAAAACTACGAAGTAACTTAATTGGGGCTAATTTTTTTAGTAATGGACGCATGGATTTTATGCCCGAAGTGACCAAAGACAATACTTCTTCCAGACTTAGTCTGGGTCGAAGTAATAAGAGGAATATACTTATTATATTACGTTTACATCATATTAGCGCTTCTATCAAGTCTGGTTATATTTCCCATTTTCCTTAATCTGCAATAAGCCCTAAATATAATTTTACAATGTATACCAAGCCTGGTTAGTCTTTTACTCATCCGCCCTGTTCTCGTAGTTTCTGCGAACAGTCATTTGTCACACATATATCATTGAATTTTTCACAATTATCTTTACAACGCTGTTCTTTCTGTTCTTCTGCTTTTCTCTCAAAATTATTTACAAGCTCTGTATCGTTACTTGACACTTCTGGAGGATAAATTCTCTGAATAGTTCTTTCTACGAAGCCTTCGATTTTAAAATGAACACTCTATTTGCTTCATCACGACCCGATACAGCTTCCACAACTAGTGCATTTGGTCAATTCAATATCTTTTTTGAATAGTCATTCCTGATTATAACGACGTCTCCAATCTTTATTTCTCGTTTCTCTTTTTTCGAATTTTTTAACACTAGTTGACCCAGATTGTCTATACTTTAGTCTTTTGTTTAGTTTCGTGTTACATATTATATCCAAATCTGTTACACCGACTTCTCGAATGTCTTGAAGAAACATTGAGGGTGTCAGAGTTTTGGAATCGTCTGGGTTTTGAGAAATATAAGTCAGTGGTGGCAAGTTCATTATTGCTTCTGCGTCACATAATATCGTCAACATAGCCTCGTAAGTCAATTAGCTGGCCCTGCCCAGAACTTTACGCAAAATTGGTTTTATTACGCCTATCATCGACCACGTCTCGCGATAAATCTGCGAAAACAATTTATAAATTCGTCTGTTGACAATGATGCCGCCAATTCGAAATGCACTACTTTGTATATCCGCGCAAGTGAAAATTGTAATCCACGCCTTCTCCCCACCTTGCAAGTGAAGGGGACCTGCAAAATCGACACCTGTTATTCTGAAAATTGCCGCGTCCCGGACCCTATTCACCGGCAGAGGGGCGCTCTCACATTCTAAATGTTTTGCCTTTTGCCTGTGATATCTCACCTTCATCAGTGTTGATTTGAGATGCTGGCTAATCCGTGCTTGGCTTGTATAACCATTTCGGTTCTAACCACCATTAGGATTCTAAACGTTGCGCCGACGTACACCCACGAGATGGAAGATCCACGGGATTCAACTCACCCGGTAGGTGCCTCTAATTTTCTATTTTCGGCAATTTCCTAATTTCCTTGACACGATTATAAACGAATTTATCTTGTCAAAGAACCTACAATCGCATCCGCCAACCTCTGGCTCCTGTCGTAACCGTCATCAACTCCAAACGTGGGATTGTCGCCCTCTTAGGTGCTATGCGAGATCTAGCGCCTAATAAATGCACATTAACTTTTCCGTTGTGCTCTACCTCGCAAAAACCGGTCGCGGCATATGCAGATCCGCTAGCATCGCAAAACATATGGATAGTCAAAATCCCTTTGCCAATTTTACAAGGTATTTCTATATTTTTTAATAGTACTAGATTATTTAACGACGAAGTGAATATCTCTCTACGTTTACCCTCGATTACGGAATCCCAAATCACTTTTTCCGACCATAGTTCCTGCAATAACAATTTTGGTAGCAAAGTTACCGGAGAGGAAAATCCGATAGGGTCAAAAACACGACGCTCGGCTGATAATATCGATCTCTTTGTAACTTTATCTGGCCTTTTTATGTCTAATACTAAAGGATTGATTGAAATTATATCTTTCTTTTTATTCCATACGAGCCCGAACGCTAAAGATGTCTCATCTGCCGATATATCGCCCGTATTTTCCCTGCCGCGAAGGTCAAAACCACCCGTCGCCATAATAGCTTTGGCTTCTAATTCAAATCTGTGTCTCTCTATTTCTGATTCGACGATAGTAATGCAGTTGTTGCCATAAAATGCATCTCTTAATTTTTCAACTGAAAGAACCGACCAACCCGGATTAATATCTAACTTCGCTTTTTCTAATGCTTTCATCAAATTAAATTGATGACAGCCGCCAATAAAAAAGGGCTACATGCTAAACCGAATACAACCCGACTGTGCCGATACGTCTTCAGTTGTCCCTTTTATATCCACAAAAAGCGAAGATAGTTCCGATCTAATTTATTGCCACCTATTTGTAAAAATGCCTTTTTAATGTCCGACACTACGTCGATTTCGTATTCGGGGAATTGGTTCAGCGCCGCCCTGCAAACACGGAAAGTAACAGTTATGTAATATTTATGCAATGGTTACATTGTTACATAAATGTTATATAGTTGTTACATAACTGTTATTTTTGTGTTTGCTGGACGATGGTACTAATTCAATTGAGCGGACGGATTCTAAAACACGTCGAGCGCGCGAACAGCGGTATAAGTAACGTACAGTAGGGTCTCTCTTATTGAATCCTCACTTATTCTCTGGATTTAAGATCTCTTATTCCATATATTCCCCTTCGGTCGGCTTCCCTCTTCCATTGCGTCCTAACCTAACCTTCGCGGCTGAGCGAATCTCGAACCGTTGTCGACCGTCGGCCACTAAGAGTGGGATAAAGGCGAAGTAGAGAATAAGGGAGACTGTCGCCATTTTAAAAAATAATAATAATAATAATAATAATATAGTCTTTATTGAACAAAAAAGATTTGCCCAAAGGGCGAGACACAGCAAAAATGCTGTTTTACAGCCTGACCCGCTTCAAATCTGAGTATGCAATAAGGGAGACCCTACTGTATATTGGTTAGACACAATTGGTAAACAATAAATGTGTCAAAATGAAGAATAAAAAATATGACCTTTTAGAACTCATTGAATCACATATTTTTTATATATAACATTTTCTTCTGCGATTTGTAGTTTTTAAGATAAAACATGAAAAGCACAACGATTTTCAGTATCGAAATCAATAAAGTTTTTAACATAATTTGTCATAATTCGGTGAAAAATGCACGAAATCACTAGAAATTTTTATGGTATACTCATTACACATATTTGAAGCCTACGAGTTAATTCCCATGATTAAAAATATCAATTGTTTATTAATATTGAATAACAAATTGCCGCGCGCATGAAATTGTATCTTTCACCTTTGACGGAAAAAAGTGTGTTAGAAAGTTTAAGTTAGGAAAACTTCCAGTGACAAAGTTGTTCATCTGGGATTGAAGAAGTTTTCTGAAAATTTCAATTCAATCGAACCAGAAACTTTGATTTTATATGATGTTCAAAACGAAAGCGCTCAGCGCCCGCGTTATTGTCTTACGGCTCTATCTCGAACTTAAAATATGGGCATTGCATTTGCATTGTTCGCTTTTTTTATTATCTTATATATTCTTTGTGCCTTTACATTATTTTATATTCCCAAAATTATAATTTGACTTATACTTAGTTATTTTTGTTATTGTTAAAAATTTACTTACTCAATTAGTAACTGACTTTCACTATTATTTTAGGAGTTATTAACTAATTTACATTATAGAGTATGCAAATTATTTTATTTAATACATAATTCTTCAGGCACGATGAAGAATGGAAAACATTGACATGCATTTTTTTTCAATTGGAATCAGCAGTTATTTCTTTCCCATTTTTTTTCTCCTCCGTCTGAAAATAAATATTTTCTTCCATGATTATTAGTTGATATTTAAATAATATGGAAAGTATTAATAACCTGGAGTTAATAGTAAACTAAACTTGAAAACCTGTAAAAACTTATATATTTACATTGAGCACCATACACTGTATAATCTCGTAAACATCGATGTGTGGCATACCACTTGTCACAGTCATAGTGGAAACTTATTGGCAAAAAGCTTCGTTGAAAAAGAATTTGCTAATAAGATTTCATTAATTTTAAAAGCGTTTAAACATCCAAAAATGGAAACAGAAATTTTGAAACTAGGCGGTACGAAAATGATTTTATCTTGCGAGACCAGATGGTGTAGCTACCGAAATTCTTTTTCTTATTTGTTAAGAAATTTAGAGTACATGCGAATAATTTTAGAATCAGGAAACAATTCTCTAAGTAAAGATATTGAAAACATGTTAAAAGTCGAATCACTAGAGACGCAAATGATTGATTTTCTAGCCACCTTCGATCCTATCTGCGAACTGATCAATATTAATTTAGCAGATGCAGTTCAGTTGTGGTTGAAATTTGAAATGCCGACGTGTAATGAAAGTTACGAAGAAATTTTAGGCGTTCGTATGACGAAGGTGATTAAAGCCATCGGTCTGGCATCAAATCTACTCCATCCGAGATATCAAGGCCAATTGTTTCTTAATAATGCTGCATATTGGACATGGCGATGAAATTTCTTAATGAAAATTTGGATGAAGATGGATATGCAAGTCTTCAAACCTATTTATCAAAGATGGGAATTTTCTCTGAACTGTTCCAAAAAATGTAACTTCCTCAATGGTCTTCTGGGAAACTCTCGTACCACCATCCTTCGTTGGAAAATTAGGCGATAAGACTGATGAAAATTGCGTCATCGACTGCGCAATTGAAACGTTTATTTTCCAATTGAACCTACGTGCACAGTTGTATACGAAATCGTTTAACTATAGAGCGATCCAAAAAATTAGTGAATATATTTTACCTTAAGAGTAACGGATTCAATTATGGATTTACAATGCAGCGATTAAAAAACGAATGTACTTTAGTCGACCTTGCAATTTAATCAATAAAGCTTTATAATAGCGAGATGTGTAAATTAGTTATAAAATAGACTTACAGACCTGTTTAATATTAATAAAAGATTTATATTCACTAGAATTTTATAATAATAAAAATGTTGATAATAACAATACTTTTCATTTATCATGTCATTTATTTATTGTCATCATATAAACTAGCCTTCATTAATACATAATCACAATATAATTTTTTATAGAATATGAAATAATTAATTAACGAAAGTTCGAAAAACTTTTTTTCGGAAAGTTTATGTTCCTATGAATCTTGTATATAATATATAAGATTCATAGAAACCATCTGATCAAATATATCTTATATAATAATCTTAAAGTGCTAATTTGTACTGTGGTTTAGTTCTTTGGTTATTACTTAAAAATTACTTTTTAACGGAAATTACTTTAACCCTTTCAGTCACAGGTGGACACCAGTATTCCACCTAGATGCTATCGATTTTTTAAGGTTTATGAACAGAGAGTTATCGATTTCGATGCGGTTTTTTAGTTCCTGGCTTTCCTAACACTCTAATAAGTGTTAAAAAAATAATATTGCAAAATTATTTAAAATAATTATTGTTAAAAATAAATTAGTACCAAAAAAAGGCATAATTTTCCAAAGAAATTCATGCTAGGAAAAACTAATCACTATTATTATTGGAAATTGGTAAACCTTCTGAATGACTGGGTCACCTGGAAAAAATTTAATTGACATGTTTACCGACGTATTTTGGGTTGCTGAACACGAATCTGAAGTCAAAATTTGTCGCTCGGACATATCTTGGTCGCTGTATTGAAAAACTTCGAAAAAATGTCATTTTTTAAAATTTTTGGCTTTTATCTTGAAAACTCGAAATCGCACGAAAAAGAGTTTTAATCAAAAAGTGTAGAGCATGAAATTCTCTACAGAAAAGGTCCTACACATTTTCTTCGTAAAGTCAAAAATAACGCCTTAAATGGAGGTTGAATATGAGAACAATTGACTTGGCGTGTTTTTAGCATAATGCCCACACTCGGCTACCTACACTTGAGTGTAGTTATTTAAGGTGTCTTGCCTCCCTTTCGGGTTAAAGGCACCCCCCCCCCCCCCCATGAGGGAATGGGGCCAAATTTTAGTGATGCGCCAGCACCGCTGGTTGTGCACACTTAAAAAAGATATACAACAAGTCAGCTACCACATTTATTAGCAACAAGCTGCCTGCCTTGATGCTTCTGTTGGTTCAGAGAACCTTTCTAACGTTGCCACGGCCCGCTAGAGGCCAACCCTTTCTGCGGTTACTGCCTGCACGAACACGGCACGCCGTAGCGCTCCCCCGTGTGGAACCCGCCGGCAGGGGCTTGACACCGCACCCTAGCTCCCCAGTACGGTGGGTCTCTCGAGTCGTTTCACGATCAGGCATTCGTCGGCACAGACCAGCCGAACGATCGGGTCCGTGAGGTCGTCAATTCTCAAAACTTGCTAAGAGAAGCGGATCTTTCAAAAGCATTGCTCCTCTTCGAGCTCGGGCACTTCGACCCCTCACTCTTCCACAATTAAATTGTGGACGGAGATAACCCGCTCCGCTCTCTTCCACAAGTCCCCTGCGGGGACTCGGCTACCTACAGGGGGGGCCTGCGCCCCCCCCCCAGACCCCCCGCTAAAAAAAAAGCTAACCTTCTTGGTTTACATAAACTCCGTCTATGGGTGAACCAAACATCCCACGATATGTATGATCAATGATTTCTAACATTACCTCCGACATTAACATTACCCGAGATACACCACTTGCAGGTTGCACTGTTGGGTTTACATCTCTTCGGGGTGCTTTGTTCAGGTGGTTCCCCTTGCCGTCACGTCACCTGTTTGTGTATGCGCGTGTGTGCGTATGTGCGTGTGCGTGCGCGTGTTTGTGCGCGCGTTTCTGTGCGTGTGAATGTGTATGTGTGCGTGTGCGTATGTTTGTGTGTGTGCGTTCTCGCGTGTTCCTCCTCTTAATTAGTCGGTAACTCGATGGAACTAGCTGACATCATGTTTTTTTTTAAATTCGGCGATCACGTCGAAAAACGCAGGGATTCGAATTTTTAACGGGTGGCCTCGTTTGAGCAAATACTCAGCAAGATGTAAAAAATCAAAAAACGAAATATCCGATTGTCATAACTAAGCTGAATTCGTTTGTTCGTCAATGAGAAACTGAATGCACCATCTCTCATCAGCGCATCCAATAATAAATTGGGTATGCGTAAATTCCATCTTTGCTACATATTGCTGTGACTAACAAGCAGCCTAACCAATCAAACAGTAACCCATTATTCAGACGAGAACGCGTATCGACCGCGGAATCGCAATTCGCCATCTAGCGGAGTTTGAATCCGGCTAGTTCCTATCCTTCTGAAATTCACTGGCTACATTCTCATATTCAGCCTTCATTTACGGCGTTATTTTTAATTTTAGGAAGAAATAATATTTAATCTTTTTTGTAGACAAATTCAAGCTCTATATTTTTTGTTTGAAACTTTTTTTCGTGCGAGTTCGAGTTTTCATGATAAATGGAAAAAACTAAAAAAAGAACATTTTTTCGATATTTTTTCAATATAGCGGCCAAGATATGGCCGAGCGACAAATTTTGACTTCAGATTCGAGTTCAGCGACCCAAAATACATCGGAAAACATGTCAATAAAATTTTTTCCCAGTCTTTCCGAAGGTCTACCTTGAAATTTGGTATGACGGAGTTTTTGATATTGCTTTGTTTTTAAATTTATTATAATAAAAAAAAATTATGATTTTATCTAATATTTGATATATGGTTAAATCCACAGATTTCATTTTGGTGAAAAAAAATTTTTTTTTCAACTTCAAAGCACACGTTTTTCTTATGATACACATGTTTAATTGGTCAACTGAGACTAGGAATCCGTCCCTGTTACTCATTTTTAAAGGACGGCGTCGTGCACAGAGGGTTAAGAAATAAAAATTGTAGATTTTTTAAATAAATCATACTATTAAATTTTAATAAATGATGTAAACGTTATAACAATAATAATTATGTCATTAATAATAATAATAATAATTAGAGGCCCGAAGGGAATGACGCGTAACACAATGCGGCTATGCAAAAAGCTGCATCTTAGCCTATCTTCCCAAATGGCATACACTCACCTCCACGTGTGCTTATTAAAGCCGGTGGGCCCTGGACTCTTAGCAACCTTGCCAGAGATTGGGTAACCAACCCCAGCGGATGGCGAGGTAAGAGACAAACGAGAGAGGCATAACAACGGGGAGTAGGGCTAACCACCCTACTCCCTGTATTTGCGGTTACTATAAATAGAACGCGCAGGGCTCCTGACCATCGGGCTGCTTCGGATGCAGCCCAGTCCCGAGGTGGAGAAGCCGAAACAGGTGTCCCGGGACAACGACCAACGAATGCCCACGGACGATTTCAGTGGACGGAGGATCTCAGGCAAGATCTAATGCGCTGCTACGAGGAGAGCTGTCCGCGACAGAGGGGCTACATGGCGCGAATGCATAGTCGGTTTGCAGTAATGCATCCCGAACTGGCAGATCGCTTTTCTCAACAACAACTGAGAGATTATGTGGCCTATCTGAGGCGGACAGGTTTCGTTGTTCCCAGCTGTCAACCGGTACCGGATGTGCGGGCAATAACAACTGAGCCCGTACGCGGTGCTGAGAGAGATGCTCCATATTATGAAAGCACGACACTCGTGTTTAGGAAAAATTTGACAACGAAAATTTTGCCTAAACAACGAGAATTAGACAGAGCAAATAGCCTACTTCTGGATGCTCTTCCAGATGACTGCGACCTGTGGCAAGTCAATTGTGCCGTTTACGAGGCTGCAAGTGATCTGGTGACTCCGCGACACAGATATCGGGGAGTCGGCAGATTACAAAACGCATGTCTCAATTGAACGGTAAGATTCGACTGACACGGAAACTCGCTTCCCGAATTCAGTGTGTGATCGACTATTTAACATCTGGCCGTTCATTTACGGCTAAAGTCAAGAAGTTCACACAACAACTGCGGACGTACTATCACACACTGAACAAGCTGAAGTTGCTCAACATCAAGCAACGTTTAGCGGATAAAATTCGGGTTTTGGCCGATGCCAAAAAGAGGCTGCAAAGACGGGAAGAAGGAATTCGACAAAACTCAATATTTTGGACGAATCCTTCCAACCTCTTCAAACATCGTATCGCAGCCTCAAGCGAGTTTCCGTCGATGGCCGCAGTTTAGGAATTCTGGGGGAGCATCTACGAGAAAACATCTAGGCTTAATGCAGACACTCCAGGTATTGAAATCTTCACCGAGTTGTGCGACGAAGTCACACAACAAAGTGAAGATTGCCCACCCGTCAGTGCATTAGAGGTGAAAAATGCCATCACAGGAGCGAGGAATTTCTCCTCGCCGGGCTATGGAATTAAGAACTATTGGTGGAAGAAGTTCACTTCTGTCCGTCAACACCTAGCCCGAATATTCACCTCTTATATAAATGGAGACCAACCCATTCCGCACTGGCTGGTGGTGGGCCGAACGACACTGATCCCAAAATCGGGAGACTTGTCCGATCCGAGAAACCATAGACCGATCACGTGTCTCAATACGTTATACAAATTGTTAACTAACATCTTGAACGAACGTATTGAGAAATCCGTGAAACCGGTGTGGCAACGGATAGTAGAACAACGAGGCTGCAAAATGGGTGTATCCGGCTGCAAGGACAACTTGCTTATCGACAAGTGTGTTTGTCAGGACGCAGACCAGTAAAAACGTAACCTGTCCATAGCCTGGCTGGATTACATGAAGGCGTATGACTCAACATCGCACGAGCTTTTAAGCTTGTTGCTCAAACGCCTCCATGTCCACCCAAACATAGTGAGAATTGTAGAAGACCTGATGCCTCTTTGGAAAACACGCTTTGACATGACATCGAGCAAGCGTCGAACCATGTCTAGACAAGTTCAATTCCAAAGAGGTGTCTATCAAGGAGATTCACTGAGTCCTCTGCTCTTCTGCATCTCACTATTGCCTCTATCCGTTGCTCTCCGGAAATCTCAAGGATACATGTGTGGACCGCCTGGTGAACGTGTACATAAGATCACCCATCTTTTCTATATGGACGATTTTAAATTATACGCATCAGGCGAGGATCAATTACATCGATCCCTGAACATCGCCCTCACGTACTCGAGAGATATCGGCATGGAATTCGGATCGAACAAGTGTGCAATCGTTCATTTGTACAGAGGAAGGTCAGGCTCCCATAACAACGATATGGAGCTAGTCAACGGAAATGTCATCCGCCACCTTAGCGCCGAAGAAGCCTACACATACCTGGGCGTACCTCAAAGGCATGTCCAGGATGTGCAGGCTGCTAAAACCACCACAAAAAAAAAATACCGGCGCATTCTCCGTCAGATCTGGTCATCAGAATTGACCGGAAGAAATAAGGTGGCAGCCACGAATATGTTGGCCATATCACCAGTGCTCTATTCATTTGGAGCACTGAAGTGGAACGTTGACGAGCTAAGGGATCTTGACCGAAGCACACGGAAGATGATTTGTATGCAACGCAGTTTGCATCCAAGATCTTCCGCGGAACGACTGTATTTGCCCCGAAATATGGGAGGTCGTGGCCTTTTAAGCCTGGAGTGTATGCATGACCGATTGGTCCTCGAGACAGCTTGCGATGTGATTAATCGAACGGAGGATCCCCTGATGATGCTAGTTCATAAGCATGAAATTCAGGGGAAGGGGGCGTTTTTGTACAACGCGGCGGAACGAGCGGCGCGAAACCTCGGTCTAGTTTTCAACGTGGGACATAGTGGTGCACAGGAGGCTGAATCAGTCATCAATCTGTGCCCAGTGCGTCTCAGGGCTAACATACGGAAGGAACAACTCCGTATGTTGGACGGAAGGCATATCGACAAGCCGTTGCATGGACAGTTCTTTCGAAATGTCCAACAACTTGTCTTGTCGGCAGATATGACCTTCTCGTTCTTAAGATCAGCCGGCTTGAAATCCGAGACCGAGGGTTTTATCTTCGCGTGCCAGGATGGGGTCATCAATACCTTAGTGTACCGCAAGAACATCTTACACCAGGCGGTACAGAGTACGCTTTGTAGATTGTGTAGATGTCATGCTGAGACAATAATGCATCTTTTGGCAGCATGTCCAATATATGCAGTTTCAGCATATATCGAACGTCACAATGCGGCTCTCCGAGTGCTGTATTACCATCTTCGCAGCACTTATGGTATTGATGCAACCCCAGTTTTGCCGTACGTCCCCTCTGATATTGAATCCGTAGTCGGGAATGAGTCGTGCCGAATATACTGGAATTACTCATTCCCGACGAGCAGGCAAATATCAGCCAATAAGCCTGACATCGTCCTTGTTGACTTCGATGACAAATCCATCTTCGTCATCGAGTTTTCTGCACCAGCAGAAACAAATAGTCAGCAAAGAGGACGAAAAACGGATGAAATATCAGGAACTCCTGTTCGAGATTCGCAAGCTGTATCGAGGATTCAAAATCAAGCTCGTCGTGCTGATAATTGGAGTGCTGGGAGGAATTAGACCAACTTTCCTCCAAAATATCAAAAGCATTCCGGCCTGTCAAGAACATGCAAATTCCATCGCAGGCCGAATGCAGAAAGCAGTGCTACTGGGATCTCTCCGTCTACTGAGGTCACACGAGATCATGTAACCACTTACCCAATGGTAGAGGGAGTGGTTACATTTCCAAACGAAATGGCCCGGTGCAGTCTGCAGAAGAGGAGATGGATATCGGAGTCACTTTTCTGCTGCAGACTGCACACGTGGATTCTGGAGGGCCAAGGGAGGTTAGGGTTTTAGTCGGTAAACCTTGCCCTTAACATCAAAGGTGAGGGAGTCCGACACACGGGGGGTTACACAACATCTTCAACCCCCTATGGTGCCTAATGCATTTTCCCCCTCCGTAAAAAAAAATAATAATAATAACAACAGCAATGCTATATAATAATAATATCTAAACATTAATTTTGAATTGCATTTGTTTACTTTTAGATTTTCACAGACAATACCAATTGCAATTTATTTGATTATCTTCCGTTTTTCTTTTGTTATGGGGTCAGGAATTGTGCAATATTTATTTGGTTTTAATGGATAATGGATACATGGGGGATCATAAATACATGAAGTGCATGACAGATAATTCAGAAACAAATCATTTCCTTTTTTATTACACCAAATGACCTGGTGAACTTTACTCGAGTTTGGTGCAGGTTTTATGTTGCTATTTACTAACCTATCAACTTTTACAATATCACTTTCTGTTACTAGTTCCATGTGCACTTTAGAATTTGTTGTTGAGGTGACAATGTCAATCATCTTCCGTGCAGAAATGATATCTGTACCGCAACTAACCACTCGATCGCACAAGCCCTTTACAGCACCTCCTATGCCATCAGCAACGCTTTTTCCATGGCTTGTTGTAGTGTAATTCCAAGAAGCACGTGATATCTTTAATGATGAGCAATAGTGTGAAAACAAGAAAAAATTTGTCTTGTTCTTATACTGAGTGCTAGGTCCATCACTCTGAAAATGGATAATTTTGACATCAGATACGACATTTTTTATAAGTTTCAGTATTGGTTGTAGATGAGCCCTTACGGATGAAGCATCGTGACGAAGACATTCAGAGACTGGGCAAAACGATCGGCATTCGAATTTTTCTGACTCTGTATTTTTATAAATATAAGCTCCTGTATGCAACGACACTTGTTTTTTTGATGCACCAAAATGAACGCTATGTATTTCTTTGGAGTATTTACAATAATAATTCTCAGAATACTTTTTTCATAAGTATGATACACGTTGTCTAAAATGCTTTTTTAGTGGTATTAAACACAAAGAGTTACCCACTATATAGACCACTAAGCCGGCATCATGAAAATTATTGTGAAAAATGGCCATTTCAATCCCTTGACTATATTTTACACTTGTTGAACTAATTAGTTCATATTATATTACATTACGCAGTAAATATACAAGCGTATGACCTTTTGATATATGTGCATGAGTTGTACATGATATTTTATGGGCACCCATTGCTTTACTTGCCGTAGAAAAGTAATGAAGAGAGCATAAAGTGTACTTTATACATAAGACAAAGTCGTTCATAAAATTAGTTAAGCCTCTGCAGCCTAATATTTAAATGTCTCACTAGCGCCACTGCGTTTTTATATATAAATAGAGTAAAGAAACCAATTACAATCTCAACTAGGCCCCAAAGATGATATTCTTGATGTGTCCTAGGAAAAACTGATTTTTCTTTGCGAGTTACGTTTCGACAACCTATATTTGAAGTGCTGTCATTTGAAGAATACTTGCAGCACACACTTCTACCAAAATTCAAAAAACTCAATTATGTTCTTACACATTTTAACAGTATCATAACTTCCGTCTGGGAAGTAGCATATCGATTTTCTGGCAGGTGAGATTGTGCAATTGATACAGGAAGCTAATTCAATTGGATTTAGTTCGATAACTATTACGGCGTCACAGAAAAACGGTTAAGATTAGAAAAGTTTAGGCAACTTACAAGTCAAACTTCTCAATTTTTCTTCATTAGCCTTCCTGAAATCATTTCAAATTCGCTGCTATGAGACTAATACTCATCGGTATCTATATTTACTACTATTATACTTGTTTTACCCCGTACAAATGTTTCAATACAAATATAAACTAGCATGTCTTCACTTACACCTAAGTTTAAAAGTTCTGTGGATTTGCCCATATAGGGGTTTTTGATGTAAAAAAAAAAACGAAAAAAATACCAAATATTAGCCAAATTCATTGTCTTTCAAATGTTTGGTCGGCCATATTGGATCTTCCATTTTGAATTTCGAAAATCTGACACCGGATTTGTAATCAGCAACCTCCAAAACCCCTATATACCAAATATTACTCAAATTCATTATCTTTCAAATTTTTGGTCGGCCATATTGGATCAGCCATTTTGAATTTTGAAAATCTGACACCGGATTCGTAATCAGTGACTTCAGAAACTCAAGTATACGAAATTTTAAAAAAATGCCATATCTGGAAAAATTCGTGACTGAAAGGGTTAAATGCATTGAATATTATTAATGTTTTACGTACCTTGTGCCTTACCAAATGTGTACAAATCGATTTTGTTGCACTATAAGAATCGAATCCACAAAGTAATACCTAAAAAGAACAAATTTTTCTTTGATAAATTGACGTAGTCTACTTCGATTCAGGTAGAAAACAGGGGATGTAATTCACTAGATTTTCTACATGTAGAAAACAAATGTAGTTTACTTTCGGTAAACTACCTAACCAACCCTGCCAACAGTTAGTCATGTATGTATGTATACATACAGGGTGAGTCTGATAGAAGTGAACATAGGGAAACCCATGTTAAGGCTATGCGCCTCGTGATTGGTCGATTCCAGTGGAACGTTGCTTGCTCGCTGATTGGCTGTGTTAGAGCCACAAGAATGTAAACAAAATACTGTCTGTACTGTATGTATCAAATATCTTGTGTGACATAACGGATATAACCACGTTTTGGGCTTAATGAAAATGTGTCAAATCCATGAAATGTGTAACACAAACTCAAATTCAAGACTCAGCGATGATGATCTGAGCGGTTGTATCTGTAATAACACGACACAAAGTACCAGATTCTTTGCTGTAAATTGAAATGATTTTATTAAAACGAAAAACTTATCTGATAGCATTTTTGGAGTAGAATACGGTAGAATATCTCTGCATCATTGATGAATAGCACATTTTACTCTTGCCAACTGATTTGTTGAAAACCCTTCAACTTATCGGCTGCATCCGGTTGTAACAAAAGTAGAAGATTCACGAACTGAGTCTTGAATTTGAGTTTATGTTACACATTTCATGGATTTGATACATTTTACATAAGCCCAAAACGTGGTTATGTCCGTTATGTCACGCAAGATATTTGATACATACAGACAGTATTTTGTTTACATTCTTGTAGCTCTAACACAGCCAATCAGCGAGCAAGCAACGTTCCACCGGAATCGACCAATCACGAGGCGCGTAACCTTAACATAGGTTCCTATGTTCACTTCTATCAGACTCACCCTGTATATTAGTTAGCAATAGAACACGAGAAATTCGATACCAGCCCCGTGTTTTTAACCAATGGCGATGGCATTGCCGCCACACGGACCAATCAGGAAAGCCCAATTAGGTTATGGGTTGCCCTATTTCTCTTGCACTCACATATTTTATGAGTTTATTGTTGTTCTACTTTATCGACTGAACAAGATTCATCAAACGGTAAAGAGACGAACGATTCCCCGGTAACACGCGGTGCGGATTTCTTTTAAATTTTCAGAAGAGTGAAGAAATATACGAAAAGTTACCGTCGCGTGAAGTTACTAGACTAATTTTATAATCTTTAGTTTTTACTAAATGCAATTTTAGCCCACAACGACATTTTTTACTGACTATCTTTGTGATTTTAGTTTTTTTCTGAAAAGTGCGTGTAACCAAGATGTCTTCACCTAACAAATACAGCAATGAATTTATTCTTTCATGTGGTGTCCCTGGTATGTAATACGCAGCAATAGGAATTGTCTTTAAATTTTCACAAAAGAATTTTATTTCATCCATTGTTTTGAACTGTTCCATTCTTTTTATGAAAATAAAACATTAGTTTTATTGTGTTTCGGTACTTTTTCTAGCGTCGACTGAAATATGCCTTGAATTGGAGCCGTTAGTTCGGGATAATGTTCAGAAGGTGAAGCTTCATCCGAGAAGAAGTAGAACCATCAAGAAACATATCAAACCTCCAACACCAAGATTTCTATTGAAACAAGATAAGGAAAATAAAAGCAGTGAAAATACAGTTGAAGCAACAGATCAGGATTTAGGAGCAGTTGAGCCTAAAGCTGTAAATCGACTCAAGTCGATGGTATTTCAACGATTTAAACAAACTAAAGAAACTACACCTGTGGAAAATGTTACACAGCAACAGGAAGATTCGACTGACAAACCTAATTCTCCTAAAGTAATATCTTCTTCGATCTTACAAGCAATTAAGGAATCTTTACGAAACGGAACAGTAGAATCAAACAAATTCACACCTAATCCTGACGTGAAATCTTCCGAATTCAGATCAAAAACCGAATCTAATTTTTCGAAAGAGTTCGATAGTTCTCAGATGTCACATGAATTGAACAAACTTCAAATCAATGACGAATCGAAATCTTCTTTAACTACCTCAGCAGCAACATTGCAGGACAAAGTTGTTTCATCTATTTTAAAAGACACCAGCAATATAAATGCAGATAACAAAGTACCAACATTGAACTCAAATGAAAATGTGATAAATAATTCACTGACAATTAAAAAGTACCTTCACACTGCAGATGAAAAAAGTAAACATGCGATTTGCTTCAATTGTGGAACTCCCGGACACATTTACACAGATTGCCTGAAACCAAGGAAAGTTTTTTGTCACCGTTGCGGATTTCTAGGAAGGAAAAAAGCTGAATGTCCAGTGTGCATTCAAAACATCTTCAAAGCGCAACGACCAAGTATACATCTTAACGTTGTTAATCAATTTCTCCCATTCGATTTGTTGAGATAAAGAAAATGTTGAATATGTTTTTTATATTTTAGTTATAGTTTAAAAGTATTATCAAATTTGGTAACATTTATTTCTCTATTACGTTACTTTTAATTCTCTTGATTTCAATACCTGCAAGGAAAATAATTTCTCATACGCATTTAGAAATCAATACAATCAATTTTATTTCTTCACGTGTATAATACAAAGCATTATGCTAACGACTCATCGGTTACAATGACAATAATCGTTTCAACAAAAGGAGGGCGAACTAGCGTAATATTAAGCTTTGACAAATTTTTCTAACCGACAAATTGTAATAGTTTTATCACGATTGATGAATCCAAATGAATATACACTATTGACCGTCAGAAGACACATAAATGACATATAAAATTCTATTGTCTTTATTATTACATTCCAAATTCTTTACAATTCCGAACGACAGTAATAATAGTGTATATTTCATAAGCGTTGAACACAAATATTTACACGTGCTTTATCTGTAACGCACTTGAACATAACGTAATTTACAAACCAGCACAGCCTATTTGTTATCTGTAAAATCTTGCTAGATAAGAATATATGTTTATTAAACTAATTCCGTTTTATAAACTAGTTTTCTCTTACAATAATTTTTCAATGTACGCTTTATTGTCATATCGGATATTAATACACATTTGTCTTTGTAAAATCTTTACTTTACATAATAATGTACGACTGGAACAAAATGTTTCGGTTTATTTCAAAAGCGACCCAATAGTTTTATCATTTTTTTTATTGCGATGTAATTTTAAAAGAAAATAAAGACAAAATGTATGACTTCTACCATGTCTGTGATATAGATGGTATTTGACAATGTACAGTAGATTATCTAATTATTAAGAATAAATTTGTAAATTACAACGAAAACAAATAGTTTCGACTCTTAAAAAGACGTCGAACACAAAATCATTTTCTTCCTTGACATATTTTTTTGAAAATGTCCTCCGCAACTTAAATTATGGTGTTGGATTAATAGGAATTTTTTACTTCAAGAAAATAGTTGAAAGATGATGGTAAGAGAAAAATTAAAATAAAAGTATCGATACTGTCAATTGCAAGAAAAAGTATTGGTAAACCTTTACAAAACGGGCATCCTCGCAACAAAAAATTTAAGTACACTATTTCGATGTATTTTTGCCTCATGAAAACGAATATGATGATAAAAATTGGCGCTCGGCAATATCTTGGCCGCTGTTTTGATAAAACCGCAAAAAACTGTGATTTTTTTTAGTTTTTTGCATTTATCTCAAACAAATACACCTCTGACGAAAAAATGTTTCGTATAATAACAATTGTAGAGCGGAAAATTCTCTACAAAAAAGGTTATATACATTTTTTTATTATCCCAACAGTACGGCTGCAAATGAGCGCCGAAAGTACCCATAATCGGTTTCTGCAAGGTATTGTGACTCCGGATATATACCCGGGGCGGACAAAAACCAGGTAGTGGAAGAATACTACGATAAAAAAAACCTAGAAGAAGGGATCGCGATAGTCAAACCCACCCAAATTACACGTGGGTTTGATTATTAACCACACCTGTGTGATTAGAGGTTAGGCTATTATAAAAAAATCTTAAGACAATGCGTAAACTTACGGGGCGCTTGTGTGCTGGGGGCTTCGCCCCCCAGACCCCGCCCGGATACCAAATGTCACGTGGGTTCTATTGTCTTCCACATCTCCATGGTTAGAGGTTAGGCTAGTATCAAAAGGGGGTCTGGGGGGCGGAGCCCCCCATTACCCAAGCACCCCTAAGTTTACCCATTGTCTTAAGATTTCACAACATATTATTTCCTTCCGTTCGAAAGGTAATGTAGTGCTTGCGTGCTGGGGGAGCTCCGCCCCCCAGACCCCCTTTTTATACTGGACTAACCTCCAAATGCAGGTAGAAGGGTGAACCAAGGGCATCATCAAAAACACATTAACTTTCGGCGCTCATTTGCAGCCTTACCGTTGGGATAACGAAACAAATGTATATAACCTTTTTTGTAGAGAATTTTCCGCTCTACAATTTTTGTTTGAAACATTTTTTCGTCTGAGGCTTAGTTATCAAAATAAATACAAAAAACTAAAAAAAATACCCATTTTTTGGCTGTTTTTTCAACATAGACTTGAATACGTCGGACCCCCCATTTTTATGATCATATTCGTAATCAGCGGGCAAAAATACATCGAAATAGTGTAGTTATTTTTTTGTTTGCGAGGATGCCCGTTTTGTAAAGATTTACCAAAGTATTTTATCGTATAACAAAAATTTTAAAAATAAAATGTTTGACACTTAGGTTAAGACATCACTCTGGACATCAAAATTGTACATCGACTTTCTGCATTCGACAGAAGTCGAAATTGAAATCATTTTCTTCCTTGGAATCTATATCTCTCAAGTTGAAATCTATTTCTCTCGTGAAATACGGTATCTACATAACGCTAGAAATCCTATTTACTTACGATAAATTGTCCTTATCAACGGATGATAGTAACTTCTTAAAAACGAGCTTACATGATGTTGCATTCAATGCTTTAATTTACTAATTTGGACTGTTGAATGATAAAATGTCAAAAACTAAAAATCTTGTCGTAACATCACCTAAACTCTTTTTTAAGGAAATTGGACATAATCTAATTGACGCATATATAAAATGTAAAATCATTTCACCATAACCAAAAATTAAAGGCGTCGTGTAATTGAAATGATTTTTTGTCGCGACGCTTGAAATCATTTTCTTCCTTGAAATCTACATCTCTCGAGAAGTTGAAATCTTTCTCTTCCTTGAAATCTTTTTCTCTCGGAATATTGAAATCATTATCTTCCATAAGAATTCAATGTTCTTTTTTTGCATCTCTTCAAAATACTACATTGATCGATTAATAGTGCATTATGCAACCAGGGCGCAAATTTCGATTTTACGCCCTCTAATAAAAAGTATCTCTTGTGCATAACTTTTTGTTTGAAATCGCTGGATTGTGGCAAAAAATTTATAAACCCACAAAAGTTTGGTCGCGTAATTACATCACTGATATATATCGTAATTAAAAGATAATACGCCTAAAATGTTTTCAAACTTTTAGCGCGTTGCAGGTCGACCATGAATTATAATTTATCCTCAACATCCGAATTTGTTCGTTTACTAAAATCGATGTTTCGATAAATTGAAATCATTGCCTTCCTTGAAATCTATATCTCTCGGGAAATTGAAATCTTTCTCTTCCTTGAAATCTATATCTCTCGGGGAATTGAAATCACCAAAAATATATAACGAACGCTATCATTTGTAGAATATAAGTAATAAAGAGTAAAATTAAAATAATTCGCTTTGGAAGATGTAACAGCACATTACCCGGACAGAAAAATAGAAAAGAGTTCAGAATGGGTTCGAAAAGTGCTCTTAAAAGAAATCAGATTCACTTTTGGAGGATTTTCTGAAAATGAGTTCATAAAGATCTCACAATGTCACCAAGTTCAAAAAACTCTCAAAAAGTGGATCGGTCTTCTTTTAGAGCAGATTTCGAACTCATTCTGAACTCTTTTCTAGATGAATCGAATTGCTTATAATATTTATTCAATTTCTACCCAGACAGCAGAATAAAACAGAGTTCAGAATGAGTTAGAAATATGCACTAAAAGAAGTCACACCCACTTTCTGTGCGGTTTCTGGAAATGAGTCCATAAAGATCTCATGATTACATCATGTTCAGAAACTCTCAAAAAGTGGATCGGTCTTCTTTTAGAGCAGATTTCGAACTCATTCTGAACTCGTTTCTAAACGAATCGAATTGTTTATAATATTTATTCAATTTCTACCCAGACAGCAGAATAAAACAGAGTTCAGAATGAGTTAGAAATGTGCACGAAAATACATCAGACCCACTCTCTGTGGGGTTTCTGGAAATGAGTCCATAAAGATCTCATGAATACATCATGCTCAGAAAACTCAAAAAGTGGATCGGACTTCTTTTAGAGCACATTTCGAAACCATTTTGAACTCTTTTCTAAATGAATCGAATTGTTTATAATATTTATTCAATATTTGCCCAGACAGCAAAATATAAAAGAGTTCATAATGGGTTCCAAATGTGCTCTAAAAGAAGTCAGATTTCCCTCTTTTTGAGGCTGTTTTGAAGTTGAGTTCATGATGATATGCTGTTCAGAAAAACCCTCAGAAAGTGGGTCTGACTTCTTTTAGAGCTCGTTTTGAACTCATTCCAAACTCTTTTTATTTTTCTCTCTGAGTTCATTAGGAGATCTTTATGAACTCGTAACATCGTGAGCAAAAGAACCCTCAGAAAGTGGGTCTGACTTCGTTTATGGCTCGTTTTGAACTCGTTCCAAGCTCTTTTTATTTTGCTGTCCGAGTTCATTATGAGTTTCATTTTCTGAGGGGTTTCTGAACATGAGTTCATAAAGATAACATAATGACAACGTGTTCAGAAAACTCTCAGAAATTGGGAGTCCGACTTTTTTTAGAGCATACTTCGAACCCATTTTGAACTCTTTTTTAAATAAATTGAATTTTTTATAATAATTATTCAATATTTACTCAGACAGCAAAATAAAAAAGAGCGCAGAATGAGTTTGAAATGTGCTATAAAAGAAATCAGATGATCCACTTTATGAGGGTTTTCTAAAAATGAGTTCATAAAGATCTCATAAAGAGATTGTGTGCAGAAACACCCTCAGAAAGTGTATCTGACTACTTTCCGAACATATTTCGAACTCATTCTGAACTATTTTTTATTTTTCTGTCTGATTCCTTATGAATTCATTCTCAAAAAAACCCTGAGAAAGTGTGACATCTGACTTTTTTAGAGCACACTTCGAACTCATTCTGGTTTTTTAAATTTTGATGTCTGAGTTCATTATGAGCTCTTTATGAACTCAATTTAACAAAACCCTCAGAAAGAGGGACAATTGACTTCTTTGAGAGCACATTTCAAACTCATTCTGGACTCTTTGTTATTTTATTGTCTGTAAATATGAAAATCGATTCAAAATGAAAAAAAAAATTACGTTCAACTTTTGGGACTTAAAGGGGATTTAAATTTTTCAAAATTGACCTCCCAAAACGAATAATGGTCCTTAAAATCTAAACCATAATAGGTAGTTTAAAATCATTCTCTTCCTTGAAATCTATATCTCTCGGGAAATTGAAATCATCCTCTTCCTTGAAATCTATTTCAGGGAAGTTAAAAATCATTGACTTCCTAGAAATTCAGATTTCTCGGTAAATTGAAATCATTCTCTTCCTTGAAATCTACATCTCTCATGAAATTGAAATTATAACCTAGCACGTGAATTGTATAATAAAAATTTGTTAAATAAATGTATAATATCCCTGTCGAATAATGTAAAAATACAACGTCGGTCCGATCGATCGTTAACATCGATCGCAACGATGAAAATAAAATATAATTATTCGTTGAAACCTTATTAAAAAATCCTTAAAATCTATGTCGCTAGATAAATTGAAATCATTTTCTTCCTTGAAATCTATATCTCTCGGGAAATTGAAATCATTGACTACTAGAATAAAAAAACTCTAAAGACACTTAATGTCCAAAGAATATTATGCAGGAAATAAATATAACCCTGTCAAATACTTGAGCATAAAATAACTTTTTTTTTGTATTTGTGTTTTTAAATATTGAAATCATTGGACATTTATTCTAGTTTATAATCTCTTCAAAATTTTATTCTTTTTTTTGCAAAAATTCAATTCTTCGAAATTTTTTAAACTTCAACGCTATCATTATTACACAAGTGATTCTCAATAATATTTAGTTTCCAGGACGTCGTAAATACTTCAACATCATTTTTTTTGACATTTACCATTTTGAAAATTGATGTAACCATCCCGTTAAACGGAAAGAGATTCAAATGGATTCATTCGTTTTTGAATTCAGGATTTCAGGACAATTTTTAAATCCTTTAGAATCTACTCCGTCCGTTTAATACATTTCATTTTCAAATTCTGAATCTATGCATATCCAAGAATAAATCTATTATGAATTTCCGCAAATACAAAGTAATAGATTCAAAATAAGATTATGAATCCAAAAATGAATCACTTCTGCAAATACAAAATATTGGATTCGCAAATTTTATACAAATTATATTTTCCATAACTTAAGAATGGAAAAGATTAAGATTTGGATAATTAAAAAATCGAATGGATTAAAATTTGGATAAAGAATAGAATGTTGACAATTGGAGAATTTGAATTGATTAGAATTTAGACAAATTAAAATTTGTGGATTGATTACATTTTTGAATAGTCAATTCATCCATTAATTTCAATTGAAATTAATCGAAATTCAGTCAATCAATTTTTGAAATTTTTTGAATCTTGCATTAATTCAATCATTTATTTAAAATGAGTGAAAATTTCTATTTCAACAACGACTAAATTATCTAAAATTTTTGTAAATTTTAAATAGTTTCTTGAAAATTTAAATTACTCAGTAAACGAAAATTTATTAAAAATTATAGAAAAAGATTCATTTGATCGTATTCTAAATCAAGTTCTTGAATCCCTGCCTAATCAAAAATAATATTTTAATACTTTAAATTATTTATCCTTGAAGTGTGATTTGAAAAGTATAAATTTAATTCTTATTAATCAAATTGTTACTAACGATGAATTCTAAAGAAAAAAAATTGTTCATTTGAATTTGTTCGAAAAAGAGAACCAGAATTTATTCAATTCGTCCCAATTCATTCCAATTTACTGGAGAAAAAAATACATTTTAATCCGTCGCAATACGATCTACTGTCTATACAGACAAAAACATAGCCTGCAAAAATGAGTAAACATAAGAAAAATAATTCAATCGATTCATTTTGGTTTAATCCGGTTTCTTGGCATATTACCGATTTAATCCGATCTACGCACAACTGACAACTGCATAACCTACAAAAACGAGTTGTATTGGAAAGTACAAAGAAAATATTTTACATTTAATCGGAATTAAAAAAGGTAACAGGTTAATTGCCTGCCAGGTGTAAGAATCTTCATTTATTCTTCTTTCAAACGAGGGAAATTAAATAATATATCCCATGAATTGAAACGAATAGCTTCGAATTCAATTTAAATCAAAATCCGCGTGAATTTATTAGAACTTATTGGAATTTATTAAACTGAATTCAAACTTTTCACTTTGAATTCGGATTCGTTATATTTTTCAATTTCTTTATATTCTTGATTAATTTCAATTCACTTGAAGGAATTGACTAGTTCTATTTTGAATTTCTGTAAATACACGCAGTTATTGATGTCCTTTTCAATCCACCCGAATTCTCTGTAATTAAAGAAAAGTTTTAATTTTAAGTCTTTGTATGACATAACCTATTTGGAAACTGAAAAGTATAAAAATTAATTAAAAGTCTCAATACTTTTCAATGTATTTCAGTATTTTTAATAAAGAATCCGAATTGGAAAGATTTGAAAGTATTGAAATGTATTCTTTTTAATTCATTTTCGTTTACTAGTCATGCAGATTTTTAATACTTTTTTATCCCTTTGAACAAATTCTAGTGGTACAAATTGTTAAAATGATTTGAAGAAAAACGTTTCGGGTTCGCAAAGACTCAAAAATATACTCTAACCTCTTACATTCTTGAATTGAAAATTAATTTATGATATACTAATATTAAATATAATATACTACCGAAAGGGTTAGTTTTATGTAATAAGTCATTGATGCGCTGAAGTTTAAAATGGGTCTTAAAAAGTTTTAACGAATTTCTGATTTTTCATCTGCATATAAAATCCCATCTACTTTGAAATCTACATCTCTCGATAATTTGAAATCATTCTCTTCCTCATACACTCAAAAAAACTTCTGAACAAACTTAATAATAAAAATATCGCTACGTATACCGTAGTAGCCCTGTCGAATAATACAAAAATATAAGTATACTCTTCTATAAATAAAAAAATGGCCGAAACATTATATCTAATTCCTCGACATCCGAAATTTTTTAGGATTTGAATTTGACGACCTTACTTCGTAACGCTACAAAAAAATTATTGTTGGTGTCAGTGACTATTTCGATGACATTTTAGTATTTTGTTCCTTTAACAAAAATTAGTCATGGATATTTTCCAGGGATTTCTAATATTATTTCTCCATATTGATTGAAAATGTAAAAAAAATCTTTCATAACGAAATAATTAATCGACGATAGTATAAACGTTCACCCTGTTCAATATTACTTTTTACTTCTGAACAAAAATATGTCATCGAAGGTGTTCACTCAGACTAAAAATCAAAGATGGCGATGCTTAAATTAAGATGTATTCCGGCATTTTGTCATTTGTTAAAACTTAGCTACTCACTTAGAATTTTCAAATAAAGTAACGAATATTGTCGACTTTCCTTGCTGAAAATAATATTTTGTCGGTGAGATTATTTAGCTTCGTAAAATACGATGTCACAAGTAGTTAAGCATGTCAAAGTAACATATTGAATACTAGCTTAGATTCTAATACGAATGACTAAAACAACGATACCGACTACTTATTTTTTTCAGCTTTACGAAAGTCAAAATTGAAATCATGTTCTTCCTTAAAATCTATATCTCTCCGAAAAAATTAAAATAAAATTCTCGAGAATTTTCACTTTGATTTGTGACGTGAAATTATTAACGTTCGTGGATCCGTTTTTTGCTGAAACGGATTTCGATACCTTCGACTGTATCTAACATAGAGAATTATATCGAGACGTGAAAAATTTGACATTTTAATAGTTTTAAACGGTTTTTAAAACTTTTGCATTGTAAGCAACAGTGAGGATTAAAACGACTCTCGACCTTGCAGTCTTGTTTCGCAAGGCTTTTGCCAGACCGAGACCAAAACCAAGACCATTTGGTTTTTAATCTCACTAGTAAGATCGCAGGAAAAAATGCGTATATTCGAGTAAATATTTCAATAGTTGCAATACAAAATTTACTCAAATTATGATAATAGTCTTTTAATTCGAGTAAATATATTTGTTAGCAACTATTGAAATCAATTTTTACGAAAATAACCAATTTTTTCAGCGTTAAACCAAATTTCTGACACTTTGAAAGCTTTCGTGTTGGGTGCTTTTCATTTTTGTCAACGAAGTTATGCTTAAAGTAAACTTCGTAATTTTGGTTTTGCCATTTACGAAATGTTATGTTAACAAAAAATAATACTAAACGCGTAGTAAAAGCTTGCCTCGTAAGAAAACGTTTGTACGAATTTCTTGTTTCGAAAAATCTGTTAGAAAATTTCATCGCTCTTAGAATAGCGATATACCTGGTTTCTCCATTGTTGTTTTCATTTATCTTGAGTTTTTTTTTTTGAAAACTCTTGTGGTTTTAGTTTCAACTCCGTTGGTGCCATTGGTCCATCCTCTTTCGATACTACAACTCAATTTTTTTCATCTCCTTGGGTCATAAATGTAAGCTAACGAGTCATTAAACGTTGTGGTGTAGTAATACTGTTTCTCAAATGAAATATGTGGTACGGATGTCGGGAAATGGTGGATGTCAATTACATCTAGCATTTGGTAATTTGTACGCCATTGGCGTACTTCCTCGCTAACGCGTCATCCTTTGTCATTTGCGCATCCCGGTCTTTCTGGTGGCTGTGACTTACTCCGTAGAAAAAGTAAATGCAGAAGCCTGTGAACACAAAAGGGCATTGTTATTTAAAGGCATTATTAATTTATGCATTAATTATTAAAAAACATATATATTTTCTTTTTATTTGCATTAAATTTTATAATATTGTATTAACTGTCAATTTTGTTGCAGATTTTTTGTTAGGATCTAGTTATGAACTTCTACTTAAACGAAGAACAAAGTAAGCCTTGTTTCGGTACCAGGACAATACAGAGGCTGATGGGTTTCCAAAGAAAACTTCTGATCAAAGATCATGAGCCACGTCTAGACATATCCATGGCCACTATCATTGGATGTACAAAATGAAATTGAAATGAAAGACTGGTTGGGCTACTGTCAACATTTTCAAGACCTTAAACAATCTTTATTATATTTATTATAACCTTCTCATGAAAAAAAAAATAAAATACGTGAGAAATCATGTATAGGACTATCTTAACCCGTTTCGTCCTGAAATGGCGTAAATTGTCGGCGTTTTTTAGCTAAATAATTTTCATAGTGAATGAATGAATTTTTATATAAGTCCATGTTTTGTAGGTTTCAAGCCTGCGCTTCCTTTTTCCAATATCTTTAGTTGTTTTTTCAATACGGCGTCCAAAATGGCAAAATACCCGAAAAGAATAGTAATTTCTTAAATTGAAATCCTTTTTTGCATATGAAATTGTAGTCCAATCGATCCCCACTTCTAGATCTGGTGGAATAATTGGTTGTACCAAAAGATAGTGCAATGCGCATCCTAGAATTCAAAATGGCGCCATTTTAAGCGAAATTTTCATTATTCAGTTGTAATACTTTTGTAAATGATCATACATTCAATACCGATTGATAAAATTTCCGTTGTCAGATTTCCGAAATTTAAAATGGCGGGTCCAATATGGCGGTATAAACTAAAACTTTTGTAAAAAATGCATTTTGGGGCTTTTTTTGAGATCCTGGACAACGAATCCGTCATTAGATTTTTAGAATTCAAATATCTAATTTACATAGATTGATTAAAAAATTTATGTATGGAGGTCTCCGGTTAACGAATTCTTTAGTGGATCTTTTATATCCATTTTTTATTTAATCACGAATTCTGTGTCAGAGGTTCGAAAATCAACATTGAGGCGAAGAAATAATTTCTCATCACGATTGATGATCAATAGACCAGTAGTCCTTTTGAGATGTAAGAATGTTAAATGATGACGATGATAATTGCGTCAAAAAATTAAAAAAAGTTTTGAATTTTCATCCACTATATTGGATCCGCCATTTTGAATTTCAAAAATCTGTCAACGGATTTGTAATCAGGAACCTATAAAACCCCTCTATATATATTTTTACAAAATTTTATAAAAATTTCATATTTTTAACGATCATATTGGATCCACCATTATAAATTTTGAAAATCTGACAACGAATTCGGAATCAGGAACCTTAAAAAACCACGTATGCTCCTTTTTACAAAATTTGAGAAAAGTTCTGCCGTTTTTACCTCCATATTGGATTCGCCATTTTGCATTTTGAAAATTTGCAAAGTGATTCGTGATCGAGGATGTGGCAAACCATCTTTTATCAATCGGTATTGAATGTATGTTCATTTACAAAAGTATTACAACTGAATAACGGAAATTTTGTTAAAAATGACGTCATTTTGAAGCCACCATTTTGAATTCTAAGATGCGCATTGCACTATATTTTTGGTACAACCAATTACTCCACCATATCTAGAAGTGGGGATAGATTGAACTACAATTTCATACACAAAAAAGGGTTTCAATTTAAGAAATTACTATTTTTTTTCGTTTTTTTGCCATTCGGGGCGCCATATTGAAAAAACGACTACAGATTTTGGAAAATGGACTTCTGATTAAGAAAGAGCAGACTTGAAACCTGTAAGACATGGACTTATATAAAAATTCATTCACTTTTTGTGTGAAAATTATTTAGCTGAAGAACGACAATTTATGCCATGTCAGGACGAAACGGTTAAAAATGAAAATTCTGATGGGATATTAATTGTTTCGACACTCTACAAGATTAGACGAAGTTTTGTCTGGAGGAAGATGGGACACGTCATATGCTCAGCGATAATTAGGCTTAAATGTAGTATTTTTCGCAAAGATATTTTCTTCTCTCTAAAGATACATAAAAATTGTCTGGTTATTACACCAAGTAAATCTGACATAAAATAAAAGAAACTCTTCAAGAAAATTTTTACTTACGAAAAGGTCAGAGAAGAAAAAAGATTTATTTATAAAGATACATAAGCTAAATGTAATGAGTAAATCCTTTTAAAGTGGTAACTATTTGCATGATCAAAGTATAATATATACAGAGTAACATTCTCATGTCAAGGGCAAGGCCAGTGAGTTGTGTACGATCAGTGTACCCTATTGTTTACATTGAAAGGCTGTTTCTCTTTCCGACTGTCCACGGTTTTTGGAAAAGTCTGAACTTCATAGAAAGAAGTTTTCATCGTAATATAACACTAAATTGATGTGTTATCAGTCAGGACATTGATGAACAGAAATAAAATGTCGATTATATGTTAGAACTTATAATACAGGGTGTCCAAGAACTGGGTCAGGATATTTCAAGAGTCGATTCTGCATATTTCAAACAGAAAGTCCTATACCAAAGTTGGATGTGAGGCTCAGAATTAGAATGACGGGCCATTAAAGTTTAGAAAAAAATGATGTTTTTTGCAATAACTCGACTCGCTTTTAAGTTATTGCAATGAGTTAGGGCTCATTTTCAAACTTATTTTAAGACCTACAATTCTTCCAAGCTCACTCAATTTTCATCGAAATCGAACATATGAGGGGGCAAATTCTTCGTCTTTTCAAACTCTACAACTTCTTGTTGTGTGCCAATTCGTTAACTATTTGACGAAATAAGTTATATGCGAAAAATCGCAAAAAGAGGCCTTTTTTCCTGTTTTTAGGGCCATAAATTTAGGAATATTCATCGCAGGTCAAATGCTCTGAGAAAGAATTGTAGGGCTTAAAAAAAGCTTGAAAATAAGCCCTGACTCATTGAAATAACTTAAAAGTGATCCGAGTTATTGCAAAAAAAAGTAATTTTTTTCTAAACTTCAATGGCCCATCTCTCTAAACTTAAATTCTGAGCCCCAGATCAAATTTTGGTATAGGACTTTTTGTTTCAAATATCATGGAGAATCACCTTCTGAAATATCGTTACCTAGTTCTTGGACATCCTGTAAATGTCATTGTCATCATAAGTGTTACGGTTGTAGCTGACACACGAATAACCTATGCAATCATCTATTTTTTCGGTGATCGGCATCAAAATACCGTTTGCACTACATTGAAAACGAATATCGCGTAGAGATATCACCGTTACTGGTTCTAGTCACCGTTAAGTTGTTCGCTAGCAGCCATCTAGTGATAAATCATCGTATTTCAAACGTCATGGGAGTCAATACTTTTAGTGAAAATTATTCTCCCTGTTAGATTGTTCAGTTTCTTGCGAATATTTTCATAGAATAATGTAACAACAATCTGTAAATCATGTAAATTCGACTTTGCAAGCAGAGATATTATATGACTACCTCAAATAAAGATTAGGTAACCATTTTACCGCGAATATAGCTAATTTCTCCAACCACGCCCCCCGATCTTTAAAACTAAGTCTTTATTTAAAAATTATTAAAAAGTCTCTTTAATAGCTCTACTCTTAAGTAATTCGTTTTTGCAAAAACGAGATGTCTACAACCAAGAAAGTTTGTCTTAGACACGTCAAAATTTTAAACGTTAGTGTTATTATTTGACCTTCCTGAATGAGTCTTAAAAAGTAACATTTCTTTAAGGTTTGTTAAACATTTCGGACGGTTATTCCAATTCAAAATACAAGAGAAATAAAAAAAAATATTTACGAATTTACTATATGGCATTCAAATTAAAATTTATAATTCTCTCCCTGGTAAAAATGAAAATGTACCATATGCTTCAAATGTCTACATTCCCATTTTGTTTGCTTAAGCATATTCCAAGAGTACAAAAAGCATGAATTTACTTTGAGGGCAACGTAGATTTTCGTTTTTACCAGGGCTCTCATGTTCTACAATAAATAAAATATTTAGCATACCTATCGACATCCAAATACCAAATCGTATCCATGTCTCCGAATCGAGTTGTAGCATCAGGTAAAGATTTATCAAAATGCTAAGACAAGGCACTAATGGCACGAACGGAACCTATAAATTAACCAATTTTTAATAATAATGTTGAAGGCATAATTGAACTTGGCACGTAATAGTAAATTTGATTTTTATAAAAAAAAATGAGTACAAACCTTAAAAGCTAAGTCCACTTGTTGTATAGGTTGTCTGCCTATGGCAGTCGCTACGAGGATCATCGTGAGCACTAATATTCCTAATATCACAGATATTAAAACGTTTCCATCGGAAACCATACCGCCCAAATTGTTCAGCAAGCATCCAAAAATTAAAACTATAATACCTGCAATCAAGTACACGATAAGTATTTTAGAGGATTTTTCAGAAATTATGCGATGTACAGCATTCCGAGTACGATAATATTGTTGAATGAAGTATGTTGAACTTACTAAAGAGTAAAACACCCCATTTAGCTATTCCACTGGTGAAATTTGACGGTACTTTTCGATTATGCAAATTGAAAAGGTACTTTATTAAGTTCTTTGGCGACATAACAAAGGAGTCGAGGGTCATGTCTGGTGGAAGCATATTCGCGTAGTCGTCTTTTTGGTATCTGGAAATTTTTATGATTAACTTTTACAATATGTTATCATTTTTATCATACATAAATTTTATTAATATGGTAATTTCTTATTGTATAAAATATACCCAAAAACTCCCAGCAATCGAGATTAGATAGGATTGGATTGAAAATTTCAATTCATTTTGAATTCGTACTTTGATTCCGTAAATATGTATTCAAATGAATTGAATTCCGAAGAAAGGAATCCATCTGTATTCAATTTTACGAATACAATCGGAAGCTCAATTTGCCGGACTAAATTTCAGAAAAAGTAATCCATCTGTATTCAATTTTACAAACACAATTACGAATACAATCGGAAGCGCCATTTACCGGATTGAATTTCAGAAAAAGTAATCCATTGAAATGCACTTGGATAGTTTTGAGTCCGTAATATTAAATACGGATGGATACAAAGTTTCGTTTTTGAAAGAAAACTTTTCTTGCATTGAAATGAATACGCTTAGGTAGTTTTGAATCCGTAATGTTGAATATAGATGTATTCAAAGTTTCATTTTTGATAGAAAACTTTTTTGCATTGAAATGGGTACACTGATGATAGTTTTGAATCCATAATGTTGAATACGGATCTATTGAAAGTTTCGTTTTTGAAAGACAACTTTTCTTTGGATTGAAATGAATAGAATACACTTGGATAGTTTTGAATCCGTAATGTTGAATACGGATGCATTCAATATTTCGTTTTTGAAAGACAACTTTTTTTGGATTGAAATGAATACACTTGGATAGTTTTGAATCCGTAATGTTGAATACGGATGCATTTAATATTTCGTTTTTAAAAAGGAAACTATTTTTGGATTGAATTGGATACACTTAGATAGTTTTGAATCCGTAATATTGAATACGGGTGTCTTTAAGATTTAATTTTTAAAAAGAAAACTTTTTTTTTGATTAATATGAATTCAGAAAATAACCTTTTTATTCGTATGAACAAATAGAATTGTATTTACGTATTAAAATGGATTCACCGTTGACCAAAGTATGGATTCAGAATTTAATAATTGAATCCAATTCTATAGAACTCTATCCAAATTTGATTGCTGGGTTATTATTTCCTCGTACTCTAATTTAAATTTAATGGTATGTGATATGTAAATATAATTATTTAATAAAAATCTACAAATTTTAGGATTTATGTTTGCCTTTCGTTATGTGTGGATTATTTTCCTATTAGAATATCTCTGATGTGTATATAAATGTCGTGCCCAAAATATCAAGACTATCATCAAAATTACATGTTCTCGTAGTGCCCAAAATTACGAAACCTAATGCAGTATTATTTCACTGTTTTTGAAGCTACTAACTGCATCACCGATATTCATTTGACAACATTCAAAATGGCGAATTCAACATATAACTGCCTTGCAATTCATAATCCGTGATCTCGCCCCTCCTCTTTTCAATAATATTTGTCAAGCGAATGTCACTAATTTCTTATAAAATGGCAACAATTCTTGATATTCTTTTTTTTTTAATTTCTTCAAAGTAATAAGTAATAAGTTTCTTTGTCATTTTGAATATGAATCCTTAATGCCCAAAAGGCTTCCCTACCCCTATTTTGGATTGCAAATTCGTGTTCAGTGGGTCAAAATACATCGAAATAGTTAGGTCCCATACTCAGGCACAATACATTTTTTTGGGGTCGGTGTAATTAACCTAAATTTCTGTTTTGTGAGATTATAGAATTCCGAGATCGGAGTTGGGCCGTATTCTAATTTCTAAAATTGTTGTACAATAAAGTAAACATTACCTTAAAATTAAAACGGATATCGCTACAATTGTGTATGCTAAGAGTGTTCCGATCGACATCATATTAATAAGTTGTTGAAGATCAAACATCAAAGTCATGATCCCTGAAAGTAAATAACGCTTCATTAGTTATTTTATAGATCTATGAAAAAAAGCGAATGTTTAGGAAGTTTTATAACGTTTGATAATCTTTGTTTATCAGATAGAATACTAATTAAATTACTACATGAAGGTATATGTCTTGCTTCGCTCGTGCGACAAACTTCGCACTCTTTTAAGATCGGTAATCGCGCCCTTGTTGCATAATGTAATTATAATGTAATTATATCGGTGTGTCGGTCTTTTTGAAAAAAAAAATGTATTTACATTGACCTCTTGTGGGCCATCTTCAGGACATGAATTTACCAAATCTTTTTCTGTGAGTATATTATATTTAAACTATTTAATCTACATTAAATATTATTTGCAGACGAACCTATAAGTAAACCGGAAATGGCTGTCCCGATGATCGGCGTCATGGTTTTTGGATGTACAATGGCGAAAAACTTAAATATGATACCATCGCTTCCCATCGCATAAAGAACACGTGGTAATGGAAACATTGCTCCTAAAAAGCTCGTACAAAGAGCAAAAACGGCTCCAATATTAACGATCCATTTGATGACCGGCCAGCCCATTTGATCAAAAACGTATGGGAACGGAGCTTTCACGTCCTGAGAAAGAATTGTTATTATTGAATTTGAACATATAAAATATCAGTAAATTACTTTTTATTGTATCTCAAAAACATTTCCTTGAATACATATTTAGGTTAGCTTTCTAACCCATTAATGCCCAAAGGACACGTTATTTTGCTTTAATTTCAATCCAGTATTTCATATCAAAATCGAAGATGAAAATTGACAGGTACATATTCTTACAATTTCAAAGTTGTTTTTCAAGATTCTAATGTCAAAATTGAGTTTTACTCATCAGGAATTCCAATAGACTTTTAAAAAGATGCCAAAAAATAGAGAAATATTTATTCTTCTTAATTTTTGTCGACTTATTAGAATATTGGGATTCTATTGAAACTATGGACAAAGGTGGTCAAAATATTTGAATTTTAAGAAACAATTTTAGTTTTATACTCAACATCATTGTAACAATCTTAAAATGTCGTATTCAATGAAAATTTCAAAAACTGTGAGGTTTTTAACAAAAATGTTAAGAATGAATAGTTCTAAAAATTAATTAAGAATTATAAAGTGGAATTTTTGAAAGATTTTGTATTATATTTAGAGAAATTTTGAACCTTCATGCTCCTAAAGATTTGTAATTATTTACGAATAATTCTGAAAAAATGTTAGCCTGAAATGTGTTTTTAAGTTTAGCGCCTTATTGGAATTTCTGATGACTGAAACTCAATGTTTACTTCGAAGTCTTGAAAAGCGACCTTGAAATTGGTGGGATGTGTATCTTTCACCTTTTTCAAATTTGATTTTGCTACGAAATACTTCATGGAAATTGAAACAATAAAAGTGTTCTTTGGGGTAAAAAGGTTATAAGAAGAAGGTTAATGGGTTAATAATTCGAAAGGAAATTAATTTTATATCAAATTCTGAGCACAAAACTTCACGAAGGAAATGTGCTCTCAGTTTCTACAAAATTATCTATTTACAGAACATAGTTTATATATCATCGATCCCAATTATTGAAATTAATTTATGTTGCAGAAATTACAAATCTGTTTATTTAAACATTTGAAACACCGGTTGTAAAATGATGATTTTCCTGTAGTAGAATATGAACCCAGATTCTGGACAGTTTACTTATTGTCGATATCCTTGTTATATGTATTTATAGGAAAACAAAAAGTAATTTATTTTATTATTTTTATATAAACAAATTTATAAAAATATTACTTTTTTAAAGCCTAATTCATTTGTGTCGAAATTCGATAATAAATGTATCATCAAAGTCTTCCCATCGAAACGTTTTTGGGGTCGCTGAATATGAGTCAGGCGCCGAATTCTCAAAATTAAACATAAAGGATCCAATATGGTGGAAAAGAATTGAAAGAGGTAGCATATGATAATAAAAATCGCTACTCAGTTTTTTTTTGGGTCGCTGAGTACGAATCTGATGGCAGATTTCTCAAAATTCAAACTGGCGAATTCAATAAGGCATCATAAGGATTTATGACACCTTTTTATAACTGATACGTTATTTATACTTATACAGAAATCCATCTTTAGTAACCTCAAAGCATCCCGTGTATCGATATACCAGTGGATTCGTGAGCGTTTCCAATTTTCGATCCGTTGAATTTTGAGAATCTGACACAATTGTAAAGTGTTTGGGCCTTGGGGTCGCTGATTACGAATCTGGTGTTACCATTTTAAAACTCAAAATTACATCTTACATTTGGCGGACTAATTTAAAAAAAATCTCACAAAAAATAACTAGAATTTAATATAAGAGCACTGTGTCCTGAATTTTTTATTCATATTTTTGCTGTGTAGATGTCATTTTGAATGTTGAAATTTGAACTCCAAAAAACCCCAGACATCAATTTTTCTAAAGGTTCCGTGATTTTTAAAAGATTGGTCGATCATAGTCGACCCGCTATTTCGAATGTTAAAGTTTTAGCTTCAGAATCGTTATTAACATCCAAAAAAAAACCAAACGTCCAATGTCTTGTTATATGATCAAGAGGATTATTTCATTTGCGTTAGGTGAATTTCTACTTGCTGCAAGTGGATTTTAAGAGTGTAAAATTAGAGACAGATTCTTAACAAACTGGAATTCATTCTTTGACAATAATTTTGGAAATTATACTTATTTTGAATAGAATTATTCCAAATAAATTCATATTATTATCGTTATATACGATATATGGAGGAAATTATTTGAAATATATATATATATAGCATTAAACGAAAAAAGTATATTTTTTAAAGAATTTAAGTATTATGATGACGAAAAATGATACTAGATTCTAATCAGAGCTGCCCAGTTAGTTGGGATTGACATTAACTATGAAAAGTTATTATAAACGTAGATAAATTACAAGTGGCATCGATGAACCATAAAATTAAAGAGAAGAACTGTCGAAAAGCTGATTTCGTTTTCTACTAGTAAAATGTACTATTTTACCCCGGTAATAAAAATCGGTACATTTTAAAATCACCTTAATAAAATTGAAAACTTTAATTCAGATCATGAACGTACCGAAAAGTGCCATCTCAAATTGGTTTCAAATTATACGCAGTCGTGCAGAAAACACAGAGCGTCAAAACCTAGAAATTAGTTTAAATCCACCCAGTATTTACGGGCTTACTTGGGCGTAGTAAGGCCACATCATGGTAAGAACCGACGAGATGCAGAAGTAGGACATAAATATAACTGCCAATGATATGACAATGGCAAGAGGGATGTTGCGCTGTGGATTTTTAGCTTCTTCCCCTGTAGTAGCCACTGCGTCGAAACCCACGAATCCGAAAAAGCAAATTGCTGCACCAGCCATCACACCGTTTATTCCGAATGGCATGAAACCACCTACACCTACGTGGGTTATGTTGGCAGGAATATCTTTTACGTCGATAGCCCAGTTTGCTGGATCGGCTGAAATTGCGAATTTTTAAAATTTTCTAAAGGTAAAGGTCCATAACCTACAGTTTGTATTTTTTACAAGAAAATTTAAGTAAAGAAATATTAAACTAGACATGATTAGCACTGGGTAGTAAAATTTAATTACCTTTGATGACTCCTGCTACTACAATAATAAGAATTGTTAGAAGATTGATAGCTGTGAAGACGTTATTTAACATGGATGACTCTTTAACGCCGATGCTAAGACAAATGGTGAGAACGATCACCATTGTAAAAGCAAAGAAATCCGGATATTTTGACAGAAAACCAACATCTATTGGCATAGCATTTCGGAGAGCATTTTCCATAGTGTAGTTTGACAAAACATCAACGTAGCTGCTGATACCCCTAGCCATACTGGCAGTACCTAATTATGAACCATTCAAATATTAAATTTTATCATGAAGTTGATATAATTTTAATTAGTTGTAGTTATGACGTGTCGTACTCACCAATAGCATATTCTAATATTAAATTCCAACCAATGACGAAGGCGATGAATTCCCCCACTGTTACGTAGCTGTAGACGTACGCAGAACCAGCTTTTGGGACTCTTGAAGAAAATTCTGCGTAACACATACCTAAAAAAATGTTTGTTTTTTAAATGAATTTTATCGATTTTAAGTAATCAACTGATGTATAATTTACCTGCAAATGTGGAAGCAATGGCAGCGACGAGGAAAGAAATGCAGACAGCAGGTCCGGCTGTTTCTTTGGCAACACTTCCGGCTAGAACATAAACGCCGAGACCAAGGGTTGAGCCAACCCCAAGTGCTGTAAGGTCGACAATACCCAAAACTCGGGCCAATTCACCCTTGCCTTCTTGGTCATCTGGTGTCCTTCTCCTCGAGAGGGCTTTCCACAAACTAGTCGCCATGTCGTTGGTTCCTGTAAAATATTTGGAAAGTACAATTTAGTCATGAATATCTGAATAGCTTTGACATATACTAAGATATTAACATATGTTACGTAATTGATCGTGCGTAAAGTACACGTTGTTAAACCTAGTTATTAATTAATACAACAATTTAAATTGTCCCGAATCTCTCAAGATTAGTAAATACATAATGGGTCATCATGAACATCCGTGATAAAAGATGATGGTATATAACAATTATTTGACAAATTATAACTCTGTCATCGTCTTACAACAGCTGTAGCATTATCACATCCACGGAAAAAACTAAATGGGTGAATTAAAAAGAAATAAAAATAGTAAATTTAGCTAAAAATGTTGGGTATATGCCTCAGAACTTTTTTTAGTGACTGCAATTATTGCCAGTTTGTTATTCTATAACAAAAAAAAACGAGAAATTCAAAAGGTGACAAGTCACAAAACCGACAATAAAAAAACGACTTTAAAAAATGACTGTCCGCTTTTCGATCTTTCTATTTTTTTGTGTCGGCTTTTTGACTGTCGGCTTTTCGACCGACGGCTTTTCGACTGACGGCTTTATGAATGTCGGTTTTTTCAGCTGTTGGCTTTTTGATGTGGCGGTTTTTCGACTGGCACACAAAACAATAATTGAAATACAAACTCCTTATTGGTAACAGGTAATTTGTGCTTTAAGATGTTCGTTTTTTACCCTAAAAAATGCATGTTTTTGTACGATTTTTATCTCAAAAACTATACAACATAAAAATCAAGGTTCTACAACAACGAAGTGATTGCTTTTTTATTCATTGTTCTAGGAGTTATAGAACCCGAGGTATGGCCCCTTAAAATTGAAGTCGAGTTAGATGTTGGCTGAAATCGAACTTTTCAGTTTAAAATAGTGGAAAAATGAAAGATTTTTTTAGAAGTCCTATTAAATATGTTTGAAGTACTTGAAAAGAGCTTTAATTTAAGTACCGATTGAAGGAGTTAGCTTCAAAACTGACGGAGTCATGATAAATACAAAATATTTAATTTCTTTAAAAAATTAACTGTTTTTAAATATCTGCAAAACTATCTTAGTAATATCGTTTCACGCTGAACGATTAGTTATTTTTATTAATTTTCATGCGACAAAAATTGACTCAGTTATGACCGTTTGAAGGTCAGAACTAAGCACGGAGAGCATCTTTGATAACCCATTTAAAGTTGTCTGTAAAAAACAAAGAGCTGGATAAAAATGAAATCCACAGGAGTTACAATGCTTGGAATTCCTTACAAAACGCCATTTTTTATGAATTTTTAACTTCAAAATTAAGGAAGTTGTTAAAATAAAATTTTGTATTTATTCAATTTTGCAATTATTTTGTGCATTTTTTTCCTGTTATTGCTGTATTTTTTTTTTTCAAGACCTATTATAGACAAATATATTTTCTGAAGAGGTCTACAATGATAGTCAAAAGATTAAACTTTTCTAACTATTTACCATGTCATTTTCTAATATATAAGAACAAAATTTGAAGAGACTTTCACTTACGAGTATAGAATTATTTTTGTATTATATTTCATTCGGAAGTTTTAAAATAGTCTAATAGAGTAATATTTTGTCCTGGTACTGATTACGGGTTTATTAAAATTTGTCTATTGAGTTGTAATAGAAGTAATAAAAAAACGTTATTAAATGCTGGCTTTTTATTTAAGAGGTTATAATTCATACATGATGATATGCAATTTGCACAATTTCTGTACTATCTTGATGCCGACCAGTCTTTAATTTGCTTAATTGGCAGTTAATCAACACGTGAATGAATTTGTGATGCTATCACGAATGATTCTTAAAGATTATTACAATTGACTAACTAATATTCTATTTTTTCTCGTTAGATATCATAACAAAAGTAAAAAAAAAAACATTTTGCAATCTTTGAGTTCTGTTTTAGTGGTCTTTAAATGAACATCCTTTTTATTAAAATTTGATTGGTATTTGACATTTTTCAAAACTTTCAACATCTTTATTAGATTTCCAAGTATGTAAATATTTATTATTGAAAGATAACTAGTTTTAATCATTTTTGTTGAAGATCAAATGTTCCAAATCAAGTTAAACTCGTACAGTAATCGTAAGTATAAAATTACTTTAAAATATTTTTTAGAATATTACAATCACACTTTTGATGAGTGATAATAACCGAAAATTGTCATAAAAAAACTGTTTTATAGCAATTATTTTGTCATCTACTGAATTGATAGTTAGAAATAAATTATACATCATTTATTTTCTAAATTTATTTGTATCAATTTACCTTTGGATTCTTCGTTTTTGATATATTTATTTCGACATATATTACGTAGTACGTTGCATATTTTCTAGTAAATAAAGTTGACTGCATATTCAAGTTTTTACGGCAATAATATTAGCCACATGTAACATTTTTAGTCGTATATTTTTAGCAATATTATCTAAAATGCAATTATTGTTTAAAACTATATTTATCTCAGGTATAAATATACTGATAATGTTATATAAACAGCAAGGTTCAAATATTTCTATAACAAATTTTCCAATTTTGCTATTAATATTAACTTATCTCAATTAGTAAGACTTAATACAGCGAATTTAGTATTCTGTGATATACCAAGTCACCTTTCTCTTACATTTTAAGCATTCTCATGACATTTTATACTATTTTTAAAATGTTTCATTTTAAAATTATTTATATATCGGGTGGCATTGAAATCGTATATTAAAAAATTAATAAATCAGAAAATATTCATCAATTTATAATTGATATTTTGTTCTAAATTTTATACACGAAAAACTACTTCTAGTCAATAAGCACTTTTCCTTATGTAAGTTGACTATGTATATGGAAATACAAAAGTAATTATTATTACATTCTAATTGAATGGCATATCGATGAAAAATATCTTGTCAGCTTACGATTAGCTCAATTGTAAATGTTATTTAATGTGTAATTATGTAATGCCTGCACTATTTATTTAGATATTAACTAAATTATAGGTGTAATTGGTCGGTTTATCACGACATGTCTATATTGAAATAAATATCTGTAAAAATATGTTAGTAGTTTTAAACTTTCCTTATAATTGCAGATTTAATTGTCACTCGTATTACGACAGCAGAAAAGAAAATAAACACAAACTTGTTTCAAGCGCAGCAATAATCTAAAGTATTCGCAATTAATAATTAACCACGTGCGTTAGCCGTCAATCAAGAAGTACGGAAAGTGTGAATGAATTGGTTGTCTGATGTAACAGAAGACTAATATTACCACGCTTAAATTTGCTCTGAAATTTGATTCGGCTGTAGAAAAGGAACACGTAAAATCTACAATTGCAAAGGTACCAAAACTCTAAAAACTCTAGATTATGCAATAAATTAAATTTCTGTTTCTCAAAGTAACAACATTAACCTTTAATTGTATTTATTGCAGTAAACTATTAATTGCTTAATGAGTTGAACAAATTCATTAATATGTTATAAATAACCGTTAATTGTAACTATCGATTAAAACGTACTTTCCCTTAATCGCAATTATGCATGGCCTATATGACTTATGTGCAATTTAAAACGTGACCATTGAATTCCAAACTACACTATATAAACAGGTTTAGACGTTTTTGGTGCCTATAAGATGCAATAAACGTCTAATTCATTTAACCGATTAACGCCGAATAAGCCTGAAATCATAGCTCTACTTTGAAATAATGTCGCAGATGCAGAAAAAATTATTGTAAAATATGTGAATACCGTTTTATTATGGGTTTGGTAACGTCCTGCCGCGGTCGGATTTCATTTTTGTTGACATAGAAAACCAATATGGCGACTTTATTGTAAAAAATGCGAAAAAATCAACCATTTTTTTTAGTTAATATTTTTTTAAGAAAACGTAATTTTGATACTGAATAAAATGGCAAAAACTGTTGAAACTTAAAAATTGTGCAGTAGATTATAATGAAAATTCAAAATGGCGTCTTGAAAATTGAGGATATTGATAATAAATTTGCAAATTTCAAGTATGTTGGACAAACCGTTATCACTTTAACTAAACTTTCAAAATTCAAAACGGCGGATCCAATATGGAGGACCAAGGTAATAACACTTTTAGCGAATTTCAGGAAACTTAGTATAAATGTGTTTTTCGGTTCGCTGGCCATGGTTTTTCAAAGTTCAAAATGATTACGGTATACAAAAACCGAAACCAGAGCAAGTAAAAAACAACTACATAGTTTATTTACTTATCGAATCGTATCAACGGAAACTATTTCATTTTCGTCCATTACATTTAATTTTGCTGTGCAATATACAAACTTTAAGAAAAATTACATATGAAGTTGGTTTTGAACATTAAAAATGAATAATGAAGTAAACCTCGTCACCCCTAAATTGATTTGAATTATACCATTTTATTCAAAGAGTAAATCCACTACTCTAAAGTCTAAGAGTGAACTGTCACTTCTAAACAGTGGAATTTTACTCCCTAAGATTGAAAACTTGGCAAGTCGCAGATTAAAGTGCTCATGAGGTTTATGATTTTTTCATCGAGTTTTTGTCAAGTTATATGATTTTCATATATTTAGTAAATGTGTAATTGTAAGAAAATAATTAATAAAATGAGGCCAATCTTCTTGTTCAGAATTGTTCCATCATATAAACATTTGGAGATATCCTAACATAAAAGTACGAATAACATGCTTTTTACCGAATTTTAATAATTTTTTGTGGCTGAACAAAATTCTTGTTTTTTGGAAATTGGATTCTTCAGAATCATATACTTTTCCGAAGGTTTTCTAAGTGCTGAATCAAAATCAAATCTTAAAATAATCTATCACGTCAAGGTTTTGAGATATCCTAACCCAAAAGTGTAAAAAAAGAAACTCGATGAAAAAAAAAATCGAATCGAAATTACTAAAATAGCATATGGAAGCTGATGAATGGCACTTTAATCTACATTTTGCTAAATTACGAACAAAAACTTTGTTCGTCCACAAAAACTTTGTTCGTCCACAAAAACTTACTGAAAATGGTAAAAATCGGTGTTTTTTTTTGCACTTTTAGGTTATGGTATCTAAAAATCTTGATGTCACAGAACAATTCTACTCCCAGATTTAGATTATAGTCCTCTTTCTGGGAATGGAGATCAGCATTATTTTATTGGCTTTTCTTATTAACGGATATCAACCTGCAGCGGAAAGGCTTTTCTAGAATTATAACATTATTTCGAGTATCCCAAATCCTCATCATACAAGCTTTTAAAAAATAATAAAAACCATCAGAATTCATGTCGAATTTTTAATAAAAATGGAAGAGCACCATTCATTTTTTACGTTCATACATTTTTTAAAGATGTAAAACAGATGAATGATTGTCGAACATAAGGATACATTTTTCACATATATATTTTCCTGAATTTAAATAACGGGTTAAATTACGGATTCATTTTCAGCGAATTAAAAAATAATGAGATTTTGTTCTCAATTTGAGAAAAATCATATTCTTTCTCTTTTAAATCAATAATGCTATAAAAAATGTTTTTTTAACGGTATTTTAAGGTTATTTATGAAATACGCCTAGAGGCCATAGTTTTTACTGCATATTCATATTTAACAGGCCAAAGTACAAAGAAATAATGCGTCGAGTCAAAATTACTCCTTGAAAATGTATGACATGTCCAAATTATTGTAAACCATACTAAAATTGTAGAAAATTTACCAAACACAAATATTTACATTTTTATTTTAGCCGTGAAGATATCTGCCAATTTGTATTTTTCCCAATTCTTTTCTTCCAAAATTTTGTGCAGTACCTACAATCTGTCATTTTACGCATGATTCCACAATACATGTCAATTTTTTCAGAAACCATAAAATGACTTTTCGTGTTATCAGTAAAAAACCAAAAATGTCTAAAGAATATGAAAATTAAGTCAATTTTAAGATAAAAATGAATATGAATAACCGAAATCGTAAGAAGGCTATATAACTAATTATACCTGAAATATTATTGATTCAATAAAAAAATATTTAAGATAACTTCCTTGACTACAATATTTATATGAAAACTATATTTTATCATTAGAAAGTATGGAAAATTTTATTTTTTAAGAAAAAAATGAAGAAAAATGAAAGAAAAAACTTTTTAAGTCTTTACATTCTTTACATACTTTTGCGCATTTTGTTTTTTTAAAAGTTCGAATTGTTATACATAAAATATTAATAAATTCATCCTATTTACTATACTAATGTTCTGAGTTGTATGTATGCTCCAACTTATTTAAAAACACTAAATGACTCACAACATAAAGATGTCATTTCCAGTGGCATCACTGTTTACAAGTTGATTGCATGTTTAAACAATTTGGTAAAAATATTGAACTTTGAGTTAATTCAGATGCAAAATAGACTTTTATTTTTAACGTGTTACAGTGATGAACTAACGGCTTGTAAAGATCAAATTTAACTGCGTATGTCAATTTCAGCTATAAATAGTACCAAAGCTTTTTTATTAACAGACGTTATCCCTAATAATTTTTTTCATTACTTTTGTTGTAGAGTGATGATCGGGTTATTATTCTGTTTAAAATATCGTTATCTTTAATTGCCATGATCTTTAATTTATCGACTTTAAATGAAAACTTGATAAACAAGATTAGATCTTAATGTTTGACGACTCAAGTTATACAAAATTCGTGTTTAAGGATTGTTAACGTATTACTTTGAATTGGTGTTGTTCATAACATTGAGACTTGTTTTCCTGCTGATGCAGACAGCAGTTGTTAACTTGTTAATGATGATAATCGAAGAGATTTGGAATTTTCAGTCACTAAAAACAGATTTGAACTGTTTGTTTACTTTTTTTGAGTAAATTTAACGAAAGTTCCCGCCAATAATTTCCGAGATATTTAAAATTTCAAAGTTGATATTTATATCCATTTTTATTAACTATCTCAATATTTCATCACAAATTCCAAATAGCTATAATGTTTGTTATTATCAATAATAGTCCATAACAATTATTGTATTATAATACTCAAATTCCTTGTAGTAGTTTATTTTTAGATTGATTTTGATTAGATCTATTTTAGCAATTTTAATAGTCCTGAAATAATATTTTCCATTTTAAATCAAAATTTATCAAGTATCTTTCAACTAAACCCTTACTTGATGAATTTTGCTTCATAATAGTAAATATTTGGAAAAAAAACATAGTGAAAGGTTTAAAAAATTATTTTTTAGCAGTTATTATTCTTGTTTTAAAAATAAATGGAAGAAAGAATAAAAAGAGGAGTTAATTGTTACTTTTTAGACTCTTCATCGATTGGAGTAGCATGCTTAGTCGAACTAGGAGTAGCAAAGATATTTTAATCATTTGGAGTAGACATTAAATCCCATTTTTACTGTTTAATTTTTACTCCTTTGGAATTAAATTCGAATCCAACTACAGATTGACTTTGTAAGTGAAAATAAACACTTTCGATGGATGTAAAATAATTTTATAGGGTGTAAACTCAATTAAAAATTAGTCTTACAAGTAAAACTGTAGTTGGATTTAAATTGAATTCTAAAGGATTAAAAATCAAGCAGTTGGACCAGGAGTAAATTTTCAATCCAAATAATAAATTTAGTTTACAGTCCTTTAGAGTAATTAATGTACTTCTAATTGGGACTGATATGAATGATTTACTCCATCGGATTCAAAGTGTACTCCAAAGGATTCAAATATCTTTACTACTATTTATTCAATTGAGAATGCAACTCCAACCTGTAGAATGTAGAAAATACAATTCCCTCTTTCACTACAATGTTTCAATTTTAATTCTAATTCTGAATTTTCACTCCAAGAAGTGTACTTATCTTATGAAGTATATTTGTCGTATTTTTTAATTCTTTTTTAGTTAAGACAATATTAAGTTTGCAGCTTAAAAATGTATGAAAAGCTCTCGCACAGCTTTAACTACTTTTATACTATTAATATTCTTTTAATTATCTTTCTAAACATTAAAAAAATTATGAATGCACATAATTACAGAATAAATATAAACGCAGCGTAATCCAAGGACGACACGTTTCTCATTGATTATATGATTACGTTCAAGAAGTGAATCCTTGATGTAGTTTCCTAATAATTCTTAAAACGATAAAGAGATAATCAATCAAGATAAGAATTATGATTAAACTACGAAAGTAGTTTTAATAAATCTTGGCTGGTCTCCAAGAAACCTAGAAATAGTTATAGATTTTGCGACTATTTATTAATGTTCAACGTCTAAATAATTTCAATTTGTTTAAATCTAAACCTAACTTTTTTGGCTTTAAAACATAAGATTTTAAAGTAATTAGATAACTATTAGCACACGTGGCACCTGCATGTTTAAATAGTTCGTTTTTAAGTGTAATTACTTGTTCTAGGCGAAGTAAGATGCGAAGCCTGAAGAAAAACATAAAAATAATTAGTCCTTGAGGTCTGTCATATAATATTGTCTATTAATCTCCTATAATCATTTCTAAATTGCAGATTCAAAGGACGTGTTTTCAGGGACACAATTTTTAAAGATCACAAAACAGAAATTCATGTACTAAATATTTTTGGTATAATCACATCTTAAAGAGTGACAGTTCACTCTTTCACTACATTTTTCTAGAAAATTTAGAGAGAATGATTGAATACACCAAATTTATTATGGAAGTAACACTTTCAAATAATTGAAAGAGATTATTGAATATAACAATTCTAGCAAGTTATAAGTAAAAATGACGTAATATTTATCTGACTGTTTCTTTAAATTACCAAAGTATTTATAATTATTGCTATTTAATGTTTGTTGCGATATATAAAAGAATAGAATCTCAAGACCTGTTAAGGAAGTCTTCCGGTGCTCTTTTCAGATACATCTTTATAAAAATGATGAAGTTATATACATGATTTAATGATATAATTACTACATTTGCATGGAACGAAAATTACACAGAATTTAGAGTAATACTACAAAGAATATTACTTCGCATTATAGTGCAGATTTTTTAAAATCAAACTATGGTATCGTTTTATCATAAAATTTGGTTGAGAACAGTAATAGAAAAAAGTGCAATTTTCTCTTTATATAAGTATTACTCATTAGTTACTGTTAACAATTACGGATAATCAGTAAGTACAGTATACTCAAATAGTAGTAGAATTTCCCAATATAAAGTAAAGGTTAAAATAAGAAAATTGTAGAAAAAACTTACAATAGGCATGGACAGTTTCGTAATAACGTTAACAAAAATGTTAAGCCATTTAGTTTTGCAACTTTACAAACAAAAAATTACTTCTTGTAACAAAATATATTTAGTACGATGTAGTAAATATCTATTTCTTTCAAGTAAATATTTACTGAAACTGAAGAATGCCCTGTTTAATGGAAGAATTGATTTTCGTGAAAAACATAAATATTTTGTTGCAACTATTCAAAGAATCCACCCAAACAGCCAAAAGACGTCTTGAAGAGCTCTTTAAGAAGTTTTAAAAATTGTACGATGTCTTAAATATTTAGCAGAAATAACTCTTAAAGTGATCTTTAAGAATTAGACTTATGCGTCGATTCTAAGAGCTCTACAAGACCTCTCAAATGTGAAGTCTCCGAAAAGAGGTCTTATTTGATAGCTTTGACATATAAAATAAATAATATAAATGAAAATTATATTATTTATTAGCTTATTTTATATTTATTTGAGATGCAGATGAAATTTTTCTAAAGACATTACGTAACGTTAGACTTTAAAATGCAGTGCAAGGAACATTTATTTCATATATGCCGACGGTACCAGTATTGATATAACGAGAAACAATTATTCACAATAACTGACCTACAATAAATAACGCTGCCTATAGCAACAAGATTAATTTATTGTAATAATTAAAGCGAAACAAGAATTTGAAATGTTTTATTAAATGGATTTCATTATTATAAGTGAGAAAGTTCATAAATAAGAGTCATCAATAAAGGTCATGAAACCACGACTAATCAGGAGACTCAAGAAGAAAATTCCATTCGATCTTACGCACTAGAATAGATCCTTCTAGTGTATATTAAACTTTTACTCCCAGTGACATAATATTCTTAACTTTATTTAAATTGATATTGTAAGTGTTAGTTTAATATAATAATTAAGAATATCTGTATAAGGGCGCATCACTGGATGGGTACCTTCCACGATTAATTTCTACAACAAAAATATTGCTGAATGTCAACAAGACAGATTGTAATAAAATTGGGATATTAAAAAAAAAAAAAAAAAAAAAAAAAATAAGGACCCAGACAACAATATACAAATGAGTTCAGGAGGATCTAAAAATTTCGTAGATATCAATTTCAGAAAAGCTCATAATGTGCCATATTTGACGTCTTGTAGAGCACATTGTGAGCTCATTCTGAACTATTATCTAACAGTCTTTAAAAAATTTTAAAACATGCAAGTTAATCTTAATGATGTCTTTTTGTTGTTTTTTCATACTTTAAAACCAGGTATTAGTAGAAGAAAATTTTCGAAAACGCAATCTATAAAACGCTGGTATGAATTGACGTTTCAGGTACAAAAGCTCTAGTTTCAACCACTAAAACCAAGAATCAGAGTGCGCTAGAAATCGCAACTATAATTCTCTGCACCGTATATGTTTTTAATTGACTTAGAGATTTTCAAGGTTGAGTTTAACAACAGTAATGAGCGCATTACTAGGTAATTGCATGTCGTCGCGTATCCGCGAGGTAATAAAAGTGCGTCTAGTTAGACCGATTACTTTTCATTTTATAATACTGGAGATTGCAAAATTGAGGTCTCCTGCGACATTTATTAATAAATTATCGAACGCAAGTTAAGACCGTTATTGCTAAAAGTATCCGATACGATCCTGTCTAAGCGTAGCCTTAGCAGTTTGTTGAACTCCGAGGAACCAGTTTGTCTTTCGATAACGAGCGTAAGAAATTGCAGCTATAAAGTCATTGGGGCATAGTCATTTTTATTGTTCTACAATTTTTGTGTACTCTTTTTTTAAACAATTGTTACGAACAATTTCATAAGAGCTTCACGTGAGATACTCGTATGTTATCGTGTCATCGCGTAAACCTCATTTTTATTTTTGGTAGCCGACTAATCTCCTACGAGTACAATTATTTTCCAAAGTCCATGTATTTTTCCAAGTTGTATTCGGTGAAATGTCTAGGTAAGTCGAAGACCATTCTTTGAGAGTATTACGTTTTAATTGCAATCATTGTTTTACTGTAGCATAAATAAATCAGGAAATTGGCATTTGTTAACATTCCGATGGCAATGAAAAAGATATCCAAGGGATACTGTTTATGGTATCTCATGTTTCGGTCTGCAGTTTTCGGACAGTTCGGAAACAAAACATTAAAATTTTGGAGGTCGGATATACTGAAAGTAAGTTTAACTCCTTTGCTGCAGCGAGAATTTCACAAAAAGTGTCCAAAATGCGACAAAAAACAAATTTGGTTAAATTTTACTATAACTTGGTGTATAAGAGTTTTTTGGAACACAGATTACGAATTTGAAGTCAGATTTCGAAAATTTAAAATGGAGGTTTCAATATAACGGACAAATTTTATAAAATCCAACCATTAATGGAATAAAATATAAAAAAATATAACAAAATGAATAAAAAGACTGTACATTGAAGACCTTTCTTTAATCTCCTCGTGGTAAAGTGTGAAAGTAGATAAGGTATATACATCGAAACTATGGGGGAAGGCTAACATAATTTTTTTTTACAAATTTGCCTATCATATTGGATCCGCCATTTTGAATGTTTCAAAGCATATCATCAGTCTTATAAGAAGCGACCTTCTAAAACCCCCTAGTAACAACTTTCATGCAAAATAGTTCGATTTTTGGAAAATTTGTCCGACATATTAGATCCCCATTTTAAATTTAGGGGGGGGGGATAAATCCGAAAGTAAATTTTCCGTTTTTTACCACCCTCCTTAAATTTTAAAACAAAAAAATATATATATATATTACTGTATAAATTGTATAATATACCTTTTTTGTAATTATAATTTAAATCAGTATATTAGTGACCCTGTTCGAGTAATTAGCGTTGAGCTCATCTGGAGTACAGTAATTTGTAAATCATTACTATTTACTCGAACATATTTAATATAAAGGCATGTTTTACCAGATATATATAATTCCTATTTTGCTTGTTTTATCTTAAGGCATGATTACAATTAAATTGTGTAAGTAGAGTTTCGAATACTCTATTAGACTGGATCCATCTCAAATCATGCAGGAAGTCCATGAGTTTAATTCGACTTTTAACTTTTTATAACTTTACAGTTAATGTAAGAGCTTAAAATTAGCTTAATTAACTATTAGTAAATAATTTGTAGAAATTGTAAGCTTTTTTAATACTAGATATAGGTGACGTAAAAAATATATACAACGAAAATGTCTATAAAATGCTTGAAATATGTACAAGATAAAGAAAATCATCAATAATAAATCGAATTCTATTTTCTCGAGCGTACTAATAACATTTAGATGCTGCTGCTGATCTCCTTTTCCGTGTACGTACTTTTAATATACATTATCATTAAAATTGTTTTCAATTATCCTGATAATAAATAACGGGCATAAAATTCTTGCATATTAAATTAATATTGAACAAAACTAAATAGACACCGTAATCGGCGCCGTGTAACTCGTCGCACACATATTTTAATTAATTTATGAAAAACAATTTCTTTCACTTCTAATATGAACGTATATTATGATATATAATATTTACATTTTAAATGGGTGCTTTGAAATTAATGTTCCCAATTAATGTTTTTCTTTCATTCAAGGATTGAATAATAATTGACTTGTTGTTGGCCGATCATTCAGATATGTTCTATATGGAACAACTTTTAACTGAAAGTTTCAGCACATAATTTTAACAGTACAATGGTAATCAAAGTACAAAAAATGTAATTCCAATTGTAAATTGTTACAACAAAAAAATGTATAATTTTGCAAATTCTAAAATATATCGAGAACTGTAAGAGATATGCGTCTGGCAAATTTTTTTGAGTGTATCGATATAGGGGACGCCCTCCAACAAATTAATGCAGATCCAAAAACTGATTTTGAAAAAATCAAATTTCTTAATTATCTCAAAACACAGAGATATGGGAAGCATAAGGACAAATCTCAGTAAACTTTACATTTCGTGTTACTATGTATTTTTCCTATTGGCAAGTTATTTTTATGCTTTTAAAATCATCAGAGTACTTAAATATACTCCAAATATATATACCAATCTACATAACGTATCATTTATTGGATGTAAATATAAAGTTTGTACCTTCGAAAGCCAAAAATATGCCAAAAAGACGAAAAATCACATTGAGTCCCGGTATATTTGCGTCTCGTTTTATTTACGTCCCAGCATATTTTCCAGTCTCGATATATCTGTCTGTCGCCGCTATCTTTTTGGAGAGTGGGAGAAGCGGGCCCCTTCTTTTGACGCATATAAGGAAACGGGAGGGGAAGGCGAGGAACCGAACGGGGAAATATACCGGGACTCTATTGTACTAGTTGTACTTTACTTTTTCTAGTATAGTATTTTCAGCATTTGTTTAATGTGCCTGCAATTTATACACATATAATAGACAAAAAGGGAAGCAAATACATGGTAATAGAATTGTATGATTTTTTTCTGATCATTTCGAATTTCTAATTTTTGTGTTCAGATTCACAATCAGCGACCACGAAAACTACAAGAAAGTCAAAGTTAAACAAATTATTTCAATAGAAAAATATGTTTTTAAATCGATTAGCGAAAATCATTAAAAAAAACTCTTCAGCATTACTTAACCCTTTTCATGCCAAACGGCCATAATTTTGTCATGTTTCTCAAGTCAATATTTATCTGTTATGATAAGCAAAAAAATTACAAAATCATATTTTCTGACGTATTTTTGCTCGTACTTTTCAAATCCGCTATTAGTGTTAACGACTGGTGGAAGGGTTTGTAAATATTACGATCAATCGGTGACGATCCGATCGCGACGTGGACTTCCTAACCCGACGACGACGTTCCGAAACGTTTCTCTCTCAACCCGATCGTTACTTTTTCACATCTTCGTTCGACTTTTCAAACTCTCGAACATTTAAATAGACTACAACGTCATATTATACATCGACATTATATTATTCGAATTACAAATAATTGTATCGAGATAGTCACCATTTTGAAGAGCCTTTTACATAATTTACCTAACAGGCCTGCTTCATTTTGAGAGGTACCCCCATTCGGGTGCGCAATGGCGTAGGGAAAACCACATTCGTGGGAAAAACCTACGCCGGGTACCGCAGTCGATAAAACATCGATTCTGTCCGCAACAATTAGTTTTGTTTTATAACGATTTTTTCAAAATGACGGCTAATTTACAAAACAACGCGATTTTTTAAATTTTTTATTTGTTTAACGTATTGGCTAATAATGTTCCCGTTGTCGGATTGGCACAAGTGTCTAGATCCTGTGGAATAATCACCATAAATAACATTTAAGAGACGCAAAATGTCAACATTCATAATGACCGATCCAATATGGCGGCTTTTACGCGTGTTTTGATTGTTTTCCATTTTTGTTGTATGCTGTTAGTCATTGAAGCTTACTTTTTTAATAGTTTTGTTATATGTATACCAGTCTGATACCGATTATGCTAGAAAACAGCAATACAAGATGATATGGAATTCAAAATGGCTGATAATATTATATTTTCTTATTAAGAGATAAATATAATAAATCTATTGAAAAAGTAAATGTCACAGACTAAAAACATAAAATAAAATTAAAAAAAAAAACGTACAAAATGCCTGTAAAAGCTGCCGTCGCTTAAATTTTAGTTGTGGTTATTATTCCACAGGATCCAGACGCTTGTGCCGATCCGACAACCGTAACATTATTAGCCAGAGCGTCAAACAAATAAAAAATAGAAAGAATCACGTTTTTTGAAATTTAGCCTCCATTTTGAAAGAATAAAACTAATAGCAGATTTGAAAAGTACGGATAAAAGTACGTCAGAAAATTTGTTTGCTTGTCATTACACAGCTAAATATTCCCTTGAAAATCACAAAATAATTGTGGACTTTTGGCATGAACAGGGTTAAAAAATGAAGCACATAGTGCCAGATGGTATATTTTAATCTATATAATAACATATACAAAATTTCAGTCATCGACTGATCGAGAAAAAGGATACTTCTCTAATATTTCAATAAATTCAAACTTTCTCTTAATTTCAATAAAATATTTGCATCAAAATCGAAGTTAAAAATATTGAAAGGCACATAGCCTATCTATTTGTGAGTCGCTCTTCAAGATTGTGATGTCAAAATTGAGTTAGGAATTTCAATATAACACCAAATTTTTAAAAAATTGTCAAAAAATGAGGAAATATTAAATTTCATTAATTTTTTTACAATCAGAATATTGGGATTCTATTCTAACTGTGAAGAAAAGTGAAGAAAACATTTGAATTTTGAGAACAAATCATACCCCACTTTAATTTGACGACCTCAAAATAGTGTCTGCTATGAAATTTCTTTGAAAAATTTCTGGACACTAACGCAAAAACTATAGGCTTTTTAAAAAAAAAATGCTAGTGAGGAAATATTCTTAAAATTCATCGAGGAACAGTCTGGTTCCTCTTTGCGGAGGAATTTAAAAATTTTTTTAAGCGATATTTTGAGAACATTTTTATTTTAATAAAATATTTACGAAAAATTGTGAAAAAATTCTACATTCTTCAATAAATTTTAAGCATTTTTTTGCTTTATCGAGGAAAAAAAAACCAAAACCATAATATTTGCATTCCTTGAAAAATACGAACTTTGGAGGAAGGTGTAAAGAACAAAAAATGATTAAAATTTTTCATAGAATCTAACATTTTTCAAAAATGTTTCCTAAATAATTCAAAATTACTCAAATTATCGTTTACAAAATCTGGAATACTGTTAGTATATTTTTCGATGAATTCTCAGAACATTTTGTTGTCAGCATTTTTTGAAAAGGCTGGTAGTTTTTGCATCAGATGATCCAGACATTTTTAAAAAAATTTCTCATCGTAGACGCCATTTCGAGGCCGTTAAAATAAAGTGGGGTATAACAGTAAAATTTGTGCTTAAAATTGAAATATTTTCTTCACAGTTTGAATAGAATTCCAATATATTGATAATTGAGTAAAAATTAATAAAAATACATATTTCCTAATTTTTGGTAAATTTTTTTCAAATTTAGCGTCGAAACTCAATTTTGATATCAGAATATTGAGGATAGTAGAATATATACCTTTTTTTTTAACTCCGATTTTGATGCAAAATAGTTGATTGAAATGGAAGTGACAAAAATGTAATTCCGGCGTTAATGGCACGTAAGTGATTATCTGAGATTATAATTCGAACAAAATTCCATCATTAATAACCAGAACAATACATAATACCCGAAATAGGCGAGTTTCAATATGAAACTTCACATTTATAAGATACAGATATTATTAATTTTTTAAAATAATTTTTAAAATTCACGATTAAGAGGATCCGCGATATCAAGGAAATTCGCAAATATTATAAGTTATTTTCTATGTGTACACTGAGATTTTTTATGATATGGGAAAAGGTCGATTGTGCAGACCACGTCACCGAGATTGTTGTGTTAGTCACATCCAATGACCGTCCGTGTCAAGAGCACTCAAAGTTATGTCTCTATACAAGGTGCACTACAGATAAGCAATGTCCGATACGTATAAAAAACTGGTATTCATTGATGGTTTTTGTAATTGAAGAAGATTTCCCAACCGTTATTGCTTATCACAAAAAACTAAAATATGATGTGCCCTAAAAATCTACACCAAGTTTATTGTTTTAACACGGTACATTTTGTGCCCTAGGGCAGAAATTACAGACGCGAATTCTGGAGGTATTACCCTCCATAAATCGAGTATTATTGACAATACCTTCTTTCTCGCTTTCGACTACCTTATCGGTAGTCGTTTTTTTTTTCAAATTGTTATTTCTCGGATGCACCTCAAAAACCCGACAAATTAAAACAGAAACTTCAAAAACAGACGTTTAAAAACTAGACATCTCGAAATACAGATATTCAAATACCAGACATTCAAAAACCAGGGGTGCACCTCAAAAACCCAATAAATCCCAAAACACACACTTCAAAAACCATACATTCGAAACCATTTCAGACAAACAGATATTAAAAAACCAGACATTTCATAAAAGTCTTTCAAAATATGTCTGCATTTTGAAATGTCTGGTTTTTGAATTTCCGTTTTTGAAATCTCTGGTTTTTTAGTATCTGTTTTTTGAATGTCTGTTTTTTGAAATGTCTGGTTTTTGAATGTCGGAGTTTTCGAGTGGCTGTTTTGTGATTTTTCGGTTTTTTGTGGTGCACCCAATTTCTCGTATAAGACTTCTCTCCATTTTTGACTGTCATATTTGTTGTGGTAATGTAATAAAACGTTTCTTGATCTCCCAGTGTTATGGTCAGATTATGTTAAACATCAATTATTCAAGAAAAATATGAATGGACTACCGCTTGAGTTGTTATGCAACTATTAAAAAATATCACTGATGTTGTAATTCAAATACATTTGTATCTCGATATTGGATAAAAAAAACACGATATTTTTATAAAAAATGCTTCAATCGAACATTTACATTTTATGTGGTAAAATCTTTTATATGAAACATCATATATAACACTTTAACACTTTGTGACACCTTGATAATTGTAAAATTATACAGAAAAAAATATAGTTAATAAAACTTCGACCGTAATAATACACACCAAAAATAGTTTTTTTACGTACTGCTAAAGTGGTTGAAAAGGCGTCGATTGTCGCCGATCACCACATCTGCGCTTCTGCGCATGTGCAAAGGGCGATCGCGCATGTTTCGCCCCCTCGACCACCTCATTACCCTCGCTGCAATGACTTCATTTCCGCCCTAGATACGTAATGTACTATTATTAACGTTGACGGTTGTAAACAAATCCATCACATTGTTTGTTTACTATTTACAGATCATTAAATGTGCAACAGAATACATAACCTCAAATCTGCTATAAACATAACTTCAATAGCCATTTCAAATATTCCTTAAAAGTACCAACATAAATGTAATAATGTAGGATTAAACTATAATAATCTCTTATAGTTTAAATATTCAGAATTGTGAAAGTAACATAATGGGTTAATCCTTTTCAGGTTGTTACTTCCACTAGTATTAGATATTACAACCATTTCTACCTTTTTTCTGTGGTTCCGTTCATTTTTTCATGGCTGTAATACCAAAATTTCTTATGTAATCCAAGACACAAAATAAAAAGATTTCAGAATGATTTAGAAATGTGCTCTAAAGGAAGGCAGATATCCCACTTTCTGAGGCTTTTCTGAACATGATGTCATTACGAGACCTGTATGAACTGACTTCTTTTATAGAGCACAGTTTGAAACCGTTCTGAACTTTTTTCTATTTTGCTGTCTGGGATGTTTATAGGATGGTTTATGAAATTGAAATTCATTTCTTTAACTTTCCTTAAATTTGTTCATTTAGTTGAAAAAATTAAAATACCAAATATTTTAGGTGCATTGTTTAAAAAAAAAGTGCCCAAAAGTGCAATTGAATATTATATGTAGATTTACAAGTCATGAATAAACTGACTTATAATTTTAAAAAAAGTACGTTGTTTAGTCCACTGTAAATCCGAAGCTTGAATATACAATGGATACAGTTCAAGGTAGAACGGAAAACAAAATTTTCCGCCTGAGTTATTCATATTCCAATGAAGGAAACTTTTTACTCCAACAAAAACAGAAGGAGTAAAAATATCTTCTTCGTTTTATCATAATTTCTTTGCAATGAATTAAAAAATTATTATGTATGAAGTTGAACAATTGCTTATAAAACGAGACCCGACAAAAATCAAAATGATGGTATGAAAATCAGTTATCTAAGTTTTTTAATAAAAAATGAAGTAGAGGAAATTTTATTTCTGTTTTATTTGTCTGGTTTAAAAAACGTCTTATCAAAATGTGTTGCGAAGGATTGAATTCCTTACCTTTTTTCGAATAAAAATAATGACTACATTTAATATACAGATTTTATTCAGTTATGACATAAAATCATTTACTTACATAAAAGTTTTTTTTACTTAATTTTTTATGAAAAAACACTTGTTTACTAACAAATTTATAACTCAGCTTCAAACCATCATTTTTACTTTAATCAGGTCTTATTATACATGTTTTTGTTGAAAAAAGATGAAATTTCTTAGAACATAATTTTAAAATACTAATTTTAGAAATATTTTTATATTCTTTCGTTTTTGGTACACAAAATTATGTAACTATATTTATTGCTTTTGAAGATTTATTAAAAATTACTTTGATAATCATTTTGATAATGTTACAATAAGTAAAATAAAATACGTAACGAAATAATGAAAGATTAATTAAAATGACCACACACTAATTATTGATTGGAAAAGTAGCCCGGTCAAATAAAAAACCATAGAAAAATACTTGAGATGTCGTGATAAAAAGTCTCCAGGGTGCCGATCTTGAAAAGTTCAAGCTGTTGGAAGAACACTTGAGCTTAATACATTTGAAAAAATCAAATAAATTAATGTGACTGCAATTACGTATTATTTATTATTATTATGATTTTTGCTTTATGTATTTCCAACTTAACCAATAACACGATATAATCAACATAACCATATATAATACCATATTTTTTAGTTTTTGCCCTTTCAAGACACGGAACGATTCCATTCAAATTGCTATGTAGTGTAACTAAACTATAGTTTTATTTGTAGTACACACATCGAAAAATGGTTGGACCTACTACTTAAGTAGTAAAATACGTAGTAGATATTTATAGGTGCTGTTTCTACTTAAGTTATTATCTAAATAGTAAGAATAACCACGAAAGTAGTAACGGCACCAATAAAGATGTCTGGTCAGTATTTTACTACTTAAATAATAGCTCCAACCATCCATTTCTTTCTGTGCATTTTTCGTATGTGATGATTTGTTATGATTTGAACAAACGCACATGTTGTTACTTTTAACACACGCAAACAGAAAATTATGGTTCTGTAACAATACATATAGACATTTTTTTAGTTATACACAAAATTGTATATACTTTAGTTTGCGTTTGAATAACGATAGCGCTGAATTACTTTTAGATGAGTTATTTAAAAAAAAGAAAATCTTAATTTTTACATTATATTCCATAATTTTCTGAATTATATTTATCAAAATGATTTTATTATTAAACAAAATATTGTTTAATGATAAAATATATCTTTTAAAGCAATAAATATTTTGTTACCCGATTAACCTCCAAACAACACTTTTTGTTTCTTCAATTTCAATCAAGTATGTCGTATCAAATTCGAAATTGAAAAGTACATATCCTATTTTCAAGGTCGCCAATTTTGACCTCGGAATCTTGAAGAGCGACCTTGAAAATAGTAGGATGTGTCTCTTGCAATTTTTTTCAACTTCGATTTTGATACGAAATACTCGATTGAAATTGAAGCAAAAAGTGTTCTTTGGGCGTTTATGGATTAATCAATATTTCAAAGAAAACATGACTAAAAACTGAAAACACAATAAAAAGCAATATAATTTCAGTTTCTCTCTACCGAATATTTTTATTTTCGTTTTAAAATAACCACAAAATGTCACAAAAATATTAAAAATAATCTGCAAATGGTCATAATTTTTGTGTTGAACTATAATGTTTATCCCCATAATTATGTATACGAACTAAGCGAAACTTTAGTACAAAAAGAACCTGAGCAATAAAAATGCTCAAAACAAAACTGTGCCAAGTGTATAAATAAAAAAAGGAACTTCCAAAGTTGCATTATAAAATTTTTAAAAACTTGCCTTCTTAGTAATTAATTTCGAGTAACCTCAATCGCGACAGATAAAAGAATTCTTGTTTAGTAGTCTATAATCATTTTTCTGATGTATGTACTTGCAGTGCAATTATTTGTAAACGATACTACCAGATTAACTTCGTAATAATTAAATAAAATATTGCATCACTTTCTATCACTCTGGCCTTAATTTTTTAAATCTTTTTTTTTCTAAATACAAAATTTCATAAGATGTCAAATATTTTTCATAAATTATTTCGCTACATTGCATATACGCATTTTGAATTTTAAAATTTATTAAATCTAAAATTTTTGTTTTAATTTCTAATTGCAATATTTTTTGTTAAGAACCCTTTTAAGCTGGAATTATTTGTATTAATTTTTCATTAGGTAATTGAAATACCTTTCTGAGTAAATGTTGCTATCTTGCATAACCTAGTTTTGATCTGGAAATCGTTCAAAAAAGATGTAATCACGTCTTGATATTGTCTCACTCTTGTTTCTATAGAATTATGATACTTTTATCAAAATATGATTATTTTCGTTTTGCGAATTTATGCCGAACGTGCCAATTACTTCCTGTAATTAAATACAATTCTTGTACTCTCTACATTTCTTAAGGTGATAATTCACTCTTTAATTAGTGATAACTAAGCAACTCTCGTGAAAAATTAATATTCAACTCTTTCACGAGAGTTGCTCGGTTTTCACTAACCAAAGAGTGAATTCTCACTGCAAGAAATTTATAGAGTAGGTAAAATAAAACATTTTCCCAAACGTTGCAGATATGAATATCTCTAAATCAACTCTCTAAACTCATTGGAGTGAAAATTAAGCCACTTTTTTATTAAGAGTGAAATTTTCACTCTATGAAGAGTGACATTTCAATCCATCAAGATTGATAGAAAAAACACACTCCTAGAAGAGTGAAATATCACTTTCAATAGAGTGAAAATTTCATTCTTCATGAGAGGGTGGCTAAATTTTCACTCCAAGGAATTTAGAGAGAAGATTTATTTATTAAATATACTTTTAAGAAACCGCGTTTTCATACGCGAATAAATTGCATTTATAATTATTTTTAATGCTACTTCACCATGATCAAAATTAATCAATAAAAAATTTTCCAATTAAATTTTGTGAAGGAAAGTGTTATACCTTCGATTAATTTCTTTTGACTAATAAATGTATTTATGTTAATTGTCGCCGAATGATTTATAGATCAACTAAGACTCGACCCGAGCATGCATTCCAAATCCTTTCAACAAATAGAAAAGTGAATGTATATCACAAAAACTCTTCGGTCAACTGACTTATATAAAATATTGAATATCATCTGAAATGACGAAATTACACCTTTCTTTTTACCATTTTTAATGGTATTTTGCAATAGTTTTTTTTAATTAATTGGAGGGGTAAGTCAGTAATTAGTCCCTCGACTTTTACATGTTACAATTATGTAAGTATTGTAATTGAGTTATATTTTTTTCTATAAAATTATTATATTTATTAAAAATAATTTATTTTTTTTTTTAAAGATATAAAATATAAAATTTTGTTTTTTCTTTAGAATTTTGAACTCTTGAAATTCTTTTTGAGATATTACTTATGACAATTTTGTTTTTTAATTTCTTTTTAGAGTTCTGCTCGATGTTATACATCGTTTTTTTGTTATTTGTCGAAACGGAAGATATGAGCATACTGAGGGTTTAAGAAAAAAATTAAAAGCTCTTCAAACAAGGGAAGTTTATAAAAATTGTACGGTTGCGAAATTGTGATAATAAATACTAAGAATTACAAATAATAAGTAGAAACATAAAATTGGTCTGACATTACACATTTCAGAAGCGGTTTTTCCCAACTTCCCTTCATCGGAGCAGACTAATTTCTTTTAATATTAACTTTAATGTCTCTTTTGATTTCTGTGAATATTAAAAATGTTACATCCCTTTACAAATATTGAGTTACTTGTACCTTGGGAATTCTCATTTGTTTAACAAACAACTTTTTAGTGACAGGAAAAATTTACAAAATTTGCTTGCTCGCTAAATCTGAATTAGTTAAAAACTACCAATAAGAAAATAAAAGGTGAGTCACCAAATGAATTAGTAATGATTTATGCTAATGAAAAGTTAAAACCTACTAATTTATTACTAATTCTACAAACTACTATACTAAAAAACTCAATATCTATTTGTAGATCAGTAGAGTTTTACGAATGAATTAGTATTTTCGAACTAATTGTCAGTAAAAAACTTACTAATTGATGGTATCCCACATTTAGCTGTAGATAAGTCGTATGTTATTAATTCATGTTTAGATTTTTTTTCTTTAATGCACTTTGTTATTGAGTAGAATTATATAAAAACTAATTAAAACATTTAAACATTTCTTTGGTACGTACAGATCATGAAAGCCTGGCAAAATTCCTTTCACACTCTTCAGTTCACCTCGTACTAAATTGTTTTATTCGAAATTACCAATTCACTACATAATCGCGAATTCTTGATTTCAGGCGATAAAATAATCGTACTTGATAATCATCGGTGATTGTTAAATAATCGTAGAAATGAAATGAACCTTTCCATTGCCATACTTATCAGTATTGTTTTTCATGGAAATCTCCATTTTATCGTTTGATACTTTTTTAAAACCATTTTCTAAAGTCAATACATACACTTTCAAATTTAAATAAGTCTATTAAAATTTACATACACTATGAGTAACATATGTTGAAAACGTCCAAGAAATGCTGTTAAAATTATATATTTTACAAAAAAATCCCTTAAAATTACAGTAAAAATTTGTAATTTTATCATATTTTTGTAACTTTACTGTAACTTTACAGAAAAAAGGTCAAATCAAATTTGTTGCTTATGTCCATATCATGTCAACATTATTAATGAAGGCGGATGATTTTTATGAATATTAATTTAGAACACCTTAACGATAAGATGCTTATGAGTAAAGTTGAAATTCGAAAATTAGATAAATTAAGCACACCAAGTGACAATAATGTAACATTATAATTTATGCATTTAGGATTTCAAAATTTTATTCAAATTTCACTCAAATTAAAGTGAAATAATCACTCCATACAGAGTGGCTGACCTTTCACTATGACTTGGAGTAAATTCTCACTCTTTAAGACTGAAATTTCACTTCAAGGGATTTAGAGATATCGTAATATACTACCTGTGATAATCAATAGTTTACAACAATATCCAACATCACAAGTTCACTAGTTTCTAATTGTTTCTTTTTTCATAAGTTAAAATTACCAAAAATAAAGTTATAAAAAAATGTCAAAAAATAACAATATACATATTATTCATCGCTTGAAGTAAACAAACATTTTAGAACAAACGTCAATAAAGTTGGAGAATGCTCAAATTTTAATTATTAATCAATAATTAATCATAATTTTACGAGCAACTATAATTCTCAAAAAATAGTTATTACGTGATTTTTAATGTAATTTCCACTACGAGTACAAACAGGTTCACTTTTAACATTCACTTTGAAATTTTGACTTGATTCAAAAACACTTTTACTTGATTCATTTTACTGCAAATTAACGTTTGTACACAAAATGTAACGCTTTCATAAAAAGAGGCACATCGCGAGCTTGATCGAAAGAGCAGTTCGTCCGGAACTAAATCAGGTAGATCAGACGCAAAGTTAAAAAAGAGTTCCATGATTGCAGCTAACCGAGGACAAAAGTGTAAGTGTAAGTGATCCGGTGGTACACGTGCTCCACAAGGCTGCGACCCCGATTCTGTACGCGAAGTCCATATGTAAAAACACAAACTAAAACACTCAAACTAATTAGAATCATGAAACTTTAAAGTAAAAAAAAAATGCAACAAACTTTTATAATTATCCCATAATTTCATTTGGTGTAGAATTCATCAAAATTTTCAAAAAAAAATTAATTTTTTTGTACTATAGCCGTAAAATGAAATTTCACGGATCACATGAAACATGAATCTGCGCTGTCAAAAACATAACCCATGCAGACTAAATGCAGTCTGCAAAAAAATATTGTATGGAAAAATACTATTTAGTTCACCTTTGTACTTGGTCATGAAGAAAATACTAATTAGTTCCATCATAATGTGTTTTATAGCAAGTTTTTTTAATTAAGAATTGTCAATAGGTTTACTTCACAGAAATATTCTGATAGCTTCATTACAAATTATTTGAAAAATTTTATTAAATTCCAATTCGATTACCCTGAATAAAATTTCAAATTGAAGGTAAACAATAAAAAAGTATATTTTTGATTAAGCTTAGAGTTTAGCACCATTTTTAAATTGATTTAACAAAATGAACTTTTGGCATTTTTTAAAAGAAATTCTAACTCAATGAGCATTTTAAAAAAATCACAACTATGGAAAAAATGCGTACTGTCTTTTTACGAAAACGATTTGAAGGAAAGAAGGAGCAAAATGCAACACTTTGCAAATTTAATAATTATTATGAAACAATGTCTGAAGTAAAAGAAAACCATTTGAGAAAGCTGTGAACTTTTAGTAGTTTCAGCGTTTCAATATGTCTATTAAAAAATGTCAGAAAAATGAGTTGGAAAAAGCACATTGCATAAAAATAAATAAATTCTGAAGACGCTAGATGGGCTCAAATACAAAAGTAAAGTCGCGTAAGGTATTGTTTAAGTAACGGTATCAATGTTGACAATTAAGAAAAAAAGAGATATTATTAAAAAAGTTTAAGATTATTCTATAAAATTTATTATGTGGGGAAATAATTAATACAATAAACTGGAAAAATTCTTACAATATTTTTATGTTTACCATCTTAAGCATATACGAATGATATAGACTCATTACAAACTCGCAATTGATTTTAGTGCAAAAAATTATGTTTAACCGTTATGCAATGCACAAATCCACTTATTTAATTTACATAGCAACAAAATGTCAGTTATCTGACAAATAATTGATCGCCATATTCAATACGTTACGTCACAGTCACTCCCGGAAATGATCTGTATATCCTGCCGTCTCATACAATATTACCTTTGTAATTGTAGCGTTACTATAGATAATTACTCAAATATCTGGCAATTAGTTACTCAAAATTGCAGTTGTTTAGTCGAGATTGTAAATAAACGAGTTGATCTAAATTCGATACAAGAATATGTAAACGAGTTGTAATTACGGGATCTGTTCAGAACAATTTGCTTTTTGATCTACACTTTATCTGATCGAATAATAGCTGGATGAATTATCTTTATGATTGGAGTTTATCTCTAAAAATAAATTGTACATTCCTTCTATTAAATTGTTTTTCTAACGGTTGTATTTTGTGTAAAAGAAGGTACTAAAAAATGTTTAAACAGGCATATCTGACGTAAAATTAGCGCGACTTTCAGAACCTTTTTTACTTCGACCCAGACCTTAGGTCTGGAAGAAGTATTGAATTTGGTCACTTCGGGCATAAAAATTACCTTATAGTTTTTCATCAAATGTCGACGTTTCAGACCCTAAGGAGCCCAAATCAATAATAAAAAAATTTGTGTCCGTGATCTTGTACGTACGTACGTTTTTTTTGTCTCGCGATAACTCGCGAACGGATAAGCCTATTGACATAAATTTTTTTTTTTAAATACGTGTCTTGGCATAACTTAGATCTGATTAGATTTTGACGCAGATCCATCCGTCCATTACTAAAAAACATTTACCCCAATTAAGTTTCTTCGTACTTTTTGCATTTATTTTGAAAAATATAAATTTTATTAAAAAATGTTTCAAACAAAAAAGATAGAGCATTCAATTCTCTACAAAAAAGGTTGTATGCATTTTCTTCCTAAAGTCAACGATAATGCCATAAAAGCTGGTTTAAAAAGTTTATGACTATTGTCTGAAAAAGTATTGAATTTGGTCACCTCGGCAAAAAAATTACCCTATACTTTTTCATCAAATTTCGACGTCTCGACCCCCTACCCACAGGGTAGTCTTCGCTAGCCCCTCGAGCGGTGATCACCTACGGGCGCATAATTTCTTTTACGCCCTTGATACGAAAATACCTATTTTGATATATCTAAAACATGTCTTATAGTATCTAAAAGATATCCGTCAGATATCTTTTTGACACTTTCAAGATATCTTTGACGCATTATACGTATATAGATTGTATATATAAGATCATAATGATACAGACAGTAATTGGTAAAACACAGTAAACATGTAATATGCATCGAATAGTCTATTAGAATACAAGTGTATGAAGTAAGTGTTTTGCAACTTTTATTTATTAATACTCCGGCTGGCCTGTTGTCGGGGTCGAAGTTTTGAAAATGCTCATTTTCAATTTTCATACATATAAGAAACACTATATTGTTGTAACACATCTATCGAAGCCACTTGGACCTAAATATGATTGGACCCCCAAATATCAATATAATTTTATAATATAATTGAAAGCTGTTAGTAAACAAACGAGTATTAAGGAATAGCCGACTCTCCACTGGGTCGAAGTTTCTGAGCGAGCGAAGCGAGCGAGGCACCACGCCAACACTAGTTTAGATGTTTCAAAACATTCAACTATAAAAAATTATATACCATTATTTCCATAAAAGCAAGTCAAATTCGTTTTTCTTTATATGGTTTTTCATATTACAGTAATGCAGAATTCCTGTTTGAAGTAAAGAAATCGTCTCCTTGACTAGAACTACAAATCTGTACCGTAACATTTTGATAATAAAGTTGAAAGTCTTCGAAATCGTGATTAAAACACGAACAAAATTGACTGAATATTCAGGAATTTTTTATTTGAATATGATAGATTTTCTGAAAAAAAAATGTTACGAAACACAATATTTATAAGTTTATAGAAGTACTCAAAGTCCTACGATTTTTTTTAATTTTGTTTGATTACTATTTTAGTTTTTCAAAATTTTGCAAAAGTGAACAATTTATTTACAAAATGTAGACAAATTAAGTTATAAGAATTTCAGTTCAGCAAACTTTTTCCGAAAGTATATCATATTCGAATAAAAAATTCCTTGAAAAAATAATTCAGGAAAAATCGTCCAGAAGTTCAGGAAAAAATGTTAGGAAAAAAACTTCTTGAAATCAAAACAAAAAGTTCTTAAAATCGTTCAAACAATACCATCACATTTTTCAAATTGTGTTTGAAGACTTTTTTGATGCAAAAAATTTTCTAAATTCAAAATTAAATGTTGTACGATAACAAATGTCTGGTCTGATATGGTCTTGTCTGTCTTGGTCCCTGTCGTCACGTGTTGTCTTGGTTCTTATAGTGTGTCTTGTCTTGGTATTACTTGGTCTGGGTCTTGTCTCGGGGTTCTTGCTCTTGATCTTGATCTTGGTGTGATAGTCAGACAAACGGACAGACACAGACAGACAAAGATCACATAAAATTATTACAATTTTATTTATGTAGATTTAGCATTTATTCTTAGTTTTTAGTTTATTTTTAAAATAAGTGTATGTTATATTTACTAAAATGCATGACAAATAGCCCACTTGATGTAGACTATTGGAAAGGTAAACAAAAATTATTCCTAAAGCCAAAATTGCAACTCCAAAAATCCTACATAGGTACAAAGGCTAAAAAACGTGTTGTCTCTGCGAAATGAGGCTTTTTTGGGTATTTTACAATAACAATAATGGTATTAACTGGTGTAACAAAAATTGGTGCCGCTACTCAAATTACGCCAAAAAGTGTGTTTTTGCTTTTTTTTTGTGATTTTTATGGAGCATATTATATATAGGTGGCTCAAAATAGCTTCGTTTCATAGGAAGGTGAGGTTAGATTCCCGATCGTTTTGCTGCCGTATCCAGTATTTGAAAAAACTAATTTTATGTGACAAAACGAAGACAATTTTTCCCCCTTTATAATAGATCTTAGAGTAAGATAATATTTGCAGTATTAATTGACAAATGTTTAAATTGTAAAATATTCTACATGCAGGAGAAACCTTTTTTTTTAATTGTACCATTTCATACGGTAATTTTGGGGCAGACTTGCAAAATGAGAAAAATTACCATTTTCCCTGATAAAAATGACTCCAACTTCTTAGAATTTACTGTTCAGACAATAAAAATGCCGAAAAAGTTAGTAATGTTAACAAGATATAATGGCAATTTTTACCATTCTAAAAGTTTGCCCCGGAATTACCATCTGAGAAGACAATTTTTCTCCGTCTATGTAGAATATTTATATATTTATAATTAGAATAAGAGAAGAACTATTTTTCAATTTTATCGGTCTGACACCCAAAAATCACAATAAATTGACGCATCGATTAAACTTGATTAACACGTGTCACTCGAGGGTTGAAATTTAACATTGTTTTTAAATGGGAAAAAGACGATTTTTTGAATTTTTCTTGTAACTTCTACTAGTTGAATCCAATTTTCTTAATAACTGACAGACTCCTTTTAAAGTGGTTCCGGAATAACAAGAAATACGCCGAAAAAATTTTTTGGATTGAATTATAATGGTTTCTCAGTTGACAATTTTTAACATGAAAATGAAAAAAATTACATTTTTCGTATTTCTTAGCCTAACTCTGCAATAATCATTCCTAATTTTGTTTACCACACATGTTTAAGTTTGTATATATTTTAAGAAGAAAATGAAGTTATACGATTTTTATTCCAGCAGTACTTTAAACCAAAAATTAGGCAAAAGAGAAGTTATTGTGGTTTATGCGGCATAGACTGAAAGAATATTTAGTTATTTTTAGTTACTAAGGTTCAGTTACCTACGTAGCGGGAACGAAATATTTAGTAATTGTTATGGATTCATTTAGTCGACTGTCTGACTAAATGGATGTTGGATTAACTCAATTTTAGTTAGTTTAACTAAATGTATCTAAAAATAATAAATAAACGGATAAAATAATAAAGTTCTAGGCGAGTTTGGCCTACACATTCGGACACAGACACAGACAAAATTTTTGTTAAGAACTCTATTTTTCCATCTTTTACACCCACGTAAAGTAATGTCGACATTCCCGACATAGTTAGGATAGTGAGAAGAATGCTTGAAGGGAAATATTAGAATAGGAGAAGGCAAAAATTAGAATAAGAGAAGGATTAGTGCACTTTAATCTGCTAATGAACTTGCGCAAGTTAAAATAATGTCATAGAACTTTTATAAAGATAACAATTATAACACTTTTCTATAATTATTTGAAAAAAAAATTTGTCATTTGCCGTTGAGCACCTAAATATTTAGTCAGTTCAGCTACATATTAGTTCTTTGTGAATAATCATACTGATTGAACGACATTTAGTAAATTCAACTAAAATGTAATTCAAACTACTGAATATCTGATAGGCAACAATTAGTCGGTATTACTAAATTTCATTCAGAGTGTAAGACTTATGATCATTGTAATGACCTTTTCTGTAAATAAAGAAAATAAGGAATGATTTAAAAGATCATATCTAGTATTTTATCCAATTGCTGTTTTATTTTAAAGCTGAAACATGAATGCTTGATACAAATGAATGCGTCCATGAAACTTATAGAAACCGTGACATTAGACGTCAATGAAGCAGTAAAAAATATTCTTGAACGTTAGAAAAGAATCAATGAAATTATTTCAAGCGTGAAATTAGAAATTTAGCACCTAAACATAAATCTTGCACAAACAAAAATTCGTTATTTCAATACTTGAATTGTATATAATCCTTTGAAAGTTATATATAAACTTTAGAAAAAGCGGTGTGCAGTATTTTGAGATAATGAGTTTCGACGTATTTTTTTCGTTAATTGTAATGCTATTATACTTTTCTTTTAACCTATTTTTTCCATACTAAGGGTATGGCTAAGGCATAAAATCCGCAAAGTAAAGTACAAAAATACCAAAAAATTATTTCACGACCTAATTTTTTACGAAGAATTTAATAAAAATGCCATAAAAATAGGACTAAATTTTCTTTGACTAAAAAGAAACCCTTTTAACAAATACAATCGCAAATAATTAGACGCTAAGTTAACATAATTTAATATTACGAGGCGTGAATTTACGTAAATTTACTGAATACAAGAATATTTTCGTAAAAATGGAATAATTATTGCTGATTATAATTTATCTATACTGTTGGAACATAAAGTCATATTTTATGACAGCATGGAGTTGACTAAATTGCGAGAATAGTCAGAAAGGATAGATATCATACCAAAAATGCGAATCAATTGTTCTTGATAAAAAAGGTCACAGGAACAATAATAAAATTCCACATGCCCGATAGAATTGATTCTTTTATATCCAAGTTTATTTCTTCAGGGAGTCCCAAATCGACTTGCACGAATGACGTTTATTTATGACTAATTAACATTTATAATCGAGTCAATAACAAGTAAGATTATGAGAGGTACTTTTGTATAAAATTGTTCGATATAGATCTCGCAAAATTATTATAATTGAATTTATGACCGTGGGAACGTTAATTTAATACGTGCACAAACATGAATTTCGTCATTTTTTTGTCACTTTGAATGATAAACAGAAATATTTCATAAATTTGAAGTATTCGTTGTATTTATCGTATAAATAATGAAAACGCTTTAAATTTGTTATTACAGGTTTTTGGATTTATTTAGTGGGAATCTAAATGCGAAGTTTTAAGATTTAAAAAGTTTTATCCAAAGTGGAGGAATTCGCAAAATGTATTGTCTAAATTTCTTTGCGGGAGAATTTTTTATGGAGTGGAAATTGAATCACTCTTAAGGAGTGAAAACGCATTCTTTATGGAGTGAAACATCACTTTACACGGATGAAAATTCTTTTGAATAATGAGAATGCACTAGAGTGGTTAAATTTTCACTGCATAAGGAGTGAATTTTCACACGAAATGACTGAGTATTCGCATTTTTAAAATATTGTATATTTTCGAATATTATCTCTGATTTTTAATTCATTGAACTTCATTGATGCAAATAAATTCAAAGGAAAACACATTTTTAATTAATAATCATCACTATCTTTACAAGTAATTTGCAGTATGTAAGCCTCGTTATAATCGTCTCGAAATATTATTTTTTAGTCCCCACTCGCCTATTTAAAATTTTCATTCCTTCTTTTGTATCTGCAGTTGGAGGAGGGGAGAGGGTTGCAGCCCACCTCACAACACTTTTGAAAAAAATCGTTTAACGCGTTTTATTGATATTCGAAAATTTCTTTTCGAAAGTTACTTGATCGTTTCCAAACTTTTAGTACATCCAGTACAGAATGATTTTTAGGAAACTTAATCAATTCTGAAGGAGTTCGAATGAGGCCAAAATAAAAATTTTTATTTGGTTCCAACGTATAATTAAGATCAATAAAACGATAAAAGGGGTACACGTAATAAGAAATGCGTAGTTCAGATTAGTATTCCATCTGTAGCTATAGTTTCTATTGGATTTTATGAACTAACTTTAATTACAGGTGAAATGTAGCTGATACAGTCATTAATATAATGTAAAGAAACCTTATTTTGAAGATTTACTCAAAAATGACTTATCAACGGTGAAAAGTAAGTTACCATCAATTAGTACGTTTTTTACTGACAGATATTCAGTAAATACTAATTCATTAGTAAAATTTTACTAATCTACAAGTAGATATTGACTTTTTTTGTTAAGTAGTTTGTAGGATTACAATAATTAGTATTAGTAATAAATTTGTAGGGTTCAACTTTTTGTTAGCAATAATTATTACTTATTCATTTGGAGACCTACGTTTCATTTTCTTATTGGTAGTTTTTAACCAATTCCAACTTAGAGAACGGATATCGTGTTATTTATTGGTTACGTGCATATATTTTTACAAATATCGAATAGTCTGGGTCAAAAAACCGACAATCGGTTTTCTTTAAGTATCAAATTACACACTGAAAACGTTATTTATAAACAAATAGAAATAAAACTCTTAAAATATCATTTTTTACTTAAAATATTATTTCACGATATTTACAATGTTTTGCAAATAGCTATTTTAAGCGTTGTCGGACAATGTTGTATTATCTTTACAAATATGCGTAATCGAACAAAGACGAGATCAGATAAAGACACGTTTCCTGGCAATAAAAATGAATCCTTCAAAAACCGTCATCTGGCTTTCCGCAGTTGTTGAAAAAGCAGGACATCGAACCGCACCGAGGTTACCTGATGACACGTTTTATTTTTAATATATTGAATTTTTCCAGTTTGAAAACCTGTCATGGTTCTGCTGCAAATCTCTATAATAAACATTCAAAATTTTCCGCAATTTTATACGTTGTTAATTACTTTGGTATATTTTCATTTTTAGAATATTACATTCCTGATTAACGCAAATTCAATCAATTTTAAAGCTATTTTGTCTGTTTAATCCATTTTTCGTTTACTGGAAAGTATTTTTAACGTACCTATTTATACGATTATAACGATATATCGATACTAATATCAGTTTTACTCTATACAATTCATTCTTTGTCTCAAGAAAATCTGCGACATTTTTAATATTTCACTTTATAAAAAGATGAATCTAAGTTTTCAATGCATACGATCAAAGCTTATTTTTTATCTTATTGTTTTTTGTCCATAGTACCTAAAAATTTGTTGCAAATTTGTTGCTGATTTTACGTGACGTCTTACATAATAGTAAAAAATAATAAATTCTTCTTTAAACCATGGTAGAAAAAAACAATTCAAAAAATAAAAATAACGTTTTGACCTGTTTATTTTTGGTCCTGTTCAAAAAACTATAATTTGGCAACATGTTCAAAAAATTTTTTAAATTTAAATTATCGATGCCAATTATAATATTATGATTCACATTTAGATTATTTATTTTTTTCGCTCCTTACTAAATAATTCATTTTTTCGATCGCCTGGAGTCACTTAAGAAACCAGCATGAAGACGTAATTTGAACTTGGAATTGTACAAAATATTTTAAAAAATTAATATCACTGCTTAAAATCTGGAGCATTGATTTAGAGATCAATTGAAGTAGATAAAATGTGCTAACAGGAATCGTGTTTGTTGTTCCAAATGTTGTAAAAACCTTTCCTGAGGACGCACACACTTTTGCTTAGCGTCATTTTGTAGGACATTTAGTGTTCAATAAGATCCAGCTTCGATATTTTAGCTAAGATAAAACTTCAAAAAGTTATTGAATAAGTAATCTTACGAGATGTATTTAAAACAAAAATCGTTCTCTATTTTTGTGATGTTTCACCTCTTTGTTATTTATAGGCACACCTAAAATCCAGTGTTTTTATTATTATTTGGGTAGTAGTGAACCTGTTAACAAAGTACGAGTCATTACGGAAAAACTTCAAAAAGTTATAGCGACGCAAAGCAAAATTCGTAGTCTCTAGTGCTAACTTTGCGAAATGAAATGGATTGAGCACTTTTTGCAGGTTTTAAATCATATGAAATCTACTTTAAATGATGGTATTTTTCAATTTATTGCGTTTTTGTATTGAATATTTTGAAGAAAGTGTCTACAATACTACTCAGTCTCACAAAAGGATTTGCCCAAAAAAATTGAATACCAAAACACAATCTAAGGAATAGAATTTGAATAAGTATTTGAATTTGAGGGAGAAAATTACTATTTCTGCAGTCACTCAGCTAATTTTAAGGTTATTTCAATGAATAAAGGCTCACTTTAAAGATTTGTTGAAGCCCTAAAATTTACCGTGAAGTTATTTTGACCTAAAATGAATATATATTTTCTCATAACCTCCAAAAGACGCGAAAAGCCGATTTATTCTAACTCGTTTTTCGTCTAACTCTTTTCGCTAAATAACTACGCGTTTATTACACCCAAAAAAGTTGTTAGAAATTGAAAAAACAAGGAATTTCACATCTGCGTTATATTTCGATGAAAATTGACCAGAGATGGAGCACTTTAATGTCCCAGAATTACCGAAAAATGGATTTTGAAGTGACGCTGCACGTTTATGTCAATTTCAGAACATTAAAAGGCTCCTTGTAAGTTTATTTTTCATCTAAACGTAACGTACAAGGGGTCAAATTCTGTATTTTTTTAAGCTCTGCAACTTCTTTTTGTATGATTTATGTGTAACTATTGAGAAAAACGAGTTAGTCGTGAATGACCGCATAACTAGTTTTTTTCCGCATTTTTTGGGCTATAAAGAGGAATGTATTCATTGTAGGTCAAAATGACTCAAAAATGAATTGTAGGATTGAAAAATTGTTAAAATAAGTTATTCGTTGAAGTAACTTAAAAACTGGTGGAGTTGTTGCAAAAGTGATTTTTGTTTGAAATTCAAAAGCTCGACATTCAAATTCTACAAGTCGGATCGAACTTCGGTATTAAACTTTTTTTGCTTTGAATGTTGTCAATTCCCCTGTAACATGATTCGCGAGTTACATACGATATACATACGAAACGAGGTTTTTCAATTTTTATTATCATTAAAATAAACAATATCGACGATATTATCAATATTTTGATTACGGAATACAATTTTTATACTTCTATAATTCAAACCAAAATTCAGGATTATTTTGTTGTACTGAAATTTTCACGAAATTTTTGGAAAATGAGCTAAATATGTTAAAATATTAGTTATGACTATCATAAATAAAAAGAAAATCGTTGCTACTTTTAATCCCAGATTAATTCCACATTTAGTGTCCCTTTTTTTTGTCAATAAGGAAAAATCATTTCTCGTAAAAATTTTCAATCTTTTCTGAAGATGAGAATTATTATTAGTATTTATAATCTGATAATGTTGGTCGTAACTGTAGCGTTGCTTTACCGTAAGACAATTTGAAATACACAAAGTACAAACTAAGACAGATCAATTACAATAAGAGATTAAAATATTTCAGGATGACGGAACATTGCCAAGGAGTCATACTTAAGTGTGAGATAGAATAATGAACTTGAAACATTACCAAAATAGACAAGGAATGATTGATTTCAAAAACGATTTGGTAATTTTTTTAATGAAAATATTAATAATTTTTGTGTGAGTTGAGTAAAACTAAAATATTTGTGTCTTCAGAAGTTTGCAATCTTTACACAAATATGTTTTGCCATATTTGTTTAGATTTCGAAACGTTCAAATTGATTAAAAGTAGATAAGAAATTCTTGGCCTCAATAAAAAGCAAAAAGTATTTTATTAAATTTTCAAGAAATTTTCAGTATTTTTTGTATAAAGGTTCAACAAAAAACCTAGTATAATCTTTTTTCTGTTATATTTATTTCAGTCAAATATAGTACGTATCATAAGTTGATATTTTTAATAAATATCAGACAAAAGGCTTTTTTTAAACAATTAAAAGTATTAGTAATAAATAAAAGTTTAATTTTGAAATTTCTAAAAAATACTTCATCTCGAAATCATTCAATTCTAAGAAATATTTTGCTTGCGTTTCAATGTAATTAACAAAATAACACAAAAAGATGAAACAAAATCTTATTTTTACCAACTCTCTAAATTCTTAGAGTGAGAATTCACTCCAAGAAAAGTGAAAGATCATCAAGTGAAACTTGAATAACATTTTGAAATTGCATAAATTATAATCTATTAATAGTTTATAAACAAAAAAAATGTTATTATTTTCAATAAAATCATTATCATTTTCTATATTTGCATAAAGTCAAATCAATCCATTTGTCGGCATATTTGAATGTACTCTAGTAGAAAATATGTTGGGTGCGAATAAACCTCACACGAAACTTCTATTGTTAAAGTGATTAATTTCTTTAATTTCTATTGTTTTATTAACGTGTTTATTTTACTTTTATGTACTAAATAATTACAGATAAGAGATCATTCTCTTTTAGAGTGGTCTTACACTCTTTTTAGAGCACCCTGCTCACTCAAGTATGGAGTGAAAATTTCCGTTCATGAAATTTAGAAAGAAGGGTTATAAAAGCTTTATTTGAGTATAAATTTCATTACGAATTATTGGTTTTTGGGAAATATTCAAACGATATATAACGTTGCTTGTCTAACGATTGCGGGATATTACTACTTAAATATTGATAAGCCATAAGTAGTAACGTCGCTGATCATTAACTACTAACCACTATAAGTAGTCATTACATAGCGTACCTTAAGTGAATAAAGTGATAAAATGCCTTTTCAAATATAGATAAAAGTCTTCTCAAGACTTTATTTACAAAATCGAATTTATCTGGCGAAAAATTGATGTTGGTACTGACGGTGCGCGTTTATAGCCAATATTACGACATTAAAAGTGCTCCCGCGGACTCAATTTTTATCGAAATCAAACATATGAGGGTGCACATTCTTCGTCTTTTTTTTAAACTCTACAACTTCTTCTTGTCTGCCATTTCGTTAGCTATTTGGCGAATGAAGTTATATGCTAAAAATCGCAAAAATGGGCATTTTTTCTTGTTTTTGAGGCCATAACTTCAGAAATATTCATTGCAGGTCAAGTGCTCTTGCGAATGAATTGTAAGGCTTAAAAAAAGTTTGAAAATGAGCCCCGCACTCATTGAATCAACTTGTCAGCGAGCCGAGTTATTGCAAAAAAAGTAATTTTTTTCTAAACTTCAATGGCCCATCTCTAAAATTCTGAGCCTCAGATTCAATTTTGGTACAGGACTTTTCTGTTTTAAATATCACACAGAATCGCCTCCTGAAATATCGTTACCCAGTTCTTGGAGATCCTGTATATTAACAATAACGCTTGCAATGTTTATTATTAAACTTAGGTAGATTTCATACTTACGTTTTACGCCAAATTGAATTTCAGACCAATGTATACTGCAATTATATAACAAAGCTTTATGTATTTTAAGTACACTGAAAATAAATCTGATACATTCTACTTTTGTTCCTTAACATACTTAAAATACATAAAGTAATATTACTTATAAAACTACCTTTTTAGAAAAAAAAATCCTATTGATTTTTTAGTGATTAAATTTACCTAAATATCAAAACACTTTTCAAAAAATTTAGTAACATTGACGCCTAAAATTAAGTCTACTAACTACATGACATTTAACACCATAAAAATGTGTCCTTGTTTATTTACAATCAGACAACTTCCCAGTCGATATTCTTGTTGAATATACGCATCACATTTTACAGCTATACAACGGGATAAACGAAATTTTAAAAGTGAAAAGGATTAACCGAAAGTCTTGTTCGATATCAGACAAGGTGCCTTGTACATATTTACACGATTCTCAAATCGCGAGTAAAACTAAAAATAAAACAAGTCTATTATCAATCTTAAAGCGCGAAATATAAAATAATCGTAATCTCGGATGAATTCGGAGTTATCATCTCGCACATTTATCGCCTATAGATAAATAGATGTTGGGAATATGCGATATTAGTTGATGGAAGATAACAACTAAACATTTTAGTCCATCTAATTTATATGCCACACTGACACAATTGCACACAGCATATGATTGTGAATAACCCAGTAATCCTGATAAAATCGTTCGTGGAGTTTCTGTGTATCGATCCTAATTATCAGACTGTTTACGTATAAAAACCTGATCCAACGTCCAGACGTAGTCTACTGATAAGGGAAAAACATATTTTTTGTATCAGTTTATTAAGTAGAGAATTGAACTCACAAATGTATTGAATTTTTGAAAAAAAAAACATGTAATTTGTGTACGAAGTCTAACGATTATGATATAACATGTGTTAGAAAGCTATTTTATATTTTATAATCGTCATCTTAGAAATTTTCATTTTTGACTTTGTATTTGGTTTCAAATATAATTATCGTCACCATATCTTAATAATATATATAAATTAGATTAAAATGACTTATTTGTTTACTTGAATTGGTTAAAATTTAAGCGAGATGACTGGATTTTAAAATTTTTGTAATTTTAAGCAAATGTTGGGTATTTAGTTAAGATTTCATTTTTTCATATTGTAGTCTCTGTTTGTAAACACAAACGTGCTTAGTTTGTGTCAAATATAGTCCTACTGTATATATGAAACTGCTCTACGCTTCATATCCGTTGAAAAAGTTTTTCTGTACTAATTTCAGGAAATTTTTGTTGGCCTCAAATCCGAAATATGAGGCAGGATAAAGAATTTCCAAACAAACTGGATGCTATAGAAATACGATCTTGGACTAGTTTTATTTCATTGGGCGATCATGTTTTAGTTAATAACGAAAGTCCCAACTGCATGAACGTATTACATGAATTTTGGTCTAATGCAATGAATTGCTACATGTCAATATAGATTCATTTTCTGCATTCGCATTTAAATTTCTTTTTTAAAACTCTTGACAAACTCAGTGAGGAACAGAGTGAAAGATTCCATCAATATGCTTGCAGATTACTGTTGGACACTTAAACGCGAAACAAATAATAATGTTCGTAAACGCAAAAGATTAAGTAAACATTTTTCAGGTTTGAAATTTTTTAATTATTTGTTTCTCAAACTCACCATCTTCCATTTTTGTTATTGCGTGATATTGTGCATGATATTTTAGGCAAAGATTTCAAGTTTCACTACATTAAAATTTTGCTTAAAATTAAAAAAATCCAGTAATCTCAGTCAAATATTTTAACCAATACAAATAAACAAATATGCGGTTTAATCGGAATTACATATTCTTTCAAGATATGGTAACGAAAATAATATTCGGAATCAAATAATATCGTAAAACTGTTGACAAATATGAAAAAATTGAATAAAAATGAAAATTTCTAAGATATATTCGTTTGGATCTTTGAGAGTCTTTAAGCTATCGATGTAAATAAATAGCTTTGCAAAAATATATTCTTTCTGGTTTCTGATAAAGAAGAATCTTTAAAATCGAGTAAAAATTACTAGAGCTGTGTGCTACTTTTTAAACAAATTTAAAAAAAAAACATTTTTTAAGTATAAAATGAGATTTTGGGGGTGTATGAGAAAAAAATAACCATATCATACTTACATAAAAAGTCTACTATGTCCGGTTTAAAGAATATTCATATTTTTTATTTTGTCACACCGTGTTATTCTAGTATGGTAAATTATTTTTAAGTCAATCAGATTCGCAATTTTTTCACCTAAAATAACTAATTCGCGTTTTAGTACACTTCAAGTTCACAAGACTTTCCACTCATGTTGTAGGGACAATATGAATTATAGATTTGGAGTTATATATACAAATTATTATACTTTGTGAAAATCATCACATGTAATAACCAAATTCTAGAACTAATAACTAAGTGAATTCGATGAGTTAATTTGCATTTTAAATTTTAAAGAATATGAAAGAAATACAAAATTTATCCAATTACATCCACCACAGAATCATTATTATTTTATGGAATGTTTTGAAACAATTCAATATAATGATAAAAAATGTTCTCATTTTTGTAAATTTCTGAAAATGTTTTCAAATTTTGTCGTTCCATTATATTTATACACTCTGTATATTGGAAATCGTACTCAAATTCGAATTCAGTCAACTCAAAAACCTCATAAGTAGATATTTTTATGAAAATTCGTTTTTTATTCCCCTCAGTGAACTCCCCATTTTTAATTTTGAGAAACTGACGCTAAATTCGTACTTAGCGACAAAAAGAAATGAGTAGGGATTTTTATGATGATACGATATCGTTTACCATTTTTTGTTTGCCATATTAGGTCCGTTACTTATAATTTTGGGAATATGCATAAAAAAAGGAGTGTTTTTAATTACAAATTTGGTCATACAAAAACCAAAAACGAAATTATATACAATATGTTTAAATTTTCTGTAATCCACAACAGTACCACCTCCATGATAATAAAAATAAACCAATAATAAATTGTTAAAGTTATTTATTAAGCTATGGGATTTTACTTTAGATATCGTTTATTGCTATAATATAGCTTCCCACAGTAAATATAACAATAACATTTCAAAAAGAAGAATCTCAATATATAATAAAATTAAAAAAATGATTTAAATATTTGGATTGTTTAAGTTGTAATTCAAAAAATTCTGGAACAATTTCAAAGTCAAATTCCTCTTTTTTACAAAAAAATGCACATGAAGCTCTACTATCTATTCTTGAAACTTCACTTCGCAGGATTATGCAATTACAACAAATTTCGTAATAATTTTTAATGTAGCTCTTAAATGCCGATGATGGAATGTTCGAAATATTTTTAATAATATTCAACTTTAAAATATTGGTAAATCACGGTGCTTTAACTTAATAACCATGAGGGAATGTCAATCAAAACATGTTTGATTTTCGTTGAGGACGCTAATATGAGCCCCTCTTCGTAACACAATATATTGTAGAAAATGAATAATATTATAATATTATAAAACTCCAAACATAATTAAATAGTTGAAAAATGACATTTCCATTAGTTTGAATTAAAAAATATACTGCTGAAATGCATCGTAAAGAGCATGGATGAAGCAGTCGAGTCATCTAAAAAAAAAACTATATAATACAAGGAATCAAATATTGTAGTTAGAAAAAGTTTGAAAAGAAGTTAGAAAAATTGTAAATTTATAACTTACAACTAAACATGCCCAAGTGTTATCAGTTCGATTGGGATGAAACTTGAGGTATTTTTAGAACTGACAAAAGTATGAGATCTTTTTTACACGTGCTCAGACCAAGATTTAGCTGGTGAAACCACCCCCTAATGTTACTAAAGCTCATAAGAACGCATAGTAATATCCATATTGGATCCTCTATTTTAATCTAAATAACATATTTAGAGTTTCGTGGAAATTAATTATACTTTTCAAGAGCTTGTATATTGTTATGTATTTTTTGGTGGTTTTTAGCAACTATAGGTCGTTTTATCACCCCCCTCATCCTTCAAAGCGCACGTATAGAAGTTCTTATCTGTTATTTTTGCAAAAACGTCTTGGGTAGGTCTAATGTTGGTTTATGAAAAATTGTTCTATAAAGAAGCACAATTAAGGTTTCATATTTTATATATAACTGGATCCATCCCAAATCGTGCAGGCGATCCGAAGGTATGGCAGGAATCATCTTCGTGATGAAATATGTCAGTCTACATGAAAAATAAAGAAAATCGTATTTTTTTTAAATTTCCAATAAATATTTTTTGACCTTCATCTAAACAATTTAAGATTTTGGCAAAAAAATAAGTTTTTTTGCAAACGTCTTGGTCAAAATATTTATATTCATTAATCATAATTTTACTAATATCTTAAGGATCTTTTTCACTTACGATAATCATCAGAGAAGAAAAAGTATGTTTATATACTAATAGCATATAAAAAATGTTTACTTTTTTGCAATTTAATATTTTTTGCAAAAGTGTCATATTTATGCATTATGACAGTGATATTGCCTTTATCGGCTTTGGTACATATGATATTATTATGAGTGTTTAAACAATTGTGTAAAAAAACATCATTTTCAGCTGAAGATTTCGTATTAAAATTGTTTAATAATTAAAATTGTTATGAAATAATTTAAAACAATTTGATTAAAGAAGTCGTGAATGTTTTTCTCTTAACTAGCAAATCATTACTACAGATTAATTTAAAAATCAGTTTTCATTTCTATGTAGAAACTGTCGTGACATTGAATATTGCACAATTTCTATTAAAAAAAAAAGAATTAAAATTCAGAATTTATTTTTAGTATGTATATGCCTTTTTTAATCATTAATTTGGCTACATGTTAATTCTAACTCTAATTGATTTTAATTAACTAAACCAAGCTGGAAAATTAAAACTAAATATGGATTGAAATCAAATTTTCACGAAAATGAAAAACTCCAGTAGCATTAGCACTATCTGGACGAGCAAAACACTTTGTGATAACAGAACGAATTCTGAATTCTATTACAAACTTTAGTCGCGTTGCGGTTATCCAACACCTCCACGTGGTTCGTAAAAAAAAATAATATACCAGAAGGAAAATCTTGTTGCTGTATACCTGAACGAATGTACATTGCGACACGTAGAATTAATTTTTGCAAACCGTACGTACTGCATTTTAATGAAGTAGAAAAAGTGTTTTTTTTTTCAAGTAAGGACGGTGATTTTGCAGGCAATGTAATAAATATATGTCACGTGAACGCGATTGATAAGAATGTCTATGCAAGAATCAGCATTTTACAAGGCACTTGGAAAAGATCATTCCATTTATACCAGGTATAATCGACTCTGATTACCCGGAACGTTTGTTGCAAAATTTTAATCAATATTCTTTACATTTGTGAGGATATTGAAGTGTTTTATTTGAGGAAACGAATCAAAAATATTTGAGGATGTTAATATGGAATGTGTTTAATCACATGTAATTACAGGTTGTCAACATTGGTGCACTTCTTTTCCTAAATCTCCTCTGCTGTTTTGGAATTATTTTCTGTTTTTTATCAATATAACGAAAAAAGAGAATTCTATGATACGAATTACAGAATTAAAGGAAAAGTTTTCACTGAATTCAAAGAAAGATTTCTTGAAAATTTAACAAAGTAGGTATAGAAATGTTCAATTTTGAGAATTATTTTACTACTTTTTAAGTCCAATTCAGCATTCTTTAATAAGATGCATAACAGAAAGACACATAAAGTGCCTGCAATTTTTTTGATGTCCTGAAGAATACAAAATAAATCGAGAATTAGTTAAATCTGCCATAACCTATTTCTTTGAAAATCTGAGTAGTGAAAAGTAAATGTTAAAATTATCAAATTTTCTCTTCATGGCTGTCCCAACCAATTTCTTCTCTTGATCTCAAAGTATAGAGCAAGTTAGGGCGATGTCGCTGTTTTCAGTGAATTTTAGTTGATTTTTACAAATTCTTCCATGATATTGGATTCTCTACTTTAACATTTGAAAAAATTTATATCTGAATCGTAACAAGGGACTACAAACAAATTTGTGGGAAATAACTTGTATCAGAGACAGTGGATCTTTCCGATTATTGACTGCTGATAACGAACCCATTGCCCAATCTGGCCAATCACGTCAGGATTTTAAAATATCTGATCCGAAAACTATTAAAAAATATCCTTTTTCGAGAATTTGAGGTTAGGATATGTGAAATATCTGATGGGTCAAATTGGACAATGGATTCAACTTATCTCCAAAAAATATTGTTTTTTGGTCCTCTATAATTAATCGCGGGATTTACTTCGCGAAAAAATAACACAAGACTACAAAAAATTGTTTTTTGGACTAATTTTAATCAAAGGTAATGGATCGTATAGATTTTTGTCGCTGACAACGAATTCATTGTCCAATTTGACTTATCACAACACATGTTTCAGATATTCTAACCTCAAATTGCCAGCTATTTTTGAATATTCTTCGGATCAGATATCTTAAAATACTGACATAATGGGTGAAATTAGACAACGAATTAATTTTCAGCGACCGGGAATCTATACCTCTGATTCCAGTTATCTCCAAAAAGAATTTTGTTGTGGTCCTGTGTCATCGAACCCAAAAATACCAAAGTAACCAGTTTCAAACAAATCTAATCATTATTTAAAAATCGACACCGTACTAGTAATCAGTGACCCTAAAAGCCCACAATTAAGTAATTTCTAGTGAATGTCAAGTGATTTTTTAAAATTCTTCACATTTTTAATTTTTAGAAAATGACATGGAATTCGTCTCTTGGACTATTATTAAATTCTTGTCTGGACACTTCTTATAAAGTTTCGATAGTATTATTAATTTTAACTTAACCCACTTGTAAAAACTGAAATGCGTAAAAAATGCCTTGCCAAAATTAGCTTCATATTTTTCCTTCGTTTGAAGAATTACCTATATATCTGTAACCTGATAATTTCAAATTGAAAACTAACATTAGAAAACCCTTACCTTGAATATTTTCTTCAACAATTCAAAAATTCCAAGCACACGATAGTATCTCATATTCAGATTTGCAGAAATTAGTACGGGCTGTCAATATTTGTAAAATCAATAATGATTCCATCAGTTAGTTAGAAACTAAAAAATACTGCAAATATTTGTATTGAATTTTGTACTCTGACATGAGATTCGGAAATGAAATGGAAAATTATCCTTATTGCGCTTTAAATTCGTCGTTGAAAATTTTAAATAAAGATGTTAGAGACGTTATAATAATCCTTTAATATACAGCAAATACGAGATCGAAAAGGATGGAGAAGAAGTGGTCTTTGCAGCTTAAAAAAACGACAAAATATTTTGTTCGTAATTATATGACGTCACTTTTGGTTAAACTCCAATTATTTGATGAACTATCTGTGATTTTATCTTATTTGAACTGTTAAGGAGTGTGCAAAAAAGTTTTACTTTTTGTATTAAAACAATATGAAAATTTTACAATAGGCGATTAGTATATTTCAAACTCTTCTTTCTTGGTGCTCTGGAAAATGCAGAAAATTAAAATGGAAATCGAATATACATAATTAAGTTTCACAAAAGTAAAACAGCGGATTACAAAAAATAGTTAAATTTCGGTAGTAAACGAAAATAATAATGCAGCGTTTACTATTTCCCCATTTTTTAAATATGTAGTAGAGTACATAGCCTCAAATCTACCGCAGATTTATAATTAACTAGTGATTTAAAGTATTCTTCGATTAGTAAAATACATTTTGTAATTGATGTTTATTGATTAATAACGAAAATGATACGACCAGGTTTTAAATGAAGAAAAAAAAGCAATAAATAATGTTTCGACCAATATTCTCGTTAACAAAAATTACCTTAAGATTGTTGAATTATTTTTGTTTAAATCTTGAAATCTTAGATGTTTTTGACTCGATATTTACATCTGTCAAAGGTATTATTACTAAGATGTAATAAGAAAATAACTAAAAACAAAGATGTTTCCTTAAAAATATTGAAGTTTAACTAAATAATTAGGCGTAGTTTATTTTTCTAATGCACCTTTCGAAAGAGCTAGGATTCGGGTCTAAGTTTTATTGTAATTTATTTCATTAAATTTTAATACTATAAGGAACAGTCAAACTTGATGTTGAATTGTTCTGCTAAAATAATTTAGTAATGAAATTTACTTTTATAGAGGCTTACGTGGCTTCATTATGGCACATAATATATAATTGTTTATATCTATTGTCCTATACTGACTATTACGAAATGTCAAAAATTAATGCATAATTAATGGTAATTAATACACTACTACTAGTAAAAATTAAGTAACTAATTCTGTAGTAAGTAACTTTCTGGTAAGGAAAAACGTTATATGTTTTGAACAGTAAATCTTTTCGATCAAACAAATTATGTTGAAATCGAAAAATCGTAAAACTAAATCATAAAACTAAAGGCCACACAATTAAAATTAGTAATCAAATACTAAAAAGTAAAACCATCTTCAAAACAGTTGCAACATATTGCCAAATATTATCCAATATTATTTTGATGTTACGTATGTCAACGTAACAAAATTGTTCACTTTTGATATCAATATTTTTGTGCAGTACTCTTATCTAGAAGGTCGTGCGCACAATTTGATATATAAGATCGACAATTATTTCCGTACAAAATATACAGCATTCTCATGTCTTTTATTATGCATGAGATTATTGATTTATTGACATACTTTTCATTATACATTTGTCTCTTAGATAACAATTGATTTGCGTTTCGTCATATTGCAAATCGATGTAGAAAGCAATTGCAGCGTATTTAAGATATGTCAATAACAATTTGGGAAGAGTAAAATATTAATTTCTTAAAAATATACAAAAATATTACATAGAAAGGATAAAAATAAAAAAAAATATAGCAGGGATATTTCATATTCGTTTAGTTAATGTCAGAAGATGCAGAAATTTCAACTAGTCAAAATTTGGAATTTTTCTTAAATAAAGTAAGAATGTAAACAAAAATTTAATAAGTTATAATATAAGTATGTCAACTGTTTTATAAGCAGCCCTTTGAAGCTATAAAATCGTTTTAAGTTACGGCTGACCATATTCGGCTTTTTCTACTTTTCTCTTCTTACCCTCTGCTTTTCAGAAACACTTGACAACGTTGCCTAAATATAAATTAAATAAATGTGGAAAGAAGTTTTTTATTTGCTTATATTTTATAATTTGTTTAACGAGTAGAACAAAACTTTTGATAGAAAATGTAGTTTATTTTGTCTCTTTAAAGAATAAATTCTTTTTGAAATATGATATAAATGCTGAATAATTTAAAAAATAATAATAAAAGGTAAAAATATCACAAATCTTGTTCCAAAGTCGAAATTTAAAGTGTTTGTTAGACTTTTAAATCGACTGCACTATTTTCTGTTTCTAAATTCAAAAAAAGACAGAATGTAACATCGAGATGAGGTTACTAATTAATATAATAAGTAAAAGTTAGAGTTAAGAAAAACTTTTGTGTCTTATAAGGTACATTAAAACATAAAATCAAAATTTACAACGAAAATCTATTTGACTTAAGGAATTACGTGTCACATTAACAATTATTTTATTATAATCAAAACTGTCAGTAATAATTGAGGTACGTCCCTACATCCCGTTCATGTGTCTCGCGGTAACTCACACGAATAAGTGTAACGACATAAATTTTTTTAAAAATACATGTCTTGGCATAAAAAATCTGATTAGATTTTGGCGCAGATCAATCCTTCCATTACTAAAAAACATTAGTCCCAATTACGTTTCTTCGTAGTTTTTTTCATTTATTTTGTAAAAATACAAATTTTATTCAAAAATATTTCAAACAAAAAAGATAGAGCATTAAACTCTCTACGAAAAAGGTTGTATGCATTTTCTTCCTAAATATATTAGTAAACAAACGAGTATTAAGGAATAGCCGACTCTCCACACGGTCGAAGTTTCTGGGCGAGCGAAGCGAGCGAGACACCACGCCAACACTAGTTTTCTTCTTTTTTTTTTTGTCAACTTGTTTTATAGCAGCAGTGACCTTTAGTAACTTGAGAATAGTGACATTCACTGAAAAATATATCACACAAAAAAAGCAATGCGTTTTGTGACTTTTCAAATTGTATTAATGCGGTGTCGGACAAAAATAAGAGTTTTTTTAAAGCACTACAATTTCTTCTGGTTGAAAGACATGGCAATTTAAAAAATGTATTTTAATTGGTTATTATAAAGAGAAAACACTAGTGCTTTCATTCGAAAACTGGAAATACACATTTTTTAAAAACTAGTATTTAAACAAAAATTAAATTTTTTATGTTATATTTTATTTATTAATACACACAAATTTTTGCTCCCCCTTTTTAAAAGAGCACATTTTTTATATCGTCCGAAAGACAAAAAATACTGGATAATTTCCTAAACAAATATTTAAAGATAACGTAGTTTAAATTTTTTTCATGCGAAAATTATCATTCTTCATCGACCAAAACTATTGCGTGCCATTTTCCATCATCCACTGTATGTAAACAATCATTTTTTATCATCAATAGTACTAAACTTATCATTTTTATGTACAGTTTCTTAAATATTAAAAGTATTGAGGAATACGTCAAATTTTTTTAGAAACATGGATCAACATCTCGTGCAGAAACAACCATAAATTGGTTTGTACATGACTTTATGAACAAAGGTTTCTTTTATACGCATTATTAATTCTTTTATCGATGATATTAATAAGCAGCATCATTGGAGTGGTATCTTGCACGTAGGCTACAAGATTACTGTAAACTAAGATGTGATCGATTCATGTTTAATCGATTGTTTATTCTTTTACTCACAAATGTTTATTGAAACAATAATAAAGTTAGAAATTATTACCTTCCTTTACGCAAGTATTCAATGTATTTGAAAATCCTCGGTCTAAAAATAAGTCAGAATGTTATTTGGGTGGACGTTTTCATCATTTTTTGTAAAAATTCAACTATTAAGATCGCTTAAAATTTTCGATGAACCTGACATAAATGATTTTCAAAATTTACGTAAAAAAAATTAGTTCTTAAATTTTAAAAATGTTCTATAAACTTAGGAAATTATAGATCCCTTATCAAAGTGATTTTCGAAGATACAAAGAGATATGAAAATCATTAAAAATGAAGGCTTATGACCTAAAAAAATGTTAATTTCTCTCTCAATATAAGAAAAAATTCTCAATAATAGAGAAAAAAACAGTACATTACTCAACGAGGGAGGTAAAATAAAAAATGTCTCATACCGAGTTTAATTTTTACCCGAGGCAAAGCCGAGGGTGAGAAACATGCAGTCTGAGGCATTCTTTTTTACTTCCCGATGAAAGTATACGATTTTTCTTTCAATAACTTTTATCAAAATTTCGATTTCTCGAATTTATAAAAAATAAAAAATTTGAGGGTATTCTTCGACCTATTCTAAAACGTAATTGTTCTTATAATATTTTCTCAAAAATCCATAGTTTTCAAGAAAAAAAAATTGTTAAATTTTCAAAAGGAATTTGTAAATGCAGTGGCCATTTTTATTCTGATATCGAAAATTTCAAATTCATACAGATGTCTGTTTTAAGTACAACTATCGGGTGCACCCTTGCAATATATTTTAGCTCGCTCAAAGTGAGATATTGTATCGAAAACTCGATATTTGTAAAAAATACGTCCTAAAAAATCATGTTTTTCATGAGTGACATTTTTTAGGTGCACTTTACGCACACTTGCATCAAAAAATATTGTTCGACGCATGTGCGAAAATATTTTTGTGAATGCGGACCTCGCTTTCAGCTCGGCCCACAACTCTCACATTAGTAGAAAAAACTTTTACGCACTTGTATCGAAAACTACTATTTTCTACTATATACGTCAAAATCATATATAAATTTCAATTTTTAAAAAATGTTCTTACTACCATTCGACATAGAGGCCTTGAAAATGGTAGAATATGATAGTTTTTATTTTTTCCGAAATGCATTTCGTATTGAAAAGAAGCGTTGAAGTTGCAGTAATCTTTCTGTGCATTTGGGCGTTAATGACATAATCACGTCAATCTTAAAGAGTGAGTATTTTCTCTTTCATTAGAGTGGCATAATTTTCACTACATAAATATTGAATTTTTACTCTAAGACGTTTAGAGAGTATACTTATAGAGAATTACTACTGAAAAGTGCTGGCATAATTACCAATAGTTAAAATGTCATAAAGGATAAAAGAATGAGATCCAAGTGACGTAATTGAATTGAAAGTGTTTTTAACCAATAATTCATCTCTATGTCCAGTAGATGTACTTATATTATTAAACGCATATAGAAACATATTTATATTATATATTTTGAATACGAACGGAGTTTTCGTGCTGAAAACAATGTCGCCAGCATAACTTTCCTATCACGTCTCATTTAAAAAAAAAAGTCAGATTAAATATGTAAAAATGTGAGTTTTTGACTACATTTCGATTGCTTTGTAGCAAAAGAAAATTTTAACAATCGCAGTATCATTCCTAAACAGATTTTTTGTGCTGAAAAAGATGAAGAAAGCAGAATTTTCTTTACATTTCTCGAAAATGTGACACGATCAGAAAATTCTGCTACCGCCGTTATCAGCATAAAAATTACGTTTGAAAATGATACTGACATTGTCAAAGGAAAAATCTGTTTGACCGGGTTTTCGCTATAACATATTCAACTTTCATAGCTTTTAAAAGATCAAAGAGAAGGAACATTTTTTAATAAAATGCATACTTTTTTTTTTAAACAGCGAAAAACTGTTTTTTTGCAAGTTTATTGAATTCCCAGGCGAATTTGTAAGGTTTGTTTTCGCACGTTCCAGGTCGCAAGTTTTGGCATGTAAACACTGTTTTTTCGACAATTTCCCTGGACTATACTTTTTATTTTATGGGAATCACGAAAACGAAGTTAAAAACGTTTTAAGAATGTGCCCAAACTAGTTTGAATCACAAAAGCCAACAACGTCGGGATATATGGGTGCGGGTCGAAAAACCGTCAAATCAAAATCCCAACAGGTTAAAAAACTGACAGTCGTAAAGCCGACAGTCAAAAAGCCGACACATAAAAAAATAGACATCTTGACGAGCGTACAGTAATTTTTTGAAGTGTCGGTTGTTTGGCTGTCGGTTATTTGACTGTCGGTTTTTTGACATGTCGGCTTTTTTATTTGCGAGTTTTTCGACCCCCACCCAGAAATATTAATTAACATAAAAAATCTCGAGCATATAATAACAAACATGTTTTTAAAACTTTTTACAAACAAATTTCGAGAGTTTTTTCCAACATTTATTATTTGTTTGAAACCGAGAATTATGCAAGTTTTCTTGAGCATTAAACATTTTTCGAGTTTTTAGACACATTTTAAAAACCAGTCATCATAAAGAAGTTTTTTTATACAACGCAAAACGTGGCTCATAAATTACAGCAAATTCTAAAATACGTCACAAATATTGTAAAGATCTAAAATAAAATAAGATCGACGAACTTTGTATTCCAAAGTCTACAAGGGAGTCTAGTTACATCATTGAAACTGATAAAAAACGGGATTTTCGTGAGACATTTACTTTAAAAAAGCACAACGGCATTAGATAACAAATAAGTGAGCTTTCAGACGCTTATATCATCATCGAAAAAGCGGAATATTTTCGAATAGCCAAAATCCTTTTATCAGCATTTATTAAACTAATCAGTACAAAAAAACGGTAATCAGTAACGCGGGGATTACTAGTTAACGTAGAATATTATCACTCTTTGCATAAAACTGAAACTTTTGAAATACTTTTTTCTTCAGCTTAAAGCAATCTTACTTTTATTGCATTCTCTATGCGAAGATACATTGAAAATAAAAATAGTCGAACCGATTTAAAAATTCAAAATAGTTCTCATTTGAACACGTTTTTCTACATTTTGATTGTAATGAAGTTCGTTTTTGCAAAACTTGTTAAACATAAGAATTTGGCTAGACAATTTGTATATAAAGAATTCTTTTAAAAATAGGATCTGCATGAATTTAATTTATATGTTTAAACTTATTTTATGTTATTTCTTAAACAAAACGTCTAAAAATATATTGAAACGATGGAAATGTGTTTTATAAGGAAGTTAATAATGCCATTACTTTTAGTTTAAAAAATATCGAGAATAATTATTTTTATTAGCAAAGTATAATAGTTTTAGTATTTGTATAAATAAGGTCACGTTATACTAGGTTAGGTTAGGTTATACCGCAATCATTCGATGATTGATTGACAACTAGGATTTCTAAGTAAATGTTACTAGTAAATAGTCGTACTAATAGTATAAATAATAATTAACACTAAATTTAAAACTGCGTTAACTCATTAAGAAACAAATCGACACTTTTTCATGAAAGTTTTCAACGTCCGTGTATTATATATTTCCAGGATTGAAAAATTCTGGACCACTTATTTGTGATTTGCGTTTTATTGAAATTTACGAATCTGGGATTACAATTTAATAAAAATGCAAATTCAAATCACTGCGTTCGATTAAAAAAAAAAGTCGAGTGCTTTTTTAATAAATTTTATTTTCAGTAAGATTTTCGCATTGAAATCGCATAAAAGAGATCTCGGCAAAGCGAATAAAAAGCGTCCATGGACCTTGAACATCAAAATGTATGTTCAAACATTTTTAATTTCGTTATTTCCGAAAATAATTATTCCAAAACAAGATTTTCTTACATAACCTAAAACCTTCATGTAAAATAACATCCCTGATAACAAATTTATTATCAACGTTCTACATTTAAAATGACCAACCCAAAATGGTTTAATTTTGGACAAAGACTGTTATTTCTTTTCAATTTTGATAACAATTTGCATTTAATGGCTTTTGGACCGTGGATCACGAATTTTTGTTTCGCTGCTTTCAATTTATAAAGTTGAATAATACATTTGTTATCAAGGGCGTTGCATGTCTTAAGATATCAGATTATGCAGATTTTGGAATCGGCCTTTTTTGAAGAAACGAAGTAATGTCAACATTTTTCCATCAAGCATCCATATTGCATGCAGATATAGTGAAATTAAAAATTGTTGCACATACATTTTGAAGTTTAAGAACCATGGACGCATTTTCTTCACTTTACCTAATTTTAGTAAAAAATAAACAGATTTTTGTTTGAATAATCGATTTGCATTTTTCTTAAATTGTAATCCCAGATTCGTAAAGCTTCCATGACAAAGTATCCGTTTAGTCCGTAATGTTGCACTTTCATTCATTACAAAACATTGTTTAATTAAATCAAATTTATTTTATGCTAAATAATAAATAAACCTTTCCATATTTACCATCTTCAAAAAATGGAATTTTTGCAAAAAGCATTTGCCGTACAGTAGAGTCCCGGTATATTTGCCCGCCCGGTTCCCCGCCTTCCCGTCTCCTTATATTTGTCGAAAGAAGGGGAGCGTTGCTTCTCCCACTCTCTCCAGTCGCGTTACGTCCGTGACGTCACAGCAGGCCCTTCCTGAGGCCCCAGCGTGAATAGCGGGGGGGGGGGGCGACTGACAAATATAACGAGACAGAACTGGGCAAATATGCTGGGACGTAAATATAGCGAGACATAAATATACCGGAACTCTGATGTATTTCTGATCGAGTAGTTTATATCATTACAAGTATCACAAAAACATCGTTATTTCTTCGTATAAAATGTTCATAAAATATTTCGTTATTATTGTTTAATTAAATTACTTATTATTAAGATATAAGTTTTACTTTCTAAAAATGGTCACTGTAACTAACTTTTTCTCTTTGTTTAGAGAAGAAAAAGCTCTACAGACATTCTAAACGTTTTTTCACGTAAATGCATAAAGATATACAAAAAACTTGTCATAATACTAGTATTATAGTACGAATAAATAAATTATTCTAAAATAAAGATGAAGTGATTTCGGGTCAGTCAATTGAATACATGCGACTACGATTTTGAAGAAAATCGACTTTAGTAGACATTTTTGAGCCGCCATTTTGAAATTTCATTTTTTACAATAGTTATATCTTCTCGCCCAAACATTTTTGACGCGATATTTATAAATATCCGAGGTATTCTAAGGTGAAAAATGATCAAAAAATAACGATAAGTGAAAAATTCCTGATTTTTGATAAATAAATGGTTCGTTTGTTGGGATTTTTTGGAATTGTAACGCAATTAATAAAAAAATGTCACTTATATTATATTTTAGTCAATTTATTTTAGGGGTCCAAATTTTGTTTTCAATTGCCAGCAATTACAAAGCATAGTATTATATAACTAATATATTAGCAACTACATTAAAACTCATGTTCGTAAATTTTTCTACGATTTTTTAGAAAAGTATACAATTTCGTATTACTATACTAGTCGTTTTTATACATCTAAACCGTTTTACCGTGCTGTTCTATTTGAATACCTTATTATTTTGACTATTTTGGTATTTTTGAGGTTTCCAATCTAACATCCAAATTTAAAATTCAAAATGGCGGATAAAAATGTCAAAAATATTCTTCTAACTTATATTCTTGCCGAATTTTGTCATTTTCATGTTCGATTCTCAATTAACGATCTCAAAAATTTCGATGAGGATCGAAAAACCGACAATTCAAAAAGCCGAGAGTTCAAAAAACCAACAATCATAAAGCCGACAGTCAAAAAGCTAACACATGGCAGTAATTTTGTTAAGTGACGGTTTTTTTACTATCGACTTTTTGATTCTCGGTGTTTTTACCGCCAGTTTTTTTGATTGTCGGTGTTTTTACCGCCAGTTTTTTTGACTTGTCGTTTTTTTGACTGTTGGTTTTCATTTTTCGGTTTTTTGATCCTTATCCAAAATCTTTATGTGAGCATAACGATAAAGAGCATATTAAAAAATGAATTCGGAGCGCAGTAAAACTCGAAGCCTTGAATTCCAAATTACATTAAAAGGTCATACAATGATTTCGCAAAATGGTTTTTAAAACTAAGTAGGAGTACCATCTGGTATAATTTCGGAAATTTGAAAACAAAAATAGTTCTGTAACAAACATGGATAAAAATGACGAAAAGTACATTCACTATTAAAAATTTATGTAGAAATTTCCTGAAAGATTTTTTATAGTTACGGTTTCAGAATTTTACGAAGCAGAGTTTAGTAATTTTCTGAAATATTTTGGTAATTTTCTCAAATCTTTTGGTAATTTTCTCAAATTTTTTCTAATTTTTTGAAAATCTTTCTTAATTTTATTTCGTAAAATTCTGAAATGGTAATAGTAAAAAACTTACTATTTCAAAAAATTCCTAGAGAAATTTTTAACAGTGTTCGTCACTATATTAAAAAACTTGCGAAACATAAAATCAATATTAGCAAAGAACTATTTATAATTATCAATTAATTATATTTATTACTAAAGTGTAATATAGTAATATTTAATGACAAATTGACAAAAATTAACCGAGTTAGAAATTTCTTTTTTCTAAGCCACATCTCATTAAATACAGACGTTTTTTCGCGATCACAAAAAAAACATACAAACAATATTGCTTACGTTTCGTTCAAAATTGGAGAAAGGTAAGTTTTTTTAGATACTTTGTGATCGGTAGTACGAAATTAACCACTTTTGGGCGACACTAACTCTTGATACAAGAAATCACAAAATAGGCCCATGCTGAAAAATCACCTTTCTGGCATTTTAAGTACAGATCACGTTCATTAATAATCAGTTTTAGTTAAATTACGAGAAATGATATAGCACACAATGAATTTTATTCAAAAAGTAGTGATGCCTGGCCAATTCTAAACAAATCACGTATACCCGTCTGTAAATTACATAATTATCACAAATCGCTAAAGTTTTCATAAAAATGTGTCAAAGCATCAATGAAAAACTTCAGAAATATTTATGTATTTTACGTAATGGAACTATTTATTTTATACAACAGAGATTATTTGTTTATTTTACGTTTTGATGGCAGAAATGACGACACCTACGTTTGAACGTGATGACTGTATGAATAATTACACCAAGTGTGACCATAAGTATTGAACTAAAAGTTATATTAACTAACGGTAACGGTCTTGCAATAAAACATCAAAAATACAAAGAAATATTAATTTTTCTAGGGACTTTATATTTCTAAATTTATTAAAGAAAAATTGTTATTTACTTTTTTTCAATATTTTTGTATTTCTCCACTTTTTATAAACTTTTAAATATGTTTTTTACATTTATATACGTCTTACATTTAATATTTTTATATCCTTTACACTGTGCAGCCATTGCTACTTTTATAATACAGAAAAAGATAAATATTCCATGAGAAGTTCAGGAGCACCCTTAATTAATTTTTTTTAATATGTAAATATTGAATTTTAATTACGGTTACTGTCTGCGTATCAGGGAATATTATTTTATTGCAAGGAATTTCTGGAATTAAAAACAAAGTGATTGGCTCCAAAAAGGAATTGATTTTTTCAAAAATCGATCGCAAAATACATAAAAAACTAATTTTCTCCACCAATTTTGAATCAATCATAACCATAATTTTTTTGTATGTTTTTTTTAAGAAGCGGTATAACGATATGGCGATTAGATCAAAAATAAAAAAGTCTAATACGAAAAAAAAAAAAATGTTTTCGACTACAGCACTTAATTTCTAAAAAAAAAATTATGCCTAAATCAAATTTTTGTCGATTTTCTATTATTGAAATTTAAGGAATCTAAAATCACACCGGTGTTTCCCCTTAAAAAAATAGTTCTTTCTGCAGATCGAAAACTCTTTGAACAATAAATTATTAAAATGACATTAGTTTTTATAAATTATTATCAATTATTATTATTTTATGTATAACTATCCGTGCCCATTGGCATAGATTTAATTCTCTAATAATTTAGTTTTTATGTTTATGTAAAATGAAATATTTTATTTATATTTTCTATTTAAAAAATACAATTTTACAATAAGTTACTACAAACCTCACTTTTTTATTTCATCAACCACAAAAACTATCGATATTATTACGAAAAGATTTTCCCTTGCTTAGAGCGTGCTTATCTTCCCAAGACAATCTCACTCAACATACTTACAAAATACATTAAAACTCCTCATCAAAATACTCGATTCAATTAATTTCCACTTGCTATAAAAATCTGTAATTTTGAACGCAGAGAACGTAATTTTTCTTTCAGTTAATTAACCTACTTTATTTTTCGAATCATTGTAATTAATTTCACTTTCTTTTCTCTAATTTTTAAAAATGTCACATTTTCAAAATATTTTTGTAACCCTTTTGAATATCCTTCTTTTTAGTTTGGTAAAAAACCAGACAAGGTACTTTTCTTCGGAAACGAGATGTTACTTAACGCGTAAATTAATACGTGTACTTTACAACTTACCACAGATTTAATCGATAAAACAAGCACTTAGTCAATATTGGCGTAATCGCCGTTTAATGAAACAAGATGCACTTACATGGAAGTTTACAAAAAACCACTTAGTCCGCCTCGTCGCCGGATACTGATTTTGCGGGGGTTAAACGACTGTGAAACCAGTCGCGACGGAGCTTGTTCGCGAACTAATAACGTTCCATAATTCCCGCGGCTCTGGCTTACACCTGTCTCTTGGTAGTCAATCGCCTCCCACCAATCATGCACCGGGCACATGACCAATGCATCGCAGATACCAATAAATTTCGATGACTCTACTATGGAATGAGCTGTCATGTGACTTTTTTTTTTGAAAATTATAGACCCTCAATTTGGAAAATTGATCTCAAATAGTAACAAATTTGAATAATTTTGACCATTTTTTTGTTAAATTTGTGTAATTAAGCACAGTTAGCTCTAAACTTTTTTGACACACTGAACGCAAAATGCTATTTTGCTCCCTATATCGCAGGAACAAAGTAGGGAATTCTCTCCATAGGGAGCAAAATAAATTTATGACACACTGTGTGCTAAATACTAGTTTGCTCCCTATTTCGCAAAACAATATCTACAGCAAGGGAGAACAGGTGGTTGCTCGGGCGTGAAACTCGTCAGCAAACAGCTATTTTGCTCCCTAGTTGCACAATGTACTATTTCAACTCCCTGCGTAAAATCCAGCGTCACTCACTATGACACGAGTTTTATTCATAGTGTGTAAGAAGTATGTATTTTACGCATTTGTTCGATGTGTACAATTGCCGTACTTAATATCATATTGTACAACTAGGGAGCAAAACATCTATTGTTTCTTGTTGCACATTTTGAGCCCTAGGGAGAGAACTTACTTCGGCGATACAGGGAGCAAATTAATATTTTAAGCTCCTAGTGTTGGAAAATTGTTTAAAAATCGTTATTGCTAACCTTCTGCAACTGCTTATAACAAAACTGTTATGACATCAATCTGCCTTCGTATAAAGCGCTTAGGTCTATGCTTAACATGTAAAATTTAATTCGCATCCAGTAATGGACTAAAAACATGGTGTTTGAATAAATATTGAGCTACTCAGTGAGAACGAAATTTTAAGTTTTCTTTTCGTAACTACGTAAAGCTCAACTGTCTAAGTAAAAGACAGATGCATTAAATGTTAGTCAGTTAAATGTAATGTAGCTAGACAAATTACTAAATATTTTCTCTCTCTTAGTAGTTTTTTTTCCGTTGATTAAACTTATTGAAATGTCGACAAACCAGTTGAATAATTCATGAGAAATATTTATTTATTCATCAATATTTATGTTATTTTTTTCAATATATATTCATCAGTTCTTTTTTGTGATTATTTTGCTTGTGCCAATACTCTTTTCAGACCTCGAAACACTTCTAATAAATAACACTGCCTGCCTTTATTTCGTCAATCGTTAGAAATCTTTCTCTTTTTAAGAGACTTTTTAGGAAATGGTAAGTCTCAAGAGGTCAAATCTTGGCCAAACAAATAAAAAACACTCAGCAACAATGAATGAACGGATGCATTATTGAGATGCAAAAGCCCTGGATTGTTTCGCCACAATTACTCGAGTTTTTTTCGGTTCTAGTAATCGATGCATAACATCAAGGTCATGCTCGTTTTCTATCCCGTAAAAATAAACAGTTAGCAAGATGTTTATGATTAATAAAAGTTTTGTTTGGTGATATGTTTCGTTTTGGCTGGTAGGATGATATGGCTTTAGTTTTCATGTTATAACAATATGCCCAACATCCCTTATAAACCTTTTGGGCCATTTGGGCAAATCTTCGATGGCTTCAATTAATATCATCCGTGACAACTTGTGGTCAAAACTAAGCAGTTTCGAAACAAACTTCGCTGACATGTCTCACGACAAAAATATTCGAAAAAATTGAATAAGCCGGACAAGATTTTTGAAGGAATTTGTTCATTAAAAACGTTTTTTGGGTGCCTGTCAAAAAACCGACAATCGAAAAGCCGAAAGCCAAAAAATTGACAATCAAAAAGCCGAAAGGTAAAAAAACGGACACATCGACAAGAGGACAGTCATTTTTTGAAGTATCAGTTTTTTTATTATCGGCTATTAAATTTTCGATTTTTTTGACTGTTGGCTTTTCGATTTGTCGAATTTTCGACCCGTTCCCGAAAAATGTTTGTAAGTGGACAAATTCGTTTAAAAAGTTTCGGTGCAAAGTCAAAATCATCAGCAACTGATGAACACATTGAGAAAATTGCGAAAATCGTGATGAATAAGTCGGTATCATTAACTCGTGCCCTTTTTTCGAATATTTTGGTCATGAGACATGTCAGCGAAGTTTTTATTTAACTCACCGTAAGGTAAATGCACCAATTACTGAAAATTCGTCGAAAATTAGTAATTTAAAAATGTGTTTCTCTATATCTTGTATTAAAAAATGACGATATTATAATTTTAATTTGTTATAAATATTATCACTGAAAAATGCTAGGAAGTTCTTTTTTAATTATTTATAATTGACACTATCAGTGGATTGAGAATCCTTGTAGTTGATTTAAATGTACATGATAAAGAAATAATTAAAATAAAATTATTTGTACAGAGAGTAAATATGTAATATTAAAAAATCTTAACAAAATTGTTTGTATTTAATATTTTTGTTAATTATTTTCAAATGTAGTAATATGTACATGACTTTAAGTGAGCGCATCTCTTGTACGCATAAGTACTAGATAAGAGTTCGATACCTTTCCAAATCAGAAAGTTGAAGAGTTCCGGAGAAAATACAAAACACTTATTAAATGTATAAATTATAGTTAAATGATGGACTGAACAGATCAAATGTTAAGATTTTACTATATTAAAATATTTAATGTTTTCATGTATTCTATGACATTGTTCTATTTTAATAAAAAATCGATTTACATAAATTATATTTATAAATAATATTATATTGTGGGTAATTTAAAAAACATGCATATAATTTGCATTAACCAAAACATCAAAATTAATAGGTATACTGATACATATATTTTACTTATTTATAGTGAATTTTGTATGTTTACTTTTACTGTTTATTTTGTTCCTTTGATTGTTCATTGACCTTGCGAAATCATGACAACATTTAAAATGACTTCTCTTTGTGACATTAAACGTTCCATAAATGATATGAACTGTGATTTTTTTTAGTTTTATTGATAATCCCAACAAATGGAAAAGAACAAGACTGAATTCAGAAATTACGATTCCAATCCGGGTTTTTGACATTTCGAATTGAAAAACATCACAACACAATTCGATGTTCACCGATTTAACACATTCACGTGCATTTCCGAATATTTTAATTCGGAAAAATTCGTTTTAATGCGTTAGGTATTATTATGAATATATTTTATTACAAAAAAGAAGTAAAATAAATTTTACGTCCGTGATAGACATTGTTTACTTTCACATATATTATTACTACTTCGTTCCGGTGAAATTGATTACATTTTAGTTCGTGTTTTCATGCAAAACTTTTAGCCAATGTTTTGTAGGTTATTTTTATGTTCTGTTCACGTATTATATCGGATTAGAACGTACAAAATTTCAAAGAAAACTATCAAGAAACCGAAATAAAACGCATTCAATCCGTTTTAATTTTTTTTTCGTTTGTTGGAATCAAAATTAAGGAAATGTATTGTAGTTTGTATTGTGCTCTTTAAGAATCCTTAATTATATAATCCGTTTTTTCTATGAATTTGAAGATATAGTCACGCAAAATTCAAAAAGTATCATGGGACAAAACGGAACATTTCTTTTAATTTTAAGTGATGTTCATGTTGATTGTTCGGAATCAAATTTCTATCAGATTGTTCAAATTAATTTGTTACTCGGTTACTTATCACAGATAGCAAAATAAAAAAGAGTTCAGAATGGTTTCGAAGTGTGTTCTGAAAGAAGTCAGGCGTTCCACTTTCTGGGGGTTTTCTGAATATGATGTCGATATAAGATCTTTATGAACTCATGTTCACAAAATCCTCAGAAAGTGGGATATCTGACACATTTCGAAATCATTCTGAACTCTTTTCTATTTTTCTATCTGGGATATTATTCGGGTTTATTAATATTTTTCAATAAAATTAAACTCTGTTCTGAATTACATGTATTTATTACTTTTTCCCTAAAATATCGAATTTATTTCATCATTATTTAAAAATCCAATGAAAAATAAAATATTTCTATTTGCCACATGTTTTGGATTGCCCTGAAACGGTAAATTTTTCGTTTCGATAATTCAATAACATACACTATTATTATATATGTATAAGTGTGCCTAAACCAAAAAAAAAATTGACTAAAATGCAACCAAAATCTGCTTCGTCGGAATTATTTTGCATCATATTAGAAGTAAAAATCCGTTGAGATCAAAATCCTAGCTGATCCTTTTCTCGAGATATCGGCGTTTTCGTTTATTGAATTTTGCGCTTATTAATAAACCATCCAGTTTTAATATTTATAACTACATGTAGAACTTTAAAAAAACTTGCAATTAGTAGTAGTACTGAAAAATTGATTAAAAAATTTGTTAGTCACACTTTTGATTTGAAGAGTGATAAATTTCCTACTGGTGTTTGTTGGACTTGTCATTCAACTTTTTTGGACGCTGAACATTACGATACGAGTGCGCAAAACGCTAAAGAGTATGAGCCGTCGACATGTCGAAGAAAACGATGTTTGTTTAAATGGGCGTTTATGGCAATTGTTTATAACAAACATATAAATAAATACATTATTTCAATTGTTTACTAAATTATAGTACGTTGCCAAGTTTCTATACAGCATATATGCGTGATTCTCCGGAAACAGGGAATTTTCGTGTCTTTACGTTATATCTTACAAAAACTTTGACAATAAATTATTAAATTTCGATAGAAATGTTAAATGAATATCCCTGGCCCATGTTAATTTGAAAAAATAATACTTTTGTTACAAAAAACTGGTGTAAAATGACATTTAAAGACTAAAAGTAGCATTTTTGATATGTCCAAACCTCTAAGTTCAAAACTTTAAAATATTAGCGCTATTAAGAAACCGAATTATTTTAATTTATTCAAATAATATTTCTATAGTACAGCTCAAACTGTACAATTTCTCTCTGTATAATATTTAATTAAATCAATATATATACTTATAATTATTGAAATATTAATGTCTTAAGAAATTTCTATGAGGTAACGACAATGCGTAAACTGGTATAAATCAACTGGAAATAATTAACTTTTTTATTAAAAATTATGAGAAAATCAAAGAAAAAACACTACACTTTACTAATCCTACATAGAAAATATTGAAAAGAGAATATATTTACCTCATGAACAAGTAAAAACTGTATAAAAATACCACGTATTTTTATTAAATTAATTGTCGTCACCCGTCCTAATTTTGGTATTTTTATACAAACAGCAATTAAAAAACGATGAAAACTTAAAGATTAAAGGAATAAACGTTACTGGCAATTTGTTTTTTAATTTATTATTGTTTAAAATATGTAAAATTGGATTTTTTTACAAATTTTCATTGTCGTCACCTTCATTGTCGTTACCAAACATTTGGCGTATCAGCTACGAAACAAGAACAAAGTGTAACCCGTAGCAGAAAATATTTTTCAAATCATAAATAACATTTATATTCCTCTTAGACATTTATTTAAATATAATTTAAAAAACCACAAAATTAAACTTTATATTTATTACAACGTTATGAATCAAGTTTATTATGAAATAATATTATTTATTAAAATTATGAATATAATATTATCATTGTAGTTACTAATCAACGACACATTAACTTTAATAAATTTATTTTGTCTAAAACTTCTTCAAAAATTCATGTGTTTTTCTTAATTTTTTAATTATTACTTAATAAATAATTTTCATTTATTCACAAAAATGCACTAAATCAGATATGTACATTATGTTTTTGACTCTTTTGAGTTATTTTTTTCAAGTTTTTAATAAGCAATTGTTGGTTTATACAGCCGTATGAAAATGCGTCATAGTAAAAGTCTTCCCCTTTCCTTTAAAATAATTTTGTAGCGTGACTACTTTAACAATAACTTAACTTGGTGCTAATAAGCAAGAATCCATTTAAAAAAAACGAATTTACAGTAACTTAAAAAAAAAAATTTTCATTCTTGAAAATGCCCTGTTTTTGGAGAATCACCCATATAAACCTGTATAAAATTTAGAAAAAATCGAAAATATAACCGAAACCTAACAAAATGACAAAGGGCACTATCACCGCGCCTTAAAAGGTTAATCGTTGTTTTTCTTTTAACTGGAAAAATATGCATCATCCTTCGGAATCCCGAAGTCAAAAAAACTTCGAATACAAAATTTGAAGTCAATTGCCGATCACTTGGAAAGCAGAAAATAAAAAACAAAAAAGAAAGAATTAGCTTAAATTTATTTAATTTTATAACAATAATTAATGGATTCAAGGGAACAGGTTTAATACAAATACACTTGTCATTTTCAAAATCATAAATCGATTCACTGTCACTGAAGGTATTTAAAAAATCTCCTTCCCACTTCGAGAAAAAATTGAACGGCCTACTGCACTGATACAGTGATTAATTCGAAACGGGAACGAAACATTAACTTCTTAATTTCTATAATATTCTCATACGAGGCACAACTTCAAAGAAAAAGTTCGTAAAACTTTTCGTCTGCGATAAATGTACGGGTTGTTACTGAACCTGTTTCATCTTGCAAGGTCGTTATTGTTTATATTGTTTACTCTTATTGTGTGTTTGTTTCAAACAATATCGCAATTGCCATTTATGCGCCTTTCTTGCTACTTGCCTTCCAGTCTTAAAATGAGTAATGATAACGTCTTCTTTTAAGTTTCAAGACAGCAAGAATTATTTTTAAGACCATACTATTAATAACTAATTTAAGCCAAATTTTAAGTTAGTCCTGACTGTAAGACTTTTTTTTGTATAAAAGAAGAATCATAAGGGTTGGACACTAAAAATCAGGATATACTGATGATTATAGCTACGAATTTATGACGAAATCAGGAATAAAATCTAGAAATAAAGAATTAAATTTTGTGTTTGGATGTTATCCAAAAATGTACCAAAACAAGTAGCCGAAATATTTGAGCATTGTAACTGCATTGCCTAATTTCAAGCAAAATCCATCAATAGTTTTTAAACAATTATTGTAAACATGAAAAATAAACAGATAGTATTAAGAAACAATGTGGATAATTAAAATGTTGACTTACCTTTAGATGGCCTTGACAATTCCGAATTAAAAAAAGTTGAAAGGTAATCTTAAAAACTAATATAGGATATAACAACATCATGTTTAAATTTCACACCTTTATTATTAATATTGTCTTAATAATTTGTATTTCCTTAAATTAAAGCTTTACGAAAATTAAAATTCCTAGTTGCTTGCAATTCTCCGCCTGGGAGATCTGTTAAAAAAAAAACATATTAAACATTTCAAGCATCTGTAACGATAATTTTCTGCGCGCTGTACGTTAGCAATTAAGTTTTCTTGTGCAATGAAAACGCTGCACCTCTGGATATAGTGAAAGTCCAAAAGTTACCGATAACGACAGCGACATTCTCCTTCGTTACTGCTTCTCGATAAGAGGTCGTTGAATCAATAGTAGACAGGTAGCACTTGCCCGTTGATCTTTTCGCTCGATCGGACATCCTCAGACTGGTTGTCACCATCTAAGGTCACCCAGGGATGTCAAGGTCGCTGACGATTTGACCTGCATAAAAATGTTAAACCATCCTTATGCGTGTCCGTTTTCGACCTTGAATGTCATTGAAATTAGTTATTCGACATCAGTTGTTAAGTAGCATCAACCGGCGAATCTGCCTTGGGTTTGAACAACAGATCTGGATTCGTGGCGCATCCTGGACACGTGTGCAACGATTCGTGAATGAAGATTTCGCAGTCCACGCAAAATGTCTGCGTGCATCTCTCGCATACGTACACCTAAAACAAATTGTTCCTTCAAAAATTACCCGAGGCAATGGTTACTATTACATATTTAAGTGTCTTTCAAAAGCTCGTATAATATTTTATCATAAATAATTTTTTCTTTAAGAATTATTATTTATTGAATTTATTCATTTAAATGAAATTATGCCTTTATAGATTCACATAAACGTCAAAACTATTTAAATGCGACAAATGAGCGAGCGTAGGGTCCATTTACCTTATCATTTTAAGAAAGTTTTGTGACTTGAAAAGTTTTCAAATAAATTACGAATTCAATGAGGGCCATTTACCTGCTTTCTTAGGTCCCAATTTGTTGAAATTTTCTTTTATACGCCAATTTTAAATCCACATTTTACACAAGGAAAATATATTGTAACAAGTGATATACTCATTGTGCTTACCTTCTTATCCAAATCATTGAAACTTTTTTGACACGCATAACAAGATTTTGGGGATCCTTCGTAAGGCACCTCCTGGAATGGATTAATTGGGAATAAATAGTGATAGGATCTCGCCAAATGTGGAGCTGACACTAATGTAAGTCCGCAAGCTCGACACTCCACGGGTAACTCGCAATGTTTACTGAGGCACTGGGGGCACAAATATCCTGGATTTGTGATCTTCGAAAATTCATCTGTACTATCGGCATGACTGAAATGAAAATTACAACATATTACAATAATTCTTTGAAAATGCACTTTATTTGTTAGAAGTGTACCATATCATAATGTGCATTGAATCTAAATAGAAATGTCTCAAGAACAAACATTCATTATAATTTTGAGATATCAACAAAACATTTTACTCTTAATCTAATATTCTTCTAATTCATTCAATTACGGAAAAGAAAGTACAGTTGATACGGATAAAATTTTTGAAATGAAAGAATGATAATGGGTCTTCAATAGTTAATAGACTCTTTCTGTTTAGAACAAGAATTACAAAATCTTTTAATCACATTGGCCCACAAAAACATAAAAGTGGTCTGGACTTTTAACCAGACCTACTAGTCTCTTTGTATTTTGACGAGCTGAATCCGAATCTGAAGTCCATTTAGCCCGTACACTCCCCTGTTTCGAGTAAAAAGCAAAAAATGCCATTTTTCGCCATTTTTTGCGATTTAGATTCGAATTCAGCTAGTCAAAATACATCAATTAATTTATTTAAAATAAAATTATTAAATAAATTTTGAGTACATTAAATTAATCAATTAATTTATTTAAAATAAAATTATTGTATAAATTTAGAGACTAGTAGGTCTGATTAAAAGTACAGACCACTTTTATTTTTTTGTGGGCCGGTGTTATCAATAATACAAATTTTAAATTAATATTGTACCAAATCTTACATAAATTAAGTTTTTCGTAAGTACAATTAAAAAATAATTTAGTGTTGTCTGAGTTTTAAGTAAAAATTATGTTGAAAATATTCACAATACTGCTGATGCACTTCTCAAAGAGCATTCGAATAATCAAGTGAAATACGTTTTTTTATTTTTGTTTTAGCTTTGTCAGCTTTAAAATATTCTCTTTTAAATGCATAACGAATACGACTTAAAATAACAATAACAATCATTTAAATATCAGAACCATCAAACAGTCGAGAGAAATCATGTGATTTTATTTCGTAGTAACACTTCTAAATACTGTATAATTTCTGTCCAAACAAAATTTTTATCGAACCAAAGTAATGCATCAGCTTAGCCAGTATAGACAGAGATGCGGGCACTTTTCGTTTAAAGCTGTTTTTGACAACGTTTTAATCGAGAATCGAAAAATCTGAAACGTACGTTTTTTAGTACAAGGTTTCACGAAAAAAATGAGTTTTCAGTTATTGCTCTACGACTTGTAGAAGTTGACTTGAAGAAGACTTGTATAATAATCCAAAGAAAGTCAAACAAATTTTGAAATGCGAATTTCTCGTCAAATTAAAATGTAACAGCGATAAAAAAAATTACACGATATTCTATGTCACTTAAGCTATATATAATAATAATAAATAATAATAAAACATCAATCAGACCATTTTGATTAGAATCGTAAAACTAAAAAAATTAACGATTTTTTAAATATTTTCGTTAATTGAACATTTAAAACCAAAGGAGCTACTTTTTGCATTTTAAGAATTTACATACCCAATGTACATACTTTAGTGAAGGCGCCGTGCTGTTCAATTTTGTTTTTCGCACAATTTACTAATATGCCTGAACTATTCCCTTTTAGCCCGTTAATGCCAAAGTGAATAGAAAATGCAGGCCAACATCAACCTATTGAATTAAATTTGGAAACACTCAAACCTACCATTTTCGATTCAGCTCTTTCCAATGGAGATTAGAAAATTTTAAAGGATTTGAAATATTTGACATTTTTATATAATATCTTGTTTTGAATTAACGAAAATTAAAAGATGCACTGGTATAATTTACAAAGTCAGATCGAAATGGCCACTACATTGACAAATTTCTTTTTAAAATTTAACCAATTTTTGTTAAACTCCACTTTATAGAAAATTTTCTAAGGAAAATTATATTTTGGAATAAGCCGAATAAGTCGAAGAATACCGAATTTTTTCTGAATATATTGTTACAATTCTGTTTTTTTTTCGAAAAAATGAATTTTTGAAATAATCATAAAAAAATATTTAAACTTTTTTTAGTTTTCAAGACGAATAATTTATTTTCTTAAAAACTATACATTAGGGAAAATTTTCTTACAGCAAAAATGCCTTAGTATTGGTTAACAAATACTCTCTTTTTCATGCTAATACTCAATACTAATTTTTTCAAATTTTTTAAACAACTGTTTTCAAAATTTCGATACATCAAATTTTTGGGACGTCATTGCGTGTCAAAATAATTGTAACATTTCAATCTGAAAAAATTCGAGGGTATTCGTTGACTCATTCTAAAATATAATTATTCATAGAAAGTTTTCTCAAAAGTTTACACGAAAAAAAAATGTTTTAATTTTGAAAAGAAATTGATGAATCTGGTAGCCATTTTGGATCTGGCACATAAAATTGCAGATATATATCAGTGTATCTTTTAAGTACAGCTATCTAGAGTGCGCACATGTAGCACATGTTGGCTCATTCTAAACAGTATAAAAAAAACTCGATATTTGTAAAAAATGCGCTCTGAAAAAACATGTCTTTTTTTTAAATTGTATATGTCAAAATCATATAGAAACGTCGAAGTTTTTAAATTATTCTCACGACCATTCCAATTTGATTCATTGGTAGAATCTGGTAGGTTTTATTTTTTTGTTTAAATTCATTTCATATCGGAAATAAGCGTTAAAATTAATCGGCACATTCGGGTATTAATGGGTTTATACAACCCAATCATGCCCAATCAAACGAAAAATATTATTTGCATTCAATTTTATAACTTTATATGAATTAAACAAAGTGGAATGTTGCCCTGAAGAATATACTTTGCGTCGATATCACGGCCAGAATACCTGCTTATAACATTGATTTTTCAGTATAATTAAGCAAAATTACCTTTTTTTCGTTTTGATTTTGTAGAAAACCATAAATCTTAATGCTATAACTGTATTGCGTGATTCAGGGAAGTGTCCCAATGTCCGCGTCGATACTTACCCTTGAAATAAGGGCTGTATTCCTTTTAATCAATATGACGGTTTTGTCATATTTATTTTGTGTTAGGACTCGTCTACATGTCCGTTTATAACTACAAGCATTTTTACAACGCTTATTAAAAATTATGATTTTGGGAAATTCGCAATGTTAAATTCATCATCGTGAAAGGACGCATCAGATCAAAGCATATAATGCGTCCGAAAGAAACATGTTCTTCCAATTATGAATAACATATAAAAAAAATACATTTTTATTAAAAAAAATGGATTGATTCCATAAAATAGAAAGAAAAACACTGGATTTAAATTGACGACTATTCGAAAGACCGCGATGAATAAAAGCACTTTTATAATTGTGTGTGAATTTGATGTTGAATGTAATATAATATTGCAAGGGGAAAAAAGTAAATTACAGGTTTTGTGGAGGGTTATCAGATTTTAAAACAATTGAGAATTTAAAAAATTGCAAGGGTCTAAATGAAGGACAAAAAAATCTTTTACATTTCGACTCTTGTTAGAGTCCTTTTCAGAAAGTATTAGACTAAATACAGGCTATACAATGTTTGTATTAGGGCTTAAATACTGGGAAAATAGGAACCGTTTAATTACGAATAGTTTAATTAAAAATTGTCTAGAGAAGCGAGTAGTAAACTTTCGGAAGCTTTGATACTTCGACTCTAATGTCGACTGCATTTCTGTCTTTTTTTTTCTGTAGTAATTTTCCAAGTGCCCTCGTTTTCTCCAATTTTTTTCTTTTGCAAAAATTTCAGTGTGTATATAGTCAAACTCACGTCCAGTTTCCTGTCTATGATGGGTTAGAGCAGTAAACTGTTCAGATTTTTTTGCAAAAATGTTTTTATTTTATGTTTTATTTTTTTTTTATTTATTTTTTATTTTATTTTATTTTGTTTTATTTTATGTTTTTATACGCTAAAAACGTATTTTTACAGGTTTATACGTCTGCCCGATATATGATTTATTGCACTGAAGACAAGGAATTCTATAAACAATTCCACTTTGTTTTTTGAAGAGTAAGTTGTCTTTTCCCAGTTTTATTTGTGCAATATTATTTTTAAAGGGTGTAGAAACTATTCTAACATTTTGGTGCTCTGTAAGTATTTTTATGTAAGGGCAACTAATCGTTTTTATTCAGGTTTCAAATATTACTATTGTGAAACTTTTTATTTGTCATCCACATCCGGATGAAATTATTTTTTGTTACTAATTCTTAGTTTCATTTTATTTGGAGGACCTTATTTATAAGTCCTCAGAGATAAAAGGTTCAATACATTTTTAACATCCTTTTTTATGTATAGTGACCGATTATATCAAGAAACCTTTTATATTGTATAGAGAAATGTTTCTGAAAATTTATCGTTAAAATCAGTCAAAATAAGTATTGGATTTAAATATCCAAGAAGGCTTTCATGTCATCCATGTCGAATATTTTTTAATCCAACTTCTTTTTCAATTTCTAGGAGATTTCGAATCAAACTTACCACATGCAGACAGTCATAGTAGAATCTGTGGATGACGAATGAAGGGCGTGATGGGGGAATCCCATCTTGACTAGAGCAGAGTCCAATCTCAAAGCAGCTGGCGGAGGATCGATATAGGCGTTCAAAAATTCCTTAAAATGTTTGTCGTCCAATACCACGCTATGTTCGCCGCCAGTAGCCAAGGCCAGTCTTTTGCAAACGTGCAATTCAGCAGCCAGGCCGATCACACTACATCTCACTCCTTCAGTCTTGTAACTCTACAATAAATATATATTATTCAAAAACGTCTACATATTTCATACATAAATTTTACATTTAAAAAATAATTCCCAGTGATCAGAGAATTATTCTACAAAAAAACGTAATGTTCAGAATATTCCTAGGAGGGAAGCTAGTGACATCTGTTTCAGAGAATCGCAACGATGGATGAAGGAATATTTTAGCCAGTCGATAATCTACTGGTCAGCACGCCAGAAGATTCTTGTCGGAAGTAGGGTTAGGTTTATACCTTCGGCATCCTGGTCCATACGTAAGTCACTTTTTTCTATTAATCAAATATATTTTTAATTTGCACCGGTACAGAATTTAAAAACGGATATTGGCAACGAAATTACAAATAAAAAATATCTTTCAATTCTTCATATTTCTATTGTATTAACGTAACGACGCAGTCAGTATCGTAATATTGATTTATCATATATCTACTTTTTATGCTCTATTAATAAGAAATTTCGTAATTGGTTTTTAAATAATCATACCACATTCTAATAATTTTAAAACGTACACGAGATTTCTAATACGATTATTCTGTGTTCGATTAATCGAAGTTCAACATCTCATTTGATATCGAGTATACATTTCTTAAGACCGTGAACAAGAAATTGTTGGTAAACAATTATTTTATTTCATTGTGGAAATAGTTAATAAGCGATAATTATATTTATATTTACATTATAATTACATTTCAAAACATCGTACACATTTTACATTACACTGATCACTTAGTAATTAATGTCTTCCTTTCCTTGTTTATTATACAGGTAACTTTCATTCATATCGAAATTTTATTGTATTCTATCGATGTGTTATTGTCATTATAAAATATAAACTAAACAAAGTGAAAATAGTCTAAAGTTTTGCCCTTAAAAAACAATAATCTTCTTTCTCGGAACAATTAAAAATGTGCACAATTAATTTTTTGTACAATTTTTAAATAAAAACAGAAATGTATCTCAATTTTATTATAGATTATTTCATAATATATTTTTACAAATAAAAAATAAATTAAAATAAATTTTGTGCACAATTTTGATTTAACAAATTCGAATTTTGTCACAAAACCATTCAAAATAAGTTTTATAATTGTTAAACATATTTTTTTTTTGCGGGGCTTAATTCATTCATCTTTCTTAAAAATTGAGACATTTCGTCTGTAAGTATTATAAAATCTACAGACGACGGAACTCCGATAATTAAAAAATGTAACATAATTAACCGCCATTTTGGATCTTCAATATCAAAATAATGAAAATATTATATCGTATATTTTTATTACAAAAATTATGCAACTTTTACATATTTGTCGATTAATTAAAATTACTTTCTTTAGATAAAACTTTATAAAAATGGATTTGTCGATATTAATACCAATTTAGATTTTTTCGCAAATTTTAACCAAGTCATTATAAAAAGGGACCTAGAAAATAGTCGGCAAGTTTCTTGTTATTTTTTTTTCACCGAATTTGTACTATTTTAGGGCGTTAAGTTTTAATTACATCAATTTTTAGGTTTAAAATGTCTCTTGTTTTGTTAGAAACTAATTAATAATAATAATAATAATTAAAATATTACTTTCGCGTCATAAGCGTAAAAAATCTTACTTAAAGCCAACGTATTTGTTAAGTTTGTACATTTAAAATAACACTGGATTCAATTTAACCAAATTAATAACATTTTATAAAATTAATTAATAAATTAGAAAATGCTAATTAGCAAATAAATCTATAAAGACATGAATAATTGTTACCAATAACTGTAGTGTCATTTTAATCGCGACATATCCACTTAATTGCTATTTATAATAAATTTTTCTTTTACTATTGAGAAATTATGGGGAAAATATAATCCCTAGTGAGTGACAAGATTACTATTAAAAACCCGCTTTCAGCATCTCTAAAAACTGGTTTTAACAACTTGAAAAGTGCTAAACAATAATTTATATAAAAGAAATGTTATTCTACGAGTACTGAGAAATTAATAGAACATGAGATAATATCCGCAGTATCGAATATATAAAAAAACAAGTATTTTCAGAAAAACGTAGTACCGTTTTGCTGTATCCTAATTTATAATCCTTCCAACAACAGCTGAGTAACGTTAAAGAAAATAAAACTGAAAAAATGCAATCCCGTGAAAAATGCAGTGATGTAACCCCAGATAAGAATCGCGATAAGCCGAGTGTCGTTTCAAATTTTAAAAATCATTATTTTCTCAATATATCTATTGAAGGATATCTATTTACACGTCAATTAAAAAATTAAAGTTACTAAAATATTTCTGTATTTATTCAGTTTTTATTTGCATGTATTATTAGAAAAGAAAAATTCGAGAAGTAATAAATGAACAAAATTGTGCATCTTTTGTGACGTAACTTACTCAACCTGAATTACGGATAAGTTAAATCTTTAATCCGTTGTATTACTTTACGATTATGATAGTTGTAAACAAATTTAAAATGAGATAATAGATGTTAGTAATCTGCACTCTTTGCTAATGAAATATTAATTATAGTTGTTGATTTAAAAAAATGAAGCATTAAAGGTATTCGTGAATACAAACAATTCAATTCACCTAATAAGTCTAATCAGCAATTATTGTCACAATCTCTAATTACATTATGGAATAATTTATCATCTGTATTAGTTATACTTTTAAACGCATAAATCACTCATTATCTAAGACTCAAACAAATGCGTGGGGACTATGTTTTAAACTTGAATGCAATATACAATAAAAATAAAGACCTTGGGGATATGATTGCAAATTATTGTTAAATATATGTAATTGATAAGTGATAGCTTATTTCCAATAATTTATTGTAAATCATTGACAATTAATAAAAAAGAAGCATTTTTACTCCGTCTATATTTTTCTAGAAATTGCATTTAATAAGCATAAACTAAAGATCAGTCATGGTGTAAGTAGATGTAATCTGCACGAGTGTAGATTTAACATAATGGAAAGTGTTCTTTGAAATTTGAATTCTTCCGCCAAAAATTCTTTGAAGGGAGATAATAATAAAATGCCGCATGTAAATACAAAATAGCTAAGAAAGTTATGGATTATAAAATCATTATATTTTAATATTTTAATTACTTTCATGAATGTTGTATTTTGAAACGATATTACCAAAAATAACAATATAATATTCTATAACAATAATTACAACAAAACATAAAATTAACATTTATTGATATTTATCACAAACATATAAACATACAAAGAGTGGGGCAATATGCAAAGCCGACAGTCAAAAAACCGACAGACAAAAAAGCAACACTTCAAAAATTTCTCTATTCGATTTTTTATTTTTTGATTTTTCTTTTTTCGATTGTCGTTTTTTTTACTGTCGGCTTTTTGATTTGTCGGTTTATCGACCCTATGCAAATTATTCCATTCCCAAACCTTATTGTTGGATTTAAATGTATTAAAAAGTATATTTCAGAAATTGTTGTCAAATTAGTGTCATTCAAAATGAGTAATTACGGAGCAGTTATGTCATCAGGAAATGTCGGTTATGTCATAATTTAATACAGACGCGAAATGCAAAATTACTATAATAACATAATAATGAAATGTTTTATGGATGAAACTATACATACAAAAATACTATTAAAACTATTATATTAAACGAAAAAAAAATAAGATCACTTCGAATTGGAAAACGTCACAACCTAATTCGAAGTTCATCGATTTAATACTTTCACGTGGATTTCCGAATATTTTTGAATTTGGAAAAATTCGTTTTACTGAATCGGATTTATTATATATATTTTTGTATTATTAAGAAAAAAGAAAAACAAATGTTACGGCCATGACAGGCATTTTTTACCGACACATATATTATTATTACTTAGTTCCGGTGGAATTGTTTACATTTTAGTTCATGTTTTCATATAAAAAACTGCTAGTTTTTCAAACAATGTTTTGAAAAAATTGAAATGAAAATGGTCCAGAAACCGAAATAAAATGTATTTAATTCATTTTAATTCTTTTTCGTTTGTTGGGTAGAGGTTAGGTTATCCCCAATATAAAATAACAAAATATGATAATACTTCATTCTTATTGCTCAAGATACATTTGATGAAGTTGTCAAGAAAAAGCTTCAAAATAATGAGACAGAAAGTAATTATTTATTTAAATGAAACCACAATTTTTAAATATTTAATTTATTAATGTTCTCTAGTAATATTCTGCAGAAATACAAGTATCAAGTATAAAAAAATGAATCTTCAAAACAAACTGGAAGTCACAAAATGATGGTCAAAATATAACATAAAAGCATACGGGCAAATCCACCGAGCCGTGCGATTTAAAGATAAAAATATAAACATTTTTAAATTACGAGCACCTAATTTTTTTTATATGTTAGTATTCAGGAACAAAATTTGCTTTGCGTCAATCGGTTTTCATTACTGATGAAGGAATTGTAGTTAAGAGGATTCTAAAGTGCTCCGACGATAAGGTAGAGATTTTTACTAAAAACCGTAAATTAATAATGTCTGAATTGATTTTTCAAAATTCTGTCTTTGTAAAGGTAATTTTAACTACTATAGATGGTTCCCTACAAATTTTACCAAAGACATTAAGTGAAAATTGACCGAGAATTTTCTGAAATAAGTAAAAATGGTTTATTTTATACATAATTAGCATTACGTCACAATAATATTAATAACAATATGCATTTAAAATAATTGTTACTTTATAATTGTTAAACAATCTATGATTGTACTATTAAAAAAAAGTCATTCACGATTATAGGTGCACAAATAATTATTCTGGCGGCTTAAAGGATTGTTCTTTTTATGGGGTTATAAATTCCAGGTTTTAAATTTTTTCATGCGTTTTGGAAGATAAAATATGGCCGACATATTGAGCTGAATTCGTTGCTTCTTATCCAATTTGCACGGGAATTTTATTTATGGGGGTTTTGCGGTCGCTGATCACGATTCTGATGAAAAACTTTATAAATGAAATTCTTTAACAAGCTGGATAAGAAACTACAAATTCAGAGGAAAATATCGGCCATATTGGTGTTTTTTAAACTTGAACACATTTTTAAGTAATAATTTGTTTTTTTTTTATATCACCATATAAAATGTTGATAAAAAATCTATCAATTTCATATGTTCAAAAATTGTTGGAGTCCAAATTTATATCATCTAGAGAGCTCTAAAAATGTGGCAAAATCAAAATGAAAGGCGAAGATAATAGAATTTGTTTTTCTCTTGAACTAGAATTTGAGAATCAATTACATTTTTTAGATATTATAGTTATTAATAATAATGGGAAATTATTGACTGATTGGTACCATACAAAAACATGTTAAAGCATATATCATCATTTCTATTCAAAGCATCCTGTTTGTGAAAAAATTGGCACTGCTCATAGTATCTTAGACAGAGCAAAACTGCCGTACAAAAATTAAAAAAAACACATGAGTGCAAAGCAGATGATTTCGAGCAATTAACGACAAAAACGGTATTCACGAAGAACATTGTGATGGATTCCAAATTTACTTCGACCCAGACTAAGTCTGGACGAAGTATTGAATTTGGTCACTTCGGGCAAAAAAATTACCCTATAGTTTTTCATCAAATGTCGACGTTTCAGACCCTAAGGAACCCAAATATCAACAATAAAAAAATTTGTGTCTGTGATCTTGTACGTACGTCCCGTTTTTTTGTCTCGCGATAACTCGCGAACAGATAAGCGTATTGACAAAAATTTTTTGTTAAAATACGCGTCTTGGCATAACTTAGATCTGATTAGATTTTGGGGCAGATCCACCCGTCCATTACTACAAAAAATTAGCCCCAATTAAGTTTCTTCGTAGTTTTTTGCATTTATTTTGAAAAATACAAATTTTATTAAAAAATGTTTCAAACAAAAAAGATACAGCATGAAATTCGCTACAAAAAAGGTTATATGCATTTTCTTCCTAAAGTCAACGATAATGCCATAAAAACTGGTTTAAAATGCTTATGACTATTGTCTGAAAAAGTATTGAATTTGGTCACCTCGGCAAAAAAATTACCCTATAGTTTTCCATAAAATTTCGTCGTTTCGACCCCCTACCCCCAGGGGTAGTCTTCGCCAGCCTCTCGGGCGCGAAGTTCTTTTACGCCCTTGATACGAAAATAACTATTTCGATATATCTAAAAGATGTCTTATAGTATCTAAAAGATATCCGTCAGAGATCTTTTCGAGACTTTCAAGATATCTTTGACGAATGATATGTATATATATTGTATATATAAGATCATAATGATACAGACAGTAATTAGTAAAACACAGTAAACATGTAATATGCATCGAATAGTCTATTACAAGTGCTTGAAGTAAGTGTTTTGCAACTTTTATTTATTAATACTTCGGCTGGCCTGTTGTCGGGGTCGAAGTTTTGAAAATGCTCATTTTCAATTTTCATACATATAAGAAACACTATATTGTTGTAACATATCTATCGAAGCCACTTGCACCTAAATATGATTGGACCCCCAAATATCAAATTAATTTTATAATATAATTGAAAGCTTTTAGTCAACAAACGAGTATTAAGGAATAGCCGACTCTCCACTGGGTCGAAGATTCTGAGCGAGCGAAGCGAGCGAGGCACCACGCCAACACTAGTTTATCATTTGAAATTTGCTATGTTGGTATATTTTTTGCGCCCAAAATGAACTTAACGGATATTATCGTTTAAAATATGCAAAAATTGAAACTAAAAAAACGGTAGTCCCTTGCGGTAACTTTCTTCGCAAATTCATTCCAACTCAAACCGATTATACGGGGGAAAACACGTTAGGCACTACCGATTTTTGTTTTTAGAAGGTTAATAAAAGAGCGATTTTCAAGAAACTGTGATATTTTTAATGATATGTTCTTCTCTGATGTTTTCCTAAATCTCTTCTGGTTTTTTTTCTATTTATTTTTTTTATTATTTAACGGGCGGGATTGCCCTTTTCACCGTTTTTTTTTGCATATTGTATAATTGTAACATTTGCGAGAGCTGCAGATCTACTTAAGAGATGGCGCCATACTTCACATTTGTGTATGAAATGTAGGACTGCAGAAACCTAAACGAAGTACAGTCGCGGTCAGATAAACAATATTTTTGAAACGTAAACAAACAACATGGCTCGGCATACCAACAGTACCATACTAACAATAAGCAATTCTTCCGAAATATATTTTTTAGACAATCTTTTTGTAATAAGTCTCAAAAGATGTGATTTAAGCGCTCCTAAAAAATTAATTGGGACTATAATGTCTTTAATGTCTAAATTAAGTAAATTTTGTTCGAATTCTTGTATAAAATTCTGATGTTTGTTAAAAAAAAGTGGTGAATAAAAAGTGGTAAAATGAGAAAATTTGTTATGAAAAACGTGTTTAGGAAGAAATTTATTTTTTTTACATCTGAGAAAGACAATTCTCCTCATAACTGATGCCGCAAGTTTGTTGTTTAAAATTTTCCATTCCTGAAGTAGCAAAGAGTCTCCTTTCCACAATTAAGATAAATCCAATTATAAAAATTATTTTCTTCTTATACAGATGTAGTATTATATTAAAATAATTAAAGTTTTCTTCTTCTCTGATGTTTTCCTAAGTGAAAGATCTCTTCTGTTTTTTAGGCAGTCTTTTTGTAATGAGTCTCAAAAGAATTGCGCGCTCGTAAAAAGTAATTTGGTCTACAATGTCTTTAATTTTTAAATTAAGTGTAGATATTGTTTAAATTCTTGCATCGAATTCGGATGTTTGTGCAAAGAAAGCGACGAATAAAACTTGATAAAATAAGAAAATTTGTTATGAAAAATGTGTTTAGGAAGGAATTGATTCTTTTAACCACTTTACTGGTAATGTATCATATGTGTACAAAAAAAGTGCCACGACTGGTAATGTATCATATATGTACATTTTTACTAAATAACTTCCACAATTTTCAATGAAATTGCACGAAATTTGGCATGCTATAGTTTCTTAGATCGCTGAATACGAATCTGGGGTCACCGAATCAAAATTCAATATGGCGGTTCCAATATGGCGGGTACAAGCCATATGCTTTTGAAGCAAATTTTTTTCTGTGTCTGGAAAACGGCTGAAATTTGTTACTCGGGGGTGTTTGGGGTCGCTGATTACGAATCTGACCACAGATTTTCAAAATTCCAAATGGCTGATCTAATATGGCAGACGAATTTTTAAAAATTCGTCGGATTTGCTTGAAACTTGTCAGTTGGGGATTTTTGGGGTCGTTGATTACGAATCTGATCTCAGATTTTCAAAATTCAAAATGATATATCCGAGATGGCAAATAGAATGTGCGAAATGAATGTTGACCTTACCTTGGCGGACTCAATTTTGAATATTTCATAAAATGAAAAAATGATTTGGTTGACCTCCACCGTTAGCTGGTTAATTATAATGACCGTAGAGTGCACCACGAGGAGGTAGTGTGAGGATTTTGCACTCCATTTTTTGTTTCTTTTTTATTTATTTTTTTTTTTATTTTTTGTATTTTAGTTGTTTTTTGTGGTTCCTTTTTGTATTTTTGATCCGCTATTTTGAATCTATAAACTAATGCACACTTCAAATTCATTTGATGTCATGTTCAGATAAGCATATTTCTTGTGAAAAGAGATGTTTCAATATTGTTTTATTTCATCCGCCAGATTGGATCCACCATTTTGAATTTTTAAATTCTGAGATCATATTCGTATCCAGCGACCCCGGAAACCTCATATTTAACATTCTCATTGAAAATTGATAAAGAAAAATGTATACTTTAAAAAAATGTACGCACCATATGGGGGGGGTGAAGAGGTGGTGAAGGAGGACGTGAGTTTTTTTACGTTAAATGATATTTTTTTTATGAAATGGACCCATGTTTCACAGTTTCTCGATATCTTAAAAACTGGCTCGTACCAGTTTTGGAAATTTTTATTTGAAAACGGCTACCAGTGAAGTGGTTAATGATAATTCGGCGCATTACAAAATGTAAAAAATTTATATTTTTTCATTTTCTTGTTACATATAGGATGTGTAATGTGTACGTAGAGTAAAACAACTACTAGTGAATTATGTATAGAATTATAAGGAAAATAAACATTTTTTAATATGGCGGTACGGACCAGATTCGGTGGTACTGACATTCAATGGATTAAGCACAGCAGCAACCGTTTATGTTCATTAACAGAAAAGTAGACAGACATAAAAAAAATAATTTTAATTATTAATAACTATAAATATAAATAATAACCGTGTACTATTTTCCTAGATAACAAATGGACAAACTAAGACAATTGAAATAATTGGTAAAATTATCATTTCAATTTAATTTTTAAATTTTTATTAAATAATACACAACAGTTACAGACAAATTGCTAATAATTTCATTAATTATCACAGTATTTTCCTGTATATATTCATCGTTATGATTCATAAAAATATGTATTCTTTATTTGATACGAAAAAACAAAGTAAATAACGTTGAAAATTAAATTACATAAATTTTAATGGAAGAAATAAAGATTTTAATAAATACTTAATTTATATCAATAAATAAAAATAAAAATATTTTTTGCATATATGTCAAACGATATTTTGTTATGCAATGCGCCTAAAATGCAAATGAAATCGTTAAAAATGACGTAAAATCAAATTTTATTACGGAGAGTAAAAAAAAATTGGAAAAAGTTTCACTATTTTAAAATAAACACACAATTTATACACTAAATTTCTGTATCAAACCAATGTACGTACAATATAGAATTGACTCATATGTATACTTTTCTCAAATCTTTACATACGAATTTCGTTTTATTGCATGAGGTTTTTTTGTTCCTTTTCTCTATATTTTTCTTCAGTTTCGCTATATCTCGTTACTTTTTTGTACCTGGAGGCATTTTGTAACAAAATTACTTCAATTTTACGGCAGTACTAACTTTGGCGGTATTAACAATTTATGTTTATGATTATTTTATACAATAATCAGTGCTCATAAGATATTTTCCGATTGCATTATGGAAGTTCTAAGTAACTCACATGTTTACATGACAGGAGCTTCACTCAAACAAAGGACCCCGCACAGACCTTATGGAAATTGGCTTTCGGTGGATTCTCTTCAAACTGCAGGAAAATGTTGTTCATACCAAGCTGATCAAAAGTTCTCATGGCCATAACTTCCGTTAAAGCAGGATTTTGGCTCTATGAACTCTTAAAGGTCGGTAATTTGCGATGAAACGAATCATTTCTTATAGCATACAAATTATACATATTTCCTCATCAGCGTTTAAAATAGTATTGAAAAGGGTACTCAGAGGTGTTCGGGGTCTCTGATTACGAATTTGAGCTCAAAATGTGAAAATTCAAAATGGCGGAACCGACATGGGGGCCAAAAATAAGAAAAATTATTTATTTAATGAAAAAGGTCGACTTAACTAGAATGATCATATTCGCGAGCTTGCATCGGTCGTAAGGTGGCCATTTGTGAAATAAATCTAACCTTTGTAAAAATCGTTGGTTTACATGTGACTAAAGAACTGAAGTTGTAATGTGCATTACAGAAAATCACTTGATAGCCCATGAGGAGATTTTATATTTAGTAACCACTTAAAATCATTATTCCCGAAATGTCAATGTCAGACATTCTTTCCATGAAAGTCCTAAATCTAGTAGGTTTTAATTTAAGGCAATTTTTGTAATAGAAATATTAAAATCAGATTGTGATACAGGATTGAATGATGAAAATGTACCTAGAAAGAATGAATAATTTAAAGAGTTTCTACATAATGTGAAGGATAAGATCATTTTCAAAAAGAACAATTCTATAAAACAGAATCATCAAGAATTTTCACAATTACTTATTTATCATACAAATGTTAGAAAGTAAGAAAGTATCGGAGTTTCCACGATCATCTTATGATGATGCAAGCTCGCCAACATGATTATTCAAATTGATTCGGGATAAATAGTTAATCCACATGGGACGAAAGAGTATACTCTCTTAGTCCCGAAAACGTTCCCGAAAACCCCGATTGGTCACCTTTTTCATTAAATAAATACTTTTTCTTATTTTTGCCCCCCCCCCCCCGTGTGGGTTCCGCCATTTTGAATTTTCACATTTTGAGCTCAGATTCGTAATCAGAAACCCCGAACACCTCCGAGTACCCTTTTTCAATACTATTTTAATCGCTGGTGAGGAAATATGTATAATTTGTATGCTATAAGAAATGATTCGTTTCTTCGCAAATTACCGACCTTTAAGAGTCCATAGAGCCAAAATCATGCTTTAATGGAAGTCATGGTCATGAGAACTTTTGATCAGCTTGGTATGAACAACATTTTCCTGCAGTTTGAAGAGAATCCACCGAAAGCCAATTTCCATAAGGTCTGTGCGGGGTACTTTGAGCATTACTTAAAAGTGGTACTGACCACAATTTTTTTTTTTGTAACCGATGCTTAAAATTTGGTGACGGTTTATGTCTTGAAAACGTTCAGTAATTGCTTGGATCTATGCTCATTTATTGCAGTTAACTTTTCATTGTACATCGACGTTTTATGAAATAGTCACACAAATATAATGCAAATATTGAAAAACTTGCAGATTCACATAATTATGCTTAAAACCGTAGACAAAATTCAAGTCTTTCTGTCCCTGGTAGAAATCTGTCCATTTTTTTGTTAAATTATCCATTTTTCCTACACCTTTAAACGGGAAAGACAGAAACTGGCCAAAAACTGGACTCATTTTCTACTATAAGGAAAAATGGAATAATATGTACTTGAAAGAATATTCTCATGTAACTATAACTAGTTACATGACTACTATTTGGTAGACCTTCGGATGAGCAGCCATTCGAAATCGAAAAAACGACAAGGTACACTTGATTTATTTCTGCCTCCTGAAAACGAATAAAATAATATAAATTGGCGCTCGGCCGTATCTTGGCCGCTACCTTGAAAACATAGCCAAAAATTGTTTTTTTTTTTCAGTTTTTTGCATTTATTTGGAAAAGTAAAAATCGGATAAAAAAAATGTTTCTAACAAAAGTTGTAGATCGTAAGATTCTGTACATAAAAGGTCCTATGCATTTTTTTCGTAATTGCAAAAGGAAGCTCGTAAAATAGGAACAAATATGACTAGTTGTATTCATTACCACCCCTACCCATGCATCATTTTCTGCACGCGCGCACACATACTCACTCTTGCAAGCACTTCCTAAGCTCACGCATTAAATTTTGAAGAGGAGGATATACTAAATTGTGAATTTCCAGAATATCCTCCTGTTTAAAATTTAATGCGTGAGCCAAGTAAGTGCTTGCGTGCTGGGGGGCTTTACCCCCAGCCTTCCTTTTTCTACTAGCCTAACCTACAACCATGCAGATACAGATAAGCTGAATAGCGTTTGCGGACTTTTGTTTCGGATTGCGAAAAAATGTATAGAACCTCTTTTGTACAGAATTTTTCCGACCTACAACTTTTGTTTGAAACATTATTTCATCCGATTTTTACTTTTTGAAATAAATGCAAAAAACTGAAAAAAACTCGCATTTTTTAGCTGTTTTTTTAAGATAGCGGTCAAGATACGGCCGAGCGCCAATTTCTATTGTCATATTCGTTTTCAGGAGCAAAATATACATCAAATGTACCTTGTCGATTTTTCGATTTCGAATGGGCTGCTCATCCGAAGGTGTACCTTGAATTTTTTTATACAAGATTCAAAGTATCCCAGTTTATTTTAAATCACCCATAATTATCATTTATTTGTTTAAATCATTTACTTGTTATTCATAATAAACTAGACACGCAACTATTATTTATTATATGTTTGTGTTGTATATACAAAGCATTTTAAATTGACTTGTTGTGATGATTATGTATTCCTAACTTCATATTGACTATTTTGTATATGGCTGTTGTATTATATATTTCTCTTTGTTTATTGTTTATTTATTTTGTGCATCTCTAATTTATTTTACCAACTATTTTGTACTTTATTTATTTCCCTTGTGTACTATATCATTTCCCTTATATATACAAACTATTTATTTTCCATACTGTATATTTCCATTGTTTGTCTATAATAATTTATTCCTTGAAGTTACCTTCCCTTATGTTATATATTTCTCTTATGTTATAATTTTTCCTTTCTCTGAGTTATATTTTTTCTCTATCAACTTGTCAAACATAACCTAAAGAATGAGGTTAACTTACGGATTTGCACGCGTTGGATGAACCCGTTCGTCTATGTTGTTTATTATATTATATTACGTTATGTTGTTTATTTTTCTTTATTAGCAATAATTTTTTCGATTATATTAAATTGTAAATTCGTTTAAAATGAGTTAAACATTGCAGAGGAAAAATATAACTTAAGGGAAGGAGATTCCATCTTCCCTGTCCCAATTGTATGACATAATTAAATACATAAATATATAAAAATATTAAATACATAAAATATCGTTTAAATTTTTGAATATTACAGTATTTACTTTCTCCACAAATAACTTTACTTTAATTATATCTTTGTCAAATATATTTAAATAAATCAATTTCTAAAAGGACTCTCAACTCACCGACAGCATAATTCTGTGTTTTGATAATACCAGCGACTTTTAAAGCAATTTCAAATAAAATAAAAAGCACTTTACAGATTTTCTGATCAGTAATAATGTTTATTATATATTAAAATTATAATATCGCTATTTTTTAATACATGACATATTCAAACAAATTTTGTATTCACTATTCTTTTTGAATTCGTAGTAATTGGTACATTTACCCAAGGTATTTTTTAAACTAAAACAAAAATAATATGCACCTAAAAAATAGACAATTTCGATTTTTTTTGACTCCTATATTGTATTCAAATTTTCTATCTTTCCTTTATACTTCCCCACATTTTTTTCAAAAATAAAATATTTTTATCACGCCTGAAATATAGCAACCGTGAGGAATGACAAAGCATAACGTAAGTTCAACAAGTGGCGACTTGCGCAGTTGCAATAAAAATTCGTCGATGCGCGCATATGAGCCACTTACTAACTTAATTCTTCAAACGTAAACACTTTAATTTAACACAATAAATCAACAAAAATTTGACATTGTCCAACTGTAAACTCCAGCAAATAAAAAAGAAACATAGAGTTTACTAGTTTCATTATCTAAGATGCGTAATTTCATTATTAAGAACTGGTATACGCGGAATAGTTGGAGTTCAATTTTATCGGATCGACGCCATCGAAGAAAAGGTGTCGTGGTCCTACGGGGTTGGATCTCAATCCAAACCCGGAATGAAATTTCCTAGAAACCAATCATTATCTCAGCTGACGATTTCACGCAATCTGATAAGGTGAACTTGTTATAGTTTCGCTACTGGGACCCTCCCGTCAGTCAAGACAGGAAGCGCTCTGAGGAAGGTCGTCAATTGTCTTTGGATTTTTCAAGTTGGCAAAAATGGCACGAGATAAGAATCTGCTGCTAGGTGTCAGCGATTATTTTACCGAGGACACGTTAAAAAGTATTTTTGCTAAGAACAATAATGTCAACGAAAAGGACGTCCAGATACTATCGTGGGATTTTGGAGATGCTAGTAAAAAGGGCGATAGTTATTTGTCCACTGTTAATAGAATACACGTAACTGGAACGACTAAAGGCAAACCGGCAGAAATTAAATTGGTCGTTAAATCGTTACCGAAGAACATGGCTAGACGGAAAACCTATCGGAGCACGGAATTCTTTTATAATGAAATCATTTTTTACACTGAGGTATTATTTTAAGTTAATTTAAAGAGTTTAATTCTTCATTTAATTAAACAAATTTGTAGTAATAGAATCAATTCAATTCTAAGGATTAATCTGGAGATTAATTATTAATTTTATGAATTTAGTAATTATTTTATATTTAATTATAATCAGAATATGAATTAAAACAGTAAAGACTTAACTAAAACACTAAAACACGAAATATATTTAATTTTTATAAACATTTGTATGCATATTTCTTAAAAAAATATGTTCCTTGAGTTTTTTTAAAATGTTATTAAACTAAACGTGAATGTATGAAATTTCATAATATTTTAACTTTTTAATTTATTACTGATAAATATTTCAGATATTCTTCAGTTTTTTAAGAAAAATCAATTCTCTAAAATCAGAATTTTTAACAATTATTTTAGTTTAATTTAATTAAAGCGTTTAATTAATAACATTGTTTGTTACTGACATTTTTTTTTAGTATAAATAGTTGAAATTTTTAAATACTTAATATACTTTATTCAATGATACTTTACTTTCTGCAGAAAATAATTCAATATTTCCTCTGACAAAATGATTTTTTAAAATAATTATGACAACTAAATATAAAAAATAATTTTTTTTTTTAAATTAAATGAACTTTTAAAGAAATTTATTCACTGTTAAACAGTTTAAATATTTTTTAAGACATAATAACTAAAATATGTTTCAGAAAAAATACTTTTTAAATTATTTTTTATAATTCTTTTAAAAAATCATTTTTTCAGAGGAAATATTGAATTATTTTCTGCAGAAAGTAAAGTATCACTGATTGAAATGTATTAATTATTTAAAAATTTCAACTATTCATACTAAAAAAAATTTTACTAACAAATGTTATTAAATAAATCAATTGGGACCTTTTCTAATTTTCTTTTTCTGAAAAAAAAAAATAATCACTTCTTTATTTAGTCGTACTATAATTACTTCAACGAACCGGACTTGAAATGATTAATTTGATCCTTATTTTTCGGATATAAAAAAACTTTGTTTCAATTACCAAAAGTAACTTTACTGTAAAATATCTCTAAAAATTTTGTTTATTCTTATTACAGAAATAAAATTACCTACATTATTTATTCCTAAATATTTACTTTATAAAATACTTAAATACTTTTTCTTAATTAAATTGATAAATTTTTGTATAAATTTGCTTCCTTATTAATTTCAATTACAAAAATTCTGATTTATGAGTTAAAGAAATATTTCAGTAACATTTCTTTTTTCATTTGGGAAAAAACTTGACTAAATTTAAAAATTGCTGTTTAAATGAACTATTATAGCAGTTAATTATGGCTTAAATAAAGTACATGGTTACTTTATTATTTTAACGATCGATTTCAAAGATAAAATATTCTTGATAAATAAATTATTTTTATTATATTTATTTATTAGAAATTGTTATTATCCTAATAAAAAAAATAGGAGGATTTATCTTTTAATAGTAGACATTCTCAACAATTATTCATCGAAAACAATGTCAAAAAATTAAAATACACAATTATAACTCATAAAAACTTCTACTTCAATTACAACAACAATAGAATGATAAAAAATCATAATTTACCCAGGTTCTACCAAAATTCAACGACTTTTTGGCATCGAAAGGTCAAAGTTCATTGCTATGTGTTCCACGATGCATGGCTTCCTACCTCGACGGAGAAAACGATTTCATAGCATTAGAGGATGTTAGTATACACGGGTTCGGGCCTTTAGTTCGTCAAAATTGTCTAAGTTTCGAACATCTGCAAAGAATGTTGGAAACAATGGCAAGATTCCATGCGACATCTTTCGCCCACAGAGATCAGAGACGCGCAGAATTTGAGAACATGAGTTCAAAATTACAAGAAACGTATTACAGGGAAGATTTGTGGGAGAGCTGGTACAAAGAATTTGCTACGGTAATTCATATAATTTTATATAGAACTATTTTTAAGATTTTACTTGACGGCAAAATTCCTACTCTGAACTATTAAATTTAAAAATATTTATTATAACTTAAATTGTGAGGTTAAAAAATAATACAAACATTTTCTTGTACCAACTGATTTTTTTTTTCAGAACACTTTGAACAGAATTGCAAAAGACGCATTAGCGAAGGAATATCCTGGTAGTAAAGGAGAAAAGAAGTTTAATTCGTACAAACAAGTAGATTTTTTCAATATGAGCACAGACTTTTGCAATCGAACTTCTGCTCCCACTTCTGTTATTAATCAAGGGGATTCGTGGCCACCAAACTTTTTGGCACGTGAATCGTCTGGTAAATTGGAGATTCTGATCCTCGACTTTCAATTAGCGAGATGCTGTAGTCCTGTATTAGACATGTCGTTTTTGATTTACGCGTGCTCGGATAAAGATTTATTGGATAAACATTTTGATGATTTCTTAAAAATTTACTACGATGAATTGGCAAGGACAATAACTCTGCTCGGATCAAATCCTAACAAAATTTATCCGTGGGATACTTATATGAAAGAAGTAAAAGAACAATTTGGTCATGGGTTAATATTTTCGTTGGAAGCTATTCCATTTGCCATGCTTTCGGAGGATGAATCTTTCGATCTGGATGAGCTTGTAAAGGATGAGAAAATGAACATAGCGGATATATGGACAGTGCCGAATATAAAAACATCGGAAGGAAGGAAGCGACTTGCAAATGTAATTTTACACGCTGTAGATAGAGGTTTCTTATAGAATAACTCTGAGATAGTTTATAACTGTACAATACAACGATGTGAAGAATGTTAAGAATATGACGAATTCTCACCTAAGAATCATGTTACATTGTATTTATTTTAAGAATTATCAAATGTTTTATCGTCGATTTGCAATATGACTTAAAAAAATTAATGTACGTTAGTGAAGGTCTTACAAGTATTATCAAAGCATTATTGTCAATTGTTTTTATGTAATTTATGACTTACCTTGAGAATTTTATAAACATTAAATTTGTAAGAAAATATTGTATTATAATAAATTTCTTTGAACTAACCTGAATCGTTTCACCGATGTCACCTGGATCGCATGTGGTCAACGCACCCATTATAATAAGAACTTCTTTACTAGAGTGAGACGGCAACAGCTTCAAAGATTTCAAAGCAAGTTCGAGAGAATTCTGCAACGATGGCTCACCTGTTAAGGTTGACTTTTGCAAAGTTTCTAACTCCTAAAATTACATATTAACATTCAATAGGTCTGATAGAAAAAGAATAATTATTTAATTAATTGTTACCTTTATGTGTTTCTTAGGATTTCCAGTCAGTTCCGTTATCTTTTCAGCTCTTTTATTTTTTGTTACTATCACACCCATTTGACTAATTGGATTTTGATAGAAAAATTCTTCTATAAAATCTTCTAAAAGCTAAATACAAAATGGATCGTTAATAATTTGTAAAACTTTCGTCGCTAATAAAGACATTTATTGTTTACCTTAATTGTACAAAGAAGACGCGTTGGTTTTAAATCCTGATTACTCATAGATTCTGAACAATCGAGTATGAGATAGAGATGTCTCATCATTCCCAATCTGCCGCCATCTTTTCTTTCCAGCATTCGTTTTCTTTTTGCTTTGTGTATGATGTCTGCGACAGATGCTTCCAGCATTCCATGATCGTCTTCTTTGATGGCTTCCCTGTATTAATTGAGATTAATTTAGAAAACAATATGATTACCGACTATTAAATTAAATTGTTGATATTGAAAGATTTCGGTTATTGGGTAAATGATTTATATATTTATTATAACATGTAGGATGGTAATTGATTGACATTATGTACCTAATATTTATTATATATACAAAATTATTCAATTCTACAGGCACAGCAAGTTACGAAATACATTGACGAACTAATATTAATGATCTACAACATTTGATATAAAATTCTGATAGGAAATTAGCTTTGCTGATTCGTTTTAATAAGATAATCTTTTAGTCATCTCTAAAGATCTGTTATTCTTCGTACACTTGATTAAATATTTACCTAGCAGAATTAATGATGCGCACACGCAATGTGTTCGGGATCGGAATGTTTGTTTTAAGTATTTTATAAAAATATGACAAATTTGAAATATTTCATATGATGCAAATTCAAGATGCGAATAAAGCATGATGATTCCATTTCTATGCACGAATTGGTCATGACAATTCAATTTCTTAGATTACAATTGTTAATAAATTGAATAATCTAAAAGTTCTCCATCAAAATGAAGTTTGTTCATTTTGTTTTACTTTAAAAACAGTATTATTTACCTTAGACTCATTTTCAAACCACAAAAACAAACGCAAATAGTTTTATTGCAAATTTTATGTATCGCGGCTTTTTCATGGTCTGTACTATGTTTAATCAGTTAGATTTCTTGGCCCATTACTCTTTATACTTTTTATTAATGAAATTGGAACTTTATTTAAATTTTCTAAGTGTTTACTTTACTGACGACATGAAGATTTTTCAAAAATTAAATTTCTAAATGATGCAGCAATGATTCAAGTGGATCTTGACGTCTTTAAAACGTGCATGGTGTGCCTGAATTAAATTTAAATGAAATATTCAGCAAGTGTAAATGTTTTTCCAAATTCCAAATCCATATGTTTTTAGCTTTATTCTAAAACAAATATATTAAAAATTGGTGGAGGGCTTTTTATGAAATTGTGGATAGTTTACGCAGCATGGAAAATATAGGATTAATGAAATATGTAAGAGTTTCAATGACTTAAAAAATGTTGTGTCTGCAAGTTTCCGGAAAGATCTTGAAAAAAATGACAAAAATTTTATTTGAGTTTCTCTCGTAGAGTAAGAGATTATACTAAAGAGTATTAAAATTCCTTACGTACCAAGGATTTACTTTGATATTTTCGTTTTTGTTATACATATATAGACTATATTTACATGTTATCCTTTAATTTTTTTTTTGTTTATTTCCCAAGTTATTACAACCTGCCAACAATAGAGGCAATAAGTAATATTTACAACAATTTTGTTAGGACACGCAAGGTAGCCATCCATTGATGAGCCCTTATAACAATAATTCCATAATTTTTTTCATTTTTATTTTATTTTAATGAACCTGAAACTAGCCCAAACTTTCCAGCCCAATCTTTTATAATTTATCCTTTGTTATATTTCTATTACATCTGTATTTTAAGTATTTTTTCATAAATTTAGTGTTGTATATGGCTGTAACTGTTAAGGCACACTGAGGTATTCATACGCTATTCGTCTTTGGTGCGAGAGAACTGTGGGATGGAAAGTATGGGCTAGTTTCAGTCACATTTTATTTTATTTCATTTTATAAACAGGTATTTGCTCATAATTTCCATGATATAACAATAAAAGTATTTATAACATATGTAACTGCATAATTATAATTTAAAATAGTATTTCACAACATACAATTAAAGAACATAAAAAGATAAAAATAATTTATGGTAAATAACAAGAATTACAGCATACTGGTATTCTAGTTCTCGTAGCTCTCTCAAATTGAGTTTCCCCTGTCGATTTAGTTCTTTAAATAGGTGACAAATCCTATATATGGTGCATTTGAGATATAATTCCTTGTAGGAACCGATAGTTGAAAAATATTAGTCACCCGTAGAGTTAAATTTAGACGGTTGTAGATTTGTGGGCAGTCTATTTCTCCAGAGTTTAAATAAAAAGTTTAGGTCATTTGCTTTTCTTATTGAAGCCAAGGTTGGTATCTTAAATTTTTGGCCAATTGGTTGGTAGTTGTGTCCATTGGTCTGTTAGTCTTGAATGTGAGGTACCTTAGGATTTTTTCAAATGCATACGAATGAAGCTCGTAGTCAGGTGACCATAATATGGAGCCATGCAGTAGTATGGGTTTGACTATTCGCCATGTTAAGTTCTGCTATGTGCGACCCCACCGGCGACAAAATTAACTACTCAGATGGGGGTATGTGACACTAATCATATGGGAAAACGGGCTTATTTTGCGAATAGCTTTACAAACAGACATTTTTCGGTTGATATTACTGTTTCATCGTACGGCATTTCAAAGACTAAAAGTAATTTGGAAATATCAGTTTGCTGAAAAAGACATTTGGAAAAGCTATTCGCAAAATAAGCCTGTTTCCCCATGTAAATAGTGTCACATATCCCCATCTCAGTAGTTTATTTTTTCGCCGGTGAAGCCGCGCGTAGCAGACTTAACAGGGCGAATAGTATTGTATAACTGAATGATAGAATTCGTTGATTCGAAGTCTTTAGAGTAATTAGTAAAAAAAATAAAAAGAATTGATTTATCTTGGGAATTTTACATTCGCAATCTTCTTGATAAGTAGTTTACTACGAATGAATGTTTGTTTAGTTTAATACAATAAATCTGTTGGAATCTTCTTTTTTAATCTTCTAGTCCTGCATGTAGGAGTCATAAGATTTTTAACAAAAAGATTTGGGAGATTTTTTACTCTTTCGCTGTATCTTGGGCTGTATTTTTTAATTTATTCTTTAATGGTTGGTATCTGTAGGTCCTGGTGGATATCATCATTTCTTATAAACCATGGAACGTTGGCTATCATCCTAAGCACTATTGACTGAAATTGCTGCAGTATTTCTATGTTTGAGTTAGCTGCTGTGCCCCATAATTGTATGCTGTAAATCCAAATAGGTTTTGCCCATTTTGAGGTCGTTAGAATGATGTAGGGTATAAAAGTAAAATTTTTTCTTAAAATTGAAGTATTTTGTTGACCTTTGTTCAGAGTTTCAATAGAATCCCAATATTCTAATAGCTCGAAAAAAATTGATAAGTATAAATAATTCCCAATTTTTTGGAATTTTTTTAAAAATTCGCCGCCATATTGGAATTCCTGATGGCTGAAACTCAATTTTGACCTCGGAATTTTGAAGAGCGACCTCGAAAACAGTAGGATACGCACCTCTCAATTGTTTTCAACTTTGATTTTGATACGAAATACTTGATTGAAAATGAAGTATAAAAATTATCATTTCAGGCGTTATTGGGTTAATATAATAAGTATCCCTCTTGCGCTAATAATTTAAACTATTGTAAAAATGCGTTTCGCACCAGAATGCCGTAATGTGCTCATCAGCAGGGTTTACGGCATCCTTACCCTGGACGCAATATTGATTGTATAATGTGAAAACTCGAAAATGAGAATAAAATTAATAAATCAAGTCTCGTACTATAATAAAGCACGGGATTATGCTTTACAGTAACGAGAAAATGAAAAAAGGAAACGAACTAAGCTTATAGATTAGTTTAGTACGTTATGTGTTACCATGACTAAATAATATTATTTTATTTTATTTATTTATTTATTATAAAACGAACGGGCAAAATTGCCCTTAGAAGAAATTACATAGCATGTGGAGGATCACTTCACCATATAACATATAAATAAACAAATTACAATTAATTAACATATTTCAGAAATAATTCGCGACATTTAGTATAAAATAAAGAGAAGTTATTAGTGTCGATAGCATAATGAGAAATTCCGTTCCATTGTCTAATCAGTCTAGGAATCAGCGAGTTGAAATAAAAATTTGATTTCGAGGTTTTTTCTAAAAGAGGTCTATAAAATCAATGTGCATAAAATGCACCATGAAATACAAAGGAATTTTTCAATTCTGTAATGGAAAATCTATCGTGCAGTATATTTCTAATGAGCAAAATATCATTGAGTTGATTTTATGGTGTATATATTAAATAGCACCGAGTGGGACAGATAACTATGCGAGTAAAATGACATTGGATTATTAGTTTTAAATGACAAATATCTGATAAATTTCCGTTGTGTTCGTTCCAGTAAGTTGATGTTACAGAGAGTAGATGGAGTCCAGATAGAGGATGCATAAGTTAATTGTGATAAAACAAGAGACTTATAGAGTGTAATAATTGCTTTAGTGTCTTTGAATGACTTAGTGGAACGAATTAGAAATCCTAGTGTACTGTAAGACTTATTAGCAACATATTTGACATGTTCGTTAAAGGACAGACGTGGGTCAAACAATACCCCCAGATCTTTTATAATAAATGTTTGTTCTAAATCTGAATTAAGCAATGAATACTGGAAGTTTAAACAGCATTCGTGTTTAGAAAAACGCATAATTTTAGTTTTATAAGGATTAATTAATAAATTGTAAATGTATATATTTGATTGTAAATAAAATGTAACATTTGAAGTGTTTAATTCTTGACCGCTTGTATTTAACATAATGTGCATATACTTGGTGTGATGGTCCATATATTAAATGTAGAAAAAGTAAGTCTTTGTATGCATTTTCTTCGTAAAGTCAACGATAACGTCATAAATGGCGAATGAACGTGAAAATAATGAACTTGGTGTGTCCTGTATATCCCAGCATGCTTTAATGGACCATTATTATATTTGCATTCGCATGGATTCATAATTTACAACACTAATAAACCAATATTAAATTTGCATTCGCACGGATTCATAATTTGTACCACTAATAAATCAATATTATATTTGCATTTGCATGGATTCAAAATTAATATTAAATTGTATTTTTTACTCATCTAAGTGTTTACTTGTCCTCTATCATTATTATACCCTGTTTAGCGCTTTTAATTGTTCTTATCCTAAGTAATTTCATGCGTTATTGTCTTGCTTTTTAAAAAATGTATACTGTTAGTTTTAGTAAGTACTGCGTTCTGCTTATTCTGCTTATTTTATATAATCTGTACTATTTTGTGTTATTAATCTTAATTTATCTTTACTCTTAAAACTAAGTACTGATTTTTTATTTATTTGTGTGTTGGTCAGTCTGCAAAACAGCGTTAGCTGTGGCTCGCCCTTTGGCTCGTTGGTGGCCTATTTTGTACCCCTCGTTCACCAATAAAGACATTATTATTATTATTATTATTATTTGTCAGGGACAGAAAATGGATTCAAAATTTATGAAATGAATGCATTTGAATCTTTTCTGAATACATTTTCGATTACTGGGATAGATGAATTTCTTGAATTAATTTAATTGCTGTCAGATATGACAAGTATGTTATTAATATATAAACATCTTTATACTCTATTTTTTCCTAGTTATATTCTTCTAACTATTTTTATACTTTTACATCAGTTACCTTAGTCTATTGTTTTTTTTATTACATATTCATTAATACTTCAAGTGTTTTAGTAATTGAAATAAAACTTAACGTCTTACAAATATTACGTTGCATCACAATAAAAATATTTCAACTTACCATGTCTTTTCGTATCCAGTTTCCCATCGATATTCCTTATTGTCATCCTCATCATCAGCCATCGTTCCAACTGTTAATTTTAAAAGTAACAAACCACAAAATTTATAGGTTAATACACAAAATTGAAAAGTGACATTAAACTTAAAAACTGTTTATTCAAGATGCACATAAGTGAATCTAATAAAATAAAAAGGGCTTCTCACTCTCGGTATTATTGGTTTTTGCTTTTCGGAGCGTAATTCCGTTAACAATAACAAGAAACAATTATCTTGTTCACTTTACAAAAACAAACAAATCTCGAAGAACAACAAGCGAAGAGCCACTGGAGCTGGAGCCACGTTGTTCGAACAACCGAACACCGGTCGGCGACCCGACCTAACTTTACCCTAATCCGAACTTATATCGTAAATTTATTACGACTTTACGACTAAAGCTTAACCCTATCATGTATGTTCAAAATGGCGGATCTAATATGGCCGATTAATATTCTGAGAAACGGTAATTTGGTCTTATATTGGATCCGTTATTGTGAATTTTGTAAATCTAACACCGGATTCGCAAGAATTTAAGAAAAAACTCATCATTGAAGTGAATTTGCGAACGCACACGCACGCGACGCATTAAATTCCCCATCTAGTTATCTAATTAATCAAACTCTTTTTATTCCCGTATTCCAGCCAATCAGAATCGCGGAAACTAGAGAGGCGTCGAACGCGGACGCCGGTAAATCCGGTATACCGGCGCGGGTGTTTCAAAATTCTCGAAACCTTCATACCTCCAGAATTGTCTTTTTGCCGTCAATTATCTTCGAATTTTTCAATCGACAATCCTGGAAACGACTTGGAAGACTTTTACGTTCCTCTGGATCGGGAAACTATTCTTTTTTTAACGAGATATTAGATAAAAACGCGACGAGCATTTCCCGCGTAAACGTTGGTTAGCACGTTTCTCGCCGGTGGCGGCCGAGCCGATGGCGCCACCGTCGCCCGACGCGATCACTGTTTTCGTCCCGTGGCGTGTTGCGCCGTTCACAATTTCTCGCAACGAGGGAAAAATCGGATTTCTCTCTGCTGTCGACGTCGTGCGAGTCGCCGACGTTCACCCGGGCCGCAAAAACGCGGATCGCCCGCGGCCGACGAGTCCGCCCGACGAACTCGTCCCCCAGGAAACAGGAAGTGAGTAATTTCTTCAGGTCCGCGTTTCTCGTCCCAGAGCCATCTTGACGGGCTATCGCGGTTCGCTCGTTGAGGCCGCTCGCGATTATCGCGAATCCCCACGAATGGCACCACCGCGGTGTCCGTGAGTTTCGCGCCCCGAATTCTCGTCCCATTTCGTGAACCTTCCTCGAGAAACCCGGCCTTTCGCCGCCAAGTTTTTCTGCCCTCGGGTACCTCTCTCCCTCTCTCCTTTACCGTCTTTGTCTCGCCATCTCAATCCAACGTTTTCTTCGATAATTCACGACTCTACCCACGTTTCAGCCAATTTCACTCCTACCTGGATTAAAGAACTGAAAATTGTTTACTTTGAGGCAGTACTTTGATCAATGTCGAAGAACCAGTGGTTGCGACAAATCTATCGATAAGTGAAAAAGTTTTTTCATTTCGCAGGATTTAGAAGCTTTCGACTCGACTGCTAATCTTCAAGATGGAAGGAAGCGATGGCCCTGCGGCCATCAGCAAAAATCCTGCTACTATTAAAGGTACGAAACCTTCGTAAGATTGTTTGTTGACGTTCATAACATCAAAGTTGTAACGACGTCTCTTACGAAGACTAACAAGCTTCATTTTTCTCCCAAGACACGGGCGGAATTTGAAACTTACTGGTTTATCTCGATAAATTGTTTAAATTACCTGTTTTTTGTGCAGCGGCACAAGAAGAAATGGGCCGGTTAGATATTCTGGTTTGCGGCCAGTGTCATTCTGTTTTTCACTTTGTTGAAGAATTCCAAGAACATCGTTCCACCGAAGGAGCATGTTCGAAAACTTCTCATTTCCGAGAAAGTAGCAGCGTAAGTATTCCACCTCTTATTTTTTATTAAAATAAAGAAACGAATGACATATTTATAACGTCTACAGAACGAACAGAAGGCGCAAGTATGGGCATTTTTACTCTGGAAAGATACGCAGATACAACAAGAAAATTCTGAAAAAGATTCCTCAAATTCTTGGAAATTGTATCAGAAATGGTGTAAAATGGATACACACGTAAGAGACTGTTGGATTACGGCAGGGAAAACAATACAAACTTTCACAAAAATCAGTAACACTAAAATGCAAGACACTCCGAGACCTGCACAAGCGGGAAGCACATCGCCGGAAGGTAAAACACCAAGAAAAATCATACGAAATGGACAGAGCGACGAGACTGAAGGAAAGGATACGAAGGTAACCGATGGAAAATCAATAAAAACTGAACCAGTCGATTCTGATCAAGCTGCCGATAAGGTTAAGCTGAAACCATCGATAAAACCTAAGGTAAATAAATAAAACTCTACTTAAATGACTTTTAATTTAATTTAAAAAAATGTGTGATTAGCCAAAACAAGAAAAACCAATGGCCGAGGGAGATTCTAGCGGAGAAGAATACGTTGTAGAAAAAATCCTGGCTAAGAGATTTAATCCGAAGAAACGGTGCTCTGAATATCTCTTAAAATGGGAAGGATATGCACAGTGAGTTTTCAAAATAATTAATACAACTAAAAATATATTTTTTCAATGTAACGTTATATTTGTAGCGAACACAATACTTGGGAACCTGCCGAGACGGTTGGACAATGCAAACAATTGTTGGAAGAATTTGAGAAAAATCTTGCAAAACAACGAGAAACCAAAGCTGCGCAACAAGCTGCTGCTAAGGCTCTAGGCAGACCACCGCCACTTTCCATGCAGAAATCTATCGTTAAGACGGATGCGAAACCTGGACCAAGTTCCGCAGCTCAAAATGCAGGGTACGTTTTTTTATTCATTAACCCTTTAACTCCGAGAAGTCCTGAAATTCTACTTCAACTTCTTAAGTTTAGAAATTGTACAAATAATTTGTTGTTTTTTTCTAAACTAACGTATCTAGACGTTTTAGAGGTCGCTCTTCTCGATTATCGGGTTTAGAACATTTCAAAATAAGTCTTTTCACTAGATTTTTAATGTTTTTTTGTAAAAATATCGTTTTTTTTACATTTTTCCTCAATGAATCCAAATTTTTTAAAAATTCTGCGCTTCCACCAGCTTCTAATGCACGTAATCGGTGGACCCGATGGTTGTACTAAAGAGTTGTGGAGGAAAACAAATTTTTTTAAAGCTTGGCGCATCCAAAATGGCGGCCGCAATGACAATTTTCTTTTTAAACGTGACAAATCTTTATCTCGGAAACTATAGACTTTAGAGAAATTTTTCTCAGAACAAAAATGTCTTAGAATTGGCCAAAGAATACCCTCAAATTTTGTTACAATGTTTTAATGCAATTTTTGGTTTTTCAAAAATTAAAAAAATCGAAATTTTGAAACATCATTTGAAAAAATTTGAGAGTATTCTTTAACCCTTACAAGCACGGTGTCGATCCAGATCGACACCTTTTTGTAATGCATTATTTACATATTTCAGGTAATTATTAATCAATTTTTTGCTTCATACCTTAGAAAACATGTTAGGAAACATAAATAAATCAATATTTATCATTAATTCTTATGTTATAATTGTTTATATAATTAAGAAATTGTAAATTTTATGGATTTTTTCACAAAATATATATGCTCAGACAAAAACGTCACTCAAACATGACGAAACTGAGTACTCGGGGGTTTTTGGGGTGGCTGATTACGAATCTAAACTCGGATCTTCAAAATTCAATATGGCGGATCCAAAATGGCGGACCGAAATGTGGAAAAGTTACTTGATTGATATGAAACTGGGTACTCGGGGGTGTTTGGGATCGCTGAATACGTATCTGGACACAGATTTTCAATATTCAAGATGACGAATTCAGTATGGCATACCCGAATGTTAAAATGTCATAGTTCGCGGCTGTAAAACTCATCTGTATTCGTCGTTTAGTTCTAAATTATTTACCGAAAATAAATAACATTGCCTAAAAGTACAAAAAAAAAAATTGAGAAAATAACCGCTACGTCCCCGTTCGTGTCTCTGGATTCGACTGACAGCGGTGCTATTTGTATCAAATTGAAAACCCGAGTACCCAGTTTCATTAGTCAATCAAGTAATTTTTTCATATTTCGGTCCGCCATTTTGGATCCGCCATATTGAATTTTAAAAATGTGAGTTTAGATTCGTAATCAGCGACGGCGAAAACCCCCAAGTACCCAGTTTCATCTCAATCAAGTAACTTTTCCACATTTCGGTCCGCCATTTTGGATCCGCTATATTTAATTTTAAAAATCTGAGTTTAGATTCGTAATCAGCGACCCCGAAAACCCCCGAGAAAAGATTTTCAGCCATTTTCCGTGTAAGGAAAAATGTATGCTTCAAAGAGTTAACTAATTCTAAGTCAAATATGTTCTAAAAAATTTTTCTCTAAAGTCTATAGTTTTGGAGGAAAAAAATTATTAAACTTTTCTAGATTTCAAGACTGATCATTTTTTGTCTTTAAAACTGTAGACTGTAGAAAAAATTCTCTTGATAGATACGTATTTAGACAATATTTGGAAATATTGTATCAAGAGTTCTTTATATTTTTGTGAAACTTGCATAAAGCAGCATACAAATTAATAATCTTGCTAACGCTTATAAGTTCCGATAGAGAAAAATAACAAAAAAATTTTAAAAAAACACAAAAAAAATGATTCTCAATGTTCGTCTACCACCTCGCGGTGAGAATCAGGAAACCTTGAATACTTCAACACTAAAGATCTAATGCTATGACAAAAAACATTAAAAATCTAGTTGAAAGATTTATTATTAAGTTTTCTAAACTCGAAAACCAAAAATAGCGACCCTGAAAACGTCTAAATACGTATCTATCAAGAGAATTTTTTCTACAGTCTACAGTTTTAAAGACAAAAAATGATCAGTCTTGAAATCTAGAAAAGTTTAATAATTTTTTTCCTCCAAAACTATAGACTTTAGAGAAAAATTTTTTAGAACATATTTGAATTAGTTAAAGAATACTTTCAAATTTTTTAAATGACGTTTCAAAATTTCGATTCTTTTAATTTTTGAAAAACAAAAAATTGCATCAAAACATTGTAACAAAATTTGAGGGTATTCTTTGGCCAATTCTAAGACATTTTTGTTCTGAGAAAAATTTCTCTAAAGTCTATAGTTTCCCAGATAAAAATTTGTCACGTTTTAAAAAAAAATTGTCATTGTGGCCGTTATTTTGGATGCGCCAAGCTTTAAAGAAAATTGTTTTCCTCCACAACTCTTTAGTATAACCATTGGGTCCACCGATTACGTGCATTAGAAGCCGGTGGAAGCGCAGAATTTTAAAAAAATTTGAATTCATTGAGGAAAAATGTCGTAAAGAAACGATATTTTTTCAAAAAACATTAAAAATTTAATGAAAAGACTTATTTGTAAATGTTCTAAACCCAATAATCGAGAAGAGCGACCTCTAAAACATCTAGATACGTTAGTTTAGAAAAAAACAACAAATTATTTGTACAATTTCTAAACTTAAGAAGTTGAAGTAGAATTTCAGGACTTCTCGGCGTGAAAGGGTTAAGTCAGAAATTGACAAATCGATTAATAAATGTTTAATTTAGACGACCAATGCGTTCAAGTAAAACAAAAGCTATGGACCAAGTGAAGCAGTGGTGCGGATCTATGAAAGACGAAGATAACGACAGTAAGTAACCGTTTAAATTTAAGTAAAAATATGAATCGATCGCAAATTAATTCCAAGTGCGAAATGATTTGACTTCTTCTTGACCGCTTACACTGACCGACAAAATTTTACTTTTTGTCTGCCTTTGACAAGCGAAGTATTGTTTCGTGCTGAAAACGATGGCGCTAGCAGAATTTTGCTATCACGTCACACTTTGGAGAGAAATGTGGTTAAATGTGTCAAAAATAGCGTTTTTGGCCATATTTCAAAGGATTTCGAGAGAAAACATGTTTGGCTATATTACATATTTTTTAAAACTTTTTAGCTCTGGCCGCCTGGAAATGCGCACAGTTTGTTTATAACAATTACCAATAACAATTTATTTATTTATTTAGAATCAACGGCGAAAAGCCTATTACATAAAAATACAATAACAATATTAGGTGAAACTTAACAATACAGTAGAAAAATAGAAAAATAAGATAACCAATTAAATCGGTACCTATAAATATGTAATTAACATAAATAAAAAAATTCATCCAAAAGTGAAAAACATTAAAAAAAATTCGAGATTTAAATATCGCTAACGACTCCAGTTCTCGAACTTCAGGCAAAAGTGAGTTCCATGCTCTCCACAACTGAGTTATCGGTGCATAGTACCCGATATCCGATCGATTAACCTTCTCAATACAATAACAATATTCAAAATTAATTTTTTAGAAGTCAATTATTCTTTTTTGTACAGAATAAATATTTTCTGACAATGAAATTATATATGTCAAATTATGCTACGACGAGTATTCTGCTATTCCAAGATATAAATTTTTGAAACCCGACAAAATGAGTAAAAAATATATTTCAACATATTTCAAGCATTTTCAAAACTGTCGATATCAAAAAAATACTCCAAAACTTGATCGTTTTAAAATGGAATGACACAGTAACCGCAAGGGATTTGATAAACAATGTCGCTCTTATGAAGTTTATCTAAACGTTTAATTCCGCCAATATTGATATTGTTTGGCTTGTTTACTACACGTACAGATTGTTTATTTAAGGTTTTTGAAATTTTGTCTGTCAAACCTTTTACTTATGGAAGGGATATTGTTGTTATGTTTTTGTATAGTTTCCTCGATGAGATTTGTAGAATAATTGTGTCAATTGCAGCAAATTAATTCATTGTGATTTTACAGTGTCGGGTAAACGAAAGATCGATTTCACCGACAGCGACTCGGAAGAAGGTGCTACGATGCCGAAACGTGCTAAAGAATCTGGTAGCGACGAAGATTGGACCGCAGACTCGGAGGAGGACAAGTTACTCGGTCGCAGCAACGTGATTCAGCGTGCGTTCAATCGTGCCCAATCGAACGGTGCTAACCGAACTATCTTGACGGAAGGTGACATTAGTACACTCGCTCTGCAGGCGATCGACGGCACGAAAGTTGGACAAGGACCGATGTTGGTCGCTAACTCTAAAGGTGTCGTTAAGGTGGATTCGAAACAAGTGCCTAACCTGACGTCAGGCCTGTACGTGATGTCGCGCAAGGACGGTATTATCAAACTGGATTCGACGCCGAGCGGGAAGATTGGTGTTAAAGGTTCTCCGGTGACGCAAGGTGTTCTAATGGTTCAAAATCGCGAAAGCAGTAATATTATAAGAAAACAAGTGATTGCGTCTCACGCAAATTCCATAACCCCCGTGAAAGTGATTTCTAAGCCGGACGGCACCCAAGTAGTGACCCAAATGAAAGTAGTGTCTAAAAATTCTCCGACAAAGTCAGGAATGGGTACTAAGACGGAACCGATCAAGATTCAGCCGAAACCAGATCCGAGTCAATTGCAGCAAATTCATGTAGTAACGTCTATGCCGACTCATCCGATTACGCTGCAGCCAAGAATCGGAACAAACATAAGGCCTAACGCAATGGCTGGTCAACGGAATATGGATGGACGTCCTCTACTGCCGAGACCGCCGGTAAGGTCACCCGCCACGACTAATATACTAGGTATCAGTCAGGTGAGAACTCCGGTTCGTGCACCACCACCGAAGCAGATGCAGGTTCAAAATCGTATCTTGCAAAAGCGACCGGGAACGAATATAGTACAAAACTCGCCGGGCATAGTTGGTGCTCGACCGAAACTACAAGTGCCCAGTCCGCAAAATAAGCAACCGATCCAGAGAATAGGTACGAGCCCGCTTCAGAATAAACAGATCGTCAAAACACCAGTGAACAAAATACAGTCCCTGATTTCGCCTCAGCAAAAGTTGTTGATGGCTAAACGGAAAGCTCAGGAGCAGGCTGGCGTTATCAACAAGGCAGGCCGTGCTTCGATGAGCGGCAGAACTGCTGCGAACCGAGGAAAAGCCAAACCTATCGAAACCCTGTCGATGGGAAACAAACCTAAGGAAAGTAGGTTGGCCGAAGGCGACGGCTTGCACATGGAATTCTACGAGATTGGCGGGACAGACGAGAGTAGCAGCGAAGAAGAAATTGACCTCCCGCCACTCGCAGACCCGACCGTGCCTCCACCGCCGGACAGTCCGCCACATCCGTTCACGCTGTGTCCCCTCACCGGTCGCATCATTGGACCGGACGGAGAACCCATCGAACAACCCGTCGAGCAAGAGGTAATCGAATCGACACCAGTCACGACCGTCACCCCCACAGCTATATGCGCAACCGAAACCGTAGTGGCCTCCGCCTCGAATGCTTCGGCAGAATTAGTGTTACCCACATTAGACTCTATCGCCGAGAGCACCGGGGGAATCATGAGGGTCGAAATGAGTCCGGGTGGTACTACCGGAACCATCGTCCAAACCACCGAGCCTTCGGAACTCTCCCTGCCCAATGTAACTGTGACAGCACCCGACCTACCGTGCCTGGACGATCCTGTCCCGGTAGTCACCTCGGGCGTAGTTACATTGACCGAGCCGGTAGTAACCACTCTGGAGACTTCGATCGCAGAAGCGCCGGTAGTCACAGCAGCCACCACTGTCACGACGCAGAGCGAAATCATTGCAAATATTAAACAAGAAGCCAAAACCGAGGAAGTTTTGAAAACCGAAGCAGCTTCTAATCTAGTGACTATTACCGGCGAGGACGGTGTCGTTTACCAAGTAACGGGCCACGCGGACGATGGTCAGACCCTTCTCGTGACTCGCGGAGCCGACGGAGAACAACAGTGCGTTTACGTCACGACCGATCAGCAGGGTGACGAAGGATCAGTTTTAACTTTGGATCATGCCGTAGCGGAGGCTGTTGCACAGCTGATGCCCGATCAAGTAAATATGGCATCCGAATTTTACGTGAAAGACGGGGATGCTGAGAACGCGGAGAATCAAATGGTTATGACCATTATGGATAACTCAACTAACGTTATTGCCGGAGGACAGGAAGAGACGGAGAATCAGGCACAAGTCGTCGCTCAAGTTGTACAAGCAGACGATCCGACGCCAGGTAAAAATCAATTAATCTTTGTTTAAAATTGAATTATTACGATAGGTTTTTTTGGAAATTAACAAAATTAAATTGGTTTTAAACCTAATTTGGCTAATGACCTACCAGGATATTTATAAAAATTGCATTAGATGTTAAAATGCTATAGTTTGAAGATCTCTAAAAATTTCAAACACCTTGCGTGTAATCGCTTGGATTCCCATACGCTAAGCTTTGTTAAAACATCTGTAATCTCAACTAATAATAAAGTAAAAGATCAAAATAAAAAATAATAAAAATAAAAAAATGTTAAAAATAAAAGCGACATTCATAATTATAAGACTAATAAACTTATATTATACTACAATTTCGATTTAACAGTTATTTGGAATTAAGTGGTATATGAATGTGATTGGTTAGCATGCAATTATAATAAATCTAAAACAAATGACATTATTACAAAAATATAACATGAAGATAAACATGCAAATATTTATATGAACATGCAAAATAAATATCTGGAAAAAATTTATATATAAACATGCAAAAACCTATACATATATACACATGCAAAAATATATACAGTACAGGATCTCTCGTATTCTTATTAGTAAAGTTTTTCAAGATGGCGCCGACCTCTCTTATTCTAATTTTCCCTTTACCCCCACTTACTTTGCTTGCGCGCTTGTGATTCTTGGACAATATTTTTCGTTGAGTTTTCGTGTGATAGTAGGAGAAGACTTGTGGAGGAACGATTAGAATAAGAGAGGCTGGACAATTCGAATAAGAAAGGCAGTTAGAATAAGAGAGTTTCGAATAAGAGAGGTCCTACTCTATATAAACATGCAAACAAATTTGTATAGACATGCAAAATATACTAATAATTAAAATTAGGGGATTGAACGAAATGCCACGCATGTATCTTTTTTAATTTTAATTATTAGTATATTTTGCATATCTAAACAATTTTTTTTGCATGTTTATATATATATTTTTGCATGTGTATATATGTATATGTTTTTGCATGTTTATATATAAATTTTTTCCAGATATTTATTTTGCATGTTCATATAAATATTTGCATGTTTATCTTCATGTTATATTTTTGTAATAATGTCATTTGTTTTAGATTTATTATAATTGCATGCTAACCAATCACATTCATATACCACTTAATTCCAAATAACTGTTAAATCGAAATTGTAGTATAATATAAGTTTATTAGTCTTATAATTATGAATGTCGCTATTATTTTTAACATTTTTTTATTTTTATTATTTTTTATTTTGATCTTTTACTTTATTATTAGTTGAGATTATAGATGTTTTAACAAAGCCTAGCGTATGGGAATCCAAGAGATTAAACGCAAGGTGTTAGAAATTTTTATAGATCTTCAAACTATAGCATTTTAACATCTAATGCAATTTTTATAAACATCCTGGTAGGTCATAAGCCCAGTTTAACCCATTAACTTCAAGAAGGACACTTTTTTCACTTAAATTTCAATCAAAAATTTCATATGAAAATCCAAGTTGAAATAAATTGAAAGGTTCTTACTATTTTCGAGGTCGCTCTTTTAAGTGCTGTTGTCAAAATTGAGCTATCTTAATTAGATAATTAAATATGGCGATTTAAATGTCAAAATAACGAGAAAAATCGAGTCTTCTTTTTTATAAAACATTTTTTTCTCATCGAAAGAATATTTGTTGTCAGAAAATTTCTTCATTAAACGTGGACCCAAAAGTTACAGTATTAAGATACATTTTTTTAATATTTAAAAACTGACATGGTGATCACAAAATGGCGACTCCAATGACAAATTTCTAATTAAAACTTAACAATTGTTTTTCTTGAAAACTATAGACTTCGGAAAAAATTTTCTAAGAATAAATACGTTTTAGAATAAGTCAAAAAATCCTCTCAAATTTTTTCAGAATGTATTGTTACAATTTTTTATTTTTCGAATATTCGAAAAATCGAAATTTTTAAAAAAGTCGTCCAAAAAATCTGAAAAAATTTGTCAGTATTCTTTGACCAATTCGAGTACATTTTTGTTCTAAGGAAATTTTTTCTAAAGTCTACAGTTTTCAAAAAAAAAAATTATTAAATTTTTCTAGATTTCAAGACTAGTAATTTTTTTTCTTGAAAACTGTAGACTTTAGAAAAAATTTCCTTAGAACAAAAATGTCAGAATTGGTCAGAGAATACTCTCAAATTTTTTCAGATTTTTTGGACGACTTTTTTAAAATTTTTTATTTTTCGAACAAAATATTCTGGAAAAATTTTAGAGCATTTTTGACTCATTCTAAAACGTATTTATTCTTAAAAAATTTGTTCTGAAGTCTATAGTTTTCAAGAAAAACAATTGTTAAGTTTTAATTAGAAATTTGTCATTGGAGTCGCCATTTTGTGATCACCATGTTAGTTTTTAAATATTTAAAAAAATTATCTTGATATTGTAACTATTGGGTCCACGTTTAATGAAAAAATGTTCTGACAACAAATATTTTTTCGATGAGAAAAAATTGTTTTATAAAAAGGAACACTTGATTTTTCGCGTTATTTTGACATTTAAATCGACATATTTAATTTTCTAATTAAGATAGCACAATTTTGACAACAGCATTGAAAAGAGCGACCTCGAAAATAGTAAGACATGTACCTTTCAATTTATTTCAACTTGGATTTTCATATGAAATTCTTTATTGAAATTGAAGCGAAAAAAGTGTCCTACTTGACGTTAATGGGTTAAAACCAATTTAATTTTGTTAATCTTTGTTTGTTTCGTTAAAAATATTTTTGGCATTTCAATTGTTTATCGTTATTGGAAACAGGTGGAACAAGGAGAGTAGTCTTGCTGCTGCCCGACGGCAATCTCATGATGACCGAAGTAGACGAGGAGCAATACGCGGCACTGGAACTGGACAAGTGAAAATGAGGCTGAAATTTTTAAGTTGTGGTACAAACAAATTAGAAGGCGAACCTCGAATGGAGGATCGCGAACTATGCAAAAGTTGTTAGAGTTTCAAGTGAACGTTGTATTGTATGTAAATAAGAAGATTCACTTGACACATTAAAGAAAAGAAAAGAAAGAAATCAACTGCACGTTTTGGCCGACTGAACTGACACGGCACGACCGACCTTGGAGTATTGTAAAAATAAATAAAAGAAAAAAAAGTAAGGCAAGAAGCAACAGAAATTGGAGAAAATGAATACATTCTAGATGAACGAACGTCTTTTAGGAAGTTGTGTCCCTCGGTGTGTAACGATCTGCAAACGTTTTAATTTAAAGAATAATTTATGATGATTAAAGACAGTGCATTCTCTCTTATACAAGTTATCATACTACAACACTCGCGTAAACGCGATTCACGCCAAGCATTGTACGTATTTTCTAGGATAGCGAGATGTAACACCTAGGATTTTATATTTTTTCGAAAATCAACGTCGAAACAGAAAATCATAAATCAGCGAATGGCGTTTCTGATTGGATCGAGTCAAGAGCAACAGCTTCTCTTTTTTTTCCTCATCGCGAAGTCAACGCAGCAAATCGTTACGAGGATTATTCCCGTCCGTAGGGAATCGATGTAAGAGTACGTGTTCTTAAGATGTTTATATTATTTAAAGTTATAAGTTTTAAAGTTTCGTTGTTTTCTTTATCAAATGCTCTTGAGTCGCAGGCGTCGATCAATGTCGCTACCGAAAGCCCGGCGACGCCAAGCGGATAATGGCTGTTTATTTGCGTTCCTTCGCGTACATAACCTCCAAGATACCTAACCCGGGGCTCGCGCGCGAGCTAAGACAAGCGAGTGTTTACGCGAACTCTCATTTATTGTATATAAACATGTGATACACATTATCGCGGTATAATGATGTAATAGGGCGAACAAGGATCGAATTCGATTCGAACGTATGCGTAAAATAAAATAAAATAATTGAAAAAAAGATCCCCCCCGGGGCATCTGTCACTCGGAGAAGATGTAAATTTTCTGTAGTAAACTTAAGAAGGAAGCACGAGGCTTTAAGTTGTCGTTTTAAGAGTGGCGAAATATAAAATCCTAGCATTTGCATCGACGATTCGTCTGTACATAATATTGTCACCTTAATCCTTTATAAGAAGATAAAAACGTTTTGAAATAAACGGGATTGCGGATTTCAAAAAAGCCGGTAACAATTGATAGTTTAAGTTTATTATCAGGTCAAGAAAATTGACATGTCAACCATTGCCTCTGAAAGTAAAGACACTTGGTAATTTCACTAGAAAATGGCTACTTTTTCGCCGAATTTCATCCCCACCCGCATGGAATCGCTGATAAAAGCTGAAGATTTCGTTAAAAGTATTTTGAAATCCGAAATGCTGCATTGGGCCATCGGCGAGAAAGGGGACGTCGAGAGGTTAGAAATGCGTCAGGTTTGCCGCGAGATGCAAGAGGTAAGTAACGGTTTTAAACTGTTGGTAATCGATAATCAATAAAAAAATACAGATTTTAGGTAGAGTAGGACCTCTCTTATTCTAATTAGTAAAGTTTTTCAAGATGGCGCCGACCTCTCTTATTCTAATTTTCCCCTTACCCCCACTCACTTTGCTTGCGAGATTGTGATTCGTGGACAATATTTTTCGTTGAATTTTCATGTGATAGTGGGAGAAGACTTGGTGGGGGAACGATTAGAATAAGAGAGGTCCTACTGTATTAGTAAATTGTTCCTTCGAATAATAAAAAAAGTACAAAAAATTGTTATTTAAATTGTATTTTTTCATTCAGTTCTATAATAACTTAAAAGTATTTTAATTGTTTATGGGGCATTCCATGTGAAATCGACAATGAAAATGCGTCACCTTCTTAATTTTTGTTGCAAATTTTTTAGACTATATTATTCATCGAAAAATCTTTCTTGGATTTTTTCCGATTTTTATCTTTCCATGTTCACGAGTTATGAATTTTTCAAAAAAAACATAAAAAAATGTTCAACTGCCTGTAACTCAGCAACAAAAGTAGAGAAAAAAATCGTTGCGTAATTTTCTTCAGTTTACTATGTGTTTCTTTAAAAAATATACACAAAATTATTGCTCAATTATTTGGTCAAAAATTTCGCATTTTTAGAATAAAATCGAATTTTTAAGGATGATAATCATAATTGATTTTTTTGAAAAAATTCTACAAAAAACTGTCATAAATTTGACGATTTTACCACGTTTTTATTAACTCGTATTCTTGTCTGTTTGTCTGGTGCAAATCTTGTAATCGATTTTAAACTAACTTACCGATGAGCTAGAGACTTGAAACTTTTAGGATAGCCCAAAATTGGATGACGATGCATTCCTTTACCGTTTATTACAAGTTTCAATCAGTTTTAAGAACATTTTCAGCAAATTTAAATTTTATATGAAAAAAAAATGCGCTTATTTTCCGTTCTTGATTGAATCTATACATTCCTTTATACTCCTTTTTCTTTCGTTGTTTTGTCCTTTAACATTTAGCGGGGGGCCCGGCGTTTTCCCCCCTTCCTCCGTCGCGCTTGTCCTTTGTTTTCTTTTCGCAATCGGGAAAAGTCCTCCACTGACGTCATTAATTCCCTTGCCTGTGGAGCAGTAGTGAATTAGTGTCATATATATAAGTGCTGCAACAGCTCACGGATGACGCTGGCGTGAGAAAACCTCATCAGGATTCTCAACAATTCTGGACGGTGTAAGCCACCAGAGGAGCCTGTCATCTAAAACCACTTGCATATTCTTTTCATTTTGAAACTGCTCTTTTCAGATTGTTTATAAATGTAATAGTTTAAAATCGATTGTAAAATTTGACCTGTTAAAACTAAAAAGCAGAAAATAATTAATAAATAAAAAATTCTTTTTAAAAACCACGTTTTTATAAATGGACTAAAAAGGATAAAATAATTTTTTGTACTAGAATGCGTAAAGTTCGATTTTACGCACTGTTTTCTGTGCGTAAAGTGGCACTTTTACGCATGCTGTGCGTAAAAATAAGCATCAATGCGTAAAAGTAAAACTAATGCGTAAAGTATCACTTTTACGCACGCTATGCGTAAAAGTAATGAAAAAGTAAGCATTATAATCGATCCATGAAAGTATAAAGCGGTCCTTATATTAAACAATAATTTGATAAATGAATAAATAAATAATTAATGAAACAAATCTATAACTGAATAAAAGAATAACAAAAGAAATAAATTAAGGAATACTAAAATAAATAAATAACAATGTGTAAACAGCGTGACCAGTTAAGGGGGATTTTTGACGATAGTGGAAGAAGCTTATCCACGCATCAGAATAGGAAAATGTTCCACTACTACAGCCCAAAAACCCCCTAAACTGGCAACACAGGTGTATGTACAGTATAATAAATAACATAACATAATAAAAAAAAATAAAACATAATAATATGTTTATATTTACAAATACGGAATATGTAGTTGAAAGATATAGTGCATACATACATACTTTTCAGCATATAATATGTCGTATCGGGGGGCCCCCCCCCCCCTTCCCCGCCACTCCCTCGTTCTGTTTTTAAGGTTGAAATCCCGCAACGAGCTTTACGCATTGGCGTACAAAAAATAATGTTCGACACGCGTGCGTAATACTTCTATATACTAAAAGTACCACTTTACGCACTAGTATCGAAAACTACTATTTCCCATTCACACAGGTCACTAATACCATGCCGAAATAAATACGCAATAATTTTTCATTTTATTAGGAAATAAAATATTTGTAAGACTTAAAATGGAAAACGCGGGGTGCAATAGAGGTAACAGAAATGACTCCTCCTCGACGAACAATTCTTATGAAAAGAATTGTTCGTCGAGGAGACTTATGCTTAAATGAACAATATGACACGCTAGTTTAGACATGCTAGTCACTGATGTCCTTAATAATTGTTACAAACCAGGATTGTCAATTACGAAAAGTCTTTTTTTATTAATTAAACTACTGTATTAGATGCATAAAGAGCCACTCTAAAAAGTGGCCAAATTTCGCCTGTTTTTTGGACCTGAAATTTGGGATGAAAATGTATGTCAAATGAAAGTTTATGATAATAGCTTACTGGTGTAAAAATTTTAGATTGAGCATATATATAGATCGGAATCTTTCAATAAAATTTCGATAAAATTAACCGCAAAAAAGTTATGCACTTTTTTCTGTTAAAAAACATCGTTTTTTACATTTTGTTTTTCAGTACAACATCATTTTCACCTCGAAATTGCGTTGAGAAACATATCTAAGTTGAAAATATCGCGTCCATGGACCTCCAGGATTAAAATGTACCATAACAGAATTCATAATTTAACATGGAAGTTTTCGAAATGGCGCCTAGAAGCTCAAAATTCTTTTTAAAACTTAACCATTTTTTTCTTAAAAACTATACACTTTAGAGAACATTTTCTAAGAACAACAACGCTTTGGAATAAGTCCAAGAATACTCTCAAATTTTATCAGCATGCTATAATACACAACTTGATTTTTCAAAAATTCGAAAAATCGAAATTTTGAAAAAAATCATTTAAAATATCTGAAAAAATTTGAGTAGCTTCTTTAAATAATTCGAAGATATTTTTGTTATAAGGAAATTTTCTGTAAAGTCTATACAGTTTTCACGAAAATAAATTATTAAACTTTTCTATATTTCAAGACCAATGATTTATTTTCTTGGAAACTATAGGCATTAGAGAAAATTTTCTTAGAATAAAAATATTTTAGAACTATTTAAAGAACCTACTCAAATGTTTAAAATAACTTTTTTCAAAATTTCGATTTTTCAAATTTTTGAAAAATCAAGTAGTGCATTATTGCATGCTGATAAAATTTGAGAGTATTCTTTGACTCATTCCAAAGCATTGTTATTCTTAGAAAATTTTCTCTAAAGTCCATAGTTTTTAAGAAAAAAATGCTTAAGTTTTAAAAAGAATTTTGAGCTTCTAGGAGCCATTTTGAAAACTGCCATCTTGAATTATGAATTCAGACATGGTACATTTTATTCCTTGGGGTCCATGGACGCGATATTTTCAACTTAGATATGTTCCCAACGCCATTTCGAAACTGATGTTTTTGTGAAAAACAAAACGTAAAAAACCATGTTTTTTTAACAGAAAAAGCGTATAACTTTTTTGCGGTTCATTTTCTCGAAATTCATTCTGAAAAATTCGTCCGTCTGAGCGTTAATGAGTTAAAGGGGGATTTAACTGCAAAAATTGCATTTTTTTTAAATCTGACATTTTTTATCTCCGAAAATATACATTTTATGAAAAATTCACAAGAGATATTTTTTATTTAGAATTGTCGAAAAAATCTAAACAAATTTTTTTCCAAATTGCGAAAAAATAAAATTTTCAACATATTCAAAACAATCAACATTTTGTTAACAATTCGGAAATTTGATTTTTTCGGTCCTATAAAAATTTATTTAGATTCTTTCGATAATTCTAAATAAAAAATGTCTCTTGTGAATTTTTCATAAAATGTGTACTTTCTGAGATTAAAAATGTCAAATTTAAAAAAATACAATTTTTGCACTAAAATCCGCCCTTTGAACAACCATATCTCAAGATTAAGATACATGCTCAATCTAAAATTTTTACATCAGTAAGCTATTATCATAAACTTTCATTTGACATACATTTTCATCCCATATTTCAGATCCAAAAGACAGGCTAAATTTAGGGTGGCTCTTTAAAATCATTTTTTATATGATAAACATAAAAAGAGATATTGAAGAAAGTACCCTGAAAATCATTATCTTACCATGTCCCAACTGCTAAATTCGTAGGGAATCGTTAACTTTAACGGTAAAACTCGTTACTTATTATTTGTTATCTTATTTTTTACTCAGATAGGATGGTATTGACTGAATCTAAAAGAGTTTATAGTTTAAAAAATGCGATTGGAAGTATTTTTAAATATAATTCAAAATTTGTCCGTAAATAACACGGCCCAACAAAAATTTTAGAATTTCACGTTGCCCTATAAGTAAGAGTTGATTCTGGTAGGATTTTTGCTCCAGAATCCAAATATGACCGTCAAAATATCCAATTGGCTCTAGTTTTTGAGATATTGAAGGTCAAACGTGTCAAAAAATCCGATTTCAGGCATTTTGAGCATTTATTCACAGCTCTAAAAAATTCTGTTGTTCCAATAGTAAGAGTCAATTCTGATAGGAGTTTTTCCACAGAATCCAAATATGTACGCCAAAATATTGATTTGGACACACTTTTTGCCCAAAGTTGAAGGTCGAAAAAGTAAAAAATCGGGTTTTAGGACATTTACACATCTATACTACAGAACTCGACGCAAAATATCAAGAAATGCAAATTGGCGAATCCAATATGTCCGACGAACTTTTAGAAATTTGAATCACTTCAAACTCATTATCATTTTGGAAACTTTACTTTGTTTTTTACCAAATTGAAGGTCAAAGGGGTAAAAAATCGTGTTTTCAGACATTCTTTTCTGTTTTTCTAGAAAACTAGTTAAGACGATAACGAGTTTGAAGTGGTTCGAATTTTCATAGGTTTGTCGGACATGTTGAATCCACCATTTTGTGTCTTTTTTTATTATTTGCGTCGCGTTCTATAGTATAGACGTAAAGAATATCCTAAAGCAAGCTTTTTTACAATTTTGACCTGGAATTTGGACAAAAAATAAATCCAATTCAATATTTCCGAATACATATTTCGATTCTGTGAGAAAAATTGTATGAAAATTGACTTTTACTAGTGGAGCAACATCATTTTTTGGTATCTGTGAACAGATATTGAGAAATGCCGAAAATCTCATTTTTAACCACCCCTTTGACCTTCAACATCTCAAAAACTGGAGCCAAATGGATATTTTGGCGGTCATATTTGGATTCTGGAACAAAAATCCTATCAAAATCGACTCTTACTTGTAGGGCAACAAAATTTTGTTGGGCTGCGTAATCGATCTTTCCCTCACCGTTTGAGAACAGTGTGATTCGAGTAAAATTTACAGGTTTATCAAGCTCCATTGCACTTTTTGTATGGCAATATTGACAGGACACTATAGCGGGCGGTTGAAGAACAGATGATTTGTTGAAACTAATTTGACGAAAACTTTTTTGAATATTACATTTTTTATTAGTCAATTCTTTATGTCATGTAATCAAAAGGTAAGCACTTCTTTATTTAATAATCATAGCATATAAGGATTTGTTTATAAGCTGCTGTCAGTTTTGTTTCTTTTCGTCATTCTCTCATAACATTTTTTGACAAGGGAAATATTCCTGTGCGGGTATGGTGTATTTTTTTAAAAGTATCAGCTATTTAAGGTAGCTAGACCCCAAGATATCATATGTTAGCGAAAATAATTTAATAACACTTCCAGGAATTAAAGTTTTATTATACATGATATTGTTACAGAGTTCAAGCATTATTATTCTTGAAAAAAAATTGAAACTTGCAAAAATAATTTGTTAACCAACTTTTCTTAGCGACTCAAATTTTCTTCTTATTTTCATTCAAAACTTTTTTAAAAATGAATGGATTTCAATGAATGACGGCTTATTTTTTCGAGAAAAAGATTCTTTACAACTTCACCGAACAAATTTCTCAAATTTTTTTGCCTGATCACTAAAATTATTCAGAAAAGTTAAAAAATAATATATATTTTTTTTTAATAATTCGAGATATTTGACCCTAGTTTTAGAAATTCAAGAAATTCATTCGGTGAAGTTGTAGAGAATCTTTTTCTTGAAAAAATAAGCCGTCATTCATTGAAATCCATTCATTTTTAGAAAAGTTTTGAATGAAAATAAGAAGAAAATTTGAGTCGCTAAGAAAAGTTGGTTATCAAAAGTTTCAATTTTTTTCAAGAAAAATAACGCTCCAACTCTGTCATAATATCATGCATAATAAAAATTTTATTCCTGGAAGTGTTATTAAAATATTTTCGCTAACATATTATATCCTGGGGTCTAACTACCTTAAGTTTGTTTCATTGGTTTCAGTACGCTGACAGTCTATAATGTCAAGAATTTGAAATTTTTTATCTTTATATTTAATTAAAACTCAAAAAAGTTGGGGACCTCTATAATATTTTTAATAAACAAGACATAAACTGAGAATTGAGAAAAAATTCACAAGTTGAAAAAAAAATTATCAACTGGATCAAGCTAAATTCGGCTTTTTCGAGAACCAGCCAAATAGACCATTTTGGTAGAGAATTTAAAAAAAGCTACAACTTTGCTATTAATAGTTTTTACGTAGTACATCACGTTTTTCAGCTAGAACTTTTTTGGTTTCATAGTAACGTAGCCTTTCCAAAAATTCAAATAATTTCAATTCAATCATTATATTTTCTCTTTGTCTTTCTTACGTTACCGAACATGGAAACTTAGTAACCACATTTTTTACTTAAGTTTTAAGGATGTCGGAATACGGTGAAGCCGGTTTAAAAAGTGTGCCACTTTTTTTTCTAAAAATAGCAAATTCAAAGTCGACCAAATTAATACAAAATTACCAATTTTAATCCAATCTGGATTATTGGGATTTCATTTTATTATGTCAATTTTTATTAAATATCGTTTATTTGTTTATGTTTCGACCTCTGTGGGTCTTCGGGACTAATAACATAAGCCTCATTTGTACGATTGAAAGAAAAGTGAAAAACACCCAAAAAAACTCCATAAAAGAGAACGATGCAGACCGCTGAAACTATTTGACATCACAAAAATCAAAAGCTCTAGAGATATGCACAAAAAAATATCAAAAATACTAAAATGAAATAGAAAGTTAAAAATTAAAAAGGCAAAGCACTGTCAAAAAGTTGGTAACATTCAGGATTTTATTTCTTCTTTGAATGTTTCTTAACATTTTGATTAAACATTAAATGCAGGACGTTAACAAATACATGGAGGCTTTGGAAGATCTTCAGCAAGCTGAAAAGAAATTGTTGAATATTTCGAAAATGTCCACTGAAAGTGTAAATTCTAAATCCGACTACGAAGAGGCCGAAGAGCCAAGTTCTACAACAGCCAAAGCTGTAGATAAAGTACAGAGCAACTTTCATTTCTCAAAACTCGCTTTCATCGGTATTAGCGACATACTCCAAAATAAAATTCTCAGCGGTTTGGGTAAGTTTCGAAAATTATATCACGGTTGAAAAAAAATGTTTTATTTAGAATATGTATTACTCTGCCCTCATAGATGGAACGAAAGATGATTCAATATCAAGTTCCTGCAGTTGTAAATTTAGTATTGGTTCAGAAACGAAGGAAGTATCGTATGCTCCTTCAGCTGCGATAAAAGATTTAAAGTAAGTTTATATTTAGTTGTAGTATAAAGTATATTTGAATGTTCTTAAATGAATTAAATGAATTTTGAAAATAAAATTAGAGGAATACTTTTTAAAGACATTTTACTTTTACTCGTATATCTTAAAATTTGGAAACCCCTGCTTAGAAAAATGGATAGAAATGGATAGGATTGCAAGTCAATTCGCTTGCGTCGTGTTTTCTAAACGTATTATTTTAATCATTTTTCATCCGAATATTGGATGGAGAAACAATACGTTTACATCCAACTGATTTACGAAAAGTTCTAATCCGCAAATGATGAGCATGCCAAATTAATAGTTATCTATCCGAAATCTACCATGTACAAGTTTAACATGTTCCATCCGTTTCAGTTTTATCTAAATGTAATATGTTTCTATCCGATCTCGTGATTACACCTCTATCCATTATCGTCCGGGTGCTCTCCGTGCAAGTGAATACGGTCGTATTTAATCAGAACATTTTTTTGGGTGTAGTTTTAAATTACCAATTTTGGAAGTATGACTTGTAATACCTGTTACTACTGCTTATTATTGCAAGCTAAAGTGTACTTAACGGCTTCTAAGCCAAAAATGCCACGAAACCGAAAGCTGATTTGCCTTAACATCTACTTGGAGGGTCAGAGCTATAACCGCCTATTTTCTAGACATTTGTGGGGTTTAATTTTTGTCAGTGTTTATTGTGTACACAAAAATTTGTGTGTTTCTTCATTTTCAGGAAATGCCCAATTTCACCAGCTCCCATACATCAGCCGACGTTCAAGAAGGTAAAAGATTCAAAAAAAGAAATGCTGACAGATATTTTAATACCCGATACGGAAAACGTCATTTTTGCAAATTTTGAAATCAATCAAATGTATAAGGTAATTTTCTGCTTTTACAGATACTTTTAAAACATAATATGCTTTACCCCTTTAAGGACAGAACGGACATTTTTGTACCCAAATTATAGCGCTTTATTAATGTTTCTTACGTGCAAAAGTCTGTTCTTTCAGATTCTGCCAAAATAACTAGTCTAAAGAAAAATTGGTCTAGAATGTGAGATTACTTAAAAACGAACAAGAAATTTAAAAATACATATTTTGAAAACCTATGAATATAAACAATTTTAACATTATTTTTGAGTCCAGAGAATCAAAATACATAAGAAATAACCTTCTTAGTGAATTAATTCTTTATTAATAAAATTGAATCTAAATATTGACCCATTGATTCTATTAAACTCGACAAACAGAGAGCTTATTAGAATATTACACTGTGAGAAAAAAAATTCTATTTTCAAGTAAAATTTACTTTAAAAAAATATCCAAAGCCGTTGGATTCAAGTAATTGATATTTTCATGTGAATTATTGATTTTCTTACAAATAGTAAATATTTTTTTATTTCTGCAACAGTAGTTTATTATAAATATTTCTCTTGAATTTAATTACGCGTGCTTTGACTCAAGAAAATAACAATTTAGTTTCAAATATATATTTTCTTAATATTCTTTGTTATTTTTAAGTAAATGGGATTCTTATAATCAAGTAAATTGATTTTACTTCGACCCAGACCTTAAGTCTGGACGAAGTATTGAATTTGGTCACCTCGGGCAAAAAAATTACCCTATAGTTTTTCATCAAATGTCCACGTTTCAGACCCTAAGGAAGCCAAAAAACGAAAAAAAAAATTTGTGTCCGTGATCTTGTACGTACGTACGTCCGTACGTCCGTACGTCCGTACGTACGTCCCGTTTTTATGTCTCGCGATAACTCGCGAACGGATAACCGTATTGATATAAATTTTTTTTTAAAATACGCGTCTTGGCATAACTTAGATCTGATTAGATTTTGGGGCAGATCCACCCGTCCGTTACTAAAAAAAATTAGCCCCAATTAAGTTTCTTTGTAGTTGTTTGCATTTATTTTGAAAAATACAAATTTTATTAAAAAATGTTTCAAACAAAAAAGGTAGAGCATGAAATTCTCTACAAAAAAGGTTGTATGCATTTTCTTCCTAAAGTCAACGATAATGCCATAAAAACTGGTATAAAATGTTTATGACTATTATCTGAAAAAGTATTGAATTTGGTCATCGCGGCAAAAAAATTACCCTATTGTTTTTCATCAAATTTCGACGTTTCGACCCCCTACCCCCCAGGGGTAGTCTTTGCCAGCCCCTCGGGCGCGGTGACCACCTACGGGCGCATAAGTCCTTTTACGCCCTTGATACGAAAATAACTATTTCGATATATCTAAAAGATGTCTTATAGATATCTATAAGATATCCGTCATAGATCTTTTCGACACTTTCAAGATATCTTTGACGAATTATATGTATATATATTGTATATATAATATCATAATAATACAGACAGTAATTAGTAAAACACAGTAAACATGTAATATGCATCGAATAGTCTATTAGAATACAAGTGCATGAAGTAAGTGTTTTGCAACGTTTATTTATCAATACTTCGGCTGGCCTGTTGTCGGGGTCGAAGTTTTGAAAATGCTCATTTTCAATTTTCATAAATATAAGAAACACTATATTGTTGTAACATATCTATCGAAGCCACTTGGACCTAAATATGATTGGACCCCCAAATATCAATATAATTTTATAATATAATTGAAAGCTGTTAGTAAACAAACTAGTCTTAAGGAATAGCCGACTCTCCACTGGGTAGAAGTTTCTGAGCGAGCAAAGCGAGCGAGGCACCACGCCAACGCTAGTTTCGGTTTGAAAAATTATTTTTTTTTAAGATAACGTTTACTTAAATTTGAGAAATATGTAAGTTTGAAAATGGTTTATTAAAGACAAGTAATAGTTTACTTTGTTTAAAAATCGTTTTGTTGAATTTAGAAAACAAGGATTTGAATAATAAAATCATTTTTTAGTAAATCCATTTCCTTGATTGAAGTAAATTTTTTTCTCAATGTACAAAACGCTGAAACTGTAATTTATAGACTACACATAAATAATTGTCAATCAACGTGGAAATGGGTTGGAAATGATCAAAACATTAAAAATCTTTAATATTTCGGCCTTATATCATTACGTGCTTTACTTTAAATGGTTTCTTAGTGAAGGAATCATCTCTGAATTCAACTAGAATTAATAACGTTTCAATTTTTATATGATATTCAACAGATGGAACTTTAATAAATCCGATCGTCAAACTACTTTTACTTATAATAAAAAATACTTTAAAATGTTATGTATTAATTTGCAGAAAGTGGTGAGTTTAAGAAACGCGTGTTCCATGCCTGTCAGATTTAGTATCCAAAGAAGGCCAGCATCGTCGCCATTTTCATTGTGCATATTAAGCGAAGGTAGAATATGCGATAATATAGCACCAGGTATGAGCATAAAAATATGCATTTCCTTTTGTCCCAGTTCAATCGATGAACCCGAAGAAATGCTAGTAATCAATGTGCAATGCGGAAATCCAGTCAAGATAAAAATGGGAGCATTCAGAGATCCACCTATTCTAAAAGGTTTGAGCATTTTCATGAATGCATCTTCATAATTTTGTAAATTCGTTTATGTTTTATCATAGAAGTTAAATCCAGGTCTTGATACCTAAAACTGGAATTATTAAACTGACATTTTTATTTAAAAAGAAATGACCTTTCTATACTCTAAGGATAAAGCATTTAATGCAAATGGAGTTCATAAGAGTTAACGATATTCGTCGATTAATAGACAAAAGTATAAAATAAAGTGATATAAAACTTTTATGTAGGGTAGGTCGGGGTGTTATTGGACACGGGGTATTGTTGGACAGCGCAATATTTTTCCCATTTGTAACGCTTGAAGTCTCAACTAGCCTCGAATCGTCTTATCATAATCTCATTTTCTATTAGGCACTAGACTTATTTTGCCGCATTGTTACCTAGCTATCATATAAAACAAAATTTTGAAGTTAGTAAAGTGTTTTTTCACTTAGTGTTTTGGTCATCTTCACAACATTTTTCGAAGAACCAAGTCAGATAAATATATTTATAATATTCTTGGAGCTAAAAGCTTTTGACGCATATAAGAGTTTTTGATGAAATTTGCATTGTGTTATTTATACGCCGACATTTTGTAAAAATGAGCGTTCGAGGTATTATTGGACATTCTATGATTTGGACATTGATGCGAAGGAAAATACTGATTTCTGCATAATTTGCATGAAAAATATGCCCCAGAAAGAAAATCGCCGAAACATAGCCCATTATCGCTTGTGATCGAAGTGTTCACTTGAGTTGTGTCGGAGCAAACCGGAACACTTTCACGTGCCTTACTTTATTTTATTCATTATAATATACATATTTTTTTTCATTTTCATTAACAAATAAACGTTTTCCAGCAATAATTTTCATTTTTTATCGATTTACAAGACTCTCCAATAATACCCCGAGATTTTTTAAAATCTCAAAAACCAGTTTTTTGCGCCAGCTGATACAGAGTGTACAATTTTAAACAATTAGATCAAATTGCTGGTACCAAATGAAAGGTTATTTATCGTACCAAAAAATCAAGCTTTGAAATTTTGAGAAAAAGCAATTTTTGTTAGAGTTTCTGGACAAAAGAAAAATGTGTCCAAGAATACCCCGACCTCCTCTACTAAAAAATATACTCTGCATTAAAAAATATTTGAAAAACAAGAATGGAAATTACCTGGAAACGGATATATAAATTTCTTTAAGACGTTAGAGTTGTAGAGCAAAAAAGTAGGTGATTTTCGTGAACTTTTTAATAGAAAACAACCTACCTCTTGAAAACTATCATTATATAATCTTGAAACACATACATTCTGCACTCTTTTTTCAGTAATCTTTTTATTGAAGAATATTACATAGTTGAGAAATGGCCGTAAAAAAATGTTTACTTTTACATTTTTTGATAACCATTATTGTGACTATCAAACTAGATCATCACAAACAAAAATGTCTGATGGATTTACTTAAATAACAATATAAACTAATGTTTTATCGAAGGATTTAAAAAAATTCATTTTTCATCAAATTTTTAAGGGTGAAAATAACAGTAAAAATAACATTTTCAAAAAAGAATTTCGATCAATCGATAACGTATATAAAAATCCACTTTGCAGTGGACTGAAACTTTGAATTCTGGTTCTACAATTTAATTTTATTCATGAAAAGCTACAATAAAAAAAATACCCTTCTTTTATAAGTCTAGAGAATATACTTTCTGGTTTGTTTGCTAAACAAAACATACACGGAGTCAAATATGGAACCTCCACCTTTTGTGAAAACGACTATATATTAAATTTCAGTAACACTTCAATAAACATTTCGATTTGAGATATTTTTTATTATAAAATATCTTTTCCTGTACATTTAATAACGTATGCCAAATACAGGCGTAATTTACTGGTGATTCAAAACATTTATTTAAGGAAATGAGCTTCTGTTAAGATCTCGTGAGATCTTGAAATTTATATTTCCATACTTGATATACATTTCAGCTAAAAAATATTTCTAAAATTTATTCATCAACATTTTGTAAGTATTATTTGATTACACAGGTCAACATAATTTTGTTGGGAAACTGTGGGTCCGACGTAATTTTGTGCGTAGTAGCCCATCACGTCAGGATTTTGAGATATTTGAGGTTATTTACTCGAAAAACGCGTTTTTTGCTATTTTTGAGGTCATGTACAGAAGACACAACATTTTTAGGAGTTTTTTTTTAACATGGAATGCGCAGAATTCCATTACGACTTTTCTGCACCAAGATATGCCGATTTGAAATTACGATAGACATGTAAACAAATTTACCGTGAAATACTCTTAGAGAACAAGCTCAAGGTCAAATTCAATGTCATGAAATCTATATAAATATAAACAACTATATAAAATATAGATTCTAATAACTAAAATCAGGTTTCAGTATTGTGACTGTTTTTTTCTTAATGTTAATGGAATATATCTCGTCATTTCAAAATGGCCGTAACTTTATAAGAAAAAATCTTAGGAGACCGAATAAAACCTCATTTTGAAGGGTAAAGGTAGTACTAAAAGATGCAAATAGTACAGAAGGCAAACAAAATTGTTGCGTCCTGTACGTAATCTCAAACATAGTAAAATAACGCGTTTTTCGAGTACATGACCTCAAATATCTCAAAAACCTGATGTGATGGACCAATTCTGATTTCTAGGTTGGATTCTACGCATACAATTATGTCGGAAATGGTCCACAGCTTCCCAACAACATCCAAGACCCTCTTTTTTGTAGACCTGTGTTATATGTGACATGTTTGTTTAGTACTCCAGATGTGTTACTATCTCTATAAAGTCACCTACAAATGGTATCAACATTCAAACCATGATAATTGTCACTTGTAATTATAGTTAATAAATTGGAAATTTTTAGGTAAATAAAATAATTTCGCAATAATTACAAACAATATATATCCAGTTTATGCCAGGGATACTGGAATATCCTGGCAATCGCTGACCATGTGCAGCCGGCGTACCAGAAAAATGGTTGTATCCCTATAATAATCATATATCCCTAATATAAACATATTGCAGTAATAATAATCAGAAATCATTTCAGTCGAACAGCATAGTGGCGAATAGTGACAGTGCGTCTTGTTTGTCGAACAATGCATCGTCAGATTTTTCCAATGCTATCTTCGATTGCAACAAATGCTTTGTGAGCGAATTGGTTATTATAAAAAGATTCGTACAAAACACTGGTGGAAAAGGAAGATTTGTTATTTTGAGTGAAACTGGATGGCAGTCCATGAATATCACGGTACAAATTACTTCATCTAATTAGAAAAAAATAAAAATATTTTTGTATTACGATTTTATTGCATGGTGGTAACTAAACATGCTGAACTGTCAAAGATCTTAGGTAATTTTATACATAATCAAATTTTCTATGCTAAAAAAATATTTTTTGATGCAGTAGGCGTAAAATGCCTATTTCACGCCTCCTGGGGCATAAAAACAATGTTTGAATCTCAGGCGTAGAATTTTAAAATAACCTAAACAGGTCTAAAGAAACAAAATTTCTTGTCTTCAAATGTACATTTTACATAAAAGTTACAAATAGCATTTTTTGTCAAAATTTATAAAAAAAAAATAACACATTTTTGTTTAGCAATCACTGTAAACACAGATGTTGCGTATATGAATATATCAGTTTCTAATTGGCATTTATAAGATGACAAACTTAATTTTTTTAGAACAACTTCACATTAGTTTTATAACATACAGATCAATAAATTACTCGTATAATTAGAATACACGAATGTAAATAATGCATGTGCAGGTCAAAAATATAATTTTGTAACAAAAGTTTCGTATGAAGGTACATCTTCTGTGACGTATGGAATTCCGAGTTCACTGTGCACACACTTTTTCTTTACAAAAAATCACTTACTAATACATCAACTAAAAGTTCCCGAGGTACCATTGCATAACATTGATCGTTCCAAAAATGATAGTTACAAATAAACCAAATTGCTAATTTTTATAAATTGAAAATAAAATTTTAAACACTTGTAGTTTTTATTTTATGATAGGCACACCTTTTTTCAACTATTTTTGCCATTTAATACATTCGGCTAACGAAAGATGATTTTCAAACGAACACCAATAAAATTACAAAAGTTATAGAGTTAAATAAAAACCCATTTTGCACGTAATACGTTCATTTATCGTAGGTTTTCGGATTCCTTGCGGTTTTTTACTGAAACATAATATCGTACAAACGAACGTACAGTAGAGTCTGGGTATATTTGCGTCTCGCTATATTTACGTCCCTGCATATTTGCCCGGTTCCGACTCGTTATATTTGCCTGTCGCCGCTCTCTTTTCCCCCCACCTTGTGGGCTGAGACCTCAGGAAGGGCCTGCTGTGACGTCACGAACGTAACGCTACTGATTAACAATTATAAACAAAATTATTTTTTCAGTTTAATAGACGACAATTTTAATGAACTGTAAAAGTTAAATATAAAAATATATATTTTATAACAAAATAACTTAAGTATTGTGAATATTTAAAAAAAAAAATAAGTTCTTCAAATTTAAAGTATTGTATGAATTTCCAGGCCATCACTAAAACTAATATATTATCAATACCACCCTTCGCTATTTGGCCTGCTTATTTTATGTTGGAGCCCAAAGATGATATGAATTTATATATATATTTCCATCCTGATACTCCTGGAATAACGGTAATTTTACCACTTTACTTATATGTAAATTATTTGAATAATCTTATTTGTTTTAATTATTTGTGGATAAAATCTATAGTAGCATTTTTAATGCATTTACAAGTTTACATTCTTTACTACAATAAGTTGGTGGAGTCCATCTTGACGATGCTTATGTCTTCAAAAAAACATTTTCTTATAGGCTTTTCTTCGCTTTTATGATATTTACAATTAATTTTATGCATAGTAAGTCTTGGTTGTACGGCAGTAGACAATGAGAAATTTTTGTCGTTTCGACTATGGTAATAGCCATCTTAAAAAATTGACAAAATGCTCTTATTCGTGGTTTTTGTTAATTTTACGGCACTTATTGACCAATGCCTTTTTTTACGAATGGTCAAGGCATTGAAAATACTGCTTCGCAAAAACACTATGTGAGACATAAAAAAATCTTATCCACATGCATGTGCGAACAGTTAATAATAATATTTATAATTAAATTGAAAAGATACGACGAAGATAATCTGGCAAAGACTACCATTCACCAAGAATCCGAAAAGGTTACTTCAATATTGAATTCTAAATAAGTTGTGATGCATAAACACCAATTTGATTGTGACCATTATTTGTTCACAGCTGTATAAGGATACTATTGCTCTTTTTTCTTTACTTATCTTTCAATACACGGGAAAAATGATTAGTTCTACTAACTACGTAACAGTAGTTAGCATAAAAGTAGTGAATGCAACAAACACATTCGTAAATCCAATAAACCAATATTTGTTAGGGTTAGTAATTTTAAATAGTTCCACCAACTATCGAAATTTTACATCAAGGATCTTATTTAGCTCCTAATTTGTTTAATATATTTATAAATGATATTAATTTATCTATACTCAACTCTAATATTTTATTATTTGCGGATGATGTGAAGTTGTACTCCAGAATAAACTCTCCATTAGATGATTCAGGATTGCAGCGTGGCATTGCCTCCATAGTTGGTCTGTTGTTAACAAATTAAAATTAAATGTCGCTAAATGTAAATTCATGAAATTTCGAAGGAGTAGATCTGCCAATGTTATGTCTTTTGTCTATCGACTCAGGGATCAGCCTTTGGAATCGGTCAACAGTATAAAAGACTTGGGAGTAATGATGGATTGGTCACTTAGGTTTTCTGAACAATTAATACAGCTGTAACAAAGGTTTATGCGTCACTGGGATTTACGTTAAGACCTACTTGTGGCTTTAAGTCAACAGAAACCTTGATTTCAGTGTATCCATAATGTTGCCACATTTATTATATTGTAGCTCCACTTGGTATCCGTTTTATAAATTGTATCTTAATGAAATGTAATCGGTTCGACACCAGTTTCTGCGGTATTTAGCCTATAATGGTGATTCTACAATGAGTTATATGGATCATGATTATACTTATACAACATGGATCAATGTGCCAACTGTCCGTTCCTTCGGTCACTGATTTGATCCGATGTCCTAGGATACATCGGAATAAGTTGGATCCCATCGAACCAAATAACCTGATTCTACCTAGAGTCATGAACTACAATTTTAGTGAACCAGGAAGGGTAGTAGTATAGGTCTAACTTTGGACTACATTCTGCTGTAGCTATGCATAAGCTACAATAAGAATGAAATATACTCCCTCGGAATCTAGCTTCAATTACCTGAAAGAACTTATTTATTGTAGAGATCAAATACGTTATTATGTATATTAGTTTATATTACTTTATTTTGTTGTCTTAATAGCATTGTTTTGTTTTCAAATTTTATATTACAATGTTATACGCTGGAACTATAGTGTTATTTTTCAATGTAAAGTCATTGAGCCGTTGATCCATAAATAAATAAAAATAAATTAAAATACGACAAAACTACACATTATATCTTGAAAAATAACAATTGATATAACTTTAGGTAGACGTCCTACGCGTAGTAAGTGATAACGGAGTAATGCACGATATAGAAATAATCGGAGAAGGACTTATATACGACCCACAATGGATTATATTTGAGGTATATGGTTTAAATCTTAAGCATAAAAGTAAATAATATTTAATGGATTGCAATAAATTCCCTTTTTAATTAAAAAAAACACCCCCTCTCTCTTTAATATCGTAAAGAGCATTCCCGTGTGCTCTATTGTAAAACTAAAACAGAGGGTCTCCAGGCGAGTGACCTGAAATATTGGATTTTGCTAAGTTCAAAAAATAGTTTAAGAAATAGAGGTCTAATTATTGGAACTAAACACTTTGTTTATTATTAACACAACCAAACCGGCTGGTGTTCTATCTAAACTAGACAAGTAAGAAAAGTTAAACCAAAATGATCACAAAAATGTCATATGGTACGACCAATATCAGTTGCATGGCAGATCATATCAATTTTAAGTTTTTGTTTATTTTATGGACTTTGATGAATTAGTCTACCTAATACAGGTTTTATGTTGCTTAATGTATCTAAATTTATTACAAGGTTGATTATCCCAACCTAACTGTTTCCTTCTAGTAATCGAACTATGTTTTTTTCGTTCATTAAATTCGTTTAATTCTTACAACAAATTTGGTTCGATTTTTATAATCGATCATTTAACTTTACACTGAAAAAACAATTTCCTAATTTCAAGTAAATTTTTACTTGAATAGTCGCAACAAAATATTTACTTAAAGAAAGGAAATATTTTCTTCTTTTAAATAAATATTTACTTGCTGTATAAAATCAAATTAATATTTAGTTGAATTAACAAACTATTTTTCTATTATAAGTAAATATTTACTTGAAATTAGGAAAATTTTTTCTTGAGTGTAAAAACCAAATTAGGTACAAACAAACAAAATCCAACCATCTTTGTTAACCCCGTCTTTATTGGCATTATTAATATATCTAAAGGAATGCAATACTGTTCCAATTAATATGAAATTTGTTCCCTCACGTGTTCTGATTTGAGACAATTAAAATATTTTAGAATTTGAAGTATGAAGTATTTGAAGAACTGAAAGATCCGAATACTGGTTCTTGTTACATTGATATGGGTTGCGGAACAATGAGTGATGTACTTATAAACGATATAAAAATATACAATGCCAGGTAAACATATATATTATTATACAAATTTAATAATTTCATGCTTTCACATTATAAATTACATAATATATTATTGCAGTGATTTTGAGTTATATTTTCGGTGGGAGAAAAACAGTCAAGATTCAGACAAAGCATTGTACATAACGATCGATCCTCCTACGGGAGTTCTGAAACAATCCTCATTGACCAACTTCAAAATAAATGTTCAGTTAATTGATGTAAACCCTGAACAGTATAGACTCACTCTACAGTAAGATTTACTTATATTAAAACCATATTAATTTTTCAAACTAAAATGTGTTTTTCTCCTAAAATTTTCAAATTAATTTTCAAATTTGAAAAAATTATTAAAATATCAATTTCAAAAAAAGCTTATTTGTACCCTCTGAAAAATGGCTACTTTTTGATGTTACAGATTCATAATTGAAGATATACCTCTTGGTGCAATTTCAAGACATTCTGACTTAAAAGTTGAAAAAAGCAAAACCAAACGACGAATGTGCCATGATGTAAGCTTTTTTTTTAACTAATTGTAAGTACTATAAAGTTTTTTTTTATACAGTCCGTCGACGTGTGTGTGAAAGAAATACAAGTTAGACTGACATGTACCGGGATTAGACGAAACTTGGATAGTATCGAAACGCTCACGTTTATCGAAAAATATTCGTAAGTAGTTTTTAAATAACAATTATTATTTGACATAAAAAAGCTCACACTTTTTATAAATCATAAGAGTATTTCAAATGTCTGGGCACAAAAAAAAAACAAGTCTATTAATTGTTTTCGGGGTTTCGTTTCATCGCATAAGGATTTTCCTAACCTAAAAAACATTGCAGATTTATGTGACATAAATAAATAAATAAATATTCACTTGTAAATAAGTGTATATGCAGGAGTACCACAAGGGCCTGTTCGTGGACTCTTGGTTTTCTCTATGTTCATTAATGCCCTCTCTGACGTACTTGAACATTCTCATTATATGATCTACGCTGATGACACACAAATATTTCTTCGCTGCCATCCACATGAATTAGCTTCGGCTGTTGCCCGAATTTCGGCTGATGCAGAAAGGTTTTGTGATTGGGCCCAAGAAAGGCTGGTAATCAATTTTATTAAAACATAAGCCGTATTGGTAGATAATCAATACTACGTAAAATTGCTATATTCTAATTCCCTGACTTCCATCAGCATACAAGGCTGAGAGATACCTTGACCTGCAAAAAACCTAGGCTTAATTGTCGATTCCACACTTTCGTGGAATGCGCTTATTATTCATATTTCGAACCGAGTCTATTACATATTTAGACAATTAACAGTCAACCAAAATGCATTTCCTTTACGTCTTCGGCAGCAACTTGCATCTGCTCTTATTATCCCGTATTTTGATTATTTTTCAGCAGTGTATAATGATATCACTGTTTTCCTTAAAATAAAGGTTGAACGCTTGCTGAATTCCGCGATCTGCTTCATTGTTGGTTTTAGAAAGGACGTTTACATTATACCTTATCGCCAGAAATTAGGATGGTTAACTGCAGCATCCCGGAGGCATTACTTTATTGGGGTAATCACATTTAACTTGTTCCGCGCTGGGTCTCCATCATATCTACACTGAGAGAAATTTTTTACTAATAGTTAATGTAAGCTAATTTCAAGGCTCTTACATTAATCTAAATTCTCTTAGCTTAACTGTAAAACTATAAGTATAACTAAAGTATAAGATCGGCAGGTGACTTTCAGATGAAAATATCAGCACTTTTCTCCATGTCAGTAATGTTATTGTATATTAACTCAGATATTTTACCAGTCAAGGAGCGTTCGTTAACTGTTAATAAAGCTTACATTAAATTCTGTCGTTTGAACTGCGCATGTCAACAATGCGTCGAAAAATTCGCAAGGAATCAAGTAACTGCGCGTGTGTATATTTGTTTATCTCTGTTTCGGCGAAACTTTACTATGAAGCTATTACATTAACTGTATAAACAAACATCCAAATCTTCTACTTATCGAAGTATACGAACTTTATGCAACAAAGGCAGAAAAGAGTTTCTAACATATACGAAATGATAACAAACTACATTATACTCTTTGTATTACATAAAATATTCTAGTATTCGCTGTACTGATCTCATCGTTAATATTTAAATTTCTTATCTTAAGATAAGATAGTTATTAACATAACAAGTGTAATCGATGCCAGGATTACAGAAACTTTAGGACAAAGTACTTTATCTTAGGTTCAGAATCTAAATTCTCTTAGCTTAACTGTTAAGCTATTAAGTTAACTGTAAAGAAACATTTCTCTCGGTGTACGATCGCAATACCTTATGCTCAATAATTCAAGCCGAAATTTACCTCGCTCCGCATCAAATGATTATGAAATTATTATCCCGATACATCGAACGACTACATTCTCGTGTTCTGTTCCTATTACATCATCAAGGCTATGGAATGCGTTGCCCAAATCAATTAAAAAGTGCTCAAGCAATACAGGGTTCAAATCTATTTTTTTTCGACTCCTCATTAAATTAGGATCCGGAGGGCACTCCACTCATCTCTATCTTATAGTTTAAATTAATTTAATCTTCTGCAATCTAAATGTACACGGCTTTATTTCAGTTATTAGGTTTAGGTAATTAAGTAATTAATATCATCGAAAATGGTACTTAATATCTAAACTTCAGTCTATCCTTGAATTTACCGAGATTTGTTACTTCCGCACTCCGCAACGCATACGTTGCTTGTTCTGTTACATGTTGTAATATACTTATTTATATGAAATCTATATTACTAAATCTTTGTACTGGCTATTATATATGTACTTAGCTGGTTGACCAGAGAGGTCTACTCCTCAAACCAAAGTGAATAAATAAATAAATAAATATTCTACTGCATGGACAACTTATAATTTATAATAAGTGAATTTGCACTTATTCAAATGTAGAGTAATTTAAAAAAAAGGTTTCATTCAATATTGAGGTCAATTTCATTTTATACGCGTTTAAACTCATTTCTCATCTTATTTTGACATAGTGAGTCCGAAATCACTTTCAGAAAGTCAGAGGATAACACACCTAAGTTGCCAACAGTTGAGCCTTTTTCACCCCAGAAAATCAACACAATAACGAAGGATATCTTTGAACGTATGCTACAGGATTCTGACTGTGTCAAGACAATACAAGATGCGATGTGGGATTGGTGCGTTTGTCGAACGGATGGTCCTTTGGGTCCCTGCATATGTTGCCCAGAATCAAAGCGATGGTTCCTTCGACCTGCAAGGTGAATTAATTATTACAAAACTGTTTATATTGTAAACAATGCTACATAAAATAAATTTCCAGGCCTCTTTACTTAGGAATTGAAGAGACATTTATCGTTACTGTAAGGAATGCATGTTTACATCGCGTGAAATTTAAATGGGGAACCCCGAAGGGTTCTGATCAACGAAAGCTCCAAGTGCGGATCAATCAGAAGAGAAACGTTTTGTCAGTCGCTGAATCGGAAATCATCTTTGTCACTTGTCTGCCAGTTGAATCGGTTAGTTTTAGACTCTTATATAAGGTAATTTCAATGATAAATATGAAAATATATGATGTGTGGTTTCTGCGACCATGGATTAAAGTATCAAATGTACTTAAGTAGTAGAATTAACTATATGTAAGGTAAGAGTTGATATTTGAGATTATTTACGAACAATTTAACAATTGGAAAATAGTAAATAGAACAATTTTATTGTACCGTTTATCATGGAAATAGTTAATGCAACAACTTTTTGGATTTACGCGTTTTACTATTACAGAAAGGTTCCGTTAACTATTTCCTTTCTCTCTGTGTATTAACTAGATTATTCTAATATAATAACAATAAATTATTTAGTTAAACAATATATTACGTAACGGCACTTTTCATAATATCTTATGTATGATAAGTCTGGAAAAGTTGGTGATGAATACACTCTAGAATTTTCGAGTATACTCTTTCGATAGGCGTGGTCAGAATTGCATTTAAATTGCTTCGAAAGCTAGAATGGAGCATTTAAAATAAAAAATAAACAAAACTTCGTGGATTTTTTTTTTGTAAATCTTGCCAATATGTCAACAAAATTGATAAATTGTTTTGACAAAATTTTCTTAAATACTATAGACTTTAAAGAAAATTTTTGTTTTTAAATTCCTTTTTAAAGTTTTTTAAGTCATTTGTGACAAAATTGATAGTTACTTGTATATAATTATTTCAGAACGTAAACATTTCAACATGACGTTTAAAAACACTTAAACAATTGCTCTTCTTAAAACTTTTTGTAGATATATTCTATAGCATAAAATCGAACTGACGTCCGTTGAAGGGAAGTGTTCGTGAAAACTCTAAAGAATCTTTTTAAAAAGTAGCTGAGAAAACTTTCAGAAATTATTTGAAGCGAGCCCATAAGACTGATTTACATTTCTGGAAGGTTTCCAAAACATCTTTCAGAGTCATCGTAAAATATCCCCGTTTTATCGATCGTCGTTTATATTTAAACGGTTTAAGAATCACAAAAATGTCTATCCTCGTTCTTTCTTTATATTCACGATTAAACAAACAGTATTTCAATTCCATGTTTTTGCAATATTTATGTTAACTGATGCGTGTTAAGAATATAATATTGTGTTACAGGGCGTTGTGTCTTCCCTTTACGTTCCTTGTGTTGTGGAAGGAAGAGAAGGTCCACCATTTTTGGAAATTGAATGTGTTATAGAATCACTGATCGTGGATATTGTGTTTCCTTCTACCACGACGACCGGAAATAAACAAGATTATAATGTTCAAGAATGCATTGAATGGCAAGCGGATGGTTTTATATCCAAATTTATACCATCGGTATGCTATGATTTAACCCATTAACCGCGAAATGCACTGGAATTTTACTTCAAGTTCAGCGTTTATTTCTGGTATGAAACATGTAAGGAAAAAAATCGAGGGTACATGGATTTTATAGTTTCAAGGTCGCTCTTTCGAATGGCGATGAGAAAATTTTCAAAAAATTGCAATTTCCAATATTTTTTTGCAAAAATATTCGAAAAAACATGATTTTCAGACACATTTTTTTTCGTTTCTCATAAAATTTTTTGACAAAATGCATTTGTATCGACTTACAATAAGTCATAAACGTGCACTCGATGTGTCTACTAAAGGAATCCACCATACTTGATTTTTTTTTTATTGTCTTATTAACAAAATGGCGGTCGATACGACGAAATATTTATAATATTTATGCGTTTTTCAAAATCGCCCATTATCGGATACGAAAGTAATTCTACTCGAACAAAAATCATTACTCGAAGGTTTTTGGGGTCGCTGATTACGAATCTGTTGTTAATTGTGTTAAATTCAAAATGGCGGATCCAATATGGCGGACCCAAAATATTAAATATTCATCGATTTTTGTGTGTTTCAGTATCTTTATGTTTTTTGAGTCGCTGATTCCGAATTCATGATTAGATTTTCGAAATTCAAGATGGCGGATCCAAAATGGCGGACGAAAAATATTAAATATTCATCGATTTTTGTGATTTTCAATATCCGCATGTTTTTTGGGTCGCTGATAATTAATTTATTGTCAGATTTTCAAAATTCAAAATGGCGGCTTCAAAATGGCGGGCACCATCTCTAAAATTTCAAATTACGCAAATGAAAAAAATGTTTTCGTATTGTATGTAAAATTGTCAAGGAAAAATGTCTCTTGTGATTTTTATCTAAATATTTTTTTCCTTACATGTTTCATACCAGAAATAAACGCTGAACTTGAAGTAAAATTCCAGTGCATTTCGCGGTTAATGGGTTAATATATAACATTTTATTTTAGTAGTGTGTACCAAGTCAAATCATGTAGAATATTTTGGGTTCAAACTAGATACTTTTATGATTATTAAATATTTGTTTTCTAAACAACCGATAACTCTTCGGAAAGACTACGTCACCCGACAAAAAATTAGTATCTTCCATAGTTGTTTTGTTTTTGTAATCAACGACCTCCAAGAACCCTCGCGTGGTGGAATCATCGTGATATTCTGGGTATATTTAAAGATGGCATCGCAGATGTTGTTTCACAAATTGTTTCAGGTAAATATTTTACAAAATGGCAAACTATGGAGTATTTGTCAAAGCTCCCCGATCTTCACGTTTCGCGGTTTCAAACAAGATGGAGCTCGTAATTCGTGTCTGGAATCAAAAGACCAAAATTTTTTTTTTACTGTTGAGTTTATCTATTATGTTAACACAAAAAACTTCACTTCCCTTTCAAAAATTGGTTGCATGCTTCGTTCAAGGCACTTAAATTTCGAATTCGGATTTAAAGTTTTCACAGCAAATTCTCCAGATGATAAACTATTTCCTAACAAAAAAAAAATATTGAGTCTTATATTATTTTTCAGAGCTAAAGACGTGAATAGTGGAGTCTAGAAATTTGTTTATATAAAGTCTTTAATAATAAGTACAGTGTTCATGCAGCAGGGTTGAAATATTCCATGGGGCCGGTACGTGAATTTTCTTCTATACTAAGTGATAACTAAACATTTTTTAAATGGTTCTATTCCAACGTTATTTTGCGTAAGAAATAATAGGAAAAGGAAGACAAAATTTGATCTACATGTTTTGTTAGGGACACTTTTTCATCAGGTTTATCTTTTTCAAGATAACTTCAAAAAACGTTAAAAATATAGCGTTTTTATTTGTTTTGACCTTGAAAATGACCTCGGCGCTAATTTTCACTATGATATTCGCATTCATTTCACCAAAATACGTCAAAAATGCTTGATACATTGCAATTACTAATCTTCTTTTTTATACAGATCACACTAGCTACTAATAAAATACTTATAGAGGTTATTTTAAGTACAAGAATAAATTTACATAAAATTCGTAATTTGTCTTTACCAACATTCTAAATTCGCGGTGGTATCTAAACATTTGTTTATGGTACTTACAAGGTACTTAAATTTACTCTCGCGTTAAGAATTGTCAGTCAGCTTAGAATTGTTTGTTGCATTTGATGAAACAACGGTTTATTTCTATTTTCAATACCTATATAAAGTATTTTCGAGGTTCTAAAATTATTATTTTCCAGACAGGTATCATAGAAATAACAGAGGATACGAGTGGCGAAGAAAAAGTAATACAGATTTTGAATTATGACACGATGAGATCCTCCATAAACGATTCACCAAAAGCTGATGTAAACGAAAATGAGGTATACCTAACAAATGTTTTTGAGTTGGTTTCGTTCTCATTTTTGATGGACGAATTCTTTTGTAATCAATCAAAATTGATATTTTTTTCACAGTCGGAAGATTCAGTTTATAAGTATTCATATGGTAGCGAAGAACGTATTTCAGGTGAAAACGATAGTGAACATGAGACTATCGTAGATTCTCAACAACTATTACCTTACTACAAGAACAAACCACTTTGGATGAAACAAAAACTCGTTATAGAGTTTAATGATATTCCTTCCCGAGCAGGTGATTTACAAAAATCTCATAATGAATATTAATAACGATTGGAAAACTTAATTTTTAATTAGAATTGTTATTTACATGCAGTTCAGGAAAAGCAGTTCTTTATAAAAAATACGACACCAATTCAATCGTTATTTTTTATTCGCGTCAAAAACTTCCATCCCGTCTTCTATTATGATATTCTCAAAAGCAATGAAAGCATGAAACCAACTGGTAAGTCAAAGCCATTTTCAAACCTATGCTATTACTAACAGTGTAGCATTTTTATTAGTTTGATGCATCATAAATGTAAATTATAGTGAGGCTTGTTGGTCGTGTACATTTTACAGCCAAAAAACATAGGTATCTAATTGAGGAATTACTTATGTCATATATATAAATATTTTGATACATAAATATTTGAATAGCACGTAACATTTTTGTTTAATTACTAGTAAACAATTGGTATTTAAAAGAGTTTTTGGCGGCATTGAATTCAAATTTGACGTCAAAATTAAGGATCCAAAATGGAATTTTCTACACGGGAGGAAGGACAAGGCTTTAATTTTTATGTCAGATTTGAAATTCAGCGGCACACGGAGTAAACAAATTAGTAATATTGACTAATTATGTGGTTGTTTCTTAGCAGCAAAACATTGAGTAAATTCAACTACATCTTAGTTAAATTGAATAAATGTTGTTGTAACGGTAATATAATTTACTTGGCAGCACTAATGCGCATTGACTACTGTGTTGTTGCTTGACTAAACATTTTACTAACCGACATATTCAGTCAATATCACTAATTTTTTTCAGTGTACCCAAAGCCTTCTCAATGTGTCAAGGTTCAGAGAAATCAGTGAAAATTAACAAAATTATTGTCTGCCATTTTGGATCTTTAATTTTGACGTCAACTTTAGATTCAACGACGCCGAAAACTCTTGTAAATAATAATTGCTTCCTAATTATTAAACAAAAATGTTTATGATGTTTACGTGCTATTCAAATATTTATGTATATATTTTGAAAATAATATTATAATAATTTAAATAAATTATTGAATAATAACTTTATTAATTACTTTGTTACAATACAAATTCTTAAGGTGGTTCTAAAGTGGTCCAAAGGTAAGGTAGGAAATTACACTAAAAAACGCAAGTTAAAGATGACTGAATAACATTTTTTAAATTCAGGCTCTGTAAGGGAATTCCAAGTACTATACAAAAAACCGAAAATATTAATTGAGAAAAATCACTTATTTCCGAAAATTCTGTGTCAGTTCTCAATTAATATCTTTGATATTTTCTAGGAAACTGTTCATAGTTCTTAGAATTGCTTACAAAGCCCGAATTTAAAAAATGTTATTCAGTCATCTTTTATTTACGTTTTTTAGTGAAATGTCCTACCTTACCGGTAGACCACTTTAGAACTCCCTTAACTCCTTGACAAAAACTGATCTCTTAGTCTTATTATTAAATTTTATTATTATTTTTGCAAAAATATTTATGTATGGTTATATTTAGATAAATGGGATCGAATGCAACAAACCGAACGCGGAGTTAGCATCGTATTGACTCCATTTACTGGAAAAATCAAACCCTACGAAACAATTCCTATTACAATATCTGCTTACAGTGATACTTGGGGTATATATGTAGAGGAAATCACCATTTATTTCGATGGCTTACCTTCGTATCATTTTTCGATACACGTGAGAAACAACAATCTACCAATATCTTATCCAATTGGTGAATGTTCTAAGGGGAATGTACCAACACTGAGGTAAGCAGATCCTCAATATTTATTTCATAATGTCATATTCTAGTTTTTAATCCAAGCAATGGGAACTTCCATTGCATACACATTTTAATTCCGATTAACCCATTAACGACGGGACGGTCACATTTTCATCATCAGTTTGAGCGTCGATAATTTGTACATAAACGCCTTGGAAAACATTTACGCACCATTCTTTCTAATGTAAAAATGTATGCCCTTTCAGACTCTTTCAATAGAATTTCCATAAAATGAACGGCCAAAAAGTTATACGCGTTTTTTTGTAAAAAAATGGGGATTTTATATTTTTTACCTCGAAATGGTACTGAGAGACACGTCTAAAGTGAAAATAACGTGTCCATGGACCCTGCCCTAACAGAACCGAACCTTACAACAATGTTAAATAAGGTTATCATAACGTTAATAAGCCTGATGCAACATTATTTAACCTTGTTGTAAGGTTCGGTTCTGTATGGGTGAGGAATAAAATGTGCCATGTCTTTTTGCACAAGTCAAGATGACGGCTTTATAAATGGCGGGTGTAGCATAAAAAACCTTGCTCATATTTTTACTAGTGTCGTACTCATCGAACATTTACGACTTTTCGTATTCGATATCCACCATTTTGAATCCACCATTTTGAATTTTGTAATTCTGACCTCATATTCGTAATCAGCGACCACGAAAACCACCGTATATCCAGTTTCATGCACATCGAACATTTAAAACGACTTTTCGCATTCGATATCCGCCATTTTGAATCCACCATTTTGAATTTTTTATTTCTGACCTCATATTCGTAATCCGCGACCATGAAAACTACATATGCCACTCTGTGATATAACGCCAGTAACTATGAACATGTTTTTTCCTGCTACAGCCGCCATTTTAAATTGCGAAACGAGGCATGGCACATTTTATTCCTCAGGGTCCAATGACACCTTCTTTTCACTTTAGACCTGTCTCTCAATACCATTTCGAGGTGAAAGTAATGTTTGAATCGAAAAAAAATTTTTTAAAACCCAATTTTTTTTACAAAGAAACGCGTATAACTTTTTGGCCATTCATTTTATCGAAATTCTATTGAAAGATTCTGAAAGGGCATACATTTTTACATTTGAAATAATGGTGCGTAAATGTTTTCCAAGGCGTTTATGTACAAATTATCGACTCCCAAACTGATGATGAAAATGTTTCCGTCCCGGCGTTAATGTTTAGACTTCCAAAAAATATGTTTTTGCCAATACACTACACTGTAGTGCTATTTACAATGTATTCCATATTATTCTTGTTTCTAACTTTGAATCCAAAGTCAGAATTATCATATTGGCTCAGATTTTTTAGAAAAACCAAAAAAACTGCTCAAAATCGCAGATTACATGCAAAACAAAATTTTTTTAACACTGCTGCAATTGGTTTTCACGTATTCTTCCTCTTAAATTCGAATCAGAAGTGAAATTTATCCAATTGGCTGAAATTATTGCAAAAATAATAAAAAAAACTTCTCAAAAAAACGAATTCAAACAAAAAAAACGTTTTTATCGATGAATTGTGATGATAGAGACGCGTCAAAGTGTTTGTGAAAAAAAACTAACAAAAAATGCAGGAATCAATGCAAAAACAAAACGTTTGTATAAGAAAATGTATAGTAGCCCTTGTAGAAATTCGGTCTAAATATTGCCCAGTTTTTTACTAATGAACTTATGTATATTGCACGATTTTTATATTTAACATGAGTATTTCGTTCTTTAGTTTTAATTCCACTATAAACTTCATCGTCATCGTCATCATCCTGATCACTGATATTGTTATTATAATCGTTACTATTTTCATCAATTATTTCGTAGGAGTTTATGTGCTCAGCACTGACACATAGGTGTTCTTCACCATTTTCCTGAAATTAATCACATATAGTCCAGACGTTGAGTACACTTCTGTGTGACCTGAAATATCTCCACAAGATATATATCAATTTTTAAAGATTTTGACCGCTTGAAAGTGAATCTGTCGGTTAGGTTAGGTTAAACGTGATAGGTTAATTGTTATTAACAATTTAATTGTTTATATCGATATATCTTGAAAGCGTGAAGTCGTACGAAAAAAAAGTTCAAAAAAAAGTTTGTCTATTCAATTAGAACAAAAAAGGTTATTATCACTTTTTTCGTATTGTTATATTACTCGAGATATCAGCCATTTTTCGATTAGAGCATCAAAAAATGCGGCGCGGCATCCGGAGGTCGTAATTTTAATGAACATTCGAGAAATAAATAACAAAGAGCATATTTCTGATGTAAAATTGTGTACACATTTAGATGGCGTTGTTAAAATTGACGAAAAAATTTAAATAAAAAAGTGACAGAGCATATAATGACGAAAGACCTATATTTTTTGTGACATTTTGGACTTTAACGTTTGGTTTCATCCCAATAAATGACTGAAATGTATCCAAACACTATAAATTATCATTATATATATCTTAAACTTCAAAATTAATCTAATCCGATATCCATATTTAAGATGGCGACCGAGAAAATGGAGGATAAGTCCTGAAAATCAAAATACCGAGAATAGACCATTTGGTACAATTATATGTCCATTGGAAAATGATACAGATTATTGATTGAGAAACTGATTATTGCCTTGTAATTTAAATAGTAAGGCATAATTTTAACCACGAAAAGAATAACAACCTTGAAACGTAAACAATATAAGTTATTGTAAACAGTACGCTAATTTTGCATTTGATATGCGCCCCTCTCCAATTCACATTTATTTCATAAATATTTTGAATAATTTTTCTGAATAATTGTTACCCTGACACCTAAAAGTCGATTGTAAAAGTCGACTGTTGACTATAAAGTTGACTTAATGTTCACTTTTAATGGGACATTCCCAGTCTGCACTTAAAGTCGACTTTAAGACGACTTTTGATTGTCTGGATAGGTAGATTTTTAAATAAATCTATGAGTAGTTTTAATCCATTTAAATTTAGTCACTTTTTAGAGAGTTTTGTAACAAAATACTGATGTGATGATTTGTGTCTGGCTGTTGCCTACTTTATAAAATAAGGATATATATTTAAATTGAATGAACATGTGCAGTCAATTTAAATTGTTTATGCATCAAACATAATGCAAAATTACTCTAAGATTTATGTTCCTGCACATTAAGACATATTTAAGTTACAAACTCATTAAATTAATGTGTTATTGGGCATTGACATTACACTCAATTTCATGTCATTATTAACAGTAGATGTTGATAACAATTCGAATAACTGTGATGAATAAAATTTACAATTTGATACCTAAATAAAAAACATTGACAAGCCTAAAGAATATTTACATGCAAATACATTACGTGCTACGTTTATTACAGTTCATAAATAACAATAATGTATATAAATTGTTGCATTTTTGCTCCAAAATGGAATATACACGCAGTTGATAGAGTATTCGTTTGGGAATCGAAAGATCTCGGGTTCAAGTCACGAGGCATCAAATCTCTCGAGTTTGGGCCTCATTCTTTTTTAAACACTAACAAATTGTAAAAAACCGCAAAACATATTGATTTACCATTGTTAGAATTAAACTTTATTTTTAACAAATTTGAAATTACTCTGAATTATGTTAGATCATTTGTTTACTCAGAAATAAAAAGTTGAAAAAAATTCGTCCATATTCCATTCGTAAGGCAATTTATATAGATTATTGCCACTTATAAAGAATACTTTTGTTACATAGATTCAAATTCACGAATCCTGGTACTCGTCACGATACAAGAAGAGTTATATTAGAAAATACATCCATCCTGCCCCTCATGATAAATTGGCATTGTTTTTTGATCCAAGATCCCACGAGCAAAAATGATCCGCCGTTCAACGTGATTTTGGACATATTTTCCCCGTTCGGAGAAACAACAACTCACAAATTTGACGCGAAGGAATTTGATAAATTGCGAAGCTTGATTCTTTGTCAAATGGAACTTCTGGAATCTGACAGCAGTTTGCAAGTTGACCAACCTGCTAGTGAAACTTCTTCTAAGGAAGACACAGTCGAGTAAGGTTATTGTGTAATATTTCTTGAACTATTTCTTCAAATCTTAACATTAACAAAAATACACCTTTTTGTCATATTTTTTATTATAATTTCAGTTGTATCAAAGATTTGTTATATAAGACGAAATTGATCACTAACCGACTTGATCAACTGTTCTTCGAAAAATAAAACAGAATGTCAACTGAATTTTATGCTTTACATTTATTTTAAAGGAAATTATTATATTATTTTTAAACTCGTATTGTACATCGTAAAATACACTTTGCAAAATGTAAATAAATGACCTATTCCACATTAATTCGGCATATTATTCGTATATTTCTAACCTCTTCAAATAGTTTTCACTCTACAATTTGCAATTAGCGAAGAACAAAATATAATCCAAAACTTTACCAAAACTCTTTACAGAACAACTTCCAGTGGTGAATGTTCATCGTGTCTTGATACAGACTCTACCTTACTGTTAACTAATGCGGACTCGAAACTCTCCGAAACTGGTTCGTCAAGAATACAAAAGTGTCGTTCGTTTGATGATCAAGATGAGGACACTTCTTGCATGCAAATGTCTATAATACCATTTTATGGCAAGAACATAAATACAGGCATGAACGTAAGTACAAGCTAAATCCCTTTTACAAAATATTGGATTTCTATGTCACGTTAAAAAATTTACTGGTAAATCAGTAATTTTATTTTTTAGACTCTCAAAATTTATCATTTACTGAATTTGAAACAATTTTTTATTCTTGATATTCTTTATTTCATTTACAGGATTCCTTGTAAGTTGTAATTTGTTTGACGTGTAGTAATACTGGTAGATATAAGCTAAATCTTTCACACCTAGAAAATTACATTCTTTCGACTCGGGAATTTATCGTACCGTAAAGTCAGGCCCTTAATGCCACCCCTACTCTTTCTCAGTCTCGTCTGTATAATGCCTTGATTGTGCGATTTAAATCTCAAGGAATTCGTGATTTTATAATTGAAACTAATCGAAAATTCGGTACAATCACATCCGCTGATACATTTCCTGGGACAGGAGCCTCCTCAATTTATGTAAACGAAAGTCTATACCGCGTCATATTTATGTCTTGCTGCGTAAAACTAAAGCAATAGCGAAGATTTTGAACTATAAATGCGTCTGGCATCGTGCCGAAAAAATGTTAGTACGCAAAATGGATGGTGGCGAGATTATATGTCTTGAATCCGCGAATGATCTTGTCAAATTAACTTGACTATCATTGCCTAGTATACGTTCAAGCGCAGCAATTTTACTCTGTTCTTTGCGTGTTGTGTGTGCCAATGTTAATTCATTGCTTGGTCATATTGATGATGTTAAATCACTCCAGATAGCATTAAATTATGATATTCTTGGTGTTACGGAAACTTGTTCCACATCGTTAAATATTCCTGGCTACATCTTCATTCGTAATGATCGAAATATGGTTCATTCTAATGGTCAGTAGTTAGGGGTGGCGGAGTAGCGTGCTATGTTCGAGAAACCTTTCAATTTATAATTGTTGATGTTAAGCTGCCTGAAAAATCTAATGTATTGATTATTGTAATATATCGCCGTCCTGAAGGTCATGTTTTGAATAAATTTGTAGAGAAATTTCGTAGTTTTATACATCTTTTTAGAAACTTTATTATAACGGGTGATCTCAACTATAATCTACTAAATCACGCAAAATCCAGAAATTTACAATCATTTATAGATGAATATTCACTTTATTTGGTTCCACATGGTGCTACACATCATTATAGAATAGGCGCTCAATTGCAAATTGTATGATTTTAATCGATTCGTCTGATAAACGTCTACACCATGAAAAATCTGATGTACTTTTCATCGTGGGGCACGATTTCATTTTAGTCGATTACAAAATTTCAGTTACCAAGCCCAGCCCTAAGACAATCAAATTACGTGATTTCAATTGCACATCTCCGGAAGCTCTAAATAAGGTTGGAAAACTTAGTAAACATGATTTTGGACGTAGCGATATCGAGAATGACATTTTTTATACTGCTGTATATAGTACTCTTGACCAGTGTGCGCCTTATCAAAGTAGGGAAGTGTCAAAGCCTTTCATACCCTGGTTAACGACTGATCTGAAAAATAGGATTAAGATGAGAAATAAAGTATATGGGCAAATCCACAGAAATTTTAAACTTAGGTGTAAGTGAAGACATGCTATTTTATATTTGTATTGAAACATATGTACGGGGTAAAACAAGTATAATAGTAGTAAATATAGATACCGAGGAAGTATTAGTCTCATAGCAGCGAATTTGAAATGATTCAGGAAGGCTAATGAAAAAAAAATGACAAGTTTGACTTGTAAGTTGCCTAATCTTTTCTAATCTTAACAGTTTTTATGTGACGCCGTAATAGTTATCGAATTAAATCCAATTGAATTAGCTTCCTGTATCAATTATACAATCTCACCTGCCAGAAAATCGATGTGCTACTTCCCAGAGGGAGGTTATGATACTGTTAAAATGTGTAAGAACATAATTGAGTTTTTTGAATTTTGGCAAAGTTAACTGTTTTATCAACACGCCGTCTTTCTAAATTCAAAGCTATGAACATACCTTTATAGCTAACGTGAAAACGAAAATTTTGAGACGTGGTAGAAGTGTGTGCTGCAAGTATTCTTCAAATGACAGCACTTCAAATATAGGTTGTCGAAACGTAACTCGCAAAGAAAAATCAGTTTTTCCTAGGGCACATCAAGAATATCATCTTTGGGGGCCTAGTTGAGATTGTAATTGGTTTCTTTACTCTATTTACATATAAAAACGCAGTGGCGCTAGTGAGACATTTAAATATTAGGCTGCAGAGGCTTAACTAATTTTATGAACGACTTTGTCTTATGTATAAAGTACACTTTATGCTCTCTTCATTACTTTTCTATGGCAAGTAAAGCAATGGGTGCCCATAAAATATCATGTACAACTCATGCACATATATCAAAGATCATACGCTTGTATATTTACTGCGTAATGTAATATAATATGAACTAATTAGTTCAACAAGTGTACAATATACGTCAAGGAATTGAAATGGCCATTTGTCACAATAATTTTGATGATGCCGGCTTAGTGGTCTATATAGCGGGTAACTCTTTGTGTTTAATACCACTAAAAAAGCATTTTAGACGACGTGTATCATACTTATGAAAAAAAATCCATTCAAAATTTAATTTTACGCACACTATATGTCTAGATGTATACTTTAATTGTAAAATGTATTTTCAGCGCTGTTAAACATGAGTTGTCCACTAAGTAGGTTTCTATTGCCAGACACGTAATTACTATATAGAGTAGGCCTACATTCGGTAGCAATTTTTGTAGGCGATAACCCCAAAATTTTATATTTTCATACTATATTTATAATTACTGCTATGTTTTGAATGTAATGTATCAAAATATATTTGCCAGTGTACGTGCGCGCACGGAGAAGGATCAGGCGGCCTTTGTTTATGTATTATTATTATTAATGACATAATTATTATTGTTATAACGTTTACATCATTTATTAAAATTTAATAGTATGATTCATTTAAAAAATCTACAATTTTTATTTCTTAACCCTCTGTGCACGACGCCGTCCTTTAAAAATGAGTAACAGGGACGGATTCCTAGTCTCAGTTGATCAATTAAACATGTGTATCATAAGAAAAACGTGTGCTTTGAAGTTTCACCAAAATTAAAAGTTCTGTGGATTTGCCCATATAAATGCGCCCAACGATATAATAGTTTTGTCTTATTTCAGGAATACAAATGTCTGCGTAAAAGTCGAAATTAAATTGGCAAGGGAAAAATATTTTGCTAGCATGATAAATAATGCTACCAACCCATATAAAATATGGTACTCGTTAAAAACCAGTGGATTCACGAATTCCAAAGAAAATTCTCCGTTGCTTGATTTTACTCCATGTGAGCTTAACATATACCACTCTTCCGTCGCCAGCAAACATCCCCCGTGAACCTTGGATAATTTGAATCAAATCCTATCAACACCAACAGTATGTAAATATCCCCCATTCTCTTTCAATTAGTATGCAAGTATATCAAGCTCCGAATTCATTTTTTGTAAAATCACGTGGCCGAAGTCCTGACGAGTTGCCCTTTTCTCATATTAAACATATTATGCCCACGATTTTGCCTTTCATCACTGCTGTTTACAGTGCTTCTCTTGAAACTGGAATTTACCCCTCTGTTTGGAAACAGTCTTATATCATCCCATTAAATAAGTCATCATCCCCTGGTTCTCCATCTGAGACCAGGCCCATTTCGAATGTATCTCATTTAGTCAAACCATTTGATTCTCTGGTAGTCAAACAAATAACTCAGTATCTCGAGGTAAATAATCTCTTGAGTCCTTTTCAATCAGGGTTTTGGCGTAACTATAATACTCAAACTGCACTTCTCAAAATCACGGAAGAAATTCGCGCAGCAATTGATAAGGGACAATATCTCGTACTGGTACTCTTTGATTTCACGAAAGTATTCGACTCTATCGATCATACGATATTGTTATCTACCTACAATGAAAGAGATTGGTTTTGGTAATTCCGTTATAAAATGGGTATTTTCGTATATTACTGACAGAACTCAAAAAGTAGTAAACCTTGAAGGCATTCCTTCAGTTAGCCTGCCAAGTACATCTGGCGTACCACAGGGTTCTAACCCTGGTCCTACATTTTTTATTATTTCTATAGACTCCATTCTTAAAACGCTTACTTTCTGTAAAAAGAAGGCTTTGATGTTTGCTGATGAGTTACAAATTTTCCAAACAAGCTCATTAGATGAATTAAATGCTACCATTACTAAACTAAGTTATGACGGTCAAGCTATAGCCGATTGGTATGAGTTAAATGGTCTAACCTTAAATGAAGGTAAAATGCAAGCGATCATTTTTGGTTCTCCGCATAATCTTTCAAAGTTAAAAAGTTATCCTATTACACCGTTAGTTATCAATGACACTGTAATACCATTTTCTGATTCAGTCAAAGATCTAGGAGTTATCATGTCATCAGATCTCACTTGGAACAACCATGTATCTAAAATATATCGTACAGTATATGGTACCTTACATGCATTGAAATTCCGTGGTAACCTCCTTTCTCCTAGCATTAAAAAACTGCTAGTGGAATCGTTAATTATGCCTCATATTGATTACGATTGTTTGGTTTACGATGATGCGTCCGAATATCTGAATGTTAAATTACAACGTCTCTCAAATAGTACTATTCGATTTATTTTTTCTCTTAAGCGTGATGCTCATATTACCCCTTATCGTAATAAGTTAAATTGGATTACCATTAAGATGCGTCGGACTTATTTTCTAGGCACTTTAGCATACAAAATTTTTTCCACTAATATGCCAGGTTATTTACGCGAATTATTTTTCGATGTAAATGAAGACTTACGTAGGTCTTCGCGTCTTCATTCTTCCGGTTTCCTTATTCCACGTTGCAGAACTGTGACACGCGAAAAATCATTTACATTCTCGGTCATACAATTGTGGAACCTGTTACCAGAAGATATTAAATCGGCTGACACAATTGTCACATTTAAGCGTAAATTAGCAGCATATTTATTTTTAAACAATTTCAAGTGAGCAAAATTGTAATCGGGAGCGAACTTATTATCTTTTAGTTTATGTACTTCTTATTCTTTGTTTTTTCACGAATATGCTTTATCTAATGTACTGTACCATGTAATCTATAGCCATTATAATTTTGTTGTATATTACCATAAGACTAATTAGTCATGGTATAATAAAGGCATACATACGTACATACATACATAAATACATAAGATGTCGATAAGAACCACAAGAAATATGAAATTTATCAAAATATATATCTCAATTTTTTCGATACTTCATTCTATAATTTTTGAACCCCATACATATGTCTGCCGATAAATAACTTTATGATTTTTGTTTTATTAAATTTCAATTACACAGGTTTCTTTACTATTTTCTCGGTTGTTTACAAAGCCAAAAATCACTCTTAATTCGAAATTCCTTGGAGTGAAAATTGAGCCACTCTTTAACGATGATCGAAATTTTCACTCTTCTAGGAGTGAATTTTTCTTTCACTCTTCTAGTAGTGAATTTTTTTATCACTCTTGATGGATTGAAATGTCACTCTTGATATAGTGAAATTTTCACTCCAAGGAATTTAGAGAGTACGGAATTCATTCGATATACACCGAATATAAAAACCGTCAGTAAAAAAGCCGATAAATAAAAAATTATTTTATTTCTTAAGTTTTTGACGTGCACCAACAGTTTTCTTGCGGAGAATGACAGTATTTGTTAAATAATATCCTTTTTTACCGTTTTTTTTTGTACTGTGTTTTTAATAACTGGAAAACCGCATAAAATTTGATCAATTCGTTTTATCCATTGAAGAGAAATTGTTCGGCAAATTGTGGTTTGGTCACAAAATGTGGAGATATCATGATATTAGCACTTTCAATTTTCGATGTGATAACAATAATTTCCCTGTAGATCGGAAAGTTAAAAATATAAAAATGATTACTTTTGTCTTAGATCATCCCAAGGGAAATTTACATGCCTCCAAAAACGAAAAAGGAGGTGGTTGTTATTATAGACACCGACAAGCTCCCACCATCGAAAGAAGTCAATTGTGTAGCTGTGGGGTATATACGAATACAACAATGTTACAAGTATGAAAGTCAAAAGAACTATATTTCTAATTTTTGTAATTTCAATATTAATCAAACGAGCAACTGTGAAAAATATAGTTTTCATCACACTGGGACGAAAGGAGCAACTTTCCCGAGGGAAGTATACGATTTTTCTTTATGGCCGGGAGGATAAGCGGCATCTTTCCTTCCGCTTGCGGGAGGAAAGTTGCTGCTTTCCTCCCGGTGTGAAGAAAATACTATTTCATCACACTGGGACGAAAGGAGCAACTTTCCCGCTTGCGGGAGGAAAGTTACTTCTTTTCCTCCCTGTCGTGAAGAAAAATCGTATACTTCCCTCGGGAAGTAAAAAAGAATGCCTCAGACTACATGTTTTTCACCCTCGGCTTCACCTCGGGTAAAAATTACACGCAGTCTGAGACATTTTTTATTTTACCTCCCTCGTTGAGTAATATACTATTTTGACATACGTATGCGTAAAATACGAATTTACACACTCGTGCGCCGTGGTCATCACTCGTGTGCAACCTAGTATTTGACACACAAAAACGCCGCACAAATTTTCCGCATAGTACGTCAAAAAATACGGTTCGACACGCGTGCGTAAGAATTCGATGTTACGCACCGGCCTATCTAATCCCATGTTAAAAAACGGTGCGTAAAATCCTATTTTACGCACATGTATCGAAATGTACTATAATATGGTATCATTTTACAGTAGTCAAACGCGCTATTGCTGAGAATAGTTAAATTCAATACTTCTGTACTAAACATGACAATAATATTGTTCCATTTACTACATCCTAATTGTTAAATGTGAAGTAGATTATATAACCTCAAATCTACCGCAGTTTCAAAGCTCAGTAGTCGCTTTAAATGTTCACGAATTGCAAAATAGATGTACTAAAATTTATTAAACGAAAATAATCTCTTGTCATTGTAAAAATAATTATTAAATAGTATGCTTAACAATATTCTGAATACTAATACATACAGTCTACGACAACTTTTTATATTCATTATTTTACCGTTATTATATCGACGCTCGATACGAAGACTAGGATATCTCAAATCTGACACGGATTCGTCGTCAAGGCACGAAAACTAGGATAAGTGAACGTTTGCATACTAGGATTTTTCATTTTTCTGCACGAAGCCTAAGTCATTTTAATTTCGCCGCGAAGAAACGGTTTTTCGATTTCTTCGGCGCGAAAAACAGGATATTTCGTATTTCACATTTATAATGATGATGATGAGGATGACGATGACGATGATGATAATAATGATGATGATGATGATGATGATGATGATGATGATGATGGTGATGACGATGATGGTGATGACGATGACGGTGATGATGATGATGATGATAATTTTCAAATCAACGAGGCATACCACGGAAAGCTTTCTTTGACAGAAAACAGGAAGGTCTAAAAACTAAGAGTTCATTAAATCTTAAATTGAAATAAAAATTGTTCATTTTCCGCAAAATGTATTTGTTTTGTATTGCCTCTATCCTAATATAAGTGACTGTAGATTTGTAATCATAGTTGTATTAAAATTAAGTGTAAAAATATTTTATTCACAATATATAAACATGGTACAAGTATTATTTTTTATTAATAAATATTATTATTATTTATTAATAAAAATATTTAAAAATCAAAATTGTTAACAATATATATGTTAAATGAAAAATAATTATATACTTCAGACATGCTACGCTATACAATAAAATAATATTTGTAGTAGTCGCTCAGAAAATTCGTAATATCCTATTCTTCTTGTCAAAATAATGAAATAGCCTATTTTTCGCGTCAAAATAATAAAACATCCTTTTTTTGCGCCGAGAAAAGTGGAAAACCTTATCTGTCGGGAAAAAATCGAAATATCCTATTTCTCGTGCCTGGAAAATGAAATAACCTCCTTTTCCAGTGGAAAAAGTGGAATAACCTAGTCTTCGTATCAGATTTGAAATATCCTAGTCTTCGTATCGAGCGTCGATATGTGAAAAACATTTCTACCTTTACTTTATGGTTCCATTAACAATTTGTTTTCTTTTTGTGTACACGGTGTATTTACTGTATTTTAGATACAAGAATAATGCCTATTTACGACAAGATGGAGTATATTGTAGCCCGACCAAAATACGTGTGAATATCAGAGTCGTAGAGCCTCGACTGACATGGGAAATCGCAAAATCTCAAAGAAATTTGTTAGTCGATTGTTGCGCCATTGCGGGAGATCCAAAACGTGAAATAACGTAAATTCAAACATTTTTATTATTCCTTAACATATATTCAAGTTTCTATTAAATTTATGTGCTATTCTCTAATTTAAAAATACTAATGGAAAAAAATAGAATAAAGTTAAAAGAAATAGTAAAAACAACTAAAATAAACCCTACATCTTTTCCTTAAGGGTAATTTTATTTGTTAGTAAAAAATAAATAGGAATGGGAAGCATAATCAACATATTATACTTATTAGAACTAGGCTGAAAGTGTATCCTATTAAGGGATACTGCCTGAGTGGTGGCCAGAATTTTAAAGAAAAATACTGGAATGATTTAATGGTTTAAGAATATATTTGTGGATATACAAAATACAGGATGAACTTTATGGGAAAAAATTTGAAAATACATCGACTTATTCACATTAAAAAAGTCATCCAACGTTGCAGTGATAACGATCTTCAAACCAGTGCCTCAAATAAAAAAAATGATTATATTGAATTTATGGTATTCAAGGAGTTCAGTCAAGGATCAGCACCAACCGTCGGACAAATTTGAACAAACACCAGTATCACCTCGCATCCGAGAAAAAGGTTATAAAATGTTTACAACAAAAGTATGAAAAATATATAATTGTAATCTACGTAAATGAATGACACTTAGGTATGCTTTGTTCTTTTTTCGAGTAAAAATTTTCATTTTGACAGTTTTTGAAAAATATTTACGATTTAAGCGGTGAGCAGTGGTACTGGTTTTAAATTGTCCGACAGTGGTTGTTGATCCTTAATTCAACAACTAGAATTCCTCATACCATGACCCTCGTTAAGGTAGTGGTCTGGTGTTTTGGGACAAAAAAATTTTGGTCGATTTTTGTCCTGTTACATATTTCGAATATGTCTTAAGAATATACTGTGAAAAAATCACAATGAAATTCGAAAAATTGACAAAGTTACAGCACATATACAAGAGCGTCTCGTAGGAGCAGAAAATCTGTTGTCAAAACTTTAAACGTGTTTTTCTCAAAACCATGTTTTTCCAATCGGCCCAGGTGATAACAATGTTTCTATTCAACCGATTTCGCTGAATTTTGGATATGTTATTCTACACATCTGTGGCTATCGTAGGAACTGAAATCTTTTGTTTTTATTTATAATTGTTTATTTTATAGCCTAATTACCTATTAAAAAAATGTGAATTAGACACCTATTTGTTTCAAAAGTCCGCCATTTTAATATTTTTCAACCAAATTGATTAATTTTAGTTCCAACCAGAATTACAATAATCTTTTTATTTTTTGCTTTCAGACATCTCAAAGTGCCAAAATTACCTGGGCCAGCCACACCCCTCTTTTTATAGACGCCTATTTCGTTATTACTTACATAATTGTAAAACATGTTTGTTGTTATATTCTCTTAAACACCAACAATAACATATAAAAACCCCGAAACGATTTAATTTTATTTTACCCAAAAAGCCTACGAAAAACGCGCGAGATACCAGACTACTACCTTAAAAAATTGTAATTACAAAAAGTTGTGGAATTTTTTTAAGTTTCAAATTTCACGCAAAAATTTGATTATTTATACCTGGCAAATTCATATCATGAAGAAAGATACATAAAAGATGATTTTTTTATGTTGGATAAATATTTTATGATTTAGGTCCGATTTCTTTCTCTCCTATTCAATAATCTCTCTCTCTCCCTCTCTCTCTCTATTTGAGGATTCCATGCAAAATCCTGGCATCTATATTAAAATATAAAACTTGTGATTTGTGTGGAAACAAGTGATTGGTGTTTCGTCCCGGAACTGCTCATGGAGTCGGGCACAACTCTTCAAATTAGAGTTATACAATTTATTCAGAAATACTCACGTAATTTCGTACCAGGGCAACCATTACAGGCCTTTCACCAATCTCGTCCCTCTTTAGTTGTAGGAGCCTCATCACTGTATCAAACTCAGAAATTATGAATAAGCGATTTGCACTGTGCCAATATACGCGAGAAACGGATTTTTTCTAAATATTTGAATTTAGAAAAATTTGTTTTAATGCACTGTTTTCAAGTAAAAACTGCTAGTCAGTGTTTTTTTTAGGTTATGTTTATGTTTTATTTACCTATTATATTGGATTAGAATGTAAAGAATTTCAAAGAAAATTGTGAAAACCCCCAAATAAAGCATATTTAATTTGGTTTCATTTTTTTCGTATGTTGGACTGTTTTTAAAATTGAAAAAGACGTACGCACATAGCCGCCATATTGAATTATAAAACATTTCGTCTATCCAAAAGTATCAATAATCACATTGAAATACATTCCAGTATTTTACGACATACAGAAGTAAGATCTTTCATCTACAAAAAATAATAGGAAAGCAAAAATAAAACTATTTTTAAATGGTGAAAAAATGGTATTAATACGGTTTTTTTTCTGATTTTGACATCGAATTAAAAAAGAGTGAACCTGAAACCTATATGAAATGTACTTCACGGTGGTGGTGAACCAACTTTCACCCAAATTCAAACATAAACTGAATTTTTCTTCTGATTATGCGTCTTTGGTGTTCCACGAACAGTTTAAGACCAAAAAGAAAAAAATCGAACGGCATCTTTTTGTAAAAAATCGATTTTTGTATTAATTTACTCTCATCTTTTCAAGCAACATTTTTCATGACATTGAAAATTTCTGAAATATGGTACACGGGGATTTTCGGGGTCTCTGATTACAAATCTGATCTCAGATTTTTAAAATTCAAAATGGCGGATCCAAGTCGCTTTACCGAAGGGCGGGAGGTGGGGGCTCGTGGGAGTATGAACTTAACAACAAAGTTATGCATAAACTTGAATTTTCTTGCGATTATATTTTATGGCATCCCACGAACAGCTTAAGGCCGAATAAATGCTTTTCTATTATTATATGTGCAGTTTTTATTTTCAGTTTCATTATTTAATTTACATTCTAAAAACTGTAAAAGCTTAACAGAGAATATTATTTGCCAATTACTAATTTATAAAGTCAGATTTGTGATTACTGATATCTGTGTTAGATTTATTTTAATCCAATAAGAAACCGATTTATCGACAGTAATAATAATAGTTAAAAAGGTAGAGCATTAACATTACCGACCATAAACGATTTTCAATTGTCAAGAAGCGACGCTTGCAAATGTGATTTGTTTTTTTTTCAAATTTTTTTGTGGGTTACGATCTGTAATTATGCCGTTTAGTGTAGCAACGCATAGTGAAAATCGAGCAAAAGCCTGTTTAATCTGTTTAAAAAACACTAGCCCTACTAAGCGAATGGTAAACATAGGTGTTGGTGGAAAAATTAAAAGTGCCATAAATACTTTTTTCAAATATGACGCTTTGAATTTTCAAAATTTGAAATCACATTCGTAATCAGCGACCCTGAAAACCACCGAGTACCCACTTTCACTTCGAACAATCAACTTTTAAAGTTTCGGTACACCATGCTGGATCCGCCATTTTGAATTTTGAAAATCTGAGATCAGATTCGTAATCAGCGACCCCGAAAACCCCCAAGTACCGTATTTCAGAAATGTTCAATGTCATGAAAAATGTTGCTTCAAAATGTGAGAGTAAATTAATATAAAAATCGATTTTTCTCAAAAACTTTTTGGTCTTAAACTGTTCGTGGAACACCAAAGAAGCATAATCAGAAGAAAAATTCAGTTTATGTTTGACTTTGGGCGAAAGTTGTTTTTAATTCGGGGACTAAATTCAGAAAACACTCTTTTGAAATTGGGTGTACTTAGAAAGGCTCAACTAACGAATGTTTAAATTAGTTAATAAACAAATCTTTCCTACTAAGAAAATAGTTGCAGGCTATTAATATAAAAATTATGACGATTAATAAAGTACCGAAATAATGATTTTAACGTTTTTATTCAAATTTTACTTGAAAACTATTTAAAAATTAGACATCAACATTTTTACACTTCACTCTTCGAGTCTTGCCTCTGAAGTTTCTGATCAATTGGACTATTAAACAAGTCGATGACGCTAAGAATTGAGATAAATGTATCCATGTGTTATTTTAATTAAATCAATTGCAAAACAAATAAAATATCAGCAAACTAACAATTTTTAACTATAATTGCAAAAAATGTCCACTTATATAAGTTTCATTTCAGGGTAAAAAGAAAATTCTTATTTAACAACGAATATGAAGACGTACAAAACGTGAGATTTGAAATAAGATCACCATTTTTAATAAATTCCATTTTATCTATACAAGGAGTTATGACGAAGGAAAATGTGAGTGTTCCTGCTGGAGAAAGCATTGAAGTACGTTTTTTCTAATGTATATTTCTTAATTTTGCTTTATGAATGGTGTAATAATGAAAATTAGCATTTTTAAAAATGGTAAAAATATGAAAAATGTCAAAAATTTTGAACGGATCATAACTTTTCAGATAGTTTGTTACTTCGACTTCCAAACTATTACAATTTGTAAAAATACTCCAAAAAATTAAGATAATACAAGTTAACCCCTTCGTTGCGGCGAGAATTTCACGAAAAGTGCCCAAAATGCGGGAAAACAAATTTGTTCAGAGTACTGTAACTTCGCGTATAGGGGTTTTTTGTTGCCATGATTACGAATCTCACGTTAGATTTCGAAAATTTAAAATGGCGGATTCAATGTGACAGACAAATATTCTAAAATCTAATCGTTTCACTTGATACTTGTTTCTTGTGGATTTTCGGAACCGCGAATACGAATTTGAAGTCGGATTTCGAAAATTCAAAACGTCGGATTCAATATGGCGTCTGAATCAAAATTCAAACTGATTACGATTCTTATGTCAGTTTTTGTTGCCTGATAACAATGCTGCTCATGGCAGGTTGTTAGAGCAATAGAAACACTCTCGTGATTATTGATAGAATATTTATACGGAATTTTTTGTTTGTATAAAAAAATGTCTTTAATTCTCCTGCTACAAATCTATATTTTTAGTTATCAGAAATATTTTACAAAGTTTATTATTTTCGGATCTATTCAGAGTATCCTCTCTAAATTTCAAATTATTTTACACTCCCGAGTATCGTTTTACATGTGGGAAAAAACACATATTTCTGGAGTTCAATATTTTACAGTCCTTATTTTAAAAACAAAAATTATAAAACAAAAAAAATGTAAAATATAAAAAAAAACTTCACTATAAAGACCATGCTGCAATCTCCCAGTGGTAAAGTGTGCAAGTAGATCTTGTACATACATATGTATATCAAAACTAATGGGGGACGGCTAACATTTTTTGAAAAATTTACCCGCCATATTGGATCCATCATTTTGAATTTTCAAAATATATCATTAGATTTATAAGCAGCGAGCTCGAAAACCTCTGAGTAATCGGTTTGAAGCGAAATGTTTGCATTTTTTGAAAAATTGTCCGCCATATTGGATCCCCCATTTTGAATTTTCTAAATATATCATCAGATTTGGAATCAGCGATCTTGAAAACTCCTAATTGTAAGTATAGACATTTCAAGCAAAATGGTACATTTTTTGGAAAAATTGTCCGCCATATTGGATCCGCCATTTTGAATTTTTAAAATATATCACCAGATTTGGAATAAGCGACTTCGAAAGATTTAATCGATTTTATTAATCTTTAACGCAGAAATTGACCTAATACGATGTCAGCTCATGACGAAGATTTTTATAGTATTTTAAGAACTTGTATCGTTTTTTTTTGGCACCATGTTTTTGAAAAAGGGCAACGACGTGTTGTTCAGTATGCTTTAGACTGTCTAGAAATGGTCCATTTTTTAAATGGACACATTATTTATGCCATGACAAAGATTTGCGTTTTTGCGGCAGTCAGAGAAAAGTTCTAAATGACAAAGATCTTTGTCATCCGCATCGAAGGGGTTGTTCAAGATTTTACCTGTATTTTCAGATAAAAACGTTAAAATTTGCAAAATAAATCGAGTTCAATTTAATTAGATTAACTTGGATTTAAATAGTTTCTTTTCAGGTTGAACTTGCATGTACAATAAGTAGGAAATGGATCGAATACAAGAAGGATTCTATCATAAACGACTCTCGTAATTGTTACGTCACTGTTCAGAGGATTTTAAGTATCGTACATGAAACTGGACATCGACAGGTCTGTTTTACATAGTTTAACAACCGATAACTTACTAAAATCTTTATAATACATTCTTTCAGACAATGAATTTCACTGCGAAAGTGATACTTCCATTAATAACAATATCATCGAAAATTTTGAAATTTGGAGACGTATATGTCAAGGAAACAAAAAAACTTACACTCTACGTTGAAAACTTGTCAAGTATATTCAATTTTAACATTCTTAATTTCCTGTTCTGAATAAATGTTTAATTAATACCCAATTTTAGGAAATACACATTTAATAAATATTAAAGCAATATATAATAATCCGGATTACAAAATATCAACCTCCCAAGTATTGCTTCCTGCACGACCAAAATCTGGTTCTCATCTAGTTCCGATCAATGTTTATTACGGACCAAAGTTAGTATACAAAATTTATAAATCAATTATACATAATTTAAAAGAAAAATTATAATAATATTGTAATTCAGGAATCCCATCCAGTCCAAAGATGTTCTTCAAGTAATAACTGAAGTACAGGGATTTATATTGGAATGTTCCCTCCACGGAAAAGGAAAGTCAACGCGAAATTGAAAGATATGCAAAAATAAGACAAAGGCTAATAATACTCTTGCTATTCATTTAAAAAATTGTATAGAAGTATATTTACAAATACAGAATATATTTGATACATCAGTCTTGAATTTTTGTAAACGACGCAATAAAAAATCCAATAGTGTCGCTTTCAGGTCCAAACCTTCGAAGGCAGTTCGATTGCTCGGTCGTTAATCCATCAATAACATAACCACAAGTACCGTAATCCTGAACATTTAACTTTTTCAACTGTTCCTCGATCGAATTAAGTTTCAAACATGGAAAAGTATTTAAAGCCCAGGCTACAATACCTTCATTTTCTGCGATTGTTATTGTACAAGTACTATAAACTAGCGTCCCTCCTAATTTTAGAAGTTCCACAGCCTGTGGATGAGAGTTTTTTTAGTGAATATTAACATTTATTGATAATTAATTTTAACTTACAGCAGAAAACAGTTTTCTTTGGAGAGCAACGTATGAACGAAGTTGTGAAACTTTCTTTATCGAATTATTTATTTGAGGTCGTTGTCCCATTGCGCTACAAGGACCATCCAGTAAAATTCTATCGAAAATACATTTTGAAAATGGAGGACCATCAGTCGCAGGTTTTACATTGACTTCGGAAACTGCTTTGGTAGAGTCAAAGCAAAAAGTCACAACATTTTTTGCATTGAAATTATCACAATTCCGTTGTAATAATTGAACTTTGTTCTTTAGTTTATCTAACGCAATGACGATACCCTAAATAGTCAGTTAATATATTATGTCATAGTTTTCTTATATACAATTGAAAAATTCAAAGCTTAACGAGACAGGCAAAAATGTTATCACTACCTCTCCAGACATAAGTGCCGATATGTGAGTTGTCTTATTTCCTGGCGCTGCACACATATCGAGTACCGTTTCCCCAGGTTGTGGATCTAGTATTCGTGAACATATGATCGAAGGCATATTTTGAAGTACGACTAATCCCACTGGTACAATAGTTTCATTTAATTGCGGTAATTGTGATATAACATCGGTCATTAATATAGCAATTCCTCTAAAAATGTACAATTAAACATTTCTAAGCGATCAAACTCAATAAGTTTCATTTGAATCGTTGATGCATTTACCTAGAATGTTTTTCGTGATGAAAAATGTCTTCCCTACCCATACGAACGATTCCGTTTCCAACAAATATTTTATTGTCGTTGTCATATTTTTTTATCAGACCTTTTTTACATCCTTGAATTTCATCTACGAAGACACTTACTTCGTCACCAATATTTAAACCTATGTCAATTAGATACTTATTCACTTAGAATTAAATTAAAATGTTTTTTGCTGTTCGAACCGTTAATATTTTAAATAAATTAAGAAATGTTTATTTGGATATGTTTGTCACCGAAAATAGATAAAATCTCTTTCAATCTGATGATGATAAATTAATTTTTCTAATATATAGACTTCTGTCTATTAATTAAGGAGAACCGAAAAAATGTCCAAATAAACATTTCTTGAATTATTCACTTATTTCGATTGCAGTATGTAAAAAACAAATTTGTTTACATTCAACATACCACGAGGCATTCCCAAAACTCCAGGAGCAAAAATATGTGCACCACGCAAAACTGCTGCACCACAAATTGCATCGACAATTATTTCTTTCGGCTTAATTTCTAAGTCAAGTTCTGTCGAGTTCTCCCAAGAATTAACAATAACCACTTCTGGCAGACAAGAAAATGTTAAAATAGGTGGAATGGGCCTCAAACGCTGTTTGGATTCCATAATTCAAATTAAGGTATGTAATAAATGTCACTCTATAAAATACGTTGGGTGATTTTCATCTAAAGTTCAAATTTCGACATCCAATCAAGATTTTAAAAAATAGTCCAATTTCTCACTTTTATCTCATGAAATATGTTTGTACTAGGCTATAGAATAAATATATAGCACGCAGAATTCCAGGAATTGAACAAATGAATTTGTTTGTGTTATTTTGTAGAGAAAATAATAATAAAGATGATTTATACTAAAACTAAGAGGGAAATTACATGACATTTTTTTTATATTTTTTTTCACAATAAAATAAACAATTCGCAATAATAAGGTAATAAATTACTAAACGAGTGTAAAATTACCACATATAATTTAATAAGAAGCAGTTATTGCTTTAGAAGAAAAAAGTCAGAGGAATTAAAATAAAAAGTATCAAATTCAATATTATATTTGATAAAACTATTATATTTTACATTGTTATCGCTAGTATTTCGGTGTAACTTTATAATATATTATGTGATTTCTTCGACCGCAGATTAAAATATATAATGTAATTTATGTCGTTGTGTCAGTTTTTTTTAATCTCCAGTAGTTGCAAATTTAGTCTTAGAAAGCATTGAAAAATGTGCCTTAGATAAACTCAAAAATTCACTTCCATTATTTAATAGATACGTTGATGATATAATAACGGCGATACCAAGTAATACGGTGGAGTCAACATTAGATGTTTTTAATTCTATTCAAAAAATTGGTTTAATAGACAGACTTGTTAAATTGTCCCACCCTAAGTTTAGGAATAGTAATCCCAGTAAACAAAAAAAGATTGAAAAGTATTAAAAAGGGATCAATTGGGATTAAAATGAGGCTACTTTTAATTCATTTTGTTCAAAAAAGGGATTAGAGTGATTTTGAATTCTAGTAACTTCCAAAGTAGGTATATAAATTGAAATTATTGAATCCCTCTGTGAATCCTCCTCGAATAATCGTTGTGAAAATCAATCCCCTTGAATGCCATAACTGGGATTGAAAAATGTATGTTTCAATCCCTGTGAATTCCACATCTGTCAGTATCGTTTAAATACCATTTCTAGAATTAAAAATTCCTTTCTTGGATCCCCTTGAATACTATTTATTACCAATATTTGAAAGAATCCCATTTAATACAAGATATGGGATTTAAGATTATATTCTTTGAATACCGTCGAATACTATCGATTACCAATCCCAGTAAACGAAAAAAGATTGAAAGGTATTAGATAAGGGGATTAATGGAAATTAAAATTTGATTGTTTTTATCTCATTTTGTTCAAAAAAGGTATTGGAATGATTTTTAATCCCAATAAAACCCCAATTATGAAAAGAATTTTGACTTTTTGAATCCCCTCAAATGCCGTTCTACTAACGGCCATCAAAATGAATTCCAGCGAATACAAGATTTGGAATTAAAAAATATCTCATTGAATCCCCTCAAATTCGTCCCATTAAAGAATACCATTCAATCAAATATGGCATAAAAGAATATTACTGAATCTCCTCGAAATCTATCAATTATCACTTCAAAATTAATTCCACTGTATTCCAAATTTGGAATTCAAACTCATTTTAATGAATTCCCTTGAATAACCATGGCCCTAAATTAATTTTGAATTCCAGCTCCAGAATTGCAAAAGATATATTATGGATCCTCTTGAATACCAACGATTCCAAACTTATCCCAACAGATACCAAATTTGGAATTGTGTTCAGTGAATACCGAATTTACTATTATGATAAAATTATTAAAAACATAAATAATGATCATTGAATAGATGCACGAGTTCATAAAATTATATGTAAATTAACTTTTATTTCTTATAACAAAAATTTGAAACAACAGATTTTCGAGCGCGAAAAAAAGATTAAAAAAATGTTTTATGTATTTATGTTATTTTATATATACACAGAAAAAGACCAACTCTTTGTTTCGATTGTTTTCAAAGTAAATAATTTCGCTGTGAATTATGGTATGTAATGTATTATAGCCTGCTCAAATACATTATTATATAAACATTTTTTCATTATTTCACAACAGCGAGTGTGGCCGAGTGGTTGTGCTTCGAACTTGCTGCGAAGCGGACCATGGTTCGATTCTCGGTCGAAGCGAATCTGCTTTTTTTTTTAATTTATTGATTCGGGATTATATGGGAGTAAAAAATATAGAAGGGTTTTAATTTCAATACCAACAGAAAAACGGATTAAAAATTTTGAATCACTTTTAATCTTTTTTTGTTTACTGGGTAACTTTGTAGCCAAGAAAAGAGTTGACCTTTTATGCCTATTGATTTTAGTTTACAGAGTAACAGCGAATGATCAATCATATCAAATGCTTTCTTAAAAAAAAAACAACAATTGATTCGAAAAAGACAAAAGTCATGAATCCATCTGAATACAAATGAAGATTGAAATGATAATTTTTTAATACAATCGAATCTATGAATAATAACAGTTAATTACCAGAATTAATGAATCCATTTCAATACATAACTTAGCAAAATAATGCCGGTTTTAATCCAAATTGAATCTAAAATAATTCAATACAAAAATTTCCTATAGATGTCCGGGTAAACTTTTTTGAAGTACAATAAGTTGAAGTATAATGTTCATTTATTTGTAACCAATTGACAATTTTTGCACTTTTCAGTTAGCGTAAAATGCAATACTTTTGTTGATAAAATAAGTATATTATTTTCAAATTGAACGCAATATGTCGTAGATGGTATGAGATACGTGAAATCTAGTGAAATTTTGACATTATGTGTTATGATTCAAAGCACAATTATTACACAATTAAAAAAATGTCATAATAGTGGCTTCGAATCATCGCACCAAGGTAACCCTGCTTTGTTGTTGCGTAATTTAAAAAAAAAACTTACAATATTTATTCTATCAACAAAAATATGTACTATCTATATCCATTCGTTCTTTTCAAAAGTCAATAAGTAAATTATTACATAAATGTAGAAAATGGTAATAAATTTAAGACATTTTTATTTACACAATGCATAAATACTCCATGTTTCAACTATTCGTTAGTTTCGCATCATTTTACAACAGCGAGTGGGGTCGAATGTTACAAATCGATGTTGGTTTATGGGAATCCAGGTTTCGATTCTCGGTCAATGCAATATTTCTTTTTCATTAAATGTGTAAATTGGTTCAAATAGGGCATTCAAAATTTTCAATACATTTCAATACATTTTCGATTGCTGGGAAATATTGAGACATAGAGAAATATTATGATGGTAATTTATTTAGCTATAAAAAACAAATAAATTACCTTTTAAATATTAACTCAACTGCAATTATTAAGAGAGATGTTATGTAGATAAGTTTATACTTTAGATGAAAATCACCCTTACATAAAATAATGTCCCAGATAACACATGATATTCTCGGAATATTCGGAGTACATACTCAGTATATCATGCCAGATATACTGAGAATATTCGAAACATATGCTGCGATATTCTGAGAGTATACTCAGCATATTCCTATGTCCGCCCTAAAAATGTTCTCACGATATCCTGAGAATATCATCCACGATAAAATTTTTTTTCCTCTTTTCATAAAAAAATTAATTTTTTTCTTATTAGAAAAATTGGCTAGATCGATTATCTGAGTCAAATGAATGATAAAAAAAATGAACACTTGGTCTTGTTTTGTTCAAGTAGTCGACATTTCGACAACGTCACTGTCATTTTCAAGACTGAAAATTTATTCAAAAATTTTTTTAAAAAATAATAATTACAACAGTATATAAAGAACAGTAACATAAAATATTAAACCTATACCTATCTATATATAATTTGCAAAAATTAATATTTTACATTGTCGCAGTTTTATAATTATATGAAGACTAACTAAAGTTGTTGACATATCGACGAGTTTGTTGTCATTATTGTCAATATAGTAAAAGAAAATTTCTATGAAAAGTATATTCAAAGTTGTTGTAATAACTAATGACTGCTATTTTTAAAATTAGACAACATCAAATCGTATGAATTGTTTAATTTTAATGTGTCTTCTTTTATGTTTATAGAGTTTGGTTGTAATTTGACGTGTACCATTTCTGATATTAATCTCTTAGAATAAGAAGTTTCTTTATCTAAGATTACCACATGTTTCCAATCAAAATCATGAAATAATAAAATACGATGTTCAGAAACTACATTTTTTGTTTTCGATGTTAGATTTATATTGCTCTCATGTTCTGCAATCCTTTTTTTCAACATCCTCTTCGTTTCTCCTACATATGATGCTGAGCAGTTCTTACACTGTATTTTATAGACGACATTGTTTTGATCCATGACTGGTGTAACATCTTTACCACGTTTAATAATGTCGTCAAGTTTGTTGTTAAGTTGTTTTTTAAAAATTAACGTTCCATAGTCATTAGTTATTACAACGACTTTGAATATATACTTTTCATAGAAATTTTCTTTTACTATAGTGACAATAATGACAACAAACTCGTCGATATCTCAACAACTTTAGTTAGTCTTCGTATAATTATAAAACTGCGACAATGTAAAATATTAATTTTTGCAAATTATATATAGATAGGTATTTAATATTTTATGTTACTGTTCTTTATATACTGTTGTAATTATTATTTTTTATATTATGTAATTTTTAAAAAAAATTTTTGAATAAATTTTCAGTCTTGAAAAAGACAGTCATGCTGTCGAAACGTCGACTACTTGAACAAAACAAGACCAACTGTTTATTTTTTTTATCATTCATTTGACTCCGATAATCGATCTAGCCAATTTTTCTAATTTGAAAACTTCATCGAGTGTTAAATTCACGAATTTTATTTAATAATTTTTTTGTTATATTTAATTTTATTATCGTTTTATTTAATTTTATTTTTTTTTAACTTGTTAAGATGATATAATTATTTTAAAACAAGCTGTTCTCATGCAGTCACTATCCAGTCGTAGTCCACTACATACGGCGCTTAACAAGAAATAGCGAACGCGCGCGACACTGACCATCGGTCTACCACTGTTGAACACCATTTATAACGTAAACTGATATTTGTGTTACACTCATTGCACAATTTTAAAACAGTATTCGCTTTTATACATTTTTTCAGGGGTTTTCGAGATTATCAGCAGAAGGTAGAGCTCGATGAATTTTGATAATTTGAAAAATTAAAAATTAATAAATTTATTTATTTATTATAAAACAGACGGGCAAAATTGCCCTTAGAAGAAATTACATAGCATGTGGAGGATCGCTTCACCATATAACATATAAATAAACAAATTACAATTAATTAACATATTTCAGAAATAATTCGCAATATTTAGTATAAAATAAAGAGAAGTTATAAGTGTCGATAGCATAATGAGAAATTCCGTTCCATTGTCTAGTCAGTCTAGGAATCAGCGAGTTGAAATAAAAATTTGATTTCGAGGTTTTTTCTAAAAGAGGTCTATAAAATCGATGTGCATAAAATGCACCACGAAATACAAAGGAATTTTTCAATTCTGTAATGGAAAATCTATCGTGCAGTATATTTCTAATGAGCAAAATATCATTGAGTTGATTTTATGGTGTATATATTAAATAGCACCGAGTGGGACAGATAACTATGCGAATAAAATGACATTGGATTATTAGTTTTAAATGACAAATATCTGATAAATTTCCGTTGTGTTCGTTCCAGTAAGTTGATGTTACAGAGAGTAGATGGAGTCCAGATAGAGGATGCATAAGTTAATTGTGATAAAACAAGAGACTTATAGAGTGTAATAATTGCTTTAGTGTCTTTGAATGACTTAGTGGAACGAATTAGAAATCCTAGTGTACTGTAAGACTTATTAGCAACATATTTGACATGTTCGTTAAAGGACAGACGTGGGTCAAACAATACCCCCAGATCTTTTATAATAATTGTTTGTTCTAAATCTGAATTAAGCAATGAATACTGGAAGTTTAAACAGCATTCGTGTTTAGAAAAACGCATAATTTTAGTTTTAGCAGGATTAATGAATAAATTATTGTCTGTACACCACTCGGAAATACTATTAAGATCACCCTGTAAACACAAAGCATCGAGTGGAATTTTCACTACACGATAGATTTTCATATCATCTGCATACAATAAAACCTTTGAATTCGAAATGCAATTTACAATATCATTAATAAAAATATTAAATAATAGAGGACCTAAATGAGATCCCTGAGGAACTCCTGACATTACTGAGAATGGAAGTGAATAATTTCCCTTAATACGGACAATTTGTGACCGCTTACGTAGGTAGGAGTCAAACCATCGAAGAAGGGAGCCACCTATATCAACATTACGTAGCTTTGCAACTAAAATGTCATAGTTTACTGAATCGAAGGCTTTTGAAAAATCCAAATATATAGCATCAACTTGATTACCAGCTTCTAAAGTCTCACTGATATAAGCACTATAAATCAATAAATTTGTTACAGTAGATCTTCCCTTAACAAAACCATGTTGATATTTAGTGATAATGCCAAAAAAATAATCACATAATTTATTATATACAATTGCATCAAAAATTTTAGGAATCACACTAATAATAGAAATAGGACGATAATTTTCAATATTATGTTTATTACCTGATTTGAAAATGGGAGTAATATAAGAGATCTTCCATAGATCTGGAAAAATGCCTGCTGATAGTGAGTTATTAAATAATATTGTTAATGGAGTGGCAAGGGAAGATATACAGGATCCAATTACAATTGATGGTAACAAATCAGGCCCGCTACTGAAACATGGTTTCAGTCTTGATACCTCAGACTTGATGTCGTCCTCAGAAATGAACATATTTTCCCAAATTGTATTAGTTGGCAACATATACGGAACCTTTGATTTATAATTGTTGTAAACTGATTTAAAGTGATCAGCAAACAAATTTGCAATAGAAGCACTCTCACTGACATGTGAGTTGCCCAGAAACATATTAGATGGAAATTCATTATCGTTCCTTAAATTATTTATATATGTCCAGAACGATCTCATGTCCCTACGTGAGTAGCATTCGACTTTTTTAATATAAGAGTCATAGCATTGACGAGATACTCTTATACATTTTGCCCTTAACTTTTTGAATACTATATAGTCTTCCAACTGGTTAGACTCCTTCCAACACTTATGCGCAATCTTTTTAGAACTAATCAGACAGGAAAGCTCATAGTTATGCCAACGTGGTCTAGAATGACTACGAATAACTCTCTTTGGTACATTCTCATTAATAAATTTATATATAGTATCATAAAAACATTTAACATTATTATTTACATTCACATTATTCAGTGTTTCTGCCCAATTCTTGGACGATATAAAATCATTCATTATAGAAAAATTAACATTTGAGAAGTCATAAGAATAATATATAAATATAATATTCTGAGAATGTGCACAGGATATACATTAGGTGTGTTTACTTTTAATTCTTAAGTTTGGAAAATTTAGATTTAGCTTGGATATATGTTTATATTTTTTTAGATATTTTAACCACTTCAATGGTAATGGATCATATATGTAAAAAAAAAATTATTGACAAACGTGGTAATGGATCATATGTGTACATTGTGCAATAACTTTTACAATTCTTAATGAATTTGCATGAAACTTCGTATACCAAGATATTTTGGGTCGCTGAATCCGAATCTGTCGTCAAAATGGGAAAATACAAAATGGCGGATCCAATATGGCGGCTGTAAATTTGCTAAATTTATTAAAATGTGCGGCGCACATTTTTCTTTATACGGAAAATAGCTGAAAATTGTTACTCGGGGGTTTTCGGGCTCGCTGATTACGAATCTGAAGTTAGATTTTGAAAATTCAAAATGGCGGATCCAAGACGGCCGACCGAAATGCGAAAAATTACCCAAACTTTATGAAACTGGGTTCTCGGGGGTATTCGGACCCGCTGATTATAAATCTGAAGTCAGATCTTGAAAATTCAAAATGTCGGTTCCAAGATGGCCGACATAAATGTAAAAAATTTACTTGATTTTGATGAAAGTTGGTACCCGGGAATTTTTTGGGTCGCTGATTACGAATTTGAAGTCAGATTTTGTAAATTCAAAATGGTGGATCCAAGATGGCCGACATAAATGTGAAATATTACTTGATTTTTTAAATGATTAATTAAATGTTAAATGATATATTTTAGGAAAAAATGGAACCCGTGTTTCACCGTTTTTCGATATCTTAAGTACAGGGCTGTACCACTTCTGGCACTTTTTTTTTTAAACAGCTACAACTGAAGTGGTTAAGAGTATGTTTAAGAATATGTTTAGAATATATAAAATGTTATATGATGTTTATGATATTCTGAGTATATTCTGAGAATATTACGGATATTCATGGGAGATTTTCGTATGAATTTCGAATATACGGTGAATATCATGTGTTATCTGGGGTTTCTAAATCATTGTCCAAAATAAAAATTATAAATTTCACAAGAATTTACTTTATAATAAGAAAATTCTTCGACACACGGCAAAATTGATATACATTTTTGTTTCGTATTTTAACATACCTCTTTTAAAATATTTACAATCGTGTCATAGAAAACATTAGTTTTATAACGTAATGTATTTATTCTGAACGCTATGTTTTTTGGTGTTTTTATTAACCAAGTTAACACCTCTATTAATTTGATCTGAAATGAAAACAGAATCGGTCTTCTTAATCAAATACAATCTTCCAGATATATTCAAGTTTTCGAAATGTAACATGTATTGCCAAAAGAAATTAAAATAAAATTAAAGCTGTAGCTAATATTTCATGCGGGAATATTGGCAATATTAAACGTTTCGCACGAATCATAAAAGTATGTGCGTTTACAGATCAAATTTGGTAATTTTCGAGCTGGTTGTTGGCGATAAATCTACCGAAAAAGCAGATAAATCTACCGTTATGTTATGTTATCTATGTTTTATATATAAATAACACATTTTTCTTTATGCAGTATGTCCTGCTTAAAAATGTGGATATAATCGAACACAACCGTATAGAAACGGATCAAAAACAGGATAAAAATACCTCATTACAGATAAAAATGGATTAAATGTCTGTATATTTCTATCCGGATTTTGCAAGTGTACAGTTAGATTAAAAAAAAATATAAGGAGTACATTGGTACATCAAAGGAAAACAAAATCTACTCGAGGATAAATCGATTGAGAAATTGCTATTGACGGAGTTGTATTATTTATGCAGCTATTGATGTACTTCACTTATATCGCAAAACACGATTGAAGGTTGTATTATTTTGAAAATTTGATAACTAAATTATTAAATGAACAAAAAAAACTATAGAAATTTAATAATTACCTGTGCTTCAGATTCACTTAAATATTTTTCGTCAATTTTTATCTTTTGTAAATCAGACTTCAATTCATTTAAAATATTATTTGAATAAATTTTATATATTTTCGATTCTTCCATTTTATATCTTTCTATATATAAAATTAATTATTTAAATATCAAATATATTAAATTTAAAAGCGTATCGTCTTTTTTAGTGATCAACCATAACCTAATACAAATTTAAAAACAATTCAGGGCTGTTTCAAGGGACGCACATAACAACATGTCCGCGCAAGTCACGTGGTGGGTGTATAGGACGTGTTTTAGCAATGAACACAATTATCGATTTTTCCCCTAAGAAGACAAGCAGGTCGTAAGGTTTTTGCAAGTTTTTGTTAATATTTTTTATAACTTTAGATTGTAACTTTGTATAAAAAATGACAGTCTTAGATTCGAGTCATTAATACTTTAGTTATTATGTACTCTATTTACAGCAATTAGGAAACAATTTGCAGCTTGGAAACACAGATCCTTTAGTTATTTTATGTGCATTATGATAAAAATAGATTCGTAAAAATATTCAAATTTGAGCACATGCCACTTTGAAAATAGTTATCTTTAGTAGCATATACACAATGGTTGAATGATTTTCAACTGTTTACAAAAAGAAGTGTTTTGATGCTTCATTTGCTGCAGTTTTATAATTATAAGAATAACTCCAGCACAAAAAACAAATTAAAAAACCGTGTGTTTTCTAATATACGTATTCTTTTCCAGAACGAATTTGAATACGCAATTTTGTCATTCATTGTTAGAAATAGGTTATTTTTATTTAATTCGAATAATTGTTAGTCAATTCTCAGATTTCTTTGGTATTCTTTAAGTGGATGTACATAATAATAAGATATACCCTTATAGAGACCAAATTTCGAAAAATTGATTCATACTTTTAATTTATGGATTTTTTAGTAAATTCCTACTATATCGGCGGACCTCTTTAGAACCCCCTTAAACACATCATTGAATGTGATTGGTCAGTGAAAAGTTGGAAATCCTCTAGGCTAGGGGATTAAAATCCACTGAAATCTTAAACTAACCAGAAGAAAATTTCTCCGATTTTATGTGAATTTAACCGTTTTTTACTTATCATCATTTAAAGAAAACACGAAATAAAATATATAATACATCGAATTGTCTTTTGTTTTAAGATATCAACATGTAATCTTCCTTTTTGTGAATAACTGCTAAAGTGTGTGATGTTACATCCCAGCAATCCAGATTGGATAGGATTGGATTGAAAATTTCAATTCATTTTGAATTCATACTTTGATTCCGTAAATATGTATTCAAATGGATTGAATTCTGAAGAAAGGAATCCATCTGTATTCAATTTTACGAATACAATCAGAAGCGTAATTTGCCGGATTAAATTTCAGAAAAAGTAATACATCTGTATTCAATTTTACGAACACAATTACGAATACAACCGGAAGCAGTATAAGAATACAAACAAATACAGATTTATTCAAAGTTTATTTTTTTAAAGAAAACTATTTTTGCATTGAAATGAATACACTTGTATAGTTTTGAGTCCGTAATATTGAATACGGATGTATACAAAGTTTCGTTTTTGAAAGAAAACTTTTTTTGGATTAATATGAATTCAGCAAGTAACCTTTTTATTCGTATGAATGAATAGAATCGTATTTACGTATTAAAATGGATTCACCGTTGACCAAAGTATGGATTCAGAATTTAATAATTAAATCCAATTCTATACAACTCTATCCAAATTCGATTGCTGGGATGTTTATATTCTTTGCCTTTATTCGAAGAAATTCTGACACTTGGCTGATTGAATTCATATAAAAACTGCAAAATACTATTTTTGCATGGAATCCTGCTTAGTTTTCAGTTTTCACATATTTCATATTGAAATGTGTAACTCGGTAAAAGCTCCAAAGCATTATAGCACTCCATGTACGCTCACAGCTTAAGACATTTTTGTCAGACATATTTATTTTGAATACATCACCTTAAAATTATAACACAACACCTTTCAAGAAAATAACACAACCCAGTGCATACTATGAAGGCAAAAAATAATTAACTCAAGCATCATCCACGCAATAAAAATAATAAATCGATCAATTACAGCTACTTACTCATCAGCAACAGAAAAAAATGATATGTTATTTTTTCCTGTGTATTTCGATACATTTCCAAACAATTTCGATTTGAGAGAAATTAGTTGAGCTGTTGAGATTTTAGAAACTTATCATTTTTATCACCTAAAGTAGCTCTCAAGTAAATATTTTGTAAATTCAAAGGTGAGAGTCGTCGTATATGAGAATAGTGGATCATTATATGGGGCAAAAACTTTTAAAAAATCGCGGTTATATTTGTCTGGCCATATTTCCGAAAAAAAGCAAATTGGCATATTGAAATTTGGTAGAAAGGATAGCTCATATAGTCTTAAAAAACATATCCAAATTTGGCGGAAATCGAAGATAGTTTTTTTTTAGAAATAAACTTTTTTTAGTTATTCCCATTTATCTGGACGATTTTTGAAGTAATTCAAAATGTGGCAGAGCCAAGTTAAAGTTGATGAAATTCCGCACATTTTAAACAAAATTCGTCCCGATTTGATAATGTGGGACGAAATGGCGGCGATTTGAAAAAAATGTGTATTTTAAATCTTGAAATACTGCATTTTCGAAGTAAAGTTTGGCATACCGCCACAGAGCCTCAGAAGCATTTTTAGGTCAAAATAAAAAACACGTGTCTAATGAAATTTGATGTAGAACACTGTCCCACAGTTACAAAAGAATCAAAGACATTGATTTTGTGTCTGGGTGAATCCATTTGGAAAGGTTCAACAGTTCGACTTTTGCGATTTTGAAATTAAATTTCACTCCAACAGTTTTAGTGCGTTCATTAGTTTGTATCTCTTGGAGATTGAAATTTGTATAAGATTACAAACTATTTTCGGATTGATTATGAGAAATATTCGAAACTTCTTCCAGTAATTATATTTTCTTTTTAATTTCAAACATTTTTCAATCTTTAAACTAGTCTTGGCGTGGTGCCTCGCTCGATCACAAACTTCGACCCAGTAGAGAGTCGGCTATTCCTTAATACTCGTTTGTTTACTAACAGCTTTCAATTATATTATAAACTTATATCAATATTTGGGGGTCCAATCATATTTAGGTCCAAGTGGCTTCGATAGATATGTTACAACAATAAAGTGTTTCTTATATGTATGAAAATTGAAAAAGAGCATTTTCAAAACTTCGACCCCGACAACAGGCCAGCCGAAGTATTAATAAATAAAAGTTGCAAAACGCTTACTTCAAGCACTTGTATTGTAATAGACTATTCGATGCATATTACATGTTTACTGTGTTTTACTAATTACTGTCTGTATCATTATGATCTTATATATACAATATATATACATACAATTCGTCAAAGATATCTTGAAAGTGTCGAAAAGATCTCTGACGGATATCTTTTAGATACTATAAGACATCTTTTAGATATATCGAAATAGTTATTTTCGTATCAAGGGCGTAAAAGAACTTATGCGCCCGTAGGTGATCACCGCGCCCGAGGGGCTGGCGAAGACTACCCCTGGGGGGTAGGGGGTCGAAACGTCGAAATTTGATCAAAAACTATAGGGTAATTTTTTTACCGAGGTGACCAAATTCAATACTTTTTCAAAAATAGTCATAAGCATTTTAAACCAGTTTTTATGGCATTATCGTTGACTTTAGGAAGAAAATGCATACAACCTTTTTTGTAGAGAATTTTATGCTCTATCTTTTTTGTTTGAAACATTTTTTTATAAAATTGGTATTTTTCACAGTAAATGCAAAAAACTACGAAGAAACTTAATTGGAGCTAGTGTTTTTTAGTAATGGACGGATGGATCTGCGCCGAAATCTAATCAGATCTAAGTTATGCCAAGACGAGTATTTTAAAAAAAAATTTATGTCAATACGTTATCCGTGTATCCGTTCGTGAGTTATCGCGAGACAAAACAACGGGACGTACGGACGTACGGACGTACAGACGTACGTACGTACAAGATCACGGACACAAATTTTTTTATTGTTGATTTGGGTTCCTTAGGGTCTGAAACGTCTACATTTGATGAAAAACTATAGGGTAATTTTTATACCCGAAGTGACCAAATTCAATACTTCGTCCAGGCTTAGTCTGGGTCGATGTAACATGGACAATATGCACTTGACTGAATTATAATTCATAAAATAAATATTTATTTTGATTCAGCAATCGGAACGAGTTTAAAAGGAATGAAATGAACTGGAATTTATCACGAGTTTAACAGAGTTTTCATTTGTAATTGTAATCTTAAGATGCACGTAAAAGAGTTGAAAATACACTCAGAAAATTGCAAACTTGCGAAGAAAAAATATGATACTTCAAATTTGAGATTCGGACTGTCACTAATACTACAACGACTGAGTAGTAATAGTAAATAAAGAAATAGTAACGTAAAAGAAGTTAGCATGTGATAGTTACTCTTGCCGCCGTTAGAGGCTAATGCTTCCCTTTATAGAAATGGTTTTCCATTTGTTATATAAGTGTGCTCGCGTATGTCTCCAGCACGAAGTGTAATCTAAAGTTAATTTATCGCGTTGTTTATCTGCCTTTCTTTGCCTTATAACTAGCTAATTTTTTTACCAGATTAAACTAATAAAATTAAACATTTATGAAAGAAAGTGATCTTTAATATATCCTGACAACCAAGCGTGCTTTTTTTATTTGAAGCAATTCAATGCTGATTGTATTTATTAAATGATATGGTGTAAAATTATTTGAAACTCATCGATTTGTTATGCAATTTTTATAAAAAAACATTTAGCATTTTTACAATATTATGGTAGTGTTACGTAAGGAAGTAGAAGGAAATATTTGTACACATTTAAAAACCAGTTAACGTATTTAAATCAGTTTTTTTGCTACTTTTTGTTACTGTAGTGATAGAAGAACGTCAAAAATAGTTATTAATATATAATTGTTTATTATTTGTGATTTATAAATAATTAAATATGAAAATAGTTACGATTTGCTCAAAAGCCTTCGTTATTAACGCTGGTTTTCAAGATAATCATTTGAAATCTTGTATAATAGGGATTTTGGCATCGCTGATAATGAATCCAGTATCAGATTTTTTAAATTAAAAAAGGTGGATCTGCAATAGCGACCACTTAAATTTAAAAATGTGATGACATCGATAAAAATGTTTTATTGATGATGCTTTAAAAATCTTTAATCATAAATCCGATGTTGGTTTTTGAAAATTCTAAATGGCCACCTCAAAATGATGCCATGAAAATGAAGTAGCAATTTGGTGAAAATGCATATCCGAAGTTTTTTGGGATTATCACAGTTTTACATTGGAGTAGTCGTAATATTGAATCCGCCATTTTTGAGTTTGAAAGTCTGACACTCGATTGGAAATCTGCAACCCTTTAGTGACAAATTACAAGGAAATTAGTTACCAGATGTCATCTACTCAACGTTGACAAAAATATGAACTTCAAAGAATTAAATGTGATATTTTCAAATTGTATTTAATTTTATAAACGTTATTATTACCTGGAAGGATTTTTTATTTACATATCGTAATTTTTTGTTTACCTTATCTGCAAAACAAAATGTCGCTTGTTTTACTGCTGAAACAATATTATTTCATATTATATTGTGAATTTACTATTAGTTTTAATATAAATTTAAAATAAATTTAAAAAAAACTTTTTAATACTTGTTAACTTAATTGATTATTCTTTTCACTGCTTTTTTAAGCAAATAATATTATATAAATTGCTCAATTAACTAACATAATTCAGACACTAAAATCGTCTTACATAAAAATTGTTTTCCTAACTAAAAAAATAAATTGTCGCAAATCAAGTTGACTCCAAAACGACTTAATTTCAGACATTTCCACTGTGCGCATATAGACGTAATAAAACTTGGCAATTAAAGATCCCCCTTTATATGCAAGACAATAAACACGTATACCATCAGACATTTTTAATAATTTTTTGTATGATTTTACAATTAAATTGAGACAATAGAAAAACCGCCAAGTTCTTCACAAGTAATTTAATCGAATAAGGTTTTTTCAAATATGAAATGGCATATTCTGAAATGGTAGTATCTGTCTCAGTTTCTGAATTTTTTAAGGTACGATGAGTTATAACACTTCATACTAAATTGAATTGCTTTATGACAAGGGGGAGCGTAGGGCATAACCAGTAATACTACTGTCTTCCACATATTCTCTGTTACTACTTACGGTTAGCAAATCGAGAAATATACGATTACGTTGAACGATTCTACATGCTTTATGTTTTCGATTTTCAGTCATAAACACGAAGAAATTAGTTGCCAGATGTCATTTATATTTTTAAAATTACTCATCGGACAAAAATGTTCAATTACAAAGGATGAGCGTACAATGGCTCATATATATAAGAACCCTTGCGCATATAACACTTGCGCATGAGCGGACTTGCGTACTCGGATAAGATTTTAAGGATCGGGAAATTCGTATAAACGAGATTCAAAATGCTGGCGCCAGGAAGGCGGCACGAAAATATTGAATTCTCGCCCTACCTCAGCTCTTCAGGAACCAGAAAGTTTTTAATTCTCCTACCACGTAATGGGTTGGTTATATCAAATCGCGTTTCTACGAAAATGGAAAAGCCTAGAATTGTCTTTTTGCAGTAATAAAATTTGTTACTAATGTAAATTGAGTATTTTAAAATTATTCATGTAAAATGGATACAAATAGAGGTTTGATATATAAATATTAAGAGGAGTCGTTTCGACTAAGCCAAAGTCGGAGAGCCCTAATTAAATCAAACTTCTGGTTTAATCAAATAGACTTTCCAGACCTGAACATAGATCGAAAATTGCATAAATATAACTAAAAAATTACTTTATATACTTGTTTGACTTCAAAGTTCATTAATACGTGAAAATTGCCTCGTATTGATAAAAAATACGTTCTCAAAATCGAAAAAAGCAGCAGTCCCTTTTGGAAATTTTTAGGCAGTTTTGAACACTCAATAATAGCCATGTAGTACGACTACGATGTTTTAGCCAGATGAGCAGTTGGTCAAAGTTACATAAAACTTTTTTCAGTTAAATAATTTAAAAGTTATTTAAGAAGAAGAGCCAAAATCGTCTAAAATTATGAAAAACATTTGAGATAAGTTTGACCAACTGGCCATGACCACATGATCAAACCATTGGGTTTTCAACTGGTCGCAAGGTTAAAACAGCCAAAATGTCAAGGTTTGGGAATGTGGATGGAACAAAACCACACCGAAATTTTCATTAGTTTTCAATTTTACTAACATGTTAAAATTAAGTCCCGACAAGTCTTCTAGTTCTAAATCGTATAAAGATTTTTTTAAATTATTTCCTTCACGAAAATATTTGTTACATTGTGACTACCGATTAAGAAAGTTTGGTCCAATTCTATCACCAGGAAATAATTAAAAATGAATAAAAAAGCTACGTGGACCATGTAGGAACCTGCCATTGCGTAAACTATGGTTCAATTCTTAACTTTTTAATGTATATTCAGTTATTGTATAGCAAAAGAATTTGTCTAAACTCACTTAATATGGTAGCCGTATTGAAAAAAAATATTTTCGTGTAAGAAAATTATTTTTGTTTTATTGGGCACCCGCCCAAGCACTCGAAGGTCCTTAAGATCTAATGGGTGTGGTCCATTAGGCTTTTCAATCTAACAGCGGTTGAGGAATTTGGTGGATTAGCATCATTACTAAAGTGTCACAGTTGAAATAAATAAAAAAAATATATATCATCTCCTGTTTTTATGTCGCTAAAACATTTCAGTGGCTTTTTAAGAATATTAAGTTCCTCCTTACTGGTGCCTTGTCTTGGATTATGTGTCAATAGATCGCTGATAATAATGGAAACAGCGATTCTGATATATTTTCTAATACAGTCTCTCAATAAATTTGTTATAATAATTTTAATACGCATGTGAGGGTTGCGGGTCGAGTCGCAGGCGATGTCCGCAGTCACAGTGATACAAAAAACAATATTTTGGAAGTGTGCGTAAAGTGCGTTTAAAAAATGTAAAAAATAGGAAAGTCCCAATTTTCTCACATTGGTATTACAACGTACAGTCATCAAAACATTCGAAATTAACTAGACTCTCGGGTGATACTAGCAGAAATATTTGTATCTTTTTTTACCCAATTAAAAAAAAAAGTTATTATTTTTCAAATAATTCGGAAAATAGAAAAAATACCCCTTCTAGTATTGTGTTCAAAAACTGAATGTTAATAATAGTTAATAAAGTTAAATATTTGTTAAAACGTAATATCATTTGTATTGTTTTAGTGAATGAAATAGTCGTAGTCCGATAGGAGTCCTAGAAGAGATAAGTCAATTTATTAAAATTAATTAGTTGTGTTCAATGTAAAAATAAGTGTTGGATTTATAAAGTTTTATTCAATTTAGGAAATAATAAATATTTTCCTGATAATGTAAAAGATATTATAAAATAAGGTATTAATGACAGCATTTACCAGCTTTCTCGGGGGAACGAATAATATTCGTGGTGTTTCAATGTCAGATTTTCGAAATACAAAATGGCGGATGCAATATGGCCCGCCATTTTGGGTTTTATAAATCTAACAACAATCCAGAAACATTCAGTACCGAGATCCCTCGCATGATGAAAAGTCCAAAGTAAGTACACTTATAGTATAAGTAATCAAAGTGATTAATTTCCAGGGAATTAGACATCAAAAGTGTCCTGAAGTGTGATGCTTATTTTTCAAATGAGACACTTTTGATGTCTAATTCTCTTTAAAAGAGACCCGTTAAGAAATGTTTTTTGACAGTGTAAATTTGATATCAATGCTTGTATTGTGCTTAATTATATAAAATGTGAATGCTAATAATGTGATTTAAAATAGTTATAAATATTTGAAATTCGTGGTATAGGTATTAAATTCATAAATTAAAAACCAAAAAATATGTGCCAAAAAGACAAAGAAAATACGACCAATGTGCAAACATAAATAAAGAAATAAAGAAATTCCCTGACTGTTCGTGCAGTTCTTTTTCATCATTATAAATGAATATTAATCATTTTCTACAAGCAAAAACAGAAAATCTAGGCATAAAATGCGTGTTATAGGAAAAAACATTAGTTTTCAAATTAATAAGTAACAATGTAATGTAATATTATACAATGTAATTGGTCATGAAAATGATTATTTTTTAACTATATGCCACTAACTTAACGAGAACAATTCATTTCGATGTTGACTAATTGAAGTTTTCCTGGCTTTTGAATCTAGCACACAATGCTTTTATAGGACCCAACAAACTCTTCAAATTTGATAATATCTCACTTAACCCAATAATTTTGCATTTCAAATGATCTCAAAAACTAGTTTTCTTTCTCATGCAAAAATGTCTTGTTCATTTTGTATTCATTTCGCTATTTTTCTTTTTATTAATTCTCAGTTGATATGTATAATCGGCAGTGTAAAAATTGTAGAATGAGCTTTTTATATCAATTTTAGAATTAGCTACTCCAAAAACTCTAAACCAAAGAAAAAAGTTTTATTCCTTAATTGTCTTATGAAGAAATTATAAAATGCTTTCAAACATTAATCACTTAGAGAGTGAAAAAAAATCGCTAATTTTCTTCCTGAATCTGAATGTTTGGATAGAAAATAATAATTTTAACGACCTGAAAGTTGAGGATATCCTTATTAATATGGAAATAGAACAACAATGGTTCTCAATGAAATCAATGAGATATTTTTCAGATTTTTGTGAGAACCCTGCAGGGCGATGAAATCGTATTCTTAATTTTTCCTTTTTTAGTACTCTTTGATATTTAGGATTGAAGTTAACGCACAAAGTTACCAAAGAAATCGAGAAATGTTTTAGCTTACTTAACCCTTTCCGGAATAATTTTTTTTGCTAAACCATTTTTCATGAAACAATTTACACTGGAAAAAGAGAATAGTTGATTACTACATGAAAAGTAGCAGTTCAAACAATAGCTAACACATCGAACTAGTTTGTAAAGATGACAAACCAACAATGGTTGAAAGATATTATTTCAATTTGTTAAATTTTTAGCTATAAAAGATTTTTTATGTATTGTTGTGTAGTCAGTTCCCCTATTTATATGTTGTTTCAGAATCCAACTAAAAAAAAAGTAAGTTCAGTTATTTTCGATGTCGAACAAATGATATTCATAAATATTAACTATTTTTTAGTGGAATGATTAAATAAATAAAGACGAACACAGGTAATCGTCGTGATTACTAATTTAGTTGTTCAAACTAGCGGTTACCATTTGTCTCATTGGAATAGTCGATTTAAAGAATTAAAATAGTTATTTCAACAATTTTTTTTATAGAATAACAAACTGGAAATAGTTGCAGGATCTAAACATTTTTAGCTGAATTTACCATTTTTTTAGTTGCTTCAATCATTTAGTTTATTCCATGTACTCGGGTTTTTCTTGCGGTCGCTGATTACGAACATGAACTCAAATTTTGTAAATTATGAATGTGATAAGCTTGTAATTAAAAATCTGAATCTTAAATTAAAAAAAACGAGTATCCAGTTTCCCATCGATCGTGTAATTCTTGACATTTATGTTGGCCCTGTGGAATCCGCAATTTTGAATGTTCAAAATCGAAGTTCAGATTCGTAATCAGCGACCCCAAAAAACCTTAAGTATCCAGGTTCATCTCAACCTAATTGAACATTTGGCGGTGACTGGATGTTTTCTATAGAAAGTGCGATTTTTAATTGTTAATATGTTTATAAAACATAGTATTAAATAAATATTGACATAAATACCAAGCTAAACACTTCCTTAACTTAAATTGGATATGCAACAAAAAATCGAGCGCAAACGCATTCTTTTGTCTTAAAAACGTAACTTTTAAAAGAATGCATTTCAAAATAAGTTTTAAAAGACCTGCAAAATGCGAGTATTTTTTAAGATTCTAAAAAAACCTCGTCAGAATATGGTTAGAAACGATTTTATCTATAAAATTACTCTGGACCTGCGTATACCCAAATTTAGATTTAAGATCACATTAACCCCCAAACAGCCTTAAAAAGGTCTCGAAAAGTTAGATACAGTTTACAGCACTGTGTGATTTGACTAGCATAAATATTTTACTCTTAATATTTTTAATAGGAAGTAGTAACTAAATCAGTCCCTGGAGAAAATGGTCAAAAATGATCAACGAAACCTATTATACTACTCCGGCAAATAAATGACTGGCCATTTTATCGTTGTGTACTGGAATTTGTAATACAAATTGTAAAATATAGTTTCCAAATTTGTTCCGAGGAAATAATATTCTATTTCAGGAATACCATTTATAAACCACAAATAATTTACACTGGGAACTCACGTTTTTCTGTAGTTTGTATACATTTGTTGGAGCTAATGCTGTTGATAATTTTTCATCATAATATTATATATCTAAAATTCGAATTACGAATTCGCTATACATTGTCATTAATGAAGAGAGAATAAAACTGAGCATTGACGTTGTTGAAAGTGTATTTCGTAAATTGTAACGATTTTGACAATTTTACCATACATCAAAACCTTCCTTATTCTAACCTCCATAAGATTTTTAAATTTACTTATTAATGTAGCAAAGTGAAAGTATCTTAGTTGCACAAGTGTTAGTAGCAACAAAACGACAGTTTGCTATAGGATTTTGTTCACTCCCAAAATTTGAATCAGCGAAAATCACTGCGTATCAGTGAATGTGAAAATCCAATAGTTGACTAATTAACGGTAGGGTATAGGAAGATAATAAAGCCCAACAAGAATGTCATGTTGCCCATAAGTAAGAATCGATTCCGGTAGGATTTTTGCTCCAGAGTCAAATATAATCCATAATATGACCGTCAAAATATCTAGTTTTTGAGATATTGAAGGTCAAATGGGTAAAAAAGCATATTTCAGGCATTTTGAGCATCTATTCACACCCCAACGAAATGCTGTTGTCCCCCCCATAAGATTCAATAATCCTAATAGGATTTTTCCCGCAAAATCGAAATTATACGTCAAATAATCAATTGGACCTAGTTTTTTTTATCAAATTGAAAGTCAAAGGGGCCAAAAATCGAAATTTTTTACTGCTATACTGTATAATACACCGAAAAAACCCATGAAATACTAAATGGCAGATCCAATATGCCCGACGAACTATTTGAAATTCGAATCACTTCAGACTCGTTATGGTCTTGTCTACTTTTCGAGAAAACAGAAAAAAATGTCCTAAAACACGATTTTTTATTACTTTGACCTGCAATTTTGGCAAAAAGTAAGTCCATTTCAATGTTTTGGCGTACACATTTGGATTCTGCGGGAAAATCCTATCACAATTGAGTCTTACTGGTGGGACAACAGCATTTATTTTGGAAGCAGTGCATTACGATTTTTATTCTGACACAGAATTCCTTCATTTTTGTCCTAAAATATTTCTGAAAGAAAATGTTGGTTGTTTTGAATGTTGATAATATCTTATTTAATCTAACCCTGTGAAATTCCTCTCATTTAAAGAAAGTAATAATATGATAAATAATAATTGTAGTTTATTACTCAAATGCAATAAATTTTGTATTTTTGCAAGAAATAAAAAATAAATTTTTGTGAATGTTTTAAGCCACTCCCTTTTCCAAGGAGCTTGGATCACTGATTGTGAGTCATCCTAAAATCAATTTTAATACGAAGTAGTACTACGGAAGTGACGAACTGCAGGACCCTTATCTCTATGCACATAAAAGTGTGCGCGCATGTACATCCGTGCACATGAGATCAGGTTTCTGTCACGTCCACGTCGTTGATCCTGAGTAATGCCGAGAGGTAAAAAGATATACGCTATTTATTATTATAGCAATTAATCGAAGCATAAGCTCTTTGCTATTTAAAGTTGAGAATTACTTAGGTTAGACTATCCTACCAAATGAAAGGTATTCACAAGAATAGTTTTGTTCCTCATTTTTTACCTTTGAATCTTCAATTACTTCGAGCACAGCAGTACCCAGAAGCTTTACAAAATTGAATTGGCCTTTGAATTTGAGAAGATTGAAAGGAATGTGAAAGAAATGTGATTCTTTCCAAATGATTGTCTAGCTTCAAAAGCATGTCTAATAATAAGAAACATGGATTATTTGGCAGTTTTTACATGCTAAGGTGGATTTTGAAATTCTATAAACAGATAATTCCATATCAATAATGCGTTACTGTTGATACATTGGCTTCAAAGGTGTTGCAATTTCTATAATTTAGCCCTTTTTAAAAGCAGTTTACTACTTAAACGTGTTAAATTTGTCAAGCTGATGTGTAATTGATTTAGAGCAAATTAGGAGTAGCCCCTTGCAGTTATTTATATAAGAAAAATAATGCAAAGTATGTTTTTTAAAGATACCAACAATATGACATTAATGCGATATTTTATATGAATAAAGTTTATTGTGATAAAAATTCACCCATTCAATTTCTGACACTCTAAATTTGTCATTCCTTAAGAGTGTATTTTCACTCCATTGTATTAGTTTCCCACCGTAAAAAAATTCAGTCTTTATTGACAACCAAAATATTACAATACAGTATTAATAACAAATTACCTGGATAGTAATACTTTACTCGCCATGACTGAGAAATCACTATTTAACTAGAGTTTTATAAAAATCACAAGGAATGGAGAAACTAAAGGCTCACATTATTTTAAATACTATTTTAACACGAACAAAAAGCCCTGGTTTCACAATCTAAAACTACCAAGAAACATCAACACATCCAAAAATGCAGATCAGGGCATCTCGTCTCCTCATTTTACAAAATAAAACATAAACCTAGCACTGACTGTCAATGCGGATACCACTGTCAAGGCTTAAATCATATATTATGGTAATGTCATTTATACGACGACCAAAGAAAAACATTTATAGAAGCCTTGTTTCTTATTGGTTATACTCTATCACTTACTTGCGAAATTCTCCTAGCTAATATATAAAGTACTATATTCATACATTACAAATTGTAACATAGACTTATAATTTATATATTAAGAATGTACTATAATGTATTTGGAAGTCTGCAATATGACCTGCAAATATAAGTTAAAATTGCAAAAATAAGAAAAAAAAATAGAGTGGTTGAATTTACATGAAACAACGAGTGAATTTTCATTCCAAGAAAGTGAATAAGCTACTCCTAGTCTAATTTGGAAATTGGAAACTCGTTTTCACAAATCGAAATTATTTATAAAACATTCACGTATCGCAAACGCAGTATTGATAGACTTTTTAGAATTCTTTTATTTTTTGATTAAAAAAAAATTATATCCAAGCTTAAGAGATTGAATACGCCATGCTTGTTGAGAAAAATATATCACTAGCATGTTTAAATTCTGTTTACTGCTGAAGTAGCTTTTCTTCAACATTCACTCTTTCAATTATTCAAACTTTGTCAATAAGGTACTTCAGACGAGAGGATGGAGTGAACCTTATAATGTCAGCAGACTGGCGATGAATTCTTCCAACCGATTCTAACTGTGCAAATAAAAAACAAAATACATTTTTACTCTGTATAGTATTGAGCATGAACTACAACCATAAAGAACAGATGAAATAACAAACCATTAAAACCAACTAATTTTTTCGGTTTTTGAAGTATTGAATTTTTGTCTAATTATTATTCATGATATTCACATACAAATGTGTAAGTTAAATTCCAAATCAATTGTAACAGGCAATATCTGTTTCCGTTAGAATTTCTATAATTGAAAAATGGAATAAGAAATAAAGTGTCACTGCAAATATTAACAAAATCAGGCCAAATCCACATATAGATTTCAATCAATTTATCCGCCTATACCAAAATCCAAAAATAGCCTTTTTGACTGGTTTCCTTCTATAAAGAAGGGTAGAGTTTATTTACTCTGGACTTAATCCCGTCGAAAGGGATTGAAATATTGACAAAGTTCAGAAATATCTTTATGATATTATACATTAAAAAAGTAATTGAAATTAATTAATATTAACATTGTTACATTTCTATACAGTTTTTATGCCAATATTCATAAAAATAAAAAAGAATCTACATAAATTCTTTCACTCATGAATTTCTTTATTTGACGATGCATTTGGAAAATTGATTAAATATACAAATTTACAATTATAAGCATTGAATTAAGAGCAATAGTCAGCTAATTTTAAGATGTAACAAAAAGAAGCGTTATTCGATTGAAAAGTAGACTACTTCAAAAGTCTAAAGAAAGGTTACCATGCGACTAAAATGTAGTACCAAAAACTGGAAATTGTTCAGAACCTCCATACACTGAAAAAATGAATTGCAGTATGCAAAGTGCAACTGATCCCAAATAGCAAAATAGTAAAGAGTTCACAATGTGAAATATGCTCTAAAAGATATCCTACTTTCTGAGAATTTCCTGAACTCATGTTCAGAATGTGGGACAACTGACTTCTTTTAGAGCACATATTAAAATCATTCTGAACTCTTTTTTATTTTGTTGTTTGGGGTAGCACAACGAAATGTATTATTTCAATTGATGAAATATCTTATTATTACTCTGGAAAATTATTTGTATTAGTAAAAGTGTTTATTGAATGGAAAGAATCTTTTATCAATGTAATTAACACAATAAAATTTTCATATTAATAATAATATATTTCATCCGTTGAATGAATACATTTCATTGAGGCTATCGGATGCACGTTTCATCGGTTCAATGTATCTTTTTTGATTATAATAAATTAATAAGACCAAACTGATTACTAGAAGGAAACGAAATGAAATGCACAAAAAAAAGATTTAGTTTAAATTTATTTAATTTTATAACAATAATTAATGACTCCAAGGAAACATGTTTAAGACAAATACATTTGTCATTTTCAAAATCATAAATAAATTCACGGAGTCACTGAAGGTATTTAAAAAAACTCATTACACTCAAACAGTGGTTAATTCGATACAGGAACATTAACTTCTGAATATCTATAATATTGTCATACGAAGCACAACTTCATACAAAAAAATTCGTAAAACATTTCGTGTGGTTGTATGTGATAAAAAATCTTTTGAGAACCACCGTCCGGTTGTTACTGAACCTGTTTCGACTTGAAAGGTTGTTATTGTTTATTTTGTTTACTGTTATTGTGTGTTCGTCTCAAACAAAATCGTAATTGCCATTTTATGTGGATCTTTCTTGCGGCTTGAAGAAAACCTTACTCAGAAAGCTTAAAACAATCATTATCGGCTCATTTTAAGTGATAATAGAACCTACTTCCGATTCATCGTCAACAGTGCATTTTGTAAGCCTACCAGTCTTAAAATGGTAACGTCTTCTTTTAAGACTGTAGGTAAAAATGACCCCATACCGACCTCCAGATGGTAATATATGGATGAAAAAAGTCTACTTGTTTGTCAAGTTTAAAGTTTTTAATTATACAAATGATCACTTCTCTACATTCGGTAATTGATGATGAGATCCATGGGCGTGGTTCTGGGAGATTCTATATTCTATGTAAGATGAAGTATCTCATTTGAAGAAATTTTTAGTGTTCAATTCTCTTGAAATGAAAAACTATAAGATTTTAGGTTTTACAGTAGTCAAGGAGCTACTAATGTTGCCGCTGCTTTTTATATGTCTCTACATGAAACAATGTTTTTTTGTCTGCTGAACACGAATTTTTTGGGTGGAATACCCAAAAGTGGTCGATTAATTGTTTATAACAATTTTTTTAAACAATTTATTAATTTTGTTCTTTTTTCATATGTTTTGGGTAATTTTGAACAAAAACTGTCCTTCGTAACTTTCATTTAAGACGACTACTTTTCGAGATAAAATACCGATGTTTTTTTTAATCCACCTAGACTTAAACTTTTCTTCTATTACTACACTTTAAGTAAACGATTCGATTTTGACATTTTTTAAACATTTTCATAGTTGTTGAGGCGATGATTTCCGGAATTTTGCAGTGTGGTACCGATCTCCTAATTTTAGTCCTTATTTAGATGTCGTGTTCTGTTTTACTTCCAAATTCGTTTTCCTAAAGAAGGAGAATTAAATTAAGGTAAACAGAAAAAGAAATATATGTTTAAATGAAATTTAATGTATAATTGCTAAAAGTTCGCAGACTCCTGTGTGGAAATGAACATCTGATATGAGGTTAGACCAGTTTTACCGAATTCATTTCGAGCGCAAAACAAGAACACAATACGAGTGTACCGCATTTTTAAGTAGTGTCATGTTGAGTTCTAATCGAGTTCTATTATTTTACCTTAATTCGGGCAGTGTTTTTCTGAAAGTAAATGAACAAATTATTTTATCATATTTAACGATAGCATATCATTATTCAATTTATATGTGTACTATTTTTCTAAAATTCTCTACTCTTTCAGTTATCCTACTGCTAAAAAAATCCCGGCGAGATTTGAACCCGAACCCTGGAACAGTAGGCTCATACTGTAAGACTGTAACTACTTTAGTGTGGGCGTGGCAGTGACTTTTTCTAAATAATACTAAATAAAATAATTCAAATTTGGCAGAGTTTCAATAATTGTTGGTTTCTCAAAAGTTTTTTCAAAATTCTTAGCCTCTATCTTCGTCCTGGATAATAGTTTTTAAAATCAACATTAAGTTTATTTGATGTATATAGTTAGAAAAAATTTGGTTTACGTCACACAATCATTCATGGAATTCGTGAACACCTTTTGATTCATTGGGAGTCTGCATGCAGGATTTTAAAATTTTTTAAATTTTTCTACAGAGAAATAAGTGAAAATTGTTGTATTTACGACTATTATTTGCACACCGACATTCTTAAATTCTGTAGTAGTGCAGGTAGTTTAGTAAATAACTTCTTCGTTTTAGTCACCATACTTGTCAATCGTGATAACTGTAAGATAACCATGTTTTACAGTAGGTCTGAATGGTTAATATAAATATTTCGAAAGATAAAGAAATCATGAATATTTTCCCAGGATAATGTAATTAATAAAATTAATTTTTCCTACAAATTTTCTCAGCCAAAATTTAGTAATTTCTAGTTGTAGTAACAGAAAATGTAAATAAATGTATTGGGTTCATTTTCATCCACATGTTTGATATAGTTATGTACGTAAATTATTAATAATCTAAGTTTATTTGTTGTTAATTACATAAATAAATTATACAAAATGTATAAAATTTATTGAAAGAACACTGGCTCATAAATTTGTAATAAATAGTAAAATATTATTCATATATTGTCATTGCACTGATATGAAATGCTTCATGCATTGAAGCTAGACTGTAGAATCCCTTTATTATCGAATAAAAATTCAACTTCTCTATAATAGGAATCTCGTACGCCTCTGGTAGAGATGCTAACGTCGCGTCTGCCTCTAGCGACTACATACCAAACTAAATTTAACTTCGCTCCCTGAATCATACTTCTGTTACAAGTTTCGTAATTTTCTGATACTGTTGTATAATTTGTACACTGAGGGAAAGTATTGTTTACTATATAAAGAATGCTTCTTAACAGTTAAGAAATCGTATGTTTAAATATGGCGAATCGAATAATTTTTTATGTATAATATAATTATTCATTTCATATAAAGCTAACATTTCTTTGATAAAAACAATGCATTTTATATCTTAAGAAATATCCAATAAATACAACCAAATATTCCTTATTAGTTAAGAAACGATTTTTATACTAGACGTTAGTAGCTATAAAGTAATGATTTCTTAATGGTTACAAAATATGATGGTTGGAGTCGAAACGCATCGTAATATAACAAAAATGACAACCCGGATGTTTTGTTTTGTTTTTTAAGAACGATTGAGTGCCATTGCAATTCGGTAGTTGTTATTGTGAAAAGAAATAAATTAGAGTACATTATGTACCAAGGGCGCAATTGTCGATCTTCGACGATTGTGAAGTTTGTCGCCCGAGCGAAGTGAGGGCAACAATCACACTCGTCCGAGATCGGTATTTCGCCCGTGACCAATAATGTATTTTTTTATCTGATTGTCGTAGGACTCGAGGACTGTCGGAGGATAAAAAAGATATTGTTTATAAGTCGTCTTAAATGTGCGAGTTTTATAAACAAATACATCGTATAAGAGAAATGTCCCATGTCTCATTTGTGAATTTACGAATCCTCCCAGTTGAAAGTATACATTTCTTAAATATTAACAAATAGTCAATTCTGACGTAAGAAATAAAAAACTAATGTTAAACTAATAGCCTTTAATATTACAATGCCATCTTTACGTAAAAAAACGACTTCAACTTTTCAATTGAATGATATTGTTTTATGGCAAATAATCCTTTTTCTTAGTGTTAGTGTTTCGGTCGATACCGAGACCTGTCTATTTCTTTTTTCTCGAATTCGATACCGAGACAAGACCGAGATCGATACCACTTCGTGGAAGTCTCGACGATACCGAGATTCACACACACGAAATCCGAGAATCTCGGCACTTTTCGACCTACTTTCTAACAAATAAAATCCGAATTTTTTTTAATATCGACGTCAAAGTTACACATGACAAAATCACTATTTTTTAAAATTCTATTCTTCTTTCTTATTTTGCAAGGATTCTTTTAACCTTAAAATTGTCAGGTTTTTCACGCGATCGTCAACATGGCATTGGTCAATTGTCGCGGAATGTGAACCGCAGAGTACAGACATTTTAAAGGCGGTTTTCAAAAGTAAGTAGTGATAAAGTAAAATGTGTAATCGCTTATAGAACTACAGCATATTTTTTTTATTAAAAGCAAGGAATTTTGGAGAAAATATAATATCTTGTTTTTCCGAAACAGTGTAACGAAATAAAAATATCAAATTATATATTATATTTTACAATTTGTATGTAAATAGGACTGACAAATTGCGAAAAATGTACTAGTTACATAAAATCTTATTTTACAAAGTTATTAGGGTTCGTAACTCGGAAATCTACTCGGATGCGACTATATTCAATTTTGAAATTCAGAGATATAGCGACGAGAAAAACGTCGGACATTAATGTTAAAGTCGAATTCTTATAATTTCGAAGAATATTGCTTTAAAAACTCTTCATTTTCGAATTTTCAAAATTTCCTAATTTGACATTCCATTCTGTTACTTCGAATATTATTTTTCAAGTCAAGAACATACGAATTATCAATATAATGCTTAACATAATTGCGCTCGCTGTTGACATCTTTAAGTTCGAATTAATCGGGCTTGTATTCAGCAATCAACGAAATTGGAACATTTATATCAATGTTCACCTTGTATTACAGAATTATGAATATTCATGGTATTATAATTCAATATTATACTTCAAATTGCCATATCGCATCTCTAAATTTAATTTTTGTGATTTAATTAATAATGTTTGCAATTTTATACAATAATTTTGACAAATAAAAAAATTACGGCACCAAGCGATCAAACTAATAGTACCTTAATAGTAAGAATGTACGCAGAAGGATTAATACTTTATATAGGCATAAAGAATACTATCACTAAAAAATGGCTTTGGAACCATTTTTGGAGTTTAATTTCTTGACCGCTTGTTAGAATATGAGGAAAATTCAAATGAATTTTGTGGATTTTCTTGGTTGTGTCGGCCCATAAATGAAAAAATGTATAAAAAATTCCTTTAAAAACGTTTCGGTCACAAAATGTGTGCCTTCTTCAGTTTAATCTATACAAATTTGTACATTGGTATTAAAACAATAAATAAATTTACAAATTTTGGAATTAGCCAAACAAATTACTTACATAGAAAAAATGTGCAATAGTTTTGACCGGTCGTGTAAGTAACACCAAAGTGTTTAAAAAATGCGGCAGATTCTCAGCATCTTTTACATCGCTGAACCACAAATAGTTCTGCTGCTCCGTTTCGTGTAAGTCTTCCTATGAAATGTCTTATAATACTTTTTTCCCAGTTGAATTAAAGTCATCATAATCACATTTATCGGGAATTTCACACCATCTTCACGCCACTCAAAAATATTTTCCATCAACAAAAAAAACATCGACTTTTTTCTATGTAAGTAATTTGTTGGGCTAATTCCAAAATTTGTAAATTTATTTATTGTTTTAATACCAATGTACAAATTTGTATAGATTAAACTGAAGAAGGCACACATTTTGTGACCGAAACGTTTTTAAAGGAATTTTTTATACATTTTTTCATTTATGGACCGACATAACCAAGAAAATCCACAAAATTCATTTGAATTTTCCTCATAAAGAATACTATGATGGAAATCCATACTTGCAACCCGGACCGACACCGATACTGATATCGAGACCGAGACCGATACCAAAGGAAACGATACCGGACGATATTTTCGACTCCGAGACCGAGACCGAGACTAGTTAAATATTGTCTCACGAGACGAGACCGAATCACTACTCAATGTATGTTATCGGTTTTATTAAAATCCTCTTATCTCCGGTAACATAAAAGTATCAGAATATTCTATCAGTGTAGTGTTTTCAAAGTGGCAAATAAAATCTTATAAGAATTTCAATGATCTGAAAAAACACTCGTAGAATTCCGCAATGGAGCTTCTTCCCTGAACATCATATAATCATGAAAGGATTCTGAACATACTTTGCAACTATTAAATCTCTTCTTATTTAAACAAGTAAAACGAATGCGGAATATAAAGAATTGTTTAAATATCAAAAACTTAAAATCTTTTTGATGATAAAGAGTAAAAGTATTTTATAATAATTGTTATAAAATTCTTTAATTTCTTCTCTATTCTTTCATAAGTGAAAACTTTCCTTTGAGATTGTTCAAGAATTATCATAAATTTTGAAAATCAATAGCGTATTTTTTAGATAGGCAATGATTTAAAAAATTAAAAATTTGTATTAAAAAGAGATTGTTCCTTTCCTTTGGGATTTAATAATTTTCCCAGTTTCCCGGGAGCTGAGATTTTTCAAGGCAGACGGGCGCTCGCCATTTCGGCGCCATGTCTGCGCAGAAGACAGCAGAAAGTCGATCTCACACCACTACTTCCGTCCAAATTTATGATCAGAAATTACATGTTTACTGTATATATACGTATATACATTTGATCTCAGATATGACCGACTTGCTACTGCGCATCATACACACGCATTCGAATTCGATCTTATTTTCGGCTCTAGATGAGGGGCATTTGTATTAGGAAATATAGCTAATGTTATTCATCCATTGCTTTCCACCTAGGTGGCGACGCCTTGGCGCTAATAAAGCACGTGTTTAAACACCGTTTCAATAATCAAATAAGAACAATTTTTTTACAAAAAAATGTTTGTTTGTCATCAGTTCATTTATAATCTCGCTTTTGCAAAAAGGTATGTAGTGCATCCCTTTTCAGGTGTGATTCCTAAATATTGAAGTTGTGACAGCTGATATATATGCATGTATCCCTCAAATTTACAACTTTGACTTTTGCATCTATCTATTTAAAAAAACAAAAGATATTTCGAATTACACAACATGTGCTGTATGGAAAATGTTGAACTAAATTTTCTCCAGAGCATCGTGTGCTTTACGTACGGATATTGGCAAACCGCCCTTGTTCGTTTCTGGCTGTGCTATAAATTCTCGTAAAATTTTCCAACTTCCCTCCCTGGAACAATCATGATTCATGGATGTACGTATGAATATTTTGATTTTGTCAGTGGTTTGTATTTGTACGGGTCGTTAATTCGTTATCAGAGTATTTGATTGAACAAGTGCTTGCGGCACTCCTTCGCTGAAAGCAGAGCATCGCTGACTTTACCGATTATTGACGGATAGGGGACACTAAAGCCAAATCGTAGGGGAAATCCGCCTTCCACTTGCTATACCTCCACCAGACTCCGGGCTTGGGTCGCCGGAGACTGCTGGAGCCCGACAATCAGGCGCCAGCGAAATGTAGGGTGCGGTCCACGGGATTTGACTCTGCCGGGAACCAGGCTATACCCGCGCCATTTGAAACATTCCCATTATTTTCAGCCTCCTGAAATTTATACATGAAATCCGGGTTATTACATGTTTTTTTTGTTTTGCTACCAAAATAAAAAGATAATTAAAAAAATATTACTTTTTGAATACTCGACAATAAATTATCAAATCATTTTTTTGCCATTTTGGTTTTTTATCAGAGGTATACGAAATAAATGCGGAACTTTTCCATTTTTTTTAAAGTTACATCGTAAAAATGTCGAGATTAACTTCCCCAACATTAGTTAACCCTTTAAGGACCAAATGTACAAAAATTTGACACGAAGTTTGTCAGTATTTTTTAGTATTTAAATTCAATGAAAAAAATTGTGGTATATACGTTTCCAATTGCTCGAACCCCGCTCTTTCGAATGGTGGATGGTAAAATACTGTCAATTTTAAAATGAACGAATTACAGACCATTTTTTAACAAAAATCATGAGATTTTAAAAGTTTTTTTTCATTTATCGTTTTTTTTTATCACTTATAGCATTACTATGCCTCAGTTCGGTATAAATAACGTGACAAAAATGTCTAAACTTCAAAATGGTGATATATGTTTTTATAAAATTCGAAATGGCGGTCCCGAAAATGGCGTCCTAAATGAAATTTTCTTGAAAAATTTGAGAACGCTCTGACACAAAAATTATGAACTTTATAAAAAAAAAATGATAAGAGTAAAAAGTTGTTAGAATTCATCGACGAATACACTGGAATTTTGTCAGATCTTTTTTATGATATTTTGAAAAAATTTTTAATTGTTTTTTCCAAAAATTCTGAAAAAATTTGAGCATTTTTTGTTCTTTGCATTTTTGTCCTAAAGTCGATAGTTTTCGAAGAAATAAATCTCGAATGTTGCGTATTTATATATATTTTATATTTTTTCCATCGGAAATTTTAGAAAAAACTTTTAGAAAAAATTGCAAAGAACAAAAAATGCTTAGAATTCATCAAAGAGTATACTAGAATTTTTTCAGAGTTTTTGGTAAACTTTTAAAAATTTTTTCAAAATATTCTAACAACTTATTACTCTTATCATTTTTGTTATAAAATTCATAATTTTTGTGTCAGAGCGTTCTCAAATTTTTCAAGAAAATTTCATTTAGGATGCCATTTTCGGGACCGCCATTTCGAATTTTATAAAAACATATATAACCATTTTGAAGCTTAGACATTTTTGTCACGTTATTTATACCAAACTGAGGCATAGTAATGCTATAAGTGATAAAAAAACGATAAATGAAAAAAAAACTTTTAAAATCTCATGATTTTTGTTAAAAAATGGTCTGTAATTCGTTCATTTTAAAATTGACAGTATTTTACCATCCACCATTCGAAAGAGCGGGGTTCGAGCAATTGGAAACGTATATACCACAATTTTTTTTATTGAATTTAAATGCTAAAAAATACTGACAAACTTCGTGTCAAATTTTTGTACATTTGGTCCTTAAAGGGTTAACCCTTTGAAGCATACATTTTTTTTACGTTTTATTGACTTGAAATTTGCTACTCGAGTGTTTTCGGGGTCGATGATTACGAATCCGGAATCAGATTTTCAAAATTCAAAACGGCGGATCCAATATGGCGGACAAAAATATGAAAATCCATTGAAATATCCTGTATCTTGTACTTGGAGGGTTTTCAGGGTTGCTGATTACGAATCCGGTGTCAGATTTTTTAAATTCCAAATAGCAGATTCAATATGGCGGACAAATATATGAAAATTCATTAAATTGTTGCATTTTTACATCATGATGGCAGCCATTTTGAAGCCTTCATTTTGAATTTCGCAAAATCAATATCGGTATCGTCATCAGCGATATCTAAAACCCTATTATACCAAATTTCAAATAGTTATCTTAAAAAACAGCGTCAATAATGAATTCTTTCGAAAAAATCGTGTTTTTTTCATGTTTGTTTATTTAAAAATCATAAATAATAAACAATCATATTGTAATAACTCATTTTATACATTCTTCTATTAATATAGTAATAGAAAATAGCAAAAAGACCGATCTAAATGCGTTAACTGGAATTTAAATGAGCAAATATCAAAGAAATCGAGGTGGTAACGTGGGTTACCACCATGCTTCTAAGGGTTAACGTTGCTGAAAATTATGTTTCGTAATTTTCAGTAACCACAAACTCGTTAACGTAGTTCATACCCTGGATATTATATTATGGAAAACATTTTTTATAACACTTCCAAGAATATCATGTCCATGAATTATATTATTGTTCATGAAAAAAAAATTGAAACTTGCAAAAATTATATGTTAAACAACTTTTGTAAACGATTCAAATTTTCTTCGTTTCGCTATGATAGAAATTTTAAAATTGAATGGATTTTAACGAATGACTGCTTACTTTTTCAAGAAAAAGATTCTCTACAACTTCACAGAAAGAATTTTTCAAATTTTCAAACCGAACGTTAAATCTCGTTAGGTGAAGTTGTAGGGAATCTTTTTCTTGAAAAAATAAGCCATCATTCGTTAAAATCCATTCAATTCTTAACATTTCTATCATAGCGAAACGAAGAAAATTTGAGTCGTTAACAAAAGTTGTTCCAATTTTTTTTCATGAACATTAATGCTGTCTCTCTTGAATATTATAATTCATGGAGACGATGTTATTGGAAGTGTTATAAAATATGTTTTCTAAACATATAATATCCAGGGTAAGAACTACTTTAAAGTCATCTTAACTTTGAAAATCGCAAATAATGATCGAAGTTAGAAATTTCTGGCTGTAGGAAAACTTCTCCAACAACGAAAAATAAATGAAAATAACTAAATAATGCATAAAGAAATGAACAATAAAATAGGACCAATATATGGTCAAATCCACAGAACTTGTTACTTTTGCTCAAAAAAATTTGAAAAAAATTTGTAATCGCACACTATTCCCCCTTTGCATACGTGTTTATGTACCCCTCTAGGAGAAATAATCTATACCATTTTGAATTTAATTTCAATAAATTAGTAATTACATTTTCTCTAATAATACGAACAAAATACAAGAATTATTTGCGGCCGACATCATTTCTGTTAATAATTGATCGAACGATGGAATCACAGACATCACGAAACATATTAAAAACTTATTACAGATGTGCTCTACTACGATAACACAGGTCAACAAAATTTGACTTTGCGAAATAATCAGAAATGCGGTTATACTTTTGTTACGTATTTTTGTCTGCTGAATCCAAATCCGTTGACAGAATTTTTCCATCACCCTCCATTTTTCGAGATATCTGCCATTTTGTATGTTTTCCAAATCTGTTTCTATCGGAATTTTGTGGCTCTAACAGAACATGAACAGATCCAAAAAATAACTGATGCTTACAGTTATAAGGGAATAAAAGCTTAAAAAATTTCATTAAAAATGACGAAAATGACAATTTACTATATAAAAAAATAGTGCTTGTTTAAACAAAAAAGATGTTTTTTTCTTTATTTTTCATGTTTTCTTTTGGTAATAACTTTTTTAAGCAGAAAAATCCGTAAATCTCTTGATTTTCTGGACCTATATCATGCACATAGTAAAGGACAAATGTTCGAAGGCCTCAATTTTTTTCCTTATAACAGTTAATTTTACGAATAAAATTGTATAAAATTTTTTATTTGTAAACCTAAAATTTTAAAATGATTCATGGTATAGTTGTATCCTAAATCCTTGTAAAAAAAATCATGAAAAAGTGCATTTTTTGGGATCCTAATATAGACGAAATAAACGAAATCGTCGTTTGGAAAATTGCGATACTTTTGTACCTTGAAAATATCGTAATTTTCCGAAAATTCTTAAAACGCGTTGTAAATTAAAAATTGATTGAAAATCCTGGTGGTACTGACATTGTGTTTAAAATATCAGACAATAATTAAATGAAAATTGTTACGTATTATTTCTTACTTTACGATTTTTAGAAAATCGCCTGTAAATGTGTGAAGAATCTTGAACATTTTTTTTCAGGCCAAAAATGATTTGGAATTATTAAGTCACCGCATACTACAATTGTTTATGTGTTCTTTTTATGTAATACATTACGAATATGAATTTCAATTAAAATTATAAGATTCATAAGAAGATTTCTGTCAATTACTCTAGAAATATTTGGCAACCTTGCACGCTTCCATTTTGTCCAATAGAATAAAATTTAAAGTTACTTTTGAAAACAAAAATGATGCAGGATATTAATGGTATTTGTCTAGATCTAAGGTCTGGGTCGAAGTAATTACTGAATGGATTTTTCGAAATGCGGGGCTTAACCCTTTAAGGGTGATTCTAATTAGGGGTCTTCCATAAACTACGTAGCCTTTGGCCGGACCCCCCCCCCCCCTCCCAAAGAACGTAGTTTTTTTAGTAATATTAAAATTCGTTTTCCAGTGAATACATTAAATACAAAATTAATCGCTATAGTTTTGGTATATTATTAAATGTATTGTCAATGTATTTATCAGGGTGAGTGCAATCACTGTGCATAAATGAAATACAGTGCCCCCCTCCCAATATTTGCCTCGTCCATCTTGTATGTCCTTTACTAACCCTCCCAATATTTGCCTAATGAGGGGAAGAAATTTTTCCCCTACTCCGCCGACATACAGTTATAGAACGCGCATGCGTCGACCAGAAGAAATCAGTTTAACCATGGTTTAACCGTTCCTACATCGCGCATGCGTGATGTCGCCACAGAATTACCGCTCCGTTAGAAGTGGTGGGGAACAGCAATTGAGGGGTAAGGCACATATTGGGACGGACCTCGTGGTAAATATTAGGGGGTAGCAAATATTGGGAACGCAAATATTGGGGGGGACTACTGTACTTTGAAAAATAAATCCATGTTCTTGCATAAATCCGAACTACGAGCACATGTGCGAGCGAGTAATAAACAGACGATGACCTAAAATGTTAAGAACAAAAACATATCGACGGATTTTGCGAAGTGGCCGCTATTCGCATTGGAAGGTGGGTTGCAAAAACACCAACTCGTGGCGAAATGGGGCATTACAGTGGTCCCCGTCCTAACGCATATTCGTTCCATCAAAAGTGGCCGCCCCCGTCCAAACGCATATCCTCCCTTAACCCCCACTATGGCTAAAGTCTCTTTACATTTATCACACTGAGCATGCGCGTAGATATCTCACTAGCAACGCTAGCAACTAAGAATCGTGTTGTGGGGAGAGGACGAATGGGAACACTGCAGCAAAAATCGTGTCGCTGGCGACAGTGGCGTAGTGCTAACGACCCGACTGTCGCATCAGGCCCGACAAACTAGAGCTGGAATTTCTGAGCGCTGTCTGGAAAGCACTGGTTAATACTGTCCGACTGTTTATGATGCTATGTTTCGGACTCGCTTGTGCCTAAACTATACATTTTAGACTAGAGATCTCCCGTACTTTTTTGTAGGAAAGTTGCTCCTCTACAAAACAGGTTCAGTGAATTTGCCGTATCTTGCACCGTTTTCTATGACTGAAGCTATAGAGTGAAAAACAAAGACTTCGGCGTCCGCCGCCATGTTCTGAAAATTCGTTGTTTTTCATTCTATCGCTTCAGTAACGAAAGCAGTGCAAGATACGGAAAATATTCACTAAACTTTTTTTGTAGAGGAGGAACTTTCCTACAAAAAAGTCCCGGAGAGCCTTAGTCTAAAATGTAAAGTTTAGGCACAAGCGAGCCCGAAACATAAAATCGTAGACGGCCAAACAGTAACCAGTGAAATTTGATGACAGGTTATCGACTTAACTTTGCCGAAAAAATGGTCAACTTGGCCATTTTAACACGTGGCTATGGAGAGGCTGCCTGCATCTAAAAAAAAATAATCAGCTGAAATAGCCGAAAAATTTTATCGTTTTTTAGTGGAAGTAGTTTATAGTTCTGTTGGCGAGAGCCGATAATTTCAGCTACTTTGAAGTATGCAGAGAGAAAGGAAATAGTTAATTTAACAATTATTTTAAAGTAACAAGTAATGCAATAATTAAATTCACTACTGCGGTAACAAGACAATAATATTGTTCCGTTTACTATTTCCCGATACTCAAATATGTATCATCGCGTATAACCTCAAATATCAGGTATATCGCAGTTTTACAATTATCGTAATCACATTAATTATTCTAGATTAGCAAAATAGACATAATACAATGATTAAACGCACTTCCCGTAGAAAACTACGTAGTCCGGTACAGACCCCCCCCCCCCACGTAGCCTACCGTAACGTTTGCCCCCCCCCCCCCCCCATGCAAGGGCTACGTAGTTTATGGAAAACCCCTTATTACAGATGGTATCTCAGAAAATACAAAAAAAATTAATTCAGAACTGACCGAGAAATATCGGAAATAAGTGATTTTTATTTATTTCCGAAAATTCTCGGGCAGTTCTCAATTAATATCTTTGGCATTTCCTAGGATACCGTCTATAGTAATTAGAATTACTTTTACAGGGGTTGTATTAACAGGCAGAGCTGTGATTATTATAGCGCACACAAGGAATAATAGTGACATTCTGACTGTAATTTTTCTCTGGAATTTTTTACAGCATTCCCGCCGACTGAAAGATTGAATTTAAGCAAAACAAGTCATCGCAAAAATTAATTGATTAACGTAAATTTGATTAAGAAAAATCTGTTTGGTTTGGTAGTTCCACATGAAGATCTTTTAAATACGGGTTTCTTCGCAATGCACTAGGTGGAGTACAAATGAAGTAGACCATCCTTTAGTTCAAGTGCCGAATTGATGGAACAATGTGCAATAAGTAAGTGGGCCTCTCTGAAATATGCCAGGAGTGAGAGAGACATCATGATTTGTCTCTACACACACAACAAATATCTAGATTTCAGAATGTCACGTCAATGAACCGGTAGGCAACATCACTTTTGAGTTTGAGTGCCACCTCGCGTTAGAAGAAATAAGTAATTTTATTGTTATACTATACAGGAATATATAATATTGTATATACTATACAATATGAATATCATACAATTTACGAAATTTCTCTGATATTGTCATATTGGAAAATTACCATACCTACACGAAAAATGATTATAAAGGGTTTGCAAAATTTCTCATGCATTTTTTTAATTGTACATTTCATTTTTTTGAGAATTATTTATTTGAATCAACACTTTGTTTTCATTACAAGATCGATGAAAAGGAGAGAAACTTTCTAAAAATGTATAATTTATGTGAAACAATAAAATAAATTTAAATTATGATGATATCAAACATCAAATTATGATGATGACAATATCAAACATAATTAATTCAGTCGCCATCTATACAAATGAAATAGACCGCTGTCACCGAAATTCATCAATTTTTTTCATTCTGGTTCATTATTTCGCACTCTGGTTTGTTTTTTACGAAATAATCATTGTTTACAATATAATATTCCGTTCTTTTGGAAAGTTAATAATAAAATTTAAATTTATAAAATAACATAAAAATAGTTTTTTTTTTAACGACAAAACGTTTACGTCTCGTTTGTAGATATCAACCCTCGCCTTGCAAAAATTCTCTTTTATTCCGAAATCAATATAACATTGAGCATGACTCGATGTTTGCATAATGAGTTCATGACGTATCTCATATATTATGGTATTTTTTTTATTTTTATGAACTGACGTATTGTATCCCTTATTCTCACAATCACCAAGTCATCCTCAATGTTACTTTCGAGGGTTGACATCTACAAACAAGACGTAAAGTTTCTGTCGTTTCTTCAACAAACGGGCCGAATAAGCCAATAAAAGATAACTCATTTTTTTTTTAAATAATTACCTAATTGTTAGGACGTTTTTCACATTTTCAAATATAGATGACATTTTACATGTTTCCATCTTTTTTTTTATGAAAACGATTCAATAAAAAATCGGACTTTTTATTAAAATATATTGTATAGGTTGGGTGAATAAGTATTCGCAATTGTAAAAAAACACAATTTTGACAAAAACTCATATATATTGCAAACAAAAAAATATAAACCATTTTGGATTGATCGCCTCACCTTCTGTTTGATTATAAATAGACAATAAAATGTTAGAATATGATTTTAAACGCTTTGATATAATTTTCGTTTTGTACCCCTCTAACTGGTTCCCCCCTCCCATTGGTCCTTCGGTAACTTAACTTATGGGCGGTGATTTTCTCCCCTCCACCAGCTACTGCGGCGCTATTGATGCGCAAAGCCCTGCTTCTGATCACGTGGCAACAAACTGGGCGGGGCATCTCGCTCTCCAGTACGAAAGAGGGGGGCATGTATCAATTCCAGAGGTTACGTTGTATTACGTGCTTTAGTATACAACATTATACGTTTTTTTTTACATTTACACCTTTATTCGTTATTAAACAGTCTTCATAATTTCATATCTAAGTCCCAATATAGTTCATAAATATCGTCAGTTAAAAATGCAGAATCATTCATTAGCGAAAATCAATTTTTCAAGACTAATAATTTATCTTAATCAGAAATTTCATTTAAATTCCTATATCAAAATTATAATAACGATTTTTGTCAATAATTGGTTTATCAGGATTACAGATCTGACAATACGTACAAATTAAGCATTTGCGAATTCTAAAGATTAAATTTCCTACCAGGATTACATTATAATAGTTTCTCTCGTTAAAACTTTGAAATTCGTTTAGATTCTGTTAGATTTATATGCTCTGCGGACTCTGGTACCGGAACTGTACGTTGAAATTTCCAATAACACAGAAAATTGTCAATAATTTAGCTTTACGTTAAAATTTTTCAGGAAAAATTTTAAAAATTAATATGTAGTTACATTACGAAAAAAGTTACTAAATACAATTTTATAACACAAATATACCATTACTTCGTACACGCACTTAGCTTACAGCATTGGGCGTTCACCGGCGCTTGTTTACGGCGCCGGCGTCGTCCGTGGCGCCACGTCGCTGTCGGCGTCGCTGGGAGTTTTCTTTTAAATAGCCCATTTCCATCAACTTTTAGGGGAAAAGAAGAAAAAGCTGGATAAACTGCAAATTGAATAAAAATACCAAAATTAGTAATAACGCGCAAAAAACATTTACATTATTATTCTTTTATTATATTATCTCGTTTGCGACACGTTTCCAATCCCATTTTAAATTAAAATTCAATTGAACGAATAAATAATAGAATAATAATTAAAATGATATTATACTAAACTAAACCAATAATTGTCATAATAAGTTCAAATTTTAGTACGTTTTTTTTTAATGAATTTTATACCATTTTTTTACGCATGAGATTTACTACAAAATTATTTTTCATTCTTCGACATGAGATTTTTTACAAGTCATGTTGAAGGCAATCAGTTTCTTCATTATTCTTTTTTTTTGTAACCGATCTTAGTATCGTATATGTCGCTAATTTGTAGTATATTCAATCATTTTATAAATCGCTTGTCTCTGACTATTGAGGAATTAAACAATTGCGATTAGTGATTTAAATTGAAATATAGGACTTTTTTATTTTTTTATTTTTAATAACAATAATAAGTTAAATTTACTACAAAGTGCAACGCGATGCGTAAAGATGGCATTGGTGAAAGTTTAAATTAATTGTTTTTTATTTGAAAAATACTTAGTAACCGTTTATCAAAATAAAGAATAATTCTTTTTCAACATTAAAACAAACATTTATTTATTTTTTTCAGGTGTTTTACATGTAAGTGCCATTGTTAATTACAGAGATATAAACAAACATAACCTACAAAGATTCATTGAATTCTCGAACGCCATCTACCAAGAAAATTTTAGAAACCCTCAATATTGGAACAACGCATTATTTCAAATTGCTATCAACGCCATCTCTGGAAGAACATCACCATATTATTAATGGAAAATAATTGAACCAATTGTTTATTTTAATTATGTTTTGTCAAAATTATAGATTTATAACGCTGTTATTTATTGGAGTTCGTAATCAACGAATTGGCAACCTAACCTAGAAATGAGACAACCTAGAATACAGTAGGTGGCGCCAGGGTTGAACGAAAGTATGTATGTATACACTTGGTTCCTCGCCTTCTCCCGCATTGGTGTATTGTATTTACCAAAAGAATGGGAGCGCCGCACATATAGTCACATTTTGAATTGTTTTTTGAAGACTGACGTCATATTTCCAAAATTCAAAATGGCGGACCCAATATGGCTGACCGAAAATGTCAAATCTCATGTACTGAAGACAAATGTCTATACTAAGGGGGTTTTTTGGTCGCTGATTACGAATCTGACGTCATATTTCCAAAATTCAAAATGGCGGACCCAATATGGCTGACCGAAAATGTCAAATCTCATGTGCTGAGGACAAATGTCTATACTAAGGGGTTTTTTGGGTCGCTGATTACGAATCTGACGTCATATTTTCAAAATTCAAAATGGCAGACCCAGTATAGTTTTCTTTTTTTTCCCAATTAAAATTTAATCAGAGAAGAAATTTTTTTAATAGTAATTTAATCAGTTATTGTACTCATTGTTTGTGAAATCAGCTCTTAATTTCGTAGATTTTAGAATATTATGGGTTTTCAAGGTCAAAAGATTATGATACATACTCCTTAATATATTCTACAATCCCTTATCTTCAATTTCGTCCTAGTCCCATCCATTTTGGTCAATTCTGTCGTGAGACATTAGGTTTTGAACCAATGTTTTCAAAATGTGACTATGTGCGCCGCTTCTCCCACTCTCCTCAGTAACGATACGTTCGTGACGTCACAGGCCCTTCCTGAGGCCCCAACCCGCAAAATGGGGGAAGAAGAGCAGATATGCTGGGATGTAAATATAGCGAGACTCAAATATATAGGGACTCTACTGTAATTCGTTACAGTAGTCCCTGTCCTAATTCATATCGTGCTAATTCACCCCCTTGCTTAATTAACGAATATTACCCGTCCAAATTCCCAAATTTGTTAAGTAATTATTACATCTGTAATGTTCATAACAAATATACAAAATTGTATTTCGAACAATAAAAACGTAATAAATTATAAATAAGCACGATAAATAATTTTTTATTTAAGACTACTGGATTTTGTCATCTTCTACGCATCGGTAAGTTACACTAAGTACATATTAGGTTTCAAAGGGATTCGACAAAAAATAGCCAAGTCATACCAGTTTCCGTTTCAAATAAAGTCGATAAAACCGTAAAGAAATATGTAACCATTTTCAAAACAATAAAATAACAATTTATAAAAAATATTCGCGTATGAACTTTTTTATATTATTTGCAAAACGAACATTTCTAAACACGAAATTGCAAACTTTTCCATTTTCTATGAGTCATGCTGACAATACTTTTCCTTCTTTTCCGGCGCGGAGTTTTTGCATCACCGGGGTGATCAATTGTACTTGAAAAGAACGAAGTAAGCAGAAGGAATTGTAGTATTCCTTCTACAAAAGTAAAAAGAAATAAACTTTTAAGTTAGTTGAAATAATTTTTAGGTAAAAACATTGAACAAATACAAGATGGGAAAAATCATTAAGAATAACATCCGAACGAATTCATAACCTATGGTGAACGATTAGTTTAGGTTCGGCCGTTAGGGGCGCTTTGTAAAGTTAACAATAGGAATTATGACGGCTACATTAGCTGATTGAATCATAAGTCAAACAAATTTTTTTCTGAAAAATCTATAATTGTGATAGGTACTAAATGTAAGTAAAATGCGTCAAAATCTCGTTGCGCACCCCCCGAAACATTTCAAACGACGGGAAAACTCGGCTGGGTTAAAATCTCCCCTCTGGAACTGTCGGCGTCGTCTGATTGGTCGATAGGTCTGGCGACGGCTAGTCGCGCCGGCTAGTCGCAAGTGGTGTGGGTTAGCGGTCGTAACAGCGAATGTCGATTCAGATTTCCCGGTGGTGGGGGACGGAAACCCCACGTCGACCTAGGTGGTGGGGAGAATCTTCCTGCAGCTTCCTTCTGGATTCTGTTTGGTGGTATTCAGTGGTATTGCATCATTGCATGAAAATGCAGCTTGTTGACAACAGTGTGTGTATATATCAGTATGTACTGTTTTCCCAAAAGTTATTCTAACGTTAGCTTTTCATTTACTCGAGGAACGTTCCTCTTCTCGCATTTTAGCTCGATTTTTATTTAAACATTTATATTAGAATGTACATCTATTGATAACTCGAAGATTCGCGGCCGCTGAGGCAAAAATTAGGTTATGGTTCGTCTCGAGATCTGTTTAGGGTGTCGGTCTTGACGCCCAGCAACGATTGATGCCATCGCATTTCTAAGAGTTAGTAAAACTTCCACATTTTTTTAGACTCCGAAAAAAGTGACACGTAAACATGCATTTCAGAATTCCGATAGTTTCTTCTTGAAAAATAACACGTTATTTCTATAATTTTCATTATAATGCCGAAAATTCTAATCTGAAATGTCATTTTACATGGAATCTTGTAGAAATAGAAGTGATTGATATCTGTCTTAGAAATAAAAATTATATATTTTTCTGTGTGTAATTTCGTAACTATTTGCATGTAAAATAATTATGGAGGCATGTTTTATAATGTATAATTTGTTTAAATTAAAAAACATTTATTTCTGTCTTATAAATTATTTTCTTTCTTTAATTTCATTTGTGTACTGTAATATTTTTGTTTTCCATAAACTGTCGTAGTTACATTACATTGTATCATAATTTTTGTAAAATATGTCAACATAATCTTGTAAGGTATCTTCAGGTATCTTACACTGTAAAAAAATTTGTAACGAAATTGCCCACATGTAACCGTAATTTTACAAAGCACATTGTAATTTTCCTATGCTTAACGTAGGAAATTTCCAACTAGCTTAATTACCGTTATGAGTGGGTAAATTTACTACATTAAGCATGGAGAAATTACGAGCTTGTAAAATTACTATTATATATGGGCAATTTCATTATGATTTTTTACAGTGTACGTCCAATTGATTCAAACATTTTGTACATGTACAATTCTAATAATAAATATCTGAAAATTACCTGCGAAAACACTAGCGAAATAAATTAAAAAAAAACATATATATCACATATATTTGTATACAAAAAAAAGATGCATATATAATTGAACTAAACAAATTTTTATGCTCGACAATATTATTCAATATAAATATGACGTATGTCTTATAACAATCAAATAATGATAGTATTGTAATATAATTGTAATTTTTCTAATTCATTTTCTTGAAAACAGAAAAATTTGTCTGCTGAATCAGAAGTATTGCAAATTTTGTATGACAGTAAAGATGGAAACTCATTAAAAAACTAAAAATAATGAAAAAGTTTCCATCTTTATCGTCATATAAAATTTGTAATACCTCTGATCGAGCAGACGAATTTTTCTATCATCAAAGAAAATTAGTTAGAAAAATTAAAATTATATTACAACACTAACATCGTTGTTATAAAACGTACATCAGATATTTATTTATATTGGGTAAATATATAACAAACTAACTATTGAATTCAGATTTGCTGAAAATATTTAAATTAGCTTTGAAATAATCAATAAAATTAGCTAATTGAGTAGGCGATATAATCAAAAAATAAAAAAAAGGCGGCTGTGGCCTACAAAATAAGTAGCCATTATTGCATACGGCATACAATTTTTTTCCTCGATGTTTCGAATACTAGCCTCTTGAATATGAGTACGAAGTACATGAAACGTTGAGGAAAACAATTGTAGGCCAGTATCCAATAGTGTATCCAATAACAATTTTATTGACTCAAAAAATGAAAAAACAGCTCTGGCCTACAAAATAAGTAATAGTCTGTTTGTATACTGGCAAACAAAAGTTTTGAGTACTTAGTACTCCTTTTCAAGAGGCTCGAAATGTAAAATTATTATTGGATACAATATCGGATACTGGCGTACAATTTATTCCCTCAATGTTTCATGTACTTCGTACTTCTTTTCAAGAGGCTAGACTCGAAATGTTGAGGAAAAAAATTGTACGCCAGTATCCAATACTGGCTACTACTTACTTTGTAGTCCAAAGGTGTCTTTTCTTCCTTTTTTGAATCAATAAATTTATTATTGGGTACAATATTGCATACTGGCGTACAATTTTTTTCCTCAACGTTTCGAGCCTCTTGAAAAGGAACTAAGTACTCGAAACTTCAGAAAAAAAATTGTACGCCAATATCCAATATTGTATCCAATAATAATTTTATTGATTCAAAAAAGGAAAAAAAGTCACCTTTGGGCTACAAAACAAGTAGTAACCACTATTGGATACTGGCATACTATTTTATTGATGTAAAAAAAGGCAGTTTTGGCCGACAAAATCAGTAGTAGCCAGTATTAGATACTGGCGTACAATTTTTTTCCTCGACTTTTCGAGTACTAGCCTCTTGAAAAGAAGTCGAAGTACATGAAATATTGAGGGAAAAAATTGTACGCCAGTATCCGATATTGGCTATTACATATTTTGTAGGCCAAAGTCGCCTTTTTTCATTTTTTGAGACAATAAAATTGTATGCCAGTATCCAATACTGGTTAATACTTGTTTTGTAGTGTAAAGGCGTCTTTTTTTCCTTTTTTGAATCAATAAAATTATTATCGGATACAATATTGGATACTCGCGTACAATTTTTTTCCTCAACGCTTCGAGCCTCTTGAAAAGGAGTACAAAGTACTCAAAACTTCAGAAAAAAAAATTGTACGTCAGTATCCAATATTGTATCAAATAATAATTTTATTGATTCAAAAAGGAAAAAAAGGCGACTTTGGCCTACAAAACAAGTAGTAACCAGTATTGGATACTAGCATACAATATTATTGACTCAAAAAAAAATAAAAAAGGTGGCTTTGGCCTACAAAATTAGCAGTAGCCAGTATTAGATACTGGCGTACAATTTTTTTCCTCAACGTTTTGGGTACTAGCCTCTTGAAAAGAAGTCGAAGTACATGAAACATTGAGGATAAAAATTGTACGCCAGTATCCGATATTGGATATTACTTATTTTGTGGGTCAAAGCCGACTTTTTTTCATTTTTTGAGTCAATAAAATTATTATTGGATACAGAATTGGATACTGCGATACAATTATTTTCCTCAACGTTTCGAGTACTAGACTCTTGAAAAGTAGTACAAAGTACTCGAAACTTGAGAAAAAAAGATTGTACTTCAGTACTATTTTATCTAATTATAATTTTATTGATTGAAAAAATTTTAAAAAGGCGATTTTGGCCTGCAAAATAAGTAATAATCAGTATTGCATACTGGCATACAATTTTTTTCCTCAACGTTTTGAGTACTTTGTACTTATTTTCAAGAGGCCAGTACTGGAAACGTTGAGGAAAAAAATTGTATGGCAGTATCCGATACTGTATTCAATAAAAATTTGATTGACTCAAAAAATAAAAAAAAAACAGCTGTGGTCTACAAAATAAGTAGTTTTTGTTATTACTTTTACTGTCACAATCGACCGAATAAGCCAAATATTAAGTACAAATTGAAAATAAGTAGTAGCCAGTATTGGATACTGGCTTACATTTTTTTCTTCAACGTTCCAAGTACTTTGTACACCTTCTCAAGAAGCTAGTACTCGAAACGTTGAGGCAAAAAATTGTACTCCAGTATCCAATTCTGTCTACTACTTATTATCAATTTGTATTTAATATTTGGCTTCCAATAACAATTTTATTGACTCAAAAAATGAAAAAAAGACAACTTTGGCCTACAAAATAAGTAGTAGCCAGTATTGGATACTGACATACAATTTGTTTCCTCAACGTTTCGAGTACTGGCCTTTTGAAAAGGAGTGCAAAGTACTCGAAACGTTGAAGAAAAAATTGTAAGCCTGTATCCAATATTGGCTACTACTTATTTTGTAGGCCAAAGCCGCCTTTTTCATTTTTTCAGTCAATAAAATTGTTATTTATAATAATATGAATAATAAAACATATATGAAAAGCAATCTTTGTTAAAGTTAATAAAAAAACATATTTACAGCATTTTTAATTCAGAGTTAGATAGTTAACAATCTTGCAACATAATTAAAAAACACGAAAATTTCCTGAGACGTTTTTCTTGTATATTTCCAGGTATTTGACTATTTACTAGAATTAATGTTTCTTGGTACAAATGAACAAGTTAAATACTAATAAATTTTGAGATAGATCATAATTAGTCTACATTTCAACAAATGTTCGTGTTATTGAAGTAACCATCTCCAATTTTAATAAATGCAACTTGACTTTCTGTTAGGGTCGATAATAATTATTAAATTAAGATAAACTATTTATTATTGATCAAATAGTATGAAACAATATGCATTAAAAAATGTGTATTGCTTATTAAGTCACGAAAATGATTATTTTTATTAGTACATTTGACTATTTGTTTAATAAAAGTCGATAAATGTTGTAAATATTCATTAGTATGCGTCTTACATAATTTTCTTAATGGTATATAGACCATCAAATTGTATTTTTATTCTCTTAAATAGAAAAATATGAAAAAAATCAATACAAAACAGAATGTTATAAAATTCACATGAAAACACACTTGCACTTTGTGATTGGTAAAAAAGAAAGCATATTATATACTTAAAATATATAATTTAATAAAATAAGTAATTTTATCATTCAAAATTTGTTTAAAATTACAATTGCCATTCGAATTGTTTAACACAGATTGACGAGCAGGTTTTGTCCAAATTGACTATAACGCAACCTGAATCGTCAGATTCGCCTACAAATCTGACATGGAGACTAAAGTAACCAGTAAAACAAGTAGCCTAAAAGCTCTACTCCTTCGTGCGTGGCGAGAACGATGGAGCGACTTGCAATGGGGCATCAACATAAAGACGGTACAGTATTAACAAAACATAAATAATTAACCATATTAGTAATTACAAGTATAGAATGTATTCTGCATCACGTTAACAATAGTTAAGATACGTTAACATAGTTGTATTTTATCAAATGAAATAAAATACAAAAGAAATGAACGCTTATGTTAAAATGTCATGTATGTAACAATTATTTCTGTAGATTCTACCTAGGGGTGTTAGTGGAGATGTATATAATTTAGCTGACTGTATACTACAACAAGCGTTAGTGGGACCTGGACCAAATCAACTAGTATTATCGTACCTCAAGCATTCGCTCAGCTCACAGGTAATTATAAATTTATATAAAGTTTTTCATTAGTTATATTTATATAAAATTTTTATTTATAATATTGTTTGCTAATTATATATATATTATTTACCAATATATAAATATTATTAAGTATTTGATATGACACAATGCATTTATGATAAAATGTAATTTAGATTCTATTTTAATTACTTCTGTGTACTTTGCATTTCTCTTATCAATGATCGTTGTATATTTTATGTGATTGTATTGTAGGTAATTTGTCAGAAAACTGGTCAATTTTTTCTCAATCAGTTAATAAAGAATCATTTTCTAAGAAAAAAAGAATATATTTGTGATTCATATTCTAATTTTCAATACATTTAAAAATAATAATTTAATAATACTTAAATCTACTCATTTAATGCAGTAAAAATTGTAAAAATGGTTCTTTCTCTAGTAAAAATGAAAGCGTACTTGTATAAGCGTATGCTTCCATTTTTACCAAGGTCATCATGTACATGGACATTTTTAATTTCAGCAGTAATATACATGTTAGAGTGACGTAAAAATAAAAAAAATTTGAATTTTTACAAGCATAAATAAATTAATAAATCACAAATAAATTCAATACATGGAAAAGAGTATGCTCAATTTTTTTCAGATTTTTTGGTCGATATTTAGAGGTCACTGTCTTTGCTTAAAGATCGTTTGATGAAATAAATGCCATTAAATTGATATAGTACATGCTTTGTATGATGAATGATAAATGATTTTTTTGTTTAATAACATAGACATTCTAATGCACATTTTAAGAGCTCATGAAACTATTTTGATCTAATAGAATATCAGATATGATTTTTTGAATCTTTTTTTTTTGACAGTTTTGATTGAAAAAATCTCTGTATTTCATGTAACAAAATGCTATTATTTTTTTGTCATAAAATAGACATTCTCACGCACATTTTAAGAGGTCATCAAACTATTTTGGTCTAGTAAAATATGCGATATGATTTTTTTTATCTTTTCTTTTTGACAATTTTAATTAAAAAAATTCTATGTAACAAAAATATACAAATATGCTATTATTTTTTTTCACATAATAGAAATTTTAACGAACATTTTGCGAGGTCGATGACCATATTGCATGCAATAGAACAGAAAATTCAATATTTTTAATATTGCATATATGCAATTTTGAAATAAATTTTATTCATTTTATAAATTTAATTTGCAGAAATATCATATATTGATGTTTGAACATATTAAGACCTTCACAAAAAGGAAATTTTCACTTATGAAAGTAACGGAGAAGAATTAAAGAATTTTTATTCATTGATTATTACGAATTCATACATTGGTATTAAGATATGAGTTTTTAGAATTGGATTAAATTACAATTTGGAAAGTAAGCTGTAATACTATTAAAGGATTGGAAAACGATTAACAACAAATTAGCGGCATCAATAATGAGAAGAATTTTTTCACTTTGATGCAAATCAAATGGTTTTCTACCCAAACATATTTTTTTAATAAGTTAAAAAAAAAAAACAATTCATTTGTTATGAAATTATAAATTTTAGCTTTTAGTATGTTCGATTGGCTTACTGATATTCTTTTAGGAGGTATTTCTAACGTACTCTCTGCGCTCTGTTTATCAATAAGTACACTTTTGTTATTAATAAAGAAAGTTTAAAAATTTACATTTTTCACAATAAATATAATTGTAACTAATCTACATGATACCAAATTTTATTGAATAAAGTCATAGATATCGCAAAATGTTCGATAAAATGTCTATTATGTGACAATAAACATAATAGTATATTGGTCAGGGTATAAAAGGAAATTAGAAAGTTAAGTTAAAAAGTTAATTAATATTAACTTAGCTTAATTACTTTTTAGATTGTTAACTTTTAACTCAACTTAATTACAAGTTTTGTTTCCGTTGGAGATTTTTCACGAAGGAAGTGCAGTCTCGCTGGCCCGCATTTATCCATCATCGGATTATTCATTATCTCACATTTGGGTCAGTTTCTCTGCATTTTTCTTCTCTGGAAATTTTCCGACTTCAACGACATTTTGCTAATTTTTGGCGGGAAGTCTCAGCGCGCATGTACCTCAACACGTGACTCTATAATTCAACAACGTGCCGCGAGCCGCGACACATAACGATTGTCAGTGTCGATCACAGCTGTCATATCGGCACCTGCTCCCGTTTGCAACTCATCGCCAGTGATTACTTGGATTATTTTGTCACCCTTTTCATGCCTAGGAACACACGAAGAGTACATCAAAATCAGCTCTCACCTCATCATCAAGAGGGACAAGTCTTTAGATGTAAGCAAATTGTACGCAGTAAATACGTGTGCTCACCCAGACAGCCAGATCTGCTGCATATTGCCGCATATAAGGGGAAAATCAGGCGGACGATATGTCGGCAGAACTACGGAATATGCGTCATCACATATACAGCAAATTTGCTGGAAATTCTCACCTGCCGACTAGTCTGCGGCGATTCTGACGCATTTCTGCAGAAGAGATTAAAAGGGTAGGCGAAGGGATTAAAGACGCACACAAACACGGAAGCCGCGTCGGTGAACCCCACACATGTGCACGCATGCATGCTCGAGACAAGCGTGATAGGGGGCGATCGGCGTGACCAGGAGAGAGGGGGTGAACAGGAGAAGAGGGAGGTGACGGACGCAGCCATTTTCTCTCGTTTATCAAGTATCGAAACTATTGAAAAAATTTGAATTTTGGAGCAAGTCAGCGCAAAACTTGTTTCTTTCGGAAATCCTGAAGAATTAATTTATGTTTTAATAAAATAACCTCCTAGCAATAAAAACTATTTATAATAATCATAAATTACGTCCAATTTGTCACAGTTATAACGTCTATATTAGACTATAGACGAAACTCCAATTCTGTGAAAGCGTGTAGATTGTGTGCAGCATTAAAAACAGTTGAAATTAAAAAAAATGCAGTTGCGATTAAAAATTGTAATTGTAAAAAAATGTAATAAGTTCGAAGTTTTAGTGGAACTATATTCGGAGTTTTAAAAACGATAAATTTAACATTTTATTAACAGATTAAATGTATTTAGTACCAAGTCTATTTCTTTTTATGTTGTCCCTGTATAAATATCTGCAAACTTGGATACGAATCTCATAGAAATCACGCAAAATGATGTTCTCAATGAATGGGGTTCACCAGTAAAATTTTTGTATTATTTATTATTATTTTAAATAATAATTTAGGTCATAAATAACACAATTAAAATCTAAAAAACAATTAATTCATTAATTTGGGTATTTTATTTGTCAATTAAAAACTCTTCCGTTTGAAAGCGCGCCAGTTTCGTATGACATCACTGCGGGTTCGGCTGTCAACCAATCCCGTTCGCATATTCTGCTGTGCATTTATGTCATGTTTAACCTCAATAGTTTGCTTGCTTTAAACTAAAGACCTTTCCGGTACGTAGGTGACAGCGAGACTGTTGTCATACTTGGAATTTCGAATTTCGATTCCTCGATGAACGAGAGAAAATGGCTGCGTCCGTCACCTCCCTCTTCTCCTGTTCGCCCCCTCTCTCCTGGTCACGCCGATCGCCCCCTATCACGCTTGTCTCGAGCATGCATGCGTGCACATGTGTGGGGGTTCACCGACGCGGCTTCCGTGTTTGTGTGCGTCTTTAATCCCTTCGCCGACCCTTTTAATCTCTTCTGCAGAAATGCGTCAGAATCGCCGCAGACTAGTCGGCAGGTGAGAATTTCCAGCAAATTTGCTGTATATGTGATGACGCATATTCCGTAGTTCTGCCGACATATCGTCCGCCTGATTTTCCCCTTATATGCGGCAATATGCAGCTAGCTGGTTGTCTGGGCAGAGTGCGGTTCGGCTTTCCATCGTTCGTGTGCCATCAATTTTATTAAGCATAAACCGGACACGTGCTGTTGTGCGCGTTCATTCAGTTCTTTGCTAGACCAACTGTCATCTGTTTCTCCTTCTCCTCTTTCCCCTCTGCCCTCCTCCTCAGCATCGACTAGTTTGGTGCCACATTTTGGATTTTCCACTTCTCTCGCAGTTTCACCCGTAAGTCTCCCTACCTCCTCAACGTCCCCTCCCGATTCAGCGGTTACAGTTCTTAGTTCCGTATCGCCCACCTTGTCTGTTGTCTCTTCCTCATTATCAATACGACGATCCCTAGTACATTATACAATGAACAACATAAACACGGCGAATATGCTTTCGGAGCTCTCTTCGGTCCCTTTGCCTGACTCTTGGCAATCACTGACTTTAGAAGAACGAATGTCAGTTTTTATGCAACAGTCTCTCAGGAGTGACATGAACTTAACTCGCTTGACAGATCATGTTGGTGCGATTGCAACTGAGATGCGCTCTGAAATAAATGACCTTAAAAAAGGTATGGGCATATGCGCCAACAAGTGCAGAACTTATCATCACTGGTATCCCCTCTTCTTGCAATTTACCTCTACTTGAAATTGTAAATCGATCTCTCGCGAAAGTAAATGCAAACCATTTGGAAAAAGTCATTGTCGGCACTAGGAAACTAAATAAACCCACGGAAATTATGGCAACCGCTTCGGACACGTCAAAGAGTACATTTGCGATTATTGTGCAATGTGTTTCGTCAGAAATTCGTAACCACATTATTGATGCCAAGCGTAAATTTGGGAAGGTTACTCAAGCTGACATTTTACCAGAACTCTATCCTGGAAGTACTGCTATAGTGTATATGAATGAATTTTTGACAAGGCAGATGTACATACTACTAGGGAAGACAAAATTAGCGGCTAAATCTGTACCAGGATCTCGTGTTTGGGCTCGCAATGGTCGTATTTTTTTTCGCCGTAATATTAGTTCTCCAGAAATACCCATAGTTACCGAGCGTGATGTAGCCAATATCAAGTGACAATCACATAACCGCACACCATTAATTACGAAAAGCGTTGTTAATAATACTTCAGAATCTGGTCTTGTTCATATTGACCATGCCAACATCAATTCATTACGAGCACACCTGTCACAAATTGAAGCATTAGTCACTAGTTCTTGTGTTCATATGTTAGCTCTTACAGAAACATGGTTAAATCCAGATATAACGTCTCAAACGGTTACAATTCAATCTTATAACCTCGTGCGCAGCGATAGAGCGATTTTGTCCTCAGGAAGAAATAACTATGTACTAAGAGGTGGTGTAGCATGTTACTTACATGATTCAATATCTTATGTCGTTCTTGAATCTTCCGAAAATTCGTCAGTAAATGACCCAGATTTCCTTATTATTAATGCAAAGTTTCCGGAAAATACAAATTTACTACTTGCAATAATTTATCGTCGACCGGAAGGAAGCATGTTTGTAGACTTTAAAAATAAATTGAATCTATACATACCAACTTACAAAAATATTGTAATTACTGGTGATTTGAACTGCAACCTACTAGCTAATAATTTTAATGCTAATTATCTTAGCAATTTCGTCCAGGATTATTCGCTTTATTCAGTCCCTTTCGCTCCCACACATCGTGTAATGCATACAAATTCACATAGTTTAATAGACGTGTTTATAGTTGATTCCAAAGACAAAGTCCTGAATTATTCTCAATCTTCCGCGCCTTTTGCAGCTGGTCATGACCTAATCCAAATCGATTACAAGATTGATGCCTTTTCTCATAAACAAAAAACCTTTACTTACCGTGATTTTTCAAATTGTAACAATGAAGAGTTTAATCGAGATTTAAATTCCTATCTACATTATAACGTACATGAACTCTACAATAGTGCCACATATCATACAACCAGTTTGTCAGACCTATTAAATAAATTTTATGGATGCATCTTTGAGGCTCTTGATAAGCACGCTCCTATTGTCACAAGATTGCTTAAAAGAACATCAGCACCTTGGATCGCCGTTAGTATCAAACAGCAAATTAAGCATAGGGAACAAGTATTCGCTAAGGCAAAGCGTACCGGCTCAAACTGGCTCCTTGAACAATATCGCCAACTTCGGAGAGAGGTTAAACACTCATTACGTAAAGCTAAAGACGATTACCTCCAGAATGCCTTCCAACATCAGTCTGATCCAGCTAAGGTCTGGGCGCTTCTCCGCAAATTTGGACTCGCATTCTTCCCTGCAACATTTTTCTCCTGACGAATTGAATAGTCACTATAGCAATGTTGCATCGACACATAAAGTATGCAGTGATTCCCAGCTCCGTCAAATTCTTCAGATTTCCATCGATCCCAATATGCCCTCCTTCAGCTTTTCAGAAATTCAACCGTATGAAGTGCAACGTATTATCTCAAACTCCTTCTCTAAATCCAAAGGTCTCAGTCCGGATAGATTGCAACTGATTCATCTTCAACGAATCATTCCCAGCATCATCATACCGCTCACCACTATCTTCAACATATCGTTATCTGACGGTATCTATCCAGATCTGTGGAAAATATCGTATATTATCCCTCTGAATAAGATTGCTACACCACTCACACCTGGCGAAACTCGCCCAATTGCGAATCCTCCACATATTGCAAAACTCTTGGACGCTCTGATTACTCAAAGGGTAGTTACTTATCTTGAATCCAACAACCTTCTGCACCCCAGACAGTGTGGTTTTCGGAGGTACCATAGTGTCCAAACGGCACTTATTAAACTGTTGGATGATGTACGGCGAGCGGTTGAACTCGGCCAAGTCACCATTCTAGTATTATTCGATATTTCTAAAGCCTTTGATTCTCTAAATCACCCATTGATATTATACTGCCTTAGCCAAATAGGTTTCGATGATCAGGCCATAATCTGGATCCACTCATATTTAACTGGACGTTCCCAAACTATTAGGGGTCTCGATGGCGTATATGCTAAGGAACTTTTCACCACTACTGGTGTTCCGCAAGGAACTAGTCTTGGCCCGATATTATTTATCATCGTTTTTAATACCTTGTTCCCTCGTCTACTGCAATGCCGCGATACGTCTATAGTGTTTGCTGACGACACGCAATTTTATCTCTCGACGCCTATTAGTCGTATTCAACAAACTGTCAAATCATTGAATGCTGACATCGAAACTTTTTACCATTGGTCACAAGCTTGTGGACTTACACTTAACATTAAGAAGACTAAAGCAATCATCCTGGGTACCAGTCAGAACTTGGCTAAGTTACAGCTAAATACCATACCTCCATTGATTATAGCTGGACACCCTATACAATATGTGAGTGAAGTTAGAAACTTAGGCGTTTATTTGTCATCCGACCTCACCTGGAATCGCCATATTTCGTCTATTAGCTCCAAAGTTCATTTTACACTGTATAGATTACGATTCCGTGGTTCAATTCTGCCAACTCAAATAAAACTCATGCTTGCCAATGCACTGATCTTACCTCACATTGATTTTGCCTGTCTTGTATATGCAGATATGAAAGGATACCTTCGCACGAAATTGCGTCGTCTTTTAAATTCTGCTATCCGTTACATCTACCAGCTCAGACGTGATCAAAATCTCTCACCCTTTTGGCGAAAGGCAAATTGGTTAAGTATTGAGGGACGTCAGAAGTATTTCCTTGGTACATTAACCTATCAGATTTTAACATCGTCTCAACCCTCCTATCTTAGGAGCAGTTTTGTCGCCCTACCTGATGGTGTGCGAAAATCGTCTCGGCATAACACATTACCTTTTTATTTACCAACTTGTCACACCGATTGTTTCCAGAACTCCTTCTGGATCTCTGCAATAAATTTATGGAACATCCTGCCGGCTCACGTTCGACAATCACCCTCATTAGCGACTTTTAAACTCGCCTTATTGCGTTATCTGCGTCAATCGTAACTCATATCCAAAATCGAACCTTTTTTCCTTAATAATGTCTTCTTTATTCATAGTACATATCTCAAACTTATATTCGTTATTACAGATAATATTTTTCACGGTGTGCGATCTGCGAACTTTAAATGTATGCGAGCGATAGCTTCTACTCTCATAGTTTATAACTTTTGTTGTTATTATCTATAGTTGTAATAATTATTTTGTAAAATATTTTTTTGCTCAACGGAACGAGCGAGTGATTATTTCACACGATATTATGTAATGTAATGTATTCGTTTGCCCACGGACCGCTTTGTCTAGGGCAATAAATAAACAGTATCAATCAATCAATCAATTACTTTTAGATGATTAACTTTTAATTTAACTTAATTAAGTTTACTTTTAACTTTTTAACTTTTAAATTTTAACTTCTAACTTTTATCTTTTTAACATTTCACTTCTAACTTGTAATTTTTAACTTCATTGTTAGTTAACTTAACTTCTATTTCAATAAACTAAATTACGAGTTAACTTTTGAATTTTACTTTTAACCGTTAAGTGTACATTTTATTTTTCAAGTTTTTTACTTTTAACCGTGGTTCTTCATTGCCCGCAAATGTAAAATTAATGCTGGTAAATACTCTCGTCATTCCACACCTAGATTACGTGTTTGGTTTTCTCTGATGCTTCGGCCTATCTTAATACCAAGCTACAACGTTTACTTAATAGTTCTCTCCGCTTTATTTTCAATCTACGACGCGATTGTAACCTGAGTTCATAACTTCAATCTATCAATCGCGAGTGTTTTCTTGGAGTTCTTACATTAAAGTACTTATGACTTTGCAGCCTCCATACCGGCGTTCAAAATTTATTAACATCTCATATCTCCAACGATCATCAAGAACTTTGGCTTCTCCATATTATGACCCTCTTTGTCGAACAGATTATTTTTCAAATTCTTTTTGGATTAAAGCTATTCGCTTTTGGAATACTCTATCAAGCACTCTAAGAGACTCGAGAAGACTTGAGTCATTCAAGACTGGGCTGCTCGGATTTTTAAATTAAATCTTTTTTCGGGAACATGATCAACTACCTTTTTAAAAAGCGCATTAATATGTATTCCGTAAATTACCTTAAATGCACTATATTATAGTATACATATTGGCTTATTATATGCGTCGTTAATTATCGCGTTTGAACAAAAGGTACTTAATTTAAGATTGTTTATTATGTATAAACTCACTGTTCAACACTATAATTGTTAATTAATTTTAAGTATATAATGTATTATCATTGTAAAGTTTGCTATTTTTGTCCAAGGAACTTTTGCTCCATGACAATAATAAATATTAACTATCTATCTATCTATCTAATATTTAACGATTTAATTTTAACTTTTAACTTTTTAACTTTTATCTTCTTCACTTTAACTTTTAACTTGTAACTTTTAACTTTATTATTAGTTAACTTAACTTCTATTTCAATTACAAGCTAAATTACAAGTTAACTTTTAACTTAACTTAATTAAGTTTACTTTTAACTTTGAAATTTTAACCGTTTAATATTTAACGTTTTAATTTTAACTTTTACTTTTTAGCTTTTACCCTATAACTTCCTAACTTTTTAACTTTAACTTTTAAATTTCAACTTTTAACTTTTAACTTAACGTAATTAAGTTTACTTTTAACAGTTTAAGTTTTAACTTTTAACTTTTTAACTTAATAACTAACTAGTATTAATTAACTTAACTTATATTTCAATTAACTAAATTATGAAGTAACTTTTAACTTAAAAAAAATAGTTAACTTACCCAACCTTGATATTGGTAGATTTTTTTTTTTTACATAAAACACAGACATTTTTTTACTTTAGACATTTGTTTAACCGAAATTGTCAATGAAAAAAAGATTCAAGAAATCATATCTTATATTCTATTAGATCAAAATATGTTCACAACCTCTTAAAATATGCGTTAAAATGTTAAAAACATAATCATTTATCATTCATCGTACAAGGCATGTACTATATAAATTAAATGGCATTTATTTCATCAAACAAATTTTAAGCGAAGACAGCGACCTCTAAATATTGACTGAAAAATCTGAAAAAAATTGAGAGTACTCTTTTTCACATACTGAATTTACTTGTCAAAATTCAAACTTTTTTTATTTTTGCACCACCCTAATACATGTATACTTAGGACATCATCGTTAGGCTATTCATGTTATTTAAAAAAAAAACTATCGATTATAATAGTCACAGTTTTATATTTTTATCTTGACTCATCCACAAAAATGAAGTCGTTTGTATTTGAATTGGCACACATACATATTGCATAAGAATTTTCTTATGTTAAATTTTAAATATATTTCAAATTTTGTCACCGTTTTGTATCAAATTCGTAAAATCTCTTATCCCATTGATGTATATGATTATCAAAAATTTCATAAGATACGTTTTAACGATGAAGTGCCAAAAATTTCTCTTTGTCGACAAAACAATGTTTGATATTCAAAAAAAACTCAGTGGTCGGCATAATTTGTAAACCGTTAGATAAGATTCTTTACCAATAAGAAATTGGCCATTATTCTGAGAAATGGCCCTATAAATACCGAAAATTGAAATTATAACAAAAAAAAAAATGTTACAATACCATAAAATTAACAATGCAATAATAGTAGATTATGCTACTAGTACAAAAGTGTTTTATCTGAAGATGTGAGGTTTGTCGAGATGAATACACTTTTGTACATGTGGCATACAATATTTTAAGTAACGAAGTAGAAAAAAGATTATGAAAATGAGCTTTTTGCTATGGAGTTAAAATAAAATTATTAGATAAAATGCAGACCTCTGTAAAATAGCAATATATTAAATATTTTGTACGCAATTTTAGTTAGTATCGTACGCAGCAGTTTTGCAACGAATAAGCAAGTACGATGCCTTCCACAAACCTCACTGTATCATAAGTTTGCTGGAGTTTTTGGAGACGATACATATCGGCATTACATGCAGAGGTAAACCAGAGGAAGATTTGTTAGCGGCATCCGTGTTATCTATCGTCCATTGGTTATTGCAATGTTTCTTGCATTCATTAACGAAAGCCCCACAAAATAATCCTTTGTGCCCACAACCAACGGAGCTCATGGAAAGGTCATCTAGTATTTTAAAGGAAATGTTAAATTCTGATTTTATATGCGCAATGCTTTACTTAGCTAAACATGACGACAATGGTAAGTAAAATGTTTCATTATTTATAAGCGTAACTTTTCACATTTTCATGTATATGGTTTATTTTAGATCTCTATCTAGATGTAGTAAAAAAGTGTAGAGAAATCGAAGGTGTACAAAAATCCAATGCTGTTAAGTGTCCGATCGTGATCAACGACTCCCTTGAAAAACTTTCTAATTTAGAAATTGACAATTTAATGCAGAATGGTGTTGCATTGGACACAGAGTCCATTACTTATTGCATACAACCATTGCTCGCGGTTCAAAGTACGATTAATCCTAGCACGGAAACATCGGCTTACGTTAGTCAACTTTCGGTGATTCAAAGGTTAAAAAATTATTCCATTCCACGGTTGTACTGTGAAGTTATTAGAGGCGGCATGATCTGCCTACACGACGTATCGGGAACTATTCAGGAATCTCACTGGGGTGGAATCGTAGTTTTGAAGACGCCACAAATCTTGAAGGAATTTCACATAGCCAATTTAAATTGTAAGTAAAATGATTTATATACATAAATGACAAAAAAAGAAAAGAAATTTGTTGTAAAACATTTTTATTTTAGCGGAAAACGAAAACCTGGATTATTCCCAAGACGTTCTCGATGCTTTCGATCAACTGCTTCGTTATACTCCGTTACTTGACAAAATGGATATGATTTGTTTATGTAACACCATAGAATGTTTGGTGACGGAATTACAAAAACTTAATTTAGTTACTGAAAAGCAGGCAAAACACATTATTAGCAGAAGGTAAACATCTATTTAATTAATTAATCTAATTAAGTATATCTATATAATTAATTAATTTAAAAAGTAAAAATTCAATTTATTTCAAATATTTTTGTAGGGAGGGAATTGCGACGGTACAATTGCAAAAAATAGACCCAACGGCCGCCCCACCGACGTCCATTCCAAAAGTCATAATACGCGCGGAACCAACTTTGGCAGGAATTCTTAAAACACTGAATGCAGAATACACAAAAATACAAGATGCATTGCTGAGCATGCTTTGTCAAGTTTTAACCGGGAATAGTTTTGAACTCATGCTGTCGGTGGCAACTGTCGAAGGAACGTTAAAGACTTTCGTTACAAGACTGATCAAATTCAACGAATGCAGCAGACAAGCGAACGAAGCCGTACAAGGGAAAAGTGCATCTACTCGCCACATGTTGTTCGATATCTCATTTCTAATGTTGTGCTTTATCGTTCAAATGTACGGATCCGAAATCGTTTTAGAAGAAGGCGGAGATTCCTTCTTTGAACAATGGGTAAGAGATTGTATGCCCGAACGCGACAAGCCGAAATCCCCCAACAAGATGTTGCAGAACTTTGATCCTGCGCGAGTGGCAGTGCTTTTGGCACAGATTAATTCTGGCGAAACAGATTTTAAATCGAACAATATAAAGTGGCATGTTACGTGTCAATCGGCGATGGGTGCTGTCAAAGAACTGTTGTGCGCTTGGGAAAGCGGTGCCCTTAGCACCGAAGACGTCAAAAGGGCTCTGAACGGCTTCAGATCAGCCGCTTGTTGTTTACCGGTTTGCGCCACTGCTTGGCTATGCGCTTACATGAGCATTACTCCGCAGGATTCGTTATTGAAACCGATGAATATGGTACAAAAGTTTTTGACACCGATTCCTAGCGACGACGTTCAAGATAATAACTTCAAAGAAAGGTACGTCTATAACTTAGGCCTGCAAGGGTCAGTTTATAAAATGAGTCTGGAAGATTCTTGTAGATGTTTGCGAGCTCAACATGAATCTGCTGCCTAAAATGGTCTATCACGTAAGGATTTTGAGTAATTCTAGGTTAAATGACCTAAAAATTTATATTTTTCCCATTTTTAGGAATTTTTTCTTTAATTTTCTATATTGCCTTTATATAGTTTGCATTTTCAGCGTTGAAAGCCATTTTTTAAATTAATTTACGATGATTTTTAAAGAAGTTGTGCAAAATGGCGTATCCAATATGGCGGACGAATTTTTTTAAAATTATTGAATTTTAAGACCTCTAAATATCAAGTTTTATTAAAATACAAATTTTTGTTCGATATTCGTCCGCCATATTAGATTCGCTATTTTGATTTTGTAAATTCTGGATTCATATTAATAGCGAGGGTGAATTTTTAAAATGGGGGAGGGTGTTCCTTGCAGGTTTTTTTGCGATTAGCACGAATCCGACCAACAAATGCGAGATGAATTAAATGAATATTGGATTCGCCATTTTCAATTTTGTATTTCTGACTTCAGATCCGCAATCAGCGACCCCAAAAACCTCTAAATACAAAGTTATATTAAAATCCAACAATTTTCAAAAAATTCGTCCGCCATATTGCATACGCCATTTTGAGGTTTGTAATTCTGAGTTCAAATTCGCAGTCAGCGACCCTAAAAACCTCCAAATATAAAGTTATATTAAAATCCAACAATTTTTAATAAATTCGTCCGCCATATTCGATCCGCCATTTTGAATTTTGTAATTCTGAGTTCAAATTCGCAGTCTGCGACCCCAAAAACACCTAAATACGAAGTTATATTAAAATCCAAACATTATTAAAAAATTCGTCCGCCATATTGGATTCGCCATTTTCAATTTTGTATTTCTGACTTTAGATTCGCAATCAGCGACCCCAAGAACCCCTAAATATAAAGTTATATTAAAATGGAACCATTTTTTAAAAATTCGTCCGCCATATTGAATTTTGTAATTCTGAGTTCAGATTCGCAATTTGTGCGCTATATTCGATACGCCATTTTGAATTTTTTATTCTGTGTTCAGGTTCGCAATCAGCGACCCCAAAAACCTCTAAATAGAAAGTTACATTAAAATCCAACCATTTTAAAAAATTTGTCCGCCATATTGGATACGCCATTTTGAGTTTTATAATTCTGAGTTCAAATTCGCAATTCGTCCGTTATATTTGATACGCCATTTTGAATTTTGTAATTCTGATTTCAGATTCGCAGTCAGCGACCCCAAAAAGCCCGAAATAAGTTATATTAAAATCCAACAATTTTTAATAAATTCGTCCGCCATTTTGTATTTTGTAATTCTGACTTTAGATTCGCAATCAACGACCCGAAAAACACCTAAATACAAAGTTATAGTAAAATCCAACCATTTTTTAAAAATTCGACTGCCATATTGGATGCGCCATATTTATGTTTCTAATTCTGAGTTCAGATTCGCAATTCATTCGTTATATTTGATACGCCATTTTGAATTTTATAATTGTGAGTTCAAATTCGAAGTCAGTGATCCCAAAAACCCCCCCTAACTACAAAGTTATATTGAAATCTAAAAATTTTAACACATTTGTCCGCCATATTGGATGCGACGTTTTGAATTTTACATTTCTGACTTGGGATTCGCAATCAGCGACCCAACAAACCCCTAAATATAAAGTTATATTAAAATCGAACCATTTTTTTTAAATTCAACCGCCATATTCGATATGCCATTTTGAATTTTGTAATTCTGAGTTCATATTCGCAATTCGTGCACTATATTCGATACGCCATTTTGAATTTTGTAATTCTGACTTCAGATTCGCAATCAGCGACCCGAAAAATCCCTAATATAAAATATTAAAATCCAACAATTTTTAATAAATTCATCCGCCATATTGGATCCACCATTTTGTATTTTATAATTCTGACCTCAGATTCGTAATCTGCGGTTCCGAAAACCACTAAATACAATGATACGTATATTAAAATCCAACCATTTTTAAAAAATTCGTCCACCATATTGGATACGCCATTTTGAATTTTGTAATATTCGCAATCATAAATTCAAATATTCATAACTTCTTTCAAAATCATCGTAAATTAATTTAAAAAAATGGCTTTTAAAGCTGGCAATGCCTACTATATAAATATATAGAAAATTAAAAAAAAAAAATTTCGGTCTTCCAGAAAAAATTCCCAAAAATGGCAAAAATAACAATTTTTAGGACATTTGACCTAGAATTACTAAAAATCCTGATGTGACGGACTATTTTGGACTTTTCATGTTCAGTGCGCAAATAAAAATCACTCTCACTTATTTCATAAACTGAAAAAAGTTAATTTTCTCATGAAAGTGTAATTATATTTAAAATTCGTGTTTGCTAATATCAAATTTTTCAGATCTACTCTCATGTTCCAAATTATACGGAAAATGCAGTACGACATTAATCCTCCAACACCATCGAAGACGAAAATGCTAACGATATCTCAGAGGTAATTAAATTGAAGTAATTCAATAAAGATGAAGATGAATTTATCGTTCGGTGATATTTCAATAAGTAATCGATGAATTTATCGGTAATCCGAACCAAATAGTGTCTGAGTTTTTCAAATTTCGCGCGACAAGTATTTTGCCAGCCAATCAACTTTGAAACTCATTTTAGATGGAATGTGACACGAAATTTAAATTAAATTAAAGAATCTCAAGAATGATTCTTTAAAAATGTGAAATTAAGATGATAATTCAGAATAGAAAATTCAGAAAAAATGAAATGAAGAAAAACACTTGAAAAAAATGGGGTATGGAAGCACATTCGCAGCCGGTGGGGAATTTTCTATTAATTATCATCTTAATTTCACATTTTTAAAGAATCATTCTTGAGATTCTTTAATTTAATTTAAATTTCGTGTCACATTCCATCTAAAATGAGTTTTAAAGTTGATTGGCTGGCAAAATATTTGTCGCGCGAAATTTGAAAAACTCAGACACTATTTGGTTCGGATTACCGATAAATTCATCAATTACTTATTGAAGTAATTCAATGTTCAACATTTATTTAACATTTTATTTAACAATTTTATCACAGTATTATATCGAAACAACCGATATTGGAAGAACTTCAATCAATTTGGCAAGGAATATATCAACACGGCTGGATATCGATTACTGCGACGCAATCTCTGGAGTCTATGTTAAACACCGGAGGATCTCTATGGTTCGTTACGAATCTGGTACGAGAACTTCTGAAAGTCAATTATCAAGAAGAACTGAACAGATCGGTTGATGTAATATTCGCAATTTTCCATCTGGACATCGAGAACTGCACCCTAGATCTGCTGAATACCGTGCTGCCGCACTATTTGCACAATACTTCGCAGTACGTATGATAATAAATTTATGGCATAAATAGCATATTTAATCAGTTCTTGTGCAGGTGTGAAGAACTAGTTGAACCTCATTCCTCGAGTCTGGCAAAACTCGCGGTTTATTGCATTTATGCAACTTTAGAATATAACAACGCTAATCCGCAGCAGAACAACAGTCGTAAGCGAACCCGTCGAGATTTGGAATCTGAAGAATCGGATGCCCTGGGATTACCGGCGAACAAACTCTTACGGTTGAACGAGACTGGCGATACGAATTTAATATTTTCTTCCAATTCACCACAGGGTCCGGCGAATGGCCAGAAATCTATCGTGTTGAGAGAACCGTTACAAAATGCATTAAATGTATTGTTTGCTCATTTTTCTGTTCTCGCAGGAAGGGAGGGACAGGTTTCGCAGCAGACTTGTTTCATATTAGAGTTTCTGCGATTCACCGTCCAATGTGGGAAGGATCGAGCACGCATCGTACTCCAAGGCATGCCGCAAACACTGGTAAGTAAAGAAAAATACATTAAAAGAGATTGAAAAAAATTATTTACGGGAACTGTTGGATATGCAAGACCCTCTGAATAATTCCTGGCACGTCGACTTATCACTTAATTTTCTACTGCATTTTACAGGTGCCTTGCCTTTTAAAAGCCCTTCCAGAATTTTTCACGACAGACTTGTTGCTCAGGTTATACGATATTCAAACAGCAGTCGGTCGCAAAGCTACTGCTCGGGACTTGTGTATGCTACGCAACATTAATCTTAAACCTACAAAATGACGAAATGTTCGGTTCGTGAATTGCAGACGGGCTGAAGGACTCCGCAGATTCAAGTGTACATAGTGATCTTGTATGTAAAATAAATTTAATGATTTTATACGTGGTCGCAGTTGTAAATGTTTTCGAAAGAAAGAAATAACTTTATTCAATTCATTGTTTTATTAAGTTTTTATTCCGCGAGTCTCATTTCAATTCACTCGTAATCGTTATACAGTACGGCTTTGGCAACGAGAAGCGCCGCTTCCTTTGTCAACAGTTTTTCGACAATCGCCAGACCAAAGGCAAAGGATGTCGCTGGACCTTTGCTCGTAATTAAGTTACCTAAGAAAATGATTCCGTTTAGTGTATATTCGGTTAGGGTATTCGGCATTAACTTACCGTCGGTGACGACGATCTTTTCGTCATTGTATTTGTAATCGGCGGTAAGTTGATCTTTCATGGATGGATAAGACGTAATTTCTTTTCCTTTAGCTATGTCGTGTGCTTTTAAAGCTACCGGCGAAGCACAAATGGCAGCGATGACTCGTTGCTCCGCTTCTTGCATTTTCAATAATTGTCCCACTTCCGACGACTAGTGGTAGAAAATATTTATAAACCATTTCGCATGATATGTAATGTAGAAATATTCTTACCGAACTAAAAGCTTTCATGCCGCCCAGGCCACCAGGTAATACCACTGCATCATACTTATTTCCCAATACAGAACTCAATTTTGTATCGGCACAAATGTTTACGTCACGGCTGCATTTAACGCATTCTTTGTCAGTCGTACTTGCCACTGTTACGTTTATCTACAATGGAAATAGAAACGTTAAAATAAACATTTAAATCTGATGCAAAGTCGAGGTCTTAATCGAATGTTTTGAGATGATAGAAATTAAGTTTGCTGTCGTTTAAAAATTGTTTTTCTATACATTTTTGTGCATGTAGTTTGATAAATTTGTAGATATATTGGTCTTTATTAGTCGATGTTGTTATAATTTAAGACATGTTGACTGATTGTTGTGAATATAAAGTATAGTGTAAAAAAAGTCGATGTAATTTTATGCATTACGTTGTAAATTGATCGATTCAGGTGTAGCGCAGTAAAAGTACAAGCCGTGTACAAAATAAACTCATGATATGCCGTAAATTTATAATCGGTGAGAAAAATACATTTAATTTTGAAAAATTCTGTGCTTTATCGTTTTCTACGATTTTAAGTTTGAAAATTTGATGGTCGATCGCACATTGTAAATTTACATTGTAACACGAGGTTATTTTGTACAAGGCTTGTACTTTTACGATGTTACGTTGGATAAATCGATTCACATTTGACCCAGTAAAAGTATAAACCGTGTATAAAGTAACCTCGTAATACATCGTCAATTTGCAATCGGTGACTAAAAATACGTTTATTTAACAAAAATTTTGTGCTTTAGTGTTTTTTATGAATTGAACTTTGAAAATTTGATGGTCGATTGCACATTGATTGTAAATTTAAGTTGTATCACGTTTGATGTAGTAAAAGTACAAGCTGTTTACAAAATAACCTCATGATGTGTCGTAAATTTACAATCGATGAGTAAAAATACTACATGGAAAGAAATTTAAAGTAAATGCCACTGCTCAGGGAAGTAACAACTACCGCACGATTTCTGACGAATTTCAAATGGCGGTTAACATTTGAAATCGTTAAAAAGAACATTTTTATAAGTAGATACACTTTTATTACACCTTTTTGCGATGGAAGCTTTAAAATGAAAAAAGTACCAAGTTTTTCCGTTTCCACGTTTATAGATCATTACAAATAATTATTAATAACTATATTGTCTAGAAATTATGAATCAATATTCTCAAAGGTGCACTCAAATTGGATCTCTTTATAAAAATGTTCTTTTTAACGAATTCGAATTGTAACGGTCATTTCAAATTCGTCAGAATCTGTGAGGTAACTACTACTTCCCAAAATGCTGTCGCATTGACTTAAAATTTCTTTGCGTGTACGTTCAAAATGAAACGCATTGTAATTCTAGCAACAAATTTTTTTACAGTAATTTTTTTACAGTAGTAAGACTCGAAATAATATGAACGTATTTAATTTTAGCGACATTAAAAATTTTAATATTGTTTAAAAAATACAACGTAAAATCAAAACTTTTTAAAATTCAATCTCAAAATTCTTGTTCTAAAAAATATAAAAAGACAAAGTCTTGTTCTTCTTTTTAGATGATACGGAATGTAACTGGATTAATTAAATTAAAAAGTAGCTTGTAAAATTAAATTGTTTTGTTGAATACACAAGTAAAATGTAAAAAAAACAAAGTTGATGGAATAGTAAAATTAAGTTTTTATTTCCATAACATTTTTCTATAATTTATAATTTTTGAGGTTAAGTGTTCCGGTATTTACCCCGGCGCGTCGCAAAATGTCGATCGTTATAACAGCTTCCATTTCCTCGGATCCATCAGCAACTAAAAGTAAAGCAGTTTTCTTTTCCGACATTGTAAAGATATTGTTTGTATTGAACAAAGAACAAGTAGAAATGACACTTGAAAATCTGTGAACAACCGGTCGCAACAAATGCATGTAAAACATTCGAGATTCGATTCGCGAAAAGTGATTTATTCTCGTCTTTGTCTGTTGCACAGCTGCTAGAATGATAAAAAAGGATAGAAGCTTTGCTTGATGCATTCATGTAAAAAAAAGTATTTGCTCGTATGTAAGTTATCTAACATGTTATGATTTAATAAGTTATCTTCCGATAAACTGAAATTGTTGACATTTTTTAAATAAATTAGTCAGCGAGTCTTGCAGTAAAAGTTATTTTATAGTTATTAGTTTAAACTAATTTCAGTAATAAATTACATAAATTGAAAATGTTTATTGTAAATTTTTTCATTACTTATCGTGATCGATTACGATTACGATTAATATCATTACTTATCGATTTGATTGAAGTCGACATATTATAACCCTGCAAACACAAGTAACAGTTACGTAACAACTATGTAACATTTATGTAACAATGTAACTATTGCATAAATATTACATAAATGTTACTTTCCATATTTGCAGGGAATTGTAAATATCTTAGTTTATTAATTAAGTAATTCGATGCTAAAGCATCTAGATTAAATTCTCGACTGTTTGTAAATGAATTAATTATAAAAATTTATGATATTCGATCCTTTCATTTTTTTGAATTTTGTAGTATTGTGACCGAAATATACCAACAAGAAATTTTGATAATTAATCTTAGTTTATTACTAATATTTATTTAAATTTCTGTTTTTTAAATTTCATTGAGTAAACATTTAAATCTGAAAGTTTTTAAAATATTTGGTATGAAAATTATGAATTCGCAAAGTTTAGAAGGAAAGGTTATTTAAAAGACGTTTCTTTAAGCACATGAAAATTAATATATGTAATTAACTTCAGAATTTATGAGTATAAAATGAACATTTATGGTAAAATAGTAAATTATATAGGATTGATACAGAACATCATTTTGATTTCACCAATATTAAAATTTTAACCACATAACACATGAAATTTAAAAAACAACCATTTCGTTCTTTTTCTTTCGTGCTTTCTCATGGAGAAAGTCACTCAATCGTTTTGATATAACCACACCTATTGTATTTTTTTTTCAAACTTTCTAAATTCGGTTTCAGATTGACCATATCTGCCGCCATTTTTTTACTATGGCGGTTTAAACATAAAAAAATCGTGAATTTTGAAAAAACTTTTTCAACTAATCATCTTTTTTAACAGGAAACCGTGTTCGAATCAAGCTAAATCTCTGTATCTGGTGGAGTAAATAGTTATACAGTAGGACCTCTCTTATTCTACTTAGTAAAGTTTTTCAAGATGGCGCTGACTTCTCTTATTCTAATTTTCCCTTTACCCCCACTTATTTTGCTTACGAGCTTGTGATTCATGGACAATATTTTTCGTTGACTTTTCGTGTGCTAGTGGGAGAAGACTTGTGGGGAACGATTAGAATAAGAGAGGCTGGACAATTAGAATAAGAGAGGTCCTACTGTACTAAAAGATAGGATGGTTATTAATTCACAATTCAAAATGTTGGCTTCAAAATGGCGGACCTCAGCGAACATTTTGTTTGAACATTTCTGGACGCTCTAACTGAAAAATTATGAGCTTGTTTTAAAAAAATGTTAAGAATGAAATGTTCTTAGAATTCACCGAGAAATATAGTGAATTTTTTTCAGATTTTTTAAATGAAGTTTTGAAAAATTTTTTTCAAAATTCTTTTTAAAATTGTAATTTTTTTCCAAAAATTCTTTTCAAAATTGTAATTTTTTTCGAAAAATTCTTTTCAAAATTGTTAATTCTTTTCAAAAAATTTAATGCATTCTCTGATGAATTCTAAGAGTTTTTTTATTCTATGCATTTTTTCCCAAAAGTTGATAGTTTTCGAGAAAGAAAAATCTTAAACTATAATATTTGAAATAGATTTCCTCGAAAACTATCAACTTTTGGAAAGAATTACAAAGAACAAAAAACTCAGAGAATGCATTAAATTTTTTTTAGAGTTTTTCTTAAATAAATTGCAATTTTGTCAAAAATGTAAGATTTTCTCATTTTTGATAATATTTTGTTCAAATTCCAATCAATGAATTTTAATTTTAATAATGAATTTTTCTTCATTTTTCTCGCATTAAGTTTCATATATTTAAAAAATTATTTTTCACATTTTTTGTTTACTTGTCATTCTTTTATTACTGTAATAAAAATAATTTTTTTAAACCGTTTCTAGGAAATAAATTCTGAAGAGGACCAAAACATATGTCGAAACATTAACAAAATTTTTATTTTATTAAATCAACTATTCCGTTTACCAAAAAAATATTATTACTAAACACAATTTTGTCACTTTAGAAAAACAAACACGGAAAAGAATATTATTTATACGAAAAAAACTTGCAGCAGTCAAGCAGTGAATTGAATTTTCTTGATCTATTTTTGGGATTAATTTCAACTGTGGTAAAATAATTTAACACCTATTTTAACGAATGTACATAACAAATAAGACAATTTTATTCATTTCGTTTTATATTTTAGTTACTGTTAATAATGGAATGTTTCTTTTGTATTTTAATTATTGCACAATTCTTTTTCTAACATGTATCAATTTTCCTGTTAGTTGGGAAGAGTTACTTGAAATACAGCATGAAATATTTTTAGTAATGTTAGTTTGAAGAAGAGTTCCCTTAAGCAAGTCGTAGACATTTCAATTAAATTTTGTTAATAAACAAATGAATTCTTAGTCTGACTAACGCTTCATTAATTATGCAGGATATTTTGTTTTGTTAGTAATCCAACAGTAGTTTTTGCCTTATTCTACATTTAATTCTTGTCTATCTCTCATCTAAAAATTTTCTAGTATGATACAAAATTTCCCTTTAAAATGGCAATTTAAAAAGTATTGTTCATTATTTAAAATAATGTTGAAAACTATTTTATTTAATAAGGAAGATTTTATTACATATTTATTAAAATGAAATTTGTGAAAGTTTCAAAAACAAGTCGCAATTTTCTAAACAAATTAATCTGTTTCTCAAGATCGTTTTGGTTACTGCAAAAATATTCACAAAAGAATCTATTTTATATTTCTTCTTTAATTATCATCTAATTTTTTGTATCATTTTGATTTGAAACAATAATTAAATATTTTTTATTTGTTTTTTACGACAGGAAATTTAACTTTTGTTGTGGGAAATATTACTAATAATTTTTTAAAACGTAATGTATACTGCGTAACGTGAGGAATGTTCGACCTTTGCAAGTGCCTCATTGTAGGACAAACTTTTAATTCTTTGCAACTTCGAACAGATTACGCAGGGCATGGAATGCTTTGCCCTCAAATTTGCGAGACGAGTCGATACCATCTACTTTCAAATTAAATTGTAAAAACCTTGTTTATCGCTTCTATTAACTCCTATTTGCGTTATTATTTCAGAGTTATTTTTATTGTTAATTATTTTTCTTTTTTGCGGCGTCATATACATATTTTATTTATATTTTATTTCAGCTATTCTATGTATTGTTTTTATTTTGATACTCGACTTGACCTAGTGCTAAATTGTTAATTTTGTATTGCTTTATTGGGCGTTAACGCCCGTGTTAAATAAATAAATAAATAAAACGTAATTGAAAGAGGATCGTTCTATAACAGAATTATATAGGTAATTACACAGGAAGTTTGTTTTGTTTTCTACAGAATTATTACGTCTAATACATTTGTGTTTATTTATTTTTCCAATTAAACTAAAATTGTTTAACTTACTTCTGTACGAAATGTACTTTCACGTGAATTTTGATACCTGTTTTATTTGTAAACCTAAAAATATTTATATGATGGGAATAATAATCTAAAAATTCCATTTTTGTTCCAAATTTTGATTAGTTTATTGATTAGGATCTTGAGGTTTTATTTTCGCTGGAATCTATCGAAATCATTATTAATAAATGCAGAAGTTTTACTACAAGATCAACAATATATTACGACGAATGTCTTCGAGGTAAATGACGCGTTCAGGTAAGTTTTAGATTAATGTAGTTTTTAAGTACCATATCGTTATTAACTTTATGTCAATGAGTTCTACAAGAGAGTTATCGAAATTGCTTATCGATGTACTGTAAGATATGTTTGATATTCTTGGTTGTTTTGCTGTAACCGACCAGGAGTCAAACATATCATTATTGTGGTCGATTTTACCAACACTTCAACACATTCTGATTGCGGTAAGGAATACTATTTAAATACATTTAAAAACCATTAAAAATATTTGTAATTTTATAGTCGCTGATTTTAGAAAACCAAAATGATCTACAACTGTAGGAATTTCATCTTTTAAACTGTACACATCGTAACAGTGATTCTTACAAAAATAGATTTTTCATTGGTTTTGTCGAATGTCACTCAAGATTTTGTAATACATTCGTGGGTGATGATTATCTGAATAAAATAATTCAGAAGTCTTATTTCTGAAAAAGAATTGTCAAGCATTCAAAATGTTAATTTATGAAAATATTCGAAAATAGTATATCAGGCAGATACGTTTAATTATATTTGAAGAAAGAAAAAGCATTAAAGTAACATTGTTGATAAAGTAAAAAAAGTAAACTCTTTAAAATAGAAGTACTGCAAAAAAATATTCCTAAAACTACATTTTGATAACATTTTCTATTGATATAATGCACATTCAACGATGTATAGAATAAGACCTTTATTTGACAACTCACGTTTTGTGGAGTGAAAATGAGCCACTCTTTTGGAAGAGTGGATTTTCACTCTATAGAATGAAAAATCACTCTTAAAAAGCGAAAATTCACGTTTTCATTGCTTCTCATTCCAAGGAATTTAGAGAGCATTCGTTAACCAATAGAATTATATTTCTATTTTTATTTTTCATAGTTAAAACATTCGAATACAAGGTCAAATTTAGTAAATATTATACTACCTCTAATAAATATTAGATTGACTTGGTTCAAAAACCCGTAGAGTTGGCTGATTTGCTAAATATTATGATAGTTGAATATAATTACTAAATTTCTTGACTGTATATTTTAAAATTTTCAATAAATAGTAGCGGTTCAATTCAGTCACCATAATAAATAAGAATTTTTATTCACGTTTCATTCTTTATGCCAAAGTCAGAAATCATCAGTAAGGGAAAACGATGGCATATACCCTTATACATGATTAAGAAAAGATGTTAAAATTTATTAATTCAAGCCTTAGATTTAAGCTGTAAAAAAGATGTAGAATAAATGGATACAAATATCATATTGTCAATATTATGTAAAAAAATGATGATAGTTATACTAAAAATAATTGATTGGCATTGTTATAGTCTGCGTAGTCAAGTTTCGGCAGAAGTTATATTTTATTTCAAATATAGTAAACAAAGTATCCATTTTGAAAAAGAACTTTTCTTTTAAGAAATTACACTAGGACTTCAATAGCATCTTTCAAAATTTTATAAATTAGTGGTATGGCTATCAAAATTAACTTATTATATTTCTGTGTAAAAAAGCACTTTTTTTTATCAATTTGCATGAATGAAAAAAATGTTAACCGAAACCTGGTGTAATTATCCTTTAACCCTTTGAGTCACACATTTTTCCTTTTATCGAATTTAGCTGAAATTTGTTACTCGGGGGTTTTTGTGGTCGCTGATTACGAATCTGATGGTAATTTTCATGAGTCTAGCTCAATTTTCAACTATTTTCGTCCGTCATATCGGATCCGCCATCTTGAGTTTTGAAAAATAATATCACATTCGTAATCAGAGATCGCGAAAACCCCCGAGTAGTAATTTTCATGAGCCTCGTTCAATTTTCAAATTTTTTCGTCCGCTATATTGGATCCGCCATTTTTAATTTTGAAAAACTAACATCACATTCGTAATCAGCGACCCTAAAAAAACCCCGAGTAGAAATTTTCATGAGCCTTACTTGAAGTAATTTAACAATTTTTATTTTTTTAACAACCCTTAGCAAAAATATTTTTTTTTAATATAGTTATAATTATAAGATTGTTGTAAATTTATTGCACTATAACTTTTTTTTTAAAGTAATATAAATTTGTGGATCTGTGGCGTTTAGAGCTGAAAAATTGATTAATTTTCGAAACCACTGGGCCTTAAAGGGTTAAATTTAATTTTTCATATTAAAAATATTATGAAGCTGCAATATTATTGCTACAAAAATTTTCATTTTATCTATATTATTATATTCAAATTAGAACACTTATTGTTTTCAATCATTGATTAAGTGGTAACGTGAAATTGAAGGTAAGAAAGGTCTTATTCTATACATTGTTGAATGTGCATTATATCAAACTGGCTTTTCAATCTGCATTACATCAATAGGAGGTGTCAATATCTGTACAATTCCAAGCCCAATTTTCTTTATTCTTGTTGTAATTTTTTAATTTAGCTATTGGAGTAACAGAGAGATTCGTAAGTATATAATAAAAAAGACTATGATATTGTAAATTATGAACACCCGAAAATCTTTTACTATATTGGTAACAGGCGCAAGTTTGGCAGTGTCAAATCACATCTGTATCAGTGGCAAAAGGATTTATACTTAATATTAATATAAGAATTAAAAAGTTCTAAGCATTTAATACAAGTAAATGAATTAAGTATTCAAATATCAAAAGTGATGACTATAAAATATTTTAAATTCGCTCAGAATGCAATATATGTTAGTCAACCCAGCAATCGAGATTGGATAGGATTGGATTGAAATTTTGAATTCATTTTGAATTCATACTTTGATTCCGTAAATATGTATTCCAATGGATTGAATTCCGCAGAAAGGAATCCATCTGTATTCAATTTTACGAATACAATCGGAAGTGTAATTTGCCGGATTAAATTTCAAAAAAAGTAATCCATCTGTATTCAATTTTAAGAACACAATTACGAATACAATCGGAAACGTAATTTGACGGATTAAATTTCAGAAAAGGTAATCCATCTGTATTCAATTTTACGACCACAATTAGATAGTTTTGAATCCGTAATATTGAATACAGATTTATTGAAACTTTATTTTTTGAAAAAAACTTTTTTTTGATTGAAATGAATACGCTTAGATAGTTTTGAATCCATAATGTTGAATACGGAGGCATTCAATATTTCGTTTTTAAGAAGGAAACTTTTTTTTGGATTGAAATGAATACACTTGGATAGTTTTGACTCCGTAATATTGAATACGAATGTATACAAAGTTTCGTTTTTGAAAGAAAACTTTTCATGCATTGAAATGAATACGCTTAGGTATTGTTGAATTCGTAATGTTGAATACCGACGCATTCAATGATTCGTTTTTGATAGAAAACTTTTTTTGCATTGAAATGAATACACTTAGATAGTTCTGAATCCGCAATTTTGAATACGGAGGCATTCAATATTTCATTTTTAAGAAGGAAGCTTTTTTTGGATTGAAATGAATACACTTGGCTACTTTTGAATCCGTAATGTTGAATACGGATGCATTCAATGTTTCGTTTTTAAGAAGGAAACTATTTTCGGATTGAAATGAATATACTTAAATAGTTTGGAATCCGTAATGTTGAATACGGACGTATTTAAGATTTAATTTTTAAAAAGAAAACTTTTTTTTTATTAATATGAATTCAGAAAGTAACCTTTTTATTGGTATGAACGAATAGAATTGTATTTACGTATTAATATGGATTCACCATTGACCAAAGTATATGGATTCAGAATTTAATAATTGAATCAAATCCTATACAATTCTATCCAAACTCGATTGCTGGGAAGTATTAAAGAAAAATGAGTCGATCCACGCTGGCGGATGCAATTGATTTTATTCAAGCATACAAAAATAAAAAAAAAAGAATTCAAGAATATAAAACTTTTATAGAGTTTTTTTCTTATGATTTTCAATACTTCTCAATGATTCGGATTCGCAATATTATCTTTATTGCCCCTTTTATCTTCGGTTTAACTATTTTATTTAAATAAAGAATAAAGATATAATAATTGTGAAGAATTGTTGTTGTTATAGGAAAATAAAACTTTGTGACCATATTTATGTTAATAAATTACATTTCAAATAGTATTGTTAAAAAAGTGTATATTCCTGGTTAACCCATTAAGGACGGGAGACGCACATATTTACGTTGATTTTCGACCTCCATTCTCAACAGGAAATAAAATTAATATTGACTTAAAAGTGACCAACCCTACCATTTTCGAGTATGCTCTTTCGATTGGCGTAGTCAAAATTGCATTTAAATTGATTTAAAAACCAATATGGCGCATTTTAAATAAAAAAATGAACAAAATTTCGTGTGTTTCGTTTTTGTGAATTTTGTTTCCTATCAATAACGTTACCAGATCGATGCATTTCTGCAACCAAAAGTGCACAAAATATATGAACTTCAACTAGGAATTTTCTTGTTTTGCCCTGAATCAACATAACCTCTTCAAAACGTCAATATGTCGAAAAAATTGATGAATTGTTTTGACAAATTTTTGTCTTGAATACTATAGACTTTAGAGAAAATTTGCCAGGAACAAAAATGCTTTGAAATGAGTCAAACAATACTTTCAAATTTTATCAGAATGCGTTGAAGCATTTTTTGATTTTTCAAAAATTTGAAAAATCGAAATTTTGAAAAAAGTCATTTATAAAATCTGAAAAAATTTGAGAAGGTTCTTTAATCAATTCTAAGATATTTTTGTTTTTGGAAATTTTCTTTAAAATCTATAGTTTCAGAGAAAATAAATTATTAAGCTTTCCTAGATTTCAAGACATGTCGCTCGTTACAAGTACATATATTCTACACACACGAACCCATCTTGAATTTTAAAAATCTAACCTCAAATTGCTGATCAGCAACTTCGAAAACCCCTGGAGCTCCGTTTTAGGGAAAATAATACCACTAGAGATGCGAATTTCATCAATAATGTTCATAATTGATAGAATAAGGTTTATTTTTTCGAGATATTGACGTTTTGAAGAGGTTATGTTGATTCAGGGCAAAACAAGAAAATTCCTAGTTGAAGTTCATATATTTTGTGCACTTTTGGTTGCAGAAAGGCGTCGATCTGGTAACGTTATTGATAGGGAAAAAAATTCACAAAAACGAAACACACGAAATTTTGTTCATTTTTTTATTTAAAATGCACCATATTGGTTTTTAAATCAATTTAAATGCAATTTTGACTAAGCCAATCGAAAGAGCATACTCGAAAATGGTAGGGTTGGTCACTTTTAAGTCAATATTAATTTTATTTCCTGTTGAGAATGGAGGTCGAAAATCAACGTAAATATGTGCGTCTCCCGTCCTTAATGGGTTAATGTCCAACAAACGAAACAGAATTAAAGGAATATAAAAATTTCAATTCGTCCAATTTAGTTTCTTGGGCAAACATATTGAAAAGAATTGAGAATTTGAATTTATTTGTATTCTTAGAATTGATGAGGATTATTAATTCAGGATTATTTTAAAGCAATAATCAAACCTCCATTTTCGAATCAAAATTTTGCTCAGGTCCAGAAATTGACACGCAGTGCATATGTAACCTTTCTTTTAATTGATACGAATTAAAAAATTTTAAGCATGAGAGGGTGTTCAGAATTATTCACGGAAGGCATTTTTAATATATCTGCATTTTATATCTGCAAAGATTGAAAATAATTTGAAATAATCAGAAAGTCAATTCATTCATCGAACACCTAATTATTATGAATACTTTACAATCGATTTTCGTATGCTGAAACGATTTCTCAGATAATATAAATATGCATATATGCATATTGGATGAAGGAACAAAATTGAAAAATCTTTACTTTTTTTATTAAATCTTACGGCCGTTTGTCGAAAAATACTATTTCGGTACTGAAAGCTGTAAAAATTCGATTCCACGGACTGCATTTAGTCCGTATGCGTTGTTTTTGACAGCTTAGATTCATGTATCACGTGATCCGTGAAATTTCATTTTACGTACTAAAAGTAGGCCTTAAAATCGGATTTTACCGAAAATCATATATAATAAAACACAACGCATTAAACTCATTCAAATATTCGAAAATCCGCGTGAAAATCGATGAACTTCGATTTCGGGTTGTGACGTTTCTCCATTCGAAATGTCAAGAAACCGGATTGGAAATGTAATTTTTTAATTCGATCTTATTATTTTTCATCTGTATGGATAGTAAACGGAACAAAATTATTGTCAACAACAATACTAATGATAGTAACATATAGGATGTAAATTATTTGTATTTTTCGGGTTATTTTCTAATTTAAATTCTGTATACTCAAGCATTTTGGCCCACATTATTGCTAAAATAGAAAAAGAGAATAACTAACTAATTTATATCACGACGCTTTATCTCTCCTACAAATATTATTGGTTTTTCATAATTTACACCCTTAGCAGTTATAATTTCTTTACTGAAACAAACTTCTCGTTGCTACTTACTTTTTTGTTTAATAATATTTCTTAGAATATTATCAAATAAGTTTTCTCCACTTGTTTTTTGTTTTTAATTTTTAAACGCGCTTCCCTCCTAAATTCTGTTTTTTTAAATTAGTTTCGTTTGTTTAAAAAATCTGTAAAAAAAACTATACTATTTTTCAAAATTTAAATGTAAAATTGATGCGACTAATTAAAAATATGCTGTCAAATTTCAAAGAAAAAAAAGACGTTTAAATAATAATATTTTTATCCAGTGAAAATAGGAAATCCTCAGAAATGTTTTTAAAATAAATCAATATATGAAAGTCATTCGTAAATAAAAATGGAGTAGAAAACAGGAAACACTTCGTGAGTTCCGTAATTATTTTAGTAATTTAAACATTTGGTTTATATTAATACATTGGTAATTTAAACGGTAAGTTAAGCCGGCAACTTTAAAAAGTCCAAAAAAAAACATTTTTTCGTTTTGCATTTTTTGTTCGAAGCAAATTTTTATAAAAGCGATGACACCATATGATCCTATACAAGCTTTAACGACGCTGTAAGTGTATAATGATGAAATTCACACAAAATGCTTGAAGCGAAAATTTATAATTGTCAGCGAAAAGTATGCAAAATGCTAGTCGGAACTCACATTACTGAGGAGGATTCGAATGACAATACTCAGGGAATGTCCTTAGAATGTATTACACAATAATATGGCATTCATCAGGAAGTCAATATTTTATAATTTCAATAATAGTTGTTGCTAAAACATTAAATTGAAGCATATAAAGTACTTTTTATACTCTCTTTTGGTTCAGAAAATGTATAATTGATCATGCACCGAAAAATACTTATTTAAAGCTCAAAATCTATGACCAAACAAATAACTCATAATTTTTGCTCACAAAATTGTAGATTATTATTATTATCTAAAAATTATAGCCTTTTACGTAACTTTTGTAATTATATGAATGAAAATAGTGAAAAAAATGTACTGAACAAATTTATAGTAAATTTCTTTACTTTTTAATTACTCAAAGTGTTTCAGTAGATCTTCAATGAGGATTTTTATGAATTGTAGTGACGACCGTAAAAAACTTAAAGAAACTAAAAATATAGAAACAAGAATGTCGTTTTGGAAATTCAATTCAGAAAGATTACAAAAATTACCAGAGTTTAACTAACCAGTAACGAAGAAGAAATACATTTTCAGATAATTTTTTAATTGATTTTTAGCTTAATTTCATTTTTAGTTAATTTAACTTCCTTAAGATTGTAACTGCAATTTACTAACAAATTTACTAGATATATTTTGTTGTAATTATTTTTCTTGCGGCCATTGACGGTTTCTTTTCATAACTATCAGTATGTGCCTTTTTAAGTTTATTGTAATAATACTACTAATTAACTACTACGTTTTAACTTAAATAAAAACGGCAAAACTAACAAACACACCAACTAAATAAGAAGTAGTTTTGTTTACTAGATTTCTTTTAACTTCCCAACTGCGGTTGAATTTATCAAGTAGATATTTTGCAATATAATGGACAAAATGTAAACAATTTAGGCAAGATGCAGTAAATTTGTCATGGGTATGAAATTACTTAAAATTTAATATACTGAACTATCAGATTTTGAAAAATCACTCTAAAGTTTTGGTTAATATTGAACGTATCCATTCCGTTTTTGTAGACTTTGATTTATCATTCAGAATATTTTATTTTATTTTCTTAAGTTATTGGCTAAAACATTCCTGGAATTAAAGGAAATTTTATTTTGCAACAGCAACGCTATTCACATAAAAGTAGAAGACGTTAAGAGAATGGAAGCACCTGCAAATGTATTAGGGGTTTATTTTCATCACAATCATCCTCAAAATACCTTCAAAACACCTGCGTCTTTTTGTAATCTTACTATGCCTTCTAGAACTGCGTTACAAATTTAGGAGCTTTCTACGCAGCAAAAATTTGGGGATCATAATGTTTTTGATAATAAGATTTCCTTAAATAAAGAAAGGAATTGTCTAAAAAAGGTGATTTATTTAAAAAAATTCATCCGTACATTGTATTTAGATATCCAGTGAAAAAAACCATTATGGATATTTAAGGCAGTATTTTTTAAGGTTGTAGCAGGTGAAAATGTTTACTTGAATGACTATTATCTTGAATCAAATAAGATATACTAAAAAGATTTTAAAAAAAGTTTGATCCGCCATGAAATAGGTTTATCTGTTAATCATGCTTTTAAAAAATGATTTTTTCTTTATCTTTAAATGGAATATGTAATTTTTAATATAACTTGGTAAGTAAGATAGGTTTGAACGTAATTAGAAATCAAAGTTTGACGTTTCGGTCAATTGATATTAGACCCCCCCCCCCTTTTTTTTAGAACATTTTTGTTATTTCTGAGAGCTCCATATTATTTTTTGGTGTCGTAAAAAGTTTGAAACTGTGACTTCCATAAAATTTCTTAATATGCTGTTTATTTTCTTTTTCACTAATTGAAATATCCCTTAAATTCCCCTCAAATTTCACTAATCGATGTATTGCAAATCACTTATTTCATAAATGAATATTGATTCATTCTACGTCGTCAAGTTATAAGTTTTTGTGGTTCATTATAGTGATTTGGATGAACAAAGATTTAAAAAAATGGAATGTAGATACACAAATAAAATAATAATCCGATTGTTACCTTCTCTATGCCGTTTTAAAAACTTTTAAATAGTTTTTGATACACGCGAGCAAATTTTTTTCTACGAATTGAAAAAATTTTGTTTGCAAGAGTGCGTAAGGTGCATTTAAAAAATGTCCAAAAAGTGTAAAACCGCTTTAATTTTGGTGAAAATTAGTGTATGACGGTTCGAAAGTTCGTAAAAAATATTGAAACTACTATTTTGCTCGAAAAATGTGTACTAGTGGGTATTTTATGGTGCTAAGAACGAAATCGAAATCAATTTTTAAATTTACTCAGCAGATAATTTGATGAATTCAGAATGATAAACTAAAAAACACAAAATTATATTAATATCATTTTTTATCCATTTTGATACGCCATTTTGAATGCGTCGATGATTATGTCTATTTTGTGTGATTTCACGTTTGTACTCGGCGAACCCATAAACGTCCAAGAACAAATTTTCAAGAGAGATTATTAAGTAGAAACATGTAGACTTTAAAGGGGTAATGTGACTGCGTTTATGATGTTTTTGGAACAATGTCATAATTTAAAATGGCCGTAACTGTGTACCAAAAAATCGTAAGTGATCAAAAAAAAGCTCATTTTTAAGGATAATGGTAATACCAAAAGATTCTAATAGTACAGAAGGCAAATAAAAATTGTTGCACCCTGTACGTAACCTCAAACATAGAAAAAAGCACGTTTTTCGAGTACATAACCTAAAATATCTCACATTCTGACGTGATGGACCAATTCTGACTTCGGTTTCGGATTCTACGCACAAAATTACATAGGAAATGAGCCCACAGCTTCTCAATAACATCTAAGACCGCCGCTGTACAATTCATAAGCAACATAACAGCAGCCAATGTTTAATTATTTTCTAATTATTTCATATTTTGTTATAATAATTCGATGTATATTATATTTGTATGCCGCAAACACACTTTTCCTCAAGCGCATGGATATCAAATGGTTTGTATATATATATAACGTAATAAATTAGTGATGTAAGATGTATACTGCAGAAATATTAAGCTTCAAATTCAAGGAAATACTAAACATTTATAAATGGTCGGCATTTGTAGTGTAAAAAAACTCATCCAATTAATGTTTTTGACATCTTTAGAAAATGTTATCATATAAAACAATTTTTGCATTTTTGCATATGGCAATCCAACAATCGAATTTGGATAGAGTTGTATAGAATTGGATTCAATGATTAAATTCTGAATCCATACTTTGGTCAACGGTGAATCCATTTTAATACATAAATACAATTCTATTCGTTCATACGAATAAAAAGGTTACTTTCTGAATTCATATTAATCCAAAAAAAGTTTTCTTCTTAAAAATTAAATCTTAAATACATCCGTATTCAACATTACGGATTCAAAACTATCTAAGTATATTCATTTCAATCCAAAAAATAGTTTCCTTTTTAAAAACGAAATATTGAATGCATCCGTATTCAACATTACGGATTCAAAACTATTCATTTCAATCCAAAAAATGTTGTATTTAAAAAACGAAACTTTGTATACATCTATATTCAACATTACGAATTCAAAACTACCTAAGCGTATTCATTTCAATGCAAGAAAAGTTTTCTATCGAAAACGAAACTTTGAATACATCTATATTCAATATTACGGATTCAAAACTACCCAAGCGTATTCATTTCAATGCAAGAAAAGTTTTCTTTCAAAAACGAAACTTTGTATTTATTAATAAAATTGAATATAGCCGGATTCCTATTTTTGGAATTAAATCTATCTCAATTCAGCAAATAAAGCTTTACGATTGTGTTCATAAAACTGAATACAGATGGATTACTTTTTGTGAAATTTAATCCGGCAAATTACGATTCCGATTATATTCGTAAAATTGAATACAGATGGATTCCTTTGTTCGGAATTCAATCCTTTTGAATACATATTTACGGAATCAAAGTATGAATTCAAAATGAATTGAAATTTGCAATCCAATCCTATCCAATCTGGATTGCTGGGAACATTATGTGAGGAAATAAAGTGATACAATGGACGACTTTGGCGAGCAAATCACGAAGTTTTATGTGACACATACTGTTAATTTTTCTAGCCTACTTTCCGATGACAGAAACTCATCAGAAATAATGCAAATTTTACTAGAAAAATTCACCATTTTTTATGATGGTAAGGATGGAAAGGTATTTAAAGATTTTTCGAAAAAAGGAGGACCAAGCTCGTTGCTCGTCAAAGGCGTCCATCGAATGTTTAGTTATTATTTAATAATTACGAGTATATCAATGTATTTGACCTTGAATGAGTTTTCTGCATTGTGACTATCGGAACATGGTACGTATATTTATATAGGTTGTACTCAAAATGTATTCACTTTGCGATGTGTATATTATATTGTTTCTGTTTGGGTTAGAATTTTTCTATTCTATTGCACATCTGGATTTACAGTAATTCTTATTATAACACCAAATTCTAGTTGATAAAATGGAAGAGCAGTGGATCAAAAGATCACAAGCCTCATTTACAATTCCTTAATTTAAAAATATCAAGTATTACACTTCTTAAATTTATTAAAATATTAAAATTTTTATGAACGATTTTAACAAGGTTAAATATATATATATATATATTATGGAAAAACGATTATTTTCCATGCAAAATATATGGGAATTTTTATTGTGACACTTTTGCAATTGGTTGATATTTAATAGTGTCGCTGGGCCCATGAATATACCCAGGTAATTTCCATGGAAAATAATCGTTTTTTCGAAAATTTCTTTTAAAAAGTTTTTAAAAAAGGATATTTTTTCATGATCAAAAGATATTTTCCTTCAGAAATGATTAAATGATGAGGTTAATACTGATTATTTATCTAAAATATATTATTAATTTTTGTTAAACCACCACACAATCACATAAATTGAAACGTTTTTTTCTAACAATATAGATTGGTATTAGTTTAGTATTTTAGTTTCATGTCTTGAAATCTGTTCACCAGACAATTTGATCGCTGACTAAGAACCTGTCATGTCAACATCCAAAATATAACAGTAATAAATATATATATTTTGTATACAATAAGGTGGAAATAATTTTTAAAATTTAAATTGAAAATTATTGTTAGCTTTAAGATTTTTGCCTCGATGATTATGACTCTCATATTTTCTTAAAATTTACTGTATGGTAGTTTCTGAGGTTACTGATTACGAATCTAACATTTTCTTCTAAAATTATGCATTGACATACTTTCTTTGTTCTGTCACTTTATTCATTCTTCGCAACCAAAATATTAATTGTCATTATAACTTTTCTTTTTAATATATACATAGAGTAGAGTCCCGGTATATTTGCCTGCTCGGTTCCTCGCCTTCCTCTCCCACTCCCCTCAGTATAGGCCCTTCCTGAGGACGCAGCCCGCAAGGTGTGGGGAAAAGATAGCGGTGACAGATAAATATAACGGGACGGAATCAGGGAAATATGCTGGGACGTAAATATAGCGAGATGCAATTCTACCTGGACTCTATTGTGTATACTGCAGAAATACTAAGCTTCTAATTCAAGGAAAAACCAAAAATGTATAAATGGTCGGCATTTGTGGTGTTAAAACATTTGAAACTTATCCAATTAATGTTTCTGATATCTTTAGAAAATGTTATCATAAAATAATTCATGCATTTTTTCATATGGCAACATTTCAGGAAATAAAGTGATACGATGGGCGTCTTTGGCAAGCAAATCGCGAAGTTTTATGTGATGCATACTGTTAATTTTTCAAGCCAGGGTTTTCCGATGACAGAAACTCGTCAGAAATAATGCAAATTTTACTACAAAAATGCATCATTTTTTATGATGTTAAGGAAGGAAAGGTTGGGGTATTTTGAAACGTATTTTTTATACCAAATAAATCATTTTTTTGTTGGGTACAATTTTCAACAAAATATTCTACCTAAATTTATTAATCTTTAAAAAACTTAATCTTGATGAATGGAGTTTTATTAATTAGTTGCCACATTCTATTAAATAAAAAGATGTGAATTAAGTATGCTGTTAAAAACTTCAAATTGTTACGTTTTAAATTAATCCAATGCAGAAGGCATATGGTCTTGTTTTTGTTACATCTTAAATTAATCTTGTGTTCGGACTTAATTTAAAACTTTTTTTACAGTGTACCTGTACTATTAAAAATAGGAGGAAAGTAATAATCGTATTAGTAATTTACTAAGCAATTAATAAAACATAATATGGCAACAGAGCTAAATCATTTAAAGCAAACAAAGCTAAAAATATATCGTGCCAAAATCGAAATGAATTTTTAAAATCATCATATTATTAAAATGTTACAAGTAGCAAATATTTAAAAGCTAGTATAGCATAAATCCATATTTTCAGTATTTAGTAAACAATATTTGATTATCAGGTATTCTATATTATAAATAGATATTAATTTCGTTGACTATAAGCAAATACGAGGCAGCAATAGCCATGAAATACACATAATATGAGAACCATCACTGATGTGATAATAATCAAGTAATCAACTATTGTACTATACTAATTGTATATTGATCTTATACTTAATAATAATCCCGTGCAGTTTTTCGTTGTAAAATTCATCAACGTTACTTTTTTTTGGCAGTCACTTTTGGTAGTTACATAAATCCCTTTTTTTAAAATAGTTTATTCTCAACTGAAATTAAAAATGTTCTAATATGTCTTAGGTTTTTCAATAATACGTTATACATGAAAAGAACATAGTAATAAATGACATTCTATGAATTTCACTTTATGAAGCCACGTTTTTTTCATTTTGTTGCCTTTTATCCTTAAAATTATATAAACACAGTGTAACCTGATAAAGTTCTTCAAATTGAAATTGTGCAATTATTGATTAGTCCGCTTCTAATTAATCTTGTTGTAATCAATATTATGTTTACACAATGCACATATTGCTTCAAACTTAGATTATTTTACAATATTCTCTTGGTACTTTTTCCATATTAATACGAAAATAGAATAATTTTTTTAAAGAATATGATAAAACGTATAACATTTTAAGACTTCACGGAATTAGTCAGAAATTAAGTATTCGGTAGATTTTTGGATTACTGAATTTTAATATGTTGTAAAAATTATACAATTTGATACAATATGACTGGTGAAATGTTGAACAAATTTGTTGAATTGACACGAAAGTTTTAGTCTTAGGGCAATGGTAATGAATTTCAAATCTGATTTTTTAAACAAGGACTTTTTTAATATATGAAGAATGCGGTATTCAAACTGAAGTAAATGTATGAAATTTGTTTAATTATTAAAAGCATAATATTAGTAGGTCGTGAACAAAGGTTTTATATTTTTTGTTCGTCGGAATTAAATATAAATATTGTAACGAATTTTTTTATGATTGTCCCTGTTCGGGCCCCATTGTAACGATTTTGTTATGATTCTGGGATTAAAAATAATTTTTTGGCATGCGTAATTAATTTTATGTAAATAATTATTATTTTATATGGATCGGTGTTTCGTCCCAGGTCTGCTCACGGACTCGTCAGTTGGGCTATGTGAGCAGACCCTGCCCAAGACGCGAAACTAATCGTAAATCGTAAATATATATATAGTAAAATAAAGGATACTACTCACACACATCCCTACCGCGACGCGCAAAACCGGAACCGCCACCGATCCTTAGTGATCTTCTTCGCGACACAAACTAACTGATATTGATCAACCGAGTTGATATTTATACGATTGTCATGCAGGTTTGTAAACAAGCATAATAAATATAAACAAAACAATTGAAAGATTCCTTCCCTATCTCTTATTTTTCTTTATATTCCTCTATAATACCTCCACCTCTAAAGCATGGTGCATCATAACAAAACACACCGTTACAATATATAGCAAGTTGTTAGAGCTTATTTTTTTCCGTATAAATAATGAATACCATAGGTCCCAATATTGAGCATTTTGAAACATTACAGGTCAATGCATCAAGATTACTTAAACTCTTTTCGATCTTAGTCACTTGTATTATTTCACGTAGGTAATTTTTATAAGTATGCTGTAATTCAATTCTAATAGATTATGATTGGAAAATATATTTCGATGCTCTCGTGTGAATAAAACAGAAAAAGCACTAAACCGTGTTTTTCGATGGTTCGTCGTCCACTGTCGTCATTGTTCGGACTACATTTAATAAATCGAAACACTTTTAATTAATTAAACTACACTTGTAAGTACATACTATTAAAAAAGCACAATTGTTACCTTAAAGTATATCAATTTTTTTGACATTATAAATAAATATTATAATGACATGTCATAAATGGTTATAATTATAGATATTAAATTATTTCTCGTTTGTCAAGTAAATTGTATGAGGGTACATCGCAGGTGGTAGCGAGACTAATAACAAGTCGCAGAGTAAAAAAGGTCTTAACCAATAATAATTACCCTTTTGATATAACAAACAAGTTTATTAGCAAGCGTAGATCTTTCTTAAAAGAGAAAAGAAATAAGGATTGTAATGATAACAATAATAACAACAAAGAAAAAACATCTCAGACCTTTATCTCTAATTGTATCATAAAAGACTACAAAGGAGACTAAAAACGAAAAATGTCTCTTTAATTCCGAAAACAAAAAGTGATATGCAGAAGATCATAGAAACAGAAAAGGACGTTACTATAAAGAAAAGTACATCACAATTGTGTTTTTTACTAGTATGTACTTACAAGTGTTATTTAATTAATAAAAAGCGTTTTGTATAACGTAGTCTCGAAGATGACGACATTGTACATCGAAAACATGTTTTGGTGCTTTTATAGTATGCAATAAAATATATTTTAACTGCGGCTTTTCTTCTCGATCTAATTACAAGATAATACGGTAATTCATAATATTTTCTTGATTTATAGGATCCATTTGAAAATTTATGCGAACACAATTCTTTTACGTTTCAACTCTGATTTTGGGTCTTCTTCAGAATTTATTCTACAAATTAGTACAATCATTACATTAAAACTTTTACATTCCTTTCAATTTCAATATTCGAATATAATTCTTTTAAATTATTTAATTGAATCAATCAATATTATTAAAAGAAAAATGTATGCGAAAACAATTATTTTACGTTTTAACGCTGATTTTGGGTCCTCTTCAGAATTTATTCTATAAATTAGTACAATAGTGATTTTACTGTTTTATTGACACGAGATGATCGAAATTTATTTTCCAATCATAATTTGAAGTTTTGTCGTATGAAGGATTGAATATTCAATTCTAACTCTGTCGAAAAAAATACTATAGAACAGAATTCAGAAAACATAAAGAACACCATACAAATTATATTTATTAAGAAAATAAGTAGCTAAATACCTGAATATTTAGGTTATAGAAATGTTGAGGGCATACAATTTGATTAAAAACTTCTTTCAAAACATAAAACAATATTGGGAATCCCGTATAAAAAGAGCTTGTCCTAAATTTAGTTTTCTATGGTTTTTGCACCATTGTATAGTATTTGCACTATACAAAGTTAAATTTAAAACGAGGACTTTTTACACGAAATTTTCAATATTTCTTACTTTTTTAAGTTTTGACAGAAGTTTTGAATGAAATTGTATGCCCTCAACATTTCAATTACTATATATATTTGTTCTATGTTTTCTGAATTGTGTTCTATAGTATTTTTTCAGCAGGAAATAGAATTCCATGCTGAACAGTGTCAAACGATTTCGATAGATCAATAAACACTGCCGTTATTATTCCTTTATCTAGTACATCATACATGTTGAGTTATTTAACCTATTGCTGATGCTGTAGACATACCTTGCTGGAACCCAAATTGGCTTTTATCACATTTGGTTTGTTTCAAGTAACTTCTTATTCTTTTATATTTGTAAATAACAAAATAGTGGCAACGAAGGATTCAGAATTTTACAGATATAATGAAATAATTCACATTCAGACACCAACAAATTTTGTTTAGCATTCGTGTTATTAGTAATTGAATCACCTTTGGTATCTGAAATGTTTAGGTACCCAGCAAACGCAAAAGGTATTCAGAACTATTGACATTTTCAAAACTGAATATTCCCTGGTACGTACCCATACACATTTAAGAATAGCAAAAGATTCACTTTAAAATTGGAATCTTGAAGTATTAGGAAGCATTAAAAAACAGTGATTACTTCCATGATCAGTAGAAATGATTGTAAATAAGAGGATTCACAAAGGCCAACAAATAGGATACAAAGTAACACTCGAGTAATTAAAAAAACAGCCCATGAAACCAGTTCATGAAATTGTCCCTACAATTTCCGCAATATTACAAAAAAAAAGATTTTTTAGCTGAGTGGATGAAAAATGTACTTCTGAGATTAAACTAATGATTTACGATGAATTTATAATAAATAATATCGAATGCAAAATGTATAACCCTCATGCATGCTCTCGTTAAAGGTGGAAGACTACATGAAACTAGAACAGTTCGATTTGTTGTAACTTTCAATGAAATTAAGAAAATTGTAATAGGAAATTAGTGATTTTAAAATATTTTCATAATTTGTACAATAGTTTTTTTCTTGCAAATTTAACGGAACTGTAAAAATATAAAAAAAAATATAATTTATTTGATAGGGATTTTTGAATAATTTTGAAAAATTATCATTTTGTTTAATATTTGGTATATATAGGGGTTTTGAGGTTGTTGTTAATGCAACGTTTCTCAAATTCTAAAATTTAGAATAGCAGAGTTAATGAACCGAACAAAAATGATATTTTTGTATATATTTAAGTATTTCATGCGTTTTCGGTTAATAAAGTTTGAAATCCAGGTGAATTCCAGTCGATCGATGAGAGTATGATAAAGTTCGAAGGACGTAGAAAATCTGTATGTTCTTAATTCAATAGCTGCACCTGTTATTGAAAAAGAGTGCTACTTTAAATTTCGCTATTTTAAATATTCAAGATCTGGCACTAAGATTTATAATCACGACCTTAAAAACCCCCATTTACTAAATATTAACACAAATTACATTTTAAAAAATGTCTACCATAATGGGTCCACAACCACGTGGTATTGCTATCAAGGCTTAATGTCAAATATATAAATACAAATACAAATACAACATTAAATTTTGAAAATCTGATAACTGATTCGCCGTCATCAAAATCACTATGTGGGCAAATCCACGGGACTTTTAAGCTCAGATGTAAGTGAAAGGTAATTTATATTTATATTGGAATAAATATACGATGTAAAATAAATAATATATTAGTAAATATTGATGCCTATGAAGTATTAGGCCAATAGCTGAAATTTTGAAGTGATTTTAAGAAGCCTAATAATGAACATAAATTGATAAATTTTACGTGTACATTGCTTACAAATTTCTGCTTTTAACAGTTTTTTTGGACGCCGTGATAGTTGGTGAACTAAATCCAATCGAATTACCTTCTTTGTTTAATTATACAATTTTTCTTTATTAAAAAATACATGTGCGACTTTTCGGAAAGATGTTACTGTATCGCCAAAATGTGTAATAACATATTTGTATTTTTAAAATTTGTTCAAAGTTAATAGTTGTAAAAGCACGCCGTCTTTTTATATTAAAAACTATACACATATTTTTATAGTTACCATGAAATCAAACATTTTGAGACGTGTCAGAAGTGTGTGCTTCACATAGTCTTGAAATGAGAGCACTTCAATTATAGGTTGTTGAAACGTAACTCGCAAGGAAATAGTACATTGTGCAACTAGGGAGCAAAATAGGTGTTTGCTGACGAGGGCGAGTTTGACGCCCGAGCGAAGCAATGTCTTCCCTTCTTACACATATTATTTTCTCATAGGAGAGCGTGCTATTTTGCTCCCGCGATGTAGGGAGCAAAATAGTATTTTGGGAATAGAGTGAGAGAAACTTATTTTGCTCCCTAGGGAGAGAATTGCTATTTTGCTCCCGAATTATAGCGAGAAAAATAGCGTTTTGCGCTCAGAGTGTGAGAAAAGCAGTTTTTTTCTACAGCACATCAACAAAATATTATCTTCGGGTACGGAAATCATATTGTATTCGTTTTGTCGACTCTATTTACATATCATTAACGTAGTGGCACTTAGTGAGACATTTAAACATAAGGCTGCAGAGGCTTAATTAACTCATTTTTTGATTTAGTATATAGGCATAAAATGGCCATTTGTTAAACGTGTTAAAATATGTTAAACGTAATTTTTCGAACGTTTGATTATCACCATACAAAAGGGAGACCTCGAAAGTAGTAGGAAACGGATATGTGTATTTAAAAAAAAAATTTCTATAAACAAAACGGTGCTAAAATCCATATGGAAATTGTTCAAATTTGGTGTTAAAGGGTTAAGAACTTCAAAGATGCGAAATTACCTAAAATCAAAATTCGACAGTGGGGATAGAGACCAAAAATAGCAAAAGCATTAGCACTTTGTTTTGATCTCATGCATCTGCTCAATTATTAAGTCGTTTTATGCTTACCTAACCTCAATTTTTTGTTTATGTGCTTTCATATGAAACCCCCCGCCTTGCAGATGCACTGTACTTTTATTCGATTCGATGGGTTTTAACACTTCGGATCATTTTACATATGTTTCCATGCGATTTAGCACGAAATAATGGGGAAAGAAACGAGATGGAAATGTATGAAATCGAATTATAAAATTTTGCACGTGATCCGGTTGAGTATGACAATTTCAAATCATTTCAATACTTTTCCAATCAATTTTTGAATCAAATTACAAATTCAAATTGCACTATATTGAAGTTTTCAGTTAATATACAAGTAATTGGAACTTGATTAAAACGGTTCAATAATTTTAATCCTTTCTTATTCGTACTTTGAATCTGTTAAAATTTATTACAATTAATTATATTTTTTAAAAATTTAATACATTTCTATCTAAACTGAAGAATAGTTTATCACTATAATTACATTGATGAAAATATTGAATATAAATATTAATTAATGTGTTTGAATAAAAAATCAATATTTTCTTTTCCATCTTTTTGAACAACAGGTGAAATATCAATTTTCTTATTTGAAAATTTAAATGGGCACGGGATAATTTACTTATTTTTTTGAGAATATTCTTGAATTCATGTGGATTGCAAATTACTATTTCCAATTCGTAATAACGAATAAGAATGCATTCACGGCCAGCGTGAATCGGTCACGAAATCGTAAGGATTCACAATTCAAATTTCCTATGCGTATGAATAAATAGAAAAGCAATGAAGACAAACATGAATTCTGTTTTCCCAAAGGACGTTTAAAAATGAATGCATTTCAATACTTTTTTTTCCTAATTCCATACGAAAAAATCGATTTTCTGCACGCAAATGAGGGCGTAACATTTTATGTAATAACTGTCCATACAGTTACCACGTTCAAATGCAGATGACAGCAGTTCTGTCATAAAAATAGTAAAATAAACAAATAAATGTCAAATGCACAGTTTCATCGTGTAAAATACATTGCCGAAGAAAGTTCTTTATTGATGCTTTGACACATTTTTATGAAAATAGTGTAAAACTTTTTCAATTTGTGATATTTATGTAATTTTCAGAATGGTAAACGGCGTGATTTGTCCTCTACTAGAATTGGCCAAATTGCTGATATGTTGAAAGCTAAAAATATGAATTTAACTAAAACTGTCTAATAATGAACGTGATTCGTAGTAAAATGGCAAAAAGGTGATTTTTCATCATGGTTCTAATAATATAGCCAAGGACGGTATACTAACATTTTGTATAGTACGTGGTACAAATTTTACGGTACACTTTGATAATGACCTAACCAATTTTCATAACAGAACCTGATTTTCCCTAAATTGGAATATTCAAGATGAAAAAGAGAATTTTGCCAAATATTGGTATAGAAGGTGTTTCCATGTACTCAAATAATGTTTTTGCGCAGAATTATTGCAGATATATGGGTAAATCCACGGAACTTTTAATTTTTGGCACTAAAACATTTTTGGAATTTATTTTGTGGCACAATTTTTTCCTTTTAACCATATATTCAGGCTATCGTTCTGAAGTGATAATCATGCGCGTGCACAATTTTTATGACACGGCATGAGTGCAAAATACAAAATGGCGGATATAATTGTGAAAAATTACTCGATTTTAATGAATTTGTTTTTTTTTGTGGAGGATGTTAGCGATCGCCGATTACGGTTAAGTTGTCAGATTTTCGAAATTCAAAATGGTGGACGCAATATGACGGATTACAGTACGAAAAATTGTTTAATGTAAATAAAACTCGGTTCCCGTGGAGTTTGTAAGTCACTAACTACGAGTCTATCGTTAGATTTTTTAAATTCAAAATGACGGTCCAATATGGCGAACCAAAGTACGAAAAATTGCTTGATTTAAATGAAACTAGGTTCTCAGGGATTTTTGAAGTCGTCGATTACGAATCAGTTGTCGAGATTAAAAATTTAAAAACTCGATTGAAAATGTCGATAGTAATAATAGTGATGATAATAATAATAATAATATGTTGATAAATTAACGATTTTTTTTTATTGCAACTGTGTATAATATATATAGGAACCCGATTAACATTATTTTTTTCTTATAATTTCTTATAATAACAAAAAAAAGAAATTCTGTCAAATTTAAGTCGTATTTAGTAAGTTTGTCCGCCATATTAGATTCACCATTTTGAATTGCAAAATTTTACCATCAGATTCATAATCAGCGATCGCAAAAACCTCTGATCTTCGATTTTCGCCCACTTTAGATTATATTTTGATAGTTTTGTCCGTCATATTGGGTCCGCCATATTGAATTTCAAATTTCTAAATTCAGATTTGTAATCACCAACCTATAAAAATTCAGAATACAATTACTGAAATGTATTTAAAACCCTCTGCAAATCGTATAACGAAGATCCGTTGAAGTAAAGCCATCCGGGACGAGTGGTGCTTACCAATTTGCAAAATCTTAGGATGCCGTTATAATTTTTCGATAAAGTATGAAATTTGAAATGATCACAGAAAGAAATAATTACAAATATTGTTTAATTTAAGTGTGTCGCAGTAAAAAGGCAATTTCGAAAATAATGACGTTTAAAGTGAAAATGATTAAACCTGTATAGAATCATTTTTAAAAGGGGCACATAGATGATTGACAGCGTAATTTGTTCGTTTTTATGCTTGTAAAAAGTTAAACTCTGAGTTAAAACGATTAATAATATGGCATGAAAATTACAATAGATAATCTAAATTAATGTTATATTTCTACAAAACTTATCACGCAGTTTTAAATCCCTGTAGTTTTTCTGTGACTATTAGTTAGTGTATTTACTTGACTACATTTTGTACTTTGAGAAAATAAAATATATAGTATGGCATAGATGTAGCGTAGCATAGTTTTAAATAATTTGTAAGAATTACAAGTTAAATTTTTCGGTTTTCAATTCGGAAACGTCTGTAACAAGTGTAACTCGATATCGTCCAGATATATTATTGAAATGTGTTTAAAACGAAATATCAACACACATTAAATATATTTTAATAGTGAACATATTTATTTACGTATATCACTGAATCACAGAAAAGTTGAAAGTTCTGTGGATTTGCCCATATAAATTTCAACAAAGCGGTTTGAAAGAAATGTAAACAAATAATTGTAGTTGATTATATAAATACAAAAAAAAAATCCATTTACATAAAAATAAATGACGCAATTCAGATATTTACAATATTTTTATACGAAATGTTTAATTTTATCGGCTACTTTGAATTTTCCAGAACTGATGATGAATTCGACAGCATCAAATTCCAAAATCCTTAAATATTGAATATTATAAATTTTTCTTGAAATTTAAACGATATTGTCCGCCATTTTGAATCTTCAAAACCATTAATGGATTCGTATTCAGCGACGTCGGAAATCCTTTTTACCAGTGTAAAAATGCATTGTCCAGAAAACTTCGTGGCATAATGGGTTAAATGGAATGCGATAGTGTCCATATCATAAGGAAAACTGGATAAATGGATAAATGCTACTTTATCACATGCGCGGTTGCGATCGAAGTCCGATTATCACAGCAACTTAATCAAAATTAGATGCAGTAGAGCAATTTCACGCAATCGAATTATTGTGGTAATGTATTGACCAACACTAAAACTTCAATCAATTGGAATAACTGATAAAGAGTAGCTTTAAACTGATCGTTCTTAGCGTTACCCAACTTTCATAGTAAATTATTTAAAAATTATGCTCTTAGGTAAGTTATGTAACTAATCCATTCAAAATACATTAAGGAAGTAAACATTGAAAAAAATCTTTATTAACATATTGACTTACCATCCGAAAATAACCATTTTCTTATGAAATTATAATTTGTTACAAGTGGGAGACAATCTTGAGGACAAGATATGTCCGATAGCGTTGCAGTCGTAGTAAGAATCACCTTTGTCTCATGAATAATAAAATCAAGACCGTTCTTATCAGAACAGGCACACACAACCTAGTTATCAGGACTTGTAAGCACTATAGTGTAAATAATTTCAGAAATTTCAAATTCAATGAAGTGGTGTCATGAATGTAAAATGTATAAAACTAAATAAAGTTTTGACAAATGATATGTAATTGTTAAACAGGAAAAGCTGAGGCCTGAGATGTTCCTTCAGCACTCCAACAAACTCTCTATACCTATCGTATTTCTAAACCAGTTCATTTTAACATATGAAATAGAATGTTTTAATGGTTTAAGAAGAGGAGTAAAATAAGAACATCGAACAACAAAAAGACTTCAAAGGTTGTAAGACATCTCAAAAATTTATCAGAAAGAGCTCTTAAAGCGATCTTTAAAGAGACTTCCGATTATCCGTTGATTTTAAAAGTTTTTTAAGACTTCTCAAATATGAGACCTTGGAAACTCAATATAAAATAAATAATATAAGTGAAAAGCAAATATCATAGAGTTAGTAATTCTATTTTTGTATCTTATTAATTTTCAATTTATATCATGTTTATGCTGATATTTTGGTACCATTTATATAGTTATATACTAGACCCGAAGCGAAATGAACTTCATACAATAATGATACAAAATTGTGATTTCACTTGCTAAATATCATAAAAACACTTATTCTTTTATTATAGATATATTGTTCACCGATCTACAAATGATGTAAATTTCACTTTTGGATTCAATAGCTATCTAGTGTCTTTAGAAGAAACGCAGATCTCAATTCTGAGAATACCTTTATTCAAAGAAAGATGGTAAAAAACGAGACAGATTTAAGACCTCAAAAATAAGACTTCTTCGACATTACTATTTTAAGAAGTCCTATGCAAGACTTTCTGAGATCTTTTAGAGGTCGTTTTATAGATTATCATAATTAAGACGTCTTTATGAGGTCTTTTTGGAAATATCTTTGTACTGAACTTCAGACGACCTCTTTATGTGCTCAATGGTATGTGCTCAATGGGTTACCAAAGCCTTATGCAAAGTCTTCTAGTTTAACTATACCTTTGACATAATTGGAAAACATTAATTACAATGAGGACAAAAATCTGATATGAAGTGAATTTAAAACTTTATAACGTTGAACAAATGTAAGTTTTTGTATTCAATGTTTTCTAAACAGATGCTTAGTTGCAGGTTGTCAACAGCTGATTCGAAATTGTTGGTAAGTAATTCCCATTGCACAATGAGAGAAATTACTAATACTTAATGTAAGTTAATTGCAAGGCTCTTACAATAACTATTAAGTATAAAGTAATAACAGTAACTGTAAAGTCCAAAACGACAAGTATCTTTGAGATGAAAATACCAGCACTTTCATTCATATCAGCAATGCATAGAGAGAAAGAAAATAGTTAATGGAATCATTTTATAATAATAAAACGCTGTAACACAAAAAGTAGTTAAATTAACTAATTCCCTAGTAAATGGAACAATCAAATTGTATACCATTTACTATTTTACGGTATTTAAATCAATCGTAAATAACATCAAATATCAACTATTATAAACTTTCATGTTGTTAATTTTACTATTTACATATGTTAACATCGTTTCTTCGATATCTTCATAGTTCCATTAACTTTTTTCTCTCTGTGTGTTATTATATATTAACTCATATATTTTAACATTCAATGAGCATTCCTTAATAAATCATTTGATATTTAAAATTCTGATATTAACTATTAACATAACAAATTTAACCAAATTACAGTAACTTCAGGATAAAGAACCTTACCTTATGATCAAAATATAAATTCTGTTAGCTGTACTATGAAGCTTTTACATTAACTGTATACAAACATTTCTTTCAGTGTGCTTATAATTAGCATTATTTTTCTCTAGGGTCGGTGATCTAGGAATGTTGTTGCAGGACCACTTTGATGGGAAGGGGTCTTCCACGCACTCTTACTATTCAGAAAAATGTTTATATTTATTTCGTTAACTTAATTTTTGGATTTATAGTTTCTTCTGTCTTCATATTTGAGACATTCAGTTGATATGTCTCGGTGTGATTAAATAGTATTTAAATTGAAGGTGAAAAGCCAATCGAATTTTGTTTATTTCGAATATTGATTTCTTTTTTGAATCGGTATATTAAAACAAGAATAAACTTTTGCTTCTGAAATTTCTAGTACAGCTAGGTCTTCTTACGTAATTCGATATGCTAAATCGAATAGCATAGCGAAAATTGATGCTAGATGTGGAAAAATTGTGAAAACCCCATCAAAATTATGGTTGTTTGGATTCTTCTCATTTATTTGCAAAAATATTGAAAAATTCGACAATTTTATATTTTATACACGCATTGTATAGGCGTGATAGAAACTGAGAAAATAGTAATTTATTTGTATCATTTTTATAGGTGTTCAACCATAAAAAAAACATTTTTTTTCTACAGAAATTGGCGAAAATACGATTTACTAGGTGAAAAATGTAAAAATTCATAAAAATGATGATTTTTCATAACTTTATCCGTTTATTGCGTTAAATCTTGAAGCTCCGAGAAATGCACTAAATATAAAATATGTATTCTAGACAGACCTGCAACTTTTATTGCAAACATTTTTCAACATTTCAAATTTTATTATAAATAAATAAGACAACCTACAAAAAATCATAATTTTGATCCATTTTTCACTAGTTTAGCCATGTAGATTGCATCTGCGCTAATTTTTACTACGATATTGGAATCCAGTTCGCCAAGGCAACGAAGGATACCATGTATGTAATAAAAATGGGTAACATTCCTGATATATTTTTGATCGTTATTATATATTACACATATAACAATTCATAACATTTTTCTTAGTTTCTATCACCTTCACATAAATGCACTGAACATAAAATGTGTATTATGCGGCGATTTACAACTTTTAGGAAAAATAATTATTTTTATAGATTTTTCATGACTTTTCACTGATATTCGTGTTTAACGCATCGAATTACATAAAAATACATTTGGTGTACTGGTATATTTTTCAAAACAGAAATCAATATAGGATGAAAATGGCTCCAGTGATTTTTTAAAGTTTTGCATAGAGATAGTCTACAAGTTTCCTCGAATCGAATAAAAACGAAAATTTCATGTGCTTTGATTTAAATACCATTCAAGCACACTGTGATGTGCTCCATTGTTTCAGTTTTTTTATATAAATATTGGTCTGTGCTTTTGTCCACACCAATCTTATGTTTTCAGCTTTGCAACCACATTCCCTCAGTATCCGACTTTAAGACAATGTATGAGAATCATTATGATGATTGAAGTCCCACCAAGAAAGCCGTATTCATGGTGCATGGAGAAAAGTTTGGGCTCACTAGATGTGCAGTGCTCAAACTTTGAATTATTTTTTATGTAGTTTTTAATTAAGTATAAATGCTTGTAGATTATTAGCTTTAATTCACGCCCCAAAAACGGAACAACGAAAATCTTCGTTTCAAATGTGGTAGATGTAATTCAGTGACATGAACGTATTTGTGAACACTAGTTTATTTCATAATAAGTATATTAAGAAAACCGTACTCTATTCGAAAAGTTGTTTATTTGTATTGTTGGAGAATAATTAATCATTTTAGTAAATTGTCGGGTAAGTTTTATTTTTGTATTATTTTTTTTCGTATAAATTTTCCAATAATTTTAAGATAAAAAAATAGCAAATATAGTCATAAATCGCAAGTATAGATATAAATCACTTTCGGCCTGTTTTAGTGATGCAAATTACCGGACATTCAATCTGTAATCGTTAAAATAGTAAATCTATTGAAATGTTCAGTTGTTTGAAACCCTATAGTCTCTCTCAGCAGTAGGTGGGGTTGTGCTATAGACACAATGTTTTCTGTTTTCTTTATTATTGAGTATATGATATTTGTAATCATAAAAGAACGTAAGGAAATGAAAAAAATTGATTCTCAAGAAAATGCCTGTTTAAATAATTGGACAAGAGTCAGAAAGTCATTGCATGAACCGTTTAAGTGTGCCCTTAATTATATATGGTTTAGAGCATCACAGAAATGTTCATGTCACATAAAACTAGTTCCATTTTCTTTCTCTGTTTTTTTAACAAAATTGCAAAATATATTTCATTTTCTCAAAAACCGGTTAATCATCTTCCTGGTTTTATTTGATTGCTCTGTAGCTAAAATGCTGACTTCGTTAAGCTGGTATATTTATTTTCGCTAGCTTCAATGATCGTTTAACCTCGTTTTTAATCTTCTTTCTGTCTGACCAATGTCAAATTTATCACAATGAAGGAATTAAACAAACTACACGTTTGTTTTTTAATAATGGTAGCTTATCTTTATATGGTCTAATGTTTCATAACTTTGTTTAGACAGGTTTTTATACGAGTCTTGTATTTTCATTTAAAATTTTTTTTTTATTTTTTCAATGGTACCTTTAATACACAGATCAATGTTCAGATGTGCCATCACTAGCACACACTTCCAATGGTACCTTTAATATATCTTATTGAAGAGGTACTTAGGATTTTTTTGAGTATTTTTTGAAACTGTTTTGAGTACCTGTAATGAATTGTAATAATTGTGCATTTTTTTGGAAATACATCCTTTTATTAATTGTAATGGAAATCCATTTTCCATTGAAGTTTTCTTAGCAATGTTTAAATTTTTTTCTAACTTCAGACAAAAATTTTACAGCTCTATCTACAAGCCCGTTAATCGTGGTAATTTTGCATTGCACTAGGTGGTTTGATGAAAAAAATGTCTCTTTATGGGCCCTGCCAGCATCGATAAATCCGTTGTCTTTTCTCATAATAACCATGTATAAAAATAGAATTTTATTATTTCTTTCTAGTTCTTGTATGAAAGAAATCCTATTGTCCTTTGATTTTTTAAAGCCAATTAAAAGTATTGAGAATATTATCTTCTTCTCCAATAGTGTAGGCTAATAAAATATCATCTACATGTCAAATGTAAAAAGGTAGTTAAAGCTCACTGTTAGTTTCGCACTTAGTATTTATTCTATAAACTCCTTGACGGTATTCGAAACAAATGGAGACAAGGGAGATCCTATAGGAGCCTCATATATTTATTTGCAATATTGACATTTGAAGCAAAACATAGTAGTGCCTAAAACAAGCTTAAAGCCACTTTTAAATTCATTTTTAGGTATTTCATACCAAAAAAATGATTATTTATACGTGTGTGATATTGCCGATGATGGGGAACAGCAGTCGATGGGGAATGCTAATATTGAGAGGAGCCTAGCACCTAATAGTAGGGATAAAATTATTTGCAAGGTTTATATTGGGAGGACCTGTATTTTTGTTTAGATGTGCAATTTTCAAGCTAATATAAAGTGGAACCTTATTTCAAATCGGCTACTGCAGATCTGATGCCAGCTTTATTATCATTTACAAATTCAATAATGAAACAACGATATCCATGAAAGTAATATATAATATTCATCTCGAACGTCTAGCAATTAATTAAACGTAAACGTACCCAAAACATATGGAAAACAGTTGATAAGTATCGACAACACAAGAGGGAATTGGGCGAATATGTTATCAACGGTGGCGATAGTGATGACAGAATGTCGAATATACGATGCGTGAAGGATGTAAAAATTACGAAGAGGTTATGTCAACGAATTAGTCGATATTGAGGATGTCGACGTCGATTGTTTTGTTATGATTTGGAAGAGGTTATGTTAACGAGTTTCGGTTAGTCGATGACGAGGATTGCATGGGTGAAAATGTTACACTTTTAACTTCTATGTATTTCCGGTTAATTGCTTTATAAATACGAGAATATATGCTAAATTAGTACAAACTATTTTTTGTATGTATACAGGGTGACCCATTTTAAGTGTCCACTCTATAAATATCTTGAAAATAATGCACTGCAGAAAAAAATGTTACGGGAATTTTTTCCCGGCTATTGAATGCCGACCTTTATTCTACCTTGGTCATGACCTTGAAAGTCATATCAAGGTCAAATTAATTTTTTAAAATTGTAGTACCCATTATTTATTGCGGATTTGGAAATAGCGAAAAATTTCACGTAAGACATAATCTTGACCATGTCCTGGACAACGATCATCAAGATAACTCCAAGGTCAATGTTGTTTTTTAACGGGAACTCTTTTTTTATCGTGGATTTTGAAAGAGATTCACGATCAAGTATGAATATGACCATATCTTGATCCACGACCTTCAAAGCGATTCCAATATCACTGTAACATTTGGCTTTTGTTTTCGCATAACGTAAGTTAGTTGCCATTCATGAACAGGTTAAAATACTAAGAGAAGTACATAATCAGCTGATTGCAATCTTTGACAGCGAATCAGGTAAGAAAACGCGATTATAATTAGAAAATGTCGTTCATATCTCACTATTTTAAAACTATCATTCCTAACCTTAATCCGAGTGTGTTTATGTTTCATGTAATATTTGTAAATTCCTAAAAATCTAGTATTAATTGTACTAGAAAATATCATGCATGTCCCATTTTCCTATTATATTAACTAATATGTGAATTAGGACTAAAATAAGTTGTGAATACTCATGTTAACGTATTAACCGGATTAACAATATAAATTGTTATTCAAAAGTTGTTTCTTACTATATGTGTACAAGCATTATGAAGTAAAAAGCAAAATGTGCAGCGAAATTATATATTTTGTATACTTTTGTCAGAGTAAACAACAGTGTTTCCTTACTAACCTTATATTTAACACTTCCTGTATTATTTCCCACGTGCTTGTTTTTTTCCTTAACATTTATGTTTAGATGGTCTAAACACAGATCAAAACAAAAAGAAACGCCCGAAAGAGTAAGAAATGCAAAAAGAAATATGTAATCCTCCATGTTCTTTATAATGCAATGTAAGTTCATTTTTTTTTGTAATAAATCGGTTTTAATTAAACAAAATTATTAACTTATTTTATGTTTTGACAACGGATTCACAATCAGGGACCACAACAACACATTAATACTGAATGTGCACTAAATAAATCAAGTTTTCGTATTTTGATCCGCCATTTTGAGTTTTATAATCAGCTATCGTAAATTTTGTTCAAGAGCATTTTGGATAAGTTGGATACAATTAAATGTTGGTATCTCAGTTATATAATAATCATATTATCATTCGTGTCCCTCATTTGGAATCATACCCAGAAAAAAAACAGTTCCTTTACAAAAAAAAAAACTTTACCGATTTTGCATTTCGTTCCCAAAAAAAGTGATGTGAATTCATACTAGCATGTACATATTTGAGCTTCGAAAAAGTTCTTGTATGATCGAAAAACTAGAATCGGATATTCACCACCTAGCGGCAGTTGCATGAAACTTCATAGAATCATAAACTCATACAGATATCAAGTTGTACAATAGTCTTATAAATGTTTTAACAACTTAAATATTCGCAACCAACCTTTGAGGAATCGTGTAAATGTTTATAAAAGTTAAATAGTGTATTACAATGCAATAAATGTACATGAAGTTTTAAAAACGTTTTAATGACTTGAAGTACATATTACAAGATAAATAACATTCTTGGAGTTGTAAAAACGTTTCTACATCCAGAAAAAGTTGTATAAGCTGCTAAAACTTTTTAGTTGTACAATTTTCAATAATGGTTGTATTAAAAACTTTTTTAGCAGTTTTAGCATTCGTAATAAATTGCCATATAGCAAATCGCCCATTCATCACCCTACGGAAGTTTAGTGTTATGATTTAATATTAAACCTTTACTTTTTTATTTTTAAAACCATAAAATAAAATTTTAAATTAAAATGACTTGACATTGACTAAAGTTGGCTCACTTCATCAATCTAGAAAGGCATGAGAATGAAACAATTGTAAGGAATAATCACCGGTGACATTCGCCTTCCGTCAACTACATGAACCTTCGACTTAAAAGGACTAAATCAGATTTGCCGCAAAGCATGTGCGACTTGACATGCCTGCGAACTCAAGACAGCTGTGGACTCCTTCATTGGACCTTAACGCAGCTTTAAATGACTATTGTTAAGTTTTACTAGGCAGGTAGCTAGGGTTTGTGGGGTTTGTGTGAATATTTCTGGCACCTTCTACTTTTTCTTAAAATCTGTTTCAGCGAATCTCCAAAATGTTTGGAAAAGAACATTTGTATTTTTACAACCCCATTGTCAATACGACGACATAGATTGGATGTCGGACATAATTGCCGCCATTTTTAAATGTTCAGATATTTTTTAATGTTTGGCGTTTTTGTTTAAAATATGAATAATAAAAATACTGAAGATATTATTAAATCCAGTTTTGTCTGCCCTTCCTTAGAAAAGAACCCAGCAATCGAATTTTGATAGAGTTGAATAGAATTGGATTCAATTATTAAATTCTGAATCCATACTTTGGTCAATGGTGAATCCATTTTAATACGTAAATACAATTCTATTCGTTCATACGAATAAAAAGTTACTTTCTGAATTCATATTAATCCAAAAAAGTTTTCTTTTTAAAAATTAAATCTCAAATACATCCGTATTCAACATTACGGATTCAAAACTATCCAAGTGTATCCATTTCAATCCAAAAAAAGTTTCCTATTTAAAAACGAAACATTGAATGCATCCGTATTCAACATTACGGATTCAAAACTATCCCAAGTGTATTCATTTCAATCCAAAAAAAGTTTCCTATTTAAAAACGAAACATTGAATGCATCCGTATTCAACATTAAGGATTCAAAAGTAGCCAAGTATATTCATTTCAATGCAAAAAAAGTTTTCTATCAAAAACGAAACTTTGAATACATCTATATTCAATATTACGGATTCAAAACTACCTAAGCATATTCATTTCAATGCAAGAAAAGTTTTCTTTCAAAAACTAAACTTTATATACATCTGTATTCAATATTAGGGACTCGAAACTATCCAAGTATATTCATTTCAATCCAAAAAAAGTTTCCTTCTTCAAAACAAAATATTGAATGCCTCCGTATTCAACGTTACGGATTCAAAACTATCTAAGCATATTCATTTCAATGCAAAAAAAGTTTTCTTTCAAAAAATAAACTTTGAATAAATCTGTATTCAATATTACGGATTCAAAACTATCTAATTGTGTTCATAAAATTGAATACAGATGGATTACTTTTTCTGAAATTTAATCCGGCAAATTACGCTTCCGATTGTATCCGAAAATTGAATACAGATAAATTCCTTACTTCGGAATTCAATCCATTTGAATACATATTTACGGAATCAAAGTATGAATTCAAAATGATTTGGAATTTTCAATCCAATCCTATCCAATCTCGATTGCTGGGAAGAGAACGTTAAGTGTTTTTTGCCCAAATTCACTCTTTGTTAACTCTTTTAGCACGCTTCTCCGATTTAACGCTTTTTGAACTCCTTTGGAACTATTACAGTCACTCTTAAGCAACGCTCCAATTTTTACCAGGACTGTAATGCCATTTTATTATTGAGAATATTTGTATATATTTCAGTAATTACATTTAACGTATATTTCTTGTCTTCTAAGGATGATTTAATCCATAAGAAGAATGGAGACAGATGCGATGAAAAAATGTATACTAAGATTACTTAACCCTTAGTGCCGACGACTATTTTAAAGCCTTTTCCTCCCACTAGCTGGGTCAAATATATCCTACCGCTTGAAAATGCTTACAGTTGTGCAATTTATAAAGTACAATTTGAATTTTCTCTGGGTCGAAACCGACCCTGTAGTCGGGATTAAGGATTAAATAAAAACGACTTTCAATTAATTGATACATTTTTAATTAGTAATTACACGTGATTAAATACTTCTTCTGATATGGAAGTGCAGGTGTTATCTTTATCTAATCCTGTTCAGTAGCCTTATGAAAACTCTCGTTTTTGTATAATGGTTTCCTCAATTCGTGGCACGCGTGCCTAAAGAAACATTTCCCAAGAGCAAGTAAGAGCTAAAAAGAGCGAGAAATAGGGAGAGGAACAGAGAGGGAGGATAAAATAAGCCGTGATCTTGAAGTGATTGTCAAATTCAATACTTTCAGGCGCTACATGTTGCATGGACAGAAATAAAAAAAGAAACTAGGCCGTCACCACGTGACGTCACCTTAGGTTCAAAGATTACAAGTTTCCGTTTTCCTAACATCGTCTCGAGACCGTAAATCCACCTACGACGGTGTTCGACGAAATGTATTCTAAACGAGTTTATTTTATGAGCAAATAATAATAATCATATCGATGAGTCGGGTCGATTCTTTACGAGTCGAATGTCAAAACGACACGATTTAATTGTGGTTCTAAACGTGCTTAATCGACTCTTACCATATAAACAAATAAGGCGCATATGTATATTCGATTAGATGACTGCACAACGTTCAATAGAGATGAAGAAAGAGAAAATAAGGTAGGGAGAAGAGAATGAAAAGGACAGAGAAAGAAGAAAAAAACGAGAGAGCAAGGTCCAGCTCGGTGGGCTTCACTTTTTCGAGTCATGAATCATCCGTCCCTTTTCACGTTCCAAAACTCCAATTCACCTAATGTATTATATACGTTTCAATAAACAGACAGAATCTCTTAGTGTTCTCTCCGTTCCCAAAGTCCTGCTATGATTTCAATAAAACCTGAAACCAATTAATAGATCTTATTCAAAACAGCATAAACATAAAATTTAACGCAATCTGCGTCACAAAGTAATTTATATACATATTCAGTTGAATATAAATTTCGCATCAAACTTAGGAACGCCATAAAAATCTATAAAAACGCAAATCTCCCTTTTTTGGCATTCATCTTGATTCTTGCGCTGTAAAAAGCTTATGGAAGGAAAATTACAGGTCAGAAAAATCTGTGGAAAGGTTTTCCTAATCCCAACGACAAATTCCTATAAAAGTAATCACGTTTTTTGTTAGTATAGGTTAATAACAAACAATGCATCTGGCGTCGCCAGGCTTAGATCTATGCAAGTTTCGACTCGAGCCGACAAACATAACGCCGTAACTATAATGGCTCTTTGTTATCAGTAAATTTCTTAATCCAACAAGATTTGGATTGTGGATTACGTCAAAAGCTTCGTCTCGTACCGCTTCAATCCTAGAATTTTAATTGGTAGGGATTTAAATGTTGTGTTATGCAATTTATATTTCCTGTTCGGCCTTTCCTTTTTTTTTTATCTAACAAATAAGAAATTATTCAGAAGAATTGAAAATGTTATTTGTGAATCTTGAGTCTATACTAATTATAATTATTGACTAAATGCACTGTAAATACTTAAGAATGCTTCAAAGACTTCTGGAAGTCTTTAGAAGGATTTAGAACTATAAGCGATAAATCTGCCAAAAAGGTTAAGAACAATTCGTAAAGTAAAGCCTGCTCGAAAGTATTTACAAGAAAAATTTTCAGTTAGAAATTTAAGTATCGGGAAATGATCACTAAAATCAACAAGTAGGTTTGAACGCCATAAAATGCATTCGTTTCTAGCGGTTCCGAATAATTCGTCGTTTTCTATTACAAAATTCAGCACCATATAAAAATTATTATATTGTTTTGTTTTGAACAATTTCCCTTTTTAAATTAATTTTTTGACAAATCCATGGTCTAAACGATTTCCTCAGTATTGTTTACATTTTTATTTTGAGTTATAATTCTATTTCATTGATGGGAATATCGTAATTTTTCATTTGTTTACATTCCGTTTTCGGTTTCGGACATTCTTATTTGGACATAGAATGGAATTAATTACAATTATAACGGACAATAAATGGAAATTCATTATATGTAATTCAAGAAATGTAACAATTTTAAATTAATGCCAGTGCAATTATTGAATTGCAAAATTCTAATTGATTTGTTTAATTAACCTTCAATCATTATTAAACTGTTTTCTCGAGTAAAAAAGTAGTTGTTATACATTTTTTATTAAATTTTATTTAAAAATCCAGAAAATTGAAATTGATTGGTTCGTGCGATTTCTATTTTAACAATTTTTAATAATTTTGCATTGTTGTAAGCATTTTCATTCTGTTCTTTGCACAAAAATTGAGTGACAAATGGTTTTAAGTTATGTCGACTTGAAGAGATGACAATTCGTTTTTCTAATTTTATATTATTCAAAGCAGTACATATATGTATATCAGAATTTTAAACTAAGATAGGAAAATTCGATCCAATAAATGAGGAATTATTCGGAATTATTATAAATGATTGAATCTTGTTTGTTGACCAGGATTAATAATTCCCCATGTTTTATAATTTTTAAGTATGTTTTCCTTTTCAATAATTATTTATAGTTTTCTGAATTCCTCTTAAAACGTTCGCATTCATTCATCCAGAAAAATTTAAATTCTAAACTTTTATATAAACTTTTAGTAAATAAAAATTGATTGAAATGTATTGAAAATAAATTCTATTTCTGAAACTTCTCCAATTTTCTCTGTTCCGAATTATTTTGAATCTGTGTAAATGTGTTGAACATTTCTTTCTCAAACATTCCATCAAACAAAGAATTATTCAGAATAATTGAAAAGTATTCATTTTTGAACTTTGAATTCTATTTGTTGACCTTTGTGAATATTTCCCTATTGTTAATCGATCTCAATCCTCTTCCAAGAATTGAATAGCTTGTTGTTAAATACTTTCTCAATAACAAAACATACCGAGTCAATACTTCACTATCCCGAAAGCATTGGCATGCTTATTTAGAAACCTTTTTAATGCTTTCTATATTTACCAATATTTATTTAAAAAGTAACAAAGGGGATTCAGAAGTATTAACAAGTTTTAATGCTTCTCAATCATTCTTCGTTTACTGGGATAACTGAATACTTAAACAATCTAAATCACGTTGAATTTATTCGAATACTTCTCAAAGTATTCAAATCTAGAATGTTTAATTTTTTTTTAATTATTACAATTGCAAATAATTAACAAATGTTCTGTGCAGTAAACGAAAAATGATTAAAAATAATACAAAAAGATTTATTTGATCAGCTGCTTAATCCAAGATCTGGACTTCTTCTATCCCTGTCCATCCAAAAATAATATTTTTATATTTTAGATTCTTCTTTATCCTTGAACTGCGATTCCTAAAGTATAATTTGAATTATTATTAATCAAATAATGCATACGCATTATTGAATCTATCAAGTGGTATTGAAATGTCGATTTAATATTTTTCAATACTAATATATGAATAATAAAAAGTATAGATTTTGTTTTTCTTTTCAAAAAAGAAAAAAAGTTTTTCGATTTTTAAAATCTCTCCAATTGTGCAAAATTCTTAAAACGAGATTATTACTGGTTCTACTTTAAAAATATTTAATTTAGGTATTGCAGAATATCTCCAATAATCAACTCCTCAAGGAATAAATAAATAATTATCTAAAATAACAACCGATGTTCTCTATCAATTCCTTATATACAATCCAATATTTCCTACTTAAAAACTAATATAAATTAATCACAGTTAAAACATAAAAGACAATTACGTCATGTAATATAAAAGATTATAAAAGAAGAAAGCTGAGATTTCGTTTTATACTTTTAATTCAATTAAAATCATGCTAAAAGAACATTTTCAATTCCTCGCATCTTAAAATAGAAACAAAGAACTTGATACAGAAAGATTAAGAGGTATTAGAAATGTTTTATTCTTCTTAATCATTTTTCGTTTACTGGGATTCAGAAACGGAATTTAAGTATTCCGTAGAATTCAAAATTTTTATACTTGTCAATCATTTAATGAGAATTAATGAAAGCAGCCGTAAATTATTAATTTTGCTATTATAGTTGTCCAATACTTTTGAATTCATTTAAATACTTCGAGATCAAACATTCCCAGTAATTCAAAAAAGGATAAAAATGCATTCAAAATTAAACCCATCCCAGTACTATCGAATTCCATTTCCGTCCTTCAGAATTTATTTTTTATTCAATCCAACAAACAAATTTTGAATTATTCTGAATTCATACTTTTCAAATCATCACCCGAATCAGCAAATAAAAATTCGCGAAAGACTCATTTGTAAGGATTATCATAAATTAAAAATGGAGAATTGTAGTACTCTGAGAAGTTTTTGAATGAATTTCGTCAGATTCATTAAGTATACAAATTAAGGAAATCTGAGCGTTAATGATAGGACTCTTCGCAGTAAGGTTTTGCAGCATTCATCATTATATGTTTAAAACAAAAGAAAAATGATAAGGAATTGCACTCGGATGTGGATGATAGTATAAATAAATATGAAGTTTTTTCATATAAAAAACAGCAATGCTGGACGAAATAATGTTCGTTCAACGCCATGCAACATTGATAACGTTTTTCATATAAAAAAAAAACAATAACATTTATCACTTTCAAGAAAACAAGTATGCAAACATAAAATAAGAAAATAAGCAACCTGTAGAATTTTGCGTATGTAAATTAATTGATGAAAAATATTTTTTTCGATTGAAAACATGTGAGCTTTCTATTTGCAAAAAATTAAGTAAAACGCAAATAACCGTCATAAAATTAAGTTTTAACTGCTAACTAAGGTTTGTCCGTAAAACATATGGCTCGCCGTTTTGACACACATATGTATTTTTTTACTCGTGTAATTAACCCCTTAACGCCGGGAAATACACTTTCTGCATTTCAATTTCAATCAAGTATTTCGTATGAAAATCGAAGTTCGACAAAATTGAAAGGTATGTATCTTAGTACAATTTGATGTAAAAGCATCTAGATTAATTTCTCGACCCATTATAAATGAACTAATTATCGTAAAAAATTCTTCTTGATATATGCCGGTCATATGTAATACTACAAATTTAACAAAATGAAAGAAGCTAATATATTCATTCGGTTTTCGATGGAAAACACGTGTTATGAGAAAAACTTTTTTTGTAAGAGGCTAGTATTTGTATAATCGCCCCAGAATCCAGATTTCAACGGACTGTATATGTTCTTTAAAATTTACTTGACTATATATGGATTCTGTCTCTAGCGATAATTAAATGAACTATTGCCTATTGTAAAAATGTCAAAAAACCCAAAAAATGGGAAATTCTTTTTCGGATAACTTATTTTATCATCGAAAGAGTATTTTATTATAGTATTAAGATGTGTTTTTTAAATATTAAGCAAATAACATCGTGGTTTAAAAATGGCGACGACAGTAAGTAATGTCTTTTTAACAGTTTTTTTACAAAAATTTCTAAAAGTAAAAATGTCTTAGAATGTGTCAAAGAATAAGCCCAAATTTTGTCAGAATCTATCGATTTAATTTTTTTTCGAGATTCTGGAAAAACGATACTTTGGACAATTTTTTAGTATTCTTTGACCAACTCTAAGATATTCTTGTCCTAAGGAAATTTTTTTCTAAAGTCTAGCTTTAGAGACAAAAAATTATTATTCTTCAAATTTAGAAAGGATTCATAACTTTTTTTCTCAAAATAAACTTTGGAGAAATTCTCCTTAGAACAAAAATATCTTAGAATTGGTCAAAGATTTCTCTCAAATTTTTTTAGATTTAAATTACTTTTTTTCAAGGTTTCGTAATAACACAAAAAATCCACATCAGCTATTTATTGAAAATGTATTCTTAAATGTAATTTATATTTTTTTTAAGATTTCATTATTGATAGATTCCATTTTATTGCAGGTCTATCTTCTTTATTTTTTTGTATAAAAAGAAATTAAATTTCTATTTTTATCTTTTTGTTCGTTTACATTTCAAAATTGTATCCAATTTTTTTATATTATTAAATATTAAGTTTGGACCGAAACCGAACTGTAATATGAAATTAATGCATTTTAACCTTTTTTTAATTTTTTTTTTCAAATTTCCAGCGATCGAAAAAGAACAAGAATTATAATTAAGAGTAATTGAGATCACAATTGTTTTTGTGATTATCAATACAATTTTTTGTGTTTGAGTAGTTTTTCATTAATTATTTGGCGATTTTATAGGTTTTCATGTTTTTTTTTAACGAAAAATACCAAACTTTTTAAAACCATCAGTCATCATAAAGTACACACATTGAACACCTTTCATATTTTTTTTTATGACCAATATTGTGGCGAAGTGAATCATCTGAAACAAAGAATGTCCACGTTTTACTTAAATAACAATATAAACTAGTGAAAGATTTTTAAAAATATAAAATGTTGATAAAATGATGCACCGTCAAAGTTAATGTGTTTTTTAAATATTAAACAAAATAACATTGTGGTTTAAAAATGGCGAGTAAAGTAAGTAATTTTTGTTTAAAAGTTTTTTCACGAAAAAATCGTTAAAAAAAATGTCTAAGAATAAAAATGTCTTGGAATATTTTTCGTTAAAAAAATTTTGTTAAATGGTTAAATTTTGAAAAAGGAATTTGTAAATGCAGTGGCCATTTTGAATTTGATATCGAAAATTTCAAATATATACTAGTATATCTTTTAAGTACAACTGTCGAGTGTAACTTTGCGATATATTTTGGCTAATTTAAAGTAAGATATTGTATCGAAAACTCGATATTTGTAAAACAATTTGTCCTAAACCCTGCAAAACGCAAAAGTAACAGTTATGTAACAACTATGTAACATTTATGCAACAATGTAACTTTTATGTGAATATTACTTTTACTTTCTGTTTTTGCAGGTAAAAAATCATGTTTTTCTACTATATATGTCAAAATTAGATATAAATTTCAATTTTTTTTAATTTTCTGACTACCATTCGAAAGAATGGACTTGACAATGGTAGGATCTGATGGTTTTTATTTTTTTCGAAATTTATTTCATATTGATAATAAGCGTTGAAGTTGCAGTAAACTTTCTGTGCATTTGGGCGTTAATGGGTTAAAACAAAAATATCTTTGAATATGTTTGAATAATTGTAAGAATGGTTCGATTTCACAAAAGAACTGTAATTTTTTAGGAAAAAAATGTGTTTTCGAAAACAAAACACGATTAAACATTTGGCCAGAAAGCAATATTTATTTCTTAAAGGACCTTTTCAATGGATTTTGGCTCGAATTTAAAAAAAAACGGTAATTTTTTTGGGTAAAAAATGTTTTTTCGACAACAAAACACGATTAAACATTTGGCCCCCAAAAACGATGTTTATTTCTTAAAAATGTATACTGTTTCAATGGATTTTGGTTCGATTTTCACAAAAAAACGGTAATCTTTTGGGTAAAAAATGTTTTCAGAATGTATTGATATAATTTCGGATTTGTCGAAATTTTGAAAAACGATAATTCGAATAATTTTTAAGTATTTTTTGGCCAATTCTAAGATATTCTTAGAATTTAGAAGGGATTCATTTTTTTTCTCAAAGTAAAATTTTGGTTGAATTTTCATAAGAAACCGGCAATCGTTTGGATAAAAAAATGTTTTTTCGACAACAAAACACGATGAAACATTTGGCCAAAGTAACTATATTAATTTCTTAAAAATGTAGACCTTTTCAATGGGTTTTGGTTCGATTTTCACAAAAAACTGTAATTTTTTGAATAAAAAATGTTTTTTTGTCAACAAAACACGATTAAACATTTTCCAAAAAGCAATATTTATTTCTTAAAAGACCTTTTCCATGAATTTTGGTTCGATTTCCAAAAAAAAAACGGTAATTTTGTAGAAAAAAAATGTGTTCTCGACAACAAAACACGATTAAACATTTGGCCAAAAAGCGATATTAATTTCTTAAAAATGTAGACCTTTTCAATGAATTTTGGTTTGATTTTCACCAAAAAAACGGTAATTTTTTAAGTGAAAAATGTTTTTTCGACAACAAAACACGATTAAACATTTGGCCAAAAAAGCGATATTTATTTCTTAAAAATGTAGACTATTTCAATGGATTTTGGTTCGATTTTCACAAAAAAACGGTAATCTTTTGGGTAAAAAATGTTTTCACTATGTATTGATATAATTTCGGATTTGTCGAAATTTTAAAAAACGATAATTCGAATAATTTTTAAGTATTCTTTGGCCAATTCTAAGAAAGGAATTTAAAAAGGATTTATTTTTTTTTCTCAAAGTACAATTTTGGTTGAATTTTCATAAAAAACCGGCAATCGTTTGGGTAAAAAATGTTTTTTCGACAACAAAACACGATTAAACATTTGGTCAAAAAGCAATATTTATTTCTTAAAAGACCGTTTCAAAATGGCGGTGTCAAAAAAGTCCTCGGGAAAGTTAGAACCCAAAAAGAATTTTCATGTTAAATTGGCGCGCATTTTTCCCGAAAGGTGATTCTTGGAGGAAATAAAGAGGTGGAATTTAGCGAAACGGATCATTATACTCGTGTACCGAGGCGTGAAAAAAAAAAGTGGCGTATTTGTTTTTAACGCCCGTCTCGCGTCGTCGTTTACATTGAACGTCTCGCATATCATCGGCAGGGTTTGCGTGTGTTTGGCCGCAACCTTTTAATCGAACCAGTCACTTACATGTGCATACATATATATATATATATATATATATATATATATATAGAAACCCTCTTGTTTGGCCCTACCGGAAAATTCCGGAAGCCTGGAAAAAATGTCGAAAAGCGAAGGCGAAAGTTTTTCACCCCTGGCATGGGGCTTGGAAAGAGCATAGAAAATTTCAAGAGCGTGTAAATTCTGGGCGTCCCTGCGTTGTCTTATGGTAGTCACTCCTGTAAGAGAGAATCGAGCCGATGGCCGATGGGTAACGGGGGTCCGGGTTGGGGGGGAAAAACGACGACGTCGCGCCTCCGAAAGTAGGGGGGGGGGGACAAAACGGTGCGAGAAAGCTATGAAAAAGGTTGGTAAGTTGAAGAAAGACAAAGTTAGTCGAGCTTTAAGACGAGGGGGACGAAGACGGAGTGTGAAAAACGGAAAAAGGGTCGCGAGAGGTAGGAGAGGGGGTAGAGAGACGAAACGCCGGAGCGACCGATGACGTTCCTGAACGCCGTGAAACGCGCGGACACGAAACGCACCCCCACGCAGAGGAAAAACGAAACAAATTGCAGTACAAGATGGCGGCGTTTGGGTGTTGTGGGTGCTGATGTTCGGAAGGAGGTTCGTTTTTTTCGATTTCTGTCGCGATTAATTTGTTTCCGCGAGGCCCCGGGGCTACCGACGGGCCGCTACGAGGCGTCCGTACCCGCATCCGCGTGCCGCGCGACGTCGACGACGGGCCCCGGTTTCGCTCCGAAAACAATGCCGCGGAGGCATCGCTGAAACGGCACCAAGCAGGAAGCTCACTGGTAAGAGATCAAAAATCTTCCTTTATGCTGCAAGCGGACTGCCCAGTCCGAGCTTTTCTACTCTTTTTTGATTTTTTCCGCAAGTTTCGCTGCGAGATTGCATGGGTGCTAAGGGTAAAAACGGGGCAATTAAAAAGTAAGCTAAGGAAGGCCCGCCACGGAGTGTCTCCCCGCAGTTGACAGATTCGACGCGCGGTTACATATATATATATAGATAGATATAGACATATATATATATATATATACATACGTGGACTCCGAAAATTCATCGGGGAAGACCACGAAATTAGGCGCGTCGCCCTGGACTCCTGGGGGACACGACGGTGCGTTCGCCAACGGTCTCGAGCGTTTCGAGGAAGAAAGTGCTCTCTGCTTCAAAAACCTTCGAGGCCCCATGATCGTATATATATTCGTCACAAGACCATGTGTCTACGTTGTTTACAGCATTCGCCGTGACTTAAGACCACTTTAAATTATACGTTTCTCTCGATAATCCACAGTTGAAGCAAGGTGTCACAATGTTTCGTTCCAGCACCGACTCGTATTTGTCATTGCCAAGACCTAGCGAGGAGCTAGAGAAGCAATGACAAATGTCGACCGGTGCACTCGCGAGAGAACTTAAACTGATAGCGCATGCAAACAAGTGATTCGATTGTAAAATCGAATGTTTCCAAAAAGATACTCTAAGATTAACTGATCGGTTCAGGGGGTGGATGATTGGAATTTACGAAAAGTGCAAGATCCAAGCCAATCGAAACGCTGGAGAAAGACGGTGGAGCTTCGGAAGAGGGGGAGATGTCTGCCGGCACCCAGGGCGAGATTCGGGTTGGTCCATCGCACCAGGTTTGCCATATTCCTTGAAAACCCTCTTTTGCCACATATGCTAAATGCAGCACGACGTACCTTTACTCGAGGCTTGTTTTCTTTTCCTTTTTAAAACTTTTTCTTTCTACGTCTATTACTTTTTTCTTTTTTTGTGCATTTTTACGCGACGAGCTCAAGACGGAGCGTTGTGCGACAATATGTTTTGGGCCTGCGTGCGTGAATTATGTAAGTGAACATGTATATTGAATTTTACCTTTGATATTTCTCGGTAGATTGTTGCCAAATATTGAATGTTGACGATATTGAAAACTTATGTTCTTCTTTGCCTATATTATTAGTTGTAGTATTTTTAAAGCTAATTTGCTTATTACAAATGGTTAAAGCAGTTCCAGTACAATAGTTCTTTACAGCTATGCAATATTTCATATCTACAGTGATGCTTGTTACAGGGATTCTAGATTCTTTCTTAAATCTATATTGTAACTTCAATTTAAGAAACTAGAATCCATTAGAAATATCTTTTGCTTTTATCGTTTGTATCCCTGCATTTTGTACCTTAGATTTGTATCCTATTCACTTATTAAATATGTAGAAAAGATTTACTCGAAACAGTCATTGACGTCAAAAATTTACACTGATCTGTATTTAATTAACTCGCATCAAATTCACATGACACTGTAGCTAGCAGCAGATTCGCAGCAGCGGATTCGAAAAAACTATGGTTTTCAGCCATTAAAATTGCCAAAAACAGATTATTCGTATAAAATTTGTCTAAAGATGTTTAAATGCAAGTAATTTTTAATAAGAAATTATCCATTTTTTATAGTTTTCTTGAATCCGCTGCTGCGAATCTGCTGCTAGCTTCAGCGTCATCAAATTCACACCAGACTAAGGTCAGAATTCTTATACGCTTCTTAAGGTTTAAGTAACGATTATTGTTATGCGAAAGCATAGCAGCGAGCGTTGCTTCTATCTTGAGGAATGTATTGAATTTAAACCGCACACCACAGTTACACTAACCTACATATATGTGTTCTGCAAGAATCTATGGTGGTTTTCAGTCACGGTGAAATTAATGTAATTTTGTGCATAATTAAATATTTAACAATGTAAAAAGTCAATTATAAGATCAATCAAGAGAAAAATCAGTTCTATAACTCAGCTTGAGACAGTCTCTAAGAGTACAGTGAAACAAATCCAATAAATTACAGTAGGACCTCTCTTATTCTAATTGTCCAGCCTCTCTTATTCTAATTGTTCCCCCATAAGTCTTTTCCTACTATCACACGAAAAGTCAATGAAAAATATTGTCCACGAATCACAAGCTCGCAAGCAAAGTAAGTGGGGGTAAGGGGAAAATTAGAATAAGAGAGGTCGATGCCATCTTGAAAACTTGACTAATTAGAATAAGAGAGGTCCTACTGTATTAACAAACAAGCGCAAGTTCGACAACTTTTTTTTTTTATCTTTTATTTTATTTTTTTACACTCGGCTTGTAATGAAGCTCTGTTCGGAGCTTTACGAAATCTTAAAGAAGTTGATTCACTTTGCACTGATAGATTGAGCGTATAAATTGGAAGGCGAGAAAGCACAAGGGGTATCGTTAAAATTTCAAGGCTAACTTTCTGATTTGCAAAATTGATAAACAAGCCAGAGTGTAGGTATTGACTAACTCGCTTTGGCAGTGGTGCTAACTGCGCAAATTCCCAAATTTTGGGTACAGGATCTGGTTTCTTGCCAGGCCCGATTGCCTGAGTATCGGCCAGGTATACCACCGGGGGAGCTGCTTCCTGATCCAGAGTTTTCCAAGGAACGAGAGGAGCTAAGATGGATTCCCGCAATGACTCTCGATGGAGATCTCGTGATGTACCTCAGGGCAGCTCGATCCATGGCTGCGTTTGCTGGGATGTGTGACGGAGGATCACCTGATGATGGTTGCGTGGCAGCATCGAGAGACGATACGACCATCAATGCTTTGGACACCCTTCACGACTCTGGATATGACCCAGGAAGAGCGTTGCAAGCTCTCGTCAAGTGTCCCGTGCCGAAAGGCATCGATAAAAAATGGTCTGAAGAAGAAACTGTAAGTAAAATAATCAATTTATCAACATTCAAATTTATGTACAAAGAAATTACTCTGTGGAAACGAATATCCAAATTAATTGTAAGGAAATATTTAACAAATATTTAATCGCAGCGTTATCGACGACAAAAATTAGTACAAGATGTTTACAATGAGTAAAAGCAAATATTTATATGTAAGCCCCCAACTATTTACTCTACAGTAAAATATTTAATGTTGTACTTCATGTCTTTAATAACTTTTATCGTAATGTCTCTTTTATTCAATTTAAAAGAAATAAAAGGATTGTATATTACTTCTTATTGTTATTGTATATGTGTGGTTCCTTCTACCGTAAATTAAAATATATAATGTAACTAAGTCTGTCTTTTTTGAAAAAATAAAAAAATACATTTTATTTTTTCAAAACAGACCAACATAATTACATTATATATTATTGTTATTGTATACATTACATATATTTTATGATTACTACATTTACCATAAAGTTATATGTAAATTGTCTAATAAATTAATTTCTCGTAAATGTATTTTTTCATGTAAAATACAGTTACATTATTTATTACAAAACGAACAGATAACACACTAACATTTATATCAGTACATATATTATTATAAATGTAGAAAAAACTTAGTACATTTTATAGTCTGCATATTCAAAATTAATTTTTAATGATTTTAATGTTATAAAAAGAAATTTATTCTGATCAAGATTTTCAAAATTTGTATGTTAGCGTCTATTAGTTTTAAATATCATTAATCTAACAATTAAATGTGCCAATGAACATAATATGTTCTTAAGGAATAAATAAGAAACTATCACGTATTCATTAGTAGAATCTTTAACAAAATTACAGTAATTATTTCGAAAGCTCAAGTTCACAATTTAATGTACAATTAATTTATGTGTGTAACAGCCACAATCATTCCCTGCCTAAAAAATGTGGAAATAATTAGACACAACCTAATAGAAACAGATCAAAAACAGGATAACAATACTTCATTCTAGATAAAAATGGATTAAATGTCTTTATTCCTATCCTGATTTCGATCTGATATTTACAATTTTATGCAGGGTTTATAAACAAGTTTACTTCTGTTAAACAAACATTGTTTACATATTTTTATTATACACAGCTAAAATTATTTCTCAGTATTGGATTTTACATATTTACAATTCCGTATCTTTTTTTGGGGGATTTTTCACCTTTCTTTCACAGCATATAGACGAATGGAAAATCTAAACGTAGAAAGTAAATACATTTTTTTCAAAAAGACTTACACACCAACATAATTACATTATATATTTTAATCTATTTCCGAAGAAACCACACATATAAAATCTGATAGAGAACTGTCCCGAAGAAGGTTTTTGTTCTGATGGAACAGTATTACATTTCTATAGTTAGGATATAGTTAGGATAATTAGGATAAAGTAGTCTTTAAGTTATATACTCGATTGAATACTTATTATATCTTTACACCTATTTTATATCATTGTATATTTTTATATATTGTTAATTTTCATGTTACATTTTGTATTTTGATATGTTTATATTTTTACATTTTTATATTTTATATTTCTATTTAAATCATTTCTCCACAGACAAGTTCAATATAGAACTTACATGGGACATTTTCCAAATTGTAGTCTGTACCGTCTCAAAAATTGCAAATTTGAACTTAATAACGGTGATGAATGTATACATATAACGAACTATATACAAATGTATAGACCAAATATATAAATATGATCATATAAATATGTCATAAAGAAATGAATAAATTACAAATTACAAATTACAAATAATACAGCTACAGCCCCGGTAGAATTTTCTTACAGTATGGAAAGAAATTTGTAGCGAATATATCATGGGTACTTTTCGTAGTATTCATTTGTGATACTCAGTCTTTTTTCAAGAGATCCACTGGAAAATATAGGATCTGAAGTAAATAAAAAATGCAGTATTGTAGAAAAACATTACAAACCTATTGTTTGCTATGATCAATCGAAATTTGTTAAAATAATAGATAGATATTTATTCCTGCTCAACCAATACAGAACTTCGATTATACAAGAGGAGTTTACACTGTTACAAAGTTATTAATTGCATTTATATTTGTTTTCACTACATATCATTATTTTATCCTTACATTCTATTGTTTTATTATTGATTATTACGAAATTAGAGTTACAAGTTCATGTTTTGGAAGTTCTGAACATTCAATTGAACAAAATTATTATTAATTACTTTACGTATCAAATAATTTATTCTTATAAAAATATCTTTTTAATTTACTATTTTGATTTCAGCTACAAAAGTAACACTTGAAAAAAAAATGTATAAGAAAAAATATTTCGTTCATTTGAACGTTCAGAACTTGAGGTACATTACAAGTTATTTAATACAATGTATACAAAGTTAACAATTTTCCTTGCTTGCGTTTCATTTAATTTTTCAACATTTTTAAAAATTCATTCCTTTGTTCTCAGGGGATATTATTCCGGGGGTTAATTATTTTCCGTGGTCATCATTTATTTTAAAGTTAATTAGTGTATGGTATAAATCATTTTTTTCTTTACACGTTTCATAATATATTTTACTGAAGAGTATTTATTGTTTTTTGTTATTATTTTTGTTACATATTCATTCAAAAATACAATTTAGGCTATAATTCGCTTATGATACATTGATATTCTAAGGTCTAAGTAATGTTTTTTTATATTCGATCTGATAATAATGTGGAAAGACTGAAGGTGACATCGATTTTAAAAAACTCTTTTCATCTTCTATTATAATAAATCTTCTATTATAATGTATCTTCCTTTACCTTAAAAAGAAGAACAACTGATTTTAAAGACGGTCAATTAATTATTCATCTCCAAACTCTCTTTATCTTTATAAATTCAATGCTTTCTTAGCTTACAGTTTACAAATTTGTTAGAATAATAACATGCAGTCGCAGTAATCTCATACGGTCTTTTTTGACGAAGGTGACCCATTGTATAAACATACGATAGTTCTCTCCATGTGATGCAATAATTGTCAAGTCAAATATGTTCTGTAATGTTTGAAATTGATATCGAAAGCAATATTGTTTGTTAAAAAGTTACAAACTAATGAATACCATGTCTTTGAAAAGTTTTATTTATTAAGAAATTTATATTTCTTTAGGAAGATTTTTGTTCTAAATTTTATTCCACAGGTTTCAGGGTCACGAGTAAAAAAATGTACTCTTTGTTTAATTTTTTTTCTTTATTTTCTGTTGTCAAAACAGTAAAGATCACTATTTATTTTTAAAAATCTCATATCATCTCAAGAGTATTTGGAAATTATTAAATCATTGTTTCAAACTGACCTCCAGAATAAAGGTCAAGTTTTTTTAGTAAAATCATTAAGTTTTATATCTTGAAAATATGTATAAACCTTAATTAATACATTATTACTAATTGGAAATTGTGGGGAATAAATGCTCAATATTTTCAATATCATTAGTAAAGTAAACAATGCAGTTTGGTTCACTCAAAACCAGAATTAATATTTTAACATGTATTTTTAATGCATTTTCGAAAAGTTTTTTTGACTGCTTGTAAAAAAAACTTTAAAGAGGGCCAACATTATGGCTAAAAGTAAAGTAAAGTCTTCTAATGTTAAGACTCGTATCAATATTTTTAAATATCATAGAATAGGATATATCAAAAAGAAATAAATTGAGTAGTAAGTAGTCATTGATTACTAATTAATTAGTAATAACGTACTAATATATAAATAGTAGCTGGACTATTAATAAGCATGTTACTAAAGGAATTTAGATTAATTTGTGTATGAATGACTGAGATTTAGTAAAAATTTTTACTAATTGATTTATTTTTTGTTCACTGATTAAATTTTATGAAGTAATAAAATAACATTTTTAATCACTACTTCAGTAATAAGTCCATAAGTATGAAAAGTATGTACTTGAAGTTTGAATTTTTTGAGTCTAATGAAAATCATTTTTTTTATTTTTAGTTTTTTAGGCTTATTACTGATAAAATTAATGTAATAATAAATCAAGTAATCTATAAATTATTAGAAAGAAATAAGATTAAAAAATGTTTTTTTAATGTTTGTTGGACTTTAATGAACCAAACTTCAAGTACATGTAAAAATTAATATTTTACAGTCTAGTTTATATTAATGAAATCTAAAATAAATAGTTGTTAGAAAAATAAACTTTTTAAACTATATAAAATATATTAGTTTATAAGAATTAATATTTAATAACAGCATAAATAAAATGATTGTTAAGTTTAAGTAGTTATAGTTAATTTCATTTTATGTTAATAATGATATTATTGGCTGTTGATCAATGTTTTGGGCTAATCAGGGCCGCTGTGATGTTATTGTTTTATTTTCCAGAAACGCTTTGTCAAGGGACTACGTCAATTTGGGAAAAACTTTTCTCGTATTAAAAAGGATCTCTTGCCACACAAAGATACGGTACTTTAAAACATTTATATACATATCTCACTTGAAGTATTTTTACACGTTATTGCCTTCTATAAAGTCCCCTATTCCTGTAGCAGCCCCTATTACCGCCGAAAGCAACACAATAGTCCCCAAAATTCATCAAATCAAATTATCGATTACCGACGTGTTCTTATTGTCTGTGCTTTAGGTGTAAAGTGACTTCTGCGTAATCCTAAGATTGATTTACCATCCGATTCCCTCGGGTTAACTTTCAATTTTCCCGAACGCGCGAATGAAAAGATTAGTGTCATGATTAATATTAAAATCCAAATTCACGCTTATCACGAGCCTTAATATTCCTTTGTTCGCGCTTAAATTCGTTCGATCCTTAAAAATATTCAAGAATTGAACAAATTAAACTAATTCAAGTCTATACAATTTATTAAAAAAAGGAATTAACAATTTTATAGTCAATGATAACATTGTTTAAATAATTGTTTATTTATTGCAATTACGGTTTATTACGTTGCCAAAATTCCGTTGGCTTACGTTTTTTTTTCGATAGGAAGAAACAAGATTGTTGCTAGGTATGTACTTTGCAGCAGGTCAGGTTTCCTAAAGAATTCAGATTCAGGAGTACACAAAAAAATCAATAGTATACTCAGCGACCTTTAACACGAACGGACATTTGGGACACATCTGTTTTCTTCTTGGTGTTCCAGGACAATTCGAAGGGGCAGCATCGCTTTTTAAAATATTCATATATTTCTTATTACCCTGAAGCAGATTATAATTAATTGCTTATTTTGATTAGTCGTTGTCTTAACAAAAAAACAATCTTAAAAAAATCCGGTAATCTTAGCATTTTTTATTTTATTTTCATTTAAATAATTTACGTGTTCAAAAAAAAAATAACGCGGACAAATAATTAATATTTTTTATTATATATTTGTACAAAAATACTCCGCGTGAGGCCATTTTTAAATAGGTAGGATGACGCAAACATGTATTCATAGACAGGGAAACAGATGTTCTGATCTGATTGAGAAAAATCATATTCCACGCCTAAAATGTACATTTGATGATTAATATGACGTAATGGAAACTTCAAAGTTATCTCTTGAAAAATCGTAGATATTTTATGTGTAATGAAGCGTTTTGAGAAACGTAAATAGCGTAATTAAATAAATTATTTGTATGTTAATGAATATAATGATACTCGCTTTAACAAACGAGTCGTACATTTTTGTACTAATTGGAAAATTTACCTCGAAATATTTGAAAAACGTTAGAAATATAAAATCTTGTTAAGAATCTATTACTGAAGATGTTCAGGTTTTCCCCACTAAAAAATAACCCCCAAAATAAACCGGCTTCCTAATAGATTTACTAAGCACTTAAACAAGCAATGAATGTATACATTTGTATCGTTTAATTCATATGGTTTGCTCAAACGACCAAATTATGTGGTAGGTAGGTTAGCTTAGTAACAGCAACGGCATGAAGGGGAAGTTAATCAGTCGGAAACATGACATTTCTCCCTTAACTTAATAGTAAATAACATTTCAAGACAATCATATTTAATATTACTTATATTTATAGTAGTAGAGAGTAAAATATGTTTTAAAACTCGCAAAGAAAATTATTAAAAATTATCGAAAAAATCGTATTATGAACAATGGACGTTTCAAAAAATTTCAAATGTTTATCGCCATTTAAATTAAAAAAACCAATAAAGTTTAGAGTAAAGTTAAATATTATTGTCTACCACCCCCTATTTTAACTCCTTTGTTCTTTTGGTCTGTTTGCATCGCATTTTTATAAATATTTGGTGTAGGAAGCTGTACAAAATAGTTTTACTAACTTAGTGCCCCGCATACAAAAGATCAAAAATATTTCTGGCTGTTTGTCATTTTCGGTATCCTCAGAACAAAATGACCCACCTGAACTTGCCGAAAAATGCACAAAGCACAGTTGGATATGAGCGGAAGTCAGCGTGACGGAAATTTATTACCTAATAGTTAAGGAAGGATTAGCATTGTTAAAATTGTAACTGCCATTAGACACGCGTTTCAACTTATTCTACTTTAGGTAAATTGAAAAGGATTGACAAATGTAACTTCGAATTCTACTTAAATCCTTCCTGAATTGAGATTCAGGCACGTTTGTGTACTTAAATACTGATTAAATGTGTAACTTTTATGCAACAACTTTAAAAAAGAATTGTGTAAAATATTTCAATCGTGAATTGTGATGAATTATGAACCACAAATATTTTAATTTGTTCATTTTTAATTTGATATTAGAAGCAATTTAGGAAACTGTTCAAAAATTCTCCTTGTTTTTATGAAATTGATGTATGTTTTCAATAATTTAAGACAATGCTGAATTTAATTCCATTTTGTATCAATTTTGAATCTTATAATTTATAAGTTTTATGGATTTTTAATTTTTACATTTGTATAATTCTATTGTTTAACCAATTTTCGTGTCATTTTATTTTAAAATGACTGAGCAAAAACATTTTGAAAATTCAAATTTGTTCTTGAATAAAGCATTTACTTTTTAAGAATTAAGTCAGATTTATTAAAAAGAAAGATGTTAAAACAAAAAGAATATTTTCTCAATTTAAATAAATCTTTCACTTGCGACTATTCAAATAAATTTTTGTTGCTTTAACTTCTCTATTTTGTTACTATTTATGAGAACTGGATTGTGCTTCTATTCATTTATTATTTGCAGAAAGAACAAAAATAGGGATAACAACTTAATGTTTTACTCAAAGTATTAAATTTATATCCCTATTTTTGTTCTTTCTGCAATTAATTTTTTTAAAGCGAAGAAAAATAATCAAAAAATGCTATATGATGTTAAAATTTTGAAAAATTATTATTTTAACGGAAGAGTAGCTTAAATATCACTCCTAGAAAGGTATAGAACAATAAATAAAATTTTTCTTGTTGACTGTAAATGAATTGCAGCTGACATAAAACGCTAATATAAAATTTACTCTTTCGTCGGAAAAATTCGATTTTTCTAGAAGAATTCCGCTGGGAAAATCATAGTTTGAGTAACAGGTCAAAAAGAGACCGGAATTCCTTTCCAAGAATTCTAAAATTTCCCTTTTTGTCAGCTGGTGTTTATGACGAATATTTTCTCACTTTCTTCCCAGAAAAAATTTTCTTTAGATAACCAGGTGCAAATATTTAATAAGGAATTATAAATTGTTTTGTTTAATAATTGATTAAAAATGTGGTATTTTTGTTATTCTTGTCTAAGATAACTTTTTAATCATTTTGCTTTTGATATAATTTACACTTATTACACTGTTTTTGTACGAAAGATAGAAATTCCATTTTGTAATTGTTTAAAAAATATATTAATTCAAAGAAAAACTTCTGAATCGGAAGAAAGTAGTATTAATAATTCAATAATGCCGTAGATAAAATCGATTAAATTATTATTTTTACATTTCGAAATAAAAATCCGTAAGTTATAATTCCGCAGTTTTAATCGGAAGTTTTAATTAGTAACTCACTAAAACTCCGTACTTTAACCATTTCGATGTTACTAACAGAAACTAAGGAGAGTATAATACGTCTATATTTGGCTAATAGAACCCTTTATTATTATTTTTTAATAGTATCTTTCATCCTTCATTAAATAAATATGAAAAACTTTCAGTAATCTCACTAATACAAGTCTTCCATCCCATTTTTGATCTAGTAATTCTACTGGAAAAGAAGATCAGAAAATATAATTTATTCGTATCTATTGAACATTATAATTTACTATTTTTAATAAGTTTCTTCTACAAGATTTCGTTTTTAACATGCCTATTCGCTTTTAAACTGCAGACTGTTTCTAAACAAATATTTATTTAAATTTGTTTTTGTGCAACCTGAGGAATTCATTTGTTCGCGTAAAGAATCACACGGGCTATTTACAAACTGAGTAAGGTTACCAAGTAGAACAATTACTTTATATGCGTGTTAAATTCTTAACAAGCGTGAAAATGCCTCATACAGACGTAACCAACAAATTCTAACCGAATCGATAAAATTCAAGAAGACAAAAAAGATCCTCAGTTTAAAAAAGCATGAAGATAAAATTTATACAAATAATTTTTAGGTCAAAAACATCCATAAAATAGAAATCAAGATAAAAATTTTGTATTTACGTCATTGGTCAGTTAAAACCAAAAGGTTAGCAAATTATATATGAAAATAATAATTTTTATGTCCTATTTAGTGTAACCAGTAATGTTTTTTGGTCTACTTTACTTTGTTTATATACAGAACTTTTTGCTTAACGATACGATAATCTACGACTCCATCCTTAATTGTATCTTAAATAAAAAAAGTAGTGATTAGAATTGTTTAAAAAAACATTACGTGTAGTTTAGATCGAAATTGTGTTGAAATGTGTACACCATAAATCTACAAAATACTAACTAGATTAGAACGAAATATTACTAAACCTAGTAAAAAGAGTAGTTTAAAAATAAAGCATTTTTATTGCTTTCCTGGAAATGCTAGATAAAAAAATCCAGAACGCTCATTTCACATAGGTATACTTCGTAATTATACACACGTAACTTATACTTGCACGCATTATGTTTTTAAATGTTTCTTTTTTATGCGTAAAAAAAAAGAACGGACATTAAATGTTTGACTGTTGTGATTTGATGTACTTTATAACTAGCACCTGTTAATTGAAGAATCATAAAAAATGTTGAACAATAAATTAATCGTATAGTGGTTTCTCAAGCCTTTTATTTTCGTTACGTAATGACTATCAATTACGTAATCTAACGCGACTAGCGATACCATTGAAATATTTATGCATGTTTTATTTTTTAACTTTAGATAGAATAGTTATGTTTCCTGAACAGAACAAGCTTTTTAAAATGTGTCATTAACATTCGATTAATAAATGCGAAAGTGATATTTTAATACAATTTGTTGTCTATTTAAAAACGATAAAAAATGATTTTTTGTATTTTTGTAAAGTCATTAAAACTTTTATATAATGTAACGGAACTTTTAAATCTTATTAGTTACTACAAGAGTGATTAACTAATTATCCACCTAATATAGATTTCCTCATAATAAAAAACTCATCAATTAAAACATCAAACAAATCGTGTTAAAATAGAATTACTATGATAGTTTCAACTTGTGACTAACTGTTTAAAACTAAGGCAAGTTCAGCATAGTTTCAGATATAACTATTGTATAATAACTGAAATAATAGTTTTTCATAGCGGGAAAATAGAAAATTAAATAGAAAATGGAATTTTAACGTAAACAAAGGCAACTTGACTCGGTTTGGATATCTGTTTGAATATTTTAAAGTTCCATAACATTTTAGTTAATATGAAAGAATCTTTTTTGTTTAAATCTTGTTTGTCTAAATTTTACATTTTTTTAAAGCCTCTTCGTTGGGTTGTCAAGAATTTATGGTTTTTTTGTCGAAAAAATATTCGATATTTAGTTGATATTTTCTAGTTAGTAATATTAAAAAATTTTAATTGTCAAGTAATGATTTCTTTTACAAAATTAAACAATTTGAACGTTTTGTTATAAAACATATATACACGGGAACAGGATTCTCTATGACTATATTATTCCATTTTATGCAATTCATACTACATGTCAAGTACAGTTAATTGTTAGACAAAATTGGATTTCTTTTCTATGAAATATTTGCCATTTTAATTTCGTAAAAGTAAGCTACGAGTTGGAATACAAACATAAAAAAAAAGTTTTTATTTGATAAAACTCATTGGCTATAAGTTTTCTTTAATTTAATTTCAAATAATTAATTTTTGATAAACAATAAATACACACTAAAAAAATAAAGATGGGATATTTTAACGCGATTAGGACAATTGTAGACGAATGAGAATAAACGTAGAATTTTTTTCGTCATCATTGTTGATAGTTAAAAATTATTTGAAAATTAATAATGCTATTTATAATGCATAATGCAGACTTTAATACTTTCATAAAGCTTAGATTTAAAATATTGAATGTGATATATTCTATTTATTAAACATTTTTTGTTTTTTAAATAACTTTGATGAATAATGTATGTAATCAAATATGATTGTTGGAGAATAATTGATATGTTTCATTATTATATTAGTAAATCACTTCAATGTTCACGTTCAAGTATAAACTTATATCACTAACATTTTTGACACTGCATTTTGCATTGTTTCGTAGTTATTTTCATTACTTATTATTTCATTCGCGCTTCATTTCCTTTGTTCCAATTCATAATGCGTTAGTCACAATATTAAAGTATGTCAGAAGTTTTAGTTGAAATTAGATACTGAAATTTATTGTATTAAGTACACTAAGATATACGCAAAATTTATAAATATTACTAGAGATACAAAGTTTTTGGTAATATGTATTTAATTATTGCATTGTTATATACTTAAATATTTGACTTCCACATATTTAACCGAGATAAACTTACGAAATATAATGTAATATTTGACAAGTTCCTACAAAATAACAATGATAACTAGTAGTTTTTGTTTAAATAATTTCTTAAGATTAGGAATTAAAGATTAAATATCACTAGATCGGTTTTTGATCAAAGATCCACATATTTTTTTATTCTGCGTATATTTTTCTAAGACGGTTCTCAAGTTCTCTACCGATAAAGTATGCGTTTACGCTAAAAATCGTGTTTCAATATTACTAATCAATTTTCAAAATTCGGGCGATGTAAAAACAATTGTAATTACTAAATGCACGAAGTAAAATAGTTAGTTACACTAACTACGTAACAGTAGGAAGAAGAACAATATTAAATGCAACAACAAAACTAGTAAATCCAAAGAAAAGTTCTAGCAAGGAAAACTAGTAAGAATTCCAACTAAGCTGAAATAGTAAGGTTAATTAGAAAATGTAACTAAAACATGTTTACTACTTTTTGTAGTTGGACCAAATACTTTTTTCGTTGTGCTAACAAAGAAATTAATTAAGAATTCACAAAGAAATTGTATAGATTTGAGAATTTCAGAAAATATAACTGTAATTTCAACTTCTGAAGCGATAAAATATCATATTTTGTAAAAACAAGGTCACGGTATATCGGCGATCCGATTATTGATCTTTTCTATAATATTTTAAAATGAAAAACATGAGTGCCGCGTAACTGAGAATAACTGAAAAATCACTTATTTATGGGAGTGCAAATATTTTGTAGAGTACATGATTGTTAACGTATAATAAGTACTTTTTTAATTGTTCTAAATACATAGAATAAAATATTCCAATTCGATTGAATTAAACATGGATAAAAACTAACGCTTTATTTATTATTATTTACACGCGAAAATCGAGATGGATAATAATAATAATTTATTTCATTTGTTTTGTTTTTATTATTAACAAATCTACTACGTATTATTTTATTCTTTTTATAACGATATTTGTAATCGTGAGATATTTGTTAATATTTTTTTTCATCTTATAATGTCTGATAAGCCTTTTATTAATTTTATATTAATATATAGGTAGCTTATTTATAAAAAGTATATAATCGCCAAAAACTCTCGTGTAATTACAATTTATTTAAAGAATATAACAAAAAATATTCCTTAGGACATCTGTAGTTACTAGTTTTGAGACGCTTGAACTGTAAACTATTTAATTTGATTCATTTAATACATTCTTTGTAATTTAATCATATTTTTACATTTAGAAACTTTTTATTCGTTAGTTTACCTCTGTTTAAAAGTTTTTCGTGTTTCTTACATCCTAATTGGTTTCCTACATAGCCAAGACATTTGTATAATAAATTTAATACACAATGCATATTAACGTACTTCAGTTAATTAATTATAACCTGTAATAGACAAAAAAAAAATAAGCGTTTTTGAGAAAAGAAACCGTTTATAGGAAATAATCCTGTACAAACGTATACTCACTTTTGAGTCGCTGATCACAAATTTTAACTAAAAATTAAAAAATTAAAATGGCGGGTTCAATATCTCGCAAGAAAAAGTTAAATTCAAATTCAACTGTATCAATTAGTCTAGGATAAACAATCGGTCACTTTATAATATTCCATCCTAGAATGTCAGAGATTACAATCAGAAAAACCTGAACCTGAACATTTTTTCCGAAAAAAATCAAAACTAATTGTTATAAACAAATTGTTATGAACAATTGTTATAAGCAATCGACCACTTGTATTCCACCCTACAATGTTAGATTCAGAAGCTAAAAATATAAGAAAGAAAAGAAGAAAAGTTTGAGCCTAGGAGGGTTAAAAGAAACCATCGGTATTGGTGTGGCCGTGTGTAAAAAATGGGGAAAAACGATTTTTTTTTAAACTTGGGAATTTTTATCTCGAAAAGTTGTCCTACGTGAAAGTTACTAAGGACTTTGTTTGGTTCAAAATTACCCGAAACACATGAATTTTTTTTTTGTGGAGCAAAAAGAACAAAATTATTAAATTAAGATTGAGACTAAATCATAGGAGATTTAAATCTCTTTACTCTTTTCTTAATTATGTAATTAGTCTGAATCTTAATTAATACTAGCGGTCAAGAAAAAAACTACCTAAATCAGGATGACTACAATTCCTGTTTTACCTCAAATTATTAAATTGTTTACAAAAATTATTCTAAACAATTAGCCGACCACTTTTGAGCATATACACCCAAGAAATTCGTATTCAGCGGCCAAAAATACATCAAAAGAACACTGTTTCAAGTGGGGACATATAAAAGATTAAATTTGATTTTTATTACTTGGGGTTTTTGATGTCGCTGGTTGTGAAGCTGACCTTAATTGCTCGAAATTCAAAATGGCGAACACAATACGGCGGACGCGTACACTAAAGTTTTAAATTTCACAAATGTTATCAAAATTTATCGCAAAATTGTAAAGTGTCTTGTGATTTTATCTCGCATCGCATAATTTCCGACAAAAAAATGTCTAACCTTCCATGATTTTCATCTTGCGATGATATTATGGACATTTCGGAGTTTTTTTAGGAAACCGTCCGGTTTAGACAAAAATCATTATGATCATATTGCGTAGAATGCGATAATAGTTTTCTCATTTGTGAAATTAAACCATTTCAAGATAGTGTCCGCCGTTTTGATTGTTCATTATAAATTTCGAAAATATGATCAGACCTCGAAAACTTCTCAACAACGAATGTCGAATGAATTGCCATAAAATAAGCCTCAAAGGGTTAAATACGTCATTGCAATGTAAATGTTCAAAAATAATATTATTTAGTGTAATTAGGTCTAACAATTATTATTAGAATACGGAAATTATCGTTGAAGTGATAAATCGTCTTCAATATCGTTGAATAGGTAACAATTATTACAGCTTTTAATATTTTTTAAACAAGCTGGTATTATTAACAAGTTTCGTTAATTTGTTGACAAATTTGGTAAAGTTCTGAAAATTAATATCGCGATAAATAACTATAGTAATTGGTTTTCAAAGTCGACGATTTTAAAGTATAAAGTATAGTTAAATGGTCATTGACACCACAATACTAATGTGCAAGTAATTAAGAACATTTTTTTTAAGTTATCAATTTTCCACGAAGTTAACAAAAAATCGAAAAGATTTGCCCAATAATTTACTCTCGAACAAAATCCCACAAGGAAAATTAGCGATTAGTTAATGTCAATGGCACAATTCGAAGCTGATAATTTTTTAATGACGAATAGAATCTTTTTTATTGTGAAATAATACTTTCATGTGAATACCTAATCTCATCATGATTCATTCATAACCTTAAATTAGTTATATACAATGGGTTTTAATTGTTTTTTTTTCACGATTTAATAAACGTGTATATCGGAGTAAATAAAACGATCCTCCAATGCCTAATTCCAAAGTTGTTTATTCCTAATGATAAATATAATACCCACTAATTCACAACGATTTACATCACGTTGTTTAGCCGTTAGTACATATTTTGCCATTGTCCGATTCTTACCGTGGGAAGTAAACGCTATTCGGAGAATCATTTTTGTACTATGTTTTAGTACTTTTTAAATTTTGTTTGTATTTTTTTCATTTTTTAACGATTTTTTTTTATTCTTTCATTTTAGTGACATTTTTTATATTGGATTTTTCTAAGCAATGACAACGGCGAATCAAGTCAATAGTAATATGTTAAATCTATGTAACTTTATGGAAAGATTTGAAGCGTACCTTGCAAACATTGTTATTACATTCTGAACAATAAGATGTTCGTTTTTCACGCTTGTCACCAGAACATTATAGTTTTGACTCTTCATTTTTAATAATGTGGATATTCAAAGGTTTTTTAGACTTTCTTTCGCGATATTTCGTGATATCTTAGCGATATCTAAAACCCTATTATACCAAATTTCAAATGATTATCTTAAAAAACAGCTTCAATAATGAATTCTTTTTAAAAAATCCTGTTTTTTTCATGTTTGTTTATTTGTAAATCATAAATAATAAACAATCATATCGTAATAACTGTTTTTATACATTCTTCTATCACTACAGTAATAGAAAATATCAAAAATACCGATCTAAATGCGTTAACTGGTATTTAAATTAGCGAATATCAAAGAAATCGTGGTGGTAACGTGGGTTACCACCATGCTTCTAAGGGTTAACGTTGACGTAACTCAGCACCTTATTTTCTCCTCTCCCTGTCGAAGGCAATAACGAACGACGAATTTTGTATTTCTTTATTAAATGACTGTATTTAAATATTTCAGCCCGAGTTGGTGGAGTATTATTATCTGTGGAAGAAGACGCCTGGTGCGAACAACAATCGTCCACATCGCCGACGTAGACAAGGTTCTCTACGTCGAATCCGGAATACCCGAAATTCGCGGGCAGGTACTCCCAAGGAGGAAATCCCAACACCTCCTGAAGAAGCAACGCCGCCAGTTAGTTCGAATAGTCAAGGAGCCGCGGAAGAGCAACCCGTTCCTAAACTCGAACCCCCGGCGCCAGCTGGCACCCCAGTCGCCGCAAATCCTACGGTCGGCGGCGAAGTTAGTTCTGTGACGGAGGACGACATTTCCGAAGAGGATAGTGATTCTCGCGAAGCTAACACGAACGGGGTGGCCCAGACTTGCCATCATTGTTTTTCGACCAGTTCGAAAGATTACCAAGTTACCGGCCGACGAAAATTGCTCTTATGTGCGGAATGCAGAGCACATCTGAAGAAAACGGGCGAGCTTCCTCCCGTGCCGCCTTACACGTTCCGCCCCGTGCCAGCTGAATCGCCCGACAGTCCTGGTAGAATGAGAACGAGGAATAAGGCTAAGGAAACTCCTAGACTCACAAGGCCAAGACGAACCGGTGGAACGGATACCCCGGACCAAGATAAGCAGGCGCATCATTCGCATTCCCATCAATCCCATCACCAGCAATCCTCGACGAATGATAAGTCGAAAAAGAAGTCTTCCAATAAGTTCGAGACGCCGAGAAAAGGTCATAAACGCGTTACAGTGGACGACACTGTCGAAGAGGACAAGGAATCTCAAAAACGCAAACGTAGCGAGAGACAGGAGAGTCCACCGGAATCTCCAACGACCGATAGCAATTCACTTATGGACGAACCGGAACGCGAAGCCGAAAGCGAAGCTCCAGAAATCCCCAGTGCACCGCCAGCAGCACCAATTGAAGAGGAAAGTCCGGTTACCACCCCACCGCAGGAATCGAATGAACCGACGCCGGTGTCGACACCAGTCTCACCGCCGGTCCATAATTTACCGATATCCATTCCCGTCATTCATCCCGTGGAAACGAAGCCTTTGATGGAAGAGTCCATCGAAATGAAGGATCAAGTAATGGAAGAGTTGCCTTTACAGATGACCCAGCCGATGAAGCTGGAGCCTGCCCCCATCGAGTCGGAAATGTCGCCGGCCAGCGAGGAGCAGAAGGAGCCGGAAGCGCTGCAATTGACGCACAACATGCCTCAGCCTTTAGTTGTTAACGAGATGAATCAAAATTTACCCCACAATCTTTCGATACCGAGTCCTAGTGCCGTGTGTCCTACTTCGGTACCTCAGAACTTGCAGACCATCCATATTCCGCAACCTAGCCAGCAACAGATGCCTTTGAACATGCAATACACTAACATACCCTCGTCGCAAGGCATGCCGCAGAGTATGCCACAGAATCTTTCGCAGAACATGCCTCAGAACATGTCACACACCATGACGCAAAATCTCTCGCAAAACATGTCGCAGAACATGTCGCAAAATCTGTCGCAGAACATGTCGCAGAATCTGTCGCAGAACATGTCGCAGAACTTGTCGCAGGGTATGCAATTGCTTCAGCCCAACTTACCGCAGAATATGAGCACCAGTCAGATGATTGGGGCACCGCAGAATCTGTCGATGATGCCGGAGAACATGTCGACCGCACCGACGATAACGACGATGCCGACGATTCCAACGATCCCGACGATACCTACGATACCTACGATACCCACAATTCCGACGATACCGTCGATGAGTGCGTCGAGTATGTCGGGACCACCGCCATTGAACTTGAACATATCCCAGAACATGACGACAAGCATTCCTTCGATACCTCCGATGTCGAATTCGCCCCAGCCACTCGGACTCACTGTCGGAATGCCCCAAGACGGCAGGCAAGCGCCGGAACGAGGACTTGACGATCGACAACAGTCTGAGAGAATGCGAGATTCACGAGTTTCTGAACGGATGCCGGAAAGGATGTCGGAAAGAATGCCGGAAAGAATGCCTGAAAGAATGTCGGAAAGAATGCCGGAAAGGATGCCGGAAAGGATGCCTGAACGACAAGAAAATGTCGAGATGGAACGGCCGGAACCGGTAAATATGTTCCAGCCGATCCAGCCGATTCCACCAAGTAATCTTATGCAGAATGAGAAACCGCCACCCAATATGTACATGGCTCCTTGCACGCCGCCAATGGAACCGCAAAATTTGAAAATCAAGCAGGAGATTTTACCGCCGGAACCGGATCCGCTACAGAGCCTTAAAGAAGTGAAGGTACCTGGATTCCAATCTGGATTCCCTGGACCGAGTTTAGATAATATCAAAAAGGATCCGGACGCCGGTAATAGTAAACCGCCGACGCCGAGCAAACACATCTCGAGTAGTTTGCCGCCACCACTGCCACCGCCGCAAATTCAGCCAGTCGCTGCCTCTCCGACACAGAGTTTGCCACCTCCGCCAACTTCTATTCCTCAGCCAGTGATGCATCCTTCCCAGCAGCCGAGTCACATGGCGCATCCCTTCCATCCTCATCATCCGCTGATGCATCATCCGTTGTTCACCGCGATGCATCCGTATCATCCACACGCATATCCAGGATATCCACCGGTCGCCGGCTACCCATCCTTCCCGCCGTATCCGTATGGCCCAGTTCCTCATGCTATCCCGCCACCGACGCCGCAACGTAGCCAAGAGAGCACGACGATGTTGACGGCGCATCATTCGAGCACGAGTTCGAGCGTAACGACCAGAGAAGAAGGCGAGAACCTGATCGCTACGCATCATCACTCGACGAGTATGCACCAGGCCACCACCATGCGTCAAAGTCACGATCAGATGCTCACGATTTCTTCGCACAGCTCGCACAGCCATTCGTCTTCGCACAGCAGCCAGCACAATAGCCAACGGAAGCCATCCATGGTCTCGGCGTCGAGTTGTCTATCGTCCTCGAGTTCGATGCATCATCATCATGCTCGACCCTCTCAATCTCAACTACCTCCTCCGGAGCCGAAAATAGAGCCGGAACTCCCGCCACCGGAACCCGAGCCAGAAGAGACCCCGAGTCCGCGGGGTCCATCCCCCGAACCTCGAATCGAGGATTCCGAGTGCCATCGGTCCCAGTCGGCCATCTTCCTACGCCACTGGAACCGGGGCGAGAACAACTCTTGTACCAGGACCGATCTCACGTTCAAGCCAGTGCCTGATTCTAAGCTCGCCAGGAAGCGTGACGAAAGAACGCGCAAACAGGCGGAACGAGAACGCGAGGAGCGCGACAGGGCAGCGCAACAAGCGCGAAAGATGTCGACCCCGGAAAAGCAACCGGATGTATGTAAGCCACCTAGCCGAGGACACATGGAACCTGTCGTTTCGCCATACGACAGATACGCCGCCCAGAGGCCCGGTGCTTACGCGGACACTCCCGCTTTAAGACAACTCTCCGAGTATGCCAGACCCCACGCAGCTTTCTCGCCAGCGAGACATCCGGCGCCTCCCGACGCCATGCTCCATTACATGTATGGACCAGCTGCTCGCGAACGCCTCGAATTGGAGCACTTGGAACGAGAAAAACGCGAGAGAGAAATCCGGGAGCTTAGGGAGAGGGAGCTGAATGACAGACTGAAGGAGGAGCTTTTGAAGGGCGCGGCAAGACCGATGCCCGGACAGGTCGACCCGCACTGGCTCGAGATTCATCGACGATACGCCGCGGCTGGACTCGCGCCTGGACCTGCGGGACCTCCACAAGGTCTGCACCAATTCGGCCTCTACGGTGCTCCGCCAGGACCCAGTCAACTCGACAGGGAACGTCTGGAACGCTTAGGTAACAATCATTCATTTATATGTAATTTTTTTAAAAGTAGTTGTAGAAAAGTGAATAATAGAAGCGCTTGCATCGAAGTAACAATTAAGTAATTAGCGAGGGCGCCAGGATTAACTCTTTAAGGTAGTTGCACTCTGACTGAAAAGGTCGTTTGAAATAAATGACATAAAACGAAATACATATGCGGAAAGTATTAAGATATTGCCATATCGCTATTTTAAGTTTCTCTGGTGTTGAAATTGGAACTACGGAGTAGAATCTCACCCATTTTACACGTATTATCTCTTCAGTAGTAGGCGTTTTCAAATAAAAAGTACCAAAACTGGTACCAGCCATTAGAGGGTCGCTGATTACGACTCTGATCTCAGAATTTCAAAATTCAAAATAGCGGTTCCAAGATGGTGGACCAATATGCAAAAAGTTACTTTATGTAACAGAAATTTGTTACTCGGGAGTTTTTTGGGGGTCTAAAATACTCCCCGTCCTCTTCTTTTAGTTGAGCAGAAGAAAGAGAGAATGGCATAGCTGCGCAAAAATATGCGCACTTGCCCGCTCCTCTCGTAAAAAATAAACTACTAGTACGCACAAATGATCAGCACTAGTAGTGTTCACTAATTGGAATTTCGCGCACTATTAGATCACTAGTGCAATACTGCAGTCTCGCAAAACTATGGCAAAAGTATTTCATGAAATACATGAAATTGAGGTCGCTAATATAAGGTCAAAATTCATTTTTCACATTCGGTCTGCCATCTTTGATCTATCATATTGAATTTAGCAAATTTGGCGTCGGATTGGGCACTATACAGTACTTTAAATTATTTAAACTTTGTCGCACTATACTACGTCAGCCATTTTTAATTTTGAGCAATCGATGACAGATTCCTAATCAGCGACCCCGCAAACCTATGAGTAGTAAACATTGCGGAAAATGAAAAACTGTTATGCTTTTTCGATCGCCATAGTGGATCGGCCGTTTTGAATTTTGAAATTTTGACCTCAAATTTGAATTCAACGACCCCAAAAACCCATCAGTTACAAATTTCAAGACGATTGGTCGAGTCGTTTCAAAGATATTGATATGACGTTTATAGACGTCATCATCAGTTATGCCACGATTTATTTTGACGCCTATAGACGTCATCACCAGTTAAGGGGTTAAAACATTCATATTGTACATGAAAATGTTAATAAACTATTATTTTTCATCAGAAAGTTAAATATGAATAACCGTACCTGAAGTACAGTAGAACCCCTCTTATTTCAATCGCCCCTCTTATTTGATTCGTTTCCCCTGAGGTCTTCCCCAACCACCGCTCGAATATCTCGATACTGTTTACAGTGTTTACACCATCAAAGTTGTACAGTATAAATACCGTTTAACCTAAATTCGCAGACATGTACAGTCGGCAGACTGATATGTAATGAAATTTCAAATTAATTTAAAATTTTGCATCAAACTCATGATTTACATCATACAAATTATTCGAGAAGCTGCTAATTTCGTAAAATAAAAGTGCACATTTCAAGGTTAGGATGTTGTCAATTTTTAATGATGTGTATTTCAAGATTTCCACAAAAATTGAAAAGCCTTTCATTTGCAAAATAACAAACAAATCCAATTTCAGTAGCTTAGTACTGAATTTGAAGTGATCTGAAGCTTTCATTAGTCATATTTGCAAATTTGGGTTAAATATTGTCTCCTATCTTCATTTCGGTCTTAATCACAGTGTATTTGTTTCTGAAACAAAAAATTATTGATACATAAGTATATGTCATAAAGTGCATTATGTAAATTTAAAATGTTTATTTGTACACTCAAATGCAGATATGAATGACTATAAATAAATGCGAAATGTTGCAGTCTTTATTTATCACATAAAGGCACAAGTTGTGATCTCGTTACATTTTTATCCAAATTTAAAATTCTCCACACATTTTTCAGATATATTATATATATATTTTACATAATTCAGCTCTAAAATATATACGATGTCTAACAAAAATAAAAAGATATCAGATATTATCATCCACTATTAAAGCGTTAAATAGATTAAGGGGGTAAGGGGAAATTTCAAATAAGAGGGGTTGGCGCCATGACCAGTTGAAATAAGAGGGGTTCTACTGTACTGCGTCCTGGTTGATGGTCATCATTAATTTAAAGCTTTTAAAATAATTGAAATTAATAAACTGCAATTCCAGTGAAATGTGACGTGTAAGATTATAATGTATAATCTAAAGTCTAAAGTGGAATTTCCTTTGAATAATTTTAATATTTCAACTGAGTCTAAATAACGGCCACGACGGTTCCATTACTTTTTTAAGGTTATGCCCCAGAAGAGGACACTAACCTTGTTTGTCGAAACGTAGGGCAATAACAGAAAAATTAATGGAACCGTTATGACCGTTATTTACATTCTTTTGAAATATTTATAATGCATACTTAAATAACACGGAAATATTACTGTAAATACAAAAATTGCAACGAAAGGTTAGGAGAGGAAACGGTTAAGGGATTCCCATGTTTGTTTTTACGTTACAGCTTGCTTCAGAAAAGTGTGGTTCGTAAACAAAATTAAAAGAAAGATATGCGAGTAAAAATTCGTGAAGTGCGACACCAATTTTTCGAAAATAATGAATTCATTCGAAAATGGGTAAAATGAAACGTAATTATGAGTTAATTAAACGGGCCAAAGGATTTTTCAAAAAAATTGAATTACCCGGAGTTATGCACAATTGAAATTTTTGACAGTACTTTAGTAAAAAATTAATATCTTCGGATTGAATTATTCGATTTTTATGAAACTTACTGGAAGTGAACATGAAATATTGTACTTTTAATTGAAATAATAAAAACTTATTGTTATATATATCATATTACTTATTGTTATTACAAATTAATTTTCAATTTGTAAAATAAACGAGGTTCTTCACATCTGAGGAAATTCATTCAAAGTTTACTGTGAAGCGTATTTTATAACGAATCGATACCCGTTTTAAAATTTTGCGGATTGCAATTAAAAATACAGTACTTACGTTTTTCGCCGCCAGCGCATGGCCGCTTTTTTCCTTTTCGTATTTGCCTCAGTAACACACTATCATTATATTATATTGCTACTATAATACACTATAATAAAACAGTAAAGATAAGAAATAGAACATTAAAATTTGTTTATAAATAAAACTAATTAGCATTAAGAAAAAATCATATTGTTAACTTTCTATTTTTTTATTATATGCTCCTCAAAGTTTTCCTCGCTGGAAAATAACTTGCAAACTAAAATTTGATCATTTTTTACTAACAAATAATTAAACTTGCGCGTATTTTTTACGGTGTTTGCCCTTTGTTTATTTGATAAATTGAAAGTTAATTTTGTAATGACAATAAGTAAATATTAAAAATTAAAAGTTTTTATTATTTCAATTAAAAGTACAATATTTCATGTTCACTTCCAGTAAATTTCATAAAGAGCGAATCATTCAATCCGAAGTATTTTTTACTAAAATACTGTCAAAAATTTCGATTGTGCATAAGTCCGGAAAATTAAATTTTTTTGAAAAATCCTTTGGCCCGTGTAATTAACTCATAATTAGCTTTTATTTTACTCATTTTCGAATGAATTCACTACATTCGAAAATTTTGTGTCACACTTCAGGAACTTTTACTCATGGATCCAAAGTGATAAACCGAATTGGTTTAGATTTATACACGAGTTTCCATTTCGTATTTCAAACACTACCGACTGTAAACACTGTCCTTTTTAGTAGGTGAGGTCGGAGTATTCTTGGACATACTTTTATTTTGTGCAAAATCTCTAAGAGAAATTGCTTTTTCTGAAAATGTTGAAGTTTGATTTCGTGGTATGATAAGTAACTTTTCTTTTGGTATCAGCAATTTCATCAAATTGTTCAAATTTGTACACTTTGTAGCAGTTTGCGAAAAAGTAGGTTTTTGAGATTTTGAAAAATCTCGGGGTATTATTGGACAGTTATGTTAATCGATAAAAAATGAAAATTATTTCTGGAAAATATTTATTTGTTGATACAAATGGAAGAATATCAGATAATGAATTAAGGAAAGTGAAAAACATCACGAAAATTATTTAAAATCGCAATTAACGATACAATAGGCTGTGTTTCGGCAATTTTTTAGGCAAACTATGCAGAAATCAATGTCCTAGTCAGTGTCCAATAATATCCCGAACGCGCATTTTCAAACATGTCGGCGTATAGGTAACACAATGCACATTTAATACAAAACTCGTATATGCTTCGAAAGCTTAATGTTCTAGGAATATTATGAATATAGTTAGCTGACTTGGTTCGTCGAAAAATGTTGTCAAAATAAACAAAACAACACGTAAAAAGACACTTTGCGAATATCAAAATTTTGATGGCTGTGATAACGAGGTAATAACGCGTCCCAACTAGTGAAGTGCTCCATAGAAAATTAGAGTACGACAAGACGAGCCGGTGGTAGATGGTGGAGACCCCTAGCGTTAGAAAAGAGAAAGATATCGCGATGTCCAACAATACCCTGTGTCCAAGAATACCCCGACCTACCCTATTGAATTTCGCGCAATTACTATCTGAAATGGTGGTAGTTTGTTGCCAGTTTGCAGTGATTTTTTGGAGTAGATCCGACGGTGCACCTCATATGAAAGTATCGAATTATTACGTGATCCCACTTGTTCCTTAATACAAAAATAAATTTTAGTAAAAAATCGGCAAATGCTTTAAAGGATTACTTAGTAAAACTACCTTAAAGAGAATCCAGAGTGCTTTCTGAACATGTTTAAAAATGTAGAAAACAAAATCATTTTAATGTCATATTGAATATGCTCAATCGGCAATGACAATGCCGATTTGCTCGACAAAAAAATGTTAATGCTTATTGTTATTGATGCTGTAGAAAATGTTTGTAAATTATTGTTTGTAGTGTTAAAGTAACGTTCGTCTTCAGAGCATTTTGAAAATCAATACTTCGATTTGTAGTGAAGATTGATTCATTCGAAAAAAGATTTGTTGTCTATTCGTTAGGATGATTTTGTCGAAATTGTTAATCTTTGTGAAAGTGTATTGAATTTAGAAAAACATTCTTTCACTGAAATATATTACTTGGTCCCTAAATTTTAAGAATGCTAGAAAAATAAGTATAATTAGACTTAACGCGAGGGAAACAAATAACATCTGTAAAATAAGGTCAAAGCATTGATGGTTCATCTTACCGAGACATATCAAGTTGTTACAAGGCTTTAAAAGATAAAAAATGACATGAAACAACAAAGGAATAGTTACGAAATCGGTAGATGTTAAATTAGGGTAGTCCAATCATATTTTCTTACGAAACGTTTAAAAGATGAGATTCGTCGTCTTCGCTGGCGATCTTTGCGTTTCGATTCTGAGGATTTTAAGGAATGCAATCTGATCGAGTCGTTATGGGGTTTAGGAATACCGACCTCGGCGGGTGGTGGACCAGCAGCGGCAGCAGCTGGCCATCCCGTAGCGGCTCATCATCACGGTCAGCTGGACGAGCGACTGGCTCTAGCCGCTGACCCGATGGTTCGGCTGCAGATGGCTGGTATCTCGCCCGAGTATCATGCTCACACTCATGCGCATACGCATGCGCATACTCACTTGCACCTACACCCGGGACAGCAGCAAGCACAGCAACAGGCTCAGCAACAAGAAGCGGCTGCGGCTGCAGCCGGATTCCCCTTGCCTGGTAGGTTCTAGGATTCGAGCATTGGAATCACCCGATTCATTTCATTCACTACACATGTGCACACTTGATCATTCTTTAAGGACATGTGGGAGAAACGTACAATTCGCCGTTCTCAACTTCGTCCGTGTTCAATTTTGTAAGCTAAGAAACTTTTAGGATCTTACTTCATCCTCGGGATGACACGACATCAAACGAAGGCAAATTACAGAGATATCGTTAAAGCAATGAAACACTATTGGACCAGAATTATTACAAATTATCCCACATTATCTTAAAGAATTGAAAAGATATTTTTTTATCTTTTGGCCGAATGATGCTTGATCGTGATGGAGATGTTACAAGTTCTATCATGCGTGTTTGCTTTGATTTGTTTATTATTTTTTCCTCTGCTGCGATTTAAAATCGCAAATCAGACAGTTCATATTACCGGAAATAAGAAGCACCATCATTACTGCAATTGAAATTATGTAAATTCATTACAGTATTAAGGGCAGCACATTCAACGCAAGACGATGACAAAATATAACACATGTCATTAAATGATAATTTAAAAAAATTATAAAAGTTACATCATTATGCAAAGAACCACGTTGTAAGTAAAAAACCTTCGATGAACCTAGAAAGCTGTGTCCTCGTGTAATAACTAACCTTAAACAAGATTGGGTTTATGTTAGCGTGGTTACAATTACTCGGATATCACCAGAAGGTACAACAGATTTGTCGTGTCATGGAGAAGCTCATCCCACCTTTTGTATCACGATTTTCAGCACAGTAATATGACGTTCGAAATATCGTATCAAGATTTCTGACAATACTTTATTGTTCTGAAGATGGCAACACTTTAATCGCATAATCATTGGATGTTCTACTTTCCATATACGTATTGTCGGAATCTTGTTATTATTCTTACCTCTGATGGATGCGTAGTTGATAACCATGCAAAAAATGTATAGATATGTAAAATTCTTGAAAAGCATTGATGTAGCTTTTATATTAATATTCATTTCATTTTTCATACCATATAATTATAAGAAATACTTATGGAAATTTTTTTATTATTTTATATTTGAGGCCAATGAAGCAGAAACTTATGTAATAAAAGAAACTGTATGTCGATCATATTATTTGTTATAATGGAATGTTATAACATTTGTTTTGTATTGAAAATATTAAAGGATAATTTTTTTTATGATATTAGCCGGCGCTAATTACCCACGGCCCGGCCTGATGCCACGAGACCCAACGTTGGCCTTGCATCCAGCAGAGTTGTTGGGTAGGCCATACGCGGACATGGCAGCTCACCACGAGCAGCTTCAACGCCATCTAATGATGGAACGCGACCGATTCCAGCCACATGCAACACTCGTCGCTCACCACGAAGAGTATTTAAGGTTAGTATCTGATATGAAATGTATTAATAAGATATTAAGTTAACAATTGGATACGAAATTATTTCAAGTTATGAGAGTATCCAACAGTGGCACAGATACGACTTCGTTACACTGACCTTTAACTTACGTTAAAATATGGATACAACGTAGTTTGGATGGGTATACAGTAGAACCCCTCTTATTTGAATCGTTTCCCTTCCCCCATCACCGCTCGAACGTCTCGATACAGTTTAAAGTGTTTACACCATCAAAGTTGTACAGTGTAAATACCATTTAACCTAAATTTGCATCAATAGAGAGGTTATAGACAAATATAATGGGACGGAACCAGGCATATAGCTGGGACGTAAATATGGCGGGATGCAATTATTCCGGGACTGTACTCTATTCCATTTTTTTAACTTCTAATTTTCGAACCTAGAGCTTTACATTTTTTCAGACGCTTTATATCCCCAAGGTGGCTATACCAACGTTTAGTAGATTACAAACAGCACGTAAATTAACGCAAAAAAGCCGACATGTCAGAAAACCTACATTCAAAACGCCGTCAAATAAAAAATCTACAAGTAGAAAAATCGGTATATTGTAAAGAGAATAAGACTTTTCCATGTCGGTTTTTTACTTGCTGGCTTGTTCAGTATCGTTTTTTTATGTGCCGGCTTGTTTATTTCTCGTCTTTTTGACGAGCACCAACAATTTTCTCGCGGAAAACGACAGAATTTGTTAAATAATAACATTTTTTCACGGTTTTTTTACTTTTTTTTTTAATCACTAGAAAACCGCACAGGCGATCATTTTCAAAATCTAATCAGGTCAAAGTTAGGTCAGGACGCATCGATTAAAAAAAAGTTTCATCAATTCATTTCATCCGTGGAAGAGAAATCGTTAGACAAAATTTGGTTTTCATCCCCGCGCACACACACACACAAACATCGCTCTAAGAATGTATCAGTTGTGGAGGTATCATGAAATTGGCACTTTCAATTTTCGAGGTGTTTACAATAACTTCCCTCTAGATCGGGAAATTAAGAAACGATTCGAATAATCCATTTCGTTGGACATTGGTTTTCCTTCATTTTACTTATTTTCGAAGCGTTTTGCATTGAAAATTGCACCTCGTAAAGAAAATGGACGAAAATAATTTTGTTGTTAGATGTGGTTAGAGAACTGTTTGAAATTGCTAATTAAAATTGTTTGTTGAGGATGAAAATGATAATACATAATATAGCGTTCAAGTTAACCCGTTTCCGCCCAAAATGCCGTAAATTTCCCTACATTTTAATCGTCACTTTTCGTATAGAAACGAACGATGAATAATTCTGAATATTTAGATTCTATAGTTTTCAACCCTCCTCTTTCCGAATCCGTAGTCCGTTTTTCGCTAGGATCAGCCATTTTTTAAATATGGCGACGAAGAGGCAAAAAAATAGAGAAAATTTCGATTTTTGGATCGGTTTTTCATGTTTTTCAATAGGTTCGCGCTGACCCATCACTCCAAAGACCTGGATCTGGTGGCATAATGAGTTTGACTAAAAGTTGACATGATCAGATATGCAACATATAAGATGGCGGATCCAAGATGGCGGATTTTTCGCCGAATTTTGTGTTTTTATAGCATATGAAATATAGTTCACAATTGTAGTCTTGTAAAATTAATTTTATTGTTTTTGTCATTTGTTAGCCATGGTTTTTCATGTTTCCAACTCTCACCACGTGGAGGTCAATGATTGTAGAGAATCATATTTTTTTTTGTATTTTTAATTTTTAATTTTTTTTTTTATTCTTTTGCATTTTTATTTTTTTCCGTTTTATACATTTTTCTACTTACATTTTGTATTCCACCATAAATTATTAATTTGTATGTTTTATTGCAAAACAATTTTTGAAGTAATATAATTTACAATTAATACTTCTATAATTGCGAACTATATAATATAAAACAATATCTATAAATATAAACTATATAATATAAAACCCTCGAGTAACCATTTTCATTTCGGACATGCAACGTTTTGTATTTTCGTCGGCCATTTTTAATTATGAAAATCAAATGTCATATTCGTAATGTGCGACCCCGAAAACCACCGAGTAGTCAGTTTCATCTGGATCAAGAAATTTTTTTGCATTTCAGTCGGCCATCTTGGAACCGCCATTTTGAATTTCGAGTATTGGATAGAAGATACTGTTATAAATGATTGCATAAATCAATAATAAGTGTACCAAAATATTTATAAATAGCTAATAATGTCGGAAATGCTATAAAAACATCAAATTCGGCGAAAAATCCGCCATCTTGGATCCGCCATCTTATATTTTGCATATCTGATCATGTCAGCTTTTAGTCAAACTCATTATGCCACCAGATCCAGGTCTTTGGAATGATCGGTCAGCGCGAACCTATTGAAAAACATGAAAAACCGATCCAAAAATCAAAATTTTCTCTATTTATTTGCCTTTTCGCCGCCATATTTAAAAAATGGCTGCTCCCAGCGAAAAACGGACTTCGGATTCGGAAAGAGGAGGATTGAAAACTATAGAATCTAAATATTCACAATTATTCATCGTTAGTTTCTACAAGAAAAGTGACGATTAAAATGGAGGGAAATTTACGGCATTTTGGGCGGAAACGGGTTAAGGATCAACTGTATTCTTACTGTCTATATAATTTAAGCAAAACCCAAAGAAATAGGACTATAAATACATTTCAAAACAGATAGGTGGATAGGCTATACAGTTTCAATTAAACGATTCATTGATTTCGAATAAAGTTTTTCACAATGCGTGGAAAATATAATTTTAACCCCCCTGGACCATAAGGTCCAAACTGCATTGTTCCCTCAAGGGGAAACAAAAACTGGTCCACAGGAGGGTTAATTAACTACAAATGTGATTTAGTATTAGATGATATTCTTCTTCAAACTGATAAGAATGTATGGTAAAATTCCACAAAAAGAAGTTTGTTCTTGAGTCTCAAAAGACAACGTTTGAGCTTTCGTTTCATCCTATTCGGGAAGATTTATTATTTGATGAAATATTTCTAATACAGCGACTAAAATTATAAATAAATAGAAATCGTTGTTTTTTAAAATAGTTAAAATTATATGAATCATTTATATACGACTTATTTATATTATTGTCCAGTCAAATTGACTATTTTCATAGGTAACCACTTACTATATCGATTTATCGATCAATTTATTATCGCTTGCCCTCAAATGTAATGGCAAATAAATTACTGACGAATGATGTTTGTTTCTTTTTCAGACAACAACGTGAACGCGAGCTAAAAGTGCGCGCTTTGGAAGAAGCCGCACGTGGATCTCGACCTTAGAATATCCACAAAAGCTTTAGGGCACCGTAACGAAGTTTTATGTGGCAGCTAAATTTTCCACATTCAAGACGCGCAAAGTTGTCGAGATACGAATCGCCGTCTTGATCGGAACCAAATCCGATGAAGTGAGAATCGAGAGGTTAGGGTCGGTTGCGCGAATTCTTCTCGCGTATTTTTTTTTTTTTTAAATTAGGCAATTTTTGTTTTATATCTAGTTTCTTTCGTCTCGGTGTTGCACACACGTAACGTGCGAACACGGCACAATGGCCGTTCCATTGCGCCTCGTAATACATATTAGTGTAAATACAAATCAAGCAGCAATTATATATAAATATACGCATCTTTATATATAAATGCATATACGCGTGGACGCTAGTGGGCGTGCTCACGTATATGCGTGTATATATGTGGTAATTCACGAATAAACGAACGCCGCACTTCGTCGAAAGGATCGCGCGGCGCGCAAAGGGTGGGCGCCGGTGCGCGTGCGCGGGGAACCATTCGGACGGTGACGTCGTTCGCAAAATGGCCGACGACGTTCGGTTCTTTAGAAATTAAAAAAAATGGTCGACATTGCAGCAATAGAAGTGTAAATTGATTTGAAATAAAAATGCACGCTACCGGATCCGGTAACGCGGCGGCAATCGTTCTATGCTCAATCGACTCGATTATTAAAAATGTTAACAGAATTATGATTTCGCCCGAGCACTGGATCACCGAAACCAGCGCCCTCGGTGATTTTTATACTTTTAACGAGCAGTCGTAGTTTTGTGTCGTCTAGTTTATATTCCTTAGTCCGTCATAGTAACATTATTTCAGATGGTATTATAGATTTTTCTTTAATCTCTTTCTCCTTACCATGTTTTTTTTAAGAATTTTTTTAGACTTTTCTTCGGTTAGAATCGAATTTGTCGTCTTAACACTCCAATAACGTTTACTGAGTTCTGAATTTTGTCGTAACTTTTTAACGGATTGACGCACTTGTATATTTTCTATATGTGAAGAAGCGCCGATTAATGCAGACGGGTTTTTTCGATCGATGTCGCTACGCGACTTGCTAGCATTGTAAACATTTGCAACAAAATGACCAAAGTAAACATTTGTAGAGAAAACGAGAGGAAGCGAGCGACAGTGTGAGAGAGAGAGAGAGAGTGATAGAAATCGTCGAATACGGATGCGTAATTGATTACGCACAAGGATCAAAATGTAACAGTTCTGGAGAATGCAGATTAATCATTTTATTTTTAACGAGTTGAATGATTCGTTTGATTTTTACGAGCGGTAAGCGAATAAATTTGAAATTCCATTACTGATTGAATTATGTGCAAGGTAACTTTAAACACTGAGTAAATATTTTTCGTAACTCTGCGTTTAGGTCGTTAGAATATTGGATTTTCCAGACAAACCAATGTACAATCGCGTAGATCGTTATAATGACCGTACGGAGGGTTCTTGTAAAAAAGTGTAGAATCAACATATATTAGATAAGCGAGAATTTTTTGATTGAATGTGATTTATCGGAAGATAGAATGGGAAAGACGAATAGAGAAACCATTTGGTCGATGCAAGGGAAGGAAAAGATTAGAAGGTATCGATTTTAAGAAAATTATGAGTTTATGTACTTTAAGCGATTTCAGTTTATAAAGTAATTATATTTCGTTCCGAAACAAAGAGCAGATTTTGATAGATTAATATTATTATCTATATTCATATAAATTTTGGCAATTGGATAATGTAAATGAAAAACTGATCACTAAATTTTGACGTATGCATTTCTGTCGGATTTTTTTTTTCAGATACTAGGAAAAAAGACCGTGGACGTTGTTAACCCTATTCGCTTCCAAAGTACCGAACGAATGGCATATTAAAATTAGTGATATACGTTTTAAATTTGACGAATCTTTTCAGGGGATTTATATTGTATAGCATTTTATATATACAAAATACAATTACAGCTCTTATAAATAATTTGTAAGGTTCTTTGAGTTTTATTTTGTTTTGGCTCCATCATTTCATTATTTTTCGGTTGCAGAGAAAGTCGTATACTTAATAAAAAATCCGTTACATCGTCTACGACGATCGAAATATATATGTTTGGATGTCGTACAAATTTTCGTCAATATTTTAGTTTTTTTTTTCTTTAATTGCTAAATTGTATTTTTTACGTGAATCAATGTTTTTTTTTCTAAACACTGAGTGAAAGAATGAACAATGTTAAGTAAATTGCTTCTTAAATATAACACTTCGCAGTACTTATATTTTCGAACATGTAAAAATAAAAAGTGTAGAAAAATAAATTATTGATTACAAAAGAAATTGGGAACTTCTCATTCCATTCAATTTTTTGAAATTAAACTGATGTGTGTGAAATAATAATGTCAATTTTTTAGTTTCAGCACAGCTATCAATTGCAGGTAAAGTAAATATATTTTGATATGTACAAATATAAAATGACTTTGGCGAGGTTGATTTTGAAATTCGTAAAAATGAAACATTTTAAACCTTTTCGTCCTGAAAGTTCGGAATTTGGATACAGCTTTCAACGCTGTAACTTTTGTTCCAAACGTCAAATAATTCCAAATCAAAAGTAAAAATTCGAACCTCTTGTGTCCAATCCCGTGGTAAGAATCAGCCGGCGATTTCGAAGAAAAAAGTTATACTCCTTTTTTTTTCGAAAAAAAATTAATTTTTTTCGATGTTTCTTCCCGAGAATCGCGTTTTTGACATCGAAATGGGTAATCGTGTGACCATTGAAAAAAGGAACAAATATCGTAGTTTTGCTCAGCTATTTCTTCTCCCGCCGAATTTTGTTAAAAAAACAAAGGTAAAATATATGAGTAAAAAAAAATTACTTCTGAACTGAAAAATTTGGTTGTGCTTAAAAAAATTAAAAATCTATGCGCTATTGTTTAGAAAATGTGTTTTTAAGTTCACTCTAATTTTTTGTTATAATGTTCAAGTTAATTTAGAAAAATCTAATAACATGAATATTATTTTTTTTTGACGGAGGGGGGAAATGCGTTAGGCAATATAGGAGGTTGAAGAAGTTGGTTAACCCCCCGTGTGTCGGACTCCCTCACCTTTGATATTAAAGGCAAGGTTTACCGACTAAAACCCTAACCTCCCTTGGCCCTCCAGAATCCACGTGTGCAGTCTGCAGCAGAAAAGTGGCTCCGATATCCATCTCCTCCGCTGCAGACTGCACCGGGCCATTTCGTTTACAACTGTAACCACTCCCTCTACCATCGAGTAAGTGGTCTCTGTATCAGGATCTCGTGTGACCTCATTAGACGGAGAGATCCCAGCAGCACTGCTTTCTGCATTCGGCCTGCGATGGAATTTGCATGTTCTCAACAGGCCGGAAGGCTTTTGATATTTTTTGGGGGAAAGTTGTCTCATTCCTCCCAGCACTCCAATTATCAGCACGACGAGCTTGATTTTGAATCCTCGATACAGCTTGCGAATCTCGAACAGTCCTCTTTGCTGACTATATTTGTTTCTGCTGGTGCAGAAAACTCGATGACGAAGATGGATTTGTCATCGAAGTCAATCAGGACGATGTCAGGCTTATTGGCTGATATTTGCCTGCTCGTCGGGAATGAGTAATTCCAGTATATTCGGCACGACTCATTCCCGACTACGGATTCAATATCAGTGGGGACGTACGGCAAAACTGGGGTTGCATCAATACCATAAGTGCTGCGAAGATGGTAATACAGCACTCGAAGAGCCGCATTGTGACGTTCGATGTATGCTGAAACTGCATATATTGGGCATGCTGCCAAAAGATGCATTAGTGTCTCAGCATGACATCTACACAATCTACAAAGCGTACTCTGTACCGCCTGGTGTAAGATGTTCTGGCGATACGCTAAGGTATTGATGACCCCATCCTGGCATGCGAAGATAAAACCCTCGGTCTCGGATTTCAAGCCGGCTGATCTTAAGAAGGAGAAGGTCATCTCTGCCGACAAGCCAAGTTGTTGTACATTTCGAAAGAATTGTCCATGCAACGGCTTGTCGATATGCCTGCCCTCCAACATACGGAGTTGTTCCTTCCGTATGTTAGACCTGAGACGCACTGGGCACAGATTGATGACTGATTCAGCCTCCTGTGCACTACTACGTCCCACGTTGAAAACCAGACCGAGGTTTCGCGTTTTACATTTTTATTATTATTATTATTATTCGACTTTATTGGGAGGATACATACAAAAATTTACAATTTTTACAGCGATTTTTCGTTATTACCGGCGACAATTAACCTCCAATCGAAAAATGTTTTATGGGAATGTTTTAGGTTTAAAAAAGATCTACATTTTTCGATACTAGTGCGTAAAATTTGTGCGCCGTTTTTTGTGGGTCAAATATGATGTTACGCACGTGTGATGACGCGGCGAAGTTGTAGAGAATCTTTTTCTCGAAAAAATAAGCCGTCATTCATTGAAATCCATTCATTTTTAGAAAAGTTTTAAATGAAAATAAGAAGAAAATTTGAGTCGCTAAGAAAAGTTGGTTAACAAATTATTTTTGCAAGTTTCAATTTTTTTTCAAGAATAATAATGGTTGAACTCTAACAATATCATGTATAATAAAACTTTAATTCCTGGAAGTGTTATTAAATTATTTTCGCTAACATATGATATCTTGGGGTCTAGCTACCTTAAAATTTGTAATTAAAACCCAAAGAACGTACACAAAATTAATTTCAAGAAAATCCGTCATTGTTTCTTGTCAGTAAGAATATGTATGGTAACAGAAGCTCATACTTTTTATCACTTATATAGATAGTGTGAAAGTTAACGATTTTTTTATATACTTTAATAACATAGGAGAAAAGATCACAATGATTCAAAAGTACTTGGAAACTAAATTGTAGATGTGCCATTAAAAAATTTTCTTTTTTCAAAGTGAGTTTCGCTTGGAAATTTAAAATTGACGTGGTCGCATTTTTTACAGGTGGCACACATTCGGGTAAAGGATCAAATTACTTCTTATCATATAGGTAATGTACTCCTGTTGTGCGGTTTCTTTAAAACCAATAATAAAAAAATTATCTAAGGTTGATTGCTAAATTGTCAACGATAAAAAAAAAGTTATCTCGCAAGTTTGAAGGTATATAATTTTATTCCTGAACGAGGCACATCATTAAGTTAAGGATTTTTCCTTTGTTTACATCCCTTTGTTCCGTATTCTACGTGCACTGGGTATTTAGGGTCGACGATTACGTGGTCTAGATAGTGCGCTCCGTAGCTTTTTACGTTATTAGCTCAAATACGTGCACCAGGTGTTCGGGGTCACCGATTACGGGGTCGAGGTGGTGCGCTTCGTAGCTTTTTATGTTATTAGCTATTCTACGTGCACTGGGTGTTTAGGCTCGCCGATTACGGGGTCTAGGTAGTGCGCTCCGTAGCTTTTTATGTTATTAACTCAAATACGTGCACCAGGTGTTCAGGATCACCGATTACGGGGTCTAGGTGGTGCGCTCTGTAGCTTTTTATGTTATTAGCTATTCTATATAATTTCCCGGAAAAAATTTCCCCATAGGGAACGGATCCGCCGTTGTCCCTATGTCATCCTCCATACCCCCTTCTTATACTAACTGAACGTAACTAACCCCCTCAGGGTGTTGTAAGGTTTGCGAACCCACGTGCGACTCGGAGAGCTTATTTTCGCTAACATATGATATCTTGGGGTCTAGCTACCTTAACAAAAATATTTGACAATCTTGTTCTAATTTTCTAGTGTTGCGTTAGAGACTTTTTTGGAACTTTTTACAGTTCAGATTTTGTTAAAAATTCAGTATACAATCAATTGTTAAATGGAGAGATGAGACATCTCTCATGCCTTGTACTTCAAGTATTTCAGATAATTTCGTCGTATTTTAAAGTATTGTTTTAACGTTTTTCTTTTATATATTGTTTTAATCCGCTCAAAGCACTGTAAATTAAACGCGATGAGTAAATCTGATTAATGGTAAGCGGCGGAAACTATTTTTCCGGTGAATTAATAAATAAAAAATAAGTATTATGTGTAGTACCAAATTTATAACTCGTCACACTTACTGTTTATAAACTGTTATTTAACAAATTGTTGCTATGAGTTTCGGAATGAATTCGAGTTTGATACACATTCACTAGATTTTATAAGATTAATAAATATAAAAAAAAAGTAATTTTCAATAGATTGAGAAGGCTCTTCTAAAATTGCAGCAATGCAATAGATCTAATTGCGTTTAGTGAAAAAGTAAATTATTGTTTATAAACTGTTATTTCAATAAATTGCTCCACGAATTTCGGAAGGTGTTAGAGTTCAACGCATACTCGACTAATTTTCTGCAACTTTGGGCGGCTCTAGTAAAATCAACTGTGCAGCGGGTCTAATCGTTTGGAGAGCCGTCAGTAGTTGTTTATAAACTACTGTTTAAAATATTTGCATCAGGAATTTTGAACTACCTTCGAGTTAGGGATTATTTCATTTGACTCTGCAAAATTTGAAGACCCTGTCAAAATCAAAACTGCGCATCAAATTCAATTGTTTATGTTTAGATTATTTTACTGTGTGAACATTTTTTTTTATTCTTCAAAGGGCCATAATTATTATACTTGATAATGCTGGTTAAGTGTTATTGTTACGATAAAACCATTTTAAACGTTAAACAAAATATGTATTCTTATAAAAAAAGTATACATCATAACTCCGTTAGAACCTCTTTCCCCTGCATCGGCTGACTTCAGCTTCATGATGCGATGGATACTTTTTCGACCGACAAATTTTATTTTTATGCATAACATTTCGACTACTCAAATGTATATTTTAGAAAATTTCAATCTTCTTATTTTTTAAATTTAATTCCAAAAGAAGAATCTACAAAAAGATAATATATATATTATGATTTTTCTGAATATAAATGAATGACACAATTGTGATATTTTTCCGATTTAAAAACGTCTATTGGCAATCCAAAGATGTGCTTCTGAGAGGTGGTTGTTACATCAACAACATTGATTTCGTCAATATCATGACCGAAGGGGCTTTTGTAAATAATTGTTTTGTTTACTGCTCGGAAATGGACTAAAGGTCTTTCAATATTCTACTTTTAAACAACGATAAACTTGTAGCAAAAATTAGCAAACATATAAATATAAAATGTTTTCAATAAATTCTCACTTTAATGGGTTAATTTCAGAGTAGCCAGAATCCTATTTCTAGCCTTTATTATCTTGTTCGTATAATGTTAAAATCGTGTAAATCTTACATAATCCAAAATAAACATTCAAATAATTTGAACTTGAATCCGAATATTGCATTGAATTTGGAATTAGTGGGAATTTCAACCAAAATCCATTATGGAATCCCATAAAGAAAATGGAAACACGCGCATGAACCATTGAAGTCAATCTTTCGCCACTTCAGTACTACATCTGCCCGATTTTTGTAATACAGTCTTGTTGTATGAAAGGCGATGTCGACCTCATCGCAACATTTTTTCATTATCATTTCCGAACCATAGATGAACTCTGGGAATCCTCCTCCTTTTTAGTCTCCGCCTTTATCGTCAGAGGGGTGGCGCCAGTTCTTTTGAATAATCTTAAAAGTATTGTTCGAACGAGAAAATGGAATGATATAGCTGATTATCTAGAAAGAACACTGTCGAAGGGGAGAGTTAGCATTGTAACATTAATTCGCAAAATCAGATCGCGATATCAATTCGCGTCTTCGATCCGCGATCTTAATTCGCGACATCGATCCGCGAGCCACTTAGCGAAGTACCTCTCGCGTGCCACATCACGAATGGCGCAGAACCCGTTTAGTACATATACTTATCATTACCCAATATATTTCTATTTGGGAGATTTCAATACGATTTCTTATTTCCCAGATCGTTTCTCATATGGAAAATTTGAATACATTTTGAAAGTATCAGCTTCCAAGTTCATTTCCAATACGAGAAATTTCAATGCGATTCGCCATTTCTCACTTAAATTATTTCCCATGTAGGAAATTTCAATATGATTTGTGATTTACCATTTCCGATATAGGATCCCACATGGGCATTTTCAACAGGGACAGTAAAATGGGATGAAGAAATATGTTGGTGGAAGGGGTAACGGTGAATCTTAAAGAAGACAAAATTAATATAAAAATAATTATTTTCCACTTAGGTTAAAATATTTGAAGCGAAATCCATAAAAATTTCGGGTAAACCTTCGAATGGCACCTGTTTGAAATAAAAAAATCGGCCACATGTTTTCGATGTATTTTGGCCTCCTGATAACGAATATCGCAATAAAAATTGACGGTCGGGTGTATTAAAGCCGCTATCTCGAAAAAATAGCAAAAAAAACGTGCTTTTTTGTAATTGTGTGTTTGATGCCTGTTTTCCGTGCGTAAAGTTCACTTTTATGCACTCCAGACGAAAAATTCGTTAAGTGAACGGTCGTGCGTAAAGTGGTACTTTACGCACTCAACCAGGCATCAAAACTATACCCACTCTCTTTACGCACCCAATTACAAAAACTAGGATACCTAACATGGGTGTAAAGTATAACTGTTTACGCATCGGTCGGGAATTTTCCCTCGTATGTTAGTTAATATACTATTTTTTTAGTTTTTTGCATTTATGTCTACGGTTTGTTGCAGAGGAAATATGAATATATTATTACGTATGTTATTTACACTAATTTACTTGCTTACTAATTTTCCTTATTATTATTTACTAATTACACAGATTTGATTTATTTACGAACAAAATATCTTCCGCGAACTACATCTCCCGGAAGTCCGCCAACAATTATAAATTTAAGGACTAACTGACCAATTGAATAGATCAAGATTAAAATAGAAGAGTCCTTATATATCATTTGAAAACTTTCTATTGATTGAGATTCAAATATACAAAGCCATGTATAAAATACCAGATGGGCACGCGTAATAATATATTCATATTTCCACCACAACAAACCGACTTTTTACGCGCTGACAGAATAACACGGGCGCCGAGCGCTTCTCTGTTACTCATCATACAATAAAAAATTATAGACCGATTAAGTTGAAATTTTTCAGAAAATTTCTTCAATCCTACATGAACAAGTTTGTCACTGGAAGTTTTCTCAAACGTAAACTTTGTAACACACTTATTCCCGTCAAAGATGCAAACTAAGATTTCTCGCAACCTTAAGTTTGTTATTGAATAACAATAACAAATTATTATTTTTAATTACGGATAATAACTCGTAGTCTTCATACATAAATCACGAGTTTACTGTGCAAATTTCAACTCATTTGGTTGATATTTGACCGAGATACGACGATTTATGTTGAAAATTGTATTGATTTCGAAACTATGAAGTTTAAGACTTTTTATTTTTTATCTTTAAAAATACAAATCGTAGGGAAAAATGTTATATACAAAAAATGTTCAGTTTGGCGAGCTCTATAAAAGTCATATTTTTTATTTTTTATTATGTAACATTCATTTTTTTTCTTCATCGGACAATACTTTTCCGGCAGTTCGAGCGCGAGACCGATTATAGAATCGCGTGCCTCAATTATTCACTTTCATCGCTATTTTTCGGGCTTCCTGTTGCGATTAAGACACAAATGTGTTGAACGTTTTTTGTACAGAATTTCATGCTCTACATTTTTTGTTTGAAACATTTTTTCGCAAGATTCGTACTTTTTACGACATATGCGAAAAACTAAAAAAAAAAACGCGTTTTTTTGCTGTTTTTTCGAAATAGCGGCCAAGATACGGCCGAGCGCCAAATTTTGATATTATATTCGTTTTCAGGAGGCCATAATACATCAAATGCACATTGTCGATTTTTTTTATTTCGAAGGTTTACCAAATTTTGTTGACAATTTTTAAAAGTTAAGTAGAAGTCGACGTAAATTTCGTCAACTAAAATTCAATGTCTATACATAAAAGGTCTGGCCCGACCACATATATGCGTGACTAGTTCTAGAAAATTTCCTTGACTTTTACTTTCGTAATTACTGATTATTTAATCGATTATATTTTTAAGAATTCAAAATTTGGATTCTGACGAATTAAATGAATGAAATATTGTGAATCTTTATCATTTTTCTTAGAAAATCCCACCATAATAAGCAAATTCTGAAATAAACAAAAATAAAATATTGTTAATCTTTATACTGCTATAAATAAAAATAAATTGTTTTCTCTGTAATTAAAGTGACTGTGCTTTAATGCAAGCGAAGGAACAAAACTAAAACATGCGACGCTGTAATGTAGTGTATACAACGTAATTAAATTTCTGGATTCTTATATGGGAGTGAGAATGAGAAAAAATGGGAAAACGAAAAAAATTCAATGCGGTAAGACTTCGAAAAGAAGCGTTTTGCACTGTTTTATATCAATTAATATATCACAACTTAAATTTTACCCTTTAAATGTGACGAATCGATAATAAATGGACATTATAACATTCAGAATAAAAATTATTAACAGACAATACCCTATAATGACAGCTTCATGGGGTATCCATTAGGATGTGCAATGTCGTAGGGAAAACCATCTTTATGGGAGACATCCTACGTCGGATATCACAGTCTATAAAACATCGTTTCTGTCCATAATAAACCCTTTTTTTTTGTTTTTTGTTTAATAAATGACTAAAACTCCTATAGTTCGACGACACAGTTTTGCGGTGGAATAATCTCAGAGCTATAATGCTACAGCGGCAAACGAGGTAATTGTAAAATTTTCTTATCTCAAACTTAAAAATAAATAAATAATTTGTATCGTATTTCAAAATCCCGGCTACAAAAGAGTTATTTCGAGAATGTACGATAATTATTGGAAATATATTTCAGGAAAAATTGTCTATTCAAGTTTTAATTTTGAACCCCCTCAAATCTAGTGTGACGAAACCTTAATCATTAAAAATTATAATAACATAAAACACAAGTTACTACCTATCTATTTTATGCACTTTCTTAAATTTTGTGCAATTCTGAACGTTTTGAATTTTGTATAAAATTAAGAATTGATAATTATAAATAACGCATATTAATTTATCAATATCTTAAAGGTGCATGTACCGCAGTTTCCATAATACACAATGGTTCCAGACGTCTACAGTAGCCTTAGCATCGCTGGGTGTTGATACGCATGTGGATGAATATTCGTTACAAATTAATTAAAACTGCTGGTGACGGAGCGGTCTAAGAAAAGATAGAAAAGTCTCTAATTAGTTTAACACAAATGAAATCGAGCGCCACGTTTTCATTGGGCGTAACATCAGGCTGCTACGGTTGCTTGTATGTGTGTGTGGGTGTGCATCATATGCACGTGCGCAACTGGCACAATGCTCAATGCACGTGCATCACATAGAGATAAATTGCGCATTGGTGCGTACGAACAATTTTATACTTGGAGCTTAAGGTATTTTATTATTTTACTTTTTGTACGGGATATTGATATTTATATTCTGTATGCCCTTTGTTATGACTGTATTTTTGAAATGGAAAATAATATGCACTTATTTGTAAGTAAAAATTCACTTATTTTTAAGTGCATATGCGCTTAATGTTCTACGTGGCGACTTAAAACCTATAACGAGTGAATTTTCACTTATACTTTACAGAACAAGTCTAACTGCGCGTAATGGAGATCTCGATTTCCAACGGGCGTAAAGTCGCACGTTACGCCCACCGCACGAAAATGACTATTTCAGCACCTTCTTTTACTTCTCGATCTGATAATTTGTTCTCGTAGAATATTACTCATTTTCGTTTCTGGCTCTTTTGACCTGTGATGGAATTATATCTAGATGTGCAATCATTTTCTGTATTACAAACTGCCGTAATATTTTACTGCTGTAAACTTGGATGTTTTTTTTTATTAAACTAGAAAATTACAATCTGTCGTAAAGTGGTTGGTAAGTCCTTAAGGATCGTTTTTTTATCTTTTAATTAATACTAGAAATAAATAATAAAATTATTTGTTAGTAGTGTTTTAGGCTTCTGTAACCCATTGGTCTGAATCGCTTCAATTTTTGGTACACTGTAAAAAATGAAAATGAAATTTACAATGCAATGGTAATTTTCAATCATGAAAATTTGGTAATAACACTACGTTGAGCGTTGAAATTTTACCGAAGTGAGGTTAGAGGTTTACCGCCGCATTGTAAATTTACGACGTCGAGCATAGGGAAAATACTAGACTGTTGTACTTTTACTACGTCAAACGTAGGTAATTTTTCGAGCCTACGTTGGACGTGGTAATTTTACAAACGAGTAATATATTACAAGATTTAAGGAAAGTTACCGTGTTCCACATAGTAAATTCACTGCGTTGAAAGTGGGTAATTTCGAGCCCATTCTCAACTGTAATTTTACACGATTTTTTTTTAGTATGTCTCTTCTGTGAGGATGACGACATGGACTACTTATACATATATTTCGTAGTTGTGCTGCATAGGGGAGAATCGGGTAGCACGGCCACCTGAACATTTTATGCAATAACTTGAAAAATAATGCATGCAAAAAGTTATCAAAAGATAAAAATATTCTTTGTACCTCTACAGACTATACTCAAACAAATTTACTACCAAAATCGATTTTTTCGCCATTATAGCCAATTGATTTATAGAACGTTTTTTGTTACTTTCGAACTTGTGTCGGATAGCCCCGACCACACAGGAAAATGACACAATTAATATAAATTATAAAAATTTAACCCAATTTATTTTTAAATCATGATTATGATCATAATCAATAAATAAGATTGGTATTTTTTATTAATTCATCGTGGTCTTGTCTGTTTTTTCTTCAACATTTTTTTTTAATCACAATCATCCGAAATCTATAAATTATAAGATATAAAAACCAATACTTACCACCAATAACAATTTGCACTGTTTTGGAAACTGAGGTCGGCGGAAGTCTCGGAAATTGACTGCCATAGGTGAAAACGTTTCCCCCACTTTTCTCCGAAACAGTTTGATATATTATCTATAAAAAGACAAGAATTAAAAAGAAATCATTATTGCAGTCACTTTTCAATAAGTTTAACGAAAAATGAGCAATTGATTGAAACGATTGAGACTAATCACAATATTGACAAATCGAGGTTAAGATTACGTAACGTGGGATTCACCTCCCCTTCGCTGGTTTTTGCAACTTGTAGTCAATTCTGGGGGTCGTCGGTATTGACGACAGTCAATTACGTAGGTCCCACTGTATAGCTATTTTATACAATAACATAACCGAGTAAAGAAGAAAGTATAAAAGATCGGATACAATTGAATTTGTATTCACAAAATCACATGTTGGACTACGTTGAAGGATGAAGTACATATGAAGTACATATATTATGAATCGAATCTATGTTATATTTACTCGCAATTTGTTAAAAAAAATAATATGAAGCCACAATAACCTCTTATAGTAAAGGCTGGCGTATTTTCCGGTAAAGGTGATCCATTGTGAAAAAACGCATCTAGTCAAACAATAACAAAGCTTGGAGGAGAGGCCCCTCCACCATATAAGAGATATAATATTTTGGTATAAAGAAATATGTTTAAATATTTTAGAAAAATGCAGAACATAATATTTACATTTTCATGATTACAAAAGAAAAGAAACTTATTATTTATATTTAACCCTTAATCCTGTCGCATAGGTCGTTTTCGACCCAGAGAAAATTAAAATTGTACTTTATAAATTGCATAACTGTTTACTTCATCAGTGACTCTCGAAGGCGCAAGCAACTTTGCGCATTGTTTTCAGTGTACAAAGTCAGTGCGTGAATGTTCTACTTAGCACACTGAAAATAGTGCGCAAAGTAATTAGCTCACGGAGTTAAGAAATAGTACATTATGATATAAGTGCGCTAAGTATGGAATCCCCTACCGCGCACTTGTATAGTAAGATATTTTTTTTAACGACGTGCGCTATGTGCTTTGCGCACTGTTTTCACTGTACAAAGTAAACCAGTGTGCTAAGTAAGCACTTAGCGCACGCTAATGTACAGTGCGTGAATGCTCTACTTTGCGCACGGAGTTAAAAAAACAATCTTTTTTCAGATTTTTTTGTTCGACCTCCCTATAATCTCCCCATAAAAAAGAGAAAGATCGGGAAGAGAATAAAGATCTAGAAGGATTAAGAAGAATCCAGGCGATCCCATAATCAGTGCAACATTAAACTATAATTAAATAAACCACCTCCCTCCTTGCTTTGACCTTTTTCGAATTGTGGTAGTGAATTCATATTTTTCATTTGGAAATCAGCAATCTGAAATAAACCGGCCATAACGAGTTTCGATGAAATCCTTTGTTTTTTAATCTATTTAATAAACATTGTAAGCATCTTTCCTCTTTCTTCCCCCTCTTTCGTACCTATCCGCCTTCCTTTTATACCATTCACTAATTTTGACGATTTGAATGGGGGATTCGATGACGGCTCGAAAATTTCGAATAATGAGGCCCGGTCAAATTCGATCCTTTTAATCTGTTTAATGTATAACACTTCCCTCCTTGGAATGTATCTTCGGAAATGTGAAACACTAAAGAAAACAGGCTTCATAATCTTCGTTTTGTCAGTCATGTATTCGGAAGGGTGATTAAAAAAAATGAATGTCGTAAAAAAAACGTTAATCTCAAAGAAAATCCATAAGAAGTCGAAACGTAGTGAAATTAAATAAACGATATTTAATAAAAATCGGATTTTTATTTTACCATCCTTCGAAAATATTTTAGTGTGGTCGAAAAAACATTCAACTTGTTATTTCGAAATGACATTCAAACCGGCTTGAATTTAAAGGATATGAATCGGTCCATGCAAAAAGGGCACTAAGTCCATTTTTCCGTAAATTAAGATAATAATAAATTCTAACTTTTGAGGCTCCGGTCTTTTATTTGGCACTTATTAAAATTATTAATCTTCATTTCCTGATTTCCGATTTATGCAAAAAGGGCCCTAAGTCCAGGATTTAGGTCCCTTTTTGCATAAATTGGAAGTGACTTTTTTTTTTATATCGGGTATTATTTACACTGAGAAAAAAATGTAGTAAAAGATAGTATTTAATACTACTTGTTGCGGTAAAATATGTGCCAATAAATACATGTCGTATATATTTTACCACTATAAATTGTCATGCAAGATATATTGTAGGATACGCGTTGTAGTTGTAATAGTTACAACTACACTGGTGAACAACAAATACTGTACCAGTTTTGTATACCATCCATATTGGTAAATATAGTTATGTTAACATATACGAAAATCATGTTACCACAATGTTTAGTATTGAAATATTAAATATTAATAATTTAAACTTATTCGTATTAAGAGAGATTTGTTTACTGATTATTACACACATACTCACTGTATTTACAAATAACAATAATCTTTCGGAACTGTTATAATTTAACTTCTGTTAATTAACAACCGTCGGTTAAAATTACAACAATATATACCAGATAAATATCTAGGTTTCTACAATTCCCTGATCGAATGGCCTACTGTTACTGATGAAAAATATAATGAATTTAGTTCTTAATATGTAATTTTACATTTATTATACTTTTGCAAATAAATTAGTTAGCTGTGCTATAAAATTATTACTTTTTTTTCATGTCACTCGTGATTCATGCAAAAAGGGACCTAAGTCCACTGATATTTTTTATAATTATTAAAAATCCCCTTTAACTTTAAGCATAGAACGATATTTGTACTATTGTAAGTGCATAAAAGCAACATTTCTATTAAACAATATTTTTATTTTTCATTCTGTAAGAAAAGTAAATCAGTTTTTTGCGTTTTCTCAACAACTATCTATATGGACTTAGTGCCCTTTTTGCATGGACCGATTCATATGTGAATCACATTTTCTCGCAGGGAGTAGTACCTTTGTTAGGACATGAAAAAGCTCTTACTTGGGCCAAAAATCACGGCGAAACATTGGAGGACAACGCTTGTCGAAAAATGCTAAAAGAATGTCATAAATTTAAAACAGTTTTTTGACCAGAGTTTTCATGCAACTAAATTATCTATATCTTTAAAAGTCTACGGTCGTAATGGAGCATTTACACATTGAAAGTCCATGAAAAGTTCCTTAAATACTGGAATGCATATAAAATAAATATAACAAATGATTCATCATACCTTCCAAGACTAAAAACCGTAGTTGTTGAGTTTTCATCTGCACACATTCTATTTCTTAATTTTGCAATTAGTGTTCTATATTCAAAAGAAACTATTGTAAAATGTGAAAGTTAACCCTTAGTTCCGTCGGCTATTTTAACCCTTAGTTCTGACGGCTATTTTAAAGCCGTTTCCTCCCACTACCTGGGTCAAATATGGCCTGCCGTTTGAAAACCCTTACAGTTGTACAATTTGAATTTTCTCTAGGTCGAAAACGACCCATGCATCGGGATTAGGGGTTAAATAAAAGATCAAGTGCAAGATAACATTAGCTTGAGAGTTATTTGCCCTCAGTATTACAACCAACCACTAAGAACAATCAGAAAACTGCTCGCAATAAAAAAATTATTATTTGTCACTAAACGACGTATACCAAGAAAATATTAAGACTAAACATTGGTAAAAATTGCTAAAAATTAATTGGAAATAATCGGATATTACTCCAGATACAGGTACGACCCCTACGCTTATGAATTTACTCTGGTGCAACGATATTCAATTGGAGAAACAATTGTTTGCGTATGCGAAAGAAGAAATTTCATGCTTGGCATTTAACTTCAAGGCAATTGTATGTTTGTACCAGCGCCTAATATTCAAACAAAAACCGCACCTTTGACTACTGTATAGTATGTTTCCGTTTTTTTATCGGGCCGAAAACTTACTAAATAATTGTGTAAAACAATATTGTAAAATTGTATCCGATTCTCGGAACTCATTCTCCATGGGACAAAGTTCCCCATATTTGAGAAAAATAAATCTATATCTATCTATCTATCGTTATTTACTTAACCTAGGTTTCCTTCTACGATACGTCAGCATTTGATTGCGTCACTCATTTTTCCTATCATCGATTACTGCTGCGTAACTATGTTAGATATTACAAATGAGTCTGATCTCTTAATTAAAAGAGCTCTTAACACCTGTGTAGGATTCATATGCAATTCAAGTCGTTTTGAACATATTACTCCATACTACGGAAAACTTAAATGGCTTAAGGTAGTTAGTAGGTTTTTTTTAAGGCTGTCTATTACACCGTATAATCTGGACACAACGACCAAGTTACCTGGCAATTGGTTTAACCTTCAGGACATCCAAATCTGCAGTTACCACAAGATATGATTTCTTAAAACTCAGTGTTCCGGCGTGCAAAACTGAGGTTTACAATAAATCGTTCCTGAGCCATGGACCTCTGAACAAGTTACCTCGTGACATTCGAAACTCATCTTCGACACGGAAGTTTAAAGAACTGCTCTTCAAACATCTGCAGCGATCAGTGGAAAATAACTAGGAGCAAACCTACTTACGTTATTATTTATTTATACTATTTATTTTAATTGTGTTGGATGATCCATTTTATTTTATATCTGACAAGACTGGTCTACTATTTTATTTATACTGTTATTTTTTTAACGTTTTAAGAAACATACACTAAATACCTGTACAGTAACAAAGCGTAAAATAAATATCTATCTATCTATCTAACCTACAAAATAAATGAACCTACAGAGGACATCTATCAGATTTACGTAACAGAATTTCTGATGACCGTTAATATACACATTTAAAAGACGTGTATTTTATTCGCTAATAGACGGGAATTTTAGTAGTTATGATATTTCTTTGAAGGGCTATAAGAAATCATTTTAATATATTTAGACGAGGGGATTATAACTGGTATTCTCTCAGGGCAATTGTTAGACAATCAAAATCCCGACAATTGAAAACTCAAAAACACCTTAGCATTCCGATAATTAAAAACCCCATTTAATTAATCGAATGTTTGGTGTTAATGTATCGAGTTTTTGAATGTCGGGATTTTGATTGTTGTGTTTTAGAATATCGAGTTTTTGAGTTGTTGGGTTATTAATAAGTCGGGGTTTTAAGGAGTTCCTCGCTATGTCACAAAATTGCCGCCTTTCCGCTTGGTTCACTGAAAACCATTTAGTGCTCCATTCCAAAGTTTGCGTTTCTTGGCATTAATATTGCAATTGTCTATATTTCAGGCAGATACAGCCTGAAAATCGAAAAACTGCGATACGAAATCCACAGTGAAGTTTGCGTTTAATTCCAAACGCTACCAAGGCATGTTGTTTTTTTCCGGTCGAAAATAAAGATACAGAAACTTTCTTAACATTTTATGTGAATATTAACCAGCAAGCCGCACATCTAGGATGTATTGGAGTCGATGGAATGCTACATATAAATGTAGAGAATTGGTTATGAAGGAATCTAGAGGAATCCGAATGCGATTTGTCAGTGTATACTAAGAGAAGTTTAAGATTACAGACGGCTAGTAGAGATATATCTGTGATGCAAAAATGGAGATGACTGCCGTTCGTCGATTAGGATGACGGCTGCTTTAGTTTGGAACAGCAGTTGTCCAAAATACAGACGATCGGCGTTTCATTAGAAGGGGACCACAGTCATACTATTTTATGAATGATAAAATAAACAAACCTATCGACCTGGGTCGACCAATCATCGGTCGACTTGTGCAGGGAGTTGACCCAGAATTGACCGACAATTGACATTCGATTTTGGGTCGATTTTCAGTCGACTTTTAATATATTGACATAATCAAAATGCATTAATCGATTAATTTCGTAAAAGTCGACTGAAAATCGACCGAAAATCAACCGTGGTCGGTATTCGGTTAATTGCCTGTCAATTTTGGTCGATCGAGGTCGACATGGAATTTCTTGAAAGTTGTTACAATTTTAAACCATTCATCAGGTTTCAAAAGTATCGTCAAAGTAAACCGACAATATTTTGAACAATATATACATATTTTTGAAGACTACCAATTTCATCTTATGCATTCCTCGGGGAGATGCACATTCCGCTAGGCGTGTAGATTCCTTATTTTTTAAACAAAATTAGAAACATGTTCTTATTTGGCCCCTGTCAAGACTTCAAAAAACAGTTTAATGCAGTTCTGGATCATCCAATTCCATATATCTTAGTAATCATTTTGGATACAATTACAAGTAAAAGAGAAAAAACAATTAATTTTCAAATCTCTCGTAGTTTGGCCTTGCATACTGATTCATTGTAAAATTAAAAAGCATCAAACTCGTTAATGGCATTGTACAGCCCTGAACCAAAGGCGGAGCCACAATGATAGAAACATGTTGGAGGGAAAAATTGACGGCGGAGAAACATAATAGTCGAGCAGGCTGACTCATTCATAAAGAGGATCTGCTTTACGGAGCTTGACTTTATTCTCGGTGCTGTTGTGCTCAAATTCTAAAAGTTTCGATAAGGTCGGTGCAAACAATCAATCATTTTTTAGTATCAGATGGCTGCAGCGAGAAAGAAGCACGAACGTGGAAAACGAAGATATCATGCCAATGCCAGAGAGAGGGATCGAACTCAAAGGTGAGGCCATGTGCCCTAAAAATATTTATAAACAAAAATATTTCGAAAAATAGTTTACTATTGTCTTTGTGGTTTTAGTGCAATAACATTTAATTTTTTGTATTATCATCTGTGCCGATACGATTTTTAAGTATATATAATATTAACCCATTAACGCCTGAAATGACATTTTTTATACTTCATTTTCAATCAAGTATTTCAAAATTGAAGTTGAAAACAATTGAAAGGTACATATCCTATTGTTTTCGAGGTCGCTCTTCAAGATTCCGAGGTCGAAATTGAGTTTCAGCCATCAGGAATTCCAATATGGCGCCGAACTTTTAACAAAATTCCAAAAAATTGGGAATTATTTATTCCTATCAATTTTTTTCGAGCTATTAGAATATTGGGATTCTATTGAAACTCTGAACAAAGGTGAACAAAATACTTCAATTTTAAGGAAAAATTTTACTTTTATACCCCACATCATTGTAACGACCTCAAAATGGCGTCAACAATGAAAATTTCTTTGACAAATTTCTGAACGTTCTAACTCAAAAACTACATGCTGTTATAAAAAAATGCTAAGAATGAAAAGTTCTTAGAATTAATCGAGAAATATAGTGGAATTTTTTCAGATTTTTGTGATGACATTTTAAGAAATCTTTTTTCAAAATTTTTTTCAAAATCATAATTTATTTATGAAAAATTCTGACAAAAATTTGGTGTATTCACTTATGAATTCTACGAGTTTTTTGTTGCTTGCAATTTTTTCCAAAAGTTAATAGTTTTTGGGGGTGAAAATCCTAAACTATAATATTTGAAATTCATTTCCTCGAAAACTATCAACTTTTCGAAGAAATTGCAAAGAACAAATAACTCTTAGAATTCATCAGAGAATACACTAAATTTTTTTCAGAATTTTTTGTAAATAAATTACAATTTGGAAAAAAATTTTGAAAAAAATGACTCAAAATGTCATCAAAAAATTTTGAAAAAATTCCACTATATCGCCTGAGGAATTTTAAGAACTTTTCATTCTGGGCATTTTTTTTTAAAGTTCGTAGTTTTTGAGTTAGAGCGTCCAGAAATTTCTCAAAGACATTTTCATTGTTGACGCCATTTTGAGGTCGTTAGAATGATGTAGGGTATAAAAGTAAAATTTTTCCTTAAAATTGAAGTATTTTGTTGACCTTTGTTCAGAGTTTCAATAGAATCCCAATATTCTAATAGCTCGAAAAAAATTGATAAGTATAAAAAATTCCCAATTTTTTGGAAATTTTTTTCATATTCGGCGCCATATTGGAATTTCTGATGGCTGAAACTCAATTTTGACCTCGGAATCTTGAAGAGCGATCTCGAAAACAGTAGGATACACACCTCTCAATTGTTTTCAACTTTGATTTTGATACGAAATACTTGATTGAAAATGAAGTATAAAAATTGTCATTTCAGGCGTTAATGAGTTAATATAAGTTGTTTTTGGAAATATTTTTTAATATTAATTAATTTTTACTAATAAAGAACATTCCTTAGGTTATTGCGTAATAGGACGAACTTATTCATATATTAATTCGTGTATTTGGAATGTATTACTGAAAATATGTATTCAAATGTTTAATAAATATCTTTTAATCACTTATCTTTTTTACCATTTTTGTAATTTTTCTTGGATGACTGCAATTCAGAAACTCGACTAATTAAAAGGTAAAACATTATTACATAGTCAATTTTTAATCAACTCACTTTGTTTGGACCTATTTTGGGCAATGTTTAATGCGAATGTTTTGCGTAACAAAACGGATAGGATTGAAAGCATCTAAATTTTTATAAATTGAAAGCTTCACAAAATAAAAGGACAATAATTAATATAAAAATGAGGTTTCTTTGTATAATTCTAAAAAATGCTAAATAAAAAAACGAGAAAAAAATGTGAATTTTCTGAAATTTTATGTAGTTTTTTCCACAAAAATTTTTAACAAATACAACAAAGATGTTTAGTCTACTTTCCTGATAAGGCTAAAAGAATAGTCAATTTTATTATTTTTTACATCAATAATAAAATATTATGTGTCAAACATTCGTGTAAAAATGAAAACGGATCCATTTATTAAATACAATGACGTCTCAGTTTCCATAAAATATTATTTCTTGCACCTCTTTCAATATAAAAAGACAGCATAGCAATTTTTTGAACAAATTATCATTGCGATTCAGATACGAGTTCAAAATCGCTGCAATGACTTGTATCATTGCTCGATTATGTTGATAGCGACTAATCCACTTTATTTGTATGTATTAAAATAAAATTGAAAATTTATTCACACTTATATAATGTAAATAAAAATTTATTTTTACTCACTACATAAATTTCACATTACTGATTTCAAAAAGAATTTTAACATATTTCAAATAATATATTGTAAAAATAGTAGATTAATATGTATATATTAGCCTATCGTTCAGGATTTTCATTTTCAATATTAAATTATAAAGACATTAATATAATCACAGTTAGTTTTGTGTCCATTAAATACCACAATTAGATTTCTGTGTTTTCTACACAACTTTAAGTGAAAATTCACTCGTTATGAACTCAAAATCGTGCCATTCTAGTCAACGAGTGAATTCTGAATCTTTAAGAGTGAATTTTCTGATTCTTGAAAGAGTGAGATTTCAGTTTTTCGTTAAGATTGGCTCAATTTTCACTCAATAATGAGTGAATTCTCACTCTAAAAAACTTAGAGAATACCAACTAATTAAGATACATGAAATTATTTGTACAAAATCAATCTTATTATCAAATATCCATTCTACTAGAAAAGGGCCAATTTAGTTTTAACTGTAATGTACTAAATATTTAAATTGAAAAATATTTAATAATTCATCTTTACGTAAACTAGAATTAGGTACATATAATCAATGATTTAAAATATCGACAGCTTTTACTTCGTTTTTTAGGTAGTGAAAATTTCTTGTGAAAAATGATTTACACATGCTGGAAAAAATTGTACAGGAATTGTTACTATTTAGATCTAGAGTTAACACTTAATTTTAATGCAATAAGTACTCCTATACATTGTATAAGAATTTAATAAAAATCTAGTAACTTGATAAATCTATAAATTAAAAACAACAAATCCAATATTATCTGTGAAATATAGACAAAATATTACTTTGAAAAGATAGTATTGGGTAATATTTAAATAATATTTTTAATTTTTGTATTTAAATAGTCTGTATCTACAAGTAGGGGTAAAACCCGTTAAAATTATGAAATTTAATTGCAAACATTGAAACAAGAATTAAAAGTATAATTAGTGTAGTTATCAGATTTCTGCAACACCTTTATCGGTTATGAGTCACTTAGTTCGATCAAGATAATCAAATTTTATTCTAGGAACTTGTTGACATTTTATTGGTATTTTCGTGTCACGAAAACTTTTATTGAATATACAACAAGAAACCAGAAAAAGAAAACATGAAACCAGGTTCAATTTTCAAAACTTTGTATGTGCACATAAATTATTTGCTATTATCTTTGTTAATTTTATGGCATTTAATAGAACATTTTCTACTAAATTCACAAAATTAGTTTGCATTCATTTATATGCAAAATTTAAATTAATATTTTTGCACACTCTATCAATTTCTTGGAGTGAAAATTCTTTCTTTACGGCGTGAAAATTGAGGCACATTAGGGAGAATTAATTTTAACTCTATTCAGAGTGAGTTTTCACTTCATAAAGATATTTTCTAGATAATCATTTTATAACGATGTTTGTCAATTTAACTTAATGTTTAAAAATTTTATTTATATCGACCGTATATAACCAATTAAATTATAACATCACGGTTTTAGCGGTCAATATACATACTCACGACGAAATAAGATTAAAATGGAGAGAAAAAGAAAAAAGGGGGAAATATTTTATAATTTCAAAAAAATAATTTTAACGTTTTTGGTTTTAATACGAATCCTCGTCAGAAAAATAACAAAAATAGGAACAAGGTGAAAAAATTTGTTTGGTTAATAAATTATAGAAGTATGTATAATTAAAATTTTTTAAATTCTCTCCAAAAATTCTGCGAAAATTCTATTATATTGTGTGTTGAATAGCCCTTTTTGTAATTATAATTTTCTTCGAAAAACTTTTTGTAATTAAAGCGTCCTAAACATAATGAGCGAAATTTTTCTGCAGTTCAGACATTCCCTCCGCCAAATAAATTAGTGTAAAGATCATTCCATAATGGAAAGTTGATACGAAATCCAATTAAAAAAATAACTGTGTATTTTTTACACTTAAACTCATTTTTGAGTAATAATTTGTTGTTCTTTTTCTAATTTTGTATATAGCCATTGGAAAGGTCGATAAAAAATTTGTCAATTTCATATATTCAAAAATTGTTGAGGCCCAAATTTATCCCATTTGGAGAGCTCTGAAAAAGTGGTGAAAAAAGTGTCCCTGTGGGCGTTAATGATTTAATAAACATTTGTATTGCCAGCAATCTGGATTGTTCACATAATACTAACATTACAAGTTGTTATTGGAATAAACAATATTGTTAATCATTATATTTTTTATGACTATTATCTGAATTTTTTAGGGTAACCAACGGAATTGTTTTATAAAAGATAAGATTCAATTTTATAACTAATCTAGAATTGTCATTATAATCGATGCTTTTTATAATAAACTTTAACTATATTATAATTTAACTTTTTTATCGTAAATTTAATAAACTAATTGTAACGATAACAAATCAGGAAATATCAACCAGTTTTGTTAACACAGCTGTTCGATAACAATCAGCTGATTAAATCTTACTAAATTTATGTTTGCAGTTTTAGTCACTAAAAATGTTACTTTTTTTAAACATTTTATTAAAATTTATTAAACAAAAAATGTGTGTAGAGAGGATATAATATTTAAATAAATTTTATCCAAAATATGGCTAATAAAAGTTGTAAACAAAAATATAAACATTTTGAATTATATAGATATCAAATATTAGTTTCTGTTTCTCCATTTCCTCTTTGTCCTTTATTCTCTAACGCATTTTTAAACTTTTATTATGATTAATGTTTTTGTTCTAAGCTCTGATAACAAAGTATGACGATAAATATCGTATATTTACGATACGCCCTAAAGATTAAATTGTATGACGCGATAAAACGAGGTAGTCCAAGTGCGTGCGAACCAAAAATGAACGCGAACTTTTCGCACTCAACCAATCAGCAGCTTTCCGCAGGTATATATACGATATTAAATATAACCAACTACATTAATATCTTTAAAAATTGTTCACAATAAAAATATTTTGAAATCATGTCGTGGTAGTACCAAGAATTTTCAAGAATTCATATCGATTATGCACGGGAATAGCACATTGTGCAACCAGGGAGCAAAATACGTATTTTGCACTCAGAGTGATAGAAACATATTTTGCTCCGTTGGTAGAGAAGGTACAACTTTGTTCCCGTGATATAGGGAGCAAAGTAGCACATTCCGCCCCAGTGTGAGAAACAAATTTGCGGCAGTGTTACAAGATGATTATTGTTTTGCAGTATTATTATTTAAAAAATAGTATATTACTCAACGAGGGAGGTAAAATAAAGAATGTCTCAGACTGCGTGTAATTTTTACCCGAGGTGAAGCCGAGGGTGAGAAACCGGCAGTCTGAGGCATTCTTTTTTACTTCCCGAGGGAAGTATACGATTTTTCTTTATGGCCGGGAGGATAAGCTGCTCCCGCAAGCGGAAGGAAAGATGCCGCTTATCCTCCCGGTGTGAAGAAAATAATATTACCTAAAAATATAAAGAAAACATTCTTTTTATGATATTCTTTTAAACTTTTATTATTTTTACCATAAAACTAGTCTTTTTTGATGCTAACTTTTTTATCTATCGTTCGCAGTTTTCGAGACAATAGCAGTGTTACAAAATATATGGTTTTTAACAAAAATTAAGGTAAAAAACGTCGCGCAAAAAATTAAGAACCGTAAACCCGTGTTTATGAGTTAAAAAAACGCTGAAAATAAAATGTATACGTGCTATTTTAAACTTTTTTTATTCATTTCATTTTTCAATTCATGAATTTTATATTTATAAATTATTTTTAAAGTACATTGATAATGTTAGTATAAAAGCATTTATAGGTCTGAGATTTGCCAATATATCTGAGTAATATGATGAATAAATTGTTAATGCTCAAAATATGATTGTTGTGTAATAGGACACCTTATTTGATTTTGATTTAATATATGATAATATAACTTTATTAATGTGCAATGAATCGATTGTATTGAAACAAACGACAAAATACAGTAGTTATATCAGGGACTGTCCATAAATTACATAAAAAATGTTTATTTGTATTCTGGACCCCCTCTTCCTCTTCTTCTACGCAGTAATGATTCGTAACGTAGTACCGATCCCCACCTTCCAAAATTGTATTACAAAATTATACTATGGTCCGAATTTGTGTACACACCCATTTCAGTAAAATTAGCAAGGGAAAAAAAACAATTCATAATTTGGCAAAGTGAAAGAATCTAACTTTTGTTAGTGAAAATTTCATATTGTTGTCGAAGTTATTAAGGAATTGGATTAGTGCAGTAATGATCAAATTGCTTTTCTTTCCATCACAGCAAGTGGAAAACAGTAGGAAGCAATAGTATTTTATGCCCGGGCGTGCGTAAAATTAGTGCGTAAAGTCATTTTTTCAGTGCGTAAAGTCATTTTTTTTTCACTCGTGCGTAAAGTGTCTCACTCGGGGCCTGCAGCTCTTCGTGAGTCACTTTACGCACTAGTGAAAAAAAAATCACTTTACGCATTGGACAAAAAATGACCTAACGCACGCACTTTAACGCACGCACCGGGCATAAAATATCGTATGCATCTCGTGCGTAACTTTTTTTCACTCGAGCAACAGTCCCTCACTCGTCGTCGGCTTCGTTGGAGCCTTGTTTGCACGTGTCGCTCTCGTAAAAAAAAGTACACTTTACGCACTAGTTGCATAATATACCATTTCGATACAAGTGTGTATGCGTAAAGAACTTTACACACGTGTGCCGAAATATTGTTTAAGTACGGCTTTTCCGTGCGTAAAGTATAATCGAGTGCGTAAAGTTTCCTTTTCTAAAAGTTTACTTGTTCAAAATTCTACGCCTGAGATTCAAACATTGTTTTTTGACGCAGTAGGCATAATATATTTTACGCTTCGATTTGCGGGCCTAAAATGCCAATTTTACGCCACAGGAGGCATGAAATAAGCGTTTTACGCCCGCAAATGAGGGCGCAATATGACTATTTTACGCCCCCTGAATCGAAAAATACTTTTACATTATTATATGAATGAGAAAATTTAGAATACGTTAAATAACGCATTAATCTAAAGTTGTTTTTTAACAGTGTGAACTCTGCATTCAGCGTGTTGAGGACTTTGATACCGACCGACCCAGCCGATCGGAAACTATCTAAAATAGAGACTTTGAAATTAGCTAGCAGTTACATCCACCATCTAGGAGCTGTCCTCGTAGCCGGGATTGACGATCGTCCATGTTTGTTGATGGATCAACATCAATTGGACTATCCTCTCACGACTAGCGACAAGTCACCAGTCTGCACTTTTTGTATTGAGTTGCATAAGCTGCTGGTTTAAATCAACGTTGATTAATATCAGCAATTTGTTTTTTAAATTGTAATTTATATTTTTGAGTTAAACTATTTAAATACCAACACGATTTTTACTAGCTTGTAATTGTTTATTGTAATATGTTTAATGTAACTTGTCCATTTTCTTCATATGTTACTGGTTATGTAAATAAAGGATTTAGAAAGTTGTTTTAATAATCATTATCGATTATAAATTAATAAGTACGTAAATGTTATAATATCGTCAAATAAAGACGTCAGATGATGATCAAGCTAACTTATAATGATACCATCTAATGATGATATAGGGTAAGAGTGATATAATAACGATGAGAGTCCGTCGGATGATAATGTTTTATGATGACCTTGAATAAAGATGTATTATGACATCCATGTTGGATGATTAAAATCATAGAAGGTGATGATGACGGCGATGTAAAACGATAATGACGATGATTTTTATTGTTGCCTCCTTCACTAAATGGAATCCCGAGATGCTTCGACGATTTCTTCTTACAGAAGCCATTTGTTTTTTAACTCTGAGTTATATTTTGTAGCAAAAATATGTACATAAATAAAAACAAGGTTTTATTAGGTTTTATTTGTTTATTATTGTAATTTTACTGTAACTTGTAATGAGATTTATTTATATGTTACTTGTAATGAGAAAGGGTCAAATATTTCGAAAACCAAATTTTAAAAAATCGTTTCACGTGTTTCAGCGTTTTTTTTAAGTATCGATGATTTTCGAAATATTTAACCGTTTCCGGGTAATCATGTGCATCAAATTAATTCTTTAAAAATATGTAAGTATGGGCATTTGCTAGTGCATTTTTTTCACACCTGCACAAAACCGCGTTTGTGACTGCTGGGGTCCGGCGGGCGCTTTGCACCCTTTCGCGTCCGCTTCTCGGTTTTCATGATTTCGCACCCGTCATGTACTTCATCGGCATTTTAAAGGCGCAGTTTTTCTGCAGGCGTGACAAAAGAAAATATTTCCCTATAATTGTTATTGTTGTGTGTGACATATGTTTCAATAATGGAAAATATTATATTTCTGAGAGTTTACTATTTATCAATAATAAACAACGATACTGTGCTCTATTTATGCACGCATAACCTTCAGTAACTCGCGCTCAATCAAAAGTGACCCATCAATGAGGAATTCCACAAAACTTTTAAAACTAAAATTACCAATGTTTTACGCATACATCACTAAACTTTTATTCAGTTGTGGTATGTTAAAAAGTAAAAGAACTTTTACCCGAATGATTTGAAATATTTGTCATTTTTTTGGGATAGTATTTAGCAGACATTAGTTGTTTTACGGATTGCCTTCATCAGAACATGAGTTACTGAAACGAGGAACTTGCGTAACAGATTTTTGATAAAATGTAACTTGTTTTTGTATATTAGCCGGTTAAAAAGGAAACTTTTATTTTTTTTAATTTACTATAGCGGAAAATATTCCTCGTATATACAGGGTGTCCAAAAACTGGGTAACAATATTTCAGGAGGTGATTCTCCATGATATTTCAAACAAAAAAGTCCTTTACCAAAATTGGATCTGAGGCTCAGAATTCGAGTGACAAGCCATTGAAGTTCAGAAAAAAAAATTACTTTTTTCGCCATAACTCGGCTCTCTTTTAAGTTATTTTAATGAATGAAGACTCATTTTAAAGCTTTTTTCAAGACCTACAATTCATCTCTGAGAACATTTGGCCTCCGATAAATAGTTCTGGAGTTATTGCCTCAAAAACGGTAAAAAGGGCCATTTTTGTGTTTTTTTTTTGCATCTAACCCATTTTGCTAAATAGCTAACAAAATATCACATGGGAAGAAGTTGTAGGGCTTGAAAAGACGAACAATTTGCCGCCTCATACGTTCGGTTTCCATAATAATTGAGTCTGCAGGAACATTTTTAATTTCGTAGAATTGGCGAAAAACGCGTTTTGTACTGGCGGTGATCGTTTGTCACCAATTTTACGACATTAAAAGTGTTCCCACGGGCTCAATTCTTATCGAAACTTAACTCAGGAGGCGGCAAATTCTTCGTCTTTTCAAGCTCTACAACTTCTTCCTGTGTGACATTTAGTTGGCTATTTAGCAAAATGAGTTAGATGCAAAAAAACCACAAAAAATGGGCGTTTTTACCATTTTTGAGGCCATAACTCCAGAACTATTTATCGGAGGCCAAATGTTCTCAGGGATGAATTGTAGGTCTTGAAAAAAGCTTTAAAATGAGTCTTCATTCATTGAAATAACTTAAAAGAGAGTCGAGTTATGGCGAAAAAGGTAATTTTTTTTTCTGAATTTCAATGGCTCGTCACTCGAATTCTGAGCCTCAGATCCAATTTTGGTACAGGACTTTTTTGTTTGAAATATCATGGAGAATCACCTCCTGAAATATTGTTACCCAGTTTTTGGACACCCTGTATAGATAAAGAAAATGGAACTTGTTTTAAGTATGTGCCATGTGTATGAATGAATCTCTATGTAATGTTTTAAACATTCCACATTTCTGTGGCCATTCGAACTGATAATCATTATTTTTTAAGAGTACATTAATATGGTTCTTTAAGACTTTTTCATCAGACAGAAGTTTGCAACGTTGCAGAATTGCTTCCCATCAACGAATTGACACTGAAATCGAACTGTCAAACGTGTTACTAGACCTCAAGTTAACCTAAATTGCATATACATTTACGCTTTCAATACAAGAGAATATTTAAAACGCTCCCATAACAATTGAATTGTAAAACATTCAAATAAAATTAAAATTAAAAGCAAAAATCAAACATGCTTCTCTTCCAAACATCCTAAATCAAATTTCCGATCATTGTTGCACCTTTAAGAATCAACGATGCTAACCACTTTCCGCAGCAATGGATTGAAAATTTAATTCAGGATACTTGGAAGGGAGACAGGTTTTAATTGGCCCCGTATCATCCGCAGAAATCTCGAAAATGAGGTGTGAATCAAAATCACAATAATAGACATTGCGAATTTTACTCGATTTTTATCAATGCAACAATAATATTAAAAAATAATCTACAATATGTGTACGTGATTCATGCTTTATTTGGTACCGTCCCATCTGCAGAAGCCTCGCAAAATCAAGTTTGAATGATAATCACAAAGATGGATCTCCTGAATTTTCCTCGATTTTCAACGGTGCATTTATAGTCCTAAAAATAAATCAAGGATATTTGTAAGTGATTCACGTTTCGTCCCGTCTCATCTATAGAATTCTCGCAAATGTAGTTGGAATGAAAGTCACAAAATTGTCCTCGATTGTAGGTGCAACAACCATCTGGAGATTTAGTTTAGTATATTTCATGAGCAGAAATATCGTAAAACGAGTTTTAGTCGCATATATTGGACACATATTCCTTATTATATTTGCTATATTAGATAGTTTGGCTATTGTTTTAGTTTTTAATTTTAATTCTAATTTAAGTTTTTACTTTTCAATTGTTATTAGATCATTTTAAATATCCTCTTCTATTGGATGCGTAAACATGTTATGCAATTTAGGTTAATTTGGGCGCTAGTAACATTTTTGACAGCTCAATTTCATAGTGTCAATTCGTTGATGGGAAGCAATTCTGCAACGTTGCAAACTTCTTTCCGATACTTTTTCTTCGTTGTCAAGTCTGATATATGTTCAATTTTTCGATTGGAAGATAAGAAAAGTCCATTAAAAAGGTATTACGGTGTATGAAAAAAAATGTTTTACTGTTGGTACCCTCACAACTTTATATATCTTTAAAATGGACTTCTGACCAATGGTCAATGTTTGTTTTCCAGACTATAATTTTGACCACTCGAATTCTTCACCGCAGTACGAAATACGAACAAAGGTATTAAAAAAATCTAAACTATAAAAATAATATAATACAAGATTTACATGTCATGTTGATGTTTTCTTATGATATATTATTTGTTTATTTTTGGTTTTGTAATAAAGCTTGTTATGTTATTAATGAGAATATTTTAAGAAAGCTTATCCTAAAACCTTTCAAACTATATATACTAGGTATGCACTACCATTGTAAACTCGATAACACATCATTTTTAATAATAACGCCAAAGCTCAGGTGGTTCGGATTCCACCTTCATAAACTGTAGGTCCCGTCGCGATTTAGTCCCGTATGGGTTCACAAAAGTCGACGTAAAATAATATTAAAAAAAACATCATTTTTAAATGCTGAATGCTAGGCCCTTTCATTCTACCATAAACAATTTTATCCAGGAAATGTTTGCAAACATTTGGTTCCTGGACTTTATTCCCTCCTGAGAATTTCTCTGGAAACAATTTCCCCTGGAAAAAATTTCCCCGAAAAAAATGTCTAGGAAAAAATGAGGGGGAAAGAGGCAAACCTGATCTAACAGAAATTCTTATTGTTATGAAACCAAAATGGTGAAAAATTTTGGTGGGCAGGGCAGCAATAGAACCGAATTGACGGGCTGCGGGGATACCGCGATTTATTTTTTTAAATTTTATGAAAAAAGAAATTTTTTCTCGGGGGAACTCTGACGAGGAAATTATTTTAGGGAAATAAAATCCGGTCATCCAAACATTTCTATTATCGTATTTTCTTTTATTTAGAAACAAAAATATTTAAACAGGTATGTTTTCATTGATAGTAAAACTTTCTAAATGCTATTAATTAAAATATTTTCTTGTGTATATACAAAAATAGCTCTATTAAAAAATGAGTGACCTCACCTTTTTTAAATTTCGGTAGCCCTAGAAGCGTAAAAGCTGATTAAAGCGCCATGAAAAAAAATGCTAATCTTTTGAAAGTCGAATTATAAAAGTTCCATGGAATTCCTCGTATTTATTCAGTGTAATTTATTGTTTATGTAGAGAGCATATATTAAAATATTTTTTGTAATTAAGTAATTTTTAAATATATGTGTTCTTTTTGCTTGGCTTATTCTTTCAATTTTTTTTTGTTATTTGAAGATTGCCATCCCAAATTCTGTAAACAAGCGCACTTTCGAAACTTGAGTTTGTGTTTTTACTTTTGTAGTAAATAACGTGCAATGTCATATTATTATTTTACACGCATATGATACAGGTGGGTGATTCTCTCAAAAAGAAAAAATTCAGAAATAGGACATCATCAAAAAAATTGCAGAGACATTAAGAGATGAGCTGCAATAACTCGTATTAATTAATTCAGGCTTTGGTTATGTTAATATCAACCAAACCATTTTATATATGTATTGAAATAAAATTGAAGATTTTTTCAAACACTTATTTTTTATATATTATAAACTTATTTTTATCAAAAGCATAAATTAGTCACATTAATTCATAAAAAAATTTAACATTTTAAATAATACATTACGAAAATAGTAGATTGATACATTACTTTAAAATTTTCATTTTGAATATTAAATTACGAAGAAATTAATATAATAATCATCCGGTTTTTATGTATTAAATACCTCAATTAGTTTTCTATCATTTCTAAACGACTTGGAGTAAAATTTCATTTTTATGGACTGAAAATCGTGCCAATCGCAACGAGTGAATTGTGATTCTTTAAGAGTGAATTTTCACTTCATGCACATTAAGTTTTCATTTTATAAGGACCGAGCTTTCGCTCGTTAAGAGTTAGAAATCAATCTTTCAATACAATGGCTCAATTTTCACTCCACAATGAGTGAATTCTCACTCTAAAAAACTTAAAAAGAGAGTACCGACTAATTAAGTTACATGAAATTTTTTGAACAAAATCAATCTTATTATCAAATATCCATTCTACTAGAAAAGTGCCTATTTAGTTTTAGCAGTAATAAGTGCTAAATATTTAAATAAAAAACATGTTTAATAGTTCACCTTAACATTTCTTTGTTTTTTTCAAACTTGAAACAACAATTCTAAGTTACAATGTCTTTACGTAAGGTTAATTACTAGTATTAAATACATATAATCAATTATTTAAAAAATTGGGATTTCTTCTTTGTTTTTTAGTTGGTGAAAATTTCTTGTGAAAAATTACATACCGAGAAAAAATGTATAGGAAATACTATTTAGACCCAGAGTTAACATTTAATTTTAATGTAATAAGTATTCCTGTACACTGTATACGAATTAAATAAAAATCTAAGAACTTGATAAATCTATATTTAAGTTTAATTATTAATGTATAAATTAAAAATAAATGGAAATCCAATATTATTTGTGAAAGACAGACAAAATACTACTTCAAAAAGAAAGGATTAGTTAATATCTAAAAAAATGTTTAATTTTTGTAGTTAAATAGTCTTTATCCGCAAGGAGCCGCAAAAATCTTTGAAATTATGAAATTTAATTGCAAACATTCAAACAAGAATTAAAAGTAATTAGTGTAGTTATCAGATTTCTGCAACATCTTTATCGGTTATGAGTCACTTAGTTCGATCAAGATAATCAAATTTTATTCTAGGTACTTGTTGATATATTATTGGTATTTTCGTGTCACTAAAACTTTCATTGAATGTACAACAAGAAAAATGTGACCATGTAAAATTTTCAAAACTTTGTGGGCACATAAATTATTAGCTATGATCTTTGTTAGTTATCTGGTTTTTAATGAACCATTTTGTACTAAATTCGCAAAATTAATTTTGCATTAATTTATACCCGAAATTTATAATAATATTTTTGCAAACTCTATCAATTTCTTGGAGTGAAAATTCAGAAAACTGTAACAAATACTAATTAACAACTTTCTCACTGGAACTTTTTCGTGACTTAAAATTTTTCCGTTAAACGAAGCGGAATATCTCAAAACACGCTTTTCAGAAATTCGAAGGAAAAAATTAATCATTTTTCTATTTTTTAAGATTTTTTATGCTATCTTATTGCGTATTTGGTATCTTTTCTGGTCCCAAATTGTCAAAAATGGATTCACTATCGCGAGTTGAAGTAAAAAAATATATAAATTTTGTATGAAATTAAAATAACATTTTTGGTTTTTTTTTTTTTAAATCCTAAAATTTAGCCATTTTTGTCAAAAGGAAAAAAGATGCGTAAATTGTGACAAAGAATCACTGATACGTATAATTGTTATCATATGGTTTTTATAAAACTCGGATGAAACTAACAATTTTGCACTTCTTAAAAAAAATGCATGTGCTTCTTGTAAATTTTTTAATGCAGAATCCGAATCTGACATCCAAAACGACCATCGCGTCTGTTACTTTTGTATTATTAGGTTAAATTGACAAAAACGGCCATTTTTGTGAATTTTGTATGGCTTTCCAAACTGAAACAATTTTTTCGATAATTTGCAATATAAAAAATGATTATATGTTATACCTTCGTTGAAAATAGTGTCACATTTATTATCTACTTCAGCCTTCGTAGTTATATGTGTATATTTCACAATATAATGGTAAAATCTCAAAACTGCATAACTTTTTTTTTAATCTTACAACAATTTCAGAAATGTGCTTTAATGCCTAAGAGTGACCACTATACAATATTGTTTCGGAATATTAAAAAAAATTTGGTAAGCCATATGTCCAAAAATTCCTGACATGATGGACCATTTGGAATTCATCAACGAATACATTACAGTTTTTTTCCGACTTTTTTCGAACTTCTCTAAATTTCTAAAATGAGAATTAAAATTTTCAAAATTGTCTCTAAAAATTCTGCGAAAATTCTATTGTATTCTGTGATGAATTCTAAGCCCGTTTTGTAATTATAATTTTCTTCGAAAAGCTTATAGTTTTTTTAACTAAAGTATCCCGAACATAATAAGTTGTTATTGTATTACACAATATTGTTGATAATTGTATTTGTTATGATTGTTATCAGAATTTCTTATAGTAATCAAAGGATTGTTTTATAAAAGATACCATTAACTAATCTATTTTATAACTAATCTAGAATTGTCATTGTAACAGATGCATTTTATAACAAACTTTACCTATATTTAATTTTTTATCGTAAATTTAATAAACTAATTGTAACGATAACAAATCAGGAAATATCAACCAAATTTGTTAACACAGCTGTTCGATAACAATCAGCTGATTAAATCTTACTAAATTTACGTTTGCAGTTTTGGTACATGCTAAAAATGTTATTATTTGTATATATTTTATTAAAATTTATGCACCTTTTTAAATGCATAACATTGTAAAAATTTACATAGTGTGGGCACAATATTTAAATAATTTTTATCCAAAATATGTGTAATGATATAAAAAGTGTAAACAAAAATATAAACAATTTGAATTATATATATATAGAAATCAAATGTTTTCTATTTCTCTATATTCTCATTGTCCTTTATTCTCTAACGCATTTTTAAACTTTTACTATGATTAATGTTTTTGTTCTAAGCTCTGATAACAAAATTTGGCGATACATATCTTATATTTACGATACGCTCTATAGATTAAACTGTGACATTATAAAACGAGGTAGTCCAAGTGCGTGCGAACCAAAATTAACGCACTCTTCGCACTCAAGCATAGCAACTTTTCATATCGATATTAAATATTTAAACATTGCTTATAATGAAAATAAATTGAAATTTTGTAGTGGTAGGTAGTACCAAGAAATTTCAAAAGTTCATAACGATTATGCACGGCAATAATACATTGTCTTTATGAATTTTAGGAAGCCCATAAGCTTTGGGTATAATCGCATTTTTTATGGTGAGCATTTTTAACGCTGTATCATTTATAACCCAACGGGCACGAAGAACCCAAATGTTTCTAAAACGTTTTTAGAATGTTCCAGAAACGTTCCTAAAACGTTTTGTGTCTGCAACATGGATGAAACGTTTATAAAACGTTCCGTAAAAGTTGCAGACATAGAACGTTTTAGGAACGTTTCTGGAACATTCTAAAAACGTTTTAGAAACATTTGGGTTCTTCGTGCCCGTCGGGAAGTTTCATGTTATGCCATGTTTTGATCATGTTATTGATGCTTTTCGTTGTATTAGCTGTGTATTCAAACTTGGAGATTTCATACGTAGAAACATCAGAAAGTATGTGTTCCATTTTGGAAATATTGGTTGGGAGTTGAAATCACCCTTAAAAGATACTTGAAATTAAAAAGCTGATATATATTTTCGTGTAAAAATATCTTCAACCGCCAACTTCCCAACTTCCACCCCCACCCTTATACTTCCTTCCATTTGTCCATCCCCACCCTTCCTGCAGTTCCGATATAAAATAGTAGATTTGACCTTAACGATGACCTTGAATATAATTGCAACATCAACATTACTTTTTGTAAATGGAACCCTATATTTTCTTATAACCATGACCTTGATCAAAACTGTGAATATTTCAAGGTACAATAGATTTTTTATTTCCAAAATACAAAGATAATATAATCATTTATAAAATTATTAAAAATGCAAAATAACATACTGGAATTGTACTAATGATAATTAATTTATTTAGGTCAAAGATTTATACGATGACTCGAGCATACAGATGTAAACAAATACAATATCCTTTATTCAGGAGTGTGGTATTTGATTATTTCATTATATTAAATTAATTTATTTTGATAAACGAAAAATAATGAGAATTCGGACATACGTATGCCCGCAGGAGGTCCTCTGGACGTCCTAGGACGGATTGTGTTGTTGATCATTGAAGTGAAAATCACCAGATTACAATAAGCAGCGACCTAGCATACTTCAAAGAACGAGAAATCATGAGGAGGAGATGGAAGGCTACACTGTAAAAAAATTTCCAAAATGCTTCCGTTACATGTACATTAATTCATCATATTCTATATCTATATATACATAATACAGTAGACCCTCTCGTAGTGTCACCGCCTCGGGGCCGAAAGGGAAACAAATCCTCTATCTGTGTCGTACCCCCACTCTCCGCTTTCCTTACACTCTAAACCACTCTCGTGTTTTATATCTAGAATGGGATTGGTTGACAGATATTATAGGTGTTGCTGGTCAAGTGGTGGGGAGCTTACCGCGACACTTTCAGAGGAACGAACTGCGACACTAACAGAGGATTTCTAGAGATCGACACTATGGGAGGGCGACACTATGGGAGAGTCTACTGTATAGAGTCAAACTTTCTGAAGTGGGCCACCAAAAATCGAGCCATCGAATTTCCTATTTTTTATTGACGATTTCTGAAGATCCATATGTTATAAGAAATATCCCCAAATATTTTTAAAAAATATTAATTTTTTCAAAAGTTATCAACAATTGAATTTTAAGGCGATTTTTTTTTTAAATGACAATTTCTCAGCATATAATTGATAAAAATTAAGGAAAATTGAATGGTATGTTTATCATTAGTAGCATAATAGAAAACCGCATCGTTTGCAGGAAAAAAATGTAATTTATTATTAACAAATTAATTTTGCAATAAACAAATGACTATTAAACCGACTTCTCCTTGCGTTAAATAAAAATTTTTTTTTGAAAATATTCCTTAAAGTATACACTAATCGATCGTGCAAAAATATTTCAGTGCACTCTATCCCAAAAAAAGATATGAATTTTCGAAAGTCGACGTATATACGCGCCCAGCGTGCGGGGCGCAGCGTCCCTTGCTTACAAATTCAGCTTATCTCTAATACTCGTATGCACTGAGTAAACTGGTAGAAAAATTTGTTAATTATGAATGGCTCATTTTTGAAAACTTTGATCTCCTTAATATAGTGTGGAATAATGCTGATGATGTCATACATTTTCAACTACATGCGAAAACAAATCGTACCACTTGCGACTAAGGGCTATACCTTAGATCTACTATTCTCTACTATTCATCATTATCAACGTAACTTTTATGACGAAGCTTTAATTCCGACGCTTAAGTTTTGCTGCCCAATTGACTTTAGAATGCAAGAACATAGTCTACGACTACCTCAATGTGGTTTTAGAATTATAAATGCAAATTTAATTATTGTTAATTGATATGATAAATTTTCAATGTAAACTCCAAGTCGTCTGTTTTTTATGAAATTATAAACAACATCCTATGTGAGCATGTACCTAAAAAAACAGTGTCAAACAAAAAATAAGCGACCGCGATGGCATAATTCTGCTTCTTGCTAAAAAAGCAGCTCACAAATGCTGGTAAGAATCCAACCTTCCTAACGATTTGATTTTATTTAAGCAGCTCAGAGCGAAGTGTATCCGCACATCTAGATCTATTTATAAGGAATATATGTTAGAAAGATCGAATTCCATTCCAGGACTAACCTTAAGTCGTTTTGGGCGTATGTGAAAAATCTTAGAAAATGCAACGAGTTACCTAATGACATGTATCTTGGCGAACTACATGCCCACAACAGATCTGAGACAGCTAACTTCTTTATCGAAATCTTTAGCTCTGTGTACTCGACTTATTCCAATGCAATTGTTGTCAAGTCTGATGATATTATTATCGCTGCTAAATTATTGAATAACGATGTAAGTTGTGCTCCAGGTTCAGATATGTTGCATCCGATTTTAATCAAAAATTGCCTGCCTTACCTGATGGAACAAATGTTGTTGATTTTTATCGCATCACATTCCTCGGGTACATTCCCTTCATTATGGAAGAAGTCATTTGTCACGCCTATTATATATTAAATATAATAAATAACAAAAATAATAGGCAGTGTCCATAAATTACAGAACAAATTTTTATTTGTATTCTGGACCCTCTTTACCTCTCCATCAACGTAGTAATGATTTGTAACGCAGGGCCGATCCCCACCTTCCAAAATTGCACTACGGTCCGAATTGGTGTATCCATTTCAGTAAAACAACGAAAAGAAACCAATTTATAGTTTGGCAAAGTGAAAGAATCGAACTTTTGTTATTGAAAAGTTCATATTGTTGTCAAAGTAATTAAGGAATTGGATTAGGGCAGTAATGATCAATAAATTTATTTTCTCCCTACCAAAGTAGTATACAAGTAACTATTACCTTGTATAAATCAAGGACTAAGTAAATTCAGAGTGTGCCATTATTTTGTTGTCGAGATGCGTATGAAGAAAATAAAAAAAATGGAATTGGAAAGCAAAGAAACCAGCGAAAACAAAGATTCGCCTCAGATTCATAGGAAGTCTGCAAATGTGTCTGAAATCTCGCTGCCTAGTATATCAAGCTCGGAATCCAACACTTCGCATTCGGAAGAATCAAGAATGGAAGAGGAAACTTTAGTGTCTGAAGTGCCAAGAGTCAAAGCAAACAAATTAAAAAGAAAACCGATTAAAGAAGTATTTGAAAATCCGGTTAAATTGAAACGAAAGAAAAAAGTGAATCGAACCTACAAAAGATATTTATTTCAAATTCTGAAGGAAACTAATCCCATTTTGTAGTTTTGTCATCTTAAATCCCGGTCATACAAATTTTCCTTCTTATATTCGGTGGCTCGCATCAGAGTTCCACTATTTATATTATTAGTTTGTTTTTATTTTTCCTTTTGTTCATAAGACCGTAATACGAACAATTACATCATTACATTATAATATTTTCAAAGTTGTAATGCAAAGAACTTCTATGACCGCGTTCAAGGACGTTAACGGAATTTTACTATAGCAAGTTGCATTTAACTACGTATGTATATTGAAACTATTTTCCTCACCACCTCGGGGGTAGAACTTCAGGCGCGTTTTATTTTTAAGTGGTGTCCCCTGGTGGGCCTAATCCACTAAGTATAAAAAAAAATTACTTAAATTTTGTACGTTTTCGCATACTTGAAGTTGTTGGTACCGTCGCGCGTCGTAGGAATATCGTCATCAATAATCCTATATTCCCGAAATCATCATCATCATCATCATCCTGGTCTTTATATTCATTAAATATCTCTCGTGTATTATCGTATGATTCTCCGCAACAAAATTTGCACACACGCGCATTATCTACAAGTCTCGACATTATCTACAAGAATCTGTAATACAAAATATGGGGTTCCATTTAAAAAAAAGAAGTTGACCTTGACCTGACGTTCACAAGGTCATCCAAGGTCAAATGACTAGTAGTAGCGTTAAATACGTCTTTTTAAACCTTATAACCTTTTCCCGACACTTTTACTGGACATGACATCTTTTGCCTGGCATTTCTCAGTCAAATATTGTCCAATTTCAATAAAATTTTTTTTTAAATAATACAGAATTTTATGCTCTAAAACTTTGAAAATAACTATTTTTACCAGAAAATGACGCCGGGGCGAGATAATTCGCAAAAACGATTTCAGAAAGACGCATTTTTTCTTTTGTAGCTCCTAATTTTTTTAATTATTAATTATACCAAAAAAAGTTTCAAACAAAAGTTGTAGAAAATTTAATTCTGAACAAAATTTATACAATATATTTTTAGCTTATGACTCATCTAAAGCGAAATATTTTAAAAAAATTATAAACAGACGTTTTTCAACATGGCGGCGCGACGGTGGCTCCATCTATCTCGCAAACTTAAACTTAGATTCAGTTATTGACCTTCTACCGGAAAATGAAAAAAAAAATGGACAGGGTGATTTTTTTGGAAGGTTAGTGCCCTTTTTACGACGATTTGACTGGACTAAATTATTTATTTACTAAATAAAGTTATATTAACATAATCACAAAGAAATGTAACGAAACTGAACAATTATTAATAAATTAATTCGCGATACGCAATGAAAACAATTACACTAAGTAATAATGACAATAATACAATAAATTATTGTCCGTGTCGAAGTTCTACTTCGAAATCCGGACCATTGTATTGTTGAATATCAACTTTATTTATTTAGATTATACTTATTCACAGCTTTGCTTGCGACATCTACAGCATTCTCGGACAGTTCCCCCTGCAATATTAATTTCGTAGCTGATTTGATATCTCTCTCAGTTAAAGTACGACATTTTCTAACTTTTGCCAAATTCGAAGCCTCTTGAGCGATGCGTTCAAACATGTCGTTCATAAAACTATTCATGATGTCCATTGCTTTGGAACTTATCCCCATCCTATGGGGATTAGTGTCCTTCAGAATTTGAAATAAATATCTTTTGTAGGTTCGATTCACTTTTTTCTTTCGTTTCAATTTAACCGGATTTTCAAGTACTTCTTTAATCGGTTTTCTTTTTAATTTCTTTGATTTGACACTTGGCACTTCAGACACTAAAGTTTCCTCTTCCGTTCTTGATTCTTCCGAATGCGAAGTGTTTGATTCCGAGCTTGATATACTAGGCAGCGAGATTTTAGACACATTTGCAGACTTCCTATGAATCTGAGGCGAATCTTTGTTTTCGCTGGTTTCTTTGCTTTCCAATTCCATTTTTTTTATTTTCTTCATACGCATCTCGATAACAAAATAATGGCACACTCTGAAATTACTTAGACCTTGATTTATACGCTTTAACTCTCTGCGTCTGATATTACTTGTAAGAAATTTGCAGGTATTTGCGCACCAGTTACACTGTTTTCCATCTGCTGTGGTAGGGAGAAAAGAAATTTATTGATCATTACCCTAATCCAATTCCTTAATTACTTTGATAACAATATGAACTTTTCAATAACAAAAGTTCGATTCTTTCACTTTGCCAAACTATAAATTGTTTTCTTTTTGTTGTTTTACTGAAAAGGATACACCAATTCGGACCGTAGTGCAATTTTGGAAGGTGGGGATCGGCCCTGCGTTACAAATCATTACTACGTTGATGGAGAGGTAAAGAGGGTCCAGAATACAAATAAAAATTTGTTCTGTTATTTATGGACACTGCCTGTTATTTTTGTTATTTATTATATTTAATATAAAATAGGCGTGACAAATGACTTCTTCCATAATGAAGGGAATGTACCCGAGGAATGTGATGCGATAAAAATCAACAACATTTGTTCCATCAGGTAAGGCAGGCAATTTTTGATTAAAATCGGATGCAACATATCTGAACCTGGAGCACAACTTACATCGTTATTCAATAATTTAGCAGCGATAATAATATCATCAGACTTGACAACAATTGCATTGGAATAAGTCGAGTACACGGAGCTAAAGATTTCGATAAAAAAGTTAGCTATCTCAGATCTGTTGTGGGCATGTAGATCGCCAAGATACATGTCATTAGGTAACTCGTTGCATTTTCTAAGATTTTTCACATATGCCCAAAACGTCTTAAGGTTAGTCCTGGAATGGAATTCGATCTTTCTAACATATTCCTTATAAATAGATCTAGATGTGCGGATACACTTCGCTCTGAGCTGCTTAAATAAAATCAAATCGTTAGGAAGGTTGGATTCTTACCAGCATTTGTAAGCTGCTTTTTTAGCAAGAAGCAGAATTATGCCATCGCGGTCGCTTATTTTTTTTTACACTGATTTTTTAGGTACATGCTCACATAGGATGTTGTTTATAATTTCATAAAAAACAGACGACTTGGAGTTTACATTGAGAATTTATCATATCAATTAACATTAATTAAATTTGAATTTATAATTCTAAAATCCACATTGAGGTAGTCGTAGACTATGTTCTTGCATTCTAAAGTCAATTGGGCAGCAAAACCTAAGCGTCGGAATTAAAGCTTCGTCATAAAAGTTACGTTGACAATGATGGATAGTAGAGAATAGTAGATCTAAGGTGTAGCCCTTAGTCGCAAGTGGTACGATTTGTTGTCCCATGTAGTTGAAAATGTATGACATCATCAGCATTATTCCACACTATATTAAGGAGATTAAAGTTTTCAAAAATAAGCCATTCATAGTTCACAAATTAATCTACCAGTTTACTCAGTGCATACGAGTATTACAGATAAGCTGAATATGGTATAGATGGTGAAAAATGAGACTTTAAAAATAAAATGCCATCCATTCATAGGTGTTTTAAAAAATTATGTTCGGTCGTTCGACAAGTTATTATTTCACGTAGGGTAACTGCTAAAGAGTTCCTCCTCTATAGAGGCCAATAAGACACCGCCCTCTCTTCGTGTGTTTGATAGGTCATTAACGCGATCGCACGGAAATAATAATCATCTAAGCCAAGTTTTACCAAGTTGCCAGATCACATCTGTGTATCTCAAATTAATGGTATCCTAAACGATGCTCCTTTGAAATATCTGAATGTTTTAACTGGTGATTTTCTTCTTGAAGAGCAGATACTTCTTATTGTAAGGCACAAATTTTATTATTTAGGTCTATTATTACTGTATGTAGTGCTGCCTGCGTTGGTTTGCTCGGTAGTGAGTTTGAAGGCTTTGAAATCGTTCTTGATGAGAGTCACGTGCATTCAATATTTGGTAAGTTTTGTATTAAATCCAAATAACTGTCGAGATATACAGATGAGGGAAATATTTTCATCGGTGTTGTCAACATCCTTTAACGGAATTTATTTGGGACGGGGGCGCTTGGCCGGTAAAGGATTTGTTGGTGGTCTATCTCTCGGTCGCTTTTTTGCCTTCACATCCAATTCGCTAATATCCATTAGATCACAACAGAAGAATGAGCCTTCATTATTGCGTTGATTTCCTGATATACATTCTGTATGTGCGGTGTTACCACATACAGTGCACCCTCGATCTCTTGATCTAAAGCAGTTCCAAGGCATATTGTCCGTGGATTGGCGCTCTTGCAAAAGGTATAAAAATGTACGTATGGAAAACTTTGCCAAATAATCAAACTTTTAGAATCAATTTGCTGTTTAAAGATATTTTCAAAGTGGATGTTTTACCTCCCTCTACCCTACTACATTAATAATTACTGAAAAAAGTTATTAAGCTTAAAATAAAATACAATAACAAGATGACACGGAGAATTAATTCATATATTTTACAATATTAGATACATGTTTTTGCTGCAGTCCAAATGGCGGGTTAAGTTTTAATTTTATTCGCGGTCTTCACATTTGCATTCGCTTCGCTATTTAGATTTCAGCTATTTGCAATCAAAGAAAAATGTTCACAGGGTGGATTTCGAAAGCATTGATCATAAGAAAGATAATTTAAGAATAACATATATTGTTCCTTTTGGTTGTAAATTATCTGAAATTGTTTGTTTAAGTGAGGTGCTGATTTTATCTGTACATTAATAAGTAGATCAACAGCTTCAATATTCGATATTTTTTGTATAATATAATACTGAAAAAAGGCTTTATACAAATTGGCAATACTTTATTGACTCACTACGCTCAAATTTTAGCATTTTTTTTTGTTTTACATAAGGAGCAAATGTTTGGGATGCTTATTTTAACAAACTTTCATCAATGAAGATTCTTTGAAAGCATGGACTTTATTAGAGAAGAGTCATTTTTTAATTTTAACTGAAAAAATTAATTTTCATTAAGTAAGCAGTGACATAGTTGAAAAATGTTATATCACATGCGTTTTTCATGAAGATATTAGTGAATAAGTGAACTAAAAAATACGAACTCGCATGTATCTTTGTTAGTTTACAATATTCTACACACATATATGTGTTAATATTTTAATTTCATCCCTATGTTGGCCAGTACTGTGAGTATTAATATTTTCAGAGAATTGCTTATATGCACCAAAAAAAGTCGTGTAAATGGTATTATAACATATATACACATCCTGAATAACTTTTATATTTTACAACGAATTTGTCTGCAACTTAGTATAGTTGAACCCGAAACTAACGTCAAAATTGCGAAATTCGAAATGGTGAACATGTTGCTGCTAATATGGCGATGCAAAATTTGTATCAGATTGCGTCTTTAAATAACTTCCATACTTGTCAAGGAATTTTCACGAAATTTGTAGATTTTTGGTCTCTAAATTCAAATCTGAATTAAAAATCTTAAAATTTAAAATAGCTTTAAAAACTAAATCCAGAAATAAAATAGGTGACATAACAAAAATACTTCAAAAAGTATTATTCACTTTTGAAAAAAAAATTGTATTTTCTTCATCTTCAATCCTTATTTTACACCTCAAGGGATTCAAAGATAAAAACTATGTTTGCGAATAAATGCAGCAACCAAAAATGCTCCCAGGAACAGATCTTGGTGCATTTTAGTTAACAACTAACGACTACCACTGTTGGCATGTATCTTTGAAAAAAGTCTACGACTCAACCGATTAATTTCATTTTAGCTACACTGAAAATAAAAAAATTACTTTCGGAACATTCAAATATTTGGTTAAAATCACTAAATATTATGTTAGAGCTATTAAATATTTGATTGACATATTCTTTCAGTCCGTGTAATTGAAACGCTTGACCATGTGGTTAAATTTACTACATATTTTATTAATTGCGAATATATATTAGCGAATTCTTTTACTAATATTTTAAGTAATATTTATAAAACGTCCAACGATAAATCTTACTTTTCCGTAATGGAATTTATTGTATGAACAATCAAAGAAATAGAAAATTGCAACGTATACAGATTTTGTATATTTTACTTTTATTTATGTATTTTTTTATTTTTATTAAGTTCTACAATACACGTGAATTAGTTTCAAATTTTTACGACACTTTTTCATTTTTCAGATCTGTGGAACTACGTTTTACCACCATGTGGAAAGCATCGAGGTGCTTGTCTTCGCAAGCAGCTAAGTCGGGTTTCAGAATTATACATGGCTGACTCTAGAAAAAAGTCGAATTTAGCTTTATCGCGTTGATAATTGTACGATTAAACGAACTTACCTATGTGAAGTCCGATCGTCTCGTTCTCGGGATTACAATTGTAGATATTCAGAGCCAACAATTTTTTAATTATGTATTTATTTATTGAATTACCTCTATAAGATGAAAGTAAAATATATTTATCTCTCCATAACGGTATAAAAGAAACTATTTCGCGAACTTACAATTAGTTTATTATAAAATTTAGCGAATGTGAGTGATTTTCCGACCACCCCGCAGTGTTTCTTATTAAATTCAAGTCTAAACCTTTTTTAAAAGATGTTGAAGTTGACGCATGGCGTGTACTATGCGCAGTAAATTCTTTGTGAACTCCGCACTTAATTAAAACCGATTTTATCCACCGACTTAAAGTTTGTGAACTGACAGAATTGTGGGTGTTTTTTTTTGAGACCAATAAAGAGATAATTTGTATCCCTTCTTAAACTATTTGTTAATTGTAAGTACACTCAGAAAAAAAAATTAGTTGAAATGACAATTTTTTTTACTATGAATCATAGTGTGAAATGGGGACTAAGCACGGTAATAGTTAAATTAACTATTCTGAAATAGTAAAGTTTAATTATTGTTTCATGATTCAAAATGCTACTTATCATAATAGACAAATAGACTCAACTATTTTGAAATAGACATTTCAGAAAACTACTACCTTCCCTGAAAGAAATTGTATAAAAAATATAGAAAAGTTATTATTTACTTTTTAAAAATATTTGTAAACTATATATATCATAGCGTATGAAAAGTCCACTTTTCTCCCCTTGTTCTTTGTTTAAGATAATCAAGGAAATAAAGAGAAAAACAAAAAATCAATACTGCGCTAAGTTTGTGAATGTGACACTATAGCCAGTTAAAAAATGTATTATGCAATGCCATTATCCACATAAATTTCAATATCGTATAACTAGTCTATAGATACACTTGTGTATACGATATGCATTATGTATTATCATATCTTGACGGTCCTTCTTATGACCAAATGAAAATCCACTTCAATAACGGGAGCCACAGGCTTGAAGAAAAAAAGCTGCGAACGCCGCGTCGCCACCTGACGGTATCAAATCACACGGCAGTATTTACTATGGATTTATAATAAATACAAACTTTAACCATGAATAATAGTAAATATAAAGATTTACTACGAGACTTAGCGTGAAATAAGGACTACACTAGATTATAGTTATTTTACCTATATTTGTCATATCTATATTTATCATTCTACATAGTTGATTTTTTTAACTATGAGGAGATAGTTGCTGTAAGAAAATTATAGTAAAATCGACTGTGAAAGTGGTAAATTTAACTATTTTTCATAATAGTTTTAACTATTTGATAAAGTCAATTTAACTATGGATTTTTTTTCTAAGTGTAATGCTGCAAAGTATAGTTGTTGCGCATAATCATTGAAATAAGGCATGACTGGGTCACTCCATTTTTTGACGTTTTGATTAAGTCATCGATCATTATTTCAATATCTTTTGGTGAACATTTGATATTCTTAATTTTTATTAGTGAAAAGGTTTGAACTCTATGAGCCGTTCCTAAAGCTAATAAAATGATTAATTTTGTTGATAGTTCGAGACTAAGAAACGTAAGTGGAAACCATTTTGAAATAATATATAAGACTAAAGAAACATCCCAAACTTTTGAATATTTAGGCCGAGACGACTTCAATTTGAAAATTCCTTTAAAGAAGCGTTTCATAGTACCGTCTGCAATATTATTTTTCGATATTAATGAAATAGCGGACCTTTCAGTATTGAGTGTACCATAGGATAAACCAAATTCAAACCGTTCCGTAAGAAATTGTAGTATCACTTTTGTATCCTCCCAACAATCGTGATTGGATAGGATTGGATTGAAAATTCATTTTGAATTGATACTTTGATTCGGTAAATATGTATTCAAATAGATTGAATTACGATGAAAGAAATCCATCTGTATTCAATTTTACGAACACAATTACGAATACAATCGGAAGCAGTATAAGAATACAAATAAATACAGATTTATTCAAAGTTTATTTTTTGAAAGAAAACTTTTTTTTGCATTGAAATGAATACGCTTAGATAGTTTTGAATCCGTAATGTTGAATACGGATGCATTCAATGTTTCGTTTTTAAATAGGAACATTTTTTGGATTGAATGGATACACTTGGATAGTTTTGAATCCGTAATGTTGAATACGGATGCATTCAATATTTCGTTTTTAAAAATGAAACTATTTTTTGGATTGAAATGAATACACTTGGGTAGTTTTAAATCCGTAATGTTGAATATAGATCTATTCAAAGTTTTGTTTTTGATAGATAACTTTTTTTTGGCATTGAAATGAATACGCTTAGATAGTTCTGAATCAGTAATGTTGAATACAGAGGCATTCAATATTTCGTTTTTAAAAAGGAAACTATTTTGGATTGAAATGAATACACTTAGATAGTTTTGAATTCGTAATGTTGAATACGGAGGCATTCAAAGTTTCGTTTTGAAGAAGGAAACTTTTGTTGGATTAATATGAATTCAGAAAGCAACCTTTTTATTCGTATGAACGAATAGAATTGTATTTAAGTATTAAAATGGATTCACCGATGTCCAAAGTATGGATTCAGAATTTAATAATTGAATCCAATTCTATACAACTCTATCAAAATTCGATTGCTGGGCTGCTTAATTACGTCAAGATCGCTGTTTCGACAAAATACCCAAAATACCTATAAGGAAGAGTCGTATTCTTTTATGGTAGACACCGCTAACGATTATATTAAAATATCTATGGTCGAATTTGGTAGGTGTTGTTTTGAATAACTCTCTCTGATAAGAGACTTGCAACTAGGGAAAGTGAGTTTGCTAGAGGATGACATCGATTTCTACCTACAAGGAGAAAGAAGAAAGTGTGGATAAGGCTTAAAAATTATTGGTTCCGATATTAATAACGATTGAAAAACCGGAAACCACGGTTGTAATGGCTATAAAGGGATAACAAAAATAGGCTTTGTTAATAATTGAAATCTTTCTACGAAAGGGTAAATGCGTCTATACCAAAAGCATTAGGATCTCGATCCCAAGAACAAGTTACATTTAGCATTTAGCTGAGTAGCAAATAAATCTATTTCTGATTCTGAAAATGTATATATGATTTTCTGACTTGCATAATTATTCAATTCCCATTCAGTATCTATTGATTTTATTCTGTATTATTTGTCTGCCTCTACGTTGTCTTTAGAAGGAATATAAGTCGCAAAAATCCATATTTTTCGTTCCTCGCATCAATTCCAAATTTGTCTACTTAACGTATTAAGTTTAGGATATTGAATACTGCCCATTTTATTAATGCATGCAATTGCTGTTGTGTTATCTGCACGAAGTAGAATTTCACAATTACTTATATTCGCAGCGAATGTTCGAAGAGCCCAGAAAGCTGCCAATAATTCAAGGAAATTTGTGCGATAGAATTTTTCCTCGATGTTTCAAAATCCGTGACCAGATTCATTATTGCAAACTGCCCCCAACCTGTAGTAAAGGCACCCGAAAATTAGTTTTACTGAGGGAAAATTGTCCAATAGGGCCTACTGAACCCGGTAAATAGTTTTTCCACCAATATAAATCGATTAATGCCGAATGAGGAATTGTCATACTTTCTTTATAATTTCCATTATTTAATTTAGAAATTTAGATCTTTCTAGATTTTTTGTATACACCATTCCGTACTCTACACCAGGGCAGCTGGCAATAAGGTGACCAATCATTTAGACAAATTCTTTAATAGAACATGTTTGCTTTTTTATAAATGTCTTCACTAACGATAATCAGCTTATTTGTTTTTTGGTAGTTAATTCAACCACCATGTCCACGGAATTAAGAATAAAACCATGTTTTCTGTGGAATTAAATAGCATTTTTCATAATTTACTATGAATCCAAGTGAATTTAGAAGGTTAATCGTGTTCTTTGACTACGGGTTTCATTACTTTTGCCCATTTTTCTAAAGACTTCATTTCTTTCATTTTTTATTAATATTTTCTTCAAAGAGAAAACCCCCGAAATCAGATGATTCCAACACTTTTTTGGCGGATTCGTCATAATCGGGTAAAATAAACTCCCGTCTTCCAGATGTAATAGAACTATGTAGCTCAGTAATTAATTTTCCTGCATCGTGAAGAGTTTCCAAAAGCTTAACTGGATTTAATTCATCTTCGCCAAGTAAGTTGGTAATTGCTGATCCCATTGCAGAAAGGGATGATCCAGCAAGCCGTTGTAAATGTTGAAAGCGTTCATGCCTTTTTACTGCAATATCTTTCATTGATATTTTATTATAGGATTATCCCCTATTCTAGGATATTTTCTCAATAAATTTTCTTTAAGATCTGAAGAAATACCCGATGTAATACATTATTTCCATCTAGTAGTTAAGTAATCATCTAAAGAAACTCCCTTTAGGTTAGTTGTTGAAGGTCATCCCCAAGAATATCTCGTCGACGATGTGCTTAGGAACCTGTTCAGGTTTTTTAGTATTTTGAGGTGAGAGAGCTTCTAAAAATATGTTAAGAACTGCAATTAGTTTTGTGTAGTATGCAAACTCACCACTGGATTAGTCGGCATGTGTCTTATTTAAAACTGAGCGGAGCCGATATGAACAAAATTATTCAACATTACTCTCATCTAAAAATGAGCTCAGTCGTTTCCAAAATTTAATGGTACCTACTCTCATGAACATCACTCTTAGAACGAAAAGAACAGCTTATGATATTTGATAGTAATGAACTTCTTGAGCTTGACCTAGAAAAACACCGAGAAGAACTTCCTGAGGAATTAGAAGAATTACTTCGAGATCGCGATGAAAAAATTTGTGGCGCTTTTGTCGCTTCACTTTTTCTTCCAATCTATCGATCCGATCTAGCAAAAGTTCCATTTCATACTTCTGGGATGAATGTTTGGGCTTTCGTGATCTCCCCATCTCTGAAATTATTTGTGGTTAGGTTTACAATATGTGATGACACCAAGCACCAAAAAAACGAATTATATTATAACGATTGCAGGCAGGGAGCAGAGAAGTGCATTGTTTTGTTTCTTTTCTAAAAATGCATCGAGGAACAATTGTAATCCCGAGAACGAGACGAGAAGTATAATTTTTTTTCAACTTATTATCGATTTTGTTTTCTCAATTCTTAGTTTATGTCTTGTTTAATAAAAATATTATAATGGTCCCCAACTTTTTCGAGTTTGAATTAAATATAAAGATAAAAATATTTAAATTCTCGACATTATATCGTACTGAAAACAAACATAAATATCTTATACTTATTAGAAAATGCATCATTCCCTCGCAGGAATCATCCTCTCATCAAACAATTGTATGAGGAAATGATGATGAGGGAATAACGAACTGATACAAAATTGACAGAAGCTTATGAACTTAATCTTACTTTCTTACGAACTGTGTACAGTACTTTATTATTCCCGGAAACATATACAAAAATGCTATGTTTATTAAATAAAAAAGTGCTTATCTTTTGATTACATTACATGAGGGAATTACTTTAAAAAATGTAATATTCAAAAAAGTTTTCGTCAAATTAGTTTCAACAAAACATCTATTCTTTAACCGCCCGCTATACTTTATCACGGTGCGCCTGAACGGGCCCCAACCCAAAAGTTCTTTCACTTCAAATGTTTTCTCTGGATTCGAATAAAAACTATTTTTAGAATATATGGTGAAAATTTCAAAATAATCTGTGGAGCCCTTTTTGAGAAAACCCATTTTGAATTTTTTAATTATTGAAATTCCGATATTCTTCATAAAAATAAGATTTACAGTTGTCCCCGTCCTAACGCATATGCCCGTCCAAACGCATATTTCTTTCCCTTCTAAATGCATAGGTTCCCCTTCGTTACTCTCCCCACAACACGATTCTTAGTTGCTAGCGTTGCTAGTGAGACATCTACGCGCATGCTCAGTGTGATAAATGCAAAGAGACTTTTGACGTAGTGGGGGTTGAGGGGGGATATGCGTTTGGACGGGGGCGGCCATTTTTGATGGAACGAAACATATGCATTAGGACGGGTACCACTGTATTCTAATATCAGAATATGTAAAAAGTGATGTAGAATTAATATAATTCATTAATATACATTCATTAAAAAGAAATGTATTCCATTACATTACAATACTATTATAATAGCTATTAACTTTCTTAACCCTTTCAGTCACAGGCGGACACCAGTGTCCCACCTAGATGCTCTCGTTTTTTTTAAGGTTTTTGAACAGATAGTTCTCGATTTCAATGCGATTTTTTTGTTCCTGGCTTTCCTAAGAGTCCAGTAACTGTTAACAAATAATAATATTACAAAATTATTTTAAATAATTATTTTTATTACCAAATTAGTACCAAAAAAGGCATAATTTTCAAAAGAAATTCATGTAAGGAAGAACTAATCGCTATTATTATTTGAAATTCGGTATGCCGGAGTTTTTGATGTTGCTGACTACAAATCCGGTGTCAGGTTTTCAAAATTCAATATGGCAGATCTAATATGGCCTACAAAAATTTTTAAAAATTATGATTTTGTCTAATATTTGGTATATAGGGGTTTTTATTTCGCTGATTACGAACCCAAATATAAAAAAAAAACGAAAAAAGAATACAAAACCCCTATATACCAAATATTAGCTAAATTCATTATCTTTCAAATTTTTGGTCGGCCATATTGGATCCGCCATTTTGAATTTTGAAGATCTGACACCGGATTCATAATGAGCGACCTCAAAAACTCAAGTATACAAAATTTCAAAAAAATTCCGTGGCTGGAAAAATTCGTGACTGAAAGGGTTAAACATGCATACTATTATACATACAGACTGCGCGCAAAAGTTTCTTCGCATATTCAGGATCAGTTTTGGAAACTTTATTCTTTTCCCACACTGCTTGTAAATCAAAATGGACCGATTCCATAGCTTGCTCGAAGAAGAATCCCACTCTTTTTTGAACCAAGTCACAGTTGGAAGAATACGGCATGAATTTTGGGAGTAACGCTGATATCCAAATTCGTGTAACTTATCTTGAATGATTTAAGATGATCTTTGTAATTTGGATATAGATTATTTCCGACGACATTTCTCAAGTCATTAAAAGCTTTCATGTACTTAAGTAAACCTACGCTTGGTATTTTGCGTAGCATGTCAATACTTTCCAAAAGCTCCCTGGTGGAAAATATGAGCGGATTAACTGGCCATTACCCAGAATATAGATAGTTTTGCTGCCCAATATTTGTTCCTAAATTCTAGCAAAAACTGGACATTTACCTAAGTAACTAACCTTCTCGGCGTTCGTGACGTCACGTTAGATATCTCGGTACATATTCGCTACATTTTAGTGCAAAACACGGTGCAAAAGTGCAGAAACGGTGTAGATCCTGAATTTGCTAGTCAGAATCATATTTTCAGAAACATCGATTGTAATTGAAGAGTTCTTAGGAAGAAGGGCACATCTCGAGATATGACCTTTTTCGGGAGAACTGTTTTTCTGAATCTACTAACCATTTACTATATTCTCATTAAAAATAATTGAAATATCTTGTTATTTGTGAAAATTATGGCCAACAAAAAGTATCATTCTATGGAAAAAGGGCATATCTCGAAAAATTTTCCATTTAAATGTTAAATTATTTACTTTAAATCAATAAATTCTTCTCTAAATTAATATTTTGTTCTGATATATGTACAGGTAACAATATTTAATAACACTTAATTTACGGCGTAATGTAAAAAGACGGCTGTGGTGGACAAAATAAAAATATTACTTTCACTTCTTTTTGTTCATGGTTATCAATGAATTTAAATAAGAAAATAACTCATATTTTTCCAGTGCGTGGTCATTCATTTAATCAATGTGACCGTAATTTCGGCAAATATAGTAAAATACTTAAACGAGTAGAAACTGTACAAAGTGTTAACGAGTATATCGAAATATTTAAAAGGTGTCGAAGGAATCCAGCAGCTTTTGAAGTGATAAACGGAGGACCATTAATTCGAGATTGGAAAGAATGCCTACAAACAATGGGATTTAAGAAACCCAATGCGAAAGTTGGAGGATCGAAATTTGCTATCCAGTCTTACAGAATTCTGAAATATACACCAAATATGATTGTGCATAGTTGTAAAAATTACGGCGGAACGTATGTAATATTCAAATTTCAAAATATAATGCATAATTCAGAATTTGTATTAAACGCCGGCTCCAAAGTTAATTTAAACGTTGCGAAACTGACAGACGTAAAAAGTTTATTTCGTTATATGAGTATTGACAGTGTTGAAAAAATGAAAAGACTACTGAATATCGTCAGTGACGATGCGTAAATACAGATGTTTTCGTTGTTACAAATTATAAAACTACTTGTTATGATTGTTAATGCGTTATAAAGGCAATTTGGTGTTTGTACTAAAACATCAGAATACATTTTTGAACCCAATTTACACATATATAAATTATTTTCTTACGAATTATGATCATTGTATATAAAAATAGTCATTCTATGGAAAAAGGGCACATCTCAAACATTTTTTATGACTGCTAATTTTTTTATTAAAATAAAAAGTGTGTTATTTTTTTCATATGTTTACCTTGTAATTGGTTAGTCAATACTTTTTATGAAGATTTTAGAGCTTTGATGTCCACTGATTCTATTTAACACACATATAAAAACTAAAAACGCGATTTGATCAAAACACGGTTTTTGAGATGTGCCCTTATTCCAAAGAACTCTTCAATTGTAGAAATGTGAATGAAACTTGCTTGGTGAGGTTATCAAATTATATTTGCCTCGAAGTGGGGGTTTTATGGCAAACTGTGTATGTTAATTTAAATATAAAAAGTTCTATTGCATTTGTGAATGTTGTTGTCTGGACAAATTTATTTCTCCAGGAAAAAAACACAGGTTAAGGACAAAACAAACTCCCACATGCTGTATTGTTAAATAAAATTGGGCATTTTGCAATAATCACATCGACATTTGTAGGTTAACGTGGATTTTCCTATTTACAGTCTCTCGCAAACACCCGGTACACTCTTCCAATTAAATATAATTATAACCACACAATTGTGCGATATAAATACATAGAATGGTCATGTATTAATTATTAACTTTGACATATAACATGTACACATATTCTCGCCACTTCTAAATAGGAGATGACAAACCTAACCTATCGAAATCCATAAAATCTGCAATTACGATTGACGAGTTATTGGCAATTTTCTACCCGGTGCTATATACCTTAATTTAAATACAGTTTGCGATATCTACAAAATAGCCAACTATCTGACATTATATTCGAAAGTTTTTGGGCATCAATAATGGCTAGTTCATAGGTACATCAGCGTTACATTACCACAAGAAAACCGGCCAGAATTCCGCCATAATCTGGCCATTAGCCGGTAGTAATGTCCGTAAACCAGGCAAAAATTGGTCAATTTTTCCACCAGGGCTTCTTACACGAATTTCCTTTAAGCATTATATTTGACAGTAACGGTCACTGAATTAATGAACAAACGACGAAAAAAAACGACATAAAAGCAAACGATAATAACCAGGGCCGGATTACCCATTAGCCACACAAGGCACGTGCCTAGGGCCCCACCTAAAGAGGGGCACCAACATTTTGACAATTAAACAAAATTACGCAAAAAGATTAAGTGTTTAATACGATTCCAATAAATGAGCTTTAATATAAGAGAAACTGAGTATCTCAACCCAATAACAATTTACAGAGACAATCATATTCAAAAGATTTCTGTATGCATCGACATTATCATTTCGATACCAAAAGATCTTCTGGTGATAAAGTAGTCATCGACTGTATTATTATTACAACCAAATATATTAACATTTTAAAATATAAAATAAGAATATTAACCCATTAATGCCCAACTTGATCAAAATTTTACGTTAAATCCAGCCTTAAAATTTTGTATGAAAATGAAGTTGGACGTTGATCTAAATAAACTACGTTTCGTATATTAGTCCCAAATTTTGGGACTGTCATTTGAAAGATCACGATAAATAAAACAACTTTTACCCTTGTGCATATTTCATAACAGTTCGTTTTTAACGAGTTATCACGATATTGTCTTACCTCGCCTTAATGACGCACGGATATAGCCGCCATTTTGAATTATCACTAAAAAACAAAAATTTGAACTGTATAAATTTAAAGTAAAAGTATCGATGACCACATTGGAATACTTTCCAGCACCACACGACACCGTTATCAATGTAAAATCCATGATTTAAAAAAAAAATATACACGTAAAAATAGTATTTTTTTTAAAATGGTGAAAAATCGGTATCAGTAGTGCTTTTTTCCTAATTCTGACATCGGATTCGGAAACAGCGAACCCAAAACCTATAGGAAACGTATAGTTTAGATCAACGTCCAACTTCATTTTCATACAAAATTTTAAGGCTGGATTCAACGTAAAAGTTTGGTCAAGTTAAGCATTAATGGGTTAAAGAAAATATACCGAAAAAATTAATTTTTTCAAAAAAATGGATTTCACCATTAAAAAGGGCGGGAAAATACCTATCTGAAACATATTTTATATTATTTTAATTTTTGAGTTGAACAAAGTTACGAACAGTCGAAATATACCTTGTATGATGAAATTTCAAAATTTCAACCCCCTCTACGTCCTGCAATTTTTTATAAAAATTTTTTATAAAAATTGCTAATATTTGGTATTTAACATTGTATCCAATAGGACTATAGTTTATGCAAATTTCAGCCGGATCCCACATGTTTCAAATTCTGGCCTGGATCACTTGACACGAAATCCGTCATATATGGGTGATTCTCCGGAAACAGGGCATTTTCGTGTCTTTACGTTATATCTTACAAAAACTTTGACAATAAATTATTAAATTTCGATAGAAATGTTAAATAAATATCCCTGGCCCATGTTAATTTGAAAAAATGATACTTTTGTTACAAAAAACTGGTGTAAAATTGTAAGATTAAACGAACTTACCTAAGTGAAGTTCTATCTTAATTGTATGAAGCGCCTCCTCCGAATGATCACCATTTGTAGTACCCGCTCTAGCGCACAATTTTCCACAATATTTAAAGTTTGGAATAAAGATTTCCAGGTCCCATGGTCACTTGATTGCCCCGCGCTCGTCATTACTTTAAAGTGCTGCCGAATATCTGGGATTAACTTAGGTTAATAATGGGAAGTATAGAAGGGATGGGAGTGATCATTCGGAGGAGGCGCTTCATACAATTAAGATAGAACTTCACTTAGGTAAGTTCGTTTAATCTTACAATTGTATTACGCGCCTCCTCCTTCAGATCACCATTTGTAGATGTTTAAAGAGAATGAAGGCAGCAGAACTGTTATTATTGAAGTAATCAAACGAGATAATACCATGTAAGTGACGAATTTAAAAATATGCTTTCATTTTGAATTCAGAATAGTTTTCGCGAAAACAGCTGGGTCTTTAACCACTTTAAGGTCGTACAATTTTGCGAATGTCTGTGACGATGTTGTCCAGCCAGCAGTTTTTTTTTTAATTTGGTCGATATTGACCCCGTTTCTTTTGGCTGCCGATGTCGCGGCATGTCGTGTGCTGTAAGCTGAAAATTTGGTTGTGTCTACACCGCTGTAGTGTTGTCGATTCGTAGCAGGATATCACAACTTTTTTGTTTTTCTGCGAAACAGTTAAGTCCAAAAAATCCGGCTTTCAATTCTCGGAAATTAATTGGGCATTCTCTTTCTACTGAGTTCCAGAATCCATGAGCTCTTGTGTCCCCACAGCAGGCACCCCAACCTGATAACGACGCATCTGAGAAAATTTCTAACTCGAAATTTAAATTTTTTATAGGGTTATAAACGTTCATAATATTATTGTTCCACCATTCGAGATCTTCTTGTACATATCGTGATAGTATGAAGAATGCGTTGTAATTTTGATTCGCCCTCTGAAGAGCAAGGAATTTTTCTCTTTCAAGGTTTTTCGTATAGACCCATCCATATTTTGTTGCTTGGCACACTGATCCCGGAGTTCCTACTAAAGAAGCAAAATCACGAATTTTGTGACGAGTATTTATTTTAAATTTTGATAATAATTTTCGAATGTTAAGACGTTTATCTTCAGGTATTTGTATCACCATCTCAGCTGAATCTAGGATAAATCCTAGGAATTTCTGTCGATGTGCTGGAAGTAGGTTACTTTTTTCCCTATTTATAATAAATCCCAGCCGGTCCAAGAGTTGAGATGTTTCTTGTTTGGTGTTTCCCATTAAGAGGAAGTCATCAAGATAAATTACCGAAGAGAAACCTTGTTCCCTGAGTAGCGTAACTACGGGTCTCATAATTTTTGTAGAGACGTAAGGAGCTGTGTTCAGTCCAAACGGCAGGCAATTAAACTCAAAAATTAACGTGCCGAATTTGAATCTTAAATATTTTCTACTAGCTTCCGCAACGTGAATAAGATAATATGCTTCTTTGAGGTCTAGTGTAGCCATAAAACAGTTCGGCTGCATTAGATCCCGAGCAACTCTAAGATCTTCGATTTTGAAGTGTTCGGTTCCTATATATTTATTAAGTTTTTTGAGATTCAAGATGAATCTACTAGAACCATCTGATTTTGGGGCTAAGAAGATGCTTGAGAGGAACTGTCCGTCGCATTCCTCACATTCGCGAATAACTTCTTTTTTAAGTAGTTCGTTAATGTGAGAATTAATTTGTGATTTCTCACCATTTGACCAACGTGGTTCCACCGGGACATAGTTTTGAATTGGTTGACGGATTTATTGGCGTCGTCTCGGAGGAGGAACATGATCCATTTTCCTGGCTTGTTGTCGGTGATAGTAGGTTTTCTGTGACTGGGGGTTGGTTGATTTGTGAAATCCCCCCGTCCTTGAGAAATGATTCTTCCGCTGCTGACGGGGGCCTTTCAAGTTTTTTGGAGTCTTCGCTGTAGACTGTGAAGATTTGACATTTGGTTTCAAGTCTTTTGAGGAACGTTCGAGAGATTTCGCCGTTTTGAGGGTAGCGTCCAGATCTTTTCCGTATAACCATTCATCGGCCGAGGTAGAATTAAGCGTTTCTTTCATGGAAGGATTTAGGTTAGAGGAAATAATAAGACGCCTGGTTATCGTTTCGTCGTGCTGTACATCGATAAGAATTCTACCTATCTCGCTGAGGTTGGTTATCTGGTTAATTTGGTCCAAGTTTTTACCAGAGAGCATATTGGAAAGCATGGTTCCGATGGCAGAAAGACAAACTGTAATTTTCTGTTGTTTGTCTAGAATTTTCCTGTCTCTGTTGATTATCGGATCTGCGAGTGTCGCTTTTATTTCTGGATTTAGCTTCGGCGGCTCTATGAAAGCACAGTTTTCTGGTGTAAGGTGTTTCTTAAATAATACCTTACGCTCTTCTTCTGGCAGTCCTTTTTTCAGAATTTCTTCCCAGCGGATTGCTATGTCATTATGAATTGCCGACGCTCGTTGATTGTCAGTATCTAACCTCTTTCCTATTGCTTCTAAGACCTCTGGTACAAGAACTGGGTATTGAGAGGTTTCATTATTCTCCAATAACATGATGGATTCGGTGCCTTGTTGTTCACTGGTCGAGGCAATTTGATGGTCGGGAAACACACCTCCTTGAGAATGCACTCCTGCATCTTTTTTGTTATTAATGATAACCTCTTCTGATTTTTCTCTCGCAGACCTAGAACTGCGCTGAGAAAGAGATGGTGACCGACTGCAAGACCGACTATCGGTACTTGAGTTTTTAGATTCAGGCGATCTGGATCGAGAAGAACGTTTGCTGGTCCGACTTTCGCTGTTTAAACTGTCCGTTTCTGACATTGTAGATAGAGATTGACCTGAAAAATATCATTAGGTAGAGAATAGACTTGTAAACTCTATGAAATAACCTACAATGACAAACAAGATCAATAGTTGTTCTTGACAACGTATCAGACTAACGACTATTTTATAGGTTATCTGATAATGAGAGTATTTGTTGTGACTTGCACGTTACTCATGATTATTTACAAATTATTTGTCAGTGGTTGTGTTTAACAACGAACTAACCTAATGATTATCTCATAGGTTAACTGGAAATACGAGTAATTTGAACATACTCGTCATTGTGATCTATATTTGAAAATATTTAATTTTCGATTGGGAACTTGTCCCGTTCAGTGCAATCTGTTTATTCCGTTGAATTCAAACAGAGTGTTCCATCGTTACTTGAACGATATTGGAACTGCACGAACGATCGCATCGACATTAGGTCGCAACTACCATGACATTTTGTTTGCGATCAGCAGAGCTGTCAGGCAAAAGGGGTTAACTCACGTTTACGTTTGAGGTTTCTAATTTCCTTCTTCTGCTTATCCACCTTTCGTCGTATTCGCTTCAACTCCTTGAATATCTCCTTGTTCATATCCTCGCTAGATCGTTTGTGTTTATTTCCCATTTTATTTTGTACTCCAATGCTTCGTAGGACAAAATTTGACGTGGCGTTCCTTGCGCACAAAGAAAAGGAATGACGAGCGCGGGGCAATCAAGTGACCATGGGACCTGGAAATCTTTATTCCAAACTTTAAATATTGTGGCAAATTGTGCGCTAGAGCGGGTACTACAAATGGTGATCTGAAGGAGGAGGCGCGTAATACAATGACATTTAAAGACTAAAAGTAGCATTTTTTATATGTCCAAACATCTAAGTTCAAAACTTTAAAATATTAGCGTTATTAAGAAACCGAATTATTTTAATTTATTCAAATAATATTTCTATAGTACAGCTCAAACTGTACAATTTCTCTCTGTATAATATTTAATTAAATCAATATATATACTTATAATTATTGAAATATTAACGTCTTAAGAAATTTCTATGAGGTAACGACAATGCGTAAACTGGTATAAATCAACTGGAAATAATTAACTTTTTTACTAAAACTTATGAGAAAATCAAAGAAAAAACACTACACTTTACTAATCCTCCATAGAAAATTGAAAAGAGAATATATTTACCTCATGAGCAAGTAAAAACTGTATAAAAATACTACGTATTTTTATTAAATTAATTGTCGTCACCCGTCCTAATTTTGGTATTTGGATACAAACAGCAATTAAAAAACGATGAAAACTTAAAGATTAAAGGAATAAACGTTACTGGCAATTTTTTTTTAATTTATTATTGTTTAAAATATGTAAAATTGGATTTTTTTACAAATTTTCATTGTCGTCACCTTCATTGTCGTTACCAAACATTTGGCGTATCAGCTACGAAACAAGAACAAAGTGTAACCCGTAGCAGAAAATATTTTTCAAATCATAAATAACATTTATATTCCTCTTAGACATTTATTTAAATATAATTTAAAAACCACAAAATTAAACTTTATATTTGTTACAACGTTATGAATCAAGTTTATTATGAAATAATATTATTTATTAAAATTATGAATATAATATTATCATTGTAGTTACTAACCAACGACACATTAACTTTAATAAATTTATTTTGTCTAAAACTTCTTCAAAAATTCATGTGTTTTTCTTAATTTTTTAATTATTACTTAATAAATAATTTTCATTTATTCACAAAAATGCACTAAATCAGATATGTACATTATGTTTTTGACTCTTTAGAGTTATTTTTTTCAAGTTTTTAACAAGCAATTGTTGGTTTATATAGCCGTATGAAAATGCGTCATAGTAAAAGTCTTCCCCTTTCCTTTAAAATAATTTTGTAGCGTGACTACTTTAACAATAACTTAACTTGGTGCTAATAAGCAAGAATCCATTAAAAAAAAACGAATTTACAGTAACTTAAAAAAAAAATGTTCATTCTTGAAAATGCCCTGTTTTTGGAGAATCACCCATATATGAAGGAAATAGAAGTACGATCAAAATTATAAATTGCTTTATTTCATTTAAATAATATTATATAGTCGATTTTGTAATAATTAAATGGAATTATATTTTTTGTATTAACAAATTCACGTTTTATTTATTATACACGAATGTTACACATTCTGATATTGAAATAAACGTGTTATTAATTTTTTTATGAAGAATATCAGAATTTCAACAATTAAAAAAAAATTCAAAATGGGTTTTCTGAAACAGGGCTCCACAGATTATTTTGAAATTTTCACTGTATATTTTAAAAATAGTCTTGATTCGAACTCGGAAAGAAAATTTGAAGTGACAGAACTTTTGGGTTGGGGTCCATTCAGGCTCACCGCGGTATGTTGTTAAAGCCAATGTTGCCAACTACAAAAAATGCAGTGAAGCTTATAAACTATTAAATTTTGCTCAAATCACACTGGCTTAAAACGGCGAGGGAATGATAGACTTTTTACGGACAATATTTTCAATCGCAATTTTTAAACTATAAACTCGTGTAAGTACCGCCAATACTATCCTATATGAGTAAAAAATAAGATAACAAACAATAATTGATAATTCTCTTCGAATTTAGCAGTTGGGACATAGTGAGGGAATGATTTTCAGGGTACTTTCTTGAATACATCTTTTTTATTTATCATACAAATTTTGAAAGTTTTACAACGAAGAATCACGTTTAAGATGTCCGATTCTTCTCCATATGACTAACCTAACTGAACTATTTGATCAAACCAATAACATATCCGATTGTTTTTAACTCATCGATTTACTAATTTCAACGAATGATATTGCGGATTTAATAAATCATTTGAGCAAATGATTAAAATGACTGGTTATTTTATACAAGTCAGTTCCATTCATTTAACTAAATTATTTAACCATTGAACGTGAGTTTAAAATATGTGGTTCGAATATTTGATTGAAATTGTTATTTTTTTGTTCAATGTACACGTCACGGTGTAATTTTTTAATATTAAATAAAGATGAATAAAATATTACGAAAAATATTTTGTACGAACGTTATGAAATTCCGGTGCCTTTAGAAGCAAAAGAAAGTTAAATCCAAGAAACACAAACAGATTACCTGGAAAAAAATAATCAGTATCCTGAATTCCTTGAAATAAAAGCCTTTGTAAATGTACTATTGTCATCTTATAGGAAATGTATTATGAAAGAGTTTTCGGTTTACCTCTTCCTAAAATGCCAATGAAAAAGGCAAGTACACCCAAGAACTATGCAGGTAAGCAAAATTTCTCTTTTCCAATAACTCAAATTCTTGAGAAGAATTTGAAAACATTTTTGCAAAATCGGTTGGTTACCTACGGACTTTTACCTACGTCGACCCAAGCGTATATGATTTACTTAAATTTTTTCAAAACTCATTCCTACGACCGTTAATTTCTTATCTTTATTGTAGTCATATTTAAAGCGCATCAACAATTCTGAATAAGTTTTAAAAATCAAGATTCTTTTCACATTATATATTGGAAAGTGGGTCCTGAAATATATTGGTTTAATTTAAGTTTAGAAATAAAATATTAAATATCATGTTGAAAATAATCAAAATGAAAAACAACATTCTAAAAACTAAAAATTCTAATCGAAGGATTTTTTCCGTGCATAATATCTCTCCTTGAATTTCGTATTTATGATGATACAAAGTATTATTTGATGGATAATTTTATAGTCAATATTTGCATGCATGTTAGTTATGGTATATGTTTTACAGATGGCCAGCTATGGCCAATTTAAAAAACTTAAAAAACACGTGACGAAGCGGCGATGTCGGGGTGAAGTGGCGAATCCTAATTTTTAGAGGTCTTTGAAACGACTATTACAAAATTAAGTACAAGTCGTAATCTTATAAGTTATTATTGTTTGTTTTAATAAAAATAAAATCTCCATGTTGGTGAAATGAACCTCTTCGGATATATCAAAGTTTCCAACAACAGTAAAAAAAGAAATTGCATCTTCGGAAGCTTTGAATACTCGTATTATATCAGGATCACATATTTTAATTTCGTCTTTAGTCATTCAATGCATTCATCAAAAGGGAATTCTAAATTAAAAAATAATAACGGAAAAGAGACATCCAGGAAAAAATTTCGCCGCTTCACCCCAAAGTATCATTTGGACTTCCCGGTACGATATCTCATTATAAACAAAGAAGGAACAATTCATGTTTTATAAATAAGTCCAAAAAATATACTTTTTAGAATAAATATATAAATAATGATTATTAAACTGCCAAAATGAAAATATTGACAAATCTGAGAACAAAGTACAAGAAAAATTTTGTTTAAAAATTACATTTCTCGCTCCCAAAGGTAGGTAAGAGAACAAAAATGAAATATCACGCCTCAAAATGTGAAAAATGGTGTAAACCAAGAAACCACATGATATTTTACAATCAGTATGATCATAATGGAAATATTTGAGATTCGCCCCGTCTTCCCCTACATATAATCAAAAGAAAAAAAATGTCAATTTAAGAAAAATCAAATGTACATCTGAAAAAATTGAAAATGTTAAAATTTGTTCAATTTAGTAAAAAAAAAATCATCATTAAAAATTCTTAACTTTTCACTTCCTTGCAAACGCGGAAAGTAACAGTAAATGGTTACATTGTTTCATAAATGTTACATAGTTGTTACATAACTGTTACTTTTGTGTTTGCAGGGTTAGGGTGAAAATAAAGTCACTCCAATGAAAATACTTTTCACTCTTTAAGAGTGGATTTTATCTCCAGACCCTCGCGGTTTATTAAAAAAATTGCTCAATTTTCACCTCAAAATGAAGTAAATGTTCCCTAGTATATTTTGTCAGGATGAAACTTCCCAGATAGAAACATTTTACGGATAGTTGCCAAAATTCGTCAAATTTTCATCAATTTGTCGAAAAAAACGGACAAACTTACGAGGATGTTGTCTCGGTTGTTCAATTGTGAACAAAAATGCATAAAAAATTTTAATTTTTTGCAGCCTCAAAACGCATGACGCCATATAAATCTCTGAAAATATTAAGTTTTAAACATTTTTCAAATGCAACTTGAGAAAACGATTTCTATTTACTAAAAAGTGAATTTTCGACAACAAACTCTTTGTTATTGTAGCGTGCCTAAAGATGGCGTCGTTGATAACTGAATTTACTGTTGCAATGATTAAAAATTTTTGGATCATCGAAGGAAGTTCATAACCATAAATAATTCTTTAACAATCGGCAACAATCTCGCGTTGTATGATCAAAAAAGTTATAAAATATATTCTTCGGTTATTATTTACGTAAAAAAAAAGTTTGTCTTGTTTCGGATTGGACGATGGCGATATTCTTCAATGTTAACCCGTCTTGTTATCAATTTTAGTTTCATTTTTCTTCGGCATTAACCTGCAAAAAGTAAAAAAAAAAATCGTTTGAAAATCGTAATGATGAAAAGTTGAAAAAGAAGCACGGCGTCGCATGGAGAAATTGGGAAAGGGAGGGAATGCTTTCCGAAAAGCCGGAAAAGCTACCGGAAGCGAAGCCGAAGAAAACCGAAGCTCCTGGCACGCACGGAAAACAAAAGACGAAAACAGACGAATTGACTGACGCAGTCTCGAGAGGCGGTTGTTTTCGGTCGGTCGGTCCGGTCGTTCGTCAGTCGACACTTAACAATGCTCTGAGGAAGAGGCATTTTCCAATTTTCCATTAAGTTCGTTTTTTCTCGTTCGGATTTCAGTGTTTTGAGTTTTGTTCGCTTGTTCCTTAATGCAGTGCCACCAGCAACGAGCTATGACTGTCATCGAGTTCTGCGATTCATAAGTAAGTATATCAATTTTTATAAAAGTCCGCCATTGAAGCCGGCGTCCCTTTAAATTTTTCGAAGAAATCCGCATTTCTCGTTGCGTGTCCTTACCCTTTTTTTCCAACATTTTGATTCGGTGAAGACGATTTTAGGTTACCGATAACCTGGTTAATAATAAAAGTTTAACATTGTTTAATACCACGCGTTACGCCAGAGTCCCGCGAATCCGAGAATTTGGTTAAAATCGGTTTTGTTCGGGTCGGCTTGGGTTTTTTTTTTTCCGAAAAATCTCTAGGAAGGCGAGGAAGGGATTCTTTTTCGCGCCTCCGCGATTTGAACGCCTGCTCCGGGGACATGCGTGCTACGTTGAGGAGGAGCGAAGGTGGTCGTTGCGCGCGCGCGCGCCCGCGAGATAGAGCTCCCCCGCCGCCATCTTGTATTAGTGAATGTCTGGTGTTTGGTGAGTTACGGCAAGGAGGACAGGAGCTTCGACGGAGCCTGGAACTCGGTTACCCCGATCGTTTGCAGTCTCTGGGCTCCCGGGTGACCTCGAACCTGAGGACGTGGGGCGTGCACCGCCGCTCCGGGTGACGGTCGACGAAAACCTCCTCCAGGGCCGTTACTCGCGAGAAGATGGTAAGCGCTAGGGACCTCTTTCCTCCTCGTCCTCTTACCCTCCGACACGATCTTCCCTCGACGGTAAATCAAATACTTACGTCCACCAGAGTACCTGGCTCGATCATCCCCGTCGTCTCCTGGAACCTGGCACGACTGTCACTCATGTTTAACCTAAATTCAAGCAAGTCTTCTTTCCTGCAAATTTTGACACAAACTGCGCTGCAAATTTTGGGAAAATTAGGAGGAAACGACAATATTTGCTTACGATTGTTAGTTTTGAAAACGTAAGGTTTTAGTCGCGAGCTATCGTGCAGTTGTCAAGTGACAGATGACAGGTCAGAATTCCCTTCGATTCGAGTGTTGTAAATAAGGTTTACTCGGAACAACAACTCGTAATATTTTTTTAATTATCGTTGGAAAACGTACACAGGTGATAAATCTGCAATACTTCAGATTATGTTTAATTGACGAGTCTTTTAGTAGAATTTTTGAAGAAAACCAAATATTAAAAATAGGATGTGATAATAACAGAATTGTAGTTTCTAATCTGTAGATTACCAAATATAAAAACTAACGATGTAATCTGATAAGAATAAACAAGTTCTGATCTATTTACTGTTACTTTTTAACTTGAACATATAAGAAACAATAAATTGAAAGATAAACTTTGAGATACTTTTAAAAAATATCTTGGTTTCTGATAAATGTAATTCTATGTCCAGTATTTCAAAAATTGATTTTAACTTTTAATTTGTTAGTTTTATTTCTTTAATCCTTAAAAGCATGATGGTAACTATTTATTGTTTATGATTTATAAATAAAAAAACATTAGAAAATCACGATTTTTTCGAAAAAATTCATTATTGACGCTGTTTTTTAAAATAATTGTTTGAAATTTAGTATGATAGAGTTTTTAAGGTCGCTGATTACGAATATGACCACAGATTTTAAAAATTTGAAATGGCCGACCAAAATGTAAAAAGTTTCTTGATTGGGTTGAAAGTGAGTGCACAAGGATTTTCGTGATCGCTGATGACGAATCTGCCTACAGAATTTGGAAATTTGAATAAGGCGGGACCAAAATGTTAAAATTTCATTAATATAAATTTAACGTAGGTGTATATAAATATTAAAATAAAATAATTAACGGCTTAGAGCCACCAATTGCATTAGATGTTAAAATGCCATAGTTTGGAAATTCCACAAACATTTCAAACACCTTCCGTCGTAATCGCTCGGATTCACAAACGTTTAGGCCTTATTGAAATATTTGTAATCTCAACTAGTAACTGTCAAATCGAAATTGTATCAACTTTATAGTTATTGAATATAATTTTCTTTCCTTTATATATTACCTTTTTTCGTTGTTAATTTCATTACTAGTTGAGATTACAAATATTTCGATATGGCCTAAACGTTTGTGGATCCGAGCGTTTACGACGGAAGGTGTTTGAAATGTTTGTGGAATTTCCAAACTATGGCATTTTAACATCTAATGCAATTGATAGGTCTAAGCCGTTAATTATTTTATTTTAATAGTTAAAATTTCATAATTCACAACTGAAAAATTCACAGGTATTACTCATTTAGTTCTTTTTTTCTTGTTAAACACAAAAATTGTAACCAGAAGAAAGGAAATAAATTTATTATTATTATTATTATTATTATTGTGGTGGAAAATAAATAAATTTATTATTGGTTTGCCATGTAATACCAGATTCGTAATCAGCGACCCCGAAAACTCCACAGATGCCCAGTTTCATATCAATCTTGTAACTTTTCGCCATTTTGAATCGGCCATATTTAAATTTTAAAATCCGAGTTCAGATTCGTAATCAACGACCTTGAAAACTCCCGAGTAACATTTTTCAGACATTTTCTGTGTAAAGAAAAATGTATACTTCAAAGAGTTAAACAATTTGAATAAGACATGTATAATAAATGTATAACATATGTAATTTTTATTGTATTTGGACGAAGATAGGTTGAATACACATGTTAAAAAGTAACTGCCCAATCTTAATTGTAGACATATTTTTTAAAGATTGTATTAATCGTTAACGTTTTTAAACTAAAAAATAAACAAATTTTACTTTTTATAATTCTTTCTACAGATTATATGAAATATGAATTTTTATTTTATATTTTGGTATTTTATGAAATTTCTATTGTTACAAATTTCAGAATAAATTGTATATAATGACAAGATATTTAGATTCACATTATAAAAAATGTTAATGAAGGAGGTTGGTATGGTTAAGAATTAACAAACAGATTCTGACGAAAAAATTACTAAACGTTAATATGAATATAAAATTAATTCATGGTATCTTATGTAAAATGGCATTTTTCAAGTCTTTATATGCGAGATTTATACAGAATTAACAAATAGATTTACTTAAAATTAATGTCGATTAAAAAAAATATATAATAAATGTTCGAAAGAAAGAATTAGATCGATTGGTTACGCTAGGTAAGAGAAGTTCAATGAAATTGTTTTCAAAAGTTCATTATTGTACAGGGTAGAAACCATTATTCGACTTCCGAAAAATCATAGACATCGAATTAAATTCGATGATGTCAACTGTTGAAATACGTGTAATCCTGTAAAGTATCGTACATAAATAAAAAAGCATTATTCGACTTCTGAACGGTTCTGAACTAGTCAAAATTGGGCGAAAATAGCACTCGACTCCCCACGTATCATACCAACCTTCTTAATCAAAATGATTATATCAATTTTAAAAATAACGAAAATATTTCTGACGATTTATATTTGTTTAATAATTGATGTTTAACTAGCACGATAAATATAAATTATTTATATTTGAATACACCTTATAAGATTCTTTTTATTGTAAAACAATTCAAAAGAACAATTTTATGTACGAGAGGAACATAGCATTTAACGATTTTAAGAAATTATTCTATAAGATTTTCCTATAAGAAGTAGGTCATTTCTATTTTGTGTTTACTGCAATTGGTATTATAACGCATACATTTGAGTGCCAAGGAAGAAGAACCGGTTAAGTGCCCGAAGCCAGTAATAACAGACAGGAGTTGGACAAATAAAATGGAATTGAAAATAATACTGCCATATAGAGAATTTCAAACAGAACAATGTTTAAATTTTTTAATTCAACTTCAACTTTTTGCGAAAATAATTAAAAAGTGAAAAATTTCACCAGCTGCTAATTTACAACTTTTGAATTATATATCACGATATCTCCTGTACTATCAATCAAAATGACTTGAAATTTTAACTACACATACAATATAGCAATACAAAAACGAAAAGAAAATTAAAAAATTTTAACTGCTTTTGTTTTTTAATACAGGCATATTTAAACACGATGCAACGTTTTTTATAACTATTTATTTTCAAACGCTTCGGGAGTCGAACAAAGTTTTTGAAAATGAAAAACTGAAATTGTGGCATTGTAAAGAAAGGGTTGAAGAAGTTTTTTGCGCTAACAGAATTTGGAAAAATTTACACATAAATCAAGAAATATTTATTTTTACATTTTTTCGGTTCCATTAATTAATTTTTTGATCCTCATTTGTTAGTGCCCATTGTGGACCTCAACCTTAATTAATAGACAGAAGTCTATATATTTAGAAAAATTAATTTATCTTCAGACGATTGAAAGAGATTTTATCTACTGAAAAGTTTTATTTAATTACAGGGAAAAGATTTAATTAAATATCGGAAATTCTTTTCTTTGTATATTAACTATTTATTAATTTTTCTTATACAGCCCCTGCAAACACAAAAGTAACAGTTATGTAACATTTACGTAATGGTTATTTATTTATTTATTAGTGACTGCCAAATATGGCCTTTATACAAGAAACAATAATGGTAATTGGGCTCGTTGAATTGAACAGCTTGGTTGAAATAAAATAAAAAACGCTGTCTAAAAACTATATAACATTTGAAAAATAACAAAGATTAGTATTTATAAACAAGGTTACGCAAACTGACTTTAAAAGTGCCTATTTGCATTTGACTTTTGATAGCTACTGATAGGTTATTCCATTCACGCCTTAATCTAGTTTAACTAGCTCGAAAACCAAATCTAGATTTACTATTATCTATGCGAATTTCACGATAACATCTTAAATCGAAATCTTTAACTCTAGACATAAATAATTCGGTTAATTGCTGACAGTCTATCGCTTTGGTAATAATCTTAAACATTAGGCAAAAGTTTGTGGAAGTGGCGCTAAAATATTCCATCGAAAATAAAATCCTACAGAAAATCATCCAGTTTCAACTAGGCATAGAGAGAAGAGAAATGTTCTAGCACCAAAAAGGAAAACTAATGTAGCGCGCAGCTGTTTCGATTATGTAGTATTTTGGACTTGGCGAAGAAGATAAAAAGAAAAATTGTACGAAACTGGGTTTTTTTTTTTGATAGGTGAAGCGTTGGTATAACGAAACGGCATAAAATACTTGAATGTCTTTACGTAACTTGATTTTTTAAACTGCACTGTTAAATAACGTAAGTAAATATAAATATAATATTTACGAAGCTTCAACCACGGAACTCTATTCATGGTGCCGATAACTTTAGACTGATGTAGCAGTCCCAAATTTGTATTTTCGCCCAGCGGTTTCCCGACTTATCTGCAATGGAAATAAATAGAAAAAGTTGGGACCTAAGGAATTTTGCACCCCCTCGCGAACATTTAGTAAAAAAAAAAGTCTTAACTCTTTAATAAACGAGTACACTTTAATAAAAATGAAATTAATTTGTTTAGAGTTCGGCATCCACGGGGGGCACAGAGGGGTCCAGTCCAGCCTCAAGCCCAGCATCAGCAGCGAGCCTAGCCATGGCGGCCAACAAGTCTAGAGGCACTCCTATACCAAACAGAATATTTGTAGGCGGTATTTCAGCGAATACCAGCGAAGCGGAACTCACTGAACTATTTTCAGACTACGGCACTGTCAAAGCTACCAAGATTATTGTAGATCAAAACGGTGTCTCAAAAGGCTACGGCTTTGTTACATTTGAAACTGAAGAAGAGGCTAAGCGTCTTCAAGGAGATGTAAGTATCGGCACCGCATTTTAAGTTTCATGCACATTTCGAAGGAACATAACATTTTTAATCTTTTACAGTCCGAGAGTATTTTTCTGGGCCAAAGGAAATTAAATATTGCTGCCGCAGTGCGAAAGCAATCCTTTAGTCGTTCAATCGATGGAGGAACCAGATCTCCTCCAAACATGCCTACGAGTACATATTATTATCCGAATGGTTTGTATATTTATATTCTCTTTTTTAACGGTTATTTAAAATTGACAATTTATTTTGACTTGGGCGTATTTCAGGAATGGGTCTTGCTTATCCGAACGGCATGACATTCTACAACCCTGGAGCTCCCGCACCTGGAACCGCAATCGCTCCGCCGAATGATCCTACCGCCATATATCAAGCAGGAGTTTTTGGTACGTTTCTACTAAAATATTTAGCAACATTTATAACTGTAAAATATAATTTAATAGAAATGTGATGTAATTATTCTTTATTATTATTACAATTTTCGGTATAAACGGTCACTATAGAACCAAAACAAATACAAATAGAAACATAATTACAAATAAATAAATAATTAAGACTATATTTCAGCCTCTTAGTCTGGGCTCTCTTCAGAAAGTCAAAAATCAATTAAAAATTAGGAGGAAAACATATATTAACTAGTGTTTCAAAAACATTTGCTTATAAGCCTATAAATTTCTATAATTATAATGAGAAAAAGATGATCTCTATTAATAAAGATGATCATATTAATCAAATCTATGAAGTAATGGGTCATAAATATCTGGTAAATTTGATTTTTCTATTCTTATATTAACTGTATTTGGTTTATTTTTAATCAAATAGTTTTCTAATTCTCGGCGTTTTTTATTATTTAGAATTAACACTAATCATAATTTTACTTATAAAGAAACAAAAATTTTAGCAATAGAAAATAACTATAAAAAACGCTGTACGTTGAATTCTTCCGATTTTTATATCAGGGAGAATTTCTTCCCTCTTTTAATACATGTTTTCCTCCTAAATTTTAATTGATTTTTTACTTTCTGAAGAGGGCCCAGACTAAGAGGCCGAAATATAGTCTTAATTATTTATTTATTTGTATTTATGTTTCTATTTATATTTATGTTTGTTTCGGTTCTATAGTGACCGTTTATACCGAAAATTGTAATTAATAATTCTATTACACGGTCGACAAATTATTTTTACTAATTATTCTTTATACACAGGGCCTCAAGCAACTACTGGTCATCAACCTTTCGGACCCATGATGTACCCCTGCCCCGCACCATCTATATACATGCCTCAACAGTATCAGTACCCGCCGATGCCGGTAAGTTTCACTTGCGCTAAAAGCCACCTCGAGTTCTTTGTCAAAGTGGCATTGTGTCGTTACGAAGTTGGCTTGTTAACTATGTCTTTCTTTTTTTAATGAAATTCTTTGAATTAAGTTTATGAACTGTTAAACATACCAAGTAAAGGATTGCATTGATGTATTTGAATTGATACAAGTATCGGTTACGGTTTGACAGACAAACGGTCTAATGGGAGAAGCAATACCACCAGCATTTCTGCCCAACCCTCAACAAATGCCTACTTACGTTCTTCTAGACGCTATACAATATTGAGGTCTAAAGGTACAACGGTCAATGCTAAGCGTCCAGCATGCGAGGAGCTGTTCCGTGTAGCTTCTTTTATGCCCGAATGCACTTTCGCACCAGCCTGTGATGTCGCATGCCTCCAGACAATTTATCATTTTCGTTTCTTTTTTTTTTTATCTATTTTTCTTAACAGACGGAAGTTTACTCCAGCATCCCAGTTTATCCACATTTAGCTTTACTGGGTGATGTTCGACGACATTCAACGACATGCAGTTTTAATCCCACTTTTGAGTTGACCATGCGTTAACAGCACAAACGAATGCATCGTGTTACCTTCATAGTTGTATTTTAACCCATTAACGCCTGAAAAGACAATTTTTATACTTCATTTTCAATCGAGTATTTCGTATCAAAATCAAAGTTGAAAACAATTAAGAGGTGCGTATCCTCCTGTTTTCGAGGTCGCTCTTCAACATTCCGAGGTCAAAATTGAGTTTCAGCCATCAGAAATTCCAATATGGCGCCGAGTATGAAACAGATTTCCAGAAAATTGGGAATTTTTTATTCTTATCAATTTTTTTCGAGCTATTAGAATATTGGAATTTTATTGAAAACTTGCATAATGGTGTATAAAATAGTTGAATTTTAAGAAAAAATTTTACTTTTATACCATACATCATTCTAACGACCACAAAATGGCGTCAACAATGAAAATTTCTTTGAGAAATTTCTGGACGCTCTAACTCGAAAACTACCAACTTTAAAAAAAAAATGCCTAGAATGAAAAGTTCTTAAAATTCATCAAGCGATATAGTGGAATTTTTTCAAACATTTTTTATGACATTTTGAGAAATTTTTTTTCAACATTTTTTTTCAAAATTGTAATTTATCTACAAAAAATTCTGAAAAAAATTTAGTGCATTCTTTGATGAATTCTAAGAGTTATTTGTTCTTTGCAATTTTTTCGAAAAGTTGATAGTTTTCGAGGAAATGAATTTCAAATATTATAGTTTTTTTCCCCCAAAAAAACTATCAACTTTTGGAAAAAATTGCAAAGAACAAAAAACTCGTAGAATTCATAAGTGAATACACCCAATTTTTTTCTGAATTTTTCATAAATAAATTATAATTTTGAAAAAAATTTTGAAACAAAATTTCTCAAAATGTCATTGCAAAAATCTGAAAAAATTCCACTATATTTCTCGATTAATTCTAAGAACTTTTTATTCTTAGCATATTTTTATAAGTAGTTTTTGAGTTGGAACATTCAGAAATACACCCAATTTTTTTCAGAATTTTTCATAAATAAATTATATTTTTGAAAAAAATGTTGAAAAAAATGTTGAAAAATAATTTTTCAAAATATCATCACAAAAATCTGAAAAAATTCCGCTGTATTTCTGGATTATTTCTAAGAACTTTTTATTCTTAGCATATTTTTATAAGTAGTTTTTGAGTTAGAACATTCAGAAATACATCCAATTTTTTTCAGAATTTTTCATAAGTAAATTATAATTTTGAAAACAGTTTTGAAAAAAAATTTCTCAAAATGTCATCACAAAAATTTCAAAAAATTCCACTATATTTTTCGATTAATTCTAAGAACGTTTTATTCTTAGCATTTTTTATAAGTAGTTTTTGAGTTAGAACATTCAGAAATACACCCAATTTTTTTCAGAATTTTTCATAAGTAAATTATAATTTTGAAAACAGTTTTGAACAAAAATTTCTCAAAATGTCATCACAAAAATCTGAAAAAACTCCACTATATTTCTCATTGATCTCAGAAATTTTCATTGTTGACGCCATTTTGAGGTCGTTACAATGATGTGGGGTATAAAAGTAAAATTTTTCCTTAAAATTGAAGTATTTTGTTCACCTTTGTTCAGAGTTTCAATAGAATCCCAATATTCTAATAGCTCGAAAAAAATTGATAGGAATAAATAATTGCCAATTTTTTGGAAATTTTTTAAAAGTTCGGCGCCATATTGGAATTCCTGATGGCTGAAACTTAATTTTGACCTCGGAATCTTGAAGAGCGACCTCGAAAACAATAGGATATGCATCTTTCAATAGTTTTCAACTTTAATTTTGATACGAAATACTTGATTGAAAATGAAGTATCAAAAATGCCATTTCAGGCGTTAATGGGTTAAGATTTTAATATTTCATCGACACACACACACACACACACACACAAATGATCTATTGTAATTTATGTATACAATGAGAATTACTGACAACAAACACACACTTTATTACGATTAAGTTGTATAGCGAATCATAACACTTCGAGTGCTTGATTTTTCTAGCATTTCTTTGTTTATATTTCAATAGGATCTTTTAGCTCCGAACTCGAGACATTAGTGTTTTAACAATTTTTGTACTCGCTTGTCATATCGATGTCGTTAATCGACACGATATTGCATAAGTTATGGGTGATTCTATTTGTTAATCTCTAGTTTATTTCTGTCCAGTATGAGCCGTACTATACTGGGACGACGAGCGCTGGCGCACCTCAGTACTTGTATCCGGCGAACGGCTCGCCGAATGCAAATAATGGCAGCGGCAATGGTTCGGGAAACGGCAGCAACAACACCGGTGCAACTAGTCCGTCGGCAGGCCCCCAGTCCTTGCCCCCTCATCAGCCAGGAACTTTTTACGCTCCTGCCGCATCCTCGCATCATCATCCGGCTGGAGGACCGCAACAACAGCTAGATCATTTGTATTATTCGTACGCCGCAGCTCCGCAGCATCACCCGCAGATGGGCTTACCGAGCGATCAGCAGTTGCTTCTGTACGCAGCAGACGCTTCTTGCCAGCAACAACCGTCTTCCGATGGGCACGCTCAGCAAGAGGTAGGAGTTACGAGATACCTCTGTTACTAAAATTCTCGTGAAACGTGCTGTGATTAAACGGTATTTCGAGGTTTATCGTTTACAAATGATAATGGCGGTTGCAAAAGTAATGTGCACAGCACGTTCAACGACCACTCTATTCAGGGCTTATAGTCGAAATTGAAATAAAATCGTTTCGAAACAATTAGCGCTGCTTCAAAAGTCGAAACTTGATATTACGACACTGACGTACAAAATGGTAAAGTATCAAAATAACCTCAAAAAAACGACATCGACAATGGAAAATGAGTTTGACTGGCGACCAAAACACTGACGACCAAAACACTGACGACGATAATTTATATTGTAACTGCTATGCGCTCCTGAAAATACTCTTTTGTTTTATATAATAAAATAAACCTGATTCAGTTTCGACTAAAATCCCTACGAAATTACTATCTGACATGCTGCTTCTAACCTGCTTGACCCACCAGAATTGTAAGTTAAAATCGTGATTACTTGTCTGTAATTTTAAGAGTCGCTGTTACCTGGAAATACATCATTATTTTGTCGTTATTTGTGATTTATTTGAAATTTGTTTCTTGCGTTTTTTGTCCACGATTAAACCTGAAAGTAGATTTTAAGATTTATTTAGGATCATCAAAAACGGTAGGTTGAGTATGACTGAAACGGGGTAAGTTTGATTAAGAGTATAAGACCCCCCCGACTCTTTAAGGAGTTTTATTTCTTCTTAAATCCTCTGAACGTGACCACAGTCGAGCAAAAAATGAGGAAATTTTGCGTCGATCATTACAAATAACTTTACACAACACATCACCCTCTTCTTACACCTGCATCCTTTAATTTAATAAAATAAACTACAAATACAAATACAAAATCAATATTTTAACCTTATAACCTATATTTTAGATTTAGTTTCTTATTATATCAGGTAACGATAGCATTGAACGTAGTTACAAACATATTTAACTACCGCTATTATGAAATATGAAAATCTGCGAATACTGTATAAATATCTTAATGAATTCTATGACCGTTTTACCATTTTCAAAGACGAAAGTTGGTAATGAGGTGAGATTTTTCCAACTAAACCCAATGAAATGTGATTTTACTATCTAGAGTATAAGGAATTTATTACGCACAGTGAAATTACTTGATAGCACTGGAACAAGTCAATAGTCACTTTTATATATAAAGTAAACGAGGAATTTGCTCGCGACGAACTTGCGAAAAGACTAAAGGACCTACAATGCTGAAAAAATATTTGTCTTCGACATTCTTTGAAATGTTTTTTGCACGGAGAAGTGAGCTGAGATGTCTCCATAAGCTATTTACAAAAAATAAATAAAAATTACCCTTTCAGAAGCTGTTAAAGCACATAACCTTATAACCTTAGTAAAACTTCACTTTATTGTCCTACTCGGGGTTTTGCCTTTCACTTTGTTGTCCGACAAATGCGCATCGTTTCTTGAGCACTTTGTGAGAATAATATAATATAATAATTCTTGCGACAGTTAGCATTTAGATCCAAAATGCCTATGCATCGTTTTGACCATAATTATTCTCCAATACTAAAGAAATACAAACTTTGGAATATACGAACACTACATCAATACTCTGATATTACGCTAACTTTCAATATTGTGAATGAACACATTTTATGTCCTGCATTATTAAATCTGTTTCCTCACAGATGCTATTTGTATAATTTTAATTTTATAATATTTCTAATTACTAATTTTAATTTGTATTAATTATTTTTAAGTATAATTGTTATTCCGTCATTCTTTATATATTATTTACACAAATTTGTACCTCTTATATACTATTATTTTGTTCGTAAGGGCCTGAGTGGTCCGTTTAATGAAAATAAATAAATAATAATTTATGCAGGTAAGAAAAAATACATATACAGTGTGGTACTACCACTTCCATATTTTTACCGCAGATGTACAAAGTATCTGTCTGCGCCCTAAAGGGATAGATATATTTAAAATAAGGGATAGATGTATTTTAGGATATTTACAATGCGATAACAAAATTATATATAAAGGATTAACAATAACAATTAACCATTATAGTGTAAAAAGTATTTATTTTTTTTTTATTTATTTTATTTCCAGGTTACAATACAATATAATATAGTAACAATACCGCTGTACAATAAAATAATAAAAAATTATAATACAATAGCAAACGGTATACTGCAGAGACATAAAGTCTGTACGCAGTCAGGAAAAAACCCATAATAAACCCCAATCCAAAACTTAACCTAAACCTAAATCTAGACCTTAAACTTAAACTTAACGATTGTTCTCAAAACATAATAGTATCTAAATTCAAATCAAGTATCAACTTAGAGATTTGTAATATTCATACTACCTATACGCCTACATAACAATTTATTGTAATTAAGTGTACAAGCAGATTTATCCTTCTCTTCTAGTTTATTAAAGTATTTTATGGCAACAAATTTATGGTTACGCCTTCCAATCTCTTTCTGAACTTTCGTTAGTATAATTGCTTTATTACGAGTAACAGATAAATTTTTGTTAAAAACATACTTCAATTCTTTATAGTGAAAAATAACGCATTCAAGAACATACTTGTTAATTAAATTTATGGGTTGAATACAGGTTCTGTTATTTGTTTGCAGAATTTTAATAATTTTGTTGTGTACACTATTTAATAAACATAATACTGATTCATTAGCCGAACCCCATGCAATAATACCATATGTTACTACACTGCAATATATGCCATACATAACAGATAATAAGCTTGTAGAACTCAGCAGTTTACTTAATTTTTCCAAAACATACACATGATATTTTGTTTTATTTAAAATAGATGTTATATGGTAATCCCATCTTAAATGACAATCTAAAATAATACCCAGATATCTAGTTTTATTAACCCAATTGATAATATCATTATCAACCATAAGCTTAAATTTTTTTGGTGCACTGTCATAATAATTTCCGACAGTTAAACAAACTGTCTTATCAACATTTAATGTCAACACATTATTAAGTAACCAGTCCTTAACCAAATTAAGCTGTTGATTAAGTTCCATTTCCACTTCATTCCAGGTATCACTAGAGCATAAAATGACGGTATCATCCGCGTACGATATAATATTACAATCATTTTGGCTTATGTTAAATAAATCATTAATATAAATAATAAATAATAAATTAAATTAAAAATTTAACATTAAATACAATATATTTATTTATTAGAATCAACGGCACTAGAAGTGCCTTTGCACAAAATATAACAAAAACATAATAAAATAAAATAAAAACATAAAATTATTGATATAAATGAACAAGAACAACCATTGGATATAAGGCAGATATTTGTTATAAGCAGTATAGTTTATTTATATAACGAACTTAAAAGAGAATATCAATTGAAAACTTCTAATACGAGGTTTAAAAATATTATATTACCAAAGCACTACTTAACAATTGGACAAAGAAGTTTTGAGTATTTTTAAAAAAAAATATTATAATAAGCCACCAAATGAATTGAAAAATTTGAGCGTGAAAGAAAAGTTGCTGAAGAAGAAACTTAAAAGTGCAATTAATGAAATAATTATAGATTAATATATTTCATACTTTCCTTCAAATTAATTGTTAATTAATATATGGGCATTGTTCTAGAATTTTTAAACTTTATGTTGTCGCTCATTATGATACCTTAAAGATTTTAAATATAACTTTGCAACACGACAGATCAACAAATTTTTGTTCGTTTTACATGTAATAAGTGTTTATTACTAATTACAGCTATGTAGAAAACAATGAGAGTAAATAAAAGTAGTGAATTTGCCTGTTTTTGGTGCGCGACACTCACTACATTTTTTCAGTTTTAACACTGAAACTTTTTTAACATTTTTTTCATGGTCTGTGGTTTTTTGTGGAAGTATTTGGGGATGTAAACAAATGAAAAACCCTTAACTTAATGATGTGCCTCACTGAGGAATAAAATTATATACCTTCAAATTTGCGAGATAACTTTTTTTTATAGTTGACAATTTAGCAATCAACCTTAGATAATTTTTTTCACATTGGTTTTTAAGAAACCACACAACAGGGGTACATTACCTATATGATAAGAAGTAATTTGAGCCTTTACCCGAATGTGTGCCACCTATACATAAAAAATGCGACCACGTCAAACTTTAAATTTCCAAGCGAAACTCACTTTGAAAAATCAAATTATTTAATGGCACATCTACAATTTAGCGTCTAAATACTTTGGAATCATTGTGATCTTTTCTCCAATGTTATTAAAGTATTTATAACTTTTGTGTTTTTTTTTAATACAACAAAAAACACACTGTTTGACAATAATAAAATGATTATTCTTCACAAATCGTTTTAATTTTTTAGTATCCTTAATGTTAAATCATGTATTTGGATTTCAAATTTTAATGAAAGCTGACTTTGGATTTGTAATCAGTGGCCTCAAAAACCCTAACATATCAAATTTTATAAAAATCAAAGAAATTTTGTAAAAATAGTCCGCCATATTTAATCCGTTATTTTAAATTTGAATAACTATTAACTAGACGTTTAATTTTATATAATAGCTTCTAAAAATTAGGCCATAAGCAAAAGAACTGAATTTTTATGTATATTAAACGTTACAAAACTAAAAACTAATTTTACGAGTAACGTAACATATGTTACATTAAAAAAAAAAAAATACATTGTGTATAAATGAGTCACGCAAGGTTTTTCGTGTCATTTGATCAATTCTAAAGCCAATAAAATTAATTTCATGAATGTGCCTAAAAAAAAAAATGAAATTTTCTTCAACCTCAAAGTTTAAAAGTTCTAGAATAATGCCCATGTATATTTATCTTAAATCATAAATTATATACAAAATAAAAATAAATTATTGTAAATTTAGTGAGGTATGCCTATAGGCAATACTCTTACTCTTTAAAATAGAGACTAAGGACCAACCTATGCACGGCTAATTATGCCCCCTATAGGTCCTTTATGTAAAAATGTAAAGGAAAAGTGGCAATAAACTATTATTATTATTATTATTATTATTATTATAATGAGGCGCTATACAATTTGAGTAACAATAAATGATATAAACTAAAAATAATAACATAAAAAATTTTAGTGAGCTTGAGTGCATAGGATTTAAAATTTGTCAGTCTCTCCGAAGTAATCGATTGCGGTAGTAAATTCCACACCTGCTTTAGCCTTGGTACCGTAGAATTAAACCCATAATTTGTGTGATTAGCGGATTCTTCGATGAATCGAATATTACGAAGCTGATACGAGATTGACCGCTGTATAAATAAACCTGTAACTTCCTCACTATAAATCAACCCTTTGAGAATTTTATAAGCTAATAAAATATCGAGGTATGAATGTAGGGACTTTACCGATTGAAGATCAAAAGACTTAGCTCTGTCATCGTAAACATGGTCAAATGGGTGCATCGGATTCCCAACCTTTTGAGATAAATATCTCACAAACTTATGTTGTATCGATTCAAGATCAGAAATATCATTAGCAATGAAAGGTGTTCATATAGACGAGCAATATAATAAACGAGGGAGAATTAATGTGCGATAAAAATATATGATCGTATGAATATGATGAAAGTTGTTGGTAGTTCTGATCAAGAATCCGAGAGTTCTATAAGATTTAGTTACCACATAGGGGAGACCGGGGTTGGATGTCTACGTGGGCTATCTGTCCACAAGGTATCTATCTTGAATATTAATTACTTCAAATTTAAAAAACATCGATCACAATATTTCCAGCAATAAAACTAAGCGATACTTAAGGCATTTATTTCATTTCGACACACTGAAACTGTACGGTTAGCGTTTGAAACTGCGACGTAAAATTTATTGACATTATTCGTCGTAAGAAAAGATCATGATAGATTTACATTTTAGCGCAAAATCAAATGAATTTCATACAATAACATCAAGAAGGCTTTCTTTTACAGATATGATAAGTTTCGTACTTTAATTCCACTGCATAAAAATTTGGTAATGCATTAATGATCAAAAAAGAGTGCAGGGGCTAGGTGTCTACAAGACATTGTCAATGTAAATGAATAAATACAACCTCAAATAATATTAATTGTATTATTTTATAGATAAAACTTAACGAATGAGTCGGTTATGATACAGATTATGTATGCCTATTAAATATTATATCGTGTTGTGTCACCTTCATAGGTTACTCGATCGAAGTAGACTAAAAACGTGTGTTATGCTTTAATCGCGTCGTTATTTACACATGTTATAGTTCGGTATAGTTTTGTAATATGAATATTACCGATAAACATGAAAATTTATAACAATTATTGTTAGTTTATTAGGTGGACAGTTAGCCCCATAAGCGTAGACAAATGACCCCGCTATATTTAGTATTTCTCCGAAACACTACAAGTATAGTGTTTGAAACTGCTCTCCTTTTAAATAGGAGGATTAAAGTATATGACATTCAATTTTGAGCTAATTATCTTAGACAGTTTACGAGAAATTGACCAAAATGTGAAAAGCGTGGACACATATCCCCAGTTTCCCCTATTTTAAATGTTTTTTAAAATTCAAAGAGCGATCGAAAATCACTCAGAGATCCTTGATTGAGGAAATCAACAACGTATATTCAGTACTATATAAAAGAAATGAGTAAAACAGAGAAAGAAAGTTGATTAATCGGTTGGAATTAAAATTTTGTTTAAAAATAATAGGTTTCACGATTACGTGATTTCCTAATTTCTCATTTACATTTACCGCTATTCCAACATAACCGAAAACTCCATGACCATTTGTTTTCTTTTTCGCTGTCAATTCGAACCCGTTGTTTGCATTTTTATGTGTAAAATGGAAGTGTGAAATATGATTCAAAATATTGCATACAACAGTTTTTTTTTAAATAAAATTTTTTGTTACTTATTGTGCAAGAATGAATCAGTACGCATAAATGTCATTTCACTTAAATCATATTGTTTATTTACTTTGATTATTAATTATGTTATTTTTAAGTTTTATATTTTTATAATTAATTTTTAGTCGTCTATCAATGTACATTGTTACTACTTAATTATGTATAATGGGGCGGTTAACGCCCGTTTCATAAATAAATAAATAAAAATGAATTTTGGAACATTGAGCATGGGCAAAAAAATTACCCACTTTCAACATAGTAAATTTACAATGTGGAACAAAAAAATCCAATGCTCAATGTAGCATTATTAAACAAATTTTATGTCAGAATTTTACCAGTGCGGTGTAAATTTCATTTTGATTTTTTACAGTGTAATTTATATTATGTGCTTTATAACACTTTATAGTCATTATAAAAAGACTTCTCTGTTTTTTCTTTTTCAATGAACAAAATCAGACTTGTCTACGATTATTTGACATTTTTAAGATGTAAATATTTTACCATTTCTATTATTACTGCAATATGTAATTTCTTTCATCGAATTTGATAAAGACAATTAATTTTCTTCAACGTATATTCGGTAATTGTCAGATCGAAATGATAAAATGGTGCGTCTGATGCAATGCAATTTACTTTATGAGTTGGTTTAGGATATTCTTTGGTACAAGAAGTATGTGTCCAAGCTATATGACACTTCATTGATTAGTTTTAAAATCTTGACATTCACAAAGAAATATTAGAAAGTCATGAAATGCTAATTTTCAAACTCTCTTCTCTTTTAATAGAATCGAAATGCATAAAACTTCTTGATTCTACGTCTAAAACTACAAAAACAAAAAAAAAATTAACTAAAATTGTTATAAATAATAAAAATTTGTTTATTTATTTTGTACCACTTAAAAGTTTAGGTTTCAAGCTTTTTTGTTTTAGGTTTCCTTAGCAATAACTTTTAAACAAATTAATATTTTAAGGTACAACTTGGCAGAAAGCTTATCTTTGCACCTGCTACAAGAATTTTAATGTAAAACAAAATCTCGAACCTGATTCCAAAACGTGGATGATTCCACTTGGAATGCCCAGTAAGCAACAGTAATTAATAAGAGAAGAAAATACAATATATGGGTCATTCTTCGAAATAGTGTAAAATCGACTTATTTTTTCCACAAAATAAAAGATTATAAAAATTAAAATTTAAAGTTTAGATATAATCATTGGCTTGCTAATTACGTAAGTACGAAGTAATAATACAGCAGCCATCAATATATACAAATGGCGAAATGTTCACTCTTAGCGAATGAGTGAATCATAAAGAGTAAGAATAAAAATAGTAACTTAATAACATTTATTTTATAAAACTCAAAACAGTTAAAATTATTATGGAAAATTATAAATTGATATGTTTAGTTATTTTAGCAATGTTAAAAAATAAGTTTTTATTATCGCATATTACTGATGATGCGCGTTTAATGCTGAAAGTAGTTAAGAAAATTGATGTTAAGTTTAATAAAAGTCCGTTCTATCACTAATAAGAACGGAATTTCCGTAAATCACTTCTTAAATTGTCCAGGAGGCTTACATGACAGGGGAGCTTACATGTCAAAGTTTTAACCATGTTAACATAAAAACAAAATAAATTTCAGTCAAATGCACTGAAGGCATAAGAGTTTAATCTCTTCTTTATATTATAAGATATTACTCAGTTTCTTAACATGCTAAATTAGCGTCGCAAATATGACAGGAGGCTTAGAAGGAATAAACATACTGGCCTTAATTCTAACAATATTACTAAATTTGGGTTTAAATTAGTTTTAAATCAGTAATATTATACATACAATCCATAGTCTAAAAGTAATCGAAATTGTAGAAAGATTGTCTGTATCTACATTTAATTTTTTTTGTACTGGAAATAGCATGTATTCTGTACTTACATTTATTTTTTAAAACATGGAGACACATTTTACAAAGCCATAACAATTTTCAGGAACGTTATAGTGAAATTTTCACAGCACTATTTGTTTCATGGTGGCCACCGTCAGGGAAAACCGGGAAATCAGGGAATTTCAAAATTGGTCAGGGAATCAGGGAAAAGTCAGGGAATTTCAAAATTGGTCAGGGAAAAAGTAAATTGTAGACAAATCTTTAAAAAGTGAAAAACATTATTTAACAAAAAATCGCACAATTTCATATTCAGAAAAATGCTTTATTTTATCGTGTTTCGCATAAAATTCTTTTAAATGATTTTAACTGCTTTCTCACAAATTTAAACAAATATTGACGTTTTTTATCAATAACATATTTCAGTTTTGAACATTTTCGACCGATTTCACCAAAAACCAACAATTTTGAGAAAAAAAATAATTTTAAATTAAATATATTTGTGGTACTGCTCAGTTTTAAACGTTCTGGTACATTGCAACAAAAATAAACACGTTTAACAATAACACATTTCGGTATTGAATATATTCTAACAGATTTGAATAAAATTTAATAGTTTAACAAAAATAAATGCAAACAATTTTATATTTAAAGATACTTTACAGAATATTTCAAAAATATTTGCCATACTAATTCTCTATTTAAACAAATATTTGTATAAATAAAACCTTTTGAAAATGATAGAAAACTTTCATAAATTTTTTTAAATCTTCAAAAATCTTTGAAATTGCATAAAAAGGCTAAAAATCGTAGAAAAATTTTTAAAATGTTGAAAACAGCACAAAACTCCCAAATTTTGAGAATATTAATTTGTTTAAATGATTATTTTACCATTTCTATTTTAAGTAGTTGATATTTGTCCAATAGTATTTGAAAAATATAAAATTTATGGCAATTTTTTGTTATTGTCAACATTCGTAAGAATTTTAACAATACTTTGAATATACTGTCCAAAATCGCCTAAATTCTAAAATTTATCAACATTTATAATTATTGTCTAACATATTACCGCAGAACTTGACATTTTATAACAAATTTTGACAAAGAACCCCCAACAAATTTTCTACTATTATTTTGAATTAAACACGAAAAAATCCGCAGGAACATGAGTTTTTTTTCAGGATTTTTATAGATAATATGTTTTAGAATATACTACTCGTTGTTGATTGAAAAAATAAAGAATTTATTGAAAATGTGTAGCTGTTTTTAAAACATTTTTATCCGTATTCTTTATTTTTAATAGATATCATTAAAATATTGGTCAGGGAAAAATCTGGGAAAAGTCAGGGATTTTTTTTCAAAGAAAAAAGTGGCCACCATGTGTTTGTTATAAGTAAAACAGATCATAACCACTTTTAAACAAATTTAATCATTCACATGAAAAAGAATGACAGTGATCGAAAACGTGTTATTTATACCTGGGGACAGCCAGGAGGCTTACATTTCGGACCTTTAGCAGTGTGCGAAAATTTTATCATGCGATTTGAACAAATTATCTCTTGTGCAATGTTTACCTAAAAGTATAAGGCGCAAGAAAAAAAGATGCTTGGAGAATAAATTCCATTATTTGGAGAAAATATTAACTGGGGATATAAAATTACACTTTTCTGGAGAATGACCCATATAGTAAAATCGGCTGAACTAATGTTTTATAAATAGCTGAGATGGCTTTTTGGTCCTTAAAACTATGAGTGGTCCTTGTAAGGAAACCATACTGCTTATAGGCCTTTGATACTATATATGTTAAATGCACATGAAAAGATAGGTCTTCATCAACACCGAGGTCCTTCATCAAGTGCACTATTTCGAGTGAAAAATTATTGAACTTGTAGTTGAAAGAAATTGGCATACGAGAGTTTGATTTTGCATTTGTCAATGTCCAAAGTCAAGTTGAATCTTTACTGCGTCATTTAGAAATATAAGTATTAAATATATCTTCAGACTTATTTAACAGTTAAATCATTAAATAACGTAGTATTATAACATGTAAAAATCGAAATGCAATTTATTTTGTACCTTTTTTGTAAAAAAAAATAATATGTAGCACAAATAGATGAAAAGGTTAGATTTACATTATAATAAATTACTTGGCTTTATAAACTTTTTTCTGTAAATGCGGTTTATGCCCTAACCAATAAATTTTACGCTGATTAACAAGCTTACGACTCTTTGGCTTCATTATTATTTACGTATATTAAATTACACATAAACATACATATATTGCAATTATAAATTTATCATAAGAGGTTACGAATAGCATCTTTCTATATGCTCGCCGCGGCCATGAGATTTATGAAGCTGAAACTAGCAGCAGATTCACAGCAGCGGATTCAAATTTCGCGTTTCAGTATGAATTTTGTTTGACAACATCTCAAATGATAAAAAACCGACGCAGTAGTAGGGAAAACCCATTAAAAAATTTGCCACTAACATTTAACCATTGTTTAGAGTGAATCGGCTGCTACAGAGTAGACAAATTTTTATAAATAATAGACAGAAATTTTTAAAATTTTTTCTGCCAGAACTAATTGGTTTCAAGTATCACTACTAAGGCTTCTAGCGAATTCCAACTTGAAACGAGCAAAGCTGGACATCTTAAAGTGAATCCGCTGCTGGAGAGTGAAAATTATTCATAAACAATAGACGGAAATTTTTTAAATTTTTTCTGCCAGAGCTAATCGGTTTCAAGTATCACTACTAAGGTCTCTAGCGAATTTCAATTTGAAACGAGCTAGTCTGACCGAATCTTGAGTGAATTAGCTGCTAGGAATTGTTATAAACAATGGTTAAATGTTAGTGGGAAATTTTTTAATGGGTTTTCCCTACTACTGTGTCGGTTTTTTATCATTTCAGATGTTGTCAAACAAAATTTATACTGAAACGCGAAATTTGAATCCGCTGCTAGTTTCAGCCTCATATGAGATTTAAAATCGATGATGACATATATGTCAGTTCTTGGAAAGGTGAATTTTAGATTTTTTTTTGTAAATGTGCTTGCTTACAGAGGCATCTAAGTTTCCTTCTCTGCACAAAGGACATTTCGAAGAATCTCATGTCATTTTCCCAGTATTGAAGGTGCTGTCGTTTTTTCACAAGTTTGTAGAAAAAGGAGACGAGTGAATTCCTCGTTTACTATGTGTATAAAAGTGACTGTAGATATGTTCTCTAGGGCCCTCAAGTAATTTCACTGTACATCGAAAACACATTATATTCCTTAATTGTTCTACTTACAAGTCAGTTGATCGATCAAACCAAGAAATAAATTCATATTTTATTATATTATTACAAACGATCGAGAAGAAATGAATGCAATCGTAATATCGCAACACTAAACGCTGACACTTGTGTACAAAAATGTTATGCGAATCAAGTAGAATTACATCACGTGGTGACAAATTCCACAGCCTGCTTAAACGGGAAACAGCAGAGTAGAAACAGAAATTTGTTTTACAGTACCTCTCGATCAATATTCTCGAGTTACTACCCGAATATAAAATTTGTCTATAATGAAATAGACTCGAGATATAATAAGAAACTAAATTTAAAATGCAGGTAAAAAATATATTATAAGGTAAAAAAAATGTATGATCTTTCTAAAAGCTGTAATTGTACAAATACAGAGAAAAAAATATATGACTTAGTTAACACGAGAAATTAAACAGTTAATATACTGTAGAAATCTACGTAAACCTGTTTGCAATAATTCTGTCATTTTCCACAGATCATCGATCCTTCTTTTTACATAAATTGTGTTTGGTTAAAAAAAAGATGAAATATCTGTAAACAAATAGCAGAATTATCCTTTAATTATTTCATGTTACAACGTGGAATATATCTGTTATGTTTTTTAACCTTCAAATGTGATAAATTCCTTTTTTGGACATTTCATGATCGTACAAGCAGAACCAGATCCGTATGTATTAACTCTCGGTACTGAGTTAGCGTAAGACGAGCTAATTTCAGTCTTTATAAACATTTTTAGAATTTCAGTAATATTTTTAATTTGATTAAATTTAATAAACCTGACATTTCCGGGAAAATGACCGATCAGTTGAAAAAAAATCCTTTAATTGATGAATTGCTGTCGATCTAAATGGTATACGAAATGATTTATAGCATAAATTTTCAACTAATGTATTTTTTCTACGTTTAACGTCGTAAATTTCATTACGATTATTTACAGTCCCAAGTTTCTAACCTCAAATTCCTTACAATTAGTTTTGAAGCCCACGAAGGGGGTCTTATACTGTTATCAGTTTTTTTTTTGTTTTCTTAAAATACGTTAAAAAACTCGTTTTTCAATTTTTATTAAATTATGCTCAGTATGTTTACAACAAATAAAAAATAAAAAAATTTGTCGAAATTGGTTGGACCCCAACGCTGCCATCTTGAAGTACATCAAAATTCAAAATGGAGGATCCAATATGACAAACATTCACAATTCTGGTCTGAGTTTTAAGATCCTCCAGCATTGTAAATATTAAAAAACGGAAATAACTATAAAATAAAAAAATAAAGATGTCAAAATGGCGGATAAAAAAAATCCAGAACATTCTAACACTGTTTATTCGTCATATTACGTTCATTTAATTATGCGACATCTGTATTTTTTTTATTTTATAGTTATTTCCGTTTTTTAATATTTACAATGCTGGAGGATATTGAAATACAGGCCAGAATTGCGAATGTTGTCATATTGGATCCTCCATTTTGAATTTTCATGTACTTCAAGATGGCAGCGTTGGGGTCCAACCAATTTTGACAAATTTTTTTAATTTTTATTTATATATATTGGTACGTATATTAAGGTAAACGTACCAATAGCTGGACGCTTGGTATAACGACCCTATAGCTGGACAATCTAATGCTGGTCTAGAGAACAAACGACTATTGCTTAGTCTGTCCAGCGATTGGTACGTGTCCCGTCATTGGTACGTTTACCTTAGTTGACTAAACTTTTAGCAACAAATGAGCAACATTTAGCTTATGTTTGCTGGCCAAGCCTGATTTTGTTTTTAAATAAGCGAGTAACAAATTCGGTATTACGGCAACTTTTGCGCAACAAATGAGCAGCAAATGTTGGTATTGGTTTAGTTCGGTTTGGCCATAAGTGCTCGGCCAGCTTTTAGTACCTAAAAAAAATATATAAGGGCTAAGATTTTAATGTATCGTAGAAAAAGAATCTTGATCGTTTAGTTCGATATTCATTTGTTTGCAAAATACATCGTCGCGTACTATAAAAGTTAAAGGTTCTGTAGAATTACTCAAATACTCATTTAACGTACCAAAAACAAAAATAAAACGGTCAGAAACAAAGGAATCTAGAAAAACAACAAAAATAAATCAAATTTTCTTTGGATCACTGAATGGATTCATCATAAAGGACAAGTAATCATGTCAAAATTAATTTATTTACAGTACCAGATGCAACTTTTCCACTATTGGAAGCGACTATATAGATTCTAGGTTAAGAAGCAGCACAGTCAGAAGCATGGTATAATCAGAAAGGTATAGCAATTCGGAGGATGCGCAGTGAACAGCCAATCACAACACAATAAGTTTTCTCGATTCCGAGAATTCATAAACAATACAGTAGCCTGAAAAATCTTACAGAATTGTGGTTGGTCACTCTCGATTTTCCCCCCTCCTCTAGCATGCGTCTTGCTATACCCTTTCTTATTATACCATGGTCAAAAGTAGTTGTACATTAGATATGTAACTGTTGGACCCCCCACAATCTCCCCACTTAAAGAATCGTAACTCGTTGCCGAAATACTCGACACCTAAGTCTCATGTGTAATAAAATAAATATCGTAGGACACTCATTCAACGTCGAGTCTCTCGGAGCAGCCGTCAGGTGACGGACACGCAGCTTCCGCCGCTAGCCAGCACCCCAGTTCGGGCGCGCCGTTGGTACCTTTGCCCTTTGTGCCCTACAAATTTCCGATACCTGCACGATATCCTAATTACCATCCTCTCGCCATACACACGACGAACTTGCAGAATACGCAGAACTGCTCGGCCGGTAACGAGCCCCCGGTGACGTCGGACGAATGCGGCGCCGGTAATCAGATGCACTGCAAGGCCATACTGTATCATCATCCGGCCATGTACATAACGCATCCGCACACGCCGCCATTTCACGGATCCGGTAGCGGCGCCAGTCTCCTGCCGACGCCACCGGGCGTTCCTGGTCACGCTGCCGCGTACGAGATGAACGCCAAGATGTCCGGCTTCAATTCGCGGGAGTACGCCAAGTCTTTGATGGCGAACGCCCCCTACGGGAAGACGTCCCCGAACGCGGGTTACATGGCGACCGGGGCCCCGATGTCGCATGCGGTTCACGTGAGCACGTCGATTTCGATGTCCAGATACGGTGGCCAGGGCTCGCACAAATATTCGGGCACCGCGTCTCCGTCGTTCGGACGCGGCTCCTCGTCCGGTCAGTACAGGCGGAACCCGAACGTCGGCGCGCCCTCGTATTACGCGAATCAGAAATCGGGCCATTACGGCAACGCGAACCCGGGATGTCATAAATATGGCGGTTACAACAATTACAACGCGTACGGTACGAATTGTGGAGCACCGGCTGGTCCCCACCGAAACGGTTACGAGTACGCTAACGGTAGGGTCGAGCGCGACGGTCGACCGATGGGTAACCAGAATCGCAGGCAGGCCGCAGCCCCGAAAACGAGTCCGGTAGAGTCCGAGGGTCACGGGTCTCTGAGAACGGAGTCGAAAAACAGCACCGGGGAAAGCAGCAACGCGGACAAACCGACTACCCCACCACCCGCTCCTTATTCCCCAATGGCACGTCCTCTTCCATCAATTTCACCACCTAACGCTCAGGTCCAGTTCTTTACGACGTCGGCAAATCGGTATCAGACGGTTGCGAATCATCAGCAACAGCAGCAGCAACACCTGGGCATGCCATCAAGACGCTATCCGACGCCGATATCGTCCATGACCATCAATGCTCGCGGAAAGTCCGACAAGTACCAGGGTGTCCAAAATTCCGGACTTCGGCAATCCAAGTACAAGATGAACGGAATCATGCAGGCCGGCAAGGTCGTCTCCGAGGACAGTCTTGGCGGTGCGGGAGACGCGCCACCCGGGGTCGGCAGACTATTGACGCCGCCCGGTACACCGCGCACGCCCGACCAGAAACTGGAGGCGTCGTGTCATCAGCTGCAGGCGCTGAGCCTATGAAGCGAGGTACGGCAAAGTTACCCAGGAGCACTTTCATCAACATTCGTAGATCTCTAGCTCTTCTTTATCCTTAATTTCCTCGCCTTCCTCCATTTTTGTTGTGATCTCAAGTCGCCTGGCGACGCCACCGAATCGTACGAACGAATCGCCCGTTTTGATGTCGGTGAGTTGTTAAATATTTACTACAGATTATTTCGGTACGCAAGCCGAGAGTATCCGCGGGGACGTTCGATAAGCGTCGACGAAGATGATTCCACGTTTTTTTTTTTTTTTTTTTTTTTTTTCGAGAAACGACGAAAAATCGCCAGGCAGAAAACGAAGCATTCCCAACGGAGCCATCTGGCGTCGATTTCGCGAAATACACCGCCATCTAGCGCCGGCGTCATAAACTGCGAAATCGCCAACGCCGTCGCGAAATCGCTTAACCTCCGCCCCCCACACACTCCCCCCGCGCGCCAAGCGTTCGAAACGTATCTCGATTGCGCCGAAGCGCTCAGCGTTACGCGGACGTAAACGTCCGTTATATTATATAGTATAAATATATATATACATATACACATGAAAGGTTTATGCTTGTTAGGAACGAAACAAGATGTATACAAAAGTCGAATATATATGTATCTATATATTTATGTGCGTGTACGTGTACTAAGCTATATACGCATACGTGCACACTTATGTAACGAACTAGAAGGAACCGAAAATTTATATATATATATACAAATATATATAATGTGTATATATATATATATATATATATATATATATATATCCGCGTGTGGTTGTGCATGTGTATATGCAGACACGCTACATGTGGGTAACGATTATACATTTCAACAACAACAACAAAAATCCAGCTAAAATTATCTCCTTTAAATAAAATAACGAGTTGAATATTAATAATTATTACAAATGATATATTATCGATTAAGTAACGATATGATATAACGATAATAACAAGACATATTATATATATATACATATATATAAATATAAGGACACGAAGTGCCGCGAAGTATTTGCGCGGTCTTCGTTCAACTTCTAGGCTCGACAAACTGAAAAAAAGCATGAATCTCGCGAGCAAAGCTAGATTAGTTAGACGGAACAGCGATAAGATTTAGAAAAAAAAGAGAGAGAGTGAATGAGAAAGTCGGAAAAAAAACGAATAACGTTACATCGTACAAATAAACGAGCGATCTGTCATGTGTTCAAAACCAGAACGAAAAAAAAAAATGATTCTAAGAGGAGATTTTCGAGGTTCGACAAAAAAAATTGGGGGTCACGTGCTCGTTAAAAAGAAAAAAGAAAAGGTTGCTCAAGGCACTGCCACACCTCCTTCTATCCTTCGTTCAGACCGCGCATGCGCGGTAACCGCGTACACTTGAAACGTAGATTTTTCATTCGTACCTCGAAACTAGTGATTTCTATTTTTTTTTCGCGTCGTAACGATGAGAGAAAGAAACAAAAAAAAAAAACAAAACACGGAGACAGTTTTCGTTTCGGAATTCACGCTCGCTCATCAAACACGAATCGAGAAAATTCGGAAAATGCCGAGTAGAAACAGTCAAATCAGAAAAAAAAACAAGGAAGCCCCGTGCCCAAAAAAGTAAAGAAATATTTAAAAAAAAAGAGATGAATTAAAAAAAATGCGTTGGCTGTGAGCTTCCAAGCAAATAACAATAATTAAATTATTATACTATTGTAAAAGTCTAAATATTCTACCTAATTGTTACGAATATGGATTTAATTTAATCGCAGTGCGATGCGTCAGGTGTCGCTTTAGCGAGCATTGTAGCTTGTATCGTCTTAAAAAAAAAAAAAACAGAACGAAAGAATGCATGTGACGAGTGATTGAGCAGTGAATCTAGTGTGACTGTTTTGTGCGAATGCGTGGGAGAGAAAGAGTACAATGGCGGGAAAAACACGAGCAGGTCAGAAATAAGGCGAGCGATCATTCAAGCGTTCGCGAGACACTAAGCGGCCTAGAAAAAACGGTTAGAGCAACTCCCGCGACTCGATGTGTGTAATGATGCTAATAATTTATTGAAAGAATAAAGAAGAGTGCCTTCTATTTGTTTTTTTTTTCTCGTGATTGTATTGTTGAACGTTTGTTGCGTTACGTTCCGAGAGTCTCTATTGTACATTACGTTACGTTCCGAGAGCCTCTATGTATACAATGTTGTTATATGCGGAAAAAAAAAGTCGAAGAAAACAAAAAAAAAACACGTTAGAAGAATGTTGTTCCTCTATATTTATTTATTGATTTACGGGCGAAGCGGCCCCGACGTCATCCGAGCGAGGTTTTAAAAGCGTAGGTCGCGTTACGGAAAATCCCGAATGCAATGTCGGAAAGTTTGAGAAGCGTGAGATGAGCGTAACGCCGGGATTCGCCTCAGCGAGCATTGAAAGCGTTTCACGACGAGCTTTCGCGGTACGGTTTTTGTTTCTACGATCGAAAAAAAAAAAAATTGTCGAGATTAATCGATCGGAGTCAATAAGCGTAAGAAATTGGTAATTAAGCGCGCAACGTACTTAGATCGATCTTTACTTCATCGCTTACCGTCATCGAAGGCTCGTGCGCGAATACGCCAAAGGATTATCGATAGAGTCGATAACTGCGGCCGATAGTACCCCCCAGCAATACTAAAAAAAAAAGAAAAATAATAACACGAAGTTAGCGATACGTCGAATGCATCGGAGTGTGAGCGCGTGTGTCTTCGAGTGTACTCTGCGGGCGAGAGCGTGTTGATTTAGAATGAGGTTAGGTGGCTGTGACTATAGCGTGCAAGTAAGACAATTCGTACACAGCGGTCTCTGCGGCGGCGAACGCGAGAGTGACGCCATCTCTCGATAAGAATCTGTGCATGCACAAGCCATAGAAGTCGGGCGATGACAAGGTGGCGCTGCTCGACGTTGCCAAAGCCGTAACCCGCTACACAATTCACGACGAAATCACGTATATGCATGCAAGCGTATACTCATTACATATACACCGACAAAATCATATATCATATAAACTCGTATATACGCGAAAAGTGATTTAAGATACAAATATAGACATAATATATAAAAATATAAATATTCATATATTTGAAACGAGTTCGCGTCAAGTCGAGCGTCGAGTGCCAGGCTCGGGTCGCCGCCTGCCGGTGGTTCGGCGAACCTTGTTTATTGTTGCTAGAGCGGAACTCGTCGGCTCGACTCGACGCGGAAATGGTATGGATGTGGTACACAAGATATAATATATTATATATTATAAACTAGTTATAAACGAGAAAATTCTACGGTAGAAGCTAGAATTACATGTAGCGAAAGCAACGGTAGAACGAGGTAAATGTGTTATACACATGAGACGGAGACAAGTGTTTTCATTTGTGAAACGTTAAGTACGTTTATTTCAACGAGAGAATAATAAGGACTAATATATCGAGAATAAAAAGTAGATTAGTTAATGCGGAGTAAAGTGGATGATAATTGTTGGGAGAGGGAGACGCGTAGGAAGGAATACTCGTAGGATGAGACATTCGCAGGCGTACCGAACTCGATATCGATGTGATATTTCTCTTTAGCCACGTCGGCCGTGCACAATATAATGTACATATAAGAGATCACGCCGGAAGTAAAAAGGAAAATTGTTAATTTCGCGCTCCAAGATGCCTACGGCGAAACGAAACCTGGTATTAGGTTAGGTTAGCGCGCGTTGGACGGATTCACTTTACTCCGACGAGCGAAAACTAGACGAGGAAGAGGACGAATATAAATCGAAAGCAAATGTACGAAATTCGATAAACTACGCACAGGAAAATATCTGATTTTTCTTTTCAATTTTTTTTTTCTTTCTTAAATGTATCAATCAAATGTGTAACCTAACCCGAAAAAGAAAAACATAAAGCGAAGCGATGGAAAGGCGACGGCACGCTGTGACGTTCGAGCTGAATCGAGTACGCGATTGTAGAGTTAACAAAAAAATTTATGTTGGATGATTTCGGTGCGCTTAGTTGACATTTGACTGGTATGCGATAATACAGGCGGTAGTGCGATTAAGAGATGAAAATATATTATTTCTTCCCGAAGGTGAATACGAAACATCCACAAAAAAAATGTAAAAGAAAATATAATCACCGAGTAATACGATGAGTTTTCGACTACTTATTCTTTACCTTTCCTACATATTACAAACTTTTAAAATATGTAATTTGTATAATCAAACGTTTTTTAAGGTTTCAGGTCTCGTATTGAAACAATCAGTAAGTATATTGACCCTTGGTCTGTCATCGTCAGTAATTTCTCATTTTTTTTGCGAGGAAAATTCAGTAGAACTTCACTTTATTGTCCTACTCGGGGTTTTGCCTTTCACTTTAGTACAAATTTTCATTAAAGTCGAAAGATAATCTGAAAACCTAAAGCGGTATTAAAAACATTACAGTAGTACTTAACTTTATTGTCCTTCACTTTGTTAGCGAGATTCCCTTCACGTATTTAGCGCAGGTAAGGTTAGTACTTCTTCCCTCTTTCGTATTTCCAGTGTTGTTTTAATAAAGAGGGAAGAAGGACTAACCTGCGCTAAATACGTGAAGGGAATCTCGCTAATAAAGTGAAGGACAATAAACTAAAATTCTACTGTAATGTATAATTTCAGATTATGGTTCGACTTTAATGATAATTGTATTCATATTTGATTACTAATCAATCGTTGAATTTTCAAAGTTCAAAAGTGTCCACTTTTCGAATCTGACCTCCATTTCCTCATAAAATTAGTCGTTTTGTTTCAATATGGCGTCTTAAAGAAGTAAAAATCGGAAAAAACTTGAAAACTTGTTTGAAAAAGTTATTTTTCTACGTGAAGGCGTCATCCAATCGAATCGCGCTTCTGGATCCTGTGGCATAATGACTTGTACTTTATAAAGACGTGATGTCCGATCAAAAATTCAAAATGGCGGCAGAAATACGGAGCCGTTCACGACGAAAATTTTACCTTTCTGTACGTACCGCTTTTGTAAATGAACATATTTTAATGAAAATCAGTGTAGGGGGGTGTTTTTTGGGTCGTAGATTACGAATTCGTTTTCAAAATATAAAAATTTAAAATGGCGGATTAACATTGAAAAATTTCATCGATTTTTATGACAGTCTGCACCAGAGGGTTTTTGGAGTCGCAGATTACGAATACGTTGTCCCATGTTCAAAATGCAAAATGGCAGACAGAAATTGGAATATTTTCTTATTTTTTCTGAAATTTTACACCAGACTGATCGGAAAGACTACGACATCGCTAAAAAAAATGTCGCCCGACTATTTCGATGTATTTTTGTCTCCTGATTACGAATATGACAACAAAAATCGGCGCGCGACCAAATTGTAGCCGCAATTTTGAGAAAACTTCGAAAAAATGTAATTTTCTTTTAGTTTTTTCATTTATTTTGAAAAAATACTAATTTCACGACAAAATCTTTCAAACAAGAAATATAGAGCGCGAAATTCTCTACAAAAAAGGTTGTATAACTTTTTCCCGTAAAATCAACGGCATAGCTTTAAAAAAACGTCGAACATGAGACATCTGGACTCACGATGCAATTGATTTTCAAAATTAAAAATGGCGAACTGAAATTGAAAATTTTCATCGATTTTTATGACATTCTGCACAAGAGGGTTTTTGGGGTCACAGATTACGAATCCGTTGTCCGATTTTGAAAATGCAAAATGGCGGACAGAAATTGGAAAATTTTACATCGATTTTCACGAAATTTTGTATAAGAGTTAATAATAATTAGGGATCACAGATTACTACTTGTTTGTCCGATTTTCAAAATTCATAATGTTAGACTGCATTTTAAAATTGTCCTTGACCAGGGCGCAACTTGACTTTTTTATTGGAAATTTCGCGTACCACAAGAAAGGATGAGTGCATTTTTAGTGTATCTTACACTGTTTTCGAAACGGAAGCCTCGAGACGAAAAAATTGTTATATAACTTATACGTCACGATCACTGTTACGTAACTGTGACGCGTTTGAGGAGGACATTTTAATATACCTATTACGTAACTGTAACATAACTTCTTTCATGATTGGGCATTTTTAATCCGCATATCGCCATTTTGAATACGCCATTTTTAATTTTCAAAAGCGGACAACGGATTCGTAATCTGTGATGCCGAAAATACTCGTATACAAAATTTCGTGAAAATCGATGAAATTTTTCAAATTTCTCTCTGCCATTTTGGATCCGTCATTTGCATTTTGAAAATCGGACAACGGATTCGCAATCTGTGATCCCTAAAACAGTCTGATGTAAAATTTCAGAATAAACGAAGAAAATTTTCAAATTTTAGTCCGCCATTTTAAATTATTGTATTTTGACAATGAATTAATCCGTGATGTAAAAAAAACCTTATGCAGAATATCATAAAAATCGATGAATATTTTCAATTTAAGTCCGCCATTTTGAATTTTGAAAATCGGACAACGGATTCGCAATCTGTGATCCCTGAAACAGTCTGATGCGTTAGACAATCCAGTCGTCAAATCAGCTTTATTATCAGAGATGCAAAGACCTGCCTACGTAACCTGGCTATAAGAAACAAACTCAGCCTGACCTGGATACCTGGCCATATGGGCTGGAAAGGAAATGAAAGAGCGGACACCCTTGCCAAGTCGGGAATAGTTAATGGAACTGACTTGACTAGGAGGGTGGCACTGCCATTTCAAGAAGGACTCAAAATCCCAACAGGTTAAAGAGTGGATCTAAAACAAAAAATGCAGCACAACCAAAAGCTTCGCAGGAGAGATGCAGGCGGGCCGATGGGCTGAAAAACTGATCGAATTAGACAGAATAGAAATAAGAATCTCCATCGAAATCCTAACCGGACATGGAAATTTAAACAAGCACAGTCACACCGTAGGAAGGAAACCTTCACCGATGTGCACTAGATGTGATGAAAACCAGGAGGAATCATCCATTCACTTCCTATGCGAGTGCCCTGCACTGATGGAGGCTCGAAGGAGATACCTGGACTCTCCATTTGTGAACAAGAAGGAAGTCAAGGAGCGGAATTTTGGACAACTTCTGAGATTCTGCAAAGCAGTTGGCTATCCAACGGAACCCTGAATAACATCAGGAATAGCATACAAAGGCAAACAGCTAAGTGTGCTGATTTCTGGGGTTCACCCCGAACCTGATGAAGATAATACCAATACCAAAACAGTCTGATGTGAAATTTCAGAAAAAACGAAGAAAATTTTCAAATTTTAGTCCGCCATTTTAGATTCGTCATTTTTAATTTTTAAATTTTGACAACGAATTCGTGATCTACTACACAAAAACACCCCCTGCACTGATTTTCATAAAAAATTGTTCATTTACAAAAGCGGTACGTACAGAAAGGTAAAATTTTCGTCATGATGGCTCCGTATTGCAGCCGCCATTTTCAACTTTTGATTTGGACCTCACGTCATCGTAAAGTACAAGTCATTATGCCACAGGATCCAGAAGCGGGATTCGATTGGATGACGCCTTCATATAGAAAAATAACTCTTTTTTAAAGTTTTCAAGTTCTTTCCTCTTTAAGACGCCATATTGGAAAAACGGATAAATTAATGAGAAATTGGAGGTCAGATTCTGAAAGAACGTACTCGAAAACTACAGAATATGAGGTTTCGTGCAATTTCATTGACTCGTTCTTTGAAAACTATCGACATGAAAAACTTGTGCCGCTCCTGGCGTTAAAGTCAGGTTAGAATAATTCAACATGGCGGATCCAATATGGCGACATTTCAAAACGCCATTTTGAATTGCAAACTTTTAAGGTTATATTCGTATAACGAAAAACTTGGATTGGTTTCATGTTGGTGTTGTAAATTTTGAAAATTCAAGGTTAGGTTAGGTACGGATTCAGTGACCTCTAGAACTTTTTTTAACCTAATCGTAAGATTTGGTGCTTTTACGGCTCCACAAAATTTCAAAATTGCATAATTAATAAATCATTTCATCTCGTTCAGAATTGTCAATGAGTAAAATGTAGTGTTGTTTTTAATTTTTTAAATTTAATTAATAAATAAATTTGCTCCGTCGAGAAGAATTTACAAAAATAAATGTATGCAATTTTGGTTTTGGTGAATGCGAAATGTTCAATTTTGTATTCTGTCATTGTGCGATATAAATGACAGATTCAAAACATTAAAACGAGATGAAAATATTACTAGATCTATACAGGATTTTTCTTGGTTATGAAACAGGAACATAAACAAAACAAATATCCATTACATATACATATACTAATTTTATTGAGCTCAATACAGGAATGGATGGTCCTCGTACGAACGCTACGAGTGTAAAGATTGTATATAATAACATTAATTCGTTTGTAATAATGGCATTACAGAAAGATCACAAGTTCAGCTATGATTAATATTCCACAATATATTATGCGAATAATGGCACAATCTGAGCTAATTTATGATAATCGTGCCACTGTTGTGCGACCGATGTATACGGAAGGAGATCCTGCGCTTTGCGTTGTTTCGCTACGTAGCTATATAAACACACATTGAGATTACATTCGTCTTGTCGGCTTAAACTGACATCTCTTCATGGAAATATACTAAATGCATGCCATCTTTCAAATCTCAAACATTTTTGAGGTTAAAATGACTCCGATGATGTCACTGTCGTACCTTTTCTTCTCCAACATCGAATACTGTATTCTTCGATGTTGTATTTCTAATTGTCCAAAACAATCGCAATCATACGCAACGATAACGCTTCTTAAGAATGTATATTCAATTAAATCATTTAAAAACGTACGTATTTCTCTTATTTACACTACGGATAAAACGCGGGTTACAAAGTTTTATATTAAAAAAACCAATCGATGCGTAATGGTTTTTCTTTTTCCCTTGTGTAAAACATCGTATAAAACGTGGAATTAACTCGTACTCGTGGCGAGTATTCGTATAACGATAAGAAACTTTCTCAAAGATTCTATTAAAGCTTCGAAATTCTGAAAAAGTGTAAACTGTTTATAAAAAGTGTAATTTAGGCTACCGAAAGCGGTTATCGTTTATACGAGATCTTGGTGTTTCTAGGATTTATAATTCTGTCGTCATATGTGACGTTAAGGCTTGTACTCTCGAGGCGTTGCAGCTTTTACATAACACATGATCGTCCAGTGGGTAACATTCACTTTCAGAATCTGAGGAAAGTACAAGTCCGCAGTCTTCGCATTTGTAACATTGGACGTGAAAACTTCGGTCCAATGCGACTACACGAACAGTTTCGTCTTCGCCCGGCTCGGGCATGATTGGCAGTTTACATACGCAGCAACGTGGCGCAAATTTTCTGTAAATTTATCAAATATTTAAAAAAATAGCCTTTAATTTCCTTTGGAAAAAATGAAAGGTTACTTACTTGTGAAAGCACTGAATACAGTGTATCTGATTGGTAGCATCGACAGTAAATGGAATACCATCCAAGCTTTGACCGCACACAACGCATGTAAAACACGACGGATGGTAAGGTTTCCCGGTAGCTCTCAAAATTCTGTCTAAAATTGGCAAAGTGCAAACGCAGCATTTCTCCAAAGTGTTTAGGTAATCTTCTTCGCAGTACGGTTTACCTTCGAGGGGATAAAACGGTTCGCCTTGTAAATTGATATTGCAGGCTGCGCATCGGAAGCAGCTCGTATGAAAAACTTTGTCCATTGCGGAGCAACCGGTACTTTCACCTTCTATTTTTAAATTACATTGCGCACATATTTCATACGCGTCGCTTTCTTCTGTACTATTTTGCATTCCTTGAACTAGAAGATCGGTAAGTACGTCCACCTAAATCAATTGAAAGTATTATGTGACGAGGAAACGGTTCTAAATATGCCGATACTTACTTCCTTGACTGGCGATACTTTCCCTTGTGGCTGCGAAGCTGACCCGTAACCCGAATACATGGAATAGTTGCAGGACAGTTGCGACGGAGGCCGTGGATTGATTGGTTCATAAATGGATTCGTACGTGGAACTAGACTGTGAACTTGGTCCATAAATATCGTTGGGATACGAACCACTCGATGGGAAATCTGTTTGATAAGTAGCTCGCCTTAATTCACTGTAACTGGAAGAAACGGGACTTGGTGGCGGAGGGAGTTCCTCGGGAGGCGAAGGGTAAGAATTTCCCGATAAACAAGGAATGTACTCGGTGGGTTCGGGCGGTGGTGGCAAATCATCTAAAGGGACAACATAAAATAACCAGGTAAACGAAATAAACCAAAACGAAAATATGGATAAACTAAAAACATGTAAATCGTAAAGGAGTACAAAGATAAATATTAGTACAACCTGCAGGAATGTTTGAATACGTATTTTCCGGTTTCGAATTCCACTGTATGTTGCTGTATACCAAATCTTTCTCTTTTTGAATGGGTTGAGGAACCGGTATAGGTACCGCAGGTTCCACATTGCTATAAACCGCATTTCTGATACACCTATTCGATCTGTCAACAACCGGCACTTGCGGAGCTGGCAGGTTACCGACGTTAGAGTAAAAATTTTTATCGTCATACGCATACATCGGTACAAATTTCTCTTGCGATTGGTTCGAATAAAAATTTTCGTTGTTTTGATAAAACTTTGTCGAATCCCGTCCATTCGCAGCGGTTGGATGAGAAAAATCGTTTTTTTCCATACTGTGTGCCACAAAAGGCGTAGGAGAATTCATGTATAAATTCATCTTGTCCGTTATATTTGAATTGTTCAGTCCTGTACTGTACGACGGTATCGGAGTTGGTTTGACTGTATGACTTTGCGGTATCTGAGAGTAAATAACGTTGTTAGAAAAGTTTTCTTAATTATTATCGTCATTTTATTATTACCAGTGGTTGTGACTTTTTAGGCTTGGGAGGTACAGCTGGGCCGACTTTTTTAGGCTTGACCGTTTTAAGTGTTCCATCGTCGTGATGAATTTGCAAGCTTGCAATTTGCTGTTCCAAATTCCCAACGTTTGACATTTTGATGTTGACACGGTTGGCACACTGATTATAAAATTAGAGATTATTGGATCGTTCTTTTAATTTACGTTCAGGGTCTTTTATATTATTGTTACAAGTAGTATATTTTTTGTTTTTTTCGGTTAATTTAAAGAAATTGAAATTGAAATTGAAATTGAAATTTATTTAACCAGATATACATAAAAATAGTAAAATTGAACACAAAATTGTGCACTCATCGAGTACCCCACAGGAGATATTACAGATATCTCTACGCAGGCCCAGTATAATAAATACAAATTAATATGATAAAGATAAAATATAAAAGATTAACCCATTAACGCCTGAAATGGCATTTTTTATACTTCATTTTCAATCAAGTATTTCGTATCAAAATCAAAGTTGAAAACAATTGAAAGGTACGTATCCTATTGTTTTCATGGTCGCTCTTCAAGATTCCGAGGTCAAAATTGAGTTTCAGCCATCAGGAATTCCAATATGGCGCCGAACTTTTAAAAAAATTCCAAAAAATTAGGAATTATTTATTCCTATCAATTTTTTTCGAGCTATTAGAATATTGGAATTCTATTGGAACCGTACATAATGGTGTATAAAACAGTTGAATTTTAAGAAAAAATTGTATTTTTATACCCCACATCATTGTAACGACCTCAAAATGGCGTCAATAATGAAAATTTCTTTGAAAAATTTCTGAACGTTCTAACTTAAAAACTATGTGCTGTTATAAAAAAATGCTAAGAATAAAAAGTTCTTAGAATTCATCAAGAAATATAGTGGAATTTTTTCAAATTTTTGTGATGACATTGTGAGAAATATTTTTTCAAAATTATAATTTATTTATGAAAAATTCAGAAAAAAATTGGGTGTATTCACTTATGAATTCTACGAGTTTTTTGTTCTTTGCAATTTTTTCCAAAAGTTGATAGTTTTTTGGGGGAAAAAAACTATAATATTTGAAATTCATTTCCTCGAAAACTATCAACTTTTCGAAAAAAATTGCAAAGAGCAAATAACTCTACCAATTCATCAGAGAATACAGTAAATTTTTTCAGAAATTTTTGTAAATAAATTACAATTTTGAAAAAAATGTTAAAAAAAAATTTCTCAAAATGTCATCAAAAAATTTTGAAAAAATTCCACTATATCGCTTGATAAATTTTAAGAACTTTTCATCCTAGGCATTTTTTTTTAAAAGTTCGTAGTTTTTGAGTTAGAACGTCCAGAAATTTCTCAAAGTCATTTTCATTGTTGACGCCACTTTGAGGTCGTTAGAATGATATAGGGTATAAAAGTATACATTTTTTCTTAAAATTCAACTATTTTATGCACCATTATGCAAGTTTTCAATAAAATTCCAATATTCTAATAGCTCGAAAAAAATTGATAAGAATAAAAAATTCCCAATTTTTTGGAAATTTTTTGCATATTCAGCGCCATATTGGAATTTCTGATTGCTGAAACTCAATTTTGACCTCGGAATCGTGCAGAGCGACCTCGAAAACAGTAGGATACGTATCTCTCAATTGTTTTCAACTTTGATTTTGATACGAAATACTTGATTGAAAATGAAGTATTAAAATTGTCATTTCAGGCGTTAATACAATATAATATCAATACAAACATTTAAGACCCGTTTAGTAAGCGATTTCTAAACCATGTAGATATTTTAGATTTAATTGTATTTTTATTGAAAGGCAATGTTTTCAGTTCAGTTGGCAATATATTATAAAATTTAGTTGCTACATAATTAAAACTTTTCTCACCTAGTCTTTTAGCAATCTTTGGCAATTTGATAGACTTACAGCGAGTTCTATTTGACAATGATAGATATTTTGTTTTGAAGTCCTGATAGATAAATGTGACTGCCTCGATCTCAAAATATTGCTTAATGGTAAAAGGTTTTTTAAAATCTTTTATGCTATCAATGCAGTGTTTTTTATTGCATATAAGCCTGATGAGCCTGTTTTGAATTTTCTGCAATTTATTTAATACATTAGCGTAGGCTCCGCCCCAACCCAGTATTCCATAAGTTGTAATACTCGCAAATAAAGCATGGTAAATTATTAATAAGGTGTCTTTGCTAAGAATTTTTTTTAATTTCGCAAAATCAAATATCTACACCTAAATATGATTGAATCTATATGAAACTCCCAAAGCATGTTAAAATCATAGAACAAACCCAGGTATTTAGCTGATTTTACCCTCTGTATCTTATAATTGTCAATGAATATATTAACATGACTTGGGACATTATCAGAATAGTTGCCAAATGTAATGAAAACTGTTTTTTCTAGGTTTAATAATAATTGATTTACTGCTAGCAAATAAAGAAAATGTAAAGAATACTTATTAAATCAGGTTGGCGATTTCAAAAAAGGAAGTGTGATACTATCATGAACTAAATTGTATTTTCTTTTCAGAATATGTAAGTAGTAAAATTTCAGAGCAATCCAAAGTTGTCAAAAAAGTGGAGAAACTTTGCGCCATAAACATTTTTTAATTCTTTTTTCAAAATTTCTGTACAGAAATATGATCCTTATCACAAGTCACATTGTCAAGATTTGTTGCTTGTAAATAGCAAAAATCAAACCTTAAAGTTCCATGACCCTGGAAACACAAAAGTAACAGTTATACAACAACTATATAACATTTATATAAAACATAACAATGTAACCATTACGTAAATATTACATAAGTAACTGTTACTTTGTGTGTTTGGAGAGTATTGACGTAGAACTTGACAACTTAATAATAAAACCTTAGAATTTGACATCAAACTTCCCAGTTTGATTTTTCCTTTTTATAAGCAACAAATCCTAACTATATTATGTTCCCTTACAGATTATCGTTGTATAATATAAGACACCTAGACTAGATCTAATTTTTTATATTTCTCGCCAAAAATGAAACTAAGCATAATCTGGAATCGGTTGCCAGAAAAATTTGTTGAATATCAGTGAAATTAATGTTTTTAAAGCTACATTGTGGAGATCTTTTCATGCGTTAAATTTACATTAATCTAGTTAATTTGGTATTTCACCGTCTTGTTTTATCACATATTGTTTCTAAGTATTTTATTATATTTTGAATGTTACAGAAGTGTTATTTTAATTAGCACACTAATTTGTTATAAGTGACTGTCAAAAGTAGTGAGGAAACTTTATGCCTGACCTGCAGACTTTTTTAAAATTTCGTTTCATTACTATTTTTGACAAAAACTACTGTAATATAGTTAGGATTTATTACTTATAAATATGAAACATATTATGGTAACAATATATTTAAGTAAATCTTTGCAAATTAGTATATATTATATTTCTTGGTTTTTTGGGTCAATTTAACGAAAAGGTATTTACAATACTACATATTAAATCGGGCTGGCTATTTTAGGCACCATAAATGTGAAAAAAAAGCAGAAATGAAGGACTAAATGCTTGATATTACCACAAACTAAATTATATTTTCTTTTCAGAATATGTAAGTATAAGTAGAATCATATTTTAATATCGACAATTTAGTTTCCCTCTGATGGATGTGTGATATGTTATTACTTAATTGTAATGTTATTTTTAAAAAAATATCATGTTCCAAAATATTACAGGACAAAATATTACTGTAAAAAATATTGCCAGAAAAACTATTATGGTTAAAAAGATTCATTAATAACCCATGAAAAAGTTAATAAATTAACAAACATAAATAACAATGTATATAGTTCATAAATCCACTGCTAAAAAATAACAACCTACAACATAATAGAAGATACTGCATACAACGAAGTGATGATATCGATGAAATATTTTCAAAAAATCATCTATAAAAATATCAAGATAAAAAGTAGTCGCAAAATAAATAAAAATATTGGGATAAATAATAATCATTACAAAAATAATAAATCACATCCATTTTCAAACAAAAATAAATAACGTATAAATATGTACATAAATGATTTAACAGTGACTATCACATTATTCAATCATTGAAAACGATACACAATAATTACACATAATATATCGCAACTTTCTCTTAATTTGAAAAGAAATATCAGTATCATTTGAGCCCTCTGCAATATATCGTGTCAGAAATGCCTTTGCAACTTACTAAGAAATTAAAATAAGATTCGAAATTTTTAAACGACGATGGTTATTAAAATTTCTTAATTACTATTTAATACAGTTAAGCGTAAAATTAGATTATAACAATTTCATTTAATAAAGGAAAAATCAAAATTGGAAGTTTGACATCAAATTTTCAGGTTTTATTATCAAGTTGACAAGTTCTACATCAGTCATGGACCTCTAAGGTTTGATTTTTGCTATTTACAAGCAACATATCTTGACAATATTACTTTACCTACTAGCCTTTGTAATGAGGATCATATTTCTATACAGAAATCTTGAAAAAAGAATAAAAAAATTGAGTGTTTAATAAAGTTTCTCCACTTTTTTGACAGCTTTCAATTGCTCGTTGGCCCTTAAACATTATTACTAGAGGGAAACTAAATTTTCGATATTCTGTTTACCTTCTCGTTAAATTGACCGAAAAAAAACAAGAAATATAATATATATTACGTATAATTCATAATGGTCGAGAAATTAACGATCTTTGCATTTTTGCAAAGATTTACTTAAATATTATTGTTATCTTAAAATGTTTCATATTTATAAGTAACAGATCCTAACTATATTACATTAATTTTTGTAACGTCAAACATAGTAATGAAAAGAAATTTTTAAAAAGTCTGTAGGTTGGGACTCAGACAATATATTACGAAAAAAAAATGTTGCGACAGAATATATCAGTTCAAAATATTACCGTCAAAAATATTCTAAATATTATTGTGTCTGGACAAAATATTATGCTATAAAATAATATAATCAAAAATATTATTTAAATTAATTTTATTTTGTATATTTCTATAAAATTGTTAAAATTAAATTTTATGCTTAACTGATTTCAAAAATAATTATTGAATTTTCATTAAATGAAATTGTTATAATCTAATTTTACGCTTAACTGTAATAAATAGTAATTTCGGAATTTTAATAACCATCTTCGTTTAAAAGTTTTGAATCTTTTTGGCTTAGTAAGTTGCAAAGGCATTTCTGACATGATATATTGCAAAGGGCTGAAATGATACTGATATTTCTTTTCAAATTAAGAGAAAGTTGGGATGTATTATGTGTAATTTTTTATATTGTTTTCGATGATTGAACACTTTTAAATTATTTATGTACATGTTTATACTTTATTTATTTTTGTTTGGAAATGTACGTGATTTATTGTATGTGTAATGATTATTATTTATCCCAATATTTTTATTTATTTTGCAACTACTTTTTATCTTGATATTTTTATAGATGATTTTTTGAAAATCGATATCATCACTTCGTTGTATGCAGTATCTTCTATTATGTTGTAGGTTGTTATTTTTTAGCAGCGGGTTTATGAGTTATATAAATTGTTATTTATGTTTGTTAATTCATTCATTTTTTCATGTGTTATTAATGAATCTTTTTAATCGTAATAGTTTTTTTGGCAATATTTTTTACAGTAATATCCCAGTAAACGAAAACAAATAGAAAGTTAAAAATACGAATTGAAATGAAATCAAGTGAATTAAAATGAATTGAAACACATGAAAATGATTAATTGAATCCACTTTTTAATTAATTTTAATTCACTTGAATTCATTTTAATTCATTTTAATTCACTTGAATTCATTTCAATTCGTATTTTTAACTTTCTATTCGTTTTCGTTTACTGGGATATTGTCCAGTAATATTGTGGAACATTTTTAAAATAATATTACGATTAAGTAATAACACGTCCCACTTATATCATTAGAAGGAAACTAATTTGTCGATATTAAAATATGATTCTACTACATACGTATTCTGAAAAGAAAATACAATTCATTTCGTGGTAATATCACACATTTGGTCCTTCATTTCTGTTTTTTTTTCCCATTTTAGGTGGCTAAAATCGCCAGCCCGATTTGATACGTATTATTGTAAACCCCTTTTCGTCAAATTGACTCAAAAAACCAAGAAATGTGATATATACTAATTTGCAAAGATTTACTTAAATATTATTGGTACCATAATATGTTTCAGATTTATAAGTAATGAATCCTAACTATATTACAGTAGTTTTTGTCAAACATAATGAAATGAAATTTTAAAAAAGTCTGTAGGTCAGGCGTAAAGTTTCCTTGCTCGTTTTGACAGTCACTTATCACAAATTAGGACGCTCTAGGGCAAAACTATTAAGATATATAAAAGTAAAAATGACTAATGCGATTGAACTGATAAATTGTAAGTTTTAAACATAAAAAAACACGAAATAAATATATTTCTTTTTAGAAATAAATTTGAATTGAACGAATAAATAATATAAATCCAGGATTAGGAAATCACTTCACCCATCAGCCTTCAACTTTGACCAACTTTCACTTTGCAAATTAATTGGATTTTTAGAAAAATGAAAAACTAGTTGTCTGCAACAGAAGTTACTTTACAGATCTGAATTCAGCGAACAGGATAAGAAAACTCTCTCGACAATTAAGACAAGGAATACTAAAGTGATAAAATCAATTAGTTACTGAACTTTAACTCCATACAATCAACCGATTCCCCATCACTGTCATTTCTTGGGGAAAACCTGCTCGGTCCTGAGTCATCGAACACGAATTGGTAAAGTGTAATTGGGCGAGGTTTGTTCAATTCTAACTGGATAAGAATTAAAAAAAAGAAATAACTCGATTGAACTAGAATCTGGAGATAGAGAACCAGGATGACGGATGACGTTAGGTAAGTTCTACGTCATCGCCGCGAGTACTCACCGGTTCTCCAGGTGACGGCTACTCCTGGACTGCGTATTTCCGACCAATTTTCCGTCGAGGATTTCACGTCGCGAGAAAATATTGCTAAATTGGCGTAAATGGCGCTGATATGACAGAAAACTCGCACCGACTACCCGTCGCTATATACCTACTTGACCGATCGATCAACACTGTTTTACCGAACGAGTCTCACGTCGGCGATCGGTTTTTTTTAATTGACTCTGAAGGTAAGGCATTCGTAAATGACACCCGTCGCTAGATTCCTACTTAACCGACCGGGCACGACTGTTTTACCGAACGATTCTCACCATATGTCGGCCGTCGCGGTTTTTTGTGTTTTTTTTAATTGTCGTTGACTCACGTCAGGGAGTAGGGGTGACCGTCCGATTGTAACACACGCATTCGTCAGCTCCCGTGAGTTCTCCATTGTTGACGGATTTTCGGCTTCGATCGGACGTGTCACCGGAAAATCACCGGATGATGTGAATTTTTTGGGTTCTGTGATGTGTGATAGTGTGTCCTGATCGTGTTTTTCCGTCAATCGTCGCATGTCGTCGACCTGGCATTCAAAAAATCTTGAACTTTGTAGGGATGCACTTTGAACAGATCGTTGCATAATTCAAGAATTTGAGAATACAATGAGGAACAGATGACCGTTTTTCCCAGAATCTTACTTCGTATCTGACGTGGATATAACGATTTCGAGATAGAAAGTGAGTCTCACATTTTTAATTATAAAATTGTTCAAACTAGACGGATTTTTATTTAATGAAATTAAAAATTAAATTGTACAACGGTGTGAACGGACTTTAAGTTCTTGAACTTGAAATATTTATAGAGTAGGCTTAAATCAGTGCGTATCTGCAGCGTAGTTAAAATGACATTGCCCGTTGAAACCCCACGTTTGACTGAGTTATTTCTTTACATCTAGGATGAAAATGATAACATTGTAGATTAGTATCGGAGATGTTTGTAAAGTCAAAAAAATGCATATCAATGACTGTAGATTCTCCACGTTTTTGTTATCTAATCGATAGGAATATAAAGTTTGATAGCGGCAGAACGTGTTAACTAGCACTTTAAAATATTATTTAAGCATTACATTCTGAGATTGAGAGATTATTAGTATAAATCTAAATTTAATGTTTCAATCTCTTGCTATTGACATTTCATCAAGTGCAGGATGTACGTTCTAACACATTTATGTAAGAATTCAGAAAATGTCGTTTTTGCAATTCCGTCATTATTAGAGGCTTCCTTTTCCTCCACAATTCTGGTTACTAATGTGCATGCAGGAAATGTCAGCGGAGAGAGGGATCAGATAAGTGTTGTGATACTTGGAAGCTTATTTACTCAAATCAATTCAATAGATGTACTAATAAGATTAACCATAGTAATTAAGTTGTTATAAATGAGAGCCAATTCCTTTCACGATCACTAATTTTTCATATTTTGTATAAGATTGTCCTATCAACGATTAGTTTTAATTTTGTAGAATAAGGCAAACGAGGTACCATGGGTGACTTCACAGAAGCGTGGAGAGATGAAAGTGTACCAACGACTAACAGCACTGTTCATAATGTCGCCTCGAAAAGTAATAGAGCTGCTACTGAAAGTTCATCTTTATCACCGAACAAAAAGCAGACCTATTTCGCAGACGAAAAGATAAAAATTCCAGATACTGATGTAGGTTTTGACATTGCAAAGTTAACAAGTTTCAGGGAAATTCATTTAACGTTATGTTTCGATTTCAGTCAAGATTTTGCTTTAGAAAATTATGGGCTTTCACGGGACCAGGGTTTTTAATGTCTATTGCGTATTTGGATCCAGGAAATATCGAGTCGGATTTACAATCTGGAGCCATAGCAAGATATAAGGTGAGTGATTGTTGTATTATTTTAATTTCGATTTAAAAGAAGTATTTTTGTTCTTCCCAATTTAAATTTAATTATTTGGAATCGTAATTAAAAGTATTTAAAATTCTTTAGAAAATGAAGAACAAAAATTCTCATGTCTTTTAATTTCGGCGATAGTTAAATTACCCCAGAACTAAACCTTGTTATTTATGAATAATGAAAACAACTTTTTTGTCATAAATTTTCCTTTGTATTATTAATGGATATCCTTGAAATTTTGTGTAATAAAAATATATAAATTATATATGAATTTATCAATTTTTTTACTTACACACCTTGACAAAAAAATGATATTGTTTTTGAGCAGTACTGAAACTCGTTTACTTCCCAGGGCTCCCAGTCAGTTTCTTTTTAGGAAATTAGTCTCTTTTTTCGACTTTAGTCCCTTTTATTTCCTTTTTTTGTCAAAAGTCCCTTTTACATCCTTTTTTTAACCTTTCAAATTTAAATTGTCCTTCTGCAGCTTTTTACGTCTTGTTTTCTGCGTTTGATTAAGAAAAGTAATTCGTTTTTCAAATCCGAAGAAATATGACAATATTACTTACGTTCTAACTTGGGAGAAACTAAAAAATAGTATGAAACCATTCAAAATTATATCCATATTGTTTTTCATCTATAAATTCTTTTATAATATACATATACAGTATGTAGTATGCAACAAAAATTATATGATTATTTTTTTTCTCTATTTAATTTAAAAACTTTGTGAAAATGTTTTGAGAAACGATTACTTTTATTATGTAATAATAAAAAATTGTAAATAAACAAAACAATTTTCCATATTTATGATTTTATAAATATAGGTTCCTTGTATACATGGAAAAGTTGCAAAGCATCTTAGGGAAATGGAAAAACTAAGTTATTGAAACTTTAAGGAACTATAACAAACAATCTTTCGAAAAATACAAAAAAAAATGTTTTTTTTTTTACGACGAATTTAATGGTAATATAATAACAATTTTATAAAAATGTTTGATAAAAAAGATTTTTTTTTCGTCAAAAAAATAAAATTTTTTAAAATCCATCCATAATTAGTTAGAAAATATGTTTTTTTATTCATCAAATTTGCTTTGAATGTTTAAATTAAAAACGAGGAGAAAATTAAAAGAAAACGGGTGGAAAAATTAAAAAAAAATTGAGAGTTCAATTTTTTGGGTAGAGAGGGTTCTATATATATTCTATATATATATATACCGGTGTATACAAAATTTGCAGCCAAATCTGAAAGGGTGATGTCCAACAATAGCAAAATTAAACGTTTTAGCATGAAAAAATTTGTTTTTTTCCGAATAAAGGCTATTCAAATTTGTTAATCTATTTTAAAAATTAAAAAAAAAACAATTGAAAACAGAAAAACATATTTTCTAAATAATTACGTATGGATTTTAAAAAATTCCATTTTATTCGAAAAAAAAATTTGTTCTTTTTTGGTAAAAAAATTTGTTTGTGATTTTTATTTTATTACCATTGAATTCCTCCTCAAAAATCACTAAAGAAATAATTTCTGAGGAATTTTTGAATGTTTGTTTGATATAGCTGATTTTGTGCCCGGACTCTCCCCCTGTGATAACAAACGAACAAAATTTTATTATAAATTGTAATGTAATAATTGTATCAGGCTTACAATTAAAAAGTTGAAATCAAAACTATTTTTAGTCCTTTCTTAGTCCATTTTTCTACCTCAAGTCCCTTTTTTAGTTCCTTTTTTTTAAGTTCAAATTCCCTTTTTTCCTTTTTTTAAGGGGACGAGGCACTGGGAGTCCTGACTTCCACAAAATAAAAAGATTTTTAATAGAATTACAGAAACTCTCCAGATTATATATTTCCAAAACAAAAATAATAAAAGACAAAATCATTTGAGAATTGGACAAAAAAACTTTGATAAATCGATTCGTCGAACTTGCAGAAACGTATTTCATTACTTTAAATAAAACTTCATTTTCTAGTAAAAAAATTGTGTGTATTTTTCAACTGTAATATTTGAATACTAGATCTATTAAAAAAAATTAAAACTAATTCATTTTCATTAAAATGAATTATCTTATCGAGTAATTGACAGTTAGCAATTATGATTTTTATGTTTTACATATTGTAATAAACATTTTTTAATAGAATTAGTTTTTACTTTATTCAGCCATTTATATAATTCACGAATATTCAAAGTTTTAAACTGCGGAATGAGGCATTTTTAAATTTTTTTAAAAATTTGTGTCTCATTAACATTAATTGATTAGTAAATTTATAGTATGTCAATGAACTCATTTTATTTAAATTAAAATAAATGTATTATTAATGAATTTTGACTTGGATGTGAAACTATAAATGATACTAAACTAAGGCAATATAAAAGGAAACTGAAAATTCAAAGAGTTAAACTTTTCAATGAGAATTAAAAAGATTAATTAATAAGAATTAAAAAATTATACATCAATAATTCAACAAATAAATAGATTGTCGTTTCGTTAAATGTCAGATGTAGTTTATAATAATAATATTTAAAAATAAGAATTTATAACAGAAAATAACAAGAATAGTTAACTTTACCTTAACATGACATTAAATTACAGGCCACAAATTAAGATTTTTTAAAAGAAATTTGAAAAAACATTTTTATTTAAAGATTCTAATGAGGACATATGAAACGTAATCCAGATGACAAATCATTATTTTAATAGTGTTTTAATGATTTTACTATAATTAATACAATTTTAGTTTTAGTTTTAAGTGATTAAATTAAATTTTAATGTTTGACTGTTAAATATTTTTTAAATTTACCAAATTTCTCGATCATTTAAATTATCGTTTGTTAATGATGAACTTGATGAAACTCGATTGAAATGTTGCTGAAAAATATTAATCAAGTTCTTAATTATTTAAATTTTGAATGACAATGAAAAATCCGATTTGTAGAAGGTAAATTAAAAAATGTGTAGTTTCTTCGAGGAGCGCTAGGTGGCGTCCCAATTACAACAATTAAGTCGCTAGTGGAAGAAAAATACTACATTATGATATATAAATAAAATATATCTTCATAATAATCGAGTTGCATCTAAACGAAATCTTGTCCATAAAAATAAATAACAACAAACGAATTGCATTTTCACTTTGTAAATTTATAATACAAATAAATATGATATTCAATAAAAATTTAATTTGTCGATAACTGATTTTACACATTTTTTTTTACTCAGTTTTCAATGTTTATTGAATGTCATATTTATTTGTATTAGAAATATATTTTTATTTATATTTATTTAATCTGCTCTTTCGTCTTTTTTGTTGACTCTTCTAATATAAAACCATTTAAATTACCCTTTTATATACATAACACTAAACTAAAATAGACACGACTAGACTAAACTAGACAAGATTAGAGGAAAATATATAGAATAACACTAGTCTAGACTAGACTACTCAAAAATAGACGTGACAAGACTAGAAAAGTTTGGATTTTTACAGCTCTAATTAAAAGTTAATTTCGCACCTGGGAATTTACTATTTTGCACAGTCATTTCCATTCGTAAAATTCCATTTTACGAACTAATTTAGTAAGAAATCACTATTTAATTGAATAAAGCTATTTTTGTAAATCTACACAAATGTGGACTGCTGAAACTAACAGTTCATAAATCGCGGCCATCCAATAAAAAAAATATAAATACGTGTTGCTTTAACTAAAGATTTTATTTGTATTTAATAAATATTTTTTTTAATAAAATAAGACGAAACTTTTAACGAGGGAATATTATATTGAAATATATTGCACAATATAGAAATAACATCAGACCTGTGGTAAATAAATAATTACTGTGTTCATTTCCATAAAGATATTACCTGGGGAAAAATGGTTTAGACATCATCGCGCATAATTATTCATTTTCAAGCATTAATTTTGAGCTGTAATGACATTTGTAATAAATGGAAATTAAACAGCATTGAAAAAAATAATCGAAAAAAGTTTAACAAGTCGGATTCGAACCCGGGACCGCGACGTACAAATACAATTACTGAATCACTGAGTATTTAACATGATCTTTCGCGACTATTTCAATGTATCAGAAGAGTTTTTTTCAAACAATTTTATTAAAACAAAATTATACAACTAAACTAACAAGTGTGTTATGAAATGTTTAATCGAATGGTTCCTATTCTTTTTTCAGAAAAATGTTCTAAACCATGAAAAATATTTAGTAATTTATTATAAATATTTAGTAAACTTCTTATACAATATACTGCAGACATATATTCAATACTTATTGGGTAACAAGAACTAATAATAATAATTTGTTTGTATTGGCTAACAAAATAATTATACAAAATATATAATCATAACCAAAAGGCTAGTCATAGCTACAAGAAGCGGTTTTCAGACTGACCTTAATAAATTACTAACTTTTGTTCAAAAAATATCACGATGTAAACAAAAATTTAGCATAGGAGCAAAAATCATGCATTTTTGGAGAATCATTCAGTCTTTTAATAATTTTTCTGCGAAATATCATATTTTAACTATTAGCAAAAGTATTTTTGTAATGTAAAAATGATCTTTATAACCAAGATATTTTTTATGATAAACTTCTGAAAAAGTCGTTTTTTTAATGACGCAAGCTGGTTCTATCGCGACATGATCGTGTGATTGAAAAATATATAACTAAAACAGATTTTTTCAGAAGCACTTCAACCAATTAAAGAAATATTTTATTAAGCATCATATTCATCTAAACGAAATAACATAAAATTTTATTTAAATTTTCATCAACTTGTAATCTTTTGCAATTCTGTTATATACATGGAAAGAAATGATTTAGTTGAAACTACTAACTAGATAGTAGGATAATTCACAGCCATAGTTTTTAGTTAGTTTTACCATCTCAGCAGTGACAAATTAAGGAGGGAAGTCTACTATTTAAATAGTAAAACCAGCTAAAAAATCTAATTGTGCCAGATCCTACTATTTAGATAGTAAAACCAATTATTTATTTTTTCCTGTGTAGTTCTCGCTTAAGATGATTCATTAAGTTCCGTATGATATTTGTAAATATTAGTAACATTATCTGATATTTGCAAAGCCTCTATTTGAAACACTGATGTAAGCTTAATAAGAATCCTATCTAAAATTTTCTGTGGAATTTGTAGTAGATAAGAATAATTTTACAATAGAAACTAAAATTGAAAATTGAATCCACGCGACTTTATTAATAAATATTTGTATACTTTACATTTATTATCTTGAGGAATATAAATGTTAAATGTCTAAAAAGTTTGAGTAGTGTGCTAACTTATTCATTTAATACAGAATTAATTATTGTTGAAAATGTTTGACTTTTATTTAAAATTTGAGTAGCGTTTTAGCCAACACTCTTCTGGACTGTTAATTTGATTTAAATTTGAATACAATTCTTTTCATATAAAACGATTATCATTTTAGTCCAAAGATGACTTTCCAGTATCCAGGGAAGACAAGATAGAAAAGAATGTTACGGAAGATGATAAAAAGTTATTATAACAAAATATCTGCAGTTTGATATAGAACCGGTTTAAACAAACGAATTTAATCCGGATGTAATGTATTCACGATTATGCGATAATAATCGTTTGTTTCAGATATTTTCATCATTTCCTCATTATCTTAGATTATCTTTTGTTAATATTGAATTTTTTACATTTTCTCTGACAATATCTCGATGAATATTCAAAATACTAAATTTACTATTAGAATTATTGTCCATGGCATAACAAATAAAACTAATTAACTAGCTATAACTAGAATGGATCATGGTTACATTCAAGTTTGCACAAAAGTTTTTAAAATAATTTCAAGATGTTTTTTATTCTCAAGTTTTATGTTAGAACTGCATAATGTTTATATCACCACATTTCAAACTTAAGATGTAAATATTTTTTTTCTTTACATAATATACATTAATATTATATAGTGCGTGACAAAACGTTATTTTATGTAACCTCCGAGGCATCCTCTTTCAACATGGAACTTTTATACGAAAAGTGAAGTTGTCAACATCTCTTTTATTTCGAATTTTTTTACTATTTCACATTTCTGTATTTCGTTCGGATCCTCCACTGTATTTTTTACAGTATCTTGCTGCGGGAAAATTTACAACTGTAGTATAAAAACAATATAAAAAATAAGATGAAAAATGTGAATAAATTTTACAAATGATAAAAAATAAATTTCACTTGTAAAATGCGGATAATGATATAAATTATATTACTAAAGACAAGTTTCTAATTCTTTGAGTTCAGTTTTTAGGGCAATATACATTTCATTATTATTGCACGATTTTAATAATTTTTTTTTTTTTATATATACACTTTTTATACACTTTTTGTATTTTATAGCTTTATATTTTAAGTGTACTCCACCCAAAAGAATTGTATTATTCATATATGGGTTAATAAATTGATTGATTGATTATTATTGCACGATTTTAATAACAAACATTTTTAATAGAATATATACAAATATTTATTTTTTATTATTAACAAATTAATTTTCGTATATGTTTATGTAACATGAAATTAGATTTTGTTACCGATGAATTATTTTTTAATATATTTATGTTTATCATTAAATGGAACAATACGTATTATTTATTTCCACAAAACATTTGGGAAACTTACTTATTTATGAAAGTATCATATTTACAATTTAAAAACATAATTGTCGGCTTCAATCGCTTAGTTACTAAAATAAATGAAGGTATTATTTGAATCTACAAATTGAAAGTATTTTCAACGAAATTAAGGAATTTTTAAATCACATAAATTAATTATGGACTTTTTTGTTTTAATTTGTCGTAATAACAAACTACGACGCAAATTTATTACTTTAGAAAAACTACACTGCTAAAAATCTCAAAAAACAACCCATAGTTCAATTTGTATCGAATTGAATTGGTTTAGTCCTATATACTGAAACTTCTTTCCCATTAATTTCACAGAAAGAATTCTCTTTACAAAAAGTAAAAGTTATTTCTGGAATTGAGGATGGGATTATGATTCCCATAATAAATCAGACGAATTTGGTAATATTTTTGCTTCACTCTAAATCACTGAGTGACTATTTTATCTAGATTTCATCAACTACCTAACTATAAAAAAAAAAACAATCCAAACGCTTTTTTTACAAAAGCTGACAAAGGTAAAATACTCGTTTTGAGATTTCAAAGTCTGACTATACTGATAAAATTATTGATTTATTATCTGATAGTAACACATAAGTAAATATACTTATACTTGCACTGTACACACTCAAAACTTAAACAAGAATATACTTCTAACACACCTAAATTAAAAATTCATAAAGAAGAAATCCTGACCACCATCAAACGTCTGCAACGTTTCCAGAACTTTTTGAAAAACGTTTTGAAAACGTTTGATGTGTGGAAACCCATAAAGCGACATAGTTTCAACTATAAATTCTCCAACATGTTAACTAGTTGCTGTCTTTAATTGTATTTTAATTTCAGCTTTTTTAAAATATCTTGATCACTTACAGATATTTGGGAGGTTAAAGAAAGATTAAGTAATTTCAAATTAGATAAAGATTTTTGTTTAATACCACTTATTGCAGTCGCTTTTTTTACTAATATTTTTACCAATTTTAGTATTTTTAGTTTAACCCTGTAACGCCAAGTCTGCACAAACTGCATACAAATTAGAGCGTTCTTTTTGTATGCAATAAGAATTTAAAAAATGTAAACCTTTGGATCCCACTAGTTTTGAGTTTAGTGTTCCGAAGAGCAGTGAATTTTCAGTATGCTACTGGTTTCTGTTCAAAGGCTAACCTATTATAAAAGTGTTCCCGATAGTTTTACTTCAAAAATATGCTTTCACATATTTTGATTTTTGTCGATTTGTTTTTTAAAATGGCGCCTGAACGCCAACATTTTTTTTAAAGTGTGAGGTTGAATGTTTGTGCGTGTGTGAAAATGAATGTTCCAAAAGGATTATTCAAAATTCAGTAACTAATGTTACGATTTTACGTAACATTTGTAATGAAAATAATAAAGGCAAGGGAACAATAAGAGTAGCTACAAATTATTTGGACAGAACAATACACATTACATATGAAACGACCTAAGAACAATTACTCCGATACTGTACTGTCTCAAACTGTAAAATCAAAACGAGAAAGTATTGTAAAACATCTTCATTCGATTATTACTGTACATTTCTAAAATGTAGACAATTCCTTAATTTTGAAAATGTTATGATGTTCAAACGCCATTGCAAAATCCAAACCAACAAAAATCAAAATATGTGAAAGCATACTTTTGAAGTAAAACTATCGGGAACACGTTTCTGATTAGTTAAAAGTTGATAAAAAACAGTATGATAGTAAAAATTACTTTAAACAAAATCGTAGCTCAAAAAATTGAGTTATTTCTCAATATTTTTTGAAAAAGAATGTGTTAAACATCATTTTTTGAAAATTTGCTCAGCGCCAACAGAAAGAGCAACCTAGTGGGATATGGAGGTCTCCATTTTTAAAAATTTTTTTACCTCATCACCTCAAAATTGTAAAAATGTTATCACTATAATGAGAGAGAAAAATGTAGTTTTAAATCAACCATTTTAAACAACCAGATTACAAAAAAAAAATAGTTAGTTTCTGTAGCAAACAAGAAAATAATATTCTATCGTTTATCATTTCCCGATCGTTAAAAATCAAGCAGAGTAAGTGATCTTAAAGTTTTAGTTAAATAATCTTTTTATACATTCGTCAATCGTAAAATAGCTGTAATAAAATTGATTAAAATAAAATAATAATAAAATAACCTATTATCAAAATGAAAATACTTATAATATATGGAATATTTTATAAGATCCTCAATTGTAACATAAACAAACAACTCTTCACGTTGTTAATTCTGCTCTTGTTATATGTTAACCCATTTATACCATTTTTTTTAACAAAAATTCGTCGTGGTAAGAATATTTTAAAAATTGTACTTCTCATATAACGGAATGTAATATATTTATATTAAAAAAGTTACGAAATAAGTTGATTGAAAAATGGCAGCAAGAATAACTTGATTTATATTAATATTCGTTATTTTTTGCAGTTATTATGGGTATTATTAAGTGCCACAGTTTTGGGACTGGTTATGCAGAGGCTAAGTGCACGTCTTGGCGTAGTGACAGGTCTTCACCTGGCTGAGATGTGTCATCGACAATACAAACGCATCCCCAGGTTTATATTATGGATCATGATAGAAATTGCAATTATTGGTAGCGATATGCAAGAAGTTATAGGCACTGCCATTGCCTTGTATCTCCTATCAAATAAACTGTAAGTACTCTTAAAATTATAATAATAACATAAATGATTGTATTTGAACTTTCTTCATTTTTAATATTAATATTGAATTTCTATACTATATGACTTTGTTATCAATAGTTCATCACTCTTGATCGATGAAAATAACGATTTGTAAAATGAAAATAATCTCGGACAATTACGAAAACATATTTAAACTCTGGTAGTTTGGATAATTAAAAACATTAAAATAGTAATTACTATCGATTGTTTGCATCTTGCAAAGAACATCGAGAAAAAAAACTGTAATATTTAAATATCGAAAGATAATAATAAAGTAGTCAGTTTCATAATTTGTTCAGTAAATGTACTACGAGATAGTTACTTGCATTACTGGAATATAACAACGGTTAATTTTAGGAATAGTCAAAATTACTATGCACCAATGAAATTATAGTTTATATGCAGTCCCGGTATATTTGCGTCTCGATATATTTACGTCCCAGCATATTTGCCCAGTTCCGTCTCGTTATAAATGTCTGTCGCCGCTCTCTTTTTCCCCCACCTTGCGCGCTGGGGCCTCGGAAAGGGCCTGTTGTGACGACACGAACGTAATGCGACTAAAGAGAGTGGGAGAAGCGGCGCTCCCCTTATTTTGACAAATTTAAGGAGTCGGGAGGGGCGAGGAACTGAGCGGGAAAATTTTTATTATTGTTTGTTCAAATTCAAAAATAAACGAATGTGACTAATAACAATAAATATGCAGAAAGAGAGGTTTCCAACTATCAATTATAATAAAAAAATTTTTTTTTGTATCGTTTTGATAAAATACATGAACTTGACGAAGATAAATGTAAGTTTTGAGAATGTTTCATTTATATGCGTTGAATACAAATAAGATAATTTGCAGTAACAGAACAAATTTATTTCGTCTTTATTTAAATAATTTTCAACTTTTTTTTTTTTTATAGAAAATATGAAATATATTTTAGGTAATATTTATATGTATTTAAAAAATCATTTAACGTTAATAAAATATAAACAAATAGTTCATACATTGATGATATACAAAAATAATACAATTTTTATCAAGCATAAAATAAAAACTGTTAAGATTTTAAAAATTATTTATTAAAGTCTTAAAATATTAAATGTGTTAATACTCATTTATGTTTATAATTGTCCATCATCTAAAGAATATATGAAAAATAGTTTACTAATTTTAACATTTGTTGTACTAAAACCTTTTACTAGAAACGATAGTTCCTTTGATTAGTTTCAATAATACAGTAGGTATTTTTTCATTAGATTTTTTCTCTGAGTAAAAGTCTAAAAAAACGTTAAAAATAAAAATACATGTTAATTACTGGGAATATCTAGGAAATACTACGTTTTATTGCAAGCCATTAAAAAATAAATAAAGTTTTAATTTTGTACGAGACTTTAAATAATCGTTAAAACATTTTAAAACATCCGAAATAATAGATTGTGTACATGGAAAGACTTTTTGCTGGAAAATTTCAGTTACAAACGGTTCATTTCATACGTAATTTACATCACAGTTTTAAAAAATATAGTTATGATTCATCAAATTTTGAGTACTTGTAAAAAGTACATTATCTAATATTGATAAAAACATACACTTTGAATAGCAATACCAGAAACGCGACAGAAATGTAAATACAGTACTCCTTCCCTTATTCTAAGTTTTTCTCTTCTCCTATTCTAATATTTCCCCTCACGCGTTCTCCCCACTGACGTGTGGATTTTCTAAATACAAATAACGGCGCATGCGCAACAAAAGAAAAAGAGAGAAAAGTGAGACTACAAATCTAAGTAGTGGGGGAGAGGGGAAAATTAGAATAAGGGAAGAAGGCCGCCATCTTGCCTGACTGGACAAATTAGAATAAGGGAAGGAGTACTGTAATACCGTTGGTTAATTTTAAGATGTAATCAATTTAAGTGTTTATTTTTAGTGTGTAGCTCCAAAAGATAAATAAATGTATGAATAATATTCACTATAGGTACTCGAAGGTCGCATCATTGAGTCCAATGAAAGTTCGAAAATATTGTTCTTATTTTTAGTTTTTTAGGCTTATTGTTGGAAAAAAATAATGTAATTATAATAAATACCTGTGAATTGTTCAAGAAATATAAATTACACTAATATACCTTAAAAACTCCAAACTAATATTTCTAAAAAGTTATTATTGAACTTCAAGTACATTTTACCACATGCAAATTCAAATAAATATTTCCTAATCTTTTTAAATATTATCACTGCTTAATTTTTGAAATATTATTAAAAAAAATACTTTCCGTTACCATGTAATATATTTCAATTTCAATTTCATTTAATTTAATTTCATTTCATTCCATCCCCACGAAAAGAAATATATTTTGAAATATAACTAATTATATTTTGTTATAAACTTTATATGTGGAAAAACGGGAATATTTAAAAATGGTAAAATATACCAATTTTCGAATTCAACATTATTCAAAAGGCATTAGAAGTTTTGTTTCCGCAAGGTAAACTGCTGCGACTGGTACAAAAAAAAACAAATGTTATATGTAAGCTTCGAACCACTCGAATATAATTATTTTACAATAAGATACCCAACAAAAATCTTTTCAGACTGTCTGAATGATAATCAGCATCTGGCCAAGATTCTATAAGACGTACTTATCAGGCGTTCATAGTCAGTGTCTAATCACTAAACTAGTATTCACAGTTATTGTCTAACAATGACGTCATACTCAATTCAACATATTTAAAAAGCGATCTAATCTTTTTCAACGAAAAGTTGCAATTCAATATTTGCGATTGTCAGTTTTAATACCAACGTGATTAATATTTCATTTTAATAAATTAAGAATGTCTTAGCTAAAAGATTGAAATAAAAGACTAAACAGGTGACAGTTTTTTAAAGAACTCAATAAAAACTAATAATTAAATAGATTTTATATTTCCTGATTAGAGCCCTACTTAGATTCAGATAATCTAGCTCCAGCAGGGCCCTATTAAAATTTCTATTCAAAATGTGTTAATGATTGTCATTCCGTAGTTTCTTATTTATTACTCCTGATTAATCACAGTAATTTTAGTAAACCCAAAAACGCAGAAGGACAATGTGCGAATATAATGTGCAAAATACTATTAAAAATGAAATAATCAAACTCTTTAAATCTGAATTAGTGAAAAGTGGGTTACTATCTGAAATTAGTAATAAAATTTACTAAATATTGGTGATTTCTACTAATTGAATGAGTAACATAATTTGAGCTTCAATTACTCATTCAATTAGTTAAAATTGACTAATAACTAGAAACTTTTGTTAGTAATTTCAAATAGTAAACCACTTTTCACTAATTCAAATTTAGAGATAAGAAATGTAGAATATAATATAAATTAAAAAATAAAATACAGAAAAGAAAGATTCGTAATTTTACTAATATAATATAATAAAGGTATATAATAAAAGTATTCAGTGATTCCATGCAGCAATTATACTTATATTAAATAAACAGTATTAACAGTATACCAATTTTCGAATTCAAAATTATTCAAAAGGGATTAGAAGTTTTGAATTTAGATCGACAATATTACATTAATTATGATAGATTATAAATTACACCAAACCGTTCTAATATATTCTTAACCTAAAAAGTTAATTAACTATAGTTTCTCCGAAGAGAATCTAACCAAAATGAGAATACGATCAAAATTAATGCTAATAATGTTTACTTTATAAATGAACTGAATGGATTTATTAAACAGAATAAAACATTGGTATAAATCGCTGATTACAGTGCCTTTTTTCAGAATAAAAATAAGAAAAAAATCCAAATAATAAATAATGAATTTAAAATTAAATTTATCTTTTAGTTATCATTTATTTGCATTTTTATTGCAAAGCCAAAGAGAATTATGGTGTAATTATAAAACTGCAACATTAATAAAATTATTAATGGTTATATAACATCTACTAAACGTTATATGACAAAATTCTTTTGATTAAAAATAAAACAATAATTGTTTACAATTTCATAGTTAATTTTTCATGTGTAAAATTAGATGTTTCAACAAACTGTCCAATTTTACTTGCATTTGTGTGTTAATGATCTAACAGATTAATTCTAATCTAAAATATATAAAATTAACTATAATATTATGTAAAACATAAGATATTTAATAATTATTGTTACAATACACGGCAATTATAGATCTTATTACGATTAAAATATAATAAAATATAATGAATCGACAAAATAATTATATTTTTGTTTATTATATTTTAAATGTGAGATGAATTGAACGTTAACGCGCTAGATACAACTCTTTAATAGGAATAAAAAGCTTTTTACTTTTAATTTTTAATTTTAATATTTTTATTCACATTCCGGTTAATATTCTACTAGTAATTTCAATGTATTAAGCACTACTTACTATTGAGACTCATAGGGATTAGTATATGCAATTCTTTATTTAGATAATACAACTCTTTATTTAACAAAATCATTCTTTTTTGTTAATAACGAAATAATAAAATAGTTATATAATAGCTAGAGTAATGTCTGTAATAAATTACAAGAGACTTTTCCTATTGATGGATAATGAAATATTTTAATATTCATTGAAGTTACGTTTTTAAGGTATGAATTTTATCTTTCTTACGAATTTAGTTTGTATTTTCGCTCTACACAGTTTAACATATTTGGCTCAACATGATGAAATATAACACCCAATTTATATAATTATTATCAGATTTCGCAATACTTATTTGTTAGGGTTATGAAATTTTCTTTGTAATGTACTTTTATACCGAAATATTTCAAACAAATAACTCTCGGCTTATGATAACCTCTGGAAAGAAATAGAAAGTATTATTTTTTTCTTTTTATTTTGATAGTTTAGTTTGATGGAATTTTAAAAAATGCAATCTTTAATTTAACAATTTAATCCATATTGTTAAGCATCGAACGACTATATAATATTGTGAATATTCCAGGCGCAAATTCTAAATAAAAAATTCCTTTGAGTAAAAATCATACTTTATGGATTGAAAACCGAGCTCCTCTTCCAAATGAATAAACTTGTACAAAAAATGTACATTTTTCTTTTGCAAAAGTGGTTTATTTTACTATCTTGTAGTACAGATTATTGAAGAGATCATTGAAAATGCGTTTTAGTCCCTGCTTGTTTAAATTGTGTCACATTAAAATACATAGTAAATCGTTTTTAAATTGCTTTTTAATATAGCATTAATATTTGGACGTATTATGAACTTTCAACTTAACTTATTTATAACGTACAATGTTAATAGCGTGCTAAATATCGTAACCAAATTATATAACATATTAATGACTGCTTAAAATAGTAGTTCCTTATTATATCCATATATAAAATCCAATTTAGGTTTATGAATAAAACTTTGATAACAGAATTCTACACACTTTCGTTTTTTGCATTTAGGGGATGTTTATTTTAAAATCTGACCCTATACGAAGCCGCCAAAATTTGGCACAATAAATAATTTTATAAAAATAAAGAGAGTAACGTAAGAAAAAAAAGATGTTAAGTGTTTTACTAAATTGTAAATTTTCGGAATTGTTAGAAAAATGTAACTCTTGATTTATTGATTAAAATATCATAACTAGTATAGAACATAAATATATTATTATACAAATTGATATGTCAGTTATTACGTTAATCTAACGAAAAATTGTCATGTTATAGAAAAATGAAAACAGGTAGGCTATGAACACATTACATGTGGCTTTAACAGGTTAAAAGATTAACTCTATTGTCAATCAATAATTATAATAAACTTTGTAGGTTCTACATCTAATTCTAGAAATGAAAAATTAGCTATGAAATTTTAAATAATTATTAGGTATATTTTGTTTTAAATCGAAAGAATTTTGCAGATAACGTTTAGCAGATGTTATAACCATTAATAATTTTAATAAAATATTCTGGTTTTAGAAGCACACTAGAATTCTTTGCGGATATGCCCTACAAATGCAGATTAATAATAACTAAAAGATAAATTTAATTTTAAATTCATTATTTATTATTTGGATTGTTTTCTAATTTTTATTCTGAAAAAAGGAACTGTAATCAATGTTTTATATCAATGTTTTATTCTGTTTAATAAATCTGTTCAGTTTATTTATAAAGTGCACATTATTAGCAATCATTTTGATTATATTCTCATTTTGGTCATGTTCTCTTCGGAGAAACTATAGTTAGTTAACTTTTTAGGTTAAGAATATATTAGGACAGTTTGGTGTACATTATAATCTATCATAATTAATGTAATATTGTCGATCTAAATTCAAAATTTCTAATCCCTTTTGAATAATTTTGAATTCGAAAAGTGGTATATTGTTAATACTGTTTATTTAATATAAGTATAATTGATGCTTGGAATCACTGAATACTGTTATTATATACCTTTATTACATTATATTAGTAACATTGCGAATCTTTCTTTTATGTATTTTATTTTTTAATTTATATTATATTCTATATTCCTTCACTCTAAATTTGAATTAGTGCAAAGTGGGTTACTATTTGAAATTAGTAACAAAAGTTACTAGTTATTAGTCAATTTTAACTAATTGAATGAGTAATTGATGCTCAAATTATGTTACTCATTCAATTAGTAGAAATTGACCAATATTTAGTAAATGTTGTCACTAATTTCAGACAGTAACCCCCTTTTCACTAATTCAGATTTAAAGAGTTTGATTATGTCATTTTTAATAGTATTTTACACATTATATTCGTACATTGTCCATCTGCGTTCTTGGGTTTACTAAAATTACTGTGATTAATCATGAGTACTAAATTACAAGCTTCGGAATGACGATCATTAACACATTTTGAATAGAAATTTTAATACGGACCTGCTAGAGCTAGATTGACTGACTCTAAGTAGGGCTCTATCAGGAAATATAAAATCTATTTAATTATTAGTTTTCATTGAGTTCTTAAAAAAACTGTAACCTGTTTAGTCTTTTATTTCAATCTTTTAGCTAAGCCATTCTTAATTTATTAAAATGAAATATAAATCACGCCGATATTAAAACTGACAATCGCAAATATTGAATTGGAAATTTTTAAATATGTTGAATTGTGTATGGGGTCATTGTTAGACAATAACTGTGAATACTATTTTAGTGATTAGACACTGACTGTGAACGCCTGATAAGTACGTCTTATAGATTATTAGCCAGATGCTGATCAACATTCAGGCAGTCTGAAAAGATTTTTGTTGGGTATCTTATTGTAAAATATATCACATTCGAGTGGTTCGAAGCTCACAAATAAAATTTAATTTTTTTGCACCACTCGTAGCACATTTTTATTAGCTGATACGAATGGGTTTTTAATGGTCAATCCAACATGTTGAATAAAGAGTCATTGTTTACCTTACGGAAAAAAGTAACTTGGATAAAGTCACACGTTTAGCGATATTTTATCGACTCATTTTTTTAAAATAAATAGATATTAGTACGTGATGATTCGTTAATGGAACGAACTAAACTATGTTGAATATCTGGGGTTTATGAATATTTAACATTTTTAAAAACATAACTCGTTTCATTTGTTTGCATTTAAATTATTTTTCATGCCTTTTCATTTGAACAGTCTCCTTTCGAAACTCGTTTAACAGAATTATGATTTCCTCTAATAAAATTACATTATTAAATCTATTTTTTACGTAAAAATTACATTTTATTTTACGAATTATTGCTTGTTATAAATAAAAAGTACTTCTTCAACTTTTTAATATTTACTGAAAATTATTAAATTTCTTCTTATAGTATTATTAGACTATTTTACTTAAAAAATTGATTTAATTTGTTGTGTGGTGGATAGCAGTTTTGGTTTCTTTGAAATGCAGAAATTGTAATTTACACATTTCGATTACTTTTTTAGTAAGAAAAATCACATTTCGTTTATAATAAACTAGATCTATTAGTCTTGATACAAGTTGAGAATCATCAAATGAGAATTTAGTTGTTTAATGGATTATATACTAAACTTTATCTCGAGTTTTTTTTTAATTTATCTTTTATATTATTAGTAATGAACAATTCTTCGTCTTCATATTTGTATGATTTTGAACTATATTTAAAAGGTGGTTGTATTGCATAAATATAACTTATAAAATGAAAGTCAAATACGTAAATCTTCGTGGTTTACAATTACTTTTATGAGATATTTAAAACGTTTGTTTATTGCAATCTTAAAATTACAGTTGTTCAAAATAATTTGTTTAAATCTGAAAAATGTTCTTAATATAAATTTAAACAAATTGTGAATTTTTATTGGAGAAGCCAAATAAAATTATTATTGAACTAATTAGTTCATGTCTTTTTTTTTTAACTTCATCGAAATTATCTTATATATAAATAATAACATTTTATTTATTTAAAAAATAAAAGTTGAATAGCTTATAATAAATAAATAAGGCTTCACTAAGTATTATCCTGTGACCTTTTCGATAAGCTATATTATTTAACTACAAATATTTAGTACAAATGTCGCATTTAAAGAATCGAGTTTTAGATAATAAAATAAGTTGAAATAAAACGTGTTAAGTTTTAAAAATGAAAGAATATTACGTAGTTAAATGTATGTAAAATTCATTTAATTTTCATTTGCTGAAAAGTCGTCTTTTTCAATTTACATGATAAACACTGTGCAGGGAAACCGCAAATTGCAAATTGTTTATGCTTAACTGCCCTGAAAACAATGGATTGAATTGTCGCTAGTTTAACTTTCAATAACGACGTCTTGTGATTTCTTGTAGCTTTCAGTTTGAAACTTCATTATCGATATTCATAAATGACTCATTATTATATTCAAGCAACAATACTTGTTATATGAAGGTTATTAAATTCAATTTCTAATACATTAATTTTTGGTCGACTTTTCAATTACAAATATTCGTGTACAAATCCAAAAATGGAATGAGTTTTTTAATAATTGCATTTTCTGTTCTCTCGATGAATTTTTCGGAATAGATTTACTATTTTCTTTGTATTAATTCAGTCGTTAATGTATTTTCTGTTTTCTTTTTAATCGATGACAATGATTCAACTTCCAAATTTAAACGAGTCTCGCCGTCGGATGTTAAAAATAAAATTCAAAATAAAAACGTAATTTCGCAATAGTGCGAAACTAAACATTCGTTGAAAAATATCCATTTTGAGTTATTTATAAAATAGTTAGTGACTATGAGGAATATGAAAAATGGAGATAGACGATTTGCACAATGCATTCAATTCTTGAATTTGAGAGAGAACTTTGATGAATATGTAGATTGCTTTTGAGGTGACTGAATACTAATTCGTTATTAAATTTTGCAAATTCAAAATGGCGGATCCAATGTGATTTCGGAACCTTCTATATACCAAATACCAGACAATTCCGGCCAGCCATATAATAATAATAATAATAATAAACGTCTTTATTGGTCACGTAAAGAGAGTACATTATTCCTTTACAATGCCAAGGGGCGAGTCACAGCTTTTACGAAGCTGCTTTGCAGACTGACCCATTCGTGAAACTAACACAAAATAAATTATAAAATACATTATTATGACATATGAACCGGAGCCGAACAACATTGAGCCGGAGTTAATGCAAAAAGAAACACGCAAATGTAAAAAAACAAATAGGAGGTATACAACCCCTTTACCGCACAACGCATGAAAATCCGAATAGTAATACAGGAAAAAAGAATATCGGTAACGAAAATAAAAAAGAGGTTCATACAATATATAGGGAAACGCAACTCAATCATATCGCTCCCGATAAAATTGTCTTAGACCGCTAATAAATTCTCTTGGAAATCGGAGTAATTGTCTTAACTTCAACGGAAGAGCATTAAAAATTCTCACCACAGAAAGAGAAAAAGCGCCGTTAAATTTGGCAGTGGAACTAACTGGGACACAGAGAGTAGAAGCTACTCCTCTCCGAGCCACAGAATCCCTACCCAACCATTTCAACCTACTGATTAGATAATCAGGGGAATTATTAGCAAAACATGTAGACATTAAGGCAAGAGTTCGAATTTCCATACTGTCATTCATTTTTATCCATCCTGATCTTCTAAAAGCAGGAGAAATGTGGTCGTATTTTCTAATGCCAAAGACAAAGCGCAAACAGGAATTCTGAACTGCTTGAATCCTCGACCAGTCTTTTCTAATAATACAAGGTCCGTAAACTGATAAACCGTACATTAAGTGAGGAAGAACAAGCGACTCGCATAAATGTAGTTTAACATTGTGACCTAATTCTTTCCTATAGGGGTAAAGTTGGCGCAGGCGAGCATAGGCAATAGCAATTTTCTTAGAGACATGTGGTGAGAAGCACCATGATGAATCGATAATCAAGTCTAAGTTTCGAGCCTCTTCAACAATGGGAATGCTATTTCCCTTTACTACAAATCGTAATAAATCTATATTAATTTTGGCTCGTAACTTAGTGCTGCCGACAATTAGTAGCTGTGACTTATTCGGATTGATTAGTAACGCATTGTTGTCTGCCCATTTAACAATTTTTTGCAAATCTAAATTAAATCTACTAATAGCTACAGAAATTTCATCAGGGTGACAAGGCATCAGAATTTGTGTGTCGTCAGCATAAGTTTTGATGTCTACACAATTACAGCACTCGTATATATCTGCAGTAAAAACTATGAAAAGAAGAGAACTTAACTTAGCTCCTTGCGGAACTCCGCAAGTTAGCAATTTCGACTTTGAGCAAAAATCATTGCCACCAGATGTGAACGAAACAAATTGAGACCTCTCGTTTAAATATGAATCAATTAACGTACAGGAATTAACAGAAAGACCGTAATATAAAAGTTTTGCTATTAATAATTCGTGGTTAAGTGTGTCAAACGCCCTTGAAAAATCAAGAAGGCAAACCAAGGTTAAAAGTCCACTATCCCAATTCTTAAGAACATTATCAGAGATATCTACGAGTGCTGTCTCGCAGCTGAAATAGCGCCTGAACCCAGATTGGTAAAGAGGGAAAATATTATTGATATTAAAATAATCGAGTAGTTGCTCATAGCATACTTCCTCAAAAATTTTTGATAAAAGTGGCAACCGGCTTATCGGACGCAAATCACTTAGAACAGCTGGATTAGCTTTTTTTCTGAATAGGTCGAACCGACGCAATTTTCCATACTGGGAGGAAACTCACTCCCAGCTATTATAGCATTCATAACAAATAATAACTCGGGCAGACAGTACTTATATATCCTCAGAAACATTTCACAAGAAATACCATCGTATCCAGCCCCTTTAGAATTAATTTTACTAATAATTTCAGACAGTTTAGATAATGATATTTCATGGAAAGCGAATGTCTCCGATCCAGCAGTTTTCGTCGATCGATTGGTTTTAAAAAAGCTAATTAATTCAGCACTTGGCGTTATGTGAGGACAGTTAACAAAATGCTCATTCAGACTGTCCGCATCGCTTAATTCAGACGGGATGTTTGAGAATTTTGATTTGGAAAGCTCTAAGTATTCCACTGCAGACCAAAATTTCTTTCGAGGTAATAATCCAATTTGTTTAAAAAAAGCTGATTTTTCTCTCCTAATCGAGGACGTAGTAAAATTTCTAAGGTCTTTATAGTAATCGATATCCGATTGTTTCATTGTTCTTCTCATTTTGGTTTGCGCAGCATTACGTTTTTTAATAAGAATCTTAATAACATACGTAATCCACGGTGCATTCTTCTTCGAAAAACTATAGAAAATCTACATTTTACAACAATATCTCAAAGATATCCATAAACTTACGGAGGATGAAAACCGGCGACAAATTTTATCGTTTTGGGACGAAACGGGTTAAGTTTATTTTTTATAAACGGTTTCTTTAAAATAAGTAAAATAGTTAGATTTTATTCTAATTTCTGTTTAGTTTTTAAGATTAATTTGTGAAAAATGAAGTAAAAAATGTTTCTTTCATAATATTGGCAATTTTAAAATTCGAACCCTCCTGTTCAAATTTAGTCCATTCCGCTTTAAGTTTACTTAATTCCACTTCAAATTATTAATCTACAAACTAAAAAATTCCCAAATACCAAATTGAATTCAGTGAAATAATTTTTGTACCTCATTTTGTATCCTCCATTTTAGCTTTTAAAAACCTTGCCTACAATTTATTTTATCACTGACCTTCCAAAATGTTTATAACACGTTTCAGTTAAATCCAATATTTTCTAAAAAGTCAAAACCCATTTAGAATTGTTTAAAATCTGACTTAAGATTCTTCAGTATAAAAACCTATTAATACTAAGTATTAAGAAATGTTCAGTTCATTCGTATTTATTTTCGATACTTTCAGTATTCATAAATTACATTGAAACAATTATTACTATATTTAAAAAAAAATACTAACTAAATGAAAGGTTGCCGATTAACATTTAAATATTTAGTAATTTCTGCGATATTTTAGTGTAATCCACTAAATTGCCGAGAAGAAATTATTTGTTCAGTTAATTGAATTAAAGCAGTCAAGAAAAATACATATAATTACTTATTTATTTATTATCTATAATCGGTTACACCAACGTTTTAGTACTAATATCAAGGTCTAGAATGTATTCTTCATTTTATTACTGCTTAAATACGATATCCCGGCATTTAATGCAATATAAAATGAAAATGATATCTACAAACTTAAAATTTAATATCGCGTCCAGGGTAAGGATACCATAAGCCCTGCTGAAGAGCACAACATGGCATCCTGGTGCGAAACGCATTTTAACAATAGTTCTAATTATAAGCGCAAGAGGGATGATTTTTAACATTAAATCCAATAGTAGGTGATTCACAAATTTTACATATAAGTACACGATGATTTATTGAGCTAGGCGTTAACTGATATCCCAGTTATGTCATATTTTTCTTTGTTTACATCTTAACAATTAGTAAGAGGACCGTATTACCGAGTAGAAATTATTTCTTCATTGAATTTAATTAAATTAATTCACCAAAAGTTCTTCAACCAGTATCAGGATTCAAATTGGACCAACTAAACTGTACAGTGGCCCTCCCCTTATTTTAACTTTTCGAGTCAAAGAAGATGGCGGCTTCTTCCCTTACTTTACCGCTTCACTTCATCCCCACCACTGGCAGTATGAGAGAATAAAAACAGAGAAAGGAAATATCGTGGTCCTTCTTCGCTTGTATGCGCAAGCGCAAACAGCAGTCCGCACTCTTTTGAACACTTTCAAATGGCGAATGGTGGGGGAACTCGTGAGGGGAAGAAGTTAGCATAAGGGACGATTAAAAGTTAAAATAAAAGACGCAGTTAAAATAAGAGGAGTTAAAATAAGGGAAAGACCACTGTAGTGGATTTGAGCTCCGCTTCTCCCACTCTGCGCAGTCGCGTTACATTCGTGACGTCACAGCGGGCCCTTCCTGAGGCCCCAGCGCGTCAGGTGGGGGAAAAAAAGAGTGGCGACAGACAATTATAACGAGACGAAACTGGGCAAATATACTGGGACGCAAATATACCGGGACTCTACTGTAGCAGCATCTATAAATGCTGTCTCGTCCGTATTTTACTACTTAAGTAGTAGCTCCAACCATCTAATTTTTTCGGTGAATTTAAAGAGAAAACGAATTTAAAAAAGTATGTTTTTTAAAATTAATTCTAAAAATTTAGGCATTTTTAACTTTGTCTATTGATGGAGCATTCTAAAAAATGTTCGAGTAAAGACTTTAAGTACTCATTACTTCAATTTTGGTGGATTAGCACGGCATTGAACAGTAAATAGTACTCGAAAAAAGTAATTGTATCGTTAAAGAGTTAAAATGACTATTTAACAGTAAAACTCTGATAGATTTGAGGTTATGTAATCTACTGCCTATTTAGAGGTCGTAAAATAATAAACGAAACAATATTATTGTCTTATTTAATACAGAAATAGTTAATTTAACTATGTTTTGTAATTGCACGTTTTACCTTTGTAAAATGGTTGAATTAACTGTATTTTTCTCGAGGTAACATAGAATAATGAATGAATGCATAAAATTGGCAACAGTTTTAGATTAATGTTCCTTTACCTCGATTTTCAGAATTCCCATGTGGGGTGGAGTGCTCATAACCATTTTTGATACTTTTACATTTTTACTATTGGACAAATATGGCCTGAGGAAACTTGAGCTTTTCTTCGGTTTGCTCATAACGATAATGGCTGTTACGTTTGGTTATGAGGTAATTTTAAATTGCAATTACGCGATATTGTTTTGTTTAAATATGTAATCTGGTAAATATTAAAATTGGAATTTTTTCTTAGTATATAGTTTCGGCTCCTCCACAAAAAGAAGTTGTCGAGGGAATGTTCATCCCTTGGTGCAGTAATTGCGACAGTCAAGTGTTGTTGCAAGCTGTAGGTGTGATAGGTGCCGTTATAATGCCTCACAATTTGTACCTTCACAGTGCACTGGTTAAGGTAAAATAACAAAATGTGCAACTTTTTATTTATAGGAATGCATTATTGGGAACTGTAAATCACTTATCATTTTAGTCCAGAGATATCGATCGAAGGCAGCCAAAGAAAATCCGAGAAGCTAATATGTACTATTTCGTGGAGGCTGCTATCGCGTTACTCATTTCTTTTCTTATCAATGTTTTCGTCGTGTCTGTGTTCGCCCATGGTCTTTTTGAAAAAACCAACAAAGAGGTGGTACGTATAACAAGGTTCATTTTCCAGATACATAATTATTTTAACAGAATGTTATTTAGTACCATTCTTAACATATTTTATAAAAATTGTATCTGAAATATGAATACAATGCATTTACTGATAGCATATCTCTCTTCCGCAGTATGACGTTTGTGACATGCACAATTATACTCTCGGAAAGAATACATTTGAGGTAAGTCGGCAATTAAATTACAATTTTATCGCAATTATGTAATGTAGCGTGTCGTATGCAATTTTAACTCGTCGTGTCCAGAATTCACAATATTTCTTCAACTAATGAACATTTCGTAAAATGATATTCAGCAATGAAAAAAAAATATTTCAGACGAACAACGAAACGTTCCATGCTAACCTTTACAAAGGTGGGATCTTTTTGGGTTGCCAATTTGGGGCGGCGGCCATGTACATTTGGGCGGTTGGCATTTTGGCCGCTGGTCAATCCTCGACGATGACCGGGACATACGCCGGCCAATTTGCCATGGAAGGTTTCTTGAATCTCCAATGGGCTAGGTGGAGGAGGGTCTTGTTCACGAGAACCATCGCGATCGTCCCGACATTTTTCTTGGCATTTTACGCCGATATCGAATCGCTGACCGGGATGAACGACATTTTGAATGCTGTTATGAGCCTTCAATTACCATTCGCCACGTTGCCTACTATTGCTTTTACGAGCAGTGCCCAAATCATGGGAGATTTCAAAAATGGAATGTTAGTATCATCATTTTTATTATGACTTTTACTCAATTTTTGCATTTACTTTATTTACTTTCTAACGATCTAACGATCAAATCATCAAAAACCAAAAAGGAAAAGTATTTTTTTTTTGTTTTCAATTAAAAGAAGATAAGAATATAATTTTCAGTTCCATGAAATGCAAGGTCGATCTTACAGAAACCTTGTTTCTCAATCAGGTAGACAATTTTTTTCGCTAATGAAACAACTGATAAGCGTTCAATGACAATTAGAAGGAAATCGCATTTTAGGAAGATAAAATAAATAATAACACGAAAAATGCTGCTTTGAAAGAATTCAAACTTGAAAATCTATTAGAACTTTGTAGGAATGAGAGCTGTTATAAATGGAAATAAATGTTTTCGTCATTTTCTGATAACGCAATAGTGTTGATTTAATCCGGGAAGTACAGCAAATTTCAATGTCAATTGAAATTCATATGCGATACGAGCGAGAAGTTGGTTTTGATGACTCAAACTGCGTCTTATCAACGAAGAAATGTTCTAACACGACCGTTTCTGATTTATTGACAACGGTCAAGAAGTATAAATTTAATAAATGAAAATATAATTACATTTGATGCATATGACTGTCATAAAATCACATGCAGGTATCATGAACATTTGATCATAACATGAAATATCATTGGACCAAAAATGGTGAAAACATAACCTCAAAAATAAGCAAACATTTTGATTTTTGCAGTTTCAGGTTAGGAATCACAAATACCCAGACGTGATAGAACAATTCTACAGATTTGAATTTAGTGTATAAAAATATCTGAAGCTTTTATGATATATTTATCCTATACATAGGAATTTAATCTCTGAATGATTAAGAAGATTTGGAAATGCAATTATTCTGCTTATCAATTAATCAAAATGTGATTTTTAATCGTATTTCAGATGGAATAAAATTATATCAACGGCACTTTCATTGTTGGTGATAGCCATCAATATTTACTTCGTGATAGATGTCATCAACTCTAAGCTGGCAACCAGCTGGGGAGCCATTGTGATCATTGGAATATTCGCAGTGTTTTATCTTGCGTTCTGCGTTTATCTAGCCGTACACATGGCTGTAAATATGGGCGCGACTCGTCTTGGCAACGTACCGGTATGTTATCTTTTTACTACTTTACTTAGTGATCTGATTCATGTATACAATTAAATTGGCCTTGGTTCAAAATTATTATTTGTTTGCCAATTAGTGTAATTCTTAAAGCGTAAGAATATTTATTTTCGGGGTCCAACGCCATCTAGCGTTCAAATAAGAATACATTTTGCAAATATGTAAATGTAGTCGTTCGTTATAAAGCTTCGTTATTTTTCAACTCATTTATTCAAGTTTAAATTTTAATTACTTTAATTTTTGTTTAACTTGTATTTAAATGATGTGTAACGTTATATAATAAGTATTTACATCCAATTTTACCATTCACACGTAACCTATCCATTTATAAACAAATCCAACATCTTTTTGCCACTATTGAAAAAGTATGTTATTTGATTTTTGAATTCCATTTAACCCATTAATGCCTGAATGTCCAAAAATCGTACAGTAACTTTGAGCTAAAATCTTTTAAAGAAATCGCGGAAATTTTTATTTGGCGTAAGTTGTTCTAGACGTTTTCGGTTGTGCACTACATGATGCGACCATTTAGAAAAGTGAAATATTTCATTTTGTATTGTTTTTTGATAAATTTATATAAAAAATAGCGTTTTTTTCGTAGAAAATCACCATTTTTTAACAGAAAATATATGTTTATCATATTAAAATTAGGTAAAAACGTGTCATTAGTGTTTGTACCAGCAAACTATGGATGTAGATTTTTTCAAAATTTTTTTTCCAAAAATAGGAAGCTTTGGAATGCAAAAAGTTTTGCCATTTTTAATTTTCCATTTCTGACAGAAGAATTGTAATCTGCATCCTCCAAAACCCGGAATATAAACTTTTGCGAATAATCGTGTATTATAGTAGTGAAAAAAAAAACTGAACAACTCTGATAATGCCCGCGCTAGTGATATTTTTTGCATTCCAAAGCTTCCTATTTTTGGAAAAAAAATGTTGAAAAATATCTACATCCATAGTTTGTTGGTACAAACACTAATGACACGTTTTTAATAAATTTTAATATGATAAATATATATTTTCTGTTAAAAAATGGTGATTTTCTACGCAAAAAAATCCCGTAAAAAACGCTATTTTTTATATAAATTTATCAAAAAACAATACAAAACGAAATTTTTCACTTTTCTAAATGGTCGCATCGTGTAGAGCACACCCGAAAACGTCGAGAACAACTTATGCCAAATATAAATTTCCGTGATTTCATTAAAAGATTTTAGCTCAAAGTTATTGTACGATTTTTGGACATTCAGGCATTAATGGGTTAATGTTTGTTTTCCTACGCCGTTATTAAATGTATACACTGAGAAAAGTGTATTTTATCAGTTACTATTCCGTGGCTTTTAAAAAGTGTATTATTCGCTTCGTGCATGGCGATGGAGGGGATATCGAAATCGACGGCAGCGCTCAGCGTGGAGATTTCCGACAACTCGCATCTGCAACGTCAGAGCTTTTCCATTAAAGTCAATTTAAAAATGCTCTGATTTATTCGTTAATTTGAGACATTTTAAAGTTTATTTCGATCTGTTGCAAGTGTTGCAAGTTAGGTTTATGGTTTAAAGAACCATTTGAAAGGGTTCATTTTATATTATACTGAGCAAATGAAATGATTACTCCGAGTTCGAAATTGTATAGAATACAATTCATTATTCAGCTGAAATATATTTATATTTATGTATATGTTGTAATTTTCCATTATTAGTAATTTAGTTAATAGATAAACATGGTATTTTTCTTATTTCCAATGTAGTTTTGTACGGTGGAAGAGTCACTGAGGTTTGCCGAATTACACTGGAACGAATTAATTTATGCTCTGTACATATTCCAAATACTTCTTCTACACGAACTACATATCAAATTTTTTCCCTTTTCTATACTTTCTGGATTAAAGTTTATTGAGTTTGTGATTGATTCAAACCCAGTTTGGATTATCGTATTCATTTACGCCCCTTAACCTCGTTTTGTTCAACTCAAAATGATTCGAATTAAAAAAGTATAATATTTTGTTACAAACAAAAATGTACAAAATTTGGGCCAAATTTCAAACAATATACTCAAAGTACTAATGCTTTTGAAAACCCGCAGAAAATTAAAAATAAACTAAATATTTCACTTTCTCATATCACTCTCCATACAAATTGCAGATGCGAGTTGGCAAAATTCACCACCAGGCGGCGTGGCCTGCGTCTTGCACTAAGCCAAATATTATAACTAGTAAAATCCTCCGTCTCTCAGCATTTGTTTTTGACAGGTTATACGAAATTGTATTAAACTCTCCTATTTTAAAAGAATGTTTTATTATGACTAAAAGAAGGCATTTTTAATATTTTAATTTGCTAGATAAATTTCCATAAACAAAAATTGCTTTTAGTTAAAGAGAAAAGGATAAAATAAACTGACATATTAGTTAGAATAATCTAAAATCTTCGTCTTTTAACAGGTAATAGAAAGATGGCAATCCCTATGCGTAAAATACTATCTTTTACGGGGCATAAGAATTCTAATACTGGGTAAAAAACACTTTTCTCAGTGTATTTTAATTTTTTTTTAATTTAATCAAAACATTTTGCTGAAAAAAGCGAATACTGCCCTAACGACATAACCGGAGCGATTTGTTTGTAAACAAAATCAACAAGGATATTTCTATGTTTCCCAAATAATTATGAAGCATTTGCAAGTTTCTGGATTCCGAATGATTGATAATTTCTCACAAAATACTTCTAGAAGCATCAGAAAGAAACCAGAAAGAAATAGTGAAGAATTCAATTCATAATTTATATGCAGAAGCATAATAAGTTCAAGAACAAGATAATCAATTCTTGCAATAGGATTTAGAATGGCTGATAATAAGAAATTATTCACAAAGTTCAACGAATAGAACTCAAAATCGGAGACTTTTTAATAACTGAATCGTTTTTCCCTTGCTGTGAGGATTCATTCTTGGTTTCTAAAATACTCAAAGCATTGAAAATGACTAATTTTTGACAGGTATCCGGGATGAATAAGTACAATTGACAAAATCATATGAATAATAAACGAAGCACTGAAAAGCATTCATGACATTGCAATGTTATGTAATATATTAGCATTCAAAATGATATAACCAATACTGATTTAACTAATGAAAATTATTCAGTTTAGAAAAATGTTCACAGAGGTCAAGAAACAAAGATTTAGAAACAGTAAAACGAATAATTCTCAATAATTTGTCATTTGTTGAGAGATTTACCGTAAAGAAGCGAAATAAAAAGTTAAAGGAGCCAAAAATTATTCTCTTTAGAATTGCATAGTTTATTCCAAATATTTTGTGGTGCAGATTCTATATTGCTAGAAATTTTTGTATGACTTTTTCGTCTTCTACGTTGTTTGCATTTTTGTTCTTATTATTCATTATGATTAAATAAGTAATTTTCAACGATCCTAATTTACACGTCATGGTGTTTCTCTCTTCCTCTTGTTTATTCTTCTTTTCTATGTAAATTTTCACTATTTCCCTTGATTTTAAAGCATCTCTTGTTTTCATCGTTATTTATTCCCGTCTCCGCTATTCTTTATCAATTTAGTCCTATAGCAGAAACCTACTAAAAATTTACTCGATATTTCCGAATTTTCCCCAAAATAAAAAAAAATAAAAAAGGTTCCTCTGAAATAAAGAATAACAGCTTTTGGCTGTAATCGTGTTATATTTATATATTAATTCTTTTTATATTAATTTTTATGAAAATTAGATAAAATTGAAATTGTTGTCCAGCATTTTTGCTTTTGCGAGGTTAAAAACAATCACAACAACCAACAACTTAATGATCATTTATCACGCGCTATTTTCTTATATTTTAAATTATGGTATAATCGCATGGGGTGGAGCAAATACTTGCTATATCAAGCCCCTAGAAATTCTACAAAAGCGAGTTTTAAAAATTATTCTGGGTAAAAACATGAGGTATCCATCTAGCCTAGATTATGCAGAGACGAAATTCCCTGACGTACGTCAAAAATATGCCATAACAGTACTATCCTATGCTTTTGAAAACAATATCCTCACATACGTCGAACATAATGTTAATACGAGACAGAAAAGTCGTCAAAACGTGCAAGTACCAGTTAGGAAAAAGACCATATCTCGCCAATGCTTTGATTATCAAGCAGTTAAATACTATGAAATTTTCTTTAAAGATTATCAGTTAACAGTAACAAAGTATCTACAAGACAAAATTAAAAAAATTATTTTATCAAAACCTCGTGAACTATGTCGTTTGATACGCTAAAAGCGGACTGTAACGTAATGATTAAGTAGTAACTATATATAAACATTTTTTTATTTTCTAGTCATTGTTATTTTTAGTCATTGTTATTTTTTGTGTGTTTTTTTAGTCATTGTTATGAATAGTTATTAGTTTAAGTCGAATTTCTCCTCCACCGAGGGTGCGGATACTTCGAGTGTCCAAAAATCCCTTTCTCGCAGTCAGGCTATGCCTTGCGGGACACTGTGCAATTCGTTTAGTTCGCTTTGCGAACAAATGTATTTTCTTAGATCTGAAAGTTATTGTACTCTAAAAATGTATATTCTTCCCACGAAAGTGGAAATGTAAAACAGAAGTGAGAGAGAAATAAATATTCTATTCTATTTTATATCAGTTATTATGAATTAATATAACAGAATTTCGAAAATTGTCAATGGAAATAGTAATCCAGAATCCACATAAACTTGTCCTATCTGTTCAAGACTAACGTATCAACAAATATCGTTACTTTAATTATGGAAATCATAAATCAGGACACAATTTCCGGCTTTCAGGCGCAATATTGAGTATCACAATTTTCTAGTTCAATTGCTTCTTGGTTTGTTTTGTTCAATTTTTTTAAACGTACACAATGTAAAAACATTGATTATTATTCCTTACTGAAAAGATCTTAATTTTGTAGTAACGTAATTTTGTCAGCCCAAATAAAACAACTCACACCTTTAGAGATTTCTTATTTCAGAAAACTATTTTTTTTTTCTTTTTATTTATTTTTTATTTATTATATTATATATTAGGCTTTTGAACTCGAAATAGACGTATTTCTACAGTGAGGAAAAGGATTGTTTACTATAAAAAAGACTTCATAATAGTTCAGAAATGATATATTTAAATATGGCGAATCGAATAATTTGTTACGTATGAAATAATTATTCATTTCATATAAAGCTAACGTTTCTTTGATGAAAACAACGCATTTTATATCTTAAGAAATGTCCTTAAATGTAACCAAATATTTCTTGATAGTTAAGAAACCATGTTTATACTATACGTTTGTAGCTATAAAATAATGATTTCTTAATAGTTACAAAATATGACGGTTGGAGTCGAAACGCATCGTAACATAACCTCAAATGACAACACGGATGTTTTGTTTGGGTTTTTAAGAACGCTTGAGTGCCATTGCAATTCGATAGCTGTAATTGTGAACATAAATAAATTAAATATATTATTAATAAGTCGTCTTAAATATGAGAGTTTTATAAACAAATATAACATATAAGTCATATGTCTTCTTTGCGAATTTTCGAAGCCGCCGAGTTCAAAGTATACATTTCTTAACCATTAGCAAATAATCAAATCTAATGTAAGAAATAAAATACTAATATTAAACGAATCGTCTTTAATATTATAATGCCATCTTTACATTACAAAAGGGACTTCAACTTTTCAATTGAATAATATTTCTTTGATGTAAACAACCCTGTTTCTCAGTGCAATAAGCACATGCCATCCGCCATCAAAATAGGCCACACAAAACTCGTAACAACTTATTTGTACGATTTTACTACAAAGAAATTCTGGTAAATCCAAAATAATAACAATTTCTTCCATTTCAAAAATTGTCAACGTTTAGGCGCCAGTTTGAAATGGAAAATTAAATAAACAAAATATATCAATTTGTTCCAACCTGCACGTTTCTGGTAAAATGTGACGAGGCGAGGCTGTTAGTTATTGACGTTTTATTTAATTTCTCGAGAATAACAAAAAACGCCTATTTGAAACTTGGTGGTCTTTTAAGAAAAGTGCTCAGCTTTCTTTCTAGACTACTAAAAAAAAACCCCATCTTCGAAAAAAAATCGTTTTTATTTTTCATTTACGAAAATTTTGATTTTGCTAAAAACTGATTAAATTTACATGAAAGTACGTTTCAAGACGAAGAAAACGCATTTTTTATATTTCCAATCCGATTAGTATAAAAAAAGGTACACCCATTTAAAAATTAGCATTTTTTCATATCGTGAAATTTTAAACAAAAATCTACAACGGTTAACTGTGGTTTTAAAAATTTTTAAAAATTGAAAAAAGTTATCGAATTTTTTGTTAGGGCACTTATGAGGAATTTTACCCCATATGTATATTTTTGAAATAAAACAATCGTAAAAAAGTTTCTGGTAGGTTAGAAGTTGATAAAAAACTGGTATCATAGTTTAAAATACATTTTAAAAAAAATTGTAGCGGCAAAATAGACGTATTTAGACAAAAATGCGAAAATTACAGCAAAAATAGTCAGGTATGGATGTCTGCATCTTTAAAAAGGTTTTATTACATAAATAAAAAGATGCTGAAAGCCACGTTCATATCCGAATTTTTGTCTTTCAGAATATGTTTTTCTCTATATCACTATTTCATTTCTAATCAATAAAAATGTTAACTTCTCCGCACAGAATTCCGAAAGAAATCGGTAATTGAAAGAGTCCAATTTAGTCGAAGCTTTTTCAGTTTTACTGTTTCATACGTTGTACCAACTTAACTAACATTTGTATTTAATTCCAGTTTTAGTAGTATTATATTATATAATATTAAGTAGGATTAAATATTGCTTGTTGCTGTTGGTGCTTACTACTACAAATGGTACACTCAAAAAATTCCTTGCACCCGTGCGCAAGGATTCAATAAGGTTACCTTATTGAATACGGCGCCAACTACACAATCATTGTTAAAGTAGCAAGCAAAAACCGTACTACAATAATAGGGAAATTCATTGTTCCACTTAGTTTTCTTGATCCATCTAACAATAAAAAAGTACTGTTATGATAAAGATAATAATATTCTTTTAGCAACAGGGTTAATAGAAGTAAAAATAGATAATTATTTGTAACAACAAAGAATATGTTTATTGCTAGAACTACCGTATGAATACGATACATGTACATACATATGTAAGTACTATGGTATTACTTGTATGTACCTTCATCTTCATCCAAATAAACATAATATCGAAGTTTCTTTTTCAAATTCCTTTTTATATATACATATATAATATAATAGAAAGTATTTAAGTTTATTAAGAGATGTGAAATTTGTCGTTAAAATGTTGTACGTCTAAAAGAAATATTAAAGAAATGTTCCTCAATTTTAACCTCTTTTTTATTGAGCATTTTCTCGGATTATAAGTTGTGCCATTTGATCCGGTCAAATGTTTTCAGGGAAATGAGAATCTGGCATAGCTCGAGACAAGGTTATAAAGTAATTTTGAAAATAAATTAGAAGAGATATAATGAGGACAAATTGTGTCATTTTTCATTCATTTTATTGTTCAGCATAAGTTTTATATTTATTTATTTTTCTTTAATTTTATAATTAGTTTGTTGTAAGCATTTAATACTATCAGTTGAATTGGTTCAAATTTACTATACCTTAGAAAACTAATTTAATATGCCTTGAATAACATTGAAAACATTAAAGGGTATACTGCAATTAAAGAAAAATGCCCCAATTTGGCATCATTGTATCTCCTTCAATTTCGCATGAAAATTACCCTATAGCCTGGTCTCGAGTTATGCCTGAATCTCAAAAGCCTGTAAAAAATTGATTGGAACAAATCGCATAACTTCAAATAAGAGATAATGCTAATGAAAATAAAGGTCCAAATTTAAAACCAATTCGACTTTTCGAACACTTCCAAAGCAAGATTTCAGAGGCCTACGTCATGAATTTCTTTATGCACATTTCTTATGGATTAATTATTTAAGGCTACATTCATTACAACTGGATCTTGCAATAACAGATTTTCAAGCATCAAAAGAGATAATAGATTTCAGCTACCGAAAGTCGAACATAGAGAAAAATATTTTCTACGGAGAATGTTTTCTTTCATTTCTGCATTGATACAGATCTTTTAAATTATAAAAATATTTGAAAGTTGAGAATCAAAATACATTATACATTTATATCATAATATAAATAATGTCCATTAAAAATAATTAAATTTAAAAAACTATAATTGAAATGTAATGACTTTGGAAAAAATCAATTTAATGTATTTCATTGACCCAGCTTATTACCGAATTAAATTTAAATTAAATGTAAAGGGTATATGTTTTAGACTTTCGAGGTGTCTCATACATATGTACATGCTTGCCATTTCAAACACTAGATTGTTTTATTTATCTTATTAAGCATTATAATATTTGTATAGCAACTATACGTAACCTTACTTTCATAGTTAAGAATCCTGGTTAATTGAATAATTTATCACTTCTGTATTGACAGAGATTCCTCTGCTATTATGCATGATATCATTTACTATAACTGCATCTCTGTTGCTAGTTTAACAAGGATGCCACGTTATTTCAAAAATTTGCTATACTTTAAGGAAGCAAATTTTCTATTTTTATAACAGCGAGGTTATCCAGCTGTCCTGAGAAGGAATCCTTGTTATTTTAGTAAGGATTGAGTTAATAACGGAAATAGTTGTTCTTCAGCATTTTATTTTTTTTCAGTGTATCAAATACCACGTCAAATAGTAGTACATACTATTTTAGTGCACGGAAAAAATTAAATAGTTGGAACTATTAACTACATCGTAGGATAAGACATAGCCATTGTTGTTAGTTAGTTTTATTATCCAAGTAGTGACCTCGACAAATTAGATAGCCAAACCTACTATTTAAATACTAAAATCAACTATTTCATTTTTTTCGTGTGATATTAGTTACTACGTGTTGTTGTTGAGGCATATGCGACTATTTTAAAAGTATATTTACTATGTAAAATAAACTAGACATATAGAACTCAAAATGAATTTACATATATTCCATATTCCTTCTTGCGTTCCTTATATATTAGATATTGCACTTTTTTTAAATAACAAAATTATTTAAATGTTTCAGTTCGTGGCCAAGTACATAGGTGGACCGATCGAGGGTACATTCGGTTTAACGAATCCGGCAGTTTATGCCAGGTAAGCGTAAATCCGAAAAATGTCATTGATGTAAAATACTCCATTGTTTCTTAGCAATTTTTAACAAGGCATCATTTTACTCCAGTCAAAGTATATTTATCGTAACATATTTTTTAAAGTCTTTGAAGGAAATGTCGGAACGTAACAAAAAAAAATGACGCGACTGGAGCCGTTTGCTTCTTAGCGCGTGAACCGCAAGTAGACACATTAGTTCGCTTTAGCTTCTTTTTTTATTGCCGTGCTGGTGCTTTTTTATGTATATGTGTATATGTGTATATGTACGTAAACATACATAGTACGTTTGAGTAGACTACTCGAATGCTTTCCAAAACATAAATTCATCTTGTAATATATTTTGGAATAACAGCTTTTAAACGGTTTATTAGTTAGTTTTGTAATAGCCGAATTAATTTTATATTAAAATAATATTTATAATGAGGAATCGTGCAAATAGAGATATATTTCAGAGGTTATATCTATAGTATTTATAATTCTTAGTGCGATAATAACAAATAAAATATATTTATAGATTTTTTTTTAATTTTTTTGTTGCAATATTTAGAGTTTATACATTTTTTTACGACGAATTGTGTTATAGGACATTTTTATAACTTTTGTTCATCGAAGACTTTTAAGATTGTTAACGAAGACGTTTAGAACTTTTTTACCGATCGTTACTGTATAAGCAATTTGATGTACATTAACCTCACATTTTAATTTTATGCAAATAAAGTGGCTTATTATTTGAGTTACTAATAAACACATCGCCTGCACTTGACATTTATCACTATCCTTTTTCCGATCCTACCTTTATGCATTTCAGTGTATTATTTATATGATTAATCAGAAATTTAATAAATACATCATTTCCTTTTCCTATGTTTATAAATATTGGTATGTAATCTGCTTTTCATTTACTTTTGGTGCGCTGCATCGTATGCACCGGATTCTGTTATGTGTTAATTTGCACCTTTTTGTTATGATCACAATCTAAATCAGTAGACCGTAGAGTGGTATATATTTATGTGTATTTTGGAGCGAAGCGTTGAAAGAATGGCTAAGTATAATATAGAAAGTGCACAATGACGTGAAAACGAATAGGAATAACAATTCTTTACTGTCAAATTTTTTTGATTAAGTGATCAAATTTGTTTAATTTACACGACTAAAAAAACAGCTGTCGGCTTGTTTTTAGGTTTAAATGAACTATGATCGTTCCAATCGTTTTAACGCCGTGTAAGATGATCGAATGAACTGCAATGTTTATCAGTTAATTTAATGTACGATAAAAAGTACGACAAATAACGGCATTAAATTCAAAGACCAAGCTTCCGCGCACGAAATTTATGAGAGGTAATAAAACAAAATTGGATGGCACTGTTATCTTTCGAACAAGTCGCACACGCGAGAAAAAAGTCGTTTTGGCATGTTACGAGTTGATATGGACGAGAGTTTTAGGTTTGAAAAAAATGGAAATCAAATATGTGAGTTTTACATGGTCAGTTAAGAAAGATAACATTTTAACCTTTTTTCATATTTATTGTATTTTTGTAGTGACGAATTGATTTATTTAAATCAATAAATATGAAAAAGTAACAAAAAACTGACGTTTGAACTTGACGAACGAAGAATCGTTCCATTTAACGAAAATTATTCGATAATACGGGTAATAACTTGGTGCAAATATTTTTAAACATGCTTAGTTTCCACAACACTTCGGAAACATCTCTGGATTGCTAGTCGAGCGAAAACGACACACTCAGCCAAAATCATGCACGCGATTCGAAAGCATAAGAATTTTTATCATAATCAGTTGTGATGTCGGCTTGGTGTCGTTCATGGTACGTAAGTCTGCCTTTCACATCGTTTACAGAAATCATTTTCGAATGTGCACGTTTTTTGAGATTACCTTTTGTCTGCCCAAAGTTTATTGTTAAATTAATGGAATGAGAATGATTTTTAATGTATAAACAAATATTGAATGTTTAATTAAGGTAAACGTATCGACTGTGGAACAAATGATTTACGAGTTTTCTACTTAGTTGTTAATAAATTCATCTCAAAAATGTTTAGTTAGTTTTGTCAAGGTTTAGATGAATTCGAGGGGTCAACCATTGGCCAAGAAATGTACAGGTATTCCCAAAAGTGGGAATATTCGTAGTTGTATTCTTAGTATTCCCATTATTTCTACCGTATTTCTAGAAATCCCATCGTATTCCCGCAGTATTTCCAGTCATTTTGACCAACATTTTATTAAGTTCCAAATTTCCAAGCTATTATCTAAAAATGGCGATAGATAGAGAAAATATCGTTCTTACCTTTTTTATAGATTTTTTTTCATTTCCTACAACTTTTGTTTGACATATTTTGCGCTAGAATACTTCATTAAAAAATTACAGCCATTTTAAAACAAAATTAGGCCTGCCTATTTTATTTAAAAAAAAAACAGCTTTCCTCCACTCAGATTTTCGGCGATTTCGGATATGTCTTTAACTCATTTTTCTAGTAATTATCACATAAAAATCGGTCCTGTTGCAATTTGTTCCGGGTCAAACCATTCGTTGCCTGGACTATATACCAAATTTTTGCTGCACTCTTTTTAAAAGTTATAAATTGCAAAAATAAAAAATAGGTTTAATTAATAAAAATATTTTCTGACCTAAATGCATGTATATTCCTAAGTATTTCCAAATATTCCCGAGTATTCCCAAATATTTTCGAGTATTCTCGTTCAAATGTACAGGTATTCCCACCAGTGGTTGACCCCTGGGATGAATTCGAATAAGGAAGTTAATGTACATGTTAGGTTAGCTATTGTTTCTGTGATTTCAATTCAACTGGAAAATATAATTCAACGAAACAATTAAATTCAGTAGAACTGTAATCATAAATAACTCATCAGGTCTTTACGAAAGTAAGTCTCACAAATATCTCATCACGTCACGTGTTTAAGATGTTTGAGGTTATGTACTGAATAATTGTGATCTTTTCATTTTTTTTGAGGTTATGTACTAGGCGCACCATAGTTTCTCTTTTATTACTACAGTACCGCTCAAAAGTATGAGCTCACCCTTGCGGAATTTTGGCTAAATTAAAATGTTGATATCTCATCGCCAACTTAATATACGGGAAAAATAAGAAAAGAGGAGACTTTCAGCTTCTCATTCGCGGCGGTTTCATTTATATATATACATTTCTCTATGAACTATGCTCGATTTACTAAAGTCATTTTTTCCTATTATTATTTTCTTTTTCAATCACCTCCCATTTTTTAAAAAATTGATTGCAGGAGAAATATACAACGTGTAATCGGAAGGTAATCTCTATAGCTTTAATTTGCCTCTTCGGGATTTTGTCTAATATTTCTTTACAAAAACTTATTCAATTTTGAACAAAATAATGTGAATTTTTTTCTGTCTGCTATATCTCGGAAAATTGACGTGATATAAAAAATATCTAAGAAACAAAAAGTTTCATTTTTTAATTGTCTATTGGCTGAAATTTTTTCAAATTTTAAGAAGGAAATTTTTTTTATCCTATTTTGCCAAATTTACGCTTTTGTGCTGCGATTATTAACAGATCTAGATTTGCATTTCAACTATGCTCAGTTTGCGATATAATAATTTTAAACTTGATCATAGTGTAAATGCAACTTTGCATGCGAAAATGATTGTTACACAACAAATGTTGAAGTCGACCAAATACGGTAAAAAAAAATTTCCTTCTAAAAATTTGAAATAATTTCAGCCAATAAATAATTAAAAAATGAAACTTTTTGTTTCTTAAACATTTTTTATATCACGTTAATTTTCCGAGATATAGTAGACTGAAATAAATCACATTAATTTGTTCAAAATTGAATAAGCATTTGTAAAGAAATATTAGACAAAATCCCGAAGAGGCAAATTAAAGCTATAGAGATTACCTTCCGGTTACACGTTGTACATTTCTCCTGTAATCATTTTAAAAAAAATGGGAGCGGATTGAAAAAGAAAAAAATAATACGAAAAAATGACTTTAGTAAATCGAGCATAGTTCGTAGAGAAATGTATATATTGAAATGAAACTACCATGACTGTGAAGCTAACCACCGCGAATGAGAAGCTGAAAGTCTCCTCTTTAATTCCCTTTTTTTATTGTTCCAGTATGTTGCCTTGGCCATGAGATATCAACATTTTAATTTAGCCAAAATTCCGCAAGGGTGAGCTCATACTTTTGAGCGGTACGGTATGTTTGGAGTATTTAGTACCGTTTTTTCATGAAGTTACTACCTTGTTTTCATCCACAATTTTGAAAATGTGATTGTCAATTTTCGAACTGAATCTCTGCACTTAGCGAATGTAGAAAAGTTGAGTACAAATAATGTGAATGCTTGTGACGTTGGAGGGATGTCATAACTTAAAATGGTCGTAACCTGACATCTGCAGGTGATGAGCAACATTTTTTTTTCTAGTACATAACCTCAAATATCTTCAAATTGTGACGTGATGGGTTGCTTCTGAACTTTCACATTCTTTGCACAAAAACACTTTGGAAGTGACCCACAGTTTCCTAAAAATAAAGACAATTGGTAATCAACTTACAACCTCCCCTAATTTATACAAAAGTTGTCGTTTCAAAAATGAGTCAAGTTTCATGATTGATACATTTACCTTATAAAATTGAATTTGATAAATTGTTATCTGTAAAAAAGGCATGTAGGAAAGTTTGATTTGCATATGTATTTAAAAAACTATTATTTCTTTCTTTACCTCTTAAATTCTATAAATTTGCCTTTACTATCACTTCAGTACACAAAACGCTTTTAGTAAATTAGTTTCTTTACTAAACAAGTAACTAATACTGTTGTAGATATTAAAAATAACTGGTTTGAACTTAATTGTAGTAAACATTCAAGTTAACAATTGAAGATTTTTAGTTTTATATAAAATTCGATTGAAGAAGAAAGGAATTGACTTTATTATATTTAATCAGATGCTTAAATCGTGATAGAATAAGGTTGATTTACTTCTTAGATCTGATAAGATCTTATTTAATCGGGTAGTGTCTCTGTTTAGACACTGCAAAAATCCGGATGTCTAAAATTGTCTTTTCACGATATTTCATAAAATGTTTAACAAAATGAAATATTTGGAATGGTAATATTAGTCAGCCATAAATAGCGAACGGTCGATATAAAATAATCGATAGTTAACATAATAAGTAGACTTTGAAATACTTTTAGGTAAAAAGAAAATAAATAATATGTTATGATTTATTTAATGTTCCGCACTTCCTATGAATTATTTTACGTCCAATTATTAAGACTCACTAGTTTATGAGCACTTGCAAATGTCGCTATACTAATTCTAATATGTACGTATATAATTTTATTACACATTTTAAAGTCTCAATAAGACATTTACTATACAAGATTGATATATCCATTACACTATAGGTTAAGGTAAGATTCTATTCTAAGTTATTTTCTAAGTTATTTTTCATTTAAAGTTAATTTTTTACTATTATAGATTTATGTATGTGGGTGATTTTCAAAAAACTGTAATACTTTGAATCTTGTAATGAAAACTATAAATATAAAAACTATTTTCAAGGTTCTGCATATTGAAAAAGTAAAGTGTCAGTACCGCTAGTATGTCTTTTTTCCAAATTTTATAATCAATTAGTTATTCTGCATAGAATGGAAAATAATGTATATGAAGGCAGGGGTTATCGTACACTGAGAAAAAATCCATAGTTAAATCACAGAGTTGGAAAACTATTGTTAAAACTACTATGAAAAATGTTAAATTTACCACTATCATAGTCGATTTTTCTATAATTTTGTTACACCAACTATCTCCTCATAGTTAAAAAAATCAACTATGTAGAATGATTTAAATAAATATTACAAATATAGTTAAAATACCTATACTAGATTTTACTAGATTTTATATCAATTAATTAAGTATTTATTAAAATCTTTATTTCTTCCATTCAGATTTTTGTTATTTAACTTTCAACATTATTTACTTTCTTGTTTCATATCAAATAAAGCATACATACTTTTATGATTAATAACGATGAATATATACAGGAAAATACTGTGATAATTAATTAAATTATTAGCAATTTGTCTGGAACTATTATTTAATGACAATTTAAAAATTAAATCTAAATGATTATTATACGATTTATTTCAATTGCTTTAGTTTTTCCATTTGCTATGCATGAAAAAAGTATGCAGTTATTATTTATATTTATAATTATTAATAATTTCAGTTCATATTTTTATGTCTGTCTACTTTTCTACACACATTTCATGAGAAACCTATCTTAATGATAATGAAATTAAACTGTTGATGTTGTGTTTGTTTTCACCCTGGTAGAAATTGTAAGCATCTTTGATGTATTAAAACTAACTTTTAGGCACATATTTTGGTTACAAAATTTATAAAAGGAAAGTGTCTATAAATTGTCCAAAAATTGTCTAATGTTAAGCAAAACATACCTTAACTGAAAGATTCTTACATTTCTGTCCAATTCTTAGGCATGAAAGATGTACAATATTTATGCAGAACATTTTTATCTATTAAATGTACGTTGAAACCATTCTAAGTAATGTCCATTTCGAACCAACTAAATTTGAGCGTGAAGCGTTGACTTGAATTGCACAAATTTATTTTTTCTAATAATTCTACAAGAAAATTATTTTAAATGACGATATAGTGACCTCTAACATACGGGGCAAGATAGAAACCCAGTAATTGGAAAGCTATTTTATAAACTGTCCTGTTGTTTTAAGGTTATTTTGTGATAGCATTTCTGATATAGTCCGTTAAAAGAATATAAACATATATTTTTAACATTTGTAACAAGAATATTTTTTACTACGTAAAACATTTTTGTTACGTTGAATGGAAAATGTTCCTAAACATATTTATAATTTATATATATTATTGTATATTTTCGTAGTTTAAAAAAAAACGTTTTTAAATTATTGGTGTACTTTTTTGATAGTCAAAAATCATGTGCATTTTTTCTAAATATGTGCATAAAAGAGACAAATTTGTTTATCGCCATAGCGGTAACTATGTAGAACTAGTGGACCCGGGTTCTATTCCCGGTCGGTGTTAGATTTTTTTATTATTTTTCTGTGCGTAATATTTTAATGCGTCTAAAATCTAATAATAGATCAAAATTGTCTAGCAAAACTATCTAATAATTAATTGAACAAATCTCACGCCAAAAATTACCTAAGAGAACACTTTAGAAATAACTAATCTGGTTGCAATTTGTTGGTGGGCGATACCGCCATATTAAGAAATATTTATTTCTAATATAACTCTATAAATAATTCACTTCTAATTGCTTTACTTTATGAATACATTACACATACTATATGTTACTAGAAAATATACATTTTTCACTTAATCTGGGAATTCGCCGAATTATCATTAAAAAGATCACAATTTCTTGAAAATCGCCCATATATGTACAATAAATTGATTTTTGTTTTCGACCGCAAGTGAAAATATCTTCAATTGTACTTTCTTCGTTTTGTTGGTTATTTATTTCGGAAGGATGGTAAAATAAAAATACGATTGTTATTAAATACCGTCTATTTTGTTTAAAATTAAAGCTGAATTTATACTTGATATTTAATTTTTTTGTTTTACAGTGAGATATTTCAAAATAAACAATACTTTGTAATTATTTACGTATACAATCCAGAATACAAGAAAATACATTCTCATTTTTTTGGAAAATAGAAATTTGTAAATTGGAATTTAGCTTTTAGAAAAATAAAAAGGATTTTTATTTTACCATCCTTCCGAAATAAATGACCGACAAAACGAAGAAAGTGCAATTGAGGTTACATATAAATATTATTGCGTTTACATTATATTAAATAAATGTTGCATAATAGAAACATCTGGAAAAGTTTAAATTAAAAATTTCGCAAGTTTTTCATCATACTATTCTCCTAAGAGAAATAATCGAAATTTAAGGGAAATTTTGCAAAATAATTATTTACTGATTTTGGAAAATGAAGTTTCATGAATAATGTTAATTTTTTGTTTACAAAACGTTTCGAAAAACGAGTTCACGTATTACGTGTTGTGTGTTATTTCCCAAGTAAAGTTTCCCGCCGTTGAACATCCGGTATGTGAAACGAACGTAACAGTCGTACATGACATAATTTTCAGAATCAATTGTAATAAAGTAAATTCCAGTCTATTTGCGTAATTTATTGACTTAAAATGTGAACGGAAAATGAAGCGAATGTAAAGCATATGCTATTGGAATTTTCTAAATTGTTGAAAGATGAAATGACACAAACGTCAAATAATTTGTTACAGCATTTATATAAGAGATTTTTTCATGTTTGTGGTTGTGTTTTGTGTCCCGACGTGCAATTGTTTTGCTTAAACTGCACTTTAAGGGTCATTCGAATGCGTATATTGTTCTGCTTCTCGATATCTTTTGTTACTGTCATCTTTTAAAAAAGTTTTTTAAAAGGCTTAAAAACATTTTTTTAATGCAAATATTTTTTGTAATTCTTTTCTGATTGTGTACGTAAATAATGATAGAATATTGACTATAGAATACTTGAAAATAAATTCTCTCTTTTTTATTTTTCAGTGTAACAGAAAAAAAATGAAACGTCAATTATCAATTTTTGTTATAAAACGAGTATTTAAAAAACTACGGGTTTTCTATTTTGAAAAGATCAGAAATACCGGTTGATTGAATTCTTATTGCAAAAAGTGATAAAAATGAATATTAACATGAATCCAGAAAGTCCGCCGTATTAAATTTAAAAAAAAGTCAGATTGGTAATCAGCGACTCGAAACATTTTGAATTTTAGGCAGCCGTATTTTAGTCGCCATTTTGAATTCGAGGGCCTCAGAAACAATAACGTAGACTCAGTTCCAAGAAAATTCCAAAAATTTATTTTTTGGCGGCCATATTGTATTCGCCATTTTGAATCTTCAAAAAATGTACATTTATTAAAGTAAAAATTACCATAGACTACACGAAACTAAAAGTTTAATATTTATCTTGTAACAAAAGAAATGAAGATGAAACAATCACGAAATTCGACAACCCTTGAACGCTTTGTGACGTCGACGTTATTGTCACCCTTGGTATAAATATTTACACAACTAATTGGTGTTCTTTTGTTTGTTTCGCAACACTTTTTTTGTCTTTCACATTTAGTATGAGTATGCGACGATGTGAGGGCCAATTTCACATGGTCCCAACGAATGTCCGGGTAAGACTAAAAATTTTCGTTTGTACTTATTTCTTACTTGAATGTTTGTATCTAAGTCTTGTAGAAATTTCGTTTTACCGGCGCACTAATGTGTACTTAATAATTCTAACATATGGGTAACTATTTTTTCCTATTTTTACATGTAGAAGTTCCTACCGATGTGTTTTGCAACAACGCGTGTTAATTGTTTATTAACATGATTAAAACAAAAGAAATCTTTCTTAATCGTTTGAAAATGTTTACAGGACTAATCTGGCGTTCTCCCTTGATGATGACGTGGATGGTTCCTTCACGTTCTCAAATGCAAGGAATTGATACGTCGTAAACTCCTCTAAGATGGCTATTTTACCGTAAGACCACTTTCTATTAAGTGAAGTTGTATTTTATTGTTTATATTTGTATATAAGTACTAGGTTTTAAAGAAAGCGATTGCAGTTCATGTGCGATTGTATTATACACAGTTATTTTCAACGGCGTTCAATTCTAATGCTTGATGAAAATCGTGGACGATATGTACAGCCGACGTTGCAAATTAGTTTATAAACTATATCCATAAAAACAACTGAACAAACGAAAAAATGTCTGACCTTATTCCTTTATTATTTCACGTTTATTTTTAACATTTCTGTGATTTTATGTACGAGATTTCGTGGAATTTTAATATATTTGATTGAAAACGCCCTCAGTGTATTTACACACAACTAGAATGAGAGAGAAACAATTAGGTAAACAAAATAATATTGCTGACCGAGCAAACGAAAATCGCTTGAAAAGTATTCATAATAATTGTGTGCTCGATGTCTGAATTCACTTTCTTAACCTCCAATCTTTCTATATTCCGAATTATTTTCAAACTTTGCAGATGTATTGAAATTCATATGAATGAAAAAGAAAGGTTATGTATGCAGTAATTTTAATTTATTATTTTAATTTTAAAATAGGTCTAGTTCCATCCTATTCAGGAAGAAATAATTAAGGGAATACTAATTTACCCAATAAACGAAATCATTTGCAAAAATATGTATTACGATTTCATGTAATTCCATCTCGTTTCTTTTCTCGTAATTTTGAGATAATATTGCATGAAAATGTATGCAAAATTATGTAAAAAGTTAAAACTCTTCGAATCGAATGAAGTTAGTTTATATTTACAGCGCGCAATTTCGAATGAAAGCATTTATGAATATAAATTGAGGTTAGGTTTGCACATAAATTTTCTTTTCATATTAAAACGCATACAAACTGTATTCGTACTACAAACATTTATTAAACATGAATTCTCGATGGTTTCTGAACCGATTTCGCTGAAATTGATATAAAATATGCGTGAAATCGCCGTAAAATAGAAGATATATGAGGTCTTTACTTTCTATTTAATTTGAATATTCTACGGTAGGAACTGATCTTATCGACGTAGTCATACATAACCTCAACTTTAAAGACCATAAAATGTTTTAGAATGTGTAGGGAAAGAAAATCGTGTGGAACAGTATAGAAATAAATTCATATTCTTTGCAGTACTTTCCGTTGAGAAACTGACTTGAAGGAATTTAAAATTTGTAGGGTTTTAACTTTTTTTCGTTTACTGGGTAATATAACCTATAAAAAAGTCGATTTTCGCCATTTTTGACACCCTACCAATACCGATGGTTTTTTAATCCGCCTAGGCTTAAACTTTTCTTCTATTATTATACTTTAAATAAAATATTCGATTTTTACATTTTTTAAACGTTTTCATAGGTTTTCTGTGTTTATATTTTCCGACATTTTAGGGTGAAATATTATAAAGCGGCCGATTGTTCATATCATTTTTTTATAATAATTTGTTTATACTATTAGTTTTTTAAATAATGTAGTAATTTTTTAATTTATGGAAAAAAATGTTTTGTGTGATGCTTTTGTTTTAAATTTAAATATTTATTAAGTTATTATTTAATAGAATTGAATTGGAATGATTTTAACGTAAACTTGTTTTTAATTTTTATTTTAAAAATATGTTACATTCATTATTTCTTTTGCAATTTTCGAAACTTTCAATGTTTGCAATTCTTTACACGCTACTAGGCATGGTTAAATGCAGCCTATTTTTAATCCAACTATTTTTGTTTTCTTGTATCATAGTTTTGTATTAAAGATTAACGATCAATCCAACAAACGAAAAAGAATTAAAACTCATGAAATACGTTTTATTTCAGTTTCTTGACCATTTTCATTGAAATTCTTTCGTTCTAATCCGATATAATACGTGAACGGAACATAAACATAACCTAAAAGGATTAACTGTAATGAATTTTATAGGCACTAAGCAATAATAATACACAGTACCGATCATAAGTATGAGATCACCCTTGTGGAATTTTGGCTGATTTAAAAAATAAAAAAAGGGAATTAAAGAGGAGAGTTTCAGATTCTCAGTCGCGGTGTTTTTTAAATCGCTCCCATTTAAAAAAAAATGATTGCAGGTGAAAATTACAACGTACGATCGATAGATAATCCCTTGAGCTTCAATTTGCCTCTACGGGATTTTGTCTAACAATTTTTTACAAATACTTATTTAATTTTTAACAAAATAATGTGTTTTTTTCTCAATCTGCTCTGTCTCGGAAAATTGACGTGATACAACAAATTTTTAAGTAAGAAAAAGTTTCATTTTTAATTATCTATTTGCTGAAATTTTATCAAGTTTTTCGTAAATTTTTGTTGCCACATTTTGTCGACTGTAATATTTTTGCGTAAATATTCTCATTCTCGAATGTAGAGTTGCATTTACACTATGCTCAGTTTGCGATATAATAATTCACATACATGTATTTATAAATGAAAAATGAACTTTATTTTAACATACATCAAAAATATGAACCATTTTATTAGTATATGTAAATATACATGACACAGAATAACACCGTCAACATTTCTACGAGTATATTACCGATAAATGAACTTAATAGTAAAGACAAAGGTAATTTTAAACTTGAACATAGTTTAAATGCAACTTTACATCCGAGAATAATCGTTAGGCAAAAATTTTACAGAGTACAAAATGTGGCAAAAAAATTTACTTCGAAAAATTTCAGCCAATAGATAACCAAAACATGAAACTTTTTCTTCCTTAAAAATTTGTTATATCACGTAAATTTTCCGAGATAGAGCAGATTGAAAAAAAAGACATTATTTTGTTAAAAATTAAATAAGTATTTGTAAAGAATTGTTAGACAAAATCCCTTGAAGCTGAAGGAATTATCTATCGATCGCAAGTTGTACTTTTCTCCTTCAATCATTTTTTATAAAAAGGGAGCGGTTAAACAAAAATAATACTCAAAAATGACTTTAGTAAATCGAGCATAGTTCAAAGGCAAATGCACGTACGGAAATAAAAGTCTCCTCTTTAGCCCTTTTTCGCCCAAATGAGAGAAGCAGAAACGTCAATAGCAGCTCAGTTTCTGCAGTACACAGATTTTTTTTAATTTTTGGAAAATACATTTCCGACTATTTTGAAGTATGTCCTATCGATTCCTGTCGAGAAAATGGCCGAAAAACGACTGTTTCTGAGCAATTTTGCAAAATAAAAAGAAATTGTCATGTTTTTAGGTCATTTTTTTTATTTTTCACGATTTTCTTCATCGAAACGGATTGTAATCAATGAAATGTATATATAAAAAGTGATCTCGATTGTTGAACATAAATAATGTACTAATAGAATATTTTTTTTGAAGCAATAGCCGATTCAAAATGGCCACGGAACGAAGCAAATTTGTTCAAAATTATTAATTAACGAAGGTACAGAGTGTATGAAATTCAATGCCGTGTACCGGATGCCATATTGAATCCGCGATTTTGATCTTGTCAGGTCAGAATATGTATGATATTCGTAATTATCTAACATATATCTTCAACATTGAAACACATTTATGGAGAAACGATTCATATAAGAGGTACAATTTTTATAAGGTGGCCATTATGGATTCGCTATTTTAGACTTATCAACTCAAAATTATTATAGTTTACGTCCATAACCAGTCGATATTTATATCATCATTATATTACTAAAAAAAAAGTTTCTATGCTCTCTATTTCAAGGAAATAATAATTTTGAAAAAACGTGCTTCGTTTAGCGGCCATTTTGAATCGGTCATTGCTTCTGAAAAATATTCTGTTAGTATATTATTTATGTTCAATAATTGGGATTACTTTTTATATGTGCATTTCATTCATTAAAATCCGCTTCGGTGGAGAAAAATTAAAAAAAAAACGACCTAAAAAATATGGCATTTTTTTTATTTTGAAAAATTTTTGCAGAAATAGCCGTTTTTTGGCCGTTTGCTCGACGGAAATCGATAGAGGACACCTCAAAGTAGTCGGAAATGTATTTTCTAAAAATTATAAAAATTGTTTCTACTGTACCCTGCAAACACAAAAGTAACAGTTATGTAACAACTACGAGTATGTAACATTTATGTAACAATGTAACCATTACGTAAATATTACAAAACTGTTACTTTCCGTGTTTTCAGGGTAGAAACTGAGCTGATAACGTCCTGCTTCTCTCATTTTGGGCAAATAAGGGTTAATTTTCTTTTTTTATTTTTAAATATCATGAAATATCAACATTTTAAATGAGCCAAAATTCGAAATTTTGAAAATTTCCAAAAATTGAAATAATGAATTTCACACGTACTAAGCAATAATAATGTGAAGGTAAACAATACCTGTCATGGACCTAACATTTGTATTTCTTATTTCTTTGTAATAAAAAAATGTATATAATAAAACCCAACGAATTAAAACGAATTTTCAGATATCCAGACATTCACGTGAAAGTATTAAATCGATGAACTTTAGAGTTTTGAGTTCAAATCATTCGATAATCCAAAGTACAGTGGTCCTTCCCTTATTCTAATGTCTTCCCGTATTCTAATTTTTTCTCTTCTCCTATTCTAATATTTCCCCTCACGCGTTCTCCCCACTGACATCTGTTGACGTGTGGATTTTCTAAATACAAACAACGGCGCATGTGCAACAAAAGAAAACGAGACAGCAAATCGAAGTAGTGGGGGTGAGGGGAAAATTAGAATAAGGGAAGAATGCCCCGCCATCTTGGCTGACTGGACAAATTACAGTAGGACCTCTCGTATTCTAATCGTTCCCCCACAAGTCTTCTCCCACTATCACACGAAAAGTCAACGAAAAATATTGTCCACTAATCACAAGCTCGGAAGCAAAGTAAGTGGGGGTAACGGGAAAATTAGAATAAGAGAGGTCGGCGCCATCTTGAAAAACTTTACTAATTAGAATAAGAGAGGTCCTACTGTAGAATAAGGGAAGGACTACTGTAATCGTTTCTTTGAGGTTATGTGTCGCATTCGTAACTGAAAGAGCGGGGAAAGAAACAAATTTATTTCGTATTAAATCGTACACAGATTTTTCGTATATATTTTTGGTTGTTAATTCATTAATTTACATTTATTTTGACTTAAGGCATTAAAAAATTATATAATAAAAAAACTGCCAGTATTTTTTGGAACTTGATGGAGAAACAGGGTAATAAACACGATATTAACTAAATATTTGGTGCAAATATGAAGAAATCTCTACATAAAATGAATTTAACTAGAAATAAAAAAAATTACCAGAAATGATGAAGCTAAATACAAAAATGATCACTTTTTTCGTTTGTTTTGTATCATTAGCTGCGTAAGAAGCTATTATAAATAGTTTATCGAGACCCAATTTGTTTTCTCACTTGTTCAATATTGATCAAACATAACCTATCAAAATATAGTAGGATCTTGTTTTTTTTTTAAAGAACAATTAACGCAACAAAAAGTTATTAACGTAATGTATATTACACAAATCGTAATTCTGTTAAATTTTTAATTGTATCATAGAACATGCTTGTATAGCATGTAATATTGCACATCGATTTCTTATACAATGAAATCACATCTAAACGTCTGCTGTAAAGAAATGTTGCGATATTACATGCTAAACAGGAATATAGGTTTTAAGAATACATTGTACATGCTTTGGATAACATCAATTGTATTTTTCATATTTAAGGATCACAAAAATATATTTTCGTATAGTTAGATGACAATAATGTATAATATACCGATTAAAAGACGTTTTTTTACACTGTAAAACTGACCTTTTCACCTCCCTGTATATTTATTATTATGCCGCAAAAAAGAATCGCTTATCACAATCGGGATCGCGCAATACATCTCCTAACGCTACCGGAAGCTCAATCGCGATGACGTTTATCCGTACAATTCGAAATCCAGTCTTCGTGCAACGAAATGACATAGTGACTAGATTCGTGTCGACGACACGCGAGGGCTCGAGGAACAATGTATCAAGAGTTCAACATTGTTCGCTTCACATTTTGTCTTTGTGAACAGATTTTAACTGCGGTCAAATTTTTTTTACAAATGTCGAACCATTGCGTATAAATGCAACAAACACTAAAGTAATTTTGTAATGATAAAATTTTGTTAGTCAAGACTAAATCTAAAAAATCTGAATACTTCATTGTACGTGCCTTAAATTATATATCAGTTCTTTTACAGTCTTGACGGATGATGCCGGAGACATTTAAGTTCATCAGACTTTGTTGTCAACGATAAACATTCATTGTAAATGCATTTGTTTACTTGTTCCAAGTATTCAATGATAATGCTTATCTCTTAACATGACCTTCTGTCACGGTAATAAACATTTTCAATTCGTACTCAAAAAATTTATTGGGGTATGATATTTCAACCGTTCCGGTGTGTTATGAAACTAACGCATTATCTTAATACAAGACCTGTCTTAGAAAAGGCAATATATCTTCTAATAAAAAAATTTGACATTAAATTTTATGCGAATACTTGGAATATATTGCAGTTTCAAAGACTTACAAAATCCTTATATATTTGCCTTAGACACGAGTGTTCCCTGATGTAAATGATCTTACATAACTATCGGTACAGATTTCACATGGTTTCTGTAGCTAGACGTAGATAATACTGATTGTGTTCTCTTTTGTAGTGCCAGTAAGCGAAGCCAATTACGATTATTATCAAAACGATCAGCATCAATATGGATGTTGTTAAAATTGCTGAAAAATAAATTTCATTGTTAATAATTTTATTCATTTTAAGCATAAAGAAAAGTGCAAAAAGTACCGATAACAGCAGAGACATTGACGTTGTACTGATACTTTTCAAAGTCCATAAGACACTCTCGTTCCCAGTTTTCTGGTATAACATTTTTCGTCAATCGAACAAATTGAGACAATGGACACGCAGAAATGCATCCCGGAAGGGTAAACAGAATTGGTTCATCGGTAGAATTTTTATAAAAAATCTGAAATATTGTTAAACGTTACTTTTAAAGTTAAAAATGTTATTTCGTATAAAATTATGGTACCAACCGTCACGACATGTTGATTTTTTGAATCTTTTCGCAATTCAATGAGTACGGTAGCTGTATAAGGGGGACAATGAGGTTCAAAAAGTCCTAATGTCATTAAAAAATTAGCTACCGTCTCGTCGTGTGCACTGTACATCCATAATTTTCTGTCAGGCACTAAACTGGATTTGGACTTCTCGACCATGTGATGAACCATTTCTTTGAGTAGCGGTCCTTGAATAATGTACAATTATTATATTATTATATTTACCAAATGAGTTAAAAACTCTTAGTGTTGAGAAAAAAGTGTTAAAAAGAAAAATAAAAGATAAATAAGAAATCTCGAAATTGAATGAATTATTTCTATATATAGTTTATAACTGGTTTGATTATTATATGTATGTTTTTGATCAGTGAGTAGTTCTCACTATTATGTTTAAGTTTTGTAATTTTTAAGGACCAATCCTATGTAAGGACATTTTTTGTCCCCTATAGGTCCTATATATGGGCAATTCTACAGAACTTTTCATTTTAGTATCGCCATCGTTTTTCTCGAACTTAAACAATTTTTCATTGGATATAAGGCTACAATCAGATAAAAACGTACTCGAACAACACATTAAAATATATTTCTATGCTGAAATGTCTGCATTTCATAATAAATTTGAAAAAATTATGTGGAAAAATGAAGAAAACATCTAAAATTTAAATGAACCGAATATTTTTAGTATCAAAAAACAATACTCTATAAGATATTGCAAGTTCTAGATCCATACCACAGGTTTGCACGGTGTGCCACCATCTGGAAGTTATGTCGCCAATTTATTGTCAAACACTATTTTTATTACTTTTTTCACTTTTTTGGCCCCTAACAATCCTCTTAACGTCAAATCGCCTACAGTATTAGAAAGTATTTATAAAAACAAAGAAAATCAGCCATCAGAAAAGTGTGTGCCCCAAAAAATGTTGAAAAGGCAGCATCTGCAAAATGAAGAAAATTCGCGTAATTCGTAAAAAAAATTTTAGATTTTTAGCGGCACAGTTCCACAGTTATTTATCATGTTTTAAGACAGATTGTAAATGGTTTTTAACACGACATCTTGTCACAAAAATGATTGTTCATGTGGGTAGCAAATGTAATACTTACTACAAAACAGTCAAAAATAACTAGAGAAATGTATTGTTAAAATTAATAGTTCTAAAATTATTACAAATGACCATGTATAGTGTTTTTTTGGACGCTGACCATAAATAGCAGTTTATCATTGATGTATGATCGTTTCATTAAAGTTTTTTCCTTATTCATTTTCATTTGACACCTAGTTGTTGCGAAATTGTTGCAGAAAAAAAATACCGTAAAACTAAGTGAAAAGAAGAAGACTAGAAGAAAAAAATGTAATTGAAAAATCTACATCTGTCGCTCAAGAAATGTCAAACAAAACAAAGACTGACAAATAAATAAACAAAATAAATAACAATTTTTTTTTACTTAACCATCAAATGACCTTGATCCTGATCTTATAAAGGTTAACTGTCCTTTGAAAAAAAAATTTACGTTTAATTTCACTCGAAAGTGAAAAGTTCTGTAGAATTGCTCATATATGTATAGGGAATTTTGGCAATAAATATTATTATTATTGTTATTATTATTATTACGACGATTGTAGAAAAAAGTATAATTTGAAACAAATGAGATATTCTTACCACATTTTAATCTCTGAAGCGCTTTATTGTATGCAGAGGTTGTGAAGCTCAATTCCGCTAAAGGTTTCAACTTTTCAGGATAAACTGACTTTGTCCACTCCGGCAAAGTTTTATTGTAAAGAGACTGTACAAAAAATGTAAGTTACCGTTCACGATAATTTACGAGAATATATAAAAGAATATACGTACTTCAATGTACAAGGTATTATAAAGGTACTCCGCAGATTCTAGCGACGCTATACGTTTTCCCGAATGTTCGGTGCAATACTCGTACAACTTTTCATTGTCTTTATCTATTTTTTTCATCTCCGGAGAATTCAATACTTTTTCTAATTCGTAATTGTATTTATCACAATATTTCCTCATGTACAACAGTTCGTCAGCATTCTCAGGACTCGTATGTACTGGAATCGGCATCCATTTGCCAATGTCCCATTTTTGATCTCCGGTTGGTGGATAAAGCCCGGCTAAATTTGCTTCGGCTGACATTAATGTACGATCGATGTCTGTGCTTCTTACGTAAATGTCGTACAAAGAATAAGTTGGAGAAAGTAAATGCCCATATCGCTTTTTGAGCCATCGACCAAGAAGTAAGTGTTGATGCTTTCCGAGCTTTTATAAAATATAAAATGTAAGAATTATATGTTTATGTTTTATATTGTTTTAAACACTATGCATATTAGGGTGGCACAAAAGTAAAAAAAGGTTGAATTTTGACAAGCATACGTCACAAATAAATTCAGTATGTGAAAAAGAGTACTCTCAATTTTTTTCAGATTTTTCAGTCAATATTTAGAGGTCGCTGTCTTCGCTTAATATTTGTTTGATGAAATAAATGCCATTGAATTAATATAGTACATGCTTTGTACGATGAATGATAAATGAGTTTTTTTTTTTTAACACAGATATTCTAATGCACATTTTAAGAGGTCGTGAGCCTATTTTCTTCTAATGGAATATGAGATATGATTTTTTTAATTTATTTTTTGACAGTTTTGATTGAAAAAATCTCTGTATTTTATGTACCAAAAATCTAACAACATGCTATTACTTTTTTTCATAAAATAGACATTCTCACACATTTTAAGACGTCATAAACCTGTTTTGGACTAGTAGAATGTGGAATATGATTTTTTTAATCTCTTTTTTTTGACAATTTTGATTAAACGTGTTTAAAGTAAAAAAATGTCTCTGTTTTATGTAAAAAAAATTTACTAATACCACGTTGGGTAAGTTAACTTTTTTTTTAACTAATTTAAGTTACCCAGCAAATAGAAAGGAATTACAAAGGAATTGAGAGAAATTGAAAAGAATTAACGAGCATACGTCTCAAATCCCATGAATGACAATCTGGAATTGAAATTTTCTCAAAAGATTAGGGTCCTATTTTCTGTTCCTAGATCGAGATTGACTAATAAATAATTTTAATTCCTTTCAATTCCTTTGAATTCCTTCGGATCATAAGTCATAAATGAAAATATAATAATAATATGAATAAGTTATAATGAAAGACATAAAAGTCGTGAATGATGTTCCTGAGTGTGGTGTTGCACTTGCTCAAAGTCGTAATTTGTTAAGAAAAGATGAATAATATCAGTACCTAATACAAAGTGTTGAACACCATCGGACAGTATTTCTTTCATCCTCAAAAATGTGTGTAAGAATTACTTAATATGATCAAAAAATTAAAGTAAATAATGAATTTTGAACTTAGTATCATATTATACCAATTATTTATAATATATAGTATTTTTTGTAAATTGCATATATAAAATGAATAAAATTTATTTAAAAATTACATATATGTGTCGTTATTAATACCTTACTTCAATTGTAACATTGTAATCCCAGTAAACGAAAACGAATAGAAAGTTAAAAATACGAATTGAAATGAATTCAAGTGAATTAAACTGAATTAAAACGCATGAAAATGATGAATTGAATCCACTTTTTAATTCATTTTAATTCACTTGAATTCATTTCAATTCGTATTTTTAACTTTCTATTAGTTTTCGTTTACTGGGATTGTTATTAACAAAAACTTTCCATTACTATTAACTACATCTACTTATTTTATGAAATGACATACCCCACAATATTAAAAATATTAAATTTCCCTTTCTATTTCACGTAATAAGGTCATCAACCTCTTAAAATGTGCGCTAGAATGTCTATTTTATGGCAAAAAAATAATAGCATATTCATAGATTTTTTTACATAAAATATAGCGATTTTTTCAATCAAAACTGTAAAAAAAAATATTAAAAAAATCATCTCATATTTTATTACACCAAAATAGATTCACGACTTCTTAAAATGTGCGACTTCTAATGTAATAATAATTAGATTATATATATTGTCCTAAAGATGGCCCACAAGAATCCGAAACGTAGAAAATACATACATTTTTTTTGTTCAATAAAAGTTTTTTTTTTATATTTTTCAAAAAGATGGACACATCGACATAATATATATTTTAATCTACGAACGAAGAAACTACACATATAATTAGATTATCTAAACAATTGTTCAGAATATTACAATGTTTAAGTTTACAAACAATTTGAAAAAAATGAACATAACTGCAGAGTTAAGGAAACAAAGCAAGGTCAATGTTTTACAATCATTTTCAGAACAAAGAACTGCAGTAATCTAAATATTGCGTCAGAAGCACTCAAGCGGCTGACTGATACCTCTTCCATTCAATAAATATTTACAAACTTCCTAGATTACTCATTATTTTGAAATTAAACTTTCTTACCGTGAACATTCATTTTTAATTGATAAAACGAGTTCATCTATAAAAGTTTTTTTTTTAACTATTAATAGAAACAATTAAATAATTTATGAAAAATTTATATATTTTTCGAATAAATTAAGTAACTCTTATTTGTATTTCTTGCAACTACATTTGCGTTTTATTTTTGTAGAATTTAATTTATGACACGAACAGAATTATTTGTCATGTAAATAAATCATTAATATGTAGATTTTCTAAAACATCTATTTTATTAACAAAACATTTACTTTGTTTGACATTTTTTTTAAATAAAAGTAAATGACACGCAATGTTCATAAAGTTTTCAAATTTTTCGTTTATTTTCCTCTATACCGAATAAAGTAATTTTTCTTTTAACCATATCTTCCGATAATTTAAAGAGGTAAACAGTAATCTTACTGATGTTTTGATAAAATGTAAGTTCGTAAACACAATCAAAATTCTGCCGTACTTGGTAAGAAAAGCAGTATCTCCATTTTTGTCAAAATTGAGATAAAAATATATTTGTAATAAATTAAATACATCATAATCTGAACACAAATATTAGTAATATTTATTATTAATTATTAAAAAAAAAATAAAGTGTTTCTTACAAATGTTCATTTTAGTTAGGTATTTGTAGCATAAAATGAACATAACTGCATAGTTAAGGAAACAAAGCAAGGTCAATGTTTTACAATCATTTTCTTTTGCATGTTCATATAAATATTTGCATGTTTATCTTCATATTATATTTTGGTAATAATGTCATTTTTCTTTCTTTAAATTTATTATAATTGCATGCTAACCAATCATATTCATATACCAGTTTATTCCAAATAACTGTTAAATCGAAATTGTAGTATAATATAATTTTATTAGTCTTATAATCATGAATCTCGTTATTATTTTTTAATTTTATTTATTTTTTATTTTTTATCTTTCACCTTTTTTTCTTTTTTGTTGTTAATATTATTACTAGTTGAGATTATAGATGTTTTAACAAAGCCTAGCGTTTGGGAATCCAAGTGATTACACGCAAGGTGTTAGAAATTTTTAGAGATCTTCAAACTATAGCATTTTAACATCTAATGCAATTTTTATAAACATCCTGGTAGGTCATAAGCCCGGTTTAAAACCAATTTAATATTGTTAATTTCCAAAAAAAACCTATCGTAATAATTAAATTTTATTAGTTAGGTATACCTTTTGAAAAAGCCACATATTGGTGTTGCGGCTATATTCTCTCGATTTGTGAATTTATTATACTTAGAGAAAAAATCGTATCTCCAAATACTGCCTGTAAAAGTCGTATCTCCATTTCTGATGGACATACAACGTCTTTCGATTGTATAAAAGCAAATGTATTGAACAATACCAAAGAGAAAAAGTTTTATTAGTAAATTATTTTACATAATATATGTTTTTTTCAAACAGAGAAGAAAATTAAATTAATTCTATTAAATAATAATTCTATAATAAGGTACCTGTAATAAATTATTAACTTTACATATATTAAATAAAAATTTCTTCAATTCCGTTCTTTTGAGCCAAATAAATTTTTTGTTTAAAGATACAATTATTATTATTAATAATGTAATATACTATCTTATGTTATTGACTAAACTAATTATAAATAATATACCTAATGTATAAACAAATTAATCAAATATTTACATGCTCATTCTGTTTATTTTTTTTTTAACAGTGTTATTATTTGTAATTGCAGAAATGGGCACTAACGTCAAAAAGACGTCTGCTTGACAGCATAAATTATATTGGTGAATTGTCTATTATTATAATACTTGAATTGCTATTATTGACAATATAAGTTTAATTTCTAATTTTCTATTCCATGTAAATAATTGTATGCCTTTTACAATTTCAATACATATTACATCATATAAAACTTGGAAATGTAGTGTAATTAAGAAGGCGATAATAATTACATTTACAATAATATATATAATAGTATGCAAAGTATTTTAATAAAAATGTAACATACGACTTTCTTGAACAGTATCGATACTTTTCATGAATTCTGAGTTACGACCTTTTTCGACAGTATTATAGCTTCCTGATTATTCCGTATGTACATTTTTAACTAATATTTATCAATTAATTTGTAACAAATTTATATAAAATGATTCATTAAGTCATGAAATAAAATATGCATTTCAATAAATATAAATTTTATGGGCTCTGCCTATCACTTAAAAAAAAAAAAAATTAAAAATTTCTTCTTTCTTCCTTCTTCGTGAATTTAAAGACACTATCACTTTTTAAAATTATGACTTTATTTAAAATTGAAAACATACAAAAAAAATAAAACTTTGAACTAAAAAATATATACAAAAAATTAAAATTAACTTTAAAAGACTCAACGTTTCTGACCTCTCGGGTCCCGCTTCAGGAGTCAATAATTAAAAAGTTTAAAGTAGTCAATAATTAAAGTCTTTTAAAGTTAATTTTAATTTTAATAATTAAAAACTTTTTAATTATTGACTCCTGAAGATTATTAAAGAGAGGTCCGAAACGTTGAGTCTTTTAAAGTTAATTTTTTAAAGAGTTTAAAGTTTTATTTTTTTGTATGTTTTCAATTTTAAAAAGTGATAGTGTCTTTAAATTCACAAAGAAGGAAGAAAGAAGAAATTTTTAATTTTTTTTTTTCCAAGTGATAGGCAGAGCCCATAAAATTTATATTTATTGAAGAAATCAAGCCTAGCTTAAAACCCTATTTATATTAAAATATGCATTTATCAAAAATAATTTTTGAAACTAAGCAACTTCATATTTACTCAAAAACAATTATTCGTGAATATCTCAAAATCATTAAAATGGAGATACTGCTTTTCTTACCAAGCAAAATTGTTATCTTTTACTTTTGTTATTATATGTAATAAAAGGAATCAATTGACGTTCATTACAACGAATTCTTGTATTTTTTATATTATTAAAGGACTGTATTGTATCAAAAATCGATGATTTTCATAAAAGAATCGCAGTTTATTTAAAATGACCTTTATTATTATTTTATATTTATTTACGGGCAAGGTTGCCCTCAGAATACACAAAAAATATACAAATCTTCCTGTTTTTAAACAAAATTTATTTAATTTCCTCTTTAACTATACGCTACATCACAAAAACCAATATCTTCTTTCCACTCACTTTTAACCCGTATATAAAAATCTTATTGCTTTACAAAACCCATACATACTTCAACTTTCAATTTTTGTGTGTAAAATTAGATCATCTTTCAATAGAAAGGTGCACAATAATTATTATTAAGCAGTGATCCCTTCATCCAGTTTTTAGTTTTAATTAATCTTAAGGTTTACTATTAGCTAAGTATTATAAACAGGTCTGCTATCTTCCTACTTACTATTTGTAATTTCAAAATAGTACATAATATTATGTTATGCTAAATATGTAATCTTGCATGTAAATTTTTAATCAGCCTTAAGGGAACGCGAATATTTGTTCGCAACCAAGGTTGTAAAATAAATAAAATACAAATACAAATTATATATATATATAAATTATAAAAGAACAACAAATAAAGCAATGTCGAAGTTAAAATATGCAGTATATCACGCATTCAATATATTCAATGCATTCAACAATCAATTACAGTAGGACCTCTCTTATTCTAATTAGTAAAGTTTTTCAAGATGTCGCTGACCGCTCTTATTCTAATTTTCCCCTTACCCCCACTTACTTTGCGAGCTTGTGATCCGTGGACAATATTTTTCGTTGACTTTTCATGTGATAGTGGGGGAAGACTTGTGGGGGAACGATTAGAATAAGAGAGGCTAGACAATTAGAATAAGAGAGGTCCTACGGCAGAATTAAAAATAAAATATAAAAAATAGATGGGTGGTTGCGATAAACATAATTCGTAACATTATATGTAAATACAAATACAAATAATACGCAAAGGACACTATAAGACATAATAAAAGTATAATAAAACTATTTAGAGTACTTTTAGGTGCTTTATAATGATTACTTACATTTGTTAATTGTCCAAATGGTACAGGCCACTCGGATTCGTTGCGATACGGGTCGTTGGGATAAGGGTCGACAGGTGTTCGATCCCCGTGTCGAAATAACTATAAAGAGATAGCTTGCTCCATTACAATGATTAGATCCAGAGATGTTATTTACAGAAAAGTGAAAGGAAAACACGGTTTACTTCACACTACGAGCAACGACACCAAACTTGGTAATTGACATACTTTCACTTTTAAAAATAGTACAAATTAAACATCTTATCTTATTTGTACTATTCAAGGTATTTAAACGTTTGTTCTTATCTTTTTGCGACTTGAGAATTCGCATGCGCTAAAAAAAAAATGCTGACAGATGGAAAACTAAAAGTCGAATTTTTCAAAATTTCAAAAATGGAATGAAAAATGAACTTACGACATTGGCAAATATGACTTTTCCCAGTTTTTCGTCGTCGGTGGAGAGACTTTGGTGGAGGGTGCAGAACAGAATACAGAAAATCGCCGTGGGATTCATTGTTTATAGAATGCACCACGGCTTTCGGCTTTTTTAAAAAGATCACCTTGATCGGCCGCGAAACGATGTTAAAAACTAAAGAGGATAATCTCGGATAGCCGCATTTTCCTCCTTTGTTGTTTTCGCGGGAGGGTAAATGTTTATGAAACGCACAAGCGGCTGAATTTTGAATGGCTGACTGCGGACTTGTCAGGGACTTTCGGTGTATAGTCTGCTGATGGAGCGAACGCGAACGACGGGGAAGGACGCGTGCAGGGAAGTGGGGAAACATTTACCCCGACTCCGAGGATACCGACGATAAAATTGTTGGTAATGCAGTTTTCCACGTTATCAGGAGATCCCTAAATAGTAAAATAATTCGTAACTTTTAATCAATTGTGTTGCATTGTTAAATTAATACTTGCATTTATTTTTTATAATGTAACAATTATAAGAAAACACGAACACTTTCTTTAATCGAATTGTGAAGATCTTTTACTTCTGGAGTTATTGATCGTGGACAACGTAATGCTCCAATTGTAGGTGGATCGATCGAAATTCGAGCTTTATATTCAATCTTATATTACAGAAATATAATGCTGTGCTAGTCAGTGAATGTTTTTTGCCGATACTTCGAACCGTGAATATTTTTGAATAAATCCCCAATAAACCAGAAAGTATACGGGTGATTCTCCGGAAACAGGGCATTTTCGTGTCTTTACGTTATATCTTACAAAAACTTTGACAATAAATTATTAAATTTCGATAGAAATGTTAAATAGATATCCCTGGCCCATGTTAATTTGAAAAAATGATACTTTTGTTACAAAAAACTGGTGTAAAATGACATTTAAAGACTAAAAGTAGCATTTTTGATATGTCCAAACCTCTAAGTTCAAAACTTTAAAATATTAGCGCTATTAAGAAACCGAATTATTTTAATTTATTCAAATAATATTTCTATAGTACAGCTCAAACTGTACAATTTCTCTCTGTATAATATTTAATTAAATCAATATATAGGGGAGAACGGGGTAATTACGACAGGTCGGATAATTCCGACCCCCCGTAATATCTCGCTTACAATATGACATCCCGTAATGTTATTGAAATTTTGTGAAAACACTGATGAGTACAACTATTTTGATTGCGGTAGTTGTTTATTTACTTTGCATTGAACCATGTGGTAGTGATGTTATTGTTTCTTACTGCGCTAATTTAGAAATTGTAGTATTATAAATAAGTAAATATAGTTTGAAATCATTGTGCAAACGAATCAAACGTAGGTAAATTAGAAAGCCTTAACCTTATATTTAATGAAATCAATTTGGTTTTTAGTGAGATGAGAGTGTGTTTTTAAGTGCGTGTATTTTTTTAAATAACGAACGTGCAGGGTAATTCCGACCCCTAATGTACGGGGTAATTGCGACCGTCCTTTTTCGAGTTTATTTTCGTTTGCTTTTTATCACAACCATATTATGCAATATTATGTATACATTGTATATAATGTATCACAAATGTGTTGATTTTTTTTTCTTTCGACATTTCAACCACAACATTTGAATTTGCTTCGCTTGTTTTCTCGTGCAATATTAGAAGTGACTACTTCCGTTTTCATTTTTGACCAACAATATAGAGTAGGTATGTGATCTATGCACGTAGTGTTGTACATAAACAAGTTATTGTGACAGCAAAATATTATCTTCTTTACTTATTATTAATAAATGTAAATTAAACCTATAAATCACTACGAAATTGTGCTGAAAATAAACGCGGTCGGAATTACACCTTTAGGGGTCGGAATTACCCATACTTTGACAGAATCTGAAGAATTGCAATTTTTTACTAATGGAGGTATAATCCTATATTAGACCTATAACAAGGTATTAATAATATAGATAAATGTTTACCCATGCAATACACTTTAAAAAAGCATAACGTACAAATTCATTAAATCACATTCTCTACCTCAAAAATCAATTTTGCTTAGGTAGGTCGGAATTACCCAGTTCTCCCCTATACTTATAATTATTGAAATATTAATGTCTTAAGAAATTTCTCTGAGGTAACGACAATGCGTAAACTGGTATAAATGAACTGGAAATAATTAACTTTTTTACTAAAACTTATGAGAAAATCAAAGAAAAAACACTACACTTTACTAATCCTACATAGAAAATATTGAAAAGAGAATATATTTACCTCATGAACAAGTAAAAACTGTATAAAAATACCACGTATTTTTATTAAATTAATTGTCGTCACCCGTCCTAATTTTGGTATTTTTATACAAACAGCAATTAAAAAACGATGAAAACTTAAAGATTAAAGGAATAAACGTTACTGGCAATTTGTTTTTTAATTTATTATTGTTTAAAATATGTAAAATTGGATTTTTTTTACAAATTTTCATTGTCGTCACCTTCATTGTCGTTTACCAAACATTTGGCGTATTAGGTACGAAACAAGAACAAAGTGTAACCTGTAGCAGAAAATATTTTTCAAATCATAAATAACATTTATATTTCTCTTCCTCTTCGACATTTATTTAAATATAATTTAAAAACCACAAAATTAAACTTTATATTTGTTACAACGTTATGAATCGAGTTTATTATGAAATAATATTATTTATTAAAATTATGAATATAATATTATCATTGTAGTTACTAACCAACGACACATTAACTTTAATAAATTTATTTTGTCTAAAACTTCTTCAAAAATTCATGTGTTTTTCTTAATTTTTTAATTATTACTTAATAAATAATTTTCATTTATTCATAAAAATGCACTAAATCAGATATGAACATTATGTTTTTGACTCTTTAGAGTTATTTTTTTCAAGTTTTTAATAAGCAATTGTTGGTTTATATAGCCGTATGAAAATGCGTCATAGTAAAAGTCTTCCCCTTCCCTTTAAAATAATTTTGTAGCGTGACTACTTTAACAATAACTTAACTTGGTGCTAATAAGCAAGACTCCATTAAAAAAAACGAATTTACAGTAACTTAAAAAAAAATTTTTCATTCTTGAAAATGCCCTGTTTTTGGAGAATCACCCATACATAATCGATATTTTGCATTCTGTTTCTTTCTAGTGGCGCATTGATTACCAAAAAAAATTTGTTTCGAGACAACTTGAATCAGGAATAGTGGATCTTATAGATTTTTAGCCGCTGAAAACGAATCCGTTATTCGATTTGGCCCATCACGTCAGGATTTTAAGATATGTGATGCGAAAAATACTCAAAAATATACTTTTTGGCAATTTAAGGTTACGTATGTGAAAACTCTGACACGATGAGTTAACTTGGACAAAGAATTCGTCTTCAGCGACCAAAAATCTATAAGATCCTCCACTTCTGATTTAAGTTGTGGCAAAAAAACCGTGGTCTTGTGTTATTTTTTTCGTGAAGTATAAGATAACTCTGAAGGTCAGTCTGTAAAACAACTTTTTTGAGTTGTGGCTCGCCTTTTGGCAATGTACACGGTTGCTTGATCCGTATATGTTTTATTATTTTGTTGGCCAATAAAGACAATTTATTATTATTATTATTATTATTATAACTTGAATCAGAGATACTGGATAGATTTTTAGTCGCTGACAATAAATTAGGTATCTAATTTGATCCGTGACGTAAAATATTTCAAAAAAGAGACTTTTGGCTATTTTTCGGAACAATTTTCTCCCAAAAAAATTGACTCTAATTAGTTTTCCGCCTGAAAATGTGAATTACGAGGGCAATAACGTTGCGTGTGTCCAAATTCGTTGCAAGTCCAACATTGGATTTGATTTGAATTGTAATTTTGTTGTGAATAATTTTGAGAATAATTTTGATTTTGATAATTGTTATCGTTGTTAGATTCATTGTAATGTCTTTGATTATAAAAAGAAAGATTCTCATTTTTTATCGTATCAAATATGGATTCTAAATTTATGGCTCTAGTGACAGCAATCTGTAAAGATGTCAGACTTTCAATTCGTAACGTGATCGCGAATCCCCGAAATAAATTGACGACAACAATAGCGTACTAAATGTTCTAAATTATCCGAATAAATTTGAAATGATTCTAATGAATCTTGTTGTCGTGAATGAAATTTATGAAAATGAACTTCCTAAAAGTTCTGTTCCCCGAATCGTGTATATCTAATAATCTAAACGGAAAAACTTTTGGGAGCGCTGCCCACCCAAACCGGGCGGGCAGCCCTCCCGCACCACTTTTAACTTTTCAAAATTTTTTTTAATAGATATCGATTTATACTATCATTAAGAAAGTTTATAAGCTATTTTTAGACTATCAAATTACTTATATGGTTTATAAAGATCGTTAAAAGCGTAAAAACCGGCACTTTTTCCATTTTAACGCTTCAGTATCAAAAACAGAGCAAAAAAGAGTAAAATTGCACTAAAGCTTTTCTGTAGAGCGTGAAATTTTCTACAAAAAAGTCAAAGGCAGCGATAGTGTAACATTAATAGTTTGGCCACAAAGAAAGCACGAATTTAAACAGAATATTCCGAATATTTTACATTGATTATCGATCAAACTGCAAGTTAACGTTCAAGTGTTATTTGTGGCTAAACTATTAACATTAGACTAGGGCCGTCAGTAACGTTTTTGTAGGAAATTTCACGCTTTACAGAAAAGCTTGCAATTTTACTCTATTTTGCTCTGTTTTTGATACGGAAGCGTTAAAATGGAAAAAGTGCCGGTTTTTACGCGTTTAACGATCTTTATAAACCATAGAAGTAATTTGATGATCTAAAAATAGTGCATAAACTTTCTTAATGATATTATGAATCCATATCTATTCAGAAAAAAATTTATTTTTGGTACCAGAGCCGTAAAATTCGATTTTACGGCCTGTTTTTAGTCCGTAAAATCAAATTTTACGGATTTGTCCGTAAAAAAAAAATTTTACGGACTTATATCCGTAAAATAAACATTTTCTAATAATATCGAATTTCTAAATTGAAAAATTTTCTCCTTAAGAGGATTTAGAGTCTACCGTTTCTCTTTTCTGTTCTTTAAAAGCCAGAACTATTTTGATATCGGGGGGGCTTCGCCCCCCGAACCCCCCCGTTTCCCGCCCCACCCCGCCGCTCGCTCAAACTCACATCGAAGAACATTTTACTACGACTTACTTAGAATGTATGTGTGTGTGTGTGTGCGTGTGCGTGTGCGGTTCTTGCTTTATTATGAACTTATCTTCGAACATACCTTCCACTTGCGTCCTGAATAATGTAGCTCATTGTACATCCAAATAGTCCCCTTCCCCTTTTCCAAATAGGTTACGAATTTTACGGCTATGGTACCAAAAAATAATGTTCGTCACACGGCCGTAAGATTTTACGGCCTCATGCGATCCAGCGATACTTGGACCGGCTTCGCCGGTCCTCGTACGCTGCTATCGCATTCGGGCCGTAAAATCGGGTTTTACGGCCTAGTGACGAAAAATACTATTTTACGCTCTTATATTTTTAATCATTTGAAAAGTTAAAAGTGCCGCGGAAGCGCACCCGCCTGGTTTGGGTGAGCAGCGCTCCCAAAAGTTTTTCCGTGTAGTTATTAATTCGAAATTCTGCATTTGAGGAGGGGGAATTTTTTCAATAATTGATCTGGCGGGGCCGCGAAGAAAGGAGAGCAAATAAGTTGCTTTATTTTTATCAGACCATCTGTTATGAGAAGCAATGACATTAAATTGTTTGAGATAAATATCCCAAGAAATATCTCCAGAAAAATAATCGGGTTTTATTATATTAGGTGGAGGAAGAAAATCATGTGAAAGAGAAACAGGGGCCGAAATATTAGCTAAATGATTTTGAGTAGGATTGTAATGTGTAGGATACATAGTTTTAATTACTGAACGAAGTTCTGTTCGAAGATTTTCCATCAGACGCTCTTCTAATTGTCTCAATCCTTCGGGAAACAATGTCGGGAGATTTGGAACTGCTGCTGTAGAAAGGATGTATAGGTTGAAGGTTATGGACAGGGACTGATGACAACTGCGACGTATTTTCGGTTAAGGGCCCTCGAGCGCGGGGGCGGACGAGAGAAAAAACGAGGAAACCTTTGCTCCAAGTTCTAGCTTTTCAGATTGAAGTTGCAGGTAATTTTTTTTTTACGGAAATATTCTTTATTATTACGGCAACCGGATGAGTGATTTTAAAGAGATTTTGATGCTAGGAAGTGCTGAAAAATAAATATTGTAAATTTGAATTGTACGTCAGGTTACGGAACCTGTCTTTTCACATTTGTTTTTCGGTTCAGTCCTTCGCGTTTCCTTGCAGCGTGCGTGTCATCTGTGAATATTCCTGCAGTATTTTGGAAAAATATGGATGATCTTTTTTAGGTACAGGTTCTAGGCATAATGAGGTGAGATGGCGATACCATAAGGTAAGAATTACGATAAAAAATTCCATGAGTAGTTTGAAATTCGATGCGATAAAATGACGCTTCGAGGTTAAAAATTAATTTCGGGTAACTCGGTTTTCCGCGCTTCCTATCTAATTAAACAAAGCGTGCAGTAAATTACAATAGAATAAATTTGTTTCTTTTACATTTTTTTTATTTCCTCGAGTTGAATGCATTTTATTCGGTTAGGAATGACGCCTGAAAAGATTGCATCATATCTGCTTTAGAGAAATTTTTGTTGAGTAAATATGTCTTTGAAATAAATATGTGGATGAAATTTGTTTCCAACTTCAAATTCTCTATACAAACTTCAAAAACACCGGGACATATGTGAAGCTGCTTTTAAATTTCTTATCGTAATTCGTGGAAAATTTGAGAAAATGTAAAAACACCAAATACATCCTATTATAATTTACTTCACGCTTTGATTAATTAGATAAGAAGCGCGGAAAAGCAAGTTATCCAAAAATAATTTGTAACCTCAAACAAAGCGTGATTTTATCACATCGAATTTCAAAATTTCTTATTGTAATTCTTACCTTATGGTATCACCATCTCGCCTCATCATGCCTAGAACCTGTACCTAAAAAAGATCATTCATATTTTTCCAAAATACTGCAGGAATATTCGCAGATGACACGCACGCTGCAAGGAAACGCGAAGGACTGAACCGAAAAACAAATGTGAAATGACAGGTTCCGTAACCTGACGTACAATTCAAATTTTCAATATTTATTTTTCAGCACTTCCTAGCATCAAAATCTCTTTAAAATCACTCATCCGGTTGCCGTAATAATAAAGAATATTTCCGTAAAAAAAAATTACCTGCAACTTCAATCTGAAAAGCTAGAACTTGGAGCAAAGGTTTCCTCGTTTTTTTCTCTCGTCCGCGCTCGAGGGCCCTTAAATTCACCATCCTGGTGGGAAGTGAGGAGGGAATCACAGATGGTGCAGGAGTTGCCAAGGAAGTATCCGGACGACGAGCTCCATCCGCGACACCAATCACAACTTCGCGGAATCCAAGTAAAAAACGAAATACCGCGGGAATCGGACAATTACACACCGTACGTGCAAAAGATCGCGACACTTCTGACACCAATTGAAGTATTTCATAAAACTAATACGATTTTTAATCGCGTGTTTACTCTTTAAATGGTTATGCACAGACTAATTTGACAGCTTCAAAACCCGACAATTGTCATACGCACGTGCAGACAAGAGAATGAAGGAACATGAACATATGAATATAAATACTAATTTTAGTATAAATAAAAATACAAGTTCCTTACAATATCTTGAAATCCTGACGTGATGGGCCAATTTGGGTAACAAATTCGTTGTCAGCGTCCAAAAATCTATAGGATCCACTACTTCTGATTTAAGTTATTTCGCCAAAAAAAATGTTGTGGTCCCGTGAAATGTATAAGATCCAGTATCTTTGATTCAAGTTATCTCCCCTAAAAAATTGTTCTATACTTCACGAAAAAAATAACAGAAGACGTTTTTTTTTAACACAACTTGAATCAGAAGTGGAGGATCTTATAGTATTTTAGATTTTTGGTCGCTGAAAACGAATTCTTTGTCCAAGTTAACTCATCGTGTCGGAGTTTTCATAAATCTTAACCTTAAATTTCCAAAAAGTATATTTTTGAGAATTTTTCGGATCACATATCTTAAAATCTTGACGTGATGGGCCAAATCGAATAACGGATTCGTTTTCAAAAAATTGATTTGTTGCGGCTTAGAATACACTGTAAAAAAGTTGATGTAATTTTACAGTGAAAAGGTGGAAATAAAAATACCAGTGAAAACCGTTGTAAATTTATAGTGATATTGTAAAATTCCTTCATTACCGATGTAATTTTACATGTGCACTGTAAAACTGAAAATATCAGGCACTGTAATATTACAATTGGACTGTAAAATTCCTCGAGTTTTGTCGGAATTTTACATTTCCATTATAAAATTACATTGGCTCAGTGAAATGACCCAAGTTTTGGTGTAATTTTTAGATATGATCGGAATGATATACCAATATATCAACTAAATATAAAATTAGATATGTTTTTAAGTAAACTTATATTCATAATGTAAACCTACTGTATACCTAATTATTCTGTGCGGTCGTATACAATGTCAACAGCGCCACAGTGGTCGACGAGAACGGCGAGAACCACTTTACAGTGCGCGTGTAATTTTACATTTTCCGTGCTTTTTTACATGGAAAACAATTGAAAATTACAAAGACGATGTAAACCTATATTTTTTTTTTAAATTGCATAATCGATGTAAAATTACGATTCCTACTGGTATTTTTATTTTCCCACCTTTTACGCTGTAAATTTACGTTTCCATTGTAAATTTTACACGCTTACGGTAAATTTCCTTCTGTTTTCGTTGGATATTTACCGAATATATGCAATTTTACAACGAGAGTAATAGAAAATTTGAACAAAATTGTAAAATCTCAGAAATATAATTTTACATTTCTTTTTTACAGTGTAGCTTTAAATTTTGTCAATTTAATCGAAGAATCGATTATATCGTTTTCCGTGTGTCATAATTCTCAAGAAAATGTTCTGTTTTAGAGTTTCGAGTTCAAATCATTCGGTAATCCAAAGTAAATCGTTTCTTTGAGGTTATGTGCGTTTATGTATCGCGTATAATATCGTATACACTCGCATTCGTAACTGAAAGACCGGGAAAGAAACAGCCTTATTTCGTACTAAATCGTACACAGATTTTTCATATACTTTTTGATTTGTTGGGTCAAGAAATGTTTATTAACCGGTTACATTAATTAATTTGTTTTGGTCCTCGTTTGTTATCGGATTTGGTACCCATTGTGGACCTAAACCTTAACCCATTAACGGCCGAAGCACAACTTTTTTTGCTTCAATTTCAATCGAGTATTTCGTATCAAACACAAAATTCAAAAAAATTGAAAGGTACATGTCCAACTATTTTCAAGGTCGCTCTTCAAGATTCCGAGGTCAAAATTGAGTTTCAGCCATCGGGTCATCCAATATGGCGCAGAATTTTCAAACAATTTAAAAAAAATTGGTAAATATTTATACTTATCAATTTTTTTCGAGCCTTAAGAATATTACGTTTCTATTGAAACTATGTACAAAGTTGCATAAAATGTCAACAGTCGGAGCGTCAAATCGGGCACTCTTAAATCAGGCAGCTGAGCTCGACAATGTAAACACGGAGAGCTCACAAATAAACCGTGATAATTCTAAACAGTGCATGATTTGCTTAGAAATAATGCACGGTGAAATCGAAGAGGTTTGCAATACATGCGGTAATGTTGCGCATGCGAAATGTGTCACCAAGGATCAACGAAACGAAGCCCGAAATGTTCATTGTTGCGATTCTATGGATACTGAGGAATCAAATACAAATATTAAAAAACGACATAGAGGAAGGCCACCGTCTAGTGTATCTATGCGTTCTAAGCAAGATAATAAAGAGGAAGGTGACATTTCTCTCCTTTTTATATCAAGACAAATTCTCGGGCTGCATTGGAAGCTTGCAAGATTAGAAACAGTGAATAATTGCACTCGCTCAACATAAAACGAATTATCCAATTTTAAGGCATCTACCAAAATCGCTCATGCAACTTTCCTTAAAAAAACATAATACGATCTCCATTACATGCCACGAACCTTCAACGTGACTTGGAGAATATTCTAATATGGTGTAATACCAACCGCTTATATTTGAATTATAAAAAATGCAATGTTATGCACCTCTCCAAGACACGTTCTACCATGGATTACAAATATATGCTAGATAATCACGCTGTCGAATGCAGTCAATCAATTAAGGATCTGGGGGTAACTATCGATTGCCATGGATCATTTTCTAAGCACCTGCAATAGGCCAAGAATAGAGCATTTAAACAACTCGGATTTCTTATACGATCTACAAAAAGTTTCTCTGATACATCCGCAATTATTAACCTTTACAAAACTTTGGTCCTTCCATATTTGACATACGCTTCCACTATTTGGTCACCTTATACAAGCTCCGGCATCCGTAAATTAGAATCTGTTCAAATAAAATTTTTAAGGTACCTGTCTTCTAAAATTACAAATCCAATGCATAGGTTCTTACATGATTTTGCTAATATTTCCTCTCAATTTAATATCCCAACAGTTTATTCACTTCATAAATTCTGTATCTCATGGTATTTTTCGAACCCTACTGGAGGTCAATTGCAGGTCTAATTTTTCTTTTTATTCAGCAGTTAACCGATTGAGAATGACTTGGAACAGTCTTCCATTTTTCCCAGATAGTTTCGAATCATTTCCAAAGTTTTTGTCCGAGTGTAAAAGAGTAATCCTGTTTTTTTTATGTCCCGTAAGTTACTCAGTATATCGATTTCCGTTGTATTATATTGTTTAATTTTTTTTTTTTTTTAAATATATTGTTTTTGTATGCGGTTTCTTAATCTTATTTACTGCGGCACATTTTTATTTCTTTATGTTTATCTTTCTCTTTATTTGTAATATGTATCTTTATTGTATACTTTTATATTATATTTTATATTTTGCACATTTTGATTGTATTTGAGGGCGTATTCGCCCCATAATAATAAATAATAAATAAATAAATAAATAAATATGTATACTACGTTAAACGCGGTCGCTAATGACTGAATGGTTGATGCGACCTAAAATAAAGAGAAAACAAATAATACAAGAAATGTAAGAAACAATGAAATTAAATTAAATAAAAAGTTAAAAGTTGAAAAAAAAGTCTGTTTTTTTTTATAAACGTGGGAAGAATTCTATTACATAGTAAAGAATTCAGAAGCATTGAAATTCTCTGTATTCTATTCTTTCTAATACTTTTACGAGGATTAAGAAGCAGCATTCAGAAGTATTGAAATTTGCAATACTTCTGAATACTTTTTCGTTGCTGTGGAAAAGCTATACAAAAGTTGGGAAATTTACAATGTGAAAATTCTCGAAGTAATTTTACAGTGAAATGGTGAACATTATAATACCAGTGAAAATCATGGAAAATTTACGGCGTTGACGTGATTTTACATGTGCACTGTAAATTAGAAGTCACTCGATGATTAGTTAGAGGGACACGACTCGCGAGAGAGAGGAGCAGGTATACATAAATCCCTAGTACAATTTACAGTGCGTTTGTAACTTTGCATTCTGCACGCTTTTTTACGTGAAAAACTATGGGAAATTACAAAAAGACGATATAAAATTACATTTTTTAAAATTACGCAATCAATGTAAAATTACCATGATCATTACTGGTATTTTTATTTCCACCTTTGACGTTGTAAATTTATATTTCCATGGTAAATTCGATATGTTTATGGTAAATTTCCTTGTATTCTCGGATGATTTTTATAAGAAAATTGTAATTTTACTACGAAAATAATAGGAAATTTCAACAAAACTGTAAAAATTCGGATATGTAATTTTACTGTCTGGATAGGATATTTCACAGTGTGTAAGGAATGAGAAAATTACCGAATACTTACGGAAATTGCCGACGATAAAAGTGGGATACATAGGGATTATAGACTAAAATTACATAGGGAATTTTTACAGTGCAGTATAAGTTCGAATAAGAATCTCTGATAATCAATACGCCACTAGAAAGAAACAGAATGCAAAATATCGATTCCGAATACGTTTTGGTTTACTGGGAAGATTAGTCGTTACATAAGGTTATGGATTACCATTAGCTACTAGAAGGTCGAAGTGTCCAGGAGGACTATGATAGTGGTAAACATAAAAATCCAAAAAAGAAATGAAAAATAATAATAATAAAAACTAAAACAAAAAAAAAGAAGAAAAAAAGGAGCCACATAACTTTCTATCCATGTTGTTAGCCCCGGGTAATGCTAAAGGAAAGTAGGAAAATCCAAATAAATAAAATTAATTTTTCACTTTTTGACACTTTGGATTTTTTAAATGTAGAACCTGATTAGTAATCGCTGTGTTGAAATAGTCGATAAAGTTATATCGTATGCGTATGAGAACGCTGTGTTTGCGCTTCCTTATCAAAGCATTATATTACGCTTTCGCGTACATGTTTATACGTGTAAAACCAGTCGACTATTCGTATTTATAACAAAATAATAATGCAAAATACATGCCAACAGATTAGTTTTTTAAGGATAAACTTTCCCACACTTTGATACACAGATATTTATAAAAGAAAGATTACTTTTATTCCTCCGAAATTAAAATACACCACTAAATAAATTATAAATAAGGGTAGTCATTTACGCTAAAAACACACGTTCAAAATGCCTGAATAGATTTTTCAAAATTCGGATTCTGTTGGGGTAATTTTACTTTTTATACACGGCCTCCTACAGAATGCCAAAGAAGTGAATTAAGAATTGACGGGGAGTTATTGCGGAAATAAATAAAAATTATTTCTTTCCAATAGTTCTAGTTCAATTCCTAATTAATTCCTTTTGCATTTCTTTGGCATTCGTTAGGAAATTTGTGGACTTTTAAAATTGGTAAAAAAAAAAACGGTAAAATTCCGACGTTTTTTTTAATTTGGGTCAGTTTTCGTCTAAATATTTTGTAATTATAAATTTTTACGATTTCAATTTTAATAAATTATTTAAAAATTGTAGTTAAACAAAAAATTAAAAGTATCCTACTATTTTCGAGATCGTTCTCGAAAGATTCCGAAGTCAAAATTCGGTTCCAACCAACAGGAATTCTAATATGATGTCAAATTTGAAGAAAATTATATTTGTTTATTTTTTTATTTTATTTTCAGTAGAGTCACGGTGGGGGAGGGGAAGGAGAGGAACCGAGTGGGTAAATTTAATCCATTTCTCAGCAGAAAAATGATGAGAAAACCTTTCAATTTAAAACTTATTTATTAAACTTACCTGCATAGTCATTTTTCCGGTCCCAAAAAAGTGGCATTTGGATTATTTGACCAGGGGATTTTCCTCTCTTTTCTCTTCTTGAAATTTTAAAACTAACCATCCGGTAGTTTTCTACACAAAGCGTTTAGTATTTCATTTTCTGTGCAGTAAATTAATTAGTAGGTACGACTGTTCTTTCATTCGACTGAGGACATAAGTGGTCAAACCTTAAATATTTGGATTAGAAAACATTCATGTAAGATGGTAGATGAAATATAAATATAGTCTAAATAGTTGAAAACATTCCACATACAAAAATATATCTGAGTAACCACAGCTAAGGAATGACTGCTGAGGACTTATATGAAATATGTTTAGCTGCATTTATTAGCTTCTTCTTCACCTGCATTTAAGATCAAACTATTTGTCGCTATTGTTAACTTTTTAGGTATGGCAAAAAACTAGTTGCAGCTAACTCGAATTAGTAATTGTAGCTACAAAATTTCCTTGCGTACCAGAGAACGGTTTTCTTTGAAAATAATTCCTATTTTGTTGTCTACCAGATTGGTTGTCCTCTAATTTGAGAATAAGAAAATGTAGGGGAGAAATTCTGAATTAATTACAGTATGTGGATTTTTTAATTAGAATTTAGTTTGTTGCTGTGTAACGTTGGAGTGATTATAAAATGTGTATGTGTCCTGAAGTATAATTTTGAAATACGCAGTATAGAGTACCGGTATATTTGCCGGCTCGTCTCATCGCCTTCCCCTACCGTCTCCTTATATTTCACAAAAGAAGGGGAGTGCCGCTTCTTCACTCCTCAGTCGCGTTACGTTCGTGACATCACAGCAGGACCTTCCTGAGGTCTCAGCGTGCAAGCTGGGGAAAAAAGAGAGCGGCGACAGACAAATATAACGAGACGGAACTGAGCAAATGTGCTGGGACGTAAATATAGCGAGACGCAAATATACCCAGACTCTACTGTATTGGATTTTTGGTATACAACGAATTTAACTACATAAATATTTGTGTCGCGGTTATTTCAAGTAACAGAACCCCAGCAAAACTTGTGAATAAGATAATTATTTGTGCTTTTTGAGGAGTAGTTCAGAAAACGTTAGACGTTCAAAAGAAAAGAGATTTTTATGGTCTCCAAAACACACTTTAAAAATGTTGTTATATTTTCTACTCTTGTTTCGTTTAATTTTGGACAATAAATGCGTTTCTGGAATAAATTAGTTTTTATAAATTAAAAAACGTTCTACACTAAAAAAGTAAGAATTATACACAGAAAAAATGGTTAAGGGAAAAGAGAGAAGAGGATCTAAGATATAATAGTAAAATTAGTAGGTTAGTCTGTAAAGCAGCTTGCGCTGAGCCTCGCCTTTTGTACATTCTTACGTCGTACAATAAAGACATTATTATTATTATTATTATTATTATTATTATTATTAACAACCTGAAATGTTTACGTTGCAACTATATTAATTTTACAATTCAGAATATTGTAATTTATATCATGAAATAACTGTATTTATTATAAAAAGAGGTTCTTTTCGTTTAAGCAATTTTATTACATTTAATTTACTACTCAGAAATATTTAAAGTGATTATTGAATTGTAAAAGTTTGGTAAATTTGAAGGTTATAAGCTGATTCATATATTTAAGTATTTAGAAACTGTTAACGGAACAAAGTGATGGTCTTGTTTACTACACAAATAGTTAGTTGAAACGGATGACAGAGCGACTTGTACTAAAAGGCTGTTATGGGCGCGATTTATAATAAATGGCACAATTTTTAGATTTCAATATTTTCAATGTGTACTTCTTATAAATGAAGATTTTTAACTAGAAGATGTTGGAAAAACGTTTCTAAAGTCGCGGATCAAATCTTTTGAGAGCTTTTCATATCCCGAAATGGCGGATCCATTATAGTGGACGAAAATTTGAAATGTTTATGATAATGTATATTTGATGTCCAGAAAATGAAGAATGATTCAAGTATCAGAAATAGGATTAAAAAATGTAACAAAATTTGTGAGTGATTTTGAAAAAAATAATTCGGATAAATGTCCGCCATATTGAATCCGGCATTTTGAATTTTGAAAATTTGTCAATAGATTTGAAATCAATGATCTCAAACACCTTTTTCGAACATCTAACTCAAATTTCCATTTAGAAGAATTATATATTGAAATAATAACATTTTTTTGAAATTGAGCCATTTTGAAGTAGCCATTTTGTAAAAATGGCTGTATATAATAAAAAATGAATTGTAGATTCGGGCAAAAGCAGTTTATGCTGTTTTGAACGTTAATGGGTTAACCTGATCTTTTTATTTCACTCTCTGCGTGCTGAAAATATCGTTTTGCGCCCGCAAATGGGAGAGCGACGTGGAATTTTGCGCTCTACGTTGACAAAAATGTTATTTTCAATGTAGCAAAATGTCATAAACGAATATTATAAAACGAAGATACAATAAATAATGGAGTATTTTTTATTTGTGAGCTAGTGGTTTTTATTAGATATTCTCTGAAGATGCAACAATACAAAGTTAAGTATTTGTACAATCACTCTTAACTACTGAATGAACGGCACATAACATCTCGAATATAAACCAATCATACTGCGATCGACGTCTTCATTTAAACCTCTCGTATATCGAATTAAATTCGAGATCGAGCGTATAAGAATGGAACATTTATTATATGGGAATAGTAATTTATTATGTACACATATTTGTATATATTTTCCGCACTGCGAAAATATTGTTTTTGTTCTTTTTTTCTGTTATGTTGATTTAGAGGAGATTGGGAATGGGAATTCGTAGTTTTATCGCTCCGGCAGTGGAAAGGAAACAACTTTTTACACGAGGTTATGCGGATGTAGACAGCGTTATATTACATTATTCAAGAGTGCAGTAGATTGCACTAAAGTATGTAGTCCACATGTCGATGTTACAAGATCGTCAATAATTATTTTACTTAAATTGAACAGTCAACAATAAAAAAATAAATTTTAAAACTTGGTGTCTTGATTGACGATATCGATTATTAATAAAATAAATATAATAAACTGTTTTTTTTTTTTTAGTAAAAACACAATCGTTAAATTATGGGAGTATTTATCACTTTCTATGAAAATATTTTTGGTACATTCTGTTAATTTGATGTAAAATTAATTTTGTTGCGATTAATTTGTATTTTTTACTATACAAATCCGATTGATTATGTGCTCGGTACATAAGTATTCTTATTTTTATTTTAGGAAATATTAAATCAATTTTAGAAATTAGTTACAAAAAATATTAATAATAGATTATACTACAAAAGTTTTTCTATTTTGTTATTAACCAAGAATATTAGAGAATTCGAATTATTTAATTGCTTTTCTATGCAACGGGGAGTTGATGAGTTTTTAAATGAAAAATATTTTTCTATTGTCTATTATTTAAAAATAAAATTGTCATTATATTCGTATATCACGCCTATAATAAATGCTTCTATTTTTACATATTTTCTTGCAATTGATTATTTTTGTAGTCAACAAAAAATATTCACTTATAAATTTTATGGTTGTTTATATTTTTTTACATGTTAAAGTACTTTGAATAAGCAAGAAATTGTCGTATTATGTGGACTAAAAACTGAAAAATAAACACAAAATTAATATCCGAGACGCTTCATGATACTCATAGAAGGGGGAGCTAGTTTGTTTTGATCAGCTGACCTGGTACGACTGTCACCTCATATTAACATTAAATATTTTTTGGTTTCTTTCAACCACTCTAGGTTGTAACAGCGGAAATTCCTCTTCTTTTGGTTGTCGATTTTGAAAAATAGATTTTCTTACGAAACGCATATATTCCCAATTGACGCTAGCATGTTAAAACCTCTATGAAAACTCCGTGGAGACTAAAATCTATAATCTAAATTACAAAGCGCATAAAACACCTACGAAGTATTCACTTTTTTTAGGAATTTCGAGTTCTAATTGTGAGTTGCATCACGATACATTGTAGTAAATATAGTCGATATTTTGTCACATTATCCTTTGTTCGATACGCAATTTCCTTCGAGCCGGAGAAATATGTGCGTTGCCCATTGTTTTCAAAAATACGTCCCAGATAAAAGTTTCTCGAGGAGAATTCTCTAGGTAAGTCGTAAAGATTTACAACCATTCCGTCTGCAACATGGGTCTTCAATATTACAAATGTAGGTTTGGCGCATCTAGTCACTTTGACCCAGTTACACAGTGACTACTATGTTTAAAAGCTACAAAGTTACGACGAGGCGAAATCAGTATCTGGTGAATTTTAAGCATTGTATAAAAATGATATAATATTTATCGCCATGACGTTATATAAAACGTGAGCTTTACACAGCGACCGAGCTGTTCAAATCTCCCTGCAAGTCTATCAAAATCAGTAATTGATGCAAGAAACGTGCAGGTAAGACAAAATTCGAAAGTGAATTTAATCGTTGTAAATAATCGGTTGATGAATTGCATCTGACGTTTAGTAACCGATACAAAATTATTGCCAATCGTCGCTATCCACTATTGTCAGAGAATTATACGACAGGCTAGGATAACGGTTAAATTTTTGCGAAAAAATTGTCAGCATGCGAAAACGTGGCAGTAATAGAGTTAGACACGATCATAAAGGTACTTCTAGTCTCGATATACTTACATTACGAATCTGTCGGATGGGCTGAGAAAAGTTATCGCGCCATTGTTCTTATTCAGTTGACAGTTTTAACGAACTACGTACAATTTGTCTCAAGAATATTCGCTTTTCGTTCTATGGGATTTATTGCAAAACACGACTTTGCACATGATTACATCGAGCTGAGCAGGAGTTGCTCGGAACAAGATTTCAAAATATACAATATTGAGTACGACGACACGCAAAATGGATCTTTGTTTCATTTTTAATTTTCAATCAATCGACGCTTTCGTCTGGTCACATCAATCTTTAGTTACCAGACGAGATCTCAATGAGATGTCACTGGTATCGTTCAATCCACCCTATTGTAAAATCCTACCGAAATCTCGTCTGAAAACATTCGAAAGAGGATAATTAAGCTATTTCTAAAAATTTGCGACATAAGAAGAGTGAATGAAACCTACGCTGATTACATTTCTAGCAATTCGGTAAAATTAATGAATAACACAATCGTACACATACGCATTGTTGCGCGAGGTTCAGTCTTGTCGTTGAAATTACCTCGAAAGTTGACACACGTTTAATTTTGATCGTATTCAATTCGCAAGAACATAAAAGATGCTAATGAGTTTGGTGATTGTTACGTCGCTACCAGGCCGAACATGAGCTGGCGCTCCCCGTGGGAGAAGTGAACCTTTTTTTAACACGTTACAGGTACATACACCACATTAAGGGGCATTTGCTCATTGTTAGTAACGTTAGCGAAGGTTCGTCATTGTCCATTGATGGCACAGGAAGTCGTCGGCTACAAAGGATCGGAGGATAATCGATAAGAGATTCGGATCGAACATCTTAGCGTGCCGTTGTTGAATGTTGATCAATCAGTACTCGTCAAATTTATGACAATTTTGGGCGACCAGCGTCATTTATTGCGTCCTGTGGGTATCTTAAAAAAAAAAAAAAAAAAAAAAATGAATTAGCTTGCACGTGGCAGAAAAATGATTTCCCACTGATGGGCAATCACGGTGTTCGTCCTTTTTGTATGTTCCTATACAATAATTATGTATTTATACTATATGTATATATTTTGCGAAAAAAACTCCAACCCACCGTTATTCGCGCTCTTCCCCTTACATTTCTTAGAGTGGAAATTCCCTCTAGAAAGAATGATTTATCAATCCCGGAAATATTACTCCGCGAGGCTCATCGGTACGTCTGCAGACACGATTCGAATCAATCGCCGGCATGTAGGAGGTGAGGACACATAAAGACGATTTGGCTTTTATATAAATGTACACATGTTTTGTAGATTTTCAGACACAAACTCAGTCGTTATTTACAAATGGGCGGAACATAAATCCTTCTTTCTTTTTCATTTATTAAAAGGGACATCGAAAGAAAAAGTGTCTGCAGAACCGAAATCGAAAACGGTTGGAAATTTGTTAATGACTCTACTCTGAACGGTGAGAACGCGTAGAGTGGAATGTTAAAATTCACGCGAAATCGCCTGGAAAATTTCCCTTACGAAATGGTGCAGGAGTTTCGTTTCGATTCGTGCTGTTCACGTATTTGCTGCAAGTGCTGCAATTGTGCTAGTGACGGTACATGTGCGCTGCTTGCCCTGGGATGCATGTGATGCGGAGGTGGTAAAGACTGTCGTCGTTTGCGCATTGCTGGACTCAAGTTGTACTTGACTTTTGCTTGGGTCAACAACTCTTGAAAAACTTGGGAGATGTTTTTGCTGTCCTTTGCAGAGATTTCGACGAAGCCGTTTCCCCATTCAGTCGTCACTCGGTGCCGTGTACTGTCGGAGTCCACCTGAAACTGAAATCGTTTATTCGTTATTGATAATGTTCAAGTTCATGTGATGGTAAATTATACAACAAATATGAATTGTTTTGAGTTTGTGTTGATCATAACAGATTCGTTTAACCCTTTGAAGCATCCATTTTCTGTGCACGGGAAACAGATGGTTATTTTGAGGTTTTTGGGTCGCTTATTACGAATTTTAACTGAAATTTTCAAAATTAAAAGTGGCGAATCCATGATGGCCGATTAAAATGTGAAAAGTTACTTGATCAAGCTGAAAATGAGTACTGGAAGGTTTTGAACACCGCACATTACGCATCTTGTCCTAGATATTCAGAATCCAAAATAGCATAAATGTGGAAAGTTACTTGAGCAATCTGAAACTGGGTACTTGGGGTTATTAGAGATCACAAATTACGAATCGAATTGAAGGTTTTTAAAATTCAAAATGACGCGACCAAAATGAAAAATGACAAACAAACAATAAGAAACATAAAAAATTGATTATAAAATCACAAACAAAAATAAAAATGCCTAAAAGTAGGGAAAAAAAACTAATACAAAAAAAATTAAAAACTCACTATATCTTCACAACAATTAGATATTAGATCGGTTATTTTAAACGAGTGAAGAAAATGTCTGGATCAAGAAAATGTTTGCATTTTAATCGGTCATCTTGGAACTACCGTTTCAAATTTCAAAAATCGGAAATAAGATTTGTAATCAGCAAAACTAAAACCCCCCAAGTAATAGATTTCGTTTGCATCACACAATTTTTTTCATTTTAATCCGCCATCTTGGAATCTCGGAAACTTAAAACGATGAGGTTGGATTACGTAATCTGCCACACCGAAAACCTCATTAAAAAAAATTTCAAACAATTATCTGTAAAAACAGCGTCAATAATTTGTTAATTTGCATTCATAAAATGTTAATACATATTTATAACTATCTTTTGACGTTTATTGAAATGGATTCAACTTATTAGTACTTGATCTTGATTATTAGTACTTAATCATGAAATTTGAGTTGGTAACGGATTAACGAAATATACTATGAAATGATGACTGTTGTATTTATTGTTTTGAATGTCATCATCAGGTAGGTTTCTAGGTTAGGTTTGTCCTATACCCAAAATTGGTTTTGAGAGCTTAGAGGAAAGTCAAACTGAAAATATTTCATTTTAATTGTAAGACATTCTTCTTTCGAATTTTATTAGTCATTAATTTCGTATAAAATTAGCGTGATACACTGAGAGAAATGATTTACTAATAGTTAATGTAAGCGAATTTCAAGGCTTTTACATTATCGTAACTTTGATATGAAAATACCAACACTTTCCTGCAATGTTATTTTATATTAACTCGTATATTTTAACATTCAATGAGCATTTATGAAGTTTTAATAAATCTTGCAATAAATTATATCGTTTGAACTGCGTATGTCAACAATGCGTCGAAAAATTCGTAGAAAATTGAATGACTGGGCGTGTGTACTTATTTTTGTTTATCTCTGTTTCTGCGAAACTGTAACCGCGTAAATACTACATATCCGTAGTCCTAATATTAATATTTAAAGTTCTTATATTAACTATTAACAATTACCGAATCTCAGATCAAAATCTAAATTCTGTTGGCTTTACTATGAAGCTATTACATTAACTGTAAACAACCATTTCTCTCAGTATATGTTTGACAATTAAAAGCACAACAAAAAATTTGGCGCTGGATTTGAAATGAAATATATAGACGATAAATTTATGCCAAGTTTACTGATCGTTACGAGTATATATAATTTAAATAATGGATTTAACACTTTTGTTATGCTTTTTAGATTTAATTTAATTTTAAAATGATGAATTTTTATTATGAATTCCTCTGTGAATCAACTCGAAATTATGAACTATCATACATTAAACAAACGTATTTCATTTTTATTTTTTTTTAGGGCAAGGGAATGTACCGGATGTGGGCATAGTTTCGTTTTTGGTCCAGTATATTTATGTAATGATATAGAGGTCTTAACTAACTGCTAAAGACGAAACTAAGTTGATTCATTTATCTAAAAATATTTTATCAGCGACTTCGTAAAATTACCATTTTTATCAAAAAGAATACTCACCCTACAAAAATATCAAAATATTTTAGTACATCGACTAAAAGAACTCTCAGTTAGCAATTTTAAGGGAAATTCAATAATTTGTTAAAAATTAGTCCATCATATTGGATCTGTCATTTTGAATTCTGAACTATTAACTTCAGAAACGTCATCTGCTACCCTAAACACTTCACGCAGCAATTTTTATAAAAATTTGATAACTTTTTATAAATTAATCTAACATAAATTTTAATTTCAGAAGCGATATTCTCATATTTTTGTCCGTCATTTTGGATCCGCTATAGCAACTAATTTTTAAATCGAACCAAAGGAAAAATGGTAAATATGTAGAAGAACTGCCTCACCCCAAAAATGAAATGTGCCAGATGTTTTCGATGTATTTTGGGCTGCTGATATCGAATATCGCAATAAAATTTGGCTCTCGGAGGTATTGAATCCGCTATCTCAAAAAAAAACGATAAAAAACATGGTTTTTTGGAGTTTTTTGAATTTATTTTGAAAAGTACGAGTCCGACAAAAAAATGTGTCAAACAAAAAATGTATAGCACGCAATTCTCTACAAAAAATGTTTAATACATTTTCTGCCTAATATGAAAAGTAAGCTCGTAAATGAGCGACGAAAGTGAACATAATGGATTTTTTCAATGTAAGTGCGTAATTTTCTCAATGCAATTTTTATCATTCGGTTAAAACTAATATCTCTGGGGAGGGGGGGGGGGACTGCAGCCCCCCCCCCTCAGTAGGCAGTATTCTTCAGTCATATATTATGACCAAAAACTATGAATCGGTGTTTAGCGGGACTTTGCGAAACATATAGTAGAGGTAGCTCTTCTGCAACTTTACCGGAAAAATGTTTCGCATTTGGAAACTATTTTTCTGGCGAAAACACGTTGAGGAGGGTTCAAAATGTGTATATAAAGGAGCATCTACGAATTCAGTTCAAAGTATTTTTTTATCTGCTTTCGACACAGAAAACATTCCGGTTTTCAGTTTTTCTCGTCATTTTTGTGAAACCTGTCACGACTTCCTATCAGCTGTGATTATGTTCATTCCATATGTGAACAGAGCTTCCTAACAATTATTAAATTTCATGAGATTTATGAGAGCGATAGTATTGAGTGTGACGTTTAAAGCTTGATAAATAAAGTAAACAAAACTCATATTTAAAGAAGACAGACATACAAACAATAAGTATAGTAAAATAAAAGAAGAATATATCGATTATATAAAAATGATTGCAGTAATACAATGGACCATCAAATCAACACGGGGGAAAAGAAGAATAATCCTAAGAAAAAGGATAATAACGAATGTGGTAATGGGATATGGAATGCGATAGCGTATGACCCACGGAATAAGAGAATTGTCACAAGGATTGGTAGGAGGAGGTCGTAAACGCGCTTTATTACATCATGACCCTCGTTCAAAGAAGGAATAAAGAGGGATACTTTTCTTGAAATAGACGCAGATACTAAAGCGTCGACGTGTAAGAGTCGGATTATGGAATAATGAGACGAAGACCTGTGCGAATATTTACGATCTACCAGAAGCAAAGGCGGGGAAACGGAAAACTTTACGAGTCGGGCTCGAAGGAAGAAAAAATATTGCGAGGTTGAGGATTTATATAAAGTCTCATTTCAAGAACGCAGGTCGAAGTTGCGTAAAGTACTTTAAGGATTTGCTAAGTTTGATATTTGAATTCTTTAACACTACAGAATATATTCTCTCAATTTGAAACAGTGAAAATTCACTGATTCTCAGAGAGTAGTCAGGGGGGGCTACAGTAAGATGCCATTGAGAAAAAGTGACATTTCACTTGAATCAGTGACTTGTTCTTTTTCCTTCAATGGCAATCCCACGCTGAAATCCTTCTGCACTCACACTGTATATGAATATAAAAAGTTTCGATAGCCCACTTATTCCATCACTGGAATAATATTACAGTCTCGCGTATTACACTGAAATATAACCAGAATATTACAACAATCATAAAGGCTAGTGAAATATTGTTAACATCTATAAAAACTTTTTCGGCAGATTATATCTTTTGAGGCTATTACGTTAATTCTTTTAGAAAAATGAAAATTTGTATTTGTATGCAGGTCTCTGTGTAATATGACGGTAATATTTGAGTAATATTATTAATTTTTCATTTTGTGCGAACAATATTAATAACTCTAAGGTACATTGCTCGGCAATATACGGAAAAAAGATTAATGCACCACGCAAACCAGGTTTGTGTGCAACCAAAACCTCGAAGTTTATGCCCAACGCAATCTGGATTGTTCACAAAGTTAGTTTGTGTTGTGCCCAAAATTATTCTTAGATACACACTGTTTGGGTTGACAGTCTGAGCGGGGCACAAAACTAGGTTATGTCCGGCATGATTCTGGATTGTGTGGAGCCCAACATATTTTTTCAGTGCACTGGATCAGTACATTAACAATATTATTTAGACAATTAACTATTTCACGAAATTCTCGGAATTTTGAACAATACGTTTACAATATTATTGCTGGCTTTATGGCAGACTACTCTTGCGAAAACACTTCAGTGTAATATTATTAGGAGGTGTAAGCTTCTGCAAACGGTAATGTGAGTAATATCAACAATATACCGTATATCATGAGACATTTCGATAATTTACCCTTGAATGTCCTATATTGTCACTCGGAGACAATAGTTAATTTTTCAGACCGATCTTGATTGGTTTTCACGAAACCCTCTACATTCAGGAATTAGTTAGAAACGCAATACGCTTTTCGACCTGTGCACAGTAGCGTGGAAGTTGGTACGAAAGGCAACAATGAATAATTCAGTTTAATCATCCGATCGGTACAACACGACGAGTCGTAAGCAATCGTAAGCCGTATCCGAAATAGCCGATGATACCGATTGCGGGAAACGCGTTAGAACCTTCCAACGTGTGCATAATTTCCGTTTGAGGTTGAAGCGTGAAGCAAACGTGCATTATACATGCGGCTTTCCAGTGACGCGATCAATTCACTCAAGCCAAACCACTCGGCGAACAATATAGGTTTAGGGACTTCCCTATGTACGGTTCAGTTCCACCGTTTCCTGTTCTCAGATTTGGTATTGATATAAACGAAGAGGAACGGCATTGTGATAGACAGGTCGACTGATAAACTTACCGTGTCGTTCAAACCTAGATCCGTCTTGTTACCAACTACGACCATGGGCATGACACCCCGGGCGAGACTGATTTGATTTCGGATGTCCTCGACTTCTACGAATGTCCTAGGATCGTTGACGTCGTAAAGAAGGACGAACGCGTCAGCTTTGTTAATGGCCAGATCTCGCATCACCGGAAATTCGTGTGTTCCGGAAGTGTCCAGGATGTCCAATTTAAGTTGAAGCCCTTTCACGTTGAATTCGCCATGATGCATTTCCTCGACGGTGCTTTTGTACCTTTCGGGAAAGTTGTTGTAGAGGAACTGGTTTATCAAGCTGGTTTTCCCAACTTTCGATGCTCCTAAGACCACGATTTTGTGCTGGACGGTACTATCGGCCGGCTTTCCCGAATTTTCGGTGTCTACTATGCGATCATTTCTGTAACAAGAGAACAATCGTCAGGGAATTTATAATTTTTGTTGTTAAGATTTTTGTGAGTCATAACATTTATTAAATTATAAAGTTGAGTAGAAATGGTGGAATATATCAATGATTGCTCATTATTCTTGAACATTTGTTTATGAAATTTGGCACTATATTTTAGCATTCAAGTTTTAGGAGAATGACATTGAAATAATCAATTCTTATTAGTGAAAGATCGTCCTTTCCAATGGTGTGTGAGAAATTTTTGCAAATTTTCAAATAAAAAAGTTAAACACCCGTTTAGAAAAAAATCTTGTTTTCCATGATTTTTATTTCAATTTATTAAATTTTTCTGTAGATGATGGCATTAGAATATCCTATAAAAGCTGGTACAGGATCTCCAAAAAAAGTTATCATCATTCCGCCCAATAAAATACCGAAAAAAGTGGATTTTTATTTGTAATATCACAGCCATGTGTGCTAAATCCAAAATATTTAATAAAATTATATAAAACCTAATATCCGAATGTTTTTGTGGTCGCTGATCGTCAGATTTTAAGAATTAAAAACGGCATTGTCAATATGGTGGATGGAATTTAAAAAATTAATTTCATTCACACGAAATTAGTTACTCGGCAGATTTTTTATCTCTTTTCATGAATTTGGTATCAAAATACAACACAATGTAGCTTCACAATTAGAATAATTACAACTATCAGTTCGTTGTCGTCAGTATATATCTGAATGTGAATGAAGCGACTCCTTTTTTTATTGTTTTCAAATTCACTGAATTGCCTACAAATGAAAAGCTCTAATCATATAATAACAAAAATATACAAACAATAATTACTTATTGTCTTTTTATGTATTATTTGGTATTTATATATTGTATGCCCACTAAAGACTATTATTATTACTATTATTGTATATGGTGTATTCAAAAAAACGCTGGCATTAAGGATCCTCGAATGTCCCAGGGTAAAAAAGCAAGTTTTGCATGGTAATCATTTATTTTTCAGACACTTTTTTCAAAATTTCTTTGCTGAAATTCCTCATCCCAACAATAACCGGGTAAAGTAATATTAGACATTTATTGCTTATAATAAGGAAAAATCAAGTCTGAAAGTTTCACGTCAAATTTTTAGGTTCAGTTTTTCCTTGTCAAGTGGGATTCCACGTCAGACATGAAACTTGAAGTTTGATTTTTCCTATTTATAAGTACCAAAGCGTATCTATATTAGTTCATATCGATAGATTATAAGCTGCAATGTCAAAATAAGTGCTTTTAAGATATTTATCAAGTGTTATCACAATTTTATATTATTATATTGTATGATCCCCATTTTATTTAACGAAAGCACTTAGGTAAAAATTATATAAATGAATAATTAAGGTACAAAAACAGAATCTATAATTTTCGAGAATTTGATTTTCATTTATATTATTCTTTTTATATGTCAAAACTCTCAAATAAGACCTCTTTTCTGAGATCTCATGTTTGAGAGGTTTTGTAGTACTCTTTCTGATAGGTATTTAAGACATCTTATAATTTTTAAGACTTTTTAAAGAGCTCTTCAAGATGTCTTGTGGCTGATTTTTGGCTATATTTTAACAAAATATCAGTACCGCTAAGAAAAGAAATGTATGCAGAATGAGTTTATTAGTATGTAATGTCTCGCTTTAAAAATGTTATAAAAAATGTGCTTGTAATGTACAATTTTAAGTGGCAGTTTATAATTTCTTCCTTTATTTTAACTCATGAAATCTGTTTGCACACGGTCTGATGTGACAGTGCATAATAAAAGTCATCAACATCAAAATCTGTCTCGATTCAACACGTAACAATTTGTCATAAATATAATCAACTTTTTACGGTATTCATGAAAATACTCCATACAAATACTAAAAAGTGGAAATTCACTTATGAAAATTTCCAAGGTATCCGTGTATGATTTATAACTTGTTATAAGTGAATTCTCACTTATTCATGAGAAGGATGCACACGTGTTCAGGTGTTTCCTGTTTTCGACACGGAACTTTCAAAACTGGTAAATTAAGTTAGGATATGATATACTGTTACATCTCATCTTAAATTCGATTGTTTTATCACGCAGAAAGCTGGAAAAATCTTTGTTTAAATTATAATATTTAGTCAAGTGAGTATGATAAATAGTCTATTTGCTATTCCTGTACTGAAAGTAATTTATTCGCATTATATAGAAATTGAGGGCAGTTTTCTTAAATCAAGTAGCATTGTCTAGAAGAAGAAGCTTACAAAAATTGTAGTATCATTTCTAGAGCATCTTGTAGTTGAGATTATTAAAATATAATTACTGGAAATTAATTTAATTCTATCGGCTGCAATTAAAAAAAAAATGAAATTGCACAAATTGATTTCAGTCAATGAATCAATGTGAATTAATAAATAATAATGGAAGTATGCTGGATTAAATTGAATTAAAGTCAAAAACTTGTCTACTACTTCTTAATTGCATTTAACCTTTGTCTTCTACATTTGGACTCATATTTTAAAATTATTACATAAAGTGTTGATTTTTCAATGGTTTAATTTTATTGTTATTAAACAATCATTTCATGAATATTATAAATAAATCAATACCATTGTAATTTTAATAACAATTTTTTTCTTCAACTTTTTCAATTTTTTGACGTTTTCTGCACATTTTAATTTTTAAACTCGTTTTTGGTAAAAAAACTCGTAAAAGATTAATTAAATATAAAAATTTATCAAACAATTGAAATAATTTATAAATTATAATTAATCCATTTAAATTTACTTCACTTAATTAAATATGAATATTTATCAATCTACGTAAACATTGGTAAAATAACACCAATTTAATTCAATTATTTTTCATATGCTAATAGTGTTGTCAACGGAAATCAATAAATTTTAATTCGCTACAGTTTTTATTTTTATTTCAGTTACTTGTATTCATTTCAGTTTTTAATTGGTTGTAATAGAAATCACTGTAATCTTTGATAACTGGGATATTTACTTCTCGCCTGTTTCGAAAAATTTGTTCTGGATTATTTTTTCAGGACATATTTTCATTATTTAAAAAGACCGACTACGGTTTAGTAAATATTGCTTTCATGGACAATAAATAACACAGACCAACAAAATAAGGCCGATCTACATACCAAGAAAAAGTCTACTTTTTAAAGGTTTCTAATGGGTTGTGTTCAAATCTGGTAGCAGAATTGTTCTATCACGTCCAAATTTTGAGATATACTAACCTAAAAATGGAAAGTTCTCCTAACCTAAAAATGTAAAAATACCGTTTCTGCTAATTTTCAATAAGTTTTTGTGAACAAAATGTGTTTTCGCAATTTGGCAAAACTCAGATCAAAGTCAGCTTTAAAATGTTCCTTTAATGATTCCGATTATGATTAAGTGTTTTGCAGTTTAATATATCGAAATCTTGACGTGCCAGAGCAATTCTGTTGCCAGGTCTGCAAAACTTTATTAAATATAAAATTTTATATTCAGGATTCTGATGAATGCACTTTAATCTGATTTTTGGGAAATAGAGGACCGTACAACCGGGAAACTTTACAATATCTTTATTTACAATGTTTTATACCTATTCCATAGATAACATCTCTCTTTCACGACAGTTCCCATTTCTCGTCAAATTTCCGGGATAGTATCCACTAAAAGTGCGAACAAAAATGTTGTTCCGCGACAAAAACTTACTGAAAATGGGCAAAAACGTTTTTTTTTCACTTTTAGGTTAGGACATCACAAAAACTGGACGTAATAGAACAACTTTGGACGAGAAGGTTGGTCTCATTTTCGTATTTATTTTCATACAATTACACATTCACCAAATGGATAAAAACATAAGAAAGTTTGTTCTCCCGTGAAAAGAACTTCTATAACTCGATAAAAAAAAACGTATCGGAATTACTACAATAGTATTTTAAAGTTGATGTATAGCACTTTAATGTGATTTTTGTCAAATGGCGAACGAAAATTTTATTCCGCCACAAAAACTGACTGAAATAGATAAAAAACCGGTATTTTTTGCACCTTTTACGTTCGGATATCTCAAAATCTTGACGTTATACAATTTTTTTTTGTCTCAGCGAAACAAAAACCTTCGGAAAAGTACAGTTCGATATCTGGGTATAAGTTTGTTGGCCTGTGTAATCGTTTCTTGTTCGTTATCGGTATAACAAAATGTCTTTTTAGGGTATTTATTTCATCATATACTCATCATAGTACCGATTTAATTTTATTAGTTTCATAAATTGTTTGTCGCAATTCGGTATACCTACTCCCATACCCCTTCGGATATTAAAATTGTATATTGATAGGTGATAAATGAGTGATAGTAGATGATAAGAGTTATTTCAGGTCGTACATTGTCATTCTATGAGGTTGCATTTAAATATGTTTTTTGGCTGTATTTCGTACCGATATTGGCCACACCTCCATTCGACTTCATCTAAAATGAATTCGTCATTTCCACTTCTGTGTGTACATTATAATGAAATATCACTAACGGAGAAACTATAACCTTAAAAAATTGATTATATCTAGCTATCTAACATATAAATGCAAATCCAGTTTTTGACATAAGTTTACGAATTTTTCATCATCTTTAAAACGTGTTTGAAAATTGGCAATGCAGTATTGTAGTTTGCACATAAGTTATTGCTGTAATGGCAGTGTTACATTTGACACGCTGATAGCAAAAACGGGCTAAACATACGCCGCGAGAAAAAATGGGTTATTATTCTGTTCGCGAGCAAAAACGAAACAAATTACAGGCTGTGGGCAAAAGTGAGTTACACTATTGTGAGAGCAAAAATGACTTAAAATATTCTTCAGGACAAAAACGAATTAGAGATTTAAGTCATTCTTGCCCGCTCGGAAATTATAAGTCACTTTTACCCGCAAAGAAATTTTAACTTATTTTTGCTCGTGTTATAATTTTATATAGAAACTTGTTCGCTTTGATATCGCAATTTTTAAACTTTTGGGATTCTTTTAAAAATATACAAATGATTTAAAATTTTAATCATTATTTGCGTTAATTCCCTGATTACACTATTATACTTCTTATGTTAATTCTGTAATAAAAGTATTCTATTTGGTATGCTTCTACACTGAGGAAAGGATTGTTTACTAAAAAGAAGGCTTTTTAATAGTTAAGAAATCATATATTTAAATACGGCAAATCCAATAATTTTTTAAGTATAAAATAATTATTCATTTCATATAAAGCTGACATTTCTTTAGTGCAAACAATGCATTTTATATCTTAAGAAATATCTATTAAATGCAACCAAACATTTCTTAATAGTTAAGAAACCGCTTGTTTACTACGAGTTTGTATCTATAAAGTAATGATTTCTTAATAGCTACAAAATGTAAGGTTGGAGTCGATAGGCATCGTAACATAACCTCAAATGACACCCCGGCTGCTTTGTTTGGTTTGTTAAGAACGATTGAGCGCCATTGAAATTCGGTGGTTATTGTTATTGTGAAAAGAAATAAATTAAAGATATTGTTTATAATATTAAATATGCTTATTTTATAAACAAATACATCGTATAAGAGACATGTTCCATGTCTTATTTGTGAATTTGCGCAGCTGTCGAGTTCAAAGTATACGTTTCTTAACTGTTAAGAAATGGTCAATTCTGATATAAGAAATAAAATGCTAATATTATATGAATCGCATTTAACATTACAATGCCATCTTTACATTAAAAGAACGATTTCAACTTTGCAATTGAATGATATTTTTTTACAACAAACGATCCTTTCTCTCAGTGTACATTGCTTAATTCTCGGAATTTTTGAAAGAGACGTGTACAACTGATATTCATTGTCATTGACTTATTGTTTTCACCAATTTTTTATTGCAGAGGCACAATCAAGTATTCAGAGGATATTATTTGCAGAATATACGCTCCCTTATCACTGTTCGACGCTGATTTTGCCTTTGACAAGCAGAGTATCATATTCGAACTGTTTTTTGGTGCTGAAAACGATGACACTAGCAGAATTTTCCTATTCCGTCGCATTTTTGAGAAAAGTGAGGTTAAATGTATCGAAATTAGCGTTTTTGGCCATGTTTGGATTAATTTTAGGGCACAAGAGATTTTTCACAAGCGAAGTATCATATCCGACGTGTTTTTTGTTATGATGCTAGCAGAATTTTCTGTTACGTCACATTTTATTAGACGCTACGAGCAAAAATGTGTAAAAATATTATGAAGATAAAAATTACATTTATAAAATATTCTTTTGGGCAAAACCGAATTAAAAATGTATATTATTTTTGCTGGCGCTGAAATTATAATTCGTTTTTGCTCGCGCTATTATTTTATATTATTGAACTTGAACGGTCGCGCTTAATAATCGTTTTGATATATCACCTTATATTGTCAATTGTCATCAACTTTTCAATTACGTTGAGTTAAGGCCATCCTTATAATATGGCCTTTCTCATTGCTAAGCTTCGCAAGCTAGTCTCAAAAGATTCAAACTTTCTAAGTTTACGAGTTTAAGTTAATCGGTAATAATTGAATAAATCACAACACCTGTTTAATTATATAGATATATTTTATAAAGTACATAAATGCGTTCTTAAACAAAAAATGATGAAGTACAAAAATAATATGCTACATTATTCGTTATCGCTATCTCCACTGGCAAAATCATAGTAAGAAATAAATCAAACTTTATTATTTTCAGAATTGAGTTGTTTTTCGATTTCAATTATAACAATGTCATATTTTAACAACATTCCTAAATAAATAGAATCGTGTTTACACGTGATTATACTCGTAAGTCCCGTTTCCGATAAACAAAATAATAAGAGTCACTTTGTATAGATATTATTCGAATTAATACAAAAACGGGTTAACTTTTGGAAATTGGCAACATTGAGTTAATTTCAGCTAACGGGTAAAAATGGTTTACTTTTTATGATGCGAGCAAAGGTGGGTTAAATATTCCATAAGAGCAAAAGGGAATTATAATTTTAATCCATTTTTGCCCTGAATATTATATAAGTCATTTTTGCTCGCGGAGATTATTTAATTCATTTTTCCGCGTTAAAAAAGTTAATTCACTTTTGCCCGCGTTATATTTTTGACCCATTTTTATTCTCAGCGTGTCATTTGTTTTATATGTTTTATGTTGCATCTGTAGCAGTATACTTATAGCACCAATTTTATTTAAAAATTTGAAGTATCATCAGATACACATAAGTATAATGTTTAATACCTAACCATTCCAGTGCTTTTATATAAATATAAAATTTTACATTTAATCATGAAGTCAGTTTAACCTTTAGAGAATTTAGAGTGTACACAATCTTGAAGTGAATGTAAATAAATATTTAATGGATGTTTTTGTTATGCATACTTTTAATTTTTCTAGCAAATTTTTTCTGATAACAGAAACTCGTCTGTTTAATAAGAAATAATTCAAATTCTACTAGATAATTCACAATTTTTTTGTGTGATTGATTATTTTAAGATTTTTTGAAAAAAAATAAGGACCAAAGTGGAAAGATTCGATGCGCCGGGGTTCGAAACCGGGACCTTTCGATTGCCGGTCAAATGCTCTTTGCCATCATAAAAAATTGTGACTTTTGCTAGTAAAATTCGCATTATTTCGAAAATTTTAGAAAAATGACAAGTATGCATCACAAAAACATCGTGATTTGTTCGTCAAAGACATCTAGCAAATATTTGGTTATTATTTAAATACCAGCATAAAAATACATTTCTTTGATTTGAGTCTAAATAAATTTATATTGATAATAAACATAACTGGTATAAATATGATACTGAAGATACTTTCATGAACAAATTATATGGCGTTTTTACAACATTCTGTCAATTTTTTAATGATTTTTCTTTAAAGATTCCATTTAATTTGTTCGTTAAAACCATTGGTATATGTATAGTAGATTTTTACAAAATGGTTTTGGATTGGTGTAGATGTATTTTTTAATAGACACTCCTGAAGAGGACCCTCAAAGATAGGTCGAAACGTTGGGCCTACATTATTGGTTAACACCAAGAATAAAAACGAACTGAATTAGCTATTTTGTTTCTATTTTATTTTTTATTTATACGTATTCAGTTAATTTTATCTGAACGTTATTTAAACTTGATATCAAATACTCATGTAAGTGTATAATTCATTTTAAATCATAAAAATTCTGTAAAATATTTTACATTTTTGTGGGTAACTTTAAGTGTTTCGTGAAAAATACCAACAATTTCTCTACTGACTAGAGAATACCTTAATGCATCAAAGTCCAAAGGAATTTTTTTTTGCTTCAATTTCAATTAAGTATACCGTTTCAACATCGATATTTTATTATTTTTTATCAACTAAAAATTTTACATTTCCCATACCTTGAAGTGGCCCAGTTCTCTTCTTAAGGCCGTTTATTATAACCTCTCAAAAAATAAAGTATTTCTTAGATCTTTTAAGAACTATTACATGCATATTAGAATGTTTATTATAATATCAATATGAGTTTGATAAACACCTAACTAGTTAAGGATAAATAATTTGATTATACTATATTCTTGAACTATTTTCTAAATTTATATTTTTTGATATTTTTGCTTCTATACAGGGACGAATCTATGATTACGTGGAAAAGCGCGAAGCTTGATTCGAATCGGATAAACAGAAACCATTCTTGACTCAAAGGTATAAGAGGAGTTGTTTTAGTAGCGGGATACTTTCAAAGAAGATTGTATTCCGCAGACCACTTGGATACTTGCGACTGACATTCTTTTTGCGTCATAATCGTAAAAGACGATGCTTGAGTGAAATGAAACATAAACAGATGTGCAAAATGTGTTGCTTCTGAGATTAAGGAATAGTACATTCATAGTCGTTCTAAACGATTTTAGACTTTCATGATATAGAAAATTAATGCAATTAATTATCACATTTAATTAAATTGGAAGTATATTTATTCCGAATAATGGAAAACCTTAGTTTAGTATTTTAGACAATTGGTCATACCTTAATTCGAAATATTAAAAAGTGACCTCAAAAACATAGAGGTTATTGTCGATCAAGTCTTGAATTTTGCTAGTTGTTTATCGTCAAAAATTTTGCAACAATAACAAGCGCTTTGGTCGATATCTAGATGTAAACTTATATCTCAGAAAATGTATTTGAAAAAATTATGTTTTTTTATATATGTATGTGTGGAGGTTTAATTATATTTTTTTTGTCTCGAGATGATTTTACTTGTGTAGAATGGTAGCCCTTGTGGAAAAATATTGCTGGAAAAATAATAAAATTTGATGAAACGATCAATTAAGCTAAATTTTGCTGAAATTCAATCTGAATTAATATCGAAATTGGGACTCCATTTCAGCATGTAAGTTTAGATATTTTCAGACAAATTCAGAATATGTTTTAGTAAAATGTTACTGTAAATTGTTGAAATTACATTGACATGTTAAAAACATACTGAAAAGTTAATGAAAGAACCTTCATTTTACTGAAATAGATAGATGCCACAATACAAATTTAGAGCCTATTTTTTTGTAACTTTCAGGTATTTTCAGAAAATTTTAACAAATCGTTTTTCGCACAAATACTGAAAGTTACTGAATTTTTCTAAATGTCTCTAAAAATATTCTATAACAATTAGTAATTTGTTATTACATTTTTTCAGATAATTTCATGTATTTTTAGCATTATTCAGAAACTTTATATAATGCTCTTAGAAAATGAGTAATAATTACAAATTTATCCCACATATGTTTCCAAAAAAACTGTTAATAATACAGATTTCATAGTCGAAATTGGAATTTGTATAAAATAATACTCGGATATTTATACCGAGTAAAATAATACGGCAATATGCACCTTGCTGAAATGAACTCGAAATTTTACTAAATAACAATGTGAAGTATTTCTCTAGAAAATATTAAGATTGCATTATATTTCCTGAATGCCATTAAATTAATATAAAAAGTTGTGTTGTATAAGGTTTTTAAAGTCTCAGTCAATTTTAACCAAATATATAAACTTTATTGAAAGACATTCATAATTCTTTGTATTAAAATTGTATGAAGAATTCGGATCAATTTCTTAATAATTGTTCCAGATAAAATGTCATTAGAATTTACAGAAATATTAGTCAAATTTAAGAAATGTACAAAATTCTATTAAAATCTACTAAGTTCAAGGATGTTTTAAAATACCAATTTCGATATTAATTTAGCGGAATTCAGACAAATTCAGTACAATTCCAGAATTTTTAAATGAAATAGCTCAGAATAATACTTAGTAAAATTTAGATAAATATTAAGTTCATTTCAGCAATATCACTACATTTTATCGAATGACATTATCCTGAAAAGAATAGTTCCAATGTCGATTTTCAGTACATTTTCAGTACTTTTCAGCAATATTATTCTACAAGGGAGAAGACGTGTTAAATGATTACATAATTTTGTTTTTCAATAAAGGATGCCCACGAGCATATATGATTTCGGCCCTCATGATGAAACCTGCGAAACTGATAAAGGAGGATGCCCACGAGTATAGGTGATTTCTGCCTCCAAGATGGAACCTCCGAAACTAACAAATTCGGTTAGAGTATGATGAAAACTAACAATTAATGGCAAATTCGATTGTTTTATGATAGGAGAAATGCGGACAGCATGTGCGGAATGTTACTACTTAGATTTCAGAATTTTTCTATGTATAATCCGGGACTTTGACAATGATTTCTTAAACTTTCCCAGATGCTAAAACAATCGTATTTTCTATTAGGTGTTACTTCTCAGAATACTACCCGAATTTGTCAATTTCAGAGGTTCCACCTCTGGGACGGAAATCACTATACTCGTGGGCATCCTCCTTTGTTAGAGTATAATGAGAGCTAACACCTAATATCAAATTCGAGTGTTATATCATCTGAAAAAGTTTAAAATTTCGTTGTTGAAGTAGCGGATTTTCCATAGAATAAGTATTCTAATTGTAAGTATTAATAGTCCCAAGTGTTTTGTTGGCAGTATAACCAGACTGTTACTACTTATATTACTGCATTTTTCTACGTATTCTCGACTTCAACAACAATTTTTTAAACTTTCTCACATTATAAAATACTCGAATTTGGTATTGTTATTATACTCTAACCGAATTTATTACTTTCGGAGGTTCCATCTCCGGAGCGGAAAACATCTCTTTGCTCGTAGGCATTCTCCGTTCTATATATTTGGACGATAAGCGTCGTTTAGTCGATTTGTTGCTTTCACGGTTCCTGACCGGACTGCCCTTATAGATCTTTCAAAATTTCGAAAACGGGATCGTGAAGGGGATATGGGAAAAAATAACAATGAAAATGAATTCAACTTGACTTTAAAATGCGATTTGGACATTATAATATTCGACAGTATGATAAAACTGCGATTTTCGACAATTTTGAATCACACAATTGAAAAAATTAGTCTCGAACTTGGTCGAATATATGAGTAATTCCAGAGATTTTTAGACATAGCGGGTACTGGCGATTTAAGACTTATCATCACCCTTTCAAGTATTAATTCATGAAGAGTTTTGGACAAAATACAGTTAGATGTAAAATTTATTCAATTTTCTATATATTGCTAGTTATAAACAATCACTATTTACGCATAATGTGCCATACTTTTACTATTATCGAAGGGTACTCGTATAGAAATCTTTACATCTTAGGGCTACATAAAAATTAAGACTGTTTCTATCTTTCTCAAAGACACGTGGAAGCATACTTAACAAGTACTCTTTTAAAAAATCTTAAGTTGATGAGTGTGCCTCAAGTTATTATCCCAAATACTACACGTACCGACTTTTTCCAAAATCTGTTTTTTGTTTAATATTTGGTTATTTTATGAAAATAAGTTTCGAGAAAAGTATTTTTATTATTATGCAAAAAGTTCCTTTTCTACTGCTAATAAAAACTAAATTTGGTAAATTAGTGTGCCTTAATAACTAGCACACGTATGTCATTGAGAAATGGTCAAGAAGAAATGCGAACGACATAAAAAATACAAATAAACGAGTAGCACATTTAGGAAATTATTTTTCATAATCTGTAATCAGTGTTTACATTAGTTTCGGGTTTGTTTTAACTGAAAATCACATTGCTATTTCAGTATTTTTGTTTAGTCGCGAAAAAAAAGCGTTTCAAAAAAATTGTCAAAACAAACATTTTATTAATTTCTTTTAATCAGTTAAATTTATTGTGGTCGCAATTGAAGTTTTTGCATAATACCGCAAACTGGGCGTAATCTAGGAATATTAACTAAAATGAAACATGCACACGAATGTTTTTGTAAAAATTATAATACGATCTTTTTCTATGGTACACAATGAATTACAGTATTGTAAGTTATTTATTATCTTTAAAAAATGATGACGTTTGTCATAATATTTGTTCAAATTATTTCTATTAAATTCTTAAAACGAACAACAAACGTTTATCGGCGAAGTTATTTATAAAACTTTATATATATATATATATATATATATATATATATATATATATATATATATATATATATATATATATATATATGTTAAATATATTATTATATATTTGTTATTAAGTTATTAAGCACGTTTACTCATTTAAGAAATAAATTATCAGTCACTAATAATATTTGCATGCTATTTTCTTAAGCAGTTGAAATAAAAAACAAAGATTTTGATTTCCTTCGATAAGTCTGCTAAAAAGGTATGCACGACACGATTTTAAGGGTTCATATACATCCTACTTTGTGATTAATGTTATACCGTTTTTTTCGATTTTGATACGCATTTCATTGTTGCAATATTATCATGAGGAAATTGTCCTTTTTTAAGTTAATGGCATATAAAGGTGATGCGTATTCAATTGTCGAAATCCTTAATTCCTTAATTACCAACCTTGTGATAATTGATTTTTCTCATCAATCTTGATTCCTGTATAGACGAGTTTCTTTACAGAATTGTCTCCAAGTATGAAAATATATATCAATCTGCAGGCGCTAATAGGTTAAGCAGATCTTTATGTTTATTTTTTATACATTCAACATCACATTGGGCAGTAGTAACAGAATGTTTCGGCAAGACCACCTTGCTCACATAAGGTAAATAAATTACCGTTTTAAAACAATATTTCTTTTTTTAACTAATAGTGTTATAACTTTTATTTTAAACTATAACAGAAGAAATTCCATCTTAAACATTAACGAAAATAATGTTCATAGACTTTTTAACCTCAAAGACTGCTCTTTATGACCGTGTAGTTCAACCTTTGATTTTATTTAATTATTAACCTAGTCTTCATACGATTGTAAAACAATCCGCTAAACCCCAATGAATAGACGGGTTAAATCAAATGGGACGTTTTCAGTACCAGTTTTGGATCGCTTTAAAACTTTGCTTTGATTTTACAAAATAATAAACACTGGAAGATCAATTATAGTACTGTAAATATTGTTTCGAATGTTCAAAGAACATAAAAATATGTATTTTGTTGCATGGTGTGCATCATACATTCATAAGAAATAGAAATATGTAGAAAATCGTCCATTCATTGGCATATTTACCCTATATTAAAATTTAAAATGAGCATTTTCAAAACTTCGACCCCGACCGCAGATCAGCCGAAGCACTGATAAATGAGCACGTCTTGTTCACACTGATGCTTAAAAAAACAAAAATTAATCAAATTTTTAAAGTTAGCCCCCCCCCCCCTGATACCCGCCTCACTCCCCTGCTTCCTCTGTGTATCTGTTTTTCATGTAATGTATATAATATACATACATATGCATTGCTAATTTGCTTTTTACGGCATTATCGTTGATTTTACGAAGAAATGAATAAAACCTTTTTTGTAGAGAATTCGATGTTCTATATTTTTTGTTTCAAACATTATTTTGTACGATTTGTATTTTTTGTTAAAAAATGGAAAAACGTGTTTTTTAAGCGTTTTTTTGTTAAACCTCCCCATAATCTAGTATGCATTGTCTCTAAAAACTAATCAGATCTAAGTTTGGCCAAGTGAAACCCAAATCCGTTTGTACTTTTTAAATTCGTCCTGCCAGTCGCGAGATATCGCGTATACAAAATTTTGCCCACGGACGGACGGACGGACGGACGTACAACCTATCGGACACCAATTTTTTTATTGTTGCTTTGGGTTCCTTAGGGTCGTAAACGTCGACATTTGATGAAAAACTATAGGGTAATTTTTTTGTCCGAAGTGACCAAATTCAATACTTCGTCCAGACTTAGTCTGGGTGGAAGTAATAAAAAATCATCCAATTCGTTTGAAATTCCACAGTCAGCTTGGACACACTTCAACCTAAAAGTTCTTGCACATTCCATTTTTTTCTGATATTATTTCAGTGATGCCATATGATTATTTTAAGACCAAAAAGAAAAAAAATCTGCTCAGGAAATTTTACCCAATTTTTCGATTTTTTGCAGGATATCGTATACAGTTGTATTAAATTACTACTTACAACCTTCAATTTGACTTTAAAGCTTCTTATTAAGATCAAGGAAGATGTCTTATGATAAAAAGTCTAATGATTACTTTAGATCACTCAAAAATTTGAAAATAATTTCTAAAATAGTCGTTTCTGAGCTGATTTACCCGAAATTGATGCTAAAACGAATCAAAGCACTTAAGACTCTTAAAAGAAACAAAAAAGATTGGTTTATTTTGAATAGATTTAAATATACCTTGGTCATGGTAGATTTTCTGGAGAACATCTTCGATTTATGATTGTGTTGGATATATTTTCAAGATTAATAATAGTACAAACAATTAAAAATAACTTCCATTTTTTTAGGCAATTTACGAACATAGAACACTGCTTTTCAGCTAAAAATCTTTGTTAGTTTAGGAAATATAAATGTATAAATATTGAAATTTTGATATTTTTGAAGAATTTCATTTTATACTTCCATTGACCATAAATCAACAATTTTGTATTAATTGTATGCACAGAAATTACAAGGAGCTATCAGTGAACATAACGGCCTTCACTCATTTTAAGAGGAATAATTAAATCAATTAATTAAACAATTGTTTTTCACTTTTTAAGTTCATGTAGATATTTTACGTTTTTGGAATAAACTTGTTCTGATTATTCAAATAAACATATTTTTTCAAATATATGAGACACATTAGTTTTATTCATACTAAGTTGTTAAAATTAGGTCCACTTGAATTAATGAAAATAAAAATCGTATTGAGCTCGATATTTTTTGTTTTGACGATTTTCTGTCATGTGTGAACCTCGATTTCTTTCTTGTGATTTATGACACCCAGTTTAAATTCCAAGTTATAAATTATAACCTTTAGATGTGCCAAGTTTGTATCTAATTTGGAGAGTCACACCAAGTGTTCTCTTGTAAGTAGTAATGGTCGGCATAGAGTTTTGTTAGCAGGAGGTGCAGACTGTTACTACTTAGGTAACCACAGTAGAGTCCGAGTATATTTGCGTCTCGCTATATTTACGTCCCAGCATATTTGCCCAGTTCCGTCAATGTTTTATTTGTCTGTCGCCGCTCTCTTTTTCCCCCACCTTGCGCACAGGGGTCTCAGGAAAGGCCTGCTCTGACGTCACGATCGTAAGGCGACTGAGGAGAGTGGGAGAAGTAGCGCTCCCCTTCTTTTGACAAATGGAAGGAGACATGAGGGGAAGGCGAGGAATCGAGCCGGCAAATATACCGAGACTACTGTACATTACTGTCGAAAAATTACCGGACAGTACTAAAAACTAATTTTTTATTTATAGCTAACTAATTTTATAATTTCTTCTAAAAGTTGAACATTTCTATTTTCCATAAATATAACAATTAATTTAACGATAAGTTAACTATGTTACTACCACATCATGCATATAAATATTGGTTTATTAATATGGGTTATATTGTGTAAAGTTTTATGTTGTTCCTGATCACAACGTACGATTTTGTTTGCATTGGGAACAAGACGTTTTGCGGAATATTTTTTGAATGTCTTGTTAGAAGAATGCAGATGCAAATTTCTTTTTAGGAAAAAAACGTAGAACCCATGTCGTTATTAGTAAATTAGGTACTGTTTACTAAACATATAGACATTTTTAGGAGACTTAAGTGAAAATTTAGAGTACGGCCTTATTTTTAATTTTCTGACTTCTACGAGTTATCCTTTTTTTGGCTAGATGAAGAAGTTTTTTCAGGATCAATTCTGTTTTATATGAATATATTTGTAATATACATATTGTATCTTTCTTTCCGTTCGATGATAAACAAATTTTTCAATTTATATAATTATGTACTTTTTTCAGTTTTTAAGGTAATGGTCACTCCGCGAGCACAAATCGGTGCAGGAATAAAGGCCAAATAAATCTATTTTAATTTAGTTCTATTTTCGGACTTGGTTCAATTTATTCCGCTATTCCAAGATCTTCTATGTTAATATTACTTTCACTTAAGACAAAAATTGCGGTAAAGAAAATTCTTACTTATTCGATTATATGAATAATTCTTATAAAACACTTTTATGACTTTTCGAAAACTTTTTGGCAATGGACTCGCGAGCAGACAGCTTTCAATCATAAAATGTAATATTCATCTAGGGCAATACTTTTATCTTATGTTTTTGAGGTCGTTCTATATATTACCGTTGAACAAAATTTAAAAAAATTATATTTAACATCTGTTTTTTAATGAAATTTGAGGAGATGTAAAACGACGCCATGTAGCTTCAGAATGTCAACAAATGATGATGGGCTACAAATGGACAACATGATAATCCGTAAACTATCCGAAAAATCAACTGGTAGTTTGAGGTTAAGTTGCAACTCATGCCCATGAATTGAGGCCTTTGATCCTGTTGACATTCTTAATCCATCTTATGTCCCCACGATCCCTTGAAGGTAACAATAAAATGAATAAAAGCGGACATTTTGCCATTGTGGGGATAACCTGTGGGTACACTGACAAGAAAGGGCTGTATGTGTAAAAATGGACTTTTTGACGCCCTGAGGCCGTGTTCAGTAGAATGTCCTGTATGGGGTGTAATAGACACTTGTTTCAGTATAACGACAGCATGTTCTACCCTGGCGAAAGAATCGGATAGGGATTTAATCCGACGTAATCTGTGACAATCCGGATTTTGTCGCCGACCTAATTATAGTCTTTCCAAATCCATTTTCCAATCCGTTTCATTCCTCGATTTTAATCCGAACGAATCCTATACCATTCCGACAAATATTGTCAATCCGTTTCATTCCTGGATTTTAATCCGAATGAATCGGATTAAGTTGGATTCAGCAGGATTTGTATGAATCGAATAATTTCGAAATGGGTCGGATTGGAATCCATCAAATAACTTCGGAATAGGTAGAATTTTTCTTTTTTTTTTTTTTTTAATATTATTTTACGTCGACTTTTTGTGAACCCACATGGGACTAAATCGCGACGGGACCTACAGTTTATGAAGGTGGAATCCGAACCATCTGAGCTTTGGCGTTATTAGACACTTATAAACAAATACAGAGGTGTCCCAATGACAGATGGCAGAGGCCGGAATCGAACCAGGGTTTTCTGATTACGAAGCCGATACTCTACCAACTGAGCCACCGCCGCTCGATAAGTAGAATTAAGTCGGATTCCAATGCATCGAAATCTATATAGGATTCGCCCGGATTTACCCGGATTAGGTAATTGTCTAGGTAAATCTCGGATTGCGTTGGATTGAGTCGGATGTAATTTTCTGATTCGTTTGGAACGACTACGATTTGATCGGATTCAAATTTCGGATTGCGACGGAATGGAATTTGTCTTTCCGATTCAAACCGATTTTTTTGCCAGGGTAACTATTTCCTGTATAGTTGCAACTTAAGACTTATTGCAGATTATTAGTATTAGGTCTTCAACATCTTTGAGAGTCTAACAATTTATGTGAAGTTATGTCCGAAGAATCCGAAAAATATTTTCTAAATTAGTGAAACCTCATCAAAGAACTTTTCTAAATCTAGGCCAAAATGAAAGCTTCTTGTAATTGAAGCCATTCTTTGAAACCGGACGATAGCTAGGAAGAAATCTATACGACAATCTATGGTGAGGTCTTAATAGCACCGATGGTCTCAATGAAAACCTTGCCAAAGGCTGACGCGACGTATACGCTTTCTACTGAAAGGGAACGAAGTCTTCAAAGTAACCAGTAAGCCGCTTCTAGGTAGGTGAAGGAGTGCTTCAAGGATGGTAATCAAGGGTCGTTTTGGGATTACAGTTCTTCACGTGATCCGAGATCCCTCGTTGGTAAAGCCCTACATCTGTACTCGTTATACCACGATTTACAGCACGATGGCGGTTAATTATAATCCATTCGCAGTCTAGCAAAGGACGGTTCCTCCCTTTTACTAGACTGCAAGAAATCTGGCGACTACAATTACTAGCAGATCATTGCTCGAAATTATAACTAGGAAGATCTCAAAATACATGGCAAAAGTTTATAGCTGTTCGGGACAAATCTATGTCTGGATTTTATTTAAAAATTTGTGAATCCATATACTGTAAAAACAAATGCTTAACCCATTAAGGCCCAAAATTCAACAGCGACGTTGGGCTTTCAAATTTTAATGAAATTGCTATTATTTTTTTACTATGCTATATTTTCTAGATGCTTTTATGTATGCTGTACAGGATTAAAAAAAGCTGAAAAACATCTTCTTGTACTGTCTTCTGTCAAATTGTTGTAAGAAATTTTGAATTTTTGCATTCTGACATCAGATTTGTAATAGAAGACTCAAGAAGATTCACACGCAGATGAAATTTGCCACATCGTATGCAATATACAAAATTATTGTCAAAAAGTAGTAGGGCTATGCCAGTCATGCCCCAGACGTAATCACTGATTTGATATGAACTTTACAAATGTATTAATTCAAGTTTTTAAAAAATCATAGTTTACCAAAATCCATTAGAATATAAGAAAATATAATTCACTTTTTAGGTTAGTATTTTATTTAAATAAATATTAATTTCGACGATCGATGAAAATGAATAACTTACCGCGAATTTCTATGATGACCTTCATCTTGACTATCCCTCATAGTTGTAGGTTGTAAGCTAAAACGGCGTCGAAACTGATGGCGACCCATCATGATCCGCCTTTCCTAACCTAGAATCATACATTTTAATTTAATTAATTTATATTAAAAACAAATTAGTTTTAAGTTTTGAATACATTTAATAGATTATGTTTTTTTATTCAGGTGTCTATAAAGCGTCTATTTTGCGAACAGCGTATAAAAATCAATTATTTCCAAAACACAAGCGCTTCCGGGTGAAGTATTTTTGAAAAGATTTGCCACTTAGAAGGAGGAGAAAATTAACCTGAAAATCACGCCAAATAATTGATTTTGATTTATTTTCGAAAATTCTCGGTCAGTTCTCAATCAATATCTTTGGCATTTTCTAAGAAACTGTTTATAGTGCTTAGAATTGCCCTTACAGAGCCTGAATTTTGAACATTTTATTCAGTCATCTTGAATTTATATTTTTTACTGAAATTTCCTACCTTATCGGCGGACCACTTTAGAATCCCCTTAAGCAGGTCACTTTAGACCATACCGTATGCGGTTTCCTTCGAAAACATAAAAATCTATCGCTATATGTTAGCAATCGTTGAACTAAAATACTTGATCGCTCGTCGGTAGTTCCATATCTATGAATTGGTGGCGCAATTGCACTTGGAACTCAGTTACATGTGACGTAGGAGAAATTGACATATATACCTGATAATCTATAGTCACTACACGAAAGCAAGGGTGTAGTAGATCTTACTATCATATCAGTTAAATCTACTAATAGAATCGTCCATTTTGGACTGACTAAATTGGTAGTAGGATTTACAAAATGGCATCAAGTCGCAGTGACAAGACATTAATAAGTAACCTCACCTGAACAACAACTTAAACGAACTAACCTGTTTAGTAACCTTTGAAACCAGAATTTAAACGTTAGTGTAGGAGCAGGGACCGTTTCGTAGCCTTTTATAGGTCCCCTTATGCAATAAGGTGTTTCCGACGTATTTTGGGCCGCTGAATCCGAATTTCGAGGGTGGATTGCTCTCCGAGTGGGCCGAAATTGTTTATAACATTTTTTTAAAACAATTAAGCATTTTTACATTTTTTGGTCCAAAAAATTTTTTTTTTTATTTTTTGGGCCATTCTAAACAAAAAAGGTCTTTAGTAACTTTTGCGTACGATGGCGCATTCTCGAGATAAAAATTCCCGAAATAAAAAAAATGCGATTTTTGCAGTATTCAGCACACTGCCACATCGACACATGTAATTTTTTTTTTATCTACCTATGCTTAAACTCTTCTTCTGACCTTATATTTCAAGCAGAAAGTTAGTTTTAATCATTCATTTTAAACCTTCGCCATTTATTGAAGTTTTACTAACGCTGTTTTTTGTCTGTAAATATCCGCACATCTAGTATTGGCACGCACTGCATGTTTCAAGTCGCCGGATCCACCTCGTTATTTTTTACGTATTTTGGGGCACTGAATCCGAATTTTTAGGGTGGAAAGCTCTCCGGATGGTGCGTCATTGTTTATAACAATTTGTTTAAACAATTAAATATAATTTTTTACTTTTCGCTTCCTAAAAAATTTTTTTATATTCTTCGGGTAATTCTGACCAAAAAAGGTTCTATGTAACTTTTGCGCACGATGGCGCATTTCCGAGATAAAAATTCCCGAAATAAAAAAAAAATGCCTCTCCATCCGGAGAGCTTTCGACCCTAAAAATTCGGATTCAGTGACCCAAAATACGTAAAAAATAACTAGGTGGATCCGGCGACTTGAAACATGTCGTGCGTGCCATTACTAGATGTGCGTATATTTACAGACAAAAAACAGCGTTAGTAAAACTTCAATAAATGACGAAGGTTTAAAATGAATGATTAGAACTTTCTGCTTGAAATATAAGGTCAGAAGAAGAGTTTAAGCATAGGTAGATAAAAAAAAAATTATATGTGTCGATGTGGCAGTGTGCTGAATACTGCAAAAATCGCATTTTTTTTTATTTCGGGAATTTTTATCTCGAGAATGCGCCATCGTACGCAAAAGTTACTAAAGACCTTTTTTGTTTAGAATGGCACCCTCGAAATTCGGATTCAGCGGCCCAAAATACGTCGGAAACACCTTATTGCATAAGGGGACCTATAAAAGGCTACGAAACGGTCCCTGCTCCTGCACTACGTGGGTAAATTAACAATTTTTTATTTAATTCGCAATAATTTAATTTATAGTAAAAAATAAATTTAGAATGTCTTTACCGTAGTAAAAATGGGAAGATGATTAATAGGATAACATTTTTTTCTATTTACTATCGGCATTCAATTTATCCAACTATTTAGTGGAATTGGCTTCAATTTTAAATCATCTGATCGTCTCATATTTTATTAAACTTTACAGCATTCTTTTTCGAACTTATTGAAAGTATTTATGAATTTTATAACGTTGGAATTCAATGCAAACGATTTTTTTTTTGAATGAAATTTTCGTTTAATGCATGTCATATAACCTTATTAATAAAAAAATTATGTTTTGAACTCGAGTGGTATGGGTGGAGAGGGTAAAAGTAGAAAAATACACATAAACTGCCATAAAAGTTGTAATTACAGTTACCATTCGGGTTTTCCATTGAATAGTCACTAATGATGACAAGAAATAACCTCACATTTTTTCCAAAATGTTTAATGGTAGAAAGGTACCATTGGAGGGGGTAAAAGAAGAAAAATACACATAAACTGCTATAAAAGCTGCAATTACGGTTAGGCCATTCTTTTTTTTCTTAAAAAAATTACTAATGACGGCAATAAATAATGTCAAATATTTTCAAAATTTTTTAATGGCAGGAAGGTACCATTGGGGGGAGAAAAAGGTGAAAAACACACATAAACTATACATAATTATTCCCTTCAATGGTACCATCCTACCATTAAAAAATGTTTTAAAAATTTGAGATTATTTATTGCTATCAGTTCTTGATTATGAAAATTCCAATGACCCAGAAGAGAACTTAGTACATTTTATAAAATATATAACAAATATATGAAAACAAATTTAAAAAATACCGTAAAGTTTATTATACTTTTGTAAAGGTTTCATAGAATTATTCGCGTAAAATTTATGAAATGCCATAGCGTTCACAGTCTATCGATCTAAATTAGTACGGATTTTTCTGTACGTCTAGTAAATCATCCACTTGATTCACTTTCTTCCACGAACGCGGGAATTGCTTGGTGGATACTAAATAGAAAAAATACTCTTACATCCAGAAACCGTCTTTATGTAAGGGAATAAGATAGGGAAGAACAAAATTAAGTAATTAGTTTTGTAATTTCCAATGTAGAAATAGACTTTTGCAAATGAATAACGAAAACAATATTTTTCTCCCTAGATTATCGGTTGACAGGCAAAAAAGACGAGGTTTAAAATGATTTTGTCTTATTTCATTTCTGGATAAGAGGTTATGTTATGTTATGTTATATTACAACAGATAATCATTTGTCTATTTTTCAGATTTTTGGAAGAAAAAGATGTAATCCTCCTTTTCTTACTTTCTGTGTATTATTTTGTTACTAATTCTGGTTTGAAATTTGACACGATAGAAAGGTACGTATGGTCGATGCAGTAGAAACATAGTTTAACGGTTAATAAAACTGGTTTCGTAAAATAAATGTTTGAATTTTCGAAAAAGTTACGTTAATTAAATTAATTAATTAATCTAGTCCTATTCTGAAAAGAAGAGGGTGTTATTTAATCAAAACGACATTTGCATTTAATTAAAAAGAACTAATCAATACTTTAGCTCGATCCAAAATTACAAGAAAAGTACAATATATAATGCTTTTATTAGATGTTTATTTAACATTATTTTAAATTCCCTGGCATTGATTTCTTTTGCGCTTCTGAACATTTATAAAAATTCATAATATCGCTTTTCATTTTCAGTTCAGTTATTTTCTTTTATTGCCACAAATTTATATACATCAAAATCTACAGTCCGTTTATTTGTTTTTCGTACCAACAATTTACAAAAAAAGCGCAGCGAACCAAATTGGTTTATTTTAATTTTTTTTATTGCGCAATAAAAGTGAAATATTAGTCGGCATCAAGTTGCATTGTGTCATTTGAGCTTCAAAAATATGAATAAATATATCGAATACTGTAAATTATTTCAACTGCAGGTTCTTGCAATATTAGTGACATTGATTAAACTGCATGTATATTTGTTTGTCGAATTCAGCGTCAAATGAAATTGGGTCTTGAAGGCCTCGTAAAAAGTGATTGAATTTCGTGTCGAAAAAGTTCATCGGTGATAATTATCAGTGAAATCGCCGTTTAGGCCGGAAAATGGCTTTTCCGTTTCGAGATCGAATCGAAGTCTACAAGGGCTGCTGAAAGAATGATGGAGATAAAAACTTTGCACCGTTAAAGTGAAAACCGATATTTGCATGCCTAATTTTTTGTGTCAATCATTCACTAGCGCTTTGGACGAAAATAGAAAATTTAAGTCAGTTGTTATAATAATAGCAGCTAAAAGATTGAATTGAAAAAATATATATGTTTTTTGTGTATATTTTACTTCATTTAAGATTTTCTTGCAGTTCTAAATGTTGTTTCATTATCTGTCTGTATACAAAAAGAAGTGTTACATTCGTCTTAAATCGCGTTTATACGTCTGAAAACTTTTAACTAGTATTTAAACGTTTCAAGACTTTACGAGTACTGATCTTGCAATGGCTGTCAAACTTTCAAGTTTTCTCGAAACTCATTGAAAACTTCGATTCTCTGCAACGCACGGATGTTTTATAAAGTTAATTCCAGCTTTTCGATATTACATGAATCCGCTCTAAAAACGTTGAAAAAAACGAATAAGACATGTGCTAGACAAGTGCAATTTCCTAGTTTCGAATTTCATAAAGTATATTCGTGGCAAAATTTTGTATTTGTATTCCTTTCTGGAACTTATTTTTGTTTCCTTTATGAATGTGTCTGAAAAACAAATTATTACACTGATTAAAAAAGTTATAAGATTTTGGGAAAACTGCAAATGTATCAGGGGAATTTGGTAATTGTCCCCTTGGGAAAGGGAAAATGTATTGATGGACATCAAATATATCATATAGTTAGTAGCTGTCTTTCAAATTATTAAAACCATACGTAAGAGCTAAATAAAAATGGTTTTGGTTATATTGCAACTAAAATAATTTAATTCTGACATTATAAATTTAATAACGAAATTGGCTACTAATTTGTAAATGGTAGAAGCTCACGGTGAGCTTAAATTATTCTTATTATTAAAAACCAAAATCGCCAAGATTTCCTAGTTTTCTAGGATAAAAAAGAAGATTTTCTGTGCCAGAATCAAAATCATCTATCGGGCTCTTTTTGAGTAATTTGATTTTTATTGTTTAATTCGAGAAATTTGATTTTTTGTTCAATTCGAGAAATTTATGGCTTTAACAGTTTCATGCTAATAATTATCCTAAAAGTCATTTGTTGGTTCATAGTTTTTCATATATCACATTATAATTTACGCTCATACATCATTTTTTTGTTATTCCAAGTCCATTACTATTTTTTCTATAAATGTGAATATTAAAGGAATTAGGAAAGTTAACCTTAAAAAAGCATCTACATCTGATGGTACATTGACAGAAATGTCGGAAACTTTCTCGATTATAGTCAAGTGCCTTTCAATCGACCTTCGCAATTTAGTTATCGAACAAAAGCGAAAAATTGGAAAGATTACGCGCGCGGATATTTTCCCCGATCATTTTTCTCAAGACACAAAGGTTATGTATATTAATGAGTTTTTGGCACGACCTACGCATCAATTGTTAATGCAAGTTAAGCAAGCGGCTAGACCCCTAGTTGGGTCGCGTGTGTGGGTGCGCAATGGTGGCATTTTTTTTAGACGCGATGGAAACTCGAATGAGATCCCAATTGTAACTGAGCAGGATCTGTCAAATATAAAGTGACTACCTCCCACTTATCAACCTGACCCGACTTATCTTCGTCTCAGTCAAACAGCAATAACTCGCTCAGTATTTTTCATATAAATATTAATTCATTACGGGCTCATTTGACTCAAGTTGAGTCATTTATTCAGAGTACAAATGCGCATATTTTAGCCCTCTCTGAGACTTGGTTAAATCCCGATATTTCGTCAGATATAGTTGCTATTCCGTCTTATAATCTAGTTCGCAATGATAGGGCAATTCTCTCTAGTGATAGAAGTAAGTACATCCTGGGTGGTGGGGTAGCTTGCTATCTCCATGAATCACTGAGATACTCAATATTGGAATTCTCGCATAATACGGCTATTAGTGAGCCAGAATTTCTAATTATTAACGTCAAGCTACCTCAAAATGTAAATGTGTTAGTAGCCATTGTTTATCGGAGAGCTCAAGGATCAATGCTCACTGATTTAAAGCTAAACTTAGTCTTTATTTACCTACTTATAAGAATGTTGTTGTAACTGGTGATCTCAACTGTGATCTACTAGGAGTTGACTATAACGCTAAATACTTGAGGGATTTCATCTGTGATATGTCCTTTTACTCTGTGCCATTCGGCCCTACACACCACACACTACATTCAAATTCGCATACTCATATCGACGTATTTCTAGTAGATGACGAAGGAAAAATTGCTAGCTATACCAAGACTGCTAGTCCTTTCGCTGCATGACATGATTTAATTGGTATAGTCTACATAGTTACCACTTTTTTGCACCACTCAAAGACCGTCTCTTATCGTAATTTTAGTCACTGCCATACAGATGAGCTAGTCCACGAGCTACGCAATGTAATGTATCTGGACTCACCGGAACTATACAACGTCGATGCAGTGCCCACACAGTCGGTCTCTGATATGCTTTCACGTTTTTATTTCTGTGTTAACCAAGCCTTAGATAAGCATGCCCCGTTTGTTACTCGTGCGTTAAAGAAAAACGCCGCGCCTTGGATCACTACTGATTTAAAACGTCTTATTAAACGTCGCGAACAGCTCTACAGCAAAGCCAAACGTTCCGATAACAGGACTTTATTGGCCCAATATCGAGAACTTAGAAAGACTATCAAATCTTCCCTAAAAATGGCCAAGAATTCGTATCTGCGAAACGCCCTTCAGAACACAACACAATCTGCGAAAATCTGGGCCCTACTAAGGAAATTCGGACTTTCGGCACCATCGACACGCTCTGCCTTGCAGCACTTCTCACCAGATGAATTAAACACGCATTATACCGCAATAGCCTCTACTCACCCTGCTTGTTCTGACTCGCAGCTTCGTCAGATTCTTCTGTCACAGCCTCTGCCAAATTCCCCTACATTTTCTTTTCCAATCATTCGGACGGAGCAAGTGCAGAGCATCATTGCATCATCATTTTCGAAATCGAAGGGATTAAGCCCAGATGGCCTTCAGCTCATTCACCTTCAGCGGATCTCATCCGTTATCATTGATCCACTCGCCGTAATTTTCAATGCTTCGTTGATTACTGGTGAGTATCCAACTATGTGGAAGAAGTCGTACATTATCCCGCTTAATAAGATTTCTAATCTAGTCTCCCCAGGCGATACACGTCCCATAGTGAATCCCTCCCACATCGCTAAGTTGTTTGATGCTATAGGGACTCGGATTATAGTGTCATATCTCGAGACTAATAGCCTTCTCCATCCCGGACAATTTGGATTTCGTAAGTTTCACAGCATTCAGACGGCCCTATTAAAGCTCACTGATGACATACGTCGTGGTATTGAAAAGGGTTTTGTTACCATCTTGGTTATGTTTGACATCTCTAAAACCTTCGATACCTTGAATCATCCCCTTATTCTACGATGCCTTCGACAGTTAGGGTTTGATGATATGTCCATAACCTGAATGGCTTCTTATCTGACGGGTAGATCGCAACTCATTAAAGGAACGGATGGATCTTGTTCTCAACGACTTTTTACCACTAGTGGCGTACCACAGGAATCAAGCTTAGGCCCAATTTTGTTCGCGATAGTTTTTAATACTCTATTTGAGCAATTACATCACTGTCGCGATACGACCATAGTGTTTGCGGATGATACACAATTTTATTTGTCAACACCCGTCACCGGTGTCCAACATGCCATACATTGTTTGAATGAAGAAGTTGAAGTATTCTACAGGTGGACACGACAGCTCGGTCTCAGACTCAATGAAAAGAAGACGAAAGCTATGATATTTGGAACTAGGCCTAACCTCGTACTCCTCGAGTCAATGACATTGTCACCCATTTTAGTTAACCATCACATAGTGCCATATGTCACTGAAGTTCGTAACCTTGGAGTCCGTCTCACTTCTGATCTAACCTGGAACCGTCACATAGCGTCGATTAGCTCTAAAGTCCATTACACCTTGTATCGCTTACGGCTCCGTGGTTCTTGTCTTCCGTCATCGGTGAAGCTAATGCTTGTTAATGCCCTTATTCTCCCCCACTTGGATTTTGCTTGTCTTGTCTATTCGGATGCCTCTGGTTACTTAATTACTAAATTGCGTAGACTTCTCAACACAGCACTACGATTTATTTACCAGCTACGCCGCGACCAATCATTGGCTCCTTATTGGACTGAAGCAAATTGGCTCTCCATTGAAAATCGCCACAAGTACTTCCGGGACACTCTTACCTACCAGATATTGAGTACATCGTTACCCACGTATACACGAGAGAGCTTTACCATAGCGTCCTCTCCCCCACGTCAGTCATCCCGTCTACATTTTAGCCCGTTCTATTTGCCGGTTTGTCGCACCAATTATTTTCGTAACTCTTTTTGGATCTCAGCTATTGAATCTTGGAACCTACTACCGGTCGAGCTTCGCAACTCACGCTCCCAAGCTGTCTTTAAAGCGGCGCTTGTACGGTATCTGCGAAGTCGTGATAGTCCGTGATACTTTTATTATATTTATATTTTTTATCATACTTTTGTACTATGAATGTCGGTAATTTTATGTATGTAATTATGCGTTATCTCTTATTTATGTTATTACGTGTGTAATATATTTGTTATTTTTTGTTTTCTCATGCTGATTTAATTGTATATTGCCCAAACAAAACCCACCACTGAGCGAACGAGATGTAGCGCTAGATTTCGATTGGTGTAATTAGTTATTAAGCGAATTTTTGTATTCACATTTATATTTCTGTTTCGTCCACGGACTTTGATGTCCAGGACGTTAATAAACGATTTCATACTCATACTCAAGGTAGTCTATAAAACAATATGAGCTGTGACTTTTTGTTTTGGATGAATATATGATGTAGTTTATCTAAATTAATAAAGACGTAAATAAATAAAATGCATTCTTGCACTTTCAATTCTGATTTTGTCAAACAATTTCACACACGAAGAAATATTGTAATACTCGACATAAATGCACAGAACATTCGTAATATGATCGAGGAACTAGTTTATTCCATTACGAAATTGTCAATCGACAAATTAATTATTCTAATTGAATTAATATTAATTAAATTATTATTCAAATTTTAAATCCAATTAAAATGGTACAGCTGGTAAAGTGAAAATAAGCTCTCAATTGAATGGAATGTGCATTTGGCATTTTCCATTACCAGTCATTGAAAAAGCCATTTTCTCTGTTTTGCCGTGAAGAGCCCTTCAAGGCAAACCCTTACTTGTCAGTGTACATCAAATGAAGGATGGAATTCGTGTACACGGTTTTCGAGTGTATTGGTCGTTTGGGACGAATATTTACGAAGAAAATTTTGCTCGTACTTCCAATCATGAGCGTATCCGTCTGATCGCTTTTTTTATCGCCTGTTTCGGACAATATTTCATTATAGACTTGTTCGACGAAGCGAGTAATTGTCACAATAATTGAAAAGAATTATATTTATATACACTCGTTTGTAATAAACATCACAAAATTAAAATATTTACCAAAGATTTACAGAAGTAAAGAAAATATTGTTTACTCATTAGTTGTGTGGTGATAATTATGCAAATATGATTACTTCAAATCATACAATAATTTAGTGTACCTCAGATTACAATAAAAAATCTATACTTTGTCTCTACATACGTAATACTATCCGGGAGCTAAAAGGAGCTGCAAAAGTTGCTATAACATCGGGTGTCGATAAAACTAACTAACAAGTTTTTTCAAATGGTAGCCTTATATTAAGGTTTTTGAAATTAGTGTGACTATAAAGTCTGTAATATTAAATTTTCACTTATCTGTAAAATTACCGCCATCTTGCATCAACATTACACTGTAAGCTACGTTGCAAGAAACGTTATTTTTATATTTTAACAATGTTTCGTTTAAACGTCAAGGATATAAAATAAAAACGTAAAATTAACATTTTTTAGAGGACAGGCTGATCAAAAACCGCAAGGGTTGAAATTTTCGGAAAATATTCCTTTTTCCACCTTCCAAACTAAAAATGTAACCATTTTTCAATTTCATTTTGGAGGGAGATTTCACTACTTCATCCTGTAAAGTAGAAAATAATATCGTTATAAAGATACAAAAATCGAGGCTAAATGACTTTAAACACTCTTTAATACCTGTATTCAATATATACTAATATTTTAATTGTTGTATCATATTTTCTGATATTTTTAAAAAATTATATTTTGTCTAATGATATTTTTTACTGTGTTATTAAAACCTGTTACTAACTATATTGTAGAGAGTTGTTTATACGAAAGTGGTTTACTCCAAAGAACTCAAATATAGTTGAACCCAAAATTGTCCCCAATAGTTTTGGAGTGTTTATGTATTATATTTTACCTTGAATAGAGTTCAAGTGTATTTTAAATTAGAAGGATCGGGTATATCTTACAATTTTATATACGTCATTTTAGTATACATCGTCTCACATTTTATTTTTTTACTTTATTGTCGAGACGAAATTGAAATAAAACGAAATTGGATTCTTAGCTTTCATCTTCGGTGAAGGACTGTCAAGAAGGAAAAAGTGGTTCAAAATTTCATTATGATACCACATTTCATCAATTTTAATACACTTTTTATGAAGTCCTCTCCTAAAGATCAATTTAATTTTGTCGAAATATTTTCATTTACTTTCGAGAATTTTTTTTCCAGTTTTTACCGAGGTCCATTCTAATGCATAAGTTCCGGTGTTTTATTTATTTATATGTTGCTGATATTTGTAGCTCACAGTAAATTCTAAATTACACCTCACAATGGTTAAGCAGCTTTGCAATAATGACTACAATAAGGTAACATTTATGAAAAGTTTCATTCGGCGTTTTTCCAATTTCGGTTAATTTGTGGTTAGCTAGCTACCGGAAGTCATTTCGCCCCGAGTACTTTCACGATGTACTAATGTTTCTCCGGCGCACTAACAAATACTCGGCGTAATACAATTTGCCGTAAACGAGCAATATCAGGGATTACTTCACGCGTGCAAACGACGGTATAATACAAAAGTATTGCGAAAATTCGAATGGTCGTTTAACGTTTGAGGTTTTTTGGTTTAGCAACAATTTAAAAAAATAAAAGGTATCAGGACTTTAAAATGGAGTGAAGTTGTAGTGAAATCATTTAGTGAACTCGCCACCCAAAAAAAAATAAAGAATAGGTTCGTAATTGGTCAGTGTAAGTTACTGCAATAGTTTCGTAAACAATACGTAATGATCAATTCTGGAGCTCTTACCAAAGATATCTCCAAAAAGACCTTTTGAAAAGTCCTTTGATATTTTGAAAAGCGAGCTCTCAAAGATGTCTTACTTATGACTTCTTAAAATATTAATCTCACAGAGGTTTTATGTACAAGACTTTAATCATAATTAATAATTGCGGTAAATGTAAGTCCTAACTGAGGTAAATAAAATTTCGAATCATCTTTGGTAAAATGATCCAAATTTTTGTTTCTTTTAACCACACTAGTTTCAATAAAATTATAATGAATCTATATTTTTAGGGTATTTGCAAGAGCAATCTATGTTACTATTAAGTAATCCCTCTTCTATTCGCCATAATTATCGTCCAAATCGCTATAAATAACAATACTTATGACAAAGGAAATGGAAAAATATTAATTAATTGTAATAATACAAACGGAAAAAAATGTATGCTGAGAGTGAAAGTTTTTAATTAAAGGTTATCAAAGAAAGTCTCATTTGTGAGTATTCTAGAGCTCTTTCTGGGCTGTATTAAAGATATCTTAAGGAGTTGTAAAAGATGTTTTTTGATTGTAAAATTTGGGGGTCCAATCATATTTAGGTCCAAGTGGCCTCGATAGATATGTTACAACAATATAGTGTTTTTTATATGTATGAACATTGAAAATGAGCATTTTCAAAACTTCGACCCCAACAACAGGCCAGCCGAAGTATTAATAAATATTATTTAGAAGTTGCAAAACACTTACTTCATGCACTTGTATTCTAATAGACTATTCGATGCATATTACATGTTTACTGTGTTTTACTAATTACTGTCTGTATTATTATGATATTATATATACAATATATATATATACATATAATTCGTCAAAGATATCTTGAAAGTGTCGAAAAGATCTCTGACGGATATCTTATATAGATATCTATAAGACATTTTTTAGATATATCGAAATAGTTATTTTCGTATCAAGGGCGTAAAAGAACTTAGGCGCCCGTAGGTCATCACCGCGCCCGAGGGGCTGGCGAAGACTACCCCTGGGAGGTTAGGGGGTCAAAACGTCGAAATTTGATGAAAAACTGTAGGGTAATTTTTTTGCAAATTCAATACTTTTCAGGCAATAGTCATAAACATTTTTAATCAGTTTCTATGGCATTATCGTTGACTTTAGGAAGAAAATGCATTAAACCTTTTTTATAGAGAATTTCATGCTCTATCTTTTTTGTTTGAAACATTTTTCAATAAAATTTGTATTTTTCAAAATAAATGCAAAAAACTACGAAGTAACTTAATTGGGGCTAATTTTTAAAGCTGAAATTACTGTGTTTTACTAAGTACTGTCTGTATCATTATGATCATATATATATACAATATATAATAATATATGATCATATATATATACAATATATATATATATATACATATAATTCGTCAAAGATATCTTGAAAGTGTCGAAAAGATCTCTGACGGAGATCTTTTAGATACTATAAGACATCTTTTAGATATATCGAAATAGTTATTTTCGTATCAAGGGCGTAAAAGAACTTATGCGCCCGTAGGTTATAACCGCGCCCGAGGGGCTGGCGAAGACTACCCCGGGGGGGTAGAGGGTCGAAACGTCGAAATTTTGTGTAAAACTATAGGGGTAATTTTTTTGCGGAGGTGACCAAATTCAATACTTTTTCAGACAATAGTCATAAGCATTTGAAACTAGTTTTTATGGCATTATCGTTGACTTTAGGAAGAAAATGCATACAACCTTTTTTATAGAGAATTTCATGCTCTATCTTTTTTGTTTGAAACATTTTTTAATAAAATTTGTATTTTTCAAAATAAATGCAACAAACTACGAAGAAACTTAATTGGGGCTAATTTTTGTTAGTATTGGACCGATGGATCTGCGCCAAAATCTAATCAGATCTAAGTTATGCCAAGACGCGTATTTTAAAAAAAAATTTATGTTAATACGCTTATCCGTTCGCGAGTTATCGCGAGACATAAAAACGGGACGTACGTACGGACGTACGGACGTACGGACGTACGTACGTACAAGATCACGGACACAAATTTTTTTTTTCGTTTTTTGGCTTCCTTAGGGTCTGAAACGTGGACATTTGATGAAAAACTATAGGGTAATTTTTTTGCCCGAGGTGACCAAATTCAATACTTCGTCCAGACTTAAGGTCTGGGTCGAAGTAATTATGTGGCATAGTTGCGTTTAGTAATCTATATTATTCGAATGAAGACTTTGTTAGGCTTTCGATTTTAGTAACAAACGTAATGATTTTAATCGTTACCATCGTCGATGCTTCGAATAGAGACTATCTACGTTACTATCTACAGATTAAACACAAATTAATTGTACTGGTTAAGACTGGAGAAAATGACGTTTTTTTCTACTTTAGTTGCTTACTACATGGAACCAAGAGCTAATAAAAAATGTTCATTATTGGATACTAAATTAACGCAGATTATCTCACTTTACCTTATTTATAAGGTTAACCATATTTTCCAGTTGATCATCTTACTGCGACAATGATTGATATGAAGCTAAATATCTTAAATAGTGACCGCGTGAACTTAATTTACGATACATTATCAAAATATTAACATCTGAACGTCTACGTATCTCTGTTTAGTTTAAATATAAAACAGTCACTGGTACTAAAATCTTTATAGTATATTCTAAATATTTTAAATAGTAATAATAAACATAATTATGTAGACTAATATATCTGAATTTCTATTATTTATTATAACACCCACATCATATTATCATCCATATTTTCTGCATAAATGTCGTAAAAATGAATTCAAAACACCTCAAGTGAAGTTGAAAAATGTATTTTTATGTACTTTTTAATTCACTGAGTAGTTCTGAAGGGTTTCGCCTCCACCTAAGACTAGGATGACAAGCTATTGCCACATCCCTAACCACTGGTTATTCTCCGTTGGATGATTCGTTATTCTTATAGATTCCCCTAGTTTGATTATCTATATCTACAGGTGTTCGAGGGTCTATTCTCTTTTGATTTCTGTCCGATCATCGTGCGCTATACTTTTTTCAGGGTTTATATACATGCGGATTTGTCACGAACTTTTAACATTCGATCTTCGACAAACGTTTGTTCTTGTCAAGACTATTCAAATGAAGAGTTTGAACACGTAAATGAGTTTCAATAAGACATTTTCTTAATAGATAATATTATTATTTCAATATAAATAATAAGCGAAATTTTATATCAAGATTAAAAATATTATTATTATAAATCTTATACTACTAAAAATTGCATACCTATTCATAACAAATTCAGGTAAGCCGACAGGTCAAAAAACTGACAGTCATAAAGCCGACAGTCGAAAAGCCGACAGTCAACAAACCGAAAAATAAAGAATAGAATCTATTCTTTAGATACATCGACAAGCGGACAGTCATGTGTTTAAGTGTTGCTTTTTTTGACCTGTAGATTTTTTAACCTGTTGGTTTTTTGATTTGTTGATTTTTCGACCCGCACCAGTTTATTTCTCACATGAAATGAGTAAGAAAAAAATCGCGAGAACATGAATTTTAGCCCACTCCTTCAAATGGCGATGAGAAAAAATACAAAACTATGTGACATTTGTTATCAAATTGCATTTCTATTGACTTAAATTGTGTCACAAATTTGCTATCTGTTGAAGAAATCTATCAAATTAGATATTTTTCGCCATAGTGAGTGTTAGATTCTATTTTACACTAGAATTTGTGAGTGAAAAATATAACAAGTCTGTCCTAATTTTTGGAGTTTTGCAAATTTGAGATATTTTATAGTCACTACGGTGAAAAATGTTCGTATTACGGGTGTAAATGTTTGGTAAGAATGTGGTAAAAAACGCTAGAAAATTTTCAGTTTTTTAGATTACCTAAAAAATATATGGAAATAATAATTTATAAAAGAAAGTGTTTTGGCATGGAAATACAACATAAGAAAAATCTGCCATGAACATTTATTTCTTGTGGAATAAATTTTATTCAAAACACTCGAATTCGTATATAAAAATAAAAGCTACGTTAAGGACATTTCTGTATCACAAGCATTGTCCAGAAATAGTATCACTGTGCATTTCTGCAATTTACGAGGAAAATACGAATGTTTAGTGTATATCCGTTTTTGAACGAAGCAGTGGGGCCATGTCAAGTCTATCAAGATGCCATTTTGAAACCACATTTGCATACGATTTCAAACGATCCTTCCACTCTGTTGAATTGTATGCAAGCAGTCGAACCTCCGGGAACTGTCGAGTTGAAAATTCATACCTGGTATTGAAGTGATACGACACATCTTTGCAGATCAATTTATTTATATGTTTGGTGTTTTACCTTTTCTACACTTAGATTTTTAAAGACATTTTTATTTTTCACAAATAAAATACGAAGTTGGCCATGACAGTGCCAATTAAATCGTTTATTAACCTTTAATAAAGTATGTCCATATTACCCTAAAATTTGGCCTAAACACTTGGAAAATTCTTTGAAATGTACATCGATATTCAATTTTGCAATTCAAGAAAAGTCGAATAGATTTAGGACAATTTTTGTATTTAAAATTTTATATATAGAAATTCAAGATCTTTGTAAGTTAATTAGAGATTGCAATCAAATAGCAAAGAACTGTTTTACTCTTTTATAGAGGATAAACTCCCGAAGAAATCAATCAAGAAATACAAACGTACTTTGAAAAAAGAAATTATTTATAAGGAAAGTCACAATGACCAAGTCTGAAATGTAATGATTTAATCAAGCATAGAAACAATAGTAAAAACAGTGATGTAAACACATATAAAGAAATGCTTTATTAATTTACCAGATGTATTTCTCCTTCACGATTTGACTCAAATAACACAGGACAAAAAAAAAATTTTTCAGGAGTTTGCTTTAATCAGAGGTAGTGGATCTTATAGATTTTGGGTCGCTAAAAACGAATCCGTTGTCCAATTTGGCCCATCACGTCAGGTTTTTGCAATATCGTATCCGGAAATTGAAATTAGCTAATAAAATGGGTAGCTAATTTGTTTGCCACAGATTTAAATTGAACGTTTGAATCCAACATAAATAAAATTCCTGAAAAACATAGAACGAGCACTAGAAGTAGATTTGTAAATATGCTTCAAAACATTAAAAACTATTTACCTGGAATATTTAGAATTAATTTATGAAAGCTAATAATCTTTATCTAAGAAAACCCGATAAAGGTATCATTTCAGTTATTATGGATATGCACGACTATATTAACAAAACGAAAGGACTTTTGAATGATACTAATACATATAAGACTTTTACTCAATTTTATTGACATCAATAGTAGAGTAGATTAAATTAGACCTATTGCCTCAACAATTGGTAGTTCGACATACAATATCGCAAAATATTTACATAATATTTTACATAAAACAACTTTCAATGATTCCAACAGAGGTAGAATTACTTCTTTAGTTATGGAAAAAGTAAAAACAAAAAACATTTTAAGTAACGACAACCTCTTACCGTTTGATGTTGTCAATTTTTTGGATATGTTATATTGTAAAGTTACCATATCTTATAAATTTAAAATTAAACGGGAGGGATTAAATAAAGAATAATTTTAAACAAAAAAAAGGACAAAAAATGAGGTAAATTTTGGTAAAAATTAAATTTTAAATTTTCAGCCAGGTATTGTGGCCTTCGTCAGTGATATATATTTATGAAGCAATCCCATTTACCAAAATTTATCTCATTTTTTGTCCCTTCTATTGTTTAAAATTATTCATTATTTAATCCCTCCCATTTAATTTGTAAATATATACCGGACCTTTACAATACATCTTTTGTTTTTATTTTTGTTATTGTTTTGGTTTTAAGTCAATGAAATCGGATTTTCTTGTTGATCTCGTACTGATGATATTCCTGACTATTTTCAGCAAAAAATTAAAAAAATAGTCTTTTTAAATTAAAATTAGAAAATAAATAAATTATGAAGTATATCGCATGCATAAAAATTCTAAAATGGGATTTTTTCCATTGATTCTGGTACCCGTGACCTTTCTGAGTATTTCCCTAAAAAAATATAAAAAGAGGACGAGTCGTTTTTAAAATAAATTCCCTTTTACCGTAAAATTACCAAATTAATAAAATTACGAAATATAGCGTGTGCTTAAATATTCTGAAATCGGATTTTTTCGTTAATTCTGGTACTGGTGACCTTCTTGAATATTTTTATGAAAAAATTTTAAAAATCGATGGAGCCGTTTGTTAAAAAGTTGATTTTTTATTTAAAATTAGAAAATTACGAAGTATAACGTGTATTTATATACTCCAAAATGGACTTTTTTTAATTGATTCTGGTACTAGTGATCTTGAGCATTTTCATAAAAAAATTAAAAAATAAAAAGATCGGTCGATACCGTTTTTTACAAAATTGCCCTATTTTCCCTAAAATTAGAAAATTAATAAAATTACCAAGTATAACATGTATTTAAATATTACATTTTCGTTGATCTGCTAATTGTGACCTTTCTGAGTATTTTTATCAAAAAATTGAAAATATATTAAAAACGTGTAACGTTGAACTGGAAGTTACGTATGGTAGCGCAAACTTTAATGGGAACTCTTGTCAAAACTTATTAGATAAATTAGACAACTTGCGCAACAATTGCCCATTAGAGTTTAAATTTCATACAAGTGTTTTTTGCGAAGGAGTTGTTTCAGTGAAATTTTAGATCGTGAGTGCACCAAATATATAAATAACTTCAAAAATAGTTATTGAAATCACGGAATTTCAGTTACCCCCAAAGTGCATGTGCATTTTATTTTTGTACTCGTGCAAGAATTTTGCAACAAACGTCGTTACAACAAAAAAGCTTTTTCATCGGTTCATCATAAATTTAAAACTGGATTGAACACAAGGTTGGCCCAATACATTGGGACTTTAAGCACAATTTATTACATGCTGTTTCCGAATTTATTGGTTTCCACTTTTTACATTTATTGTGTATAAAAAAATGTAAATAAATATTAGAATAAGAAAGACTAATAATTTATTTAAATGATTTCACATAAACGTGTTTTATTCGTTTAAGTTCAACAAAACTTTGTCCTCATGTCTTTACTGGATTTCAGGTTTCTTGTGTACAAAATAATATGAAATCTAGGTAATTTTTATTGTCTTCTTCATAACCTAGAAATAAAAATAATGTATGATTTAAATATTTAAGCAGGCGTTATACTTCGTAATTTTATTAATCTTCTAATTTTACTCTTAATTAATTCTTAAAAAAGAAAGGCCCAACTGAGTTTTTAAATTTATTAATAAAAACACTCGGGAAGGTTAGTAGCACCAGAATCAACAAGAAACCCCCATTTCGGAAGACTTTTTATTTAAAGTTGTTTTAAGCCCACCGTGTACCCTTTTGATATTTAGAAACTATTCGTGAACATGATATATTAACAGATTCGGAAAAGTATACTCAGGTTTCTGATGAGTAGCACTTTAATCTGCGCTTTATCAAATTATGAATCAAAATGTTGTTTCGCCACGAAATCTTACAGAAAACCGACAAAAACGGTGTTTTTTGCACACAAATTTTATTTATGAATTGAATTAGTTTTTCTATTCAGGCAAAAATAACATTCGAAATAAACCAAATCGAAATTAATAAATAATGAAAGGAATTAGTTGGATACTAGCAGTAGCTTGATTTTACTTGCTGTTTGAGATGCAAAACGACGACCCTCGACGAATACTTCAGAAGCACGCTTTTTGATATGACATTCACTTCATATACGAATGCTCTTACGGACATTCGTACACGCGAGGATATGAACAATATTTTATTTTGGCTCACGCGATACGATGTTCATATTAAACTAGTAACGGAAGTACAGCTACATTATATAATGCTGTTTTTACGCCCTACTAGTTAATTATTAAACTTCTTGGCAAGTAGATATGCGATCAGAATTTTTTCATGTAATTGTACTGGATTACATATTTTCATATTATTAGGTGTTATTGGCATACGGTCTAATGATGTCACGATATTCAGGCCATGCATGACTTCCGGTTCAATTAGAAATGCGCGGCTTATGTAATTATTACTAATTTGTGCAAGGTATTTTTTCTGTCTGATTCGTAAGATGGGGTATCTTATTTCCAAGGTAATCCAAAGTGTGTGTACTAACAATCCTGAAAACTAAAATTCATTGGGATTTTATTTGTCAATTGGAATTCATTGCAGAAGCTAAAAAAGTCAACTCAGAAATGATAAGTCAAATGGGTTTCAATTAATTTTAAATAAATTTAAATGAATTTCAATTTGAAAATAAGAGACCAATGAATTTTCGTTTCCTGGAAAGTAAACATTTTTCAAACAATGTTCATGGTAATTTCTTTTTTTATTTAGATATTTCTAATGTAAAACTTTTGACGATGGGAGAATTTGTAAAATAATGTAGAAAGGGAAAAATTAGAATATGAAAAGAAATAAAATGAATGTAGGAAGTAAGACTACGGAATTGCCAACTGTTTTTCGAAACAATTACAATGTTTCTACGTACAAAATCGGCAACCGATTAATTGCGTCAACATCTCCACGACAAGAACGACAAAGCAGTAAACTATGTTTGAACATTTTGTAGCGCTTCAATTTCTATGGACATTATACGACGAAACGAAGCACTGTTCTCATGCTTTGTTTTTTTAAAAGTATTACAACACCTATCATTAAATGGCTCAGATATAAAACCAATAATATCAGTTTTTTAACGTCTGTGACCCCAGCCCCCCCCCCCATATCATTAAAAAAAAAACAAAAACAGCAAAAATATCATAAATATTTTGTACAATTTTGTACAAGAAGAATTTTAGACCACGATTGCAAAAATACTATAATAACACCCCTAAAATAATATCATATATACTAAAAATAGAATACTTTTAGAATAGAAATACTTTCATGGATTCTCTCCGTTGTACAAAATATATCAATACGTGGTATATGCTGAAAAGGGAATTATTGAAAAGCAAAAACTTATTTAACAATCAATAATCGAAAACGAAAAGTACACTCATCTGAAGGATTCAGTATATTTTCTTTGTCACCTTTTGTACTAATAATTGCATTTCCTCAAAAGTTATTTGAGTTTCAAACATATTTTATATTAACCCTTTGCGGCACACATTTTACTGATGAATTATTTTTCATGAAACGAATTCTCAAGGGTTTTTGAGGTCGCTGATTATGACTCTGAACTCAGATTTTGGAAATTCAAAATGGCGGATCCAATATGACCAAATGTGAAATGTCACTTCATCCTGTACTGAGTATGTACCTGAGGGGGGGGGGTGAGGTTGTTGATTACGAATCTGAATTAAAAATCTGAAAACTAAATGTTCTATATCTGAGCTCAGATTCGTAATCAAACACCCCCGAGTACCTAGTTTATTCTGGATCAAGTAACTTTTTACATTTTTGACGCCATTTTGATTCCGCCATTTTGTATTTTCAAAAGCGACCCCAAAAACTCCTGAGTACTCAGTATCATCTGAATTCAGTATGTTTTTTCATTTTGGACGGCCATATTGGATCATATATTTTTTATTTACAAAATCTGAGTTCAAATTTATAATCATCGACCTCAAAAACCACCAAGTACCCAGTTTCATCTCGATCCAATTGAACATGTGCTAGCGACTGAATTGTTTTTATAAAAATGACGATTTTTGGTCGTTTATTTTTGTATAAAGCATATTATTAAATAAATATTGATATAAAATTGACAAATTTTTTAATGAATTCCGGTGGCCACTATAGCGGTCACAATGCCGCAAAGGGCTAGACAAACAAAAAGACGTTGTCGGTTACTTAATTCATATATACGGTACATTCGCTTCATGATTTGAAATAGACTTGGTCATTTCTGATAAACAGTTTTCAGAGTTACATGCGAATATCTAAATAGAATTTCAAGAATGGGTCGCCAGAAACATAAGATATTCTATTGCTTAATGTATTTTATATTATGTTCTGTGCATGCGGGTAATGGCCACGTTACATGCCTTCACAAGGCCTCCGGCATTTAACGTGGAAACATTGCTCTCATTATAAAACAAAGCAGAATTCACCTGGCTTGGTAGCCTATTTTACTGAAAATTCTTTCCGAAGAATTTGTACTTTTTCGGATATTATTATGTAGGCCATATATTTTCAATTATGTAAAAATTTAATTAAAAACAACGGATAGTATTAATTTGCTTGCGTTTAGTTCTGTTTAAATGTTAAGATGCAAAAAAGGCATTGATGCTTTCAGTAACCATAACATTTCATGTCTTCAATCTTTATCTAATAAGAATGTTCATTAGCAGGGTTTAACAAAGAGATTCATATTATTCCAATACTGTTAAAAATATCAGCTGATGTATTATACGTAATGAGTTTAGAACTCAAGTGAGTTTTAATTTTGTATTATTGTAATTAAAAAACAATAATTCACACGATAGTTATTTTTTAAAAATTACTTCAAAGATTAATAATTTGTCGATCATCTCGTGTCACAAAAATAATTAAAAACACAAATTATGTTTTTTCGACGTTTCGACGTCCAATGTACGTCATCTTCAGGAATACCTGACAATGAGAATATGAATTTATTATTTTTTAAAAAGACTCTACTAATAAATAATTTACCGTATGTAATTGTCAAATATGATTTAGTACATTAGATGTGTACATGTCAACGATATATGCAAACACAACAACTGACTCATTTTATAAATTAACATATAATAACGCACATTGATCCGTATAATGAAACCAACGACAATTAAGATTTCCAATCATAAAATATATCTATAACAACTGTACAGATTTTGCGTATCTTCCATCTTATTGATTGAGTTCTTTTCTAAATGTATAAAACTTATTTCAGAGATTAGTCTTTTTTGTAGATCTTATTCTTTATCTAAAATGATATTATTCCAATCAAATTCATGTTTTTTACCAACCGATGTTCAGAGATTACATTATTTTGTGCTGATGATGCTAGATTATTTTTGTGTTCAGATATTCGGGTACGAATTTGTCTCGTCTGTCCACCATATGATGCATCACAATCCTTGCAAGATATCTTGTGTACTTTATTATTATTATTAGTATATATAGTATTATTAGTGTTCATTTTATCCGTTGTGTTTTTTCCTTTTTTATATTACTTTGCATCTGACTCTTTATGTGTGGTAGTAATTTAATATGTTTGGTACTTATTAATCCCTTTTTTAGTTTTTCGTAATATCCTTGAAAATAGTCATTAGAAATAGTTGCTACATACTCCGATTATTGTTGTTATTGTTGAAAAACATAATTTGTGTTTTTAATCATTTTTGTGACACGAAATGATCGGCAAATTATTAATCTTTGATGTAATTTTTAATTTTGTATTATGTTTCATGCATACGCAAATGAATTTTACCCCACCTATTCATTTCAATACCATTTAAGAATGTACATTTTAAATGAATCCGCATGATTTATAGTATGCTTTTGCTAATATTCAAATATATGTACAGGAAATTAAACAAAAAATAACAAATATATTTGGCTGATGTATGCACAGGAGACCATTCTTATTTTACATAATACTTGTTACTAATGGAGACATCGAACATTAGGCAGAGATGGATTTTTGTTTAGGTTGATATTTAGATATTGCCCAATTTATCATATGTTATTAAAATAACATAGCAAAGGAAATTTTAGAAAAAAATACTTCAGTTTTTGAAGCCTCTGAAAATTAAAGTTCACGTATAAAAATAATTACTAAACTATTTTTACTTATATAGGTGTAGAGCATTCTACAAAACATTTTCGAGAAAAGTTTTAGCGTTAATTGATAATTTTAGTTAATGATAATTTTAAAATTTTCAACACCTCCGCAATTTCAGAAAAGAAATTGGAATGTACACTTGAAGAATAAAATGATGTTCGCAATTTAAAAAATGTGTTTAAGGTTACAGTCGATGTTATTTTAATTAAATATATTACACCCGAAATGAAGTAAATTCTAACAGTTAATGAATATTGCAGTGTGTAAGGCAATAAAATAGATAACTTTCATTTCAAAATTTATATTTAAATATGACTTCATCGTCCTAGTGACACAGTTTAAAGAGATTACCCCAAATCACAGATTCTTCCAATGTTTCTTAGTTACGAGTGTTGTAAATCATATGTTTACTATTTTTTATACAGAAAATATAAGAACCAAATTCATTAGTAATGTCCTGCTCTTTGAAGTGTGAAACAGAATTTCGATATCGGTTTAATTCCCTGGCGGCCTCATGAAAAGTGTTGGCGGATAAATTCCTGAATTTGAAAAGTTATTTTCATTAGTGAAATGATCTCCTTATCATTATTGATATTCAGAGTGCACAACATGTTTCTACGTATCAATTCAATTTTAATGTTAATGTTTTTGTATACTTCAAATAAACGTTTATTTTTTTTTTCGTTTATTTTTCAGGTTTATTATTGTGTATATTTTCAGAATATTTATATGCCCAGATTATGGGTATCACCATTCGTTTTTTATGTATAATTAAAAAATTTTGATTTCCGTATTGTGTAAGCACATAAATAAAACGAATTATTATGACATTTATATTGCATCTTTAATTCATAACCTTCAGATTCTAAATGAAGACAATAAATCGAAAACAGACAAAATATTGTCAAAGGAAAGGTGAGTAATCAGGGAAAATTCTCGTCGTCGCATAATTTTTTAAAGAACAAAAATGTAATTGAGGTATCGCATTTACTAATGCCACGTAATCTTTTAAAATGACAAAATTCAATAAAAACGCGTAAAGTCATTACATAAATGAATAAGTTTGTCTCCCTCATGATTCTACAAATTTTTCTTTTTTGTTGTTATGAAAACTTGTAATCGATGTCCTTAAAAACGCATAACACCCCCTCCATCTAAATTAGATCTGTCATGAGTTGCTTTTTTTGGGCTGGTGGCTTATATAATTCAAAAAGTTATAACCATCAATAACACTAATATGCCCATATGATTTATGGCAAGAGGACATATTAACAAAAGTATTAAATTGACAATTAATTGAATCAATTTTTGTGCAATATTCATTGTAAGCTTTTTAAAAATATACAATCTTGTTAATTAATAATTACGCCTTATGCTGAACGAAATATGCAAATTGTATTTGTTTCCCAACATTTGTACATATGAAGAAAAATAGAATAAATAATTAAAAGAAGAAAAACCATAACATTATCGAAATCAATAAAGTTTTTAAGATCACTCACTATATTTTTTACGCCTGCTGGGGCATAAAATAAATTTGACTAAAAGTGGCATTTTAGTCTCGCAAATCGAGGCATTATAGTACTTTTTGCACCAAGGGCGTGAAATGGTCGTTTTATCCCGCAATTATTATACGGGCGTAAATAATTATTACGCCCGTGGTGCAAACAATATTTTTCGATTTAGTGGAGAGTGAAATGATCATTCATTCTCTCACACAAATTAAAAATCACTACAACGTGCAACACTGACTAGCGAGTTTATTTTTCAATCGGTAATGTTTATGTTTATAATGGAAAATTCGTGTAATACCCCGCTACTGCGCGTTTATTTGTATTTGTAATTGTCGTTTTGTATTGTCTTCCACCATTATCACAATGTATTGTACTGTAGAAAAAAATCGTCCATTTTCAGACTGTTTTTATTTTACGCCCCAAAAGGAGGCCTACAATGGTCATTTTACGCCCCCTGAATCGAAAAATATTTTACGTTTACTGCATCAAAAAACAATGTTTGAATCTTAGGCGTAGAATTTTCACCTTCGCCGCCCCTCGGATTCTATTGTCGAGGCGTAAAACTCCATTTTATGCCCTTGATACAAGATAATAGATTGTGCAACTAGGGAGCAAAATAGGTGTTTGCCGATGAGTGCGCGTTTGACGTCCGCGCGAAGCGAGGTCGGCATTTCGCACGAGTCTACAAATACTTATTCTCCCTTGTTGCACATACTATTTTCTCATACGAGGGCGTGCTATTTTGCTCCCTCGATATAGAGAGCAAAATAGTATTTTGCGCTCAGAATGCGAGAAACTTATTTTGCTCCCGGATATTTTTATTTTGCTCCCTAGGGAGAGAATGCCCTATTTTGCTCCCGCAATGTAGGGAGCAAAATAGCATTTTTGCACAGAGTGTGAGAAATAACTAATTTACATGGGTAGTTTGGCAAGGCTTTGCTGAGTAAACTCGAAACTTAAAATAAGAGGAGACCCTCTGTACTTTTCTAATATACTGCAGGCAAAAAAAGTGTAAAAATTACCAAGAATGACTTCATCAAATTTATTGTTCATCATGAAATATTTTGATGTAAACTTCCGTCTATTAAATTAATCGAAAGATCTTGAGTTTTTCTATGATATGACCGGGACAAAAATACTAACAATGAAAAGATCAGTGAACGTAGCTATACGTAAAGTCCACTTTGGCTATCGTGGCTATCGCTACGTAAATAATTTTGTGCGTTCGACGTAAAACTCGATAGCGGCAAGTATACACGCGACTCGAACGCCACGGAAACCAATTGTGCATATCTAAACACCTTTTTCCCCCGATGCACGTGGTACCTGGTGGTAAGATGTGCAGGTGTGAGTGTACTGGCGTGTGGTAGGTTCAGTAAAAGGAGGGAGAGTTCAAAGGAGTTCAATAGTTCAACGATCGAATACCCCAGCAGCAAATTCTTATTCGTAAATATTGAAAACGTTGTTCCACTTTTTACCAGATGGAATGTGCATGAATCATGTAAAACCCACCCTTCAGGCGGTGGCTAATATATCATTTCATTCAATCGTTGTATTATTTTCTCTGCTTTTCCAAATATGTGCATTTCCGCATATTTTATACGATGTTGCATTTATTATTTCCGCAAGAAGATGTTTCAAAGGAACGAAATTATGATGATTTGTTTTAATGAGATTTATCTCTGTCTACTTTTAGATTTGGTATAACCAAGATTTATTTTGTAACCCTTCGATTAACATGCATGGGTACGGGTCGAAAAACCGACAAATCAAAAAGGCGACAGGTCAAAAAACCGACAATCTAAAAGCCGACAGTAAAAAATTCGATACATAAAAAATTGAATGTCCGCTTGTCAATGTGCCCACAATTTTTATGTGTCGGCTTTTAGATTGTTGGTTTTTTGACCTGTCGGCTTTTTGATTTGTCGGTTCGTCGGCTCGCACCCACATGCATTATGCTTTTTTCAAATCATTAGAATGAATCCCAAGAATCTTTTTTTAATTTGTTTTTTTTTTAAGGTCGCAATTACCAGTGATGGTTATTAGAACCCCTATTTTGCTAGAAAACATGACGATGAAGTTGAGAACGTTGGTTTGTTTTAAGATTTTAAAAAAAAAATGAGGACCATAAAAGTGGAAATTCGGTGCACCGAGAGTTGAACCCGGAATCTTTTGGTTGTCGATCGAATACTGTTCAAACTAAGCCCTTTGACCACTTCTCAACATTAATTTCGAGATATTTAAACAATCCAATCATGATCAGATAATCTGCTATCTTAGCGCCATTCTCGAGGATGCACGGAATTCTAATCAAGTAACAACAACAACAAAATAAAAAAAAACATTATGATATTTTTACTGTGCGATTTTTTAGTTTCTACTGTGTGCTGAGCTTTGTTGTTACTTCTTGGCGATTCGAACATTCTAACAGTAGATGTTCTGTCTTTTTGTAATTAAACAGTCATCAAATTTATACGTTTTGTTAACCCATTAACGCTGATAGAACATTTTCCATGCTTCAAGTTCAATGAAGTATTTCGTATCAAATTCGAAGTTGAACAAAATGGAAAGTTACTATTTTCAAGGTCGCTCTTTAAGAATCCGCGGTCAAAATTGAGTTACAGACGTCAGGAATTCCCATATGGAGCCAAACTTAAAAATCATTATTCTTCTCAATTTTTGTTTATTTTTTAAAAATCAATTTCTTCTCAATTAAGTATAATCGTGGTCAAAATATTTGAATTTTAAGAAAAAAGAATAGTTTTATACCCCACGTCATTGTAATGGCCTGGAGATGGCGCTCTCAATGAAATTTTCTTTTAAAATTTTCTGACCCTCTAAATAAAAACTATGAGCGTTTTTAAAAAATACTCAGAATGAAAAGTTCTTAAAATACAGTGGTTTTTTTTATGATATTTCGAGAAATTTTGTAACTAGATTTTTCAAAATTTTAAATTATTCTTGTCCGGGGAAATATTTGGTATATTACATTATATGATTTTATCTCTTCTATTGTTGGTATTTGAAACATCAGTTATTTGATGTATTCTTCAATTTATATTTATTGGAGTTTGTGTCTTGCAACATGCTTTTGGGTTTGGAATTTGTTTGATAAGCTATTGGAGAACAGCCACTCGGAATCACAATTATTTCAATGCGGTGCAGTTTTAATTGCATAGTTTAGACTCAATTCTTTCCTTCTATTTTCAAGTATTGATAATTGCACTTCAAATAGTAAACTTTCAACTTGGCTTGTTCGGAATGCCCCAATCGATAGTCTTGAGACAGTATCATTGATCGGATTAGGTATAGCTGCAGAGAAAAAAAAATATGTCTCGAATTGAGACCAATAGCTAGTTTTAAGATGTAACAAGAAGTCTTGTTGTCATACGAGGTACATGCGGATTGAATAAAATTTACCTAGAAAGCTTGCAAGAATCATCATGAAGGTCTCATTTTAATCCTTTAACGTCCAGAATGCACGTTTCCCATATACAACTTCCACCGCATATTTCGAACTGAAAGTAATATAGAGGAAGTTCGGAATGTACCTTATTTACTATTTTCGAGGGTACTTTTTCGAATCGCGACTTCAAAATTTGAAAAAATTGAGTATTTTTCTTTGATTTTGGCAAAAGTATGTGAAAAAAACATATTTTTGAGGGTAATTTTTTTTTTTAATTTCATTTTTCATGTCGATATCGTGATTTCTATGATCCTCTGAGATAAATGATTATTAACTGCAAAACGACATTTTTTATTCAAAAAATAGCGTACTCTCATACGCAAATTTAATGGGAGAGAAGTCTGCGATTGGCAGCAGAATAAATATTTTAGCACTTATACTAAATTCACGTATTTAGAGGTTGACTCTGTTTATAACAAAATAACGTGCAAATCCACATTTCCCCACACAGAAATAATGTTTTGAATAAGGAATTCGGTCGAAGTAATTCAGATTGTAGTAATCGAATGAACATCTTTAATGTAGTAGATTCGTGGCTTGGAAATCAGGATAATTTTCAAGTGGTTGAACAGCGCAGCGAAATTAATAATTTTGAAACGTTCGGAAATTGCGGTGAATTTTCGAGGGAAGCACGCGATGCGTTTCGTTACATTATCCGAGTCCTGGAATTCATGTGGAAGGATTGAAAATTATTTCGAGCAGTCGCGATCAACGACGCGACGCGATACTTGTTTGGAACTGGGTCACTTCGGACTGCGGTTCATAATTATCAAGAAGTCTATTATAACAATTATCGAACTAGCGCAATGCTTAATTGCTCTTAGCCCTTATGAGGGAGTCAGGATCCACTAATGTCTTATACCAAGTTCTTACTTAGAATAAGTCCCATCCAAACGTCGAGGGAATTTTACTAGTTACGCCTTAAACTCGATTCTATTTACGGTCTAGTTTCTCGATGGAGTTTCTATGGATTACGTAATATCAATGTTTTAACTTCTTTCAGCACGCCACTTAAGTAACTAGACCGAGCACGCTTATGCACGTGTTTGTTAAATGTTCCTTTAACCCTTGAACGCCTACACGAACATGTTTTGAGGTTATATTTTGACTTTTGTTTAATTCCATAAAATCGCAAAGAATGTACTATACAGTTGTATCATTCTTGCATTAGGTTTTACCTATAATTTCAGGCTCATCACAAAGAAAAAAAGTACACCGAGAGAAATGTTTGTTTACAGTTATTGTAATAGCTTCATAGTAAAGTAACAGAATTTAGATTTTGATCACAAGGTAAGGTACTTTATCCTGACGTTACCGTAATCTGGGATTCCGTTAAATTTGTTATATTAATAGTTAATATAAGCATTTTAAATATTAATGTTAGGTTCCTTACGCGAGATGTAGTATATTTACAGGCTTACAGTTTCACCGAATCAGAGATAAACACACATACACACGCGCTGTAATTCGATTTTCTGCGAATTATTCGACGTATTGTTGACATGTGCAGTTCAAACGACAGAATTTAATGTAAGATTCATTAACAATTAACGAACGCTCATTGAATGTTAAAATATGAAAGTTAATATATACAATAACTTTGTTGACATACAGGAAAGCGCTAGTGTTTCCATCTGAAAGTTATCTGTCGTTTTTGACTTTACATTTAAGGAGGTTCACCAGGTCAAAGAATTAACATTGAGAATTTAACGAAAAAATTATAGTAGGTTAAACAATGAAAGAAATTAATGCCTGCAAAGTTTCAAGCCCCTAGGTACCTTCAGAGCAGAGAAATTAATAAAAATGTTCACGATTCTTTAACATTGAGTTTTATGGGAACATGTATATATTCATGAAATTCGTATTGAATTAACATTGAGTTTTTCGTAAAATTTATACTACTGATAAAAAAATTTGTGAGATTTTATTTGCAGAAAGAAAAACGTCTCTTCCTACCTTTAGAGACGAGAAATAAAATAAACAAATAGCTAAAAGGGTCATTTTTGGTTATGTTGACGGACGGCAACGTCTTAGGAAGCATACCACCGAAGTCATATTGGCGTCCGTTCCATATTTGACTCGATAGGTACCTGGTGAACCTCCTTAATGTTAGAACCTTACAGTTAATATAAGAGCCTTGAAATTAGCTTATATTAAATATTAGTAAATAATTTCTTTCAGTGCAGCTATTCACTCCGTGCAAGTCGTTGGAGGGGATATAGAGAAACGATCGTAGCGCCCATGTTGTTGAAAACGAGCAAAATTTCAGGTCTCTCTGTTTCATGTCTTTTTAAACGAAGGTTTTCAATTTTGTAAGGTGATTTACGTAAATGGTAAATAATATAGAAGTTATTTTTCCCTTTCTACATGTGCTTTAATGTTCCTAAAAGGTACAATCTGCGTAAATCGAGATGTAAAGATGTAACAAGGCTTACAATTAGATAATAAAATATACTAGAGAAAGTAGAGAAATTGTAGAATATCGATAAAAATAGAAAATAAGTCAAGTTTTTTTTTTATATTATTTTACGTCGTCTTTTCTGAACCCATGTGGGACTAAATCGCGATGGGACCTACAGTTTATGAAGGTGGAATCCAAACCACCTGAGCTTTGGCGTTATTAGACACTTATAAATAAATACAAAGGTGTCCTGATGACAGACGGCAGAAGACGGGATCGAACCAAAATAAGTCAAGTATTACAAGTGTTTATGCGCTACAGGTTAACTTTGAGATTGTGTTTGCAGTGTTAAGTTATTGAGCGATTGGCAGTTTATTTTTGAAAAGTAATTCATTAACGTAACTGAAATTTATTATGGTTACGATGTATGTAACAAAGATGGATTTAGTTATCAGGAATGTGCTTGAAAGTCACTAATTAAATTTTTGACCAAAATCTATTTCAAAAGAAACATTTTTGTTTAATGCAGGGCATCTCCAAAGAGTTGAAGAGCAAAAAAGGTGGCAAATATAAAACTTACATTTGCTATTCTTCTTTTCGCAAATGGTACAAAGTAACCTAACTTTAAACTTAACCTCAAAATTAATGTTAACATGTAGTGCATGAATATTTATAATACTTTATTTATTTTCTTATTTTATCTATTACAATTTCTCTACTTTCATTATAATATTCAATCATTTTATAATAAAGCGTTACAAAAAAAATCATTGCAAGACCTGCTGTATGTTTACATTCGTTTTAATCCATATTGTGCTTTTCGAAAGCATACAAGCAAATATAGAAAGGAAAAATAAACTTATGTGTTTTGTACCATTTATAATAATAATAATAATAATAAAACGTCTTTATTGGCAGAGACAAGGCGCTTACAAAAAAAAAATGACTAGATCGAGTCAAAGGACGAGTATTTGCTGCTTTACAGACTGACCCATACAACAGTATACATTAAAATAAAAATAAAATTGAGATTATAGTACTACATAAAAAAATTAAAATTAAAGACTTAAGAGCTAGAGGCCTACCCTAAAATTTGAAGTTTTAGAACGGTAAATGAACGCAAAGAATAAAACATTCTACAATTCAAGAAAAGACAATGGAATTAATTACATAAGTACAATATAAGGTTACAATAAGATTATACAAATATATATCGCAGGTTAATTATTGATTTTTTGAATTATAATATTCCTTTAGCCTACAAATGAATCTATTTACATCATTAATTAAGGTTAGAATATTCAGAGGCAGCACGTTAAAAATTCTTACCGCAAAGAACGAGAATGCCCCTTTGAATTTAGAAGTTGAATGACGAGGGCAACAAAAAGTAGAATGAATCGCTCTTCTATAATTTGCATTATTGTTTCCTAACGTACGCAAACTATTTACCAAATATACTGGTTTTTTGACCTTGAGCAACCTATTAATGAAAGTTAAGATTTTTACTTCCATCCTATCTTTCATCTTTGAACAGCCAGATCTCAAAAAGGCTTGCGAAATATGGTAAAATTTCCTGATTCCTTAAACATACCGAACGCAAAAATTCTACACTGCTTGTATTCTGAGCTAATCTTTATTCGCAATATTTATATATTACGCTTTATAAAATTGTAAACCTTCGTTTAGAAAGCCTATTTTCAATTTTTGCCGAGGACTTGCGAAATTCACTGTCGTCTGTTCCGATGACCCCCAAAATTGATCCCCGCTTTACGTAATCTTAACCTTACATTCTTAACCTCAATTTGTCAAAATTTTGATTAGTTACAATCAATTGCTTATTTTTCGTTAAAGTCAGTGGAAAGTGACTGCAATAATTATGTCTTTTTTAGATTTTGCATTTTTATAGATAATACATCAAAGTGTTTGAGAGAAGAGTGGGGGAATGCGTTTCCCCAACGGCAGCCAATTTCGAAGGCTTCCACCGAGAAAATTTGGCAAGTCGGTCAATTTGGAGGGGGTCAATTTCGCAGGTCCTACTGTATTTCACTAAGTAAAAGTTTTTGAATTTTGACCATTATTGAACACCAGATTTCGCCAATACATTTGCACGGAGCGAATAACCACCTGTAAAATCTAACCTTTTTGAAAACGTGTGTGACGTGTTTCGGCGATTTTCGAAATTTTTATTTGTGCTAAAGTTACTACGTTCAAAATTTTAATATTTGAATAATTCTCTAAAGCTTGTAAAAAAAGTTTCAACCAAGGTTGTTTTGAATTGTACATCATTCGATTTGTAAAGAGCAGTGTCTAAACCTTCTGCAATTGATAAATCACAATAACGTAGAGGTTATGTTTCACAATGACAATTTCAGCCAAACACAATGCAGAATATTGTAGTTATTGAGAACAATGTTTCCGTTATTCTCAATAGCGAATTACAGAATTCGGGAACAGGATAGACACTGTTAGAACTAATTGGTCTTTATAGTTGTCGACAAAACTAATTAACCCTTAACTCTATAACTATAGGAATGATTGTTTTGATTGAAACAATTCAAAGCCTCCTGTTTATAAAATCTTTGAAGGTAAATCTGCCTCCATAATATTATGTACTGCTTCTCTAGGCGGATGAATGATTTCTAAGGAAATAATACACAAAGAGAAGAATATTATCGTTGATAATAAAAAAAGGTATATTTATATAATAAGTAGATGAAAATGATCATTTTTTAGTTTTTCGTAAAAACTATTCCGGGACAAGTAGTAGCTCTTGAAATTCTGCACTAAAATGGTCTATTTGATTTTTTCGAAAAATTCATGTTTCAGTGAGATATTAACCCTTAAACGCGAAAAATTGGAAAAAGATGAAATATTTTTTTTCTTACGCACTTTTATCGTTAGGAGTGTAAAATTTAATAAACATGTAGCTTAAGTGACGTAGAAATATCGTCTAATTTTTTGTATTGCGATTACATTTTAGTTCAATGGGAAATTCGCATTTCAACATTTTTTTACTTTTTTTGGACCCTAATTATTATAGCTTCTATAAGTTATAGATCAGAAATGAAAATTTTTTGTGAAACATTGTACTAAAAAACGTATGCTTCAGATTTTTCGAAGAGATGTTTAATTAATTTAAAAAAAAGTACATACTAAATTTATTCATAAATATTACATCTAAAAGAAAAAGTCGGAATACAACAAAAATTAAATTTTCAAAAATTAATGAGATTTTTTAGGCGAAGAATTATCTGTAACTTAAAATAAAAGTGTCAATGGAACTGAAATATCAAAATTTTTCATGGATAAATACGTTATAATACATTCTCGATATGGGTACAAAAAGAAAATATTTTAAAGTATGTAAATCATTATTTTACGTAGACCTCTCCCACTTACAAGTAACCCGCAACTGCCATTACGCCATCTGTGGGTGAATGTTAGAAAATAGTCGATGATCAATATCATAGATATATTTTAGATAAGTTGACAAATTCTTTAATACACATCTTATATCTTATTATGAAATAAATGAAAATCCAACAAATCATATGGAATGCAAATTCTTTAAATTATACGAGCTTTACTGAAGTATTCGTTCAAGTTTGCATGAACTATTTCTCGTTTTATACGACAATTTCAATTGTATATACTATATTTGTTTACTCGAGGAATAGGAAAATTGTCGACTTGACTTTTACAATGATCTTCGTCTTCGTTGAAATTAAGTTTTGGAACGATAATATTCTTAAGTCTATTTACTATTCTTTTGTTACTGAAATTGTCGATTGATTTTTATTTCCCATTCCCTTTGTGCACGAATGAACGTTGACTGGAGTATAACAAGGAACAATTGTATTATGTGCGATTGCGCGCATGCAGGTACGATCTTCGTCGGAAAATGAGACAATTAAAAAACAAGTATGTCATTCTTGTAGCAGAGCAATATCGCCAAGATTAATCCCCCCATTTCTATCCTACAAGGTACTTTTATTCTTTATCAGTTATTGAGTTTTTTGCAAACAATTATTTCAGGGCTTTATTTCATTGGAATTTTTAATTTCCAATTAAAAATGTGCAACTTAGAATATAATAACCAGAGATTTTAAGAATTATATGCATTAATTGGGATTTTCTTTGTTTTTAGTATTGCATTCATTTTTACTTGAATATCATGTATTTAATTATTTTGTTAATTAAAAAATTTGTATTGATTATTTTCAGTAGCAACTATAATAGAATTTTCAGAATTAATGTCTAGATATTGATTGGTCTATAGATTCAATAAGAATACATAAATACGGTCCATAGATTACCACGATAATGCATCAGGGTGAAACTTAAGCCGACATTTATGTATGCTAAGCCTAATATAGCCGTCAGGGGTGCAAATGCAGTAAGGAATAGTTTTGACGAATAATGTTATTAACATTTATTATTGTGCTAAACTATTAACCGTATCAAAATTGTACAGTTTAGAATTTTCTCCAAAAATAATGTCTGTATTAAAATAAAAATTTACTTCAATTAAGAAAACTTTTTTATTATTTATTCCGTTTCTTCTTTTTAATGATCCTTAATTGATGAATCAAATATTTTTTTAGATTTATTTAGTATTTATTTGCGATAGTGCACATAATTTGTTACTTTATTACCGTATGGAATAAACGAAAATGTTGGAACTGAATATATAAAATGAAGACTTCCCAGTAGTTAACGCTTACAAACAGAACTTCGTCAAATATTAAAAAAAAACTTATTTAACCCATTTAGCATACACGAAGTTCCGCAGTCATGTCGTATTTACGTGTAGATTTACATTTAGATTAGATTTACATTTTCCACTTACTTTGTGATTTTTTATTCTATATTTGTCAAATAATTACATTTCCGATACTAGTGATTCATATGGATATTCGCGTTTTACCGAAAAATTGCTTGAATTTCAAATGAAATTATTTAAATGTATTGAATTTCAGCTAAAGTTTTTATATTATCTTTATACAATTTTTATCAAGAGTTTAATAAAATAAAAATACTCAAGTTTGTTAAATTATATGCAAAAATGATATTTCATATTGCAAATTTGGGCATTCGTTTTAATACACGGAAACGTGTCAGCAGTCGATTTAATTAAACAGGAGTAAATTCAATTAAAACCGTAACCTAAAATAAAAAACTATTCAGTAAATTATAAATGGAGAGTTACTCCGTGGGAATTAATAAATGGTTCTTATATCTACATTTAGTTAACTCATTAAGTTGGCTGAATATTTTAATTTACTAACTTATTTTTTCAGTATTTACATGATTCGGAAGTCTTGATACTTGCTGCAACTAATTCTAATTTGTTATTTAGTAAACAAAAAAATTCGTACGTTAACCAATAGTAGTGATAGTTACTACTTAATGTAAGTGAAACTCGTCCCATACCGATCAGTCGTATCTTACCGACCTCCTTGGACTTCTCATAGATGGCACTATAGTTGAATTAATTTATTAAGAATTAATCGTAGTGTGACTGGAACGCTGTCATTTGGAATGTAGTTTTCCGTTAAACCAAATTTAGTCACTTCAAGGTCATTAAATGCGTAAAATAAAATCGACGGTTATTTCAAGAAACAAATATAAATATATACTTTAGTATGTTTTTTTTGGCTTAATTTTATGATGTATTAGTAGAAATTTTTAATAGGGTAGCTTGAAAATCTGATAAAAAAATTGGGCTCACGTCTTTATTTCATATGACAACTAATCAAACCATAAAATAGTACACGGCAATTGATCACACGACAAAATATCACATGGACAAATAACCATAAACAATAATATCACTATGTTTAATCGTATAGTAAAAGAATATGCGTGTTCTAAATAAACCAGTCAGAAATCCGTCGACTTCTAATAATGCTGAAAACAATATGGCACCACAGGGAAATTTTGTTCGGGAAAATAAATCTCTAAACATATGTGGAAATCTTAAATAAAGTATAGATTTTCAGAATATTATTTTAACACGATGAAACAATATTTTCATAATCTTTTTAGGCATCATAATATATAAATATATGTTATTTTGTAATACTGTCAATGAAAATATGAATTAAGATCATTTAAATATGATCAATTAATACAAATATGATTTTCTTGACCACAATAATATTTAATATATGTCTAAGAAAAAGGTTTGAAACTAAAAGTGAACAGATTTGGTCAGAATTGGTTCGAAAGTAGGGGAAAATTACCTAAATATTACTAATTTTTTATGTACTACAGGTCCAATTTACCAAATTCGGACAACAACCTAATAAGAAAAATGTCTTGTTTTAAATTTTTTTCTCCACTTGCCGTAATTTGAGTGTTATTCTAGGTAAATAAATCGTAATAAAAAAAAAACTTGATGAAAGCGCGAAAAGGGGCAATTTTGCTTTATTTTTCTGCTTGGATTATAAATTGATAACCACTAAATATTTCGCTCTGAAAATATCATAGCTTTCGATGTCTTTTGGGTAACGAATAAGTTACCTCCAATATTATTTTTGGAATAATTAAATTGATTAAAATATGATAAAATTGATAAATGTTGTATATTCTCGCTTTTTTGTAGTTAGAAAACGTCTTGTTGTATAAAAAGATAGACAACATAAGTATTTAGGAATTAATATTATATTTCTCAGGATACTTCAAAAGGAAATATTTTTTTATAAAAAAGAAATTTATATATTTAATGAAAACCAACGGAAGGAAACTAACATTTAGTTAGGTAGTAAAAAGACTATAAAATAAAAGAGATCGGAATTTATAGGGAAGGTATGACCGTTTACTGTAAGCAATAGGTGTTTTACAGAGCTGAAAGTCTTTTCTAAGATCCTTAACGTGGCGTTTTGTCTGTAGCTTTGCCTTAAAATAAAGAAAAGGCTTGTGAAATTATTTACCATTGTTATTTAGTTGTTAAAATTGTCTTTTGAAATTATCTCGTTTAATTTTTGTACTAAAAACCTTGTTACTAACCTATTGGGTTTAAAATAAAGTTTTCAGCAATAAAATGATTTATCCCTGTAGATTGAATATCTAACGTGTATTGTCACAGTAAATTTTCTAAACTGTATCTGCATATAAATAGTTGTAATGGCAAACAATGAGTTTAAAGTTACATTAACTGCACAAAATCAATATCATGCGGCTATACTGAAAATAAATTTTTTTGCGAATCCAAAGACATGATGGTGAGGGTGATCGATTTTAATAGAAACAAAAATAATTGTACAAATGTAGACAAAATTTGAAAAATAAACCAAAAACACTTCAGTTTACATCTTGATTAGAATATTTACACATATACAGCATATTAAAATTTTGAATAAACGGAAGAAATGAAAGTAAACTCGTATATTAAAAACACTCGTATGTAAAAACAGCTAAAAACTTGTTTTTACATGTCCCAAAAAAATTGATCTGAATTTGATTAAATTTGGACGAAAGCGAATGACTCGTAAAATGGTCAAAATAAGATGTGGCTTTATTTATCGATGGCTTCATCGGTTCAGTTGAAAATTCAGTCAAGTTGAAGAAATTGTTTTATGGTCATTTGAACGAGTATACAAAATATTTAAATATTTTAAATTACAATATATAATAAAAATATACAATAATCTAAGAAATTTGTCGTCCTATAATAATAAAAATATTTAAAAATTTCGGATATTATATATATTAGCAATTGAGTCGGTTCATATTCGACCAAAATATGGAACTTTTCAGATCTAAACCGAGTCAAATTATGGAACATTTTATATTCGACGAGTTTCATATTTTGGGCCATTTTGAACCGTATCATGTCCAATTAGATGCAGTCGTCTGAGACAATCTAAGTCGATTTCGATAAGACAGTAATTATATGGCAAGAATAATAATAATAATAATAATCATATATTCTGATCAACATCTGATACAATTTTATCAAATTTCATGTATATAAAAACAAATAAAAAAAGGAACAAATATGTATCGGAACGAGATATCATTTCAATGCAATTTTCATCTAATTCCCATTAATTGTCTAAAAATTTCACATCCTAAAATGATTTTCATTTTTCAATTTAATTCCTTTCTGTCAAAAATTGTTGGGGTACCTTTAAGGGTACAAGACTAAAAAAAAATATGTTACACAAAAAAAATGGAGAACTAAAATCCCCACATGAAAGGTCTAATTCATTTCTTTCATACTACGAGCGGTACATTTTCCATGGAAAAATCCCCATAGTGTCTGGTTTCAACGGGATATAGTTGGAAATTGAACAATTTGTCTACATTTTCATGAATTAATTAGAATACCTATACCCAAATTTCCTTGACAGCACGGGACTTTTTTCATGGAAATGTACGTATATCCCGCTGACACCAGAGAGTATGGGAATTTTTCCAACGAAATTATCTTAAGTGTAACCTGAGAAAATAAGGAACCTAAGTATAATTCGAATGGATCATCCTAACCTAACCTACAACCAATAGACGATCATAGTGATCATTGAACCCACGTGAATTTCGATTATTCTCAGATTCATCCAGCTTTTGTAGCTTTATCATTGGTAATTCGAAGAAAATTCGGTAAACCTTTCATTTAATGAATTTAATACTCCATCTTTTTTTATGGACGTGCTAAAATTAAGTTTATGAGCAGTATTTTTAAGATATCTACTTCAGTACATTCAAACCTTACTACGATATTCATAATCGGCATCTAAAAATCCATGAAAAGCATGTTGCGTACTTATTTTCGAGTGCATCTGAAAAACCCGACAAATCACAAAACAGACACTTAAAAACCAGACATTTAAAAAAACAGACATTCAAAAACCAGACATTTAAAAAACGGATACTAAAAAATTAGAGATTTAAAAAACCGAAATTTTAAAATGCAGACATTTTGAAAGACTTATGAAATGTCTGGTTTTTTAATATCTGTTTTTTTTAATGCCTGGTTTTTTAATGTCTGCTTTTTGAAGAGTCTGCTTTGTGATTTGTCGGGTTTTTGAGGTGCACCCATATTTTTTACGCCAATAAGTTTATTTACGTCTATATACATTTTCGTTATTGTGTAAACGTGTATTCTGATTAAGATGTAAATCGAAATGATTTTGGTTTGCATGCACTGAGTCTCAGTACAGTAGAGTCCCGTTATAATTGTGTCTCGCTATATTTACCTCTCAGCATAATTACCCGGGTACGTCTCGTTATATTTACCTGTCGACTATCTCTTTTTCACCCTGCTTGAGGGATGGGGCCTGCTATGTCACGAATATAGCGAGAGAGGGAGAAGCGGCGCTTTCTTTCTTTTGGTAAAGAAATGGGACGGGAGAAGAAGGCGAGAAATATACCGGGACACTACTTTAGTCAGATTTTTTTCAACATTTATAGGTTTTTTAAAATGGCTTCTCAACAACAGTCAAGAAATATAGTTACAAATGGAAAGTAGAACATAAATATAACCTTAAATTAAACAAATATTTTTTTTATTATTCATTAAAAATAATTAAACACCTACACGAAAAATTCTCTGAATAATACTGACCAATTTTGATGTAATATATAGACACTATTTGAATTGATTAGAAATATGAAACACTAGATGTAAATGCGAAAAACTAGAAATAAGTAATGAACAAAGTCGATTAAAAGAAAATTGAATAACAATCGATTATCACAAATTGTATAGAATTCGAGATTAAAACTTCGAAAAAGTGTAGAGAGAAAAAGACCATTTATCACGCAACAAAAGGTTATGATAAAACAAAATAATTTTGATAGTTTATATATCCCTGATTAAATATTTACCATTAAAAAACTTATTATTAAAACCACATTCGTGGCTGAAGGTGGGGGATGGAAGTTAATCGAAAGGTGAATCGATAAAAGGCAGTGAACGACCGTGTCTCGTTTGTTGGTAAATAGTGTGTGTTGCCGCAAAGTCGACGTGTACATAAGCTCCTCAAAGGCCAACCGACTTGTAAATAAGATCTAATTTAAGAGACCAATTGGTAAAAAAAGCTCCATTAGTCAAAATCGATTTCTGAGTTTAATTTTCCGGGAATTCTTGAAAGTGACGAATGTTAATCGATTACTGTATATATGATAATTATGAAACCAGAAATATAATAATGTTCTATATATAATTATATTTTAATATATATTAAAAAAAAGGGTAACAATAATCATATATAATGATAAGTATATAAATATATATTTTTTGATTCTCATTTTGTTTAATAACTATCTTTAAATTTTATATTTATGACTTAACAAATAGAAATTAAATATTTGATGGGTGTAGACATGAATAATTTTTTTGTAATTTTCAAAATGTCGGTCGTGACCTCATACTTGCTGAATTTAATTACGACATCCATGTTTCTAATTGTCGCATTTAAATGACACTATATACACGCATTTTACTCACAAAATGAAGTGATAAGTTTTATTTTTAATATGCAAAAAAAAAAATACCAGAAATGAGTTTTAAAATGAAATACGTATTTTTATGCTCTTAATTATGAACCCCTAAAAAAACATTAGATGTAGAATAGTATATTATGCAACTCGGCGCTTGCAGCTTCTCGTGAGACACTTTACGCACGAGTGAAAAAAAAATCACTTTACGCACTGAAAAAATGACTTTACGCACTAACTTTACGCACGCCCGGGCATAAAAAACATTAATGACGAGCAAATTACGATGTTTTTGTGATTTACTTTTTTATTTTACTGGCTAATTCTTTCCTGATGAGAGAAACTCATCTGCTCTATCAGAAATAATGCAATTTTGGCAAAAAAAATTCACAATTTTTTTTATGGTAAGGATGAAAAAGTTTGTTTCAAGATTTTTCGATAAAAAAAGAGGACTAAAGTGGAAAGATTCAATGCGCCGCCGGGAGATGAACCCAAGATCTTTGGATTGTCGGTCGAATGCTCTACTAACATCTGACTACTTCGCAACATTAATTTCGAGATCTTTAAATTTTTTCGAAAATCTTAAAACAAACAAACTTTTCCATCGCTACCATCATAAAAAAATTTTGAATATTTTAGAAAATGTTGCTAGATTGTAATATTTTCTGTTATAGCAGACGAGTTTCTGTCATATGAAAAAAATTAGGTAGAAATATGAAAAAGTATGCATGTTGCTAGTCAGATACGTACAATACGAACTGAAAATATTTTTATGTACGTCTTTTCGGTGCGTAAAGTAAACTTGTGCGTAAAGTAAACTTTACGCACTCGATTATACTTTACGCACGGAAAAGCCGTACGTAAACAATATTTCGGCACACGTGTGTGTGTGTGTAAAGTTCTTTACGCATACGCCCTTGTATCGAAAACTACTATTATTTCCATTTTTTCAGCAGTTTTCTGTTTTGCAGTAAAAAACTTGTCTGCGCAAATCAGTTACTGTGCCCCCTCCCCAATATTTGCCTCGTCCGTCTTGTCTGTCTTTTCTAACCCTCCCAAAATTTGCCTAGTGAGGGGAAGAAATTTTTCTCCCACTCCGCTGACATACAATTATAGACGGAATCAGAAGAAATCAGTTTAACCTTTCCTATCTACATCGCGCATGCGTGAGTGGTGGGAAACAGTAATCGGGGGGGGGTAAGACAATTGGGATGGACCTAGTGGCAAATATTAGGGGGTAGCAGATATTGGTAATGCAAATATTGAGGGGGGGGGGGCACTGTACTACTATATTTTACTACACTTTTAATTAATTCATAGTTTCTTTCTACATCATTTTTTTATTTTATAACTATGACGTAGTTTCGTTAACACTTTTCTTAATTTGTTCATAAATTGTTTGTCATATACTAAACGTAAACATTTTCAATTTTGTTGAAATGGGATGAAATAATATAAAAAATAAGTACATTAAGTACTTCGTTATACTGAAGAAGAAAAATACTAATCGTTTTTCTTATTTTGTGTAAAAAAGATATAAATATTTGTCCGTGCCGGTATATCTGACGTAAAATTAATTGAACCTTCAGAATCTTTCTTTTAGATTTGTCAAAAAATTCAAGCATAAAAAATTACATACGATTATTTAAAAAAAACATGCATTTTGAAAATTGTTTTTTTCTTTATATTGTTTTTCACATTGAAATAATTTCAGAATGTTTGAAGTAAAGAAATCGTGTCCTGGAGACTAGAACTTTAAAATGTGCATTGTATCATTTTGATAATAAAAGTGAAAGTATCAAAAACAGCGACAAAAATACGAAAAAATGAACGAAAGTTTAAGGAATTTTTTATTTGAAAATTATTTTCGGAAAAAATATTACGAAACAAAAAGTTTTTACAAAGGACCCCGGATAAATCCTTTGGAAAATGGGTTTCGGTCAAATGCGCTGAAACTGTGCTATTTTATAGTTTTTGTCATGCCGATCAAAAGTTTTCCCGGGCTGAAGCTTTGAAAATGATTAGTGTTTTCCTTTTTGGATTTGTACAATTTGAAATTGAAAGTTTTTCGACAAAATTTAAACGTAATCGTCGATCAATTGTAAGAACTTTTTGTTCAACAACATTTTTTCCGAAAATCTATCATTTTCAAATAACAAATTGCTGAACCTTTTTATGATTTTTTTACGTTTTAGCCGCCATTTTGGATACTTTCACCTTTATTTTTAAATTTCCATTCGAGGGCAAAATTCTGCCATTATCTCAATGTAAAAAACGATATACAGGAAACAAAAAGGAAAAAGGTTTTTTTTTATATAATCGAAAATAGTTTTTTCGGTTGAATTATTTGAAAAATCTAATAAAAGATTCTGCAAGTTCAGTTAATTTTACGTCAGATGTATCTGCTTGGACATTATTTAGCAATTTCTTTGATATAAAATACAACCGTTGATTACTATAATGAAAAATGGCCATTCAGGACTTAATGGCTTGATAAAATTTCATACATATTTTTAAAAATGTAGAAATGTACTAAATTGCTTAAGAGGTGAATTGATTTTAATACATTTTAAGAGATTCAAAGTAAGAATAGCAATGGATTGAAAATTTAAATCCAATTCTGATTACTGGATTCTGTATATTTCCATTTCAAATGTCACAAATAGAAAATTCACCATTTAACCCATTAATGCCCAAAGCACAACTTTTTTTGCTCCATTTTCAATGGAGTAACCCGTGTCAAAATCAAAGTTCAAAAAAAGGTTCTACTATTTTCGAGATCGCTCTTCAAGATTTCGAGGTCAAAATTGATTTTCTGCCATCATGAATTCCAATATGGCGCGGAATTTCAAAAAAAATGGGAAAAATGAATACTTATCAATTTTTTTCATGCTATTAAAATATTGTGAATCTATTGAAACTATGCATAAAGGTGCATAAAATATTTGAATTTTAAGGAAAAATTTTACTCTTATGTCCCAAATCATTCTTACGACTTCAAAATGTCGTCAACAATGAAATTTTTTTTTAATATTTCTGGACGTCCTTTCTCATAAACTATGAGCTTTTAAAAAAAATGATAAAAATGAAAAGTTCTTAGAATTCATAGAAAATATAGTGGACATTTTTCAGAATTTGTTGATATTTTGAGAATTTTTTTTTAACATTTTTAAAAATTTTTTGAACTTTGATTTTGATACGAAATACTCGATTGAAATTGAAGCAGAAAAAGTTGTGCTTTGGGCGTTAATGGGTTAAAGAATTTTAATAAAAACATTATTACGGATGTCGATTTGAAAATAAAAATGCTACCATAAGACTTTGCACATGTGCAGTCATAAAAACTGTCAATTTCATTCCATTTAGAAACGTGGCCAAAGTTTGGTATTGTTGACGTCGAACCATTCTGTAAAAAAAATACTAATAAAAAATTCTTGATGACAACGAAATACGATTTTATTAAATTATTTGCTTTCATAAATTAAGTAATTCTCGTTTCTTTTGAGAAAAATGTATTTACATGAGAGACAAATAGTATTTAATCTGTTTAGTCCTGTCGCGTAAATATTTGTTACGGCTACTAAATATTTGTACTGCAGTACAGCAAGATACTGTAACTTATTACTATAAAAAAGAATGCTAATTATTAAATGTACTCATTGAATTATTACATTTTCTTGTTACATCAATAACTCGTTCTCTAAAAATAGCATACGATGTAAAAATCGATTTATATGTGCGCGTGTAGAGTTTTCTTTTGTTTAATGTTTTATGAAAAAGTAGATTATCTGAAAAGGTGTAGTGGGAAGCTTAAATCTTTAAGTGAATTGTACAATCGTTTATTAAATTAAAATAATGAAAATCTGCGGTGGTAAATGTTCTTTTTGTTATACAATTTATTCGACAAAGAAAAAAGAAGCCACGAAATGATAAAATTATAATTGCACACTCTGGAAAATTTAAAAATAACTATTACACTGAAATATTCGTTCACTTGCCTTTCCAAAATTTATCGTTTTAAGGGACACTTTTTTCTGCTGACTGCATTTTTTAAATTATAGGTAATCTATGTATTTTTGAAGTCGCTAATTACAATTCTAAAATTAGATTTTTAAAATTCAAAATGTCGAATACCACATTGCAACACGTTTGTTAAATATCGATAGATTTTTATGAAATTTGATATTGAAAGATTTCTTCGATTACTAATCAAGATTTAGCGGTCTGATTTACAAGTTTTAAGTTTATTAAAAAAAAAAACAGCATATAAAATATTTTGAAAAAAATGCAAAACTGTACCAAGAATACCCTAAAATAATTTCGGAATCTGAGGTGTGCACACGTTGTGGAACAAGTTTTTTTTTAAATATATGTTTTTTTGTGTTATAAATATAACAAATGTACTGTTCGTTATATTTTAATAACTTATAGGCTGTCAAGTGTCTAGAAATCATAGTATTGGTCAAATTGACTTAAAAAAATAGAAAATATAATTTAAAAGTTTGAATCAATGGAAATTTGTAAGTAAAGTGTCTTTTTCAAATTTTGATACAAAAAACAGTAAATGAAAAACGTATAAATTTGTATTATAAAAATAAAATGATGATCATAAACTTTTTCCCTACTCTAAACCTAAATATTAGTTAAACTTGTATTATTAATTAATCTTTGTAGAACTAATTGAAGAAGGAAGTTAACATTAATTCAATAAATTTGTCATTTTTATTAACCACCGTAGTACAATTGAATTATTTAATTTCAAGATGCTTTATAAATACGTCGATAACAACATTTTCATAAAGAATTAGTAACTTTCTACTAGTTAATGATAATTTCTGGTATCAATCGAGTCATTTATTTAAGTTACGTTGTAATCACATCGGTGGTTCTATTGAGAGAGAAATTTGTGGAACACTTCTAAATAGAGGAAATCATGGCGGCGAGTAAAACTTTGGAAAACATAATAATGTAGTTTCTGGAAGCGGAAATAATTTCAACGAAACATGGTAATCGTGGATTTTGAGGTAGCCAGTCAAAGCTCTGAAGTCTCAAGTAAAAATTAAATGGCAATTTAATAAATCAATCAATATTGAAGCTTTCAAACTATTTACAATGCAGAATATTCCAAGAACCAATTTTTCCTGATTAAAAGAGTTCCAAATTATTAATTAAATTCTGGTGTGATTTGACAATATAAATGTACCAAGAAACAATATTTAATCCTTTGACGTAAAAGGTATATATGGACCAATTCACAGAACTTTTAAACTCTGGTATACGAGAGATAAAGGTAATTTATATTTATATTGGTATAAATATACGATGTAACATAAGTAAAATATAATAAATATTAGTGTCTGTGAACACTTTTACACTATATGGACACTATGAGCGCTTTTTAAGTCGATTTAGAATCAACTCGACTGAAATCGGTCAATATTCGTACGAATTACAGTCGACATGACCTATACAAAACCAATCGATCAATTGACGACTGACGGTCAATTTTCTAAAATCGATCAATTAAATTTTGGGCCAACTTTCGGTCGATTTTTGAGAGATCAACTGAGTATTGACTCAGTCAAAAACCCATTATTCGGTCAATTTTTGGTCAACTTCATAAAAGTCAACTGAAAATCGAGCAATGGAAATTTGTCGTCACCTCACAGTCGACTTTTACTACATCGACCGATTATCGACTAATAAAAAAAATACCTTTCGATAAATTTTCGATAAACTTTGCAAAAGTCAGCTGAAAATCGATCAATTAAATATTTGGTAAACTTATAGACTCAATCAACAAACCGTTGTACGGTTAATTTTCAAAAGTTTGGTATCGACAATAAAAAAGTACCTTTCGGTTGGTTACATAACAGTTACTTTTTTTTCGGTCGACAATGAAAAAGTCGACCGAAAGTTGACCGAAAATGTCTCCGTCACTCGGTCAATTTTTGATCCATAATCGAAAAAGTCGATCGAAAGTTGACCGAAAATGAAATTTAAACGAAAATATCTCCCGGACTCGGTTTATTTTAGGTCCGCAATCGAAAAAGTCAAAAGTCAGCAGAAAAAGATAGGGATTTTGTTGAATAATCATTGTTAAAAATGGCAATTTTTCACACTTACTGAATAAAAAAATTATGTTGGCATCACCGGCGTAAAAGTCATTTTAATTGACTCTAACGAGAATAACTATTAGGTCTCGGTTTAGTTTTCGAGAATATTTCAGCGCTGCTAAACATAAGGAGTTGCCTGCGAACTATATTTTTATTACCATGCACATAATTAGTGTATACATAAATATTGTTCGTTATGTTTTGAATGTAATGAATCAAAATATATTTGCACGTGTGTGCAGGGACATGAATAAGGCGGTCTTTGTTTGCCTATGCGAAATTGTAAAAGTCCTTTGTTTTGTGCCCATTTGTGAAGAAACAAACATCTGTGATATTTGTAAATAATACATTAATAGCAATATTTAGAACATGTTACTAGTATTCGTTTACAACATGCTCTCTAAACTTGAATGAGCAAAAAACGAATTATCTACACGAAATTTGGGTTACCATCAATTATTAATTTTTTTACTGACAAATAGTACGAAAATACTAATTCATTAGTAAAATTCTACTAATCCACAAGTAGACTACCTAATGCATAAGTATTTATTAGTTCAGTAGTTTGTAGAATTAGTAATACATTCGTAGGTTTTAACTTTTTATTATCAAAAATGATTACTAATTTATTTGGTGACTCAATTTTCATTTTCTCATTGGTAGTTTTTAACTAATTCAGATTTAGAAAGTGGGTTATGATTAAATAGTGCAATTTATTAAAAAACTACAATTTTTATTTCTTAGTCCTCGGTGCATGACGCCGTCCCTTAAAAATAAGTTATAAGGATGGTTTGTAATTCCAAATTGACCGACTAAATATATGGACTATAGGAAAAAAGTGTCCAGTAAAGTAAAAAAAAATATTCTTTCATTACTAAAATGAACAAAATGTTCTACGGATTTGCTCATATATGTCAACATGTGATAAGTTTTAGGGAGTCCAACATGGAGTGCGATGACAACATTAAATAAAGCGGTTGTGACCCTTAGCGAGTCGAAACAATAACTTCGCGATCAATCTCTCGTATTTTATTCCGGTTTATTTAACGGACTGGCTGAATTCACGTACGTTTTCCATATTTTGCGTTATATAGAGAGGTTCTATTTCCTAAATCTACCCATTATTTCTTAAAAAAAACCGACTAGTAAAAAATCGGCATATTGTAAAGAGAATAATACTTTTACCGTGTCGGCTTTTTAATATGTCGGTTTTTTACTTGTCGGCTTTTTGATATGTCGGCTTTTTGATATGTCGGCTTTTTTATTTCTCAGTTTTTTGACGCGCATCAACAGTTTCCTCACGAAAAATGACGGAATTTGTTAAATAATATCATTTTTTCACGTTATTTGTACTATATTTACTACTTTTTTTTGGAATAACTCGAAAACCGCTCAGCCGATCATGTTCAAAATCTAATTAGCACGAAGTTAGGTCAGGACGCATCGATTAAAAAAAAATTAATCAATTCGCTTCATCCGTTGAAAAGAAATCGTTGGACAAAATTTGGTTTTCATCCGAACACACACACACACACACACACACAGACAGACATCTCTCTAAAAATGTGTCAGTTTTCTTCTAGTGGTCACAAAACGTGGAGATATCATGAAATTAGCATTTTCCATTTTCGAGGTCATTTCAATAACTTCCCTGTAGACCGGGAAGTTAAAAAATTCAAATGTTGAACATAGTTGGCAAAAGTTTAAATGTTATCAGGTTTACTATATCTCATGAACCCCTCAGGAAGTGATTGTTTTCGTTCTCTTAAAAAAAATACAAAATTATTGAAATAGTCACCTTAAATAAATCCCGATTAAAAGAAATATGACAAATAGTCTGCCTTTGAAAGACTCCGATACAATGGCAATTATCATTTTTTGTTATCATGAAAGCAATAATAACTGATTTAAAAATCGAAGAGAGCAAAATCTGTCATTTAGCCCCAGTTCTACTGATACAATTGTTATTCACAATGAAAACAATGAAAATATTTATATATTTAATTTGCATTCTTGATCTGAATTATTTGCAAGTCATTTGTTATTTTTATCAGTTTATAAAATACCGTTTTCAGTGATTTTGTTATATGTTTTACTAATAACCATTGATGATTGAATACTGGTCTGGAAATTATTTTGTTTCTATAGAAAACTAATTAAAAATAATTACTACTAAGAATACCGCAATTAAAAGATAAACACATAGATTCTCGAAACACTCCACAAAAATTCATCTGATACAGATACTATAGCTATGGCATTTTGAATGAAAATGACTATTTTTTAACGGTTTTAATTAAAATTAAATTAAATAGATTAGTTGTTCTAAAAATTAGAAGTTTAATAAGTGAGCATTGTATGTGTAATTCGGTTCTAGAATCTCACTTTCCGCAATAAAGGTGAGAAAAATCATATACTGCAGTTTTTAGTTTTCTATTCCATATAAGGTTAATCATGAGTCATTTTGGCCTCATATTTGTACGTCATCTACTGGCCATTAGTTACGTGTATACAAATCGATTACAATAATTCTGGTTCCCTTTATTGTGGTCTGTAGGATCAGAAGGTTCTTTAATCAGTTGCAGGTTTATCGACCAATAATTTCACATTTTATACCTTGAACATTTTTAATGAGGTACTCATACTACCTCCAATAAAATCATCTGAAAGTTCTAATTTATAAATTAAAACCGTCTCACTAATTTGCTTATAATCATTTCTACTAATATCAAATTTATAGTGAATATTTACAGATTTTGTAAACAATAATTTGAGACATATTTTATTTCGATTTAAAAAAAATTCAATTATTTGCGAAAAATTCTGATAATTTTTGGTTATTTGTAACTCCCTCCACAGGTTCACAGTTTCCAGGATAGGAATTTAAAATATTATATATATATTAGAATTTATATATTTATAACAATAACATTCTTGGAAATAAATATTTTTATACATTTATTATAGTAAAGAATAGTATATAATATATTATAAGCTTTATGATACAACGAATTTGGTATTAAAAAATTTTTAGAACATCCGTTCAAAATTTAATGATTAGAATTTCCTATGAAATTATTAAGAAGTTTTTTTATAGATTATTTTAAACTATAAGAAGAAATAAAAAAAACATAGAAACAGTACACAATTCGGTAACTTTGAAATTATGACAATTTGCACCTCTGGGAATAATAATAATAGTAAAAGTAAAAATACAAGTCGATCCATAGTAACAATAAATTCTACTAATAGTAAGTAAAAACATAAATATGTCAGTCGAATCTAAATTACAAATATTTTTAATGATAACAATTTTGGTTATTTATGACAATTTTTAGTACGGTTCTAATTGGAATCGCTAGTTAGTTTGGAATTACGTATCAAATAACATTGACTACTATTATGTGTCATCCCGAATTTAAATTATGTTTCCCTTAGTGAAAGAATATATGCTTAAATATTCTCTTCTGGCGAGATTTTCTTTGATGTCAAAAAGTAACTGCTACAAATAAATAGTTAATTCAAAAATGTGAAAATAATTTTTAAGTAGGGTTGTAGTTCACCTTTCTTATTGTTAATGGTTTATAGTTAACTAAAATGTATTTCGTTGAAAATGTAAAATTACCAACCAAATAAAAATATTCAAATTTATATTTTCTAAAAATGAGTTTTATCTTTAAAATACTCAATCAATCTAATCATGTACAAAATATTTAAATTTTGACTGCTTTTTAGACAGTTAAATCATTTATTTACATGAGAAAAAAGTGAAAATACAGATGGGCAGTCATTGCACTAATTAAGATAATATTCAGTTTACTACATAATAAAAAGCTTTCCCATACCCATTAAATATTTTTATCGATCTGAAAAAACGTTGAAATGTCAATAACGAGTTGCTTCCGATAAATTGAATTCCTTAATTAAAAATATATTATTATTATTATGTTTATTTATTTCTTTTACCTATTCAGGTTATTCGTCAAGTGTAAATAGGAATCGGATAATCTGGCACATGCCAAGCTGCAATCACGTTCACACTTCCGTAATTTATGCCTTTCTCTTTTTATTGCCTGTGGAATTGCCAATCGAACTTTCATTCCACCTTTCGTGGGAACATGGAAGCTTGCGATATTGCCAGTCCGAATTGTGTAAATTTTTTACTTTTTTATTTGTCGTTTAAAATTCTTTGAAATGTGATGTACTTGCTATTTACTGTATTGGAATTGAGAAAATTAAATTTTTCCGGTCTCGAATGACAATGTTTTTAATCGTGGTTATCTGAATCAGTACAAAAATTCCAATATAGTCAGCCAAAAAAGTTTTTGGTAGAAATTTGTATAATAATGAATTCAAATCAATAATAAGTCAACAATTTAAAATTTGCTGAAAAGTTATGAATATTTCATCCATTTTTTAAAACATGAATATTTAGAACATTTTTTACTTAATTATAGTAATTAAGTTTCTTTAGTTGATTCTTATTGATGACTTTGTGTTCTTCAAAAGTTCGTTTAATTCATTCTTATTAAGGTAAAGAAGAGTTAACATGAATTTTAAGAATGCTAAATGATATTTATAGTCAGGAGAGTTTTTTTCAACATAAAAATGTTCAAAGATGAAAATTTTGAGAGTGCGTTTAAAACAGAGCGCAATAATATACTTTATTTTAGTTAGAAAAAACAAGAGGCGACGAAAACACACAAATTACTCAAAATCAGTAAATAATTTTGAGGTAAAAAATGTGCAGAATCTGTTGTGAGTAGTACAGAACTACCCTTCTTCGACTACACTAGTTCTGATACTAATGGTCAATCTTGATATAACAAATAAAAATCGTGAATGGAAAAAGGTTCACGAAAATGGAGGAATAAAAAAAAGTTATGATTGTAAAAATAAAGAGAAAAAAAATAGTCAACGACTATCATGCACGATTCGAAAGAACCGTTAATCATGATCTTAAAAAATGTACTCAAAATAAACTTTTTAAGTAACTTTATGAACTATAAAAATTCTTTACTTAAATACACTAGATTTTTAATCGAATATTTCTTTGATTTCGAATAAAATTATTCTTAACGTTTGCAAACCGAAATTATGGCGAGTAACATCCGAAAAATTGTTCTAATCTGCAATACCACTAGTTAAACGTGGTTAATCCCTCCTTTTTGTACAAAAAGTGGTGTTGTTTTTAATAAAATTCAGTTAATTTGTTTTTATAAAAAGTGTCGCTATTCTGTTAATTTTTATTATGAGTTATTAAAGAATATAAAGTCAGTCAATGAAAATGAATTACCATAATTAAGATAACAAATTTCATGCGAAATACATTTTGTTTACCTGCAGTGAGGAATGTATTCAGTAAATTTAACTAATTAGTAACCGACCTAGTGACAACTAAATCTATGGTAGTTTTTATCCTACATTTCGTTAATCGGACTAAAGTTTAGTTAATCCAACTTTTCTATAGTTATCTAAACCATATGAAGTTATAAAAACTACAAAATAACTAGTCCTCACTAGTAACTCATCATTTAGTTGCACTAAATAAAAAAAAAAAAAAGTTTGTCAGAAAATTAATATTTTTCAAATTTCTATTCGGTGAATTTTCCCTTATTATTTTTCTTGAGGAATTATGTAAATTGTCTATTGAATAACAACCTTGTCCGCATACACGATTTGAAATTAATTAAGCCAGACTAATAAATTAATGAAATAACAAAATTAAAAAATAGTCCTAATGTTTCTGAAAATCATAAAAATCTTTTGATCGATTTAGATTCAAATAGCAAGAAAAATTTCAGTCATTGCTTTAAACGATTGTCTTAATACCAACAAAAATTATTTAATTGTCATATTAGAAATGACTTACATTTTTCTATTAAAAAAACATAAACAATGCATAAAGTTCGAAGGGACTAAATAACAATAATGTGGTATGACAAAGTAGCATACATTAAATAACATTGTGTGCGAAATATAAGTCTTTTTAAACTTTCCCAGAAATTCAGTAGTACAAGTAAAGTTAAGTCGGACATATGTTTTTAAGTTTTATCGCAACTTGAGATAAGTTTAGATTCATTACGCTTTACGAGATTGACATAAATAAGCGCCAGGTAAACTACATATGAAATTGTTTGTTATCAGAGATGAATTACCCTTAATCGGAGTTAAATGTCGCACGAAGTACGCCTTCATTCACATAGACACTAAAATTCTAACATTGTTTTAAAAAGTTTATGAATTTCACGAAAGTGAATTTCTAAAAAAAAATATCATTAATTATCAAAGATTCACAATGTAAAATAATTTCACTAAAGAACAACAGTTCGATAAATTGTAGATAAAAGATGATAACAATTAGCTGTATCACAATTTCATAACTTTCATCAAGAATTTTCAAAATTTTGACCCTGGTGGGGTTTCGATCGCACGTTGTGCGCTGCGCGTCTTACAGACAGACTGACTTGTATTTTTTTGTTAACATGCTATCCCAGATATTATAAAGCCCTTCACGCAGACGCGTGTGTAAGCTGTTGTGCGCACGTCCGATGTATTCAGACAGGTGTGATAGTTTCTTTTTTCCATTGATTGATTTGACAAATGTTTTATTTGATAATAAATTGATGTTTATAATTATTAATGATATTTATACAAATTTATACTAACTTCTTAACGCCGAGAAATCCAAAAATACAATTTCAATCTTATAAATGTACAAAATACACAAATATGACTTTTTTTCAAGCAATGTTTCATAGGCGACTTCAGGGTTGCTTTTTTGATTTGTTAGTTTAGTATGTCAAAAATAAGCCGTTTAAATTCATTTTTAAGGTTTTTTTTTAAATATCAGTTTTTACTACGTTTTTAAGTAACAAACCCAAATTTGAAGAAAATGCTGCATATCTACTTGATTTCATTGTATGTAATCGGTGTATTTAATAACCTAACCCCACAAAAAATTGTTCTCCGACGAACTAGAATAGTTTTTTCTTCATAACCTCAAAAACTTACTTTATCGGTCCATTTTGTGAGATACTGGAATGTGATTTATTATTGAAATTACCGTAAAACGAATAAAACAATTCCCAAAAATATTTTCATGGGTTGTATTAGAATATTTTTGCTTAAAAATTTCAAAATTCCTGACGTCCTAAAGTTTATGATTGAAAACGTTTCACTAAAATTTATACTGGAATCTATACGTAACATAGATTGAAATTCATTTTTTGTTTGTTACGTTGAAGGACCCTCGTAAAACGCGTTATTGTCGGTTCAGAGGAAGACAATCACTTTCCCTAATACCTATATTCCTAACTCAAATGTGCGATACACATATCACCTTAGTATCTAGGGTATCTATTATCAGAGAGATGCCATAAACTATCAGCTTTTATACCTGTACAAAATTTGTCATCGACTGACGTCTTCACTATGTCCACACTATTCCTGTCATTAATTTGATGCCTGTTTTCGTGAGCTTACCTGAAACATAAAGAAATATCTGAAATTAGTAAAATTGATGTCAACATAACTTTGATTATCATATTAAAAAGTGTTCTCTATACATTTCTGAAGGAGAAAATATGCGGTTTAGAGCAGAGAACTTCGGAGTAGAATAGAATTTTGCTTCATTATTAAAATAAAAAACTTCATAATAAATTAACTAATTCAATAAAGTCGCAAAATTTTCACTACAAGCAGGAAATAAAAAATAGATAAAAATAGATTCCCAAGTTCGTTGAAAAGTGCATCCTATTTTATTTGGTGCTGAGGTTTTGTGACTTTTTAGTACAATTCATTCGTTATTTGTACGTTATTTTCCCTATGATTTATCGTGAAGTTCTCACCTGGTATGTACATTCCTGAAATATAAATAAAAAATTCTTAAATCTGAACTATGTTCTAAATGTCGACATAAATACGCAGATGGCTTTAAGTTCCAAACGAATAAAATATTAGTATATATTTCAGTTGTGAATTCTGAATTCTGATCTGAAAAATTTGGTTACACCATTTCCAACGTCAAAGTGATCGCATGTTCATGAATCTAACATGATAGAACTGGGGAATTCAATATGGAGGACGAATATTTTCAAAATATTTGAAACTGGTGAATGAATGAATCTGTATTAAAGCGTCCAAAATTGGTGGATCAAATATGGTTCGAGGCTTTTAAATATTTAAATTTTTATAAAAAAATAAAAATTTGCTAATTTAAATCGCTATGCTTGAAAAAGTAAAAAATAGGATCGAATTTCATCTTGAAGCCGCCCTTTTTACTAAGTATTAAACTTGATGGTTCGCGGATGCACCATTTACACTTTCGAATCATCTCTTTGTCGAATTTTCATGCAAAATTGTTAATAATAAGAAATTTGGTTGAAATATCGGATTTTTTTGTTAAAATATTGAATGTATCTTTTTTGGATGGATTTTTTTTAAATTTTAAGATCAGAATCACAAAGTTCTATGAAGTTTGCATCAGAAATCTTAACCTCCGTTAGCAAATATACCCAGGCTTTTTTCAACGTTGATAAACTACAATTGCAAAGTACTAAATATGTCATCTATTTGGGGCTTAAGGCTTAATTATAATATCGAACTGCCCAATGCGGATAGAGCATGATGAGATGTAACACCTCATACGAAATTGGATTATTTTATCAAGTGGGAAAGTTAAAATATCATTGTTGAAATCGCGGATTTTCGTAGGAAAATGCAGTATTCTAAGTAGCAACAGTCTGCATCATCGTTTGTAAGGGATTCGCTATTCCTACCTACGTTACTGCATTTTCCTATGTAAAATTCGCGATTTCAACAATGATTTTTAGAACTTTTCCACGTGATAAAACAGTCAAATTTGGTATCAGTTTCGGAGGTTACACCTCGGGGGAGACAACCTCCTATACCCGTGGGCATCCTCCATTGAAGCACAAAAAAATTATAAATTTGACGTTTCGTCTATTGGTTTAGTCTTCTTCAGAAATTTATGATCGACAAAAATAAACTTTGGAATGTAATAATGATAACACTAAATGTTATAGAAATAAAAATAGCTAATCTTTATTCATTTTGATTCGCTGAATCGGAATCGGATAGTGAAGATTTTTTATTAGCTCTTGTTTCCATGCAATATGGGGATAAAGTTGCAAAAAACACTTTCTCCATTGTTCGAGGAAGTATACCTTTCAATAGAAACACGATAAAAGCTTCAATGATATCTTAAAATGAAGCTTATAACTTTTATTTCATGAAAAGAATATTGATATATGTAAAAAATAATAAAAAATAGTAAAAAATTAGTAAAAAATTATTTTCTTAAATGGGCATTTGTTTTAATTCGCAAAATGTTGTCTCACCTAAACTACATGTTGTTAGTGCTCATTTTCGCCGCGCTGTCGACCAAAATTCTGTCTAGCGGATGACTGTCTGAAATCGAATGTTACAAGTACAAAGATGCATCTTTATGTAATATAAATGTTTCATAATATGTTTTTAAGGTTGTAGATTACGATTCCGATGTTAAAATTAAGATTTATCGGACGACAGATGCATTTATTTTTTACAAATGCATTTATTTTTGAAATCTTACAAAAATGATGACTTTCGGCCATGAACATTGAATTTTAATTTTTAAAATGCATTAACATCGGAATCGCGTCTGTACCCTTAAAAATATATTTTAAAACATTTATATTACATAAAAATGCATCTTTGTACTTGTAACATTCGATTATAGACAGTGACCCGCTCGCCAGAATTTTGGTCAGCAGCGCGGCAAAATGAGCAGTAGTAACATAAAGTTTAGGTGAGACAACATTTTGCGCATAAAAACAAATGCCCATTTAAGAAAATAATTTTTTACTAGGTCGTATAACAATTTTCTTTTCATGAAATAGAAGTTATAAGCTTCATTTTCAGCTCATTGGAGCTTTTATCTAGAAAATGACGTTTTTTGCAATTTATATCCATATTACATGAAAAGAAGATCTAATAAAAAATGTTCACTATCGGATTCGGATTCAGCGACCCAAAATTAACAAAGATTAGCTATTTTTATTTCTGTAACATTAAATTGTCTCAAATTTGTTGACCAGTGTAATAGATTACCTCGTCTCTATCTAACTGCAACTTTATATAACATTAATAATCCGGTAATGATGAAATGCAATTTTCCGATATGCGAAGAAAATTTTAATTAACTTTTAGTGTAAATTAATTAAAATTCTTATATGACTATTACAGTTCGTAAAGATGGTAAATGCAGAGAACTTCTGGTTTTGATTCCAGAAGTAATTTTAGCCTACTTTTCGAAATTTATGAAATTTCCGTATTCTAGGCTATTTTAATATTTATTTTTAAAATTAATTTTAAAAATACAGATTGATGGTGAACAATATACTTGAATTCAGAATACTTCTGGATTCAAAATTAGAAGTTCTCTGCATTTACCACCTTTACGAACTGTAAATAGTCATATAAGAATTTTAATTAATTAATGTTAACGGTTCATTTGCAGAAAAAAATAATGTATCATTTTAGTATAAATTTCTCTTTTCACATTTTCACTTTGTATTTAATTTTTTGTTGTAAGTTTGTTGGATATTCATCCCCTGTATCCACATTGAACATAGTATCAGTGGTTAGCTCGAAACCTATTTTCAAGGGTTCCCACTACAATTTCGCGGCTGATAAACGACAACCGCAATCGACGACAAATTCGAGAAGGTTGCCGCAAAGTGTGGTTTAAGGTTCTAGCCTAAGGGAAATACGTTGGCATCCTTTAAATCGAAAGTTCTTGAACTCGACGTATTTTATGTTGCCGAAGGGAAAAGGAAATTAAATAATCCAATTGGAAAAAGCGACCGTAAAACTGATGAAAGAGAAAGTTATAAGAAAATATATAATTCATTCATGGAAGTAAAACTCAAATAAAATGTAATGAGTATTTCAGACGAATTAATTTTTATAAAAATGAAATACTGCAGAATTAAATTGTACTTTAAGACAAGAAACAACCTTTTATCATGTACATTTGTTAAAAGTACACATAATGGAAGGATTTTAAATGGGATGAGTTTATTGAATGTTATGGTCTGCTACGAACAATCATGATTTAGGAGAAATTCTCGTTTATTTTTAATATTTTTGTACAAACTTTATTTTGTCGTAATTTATTAAGAATGAAATTACATCAAATTATTTGATGTATTTAGTAGGTATATTTAATTTTAGATTCGATTTCGGATTCGATAATTTAAAGAACTTTTTTTTTAGTGCTGAAAGTAAATTTATGTCGAATAAAAACGTATTATTATTAAGTTACATGACTGAAACTGACACAAAAGCGGCAAGTGGAGTTCTGACAAAGTAATAATGTATTAACATATATGTTTGTTAGCACTAAAACTGTAAACCGATGGTCAACGTGTTTCGCGAGTGCTCCTTCAAGTTAAGGGCCGTGGTTCACAATTACAAGTTTGAGGGGTGGCTTGCTGCTTGTCCAAAAAGTCAGTCCATTAGATTGTAAAGGTTTATAATAGTGTCATGCTATTTTTGTATCATTTATTATTTAAGCAGGGTCTGATGAATATATCTTAGATTGAATGCCGCATGTAGAATATGCAATTCTTTAAATTATTACTGGGATAGATGCTGGTTGCAGTGATCGATTTTGGTGTATTGCTATTCTGTTACACCGAGAAAAATATCTTTTACCGGGTATTGGAATGCCATTTTACAGGTTAAAAGACAGATTTTTAAAACATCTCATAGTCTGTTTAAATATATATTTTAATAGTTAAAAGTGACGTATTTTTACCAGTATAAAAGAGGTAATTTTTGGATATAAGAAAAATTATTACCTGCTATAACTATGTTAAAGAACTTGTTTAGTACAGAACCCGTTTCTAACCTGTAAACACCAGATTCATAACTTCAGTCAATATCTGATAACTTTTCCTAATTGTTATAAAATTAATGAAATTATTTCGGTAGATGCTGTGTATATTCTTTTTCAGAACCCACAATTTTTAATTTATCCCTTATTTTTGGTAAGTTATATAATGGTAAATGAAGAAATAATGCAATTTTCGAATGTTCTGATTGGCTTGTTTGTGTATTAAAAGGAGACATCAATGTAACGATGAATTTTTTGTATATAAAAGTTTGTATTGATTCCCATCTTTATTTATTACATATGTTCTATACATTTGCAAGATTTTTTGTATCTTTGAAGTAAAAAAAGTAGGTCAGAAAGTCAAGCATTAAGACCCGGATGATATAGTCATGTTTGAGTTGTATGCAGAGACGAACCACCTACAAGCAGGGAATTTATACTTCTTCGCAAGTGTTGTTCTGGAGGTTTTTTTTCCTGTATTAAAAAGTCTACCCTTTACCAATTGCAGGTGTTAAACATGAGGTATTGGTCCATGAGCATAACAGGAGATTGGAAAAAGCGCGAAAATGTTACGCGGATCTTTAAGAATTTCAAACAATTTTTTAAATAATTTAACAGTACATACCTCTTAAAGAGGTCGTCCGGAGCTCAGTCCAAAGTATCTCCAAAAAACCTCCTGAACAGGTCTGAATTATGATAATCTATAAAAGGAGCTCTTAAAGGTGTCTTACTTAGGACTTCTTAAAAACGTAATCTCGAAGAGGTCTTATGTTTGAGGTCTTAAATATATCTCGTTTTGGATAATCTTTTTTTTAGTAAAGGGAGTACCAGAGTTGAGATCTGTACTTCTTCCCAAGACAGCTAGGTGGATGTTAAATCCGTAAATGAGATCACTATATTTACTTCATATGCAGACCAATAGATTATAACCTACAATAACAAAATAGTTGCTTTTACGATGTTTATGAAGTCTTATCACAATATGCTGTACTATTATTGTATGATCCGCTATTCTATTGAATGTAATCGCCATCCAATATATAACTATACACTCGGTAAAAAGGAACTCAGGTAAAAATTATATAAATTAATAATTAAGATTGAAAAATAGAGTCTGTGATTTTCAAAAATTTGCTTTTCATTTATATTATTTATTTTATGTCCATGCTCTCAAATAAGACCACTTATCTAACATAAGACCTCACATTTAAGAGCTCTTAGAATCGACACTTAAGACTTCTTAAAAATCACTTTAAGAGCTCTTAAAGATGTCTTTTGGCTGTATGGATTCTTCAAGTGTTTTCGATATACATATATATCAGTTTAAAAGACGGTATTTTTTACGTAGCATAATACAGATTATAACCTATAAGAAACTCGTATTTTTAAAATGCCAAAATATGTATTCTTTTAGCCATGATAAAACATTCTTTTGAAACATGAGAATTTAATCGAAAATTTAAAAGAACATCTTTTACTCTATAATAAGTAAATGCTAAAAGACGAAGATTTTGATGGATAACAGGCCGGGGAACTAAGTTCCGAAAATCAAAACCCCGAAAGGATAAAATTTCGATATTGCGTGAGTCCAAGGTATTTTAATTTGCTTTCTTTTTGCCAAATTTTCAAAGTCAAAGTGAAGAAAATCACGCTGTCACCATGCTATATCGAAATTTTGACCTTTCGGTGTGTTGGTTCTCGGAACTTTATTCCCCGGCCGGATAACATATAAGATTTTAGTAACTACAACTATTTCTTTTACGGCATATAAGAAATCGTTTTAAAAGACGCGGGATTGTAACTAATAAAAGACAGTTTTCTAAGTGTAGGAGATATTGTCCACGAACTATGATGCTTAATCTTAAACGATAATGAGTGATTAGGAATGAAAGTAATAAATAATGATAGAGGATGATGATGATGATGATGATAGTAGTGATGATCACCTTTTACAGGTGATGATGTATAGTGTGGTGATATTACCATCAATAAAAATATGTTGATCATAGCGGTTCAATAATTAATTACTACAACCTTACTATTTCACATATTTTATGGAGCTTTACAATATTCACGAAGATCTCTCCCCGAGTCTGTAATAAATGCATGTCTCCATATGAAATGCACTGTAATAATTTAAAGATGAAAAAGTAATGCAATTTCACATGTCTACGTAATTTAATTTTTACTCTTACGAGTATTGTATTTGCGACGCATGAGTCAACATTGTGTTTTTTTTCTGCGAAATGGAGGTTAAAAGTCCAATAAAATTGTACATTCGTGCGAATTATATGTGCCACATTTAATTACAGGGCGATAGAACATGAACACACTTCCCTTCAATTTCGTAAATTCTAAACTTATTTAAACTTGTTTATTTATTAAAAAATTTATTGTTTTGAATGTTCAAAGAACTTAAATAAATAAAATAATAATCAAGCCTTTAACGCTTTATCCATTTATTGAATTCGTATTATACTGTTGATGTTATACAAGTTTAAAGACACTTTCAATAAACGTACTAATTTCAGAAAATTGACTACTTTTCGAGACGTATTAAAAATATCGCCAAGATATTCTCTGCTGTACACATTCTTGTGATAAACAATTTTTTTATACAAATTGGCATGTAGGGGTGTTGATTGCAAATCTGTGCTCAGATTTTGAAAATTCAAATTTTACCTCCCAAACGCTAGTATACGCAATCTTAGGACAATCCAATTAAACGTTTATTTACGACTATTTTTTTATAACACTAACGATTTTAATTGGTTTATTTAATTATATAACAAAATATTAAATAAATTTGCTTAAAATGTAATGTTATACACTTCTTAAGTAATATTTTTAAATAATCAGGGAAAATGCATTATTTAACCTTTCAAAAACTCAATGTTTCAGGTTCATCCTTATATTACTCCTTTTGTTAGTGCACATGAATTCATATCCCCTACGCTAATGTTATTATTGGAATGTAAAACAAATTTTATTGAGAGACCGAAGTATAAAAAATCTACAGATTTGCCCGTATCCATAATACCTTCAAAATCATACTATTAATTATCTGTGTAGACCACAAATAAAAATCTAGGTACATTAAGATACAGAAACTTAAAATAATTTTTTTATAAATTTTTAATTTTCCAGCGTTTAGAGTAGTTTTTAAATAGAAGGAATGGACCTCAAATACGGCAGTTTTCAATAATGTTAAGCATGAAAAAGTTGGGAAGGTTTGTAATAAAGAGACAGGTTGATTAACACAAATTTCTTCCCAAAAACGACAAACATGATATGCGTGGAGCTCGATAACTCTAAAATAAACACTGTTTAAAGCCTTTTAACAATTCGAGAGGTTGTGTTTTATGACAATGGGTGTATTAAAAAAATAGTTTCATGTGCAATTAAAAAAATTGAACCGTACGTATATTTATTTCTTTTTAATTTTTCGTTTTTATGCTGGGAATGTGCTAGCATACGTCAAGTTTATGTTGCAGCACGCAATCGGTGTGTTTTTAGAAATCCTAAATGAGATCAAAAATAATCCTTAAACGTTGGGCTATAAAGACTATTGACATTGAATAGTGAAGGTTTTTGGTTAATGGACCCAAAAGACATTCGGAGAAAGATATTCAACGGTTATAAATGAGTTTTCCGTGGATTTTAATCATGCCATAAACTAAAGAGCTGGAAACTGTCCATTAGAACAAAGATATTGAAAAATATCTGGAACTATATAAGTTGGCACTGGACGTGATTGTGATCCTGTCCTCAAGCGTCGGAAAGTTTAACAAAAATGACGGCGAAAAATAGCAATTTACAACAACATTGGTTCGGTTTGAATAGGCGGGAAAATCGGTCCACAAAGAATTTCTGAAATACAGGAATAAATGAAAAAAAATTTGGTAATCGAGGTTTCATATCCTGAAAGATTGAGAACCAGCACTAGTACAATTTTCATTTCTGCATATTTAATTGTATAGTCATTTTCGATTTCGTGAATATTTTTCCATTGAATTTATTTTTAATGTGTAAAAATATTGTATAATGAATATGTAATAAAGATATGTAGAATATGAGTCTGGTACCAGAATTTTTTGTCCTCTGAAATCATTTTATTAGTGACGATTGTAATAAAATGAAAACTTGCTTTTAAAACGACAATTCTTGCTGGAGAGATTTTCATTGGAGTGAATTTTCTGTACATTTTATGATGGGAGGTGTATCCAATACCATTGAAATATAGTAATGGAGTTCAAATTAAGATGTAGAACCATTTTATAGTTTTGGTTCTTAATATCTTTGATAAAATAATATGTATGAAATAAGAATTTACTGATCCTTTTGAATTTTCAGTGATAAAATCTTATTAACTTAACTAACTAGTTCTTATTTTGACGCTGTCAGCTTTTGGAACAGCTTATACGACCGTATTTACTTTTTCATTGTACCCAGAACCTTTAGTGAGCCTATCCGTCTACCAGATACTTGGAGCTCTAAATAAGTCTTTAATTCTTGTGATGGATTCATTCTTTTAGTGCCGAAAACACAACGGCCATTAGAGTCTCTAATTTATGTGATACATCATTTGGACATGATTGATTGAACGTGGTTTTCTGCAGTGATGATGTCAACTTGCAGTAATGTTTGCAGGACCAGGCATCCATTTCCTTGGTTTAGTATACTAGATATTTCGAGCCTTATATGGACTCTAAATCCCTGCAAAGTCGCCATTTGAGCATGTTTCCTGGACTTTATTTTTCTGTACTTCCGCTGCTGATCATTTTAAAAGATTCTGGCCAAACAGCACTATTGGTCCTACTAATGAACACTTGAAGCCTCAAAGTTTTGTAAAAGACTCATTTTGATAAGATAGGACTGCTCAAATTTATACAGTGGTACTTTCAAAATGTCTTTTTTCTAGGGTACTGAGTTGACAATCGTCGCTTATTGTTAGTCAATCTCTGCACATAGGATTGATGCATTAAGCGTAGTTTAAGATGTGCTAGTAGAGATGGTGGTGTAAAACGAGAGATAATTGCCGTTTGTCAATTAGAATGACGACTGTCTTACTTTGAGACAGCAGCTGTGCTAAATACAAACGACCGGCATTTCAGTGGAAGGGGACGGCAGTCATACTATGCACAAACGGAGTGTTAGTATAATAGACGTGTTTTAGGACGCGGTGGTTAGGACGTAACACCTCTGATCCACTTTACATAATACAGCTGATGTCTAAAACTTCTCTCAGTATGGGTATTTTCCTTGGTACTAAGCCAACAAGTATACTAGACGAAAAAATGTTTTCTGTACTGACGCTGCTGGAAATTGCGATTGATTTTCTCCCGGCCTAAAGTCTTTTACTTACTTTTTTTACTCCAGATACGAATTCAGGACACTATATGAGTAATGAAGCACTTTATCCATGCATAAACAAAAATTTCTTTCGTAAATCCTTAGTACAATGTTATTCCTAAAATGTGCATGCTGGCATTATATCAATAGATGCAGAAATCGAACCGGTGGAATTAATCGACAATTTGACTCAGTTAATTAATTTAGCCTCCATTTTACTGCTATATCCTGATCTACCATACTACTTGGATGCAGACGTAATCGTCGTCATTCATGCACGTAGCCGTTTGAAGCAATCGAGAGATTTCTGCGATATATCGCTTTTCCTCGCGCGGTATGTTAAGCGAGCCAAAATGCTCAAAGACCGATTTGATGTTTCGGAGAGTGAATTGCATGCATTATGCAGTGCACGAGTAATCACGTATGCGGAGTGAATCGAGTATTAGTCGTCTGCAAATTCGCGCATGCGAGACCTAAATAATTGCGTAATACGCGACGTATATTGCCAGAATAACGCACAATGGTGCAGGTGACATTTTCGGTTCGTGCCCCGTTCCATTTTTTAAATCGGACTTAAATTACGCGTTTCGAAACTCGCGGAATTTAATTCTTTCAGTTCGCACGAAAGCAAACGTAATATTTAGTGGAATAATGAAAAGAGGAGAAAACAGCGAAAAGGTGTAAAAGCGAGCTAAGGTAATTTGAAAGTAGTAAAATCCGAAAATTTAAAGGGGTCTTTTTTGAGAGTAAGAAAAAAGGGATCAAAAGTACAGACAATTTAATCAAGGACTTCAGTCCACTTTTCACTAATTAAACTTTTAGTCGAATGTGCACTGATTCCAATAATTTATGATGCACATCCAATTTTTTTCTCGTATTTGTTTCAGTGATGCCATACGATTATTATAGGACCAAAAAGAAAAAAATCTGCGGAGGAACTCAAATAAAATCGAAAAAATGAGTTTATTTAAAATTTCCCGGGCAGATTTATTTCTCTTTGGTCTTAAAATACGTGTGTGGCATCACAAAAACCATATCAGAAAAAAGTTGATGATTTAATTCGTCAATAAAATAATGAATAAGCACGACTCGTATCCATATTAAATATGGGCATAATACAGTCCTAAGTATTTACCACTAATGTAACCAGAAATGTTTATTGATCGTATCCACAACATTTGGTTTCGATAACTATAATAATTTGTTCTGATTGACAGAAGCAGTTTTGTTCTGATAAATGCTTTTAGTTGAACCACCCTACAGAAATTCTACAGAATCTTTAACTATTATAGATCGTAGGTAGCGGCGATCGATGTATCTTGCAAACAAATGAATATCCAACTAAACGATCAAGATTATTTTTCCACGATATATTAAAATGTTATCCCTTATATGTTTTTTAAGAGAATAAACCACTGGAAAGAAGAAAAACGAACGTAAAGTACGATTTTTACTGAATTTCACAATGTATAATCCAACAATTTCATTTTAATATCACTAAAAGAAAACTCTTATTTAATCACTTTGAAAATTTCAGAGAATCTTCGTATAATCTTGGAGTTTAAATAAACAACATGCCAAGAGTGTGCTTATCTTCTAAAAAATTGTGCAGCTTTAAATGTAAGCGTCCACCGATTATTCCAGATTCGGGAATTTATTACTTTTTTCAATATGGAGAAAATAACTTTTCATTTCTTGAATTCTTAGTTTCATAGAATAATTCTATACTAAAATCCCCCAAAAATAAGATCCACGACATACGTGTGCCTCATAAACTAACTTTGTAGGAGGTCTCTAAAAATTATCAAATCAGTGCGTAACTCGTTCGAATACACAACATTTTCGAGTGGCACACTTAAAGGACGTTTTTGATACACGTGTCCGTAAAGTAGACTCCTTTTAGTCCGTACAGTTTACGGACTGATCTCTGTACTTTCCGGACTAAAAACAGTCGGTAAAGTGCCTACTTGTGCGAACAGTGTATCAAAAAATAGTGTTCGCTCCACGGCCGTAAAATTTTAGGTCCTCGAACGCACAATCTCCACTCGGTCCGTAAAATTGAACTTTACGGCCCAGAACCGAAAAGTACTATTATAGGCACGCTTAAAACTACATTGTAATGTCTTCTTTAAAGTACTTATAAATCTCTTATCACGTGTTTAACTTCCCTGCAAACACGGAAAATAACAGTTACGTAATATTTACGTAATGGTTACATTGCTACATAAATGTAACATAGTTGTTACTTAACTGTTACTTTTGTGTTTTCAGGGTTGCCATTAGTTATCCTACACCGTGAAATCGACATTTCAATAATAAAAAATGTAGACATTTTTTTTATTTTTATTATTTGACATTGGTAAGTTTTTATTAGGAGACAAACATTCTAAGAAATAAATGAGCATTTTTCAGAGTCATCAGTCGATAAGGTAATAATCTACATTAAAGAAAAAGTATTGAATCAAATTTTCAAAATTCGGACGCAAATCTAATCACTCTCATAATAATTAAATATTGTTTGTAGCTCGTATAAAGAGGTTTGAATTCCCTTTATGAATCCCGAATGTTAAAAAATCGATTCAATCATTTTTAATTTACTTTTTTAAACATAGATAGTAATCTATCTTTGCGGCTGATGTCTTTTGTCTCCCGTAATAAAAATGGAAAAAATTTAATTCTAAAATTTGGTATTAGTGATAATAAATAATGAGTAAAAAACTGTATTTCTCGTAACAAGTACCTTTAAATATAAACACTATGAGATATATAATATAAGTACATCTGCATCTATCATTAGGCTATTGTTTAGTTTCAACTTTGACTTTATTCAACATTATACAACTTTATTCAAAAACGAGTTACGCGGACTGTTTCTTAATCTTGAAGTGCTGTAAAAACCAAAAACATATGTCCCATTAGTGCGCCACTAAAATAATTTGTTATGATTTTGAACAGTGAAAATTTAAAAGTTCTGTAGAATTACTCATGAGGGGATTAAATCATTTTCTAAATTAATAATTAGTAATTAAATAAAACATCATAAAATATGAAGTATAAGCATAAATTTTATGATAATTTATATATACTTTTTTAGCGGGAATTTCGTAAATCTTGCGTCTATATCAAACGATCGTTTTGACACGTACGAAGCTAAAAGTTAAACGAATTTCAGATGTTACACCGATACTATAAGGTTATAGCTGCGAATTAATTCAAAAGCCGGTGATTTCTGTTCGATCGATATTCTGCTATATATGGGAGGGCGATCGTTCTACTTTTCGCCCAATCCCTGTAGACGAGACTTTATCGCGTCGACAGTAATTTCTTCTTTCGACAAGAATCTGCGGTGCGTGCCGTTTTATCTTTCATGAGATGCACATACACGGTTGGCTTTTCGTTATTATATTTTCCCTGCCTGATGGACAGTTTTGCGAGAGAATAAAAAGTCAAATGTCAGCTGTAGTTACTAAAGTTTGGAAAATAAAGATTTTTAATTTGCAGCTTTGCTCTTTATGAAAATATTATTTATTTTTCAACGTCGAGTATTAACTACATTGTTGATCATCCGCTAGTATTTCCGCATTCATTATATTATTATAGTTTTATTTTTAATGCAGTGAAACCTCTCGAGTTGGACTTTCTCAAATTGATTCCCTCTCTAAATGAGCGTTTTCTCGCGCTTTTCTCCCCTCCACTAGAAATATTTTTCGGGGATGGTACTACCACGCACCAACCGAATACCTGCTGTAGATCACGTGACAGTAGGCGGGCATGCCGCTTCTCAACTCGAGAGGAAGCAAGTTCCAACATATACCAACTCGAGAGGAAGCAAGTTCCAACATATACCAACTCGAGGGGTAGTATTGTATTTAATTTAAAGTGACGAGAAATGGGTAGATACTAACCTGAAGAGCTAAAGCCCTGCTTTTACTTTTTCAATTTCAAAATTTTAATAAATTTGCAGTGTCAAGATTGTTTCCATATTAAATCTGTTATTACAGTGGCTTTCAAAGGTTGAACATGAAAATATTCCCATAACAAGTAAGACCATATGCAGAAATGACAGAATTTTCGAAATTTAAAGGGGGGAGGGGGGGGGGGTCAATAAGGTTTATTTCAATCCTGTGATTGAAGGTGAATTAATACTGAACTAAAATGGCAAACATAAGTAAACCACCTAATTACATTGCACTGTACTTTCGTATAGTTTTTTTTTTAAATATCAAATTATGCTAAATTAATTAAGAAATACACAAGATGCACAAGATACGCAAGACGACAATATCATAGAATGTAAAATAAGTATGGGAAATATAATTTATTTAGCATATATTATTAAAATAGTAAACTATATAAATCAGTAACCCAATTAAAAAAAAATATTAAGATAATTATTTTTCATGCCTTAAGGAACACGGAATACAGCCCCTTCCTAAACGTTGTTCCGAAACAGGAACTAATGTAATAGCATGATATTATTACTCCGGATCAGATCAGTAATCACATTATCAATTTACACTATCGAGAATCAGATGAAGTATCCCATTAGCGTTTCAATAGTTCATTACAAGAGGTAACTGTTAAGTATATCGAGGATAATAACTCTGTAAATTGTTTTGATATAATGGAATTATCGCAGTGGGTATAATATCCAAATTTGTAAATCAATGAAGCTATCAAATTCGTACTATTAAATTACAAATATTCTAGACGTAGAGTGAGTGGATTTAAGATAAATCGTGGAAGAAAATAAGCTGATTAATAATAATACAGGCTAATCATATTGCATTGAATGAAGTGTCAATTCTGTTTTGTTTTAAAATTGTTTACTATTTTATCAAAAATGTCAAACTTTAAAAAGTTCGCATTGCTGTAATAGTGTTACATCCAGCATAATATATATTTATTTGGTTGTAACGATCAACTAGTCAAAGTCGAACATTTAATAGTTACTAAGAAAATGAGTATGTAATATATAATTCTGTGTAGTCAAGGTGGTTCGATTTGAGTTGACATCAAGTTCAACCGACTAGTTAGTCTACGTATAATCGCCTCAGAGAGAGCATCACAAAGGTGTATAGTGATTTTCTTTTCCAAGAGCATTTTTTATAATTGAATACCTCAAGTATTGTGGGTTATCCCTTTTACAAAATAAATATAATAAAATAGATTTAACCATAAACATTTCTTTTTTTTTATTATTTGTTTGAAGAGTTGAAGAGGATTAATTGGTAAGTAATTAAACTTATATGTATTTTTCAATTTACAATGATTCTTAATTATATTCTGTGTCATATTTTTTAATAATAATATATATTTTATTTTATTCAATAATATATTAATATAAATACATTTTCGCCTCTGTAGAGAGGTTTATAAAGAGACAACCTTTTATTTAATATTAGTCTTAAAACATAAAGACTAACAATAGGCCAAACGACGTCAAACGGGACCAGATATTTTCATTGATTTTTTTTATATGTGTCTTTCACGAATAACAAAAAAAAAAGAAAAAAAACACTTTAATGGGCTTTTTGAAATTTGCACATAAACATTTTTAATATATTTTTTGGAAAAATTCATAATTGTATACTGAAAATCCGTTCAAAAAACCTTTCGCGAAAAAACTGTAAAAACGCGGGAAACAATTGTCTTGGAAATTTAACCATTCCGGATGGTAATTTTGGGACAGGTTTGCAGAATGAGAAACAATGCCATTCTTTTTAATGGGATGACTTTAAGTTCTTGGAATATTTACTACTCGGACATTAAAGAAAATATGTATTAATTTTTAGAAATAATGGCAATTTTCTCCATGCTATGTTTATCCCACTATTACCATCGGGAATGGTAAAATTTGCAGGAAAAATGTTCTCCGTTAGCATTCATTTCCGACGGTATGTGCAACTATTTATTGTAAAATATTTACGAAATATACTTTACGGCTTATTGTTGTCAAATTAAAGTAACTGTTGTCTATTTTTGTGAGTTTCGCAGTATCACAGTTTTCTTTGTAATTAAATTCTTGACATAAATTTTCGTGACCTTAAACGATCCATGTATTTTCTAAGAACTATAACCCATACTATTTGTAATTCCCAATTATAAATTATCTGTATAAGTGAGTAGTTACATATAAATGTACTGTTTTGTTTTTGTGAAAAAAATACAAAATCAAATTATAATTGAAAATACCAATTTCTTTTTTCTCAAACCAAATGATAAGTATATATTCAATCTTCGATATCAGTTTAATAATTACAGTTCTTGTTCTAGAACGTATAAATAATACCAATTGTTTACAAAATTGTTCTAAAAAATATAAAATTATTGCAAGAGTTCTTCTAGCATTAAGTGAATTTCAAAATATAGCAATTTCTTCAATATAACAAGAAATTACCATTAATTCTTCAGAATTTTTAGTTATCATTTAAAAAAAATACAGTGAAAATGTTTACATGTAAATAAAACATATAAAAACTGCAAATTTCAATAAAGCCATAAATTATTTTTTTGTTTTGTCATGAAAATAAATACAGATGTTCATGATCATTTTTAATTTAAAAAAAAATCAAGGAAAATAACTGGGCAGGTTTGATGAGGAGGTTATACAAGCTTCTCTATACAGTAGAGTTCCGGTAAAATTCCATCTCGCTATATTTACGTCCTAACATATTTGCTCGCTTCCGACGGTTATATTTGCCTGTCACCGCTCTCTTTTTCCCCACTTTGCGGGCTGCGGCCTCAAGAAGGGCCTGTTTTAACGTCACGAACATAGCGCGATTGAGAAGAGTGGGAGAAGCCGCGCTACCCTTCTTTTAACAAATATAAGGCGACGTGAGGGGCAAATATACCAGGACTCAACTGTATTTGTTTCTTCATTCTAATTGGATTTGTAACACATAATAAAGTACATAACAACTTACAGAAAAAAATAAACAAGTTAACAATCGTTATTAATTACAATAAATTTGCAATTCACCCGCTCTTCCATCACCGTAACAAATTGAAAGTTCATTCTAAAGGAATGAAAATCTCATTCGAGGTATTATTGACATAGAATGTTTAATTCAACGGTTTTCGAATATTCAGATGATTTTCAAAGTTCTGTAAATATTTTTATACGATATTTACCGATTTCTACTTGCGGTCCAGGACGACTTCCGGTTGAGTATTTAAAAACACTGGTTGTTGTCTGTGTAATTGTACTTTATAAATTGCACAACTGTAAGCATTTATAAGCGACAGGACATATTCGACCCAGATAGTGGGAGAAAAAGGGTATTTCGGCACCTTCTCTCCCACTACCTGGGTCGTTTGCGTCCTGAGGTATTTTAAAGTACTCAAGGTGCTTCAAAAAATCTGAAAAAATTCAGGTAGCTTCTTTCATCCTCGAACTTGAAATTTTAACAATAATAAGACGTCAAAATTTATTTTTTTATAATAAGTTTGTTTAAACAATAGAGCTACCTCCCGAAAAATCGCTTCTTCATTCAAAAAATCGTAACTTCAAGACAAATAAAGATATCGGAACGATTAAAAAAAGAAATTAAAGGTGAAGAGTATAGCTTTCAGAACAAAAATTGTACATAGGATGTTTTTCGAAAAAAATGCTTAATTTTTTAACCTCAACATTGCGAAAATTAAAGTACCAAAATTACATGCAAAATTATGAATAAAAGTTTATAACGGGGGAATTAGTGAAATAATAAGTACAAATTATTTATCCGGCATGAATTTTTTCTTTTCACACATATTTTACTCGCTGTAGCAGTTGACACAACATACAACACGGTGCTCTTCGCAGATGGGTCTCTCGCATTTCATACAACAGAACTGCGTTTTGTGGTCTTTTTCGGTCTTGCAAAAATAACAGCGTTTTCGCTTGGGCATTTTTTGTACACCGAGATTCATATTCACGCAAAATATCTTCTCCCGTGCGACCTGCCATTTTCACTGAAAAATATATGAAAAAAAATTTTATTATTTTTTTGGCGTGCGCGGATGTTTTTTTCACATTTTTCAGACCACAATGAACAATTTTAAGCGAAAATACTTACACTTTTGACACCGTATCGCCCACTACCTGGGTCAGGTTGACCCGAGAGCAAGTTCAAGTGCCCCGTACGAAGGCCTGGGCGGTACTGGCGCGCTGTAACTCGGTAGAGGGGTTCTTGGCAGTAGTAACTTTTTTTACGGACGGATGGTAGCGCCCCCCGCGCCCTTTTTCGGAAGTTACAGAACTTTTAAATTTACGCTGGGTCAATCTGACCCAGGTAGTGGGACAAAGGGTTAACTTATTGTTAGCGTATGTGAGCGAGGGAAGAGTAAGAAATGGAGGAGTACAAAGACGGTAATGAGTTTGAAAACAGAAGAGGTATCGATGAAGATGGTATCAAACTGGAGAGGATAGTAGATTTTTTGGGTGCTAAATGACAAAGGGAGGTGAAAGATAAAGGGTAGAAAAAATAAAAAAGTGAGAAGAGCAGTGTGAGAGATTAAGGTAACAAGTTGAAGTTAGAGAGAAGTGAGGAAACAAAGGAGGATGCCCACGGATATAGGTGGTTTGTGCCCTGGAGATGGAACCTCCCTAATTTGCATATTCGGTTAGGGTATGATGGGAGGTAACACCCCATACCAAATTCGATGGCCCAATGAAAGCAGAAGGTCGAGAAAATCGCTGTAGAAGTCGCGGATTCTACATAGGAAGTGCAATAACCTAAGTAGTATTATTCCACACCGGCCATCGAATTTGGTATGGGGTGTTACCTCCCACCATACCCAAACTGAATATGCCAATTAAGGAGGTTCCATCTTCAGGGCACAAACCACCTATACCCGTGGGCATCCTCCTTTAAAGACAATTTTGTTTGCATGTTACAGTGAATTACGATGTACAAGGGAGGGAGGGGGCTATGTCCCTCTCACATATATGCCTAATAGGCAAAAAACATTAATAAAGCATTTATTCATTTTCAAGAAGTGCCTTATTTGTGTCATATGCCTATTACTTACAATAAAAAATCATTGTTTTTTACTAACTTAATACTACCTATTAAAAAAGTTCGTTTAATGGTACATGGAGCAATTAAAAAGTGTTATTTAAAGTATTGTTTATTTTTTCCAGCGTTTATCTTCTAGCAGACCGATTACGAGTTTCGTTTTCATTCGAAGCCGAGCTTTGTGTTAATTAAAGGAGTAAATCAAAGTTCATCTAGTCAGGGTTCTCGTATTTCGTTCGTCTTCATTGTGTTGCGAAACAGTTACGTTGGGAACGCTTCCAGTAATACGAATTCGCACAATAAGACGCCGTTGATGAACCTCAATGTTTGATTTGACCCACTTGTGCTTGATATCAAAGATCACGAATATCCGCAGGCAATAACCGGCAAATGGAATATATGTAATGAATTACGTAGCAACTCTTCGACACCGAGCTGTAAAACAATTTTATTATATCGAAAAATAAAATTTTATTAAACACACACATCTTTTTCGCAAAATTTTCAAACTGAATACCCTATAAGTTACTCATAACGATTTATTGAGGTCAAAAACCCGACATTAAAAAACCAGGTTGTATATTTTTGAATGTCTGTTTCTGAAATATGTGGTTTTTTAGTATCTGTTTTTTGAAATGTCTTGTTTTTGAATGTCGGGTTTTCGAGTGTCTGTTTTGTGATTTGTCGGATTTTTTAGGTGCACTCAAAAACCAAACATTAAAAAAACAGACATTCAAAAACCAGACATTTCAAGAAATAGAGATCCAAAAACCAGACATTTAAGAAACCAGGGTGTATATTTTTGAATGTCTGTTTCTGAAATATGTGGTTTTTTAGTATCTGTTTTTTGAAATGTCTGGTTTTTGAATGTCTCATTTTTGAAGCACCTGTTTTGTGATTTGTCGGGTTTTTGAGGTGCACCCATTTATTGCAATGGATCAATTGTAAACAATATTTATTTCAATAAATAAAAGTACTTTTTCTAAATAAATACGATTTAAAAAAATGTCTTTGCATTTGGTCAAAAACAAGTTTTGCAATTTTTATTACTACCATTGAATTCCTCGCAAAAAATTAGTAAAGAACTACCACAGAGAAATATGTTTTATTTTGATTGATTTGTAATGTGGTCGAACAATTTATATTTGCATTTTAATTATTTATCAGATTCTTTTCTGCAAATTCAAGATCGTGAACAAGTCAATGAGTTCTTCAATGGCTTGCAATAACCCTCTGTAATATTTTACATTTCAGTTTTACATTTACGTAGTATAAAATTTTATTATAAATAATTTTATATTTACATTGACGTTTATTTCAATAATGTTTTTATGAATTCTTTTGTTACATACATAATGAATTTTATCAATTTGAGGACTTGAAACGATATTTTTGGTATTTGGAAACATTTGGGTTTGCAACGGAAATTAAGCCAGCAATAAAAATCAATTAAACATTTCTTATATGTGATTTATACCTACAACATGAAAAAATAAAAAAAAATGACGGCTTTGGCAAATAATATTGCTAATTTGTATTTATCTCGGTTTTGTCTTTTTGGACACGACAGTTATCGCTCCCCAACTCAACGGCGCAAAAAATAACTGGAGAGAAAAATGTCGTTTCTTTCTGATTTCTTATTATTTTCGTGATAATATAATCTTTTGATTTGCCCTCTTTCAATTGATATGTTTATACGCGAGAAAAACATTTTTTGTGTTAATCTTAAGCATCAAAATAATAGTAAGATAAATTTGTCTTCTCAGTAAAAAATTATTGAATTTATCATTTCTTTTAGTTACGGCACAATTGTATAAGAGAAAAGTAATCGGTAATATTGTGCCTTTCTTTGTTCGACAGGCCAAATGGTAATATATGTAGAAACAAATTTTCTGTGTCAATGTACTATTGCAAAGGAATGCAGCAAGAATATTTTGTATATGTGTCATGAAAATACGGTTCAGGTGTGGAGGGGATTGAACAAAAACGCCACGCATGTATCTTTTTTTATTTGTATTTTTTTGTTTGTTCTTACTTTCTATTATAAATTTTTTTGCATGTCTATATATTTTTTTTTCTTGGTTAATTTTTTTTATTTTATTTAATTTCCTTTTTCTTTCTTTTTAGATTTATTATATTTTTTCGGTAAATTGTATTTGCATGATAACAAATCATATTCATATACCAGTCCGTTCCAAGTAACTGTCAAATCGAAATTTTATTAAGGATTTTTTCTTTGTTTTTTTTTGCGTTGTTAATTCCATCATTAGTTGAGATTGTAATTGTTTCGACAGGGCCTGGCGTTTTCAAAATCTGAGTGATTACGATGCAAGGTGTTTGAAATATTTAGAAACTGTCAAACATATCGCATTTTAACATTTAATGCAATTTATATGTAGATATGAATCCGTTCACTATATTAATTAAAAAAAGTATTTTTATTTTCTTTTTTGTTCCTTAAATTCTATTACCAAAATCACCACCGCGACTAAGAAAGGGCTTATTTATTTTTATTTATTATCACTGTAGAAATAATTGCAGTAAGCAAAAGTCATATTTCATTCTTCATGGATTTTGAGTCCCTCGATGAATTTTTTAAAAGGAAATCGTAATCACGGACAAGAATTTAAAGACCAGATTCTAAATTATAAAACTCAACAATATGAAGCATAGGTACTATTTACCTTTCAAATAACAAAAGACTGTTAAAATGGTATAAATTTATAACGATAGTTTCTTAAACAGATAAAAGGGAGGGGCATAATTTAAACAATCTTTATAATGTGGGGTTGATAGAGCATTACATGGGTTAATAATTGGCTAAACTTCAAATACTCTGGGAAATTTGGTTTTTGAGTTATGACTCAATTAAAGTCACCAATTTCTTAAACTCTATCAAACTGTGGGTAATTTCGATCCCCAAAGGTATAATTCCGACCGCGTTTATTTTCAACGAAATTACGCGTTGATATAAAGGTTTAAATTTATTGTTAATAATTATACATAAAGAGGAGAATGTAAACAACTGTTGGGCACTGTTTACTAGGTTTTAATATATATGCCAAAACCGTCATTTTTTATTTTTTTATTAGATAGCCTACAGAAAATACCACCTAAAGAAGAAAATATTTTGTTACAATTATAACTTGTTTATTTATAGCACTACGTATAATATAGATCACATATCTACTCTACGTTATTGACTAAAAATGAAGACAAAAATTGTTATTTATACCATGAGAGAAAACAAATTCAATTTTTGTGTGCGAAATTTAGAAGCAGAAAAAATTATGGCATTATACCAAAGCAGCAACTTTTTTTTAAATTTCAATAGGTCGTTTTGCGGATTTATTAAAAATACAAACAAGAAAATGAAAAGTTTTAGTAATTTCAAAAGTTTCACCCGCACATATTCACAAATCTGTTTTCATTGTCATTAATTTATATATTTTATGATAAGAAATTTTCTATTGTTTTGTATATTTCATCTTGTTCTAACTTTTATATTATTTTTTTGTTATATTTAATAGTAATAACTGAAATGTTAAAAATTTCTTGAATTATTTACCACGTCACATATGGTTAAATTGTACACTGTTTATTATAGAAAATTATCATTTTCACTTGTGAAAATGTTATCAGAATAGAACAATATTTTATTATACTTTAATAATTATTTCAAAAATTTAATAATATTTTATGTAACAAGGGAGCATTTTTAATAGGACGGAATTAACGGACCCGAATATTTCACTGCACAAAATAAAGTTCTACTCCCGCAGTGTTTTGTTTCCGGCGTGAAGTTAGTTTTATCTTGTCTTTTTAACTTCATATCTCATTTTGTTTGTGAACAATAATTGAGAAATTTAAGCGACATGTCGGATTAATAGTAGTTACTAGTGATTCACCCTTCAATTTAGTAACTTCTATTTTGATCAAATTTTCCGTGGTAAAATTCATATATTCTCTGGTTCAGTATCCAAATTTTCTCGCCAGTACGAGACTTTTTTTCATGGAAATGTAGGAATCGTAGGTATTTCCCGAATAAACCCCGCTGAAACTAGATAGTACGGGAATTTTTTCACGGAAAATTTTCTCAGTATACATTTAAAAAGTTGCCGTTCTTTATTGTTCCTCCATTCCCGATAAATAACTTTTTATAGATTTCTTTATACGTAGAAGAATAGAACAAGAAATGTAAATTTAACTGCTTTATAAAGTATCAACGTAAGTGATTTAAAAAATTTAATAACCTATTCTAGAGAATTATATGAATATACTAAATATGTAATAACTAAGTATGTTAATTTAAAATGTCGATACCATACATTATATTAAAGTTATCTTTTCAAAAAATGTTCGCCCTGTTCCTATATGAAGTTTTATTTTTCCTCCAGAAAAATATCAAGAGCATCATCGTTTCTTGTATTTTATTATACAAATATATTAATAAACATAAAAACATGTCTACCTTTCCAAGTTTAATGATGATCTTTGGGGTTCATGAAATTTATTGTAGGTCTAAGATGAATCTGATGTCACTTTTTAAAAGTTTAAAATGACCAATATAGTGGACAAAAATTGATTAATTCAGGCAAAGATTGCGAAATTCTTTACTCAGGGGTTTTTGCTTTCGGTCAAGTTGTATTTAACAACCGAGCAAAAAAAACAATTTTAAAATTCTTGTCTGCCATACTGGATCTATCTTTTTGAATTTTAAAAATTGACATCATATTGGTATTCAGCGCCACAAAAAAACTATTAAAAACGTTGATATTGTTTAAAACTTTTGCCTTGAAGAATTCCTTCTTTATTCGAAGCTAACTAACAACTTATTGATGATTTTGAAAATTTTACATGAAAAGTAAAAAAATAAATATTATTGTTACTTTCGTATAATACAAAATGTCTTTATTTTAAGAGTAATATATGATCATCGTGTAAAAAAAATGATAATGCATACTTTTTTGAACAATTAAAACTGACATTTTCATAAGAGAATCAATAATGTTTAAGCTGAATTCGTAAATATATTTTTCTTTAAAATTTATATATTTTTGAAAGTAACAGATGTTACAAATTGAAGTTATAGTTTTCACATTATTTTGACATGTGTTTCGATGAGGGCGGCCAATATTGCTATATGTAAATTTGAACTCGTAACTCGAGCGTCTCCAAGTCGATACTTGCAAAACTTCAAACTTTGTTGGATGAATTCGTGGCATGTTTACCATAAATCATAAAAAGAATAAGAAATTATCTGTTTAAAAATGTGAATCCTTCCAATCGAATCCATCATTTTAAATAGTAATCCAAAGGGTGTAAATCATTTTTTACACAAGCTGTTACCCAGTTTTATTTTGAAAATTCTCTGGTGTGATGCATCGCTGAAAAAAACGCATATTCTTGGAACACGTGTGACCTTTTGATATGTAATTCTTCTGCATACCGTGAAACCATTCTTTCGACGCATAAAAAACTCGTTTGAAATTATTCATATATCACGAGTAAGATTGAATACAAAGGATGTGAAATAACGAAAGAAGCTTAATTAAGTTTTCTTTCGAAATGATGATGACCTTTCCATCTGGAGAAACGACTAAAACATCATTAATTCTTATCGTGCGTGTTGGGGATCATTCTTAACTTCTAGGAAGATTTTACTGGTCTCGAATGAAACTTATATTGCTTCCAGAGAGGAATGAGTTTCCTTTGCAGTGGTGATATTTTCATATAAAACAGAATATTAAAGCCTTATTTTATTTAATAGCGCAGATACATTCCGTGAAATTTATAATAGAATTATAGTATATTAGAAGAAATAGTGTATTGTGAAGTTTGACGAAATATTAGAAAAGTAACCAAAAAGTAATAAATGAATAAAGTAAAAAATTTTTAAAATGTGCCATTTTATCTTCTTTCGATTCTGGTATCACAAACAATCTTCAATTAAACGTTTTTTACAGCAAACATTTGTTTTGTACACATGTAATTATGCCTTGTAATAAATATAATACGAGTCTGTACCTGATGTAATTAGTAGACAAATAGAATGGTTTAAAAATATTTTGAATAAAAATGTCTATAAAGTACTCCTATTAATATTGTCTAATATTACATCAAATACAAATCATTTTATCTCGATTTTATTAAAAAATCATTTTATTGATTGTACCATATTTAGTTTTGCTAGTTTTCAAGTGATGCCGATTTAGTTTACGTTTATTGCAACCAAACCGTTTGGTTCTTACAACTAATAGTTTGTTTTGGGTAATCATGGTTGCATGAAACAAAGAAAGTGCAACCGAACTAATTTAGTGAGAATTTCATTAATATTATTGAAAAATATGTGGTTAATCTGAGTACGTCTTTTGGTTTTATGTTACCATGTGGAAGTATATTTCATTATTTTACGAAACTCGCATGTGCGGAATTATTTTACTCTATGAAGTTGTAGTACTTTAAGTGGTCCTCTGATGTTTCATCCAACACATTTCTGGTTTGATTAGACAAGCTCACTTTTTTAGATATCACGACTAGACAACATTCAGTGTACATAAACAAAAAAAGGTGCGGTTTCGGCAATCGTATATTGTAAACAAACTGACTTAGAGGCCACGACAGTATTTTGAATTATTAGCAACCAAATTATTTAGATCCAAGAACTAGAAATCTGTTTTTATTGTCAAACCATTTTTCTGATTGCAGTTGTTGAGAATTTATTAATTAAAATTAAACTAATTGTTATAAACTATATATTAAATGCAACTAACTTTCTATTTTTATTACAGTCCAAGAATATTCGACACGGTAAACTTTGTTTTAGTGATACCCATTCAACGTCCGTATACATTGTTTGAAACTACAGAATACGCTAAATTTCGGTTTTGTGTCGCTAATTAACAATAAAATAAAAACTAATATATATAAATTTGTATACTTCGTGCTAATATTTACTTAGAAAACTAGATTTTAATGGGGGCACTGGCATAAACCGTGCCCTTGTACTATTGCACTTCAGAAGTTCGAAACTGTAACTGGCGCCTTTGATGAAAGTCCCAAGTAATGAACAAGAATCTGGCACTTAATGGAGAAACATTCTCATTACATTCTCTTCTATGGTATAGAGGTGAAGAACCGAGAAGTTACTCTAATTATGTTTGATCACAGCCGCCTGAAAACGTATTTATGTTTCTTACTTTTAGAGGAAACAATTCGCATAAGCTGTTTTGTTTATTTGATAAAATAGCATCGAACTTGTTGCATTACTTTTTTCAACAGTTTTTTAAAGTATAAAACTAGTAATTCCTGAAACTTAAAGGAATAAGTTTTTAACACGTAATACGAAATACGTTATGATTTGGTTTTAAGGTTATAAATACCTTACTTAAACACCAAATTTCATTGATGAACCTGTGAAAACCATAAAACTGTAAAGTGAATAAAAAATTAACCCGACATCTTCGGACGATTTATCATAATATTAAAACGTTCCTAGTACAAGGGAATTTTATTCGTAGAGGTAGTTTCTCGTATGAAGGAAAAAGACTGAATGGAGTACGATTTTCAGTAGTGAATGGAAAGTGTCAGAATGTGAAAAATCGCTTTTCCATGCTCTAGTCACTTACCTCTTTCAATGCGGACGAGTCAACAAAAATCGCTAAAATCTTGAACCATATACATTACAGAACCGACAGTTATTTGTTCAATGCTGAAAAATAATTCAGAACCTATTTACAGCTTTAACTTCTGATGAAGATTTAAACAACGTGGGATGACACAAATTTTAAAAACTAGTGACAAGAGACGTAAATTTGGTTCTTTTTTATAACATGATTAACCTAGAAACATCACGAACTTTTTTAGCATTTGAAAGTGTAGTGATAAATGGTTGTGTATTAAGAAACGTCTGAAAGAGGTTACGTATATACAATAAATTTAATAATAGCTTCGCTAATCTGTTAATCTTTATCTCGTATACGACCCATCATAGTGCTTTATTCTTTGCGAAAGCTATTGTTCGCCCACGTATGTCTGCGTGCTACAACTTTATAAGAAAGGTGCTAAAATAGATGTTATGTTCTGTTATTTTCTCGAAGAATCCAATGGTTTGATAATGCTTTCTTTTCAATATATGTCAGCATTCCCTTTAGCACGTGCATCGAAATGGTGGTCCAATCAATGGATGCCGTCGTTAATTAAACCGAGGGCCGTCAGACACACTAGACCAGTGTCACCCTATAAAATGCCATCGGAGAATGACTTCCAATAAGCTAGTAACCGCGTCGATTCATTGTCGTGTGATGAGCTTACGCAAACGTGACGTGTAAAATCCATCATGGACTGATTCGATTGGAAATGGGAGGTGCACCATTTTGATGTATTGACCGCCTCTCAGGAAAGGTGTTGTTGACTAAAAGATGTATTATTGTTGCAGTTTAAGATCTCCTACATCGGAAATTACTATTTCAGAGCTAAAAAATATTTTTTAATTCTTTAATTATTCGAGACAATTTACTTCGAAACAGTTTTAAAAAGTTATTTTAAGGCAGAAGAGTCTGTGAGTACATTAGGGTAGTTTACGGATGAGTAAGGTACATTCGGTACTATAGAATATAATAGTATATTACGTGCCTAGGGCGCAATTATCGATCTTCGACGATTGTGAAGTTTGTCGCCCGAGCGAAGTGAGGGTAACAATCACACTCTTCGGAGATCGATATTTTGGCCATCACCAATAATGTATTTTTTTATCCGATTGTCGTAGGACTCGATAATTCGCGGCCGAAGGTTTCGCGGCCGAAGGTTTCGCCCTAGGCCGTGAAATCGAGTTTTACGGCCGGAGGGTAAAAAATGTATTTAATGGTATTAACGGTTGTTTTACATATTAAATGTTAAGATTTTTCTGATCTGATCTCCATTATCAACGGAATGACAGTACATTGTGCAACTAGGAAGAAAAATACCTGTTCTCCCTTGTTGCGCATATTATTTTGTCAGACAAGTGCAGGCTATTGTGCTCCAGCGATGTAGGGAGCAAAGTAGGATTTTCGCTCCGATTGTGAAAAACTTATATCGCTTCCGGATGAATTTACTTCGTTCCCTAGGGAGAGAAAGTGCTATCCCGCAATACAGGGCTTCAAACATAATTTTATGCCTAAAATATGAGATGTAGGTTTTCTTCTTTTACTGTGTTATCAGCATTTTAAGAAGTACTTAAAATTGAGCGACACTTTTAAATATTTTTAAATGTCTGGTTATGTATTGCGATGTATAGTGTCCGAGTTATTCATTGAACCTTAATCGATACAAACACGATTTTTTATATAGTGATTTATATAAAATATTGTATATAAATGTATAAAATGAACATGGTTTATTAAACTTTTCCAGGTGTTTACAAAATTTCAGATCTCCAAGACATCGGCAATTCGCTTAAAGCATACGTGAAATTTTCATATTATTATTTTTGCAAAATAATGTAACTTTAACTAAAGATATTCACAAGATTTTTAATACACGCGAATCCTATTCAGCGTAAAAAATACATAGGAAATTTTATATTTGTTTTACTATAAAGTTTCCGAGAAATATACGTCATTTTCATATAAAATTTAAAATGTGATTTTCTCTGAAAAAATGATTTTATTTAGTAACGCCCTTTCGGTAGACTTTCACATAGAGTAAAACAGTAGTTAATGCCACAATTTTACAAAAGTAAAACATCCACATAAAGGAATTATGCAAAACCGTCGCACTGTTCCGTTTACTATTTCCCAATACTTAAATACGCACTACCTCACATAACCTCATAAATATACTGCAGTTTTATATTCGAATTGTCACTTTAAATATTCCTCAGTTATAAAATAGATTAAACAAAAATATGGTATATTTTACAATATTCTAGATTGCAAAGACATCAGTCAACGACAACTTTTTACGTTGTTAATTCTACTATTATTATATTTTACAACACTTCTATACTTTTTTCCCATGCTTCCATGAACCATTTTTTCTTTCTGTGTATAGTCATACGTATTACATTAATATTATTAAATATGTAATGTGATTGAGTTAATATGGCATTGGTAATATGACATTTTTCTGTAAACATATATTGAATTAAATTAAAATTTAGGAAAAACATAATTAAGTAATATTAAATTAAATAAATGGTTTATGACAAATGTATAAATATACATTAAATTTTATTACATTGTAAGCAGTAAAATGTATAATATAATTATAATTATTTACTTATTAACATACGAAATCTGGCCAGTTTATATTCCAGTTATAATGTAATTAATGTAATGAGTTTTGTATTTGCCATTTAATTATTGTAATTAATCTGTGTAAGTATAATTATTGCCAAAAGGTGCATTTAACACATGACATACATAAATTAACTAATGTCCAAAAAATTGTGTACATTTACAAAAATACTGCAAAATGATAAATTATTGTTATATATAATATATTATTGTAATTTAAAAATATTTGTTGAAAGTCTGCAACAGAGATTTCTAACAATATGTACTATAGTGATCGTGAAGAAATTAATTAATTTTTATGTATTAATTTGAAAGGACTGGAAAGCCCCTGGACCACTAACAAGCGTCTAAATCATTCCCTAGAGTATCACTTATTTCTTACTTAAATAAATATCCACAGATAAATTGAGGAGAATGCGGGCATTTTTTTCTTAATTAGGGTACCATATTGGTACATATTTTATATGATAAAAATTATAATAAATATTATTAAAACTAAAAACACTTTTTTATTTCAGTAGCACACCTAAATTAAATAAAACTTGCGTTTTCGTCATATACTTATACGCTTGAAAAAATTAAAGTAAAAAACAAAACACTTCAATTTTACAGGCCATTGAAAGTATTTCGTTTCTATAGAATTCGAATCTATAGATTAAAAAATTGAAAAATCAAAATCATCCATGGAAGTAGTTTTTATTATTATTTATAAATATTGTTACCGAATAAAAAATTGTCATTAAGAGAGTTCTATGGTTACTAAGCTAGTCAAATTCATATTCCAAAGTCAAAACATATATGTACTGCATTTTTAAACTTTATAGTTTCAACAGGAAATTTAACTTTCCATATAACCTATAATGTTCGGAAGTACAGTAGATAAGAGCTGTAAGATTCATATAAATGCACCACTGCCAAATGTCATTTTTACAACAGCTGATGAAAATAAAGTACAAAGTTTATTGAGTATTTTATTTATTCCAATTCCCATAGGTACTGACAGATATTGCTCAAAGTCTATATATTTTCCTACAAAATATTCCCATTAATAAAAAATCTCAATGTTAATTATTTTAATGCAGTGAAAAATAGATGACTTTCCATAAGACTACATGTTGAAATACCGAGAATGTTATAATTGATTTCTTGTTTCATAGTTATCTCTGCATCACGAAATTTTAACTCAAGCATCTTTATAGCATACTTGATCTTCATCTAAATAATAAGTAAAAAGAATGAATCTGTTGATTTTTTACAGAATTATTCTATAATAAATTGTTGGTAATTTAGTAGTTGTAATTATAATCAACAAAAAAAACATGTGTTTTGGAAAAATTACAATTGTGTACTGCTATAATATTACATAATACAAAGAAAGTTACAAACAATACAATTAAAAAGCCCTCCACGGATGATTTTGATTTTTCGGTTTTTTAAATCTAGAAACAAAGTACTTTCACATACCTGTTTTAAAATTTTAAGTATTTTGACTTTTGGTTTAATTATTTTCAGGCTTATCGTATGACGGTCCTTAACCAAATAATGAAAATATTTAATCCCGATATTTTAACATTCTTTTTGAAATAATGAAATGACTGTTTCTACTTATATAACTCTACTATAAAAAGGAATATATATTGGAGGTAAAGTACATATTTTGTCAGTTAGTTCAGACTTTTCACAGCAATAAATGCAACTTGATAAACTGCCCGGACAGCAAAATAAAAAAGAATTCAGAATGATTTCAATATGTGCGAAAGATGACGCACTGAGAGTTTTCTGAACATGATGTTATTATGAGATCTTTATACTCAGAAAGTTAACTAAATAAAAGTGTTATTTTTAATTATATGTAAAAAACATTTATACTTACATAGAAAATAGCGAGTATGACAATAACAATCGATGGCGAAAATTTCATTATTTCTAAAAAAAACATGTTTAGAATTTTTTTAGCGTAATTAAATTTAATGTAGATCACTTCATCTCGGTATATACTTTGAGTAAATTTACCACTTCAAGTTTTCGCATCGTCTGTAGAATCCTCCTACAATCCCTAGACATATTATTTCACTTTCGTCTATTTTCGATGAACAATTTTAAATTTAAGTTAATAATTACAGATTAAAAATAATATTTTCTATTCTGAAGAAGAAAAAAAAGAATAGATATAATATATACAAATTTAGGAAGATCATTTTAAAAAATGGGTGTTTTCAGGATTTATATAGCCAACAGTGAAATCGGTAAGAACCTATTTCCTTAAAATTATTTGTTCATACAAATCGTTTCGGATTAACCTTTTAATTTGTTAGTTAATCAGATACACATTTTTGAACATCTAAATTCAAAGAAATAGATTTAGACCCATTTAATTGTAGGTTATAAATCCGAAAACCATATTTTTTATTGCAAACAATATATATATACATACAATAATAATACATTCTTTTAACCCAAATTACCAACTTATTGATTTAAAAATTTTCTCTCTTGTTTTCATGCTTTACGAAGTATTAAAAAATAATTTTATAATAGTATACGAGGAGTTTTGGAAGACAATAACAATGATAATAAATGTAGTTACGTGCAAATATAAATATAAAAAATGATTGATATTCAAGAAAAAAGAATTTAAACGAGCTTTAGGTTAATTGAAACTAAATTTGGTACTCGAAGTTTAATTGGTCGCTGATCGCGAGTTTGAAATTAGCTGTCAATCCAATATAACTAGAAAATTTTATAAAAATTATTAATTCCAGCTTTTGTTTCCAGGTACCAAAAAAAGGTGGAATACAAGTATATGAAAAACGTATTATCAATAATACTTTGAACGATTTTAAATCGTCAAAATAATAGATATGTGTCCATCATATAAGAAAAATAAAAAATTTTTCTTGCATAATATAAACAAATTTAAAAACTGAAACATGTTAAAATGTGAATCAAATCAAATCCAAAAGAACGAAACGTCAAGAAATGTTTAAATTATTATGGTAACTGAATTACCGTAACTGGTTATTTGAATTTTTACCTGTCAAACGTTCAAAATGATTGACTCAATTTAGCTGAGTAAATTTTATAAATTCATCCGGTTTATTTGAAATTTGTTACTCGAATTTTTTGGGGTTGTTGATTACGAATTGACATTTTTCAAACATTTGAAATGGCGGAGCCAATATGTCGGAAGAATATTTGGTGACATATGTATGTATTCTCTAAAAACCTGACTTGAGATCATAATTAACGAGTCACAACAACAACAACAACAATGTGTTTCGAACAAATCAGAGAATTTTTTAAAATCTCTCAACTATTTTCAAGCTGCCATTTAGAATTCTTAAAACTGACTACAAATTCATAATTAGCGACCCCAAAATTTCCAGTGACGAGTTTCAAACAAATTCGATGAGCTCGAAAGAAATTCGTCATTGACTCCGCCATGTTTTTTCTTTGTTTAAATCCGATATCAAATCGATGTCAGCGACTATGAAAATTTTAGTACAGTAATTGTAGTAACTGAGAAGTTAAATATTCAAAGTCCAAAATAACTTTACATTCAGTGCACATTTTTAAAATTGCAGTATTCTTTCCGTAAAAAATTCTCAAAATATCATTAAAAATACTTTAAAAATTCCAATGTATTTCTATGCGATTTCTCAGAACTTGTCGTTCATAGCGTTCGTGGCATAAGCTCATAGTTTTTGAGTTAAAACATTCGGAACTTTTTCAATGACGTGTTCATTAAGGACACCATTTTTGAGGTTGTTATGATGAAGTGGGGTATAAGAGTAAAATTTCTGCTTAAAAATTCAAATATCTTATTCACTTTTATACATAGTTTCACTAAACTCTCGACATTCTAATACACTGAAAAATATTAATAAGAATAAATATTTCTCTAAATTCGTTGGCTACTTTTTTTTCGAGTTTTGTGCCATATTGCAATTCGTTACGGCCGAAACTTCATTTTGACGTCGAAATCGGTTGTTTTAGGCTTTAATCAGTTAAGTATACAGTCAGGTGAGGCTACTATTTAACATACAACTTTTTAACACTAGTATGTTTTCTCTACAAGATCACTTCATCATAAACATTTCAACACACAAAGATTTCATCATAAACATTTTCAAAAAATGACCATTTTAACATAATATATTAAAAATTTTAACAAAATAGATTAAGTTAGGTTAGATTAGGTTATAAGGTCAGGTTAGGTTAGTTTAAGTAAGATTTGGTTACACGGTTAGGTTAGGTTGAGTCAGTTTAGGTTAGGTTAGGTTAGATTTTTGTATTATTTTTGCGTTTAAAATATATAATTGTTATTTAGGATTGTTTAATTTAAATGCATTGTTTTTGGTTCGTGTTGAAATGGTCATGTGATGAAATGTTTGCGTTGAAATGATTATACGTTGAAAAAAAGTTCAACTGTCGTACATTGAATTTCTGTGATGAAATGTCTTATGTTTAAAAGTGGTGTATTGTATAGTCGGTATAGTCGTAGAACCATACACTTGTCTGTAGTTTTTATTACAATGTTGAATACTTCAAACATGTATTTTCAATTTCGTAGCGTATTTATATAAAAATATGTTATTTACAAAAGTTTAATTTTACAACAAATTTCATATTTTGAAATTGGATGAAATCTTTTTATTCCAAATACAATTCTTTAGTGGGTTTCGCGTACAAGCGATAAATTATGAAAATGTTCATAAAAAGTCAGATAAGGTTTATTTTACTAAAAATAACTGAACTCATTTGAACGATAGAACAAATTTTGTCACTCGTACTCCACTGTTTGTTTATGTGATTATGAAGGGGATATCAAATATGATATACCATACATACCATTCCCGATATATTTATGAAACATTAGAAATATTAATACAATTTTTTTTCAAGTTTTTTGATCGTTTAGTATGAAATGTCAGTTATTTCGAGACAATGTTATTGTTATACATTATTCAACCGTCGGCTATAAATTGTGCGACCGGAATATAAAATATTATGATGGCATTAAATATAAGACGTCTTCTTTGACCTTCGTAGAATCAAAGTCATATTGGATTCTGACATAAACTTTCATATAAGAAATATTAACAATTTAAAAGATGATAAATATTATTTTATTTCAGGCTTCTTAAATTGTCTGCCACGACATATATTTACAAATTTATCCATACATTTTCTACATTTAAAACGTCACTAGAAGTATATAATAGTCATGTGCATACAATTATTATTTACCATTTTTTATGTAAATCTTAAGGTAGTTACTGTACTGTTCTTTAACAAATTTGAAATTTTCAAAAATAACTTGTTTTACAACTTTTACATCTCAAATTTTCTTCTTTTCACCGGTTAAGAATTTGTTAAAAATGAATAAATTTTAACGAGTGGCCGGTTATTTTTTCGAGAAACAGATTCTCTACAACTTTATCATACGATTTTTTCAAAGTAACATCGAACATTTATATTTATTTAGAAAAAAATTATTACTTTTCACAATTTCTGAATAATTTTAGTGATCAGGTTCAACGTTTGCAAAAATTTGTTAAGTTGCAGAGAATCTTTTTTCGACAAATATTTTTTAAAAATTGTTAACTGGCAATAAGAAGAAAGTTTGAGTCATTAACAAAAGTTGTTTAAGAAATGATTTTGCAGGTCTCAATTTTTGTTACAAGAACAATAATACTTTCCCCCTTCATCAATTTCATTATTAGTCACAATTAAATGCTTTTTTTTTTTTCTCGAACATACTATAAGAACTTAAATAATTTATTCATTTAAATAAGAATACGATCATCATTCCATCGTTCTCATTAACAATTTGTTCCCGTAAAATCTTCATTTAATGTCTCAGTTTAATTTCAACATCCATCATTTGACATCAGTATTGGGACATCGAACACCATAATGTGCGGTTATGATTTTAATATCCCCATAAAGATTTATAATACATTCAATAGAAAAATCCGAAATTATTCTGATCCAAGCGTATACCTAATATTATTCCACATTGTAATTATTCAAAATCGATGGATATAGACACCACCGACTATTGAATTTATTATGTTTTGATTCGGTGCCAGTTGGGGATATTTATTTTCACCTCGGAATATTCAGGAACAAGCCAGAAAACATTGGAATTATTGATAGGTGTTAATATTCTTTAGTGATCGTTTAAAATAATCGATAAAATAAAACAAAAACTCGACTTTTCAGCGCTAATGGGTTAAGTTCGCGTCAGTTTTTGTTGCAGAAATTTCGGAGTTAAAAGAATTTAACTTTTTGCGTTTTCTAAACGTGGAGAAAATTAACTCCATCCATACTGAAAGAAATGTAGTCGGTGGATGAAAATTTATAATGTGCTTTACTTTAGTGAACATATGAAAACAAAAATCGGGTTGGATATAAAAGGAAGTAAAAGCAATTTTTCGATTTCTGTTACAAAAGATAGTCGTAATGTTTATAAAATTTATTTGTTAGCAATGTTGTGGTAGATTCCTGTGGTATTTTTTCACGTGTTTCATAAGGAGATCGAGTTAAGTTGTCCGAAAATCACACAATAAACATGCCCTATGATCAATTTGTATTGACTGCTTTGAGGATAATGACAATAAAGCAAGACTTACCTAGTTTTACCTTAACCTAACCTTTTCTTAGAAGTGAAATTACGACTTCATCATAATTTGTTTTACCAGGTGGCGAGCTATCGTAATGAACCCTGGGAGAAGAAAAATGATATCATAAGTGTCTTAAATTAAGTCACCTGATTTTATAGTGTGGAGTGAATGTAATACAATTTTTAGGTAACTCAAATTTTCCAGTGGATTCTGTTTTTAAGTGGTATTAGAATGAAAATAAACGTTTTTTTTTGCAGCGAAAATAAGATTGTTGTAGATGATTCGAGATTTTTCTAATTTTCAAAAATACAAAATTGCGACAATACATTCTGAAAAAATTCGAGGGTGCAAGGAAGAAATAGAATAGTTGATTTAACTATCTGAAAAATAGCTAACGCAACGAACTCATTTGTAAAGATAACAAACGAAGTATGGTTAAACGAACTATTTTTAATTTAAAAAATTTTTAACTATAAAAAATGGTAAATTTGACAATATTTTTCGCCATTTTAGCAATGCCATCTTGTCAGTCCAACTATTTTTAAGTGGTTACAAAATCCAACCAAAAAAATAGTAAGGTCAGTTATTTCCGTTGTTGAATGAACTATTTCCCTAAATATTAACTATTTTTTTAGTGAGTTGACTAACTGTATTGTGTAATAAAAAGACGAATACATCCTTCGTACTTTTTTCGGAAGAAAATATGCCATACAATTTATTACTATATGTATACCGATCTGTAAATAAGAAGCGACCTTTGCGATTAATAAACAAAGTCACACTTTATGTGGAACAGACATTTGAGAGTTTAACAGTAAATTGCATTAAATTAGTGGTGTTAAAATGGAAATCAGTGTTCGTGAAATTTTAGAAACCTGGATACTGGGAAAATATGCTGAAAAATTTGAAGTTCAGTATAAATTTATGAATCGTATAGATACAGAAATCGAAAATTCGTCATCAAATCTTTGATTGGTATTTTGCGTTTTGATCCTCATATGCGTTAGAAAAATTTTATCGCATATTTTACCTCAGACTTTTCTTATCATTTAGCAAAATATTATTTGCACTATTAAAATACTGTTATTTTCGCTGTTTTGTTATTAACGGCCAGTTATTTGAAATCGTCGTGATTACTATTTTTATTAGTTATAAGAGAACAAATCTGTTGTGATTTATCTAATTGAAATAGTTAAGTTACCTTCCTTTATAGTTATTTCAATCAAAGCTGTTACCAGTTAAGTAATTGAAATAGTTGATTTATACAATCAAAATAGTTGTTCCAACTATTTCTGTGGCTATAGAATAACAAACTGGAAATAGTCACAGCAACTGACAAACGTTCTGAGGCATATACACCCAACATTTTTGGCTGAATTTACTATTTTTTTAGTTGATTCAACCATTTATTTTTTTCCGTGTGTTTTTCGACTTATTCTAGAACATAGTTGTTCTTATACAATTTTCTTTGAAGTCTATAGTTTTCAAGAAAAAAAATGGCTGAATTTTGAAACGGATTTTGTGAATGCAATGGCCATTTTGAATCATATATCGAAAACTTTAAATATAATATCTTTTAAGTATAACTATCGAGAGCACTCTTGCAATATATTTTAGCTCGCTCAAAGTAAGATATTGCATCGAAAACTCGATATTTGTAAAAAATGCGTCCTAAAAAATCATGTTTTCTACTATATATGTTAAAATCAGTTATAAATTTCAATTTCAACATTGCAGTAAACTTTCTGTGCATTTGGGTTCAGTTAACTTTTGGTTATCTGGGAAGTTAAGGGTTAACATTACAAAGAATTACTGAAAATACGAAATGAATAAAATATTTGATTGGAGGGATTTGTACCGTGTAAATTCAATTTACGAAACGTTCCTTTCCATAAAGAAAAGAAATTTCCCAACATGGAGAGTTCTCATATCCGCTGTAAATCGAGTTGAAAAACTTTTATCTGTTGCTGTATCAAACTTGGTATATCCACTCTGTTTATTAAATATCGAAACTTTTTATCTATCGAACCACGCCCTGCCAAAAGTTGCCTATACGAACGTGGGCGTATCGAAATTAATAAAATATACGACTGCGGCGTAGTGAGACCTTTTTTACGAGCTGTAATCGCAAGAATGGAAAGAAATACGTAACGAAAATGCCACGTGAATTATGGCCGCCATTTGTTACCCCGTGCTGATTTTGCCGAACGTGTCCTGATTCAGCCATCCTTGTCCAATATATGTGTTAATCTGGGTGTTCGCTCTGATTTTTTTCTTTTACGGAGGCGCGTAATGCGTGTTTAAACGATGCGTACACGTCCATAGATATTGGGAAAACGGTAACTGGGCCCTGCCAGGACGGAAGCTTCCTGGATTAGGGGATAAACGAATAGCACTGCAGGGAATTCTCGAATTCGGCCACAAACGCCTGGTTCAGAGCTTCTGGCACATGGATTTGACCTCGTCGTTTATTATTCGACATTCAAAAAATTTTTTTGATCCTATGGATATTTGTTCATTTAGGGGCAAAAATTATTACTGGGGCGATCGTGAGCTATTTTTAATTATACTGTCATTTTCCATCTTATTGGTATATGATCAGCCGGTTCTTGCGATCAATTACGTCTTGTTTTCGAAAATTAAATATAGATAGGCGGGTGTGAATTTTGATGAAGATTTATTTTGACGAAAGAAATCAAGGAAATGACGTATGAATACACTTTTAATACTGTCATGTAGTAATTGTTTATCCTGATTTTTACAAATTCATTTAGAATTACGTGATTTATGTGGGTTCTAAAAGTACCTCCAAATTCTTGGAGTACTCCATATAAAAAGTGATTTTTTATTTAAATATGATTCATGAATTTAACACTCGGTGAAGTTTTCAAATTAGAAAAATTGGCTAGATCGATTATCTGAGTCAAGGAATGAATAAAAATGAACACTTGATCTTGTTTTGTTCGCGTAGTCGACGTTTCGACAGCGTCACTGTCATTTTCAAGACTGTCTATATATAAAGTGCAAAAATTAATATTTTACATTGTCGCAGTTTTATAATTGTATGAAGACTTCATATAATTATAAAACTGCGACAATGTAAAATATTAATTTTATTAATTGTAAAATATTAATGAAGACTTCATATAATTATAAAACTTCGACAATGTAAAATATTAATTTTTTCAATTTATATATAGACAGTCTTGAAAATGACGGTGCCGCTGTCGAAACATCGATTACGTGAACAAAACAAGACCAAGTGTTCATTTTTTATCATTCCTTGACTTGGATAATCGATCTAGCCAATTTTTCTAATTTGATTTTTTATTTGTTACACTCAGAAAAAAAAAGAAGTTGAAATTACCATTTTTTTTACTATGAATCATAATGTAAAATGAGGACTAGGCATGGTAATAGTTAAAATATCTATTCTGAAAGAGTAAAGTTTAACTATCGTTTCATGATTCAAAATGCTACTTATCATAATAGACAAATAGACTCAACTATTTTGAAATAGTCATTTCAGAAAATTACTACCTTCACTGAGAGAAATTGTGTAAGGAATTGTCATAAAAAATTTGGAAAGGAGTCAATATTTACTTTTTAAAAATATTTTTAATCTATTTTTATCATAGCATATAAAAAGTATTTCTCCCTTCGTTCTTTGTTTATGATAAACAAGGAAACAAAGAGAAAAACAAAAAATCAATACTGCGCTAAGTTTGTGAATGTCAACCTCTAGCCAATTAAGAATGTATTATCTACTGCCATTATAAGTACAAATTTCAATGTCGCGTAACTGGTCTATATAGATGCACGTGCGTATGCAACATGACTATTATATCTTGAGTCCTTATGATCCTTCTTATGACCAAATGAAAATCCACTTCAACAACGGGAGTCTCGGGATCGAAGAAAAAAATTCGCGTCGCCACCTGGCGGCGTCAAAACACACGGGGTGCGGCAGTCTTTACTATGGATTTATAGTAAATACAAACTTTAACTATGAATAATAGTAAATATAAAGATTTACTACGAGACATAGTGTGAAACGAGGACTACACTAGATTATAGGTATTTTAACTATATTTGTCATATTTATTTAAATCATTCTATAGTTAATTTTTTTAACTATAAGGAGATAGTTGGTGTAACAAAATTATAGTTTACTATAAAATCGATTATGAAAGTGGTAAATAAATTTTTCATGGTAGTTTTAACTATATATTTCCAACTATGTGATATAGTCAATTTAACTATGAATTTTTTCTCAGTGTAAAATTGCGAATTTACTTTTTCACTAGAGAATTCAATTTCCACTCGAAAATTGAATTCTCCGCATGGTACTTATTCCAATTAAGACCTGAGTAGACAAATATTTTCACTACAGTCTGCAACGTTTACCGTTTTGAGAAAATAAATAATGTAAAAATCTATAATGAGGCACATCTGACGTAAAATTAACTCTGTTTTCAGAACATGTTATTTAATTTTTCAAAAAAGTGTGAAGAATTACACATGATTTTTTCCAAAACAACATGACAGAATTCATACTTGAAATAAAATCGTGTCCTCGAAAATTGAACTTTGTAAAAGTGTTTTCTTTAATTTCATGTGGTATATAATTCTACAAAAACACATTGTAGTATTTTTTTAGTTTCATACAAAAGAAAGTAGTGCGATCGATGAAATATGCTCGAAGTATTAAAGCATTTACGAGCGTAACATAATGCAACCTCACAAAGGATGTATTTCGATATATGGCTGTTTTCTTTTGTATAAACGTCGTAAACACAGATTTTTCGTTTATAGGTGCTATAATATCGTATATAGTTCATGACAGAAACACTAATCTGCTTTCAATGTGCGCGAAAACACGTATTTTACTGGAGGGTCTTAATTAAATAATACGCGTGTTTACGTCGACCCGTGCAGATGATGCGGGATGGAAGATAATGCATTTTGTAATTTTGTAATTGGAGATGAGGTCGTATTTCGTCCAGAGACAGACAAGGAAATTTTTATAAATTTTACAAAAATTGTAATCGTTGTAATATTTATAGTATGCAAATTCTTGGAATTTCTGGTCCTGTGCGATACGATATGTAAATAAACAAGTAAATAAATTAGTGAGAAAGTAAACATATGTAACTGTGGTCTCAGTTCACGTCTGTCACAATAAATTAAGATCTTCGTATCTAAACTTTTGGTTTAATGTTAGAAAGAAGATATTACTCTAGCGTTTTCAATTAAAACTATTGTGTAAATGCGGTTTGCACCAGGATGTCGTTTTGTGCTTTTCAGCAGTGCTAATGACGTCCATTCCCTAGACGCAATAATTAATTTTAATTATGTAAAAAGAATTAATATTTATTTGTTTATTTATCTATTATTTCCAACAGAACCAGTAAATTTCAAGAATTATCATGCTGCATTGAAAAACGGTCGAGACAATCAGAAAGATTTGAATAAGTAGTAATATTTATTATACCTCGGAAAATTTAGCACTTGGGGCAAGAAGTACAAAATTATTACAGTAAACAAAAAAAATACAATGTTTAAACGTTGTACCATAAACAATAAAATTTAAAAACTATATGAAACAAATTTGAAAACATTTTCAGTGTCTGATTTAGAATGTAACTAGGACGGCAGTCCAATCCACATTACATCTTCTATATTTAGAAGTAAATAATCCTAATAAGCACAAAAAAGGACTTCATTTTGCTAACTAAATTCATATGGTTGATAATTTTTTAAATATTTGTTTAACAATATACACTTTCAAAATATTTTGATGCCTGAATGTCACGCAATTGTAACAACCTCGTGTCATAACTAGGGCTAACAGATGAGACGCTTATCCAAACTGGATATTTTATACTAAATATACCAAAACTATGTAATAAACGCGGTAAATGACTGCTCATACGTCATCAAGTTTCACGCTGCCATTTTTTCTTTGCTCATAGCTTTAAATTATTTAACAACTATATTTCATATTTCGTTTAGAGATATATGGAAAGTCGCTATAGATATACTTAAAAAAAACTACTTGGCTCTAATGATTCGAAATTCAATGCACAAGCATTGTACGTTCATTAATACTTAATCCCTGATCCTTTACATTTGTTTTCATCTTATTTAATTCCTGTACACCTTACGATCAGAAAACACAGTGTTCTCAGTGTAAGCCAATTACTAGAACCAGTATTTGTTACCACTGCAAATCTTTTGTTTCTACTACTGCAGTAGTAGGAGGTACTACTTGTAGGAGTTTTAGTAAACGAATAGTGTAAGTTACCACTCCACGCTAATACTTGTAGTGCTTAAGTGCAAGCCAACTACAAGAAGCAATATTAAGTACCCCAACAAAATTACTACAGTAGTATGTAATACTACTGCAATAGTATACAAAATTTAACAAAGTTAAACTAACAAGTAAGGAGAACTAACAAAATTACTACTGTATTTATAAACATATTAAAATGCGTTCGTATTTTTCTCAGTGCATTAAAAATAAGTAATAGATTGACAAGTAAACTGTCAATTGGAAGGGATTACTTCTAATTTGGGTTAATCTACCATGAGAAACAGTACATTGTGCAACTAGGCAGTAAATACCGATTCTTCATAGTTGCATATCCTATTTTATCATGCGAGAGCGCCAAATACTATGTGATTATTATTTAAGCTGCATATAAGATGTATATTTTTATTAAAGAACATCATGTTATTGTAATCGCATACTCAGACAAAATTTCTGGTTAAACTTACCAGATGCGTTTAATTAAAAATGTCTGATATATTTGGAAGATATTCATCAGAAAGATTTTTGCCACTTTTTATGGTTAAATGCATTCCAGTTAAATTTTTCTGATTAAATTTACTTATAGTTAAATTTATTTCGAATAAATTAAGGCTTCTCTTGCGACTATCGGAGTCGCCTTTTCCGTGGGAATGTCCCGACTTCTAAAAATTTGTTGTTATTAACTGGGAATAGTGTGAGGATTCAGTAAACCTTTCTCACACAGAGCAGTGGTACCCAGGGTCACAATTTCGTTAGATTTGTAAACAAATTCCAAAACATAACCGAGGCACGCAAACGCATCTATAATACGTCATTTTAATAACATTTTTCAATTTGTGGTAATATTGTTCAACTATAACATTTATTGAATTTATTTGAACCAAAGTTCTGATTATGTTGATAAGAAAAATAGTAATTTTAACCAGAATTCATTATTATTTTCACCTTAAATGTTATTTCCAGTAACGTAAAGGAACTTTTCTGGTTATTTTAACATTTCAATTAGAAAACTAATAAGGGTATATTTAATAGCATGTTCTGTTTAAAATAGCCAGATTTCCGATTATTTTAACCATATTTGTTTTACCGCGTGTTATATAGTTTTTACTTTTTCTTAGTAAATTATAAAGAACAGGAAATGAATCAAGTAATTTTGCTCTCGGACATGCTGATGTTCCTCCCTAAGGAGAGAAAGCGGCAATTTGCTCCCGCGATATAGGGAGCAAAATAGTATTTTTCTCTCAGAATGTGAGAAATAAAATTTGAATTACCTTTAACATATTTTACACTCACGTAGTTTTCTTATTTTTTATTATTTAGAATGGACCTTAAAAGTGTAACGGTGTGTTTTGTTATGATGCACCATGCTTTAGAGGTGGAGGTATTATAGAGGAATATAAAGAAAAATAAGAGATAGGGAAGGAATCTTTCAATTGTTTTGTTTATATTTATTATGCTTGTTTACAAACCTGCATGACAATCGTATAAATATCAACTCGGTTGATCAATATCAGTTAGTTTGTGTCGCGAAGAAGATCACTAAGGATCGGTGGCGGTTCCGGTTTTGCGCGTCGCGGTAGGGATGTGTGTGAGTAGTATCCTTTATTTTACTATATATATATTTACGATTTACGATTAGTTTCGCGTCTTGGGCAGGGTCTGCTCACATAGCCCAACTGACGAGTCCGTGAGCAGACCTGGGACGAAACACCGATCCATATAAAATAATAATTATTTACATAAAATTAATTACGCATCCCAAAAAATTATTTTTAATCCCAGAATCATAACAAAATCGTTACAATGGGACTCGAACAGGGACAATCATAAAAAAAATCGTTACAAAAGTTGCTACGGATTTAATTTTTTTATTGAAATTTTGATGTTTTAAATCCGAAGCGATATTATTGCACAAAAATAGATTTTTATGCATACGATTTGTTTTTGAAGCCTTTAAAGATGTGTTAAAAGATAGGAGAGGTTGTACGCGACTAGTAAGTAAATCTCTTAAATCGGAAATATCATTTAAACCGTAAGAGCAGGAAGAGTTGAAGTTTACCAGGTCATTTATTGAATTCATTCAAGGAAATATTAAATTTATCTATCGAGACATTAAAATATTTACTAACAAATTAAGGACGTGTTTATTTTTAGAATTATACAAATATATTATTAGTAAGATATGTTGACAAGTAATATTATTTTTTCAATCGAATTCTCTTTTCACACTAAATTAGAACGAAATATATTGGAAATTTTATTCTTATCAGCCGTCACTGGAAACGACCTCCCCAATAAAATTTCCTAGAATTTTCAATTTAAGGAAATAATTTTAAAACATGTGACGTTAATATCAAGATTTTAAGCAAATATAGATAAAGGATATTATCGAGATATCATCATGTTTAATTAAAAGCTTATTTTACACAAAGATTTTAAAAAATACATGAAAGCAATAACCCGATTCATTTTTAACCCAGTATTCTCTTAGTATAATGTCCCGCGTGTCAGTATACGATAGCAAAGTTATATTAAATGAAATTACGTATTAAGTTTCGCAGATAAAAAGTATGCCAGTTCGTACTGTAAAACGGAAACATGACCCCTTAAAAGTCGGAGCAACAACTGACTGAACTTTCTTGAAAATTGGGTCACTTCCTGCTGATGTTCGCGACTTCGTGATTCAGCAATAAAAAAATCCAATCCAACGGGTTATAATTATTACGAATGTATTTTCGATTTATTTTCATTCGAGAAGGAAAGAGACATCGAAGGCAATAAATAGATTCTCGTATAAAGGTGTATTCTTGATTTTAAAAGTTGAAATTGGAATTTCTGTACCTCAGGGTTCCTATCCTTTGTTCACATACAAGAAAAATCCTGCCGTTGAAACTTTTATTCCTAAAAATAGCATACTATACGTTTTACAATTTTAATTTTGGAAAATACGCGAAGAGATAAAAGGTTTCAATGAACATTACAAAGCGGTAGACATTTAATGCTGGCTGCATCAACAATAGGAAATTATACAGAGTACAGAAGTTTTTTTTACAATTCAGAATTGTCGATCGAACCAATCGATATTATACAGTCACACAAAAAAAGTGATGCAGGTTGGGGGACCAGACCCCCCACCCCTTATGTGTTTTGATTCGTTGAGTACTTAACTTTTTGTTGCATCATGTCAGGATTTTTTGTAATCTGAAAAAACATTGTGAGTTTTCTGTTGCAAGCAAACTTCGTTGTATATTTATAATAATTTACAACTTATATAAAATTTATAACTTAACACTCGTTACTTTGGCATTTGTGGGGTCGCCGATTGCGAAATTGAAGTCGAGTTTTCAAAATGGGGGATCCAATATATTTATTGTAAAATTCATCCAAATTGCGTGAAACTCATTACTTGGGTATTTTTGGGATCACTAATTACAATGGCACACATGAGTGCTCACTCATATTCATTTCGACCGGAATTATTCCATATTTTGTGTGTACCTTCATACATATTGGCCGCCAATTTGGATTTTCAAAACCTGACCTCAGATTCATATTCAGCGACTCAAATAACCTTTAGATGAAAAGTTTTGTAAAAATAAAACAATTTTTGTTTAATTTTTTCGTCATACTGGATCCACCATTATGAATTTTGAAAACCTGCAGATTAACAATCAGCGACTGTAAAAAAAAACAATAAATTTTACGAATCTGTGTTTTTACTCTTATACGTTCATGTACGTTCAACACACAACACACATGCAAATTATAGATGGTACAGAATAATTTGCATCTTTTCAATCCGTTTGTTTATGTAATAATGAAAAACGTCTACTACTTGCGAGAAATGTTGCCTCAGCGCCATCTGTTGTGTACTAATATCAGTTTTACGTGTAAATTATGCATTTGAATGTAAGTTAGAATCAAGGTCTAACAAGACTACGTTTCATGCCATATTCCGACTAAATTTTGTGATTTTTCTTGTAAACGTATATATTTTTGATTTTACAATGGTTAGCAATAGTAATTTACTTCGACCCAGACTAAGTCTGGACGAAGTATTGAATTTGGTCACTTCGGGCAAAAAAATGACCATATAGTTTTTCATCAAATGTCGACTTTTCAGACCCTAAGGAACCCAAATCAACAATACAAAAATTTGTGTCCGTGATCTTGTACGTACGTACGTCCGTACGTCCCGTTTTTTTGTCTCGCGATAACTCGCTAACGGATAAGCGTATTGACATACATTTTTTTTTAAAATACGCGTCTTGGCATAACTTAGATCTGATTAGATTTTGTGGCAGATCCACCCGTCCATTCTAAAAAAAATTAGCCCCAATTAAGTTTCTTTGTAGTTTTTTGCATTTATTTTGAAAAATACAAATTTTATTAAAAAATGTTTCAAACAAAAAAGATAGAGCATAAAATTCTCTATAAAAAAGGTTGTATGCATTTTCTTCCTATAGTCAACGATAATGCCATAAAAACTGGTTTAAAATGTTTATGACTATTATCTGAAAAAGTATTGAATTTGGTAATCGCGGCAAAAAATTACCCTATTGTTTTTCATCAAATTTCGACGTTTCGACCCCCTACCCCCCAGGGGTAGTCTTTGCCAGCCCCTCGGGCGCGGTGACCACCTACGGGCGCAAAGTTCTTTTACGCCCTTGATACGAAAATAACTATTTCGATATATCAAAAAGATGTCTTATAGATATCTATAAGATATCCGTCATAGATCTTTTCGACACTTTCAAGATATCTTTGACGAATTATATGTATATATATTGTATATATAATATCATAATAATACAGACAGTAATTAGTAAAACACAGGAAACATGTAATATGCATCGAATAGTCTATTAGAATACATGTGCACGAAGTAAGTGTTTTGCAACTTTTATTTATTAATACTTCGGCTGGCCTGTTGTCGGGGTCGAAGTTTTGAAAATGCTTATTTTCAATTTTCATACATATAAGAAACACTATATTGTTGTAACGCATCTATCGAAGCCACTTGGACCTAAATATGATTGGACCCCCAAATATCAATATAATTTTATAATATAATTGAAAGCTGTTAGTAAACAAACGAGTCTTAAGGAATAGCCGACTCTCCACTGGGTCGACGTTTCTGAGCGAGCGAAGCGAGCGAGGCACCACGCCAACACTAGTTTTCTATCTTCTAATTGAATTTAGTAATTTTTCATTCCATGTACTGTAACTTTGTTGTTTATAGACTTATGAATATTTCGAGAACGATATTTTTCAAATTGTGTTTTTCTTTTTTGTTTGTAATTACCACGATTCCTGAATAATGCCGAATTATGGACTCTCTGATCGAGAAATCCCGTCTTGCTAGGTATATGGAGCACGGATGCCGAGGACTTCCGATAGAATGCACAGAAACTGGAGCAACAGTACGGTACGTGCTTGCCGAGATTATGATTAATTTCTTTTCTGCAGTTTTCGCGGTACGAAAACAGATGTTAACGAGGTAAAAGTATAAATATGGAATTGCGTTTATGAATATGGAACGGCATAAATGTATGCATGTGTGCATCGCGTACGATACGAGCAATGCGGTAACCTATGCAAATTTTACGTTTAATTAGTGAAAAGTACTTTTTATTTTATGTTTGTATTTCGCTTGATTCAATTTAAATTGTCGTAGGTTCATTTGCACGTTTTTTCAAAATAACGCTTCAGTAAATTTTCGAAATTAAAATATGCATGTAAACATTTCCGAATGACGAGTGCCATATTGGCGTTTTAAATTAAATTACAATTTTTACTTGTATCAAGGTTAGAATTAGTTTTTTAGCATTTATGAGCTTATTAGTAAGGTGCCAATGGAAAATATAATTTTTAACGAATTTTAGGTTAGGAAAAGTTTACTGGAGTGTACAACATTTTTTTTTGACGATCCGCCATATCGGATTCGCCATTTTAAATGTTTGAAATCTGAAATCAGATTCGCGATTATCCATTTAATAATTCACATACTTAAGGTCCTAAAAATAACAATTGTTTGTTAAAAATCCGATTATTATAGGAATAACGCGGAACAAATTTTACAGTCAAAATTGTTAACCGCCATCTTTAAATTTTCGAAAATACGAATCGAAACTTCCAAGCTTCGATATTCAACTTTAGATATAAACATTTCTGACATAAAATTGTCAAACATTTTTATTTAAGAAAAGAAAATTGTTGTAAATGCATTAATTACTTTTTAATTTTGTTAGTAGATTCTAAATTAACGACGACAAATAAGCATAAAGTACCTGGTTTTTGAAAATATTTCGAATGAAAATACGTAATTGTTTTTACGTTTTATTTGTATTCTAAATAAGTAATTTTATATCACACACAAACCTTATACAAAATATAATGATATTTTAAGTATATCACTGGATAAAGTTAACCAAGCAGATGAAACTTTCTAAATTGATTCTCTAAAGGTTCAAGGATATTTCAAGTAAATCTGAAATTTCCATCTCCATTTTAAAATCAAATTTGAAGCTACAATTTTGAACCTTGAATAGAATTTCCTGACCTTCCGTATTTGTCACTAGTGCATTTTAAGAAAATAGACACAGCTTTAAGCATTTCTTGAGGTCAAGTCGTCATTTTCCCAATATTTAAATCGGAATTTAAATGTCGTTTTCCTCTTTTTAACCAATAAAATAAAGAAATGCAATATTTTTTATAGCAACAATTTATTTATGATTGTATAATTTAAGGAAATGATTTAATGCATTTATTTTACATTTTTGTTTCATTTACAGCGAAGAAATAAATTGTTTTATGCTTTCGATCATGATTTATGTTAGATCTAATACTGATTTTTGTTGCTTTGTAACCAACTTTTTTTTTTATTCACGGTCAACAGTGTTAAAAGCAAATATTCAGTTCATTAATAAAATCATTTTGTTTCGAAATTTTCTATTAAATATTTTGCATATTATAGACATGTTTTTGAAAATTTAATTTCGTATTTTATTTTTTTTATAACACCGAATTAGTTGTTTCTATTAACATTTCAGTTTTATTATGTCCGTTTTTCTTTCATGCTTTTTATATAGCCATGGTTATTCTTTTTTCCCTTAAAATTTAACTTCCAGGGTGAAATCTTATGGAAAGTGAACAGTTTTAAAATAAATTTTTATTTTCTTTCTCAAAATTTATAAATTACAGTCGGCATCATTTTTTAATATTTGTTTCGCAGAGGTCTTAAACTTATTAGCTATAATTACATAAAATCCTTCATTAACCTTTCATTTAATAAATAAGCAAAATACTTTTTTCTTAATTCTCGGTAATTAATTCTAAGACGAAATGTTAAATATATTCCTATTTGTCATTAATCTGATCCGGATTAGTCAAATTTATTGAACCCACTATACTATATACATATATATATTTGCATGAAGTGCACAAAGCAAGTCTGAGCTATTTTGACGGAAAAGTCAGAACTTTTAAATAATTTGAAGATGATAATAACTTATTATTATAAATACAGTTGCTACACGTAATTACAAGACTCATAGAGTGAAGAGTAATTGTTAGGAGATCTGTTAATAATACACTAAATAAATTGTTACGAAACAAGTTATTGCAGACTTTGGTTTGGGAAATAGGTGTAAATTGTAAGTTTTAACATTTCTCTGAAGACATACATGTTGCGAATATTCACGAGACAGTAAACAGTTTCGTATTAATAAAAAATAATTGAGCCTCAATTTTTTTTCTGAGAAATTGTTTGATTAACTTTTAAAAACAATATATCGTACTTAGGTACTAGTAATACGTGTTAAATACAGTTTTTCGCATTCGAACGATTTCAGGCCGGCTAAAAATCTAAAAGATCCATTACGTCTGAGTCAAGTTATCTGCTAACAATTTTATTTTTTAAATATTTCTTATAAAATGTTTTTACATTAATTAGTAATAATGAATATACGTATAAATAAACTGTGATAAAACTAATAAAGAGTAAAATTTACTATTTCTTTAGTCACATTTAATGAATATAACCAGGGAATTTTGCTCTTTATTAGTTTGAACCAATTCTGTATAAACTCTTTAAAAAGGTTTTATAATATAATATAAATAAAATAACTAGTTCCATGATACATTTTTGTTCCATATAACAATTAATTATTATAAACTTTTAGAAATATCTTTAATTAATAAATTTTACAATTACATTAAAAGATCTGATTTTGCAGGCTCTTTATGATAATTTATGTAATAATTAATAGTACTAAAATAAAAAAAACTTTATACAAGTTTAATGTTTTTGACTAAACGATCAGGGACATATTACCGTAATACCTTTTCCCAACGCCTATAGTTTCCGACGAACTATCTTAAATCACATGCGAACATAGATAACGATAATTTAAAGCTGACATCTATATATTGGCGGATGAAATCTCTCTTTCGTATATGAAAAAGTTCAATGCCCTTCGTTGACAAAACGTGTCACGTACACGAACCGAATTTACTCCCCTAGGCTGAAATGATAAAATCTTCGCGTTTCCGATATCGCAAAATGCAATATTTCAGTTCCACGTAGGATATTAATTTATCACATTGATAATGTTTATAATCATTACTGTTAATTATTATAGTTGATATGTAAAATTTATTTATTTATGACATTCATGTTAGTGTCTAATTTGGAAACAACTCAATGATTTGAAATATTGAATTATTTTATTTATTAATTTCCTTTAATAAGGAAATATAATTAGAAAGGAATATTATATAAGAAGTTACTATGGAAGTATTCAATTTGTCTTAAAACTGAAAGTCTTAGTGCAATAAGATAAATAAGGCATAAGGATCGTCGAGAAGTATCGAAGCCTCACCCAAAAGTAAAAAAGACATCTGTAAATGCGCTTTAACATATCTTAAAAATTGTAATACCTCTTAAATACTGGTCAGAAAGAGCTCTTAGTGTAATCTTTAATAATACTTATGTTTCGATTTTACGAACTCTATGAGATCTCTCAAATAGGAAGTCTCATAAAATAGTTCTTGTTTATGAGTTTATACATTTACCATAAAATAAACAAAGTAATTAAAACTTAAATTTCTGTAAATTTAAGTGTTCTTTTTTTTTGTTTCTTCATTATTACAATTGCCGCATATTTTTTAAAAAATTTAAATTCATGACCTCACACATCAGACTTTTTTATGATTATTGTTTTAAGAATTCATAATCTAGACTTCTTTCAGAGTTCATTTTTCAGATTATCAAGACGTCTTCAAAAGATGTTTTTATAAACATCGATGAAAAAAATTCGAAACAGCTTCTTTAATTGGTATGTGCCTTAGAATACTTTCGTAACATCTGTAGTAATAAAGCTGTCTATAAAATATTAATGGGCTATGTGTTTTCCATAATTAATGTTGCGTCATATTATTGAACTGCATTTATGCCGTGGTATTTAACCCTTTAACGTCCAGAATGTACATTTCCAATTTACAAATTCCACGGAAAATTTCAAATTGAAAATAACACAGGCAATTCGGAATGTGCCTCATTAACTATTTTTGAGGGTGCTCTTTCGCACGGTGACTTCAAAATTTGAAAAAAATTGAGTATTTTCCTTTGATTCGGACAAAAGTATGTGAAAAAAACACATTTTTGGGGGTCATTTTTTTCAAATTTCATTTTTCACGTCGATACCGCGATTTCATTGGCCGGAAAAGTGCATAAAAAGCGCATAAAATGTTTGAACTTAAAGGATATAGAGGTAGGCATTTTTTATTTCACCTTGAAATATCCAAAATGGCTGCCAAGTTATGCCAATAATTTTTTGTTTAATTTTGGTACTATGGAAATATAGCATTTTAAACAAATTTTCAACTGAACTAAACAACACCACGGACAACATCTTATGTCAGCTATTTTGAATTTAGAAATTTTGACCTCAGATACGTGATTAGCAACCTCGAAAACTTACAGATATAAATTTGTCCGCATATCGAGAAATGACCAAAGTTTCTCACGAATGTCCGCCATATTGAGTCAGCCATTTTGAATTTCGAAATTTTGACTTCAAATTCGTGATCATCATACAAAAAAAAGCATCTTATAAGATTGTTAGTGCAGTTGAAAATTTGTTTAAAATGCTATATTTCCATACTGCCAAAATTTTTTAAAAATTTCTTGAAATTAGTCGCCATTTTGGATATTTCAAGGTGAAATAAAAAATGCCTAACTTCATATTCTTTAAGTTCAGACATTTTATGTACTTATTATGCACTTTTATGGTCATAGAAATCACAGTATCGACGTGCAAATTTAAAAAAATCATCCTCAAAAATGAGTTTTTTTTTGCATACTTTTCCCAAAATCAAAGGAAATTACTCAATTCTTTCAAAATTTGAAGTCAGCATTTGAAGGAGCACCCTGGAAAATAGTAAATAAGATCCCATACCGCACATACTTTTTAAAGTGGCCCCCAGAGCTCAGTCTTAAGATATCTCCAAAAAGACCTCTTGAAGAGGGTTGAATTATGATAATCTATAAAACGAGCTCATAAAGATGTCTTACTGAGGTCTTATATTTGAGGTCTTAAATCTATCTGTGTTTCTTCTAGAGACACCAGGCGGCTATTTAATCAAAAAATGAGATCGCGCGATATTTACTTCATATGCACGATATTTAGCACAGTGTTATCACAGTTTTGTATTATTATTATTACATGATTCCATTGTATTGAATGTAATCACCATCCAATATATAAGTATACAAACGGTTAAAAGAAAATCAGGTAAAAAGTTTATGAATTAATAATTAAGGTACAAAAGTCGAATATATAATTTTCAGAAATTTGCTTTTCATTTAAATTATTTATTTTATATATCAAAGCTCTCAAATAAGACCTCTTTTCTGAGACCTCATATTTGAGAGGTCTTATAACGCTCTTAAAATCGACGCAGAATACTTCTTAAATATTACTTTAAGAGCTCTTTCTGATAAGTATTAAGACATCTTACAATTTTTAAGACTTCTTAAAGTGCTCGTTAAGATGTCTTTTTGCTAATTGGGGTACATTCCGAACTGCCTGCATATTATTTTCAGTTTGGAATATGCGGTGGAAGTTGCACATGGGAAACGGTCATTTTGGATGCTAAAGGGTTAAAACGAAACGCATAATCCTATTATTTTAATCTCGGTTACATAATTTAGTAACTTTGCAAAAAATAACTCTAGTTGCGTCTAAATATTGGAAACATTTCTTTACTATTATTATTACGTAAAATGCAGCGTCATTTCCTTCCAATGTTTATATCTCAATATGACAAATTTAAAAAATCATAATATATTAAAAATATGCTGTTGAATTACAGTTGCATTTTGATTGCTACATTTTAAATTTCAAAGCAACATTTCTACCAAATATCGCTAATATATACGATTACGTACATTATATTATCTTGCCTGAGTGTTACTAAATGTAAGTGTCTATTATGATAACTCGACATCCGGTAAAGCAAATTATGAGAATTGATGAAATTTCTCTTCTAAGATCAGGTTAGGTTATGTTTTGTTTTCTTTCTAGAAATGTTGTCTGTAAAAAAGTAACATTTTTGACAAATATAAAAATAATAAAAATGAATTTCATTTAACAAAAACGGAATTTCGACAAAAACATTTTCGGTTCCTAAATAGTTTCCTTTAGTGAGAAATAAATATAAATATCACATCAAATCATTATCCTTCCATGTAACATTTCAGAAAAGGAAGAGAGACATCAAACGTATAAAAGAATTATTGAATTAGTGAAATCATTGACAAGTGCTACAAGGGTCTTAGACATACTAACAACAGATTTGAATGATGGTGGACACACCAAACAACGAATGTCCGACAAACGATTTCAACTTAATCGAAAGTTAATTACAACACTTTCCGGAAAAGTCTCCAATATGCTTGACAAATGAAGTATTTATATTCTTGAGATGAATGAATGAAAAAAGAAGGGTGCGTAGGCGATACATCTAATAGATTTATCAGATCAGAGAGATCGTCAAGAGATTTTGATTCAGAAATAAATACTCCATAGTTAAATATGACTTAATTACTGGCAACATTTTTTTTTTATATTAATAATTTGTTAAAAAATATATGAGCATTTTTTTAGTATAGATAAACTTTATTTCTTTCATTTTAACTTCTAGACATATTTTATGAAAATGAAATTAAATTTATGTCAGAATTGTATATTATACAAGATAACAATATATTTAGTCCGTCTTGATTAAAAAAAAAATTCTACTCAAAATTAAATAGTAACTGAATTAAAAAAAACTCGAGTTGTCTACAAATATAGTCCATTTGACTCCAATTTGTTCCAATAATATTAACAAGCTGTGGTTAAGTAATTTTCTTATACATTTAGTTTATACATTATCAATAGATATGGAGCAAAATCGTGAAGAAGAACTTTGAAAGTGTAAACCAGTAGGAAAAGGTAAAAAGAAAAAATGCAAAAAGCTATAAGAATGAAAAGTTGCAATGAATGACCAAATACGAGTGATTTCAAAAATTCCTAAAATTAAAATAAAATAGATTTATTTAAAGCTTACGCCTATGTTGTTTATTATATAAAAATGATATAAATATCAGTGCTATGTATGCCCTTCTTCTGTTCTTTTTCATGCAACAGGTCAAAAACAGTAAAAGGAAATCATCCAAGCTACATGTGCTAAATATATTTCATTTGATAGTAATAACATTTGTACAGATAATAATGATAAACAAACTCGCGGCACCGCATTTTCGTTACTTTTTTTAGATATATAAACGCACCAAAATAAGTTTAGTTGGTTAGCACTTATTTTTTTAAGCCAAATATTAAAAGTTTTATAAATATGCCCATATATCACAATAATTGTAATGTTCGCATTTTTTGCCTAAAAAAATATTACGCCTCGAACTACGATCAACACTTGAGTCGTAAATTCTATGCTCGTGGTACCAATATTATTTATGGAATCAAAATTTCTTAAATAACCTTGAACAACAACTAAAATTTGAATCCTAAACTTAAGGGCGGAAGAAGAATATTTTTGCCCTGAAAATTGTGCCCATTGAATCGCAAAATGTATTATTTACTGATTTATTGTACCACCAGGATTGATGAAATGCTAGTGATATGTTAGTTAGTTGCCCACAATTAATAAAATCTCCATTTAGTTTATAATATTGTTTTACAATAAGATTATTACATAGGATTTGATAGATTCTGGAGTTGTCTTACATTATTAATTAGGCGTGTCTTTTTCTGATGTCCTTACCTGTAACAGAATGCAGAAATGAATTAGTACAATGATTTAAAGAAGTATATAATCTATTATATTACAAAATATTATCGTAAATATGCGTAGGTATAAAATAAAATTAACAAGCCTGTATGTGTGCGTGTAATATGCTAAGATAAACATTCAACTAATAAGTTAGAACACTTATAGATAATACATCTAATGAGGGCATATCAATTATAAAATTTAGCTGTAAGAATCAAATTGAGAGTGTGTAAATAAATTTGATGCTGTGTTGCATGTTTGAGTGTGACTTTATGTTTGGATAGATATTCCATGAAATACTTTTACAAGCGTTAATTTGTTAAATGAATTTCTCAGTGCAAAAAGAGTACTAATTCCATTCCTAAATTCAGATAATGATAAATTCTTAATTTCCAAGCCCAGATCTATCGTTTGACATATTATATTTGTTAATCTTCATTTCCTGTTGTCCCATTTATGAGAAAAGGAATCTAAGTTCTCGGTTCAGATTCCTAATTGTATAAATTGGAAATTAAATGTCTTTATAGCGCGTGTTGTATAATAATCAAATATGTTCATATACGATTTAGGATCATTGTTAATGAGTAGGGTTTCTTTACTAATGATGATCTACAGTTCAGAATTTTTTGGAGTACTACATGTTTATAAATTTATACAAGAAACGGTCAATTTTGCAATTACCCAATGATGAAGCCCATCCTACTAGTACTTAACTTCCGACGAAAAAAGTAAAAATTAAGGATTTAAAAACATCAGAACAATTTTTCGACTTTTATAATTCTCTGATAAAGTGGAATATTATTACTACGGAGATACTGATCAGGGCCTGACCAAAAGCGTTACACCCTGATCAGAGCCTGAACAAATTTCTACTCGGGTTACTGTTCTTTATAACTATTGAAAACACCCATTAACTATATGTATAAAACCATGTATTATTATAATAGCATAAATGTGACATTTATGTTGAATAACATTTGTATTATTCGAAAAGTTTTCACAATAATGAACTCACACAAACAGATAAGAATTTACCGCGTGGATACGGATTGCTGAAAATCCACAAAGAAAGATATCCCTCTTAGACCCATTATATCTTTAGTAAATAATCCAACCTACTCCGTTGTTAAATTCTTATCTGAGATACTTGAATGTAGTACTAGAAAACCTAAATCAGATTAAAAAATAGCATTCACCTCTGTTCATTGACTGCGGATAAAATTATTCCTGATGATCACATTGTACTATTCTTAGAGGTGACTTCATTATTAATAATATTCTATTGAAAAATAGTATCATCCGTATATATAATTAATTACATGAATGATGAAAATTCCGTTGGACGATTTTATAAACATGATTGATTGAACACCTGATTTCGGTTCAACAGCCGTTATTATAAACAAAAATACGGCACACCGATGGGGTTATTGGCCTCGCCGATATTTACTAACTTAGTAACGGATGATTTAGAATCTTAATGTTTAAAGCAAGTTTCATTTTCTCCAATTTTTTATCATCGGTATGTCGATAGGATCATTACTTGCATACCAAAGATATTTGGAGGAGATGACGGAGGCCTCATCCTAGATTGAAACTTACGAATGAAATCGAAAATGATAACAAGTTGCCCATTTTAGAATTGTTAATTATTAAAAATAACGTTAATGGCTTCCTAAAATTTGATTGACATTATAAGCCTTCCTATTCACGTCGCTTTTTATTTGGTATTACCCTTTTTCGCAAAAGATTGTCATTATCGACAATTTAGTTGATATAGCGATAAAAAATGTTGAACCTGAATTTCAAAATATTAATAAGAGTAAAATCACTTCTCTTTTACTGACAAATAATTATCCTGAAAAGATAGTAGGCAAGTTTGTTAACAAACCAATGTGTTCATATACCAGTGACACTTAATCGAACATTGAATCTGATAGTGAAAGATTTTACTTGAAAGTTCCATATATCCATATTTCCAGAACTTAAAACACAAATTAAGACAACGGAACATTACTGCAATTTCAACTTTGGTACACAATTTTATTATCATCAATCGTCATCAAAGGTAAAGGTAAATTACATACACTAGACTAAAAAATAATTCGGTGTTTGAGAACTCATATCGAAGAACACGAATCAAATATTTGTAGATCATCCTAACAAAAAGCATAACTGAGCACAGGTTGGAAACAAATCACGAGTTTAATTGGCAAAGTGTCAAGATTTTGGACAACGAAAGTAATTTTGCCAGTAGGTGAGTCTCTGAAATGTTGCATATTAAACTACAAAAAAAAACTTCAAATAAAAATGAAGGTTGTCAAAATTTAAATTGAATTTATGAGGACCTTTTACTAACTATGAAATGGAAGTTATACTCCCCACCACCGTTATAATGAGTATATAAATGCTTATTTCTATTATTCATTCTGTATGTAAACTACATAAGTTTTTTTCATTTTTCCAAAAACTATCTGAAATTACACAGTACTATTTTGTACAAACCGAGTCAAATGCATGATCTAGATTTTGGAACATCTTGTCGAAAAATTAATTCACCATTTGTTAAATTCAGCCGTTCAGAATGAAACATATAAACAGGTGTTCGTATTCTCAATAACATCTTCACTATATTGCTCATAATTGATAATCTTGTAATTTAATTTGTAGGCAGAAAATTGTTTAATCAATTGAATATTAATTTTGGTTTTGATGTTTCAGTTGAGAACTTGGATTAGTTTTTAAACGTTTTAACAAATTTCGAAAATTTTACTAGCAGTAATTTTACCCTTTACAACAAACAATGATGGTAGGTCGCAGTATTTCTTTTTGATATCTAAATTGAAAAAATGGCACTTTACTAATTTATTGGCATCAGTTTCCATCAGATCATACCTGATCTGAACGATATATTAATTTCTATACAGATCTTCTTTTAGCTATAAGATTTGAGTAATATATAATCTGATTGACAGCAATTTTATTAACTGAAATTAATTTCAGAGACAATAATTAGAATTTAATCAAAAAGCTTCTAATTGAGAATAACGGTCCACCAAATTGTATGCAAGTTATAAGAAAATGTGTTGATTAGTGTTAAAATAAAAAGAAAGCTAGAGTATTGATGAAGTTAAATATGTAACCATCTAATAATTTTCTTGTAATATCATCTAATAATTAACTTAAATATCTTCCTACACTTCACAAAAAAGTAGCATTGTATTGCAGAAACAAAATTACAAAATATATTCATAATGTCAGGTACCTTTAAATTTGAATTTAAATTTAACCTCAAATCATAATTTGGACTAATTATAGTTATTTTGAGAACAAGGGCGTAAAATGGGGGTTTACGCCTCGATGACAGAAGGCGAGGAACAGCGAAGGGAAACATTCTAGTCCCGAGATTTAAACGTTATTCTGATGTAACAGGCGTAAAATGTTTTGCGCTTCGATTTGTGAGTCCAATTATTCACATAAAATGGGTGAAACTTCATCCAACAAAATCATAAACATTTTTTTCGGAAAGATGTTTGTATTCAAACTAAGTTTTTTTTTTTTGTTTAAGAACTTATTTTTATTAGCGAGAGATAATCTCTTGATTCGTTCAACGAATAAAATTGATATTTATTTAGATATTCTAACTTACTGTTTGCTTAACAGTTTTTATTTTCAGAATTAATCCCTTAAAATTGTTTTATACTTATTGTTAAATTATCATTGTAAACCTTAATGAAAGTTGTAAAAATTTGATGAAAATATTATTTTCATCGGATTGTGACATATATTCACAGTTTCAAAATGCCAGGTTATCGGGAAAGTTAGTTAAAATTCGATAAAAAAATTCTGCATGCAGGAACAGGACAAGAGGTATAATCTTTGTAAAATAGCAACCATTAATTAGTTTTGTAGGTAATTTAAGTATTCCTTCAAATGAATTGTATGGTAATTCTATAATTTATTACACTCTATTAAAGAATTTTATAAAAGACACACTCAACGCATACAAATAAAAGTCTTGTGACATTTTACTTCGATCCAGACCATAGGTGTTCGCACTAGGGCGCGAAATAGAACTACGCGCCCGGAATGTTAAAAATGTTATTTGTTAATATTTGGGCTGACATATGGTGAGGGTCCACGTTCTGAAAATACTCTTTTCACTTTTAACACATTTACCCCCACCCCCCTTCCATTCCCCCTCTTTCCTCCCTTACATAGGGAATGTTCTCATAATCGCCACTCTTTCTTCTAGTTTCTGGTTATGTTACATTGGGAAAATTCTTGTAAACGCAAATTTTCCCTCAAAAAACTACAATACGAACTCGTTTTATATTATAACTAAAAGTTGTTAGTAAACGGACGAGTATTAAGGAATATCAAACTCGAAGTTTCTGAGCGAGGCCACGCTAACACTAATTTTAATTGAATCTACTTGGATTGAATATATATCACAACTGAATAACGAAGAATACAATGTGTATTTTCAAAAAATAGGAACGCAAATTATTCCGCACCTGTGCATTATTTTATTTCAATATCCCCTTAACTCGTCCCGTCCACATCAGCTTTCTACAACGATAATCGAGAAAATATGTTTATCGCCAATTTATCGAGGCTAGTGGAAATTATATTAACTTGTAGTGCGTGACCGATTTAGAGTTAATGAGATGAAAGCTAAACCAAAAAAAGGAATTAAATTAAAACGAAAATGCGGCCTCTAGTAGCGTAATTAAAATTCCCGGCTGAAGCGAGCCATTTCAGCGCAGGTTTAAAATTGAATTCGAATTTACTTCAGCAGATTTTCAGTATTATTCACGGTCATTTGTTGTCTTCTCTCAACATTGCATCTTTTAAGGTCGCAAAACATAACAATATTAACCGCGTTTACATTCGCACCGTAGTCTGTGTATGTTTTTAATAAATAAGCCATTAAGCGGAGTTAGCCACAAACACAAAATTGCGTTTCAGTTTCACGGCGGTGTCGCGTAACTACCAGTTTTTTTTTGAACTTGGGGAAAATAGTCGTGAAAAAAATTACTGCTCGTGTATACGACACAGGTTTGGACGGAAACGTCGAAGCTCACCGTCGTCCACGGTAATCAAGTTATCAAAGTTGAAAGCGCCCGAAGGTCGGAAAAGCCAGCGTTCTTCAATGCCGCGTTTTGTTGCTGCGTATAACGCAGTTTGTAACTTTGGAAATGAAACATTCACGTGGAAGGACGCTAGGAGCTTGTTGGACCATAAATCCTGGGTTTGGACCGGCGAATTCGTTGCGATGTTTAACCGGATCGCATCGGCCGTAGTGCTAAATTTTTTGTTCTTTGTTTTGGAACCGGAGATTTCGTTTCCATTGCAAAATCCCGTCTTTTTACGTTGTAGCGTTGGAATGAAGTTGGAGGATATATCCGACGAGAGAAAACATTTCTGTAGGATTGCATGTAGCACATTGGACTCCTACTCGTGGAATAAGGAGAAAATTAATTTCGAAAAATCTCAAATTTGGTTTTTTTTTATGGCAACCAATTTGTTTTGTACAATTACCAACTTATTTGCTGCGATTGAGGACCTATGAGATTATACTATTATTGAGTAATTTTGTTCACTAAATTATTTTCTCTATTAGACTCCTGATGATGGTCAATATTGTAAATAAAAAAATATATCTCCGAATTCAAAAACGTCCAGACGATTTCCTACAATCAATCCTCAAACATTTTAATCCATTTCTGTTACAATCGCTGTGTTCCTTCCTACCTCACTAGAAACGGTGATAAGGTCCAGAAACGTTTTAATACCTATGATATATGGTACAGTAAGATAGTGATCACTGATTTGTGTGAGTCAGTTGTAACTAATCCGTACTTGTATCCTATACTATTTTTTCGAATGCATGTAGAAAATTTCAGTTTTACGGAAAAACTGTACGGTGATATTATATTAATAGTATTAGAAGCTGTTTGGTAAATTATGTAAAAGGCCCTTCAAAATGGTGACGATCTCGATTCAATTATTTGTAATTCGAATATTATAATATCGATACACTATATGACGTTGTAGTCTATTTAAATGTTCGTAAATGGAAAAGTCGAACTAAGATGTAAAAAATTGACGATCGGGAGAGGAGAGAACGTTTCGGAAAGTTGTCGGGTTAGGAAGTCGGCGTCGCGATGGGATCGTCACTAGAGTCCCTTTACTAGATGGACTCTAATCGTCACCGGTTGATCGGAATAAATTTGATTTTTAGTTTGTGGCCGATCATATTGCGCGTTTTATTTCGAGCCCTTCCACCAGTGGTTAACAGAATCAGTATTTGAAAAACAAGATTAATTAAATTTTAAAACGGCTACTTTTCTATGAAGAAGACGATACAAGTGTCTAAAAAAACCATCTTAGCATTTAGTAAACTTTTATCTCTAGTTTGAAGTTTGAAGTTTATCACTTTGATGTACCAAAGTTAATATCTTCTAAGGGGAAAAGTCCTAAACAATTAATATATTGGAACGAATTGAAACCCCAATACCATAATATGTAGATGATATAATCGGAGTTCATCAGGACAAATCCATAATGTGCTTAGTATTCACGTATACTGTTTTTCATTCGTAATATGCTTTTGATTATCGACATCTAACATAATTCCCTTTGAACCATTCATGAATTCTTGACTGAAGTGTATGGAACGCAATTGTTTCTCTCTAGTATTTTTCGATCTGATAACTTCGTCAGGGAGGGTGAACATTCAAAGTTGCGTTAAAACAAGAAATGTTGAATTGCAATAGAGACGAGTTAGGTCGAGTAATAATATCGATTGCATTTAAATCCCAACCAGGTAAATGCATTGCTAAATAATGCGTTTTGCCCTAGACTCAGCCCGTCTTGCTTTGGACGCAAACATACGCAGAAAAATATAAGTTTAATATGTTAGACTAACATCTTAAGATGATCAGACTAATGCTGGCTATGAAAACAGATCAATTTTGAATTCAAGAGAAACTACAGTTAAGAGTTTGGTGGACATTGCTGATACTTCAGCAGAACCACTCAAAAATAAATATTAGGAAGGCTTCGAGTTCCACAAGAATTCTAATTATGGTGTCCCTCTTCATAATATATCTCTAAAATAACACCAAAAAGGTAATAAATTAATGCAATAAAATTCAATAATAATAACAAACGTTTGAGAAAGAAACAAAATTTAAATTAACCCATTAACGCTCCGACGGACGAATTTTCAGCATTAGTTTGAACATCGATAATTTGTATATAAATGCGTTTAGAAAAATATGAGCTCTACCGTTTCTAACGTAAAATTGTATGCTCTTTCAGAATCTTTCAATAAAATTTCGATAAAATGAACCGCAAAAAAGTTATACTCGTTTTTCTGTTAAATAACATGGTTTTTTACATTTTATTTTTCATTAAAACATCACTTTCATCTTGAAATGGCATTGGGAACATATCTAAGTTAAAACTATCGCGTCCATGGACCTGCAGGATTAAAATATATCATAACTTTTAGTTTTACCAACTGTAGACTTTAGAGAAAATTTTCTAAGAACAACAATGCTTTAGAATGAGTCAAAGAATTCTCTCAAATTTTATCAGCATGCAATAATATACTATTCAATTAAAATCATTTTAAAAATCTGAAAAAAATTGAGTAGCTTCTTTAAATAGTTTTAAGATATTTTTGTTCTAAGGAAATGTTCTGTAAAGTCTATCGTTTTCATGAAAATAAATTATTAAACTTTTCTACATTTCAAGAATAATAATTTATTTTCATGGAAACTATAGGCTTTAGAGAAAATTTCCTTAGAACTATTTAAAGAACCTACTCAAATTTTTAAAATAACTTTTTTCAAAATTTCAATTTTTCGAATTTTTTGAAAAATCAAGCAGTTGCATGCTGATAAAATTTGAGAGTATTCTTTGACTTATTCCAAAGCATTGTTGTTTTTAGAAAATTTTCTCTAATGTCTATAGTTTTTAAGAAAAAAAATGGTTAAGTTTTAAAAAGAATTTTGAGCTTCTAGGCGACATTTTGAAAACTGCCATCTTGAATTATGAATTCTGATATGGTACATTTTAACAGAGATTATAGGAAATCTCTGATTTTAATCCTGCGGGCCCATGGACGCGTCTTTCACTTTAGATATATGTTTCCCAACGCAATTTCGAGGTGAAAGTGATGTATTACTGAAAAACAAAATGTAAAAAACCATGTTTTTTAACAGAAAAACGTGTATAACTTTTTTGCGGTTCATTTTATCGAAATTTGATTCAAAGATTCTGAAAGAGCATACGATTTTACGTTAGAAACAGTGGATCATAAATTTTTCTAAAAGCATTTATATACAAATTATCGATGTTCAAACTGCGATAAACTTACCACGTATATATTGTGCGATCATTTGTTTTGGAACTGTTCCGTTTTACCATAAATCTTATATTAGTGTGAGGACTGAACAATCCGTTACTGCAAAAAATTTTGTTATGATATTTTATTTCAACATACTCACCCATCTACATTATTGCAATAGCTTTTTTATTAAAAAAAATTGTTTAAAAATAAAGAGAAAACAAAAATTGATATTTTTGTATTAAAATTAAAATAATTTGAGAACGATGTAAAGAAAATATTTGTTGTTGTATAACATTTTAAGGAAATTAATTTATTTTTTTTTCTTTATCCTTACTGAAAATTTCCAGTCCACACTAGTAACAAGTCATATGAAAAAAATGTTACTTCATTTACTTTAGAATGAACATTTTCCAAAATTTTCATAAACATGGTTTACAATTTTGAGAACACAGAACTGTTCAAATTGTAATAGTATTCTCGGCTCGTACTAGTTCTTGTAGGTGTAATTAACACCCAATAAATACAGTGATTAATCACTACTAAAAGTTGTTGGCTCATTAAATAATTGATCAACAGGTTTGATATAGTTATGGACGTAGATTCTTGAATTTAAGTTTATTTTTTGTTGATTATGTAAATAAATTATATATAAAATGTATTAAATTTATATTGAACCAACACTAACACATGCTTTATGATTCAATAAATCAATGATGTTTTTGGTTGACACAGGTCACATGTTAACGGCAGTGAAGGTGAGAATTGCAAACCTTTGCAAAAAGTATCATTTGCAAGAAATAATATAAATTAACGTGACATTAATCCCGGAACATTGAACATCAATGCAACCGTGAAACTCGGAAATCTAACATTTCATACTCGCATTTATAATAACAAACTTCCGTTAATCTGTCGTCATTACAATAAATCACAATTTACATCGTGGGAAAGCAACTCTTGCAATATGAAAGCATCTCTTGTCATCCACCCTTCTCGCAAATATTTATATCGTAATATGAAATTAAACGACAGCAGATCCAAAGGGAAGTAATAAAGTTTTTCAACAATTAGTTTTCAGAAATAATAAAAGAATTGAAGATTTTAATAGAAATATTTTTCTTTACATCCAAAACAAACAAAAATCTCGAGAAATCAATTAAAATCATGTTTTCTTCAAATCATGTGATGGAAAGAAATCTAAAACTGCTCCTAAAAAGATCACAAAAAATACATCTTGCGTAAAGATCTCGTAACGATCTTAAAAAGATTTTGATAAACTGCTAGTTTGAAAGTCTTGAATTTCACTTGAATACATCATAAAAACGGACTTTTTTCACTGGTAAACTTTTTAAAATATGATATTTAACACATTTTTTGAAAACTATTGAAAAAGAAATGGAATTTTTAGGCTATGGTAACGTTTTTAAAGGCAATTTTCACTACGATACCAGTTTCTGACCACTTCTCGATAGATTTACTTAAAAAATATGCGTTTACATATTTTGATTTTTGTCGATTTAGATTTTAAACAAACTTCGCACTCGTACATACGATATTTTTTAATTCAACGGGCGCAACTTTTACTTTTACTGCAGGGCGCAAAATCGAGGTCTACTCCCGAAAAACTAAATAATGAATTTTTTAAAATCGAATGTATTGTAACGTAATGCAGTAATCTAAATACAAAATAAGTAATACTTATTGGATATTTTTTGTTGTCTTTTATTTTTTTATGTAATTCTTTTTTCTCCTAATTGTTAACGTTTAACAAGTATCGCAACATTTTTTACATTAATACGTTGCATCGTAACTTTGTTTGCCATTACATTTTACCAACTTTTTTTACCATAATATTTTTATAATAAATCCATAATATTTTATATCTGAATATTTTTAACGTAAAATTTTGTGTCATAATAAAGATTGTTGCTTTACAATGTATTGCAATTGCCAGCTACTATTTTAAGTTATGTGTGGTGAAACCTAATCTTATTTCAAGGACCCAATAGTCTAAAATTTCTATAGATAGAAATTAATACTTTAACAACTGTTTTACCCGTAGCTTTTTGAAAATTGTTTGGAAAATTTAATAAAATTCGACAGATAATTCTTCCGTTTGACATTAAAATATCGTCCATCAAGGGATGCAAAAATAAGTGAGAAGAAGTTTTTGCAGAACAACTGTAAACAATTAATTTAAAATAAGACTACCGTATAGCTAAAAAATTCTTAAAGCTTTTGAAATTAATAAAATTAAACTCCCTTACGTTAAAATGATTAAGCTAACACTTCTGAATTCGAAATTATAAAGGATCTCATTATTAAAAATATTGATTATAGTTAAGCTTAATCACAATAAATATAAAATTTAGTACAAATTGTTGTAAATGCAACTTCTTCAATATTATTAATATTTCAATACACATTTGTCAAAATATTTGGGACACATGTTGTATCTGTGTCAAACTATTTTACCCTTCATTAATTCCAGGTCGCTTTGACGACTTTCTGAAGCAGTTTTCATCTTGCTTTAATTTGGTTGACTGTCGAAATTTTAAATAACACTTGACCTCTTTGGCGGCCTATCAAATAGATTCTACAAAAATTGGCCGCTTTAAAATCTTATGTCGTCGTAAACTTTGTAAACATGTGTGGAATTGGCCAAAATAATTATGAACTTACTTCCACTTAAAAATAAAATTGTTGACAGGCTTAAATCCATCTATGAATAATGTCTTACAATGATATATTTTTAAATGAAATTCTATCCTGGCCTGTGGTGACATTCGGCGAGTGGCACGTTCAACAAGTGCTAAAAACCTTTGTATTTTTAAATATCTTCAATGTACACTAGATTACCTTATAGCTCCAATTCTGTTTTGGATATATCAATTAATTCTTTAAATTGGAGAATTTTAAAAATTTGAAATTGAACGGTTTGCAAATAAGTTCATTGATTCAGTAGATTAAATTAATAACTATATTCGTGGGTATAATCGGTCAAAATAAAATTCATTATACCCTCTAATATAATTATTAATTTAATCTATTGATTTTAAAACGGTCGAGAAAATCTTTAAAACGTATACAGGTATTTAATTAAAAAATAGTTTTCGCTTATTCTTCAATAGTTCCTTCAATAGTTAAAACTTTATGTAAGAAAAGATTTCATCGAAAACCATGCACTTTCCAGGTTACGTCTAATTTTTAGCGAAAATGTCTGAACTATTTTTTTGGCTTTCACGAACGTGTAAGTACTTAAGTATTTTATTAAATAATATATAAAATACAATTTCTCAATTTATTAATGTTTTGAAACACTCGTATTGAAAAATAAATGTAACTTTTTTAAAGCACTGTTGTGGTTTAGTTTTTAACGCTCTTCCCTGATTAAATCACTATTTCCTGTTCATGATGAATTTAGTTATCTTACCAGGTAATTAATATCATCTAATTAATTCATTTTTCAGATCAAAATGTTTAATATTCTTTTAGAGATCTCCACGTAGGAAGCTATCCTCCATGATTTAAACCGTTGAACTTTTAATATCGTTTCTCCCAGGCACGAACTCTGACGTCTCAGTTTCAGAGGTGCCTCCGCTCTAGGGTAGTTTTAAATTAGTACCGATTTAAAAGTACGTAAAAAGAAAAATACGTAGAAACTACATAACTCTACGAGTCCAAGGTTGATTTCTCATCTGAAATAAAATATATTTAAAATTTTCGAAATTGCTTTAGACTATGAAGACATGTACTTTATTTTGAGTAACCCTTTTGTAAATTTTAATGTCAAATTTTAATCTTTTGGGACTGACAATCTGAGATGGCAATGGATTGGTAATATACAACGTTTATAATCGTAAAAACTGTACGAGTTTTGTCTATATCACCAGGATGTCGTAGGAAGTTTGCTTTAATTGTATTTATTGATGACAAGGGTGAGTATGGATGCTAAAAAGAAGAAATATGACGTATGTAAATATACTAGTATGAGATTGGGAAAATGTCAAAATTATTTTTACTTTGCATATAATTATGTAAACGACTGGTGGAAAGGCTTTAAATAAAACACGCGATTTGATCGACCGAAAGAAAATATTAACTATTTATTAGCGATCAACCGGTGACGATCCGATCGCGACGCGGACTTCCTAACCCTCTCGCGTTCCGGAACGTTCTCTCCCCACTCGATCGTCACTTTTTCACATCTTGGTTCGATTTATTCAAACTCTCGAACATTTAAATAGACTACGACGTCATATTATACATCGATATCATACTAATCGAATTACAAATAATTGTATCGAGATCGTCACCATTTCGAAGGGCCTTTTACATAATTACCTAACAGGCCAGCTTCATTTTGAGAGGTACCCCCATTCGGGTGTGCAATGGCGTAGGGAAAACCACATTTGTGGGCAAAAACCTACGCCGGGTACCGCAGTCGATAAAACATCGATTCTGTCCGTAACAAATTATTTTTAGTATATTTGGTTGAAGCTTCGACAGCTTTGCACAGTATAATAAGAGAGGTGTAGCAAAGCGCATGTTGGGAAATGGGAAAGACTAATTTAGACCAACGCCGATTGCTTGCAAGTAGAAATCCACTTACCACAAGTAGAATAATCCTTTTGATGATATACAGTAGACCCTCTCATACTGTCACCTCCTCGGGACCGAAGGGGAAACAAATCCTCCATCTGTGTAGCACCCCCACTCTCCGCATTCCTTACGCTCCAAACCCCTCTCGTGGTCAATCTGTTGATATGAGACGGGTCAAGTGGTGGGGAGTTCACTGCGACACTATCGGAGGATTTCTAGAGATCGACACTATGGGAGGGTCTACTCTAACAAGAGGATTTCCACTTGCGGCAAAAGGATTTCGTTTGTGGCAAGAAGACGTTCTAAGAGTGCACCAAGTTGCTACACCTTTGTTCTTATATCGTGATCTGTCCTATATTTAGAACATATAATGATGTTGATATTCAAAAGCGATGCAAATAGGTACCATGGTAGGATCTTTACCTGTTGATTCCGCTAACAAATTTCCGTAAAAATTCCTTTTTATTGCGATTGTTTGTACAATAAATTTCATAACCTTATTTCTTATTTGTAATTGCGATAAATAAGTAATTATTAGATGTAAAGACATGCTTTACCCTACCATGCAGCAGCTTTTATAAGTTGTTTTCTTCAAAAGTCAGTAATCACTGTGTAGAATGTTAATTATACTAGAAGTAATTACGTTTTTTTTTGCTAACCTATGCTATACAAAACTTTCAAGATGACCTTGTCGCCAATTTTCATTACGATAAGCGTTATCAGCGCATCAAAATACTTTGAAAAACGTACGTTCAAAAAAATTGAGGTATGGGCTTTTGAAAAGTACTTGAATTGTTATGCAGTGCAGAAATGGTGCTCTTTATACAGACACTCGATACTTAACGAACATCTATGTTCGAATGTCAAATGAATGAAGGGAGGAAATAAAAGTGAACACAGTTCATTAAAAATAAGATATCAAAGAAATAAAACATGCAATTGTTGAAAACGTTTCGGGTTCATTTATGGTTCTGATTACGATCTGAACTCAGATTTTAAAAATAGCAGATCCAAAATGGACTACTAAAATGTAAAAATTACATGACTGAGCTGAAATTTGGTACTCGGAGTCTTTCTCGATGTCTTGAGTCCACATCTTAGGTCTTTTATGTAGCAATGTAGCAAACGCGAATTGTATTTTCTTAGCTATAAAAATGAAATGTATTCCTCGTTTAATTTAACATTTCTGCCAAAACTTAATTAAAATGATTGTCGGTCGGCCATCTTGAATCAAACATTTTTTAAATTGAAAACCTGACGTCAGATTCATACTCAGCGAAAATAAAAACAGAGTAATATACTAATTTCTAATACAAATACAAAGATTTAAATCTTTTAGCATCCACATTGGATCGACCATTTTGAAAATTTATCAACTGATTCACAATCAGCGACCGGAATACCTTCTGGGAAATTTTTGTGTTAACCCATTAACACTGGGAAACGGAGATTATTTTCCACTTTTTCTAGCCTCACTCTCGTGATCATCCGGGAGGTGTGGTTTTAGGACATCTTTGTTTTTTACCATTTTTACCTTTTATACGAAAAAATGGAGGAAAAGCATTAAAGATCTTTTTTTAAATTTTTTTTACATAGTAATTCCAGAAAAATCTCATTCATTTCGTTATCATCGGTGAAGAAATGAGTTGTAGTTTCAGATATGGTGATGATTTTCTTCATCGTATTGACAAACTGTCGGTTTAACCCCTTCTCTGGAAATATGAAACCCTCGTAATCGGCTCAACAATACGCCAAACGGTGGATTTCAAAATGTCGGATGCAATATGGCGGACTAATATTTTCAAATTGCTTCAAGGCGCTTGAAACTTGTTACTAAGGGTTATTGGCGGCGCTGAATACGAATTTGACATTCGATTTATGAAATTCAAAATGGCGGATCCAATACGGCTGGCTAATTTTTTAAAATACCTTCAAAACGCTCGCAACTTGTTACTCAGGGGTTATCTAAATACATGAGATTTTTGTGAGAAATTTAAAAAGAAAATCTTATATATTTTTCTTCATGTTTTCGTATAAATAGCGCCATATTGAATTTTATGACCTATAAAATGAAATTTTAAGGCCTGATTCTGAATTAGCATACCCAAAATTTGTCTAAACTTAAATTAATTTCGGTTAATTATGATTGCCTTCGATCTGATGTCCAAATTCCCTATATTAATTTGTGATCCGCCAGGGAATAAGACCTTTGTTGCTTAAATGTGTATCAGGTTGTTTTTTTTTCACCCGAGAGGTAGAAAAGGTTACTGTTGATTCTCCAAATTTTAATTTTCGTATTCTTTCGAGAGGGCTAGGTAAAAATCAGTTTTTAACATTCCACACAAAGCCTCGAGAAAGTAATTTCTCTCGCATATTTCAAAGGAACTTTCTACCTCTTCTTACTGCTCGTTCGCTGCCTTAGCCCTCTTTTTCTTTTCATTTATCAAACTCGACGTCCAGTCAACAAAACAGGGATTATTAACGCACCAATAAGCCGAAAGATTGCAGCGAACGTCGTTTTATGTCGCCGTCACCGCCCTCGAGGGAGCGACAAAACGGAAGAACACGTAAGGGAGTCAGATCTGTGGAACGAATCGGCAAAAAGTTATAAAAAATGTGCCCAGAACGATCAAGTCCTTATGATATATATGAGAAAGTTTACTTCAGTTTCTTGCACGAGAACTTCGTCTTTGCTCGTTAATACGGGATGGAGTTTCGGTGCGTGAGTTGTACAGGGTTGTAAAAGTTCAAAAGCTTGTCTTCGCGTTTCAGATTTTACGTAATTCTAGATATTGCTATATTAATTACTGGTTTAATTTTTATGATCTAGAGTTTTCTACCTTGGAGCAAGACGATAAATACCTTCATATTAAATATGTGTTTGTAGCTTTTTACTATAAAAATACATTAAAAGAGAGGGCTCGTAACTTGTATGTGTCTCAAACGATATCTCCTAACCGGAAGTAGGTCAAAATCATACAAACAAGAGTAGTTATGTGTGTTTTACTATTCTCTAAATTTCTAACATCCAGTTCATAAATAAATCTAATATTACTTGCTTTTATGAAGGCATTGGAATAGTCAGATATTCAAAATTCATACAACGTTTCTTTTATTGGTCGACAGTTTACCTTCGAAATATAAAAACCCTTTAAAATTTTGATAAAATTGGTGTACACACACTTATTATATATTCAACTTTTTATATATTTCAAATGAACGTACTTTTGGTCTTGTTCCTATCATTATGGAGTCGTATTTTACTCCCTGCAGTCATACAATAGGTTCGAACAAAGTTCGTTTCAAATGCAAGGTTTAAATCATGTAACATTCTGCAGCTCTGAATAGAAATAGACATTTCGACTCTCCAGTACTAATAGTACATTGTTAATTCTGAGAGAGATTAAACTTTGGAAACAGCAATTTATTCACGAGTATCAAGTGTATCCAATTAATTATTTCGTCGATATCAAACGTCAAAGAAGCATTGAATTACCTATCCCGAATTTACTTTCGTGATAAATCTTCAGTATATAATTGGTTTTCTCTGGAGTAATTAAAGATTGTTACATTGCGCCTTGTAATTTACTTTCAAAATATTATAATCAAGTACGAAATATACGTACGAAGCAATTTAAAATAGATTTCCAACAAAATTTATGCCTTGTAAGTTCCATAAATTACTTATGAAGATGCTGACTCCCTCGGGTCATGCGCTACTTTCTAAAGAAGTTTGGATTGTTTACGAAACGTATTATGTCATTTAGATTTTGCGTAAGGCAAAATAATCGTCTTTATATACTTAATAAGAGATGGTGTATTTATTTATGGATAGTTCCCTAAAGTTCTCTATTGTGAGTAATTGCTTTTATAATATATGTATACGAAGCGAATGTTATATCAAGTTTGTCCATTAATAAACGAATGGATACTTTATTCACAATTTTCAAGGACGTGTATTTTAATTTCGATTTTTGCGACAAATTACACAGTGTTACAAAATAAAAAAATCGACAGGCACATTTATAGCGAGCTGGTATAAGTTGTAGGTTTAGTCATTATACTTTCCCCGTAGAGCCTCAAAATCTCATTATATGGCTAAAAATCGATTTTAGGCAGGTTTGTGTGAAATATCACTCGTAACTAATCTAATTTTTTTTCGATTTACAACTTTTTTTTTAATTTGATTGCCAAAAAGCTCGCGTTTCAGACTATCCAAACCTTTAAGTATCTGTGAGTTTTTTACTTTTTAAAATTGTTTTCAACTTTAACGGTCATTTTACATTATTCGATCCTGGAATTTTTTGCACCTTAATAGGTTGAAAGTGTCTTTAATTCCACGTCGAATACGCTTTTGTTGAACAAACTCGAATAAAAATTGACAAAGTTATGCAAGTCTTAAAATTTTATGAATTTTTCGCTAAATTTTGACAATATTAATAATAAGTTTTGACTCGGTCGCTGCATGTGACCTCAAATCGTACTTCATTCCGAAATATCAACATTTCGACATTCTATTTATAAACAAATCATTAGTACGGTGTACTCTGTACCTGCATAACAAAAAGAAAATTGTTTCTTAATACGCGACATTATTTAAAGTTTCAATACTTCAATACTGAATTATCATTTTCGTTCTTTGTAATTCTAGGTTAGCCAAGCATGACGTAAATTTGGCGAAAAATTTCTAACATTATTAAAACTTGCTTATCTCCGTCAATTTTCATCCATATTCTTTCGACAAAAACTCTTTCAATGTGGAATTGAATATACATTGAACTCAAATAAGTGCAAAAAAGTTCCACGATCGAGTAATATCGCAAAATGATCGCTAAAATTGAAAAAATTTAAAAAATGTGAAAAAATCACCGATACTTTCCACAGGAGTTTCGTCAGTTTTCATTTCATTAATATAAGGTTTGGATAGTCTGAAAGGTGAGCTTTTTGGCAATCAAATTAAAACAAAAGTTGTAAATCGAATAAAAATTAGGGTAGTTATGCGTGAAAACTGTTTTTTAGTAATAAAATGAGATTTTGGAGATGTATGGGGAAATTATACCATACCATCTTGCTGAGTTTCACTAGATCTACAGCTTGTACTAGATCCCCATAACAGTGCCAGATCACTGTCACACCGTGTTATATCTCAAAATTCAAGAAAAATAGAATTTCAAATCAACACTTTTTTATATTTTATTTTTCATTTGCATTTCTAAAAGTTAAACTATGCCAGAGATTTATTTAGTAACAAATTATTATTTTAAAGATTGTATTTCCATTTGGTGTTCGTTTTGAACTGGAACCTCAAAGATACAAATTTGCATTAGTAATTACATTGTTCTGTCTTGTTGATAGTGTGTTGTTATTGAACAAGCTGATTACACAGTCCCACAAAAAAAAAATTTTTTTTTGCCCGGCGAACTGGACTAGTAATTTCGTACTTATTTTGGTCGCTAATCAGAATTTACAAGTTGGTTTTTTCTTCATAACCTCAAAAAACTTACATTTACGGTACATTTTGTGAGATACTTTAACGACGCGAGCTAATTTTGAAATTGTGACCGTAAATTACGATTTAAAAGTCAAATTTACAAACCAATTCAATAGATTTTAAATTTAAAATGGCGGATCCAATATGGGGGATAAAAGATGGAAGACATTTAAAAATTGATTCGATTCGCTTGGAATTTAGTACTTGGGGCTGTTTTGGGTCGCTGATTAAAATATAGTGTCAGTTTCTAAAAATTAAAAATGGCGGATTCTATAGGTATACGTTCATGCTATAATTCTAACACTTCCTCCTCTGTTAGTTTTATTTAAATTTCAAACTAAACAAAACATAGGCGTCTAAGACACAGACTCGTGGTAGCCTTACTGAAGAGTCGAACACTAGATCTCGGGACGACACGCTTTTTTACAAATACGCATTAGTAACCCCGATTGTCGCTAGAGGGACACAGAATCCATTAATAGTCAACTTTAAAATAAAATATATAAACAGGCCGGTAAAATAAAAATTCTGTCGCGATAATCGTACAAATCCCGACTATATGTATACAAGTTTGTTTCCATCGCATGTGTTTTCCATCGAAAACCAAATATATGCTGCTAATATTATTCTTTTTTTTTTTATTTATATTTTCAAATGACCGACACAACGAATAAACTATTTTACAATTTTAATTATTAGTTAAAGCGGTCGAGAAATATTATTAGATGCGTCTGCATCAAACTTTTATGTTTATAGATACGTTCTTTGAGGTTATAAAAATAAAAACGAAACCACGTGTAAATTCTGACTCCGAATTCGGATTCAGTGACCCAAAATACGTAACCGATGATTAGTTTCGTTTGCCACCCAACAAAGGCTTTTTTTGGTTGAGGGGCTGTGTTTATATATAGTATATAAATAATATAGTATATTATGCATCAAGTGCGTAAAGTTGGGCTTTAATAATTTGTTGTTTCATAGGATATATTTACGCTTGTGACACAGTGTAGGATTGGTGCGTTTGGGGTGGGAGGGTTCAGTGTTATCAGTTTAAGGGAATTTTGTACGATAGTGGGAGAAGCTTACACAAGCATTACAGTAGGTAGACGTTCTATCACCATCGCCCAAATCCCCCTAAATTGGCATCACTGCTTTTGCTTTACGCTCTAGTTTCACTTTACACACAGTCTTTACTTTACGCACACGTATGCGCTAATGGAGTACTTTACGCACGGAAAAAGGTACTTTACGCACGAACTTTACGCACAGGCTTGCAAAATAGTAGTTTTCGATACAAGTGCGTATGCGTAAAGAACTTTACACATACACACGTGTGCCGAAATATTGTTTACGTACGGCTTTTCCGTGCGTAAAATATAATCGAGTGCGTAAAGTTTACTTTACGCACGAGTTTACTTTACGCACAAGTTTACTTTACGCACCGAAAAGACGTACATAATAGTATATTAGGCAACTAGTGCGTAAAGTGTATTTTTTTTTTCACGAGAGCGACACGTGCAAACAAGGCTCCGGCGAAGCCGGCGACGAGTGAGGGACTGTCGCTCGAGTGAAAAAAAGTTACGCACGAGATGCATACGATATTTTACGCCCGGTGCGTGCGTTAAAGTGCGTGCGTAAGGTCATTTTTTGTGCAATGCGTAAAGTGACCCACTGAAAAAATGACTTTTCAGAAAAATATGTTATGTACGTCTTTTCGGTGCGTAAAGTAAACTTTACGCACTCGATTATACTTTACGCACGAAAAAGCCGTACGTAAACAATATTTCGGCACACGTGTGTGTGTGTAAAGTTCTTTACGCATACGCCCTTGTATCGAAATAGTATATTACTCAACGAGGGAGGTAAAATAAAGAATGTCTCAGGCTGCGTGTAATTTTCACCCTCGGCTTCACCTCGGGTAAAAAACATGTAGTCTGAGGCATTCTTTTTTACTTCCCGAGGGAAGTATACGATTTTTCTTCATAACAGGGACGAAAGCATCAACTTTCCTCCCGCTTGCGGGAGCATTTTTCTGTCATGAAGAAAAATCGTATACTTCCCTCGGGAAGTAAAAAAGAATGCCTCAGACTACATGTTTTTCACCCTCGGCTTCACTGCGGGTAAAAATTACACGCAGTCTGAGGCATTCTTTATTTTACCTCCCTCGTTGAGTAATATACTATTTCGCACTACGGGTATAGAATTTACATTTCAAATGGTTATTCCTCGTACGTCAAATCACTAGCCAAGGCGTAAACTCTTCGTACGAAATGTATTTTGATTCAGGAGGTGGAAATGATCATTAAACGCCTATTTTTGGGGAGTCCTATGAAAAAAAGTTTTGTTAATTATTTTTTTTTTTTTTTTTATTTAAGCAAATTTAATCTATAATTTAGATTATGTTGCTAACCTGAAAAATGTAAGTGTATTAATAAGGTTTTACAATAGTTTTAGCATTAACTGTTACATTACGCATTTTAACTTATTTAAATCGCTAGTTTGCACGAGTCGAAGAATTTCCATAGTGTCTTGCAGATGGTGTCCGTTGGCCTCGCCAGTAAAGTCTCACAAGTAAGAGGAAGGACGAATCCAATTTTTCTTAGCTCCTTTAGCATGTATCTTCGTTGATCGTTATAGAGAGAACGCTGCCACAATACATGGTTCAAATCTTGTACACTATTTCCGCAGTGACAGTTCCTACTGCTAGCTAATCCTATTTTGTGGAGGGAACAGGCTAAATTGTAATGGCCCGACCTACATCTAATAATTGTGGATATAACTCTTCTGGATAATTTAGAGTGTGAAAACCATGTTGTTTTTCTATGGTCGAAATAGTTTTCAAAATAGTGTATGCCTTTGTTTTCTCCTTGTTTGGTGATGTAGGTAAATGTATGATTGTAGGCATCATTTTTCAGAGATTCAAATAAATCGGTGTAGGGGATTTTTATTGAGGGGTCGGGCTCTTTGTTGGTATTGTTCTCAGCCAATTCGTCAGCTGCTTCATTGCCTTCGATTCCAGAATGTGCTGGTATCCAGAAAATGTTTACCGTTCTGCTATTCGGATTGTTTTGATTTATTTCAAGGAGTCTTTGTTTTATGTTGAGGATATACGGGTTTGTAGAGATCTTAATTTTGGGGCTATTGATGGCCTGGATGACGCTAAGAGAGTCCGTTAAAATGAGGAAATTGTGTTCAATATTTTCTAGTGCTATATCAACGGCGTCGAGTATAGCTATACTTTCGGCAGTGAAGATCGACGCGCTGTTACTGATGCTTTTTGAGCGATTGATATTTAGTTCTGGACAAATGTAGGCTGTACCTGTTGAGATATATTTTTCAGATTTGCTACTATCGGTAAAAATAGCTAGTGCGTTGCTCTTTATAGTCAATTCCTTAACCCATGAGGAAGGGTCTGTCATTTGTGTTAATTTTTTGCCGAATTCTGTATCAATGGATGGTTTGGACATAATAGTCCCGTAGTCATGCGTGAAGATGTTGAAGTTTTTATTGGTAAGGATGAGATCAGTATTATTACTGATTGATTTGAGACATTGTTGTAATATTCGGTTATTGAACTTTTTACGTCTATTCACCTGTTTTTTGTTATTATTGGCAACTGCTTTGTCAAATTCGCGTAGAATTTTGTATGTCAGTAGGTTGTTATTGGAGTATATTTTATGTAAATATCTGAGGCATATGTATTTGTACGTTCACCAATTGTGTGCAACTTCGATTCCGAGAGTAGAACATTGGTAGGTGTGCTGATACGTAGGCCAAGAGCTAGCCGAATACTTTGGTACTGAATTTTCTCTAGCTTGTTTATTTGTGTGAGTTGTGTGGGATAATAGATGAAACTACCGTAGTCTATCCGTGACCGTACAAAGCTTTTATATAATTTTAAGAGGGTTAGATCCCCACCATGTGCCTCTTAAATACTTAACCATGTTGTTGGCTACCAGACAGCTTTTTTGGACATTGTTTATATGGTTTTTGAAAGTGTACTTGTAGTCGAAGGTTATACCCAAGAAACGCACTGTCTCACTTGATTTAATGTGTATATCATTAATTCTTAGCTCTGAGGTTCCTGGTTTTTTTATTATATTTATTGAAGTGTATAAAGGTTGTTTTATGAGCAGCAAGATTGAGACCTAAGTTGCGAAGATTGACGGAAATTGACGCTATTGCTTTTTCTAGTAAGTGTACAGACGAATTAACTGAGGTTTTATTACAGTAGAGTGCAATGTCATCAGCGAATTGTGATACAGTGACGCTTTTTGGTAAATTCTCGCAAATGTGAGATACGTATATTGTATTGAGGAACTCCTTTATGAATTAGTCGGGTCTCTTCGCCAGCTGCCGAGGAAATGTTATTTTTATCCACTTGTTTTTCAGCACTTTGCTGGTGCGCCAGACATATTTCTGATTGGTGTTGATATCGATTTTTTCCGCGAATTTGTACAAAACTAGCTTTTTTTTTTAAACATCTTTTTTGCAATTGCTGAAGATTTTTTAAACTCAATGAAATCTTCGATCCTACGAGAGTACCTCCACTTTTTAAGAGCGGCTTTTCTGCATCTTGTGACCTTGTCACAATCCGCGTCCCACCAGGAGACGGGATTTCTGTGTATTGAGTTGCTAACTGTTTTCTTTTTTGGAGTATTTATGAGTAGGGCGTCGGTTATAATGGTTGTTATAAATTTATATTTTTCTGCAGCGGTTTTGCTTTCATAGTCAAGAGTAAGTAGTTCGGCATAGTTCTCTAGTAGATATGTGTTGACCTGTTCCCAATTAATCCGTGTTGATTTTATATTAAGAGACTTTTTCCGATAGATATTTTTTTGTGTTAAAAAATCGATGACTAACGGGAAGTGATCTGAGCCCCAGTTGTCGTCGTTAGCATCAACATGGAGTTTGTCAGCATTGTCTGTCGATGAAAAAATTAAATCCAGGTTCGAGGTTTTGCAATTATAGGCATTTATATGTGTAATTGTATCGGGATTGTGTAAATAGAGTTCAGAGTTGTTAAGACTATGTAATAATCTATCTCCGTTCACGTCAGCGTCTTTAAAGTTCCGCACAGGATGGTGAGAGTTAAAATCTCCAACAAGGATAGAGCTATTGTTATTAATTTTGGTGTTTTGAAATATTATATCCCAGTGCCCGTATTCCGTAAGTCGTTATTACGAATAACGTCGACGTTATGACAATTCCAACCAACCACGGTCCAGGATATTGTCGTTATCGACAGTAACGTTAACGTTATTGTTAATACCGACTTACAGAATACGGGCACAGTCTTGTTGCGATAGTGTGGTACCAGGGGTTCGATAGCAGACAATAATATTGATCGAAGGTTTCGTGTTGTTTATATTTATACCTGCTAATTCTATGCATTCCGCTGGGGAGTGCAGGTCTTTTATTTCCTTGTAGGCGATGTTGTTTTTAATATATATTAGAACGCCTCCTCCACTTGCATATGTTCGGTCTTTTCGAAAGATTTTGTACCCAGGAAATTGAAAGAAAGCTGACTGTATGTTGCTATGTAGCCATGATTCGACGATGATAAATATATCAAAGTTGGAGATGATTTTTGAAAATTCTTCTTTTTTGTTAACAATGCTCCTGGCATTCCAAAAGGCGATCTTGGGATTTTGAGTTATCGTGGAAGCCATGATAATTGAACAGGATATTTTAAATCGGAGTTTGGTGTTGAATCTAGTTTTCTATGCGTTTCTTGTTTAGACTTTAACTTGCTTTATTTTTGGCGAACTTAGGAAATATCCGGCTCGCTGCCATTATCGGAAGTGTTACTGTTGAGAAGCTTCTTTTTGAGTCTAGTGATTCTGCTTTTTAAGGTTCTGTCTTCTATATGTTCATGAACGAGAGTTAGCATCTCGATGAGACCTTCAGAGTTTTCTGTGAAACGATGTGAAATTTCGTTCGTATTAGATTTTCCTCGAGTGAGAACTAAATACGATTTAAAGTTGTTATAGTCAAGTACACATAAGTTTGCAGGATCTTCTATAACATATTTGACAGGTAGAAGCGCTTGGTCCATTTGAATCGAATACTGATCGTCTAGTTCGTCAGAGTCTTGATTTTCTGTTATTTTTTCCTTTTTGGTTTGTTGGGCCTGTTTGTGTCTTTTTCTTTTTTTTCATGTGGTGTGGTTTCATTTGGCGTTTGCTCTTCTTTTTGTTCGTTACTTGTTAGTTTATCGTGACGTATTTGGGGTGTCAAGTTTATGGAGTCTTCGGAACTTACGGATCGTGGTGGACCCCTCTTTGTAACTTTTCCGGCATTAGGATTATGACTTTGTTGCTGAAAGGCATTGTCTTCTTGTTCAGTTAATACGGACGTTATTGTGTTTGTAAATTGGGAAACGGGCATATCATTTGTATTATTTGAAACCGCCTGCGGGCAAAGTTTTGCTGTACGGCCCTTTTGTTTACAAATAAAGCACGACGTCACGTCGGTACTGAGGTAAATCCAGCTAGGAGTGTCGTCGTAGGAAATCTGTAAGGACTCTGGTAGGCGAATTTCTTCACCTTCTTTTATGTAAACTTGGCGTCTAAAAGATAATATATGAGCGCGATCGGGTTTAGATGTGCCCGCTCTGATGTAAGCTATTGGTGAGACGGGTGTAATACCCATGGGTTTTAGAGCTTCGAGAATTATTTCGTGTGGAATTACCGGGGAAACGTTCGATATTACTACTCTTTTGTTTCTTGAGACATATGTTCGGATTTTGAGCAGGTGATTTTTAACTTGAATTGTCTTACTTTCAAGTTGGTCTGCAACTTGATTGTTGGCCAAGAAAACACACACACGACTGTTTGAGATTTTGGAAAGGAACCGAATATCTCTTACGTTAATAAGTTTTTCCAGGCCATCGATATAGTCATCAATAGAAAGTCCTTCTATAGAGTCAATAACGATGGCCTGTTCCTTTTCTGGGAGCATGCTGATTTCTGTGACTTTTGCATAGGATTGAGTATTACGAATTTGGACATTCTGGGGGTTTTTGGCGGCGGGGCTCCTGGTATCATAGGCCATCGCAGCAGACTGAGGGGGTTGCATTCCGAACTGCACCTGCAGTTGGGATGTTTGCAGAAGCTGCACCGATATTAGTTTTTCTCAGAACTGTATGATTTCACGCACAAATAACTGAAACACACGCGTTCACGTGACAATTGTTTACGTTATCACTTGTGTTGTAACACGTCTGCTCGCTTACACGACTTGATATAGACTGTTTTGTTAATTATAAAGAGATACCTTTGTATAAATAAATAAAAATTACTACATTTTAAGACAATGTCAATTTATCAAAAAGAATGGTGAATTTTCGAAAAAATTGGAAAATCAATTTTCAACATTCGAAAATTGAAGGCAATGTGTGACAGGTGAAAACAAAAATACTATCAAACAGTTGTTTCGCAGAATGTAATAAAAAACATTTCTTGAACACTCAAATTTTTAATTTAGCAAAGAGGAATATTTAAGGTCGAAGGACATCACTTTCATTTCCATAAGAATCTGGAAGAAATTGAATAAAACTATCGGTGGTGACCTTTTCGAGAAAATAGTTTTTATTCTTATTGGTTTATAAACGTTAGGCATTTTGTTGAATTATAACATTTTTTAAATTTCGTTTAGGGACATTTTATTTCTACAAAATATTATAAAACCACTGGCTTGTGTTTATTTATCATGCAAAAGTTTTAGATTTTTCAATAGAATTTTATTTTTTAAAAAACAAGCTGGGTCTTCTGTTTTTCCATTAATGCTAAGATATTCCTGTCTACAATAAAACATTTAGGTGTACTATATATGTTTAATATTTATCCTACTAACGATTATAATACATATTTATATGAATGGAATTAATTATTTTTTATGGTCATCTAGCTGTGATTTCATGAAATTCAATATGTCAATTATAAAACATTTTTTTTAATAATATTTTCGTATTTCAAGACCCTGAATTAAATTATTTGTTCCAGTCAATAGGACCAAGAAAACTTGCCTAAAGAATGTTTATTAACAATTTTTTACATGTCAATATTGCGAAATTTAAGAAGCACATCCTCGACAAAATCGTAAGCGAAAATAAAAAATTTTGGTATCTTACGTTTCATTAAGTTACGTGCTGCTGAGCACAAAGGTCCGGAAAAGCGGATGGAGCAGCATGCTGCGTCCTCTTGGCCTGGACCGAAACTAGAGTAATGTCCCCTGCATGAACCAGCCCCCGATAGTAATGCCTCATTTGACCCAGTTGGATCGAGTACTACTATTATTCGCGCCGGTGATAATAGTAAATTTCCTCTCGAGTTGTAAGATGGAGAAGAGCATGATAAATACCGAAGTTTACCATCCCCCTACCCCATCGCCATGGATGCAGGTTCCAGTAAACGCTGATTAATAACTGTGTTTATCCATGCTGGATCATTCGTCAGATTGAAAAATATTCAAGAATTTAAAAAAAAAAGTATGAAACCTTTTTGAATCGCTTTAATCTCCTTATTACGAAAAGGCAGGTCACGTTGCTTTTTTCAACGGGGTTAATAATTATCCCGTTTCTTAAATCTGGGTCGTATGTCATCTGCTGCACATTGTCTTGAAAATTTGTAGGCGACTTGTAACCTGAATCGTTTGAATTAACAGCCATTCCGTGTCTTCTTTCGGAATAATTTAAATTTACCTCTTGCGCTTCTTTATATTTCTTTAATTTATATCATGGCAAGATTAAATTAATTTATTATAATAATCCTATAGTACAGTGTGTAAGTATCTTTTTTTAAATTCTGTTACTATGTTGAATTACATAAAATAGTGCATCTAAATGTTTTAATTATTTTCAGTTGTATAAAAGATATACGTTATAGTTGGGAATAATTTAATTTATATTAAATTGTATTAAATATAGCGTTACAATCTTCTTCCGCTTTTTTCTCGATATTTTGGGATGTTATGTTCCGTAGCTTAAAGGCGGTACTACAAATAATATGTATTCTACAGAAAAATGTTGAAAACAACAAACAAATTTACACGCAGATCTTGATTCTGCATAAACGCATAAAAAAAGTACAGAATTTCTGAATTGAATTACAGATTACACTGGTCGACAAAATTCGGTCATAAAAAACTTCCCTCGGAGAGGAAAGTAGCTAATCTTTGTCAATTTTGGGTCGCTGAATCCGAATCCGATAATAAAAATTTTGGATTGGCTCTGGTTTCCAAGAATTATGGTGTAAAAGTTGCAAAAAGCGTCGTTTTTGGCAATTTTTGAAGAGGTATATCTTTTGACAGAGACGAGATAAAGGGTTCAACAGTGGCTTAAAATAACGCTTGTACTATGCACTTTACAATAAGAAATAGAAAATAACAACAACAAAAATTGCTTGCAATGGTCATTTTTTTGAACACGTCTAAAACCTGGCTGACCCTGATATGTCTGTAACTACTGTGCGCTATGTGCTCTAAACGATGCTTTTGGAAACTTTGACGTCATAATTCTTGAAACTAGAGCCAATGGAAAATTTTTATTATCTGATTCGGATTCAGCGACCCAAAATTGACAAAGATTAGCTACTTTCGTCTCCGAAGTTTTTTGTGAACGAATTTTGTCGACCAGCGCCATACACAACGGCATAAAATAGTTATTTTTGTATCATGGGCGTAAAATGGAGTTTTATGATTCGAGAATAGAACCCTAGAGTTTATTTTATGCCCCAGGAGACGTGAAATAAGCGCTTTACACCCGCAAATGAGGTACGACTACTGCATGAAAAGTAATACTTTTGCTATCAAGGGCGTAAAATAAAGTTTCACGTCCATAATACGAACAATATTTTTCGCCCGAGCGATTGTAAACTTTGAATTTACGCTTCGAATAACGGCGACAGGTCAGCTATGTAATTTTCGAGGGCGTGAAATGCGATTTTACGCCCGGTAGAACGAAAGGAACCTGACGTTCCTACAGTTTCGCTAACCTGTTATTCATTTCTTATTCAGTTTATTTTTATTACGGTTATTTTTTTCGATCAATTAATTAAAATACTTTATATTAGTTGCTTCAGTTACAAGGTTTAGTTGTACGCGGAAACAAGAAATAATACGTAATGTACTTCCAGTTTTTGTTTGTCATATCTCATTCTTTTTAAACACATATTTTTTAATAAGAACACGGAAAAAGTATGAAGTATATATCGAACGGTTTTGTGTCTTCGCCACTAATATTTGGCATTTTTTCCTCATTTTTCGATCCAGATGTGCTATTTTGAAATATAATGCAATAAACGAAATTAATGGACCAAATAAACACAAATTGCAAACAAAACATATTATATTTTCGTGGAAATTGGATTTAGATACAATATCACTAATCGGCCATATTAAAATGTATATATATTTATTTCTTCAATCAGGAATATCTAATTAAGGCAACCTTGTACTGAGAAAATTTGAATGGTTTCCTGGCATTACGTTCTCCTATATAGGCATTCGAAAGTAGAGTGCTGGAACTTTACTCCGCGAATTCATTAATCACAGGGATTTAAATAACTGTGACGGTAGCCAATTTTCGCTTAAAAACAAAAAAGCTACTAATTACACCCAGCGAACTAATGTTGAATTTGGAGTGCAATTTTAGTAGGAAATTTTGTGTTTCCAAACAACTGCGAAGAAAACTTGATATATTTCAATGTGCTGGTCCTTTGATATTATAAACAATACGTGTTAATTAAAATAATTGTTATACAAATTCGATATTATATTTGACTAACGCAAATAATTATGTTGTCATGGCGAAGTTTATCTGAGAAGAATTTAGTGAATTTTTATTTCCGTTATTAAAGAATATTCGACTGTTTGAAACAGACAAATAAAAGAAGACTTTCTACAATTCAGTAAAATCAACAAAAGAATATTTGATTAAAGCGTTTAAAGTTAAGCAAGATAGTAATGATTTTCACGAATTATTCGTAATTCGTCTATATCGTTCTTTACTACATATATAGCAAAAATCGTGCACATATAATTTGCACTCTGGGAAAAAAGTAATAAACACTGAATGATTGAACACATTAAAGTTATGATAATATTTTTATAAGAAATGTGAAAAAGTTCTAGCTGAATTAATAACAAAGAGAAAATACAGCAACGTATTATTCCTATACGAAAAGAAAATCATTTCCAATGCCATTAATGTTATCTTTTATTAATTCTCACTTGCTGTGGGAACTGGAAACGTTTAATTTGGGTCGATAAAACCATGTTTCAAATAATTTCATGTGAATTAAATTTAATTTAAATTCGTAAATGCATGAAGTAATTCAAATTTAGAAACACTGCCTTTATATTAAATTAAAATACATTAAAGTGAATAAATTATTTCTATATTCAAGAATGGTACAATTTTTATTCATTAATTTATTTTAAGTAGTACATTTGTGTAGTAATTTTTTATTTTTAATAACTTTTACGTAATCTATTCCAAACATATTACATAAGAATGACATTATTATAAGGCATTCCAACACGACTACTTCGTATTGGAGATTTAAGGGGATTTGAGAAATTGTTGTGTTTAATACTCTCAGCCACAGCATATATTTTTTACGTCAAGATTGATTGTATTATTTTCGAAAAAATTCACTTAATGTAAATTAAATTAACGCAATAAAATATATGAAAATGTTGGCGAAAGATGGTTTCAGTAAAAATGAAATGCGTGAATGATTTTCTCAAGTCCATCCCAGGTGGTTATTAATAGTAGATTGTGCGACTAGGCAGCAAAATATGTGTCTGCCGATGAGTGGAATTTTGACGCCCGAGCGCAGCGAGATCGGCATTTCGCATTAGTCTACAAAAACCTATTCTCCCTTTTTCCACATACTATTTTCTCATACGTCCTATGGAAAGAATGTACTGTTTTGCTCCCGTAATGCACGGAACAAAATAGCGCATTTTCTCACTAGTGAGCAAAATGAATGTAGCCGGGAGCAAAATTGTAAGCTCTAGAATGAGAAAATAATATATGCAATAAGGGAGTGGAGGTGTTTGCTTCCAATATAGTGGCACAATATACTATTCTGTCGGAATTCAATAGTTTATATAATCATACATACTATATTTAACTAATAGTGAAGGGGTAACACTAAAAATATTCTATAGCATAGCAATGAAACAGAAAAGAACTAATAGATATGTAAAAAACTATAAACAAATTTTTTTAAGTATGTATTCCCTGATTTTCATATAAATCGAATCAGATATTTCTGGTTTACGTATTATGCGAGGAAACGTTTATCATTTCTCTCATTTTTTCAATTTTATACTTTGCCATCCACCTCCATTTTTATTTAAGTAATCTTTCTTCAAGAGTCTCCCTTTTTATTGCATATACTGCAGCAATTTAATTTTTCCTCTACTTTGTGTCTTTTTTATGTTTCAAGCAATTTCTCTCCAATTTATCCTTTGAACTAACCAACATATATAACACCATTGAATATTTTTTAATTTTATTTAGAATTTCGAACGATTGATTACTTTTTTAGCATGTATATATCTAGACGTGTACATTAAAAATGTTGAAATAAATGTCGTCTATAACACGATACGCATTCCTCGACGATTGGTCGCTTATAGAAAAAAGTTAATAGCCAATTCCGATCCAGCATCTTTCCGATCTAGTACCTGCTATTCCAACATCATTTATCAGATGGTGAACGAAGGCAACGATTTGATCATCGAAGCCACCAAAATAAAATAGCGATTTAAGGCTTCAAAGGTTAAAATTAAAAATCCTTGACCTATGAAGAGATTGGACATAAAAATACCCAGAGACGGATGACTTTTCCGTACGGTTATCGATCTGGTGAGCGAACTATGAAGAAGTGATGTTTTCACGGGGATGTTCACGAGTTGATGGAAGAATCGCCTACCGACTTGCGACAGGAAAACGAAGTATTATTCATGATGGCAAAAAAAGTGCAAGCCTCACTTTACGAAAGGAGCGTTATAAACGTCCGGTACAATGGATCATGTCGGGCGCCCTACTTTTTGGCTGGTCACGAAGACTGGGAAACCTCGATCTGAAAATCTAAGATAAAGATAAGGTAGGAAAACGCGCCTCTTGCCATTATTCGGAATATTGGAGTCAGGGCGTGTTTTTCATTGTCAATATGCTGATTAGATCCTCTAGTGTGCGGTTGCCACTCTGGTGCGAACGTTCAATTATTTACCGAACTAGGGTGTGGGCGCTTCTCGTAAATCGCTTTCAATGTAATTTTAACTGATCAATTCTGTTCTTGTTGGACGTTTAGAAGTTAGACGTTCCGCAAATTGAATTTCGGTGGTATCTAACAGCCACAAATTTGCAGCATGTCATTTTGTTTCGATAGAAAGATCTGAAATCCCAACGTAGCATTCGTTCCGTTATTGTTTCGATTTAGTACCGACATGAAGTTCAAGGGCACTTTTAGTTAAAATTTATTTTTCATTTTTTAAGATAAATTTGGAAATTTTCATCAGAGAATACAACTTTGATGTATACTTTAAAAAATTCTCCAAAAGTTGCCTAAAAAGGAAGGTCGAGTAGTTGAAAATATATAGTTTCCACACATTTCAATTTATTTTGGATATAAACTATGTCTGTCTGTAAAAATCCGCAATTGTAGGAAAATATATAAATTCTTTTAGGAAAAAATGTCTAACGATTTTCTAAATATTATTTGTCAGTTAAAGAAAAAGTATAAAGGAAAGGAATTATCCCCCGCTTTAATGAAACGTTTAGGCTGTGCGTGGGTCGGCTTTCGGGTGGACAGGTTAGACAGACATTCGAAGACATTACAAGACGATACACAGACTAAACAAAGCTACACCCACTCAGAGCCAGGGAAACCTACGGAAAACCAAGATGGATACAGTCGACGAACGACTTTATCATCATAGGATACCCTCTGATGGTAAAGCATCTGTCTCCCGCTCACCAATCGGCCTGCTATCTTTGCCGTAGCGGGCGCAATGCTTGATTTTTTTTTCAATATTCACATTCCAAGTATGAAATACAATATGTAGAATATATCCCCAATGAGGATTCTTTGCTTGAAAGAACGACTGCGCGTCGCACCGACTGTAGGGCAATTGCTATCGACACATAAAACAAAACAAAAATCAAAAAAATTTGTCATTTGTATTATTGACATTGTTTATGATACAGCATGCAGCTACCTGACATGGTAATCTCTATATTTTATGACAATAGAATGACATAATCATTGCTATTTGCAAAAAATATTTTGTAATCTGTCTCTTAACAAAATTTTGTCGCTAATATAATTGACAAACAGATTTTGATCTTTGGTATACTTGGAATATAACTGAATTATCGTCGATGGATTAGCGACCCACCGAATGTCTCTAATAAACTGAATAATATTCTTCTAAAATTAACTAACTTTCTTAGGTACTTAATATATTTATCGAATTTCAGTTCTTAATCAAATAATACGCCCAAAAATTTTACCGAGGTCCTAAATTTTACAATATGTCCTTATTTAATAATTCCTAACATTAATTCATTTTTAATAATTAATTAAAATAAATAAAAAGTAGATAATAGATAATTCATTCAGTTATTTAGTTACAGTGTCTCTTAGTCATTTACAACTACTTAACATGACTCGTGGTAAGTAAATTAATTATTCATTTTATTTGACAACATTAATTATTACAATGTAATACGAAATCAATTATCTACTAGCCTAGGCTAATTTTACAGAATATTATCGCATATATTTACTACAGTCTTTAATAGATTATAAAGCAACGTAATACATAATTTAACACAAAATTAAACCACAATATGCTAACAGTTCTTACTTAATATTTAATTCCTATCCCAGCAGATATTATACAATTGTTTACTAATACACATAAAGTAAGTAAGTAAATAGTTTTAGTGGTTAAATTTAAATTTTAAACTAATTTCTTTATGTATAATATTTTAGAATATTTGTAGACATGAAAATGATGAACTTTGAAAAGAGTCAAACTATAATAGAGCCTGAAACATAATTAATTAACAAGTCGATTGTATGTGAAAACAATGTGACGTTTTGTGTCTTATTCGTACAAACTGTTACTACTTAGGCCTGGTATCCACTGCTATAAAAACAATGATAATAAGTCAATATTTTTGTCAAAACAAAACAATAATACAAATTGCTTACCGAAGCTTTATATTTTTGAAAATGTTAATAGGAACATCTTAAATAAAATGGAAACCTACAGGTTTTGAGGAAATTTCTAGATCTTTAATATACTTTATGTAAAAAAAAAAAAGACCATAAGATCTGTTAAAAATGACGGGGTCATTTGCACATTGGTGTACTAAATGATCGAACGATATTAACAAATTGTTACATAACTTAAATAAACGTTCGGTTTAAAAAGTATAAATAAAAAATAAACATAAACTTTTATAAAATGATGTCATTTTTTGATAATTGTATAGGATGGAATACTGTATAATATCATTTAAATCCCTTTCATGATAAAATTACCTGAATTCCTTTGTTTAAAAATATTTTGAAATGAAATATCTGTACATGTTAGTAAAGAATTACTTCTTTAGTTTATTTTAAATTATGTTGTGTAATGACGTATATAGAAGCTTGTTTATGCGTCTTAAGTAATAATATTCATAGTTACATGAAATTAAATAAAATAGAAAAATATTATCTAGAAATGAAATACTTTTATACCACTTTCTCTTGCTAATTTTATTTTAATAACTTACTTTATTTACCGTAATATCGTTCAATTTTGCACTGGACAGTCTCAAAATATCACTTCATCGCACGTGAAGAAGTTCGATTTTATAATTTTAGTTCAGGTGAATGGTGTCAAATTAAATGATGAGAATATAGATTCACTTCACGGTCAAGGGCAAATATTTAAAAAATGTTGAATAAAAGATGAGCCTTGAATATTTCAGTTTAAAGAATCGTTACCCTTGTTCAAAAATCAATTCACTATTAATAAAAATGCATTTTTCTACATTTACAATATGTCGAGTCTTTCGGATATTCTGAAGAGAATTTGAGGGATTTAATACTTGATAACAGTTTTTCTTTTAAATTAAAACTACACTTATTAATTCTTATAGTGTATTTAATATGACGAGGTATTAGATGAATATTCACTATTAGATACATTTTTAGCACATTCATTTTTGTATTCAAAGTCAATGATTAGGAGATAAATAATTTTTCTATGAATAGGACAAATATATTTTTCATGAATTTATTTTATATTATACGCCAAAAAACATTAATAATATTACAATTTAAGGTTTTTATTGATATTTTGCCAAAAGTTCAGAAAAAAATGTGACGATCTTATTGAAGTTACATAAAGAACGGATATATTAAAAAATTTGTTAATATTTGTTTAATATTAGAGGAGATTGGCCTATATCTACATAAATAGTAATGGCTATGAGTTTGCTAAAAGTAATTTTTTTTTACTAGTTAAAGTTTTCGAATATATGGGAATCACTTCTCTATATACCTTGCTGGTTATTAGGATTTATTAATATGGTTTTGGATAAGGCGACTTCTAATTTATTGAAATGTCTGTTACTTTAATATCACGTATGGTCTAAATCGAATAAAATGAGAAGTGTAGACAGAAGCAATGAGTTAATCGACAATATTGTGACAGCGTTCCAGTCACACTATTATCAATCCAGACAGCACCACCATCTACGAGAATCATGGAGAGGTCCTTCTAATGGTTTGGTACCATATTCCCCTACAATTTAGAAAATTCGTATAATATTTGAACAATACCTTGTTAAAAAGAAAAAAAGAATCTATATAATATATTCTGTACGTCATTTTTAAGTTTTTACAGTTATTTTTCACTCATAGTATGTTGTTTAATATAAGGGTATAGTATAATAGAAGTCAACATAAAAAACGCATATTGTAAAATGTATCTATTTTGTCTATTTTTATTTTTATTTTATTAAAACAACAGTGTCATTATCTTAAAAATGTATTCCAGTGGTATCTTACTATTATACAGATATGATTTATTAAATGAGTAATATACAGATTATAATTAGTAACAAACACAAATGCAACAGCAAACAAAAAGTACAACAATTAGTTAAATTTGAATTATTATTTACGAAAGCATGTCCGTATGAACTTTTGATAAAGCCTATATGGATTTGGTAAAAACTTTGCCAAATTTGCTTAGCTGGGATTAACATTCTTGAAAAAGTACCACAATAGTTTTTACTATTTTTTTGTATATTTTGGTGATATTTAGTGAAAAGTTCAGAAACTAGGGCAGTTCCGTAAAATCTCTGACGATTCGGTGTTTTGATGAAAAAACTTTTCTGCGGTTAAAGTAAGAACACGAATTAAAAATTATCAAAACTATTATTATTTAACCGATTATTGTATTGCAAATGCAACCATAAATATAGAGTTTATCGATCATTTTAAGAAGGGAAATACAAATAAATATTATATTATGTTTTTATGTTATATTCTTTTGTTACCTTTCAAACAATAAATGAATTAGTTTTCGACTGTGTGATATGTGTAACTTAAAAATATAACTTCCTTATAATGATAATAAGTTCAAGAAATTGTTATTTTTAATAAACCCAATTTACGAAATGTATAATGTGATATATTTTGCACAAGATAACTAACGTAATATTATTTCTTAAAAGTTACAAGATATATGCTGAAATATTTCAATAAATGTTGCTAATATAAATTACATTTTTAAAATTTTGCTTAGTTAGCTTTTAAATAACAGTTTGTTTCTTTGTACTTAAGAAAACAATTGAAGAAATATAAAATGACCTAAAATTTATGTAAATTGCCCATATTTTGTTAATGACGAAAGTACAAGTTAATATTTGAAGAGCTCCGCTTTAGTATCATATAATTTAATTACCTTAGTCTTTGTGTAGGTGATACATTTGCATTAAGCTTACATACCACGCCTCTAGTAACGGCTGGCCCTCCTAACTATATAATAACAGCATCAATTCGAGTGTGAGTTTACATCTGTTGCCAAGTTGAACAATTACGGTTTAAGCTGTACAACGGCCTTCCCTAAAGGAAAATTAACCTTATTGCTGTTATGACACTACTCTTCTACTTTAGTCACGTAAATTACCTCAAGAATTTAAATTTATATTCTTAATTTTTTTTTGGCATATGTCTGATGGTAAAATCCCACGCTGTGCCAAGTTTTAAATTGATTTATTGATGCCTGTGTTTGATATCTACGTCAAAAAGATTCCAAGTCTCCCTAAAAGGAATGTTTAGTCATAAATTCTGTGCTCTTTGTGTTGATCAAACAATGAACGAATCCTGGTATGCATTAGGCTTTAAAATAATGTTGAACACATTTCTATTTTTTTGATATAACATAACCGAGAATAATTTATATTTTGTGTTTGATTGGGATCTTCATTATTACTGAATGCCAAGATATATTGTTCTCAAGAAGAGATAATTCCTGTTATATTATATACTTTCTTTTGTAAGCGAATAATTTATAATATTTTCTACTTAAATCACGAAAAATGACATTATTGAAGGAACGCACACTGTATATCCAAGAAAAGTATATTGTTCTTTTAAATTGGCTAGTATTTTTTAAAAATATTCGTTTAATAATACCAAATTATGTAATATTTACCTGACAATATCATGTTGGTCGTATGACTCGAAAGAGTGTTGCAAATATATTAAATTAATAACATAACTTTTACATTCAAACCTAATTACCATTATATTTGTTTTCATCTTATTTTAATTCCAATGCAGTGAAAAAACAAATACGGATTAACCTCTGATGTGAGACTGAAGTTACACACAGATTTTTAAAATTCAAAATGACGAATCCAAAATCGCAGACTGAAATAGGAAAAAATTATTCCATCGCAACAAAATTGGATTTTTTTGATCGAATAACTTTTTCACATTTTAGTCCTCAATTTTGGATCCGCCACGGTCCAAACATAAATAAATTTTTACAAAATTATACATATTGTAAGTCTACAAACTGCAAAAACTGTAAATTTAGTGTAACCGTTAATAAATCTGTATATAATAGATTTTATAAAATAAATAAATAAAAAATATATATATACGATATTTAATATCAATCAAATCAAAGGTAACCCGTGTTAGAAACTACATCCAATATATATTCTAAATTCAATATGAGATTTTAATTAATGTATAATGATGGCAATGAAGGTTTTATATTTATTGACATAACATTTCTGTTTAGTATATGTCGACATATTAATCTTTCTACAATTTAGTGTATGCCATGATTTCTATAATAAATCTATCTTTATATACGGTGCTCGGTTATTTTGTTTACTCATGTATTATTTAAACCGTCATAACTTTGAAGAGAATTTTTCTAAACTCACAAATATAACGTATGCAATATTTGAAGAATGTATAATATTACACATAAAACTAACGTAACTTTTTTTAGTTAATTTAAAATTAAAACTTTTTAAATTTATTTTCACAGGCCGAATACAACGTGTTAATTCCTCATGTATCTCCCATTAATCGTAATTTTCTGCCGTATATAATATTACATAAAATGGATTAAATTATGATAAAAACTTTTGAAATTATGACGACATTGAATGTCATAATTAATTGTGCTATTAACACTAAATTATTAATGCTTGGAAAACTAATAACTTTGAGCAACATAATAAATAACTTTATTAAAAAAACATTTTATTCTTCCATTAATAACACGTAATTTTTTGTTTTAATTATATTTGCTTCATTTTCGATGTTTAAACGTAGTTACGAAATTGTAGTTACGCACACGATTTTATGTTTACAAACATCAAGAGTAATGTATTTATTACGATCTGAAAAATTTTATTATATTTCTTCCACCGTCATCAGGTCGTTATAATTTAATTGCAACATTATGATTTGATATTTCGTAATTGGATTAAAATTTATATTCATATCATCACGATCCGAGAACGGTATAAACCTTACTTTAAGAGCCAGGAACAGTAAATTATCAACTTTTAACTTTACACTCGAAGTAAATAAGTTTTAGCTTATTGGTATTTATTATTATTAAGTTTATTTAAATATTACACCTCGAGGAAAAATATTTAGATTTTATAAGCCTTGAAATATCTGAATATTTAGATTTTGTTATTAATGATATTGTTAACAAGTGAAAACATTATTGTTCTTGAAAAAAATGTAAACAAAAACAATAATTCATTAAACAACATTAATTAATGAAACAAAATTGCCTGCTTCTCGCCCCTTTAAAAATTTAAAAAATGAATGGATTTTAATGAATTAAGGCTTTTATTTTTTAGAAAAAGATTCAATATAGCTTCACCGAATGAATTTTTCGAAATATTTTGACTAATAAAGTACAATTATTTGGAAAATATAAAAAGTTAAGTAATTTCTTGTTGAAACAAATCGAGATACCTCATGTTAGCTTCAGAATTTTGAAAAAGTCGTTCAGTGAAGGTGTAGAGTATCGTTTTCTTCAAAAAATATGAGGCGATAAGCAGAACATTTTTATTTAATCACAGAAGTTGTTTAACAAATTATTTTTTCATGTTTCATTTTTATCCATAATTTTTTCTCTCGTCAACAATATTATTAATAATGTAATCTGAATTGTTCGAAGTGTTATTAATTATTTTTCCTCTGGGTCTGATATCTAGATGGTTCTCTTTAAATTCTTGGAGTGAAATTTAATTCTTAAATAGTGAGAACTCATTCCGAGTAAAAGTGAGCCGCTCTGTATGGAGTGTTTATTTCGAGTGTTAATCTGAATAACATTTTCAAATCCTAAATGCATAAATTATAATCTATGAATACAATTAAAAGTTTATAAGGAAACATACAGTACGACTCAAAAGTATGAACTCACCCTTGCGGAATTTTGGCTAAATTAAAATGTTGATATCTCATCGCCAAGTTAACGTACGGGAAAAATAAAAAAAGGGTATTAAAGAGGAGACTTTCAGCTTCTCAGTCGTGGAGGTTTCATATCTATATATACATTTCTGTACGAACTATGCTCGATTTACTAAAGTCATTTTTTCGTATTATTTTTTTCTTTTTCAATCAGCTTCCATTTTTAAAAAAATGATTGCAACAGAAATGTACAACGTGTAATCGAACGGTAATCCCTATAGCTTTAATTTGCCTCTTTGGGATTTTGTCTAATATTTCTTTACAAATACTTATTTAATTTTGAACAAATTAATGTGATTTTTTTTCAATGTGCTATATCTCGGAAAATTAACGTGATATAAAAAATGTTTAAGAAACAAAAAGTTTCATTTTTTAATTATCTATTGGCTGAAATTTTTTAAAATTTTTAGAAGTAAATTTTTTTTTTACCGTATTTTGTCGACTTCAACATTTTTATCTAACAATCCTTTTCGGATGCAAAGTTGCATTTAAACTATGATTAAGTTTAAGATTATGTTTGTCTTTACTATTAGGATGTTTCACGCAAAGCGCGAAGCGGTTTTTTTGAAGAAAGCAAAATTTAATAAATATGTACATATATACATGAATACAATTGTTGATATTTTCTATGTATGTTAAAATAAAGTTTATTGTTCATTTATAAATACATGTACATGAATTATTATATCTCAAACTGAGCATACTTGAAATGCAAATCTATATCTGTTAATAATCGCAGCACAAAAGCGTAAATTTGACAAAATAGGATTAAAACAATTTCCTTCTAAAATTTTGAAAACATTTCAGCCAATAGATAATTAAAAAATAAAACTTTTTGTTTCTTAAACATTTTTTATATCACGTTAATTTTCCGAGATATAGCAGATAGAAAAAAATTCACATTATTTTGTTCAAAATTGAACAAGTTTTTGTAAAGAAATATTAGACAAAATCCCGAAGAGGCAAGTTAAAGCTATAGAGATTACCTTCCGATTACACGTTGTACATTTCTGTTGCAATCATTTTTAAAAAAAAGGGAGCTGATTGAAAAAGAAAAAAATAATACGAAAAAATGACTTTAGTAAATCGAGCATAGTTCGTACAGAAATATATAGATAGAAATAAAACCTCCACGACTGAGAAGCTGAAAGTCTCCTCTTTAATTCCCTTTTTTTATTTTTCCCGTACGTCAACTTGGCGATGAGATATCAACATTTTAATTTAGCCAAAATTCCGCAAGGGTGAGCTCATACTTTTGAGCGGTACTGTACATAAAACGTTATTTTAATAAAAATTAATAAATTTCTATATTTTCATACTTTGTTAAAAATGTTAATACTTAAATTTAATACATTTTTAATATGCATACATAAATTAATATTAATATTAATTTATATTAATACTTAAATATTAAAGATTTAATATACATGTATGGGACTCGAGTGTCGGTAAAGAAGGGTCAACTGGGGTACTTGCGATAGTGGGGTTATTGTGAGACTTCATATTTTCTCTTAATTGTGAAAACAGTAAGACATTTTTGTACTTAATACTGTAATTAATAATAATAAAAAAACACTCATAAAAAATTTTAGGTTAGACACTGCCTTCAGGTGAGAGTTCTATTATCGACAAGAGATTTTAGATCTGAAATCTCTTCTTTCAACGATATAGAAGATTTTTGGTTCAAAACTTTCTTTTAATGATAGATTTTCTACCGGTACAAGATTTTAGTTGTAAAACTTTTTTTCAAAAAAATGGTCACCATCGCCAGAAGACTTTGGATCTGAAGAGATATAACAATGACAGTCTTAACATGCACACAAGATTTGAAATTTAGAAACTGCTTTCGACAAGGCTTTTACCATTGATAAAAAATTTCAGATCAGAAATTTTCTTCAGATGAGACTTTTGTCATCAACAAATGATTTTACATCTGAATTTTTACTTCGACCCAGACTAAGTCTGGACGAAGTATTGAATTTGGTCACTTCGGGCACAAAAATTACCATATAGTTTTTCATCAAATGCCGACGTTTCAGACCCTAAGGAACCCAAATCAACAATAAAAAAATTTGTGTCCGTGATCTTGTACGTACGTCCGTACGTCCGTACGCCCGTACGTCCCGTTTTTTTGTCTCGCGATAACTCGCGAACGGATAAGCGTATTGACATAAATTTTTTTTAAAAATACGCGTCTTGGCATAACTTAGATCTGATTAGATTTTGGGGCAGATCCACCCGTCCATTACTAAAAAAAATTAGCCCCAATTAAGTTTCTTTGTAGTTTTTTGCATTTATTTTGAAAAATACAAATTTTATTAAAAAATGTTTCAAACAAAAAAGATAGAGCATGAAATTCTCTACAAAAAAGGTTGTATGCATTTTCTTCCTAAAGTCAACGATAATGCCATAAAAACTGGTTTAAAATGTTTATGACTATTGTCTGAAAAATTATTGAATTTGGTCATCGCGGCAAAAAAATTACCCTATTGTTTTTCATCAAATTTCGACGTTTTGACCCCCTACCCCCCAGGGGTAGTCTTTGGCAGCCCCTCGGGCGCGGTGACCACCTACGGGCGCAAAGTTCTTTTACGCCCTTCATACGAATATAACTATTTCGATATATCAAAAAGATGTCTTATAGATATCTATAAGATATCCGTCATAGATCTTTTCGACAATTTCAAGATATCTTTGACGAATTATATGTATATATATTGTATATATAATATCATAATAATACAGACAGTAATTAGTAAAACACAGTAAACATGTAATATGCATCGAATAGTCTATTAGAATACAAGTGCATGAAGTAAGTGCTTCGCAACTTTTATTTATTAATACTTCGGCTGGCCTGTTGTCGGGGTCGAAGTTTTGAAAATGCTCATTTTCAATTTTCATACATATAAGAAACACTATATTGTTGTAACACATCTATCGAAGCCACTTGGACCTAAATATGATTGGACCCCCAAATATCCATATAATTTTATAATACATTTGAAAGCTGTTAGTAAACAAACGAGTCTTAAGGAATAGCCGACCCTCCACTGGGTCGAAGTTTCTGAGCGAGCGAAGCGAGCGAGGCACCACGCCAACAGTAGTTTTTAAATTCAATTTTATCATCATCACACGATTTTTAGTTAAAAACCATCTTTTGGTAAAGAGTTGTTTTAAAAAAAGTTTTATCATCTATGCAATATTTTTTATGTAAAATCTTATACTAATGAAGTTTGTGCATCCCAAAAATTGTCCTACTTTAAAATACTTATGCAAATTATTCTACTAATATTAAATGTACATTTTTAAAAATAAATAATAAAAAGTCTTAACAAATATTGATATGGATTATTTTACTGGTATGTACTAAATAATTACAGATATCAGGAAGGATATTTTATAAAAAATGTTGGTTTAAAGACAAATTATGTCAAAATTGTTAGAAAGAAAGAAGACCATTTGGAGTGAAGATAATTTTATATTTAACATTTCTAATTAAACAAATATGTGATAAATTACGTAAATAACATTCAAAATTTGATCTAGATCATTTGTGGATATAACATGTAGTAACTTTACAACCTTCGGTGTTATCGCAGTTCTGACGACAACGGCGCGTTGCGAAATGGGGAGGAATAAAGTACACCTGATAATAATCCGGAAACTCCAAAGGGTACACTCGCAAATCGATGAAAGCATGGAATTGAAATTTATTCTGGGATGGTACACTATTGAAGTGAAATTGTGAACTGAATAATAATCAGCTGTGTTTTTAAAGAGGTCAAATGTAAAAACAATTGTTTAGTAATATGCTGTTTAGTATATAGAGAATTCAACGTTAATGTAGTCACGCTACATTTACCAAATTTCGTGGTTTATTGAATTTGTAAATTTAAAAATATATTTCTATTCAATATTTCGTTGGAGAAAATTCCAAATTTTGAAACATTTTATAATCTTGTCGGTTTAAAATATTCAGTGTTTCACATTTATATTTTGAAATAATTTTTGAAATATTTTTAATATTTGGTTACACACGGAACCTCAAGGGCGGGGGTGTTCGACTGAAATGGTTCTAGGAGAAAAAAGCCCGGGAAAAAAACACCCGGAAAAAAAAAGACCGGAAAAAAGAGCCCAGGAAAGAATAGCCCTGGAAAAAAGAGCCTTGAAAAAAAAACTGATAAAACAGCTCACGATATGAAGTCGACAGTACAATAGAGTAACTTCATTTAAAATAACTTAACCTAACCTAACCTAAACTAACCTAACCTAACCTAACTAAACTAACCTAACTAAACTAACCTAACTAAACTAACCTAACCTAACTAAAATAACCTAAACCCTAACTATTTTTCCAAGGGAATAGAGTCCGAGAACCTTTTTATCCTTTTAATCTACTCTAACTAAGATTAACGTTTGTACACCGTACGATGTTTATTTATTTATTTTTTACTTCATTTAAAATAACGGTAAACCTTCGGATGACGCACCTGTTCGAAATCGAAAAATCGACAAGGTGCATTTGATGTATTTTGGCCTACTGAAAACGAATATCAAAATTTGGGCGCTCGGCCGTATCTTGGCCGCTGTTTCGAAAAAACTGCCAAAAAACGCGTTTTTTTTTAGTTTTTTGCATATATCATAAAAAGTACGAACCTTTCGAAAAAATGTTTCAAACAAAAAATGTAGAGCATGAAATTCTGTACAAAAAAGGTTGAATACATTTGGGTCCTAATCGCAACACGAAGCCCGAAAAATAGTGATGAAAGAGAACAATTATTCGTCTGGGTGTCTTATGTTTGTAGTAAAGAGGGGGTCTGGGAGGCGGAGTCTAGTCTAACCTCCAACCATTCAGATAGCACATGGGTTTAACCCATTAACGTCAAATGTGCACATGCCCACTTTCAACGTTGTATAGAAAAATGAAATCGGTCAGAAATGATCATGCAAACCATGTTTTCTGATAGATTTTTTGATGAACTTTCAGAATCTGGTATGAAAATTTCGAAAAAAAGATTTTTTCAGCCTCATTTTTGCAATTTTAGGGAAAAAACGTGAAATTTTTCAGATTTTTTTTTAAATCAAACATTTTCACAGGGAATCCGTTGAGCTAGAGGTCTAAAACCTTCAGAAATCGTGCACAAACTATTTTTCCTTGAAAACCGTACCCCTACGAACATCAAAAATCAACTTGGCGAATCCAAAATGGCGGCCGAAAGTCAGAAAAAATAATTAATTAATGATTAATTTTTTTCTCGAAAAGGAATCGCTTTGTAAAAAAAGTCACTTTACAAAAAGTATTTAGAATCATCTAAAGAATGCGTGTGAATTTTTCCAGGACGTTTTGGGAAATTTTTAAATTTTTCCGGAAAATGGCCAGAACCAAAAAATCGACAGTGGCCCGAAACATCTTGGAAAAATTCACACGTATTCTTCGGATGATTCTAAGCATTTTTTGTTGTATGAAACTTTTTCATCAAGCCAGTAATTCTCGATTTATTTATGCGAGTTATGCAAACGTTTGTAATGCGTAACAGGGTACGCATTATTATTTACAGATTTTTTTACGCAAAAATTTTTTATTGTAATTTTTTACTAGGCCTATGATATATGGGCAAATGATTGTTTTTATTATACGTTCGTTGTTATTGTCGTTTTTTCTTTGTATTTAAAAGTGTCATACCTTTTTTAATACATTGGTTAATAATTGTGATAGGATAACCATTATCTGATAAAATCTTTTAAACTAAATTTAAATTTTTTTCTTGAAATTCGGATGAGGATAATTTTATTACATAATCGATAAGCCCGTAAATCATGTCTGTTTTGTAGCAGTGTTGACGTGTGGAAAGATAATGGATGTATTTGCCTGATCATGTTATTTTATGGAGCCAGCCTTGTTTTAATTTGTCATCTCGTACGAGTACAAGTTTCACATCGAGGTAATTTTTTTCTCGATTTTTTTCCAATTCGAAGGTAAATTTAAGGCATTTGCTATTGTCGAAATTATTCAATTCGTTAAGGATGTTATTTTTTAAGCTTTCTGGGATGCAAGTGAGAATGCAGTTTATACGTATATATAGAAAAAACGAGGTTTTAAGGATAATTTCTTTAAAATATTGTTTGTTGTGTATTCAAGTTCTTTATTTGGTAGAACGGGTGAAAGAGGCAAACCCATTCGCATTCTTAAGTCTGTTTGTAAACATAATTATTGCATTTAAAGTTTGTGAAATCTAAATACGCAATTACGGCCGTTATGGAATCCTGCTCTTCCAGCGAAGTACATTTTTTAATTTCGTTTCTTTTATTTTGAAGGCTCTCCATGACTAAATGATTAGAGATGTTCGTGAACATCTATATAATATCAAATGAAATTATTTTATAGTTTTTTAACTACTCTAATAGTTAATTTTATTGTTGTTATCTAGTTATTTTCTATCGTTAAAACATGAAATTGTCAAAATTAGTAAATTTGATTTCAACTTCGTAAGAGGCAGAATTTCTTAATGAAATAATTTGATACATATGTCTCATGAATTTAAAAACAAAATGACTTTCTAATAATTTTCTGAATAATTTTGTTTACAAATATTTCCTCTGGGTAGAAAACTTATAATTTTTTAATTTTAATGACACTCATTTACACTCGGTTTTCCCTGATATATTTTGATCCATTCGAAATTCATGTCGAACATGTTTTAAATGGATAACTATATTTTAAAGATATGAATGTTTTAAGTTTTTTTCATTGCGTTTTTGAAATAGTTTCATATTTAAAACAAATATGATAACAAAAAGCATAAAATCAAATAAGCAGTCAACAACACGTCCGTCGAAATGTTTTCAATTAGTTTAACTATTACGGATCAAAATCAATAATAACCGATGATTAATTTCAATAAAATACAATTAAAAAAAAAAACAAATAAAAAAAAGAATTGTTCGCCTGAAAATGTACTTTTTGTAATTGTGTGCGTAAAGTTAGTGCTTAAAGTACTTTTGATGCCTGTTTTTCGTGTGTAAAGTTCACTTTTACGCATTCCAGATGACAAAATTCATAAAGTGAACGGTCGTGCGTAAAGTTGTACTTTACGCAATCAACCAGGCATCAAAACTTTACGCACTCTCTTTACGCACCCAATTACTAAAACTAGGAGACCTAACATGGGTGTAAAGTATAACTGTGACGTATCGGTCGGGAATTTTACACAACACTCGGCGCCTCGTATGTATAGTTCCCGCCCGGTGGGTAAAAGTACCCTTTACATCCTTGTTAGGTAATATACTATTATATGGACATAATGAAAATTTTAGTGCAATTTATTTAAGTGTTTTAATTCTGAGATCAGAATTTCAACTTTACACACTATCCGACTAACGAAATACTTGTGTCCGATTTCGCCAAAAACTTGTGGCCGCAATATTGTCGGCTAGTTGGACAAAGTGGCATTATACCCACTAGTAACAAAATGTAGTATTGCGTACTCTAGTATGAAATATTATGTTATGTAACGGAAAGGTAAAGTAAACTTTTATCCATAAGTGACAAATGTAAGTACCAGGTACTCACGCGTACAAGTTTTTATAAAGTTTATATATGGACATACAAATTTTATAGAATTTTAATAAAAAATGTTCTGTCTGAATGCACAAAATTCGATTTTGTTATTAAGTTATGTAGATATCTCTAATAGTAAATTACAATTTCCATTTGGACCAGTTTAGTTGGTCTTACTTCTGGCCATGTAATTAAACGAATATTTATCGAAATAAAACCGGTTCAGTTGCAACGTGAAGGTGCAGATGAGTTCTACATATTTGGTTTTCATAACTAAACTGTTCGGTTACATGGGATTTAAAAGATTTCATTTTCGGTTAATCGAACTAGACTGGCTGGTGTGAATAAATAAACAGTGCTGTCGTCATAAATAAACTATTTCGTAACATCAATTATTTATCAAAAAATAATCCACAACCAAATCAGTAATATGATAGAAATTTTTATTTCAATCCAATGCAAACTTATTGCGTGTACATTTTGCCTAAAGAATACACAAAAATTGAGTTTGACCTCTCTAAAATTCTTGAATTGGGAATTCAATATATAAAGAGCGACTTATAACTCCAATAAATTTGACAAAATTCAATTTTACACAAACAAATGGAGAAATAGTTATTTTCGTGATATGAGCGCAAAACTTTCACTTCCGTAGGGATATAAATTTCGAGTTTACGTGTCGAATTTCCATCTCGAAGAGTGGGGAACGTCTATCTTGCCCGTATAATTTTGCAGGGCGAAAAATGCTATCATGTTCCTGTAAATTCGTTGTATAAAATCGAATTTTTCAACCCCGTCTCACGAAAAGCTATTTTTATCAAAATTGTATGAAATTAATATGTCCATACAAAAACTTTATAAATTTGTATAGAATCATTTCTTTATAAACGGTGTATAAAGATTTTATAAAGATTTTATAAAAACTTAATAAAACATTTTTGCCTGGGGAAGGTAGATTTCACGTACCGATTTTACTGTTAAGCAATATTGCTTACTGTTACTTATGGCGGGCGCAAAAGTACCACTTTACGCGCGTAAATCAGTGCGTAAAGTGGCCTTTTTGACATCGCACTAAAAAACGGTATTTTTCGCTTTGATGAAGTTAAAAAAAGTAAGAATTTTCACGTGCCAAAATTCGAGGACACCTCGGAATTCGCGGAACAATAAAAAACACAATAAAAATCGGGAGTGGAATTTTTATGTTCGAAATGCGGCATTTCGTGGAGGACCGGAGTGTTATCAATGACTCGAGGGAACAAAGCGGACACAATTACGCCGTCTCGTAACGCGGTTTTACGAGAATTGCTTTTCCATCGACTTATCAGGTCCGCCAATTAAACTCATTCGGAGCTCTGAGGGATGGAGGATACAATGCGCCTTTTGACATTGCGACCCCTTTCCCCCTCCCCCAACCCCGGGGGAAATTCTTTGACGAGGAGTCGCATTGTCCGCGCGTACTCGGGACGCCTACACGTACGTACCGTATATTACGTAGGTCGGGAGCGCCAACGTGGCGAGATGCACGTACGTAAAGTGGGACGACGACCGGGATCTCGGTGGGACTCGGTCGGCTCCTCGCTGTCGGGGTTCGTCGCCGTACACATATATAGAGCCCCGGACCAGTTTTAAAGGCGTCGAGGACCTTCTTTTTAAACCGAGGACAATGCGACGACGACGTCGACGCTTCTCCGTTCACTGACGCGAAAGCGACATTCAAAATGGACCGTTTTACCAAAGACGTCTGCGACTCGAGTCGGGAAAAAATTTCGAAAAATCCTTACGTACGCATAGTTTGACCGAGTTTCTCTAAGTTCGATTTTCTCGAGGTCGAAAGGAACAATTGGATTTTCGGAAACTTATTCCACTGTCCCGTAACTATAATAAATGTTTGTATGAAATTTTCTTAATTTTCAACTATTTTAATTACCCAGATGGTAGAGTATAAAAATAGTTCAAAATGAGCTCATAATGTGTACTACGAGATCGTCAAATTGTGAGGTTTTTCTCTACTTGATATCATTATGAGAACATTACGACCTCAAGCTCCGAAAAACCTCATGATTTGACAGATCCGACGTCTTGTGGAACACATTATGAGATCATTCTAAAATATTTTTTATTCTATTATAGTGGTATATCTAATTTATTTAATTTCGCGACTGTTCGATTGCTTTGGGTTTCACATTTCAACTATAACGTTTTTTATTATGATATGCTTGTTTTGTGTTGTCTAAATGATGATATTTTGTGAAAAGGGCATGATCTTAAATATAATTTGTTCCTATTGATTAGGTCATGGTCTACTTTAAAAGTAACCCCATATTTGTAACAATAGAAATAAAAATGGTTCATGCCATTACATACGACCTTGAGTATATCCTTGAATATGATCTGGATTATGTCCTGGAACGCTTGACCTTTATCCAGTCTTTGAAGGTTATTTGAAGGTCAAATTGATTTTCTAAAAAAGCAACCACAAAAAAATGAAATTTAATGTCTTGATAATTTCTTTGAACATGAACTTGTCCATGTTCTTGAACATAACCTTGACTATGTCCTTTAATTCGGTTCAAACCAAATGTCTAGATTCCTGATGGTCCCTTAAATGAAACTCTCGGAAATATAATAATAATAACAATAACGCCTTTATTGACACAATACATTAATTTACATTGTTCAAGGGGCGAGGCACAGCATTAAGTGCTGTTTTACAGCCTGACCCATATCACTTTTAGGTTTGAGCGCTACCTAGCGTTTATTACCTACTTACTGTCCAGTTCATTACTCATCAACTATCTGTTATGTAGTCACAATTTCTGCTAGGATTACTACAATTTTATTTAATGTTAAATTTCATCATCTGCATCTTTTTCTAAATTTCTTGGAACGAAAATTGTATCAGTATTTTGGTCAATATATGTAAGTGAAAGACTAAATTGTCACACTTCAAGAGTGATATTTTATTTCATTCAGAGTGAGTAGTCACTCAATAAAAAGTAATTTTCCACTTGCTTCTAACTGGAGTACCTCAATTTTTAGTTCATAAAATGTGAAGAGAGTTCGTCTACCAAGTAAGTATTTTTTTCCTGTTGCATTGTCCACCGTATCTGATTTGAATTTACTAAATTCATCATTTAATAAAAATATTAATAAGAATATTAATAAGTCATCATTTAATATTTATATTTTTGTTACGAAATGTTACCGTTATTGTTTGTAAAATTTGTTAATATCTTGATTTTGGTAAATTCGTTATCCATTTCGATTATTTCTACAGTGAGTTCTAATTCATACCAGACCAGAAATCTATATTAAGGGGTTCTAAAGTGGTATTCCAATTAAGATAGGGATTTTCCATAAAAACTGTTAATAAAAATATACTGAATCAATTTTTCAAAATTTGGGCTCTGTAAGAGTAATTCTAATTACTACAGATGGTGACCGATAAAATACCAAAGAAATTAATTAAGAACTGACAGAGTATTTTCGGAAACAAGTGATTTTTATTTATTTCCGAAAATTCTCGGTCAGTTGTCAATGAATGTCTTTTGTATTTTCTATGAAATTGTCGGTAGTAATTGGAATGACATCTACAGAGCCTGAAATTTGAAAATGTTATTCAGTCATCTTTAATTTACGATTTTTAGTGAAACTTCTTACCTTACCGGTGGACTAGTTCAGAAGCCCCTTAAGAAACGAAGAAAACATCAATTTTGTATAACAAACATCGTAGTTCTTTATATTAAATAATATTTTACACAATGCAAATTGTAATGAATTGTTTTCATAACTAATTTTCTAAATAATAAAGGCATGCGCAAATACTTTTTCATATTTACTTTTACTTTTTCCTGTTTTTTTTTCAGCTTTACCACTTATCCTTCTTTATTCTGCTCGGAGTCTTTTGTTTCCTTGAAACAAGCCATTTTTAGTGGCTAAGATGATGCTTGAGTATTGTTGAGACGATTGAACTCGTTGGTGGGTTAAACCATTTCCTTAATTAAATCGAGTAAACTTGTACTTCTTTTATGTCGGTTTCAATTACCAATTCATTTCATTAAATACTAACTTTCAGCAGGTTCAATAATAGATCTATAAAGTAACTTTTGAAATACGACAGTTGCGTAAAATTTTTGTTTTAAATGTTATCATAGGACAACTCTAGTCCATAGAATGGTATTTCAAGTTGGATCAATTTTCGATTGTAAACAACTTTATCTGTTGAGTCAGATTTCTCTAATTTACAAGCTTGACTTTTACAGAAATAAAAATTGTCACTGTAGGAAAAATATTAGGAGATTTAAGAAAATATATGTATTTAATCAACTATTCTTTTAAAATGAATATTAATATTACGTTTTGCTGATAGATTAAGATAAAATGGTTGAGCATAATGTGTATGGAAAATCGCATAACAAGATTCGCAATTTATATGCAGACTACAATTTTACTTATTGAAAAGATCATTATTTAGTATTAATAGTAAATTTCATTCAAAATTTAATCCATAAATTAAATCGATGATTAGCAATGAATTTTTCGAGCAAACCACCAATAACATCAATCATTAATATTAACTTTTCATACAACTTGTTTTGAAGCTACTTTTAATTTATTTTAATGAATATATTCTCTCCTTCTAGTGGTATATGAAAAGAAATAACGATTGCATAATCCATTAAATAATTTTTCAAATTTTCAGACACTTTCGTCAGTTTCGAAATTAAGAGTAATACACATTGTTTTCTTTCTGTTTTCATACCACCACAATTTTTACAAAATACGACGTAATTGATGAAATAATAATTGTACAACAAAAACGAATAAAATTTAGTTCTGTATATTATTCTACGAGGAATACTTATCCGACTTGTGTTTAAGTTATTTAACAGTCGAATTTATATGCAGCTGAAGAAATCAAAAGTTCTGTTTGCGGTAATAACACATGGATAATTTACACCTTTTTTCATATATAGTGATTAATATCAACAACCCGTCAATTTGAATTAATCATTCCAATTTTCCTTTTAGTAAAAGAACGGTGTTACTGATTGTGAGTAATTTATATGTAATAATTTTAATTTTAAGAGATTAGAAAACAAAAAACTAGAGTTTAATAATACATAGATACATAATAATGCATTACTAATAAATAAAATGTAAATTTGTTCTCAGCACAGATGAAGCCCAACGTTATGAGAATCAAATTATAATCTAATATCATCAAGCAGAACTCGAAAATTATGAGTGGCTCATGCCACAGTAAATATGAAACAGATTAAGGTAAGAAATTTGAAGGAGAAAACTTATATAGGTGGAAAACAGTATCAAATTACTATATTCAAAATAGCATAAAAACGAAAAACTATTCTTTTTCTATCCAACAGAAATATTTCCTAGGTTTAAGATGATATACTAAAAAAAGGGGTTGATATATATTTCTTGATTTAAAACAGAAATATTGACAGTTTAATGAAAAAGGGATTAATAAATCCGTTTAAAAAAATTATCTGGAGATAAGCAGTAAAAACACATTTTTTAATGTACGTATATTCATTTTCCAATTTATTTGGGCATACTCAATTTTATACGATTTTCAGTTTAGATTATAATAATAAATGAATATGACACGTCTGACTTAAACTCGTCGTTACTACTTCAACGTTCTGCGCTTCTAATAAATTATTTTTTAAACGAATTTAAAGTATCATATTTTAGTTTTATAAGTGTATACATATATTTTCACAGAAAGCATCCGGTAAATAAATTTACTTTTTATAAAACGTTGAACGTGCATAACATTGTCCTTTACAAATGTTAAAAAGAAGATCATTCGCAATGAACTCGTTTCGACGCCAACACAAAGCATGGGTGCACAATGATAATTAGAATTTCTGTTCTTTTCAGAGTTTTTATTCGGGAAAGAAACGTCAACGTGTGAAACTCACATCCACACAAGCTTTCGTTGGAGTATTCTTTTCTACGAATTTTTTAATCGTTTACAAGGAATTAATGAAATACATGATAATTGATGCCCATTTGTTTTTAATTAATGTCGTTTGAAAAGTTACCGAGAATTTAAAGCGTACAACGAAATTAATCCTGTTGGTTTTGTTTTAATTATATGCATTGTTATTATTATATTATCACTTTACTGATTTCCTTATTATTATTAGAATTTTATCCCATTTTGTATTTTCTCAATTTGCATGGGACGACACTATCTATGACCACTTTTTGGTGTTAGTTCTTATTGATTTTTATAGTCTTTTCGATACAATTTTGAAGTTGAAGCTATTTGAAGTTGAATTATACATTAATGGACGACACTCTGTATTGTAAAAGTATTTTTAATTTTTTAATGTGAGATAAAATAATTTTATAAATGTTTATATATTACGAAAAGTATTTAATATCATTTTATGTGAATCGCTAGCTATTTTCTATTCAGCTTTTAATTCTGAACATATATAGTATTTGTATTTTTCTTTCACCTTTAAAATTACTTCAACCTTTTTTTACCCTTAAACAATTTTTACAACCCAGACAACACGCAACTCTTAAAGTGGACCTCCAGAGCTCTTGCTCTGGATGTATTTCAAAATGAAGGCTTGAAGAGGTCTTGATTAAGATGATCTGTAAAAAGAGCTCTTAAAGAGGTCTTGCTTATGATCTTCAGAAAAAATACCACCCAAAGAGGTCATATTTTGGAAGTCTTAAAATGATCTTATTGCAAATCTCTTCAAGAGGTCTTGTTTATGATCTTAAAAAAAAGACCACTCAAAAAGCTCATATTTTGGAGATCTTAAAATTATCTAATTTCAGATCACTTTAGAACAAGATCTATCTAACAAATATCAGAGCCAACTGTCGGACAAATCTGAACTAAAACCATAATTACCGCGTAAATTTGTTTTCGAGAATTATGCGAATCAAACATGACTACTTGAAAATAACGAAAGCTCTGTAATTCTAACGTATGAGATTTCTTTAAACTATATATTTTTTATTATTTTCTTGTAATCATTTTGATTCCAACAATTCTCGGAAAATATTTACGATTCAAACGATATACGGTGAAACTGATTTTAGTGAAAATTTATCGGAGAGTTGGCGATTTTGATCCATGACTTAACATCTCATATTGGAAAAGTCTTGCAGGGAACCGCATAAGTCTTCGTAAAGATCACTTTAGAAGCACTTTCTTGGTAGTATTTAAGAAGCCAAGAGCTCTTTAAAATGTCTTTTTTATGTTTGGGAAATTACTGTTCTTAATGTATTCAATTTACCTTATTATTATTCTGCATTACCCCAAACTGTTTAGTCATTACAAATCGCTCATTTATGATGTTTTTTTGTAAAATATTACTAACCCAATTAAAAAAAATTATCTAAATTTGATCAAATTTGGCCGAAAGTGAATGAATCGAAAAATTATCAAAATAAGATATATTTTTCGAAACATTGTACAGTGTGAAATTTTTCGACAATTAATAGGAATTACACAAAAATTGTACTCAAATGAGATCTCTTTCCGATACTTATTTGATCCGTATTTTATCTGTTTTTATATTACACGCAATTGCAGTGGTACTGAATGGATTCAAATTGAACTTCATCTCGATCAGAACAGAATCACTTTCTTATCGAAATCTAATCAATTTCAACCTTGGTTCTTTCAGACAACAGGATCTAATTTGACATGATTCGGTTCAAAATTGACCAAAATAAATAGAATTAATCGAGTATAAAGCGTTCCGCAATTTTACTCAATTAGATCTGAAAAGTTTCACATTTCTGTCAATACTTAGTAGAATAGTAACGGATCGATTACAATCAAGATGTTATTAATAAGTTAGACCACAGTAATTAAAGTATTTGGATAACATTAAAAAAACAGAGATTTAATATTTCATTAATCACATTTACTTAATAAAAATAATTTTTATTAAAAGTTGTATGAAATATTTATAAAATTATTCCTGTACAAACTCTTTATAAAATTTGTATCAGACATTTTTATCAGACATTTTTATCAGATATTTTTTGATATTTCAGTTAGAAAAATAAAGGGAAATATAGAATAAGCACAGTGGAAATCGAGACATTACAATATTGACATCAATAAAGTGTATTTTAAAAATAAGTTACCGCCTCAAAAATTGATTTCTCAGTGTAGAATAAACCAAAAATTTCGAAAAACTGGGCTGATTTAAATTTAAACGCTCGATTTTTTTTTGTGTCTTAAAATAATCTTAAAGCATTTCTGAAATATTATGAAAAAAGGGATTTGGAAGTTCAAGATCTGTTTGGGTTGAGCTCACTCCATACTCACCGTGGAGGACAAACAATAATTTTTTTGTAATGTTTGCCGTTTGTAAAATTTTAGAGCAGTCCAAGCTTATTGGAATAGTTTCCTTTTTACATTGTCTGCCTAAAATAAAAAATTAAAATTGAAACAAATGATGTTTTTAAGAATATCAAGTCTTTTGATTTTTCAAAAAACAGCCACCATATTGGTAATTTTCAAAATGTTTTCAAATTTCAGTATTTTATTAAAGGAACATATAAAATATTATAAAACCGAAAAAGAACCTTAGGTTCAATAAACGTTTTCCGTCTATTTCGAACAGAGGATATAAAACTCGTGAAATTGTCTACTGCTTGTAACTTTGGGAAAATTTTGTTTATAAATAGAAACAATACATATTTCCGTAATTTTCTATTAACCCATAAAGTCCGGGAGAGGGTCACAATTTTCAAGTATGCTCTTCCAATTAATGTGGTCGAAATTGCATTTAAATTACATCAAAAACCAATATGGCGCATTTTAAATAAAAAGGGAACAAAATTGCTCGTTTCGTTTTTTGTGACTTTATCTTCGCATCAATAAAGTTGAGAGATCCATAACCTTACACAACTAAAAATGCACAAAATCTATGTACTTCAACTAGAAAGTTTGTCTGCTAGAAACTTTGTTGTTTTGCTTCGAAAATGTCGAAAAAATAAACCTTACTTGCTCAATTATGAATATTATACTCTTGACGAAACGTGTATTTTTAACATAATATGCATTTGTTTATTTAAATATTATCATTAGAGGGAAACTACATTTTCGATATTAAAATAAGATATTAGATCTTACATATTTTGCAGTGAAAACACAATTTAGTTCGTGATAATATCACACATTTGGTCCTTTATTTCATCCTTTTTTTTTCCATTTTCAGTGGCTGAAATCATCAGCCTAATCTAATTATTATTGTTTACATCCTCGTCAAATTGATCGAAAAAAAACGAGAATTCAGATATATTGATTTTACCTAATATCGGTTGAAAAATTAACAACCTTTGCATTTTTGCAAAGATTTACATTATTATTATTGAAGAAATAAGAAAAAAATTTGATAAAAAATAAGTCTTAGAGTAATTTTGCATTATGTTTTATGAATAAGCATATGGCATTTACTGTACGTGTTTATTAATGACTTCAAAAAACAAAAAATATATTTGTTAGATGAATATGAGACTCTCCCCTATTTTACAACTAATAAGTGGATTAAAACTATTCACAGATTTGTATCAAAAATACACCTAAAAACAATTTAACAAAATTATTCGAAATATGTATGAAATAAATGTGGATTGAAGAGAGGCGCAAATCAAATGTAAAATTAGCGCACTATACTTACAATCTTTAACGTATGTTTACGTTTCACGGTTATTATTCTTTTTATTGTCCTTGGTTCAGGCAAACATGTTACCTTGCTATTATATTAGAAGCAGTTAATTATTTTCTCGCAAATTTTCGCTTAGTTTGTTCGTTTGTTTTTGTGGATCGACCGTCTGTATTTTGTGAGTTTGATGATAAGATCCCTATTTCCTACCTATTTATACATGAGTGAATATAGAAGTGGATTAGATTATATGATGCGTTTCAGGAAAATTGCGAAGAAAACCTATGTGACGACAATAACAACAATAATAGTGACGATGTCGATGATGATGATGTTGATGGTGACGAGGACGACAATGATAATGATGATGATGAGGACGAGTATACTCTAATTCACTATTATACACTATTTACGCGGCAAATCACCAATTTCCTAGAAAGCAATAAGTTAATTCATCCATTTTAGGCTGGATCTAGAAAGGGACATAGTACCCAAACCACTCTGATTAAAATCACAGATGACATTCGATTAGGTTTAGATCGAGGGCTTATTACTGTTTTAATTTTGTTCGATTTTTCTAAAGCCTTTGATACTATCAACCATTTAATCTTGCTTAGATCTATGCGGGCAATGGGCTTTTCTGATAATGCCTTGAGTTTTGTGGCATCGTACTTGTGTGGCCGTTCACAATCAGTTATTGACATTGATTGTCATCCATCAGAACCAAGGCCTACTTCTTCTGGAATACCCCAAGGTTCGTCTCCTGGACCCATCTTTTTTATTATCTATATTAATGCCATAGCTCAGGTGCTAAAACATTGCAAAAACTCATTTGCTCTATTTGCAGATGATCTCCAGATATACCTTCAATGTAGTCCTTATAATATAGGCAATATTGTCTCTCATCTCAATGAGGAGGTCTCCGCAATTCTTGCATGGGCGTCCGAGGCTGGATTAGTATTTAACTCCAGTAAAACAAAGGCCATAATATTTGGGAGTAAGTATAACTTGTCGTACCTACAGCTCAATCTGCCACCCCCCATCTTCATGGACGGATTTGAAATCCCATATGAGACCTGTGTTAATGACCTCGGAGTGTTACTAACATCTGACTTAACATGGAATGCTCAAGTTTCAAACATTCTTCGTGGGTCTTACGGTGTGCTTCACCGTCTTAAATCTAGTGGCCCTGCTCTCCCTTCTTCCATCAAATTAATGCTAGTCACTGCATTAATACTGCCATTAACTGACTATGCTTGTGTAGTCTATAATGGTCTCTCTGGGTATCTCGATACGAAGCTCAAGAGACTGCACAACTCATGTCTTCGGTTCGTATATGGGCTCAAACGTGATGTGCATATATCTCCATACAGAATTAAATCAAACTGGCTTACCCCTAATTTACGACGAGATTATTTTATAGGATCGCTATTATACAATGTATTTAAATCAGGCACACCGGGTTATTTATACGAACTATTTCCCGTCGTTGGCCATGACATAAGAAGATCCAGTCGATGTACAACCACTTCGAAATTTATTGTACCGTTTTGTAGAACGGAAGCCTATATGCACGGTCTTTTAGAAATTATGCAATTAAATTATGGGATTCTATCCCCACTGAAACAAAACAATCCCCAAATATTGGTTCTTTCAAGGCCGCACTATTCATATACCTATTTAATAAGCTATCCGTGGATTAATCCGAATTATTTCTGATTTGGATATCATGGGTTGTTGGTCATTGCCAACAAACGTATCGTTTTTGTTATTTGCCCTCCACTTGAATTATTTGCACTATTCCTTTCTCTTAGGCTAATTTATATGGTTAAAAATTGATTCGTTTTCTTACCAGTTCAAAATTATTGTTACTACGATATCAACATGTACTCCATTATATTATTACTGTACCAAATTATTCTTACTATTGTATCTTGCATGTAATTTGCTATAAGGGATAAATCCATGGCATAATAAACTCTAATCTAATCTAATCTAATCTAATCTAATTAAAACAGATGAACCATATACTTATGTTATAATCGTTTTCCCCATAATATAGTTTACTTTAAAAACTCCAAAACTAAAAAAAAATAGATAAAAGTGGACAGAAACTGCATAAAAAGTATCCAGAAAACTTTGAGGTTATCCCTAAAAACGTATGTAGATAATGTTACCTGAACTGAAGCCTGGAAAGTCGACAAAAAGTATTTAGGTTATTAGTATTATGTATTTTGAGTACTTGTTTTGCAGAAACTGAGCAGAAACTGTCCACAATTTGTCTAAAAAAAAAGTATAGAACGGAAAACCGATAATATTTTGTTAGTCACAACCCTGGCCAGTAGACAAGTTGATTAGCTAAAAACTGGGCAATATTTAGCCGGAATTTCTACCAGGGCTACAGTACATTAATCTGAATTTTTAGAGTGAATTTTTTTACAGTGAGTTTTCCATGCGGTGTCAGGGATCCCTTTTCGGAGATATACATGAAATTCTGTGTACAATTACATTCAGTTTAAGATACATTTTTTTTGCATGCAATACATTTAACGTCATTAAAAGTCGTTGAATATCGGAATTGAAATGTGCTTCTAGCACATATTCATTAAATTTAATGCATTTCCTTTTAACAGTATATCATTAAACACTAACTACTTAATGTTCAATATCGATTTGAAGTAATTAAGTACTTTGGTTCCATCGTTTTATTTGAAGCATCATAAAAAATGAAAAACACCGAAGTCGAACTATAGATCGTCGTCGAGTCATTACGTTACATCGAGAGATTTCTATTGTGTCATTGTGATCGGCTCTTATTGTTTCCTGCTTTTTTATTTCCTCAAAGAATAAACGACACTTATCTCGCGACTACGTGTTGAGAGTTTCCCAGGAAAACAGAGAAAGACACTCTTCTCTTCGGAGTTTCCCTTTGGGAGTTGATTCCCGCCGTGAGTTACGATTTCGAGGGTTATTCTTTTATGGTCTTCTGTCGACGACGCGAATTTCGTTATTATTTATACCCTTCGGACGTGAGGGATTTATTCGACGAAATGAGTTTCTTCTTCCCACTTGGGTTTGAGGCCGATTTAAAAATAATGGCCAATTTAAATCTTAATTTAGATGTACTGCTTTGATTAAAGTAACATAATTTGATTGAGCTATTTTTACTTTAACAAAATTATTCAAGTGCTTCAAGAGCTACATTTCGATATGAGAGTTTCTTCGAAAATTGGTATATTTTTACTTTTGAATAGAAATAAGTGGGAGTACTGGATCATATAGTAAGGCAATTACAAATGACATATTATGACGTCTAATTATGATAATAGAGAACAAGAAATTCACTTATAAGTAAAAATATCAGTGGGTTTTTCGGCTGCTAAACATTCAAAGTGGCGAATCCAATATGTAGGAGGCAAAATTTTAAAATATTGAAAATCATCATCAACGTAATTACTAAAGTGTTTACAGCGATACTGAATACAAATGCAGCATTTACATTTTCAAACTATTGATTTTTAAAAAAATTGTTATCTGCAATATTTTATATCCGAAATTTTTTAATTAAAAATGATTCTTAATCAAAGACCTCCAAAATCCTAAAGTAACTGTTTTGTGTTGATGTACAAGTATTTATAACGTTTGCTTTTTTTGATCCATCGTTTTAAATTTAACAATTCTGATTCCAGATTCGTGTGCAATGATCCTAAAAACATCTGGGTGTATTTTTCAATGTCTTGAAATAAAAGTCGATAACAAGATGTGACAAGAATTAAAAACTGAAGATGTTTTTATAGAGATCTAGCACTAGTTGGAGGCCTTATCATAACAAGAAAAATGGTATGATATAATTTTCCGACATAACCTCAAAATTTAATTTTATGACCGAAAAATCGACGTCAAATGTTGCAAACCAGTAAAAGATAAATTTAAAAAATTGTCAAACTCCGTGAATTTTCATTCGTTTCCGGTTAACCCATTAAGGACCAGATGTACATAAATTTAACAAGAAATTTGTCAGTAAATTTTTGTATTAAAACGCAATGAAAACATTTTGGAATGGACGTTTTCTTTGCTCAAACCCCGTTCTTTCGAATGGTGTATTGCAAATTGCTGCAAATGAAAAAATAAACAAACTACGAGCATTTATTTGACAAAAATCACGATTTTTTTAGGTTGTCTTTTCACTTATCGTAATTTTTTTATCATTACCCTTATCCCAATATCTCAGATGGGTATAAATTTTACGTCAAAAATGTTTTGGCTAGAAGATAGAAGTAATAAAAAAAAAATTTCCAAAATGGCGGCTCAAAACTGGCTACTAAAGTCGATTTTTTTTTTGTTCAAAATCCTAAGCGCGTGTACTCTATCGACTGACTAGAATGAAATTACTTTAAACTTGGTACCCGGGGCTTTTAGGGTCGCTGATAAGGCGGCCAAATTTTTTTAAAATACGACTCTGAAATCAGTTTTAAAAAATTCAAAACGGCGGATCCAATATGGAGGACGAATTTATGGAAATCGATCACTTCAAACATGGTATTTATTTTTTTGTTTAGTCAGTTAGTTTGACAATAAAAAAAGTCCATTCTAAAAATTTTTTCATTTCGTTTTAATACAAACAATTACTGACAAACTTCAGGTTAAATTTATGTACATTTGGTCCTTAATGGGTCAGAAGCTAATTCAACGCCACACTTTATCTTTACTTTAAAAGATACAGAAAACATTTCCAAGTTGGAATAATGAGGAAAAATCGTCATCAATTTTGATATTCAAGGTGGATGACCGAAACGTAAATATTTACTTTATGGAGATAATATCGGAAGAGAGTGGGTACTCGACTGTTTCAGGGTCACTGATTACAAACGTGACTTTAATATATTAAGTTAATATTTGCATAAAGTGTGTGTGTAGAAAAATTCACCCAATATCTGTTTTATTTTAGCTTTTCTATGGAATGTATATAAACAAATTTATTAGTTTTATTTCTTATGTCTATTTAGTGTATGGGACATTCAAAAATTAACATTCAACTGCTTCGGCCTATATTCCCCGATTTCTCCCAACTTTTGATATATTTCAGTACTCTATGTAAAGTGCTAAACCCGATAATCGCACCCCTCTACATCATAAACTTCGCGAGATATATTGATTTTTATAATTTTATTGAAAATTTTAGATTCATATACAAATACATGAAAATAAAATTTAAAATCAATTCACAATTTTAAAAACAAAAAATAAATTATTTCACTTCAGATAGTATTTCAAAATGGTAATAAATTGTTCTCAACGCTATTGAGACACGATTTTCATAGTGGATTCAATTAATTTAAAAATGTTTCTAGGAGGCTTTCGAGGTTATTGATTACGAATTTCACGTCAGAATTTTCAAATTCAAAATGGCTGATTTACTGTCGCAGATCAAATCCGAAACACAATTAAAATAAAAAGAAACTATCTATTTAAGGGTTTCTAAAGTAGAAGATTTCGAATATAATTTTACAATTATTAAATTTAAATTGGCGGATTCAGTAAAATGAATTAAATCAAAGTAAGCTTATTCAATTTCGTAAACAGAGATATCTCAAATTTTATAATATAAAATGGCGACCAAATGTAACTTATTGCAATTTCGATGAAATTGACTTATTAAATAATTTTGTTGTAATGCAAAGCGGTTCTATTTTGTTGTAATTCAAAGTGGTTTACACTTTTTAGGAATATATTATAAATAAATTAATTTCCTCGATAACCTATTAAAAATGTAATTTTTGTTTATTTTTCGTAACAACGTTTAATATTTCAATACTTGTTTTAAAAATGTAGGAAAAATGTTTTCATAATTTAGATTTTATGATTAAATAAACGTTCTTACCTTGGGATATTAAAATGAATTTCATAGATTTAGGAGAAAATTGTTATCAAATGCTAAAACCTCCGCCAGAAAAAGTGCATTTTGATAGGTTAATATGTTAAGAGATCCAATGAGATCTGATTTTATATACTTAATAATTTAAAATGAAAAAGCAAGAAAAATAAAAAATCTGAACTAAATTTTATGGATACTAAAATCGCATGTAATCCACCTTTTTGAATTTTACCCATCTACCGCGAGTATTCCTATAATTTTACAAATTTCATAGGAATGAAGAGAAAAAAGCAATCGGTTGAAAGTTATCCAAACAAAAATTATAAATGGAGCAAAGAATCTGCACATACAAATTTTTATATTTCAAGATCATTATTATCGATTTTCGAAAAGTTTGTCATTTTAATTTTTCATTAACGTATTTTTCTTTCACTATCAGTATTGTGTTGGTAATAACATGTTGGTAGACATTCGTAAAAACATCCGCATAATATTCTCTAATTGTCTTTACCAATTGTCATTAACGTATTCAGTATTTTTGGACTAATGCACATTTTTCTTACTTGTGAAGTGTCTATTGACGAATTAAAGTCTCACTGAATGTAAAATATAACATTAAAAATGAATTGATTTAAAATTAGCCTATATATTATTTAATCCCAAAACAAAATACATTAGTAACTTTGTATTTTATAAAATAAGAAAAATATGCAATAGGTTAAATGTAAATTATAATGATAGATAAAAAATAAAACGTTATATTATACAAAACAAAATAAGTCATCTTATAAATGTAAATAAATCTTCAATTTTAAGTTTATTATATAAATTTAAATTCAGTTAAAAATGACTCCTCTTGAGTAGCATCGAAGTAGAGGTGTCGACTTCAAAATCTAATTTATTGCTTCATACAGAGAACATATGTAACAGGAAAATATAATAATTTCGATATGCATTAACAGAGATTCCACTTGCAGCATTAAAGTAACCATAACAAATGTAAATCTTTACCACTGTGAAGTCATTAATTCAAATTCCGAAAAAAATCAATGTAGTGCATACAGGCAAAAGGTAGAGTCAAAATGTTATTAGGAGACTGAATAGAGAATATAGAGGATGAGTACTAATGTACTAATGTACTAATATACTTAAAATTTCCACTCGGGGTATTACATGAACCTCATATATTTTGTAGGTATTTTTTCTGATTTGATTGTTTAAAACTATGGATTGATTGCATCATCATAATAATTCTCGTTAGGAAAAGATCTACACTTCGGATATAACATTATTTGTAACGTCTTATTGCAGCTATTTTGTTTTAATATATAATATATTTTTAGAAAATACATCGAAAACCTTATCACCGATTAAAGTTAAAACTATTTCTATTACTCATTAAGTATTTTGCCATAACTCAATAAAACACAGAAATTCAATACTTAATTGACTGATTATGTTTCAGAAATAATAAAAATGACAAACTAAAATGTAATTTAAAGAAGAGCAGCTTTGATCCTAAGCAAATTTGGTTTGTAGTAATGCCAAAAATGTGAGTATCGACTATTGTATTTTATCAACAGAATCTCGATCTAGAAATATTATTGCGTAATGTCTATTAGTTATTACGAAAGTTTTGGTCACTACGACAAGCAGTTATTAGGTATCGTGTAATGGCCACAATTTAGTGCTATTCAGAGTAAAGTTACGACCGTACTTAGAACGTCAACTGCCATTAATATTTACGTTATTATTGTTCCTACGGTTTCAGTGGCATAAATGTCGATTTGTTATCTACACAATTATAACAGAACTTCATCTCTGAACATACCAAATCAAAGGTTAATCAAATTTAATAACAACATGTACAAGCCAAGCAATATGAAATACTTGTTAAAAGATTAACCTTTAAATAAATGAAAAAGTAATTAATTATTCTTATTTTTAATAAAGCAAAATAGACGTCTGACGATTTAATATAAATTCAACGAAAGGAAATATCTAAATTTTACATTGGTTGGGGAAGAAAATATGCACTACATTATTCACATCACCTATTTTCTTTGTTGAATTTTAAACGAGGCATTAGCCTCATTTCCTGAAATTCGTATAGCATATCTTCAATAAAATAAGTAGTAAATAAATACGTGCAGTGAGCATATCTACGTGCGCAAATAAAAATGTAAACTTTTATCTCTATATACGGATATAGAATTTTAATTTTTAATATAGGATCCATTTTACGAGAAAACATTACGCAGCAGTTATAAAGATACAGTATGACGTTATCTTCAACTCGAATATCATGCTGTAAGACATAAATGATCTAGAAAAAATAAGCGAGTACACGTGATTTCCTTATTGACGCATATTAATTCGAAATGACACTACTAAACATACATGTTTAGAATAGTGTCTAAAAAAAGAAAAATCTGTTTTGCCCTCTAGGTAGAAAATGTGAACTGTAGTTTCCATGTTGAAATTTATTTATCGTGGAACTTTATGCTGTAACTATCAAATCATATCACGTTTCTAAAAAAGTAAACCACATTTTCTAATGTCGATTAATATAATTAACATGTGTTCAAGGAAATTAGTCGAACTGATTTTACAGATGGAATTACATTATTTTTAATTGAAAGTCTGTAACCCATAAAATTTTAAGACATGATGTGAAGGTTTAGTATAATTTATATCAAATTTTTTGCATATTCAGTTTTTAAAAAAACATTTAAGACAGTATATTAGCAATATATTGTTAAAATTAAAAAAAAAACTCACATTTTACAGAATTATTAATAATTTTAAAGTTCGAAATTGAATAATTCCTTTGGTTTTTTGTTTTCATATTATATTTTGTTATATCATTTGCGTTTTTCTTTCTTTAGATTTATTATAATTGCATGCTAACAAATCATATTCATATACCAGTCTATTCCAAGTAACTGTCAAATAGAAATTGTATTAACTTTATAGTTATTAAATATAATTTTTTATCTTTTCTTTCTTTTTTTCAGATACCTTTTTTCGTTGTAAATTTCATTACTGGTTGAGATTATAAATGTTTCGACACGGCCTAAACGTTTGAGAATCCGAGCGATTACGACGGAAGGTGTTTGAAACGTTAAGAAATTTCCTAACTATGGCATTTTAACATCTAAAGCAATTTGTAGGTTTAAACCGTTAATTATTTTATTTTAATTTTTAAAAGCACCTACGTTCAATCTATATTATTAAATTAAAAAAACTTAAGTATCCTAATTGGAATCGAACCAAAGGCACGTGCCCTAACCACTGAGCCACGACTGTCATTTCCGAATAGTTGTAACCGATATTGGATATCAATTAGAGCATTCGTAATAGGGCATTCCTAGAACATCTATGGTTCAGTCTTCGTATAACGTATAAACATTGTTTATACTTTAGGAACGGATCATTCAAGGCCAATTGAAATTTGAAGCTTTAAAAATTTAAAAGTACCTTTTTTACCCCACTTAACGCCAACCGATAGTTCCTGACACTTTCCTTTCATTCGAGTTTGTCACAAAATATTACATTTTACAACAGTTATGAAAATGAAAAAATAAAGAATGATCTATCACTTCTGCAATATAAATTCATTACACCACTTACTCGAGTATTTTTAGGACTGACCGGAGCAGAAGCATTCCACCGAGATTCACCGAGGTTGGAGTCACGTACCGTGAGCTTGCAGTAGAAATGTAAATGAGATTGCACCTCCCGAGAATCTATTAAGTTTCAATGAAGATCGAACCTCCAGTGCAAGTCGACCGACCGTGACGTCGAGAGAAAAAAAAAGTGGAACTCCGGTGTCTCTTCCGATCCTTTTCTCTACTATAACGAAGTTTCTCGCGTGGGTGGATACGATCCTTAAGAACATCGTCGTCAGGATTCGATCCTTGCTCGCCACCGGTGCAGCTGTGAATCCACGTCGAGAATTATGCCTCCGCTAAATGAAAATCCGTTTAGAGCAAAGTACACTTCGATCCAACACAGATATGCATTTTATTCTTTTCTCGGTGAGAGTCTGCGGGACGGAATTCACTTTTGAGCCACACTGCGCGTTCAAACGTGAATATACATTTTTTACTTTTAAATATCGTGTTTCCAGTAATTTATAATAGAAAAATGTGATTCATGCCTTTTAACATCGTTCAAGGTTAAATAAAATAATTATTTTTCAATCATGTCTGATTAATTTGGGTTCGCACTACTTAAATAGTTTTGATGCTTCTGTTACATAAAAATAATACAGTTTTCTTTACGGTGTCTGATTAATCCTTATCAAAACACGATAATTCACCGTAAAAAATGTATATTCAATGTTAGAATACACAGTGGGGCTAAAAGTGAATTCCCCCCAGTAGTCTCACACGGAGGAAATTACTCGTACTACTTAAGGAATGCTTTTTTGTAGGTTAACAAAATCTTGTAACCATGTCTGATTAATATTAACTCGCACTACTTAATCAGTTTCGCACCTGCAGGAGCGAGGGTGTAACGTACTAAAACCAATGGATTCGATGGAGTCCGATATGCAACGACTGTTACTACTTAATACAAATAATAACAGTAACCAACAAAATTTTAAGGACGTTGCTCTACAAGTAAGAGTTCTGGTAGGATTTTTGCTCCAGAATCCAAATATGACAGCAAAAATATCCAGCTGTCTCTAGTTTTTGAGATATTGAAAATCAAAGGCGTAAAAAATGCAATTTCTTACATTTTTCACATCTATTGAATGCGACGCAAAGAAATCGAGAAATTCAAAATGGCGGATCCAATATCCCCGACGAACGTTTAGAAATCCGAATCACTTCAAACTCTTGGATACTTTACGAGACAAACAGACAAAAATATCCTGAACACGATTTTGTACCCCTTTGACCCTTTGACCTTCAATTTGGGCAAGAAGTAGGTCCAATGTTTTGGCAGACATATGCCCAGACAAGAAGCAACTCTTAAAGAGGACTTCCAGAGCTCTTGCTCTGAATGTCTGTCAAAAAGAAAACTGAAGATGATCTGCAAAAAGAGCTCTTAAAAAAGTCTTGCTTATGATCTTCAAAAAAAATACCACTTAAAGAGGTCATATTGTGGAGGTCTTAAAATGATCTTATTTCAGATCTCTTCAAGAGCTGTTGTTTGTAATGTTCAAAATAAAGACCACTCAAAGAGGTCATATTTTGGAGATCTTAAAATTATCTAATTTCAGATCATTTAAGAATAAGATCTATCTAATAAATATTAGCGTCATCTGTCGGACGAATCTGAAGTAAAACCATAATTACCGCGCATCGTTTGAATCGTAAATTTGTTTTCGAGAATTATTCGAATCAAAATGACTACATGAAAATAACGAAAGCTATGTAATTCTAACGTACGAAATTTGTTTAAACCATATATTTTTTATTATTTTGTTGTAATCATTTTGATTCGAATACCACTTTCAGTTAAGATTTTACTTATAAACTTATAATCTATATTTTTTAAAATGTTAGATCCGAATAACCATGTCAAATCCTCAATAATAGGTAAGAAAAACTTTTAGTTTATATATAAAAAATAGTTTAATAAAAAAAAATTTTAAGGAATTATTATTCTCTATTTTTGTGTCTCCCTTTGAATGCTGTTGAATTTTTAGTCTGATTTCAATTCACTTTTGTAAAAAATAGTTATTGACACACCAAACCATCCTGTAATTTTTTTTTGCTTTAGTCGGTATTTTATTAATTTAGTTTGATGCATTTTTTTTAAATAAAATTTTTAAAATAATTTTTAATAATTTTTAAATAAATTTCTATTTATATTATCATTTTTCATTTTTTTCAGTCATTTTGTAATTCTTTCATTATTATTCACAATATTATAGCATCTTACATTTAGCAGTTATTATTTTAGTTAATTTTTCACACTCTACATTATTTTATTATTTGGTATACTATATAGAATGTAAATATATTCTCCTGAGGACTTATTCATTTTGTCAAAACATCATTATGTGGTTCTAATTTATTTATCAACCTTGGTTTAATTTTTTTGTTATCCAAAAATACTTTTCACTTTTCAAGTTATTTCTACATCGCGAATAACGTGTTAACATTACACATACTACTAAACACTGTTTCATATTAGAATAATTGCATAGAAACTATTTTAAGTCTTACTAAGAAATATTTCGTAGGTTTTTTCAACTACAGATACTATCCAACCTCCACAAAATCAATGTTTTTAACTATTCCCGAGTGATATTGACTGGGATTACTTAACGAATATTTCCTATTAAGTGGAATGGTTGGAATAATCATTCATGGATTTGTTTTTGTCTATCGTTCACATTATTTGTCAACCACGTCTGCTAGTATTCCAGATGTCCGATTAATATTGACTTGTACTACTTAGAAAGTATACATTGTCACTACTCCTTAGTTAGGCGACTGCATATCACTTCACAACAATCGTTAATACTACAGCATGTTTTTTATTGTCACGCAAATTCTTAAAACATCAACAGCTTATGGTTTAAAACATGGAATTTTCAAAAGTAAATGTAAACACTCTACAAATTGTCATATTTACACGGACAAAATAAAACAGTTGGGAGTAATAACGAGATAGTCAAATAAAAGACAGCCATCATTAGTAGTTAATTTTAGTATCTGAATGAGCTGAACAAATTAGGCAGGCAAGCATACTATTTAAATAGTAAACCCAACTAAAAATCGAAGTTGTGCTAGATCCTACTATTCAGATAGTAAATTTTTGTTCTCCTTGTACGAAAAAAAATCAGTCCTGTTCAGTTTTAGTGACATATTTCTTTATGTATACAATGCTCTTTTGCGAATATAATTTTTTTGCAAACAATTTTTAATGATAATTAAATCAAATATTTTGAATGAATGAAAAAACTGATCGCTATTGTAAAAATAGCTATATTGGGTTAGCAAAAAAAAAAACGACACAATATTTGTTATCATTAACATTTACAACACGACATTGAATTTATTAGAAATTGATTTTATTCTCTTTTCTTTACATTTATCGTAGCCGCACGAAGTACCAACAAATCAAGGATCTCCACAAATTCGAAAGCAAATACGTGTTCGAAATCAAAACAAAAGTAAACGACTTCTCTGCAGGCTATATTTGTTTTCTATTATACTCGAAATTTGTTCTCCGCTTGCACAACATATACATATAGTATATTTTGAGAGGTTGTTCAATGCTATGTATACTTGGGATACAGGTTTGTGGAATAGATAAATTTCCACGCAGCACATACCTCTTAAAGAGGTCGTCCTGAGCACATTCCAAAGATATTTCCAAAACGACTTCCTGAAGATGGTCTTGATTATGAGAATCTATTAAACGACCTTTTAAAGGAATCTTACTCCGGACTTCTTAAAATAGTTTTAAGTTTAATATCTTATCTTATCTTATGATTGAGGTCTTAAAACTATCTCGTTTTGGACCAACTCTGTTTTAGTAAGGGGATCCCCAGAGTTGAGATCTGTGCTTCTTACAGAGTCACTAAGTGGAAGTTTATTCCGAAAATGTAAACACATGATATTTTCTTCATACGTAGATCGATGGACGATGTAGCTGTAGCGAAAGAATAAGTACTTTTACGATATTTAACAATCGTGATCACAGTTTTGTGTTATTATTCTATTGAATACAATCGTCGTCAATCAGCTATTCAAGTGGTAAACAGAATTCAACTATAAATTATATAAATTAATAAGTGAGGTACAAAAATATATTCTATAATTATGAAAAATTTGCTTGTTATTTATATTATTTATTGTATACATTAAAGCTCTCCAATAAGACCTCTTATCTGTAACCTCTTATATGAGAGGTCTAGTAAAGCTTTTAAACTTAACGAATAAGTCTTCTTAAAGATCACTTTAAGAGCACTTTCTGATATGTGCTGAAGAGATCTTACAATTTTTTGCTGTGTGGATCACTCAAAATGTTTATTAGTTTGCGCGTAAAAACCAGAAATCAGAGACCTCTGTTGATTGATAACTTCGTATTTAATAACTGGGGTTTTCATGATTATGAAACGGTATATCCTTGTGTTTAGTAAACATGCCTCCTCTACATACATTGTTTGTACAATGCTTAATTTCCGAGATATTTTGCTGGATCGATAGAAATAGTACATCCTATATATGTATAGTATAGATATTATTTGAAATTAAAAGTAACTTTAGCCTTTTTAAGCTTTATATATACCATACAGTAAATTAAACTTTTATGGTAAAAGTTTTAATAAATGAAGACCGAAATTCTCCCATATTCTGTATTCAATATTAAGGTAGAGACCTAAGATATAGTACGTTTGAGAAAAATATTTAATAACGTTTCCAAAAATTTAATTTTTACTAACTACTACATTATTGAAGCGAGAAAGTATTATTGTTCATGAAAAAATGAAGACATACAAAAATAATTTCTTTAACAACTTTTGTTAATGATTCAAATTTTCTTTTTTTCGTCAGATAAGCATTTTTTTAAAATGAATGGATTTTAATAAATGATGGCTTATTTTTTGGACAAAAAGATTCTATACAACTTTACCGAAAGAATTTCTCCAAATTTTTCACCATATCACTAAACTTATTCGGAAATTGTGAAAAGGATTTATTTTTTTCATAAATAAATAGAAATCTGTGACAGCTTCAGAAATTTTTAAAAATTGTACGGTAAAATTGTAGAGAATCTTTATAAGATATCGCTCATTAAAAAAAATCCATTTATTTTAAAAAAATTATTAACGGGCGAAAAGAAGAAAATTCGAGTCATTAATAAAAGTTGTTTAACAAATTATTTTTGTAGGTTTTAAGTTTTTGTTTAAGAACAGTAATTGTTTCTTTCATCAACATTACCATCAATAATGACAATTAATTTTTTTGAAACGGTATTAAACATTCTTTATTATTATTATTATGTGTCTTTATTGCCTTCACTTGCGTGTTTACAATTAGGACTTCCCATCCTTTACATTCTTATATTCATTCACTTTTACGCATTCCCTTGTTTTACAATTCTTTTCGCACTCGATTATTCCTCCCATTCCTTCATTCACTCAATTTTTCATTCATTATTCACCACAATCGTTCAATTATTCAATTATTCACCACAATCGTTCATTCATTCACTTCCTCATTCAAACTTTTCTTTATACAATCATTCATTCATTTCACTAACTCTCTCTCGTTTACTCATTCTTTTCCTTTCCCATTTTTACATCACTTCAATTTTTGTCATTCGCACTCTCTTTCCCCCTCCCCCTCTCTCTCTCTCTCTCTCTCCTCTCTTAATTTTTCTATCTTCTCCATCCATTCATATCCTCTGCCATCCTCATTTAGCAACTCGAAATTTCTTCCTAGTTTTTCCTCTACCATATCACAAATTTCTCTTCAGATGTTGTACATCTTCTTTTTCCTTCCCGCACAATCTACAACTTCTTTCTTCTTCCTTCATCCAATACTTATTCCCTCTCTCTTCATTTCCACATCTCCACCTTGCTATCCTTACCAACTTTTTCCCTTCCTTTCTGGCACTCCTCCTTATGTAACTCTGGTATTCCCGTTGTCCTTTCGTAATTCTTGCATGATCTTGTTCTTCTTACCATTTCTCCTCTCTCTTGCTCATCCACCTCGATATCCCATTCTCTTACCCTATCCCATTTGCTTTCCCCATATTCCTCTAGGCTTACCTCACTTTCCCCTACTCTCCACATATAATCTCTTCTTTCTATACTCTCCCTTGACCATTCTTTCATTTCTCTTTTCCTTTCATCCTTCCTTCTCTCCAGCATGCATAATTTTCCGAGCTCTCCTCCTTCTCCTTTCTGTATTTTTTCCTCCCCCCCCCTTCCCGCTCGCCATTCCTGTCTCCACTCTTAATTTATTTCTCTTTAATTCCTCCCTCACTATGTATCCTGGCGTCGTCCCTCTCCAACCCTAATACCCACTTCAAGTATCTCTCTTGCATCGCTTCTATCTCCTTCCATTCCTTATAACCCCATATCTCTACTCCATAGAATAAGATACCCTTAACAATACTATCGAAAAGCTTTAGCCTCCATCTTACATCCCCCTTAAATTTCCTCTCTCCAAAACTCCACACCCACCCCATCGCCACTCTCGCTCTTCGTACCCTCTCTCTAATATGTTCTTTATCTCCTCCGCTATTGACCATTTTGTATCCTACATAATTATATTTTTTCACCTCTTCTAACCTTTTATTTCCCCACCACCACAGAATCTTTCCTTTTCCCTTCCTCCCGGATATTTAAATACCATGACCTTTGACTTTTCCGGACTTATTTCTAACTTTTTCCCTTCCAAATACCTTTTCACCCTTCTGATCATATCCCTTAGCCCTTCTTCCTCCTCAGCTACCATTACAATATCATCCGCATATTCTATTGTCCATATTTTATCCTTATCCAGTCTAACTCCTCCCCTTCCCTTTCTCATCTCTTCTTCTATATCCGCTATATAAATGTTAAAAAGCGTTGGACTTAACGGACATCCTTGTCTTACCCCTTGTTCTGTCCAAAATTCCTTTGACGTTTTTCCTCCCACTTTTACTACACAACTCGTGACCTCGTAGATTTCCATTACTCTATCTATCATGCCTTCGTTTATCCCCCTTTTTCTCATCATTTCCCATAATACTTCCCAATCCACTTTGTCAAAGGCCGCCTTTAAGATCTAAGAACAATGCGTAAACTTTTTCTTTCTTCTTTAATCTTTTTTCCCACTATATTGCTTCAAAATTTTTATATTCTCCACTGTTCCCCTTCCTTTCCTGAAACCTGCCTGTGACCTACACCAGCCTCCGTTGTCATCCAATTCTTTCACTAATCTCTTGTTCAGTATATTCGCATATAGTTTGTACCCCGTACTTGTTAGTGTGACACCTCTATAATTACTTACATCTTTTTTATCCCCTCTCTTCCAAATTGGTACGACTACCCTACTCTCCATATTTCCGGCAACCCTTCCCCCTCCCACACTGAATTTATTATCCTCCCTAACTTTTCCCTAATCTTTTCCCCGCCTTCTTTCCACACTTCATTTCTTATCCCATCCAATCCCGCTGCCTTTCCCCTTTTCAATCTCTTAATTCCCATATTTACCTCCTCTTGACTAATCCCTTCTCCTTCCTTTCTATTGCCTCTTTATTTATCTTCCCAGCTTTCGTCTTTTCCTCTAACCCTCCTAAGATATTCTTTGAAATACCTTTCCCACTCCTCCATTTCTATTTTCTTACATATCCCCTCCCTTTTTTTCCTTCCTCTATTAATGAATTCCCAAGCCTCTGCTTCCGACTTTATGTTCTCTATTTCCTTTTTCCTCTTTTTTGCTGTACTCATCCTCTTTTTTTCGTTACATAATCTTCTATATTCTCTTCCTACACTTTATATAATCATCATATCCTTTCTGTCGATCTTTTTCTATACCTTCTTCTCATCCCATTTGCCTCCTTTTTCTTCTCTTTACACTCTTTATCCCACCACGGGCACCATCCAATTTGTCTCCCCTTTCCTTTTCTTCTTAATTTAACCGCCTTCATTATTTCTCTTTCTACCTCCTTCCATTCTTCTTCTACTCCATTCCTCAATCCATTCTATCTCCTTCATCTTCTCTCTAAACTCCTTTACACCCTCCTCTGACCAATCTTGAATCATCTCCTCTTCTCTATATAACTCCTCTTTTCTTATATAAAGGTTACTCATTTCAAATATCAACGGCTGGTGGTCTGATTCCACCCTACATCCTACCTCAAATTTCTCCACTCTCTGCCATGCCTCCCAGTTCACTATTCCATAATCAATAACTGATTTCTTTTCCACCTTTTCGTACGTCCACTCCCCTTCTTCATCACCATATTTTTTCTCCATTTAGAACCATCCATCCCCTTTCTTCTATCATCTCGATCAGATCCCTCCCTTGTCTGTTTCTTATTTCATCTTTTGAACTTCTCTCCTCTCCTTCTTCTATTCCTTCCTCCCCTCCTCTGTCCCATCCTCCCTCTTTTCCTATTCTAGCATTGAAATCGCCTATCAGAACCAATAGCTGTTCCTCTTCTTCTTTAATAATAATTTCCTTCACCTCATCTAGCAATTTCTTTCTTTCCTTCCCTATTGTATACTACAACTACCCTCCATCTCTCTTTCTCTATCTCAATAAACTCTTTCTTGAATCCCCTCCCTTTCTTCACTCCTAGTCTCTTTCTCATCTAGCGCTCCATCCTCACACCTGTTATAATGCCCCCTCTGGCTCTCCCTTTCACCTTCTCTCTCTTCTTGCTGGCTGGCATTTCCACTTCCATCCCTCTGGCATCTTTTCTTTTATCTTTTCCCAGCCCATTTCATCTATCCACGTCTCTGTCAGAACCAATTACCTCGAACCCTTTTTAAATACTCCCAAAAATCCTCTTCTTTTTTCTTTAAACCCCGCCACATTCCATACCAACCCCCCTCACTCTCTTTTTCTTTACCCTCCCGCCCTCACTTTGTTTATCTCTCTTACTTCCTTCCTCACTTCTTTCACTTCTCTTTTTATTCTCTTGTTCTCTTTCTGTGAAGGCACCTTTTAGAAATTTTTTCTCATTCATACAATTTGCTCTCCTCATTCCATACATATTCTCGACCATTCATCCATGCTCTTCCAAACCCTATTTTCACTTTCATTCCTTTCTCTCTCTCACTCTTTGCCCATACTCTCAATGCACTCTGCCTTTCTCTTTCATTCTTCGTTAAATCATCATCCACATATATTTTTGTTCCGCGCAGTTTGTTTTTATTTTCCATTATCACACGTTTCTCATCCATACTATATAATTTAACTAAAATCAAACTATCTTCTTCATTACTTTTTAACTTAAAGGCATCTTTTTACTTTAATTCCCCTTTCTTTTAATCCCATTTTCTCAAAAACCCTTGTCACCGCATCTGTAGCCCTCCCACCCTCTATTTCTTCCCCTCTCACAACGATATTCATTCTTCTTTCTCTTCTTTCTTGTTCTTGTCGCCTATTTTCCGATTCTTCTATCATCTTCTTCATAGACGCTATCTCACTCTCCAACTTTTTCCGAGCATTTTTTTCTTCTTCTCTTATTTTATTTACCTCCTTTTCCATCTCTTTCTTCACTTCTCTTTTTACTTCCTCCCTTAACTCTTTCTTTAGCTCGTTTACAATTTGTTCTCGCTGTTGGTTAAACATCTTTCTCATTTCATCTACTATCTCGTTTTTTTTGCTTCTTCAGCACCTCCTCCATAGCTTCCATTTTTCTGCTTTTATTACTCTCCTCCGTTACCAGTGCTGTCTGTTTCACTTGCTTCAATTTACGTTTCTTCTTTTCGTCTTTATCCTCCCCGCTGTCGGAATCGCTCGCTCTTTCCCTCTTCGATATCAGCGATATTATACTACCACAACTATCCCTTCTACCTCTACCTAAGCTCTCCGCCTTCGTCGGTCTGCCTGGTCTTCTTGTCTTCTCGTTGCCTCTCTCTTTCTTCTCCTCTACTCTTGCTGGCGATTTACTGACGACGCCCCACTGCTCACCACTTTCTACCCACTTCTGTACTCGGCTGTCTCCTACTTCTTCCGACTCTAGCCGCGACTCTTCTTTCTCTATCTTTTCTCCGGTGGTTTCACTCATCCCCTTCCCTGCCCTTGTCGGTTCGTTCAGCGTCTTCTTCGTTGTTCGCGCGTGCTCCTTCGTCTATTCTCTTTCCCGCTTTTCTTGACCGAAACTCTTCTATCAGAAACATTCTTTACAAACATACTATATCCCGGGGTCTAACTACCTTAAATATTCAAAATATTATATTCCTCATTTCCCTTAGTTTTCACGAGAAAAATTGCCTAATTTTAAAATTAGAAATGTCTGACTCAAGATTTTATGTTGATCAATATTGGAAATCAATTATTTTTATCGAGCGATTTCCAAACACCATTGGTTTTATAAATTACCCATTCTATGCTCAATAGAATCTATTAACGACAAAAATTGAACACATGCTTACTAATCAAATTATGTGTAATATACATGTCGAATTGCATGAAAAATATTTCTAAATTCGAGACGATTTCACCGAATTATTATTTTACATCTATACGTCCTTATTTTAAGGATTTTATCATTCTACGAATTAATAGAAACTGATAAACAAAAATTAGCGATTGTAGAAGCGTAAAATCATTTAGCAAAATTTGTGGTAATTGATTAACAATAATTTTACTCAAAAACAAATATTCACTCGGATGAGAATTCATATAAGAAAATATTTTTTTTAACAATACAATAAAACTCGAATTAACATGAGATGATATAGCATTATTTCCATCGTTTTCATGAATTTCCTAGTTTATTTTTTATAATATTGAGATGGATTTTCAAAATTAATAGCCAAAATCAAACTCAAAGTTTGTAATGAGATTTTTTGCGTAACATACTTTATTCGTAGAAAATTAACTGAATATTGATGCAGCATTTTGAAATAATTAATAACACACCAACAATTCATAAATAATCAGTTATTAATAAAAAAAATTTAAGATGAAATTGTATTTTTACTAAACTAACGATTACTATATTAGTTAAGTAACTTGTATACACAATTTCTTCAAAAACAACAATTTTAATATTCTAGGTCTTTAATCACGAAAATTAGTAACTAGTTTTTAATAACTTTCATAATAAAATTCCCTTTTTGTAGTCCAAATTTGTTTAATACAATCAATATAATAAAGAATGAAAATATACAAATAAACGTAACTTTAAATGCTAGTTATTTATTATAAAGTATTGTTTATACCGTTTCTGAATAAAAATGTGTTTTGAAAAAGTTTCGTGCTCTTCAAATTTTTTCAGATCACAAATCATATTATTAACGACTAGTTTTAAGAGAAATTAATGTGTATTCGGTAGAAAACAATTAATTATGATAACGTTAATTCTCTACTGTGTTTACAAGCATAATACGCGAAATCTGCGAGAGCTTTCAGTCGTTGCTGAATGCTCATGACATTATTAGTTGTAACCTAGTTTAAATTGGTTTTCCCAGCTTGTACCGTGGTAACAGATGGTGCGCATTTGTTTTAAGTATAGTTATGTAATTTCGGTAAAGTCCTTATTATTAACCACAACGTGCGAACGTTGTTTTGTTTGTACAAATCCATATAAAATTTAATTACGCTTCGAAACATATACAAAATAAAAATATCACACAATTGTATTTGAATATGAGTTATAATTGCGTTTACAATTCTTCTGAGGAAATATTACCTTTGGGAAAACTACCGATATTTACTACCGACATGCATTTCCGTTTTAATATTTAATACACAATTTTGCTTCATTATAATTAGCATATAGAACTTGCACGTCAAACTGATTGAAATTAGTTTAGAAGTAGCAAAGTATTATAGATTTAAATTCTGTTTACAGATGATAAATAGTTTATGTCTATATTTAAATCATTGACTCACTTGGGTTCTGATTTATATCTGCACATTCTTAGGTAAATCAGTAATTTAAATGATTTAATAATTTCGAAAAATTAATTTCGATATAAATTGTAAGAGTCATTGTTTAATAGAAATGTTAGCTTAAACCTGACTGTTATTACCAGATTTTTATAACTTTTAGTGCAATATAATAGACATAAAAAGTAATAACTAAACCGACTAAAATACAATATCTGCTTTTAAAACATTGCTTCTAATATTTAGAACTTATATCATATTAACAAATGGATTACTGAACGATATTTCGGGGTTATAATTATTGTGGCGTAATAATTTGAAAACATGCGTAAATTGGTTTTAAATATTGGTAGTTAGTAATTTTGTTGATATAATTTTGAAAACTACAAGCTCGCGAAAAAACCAACAATTGTTATCATTTATACTATTAATAAAATCCTCAACTGGTAAGTTTAGCATACGATGACATCATGAATATTGTTCTTTGAGATCCAAAAGTAAAACATTAGGTTTTGATTAGTTGACATAAGTCCAATAATTAGTTGATATAAGTACAATACTTGGTCCGATGGCTTCACTATGCCGTTCAATGCGTTCAATACACTTTCTTAGACACAGGATATCAAGCTACTATTGAAAGTAAAAGTGTTTTCAGCATTTGTCGGTTTCGTCGATTGCGAGTTTACAATAAGATTTTAAAAATTCAAAATGGAGGAACCAATTTGTCGGAGACCAAAAAATGTAAATTGTTTGGTGTGTCACAAAACTTGTTAATCGGGGTCAGTTGAGATGCTACTTACGAATCTTAACATAATTTTGAAAATATAAAAATGGCGGGTGAAATATGTTGAACACAAAAAAATGTTCACTTTCCATTAGTCTCTTCACTGTGCTTCAGTAGACGTACATGAAAGTTTGTAATTAAATTGATTTTTTTGTCGCAAATTTATTTTTGTTTTCTTTAAACCTTAATTGCTCACAAACCATAGCCAGTCCAATATGTCCAAGGTCAGATTCGTATTCTACGGACAAAATATTATAAGACTGTAATATTTTAGGATGCGTTTCCTGCTTAACATTCTCGGAATATTGGATTTGCTATCAATTTTAATGTTCGTGACACTCGACTCTGGGTATGTTGGAATGGAAATGTTAAGGACTTCAACAAACATAAATGTTTTCCCTGAATAGTAGCTAATAGCACTGGTCGACAAAATTCGGTTACAAAAAATTCGGGAAGAAAGTACAGCTAATGTTTGTCAATTTTGGGTCGCTGAATCCGAATCCGATAATACAAATTTTCGATTGGCTCTGGTTTCCAAGAATTATGGTATCAAAGTTGCAAAAAGTGCCGTTTTTGGGAATATTTGAGGATGTATATCTTTTGACAGAGACGAAATGAGGGGTTTAACAATGGCTTAAAATAACGCTTATATCATGCACTTTACAATAAGAAATAGAAAATAACAACAACAACAACAAATCGCTTGTAGTGGTTATTTTTTTAAGGCGTCTAAAACATGGCTGACCCTCACAGGTCTGTAACTACTGCGCGCTATGTGCTCTAGAGCGCAACATTGGGCGAGCGGGATAACCGATTTAAATCAAGTATTACAAACACTAAGATGTATTTTTATTTAGTATAATATGTTTTAGAGCTTGCAAATTACCATTCCTTTATCAAAATGTAGATTCGGCTGTCGAAAGATGTCTTAAACCGTTATCGCTTGAAACCTACAACATTTTACTCCTACGCTTACTAAAATATTTTTCGTAAAGTACATGTGATATTTTTATGTGTATTTGGAGTCACTCCAGAAGGTTACATGATCTGATGTCGTTTTTAAATGAGAGAAAAATCAAAATAGCGAGGTTCTTACGGAAAACACGAAAAAAAATCAGCATTTTTATTTCGAAATTCAATATTTCCTACCGACGACATGGCTGCGGCATAACATAAAGTATCAGAAAATGACACAAATATGTTGAGGTTTGAAAATATGCATTACTACATATTTTCAAAATTCAAGATGGCATGGTACTCTGCAAGCTCTAAAACACATTATAGAGATGTTATATATAAAAATACATCTTTGTGTTTGCTAACACTTGATTTAAATCGGTTATCCCGCTCGCCCAATGTTGCTCTCTAGAGCACATAGCGCGCAGTAGTTACGGACCTGTCAGGGTCAGCCGCGTTAAAAAAAATGACCACTGCAAGCGATTTTTTTATGTCGTTGTTATTTTCTATTTCTTATTGTTAAGTGCATGGTATAAACGTTATTTTAAGCCATTGTTGAACCCTTCAACTCGTCTCTGTCAAATGATGTACCTCCTCAAATATTGCCAAAAACGACGCTTTTTGCAACTTTGACACCATAATTCTTGGAAACCAGAGCCAATCGAAATTTGTTATTATCGGATTGAGATTCAGCGACCCAAAATTGTCAAACATTAGCTAATTTCATATCCGAAGTTTTTTATGACCGAATTTTGTCGACCTATAGCTGATATTACTTGAACAAAATTCAGTACATCTTGAAGGGGTCAATTTCACTCAGAAAATCATCAACCAAAATGATATTTATACTAAATGACTAAATCCTTGAAATGAAAACTTCAAGAAGGAAAATTATTGGATTACTAATGTCACTGACACTGGATTAAATGAAACAAAATGCGTACGTAGCACTCTCGATCCTCCGAAGTGGAGTTGATGTAAGTGGACGAACAATAGTTCTTTCGCATTTTCCCAAAGGTGGCCAACCCTTTTTTGAATTACAGCCCCTAGGGAGAACCGACGACGAGTCGGCGATTATCGTTAATGCGGTTCTTTTCGAGCAAGAAGAAAGGCAGAGACGATATCCTCCACGCGAAACTTAAGAGCGTCCCGAGGCGAAAGTACACCGGCATTTTCTCTCACCCAGATTTCACCCAGAAATCTCAAAGGGCTTTTATTTTTGCATTCGTTAAATAGAGAATTGGATTATATGGAGCACCTTTATCTTACTAGCATACTAGCGATTTAGCGTGCACTTGAATGTCATTAGTCGGCCGAGTCTTTGTGAAGTTTCTGCAATGCAATAAAAGAAAAAGTCTACGTTTGCTTTCCAGATTTAGTGAGACTTTATTTGAATTAAGAGTGTTTCAAGATTTACTTAAGTGCTCAATGTATAAAAGGCTTAAAAAGTTGACTACAATTAATTACATTGATAAATCGCGTTAAAAGTACTTTTATTATTTGGTACTATTATTATATTGTTATGCTAATGTTTTATTTTGGGGTCTTAAAGGACAATATTTAATCCCGTCGTATGCAGAGAATTCTAGTGGATCATTTTATTGTTTTATAATAGTTCGAAGAATGCAAAAGATGCATTTTTTTCACTTTTAAATCTAAGTAGCTCGAAAACTGGAGGCAAAACAATATTTTTAAGATCAGAGCCGTCGAATTATAAACAATCAAGTTCCGGTTGCAAAATTTGAAACACTAATTTCTTGTAGGATGAAGCTTTCCTTTAACAAAGTCGGTTTCACATTCATCCTATTTATTAATTCTGTAATAACAAAATTTATCTTTTTATACATCATCTCCGCATACTCTTTTCAAGCGAATTTAGATTCTAATAAAACTACTAACATGTGTAAGGGGAATTCAAAAATAACCTCGTGGAATGAATTTATGGTGTATCAGTAAAATTATTACTCTCATAAAAGGAATAGCTTTGGTTTTAGAGATTTAAAAAAAATATTAGCATATTATCAGGAAATATTGTATATATAATAAAAAAGTTTAGAGCGGAGTCATATTTTATTATTTATCTAAAACACGATTTGATATTTAAAAAGGAAAATTAATCAATTGAAACATTATCCGCAAATTAGTCGAGGAGCAAGTATCGTTTCATTGTCTTTTATGTAAATGATTACTAAAAGTATCGTTTTTTGGATGTCGGTTTCTCGGTGTTTTTATTTGTATACTATTCTACCCACACTCACTAAATTATTTAGCTTTTAAAAATCGACGATTTAGCCAGTGCAATTTATTATTAGAGTCCACTGACGTCAGTTTCTGAAGTTGAGTCACATGAAAAACTTTATCAAAAGCAATACTAAAATCAAACAAAAGAAGAAGTGTTATTCTACTTCGTCAATGCCTTTTCTGATATTATCCTTTAGTTTGAGTGCTATATCTAGCACAAAAGCTTGTCTGCCATTCATTCATGAGGCAATTTGATTTAATAAAATCTGAAACTCAACAAACAGAAATTTCTTCAATAAGTTAGAGAGAAAGCTTAGAAAAGAAATTGGTAGTCACAAAAATATGTTTGTTCATTATTCAAAGACAGTAAGATAACAATTAAATCTAACGAAACTAATGTATAGTCTATATCACTGAGGCTCATCTATCAAAGCTATTTTTATTTAGTAGAAAATCCAATAAAATTAACCATCCAAATCCAAAACCTTCAAAGATTCAAATACATTTTCTTATGTTTCTCTTTGTTTAAAGTCAAAATGCATTGTATACTAACCCAAATTTACCCTAAGTCTTTTTGTATGTACTTCAAATTGGCTTCTTTCGGAATTTATAGTGCAACTACCACGTAACTTGATAAATAAACGTACAACCATTTAATTTACCCATGTATTACTTCTAGAAGAGGATGAATTTTTCTTTACAAATAGGAAGAAAATATGATCTTAATATTAGAGAAATACTTCCACACTATTTTCATCAGTAAATAAATAAATCCTTCATGTTATTCTTAATATCCACTTCGCATTTAATGATATTTTATTGCAAATCTTTTCTATAGCATATGGTTATTATCCAATAATCAAAAAGGGGTCTTAAAGACCTCTAAATCATATCCTTTAATCCGTCAAAGATATCTTGAAAATGTCGAAAAGATCTCTAAAAGATATCTTTTAATGTCTTACGCAGCAATTTGGGATATCTTTTAGATATCGATAAGACATCTTTTAGATATATAAAATATATATTTTAGAAGAAAATTAAGCGTCAGCTTAAAGAACGTAAACAAATTTGGATAATTATTATAATAACCCTGTTCATTTTTAAATCTGTTTAACTTTTTTCATTTTGTACATATTATAAGTTTAGATCAGAATATCTTATGGTATTTTTTCATCTTTATGGGCTTGTTACATAATTTTAAACGCTCGAATATAAATAAAAAAAGCATGCAAATAAGAAAAAAATTGTCCTGAACCGGACGTGATTCGAACCCACCCGGGTCTCTTAGTACTCTAACACCTTAACCACTGCGCTACACTGGAAGTACAATCCACGTAGAAGTTCAAAATAATCTTAAGAAATTCGATTTCTTACTTATGAGAATGATTAATGCAATAATTTACGACAGAGAATGGAAAATCAAGCATAATAGTGATTTTTTTTTTTTTTTTTTTATAAAAAATGATGAAAAGGATGAATTCAAGCCTGGTGTTATTAACACTTTAATACAAGTTACTAACGCGAACAATTTCTATTTATACTGTACAAAGCAAGTTATGTTGTAAAAATGCAAGCACAAATGGAAGTTTTATATTTTAATTAGCAGGAAACGTATTTTAAACGGGTATAAAAGCTACACCTGCCTTATTATTAGCCAATATAAGATCGTCTGTTTAAATTCTACGAGGGTTGAAAAAAAGTAGGATAAACACGCTGACGACGGTCAGGGCAGGGGTAATATTTGACGATTGGTCGTAAAAGTTCATTGGTATTTGCATAATAGCTTTCTGACCTATTTCAACGAACGACTAAAAGTTCATGTTTGTATTATCAATAAAACGTGATTTTATCGGCACGCTTTTATTGTATATTATTACGGCCACTGTATTGTGCAGACAGGGAACCATTGTGCGGGGTTTCATCGCGTATTAAATGCTTCACTTTTTTGTTCCACACGTTATATACAGAATACGAGTACATATATGACGCAATAATATTGTTCATTATAAAAAGCTACAATGAAGATGCGTAACATAAAAGTTTTTTATTTCAGTTAGTAGCATTTCCTACTTATTTCCAGTATTTTCTATTTTTATGTTATTTAAGGTCTTACATAATTCATGAAAATTAGATTATACCTGGAAAGCTTCACTTCTTCTTATTTGATTAATATTTTCTAATGAAAATTCGAGAACGAGTTTTGTGTCAAGCAGGTATCTCGTTTTCCTATAAACTGGGTTGTTTGTTGTAATAGTACATTATCAGTATTCCTAACCTGTTATGTTTACCAATACCAAAGTATTTTATAGTTTAAGAGTTTTTTATAAAAAATTTGTACGCCATAGTAAAAAAAATTGATTTTTTAATGTAATAAAATTTATCCGGAAATTGTTAAAACTGGAGATTTAGGTAAAAAACTATCTTTCCACTGCAAAAAGTTCCCAAATCTTGGTTTTCTTGTAGGTATTGAGGAAGGAATTTATTATGATAATTTAGGGAATGGGGTAACTGATAACAAAACCTTAGTTATATATTTAACTTTATATCAACTAATAATTCAGAACTTTTTATTTCTTTTCAAACAAATATATCTAGCAGTAGAAAAGGTTAATTTGGACACTATTCACACTCCAATTTTTGTTTAACTAGTTTTTTATCTCTCATTTTGTGTTTTCCATCGAAAACTATTTTGGAATTTTTCTTTATTGTATATTTTGTATGGTGACCGATCAAGCCAAGAATTATTTATGAAAATTATGAAAATTGACAGCAAGTGGTCGAGAAATAATATTTTCTGCCTGTGCAACTGTTTACGTTAGTAATTTAGAACAACATGATTTTCAAAAAAATGATGAAATTTTATTACGTGTTGAAAACGTTTTGATGACAAACAAACATTTTGTAAGTAATAAATGTTCCTTCAGAGCTGCTGTAGCTAAGTACTAAATATGAGATAATAAACCGTTTCTATAGGTTATGACCAATTCATCCGCAGATTCTTTGGTATGATTCAAGCTTTCAAAAATGTACAAATTATATTTATTCATCTTATGAAAACAATTGTTATTACTGACATCTCAAAGACATAAAAGGACTTATGAATTCGATTCGTTCATGTAACTTTGCATTTATGTTGACCAACTTCAAAACATTTCAGGAGGGGTCAAAAGTAAAAACTTTATTGACTAGGTCAGTGAGATTTTGTTCAGAATGTTATTTGCAAAAAAAATAGGCTCAAGCGATGTAAAATCTGTATACAAGAAAAATTCAAAAAGTTTCATCCGAAGTTTGGTGAAGAGAAAGGAATTTCCAAAGTTAGTCAACGACTCCGATATCTCGTCGGAAATGAATTCCGTAACAATGTAAAAAAGGACACGTTAAAGTTCTCGAACAAACTTTTAACTGCGCTTTTTTATCCGTCTCGAGTTTTTTTTCGGTAGCTATCCAATTGCTTGGATTTCAGTGAAAAATGATGGTTCAAATACGAAACGAATCGAAAGCACATTTTGTCAGTTTAAAAGGAATTCAGGTTACTTGGTCGTTTAAAAATCTAATTTCTTTTCCAAACGAAAATTTAAAGTGTTTTTAATGTATTATCGTTAAAGTAGCTCGTAATTTGAATACATCTTTTGAAAGTAATATTTAAAAGAGCAATTTGTACATCTCAAATTTTTCGCGAAAAGACGAAATTACGTCTTAATTAAATTGATGAATCTTGAGGAAAATCCAATTCAGATCGAACCAATGAAAGTATGGGAAAAATGACGGATGTCGTGGAAATATGAAACTTCTTGGGTGTAAAGTGATACTAGAGCTATAAAATTCTTGACAAATATTTATTACGTGATATTAAATTTGAGAACGATACAAGAAGTAGCAAATCTCGTTGATTAGTAGTGAAAAATGAGAGGTGATAGATGATTATAAAATATGATTGTCGTGTAAGCTTCTTACATGAATATAGTGGTTTATTAAATCGGATAAGCTGTCAAGAAATTTCGAAGACTGATGATCAATACAGTAAGAGGATTACGGATGCATTTTATAGTATAAACATATTTTACTGAATAAAATACTTGAATATAGTAAGTTTGCAAGTAAGTTACTAATCTGATATATATATATATATGATGAATTAATCTATTAGATTAATAATTGGAAGAGATTTAATAATATATTAGTATAATGAATACAACTCAATATTAAATAACATTGTCATTAAATTTTTAGTAATACTTTTCTGAAATGTTTATCAATGTGAAACATGTAAATAAAATACTTTTTCAATCAAATTAGTCCTATAAAATTACAACAAATATGCTGTTTACCACGTTACTTCGGTAACATCGATAATAAATATATTTTGGCAGTTCATGTACACACACATCACCCGCACACACACACATTCACACTAACACCCACGCACATGTTATATATAATAGTTGATTGATGTCTTATTATAATGGTCAATATAAACTTTAGTCACCATTCAACTTTCTTATAAACGTTAGTATTTTCGTTATTAACGTATTTGAGCTTATTTTTTAAAATTAGTTTCGTTGTTTTACTAAGTTTTTAATAATAAAAACTTGTACTTTCCTTTCATTATTCGCAGATGTAAAAAAAAATGTTTTAATCTTTTATTCTGTTCCTCACCACATACTTTTACACATGGATTTCCACCTAGTTTTAGGATCCAGGTAAACAAAAGAAATTAGTTAATTATTCTTATAAAAAAATTTATTTAAATCAAAATGATCTGTAATTTATTATTAACCTAGTTAAAAAATGTGTTATTGTGTACTATTTTACAAATATTACCAGGGTTTTCTGATTACGAAGCCGATACTCTACCAACTGAGCCACCGTCGCTCTTTATACTTGTTTTTATTGTAATTAGTAAATAATCTGTCTACTGCAGCATAATTATTATTTCTACAGTCGAAACTGACACTATCTATATTTATCACATTTTTTATTATTAAATTTGAATAAATATATTACAAAATCTGTTTTATAAGTTAAAATCCATTTGTAATCATCCGAAAATCTTAACAGAACCGGCCAAAAAGTGAACGCTATGAATTTTCGAGCTCGCCAATACATTTGTCAGATATCCGAATCCCTTGAAGATAATCAAAAAACTCATCAAACATGTTCTGGAGTACAGAAATAAAGCTTTCAACTAGTGCACTAAGTTTTATTCCGTACATTAGTTGTGATATTTTCAAAATGTTGAATTTCGTAACTTTTTTCTTTCGACTTTCAATTCCGATGAAATGTTTAATAAATTTTTCTGGATATTGACAATGTTTTGGACATACTACAATTCAAAACATTTAAAATCGGTTTTGAAAATAATCATTATGTATTATGATTTTTTGAAAATTTTCAGTCTACTCTTCAGTCAGAATTCTTATGAAATAGGCCAAAATTCGTGAAGCAGTTTATTCGTGTTTCGTGAATCTGCAGTGATACTTTTCTTTCACAGATGATTCAAAATACTAAAATTTATTAAAGAACACTATATTTATTTCCGAGTTCGAATTTTAGTTTCAGTAGGAGATCGAAAGTGCATAGCGTTCATACAATTTTGGCCAGTGTAGTGTATAACTACATAATTTCATTGATAAATCCTATGCGATGCGTTTAGTCCTACATTCTACATATGTATACTACATAGTATATATACTATAGTAATCCAAGTAATTATTTCATAATAGATTTTATTAAATAAACTAATATGAGGATGACTACTTGATTATTGACTATATCGACATTGTAAATATTTCTAATTTTTCTCTCGGGATACATTCAATACATTATAGTAAGTATGAAATAAACTTGAAATGATTATTTAAGACACAATCATTACAAACATAAATTTAAAAAATCCGCATAATAATATTTTTTAAATTTATTTACTTGCCTTCAAAAATCATGTGTTCTGATTGGAGTTGAATCTTACCTGAAACAATAAATTAATTATTGTTATTAATGTTAAATTATTCTATTATGCATTTATTTATACAATTTGATTGACTTAAAAAATATACGTATGCCTTTTGAAATTAATTTCGAACTATGAGGATTGGTTTATTAATTTTGATATTTCATGAAAAAATTTGCAGCAATAATAGAACTCGAACATAATACCATTTTCACGTATAATTTTCTAATAATAAAGTTTAACTATAATAAAAATCAGTCTTTATTAACTTTTGTATTCGATACCTGCAATTTATTCTTTTGACGTAGTACGAAACTGAATACGTATACCAGTAAGAAGATTATGTATGGGAGTAAAATCAATGAAAGGGGAGATAAAACTCGAGCGTCACATTTTTACATCGATTTTTTTACATAAGCTCTAAAAAACTATTATTTTACATCGCTGTTAAAAATAATTTTCATACGTATATGCAATATCATAATCCTTATACTCTAGATATTAGTTAGACGAAGAATCTGGATGTAATTATAAACAAAACTTAAAGAATGTATGATGGAATATTCTGCTGATCGTTAATATGGAAGTGAAAATAATGGGGTGCAGAATAATTGCGATAAAGTAAACTTATTAAAAATCCAAGTGATGAAAACAATGAAAGTACCGGTCTAAATTAAATTACATATTTAGAATTTTTTTATATTTAAGGTATCGTTCATTTGAATAGTAGCATAATATAATAATGATAACACATAATCAAGGAATGAAGAGAGTGATAACGAAGTCAACTGAGTTTTCGGTATAGTTTTTAATATATTTTTTGGTATCTTTTTATAAGTGTCTTCATAATCAAGATTATTCAAAACACTAAAAACTGAGGTTAGGTTGGAGTTCGACGCATTGATTTGTGATCATCAATCTTTTTAGTGGACAGGATCGATAGTTACAATTTGCTATTAGTAGTGGAGTAAGAATGATATTAATTATTTAGCTACATAGATTAACTTATTTAGAAAAAGAATCTAAACAATTAATGTCGAAAAGTGCAGAAATTCTACTATCAGGATACAAATTATGCAAATGTTGATAATTTTTATGATCATAGTTCATACATTTATTGCAATGTTCGTAAACTGACAAAAATCGAGAATTTCGGAAAATTTTGAAATTTTAGTCATCATTGTGCTGATACAACGATAGTTTCTTTCGCACATAATTAGAAACAATGACGGATATAAGTCAGAATTGAATAACAGTGATTTTGGACTTATAGCAATATGAAAAAATAAGAGTTTTAGGACCCCTCATGATATTTTGTCCTCCATTATGAATTTCTATTAAGAATTTCGAAATTCAAAATGGCTGCTCCAAAATGGCGTACCAAAATTACACATATCACTGACATAAATGTAATTTATGATATGGACATTTTTTAAATCAGTAATTACGAATATGCATTCAGAATATGGAATGTCAAAATGGTGGTTCCAATAAGACGAATAAAAAATTGAAACACTGCTGAAAACAAGCAAAACGTTGTATTTCAGAGTTGTAAGGGTCTCTCTGCGAATCTAAACATTGTGATATTGAAAATGACAGAGCCAATTTCGGGACCAGCAGATGAAATATAGAAATAGAAGCAAAGTTCCTAGTAGCTGCAGATTTTTTAGATCGATGGTTGCGTATTGACATTTACAGTTTAAATATCAAAAATGATTGTCTGAAATCGAAGTATTCTTTGTATTAAAACTTTGTCTTAGCATTACTTGGAACCAACGATGCGGGTATGCGAGAGTTTATGAAACATGTTTTATTTCCATTTACTAATATTTTTGTATTTACTATTTAGATCTACAATGTTCAAACTCTTGACTTTGGGATCGTTATTGGACGCTTCTGTAACCCTCAAATATAAAGTTTTAACTAATTAAAATATTCTAGTGCACCATAATGAATCTGCTTTTTATATCTCAAAATGTTGACTTCTAATTTATTATCATTAGTGACCTAAAATATTCCACCAATACAGAGTTTAGACTAATTTAATGTAAATTTTCATTTTATCTACGATATTAGATTTGCTAATTCGAATTTAGAAATTCTGAGTTCGAATTTAGAAAGTCTGAAGTTGAATTTAGAAAGTCTGAAGTTGAATTTAGAAATTCTGTGTTCGAATTTAGAAAGTCTGAAGTTGAATTTAGAAATTCTGTGTTCGAATTTAGAAATTATGACATTAGACATTCAGAGTGCGAATTCTTAAATAGCGACCATGAAAACTCTCAAATAAGACTTTCCAAGCAATTGGTATGTAAAATGCACATGACACATAGTTGCGTAAAGTTTTATTTCTTGGTCGACTTTTTTGGTATAAAACGTGGTATTTTCTTATTCATCGTGCTTTTCTGGCTTCATAAGAGGAAAATGACAGACATTGATATTGAATGTCTATAGAAGTTCAAAAATTATATAAGCGATTTTAGCGTAACATTTTTATAAATGTTATGTATAATAATTTTATACAAATTTGATAAATTTTCTCTCTTATATGTGAATTAAAGATAAATCGGTGATGGCTATATGTTACATAAAGGTGTTATAATATAGGCCCGGACTCACTTCCAAACTGTTATAGGGTCAATATCTAGTGCAAGGTTTAAAACAAAGTTACAATTTTTGCTGGGTGCAATATTCAAATACAACATATTATTAATTTTCAGTATAAAGGATCTCAAGTCTCTAAACTCAAAATTTAAAGTCGTTGTAAGGTCTCGTTTGATTAATTTTTATCCAATTTACTACTTTTTAAAATTCGGTACGTATTTTGTCAAAATGTAAAAAAAAATTTGCGAAACGAAATCCCGAGCAGGAAGAACAGGGATGATGAGGTCATTCGTGATCTCCGCATAAGTGGAGTATTAGAGGATTTCATCCGGAACCTTCGGCGATTAGTCGGCGTAAATTGAATGCGCGCGCTGTACCGGGGCTAATCTCGTCGTGGCTAATTCCGCTAGTTATACGTACGGTTCCAAAATCGGGCCGAAGATTAATTAACGAACTTCCGCGACATGCGCGATAATTTGGACACACGTCGCGGCTGGCCATACGACGCAAACTGATATGCCGAGATTTATGGGTCGATAAGGCCGAATGTATTATCGCGATGCTTCAAAGCCTTTGTATTTATATGGGCACTATCGATTTTTCCCGACCGATAAATTGTGCGATAATCCACAAACGACCGCGAAAATGTTCGTGGGTAGAAATCGAAAGGGTTGCAGATATATTGCAGCGCGTGGACGTCGACGACGGGATTGACCCCTAATTGCCGCGGTAAAATTGTACACGGATTGCATGTAGGTTGTGTAGAACGATTGGACTTTCAATCCTCGATGAACATCTATTTTGGACGTACATCGTTTTAGAAAATTGTTAATTTTATCGAATTGCCTGTTCGCGACGAAAGCTCGTTTTTATCGAAAATAGCTTTGTTGTGGTGAGGGATGCATTAGTTTGTTGATAGTTTTGTCCTAAAAATCGATCGATTGATAATTTTTCAAATATTCCTCATTTCGATGTATAATTTTTAAAGAACATGCCATGTTTGCCGTATTTCAATAACAAATTTGAGTAACGAAATAACAGTTTTGAATCCGGGTTACGCATGCGTAATACGACGTTACACAAAGTTTTGAAACAACTTTGATCAAAAACCGTGGTCAGTTTGCTGCAATATATCTTCGAGCATGATCAAAAATGCAACGATTAATTAAACCAAGACTTAGAGATCGGAACGTGATTAATCTAGTATGGAAGTAATTATTTAGAAATATTAATTATGCTTATTTCACTTCCAACTTTCTTAGAGTGAACTTCATGTAGAGTAAGTTTTTACCATGATATGTGAAAATTCAGTATTTTACTAGGTCGGTTCAATTTTCACTTTATAAAGAGTGCATTTTTACTGTAACAAATTTAGAATTTCATATTAGAATATCAACTTCGACAACTAGGGTATAAAACAAATATCACCTGGATTCCAACGTATACAATAAATGACTTAATAAAATATCTACGAAGAACCAACAAAAGTACCGAAATGATACAGAGAGCTGACACGATAAATTCTGCCGAATAAATTATAAAAGCGATTAAACCTGACATAAAAGAAAAAGTAACAATGATTCAGGAACAAAATATCGCCGAAAACATAACCCAAGTAAAAAATCCAAGATCTAATAAATGGGAAAAACTATACAAGGATAATCCATTCATGTTTGATAACAAAAACAGATCCACCAAATTGCGAGATCTGCAATTAGCGGCTAACCGTGCAATATATCCTACAAGAATGCGAAAAATTCCAACAAAACGTCCAAGAAGTAACCAAAAACGGTCCATGGGAAAACTGTATCACCGAAGAGGATCAGTTCCTAATGACCATCGAACTTCTAAAGTAAAATAGCATTTGAAATTGAAGTCGCTAAAGACCTAAAGGTCGAAAAAAAGATCAAATAAATTTGCAAAAATTTTACTCGCCATATTGCATCCGCCAATGTTTAAATTTTGGGATCAGTTTTCGACCTTGAAAACGATAAAAATGATTGATAAAAAAGTAAACGGCTAACAATAAGTAGAATAATGTGTTCCCATACAGTTTTAGATAGGATAGTTTCACAAGAAAATGCCAAATGTATTTGCATTATTAAACAATACGTACATTTTTGAGGACACAATTAGTATATTTTTTTAAAATTATTTTTAAACTGATTTGAAAATCTAGTCTCAAAATCTACCTGAAGATCACAATCTATTGAAAAGAGTATTTTAGCTTATTTTATTTAGAAAAGTAGAGACCATTTGATAAATCGGATGTATAAATTGTTTTTCTGTTTATTCATTTCATAAATGGAAACGATTTTCTATTTTCTCATGGTTTGTAAAACTGGTCATAAAGGTTTAAGCTTTTTATTTCCTTTTAAATCTGACGTCCCTTTGATTTTGCATTTAATAACCAGTCCTCTGTCAATTTCAGTTAATAGCCTTGTAGGAGGTGGTATATTGCGGATATAATTGGATCTTGATTACGTATGTTTACACACGCGATATTAAAGCAACCGACTAGTTCTAAAAAATACTTTCCGCAAAATTGATAATAATTAGTAAATTAAAAGTTGAATTATCTACCGTTTTATTTAAAATAGAAATTAAAGCCGCTTTTAAAAACGGTTGATAAGTAAAAAATTAAAATTGAAAATATATTTAACGTTATAGATCTATTATTTCACCATCTTTAGAACATTACAGTATTGAAAAATTCAGAATTAAACATGTGAGGAGATTTTAATTTTTCAATTGTGAAGGATCAGAAATTTTTTTTCTTTGACCAACTCCATATTGGTATGATGTAAAATACATAAGAAAGACAATCAAATCCAGTATAATACGCGCCTTGAATAGTCGACTTATAAGAGAAAAATACAAAAAAAGTTTTGCGACAAAAAAAAATTGTTCATTAGTTAATAATACTCTGTAGTGTACTAAATAATACAAAAAATGTATGATTAAAGTTGGAGGATTTTAATACCTACTGAAGTAAAACACAAAATCTCGTATTAGAATCTCGTATCAAATGTGATATATATCAAAGTTTTATTTAATAAAGAAGTTTTATTTCTTTACGTTTGATATTATTTTTTTTCTTTAGCTAAGTTGTTAATCTTTTAATAATTGAAAATGTATCCAGTTTCGATTATATGAAATGTTAAACCTGTATAATGTTTTTAATCACCCTCAATATTCTTTTTGTTTTCTTAATCATGTTTCTTTCATAGTCTTCTTTCGGTTTGTTGTAACATTTTTTAGAATGACATGGGATTTGATAAACTAAATGGCTATTTTATTCTTGCATAGTTTGGTAATATCTATACAATCATACAGATCAACAAAAAAGCCTTGGATGTTGTTTAGAAGCTCTGGGTAATTTCCGACATAATTTTGATGTAGAATCAGAATCCGACGTCAGGATTTTGAGCAATTTTAGGTTATGTAGTAAAAAAACCCGTTTTTTTTTGCTATGTTTGCTGATGCGTTCAGCGTGCAACAATTTTTGTTTACCTTATGTAATATTTACACCTTTCAGTACTACCTCTACCCTTCAAAATGAGGTTTTATTCGATCACCTGCAATTTTTTCTAACAAAGGTACGTCTCTTTTAAATTATGACGTTTTTTAACGTTCATCATTAAAATTTGAATGAAAATATTTTGAAAATAGATATTTGTATAAGATATTGAGAAATATTGCGGCTTGACGTCAAACCTATTGCCACTGCCTCTTGAAGACCATCAAGATAACATATTCAGATAATTTCAAGGTTATCGATAAGAATTTGAACGTGTAATTCACAAATGATCTGTACAAGATCGAACGGATATTCATTTCTCATCATCCGTGTACGTAAGCATATTCTCGATCAAACTATAGTAAAAAAACAATTCGATCCATTTTTACCATTTTTAAACATTGTATCTTAACAATACCTCTAATAGAATAAACAAGATTATGTCATTAGAGGAAATTAATCAGAAAAAATTAAAATAACATTGCATCATTGATGTCTTTTTCATGTGATCGTTATAAGGTATATATTAACCAAAACAGCGTTGCGCAGAAGATACAATGAGATCATTGTAGGAGAAAACAAAAAATTTAAAAAACGAGAATAATAGAACGAAAAAATAATATTAATCAAATGTCAAAAACAAATAGTCTTATTTCTAAGCATAGATTAGTTTTATTTCATGATTTTCATTGCAATCATGTTAAGATCTTGAATACGAAAATCCACGAAATTAATATCCGAAATTATACACATAAAACTACAGAAAAATTCTATAAACATAAAAGAGGATATGCAAAAATTAAATAACTGCTAAATCAGTTGTTCAATTTAAGAATTAGTGGTTGATTATTATGTACTACACCTTTTAAAGTCAGTGTAAGTGCCTGAATTAATTGGTTTTTTCATTTCTATAATGCCTTCTCAAGCGTGTTATTTTCTTTTCATATGAATTTTTACACATTTTCGACTTTTTTCAGAATTTGTTTTGATATTTAAATACATGATTGGTTCACTAAACAGTAATCTGTACAGCATATGTACCAAAATTTTCACTAGAAACTATCAGACTACAACATTTAAGTCTTTCGGGTGATTTAATCAGTCAAATTTCGTATGCAAACCTGATTTAAGGGTGGATAGTTCAATAGTTATAATTTGGCTATGTTAAAGTATTAACTGTAAAAATGGAGACACAAGATTTTACAGATTTCAACTGTAAATAAACTATATTATTTACTGACTAGTTGATAAATGTAATTATCTTTCACAAAAAATGCTGCTTAATCAATTTCCACAATTTTAACTATGAATAATGCGCACTTGAATTTCCGAAATTGTTTACAACTTTTTAATTTAAAAATTGACTAAATCTTGTTATATTTTCAAATTGCATACTAACTACACTAATAATGATTATAAAATTCATTAACCCATTAAGGACCAAGAGGACGCAAAAAGTACCACAACTTTGCGGCTCTCACTTTGTATGAAAAAAAAAGTAAAAAAATGTTGCAAAAACCATTTCGGCCGAAAAAAGAATCCTTCTTTCAGATTCCGGAGCCTAAATTTGGTTATTGTTCACTCAAAAAAAGTTACGATACATTTTATGAAAGAAAACGCGATTTTTTTAAAAAACCGACACCAGATATTTTTTTAGAAAGAAACCATTTTTAATCACCATTATCACATGAAAACCCAGTGCCATTTGCCACAACACCCCAAAATAGCGCGTCCTCGAATCGTCAGCTATCAAAATCAATGGTTACACATTGCGAAATTCAAAATGGCTCCCAAGGGTCAAAGTAAGCTTTTATAATAAACTTCCAATTACTTTCATAAAACTGGGTAAAGGAACATTATTAGGGGTGCTGAATGCGATCTGGTGTCGGTTATTAAAAAAAAAATTGCGTTTTCTTTCATAAAATGTCTCGTAACTTTTTTTGAGTACACAATAACCAGTTTTAGGCTTCGGAATCTGAAAGAGCGATCATTTTTACGTCGGAAATGTTTTTGAAAAATGTTTAAACTTTTTTTTCATACAAAGTGAGAGCCGCAAAGTTGTGGCATATTTTGCGTTCTCTTGGTCCTTAAAGCGTTAAATACATTAAAAATATAGAATAAAAATTGATTATAAAAAATATATATTCTGAATTAGCTTCTTTGCACCTCACCATTGATTGATATTGTGCATGTAACTATAGATATTTAAGTCAGATGTGTAATACACTGCAGATTATCGTTGCAAATTTCCAAATATTACGAAGTTATGCGTATGATAGGATTAATCTATCGCCCCGTTACGCTATTACGTTAAGCTGCAATCCCAATTAAATTTACTTGATTTTGACGACTCGATTACTAAACGTCTGAAAATGGAGCAATTGTTTGGATTATAGAATGTTACAGTTCCCACAATAGTCATAATGGCCATTAAATATTTGCGAATTATCCTATCGTATCTTTATTAACTAATTTAATAATAGATAAGAAACAACGTCACAAAAATAACGATTAAAGTACGAACGCACTTCAAGATTTCCTATCTTTCTATTCTTGTGGAATTCGATTGGTGTAATTTGACATTTTTATTGCATTTTGCTTGGCTGTATAATCAAATAAGCGTCGACGTGAAATATCGCTTTTAGTTAAACGCTCGATGCGAAGTAATACGATGCTATGGCTCGAATGTAAATGCAAAAGAGGCAATACGGATTGTTAATTTAAACTTATGCAAGTAAACAGAATGTTAAAATTTGTTTAGATTCATTAAAAGTAAACAAATTACAATATTCTGATTTTAATTACTTAAAATAGTTCACAACTTTCTGAACAGATTTCGTATGATTTGGTTCCAAATTCATAGTATTTAATTTATAGAAGTGTTGCCTTCACTTTTCTTTGTCACTGTCACATAGACTGATCTTTTGAAAATAAGAAGTAATTTTTCTAAAAAACACTGAAATCGAAAAATCCTATCTGCTTGAATATGACAAAAAATCGTTCTTGTTTAGATATCGAAGAAAAATTTGATTAAATTATTATTACTCTCATTATAGAATTATTATTTCTTAGTCAAGTTTATTTAGTTTACTTTCTGCCTACAACACATGCACGTTTTTTATTACATCGTTTATAAATACAATTTCATAATTGACATTCGTTTATGGTTTTGCATAACAAATTTCCATGAATTTGCATTCATTTGGTATTTATTTGTAATGCAAACTGCACCATCCGAAGACTAAATAAATGTAATGAAAACAACATTCGAAATCTTTTTTTTATCGATATTCTGGACATATTTTAAAAACACTTCAAATAATTTTAAACACTGCAATAAAACTAAATGGTATTTTTAAAATGGTATGTTTAATACAACTAAATTAAAACAAACCCTGTAGAAGTAACAAATCCTAAACTAAACAAGACGTGAAAAACACAACTAACTTTGTTAATTTACATGCCCAGAAAAATTAACGAATTTATTTGATTACAAGAAAATTCTCACTTTCCTAGGGTAAAAACCTAAATTGAATACTTCAAAATTTAATCGAGTTAAAATTTAATGATAGATTCTGATTCCCATAATTTTTCTCTTTTCTTTTGTTGGGTTGTTGAGTTAATAGACAGTTTCCTAAGCACCATAAAATTAAATTCCATTTCATTGTGATTAGGACTCAATTGTTATAATTTAACATTCAAAATGCTCGATGAAATATGGCGGACGCAACTCAACAAGTACTTTCGATCTTGGTAAAAACACATGAAACTACGTATTTACATTTTTACATCACAACAATAATAAAAATGTGACCGTAATATGTTACGGCCCATTTTGAATTATGAAATTGTATTCATTACGTTATGTTTCCGCATGTAGAAATTATTTCTAATTGCTATACAAAAAGAAAACATTTAAGTAGTTAGACTATGGAATATCGTATGTAGTGCAAAATATTTCATACCTAACCTAACCTAGGATATCCCCGAATAGTAATCTTTATGAGCTTTTCACTGAATTTTAAGAAACTAACATTAAGTTCGTTATCAACGATTCCAAAAGTTTTTCGAGGAATAATTTTTATTAGCTCATTTCAAATCTCGCAATTTGTCTCATTTTAAAATACAAAAAAAGCAGAAAAAAGAAAAGAAACAATAGGGCTAAAATTGTTTACAAAAACAACTGCTCAGTACTTGAGAAATTGATGAATGAATGATTATTTGTTTTTTTGTGAAAATTTTTGCAGCTTATGGACAACAGAAATTTGATTAGGGACCCCAAAAATCTCAAATATCAAGATATAGATGAATAAAGACAATTTGAGAAAATTGGACCCCTATTTTTTTTCGCCATTTTGAATGTGTTACTGTAGATTGATATTTAGCGACCTCAGAAACATAAAAACAGTATGTTTTGGCTAATTTTAATTTCAAACAGTTTTCTGGCTCCAAACATCGATTCTAGACGCAAAATGCTAATATTTGAGCCCTGTACCGTTGGCATTGAGTCAAACTATTAGTGGACATTTGCCCTTTCGTATGAAATGACCAATATATATATGGCATTCTTTTTCAAGTGAGCCACCCCCCCCCACACCCCTGTACAAAATTGGTTTAACTTTAAAAAATCGGTTGACCAATGAAAATTTAGGAAAAAGTGTCTAGTTTTCAAATTTGAGTGGCCCATTTCGAAAATCTAAAATGGCGGCTGGCTACAACGAAGGTTATGGAGGAAGTCATGAAAATTATTAGATATTTTAAAAAAAAAAGTATAATTTCCGCGTTTAAAAAAATATTATTCGGTTATAAATGAAACCTTATCTTCTCTACTTCATATTGTAAAAGTTAATATTTCAAAAATTCAAAATGTCGGTTACAATATGGCGGACTAAAAATAAAAAATTAAAATTTCGAATTTTAAAAATTATGAACTTATTCTTTATCGCATTTGTAATAGAGATGCCTTTATGCAATTGTTCGATAAAACGCACCATTTTCGAAATAAAAATGATTGAATACTAGAGTACTCCTTAAACCGGGCAAAACTGAATTTGAAACATCCGTAAGGGAGTTTAAAACACAATACGCGGAAACTGGACATGTTGTACTGAGGTTTTGGGTCCATAGATTATAAATCCACGGTCGTATGTGTAATCTGTATCTCAATTCGGCAATTAAAAATGGCGGTTGGAACATGGCGGACCAGAAACAATAGTAGTTTTCGATACAAGTGCGTAAAAGTTTTTTTTTTATGAGAATGTGACGTTCCCGCCCGAGGCGAAGGTGAGGGTGACGATCACATTCGATTAAAAAAAATTTACGTACATGTGCTGAACAATATTTTTTGTTACAAGTGTGCGTAAAGTGCGTAAGAAGAAATAACAGAATGCACAAAAGTAGCACTATACGCACTCTGTAACAAACATGTACTTAATTTGACCACTATAATTATATTAATCGTTGATATGTCGATATACACTCATTTTTGATATCGTGAGATATGTCGATTTTCGATATATCAATTGCGATATACCGATATATAGCCGGAAAAATTTTGTTTGCTATGATTATGCCAAGTGGAGCCGAATCATACCGGACTGTGTGTGGTATGAACACTTGACATTTTGTCAATTTCAAATGAAACAGCATTTAAGAGACAGCAATGTTTATTTCATTTTAATAATAGTTCAAATTTTAACAGAAATTAATCAAATACATTAATAATAATTGTCCAATCATAACATAAATAGTCGTTATACCATAATGATTTAACTAACTTATAAATTATATATTTTATTAAAAGAAAATAAGATATATTTTATGGTAATTCATTAAAAAGGTGATTTTTTTTCAATGTAACAATACTTTTTCCCAGGCCAGATGTATTTGAGGCACGAAATAATTGATATGTGGAAAATAAAAATCTGCCAATAAATGTGGTTATGATTGAATAAAAAGTTGGCTAAGTAATGTCTTCATTCTGTATCACGAATACTCATAGTGATATACCTGCTGCTCAACATTGATATTTTATTATATACAAAGATGCAACTTTTTGTGAAGTATTTCAAGCCATTTGACACTTTAATTGAACTGAATCCTTTAATACAAAGAGAAATCCATGCTCTTAGGATTTTCAGTATAACTTTTTTGCGGTTCTTTTTATCGAAATTTTATTCAAAGATACTGAAAGAGCATACAAATTTACGACAGAAATAGTAAAGATAAAATTTTCCCACGGTGTTTATATAAAAATTATCGACGTCCAAACTTATGCGGAAAATGCACGTCCGGGCGATAATGGGTTAAGGAGTAGTTTAATATTCATTCATTATTATTTCGAAAATGGTGCGTTTTATCGAAAAATTGCAGAAGGGCATTTCTATTACAAATGTGATAAAGAATAAGTTCATAATTTTTAAAATTCGAAATTTTAATTTTTTATTTTTAGTCCGCCATATTGTAACCGACATTTTGAATTTTTGAAATATTAACTTTTACAACATGAAGTAGAGAAGATAAGGTTTCATTTATAACCAAATAATATTTTTTTAAACGCGGAAATTATACTTTTTTTTTTTAAATATCTAATAATTTTCATGACTTCCTCCACAACCTTCGTTGTAGCCAGCCGCCATTTTAGATTTTCGAAATGGGCCACTCAAATTTGAAAACTAGACACTTTTTCCTAAATTTTCATTGGTCAACCAATTTTTTAAAGTTAAACCAATTTTGTACAGGGGGGGTGGCTCACTTGAAAAAGATCTATTTTATATATATCGACGTAGCATAATAGCAATCATATTATTTTGAAATAATCACCATCCAAAATGATCACTATTCAGCTAATAAATTCTTTCGCGGCGACAGTGACTTTTTCGATTTCGGGGAGTAATTTATCTCTCTTTAACTAATTTCTACCTCTTAGATTATCTACTTCTTACATGGTTACATAAATTATTCTTTTCAGCGTATCCTACTTCTTTTCTCTTCGCTTCGTGCTCTTATCAAGTGTGTAATTTCCAAAGCGTTCTCCAATTAATCATAATGAAACTTTGAACATAGTGCTCTGATGCGCTGATTACAAAAACAATAACGCCATACAAATTTGGTTTTTAAGGTCCATAAAAAGCATGTTTCATAATTTTTCAAAATTCGTAAGAAAAAGTTCAAACCAATAAAGTAGTGCTCTATCAAGCACTAACACTAGATTTATCAAGATCTTACATAAGATCAATATCTAGTTATTATAAAAGTTATTTATCTAGTAAAAATACACATTTCAAGTCCTCCGCACTTTTAATGAAGTGATTTTTGAAGAAAATCAAAAACATTATAAAACACTATGGAACTGAGCAATTTCAAGAATTCTCGCGTATTAGGACGTTTTCATATTTGAAGACATTTGTATATGTATCTCGATAATTATAGGGACTAAACTGCACGTGAGTTGGATGTTGAAATACTAAAAAATAAAGATAGGTCTGTATGGAGGGGCAAAGCATATTAACGCCTTTGGTTCACGTTTTATTTTTTGAACTTAAGATGTCATCAATCAACCTGCATACAATTATTTGAAATTTTGAACCCTTTGACTTAGTTGGAATAATCGTACTAATGGTCACGTTTTAACACTAATGGTGTTTTATACCTTTTTTTTGTTACCTCAAATGTGTTTTTAATATCTAAAATGTATATTGTAAAAAGGTCTTCAAAATTGATGATACATTTTGGATGATTCTCAGCATGAAAATCAAATGTTCGTCAATTTTCACTATCATCATTGAAATTCAATTTTCATGACATAAACTTTTGGTATGTTTATTTATCAGTTCCTTCATTTCGAAATTTATGTAAACTCAAAAATAAATCACATAAAATGCAACTGATTAAGATTAAAAAAATATCGTCGGCATGTCGAATTTAAAAGCCGAACAAATATTCAAGTGGACCAAAGAGGTTCTTTCGTCAAAGTTTGTTATCCTCTTAAGCACTGATCGATAAGCGCTCCTGGATAAAAAAGTCGGAAGTTTCAAAGAGTTGGATTACATTAAGCAGAATGAGAATCGGTTGCCGTCGACGCGAGTCCGATTAAGACCAGTTTTCGAACTCATTGGTGTCGACGAGAAGGCTGGAAAAAGTGGTACTCGTAAAACAAGGGTAGTTTTTTACATCCCCCAGAGTTTTCACCCTGTGACTGTGACGAATTGCGTTTGAAGTACAGGACCGAGTTCGAAATTTAAATTCATTGAACGTTTTCTGGGTGAAAGAAAAGGAGCGTGAAGTGATTGATTGATTGTTTGATTGATCGAACCAATTCGACATGCCGAAAACCGACGAATAAATTTTACAAATTTGTTTGGACGACTGACATTCACAGGATCGACAACTCTGTAGCTTAATGAATGTTTACTTGTATGAATAACTCACAATTTTTTGAGGAAGAAATAATCAATCCGGATATTCCAATCTATCAATATTTCTCGACGTCACTAAGGAAACGGCAAGAAGAGCCTGGAAAAAGAGATGTAGGGGAGATACGGTATCATAAAAATTTACGACCGATCCAGCCAGGTTTCCAACGCTGTAAAATCATAATATAATTTTCTTTCCCGTTTTCTTTCCGGAAATTGGTAAGGCAATTTCAAAATCTTACTAGATATGGCAAAATCATTTAGTAGGCAGTACCGCACAATTGAAATAGGTTACATCATTTTATGTATTGAATTCCATGAACGTGCGAATTGTAGATGGGAGAAAACTTGTGCTTTTGACATTTTTTTGAATTTGAAAACGGATTTCGTTGGTTGGTATCCATTGAATTTCACTGAATGATATATAGATTTTATTATTAGATGTGTTTTATCAGTGGCTGTCTAGTTGATTAATTTTTCATTCGAATAATGATTTTTGTCAACAGTGACATTACTGATGCAACAACGATAATTTGAAAACTTACCGTTATTCTGTTATATAACATAATTATATGCGTTACCAAAAATAAATAAAGCAGGTTAACTTGTGAGATCTATTGTATCAACGTTAGGAAGTCTCATATAGAATATTAGCCAATTTTTCAAAAATATTATTTACAAAACGATTCAGATTAATAAAAACAGAACAAAACATTCATGGTCATTAATCAATAAAGTAAAGAATTTAAATGTTCTTGACGATTGTTTATTATCGCTTGATGTAGTCACTTTGTTTTCTAACATAAGCTAACTTCGGTAGCTTATTATTATATCATTTACGGATTGAAAATCAATAAACGACAAATTCACAGCTGCTGCTTTTTGTAACATAATCGTATTTTAACATTTCTCTTTTATTGTTTTGTATTACAACTACACTTATAGTTTCCTTGTCAAATAAAAACTGAAAATGTGCAGTAGCCGCTATTCATGCAATTTCGTATAATTTTAATTTGCGTACATCTGTCCCATTACAATTTATTATCTGCATGCATTTCTTATATAAAGAAATTTCTCAAACATTGCTCAATGTTCAAATAAAAAAATTCTCGTAGTCAATAATATGTATTCTACTCTATAAATATCTTTCAATTGAAATTCAATCTTTGTAGGGTGAAAATTGGAGGCAGTTTTTACTCTATAAAGATTCAACTTTAGCTCTAAAAGAGTGAGAATTCATTCTTTCACTAGTGTAGGTACATTTTCAGTCTAAGAGATTTAGAAGTACATTCAATATTGTATTTTACGGTAGTACAATGTGTCCCACATTAAAAGTGGCATCTCATTTTTTTTATTATTTATTTTATTATTTTAACCCATTAACGCCTGAAATGGCATCTTTTATACTTCATTTTCAATCAAGTATTTCGTATGAAAATCGAAGTTGAAAACAATTAAAAGATACTATCCTAATGTTTTCGAGGTCGCTCTTCAAGATTCCGAGGTCAAAATTGAGTTTCAGCCATCAGGAATTCCAATATGGAGCCGAATTTTAAAAAAAATTCCAAAAAATTGGGAATTATTTATTCCTATTAATTTTTTTCGAGCTATTAGAATATTGGAATTCTGTTCTAACCATACATAATGGTGCATAAAACAGTTAAGTTTTAAGAAAAAATTTTACTTTTACACCCCACATCATTGTCACGACCTCAAAATGGCGTCAACAATGAAAATTTCTTTGAAAAGTTCTGAACGTTCTAACTCAAAAACTACGTGCTGTTATAAAAAAATGCTAAGAGTAAGAAGTTCTTAGAATTAATCGAGAATTATAGTGGAATTTTTTTCAAATTTTTGTGATTACATTTTGAGACATTTTTTTGCAAAATCTTTTTCAAAATTATAATTTATTTATGAAAAATTCAGCAAAAAATTTGGTGTATTCGCTTATGAATTCTACGATTTTTTTGTTCTTTGCAATTTTTTCAAAAAGTTGATATTTTTCGGGGGGGGGGGGGAATCCTAAACTATAATATTTGAAATTGATTTCCTCGAAAACTATCAACTTTTCGAAAAAATTGCAAAGAACAAATAACTCTTATAATTCATCAGAGAATGCACTAAATTTTTTTCAGAATTTTTTGTAAATCAATTACAATTTTGAAAAAAATGTTTAACAAAAATTTCTCAAAATATCATCAAAAAATTTGGAAAAAATTTCACTATATCGCTTGATGAATTTTAAAAACTTTTCATTCTTAGCATTTTTTTATTAGAGCACGTAGTTTTTGAGTTAGAACGTTTAAAAATGTTTCACAGAAATTTTCATTCTTGACGCCATTTTGAGGTCGTTACAATGATGTGGAGTATAAAAGTAAATTTTTTTCTTAAAATTCAACTATTTTGTGCACCATTATGCACGGTTTCAATAGAATTCCAATATTCTAATAGCTCGTAAAAAATGATAGGAATAAATAATTCCTAATTTTTTGGATTTTTTTTTTAAATTCGGCGCCATAATGGAATTCCTGATGGCTGAAACTCAATTTTGACCTCGGAATCTTGAAGAGCAACCTCGAAAACAGTAGGATACGTACCTTTCAATTGTTTTCAACTTCGATTTTGATACGAAATTCTTGATTGAAAATGAAATATAAAAATTGTCATTTCAGGCGTTAATGGGTTAAGTAAATGTACTAAACTTTTAAAGTTTTTTTTATTTTTTGTATTTAAAGTTTTCAAATCAATTACAGAAACTTGTGAAGCGTACTATAGCATTAAATTAATGAAAATTCGCAAAAGTTTGGTAAGCATTACATTATTCCTTCCTACATATTGACACTTTGAAAAACGGGTGAAAAAGTGATGTCCCACATTAATAGGGGACCCTTAAAGAAAATTGTTGTTTTAAATAAATTGATTTATTCATAGACATATATTAGGTGTAAATGCATTACCAATTTTTAAGATATAAAGCCCTTATATTATATCACACTGACTTGACCTAGCAGAGGGTTAACGTTAAATACATTGAGATATTCTTCACGTACTTTCTGATAACCTCGACTGTTAATTTCATGGGAAACAAAAACAAATACAGGTAAACAAAAAACGGAAAATTAAGAAAAACAGAAGTTATAAAGCCGACAGTCAAAACTTAAAAAAATCGATACGATAAGCGGACAGACAATTTCTTAAGTATCGTTTTTTTATTGTCGGCTTTTCGATTGTCGGTTTTATGACCTGTCGACTTTTTAATTTATCGGTTTTTCGTCCCGTATCCGCAAAAGCCAAACCAAGTTTTGCAGCACTATTGAATAGTGTTCATACCATTAGAGATCCAAGAGCATAATTTGACATGGAGAAAAAACACGGTTCTTTTCGAAAATCACACATTCTCTCGAAACTCGGGGCATTTTACAAATGAGTTTTATTAGTAAAGACCACAACTAATTCAATAGCAACAACTACCACTTCATTGGTCAACTTTAACTAATTCTTTTTTGTATTAAAAAATACAATAACTTAGTTAAAATTAGTGACATAACAAACGGATTAGTCACTTTTTACTCTTAATTAGTAAATATCATTACTGATTCAATTAGTCACCTGCGTTTTCATTAAATAAGTCGCATTAAGAAATGACGTAAGATAAATAGAACATCAGCCACTAATGATTTGAATTTCTTGATGATAAAATTTTTATAAAACGTAAGTGCCCCCATTAATATAGAACACAGCTTTTTGCATAAAACTGTAAAAATATACGAATTAATCATGTTAGGATTTTTAAACTTGTGCGAACATTATTTAATTGAATTATATAATGCACTTAAACAGTATCAGCAAGTTGTTTAAAATTGGTTAAAATAACAGATAATGATAAAAAAAATGAAGTGCCCCTATCAATGTGGGACGGGATGTAGTGGGCTTATAAACAAACAGTCAAATATCAACACTGAAAAAAAGTCAGTGTAATTTTACCACGTTCTTCATCGCAAATAAATCGATTCACGTTTCACGAATTATAAATACAAGCACTGTGTGTTGCTGGAAGATATTGTCCGGTAGAATCACTCGTCCCTTTACCATATCAAGACATGTTCAAGTATTAGTATCGGTTACATTGCTATCTTTAAACGATTTCCTATTTTATGTGTCAAATATTGATGCATATCTAAACTTCTTCCCTTTAGATGTCTTCTTGCATTGGATTTCGATCAAAGATGTAGTTTGACGTTAGAATATCTAAAAATACTACATTGCTGCATTCTTTTGACGCTAATTTAGGTTTGTAACAATGTAAATTTCTTCGATGTTGGAGGAAAAAGGTCCTATCGCGTTTTTTTTTCACGACAAGATATTTGAAAATCTTAGTCGAGATAGCGTCGTTTTCTTGCGACATTTAGATAGAACCTTCACTGTTAAAATGTCATGAAATTTAATATACATTTAATGTAAAGTACATTAATTTTTCCAACAATATCTATCTATATGTATATTAACCCTTTGAGTCACGGTAGTAACCCACGTTACTACCTCGATTTCGTTGAATTTTAATTATTTATGTTCAAGTTAACATATTCCGATCGGTCTTTTTGCTATTTTTTGTTACCTTAGTACTTAAAGAATATATCCACATGACTAAAAATACATCATTGCTTATTGTTTACTTTAAATAAATAAACAAACACAAAAAAATCAAGTTTTTTGGAAAGAATTCATTTTTGACGCTATTTTGAAAGATAATGACTTGAAGTTCGGGGTATATAGGTTTTTGGGGTCGCTGATTACGAATCCTGTGTCAGATTTACAAAATTCAAAATGGCGGATTCAATATAGCGGTCAGAAGCATGTAAAAAATCGCCAATTTTGATGAAAATGCGTATTAGGAGGTTTTCGGGGTCGCTGATTGCGAATCCGATGTCAGCTTTACAAAATTTAAAATGACGGATCTAAGATGGCTGATTCAAGATGGCGGTGATCGAGATCTTCGGCGACCTTGAAAACCCCCGAGTAGCAAATTTTGTCCCAATCGAATTATATTTAAAATTTTTGTCCGCCATACTGGATCCGCCATCTTGAATTGGGAAAAACGAACCTCGGATTCGTAATCAGCTACCTTGAAAACCCTCGAGTAGCAATTTTTGTCCCAATCGAATTATATTTTAAATTTTTGCCCGTCATATTGGATCCGTCATCTTGAATTTCGAAAAAATAACCTCGGATTTGTAATCAGTGACCTCAAAAACCCCCGAGTAACAAATTTCAGCTAAATTCGATAAAAGGAAAGATGTGTGACTCCAAGAGTTAAGTACACCTAATATTGTGAAGAATTATTGTACATGGGCTGGAAGTTTTTTGGCTTCATTTTTATAATGCTCCCAGCCGTCTCGACGCCGAGGTAAAATAAACATAAACACAAAAATTAGTTGTCTCAAAATCGTCAAAGTCTTGAACGAAAGTAAATAGAATAATGTCTTATATAGTCTGATGTTTGTAGAATAGAGGAAAGTAGAAAATACAAAATGAAAAGTTTGTTTGTATATTTTGTGCTCGACATGAAAGTAAATAAAACGAAAATTAACATTCATTTTAATATAATATACCTTGTGTTATAAATAAGATAATGAAGTAACGTATTCGGGAAACTTGAGATAAATTCTTGCAAAATAACAATTTTTGTTTCCCAGAAAACTAGTTCTTTTTACTTCTAAGGATTAAAAATAAGCAGCACGTGCAATCTGCTAAAAATGACCTAAAATGTTTTTTTAGAAGAAATAAGTGACATTAATTGGTATTCGACCAGTAATAGGTGAACGGCCAGTAATATGTACCAATGTAAGTTTGGATACGATAACTCTAATTATAAGCGTAGATGTTGCTTATTTTATTCCTGGGAGTGTAATGCATCTGCAAATGAGTGCAACAAGGCGTCCCCAAATGATAGTCCATTAATTGGTACACGGTCAGTAATAGGTATTTCTTTCTCAAATATCTTTAATTTTACATCAGATTTTTTACTTCATATCAATATGATTTAAAGCTATAAATTTATACTTTAGTAATTTTAATAAAGCCAATAATTTCTAGTTAAATATAAAGTACTAGATACGAAATAATAATTTATTTTAACAATATTTTCATTTGCGGAACTACAAAAAATTTCATATTCAGAACTGCGATAGGTTACTATATAAAATTAAAACATAAAGACTTTATATCAGTCCTATTTGAAATTTTAGTCTTAAAACTTGCAACAAAAATAACATTTCCTATCCGTACAAAAATCATATTTACATAATTATTCAGAGAACAATACTTTGAATATCTCGAAAAAGTTTTATTTCTAATTATTCTTTTTCATATAAAAACTTAAGATTAAAATGTTAGAAACAAAATTTCAATAATTAAACATTCAACCCTGAATTAGTTGAATTTCTGATTATGTTTCATACTCAACATAAATTTTCTAAAAAATGTAAAAAATTATCATTTAACGCCAAAATGCAGCGTAAGAAGTGATATCTACTTGAATTGAACTAAATGCAAATCAAATACAATGACAATAACCCTGTACGAATCGAACTTCCGACAAGAGGGCACTTTTTTAAGGGAATCGTTAAAATAATAATCCGAACTCATACGTTTGAACAATTTTTCAAAATCAAACAATGTAGTTGATTTAAACTTTTATCCAATGGCCCGTTCTGTGTTTAAACATTCAAACTTCACAAAAAGAGTGAGGAGCGTGATTTAAAAAGCTATTGATTTTGCATAAAAATCGAATATGCTCATGCTAGCCTGACCGTAATACGGGTATTTTTATTCCGCTTGATTTATAATTATTTTCCCAATCCTTAAAAATATTATATAAATATTATGTAGAGAGTAACAAAAAATTTTGATTTGAACGACATATTTCTTACTTTAAAAGATTGTCCCGTGATTTACAAAAATCTTTTTCGATATTTTCTACAATTAATATTTTAATATACGATATTGCTGTAAATAATTGCATGGCATTCAAAGACATGTCTGGTAGAGAGGTTTTCCATAAATCTCTTGAGCATCTTCCACATAATGAAAAGTGAAGTTACCCTTTATAGAAGATCTCTGTTGGAAAATTGAACTGCCTTTCTGAAGAATGAATTTTAATAACAGTGATTAAATACTCAATTTAATAAAACTTGTTTAATTTTCGCCACCAAGCATATTTATCGAGGAATGATATATTCCTTACTGTAGCAACAAGTCGTGACAGGCAATATACATGTATCGAGCGATCGATTCGCATTTAGACTGGGTAGGGCGAGCTGAACTTGGGAAGGTCGATTACGGTCCTGTGGTTCTTAAAACTTTCATTTTCGTAATATACAATAACCTTTCTCATACTTGAAGGCCTTACAACAGGAAGAAAAAACAATATGTTCAAGCAGAACACCCTGAATAGAAACTAGCTTTTCAAAACAAGCTAATTTAATAATTCTGCAAAAGATAAAACATGGATCGCTAAAGCCACAAAGTGAAAAATTGTTTCAATATTTCATTATCCTTGGCAGTCATTTTTAGGATAGCCATTACGTAATAATTTATTAATCTTCAACAATTGTATTATTTTCAGGATGTCCAATATTTTTTCTTATACATTGAGACTTAAGTATAAAAATATAATAAATATACTTTGAAAAAAAGACAAAAAAAAATAAATTTTTAGAAGAATTAAAGTAAGTATATTGGAAATCTATCCCAAAATTGTATTTATTACAAAAAATTAAGTATAAATTTTTATAACAAGAATGTATTTTATGCTGAATTAGTGTTGTATTAACTAATAAGCATTCTTTTTTGTCATAAGGCTCTAGTATCATCAGCCAAAAAATATAAAAAAAAGCGTTTCAGAGACAAATTCAAATATCTCGCTCTTGATACATAATATACTACTTATTAATGATTTAAGCTAAAATATTCTTCTGCAACAATAAAGATTTATACAATATAATATCGTATTAAGGGCGTAAAATAAAGTTTTATGCATGAGGGTATCTATCCGAAGTGATCGCCTACCGGGTAATTATACTAGCCCTTAATACAAACAATTTTGTTCGCCCAAGCGGGTGTAAAATCCAAATTTATGTCTCGAATTTTAAACTGGGGTGATGAGAAACTCCTATCTCAGCCATGTAATTTGCAAGTAAAACCGCATTTTACGCCCGGAAGGGTGAAAATTGTTATTCAGTTCTACTGGTACTAGTAGAGATAGTAAAGGATTGAGTACTATCCGAAGTAGCCAGAGGGTTGAGTTCCACTAAACCAAAGTGAAGATGTACTAACAATAAGTAAAATATTTTTTTGTTTTAAGTAATGGGAATACGGTTTATAGCAATGACTATATTCAGTTCATATTCGTCATCAGCGTGTCCAAAAAAAATGTAAGTGACCCTTTTGGAAAATCATATTTGTAATTAGCGCCCCAAAAACATAAATTTGGAATTATGGAGTATTTTCCGATTTAGAAACTTCCATTGATTAGATAACATAGAAATAATATACAAAGTCAGCTATTTGAATGCCATTTACAAGTCGCTATTTTGAAAATTTGAAATGTGTCAGTTACCATTTTAAAACTGAAACATTTTAAAGAAGATATCTCGTGGTTCAGTGCACTGTCCAATTGCAGATTTAAGAAACAACTATTTTAAACTATTTTAAACATTCACGATTTTTTAGAAATACCCAGCTGTATTCTTTTGGAACGAGTTTTAGACCAATTTTTGCCATAACATCAACCAATAAAGTCCTAAAGTTTGGTACAAAAAGTGTCTATCCCGGACTCAAAGGGTTAAAAAATGTGTAAGATCATTAATAACGATCAGAATAGTTTAAAAGTTTTCTTATTCTGAAGAAAATATCTAGATGTCACTCTTCATAAAAAACAAAAAACATATTTAGATTAAACATTAGAAATTCCGGTTCAATATCTATTCAAGTCGCCAAAATATTGATTCGACAAGTTTTGTCACTACCTGGCCAGGTCCTGATCAAGATTGAATAAGACACGCCTTATTCGCCGTTCATGGCCTCTTCACACTTATTTCGTAATTATAATGCTATAAATAGTTCGTACAAGTCTTTAAAATAAACTACGAATTTCCACTATTTTTTCCAGCAAATATTTTTAATATGATTAGGTTTCATTACAATAGAATTGAGTGTATAGTATTATTCATTACTTTAAGAAACCTCTTGGTATTGGTTTAGACATTATTCGTCGTTCATACAAAAGAGGATTTGGTGGAAGAATTAGCTACTTATTAAGAATTTAAAGGCAGTTCTTTATGAGCTGCATGATTTATCTAATAATTTTTTTTCTTACTTTAATAACTAATTGTTTTTCATAGTTTTGTAATATTATAATTGGTTATTTCATGGAAAATGTTTACAATTCTCGTCGATACTGATTAACTTTTTTCATTTATATTCTAAATTTTTAATACTTTGTTTTAAACAGCGATTACAATTAAAAAATATCTTCCACCATGCCGGACACATACGCAGAGGCTACTTTATGAATCCTTTAATTTTGTTTATCACTCATAACTAGTTGCGGTACCCCGTTAGATATGCATTAATAAGTCTTAAAATGAATGCAAACCACGAAACCTGTAACGTTTGCGGTGATAAATTTCATTTAATATTCGGTCGCCCATTTGCAGAGCAACTTAGCGATATACCACAACGGGAAGTAACATTTGTATAACTAATTTATGGAACACAACGAAACAGGCTTGGATTATTCATTTTGCATTGCAATTATGCTACTAATTGCATCTTCCATCCACTATGAAGATATTTCGAAACGAATATAATTTATCTCAGTTAGATTTACATATGTAACATATTTCAAAACCATTTTTCTGTTTACGAATAGAAGCAACTATAAATTTCATTCAAAATAAAACTAGTAATTTTAAATATTTTTCTTATTGAATTCACTTCGAATCGGAATACAGATGCACTTGGACAGTTTAGGCGAACAAAATTTAACATGTTTGGCAAATAGGTAAAGGGCAATGTTAACCGGTTAACTGGTGCAGCATTTTCCACATTTCGTGCCATTTCTGGTAGAAGCGAATCATCCACTAAAATATGTGTAGTCTATTTCTATTAGGTTTTCTTGCTCCTGATTCCATTTCCACGATAAGTTTCCATTTTGCAAAATCATAAAGGAGTGAAAAATACGGGTTGAGGGTGAAATTTGCAGTTTTACTAGAAACTTAGATTTAGATATTTTTGATACAGCTGATTCCATTTCCAAGTTCAGTTTCTATTTTATAACATTCTAAAGGGGTAAGAAATAAAGGTTGAAGTGGAATAAAGAAGTGAAAAAATAAGGGTTGAGTGTCTAATTTTCATTTTCTCCAGATACTTAGATCTGGGGGTTTTGACAACTTGCGCCAATAAGATGACGTGTCGTCATTCTCGATTTATGTCTTTAAATTGAGGTTCTAGTCTACTATATATGTTATTTTATGTCCGTTATCACAAATTATCGGAAACTGACAATAAATTCGCAATCAGCGACTCCGAAAACCTCAGTGTCGAAATTTATGCTATATAGAATGTTGTCATTTTGAGGTTAGGATTCAAAATTTCAAAAAACAACCAATTATTCAGACAGAACATGCCAAAAAACGGTTGTATACCAATTTTATTCAAAACGGTTGAAATCTTCAAAAGTTATTAAAAAATGTAGATATATGATACAGTACTAGTTAACGGGTTAATGTGAAAATAAATGTTATTAATTTATGCCCAAATCTACGAGACATTAAATACTTCACATAGAACAAAAATTAAAAATACATTTGTTGCCCACATACCAAACTTATTGTTTTTATTTTTATAATCCTTAAAAACTCCAAAAATGCTGTTCCTATGGTTTTGGTTGATACTTATATGATTATAAAATAATATTATGCAACCATTGCAAACTTAAATATCATTAGAACTTGTAACTTTTATCTAAAAGACAATTTTCAATCATTTTGCATTGGCAGTATGTAACAAAGATAAGAAGGATGGATTGATCATTATTGATATGCTGTACATCATAAGCAAATTATTAAAAAACTTCTTATTTGTTATTATGAAATATTCATTGAAATATTAACTATGTAATGAAATATTATTTATTGAAGTATTAAATTTGTTGTATTCAAGACAATTTTGAAGTGGACAACCCTTTATTTGATTAATAAGGGAAAACTTGAACGTTTGTGTTTAATTTTTTCAAGTCTTCAAAAAAAAAAGGGCAGACAAACTCGAGACCATACTCAATTGAAAGCCGACTAATTTCGAAATAAACTTAAATTTTCAACAAAATGGGTCACTTAAACTATTAATATTCTCGACGGACATTTTCAACAACAAATAAATACGTATATAAAAGTGTTTTAACTTGATGATGACCAAAGTACATCCACTGAAAAAAATATACGTCATATATCAACACGTTTGTTTTCTACCGTAAATGCGAGGTGGGTTTTAGAACGCATGTGAAATTAACGCACTAACCGAAGGTGAGTGCGTTTGCATTTTACATGAGTGGAAAAAGCTTACTCGCGTGAATTACACGATAACATTTTTTTGAAGTGGAAAATAAGGACGCTTAAAAGCAAAAATGTCGTTATTGCTTAAATGGGTCACCAATGAAAAGGAATTTCAATGAGCTTAAAAAACACAGCTTGTTATAAATTAGGAAATACTTTTATTTATATAAATTTTCTCTCAATTTTCCAATTTTTATTCAATTGGTAATTAGACATTTACTGAACATCTTAATAAAAACGATTACATTGCGGAGAAACAAACGATTAAATTGCTCTGGATTTGGGTAAAATTAAATTTATTTTCTCCGTGTCTATGTGCTTTATTATAATCATTTGATATAACGACGTCTCTTGTTCACAGAATGCTAATTTAAAGCAATTAACGAATTGAAATTCCCAACTGGCTGTTTTATAAACGTATTGCTTAATTTATCGAGATGTTTTCATAATTTCATGATTTATTAACATTTGTTAAAATTGTATCAGTCCTAACAATTTTGAATATACATTTTATTTAGGTTGTCTTATTAGAAGTATTATCTTTGCTCCAATTTTCGAAGGGTATTCTGAGATTGCAATGATTTGTAACTTTTCAGTTTTGTAAAATCACTTTATCAACCCTGAAATTTAGAATTTTCGAATATTATTGGAAAATTAAATTACCCAAGTTAACCCAGTAAGCTCCATCGATATATATTTTTTTTTTATAAATTGGATCTTCTGCGGGAAAATGGATTAATATTGACTTGAATGTTATCTAGTCTCCTCTCTTAATCTGAATCAGTGAAAATTTCGCCAAATGCGTCAGCGAAAACAATTTTCGCTAACCAGTTGATATTACAATTTAACCAGTCGAAATATTGTATTTACTGAAACTCCTGCAAAACTCAACCCTACTGAGGCCCACTACTTCACTGGTTCTTCAGGTGTAGATTCTTTTAATACCTATCACTGAATATAACCAGTGATTTGCTTTTCATCCTATATAAAACTGATCATCTATGTACAATTTCAATAAAATCGATTTTAAGGCTTCAAGAACTTTATTCCTCGAATTTGAGCAGGTTTTTCTGTCCTAAGAACTTTTTATAAGGGGAATGTAAATAAATGTTCTGTGTTGTTTTTTACATTTTCATAATCGGATTTGAGTTCCACAAATTGCCCATGCAAGCACGAAATTCCAGGTACTGGAGACGCTACCGAAAAATTGAATAATAGCGATCTGTTTCAGGTATTATTTATAATGTTTATCGTAATTATTCGTTTTGAACAATTTTTATAACCTTTAAAATTGCATTTAAAAGTGCTACTATATAGTTTGAGGGGAGTGTACAAAGTTATATTAGCTAAGTTTGTACTATAGATTTTGCTTAAATTTACTGAATAGATTAATTATACTAGAAAATTAGCTTCTATTTACAACACGAAACACGCGAAACTCTTAGTGTTTATGGCAATTAAAATACTTTTAATAGCTTTGTGTATAACTTTAGATGAGTAGGAGCTTTTTTAACGAAAAAAGTCCATTAAATCGATTTTAGCTAAATTTGCTTAATTGATCAGTAGTAAGCACAACCCTGGCAGAAATCTGTCCAGTTTTTTGTTATACTGCCCAGTTTCCCTACACACAAAAAAAAGTCTTAAAATTGTTACATCTCAAATTAAGCACTGTAAAAGGCTTAATTTCAAAATAAAATTGAGCTAATTTTCTTAAATGAAACTTTGCTGTCTGAAAGTAAGACTTTAAGCGCAAATATTGTCTTAATTTAAGAAAATTAGCTCAATTTTAGACTGAAATTAATCCTTCTACAATGCTTAATTTGAGATGTAACAATTGTAAGACTTTTTTTTCTGTGTACACCTTCACCATGGGAAAAATATAAACTGGATATAAACTATCCAAAAACTAGATTCATTTTCTAATACATTCCAGTGAAAATCATCGGATCGATCAGTGAATAGGTGTTGTTTTGAAGAGGCAGAAATGTGATTTCATTACAATGATGTTCCAGCCAATTTAGAAGAGTTCGTTGTTAAAATCAACGTATAATGGCTGATTCACAGCGATAGTAAATGTGCTTTGTGAATTAGCGACTATGAACTGTCAATTAGTAGTTTTTCGCTGGTTCAGATTAAGAGAATATAATCTTTGAATATGCTTTTTGATTTGCGAAGCCGAAAATTTCATTCAAATGGCTTTTAAAACCAAAATTACAGAAATTATAAAATGTGCATATTAACATTTTGAAAATAAAGGTCAAATAAAAAAACCAAAATGGCGGCTAAAACATGAAAAAATCAGCGAAAGTTTCAACAATTTTTTATTTGAATATTATAGATTCTCGGAAAAAGGGTTGTTTTTCTCTCATTTGTTTTTGAAAATGCCTTATCTTAATCAGGAGTCTGTGAGACAATAATATAATCTATCTAAATAGTATCCTTCATTGTAACAAATTTCTAAACTTAACAAATAACAGAAACATTATCATGAGCTCATGTTTTTTGACACCTCTAATTTTTAAAAAATTTCAAGAAATAAATAAATATTTCTTGAATGAAATAAATGTTTACTTTCAAATATTGAAATAAATAGTTTTATGGATATGACAAATTTAAGCATCAGTCTTCACAAAAAAAATGTTAATTTCACGATAATATGTCGATAGATGCATTTTGTACATACTCTAAATTGATTTTGGCATATATGACACGAAAACTCGTGTATCAATACGTCGATGAAATTCGATCACCAGCATTTTATGCTTATTTATCTTTGAAATGCTCTCAAATTATTTAATATGCGCATGATGACCCAACGCGATATTGAACACGGAAACCAATAATATACTCGATTTTCCGCATTTTCGGCCATAGTCACGAATGTATTATTTTTGCATATATGCATATTGCAAAATATATGTAAACAATGTTATTGATGTTAATTATTATTAATAAGCAAGATTTTAAGGTATGAATAACCTTATACGCAATTAAAACTCAATAATGGAGATTATCGATAAATGGTTCAAAACGTGTATTATAAATTTGGGTCTATAGGTGGATATACAACGGTTTGAATGATACTTAAAAAACTTTGCAATTATTTAACAGAATAACATAATCACGGGAAGAGAAAGTAAGGTAGACCCGCACTTCATAATATTTTTCCAATAAATATAATTCAAATATTGTACCTATATCGAAAGTGAAAAAGTGGCGCAAGGTAATTATTATGAATATGAGTTTTATTTAATCCTTAACCCATTAACGCTGGGAAGGACAATTTTTGCACTTCGATTTCAATTAAGTATTTCGTATGAAAATGGAACATCAACAAAATTGAACGGTATGTATCGTACTATTTTCAAGGTTGCTTTTTCCAATGGCATTGTTAAAATTGATCTATCATAATTAGAAAATTAAATATAGCGATTTAAATGTAAAAAACAACGCAAAAATTGGTTATACTTTTGAATAAAACATTTTTTTCTCATGGAAAGAGTATTTTTTATCACAAAATTCCTTCACTAAAGGTGAAGAAAATAATTATAGTATTCAGATATATTTTTAAAATATTAACAAAATAACATTATGATCACAAAAAGGCGATGGCAGTGAGTAATTTCTTTTTAAAAGTTTACGAATTTTTAAGATGAAAACTATAAACTTTAGACAACATTTTCTAGAAATAAAAATATCTTAGAATGTATCAAAGAGTATGCCCAAATATTTTCAGAACATATCGATATCATTTTTGAATTTTTAATTTTTCGGACGACATTTTTAAAAAAAGTTGTTTAAAAAATCCGAAAAATCGTTAAGGAAATTTTGTCTAAAGTCTATAGTTTTCAACAAAAAAATTATTGTTCTTGAAATCTAGAAATGATTAATAATTTTGTTTCTCAAAAACTATAAATTTTAGAGAAAATCTTTTAATAAATTTTAGAATTAGTCGAAGATTACTCTCAATTGTTTTCAGATTTTTTAATTGACTTTTTTCACAATTTCAAAATAACAAATTGTATCAACACATTCTGTAAAAATACTTTAAATAAAAGTATATCATTATCAGTAAACATCCAGATAGGTCCAGGAAATAGTTATTTGCGGATAAAGCAAATGTCTAGAAAATTACCTTTCAATGAACAAACGTGCACAATTTTTACCATTTCTGACTAATTTTGAGATCGCTCTTGCGAATAGTGATAGACAAACTTTCAAAAATGACGTTTATCACTTTTTTTCAAAAATACAGAAAAAACGAGATTTTCGATGAAAAATGGATGTATCTATATTAAAAAAAATGTGCAAATTGAGCATATTTGGTCGTTAAATGGTTAAGATTGAAAGCTAACTATTACGAATTACTATTAGATTGAATCGTGACAATTGGCATTTACTGTGGATATTAATATTCATGAATACGATTTATTAACGAATAATATCCGAAGTATCTTAAGGAAGTTATAAATAGTTGTTAATAGTTCTAAATGATGAATGATGTTATTCGTACCATGAATTGCAGAACTAAACATTACACCGATCCTAGCACAACTTAACCTTGACATGAACTGACTGACCTAATAACCATGTTATTGTTTACTGTACAGCTGATAAATATGCAGGAAAATGCTGCATCAAAATAAACATAAACAAAATAAATAATTTTCACTCGTCTTCTTATATTCCCTTATATTCTTTGAAAACAATCATGCCTTCTTCCAAGATTTTATACCAAAATATTTGCAATTATATAATTATAGAAATGGCATTTAATTGGAGTATTTTAAATTCTCTTTATATTTTTTGCATAAATAATATTTTATGTATTTGCAAATAAAAAAAGTATGTAAAAAGCTTTACCATTTGCACATGAACTGTTTGAAATTATACAAAACTGTTGAAATGATATCAAAACTGTCAAAATTTGTTGACAGTTTCCGCGATATTTTGAGAGATTACGTTATAATACCGATAATATCAAAAAATAATGGTAGTTTTGATGATAAATGTTAATATACATATATTAAGATTAAATCCGCAGGCTAATCTTTTAAATCACGGCGTCCTTTCTATAGGACACCTTTTTGTCATTCATTGTTTTGATTTTTCAGAAGATTAAAATTGAATTTTAGTGTAAATTTTTTCTTCCATACTTCGATAACATGTTTTTAAATGTAAAAAAATTAATATTTATTATGAATTATTATGTTAAATTGCTTATAATGACGAACAATGTATAACAATTACGTATTTTGTTGTAAAGAATGTATGCTGAAACGAAACCGTCGTTGAAATAAGAAACTGATTACGAATCTGGCATCAGATTTTCAAAATTAAAAATGACGGATCCAAGATGGCGGACCGAAATGTAAAAATTTACTTGATCGAGGTCAAACTCGGTACTCGGGTGTTGCTGAGGTTGCTGATTACGAATCTGGCCATAGATTTTCAAAATTCAAAATAGCGGATCCAATATGGCCGACCAAAATGTAAAAATTTACTTGAGGAAATATAAAAAGTTATTTGACCGAAATCAAACTGTATACTGAATAATGCTACATTTTCGAGATAAAATTTAGCAGATTTAACAAGCGGTCACGAATGCTGAAATTTCATAGTTTGTCCTTTACGACCTCGAAAACTGTTTTGGCTGTTATATTGAATCCGTCATTTTGAATTTTGAAAGGCAATTTAAACATAAATGTAGTATTCATTTTTCAGTAATTGTATCATATATATTTATCTTAATTTGATTCTTGTAAATAGTTACTGTCCATTTTTAATTATAAGTGTAATTTGCAATTTACTAAGTGTAAATTAAAGCAGAGGCCTCTATAAGTATATGAAAATATCAGATTTAAGTCGCTTTTGAATTTCATAACCTTTGCTCCAAAAATCATCAAGCTTTTTTGTTTTAAAGATTGCTCTACCAAACTCAATACTTCATATTAAAACCCAAGTATATTTTAACGAATTTTTCTTATAAAATACACATCTGGGCATATTACCTCCTCCGTTATCATTTCTCTGACTGTAAACAATAGGTAAACATGTCCGTTATTCTCGTATATTTGCTTTCCTTTCTTTTGTAATATTGAATTCATGTCAAATGAATTTGTGTTATCGGCTGCTATTCGCATCTCGTCGATGTAATAGTATTTATTTAATACTATTAGATTATTAGATATTATCAGTATAATTCGTAAGCATTTATGGTTATAGTTAACAAATGTCAAAAATAACTACAGGAACTAATGGCTGAACAATGTTATTAAATAAAGAAACAAATATTATATATATGTAAATATCATCAAATTCCATTGTCGAGAAAAATGACGTTACATATGTAAAAATGTATGTTTTTTGCTATATTGAGATTTATTTTATAACAAAACTTTAAACCGGACTATTCTCAAAAATAGGAAAATTTTTTTAGCACCATCGTTTTCAGCACGAAAAATACGTTTGGAAATAGTACTGCGATTGTCCAAGAAAAAATGAGTGTTGGAGGGTGTAATAAAACATAGTTATTGCAATTTATTTCCCTGGAATAATCTTAGTTACTTAAACTTTGAAACTAATTGATTGATATCATATTTTGGCTAGGCATAACCAGTTTTTGCTACATTTAAAATCTGTAAAATAACTCAAAAATCGATGAAGCATAGTGCACCAGAATAGTAATAAAATTGTATTTATACATTTTATATTTATTTTACTAGAGTTTAACTAAAGTGAAAGAAGTTCAGATTTAACTACATTTGATTAACTTTAACAACTAATCATAACCTTACAAAAAAATAGTAAAATTAGCTACTTTGACAGGATTTAAAAATAAAGTAGTTACAAATCGTACAAATGAACTAAATATTTAAAAAATAGTTCTCAATAAATATAATGTACATTTACGTAATAATCACCATATTCATGTGCGAATTTACTCGTCCAATTATGTAAAATACGTTGTACGTAATTACATTGCTAAATTTAAAGTAAACTGCAGCATACTTACTAATTAAATCAAAATATTAGATTGTAAGGTTTATAAGTTTCGCAGACATCCAAGAATTAATTCCTAAAGCGAAGAAAATTCAATCCATTAGAATGTCTGGTTAAACATCCTTTAAATCATAAACTAACTAACGTCGTCATGCTGAGTAAAGTGCATACATTCCATCAATTAGTAGGTTCGATTTTGATTTTGGAGGATGTAATTGAAAGTCAGGTAAGTTTACGTTTTATGAGTAGTTCTGCTTTAATGGTGGTCTATTGATATTGAAAGTTATTTTTAGAAACCCCTCTTGTAGGAAAACATGAATATATCCTTGTAGTTCGCTAAGCGTTTCGTGGTGATGGTCTTACGGTAAAGTCTATTAACCGATAAGTTCGTGTCAAGTTTAGAGTGGTGCGTTCGTCTTCTTACCTCAAGGGTTTCAAAAAGATACATTTTAAGAAATCAAACATCTTTTTGAAGAAATTATGTAAGAAATCAAAACTAAAATGAAACAAAACCATTTGACGAATTTTATGTGTAACTTAAACTTTTAGGGAGGAATCAAATATTAATTTTCAAAAGCGTGACTGAACACTATTTTGTTTTATACAAATTACTTTCTTGCAAATAAATTGAAAAGATTTTCCTCTTTTGAAAAATGTACAATCAATTTCCACTCGAAAATCCTTTTGTGATTCAATGATTCATTTGACATCAATAGAGAACAAATATTATTTAAAGTTTCGAATCGTTAAAAAGACAATCGTTTTTTAACGGATATTGAAAGGTGTTACTATGTTTCCTATATACAGATTAATATTGCTCGGGGGTGTGGAATTGGATACTCTTTGATTCCGGAAATGATCAATTGTTGGCAATATCAGAATACGTACATTTAAAAAATCCTTTTAATAACCGCTCTGCATTGGTATTCAATCAAACATTCACGCTATTTACGTATAATATTGCAAAATTATACAGGTATAGCAGTATGAAAAAAATCTCAATACAGTAGAGTCCCGGTATATTTGCCAGCCGGGTTCCTCGCCTTCTCCTGCCGGCTCCTTATATCTGTCAAAAGAAGGGTATTGCCACTTCTCGCACTCTCCTCAGTCACGTTACGTTCATGACGTCACAGCAGGCCCTTCCCGGGGCCCCAGCGAGCAAGGTGGGGAAAAAAGAGGGCGGCCACAGACAAATGTAACGAGACGGAACTGGGCAAATATGCTGGGACGTAAATATAGCAAGACGCAAATATAACGGGTCTCTACTGTAATCACAAAATGATTTTAATATCGTACATCCAATTATTTGAACATAAGAGCCAACGTCTATTGCAAATAAAAGCGTAAATTATTTAAAGGTAAGAAGACACTTTTACATTACTTTTTGTATATTACATTTTTTGTGTGATTAAATGGTTACAGGACAAAAGAACACAGCGCAAAAGTCGACGAAAAAGTATGTTTAACACATCCATAATGTATTTTTAATAAGGTTACTTCATTTTTGGAATAAATTGTATTAAATCAATGAAAATTTACTTCAACAAATTTAAAATACAAAATTGACTGAAATTATTTTGTGTATAAATTTCATCTTACCAAAAAGTTAATTGCATCTTTAAGCATTTTTTAAGATCATTAAATTGATGTTTATAATGTTTAAAGTTGAGAAAATAATAAAAAGTATATTTTGTAAAATATAATTCAATTGCTAAAAAAGTGCCTGGTACTTCATCTAAGTATAATTATTCCTTTTCTACAATAAGAAATAATGTCAATGAGTAAAAAGACATAAATATTTCACCTTAAAATGTAAACAAGAATGACAAGAATGCTGTAACTGTACATTAAAAAACTGTTAAAAAATGTCCTTTAGAATGTTTATACATAATATATTAATTTTAATGCTATAAATGAGTACATAAAATTGATTACCTATAAAATACTTAATATTAACCTGAAGAGTAATAATGAAAATTGCTAATAAAGGACGTAACATAGGTAACTGACCATAGAAATAAAAATGTTCGATACACGTGGCGCACTTGAATGATATTGTTAAAATTTTAAAACGGACTATCGGTATTTAATACTTCCTGGAATTTTAGTAATCAATTAATTAAGTGTAATTAATATCGTTCACATAAAACAGAATTAGTTCAAAACTGATTGATTATGATAAGTATCTAACATTTTTATAAAGCTTTGACTCTAATTACTGCATAATGCAGTGCATAATTAATTGAAAATGGGTAAATTTTCGTAACAGATTGTAAATATCTCATATTTTTCACAATTGTTACTCTCTAAAGATCAAAACTCATAGATTCAGTGAACAGCGACTGATTTTTTGCGATTTTCGATGTACAAATAATTTGCAATTTTCAAACAAATTTCGAAATTGCAGTAATACCTTTAATGTTTTAACGTAAATCATATTCGGTTGTAACGCGACAACAGACAGTTAATTTTCTCGTAAAACTCAAATTTGAAGTAAAATATGACGAGTATCTGCCAGAAAAACTAGTTCCATAAAAGAGGAAGAAATAAAACATTAATGAATGTAAGGCATAAAAAAGCCGTTTCTCTTCATACGTCGTAAAAATACCGTAAAAAGCGAATTTAAGGAAATTTTTGTAATTTTCTAGTCGAAATTACAAATTGCAAATATCTCATGGTATAAACTGTGATAAGATATCTAATTTTAGTCAAATATATGGCCTATAAATTTAATAGTCCTAACTAAATGTTGTTCGGATACTTTAATATTTTTAAATTATGTTTACATTTAAATGAATTCCTTAGTAAATTATTTGTAAGCTATTACACTTTTTTAACCATAATGTTTCCATGGTTGAATTATGCAATATTAATAAAATTGTATAGAAATAGCATAAACAATTTCTTTAGACTCGTAAGTATAAAGACTGATATTTTTTTAATTTTACGCTATCTGTTTCCGTTATGAAAATTTTCTGAAAAGCTTCATGCTTTAAGCTACGCCAATAATTATCTCGGACTGTTTGATGTAATTATATAAACCTTAACATGGGTTCAAGTATTTTATATGTATGTCCGAGATAATTATGGGATTATCATAATAATAATAATAATAATAGCGTCTTTATTGTTAATACGAAAGGCGAGCCACAGCTTTGATTTGTTGTTTTACAGACTAACCTAAACCAAACACTAACAATTACATATCTATAAAATAGTAGCACACTAACTACCTAGGCCCGTATGATTAAAAAACACAATAAAAATACAATAAAATAGAAACTTCACCAATGAACAAATAAATATTACATTCATTATCTTGAAACGTAACTGTTCCAGTAAAATCTCATCGCATTTTATTTAATTTAAGTCTGTTTTTACTTAGAAAATCTTGTAAGAATTCAACAAGAGTTGTTTGATAAGAGAAGCAGGATGCTATTGCTAAACTTAATTAAATGTTAATCTTACAACAAGGAAATTTACTTATTTAGTTCAATCAATTATACCGTCCTTGAGCATATTTTCAACGAGCCAGCACGTGCTGAAGTTACAGGTGGAAAATAAAAATGATTTTTATATGAGACACAAGACAATTTTTGTCCAAGAATTGTACATTTACGTTTCATGGCTTTAATATTTCATTCTGTCGAAGGGAAGTATTTCTCAAAATGACTAGTTGCTTTATATTTCGAAAATATTTTGTATGAAATTTATAAACGTAAGATTTGTTTTATCAAAACGTTACGTTATAATCGTTAATTAATGATTAATTTAACAAAATGATAAGCTTCAATACATTTTTTGAGCTTTTGATGTTCATATTGAAATCAAAATAAAATTCCAATGTGAAAGATCCGAGAATTGATCAGTAACATCACATATTAATATCGAATATAAAATTATTGTATTTATTGTAGGAACATTAATCATTTTGGCTTAATATTAATAAAAGATTAAAGGAATATAATAGTAACTATTATTTCAACTTTTTAATACTTTTTATGTAGAGTAAATTTTCTTGAAATGGCTACGGGGAACAAAATGTATATCCGTAGGAAACTATATACTAAATTACATAAAAACACGATAGAATTAGTCTTTTTTAGTATAGTCAAATATTTTTTTGTCCTGATGTACTACAAAATAATAGCGAAATTCTAAATGATACGTAAAGTCCACATTTAACAAAAAATGACGTGGGCACTGATGTTTCCTTTTTAAACTTTATTTCGAAATATTTAATTGGAACACGTAATTTTACATTTTATATAAGTGAAATGTGCATGAACTTTTTTTAATATCTGAAAGTATATATCGAAATGATATATATATATAGTTATTAATTTGCAGCAAGCAAAATATTTTGGGATTCAATGTAAAATTTGTACAAAATACAACTCATTAATATTTGTGACACTGGAAAAGGATATTTTCTACACTGGTAGAGCATTTGATAACTACTTTTTCTGAATTTATTTAATTTCTATTTGTGTATTTTGAATTGTTTTCATTTATATTTCAGTAATTTGTCTAAAATAGTTCTATTTTAATACCCGGAGGAAAAGCAGTTGGAAATATTAACTAGATAGTAGGATAAGACCCAGCCATCCTTTTTAGTTAATTTTACTATCTAAATACATAGGGACTTCGACAAATAAGATAGCCAAGCCTACTTCAATAGTAAAACCAACGAAAAAAATTAGTTGTGCCCAGTATTTAGATAATAATTCTTTCCGCCACAAAAACTTACTGAAAATGGGCAATAACGATGTTACTACAGTTTTAGGTTAGGATATCTCAAAAACCTTGATGTGATAGAAGGATTCTAAGAAAGAAGATCGGTCTCGTTTTGTTAATTATTTTCATACAATTACATCTTTATTAAATGTATGAAAATCATATTTATACCTTGACAAAACTTCGATAACTCGTTGGAAAACAAAACTAATTAATAGCACTTTAATATGCGGTTTGTCAAATTGGGAACAACAATTTTGCTCCGCCACAAAAACTTATTGAAAATCGTAAAGAAACGGAGGTTTTTCATTTTTAGGTTAGGATATCTCAAAATCTTGACTTGTACAAGAATTATGCGGCTAGATTTGGATTCATCCCAACGAAAACATTCGGAAGAGCATAGTCCGGTTTCTGGTTGCAAATGTTGTTGACCTGTGTTATTTAAGAATAGAAGAGACGAAGGAAAAATCCAAATTATTCTTTGCAGGGGGATAAAAAAAAATAAAAAAATAAAAATTTAGGTTTTTGAAAATAAATGTTTTGATTGAGAATGTGATGAAGAACGATACTCATAACAATAAAAGAAGAAATTAAATTTAAATTTTAAAAATATAAATTGTTATAATTCTAAAAAAAGAAGAGAAACCAAAAGTTCATGACAATTTTTTAAAACCAAAACTTATATAGGGTGAAACTAGTAACCCTGAAAATACCGAAAAAAAATAAAACTGCCACATCCGATGTGAAAGATATTTATACGAATTTAAGTCAGGAGGGAATAAGGAATTAATTTCGAACTACCAATCGGATGAGAGGACCTGAAAAGGCAATGAATATTTGGAAAAGGGAGATTGTAGAAGTTAAATGGTGCGAGAAATTAATTACTAACTGCCACCAAAGCGATGGACAGAGAAAAGTGAAAATACGAGAATTTCGAAAAAGGACATAGTTTGAGAAATTCTTTTTCGCTTTAAAAAAGGAGTCCTACTCTTCAATTAATCGACTTTGAGGTTGGGCGTTATATGTCATATATCAGAAATTCAGTTATACATTTTTATTTATGAAATAATGATGATTCAAGGTAACGAAAATTCAATTTAAGGTAATAAATACATGCATTGCTAACAAAATAAAAGGGATTTCATTCTAAGATGCAGAATTAGAAAAATTATATTATTAAAATATAAATTCGAATTTCCAAATCAACATTTTTTATCCAAGATCAATTGGAATGATTACTACTTAATTAGCAAAAAGTGGATTTAAGCAACTTGCAAATATGTTTTCACGATTAGGACAGTAGGGTCAATAATTTACATAATAATTACTGAATATAAACAATTAAATAAGATAAGCAAATTTATTAATTAAATATAAGATTTGTTAATATCTAATGTAGTCGTTTTAATGTTAATAAAATTATTAAGATATTAAAAAATATATTTTCAATATCGAAATGATTTAGTTAGTCTTTAGATAAGCTTTTTTTAGAAAAAACTATGTTGAGTGCATAATTGTCAATTTCTTAATTGAAGTCCCAAGTACTGTATTCGTTTTCCTTTTAATAGCGTGATTTTTTATTATTTTCGATTTTTAATGCACTTCTCAATGTAAAAGATCGATCATTGAAATATATTGTGGAAAAGATAGTTCATTGTAACTGCACAGTTTATAGAACGATTAACTAGAGTCATAAAACGAGATCGATACTAACTCAAGTCTGTCTATCAACTACGATTTTTTCGATTATTTTCAGGAGAACTGGAAAGTGCTTTGCTCTTCCAAATTCAATTTCCAACCCAAGTGCAGAACAAATTGACGGTCTTCAGTACTGACTGTCAATACTGCCCTGGCATTACGCCAGTACTGGCAGGTAACGTTATCAAGTACTGACTGCGGAAGTTATTGCAGTACTGACAATGAGTACTGACAGTTATCACTGGCGTAGTACTGATCCAGTACTAATTGTTGATTTTTAAATATGACAGTCGGTACTGAGTCCCCGCTAAACAAACCGTATTTGTCGTTTATTTATTTAATTTACGTTTTTATGACAGAACTGCTGCCATCTACGCTTGAATATGGTAACTGTTAAGAAGAATTACATAAAATGTTACCATAAGTACTAAACTAAAAGTTAGACGATAACGATCTTGCAATAAATCAACAATAATGCAGTGAAATATTCATTTTTCAGCATGGGTCTATTAATATGGCCAAGAACTGTAGGTACATATACACATTTATTTGATAAAAAGTACCAAGTCGAGGCTTTTAATACAGTACAATTATACCGACTCTACTTATTTGTATAGCTGCAGTATCTGATAATATAATTATAGTAACGGTTATCATCTTTAATGCTACAGGAATCTAAATTGTATCAGTTGCTATATCATGTCAATAACCTAAATACAAGTTTGTGAGTCTACCTTGTACAAAATGTACAAAAACAGACTTTCTGTTCGATAATATAAAATAGATCGTCATCGTTTACTTTATTTTCATTTGAATTTACCATTGACTACGAAATTTGAAAGTTTACTATAATTACTATGCATTTTGTACGGTTAGAAAAAAAGTTGTCAAGAACCAACACTAAATACAATGAAAGTACCATTTTGCTCCATTTTCTAAAAAATAAGTTTACCACAAGAACATTTTGGAAAGCAGTGTTGCAAATCTATCCCTGCCGGAGGTAATTAACGATTTATACAATGCCCTTCTATTCCAAGTTTCCCCGCACATAGAAGCAGGAAAATAGATCTCGTCTCGTGATGATTTCATTGTCGTCGCTCGCCAAACTTAATACTAGATCTCTGCGTTTCCTGGCGTAGGAAGGCAATTTGCATGAGCGTAAATCTGGATAAGACAATTGTTCTACATGCGCTACTGACAATCTAAACTACTCGTAACCCAAGCCGTGGAAGGTGAACAATATAAACGTAGGTGAAAAATCAAAGTAATCAAATGATATACCCAAGACATTCTTCCTATACTTGTTTCACAATACATAATTTACTTTTTTATTATTAAAAGTTAAAATTTTTCTTGATTATTCAGAAATTTGCTATTTAAAAAAACGAGTTCAGAAATACGTCCAGGTTTGAAGGAATCGAAAATCAATATTTTACTCTATTAGTATTTATCCATGTACAAGAAACTGCGCAAATAACATTCGAAAAAAGCAAACATTGAATTCCCGTGACTATCTTAGAGATGAACTGAAGAAACTTGCATTATTTATAAATTTTGTTTCCAACACCAAAATTGTTTTTATCGAAGCCATTAAAACGTTTGAAATTATTTTTAAAATAATCATAAGAATATCAAATTCAAAGTACAATTTTTATCCAGTCTATAAAATATAATTGATATAGATAAACCCTTTGCAATCGGATTATCGAAAAAGATCTATCCTAGATAAAACCATTCCACAGAGAGCAATTGAAACGTTACCTTTGCATTTTAGGTTTCATTCTCAATGAAAGCTGCACAAAATTCAAATCTCATCTTTTGAATGCAATGCGTGGTCGTAACGATTAAAATGCTTCCGGCGCTTAAACATTTTGGTTTAGGATTTTCCTATACAATTTTAAACGTGTTTTATGAAATTGTGAAATTACAAAATATATTGTAGTATTTAATGTACTAAATAATCTCGAAAATGTACATATATTCGTCACAAAAGGGAATTTTGAATATTTTTCAGAAATTTTTTACAAATAATTTACTTACCGCATTTCAAGATTTTCTAAAATTAATTAAAAATCGGGCAATTGTTGACATTTGTTTCGAGAACTTGTGCAATATACCGAAGAAATTCACGTAGGAATCCGGTATATATATTCTTTCGAAGTTCTCGAAAAGTGTTTCCACTTCAGTAGAAACTAAAGGGCGAAATGCCTGGAGTGAAAAAGGTGCAAGACGGAAATGACGCAACCGTTCGCGTTATTTCCGGCGCCTATATACTGCAGCAACAGGACGAATAGAATTTACGTATATGAATATCAATGACTGGATGTCCACTCAACTCTTGAGTCCGTATAGTTGTGTCACACTGGGAAAATGTCATCTTTTTACAGAAATGAGAAAAGAAATAAAATTTAGTACTGGAGACTAGTGAAAAACAGTACAAATTTTATTAGATCCATTTTCAAAATAATCTCAAAAAAATTATAAACTTCTATCAATAATTACACAGGCCCACAAAAAATAAGAAAGTGTGGTATGGGACTTAACTATTCCGATGTATTTTGATCCGCTGAACACGAATCTGCAATAAAAAATAGGGGTAGAGGGGCTAATTTCAGAGATAACCTCAAAAAACACGTATTTTAGTGCTAGACTTTTTTAGTTTTTAGTGTTAAATGTTCCTATTGTTAGTGTAGTTACGAGAAAAAAAGGACTATCTTGCCACTTACAATGATGCATTTATAATGTATAGTTGACTCGTCGTCCGTCATGTGGCATATTGTAATTATAATTTTCCCGCAATCGACGAGACTATCATAATTCAGATCATTTTCATTTTTAATGTTATAATTATTTCATATACTCAAATGTTAAAGTTATCTACTCGTAGTAGTGTTTACTTTATTAACTTTTATTAACCCCTTTTAAATAATTTATAATTGCTGAAGAACGTTTTAGAATTAAAATAACCAAAAGAAGTGTAAAACAAATAAATAATGTTTTACTGTAAATAAATAATAGCTTAATTATAAAATAAATAAAGCTTTTTTGTGGTGGAATTGGTACCACTACTAAATAACGGTACATAACAAAACTTACTAATTTTTTAATATTGCTGCGAATAAAGGATATCCCTGATATATATTTTACAAAGAAAATCAATAAACGCAATACTGTCAAAAGGTGGTGACGGTACATGAATTTAATAGGATACCTGCATTAACGTTAAATTTTAAAGCAGAATTTTCGTTTAATTAGTTAATTAGCCGATATGTCAAATTCCGCGATAGAATTAAATCAATTGTGCATCGTGGTCGTTGTTTCTAAACATAAACAATGTACGCTCAATGTTCGATACATCGACACGTGGAGCCTTAGGATATGTACATTTCACAAATATCTACAGCTTTATATGATCTCGTGCACACGTGCAAACAATATAATAATTTCAACGTAAATTGATCATTGAAAATTAGACGTATCGTCATGTTCAATTTCAATTTTAATTTATTCATTGCGATGCGAATAGTGACGCTTTGATAATTGAGAGATAATTATTGTATAAATCCATTAACGCTTTACTGTTTCCTAGTAGTCTCTACTATCTTCATTTCGAATGTTTTATTAAATTCTCACTAGACACGTGGAACATTCGATAGATATTTCATTTTTTCTAAGATTTACTCTCATTATGCAATGAAAGTTTTCCTAAAAGACTGTAAAATAACTAATAGAAAAATAGTAAGTAGCAACATGCATGAGAACAAGACGTAGTTAATTTAAAATTAGTAAATTCTACTAAAAAAGAGTCCGGAACTCTTTTTTTATTTCTCAAAAATTTTTTTTTGGTGGTTTGATAAGCAATAATAGAATGGCTAACACGTCGCAATTATTGCAACTAATTGGTTTTATTAAAATATTAAGAAGATGTATAAATTAGTAGGTTTCATAGTTAAAAAAAGAATCAAGACTTTGCTGTATTATTTTTCTTTTATCAAAGATACCATTTTACTAAATAATTACGTAAGCTACACTGACAAAAATTTACTTGAGAAATTCAACTACCATTGAGTTGAGTCGAGAGTAGTTAAAAGTAATACTTTTTTCGTTAGTATAAATTTGTTGATATTGTTAATTTTACTATTTTTGCTAAAGTTAATATTTATTACCCAGTAAACGAAAAAGTAATCCGAATGATTGGAGATCAAGAGATGCGATATTATGCATAAAACTAAAAAAGTCACGCACTAATATAATAAATAAGCAACCGCCAATAGCTGCACTAAAAATTATTCCACTAAAAGAAGTTTCCAGAAAAATTCTTAGTTTATTTGACTACTTTTTAAATATGCAGAGTAGTTCGATACGCTTCAAGAAGATTTTCTAAGTTGCTAACTGCAACCGTATAGAAAGTAAATCAACTAAAAATGTAATTCTGCTAAATTCAATTAAAAATATATCACTCCAGCATGTTGAATAGCTTTTAGTGTACTAGGTAGTTAGACTCTAAAAATTGTTTTTAAATGTAGCAGAATTCACTGCCAAAATGTTTCCATAACTATCTGTTTTGTTGATTTAACTTCTTTATTAACTATAACCTAGAAAATTCCGTTGAGGACCCATTGAAATACTTTCAGTAGTTAAAAAGTAGTCAAAGCAACTAAGAACTTTTTTCAGTGTGTGCCGACATTTTATTACTTAGACTAGTTGTAGCATAATAATCTTTTTGTATTAGATACCCCACTGATACCTCACAATTGAATGCAGTTAGTTCAACCCTAAAGTTTTCTGTTATTCGAGTAATGTTCCTATATTATTTTCAACAACGCACTTTATTTTATCAAGGTGCTATTTTTTGAAACAACACCATCTCATGTTTGTATCTACTACCTACATAAATACCTATCACTCGAATATTATACCGGAAATAAATGTTAAAAATATATTAACGATCTTCGTTCTCAATCTAGAACATATGCATGGAGGAATGTTTATTTTGTCTTATGACAGATATTCAATAAGTAACCAACATCGGCATCAGTTTACTTTTTTTTAAATAAAAACAAAATGTATTTCTACATTCTAAACGAGGTGCATTTGATACAATGAAATACATACAGATTATATTCCGAGAAAAGTATAAATAATTGTTGATTTACAACACTTGTAACTAATGAGGATTAACCGTTATTGACCCAATTCGTCCGTTTTTGTTTCGTCATTTTAAGCATGGACAACTTTGTTATATATGCTTAAAAAAATCAGAACATTTGTAGATGTGCATTTTCAAATATGCTCATTCAGAATCCGGCATGAAAATCTAGAAATATCCACCCCTACCTACCTTATTTTTAAATTAAAAAAAAAATAACATGATTTTTTAAGGTAATTTTTTTTTAAATCGTATTTTCCATGCGAAATAGGTCGTGGCGATAGCTGAAACCACGAAAACTATGGCTCAAAATGCCAAACTAATAAAGTTATAGACACAAAAAATTCATTTTTCATTGTACAGGGGTTGTGCGGTCATACCTAAAATAACACTTTTACAAAAAATCGGCATTTTACGGATTTTCCAGAAAAAATGTTGTCGGCTTTTGAAAACATATCACAGATAATAAAATAATATTTTTCGATACAAATTAGTATGCGTAAAGAATTTTACACATAGCCACGTATGTCGAAACATTGTTTACGTACTGCTTTTCCGTGAGTAAAGTATAACCGAGTGCGTCAAGTTTACATTACGCATGAGTTTACTTTACGCACCGAAAAGACGTACACGAAAGATTTTTTATTTCTTATCCAAGGAAGAGTTTTTCGTAAATATTTGAAATTATTTTTAAAAAAATCGTTTACAAAATCTGGAAAAATCCTCGATGAATTCTAAAACATTTGGTTTGAAAAGCTCATAGTTTTTGAGTTAGATCGTCTAGAAATCTTTCAAACAAATTTTTATTGGGAATGCCATTTTGTGGTCGTTAAAGTAAAGTGGGATATGAAAGCAAAACATTTTCTAAAAATTCAATAATTTTCACTTTTCTTTGAAGTTTGAGTAGAATCCCAATATTTTGATATATCTGAATAAATATTTCCTCATTTTTTGACAATGTTTTAAAAATTTAGCGCCATATTGAAATTTCTGATTGCTGAAACTCAATTTTGAAACTAATTCGTTATTAAAATTCTACTAATGCAGATATTGACTTTTTTTATTTTTGTAGTTTGTAGAATTAGTAATATATTAGTAAGTTTTAACTTTTCATTAGCAAAAATGATTACTAATTCATTTGGTGACTCACTTTTAATTTTTTTTATTGGTAGTTTTAACTAATTCATATTTAGAGAGCAGTATCTATTGCAGTAAATTTCCCTGAGATCGATGTCGCAGCAAACATGAAAAAAAATCGTTTTTTATATAAAATTAATGAGTTTATCATTGTTTTCGTTAAATGGTATAACCATCCATATGAAACGATGTCATGTTGAAAAAAGTTACTAAATCAGTTGCAAAGTGAGAATTTTAGGACAATTATTTAACATTTTACTACAAAGAGTTTTAAAAGTTACTATAAAAATAAAGATTTTAGTATTTATTCCAATACATCTTAAATAAAAAAAATAGTAAAATTGAATACTGAAACAAAATACTTTGATAAGTGATTTAGTAAATAGTACAGTGTCTTTCCATGCAAAAGCAGTTAACGTAGATAGTTAGACATGTTTAGTAGTAGAAGTAGTAGTACATTATTCCCATGTATTAATTTTACATTAAAATTCGTGATGGAGGAGAACTCATTTGAGTAGACATAAAAACGATTCGTTAGATATGTTTAATTATTTCAGATTCAGTTTTCTAAATTCAAATGATTTTTTTGCGTTTAGTCAAGTATCTGTAGTTATAAAAAATAGTAGTCTCGACTACAAAAATGTAATTAAATATAATGAACAAATATGTGATGAACGTTTTAAAGTCATTTTTATTTTTTAATCTAATTACCAAATATACCAGCACATCAATTATTTCAATTATAGACCATCCAATTTCAAAATACCAATAAAAAATCAATCGCTAAATATTCCATATTTACTGTCAATTTTTTAAACGGACGAAGTGAAAATATATGCAATTAATAACTCGTAACTGCTGTTATTGCTCAGCATCAATTTTCATTTATGATGAATCACATTTCAGTGTACATTAAATATTATTCTATATTTCAGTGCTGTTAATTATTCAGATTTTATTTCAACATTTATCTGATGTAACTTTTGAAAATAAACATAAATTATGAATAAATCAATAATGTACTATTTTCAATAATTCAATACCACCTTTAAAATACTTTAAAATAATCAACTCAAAGTGTTTCCGGAAAATGATGATTTTTAATAAATTGAAAGTGAATATAAAATGAGTACTCTTATATGGGTTTGCAGGGAAATAAAAACCGACTAGTACTTTAAGCTGGTCTGCAAAGCATGGATGATACTTAATATACTAAACGCTCTTAACTTGTTCATCATCAAGTTGCGTGTAAATCTTGACAGCAATTTTTAGATGAATTTTTAAAGACATTCGTTATTAAATCTAAAATGGTTCGTCGATTTATAAATTCTTTCAATATCTCGAAAATGGCTTTTATTCTTTACAGAATGAAACAGGATCTTTTTTGCTCGTTGTAAAATATAAAATCCTTCTAATTAGGAACGAAACGATTTCAAGGTTTCAAGCAGAAAATCGTTCATTCAACTAGGATCCCTAGTCTAGGAATTATAATTTCCAATTAATAATATCCAAAATAGAATTGAATATTCTACTGCACTAGCAATATCTAGATTTTTCTTTAGATTAATAAAGTAACAAACTAATATTATATATATATATATATATATATATATATTTGCCGATTATTACAGAAATTTTTTAGTAAAGAACTATGAATAACAATCTTACTTATATAAAACAATAGGCATTAATTTTATATTTTAACTGAAGATAATAATGAAACTACTGCGTTAAAATAGATTTCTTAGGGTGTAAAAGTGGATTTAGTAAAAGACTATTAATAAATCTTCAATGGTAACAAATTCGACATAAAGCTTTGTTTACGATAAATAAAACAACCTGTTTAAGAATAATGAATCTAACTTGTAGGTAATCCTGAAATGTAGTTATTTAAATGATATACCATAACCTTGACGAGATAAAGTGAAACTGATTAATTTAACTCTGATTAGTCTGAATGTTTGCAAAACTGCGTCGTAGCTTGTCTATATCTAGACATGAGACTTATCAGCGGAAGCTTTTTATCATTGTTCTATCCTTGCCATGCATTTCATGTCAAATTATTGCTGCATGTCTAGGAATATCTTAAATACCGTAATTTGAATCGAATTGAATTGAATTAAGTTTATTAATGGCACGGGAGTAAACTCTCTTTAGCCAACCATACAATATTATACTAGTGTTTTGTGGAATTATTAACAAAATATGAACAATAGTCGAGTATGAATAATAATTTGTTTTATGAACTCATGAATTGTGTTACCGTAATAATGCACGGTTGTCTGGGATAAAATGATTTTAAGTTGAACTTGCTACATTTTGTTTAACTAAGTCGCTGACAACGAGTGTACAAACAAGTTTTTAGAGCGTCATTTGATGATTCAAATCGTAGCTGTTCGTGGAAACACATTTTTTTTTTCAATTCCAAACTATTTATTTTAGTAACTTAATTTCGTATAGAGAGTAGAAAAGATTGAACGCAACAATTAATATAATAATAAATGGCAATTAACAGTTTTAATGTACAATATAATGAACAATTACAATAGTATATAATTGTTTAAGAAAGAAAATTGTAGAAGGGCGTTTTTCAGGCTTTCAAAATGTGATAAGTGATTCATATCCGCAGTTTTGTGCAGTTTTTCAAAAATTCAATGTTCAACTGCGTTGCAAAAACAAACTGTTTCGGTAATTTTTAAAGTACTATTTATAGATTCAAAATCACCAAGCATTAAAATTGTTAATTGACATTTATTATTAAGATTAATGGTATGTAGTCACCATTTTCTGCTCAATAAATGAAAACATGGTTACACAAGCAGCTAAGACTTCGAGTCTGGATGATTTTAAATCTATACTCAAAAATAACAATACAATGACAATACATCGACTTTACAAAATCGATTGTAACTGTTTTACGGATTGAAATTTGTCTAGTAACAATGCGTAACTAGTTGTTTCCAAAAGGGTTCATTTAATTTCAATAACTATTTTTTTAACACAGCTCCAGTTACTGTGCTGCCTGTGCGATTGCTGACGTGAAATGTGAATTTAAATCTTTTAAATGAAATTTAATCATTATTTTCAGCACGATTGGAGGCAGACTATAATTTACCTGTACCGATAATCCGTTTTATAGAAACAATGTTCGGATAATTGATGTTTATTTTATTTGCTATAAAATAAACACATTCATATGCACACAAAAGATTAAAAACTAATTTAACATTTACCCAGAGCGAGATGTCCATGAATAATTAGCATTCTGCATTTAGAGTTACTAAAATATTTGAATAGTTAACATATTTATAAATATTAAAGTTAAAACTTGTAGAAATATATAAATAAATTATCAAATTTTAATCAAATATGTAAGTTATTTATGGGCATTACAATTCGAATATTTACCATTTAAGACAATAAACGCTCAACGTTTCGATCCTTTTTGAAAGTTCTTCTAAGGGTAACTTTTATAACTAATAATAGACTAATACATTATATAGAAGTAATACATAATTAATAAATTCAACTTAAATGCTAAGTGTACACGATGGGAATATAGCTTGTTTTTGGACTGCATTAAGAATAGCCGGTGTCCAGATTATCTCCATTTTTACCACATCTTTATTTTCATAATCGAATTTATTGGCGGCAGTATAATTCACAAGTAAGACTACTGAAGATAAGAATCTCCGATTTTTATGAAATTTTGATATATTTTAAAAACAAAATGTCAGAGACACGTGTTTTTTTTTAGCGGTAGAAAAACAAATTTTGGAAATGAAACCGCTCCCTCCAAATTCCTGATGGCTGAAATTCAAATTTCAATCAAAATTGTGGCACAACTGGAAAAATAGCGAAGTTAGTTAAGCGATCTTAATGATTTTTTGAAGAAAATATTTTTTAAGAGAAGAAGAATATCGGCGTAGAAGGGATGAAAATTATGGGATAAACTACTCCCAAAATGAATAATTTTTTTGTGAAAAAGTTTTCATACGATTGAATCAAAATATGGTAAAACATTAAGAGAAAGTCTAATCATAAACACGTATTTTCATACATAATTGCCTAAAGGGTCTAAATCGTAGAAAAATAAAAACAAAGAGACAGGTATTTTGAAAAAATCTTATTTCTATACTATTTTTCATCGCTCCAGATTTTTTAAATTGAAAACATATTTCATAAGTTAAACTCGAAAAACTTCAACCGTTAATTTACACGTAGAAAAAATGTTCTTGAAAAATTCCAGTTGGTAATTTTGTGAAAATTTTGCAAAATGAGAAATCAAATAAGCCTGTCTAAAAATTACCATATGGAATGGTAAAATTTCAAAGAAAAATTTTCTCCATTTATGAAACAATTTTAATAATTTTTTGATACGAAAGAATCTTTACAACTGTGTTGACATTTTGTGGTGGACAGGTTAGAGGGTTAAAACATGATGTTTTACCCAAAAAATAGTAATGTTAGTTTTAAAAACCCAATTTCGATGTAATCAAAATATGGCACATTTATTATACGTTTGATTTGTTTGTAGAAATATATGAATAAACTATCCCCGTATAGTAGACATGCTTCCTTAGTATATTTTGATTCAATCGCATGAAAACGTACTTTTTTCATGAAAAATTAGTCATTTAGGAGGTAGTGACTTCCCTAATGAATAGATCATTTGCAAACATACTAATGTAACAAGACCAAAATAAAATTATTTTATTGAACACTTTTTCCAAAAATAGCGGAAAAGTATTAAAAAAAGTAGTAAAATTAGTTAGTTATTTTTATTTCCAGCGAAAGTTTACAATATATACAAAAATATAGGGAGAAGTTTTAATTTTAGATGTTATTTTGAATTGAAAACCGAAAAATTACCCTAACTAAAACCAAACATTCACATGTTAAAATTTTATATATTTAAACATTTTATCGCAGTATTTTAAGTCTTTTACACTTTGTATAACTGTCTTTTCTTTACAGAAACGTTTCCCTCTTTTCTTCAGGTTTTTGATTGTACTAATTACCAATCCAAAATGTTTCCTTGTTTTTCGAGTTGCTGATCAGAAATTTTGACATTGAACAAGAAAAATACCCCCGAGAAAGAAAAACTAATGCACCAGTGGAACCTTTAAAACGCGAATGAAACAAATGTTTAGAACATAAAAACTAAACGTTGAAAAGAAAAGTAAAGGCCTTCAAACAAGGATAGATCATAAAAATGGAAAGTATGCGAAATTTTACTAAATACATTATAAATTGTAGGTAGAAACCGATGAAATCATTCGGTACGATTTGGGACACTTCTTGACCCTCGTAGGTTTTCCAAATTATAATGTAAAGAGAATTTATTTCAAAAATTGTATTTGTATTCTTACTAAGTTTAACTGTTTAAAACTTTTTGTTTGATTTTTACAGGGTGTTAAATCATATTTAAATTATTAATTTTGGTTTGAACTAGTGCTACATAAAAATATGTTTCTGCAAAAGGTTTTTGAGCCCCACTTTTTTTTAAAGGTAAGATTGAAATAAATTGCTTTTTATTTATTATAACAAAAAATCCACTTCTTTTAAAAAAAAAAAGTATTTTACTTGACATTTTTTCATACGTAAAATATTTCAATGTCAAACTTAATTTTCAGTTTTATATAAAAAATTGTGTTGCATGAATTGTATTATTACAGAGTACTGTATTAAAATATTTTTTTCTGAAGAACGTTTAGAATAAATGACCCAAACGTAGAATATTGTTATTATTATCACCATATACTTCCGTTATTACGTTACCTAGAATTTACAACAAGGACTTACAAAAGTATACACATGCTGATTTTAAATAAATACGTATTAAGAAGAAGAAAACAAGTTTTTTGAGATACGTTTTCAAACCTTATAAATTCATATGATTAAACTAACTTAAGAAAACTAATTTTTTGTAACTAACTTATTTTAATTTATTTTTATTAACCTTAATGTCCTTTTTTATTAGCATTGCAAAGGTTCTAAATTTATTATTTAATTCGTTAATACACAAAATTAAATTTTTATATGATGTTTACATTAACGAATTGTATGTTTGTAGTTATTTTTGCATTTCAATTATATCTCCTACATTTAAATTTGAGTTTATCTCCTTTAACTACAATTCAAATAAAATTTTTGACATTTCTGTCACACACGCTATGAAAATAAACAGCAGTATTTTAAACACGTGAGCATTGAACTCGTGTAAACATGATGTATACGCTAAAAAGTGCTTCTACACGTTAATAATAAATGTAAATATTTGCATGACAACTGTATTTAAAACTTCGTATTTCAAGAATTCGCAAGCATGGTTTCACGTTCGATTGAGAATATTTCCTGACCCAAATTTTATTTTGTTTAACGAGAATATTCTGAAATATCGAATGCATCATTGAAATATTATTAAGAATGTAACGAGTGCTAACTTTTATTACGAACGCTATAAACCCGTTGTTCGACATAGCAATTTTTAAATTTAGATCAGCTTGGATGCTACGCTACAGTTATGACATTTTTATAGCGTACTTGGTTTTTCGAAATTTGACGATCATTTTTTTCACTTTTTAACGCGTATTCCTATTACGTGTACTGATCTACGATAGCCGTTCCCTTTAATGCTCGAGTAATCTGGCACCGATCTCGTATTTTATATTGGATAAGATTCGTTAGGTACGCGAGCGTAAGTGATTTTTAAAAAACGATTTATGTCACGATCAGATATATAGCAAATACCAGTCAAAATGAATATTTGAGGATTAAATGATATTTCCAACTTTTACATCTTAATGATTGCATATAAAGATTACTTTATTATGGAATGAACCTTAATCAGGATAAAAATAAGGAAAAAATCGTATAAATAGTTCCAAAATGCGATGTAAATTTTCTATTCATTTTTTTTTATTCTCAAACCAATTATGTCCTTACAAATATTCGAAAAAAACTTTGTCAATTTAGAAAGTCGATGTCGTCTTACCGCGTAGTCTTTTACTACTTACGATGTAAACTAAAACTTTAATTGTTGTTTTTCGTTTTAAGTTAAAAACACTATTTCTCATCGTACTTAAATCCACTAATCACCTAGAGATCACTTGTATCGTTCTGCGTGAGGCAAAACCGGAACATGGAGTAAATATTTCAAAGTTAACCACCTCATGCCAACAGTTCTTTCATCACTGAGTGCAGGAATGGCTGGAAGGGAGAATAATGCACTTCCGGTTTACCGCTACTTACCCAAGTGTCCATCGCGTGCAAAAACAATGAAGTTTTCGTGTTGCAAAATCCTTAGTGAAGGACGCGTACACGAAGCACGATATCCACGATTTTGTGCTTTTCTCTTATACTGTGAAAGCTCACCAAATTGCAGAACTTAAATGTAGAACGCAAAAATCTGTATCGAAAAGTTTCTATGGAGCTTATCGAAAACTATAATGCGACAATATTTACACTGCGGTCGAAACTTTTCAATTTCCATTATTCAGTGTTTTAAAAAGGTAAGAAAATGAGAACTCCAATTTTGTTTTCTTTATGATTAACAAATTTTTTAAGTGTTTTTTTCTGAGCTACATTTATATACTAACTATAAGAAGTTTAATGTTTGAATAAAGAATTTTAAACCAAAATTTAAAAACTAGAAAATTATCTTGACGTTTTTTAACGGTAACAATCTATTTTTTACTGGCATTAATTAGAATCAATTGCGGAAATTTTGTATCGCAATCTGAATACGGAAAAGACAAGCGAAATGTAAAAATAGCAAGGGTTTTTGTTGAATATTTTATCAACAGAGTTTTTGCAGACATCAATCATCGCTTTCATAAATATATCCTAATATTGATATTCATCCTCAACATTTTAATAAAAATATAAATACTTTCTTTACGATTAAATCGACTCGTGCGTGCATCATGTGTTATCTCCGCACATCCTGTTTAAAAGTTGATTTTAATATCCGGTATACAAAATGAAAAGCTCGAGTTTCCGATGCATTTAATTAAATTCGATGCTTTTAAGTTAATATTATCGAGCTCTGAATATACAAAACTCCTCTTTTACAGTTCGTTTTGGAGTCTACAGTAAAATTTTAATGGACTTGGTAATATGTGAGTTTATAATTAATAATAATTTTCAATATCTAACTATAATAATAATGATTGTAAGAACGGTAGTCCCTATATTAATTAATTATGCGTTTACAAATGGGTTTTCTATTATATTGCCCAAACATTTATCAGATCGAACGAAATCAAATAATGAACATAGAGAAAAATAATTCATAAAAAAATTAATTTTGATTTATTTTCTTTTTGAATGTTTTGAACAATTTAAAAAACTTTCTCCCACTATTTAATCTAATCGATTTTTTATGGTATTTTTCTTTTCTTTCCTAAAATCTATAGAAGTTTGGTTCCTAAAGTTTCCACCTATTTAAAATTATAATAATAATAATAATCTACTACTATTTATTTTCTTTAATTTAGCAATATAAAATTAGTATTTTTTCTACGAGGGGGGGGGGTGCATTAGGCACGGGATTTATGCTGTTCATTAACTAAGTATTGTAAAAATGGTCTATGCATGTCAAATACCTTTAAGTCATAAAGTCAGTAATAAAGTAATCTTCTTTCATTTGTTAACAAGTGTTGTTCGTGGAAATAAATGTAAAACAATCAACTATGTAATGTCATTTAAATTTTAATAGATAATAAAATACTTTAAGGAAATAATAACGGACATACCCATGTTATTTATATAAATACAAAAGTTTTATTTGCAAAATCTATTAGGAATTTTCTAATATTTTTACAGCTAAGGTTTTTTTATTTTTCTATGTTTAGTAGTTATTTAAACCCCTAAAAATAACCCTTCGTAATGATTTCAATCTTTTCAAATAACAAATGTCTGAAAATGTACCTCTAGGTATTTTTATGGTGCTCTTTTGATTGCAGTAGCATTTAAAATATTCAAAACTGATATTGCCCACACTGAAAAATAACTTGGTAAATTTGCCTTTTTTTGCTGATTAAGAAATAGTTTCTTAAATGCAAAAAAGTGAGTAATTTGGGTAAATTTAAATACAAATCGTTAATTCAAATAAAAATAGTTCAAATAAGCATTACGAATTGAATGTTTTCCAAACTATTTTCGCAATCATTTTTTTATTTTTTATGCGTATATATAGAAAAGTTTATTGGGTAAGCTACTCGACTAATTTGAGAAATATTTTGTACAGAACCAAGTTTAATCCCAACTTAACTTTTAATTAGTTGCCAATATATATTGAAAAAGTTGCATTGGACTGAAAAGAAGGAACCATTATTATACAAATGTTACTCCTAAATTGACGATTTAGAGCATCCTTATAGAAACTATCGTCTACTTTTTCCATTTATTATTAAAATCATGATTAGTTACACGGAAAAATGAAATAGTTGGAACTACTAACTAGATAGCATGGTAATTATTTACAGCTGATTTGAATAGCTGAATAGTTACCTCGATAAAATAGATAACTATGCCAACTATTTAACTAGAAAAACCAGTTTCATATTCTGAATTTTGAAATTTTCCTTAAATGTTTTTCTGCTTATTGAATTTTGATATTTCACCCCCTCGGAATTTGCGATGTACGGAATTTTCATTTTCGGGTTTCAGTTTCTATATTCCTTATTTTTCCTTCTAAGTAAAAATCGTTCTAGCAATTGAATTGCTGTATCTTAAACATTTGAAACTTTGATAATTCTGGTTTTCATACCCCACCTAAAATGTAGTTGTACCAGATCCCATTATTTAGATAGTAAATTCAACTATTTCTTCTCTATAATTTCAGAATTAACGACTAAATTAAAAATTGTAATTTTTTTTTATCGTTAGAAATAGTCTTGAATTATTACTTTACAGATATGCTATTCATTCTCGCAATAGTAACAGTGAAATTTGTATGAATATTATCAATTATTATTACTTATCCTAATATGAGTATTACGTGTTGTACACTGAGAAAATTGTATAGAAATATTACTATTCTGACGTCATTGATGACATATCCGCGATTACAATAATATATATCTTACTATTTTAGTAAATATTCTTATTTAGATATGATATTCTTTTATGTCATTAGTAGTTTATGTAAAAAGGATAGGTAAGTTTACAAAGATAATATTATATATAACATAAGAAGCACGGATCTGTCTTAGAAGTGGTAGGTAGAATTGGAAAAGTTCCCTATACAGTTTCTTTCGATGCAGGTAATTAAACAATAATGATTTACTTTTCAATTATTAGTCAATTTTAACTAATTGAATGAGTTAATAAATTCTGTTAATCATTCAATTGGTAGAAGCTAACCAATATTTAATAAATTTTATTACTAATTTCAAATAGTAACCCACTTTTCACTAATTTTGATTTAGAGATCATCCAATTAAATAGCATGGTTATACAGGTAGTAACTACTTGCAATTGCATTTGTATTTATTATTAAAAGGACCAGTATTGGTCCTTAACAAACAGTATAAAACACATTATATTACAACATTAAATACGTTAGTGTTAATGTAAATAAATGCGATTTATATTACAATTTATGCACCGTATAATCGAGTGTCTTAATATTGTTCTAATAGAAGAAACTTAAAAATTTAGAAGCATTTTGATTGGTCGTTTATGAAACAAAATGTCCTAAAAAGAAAGATGTCCTCATCTAGAACGTTAAGATACAGTAGGAACACACGAAAAATTCTGAAGAAAATATTATCATATTTTAGGATGACCTTCAAAGCGGTTTTTGTCGATTGCAAATTTTTCAAAAATTAGGTAGTTTTCGCTGAAATGGCTTTAAATTATTTTGTTTAAGCTTAATTTTCTTAAAAAACTCTTGTAGAAATGATTGCAAACAACAAACAATGCTCACTGTTCATCAAAGGTAGTCGTAAATAAATTAAAATGTTAACAAAAATTTAGATAAAAAGTATCACAAAATATCATAAAAAAAATATCTAACAATTCACTATATTTCTCAATTAATTTTACTAACTATTCATTTGTAGCTATTTTAAAAATAGTACGTAGTTTTGCAGTGACTGCGTCCGTAATTTTCATTGCGGGACCATTTTTGGGTCGTAACAATGAACGAGGGTATAAAACGAAATTTTTTTCTTAAAATTCAGTTATTTTGATCTTCCATAATTTCAATAGAATACCTTTATTCTAATATTTCAATAAAAATTGAAAAGAAAATATTTTCCATTTTTTTTCAGATGTGGCGCCATATTGGAGTTCCTGGTGACTGAAACTCAATTTGGACCTCGGAATCTTGAAAGTGTTTTTGAATATCACACTCGTTTAATAATAACTAATCTTCCGTACTTGTATTGGAATGTACTTAACTTATTGTCTTCTTGAAATGCCTTAAATTTTATCTGTATTGCATCAGGTGCTTTTTTAACGAAAAGATCGTCAAATTGTTCTGAAATAACCACGTCTATTACATTTTTACCTGATCTCAGATTGACGCTATTGGCCGCCATATTTTAGCAATGGCGGCTTAAACGTAAAAAACGAAATTTTTAATATTTCTTTTCCAAATAATCGTATTTTTGAATAGGAACCCGTGTTCGGATCATGCTATACTTCTATATCTGGTGGCATAACTAGTTGTAGTAAAAGTTAGGTCTGTTAATAAATCGAAATTCAAAATGGCGGATTCAAGAAGGAGGCCTTCATCTGGCAGACAAAATTCGACAATGACTATGCAATCCAAGTGTCTGTATGAATTTTGTTGTAACTTTGTATACAAATATTTCGGAAGTTGATGAATACGAATCTGCTGTCAGATTTCTCAAATTCAAAGTGGCGGATCCAATATGGCGGAAGAACTTTCAGTGGATTGGTCGGCTTTGTTTGAAACTTGTTACTTGGGGGTTCATCCAGACGCTTGGATTGGACAGTCATTATCAAATTTTTCTTGCCAGTTAAGTGGTGAAGGTCTCCATCTTGAATTGGACATCTTAAATTTCGATTTACGAAAAGTCCTAACATTTAGTATAACTGTTTATGCCATCGGACATAGATCCGAACACGGATTCATGCTAAAAAATGAGATTATTTGGAAAAGAAATGATAAAAAGCACGTTTTTTACATTTCAGCCGCCGTTCATACTTATGCTTGATTCAAAATTTTACAAGCAATTTTATATATTTTCAATAAAAATTTGTAATCTCCAAAACCTGTAGATGACACTATGATTTCTCCTACGAGGAATATTAATTCATTTTTCGTAGAATTGCTTGGGACATAAAGAATAATAGCAAAAAATGTCTATTTTAAGGTATACAACATTGGAATAGAAAACAAACATAAGGAGAAATTACAATTTTGATTACTATCGTTTGAATTAATACATTATATCATATTTTAAAATTATATAATAAATTAATTCATGTTTTAAATGATTATAAACGTAATTACTACAATGTTACAAACTTTCGTGTTAAATTGTTAATTTTTGAAACTCCAATATTTTATGCAAGTTCAAAATTTTTTTCTTTACATACTTCTTCGTAAACTGCCAAAACTAATCTGTTTGGTATTTTATTATCAATGTTGGGCACTATACATAGTTTTCATTTGACGTATTACGATTTACTTAACGTTTATATTAATATTTGTGTTTACTTTTATCCACAGGACAGGAAGCAAAGCAAAAAATTCAATGCTGTTTCTCGCCCATTATACAAAACACTTTATATTGTTCAATACAATCAAATTAATTTTATTATTATTAGCTATTGAAATTAGAGTCTCTAACAAACATTTTGTATATTTCTATCACGTCTCAAATGTTCGATTATGTACTAATAAACAAGGTAAATTTCAACGGGTAATAAAATTCGTTATAACGTGTCCATTTCATCGCAATTATTTTCTTACAATAAAAAAGCATTGTAACTTATTTTGCTGGCATTACAAACGCTAATGAACGTTTATAAACACATCCTTTGATCTACGCAGAATAAAATGAGGACAATGATATTATGAGAATGGACAAAAATGGAATGCCTGGGCTAGTTTTTATAAAAAGTTTTTTCTGTCCTGTTGTCTGTTTTATTCTTTATAAGGAAAAATATACATACATTCTTCAATTCTAAAAATACCAGTAAATTAAAAAAGACGCATAAAAATATTTCTTTCAAAAATCAACATTGATTTGCATTTCAATGAAAAATGTGGGCGCAAGATAATGAGTTATTTACTTCATATTTATAACTGAAATATTATCTGCTAATAATATTAAAAAAAATATGAATTATAAATTTGGTAAATTGGAATCAATGTTACTAAGTACTTATTGAAGTAAATTGATTATTATTTAGAAAAGATAAAAGGAAATCTATTATGGATTTAAAATGCAATAATTTTATATGCTATTTATTACATGAAACATAAGAGAAGTTATTAAATTTGTGAAGCTATTATTAGTACTAATACTAAAAATACTAATTGCATTAATCGATTTTACAATTTCATGGCTATGTAAAGTGAATTGCTGGTCTTTACATTGAGTCTGTTGATATAGTTCAGACAATATTTGATTTAATTATTCAGTATACTAGATGCGTATACAAGCAGCAAATTGTTTCACTTCCTATGCACGAAGTACTATTCTTTAAATAGACACAATTTGGTTAGCATTTTGTTAGTTTTAAGCAAACTTGTGTATCTACCACTTTATTTGTTTACTTAATTTCAAGACTATTGCAATCATATGCAATTCCGTCCAACATTTTCGTCAGTTTTAAATAATTAATCCCTAATAATCATTAGAAATTAGAATATATGTGTTGAAATGCTAATGTATATCCATGAGATTTCTGGCAGATTCTAATTTACTAATAGTAAACTGATGTTACATTATTACTGTCGACTGTAATAATATTGAAATTGTCCTCGATATTTATCGTGTTAAGTAATGAGTACAATTATAAATATTTTTAGCAATTGTTATAAAATATTATTATGGAAATATAAAGTCTCTCCTTGAGAGTGTTAATATAAACAAACGGAAATTTAGTATCGACTTGCAATCATTTACATCGGACAGTTTACAATTCAACAGGAGATACAATTCAAGGGACTTTCAGAGTTTGATCAATATCGATTATTGATATAAAAATGAAACAGGTAAACATATTGACGCAAATACTATTTCTAGTGGAAGTCCAGGAAACTAAATTATTAAAGATATTAACATTCATTAAATAAATTATATAAATACAATTTAACGAAATGTGTACATACAGAAAAATTCTAAATTTTTATCCTTTTCGTAAATGGTCTTCATAAATACTAGGAGATAAATAATTTTCTTTGATAAATAAGATACTATTTAATTATCATTTTATTATATATGAACATTTATTCTCGATCAATGTAACTTGATAAAATGATAATAAAAGATTAACATCGTATAGAAGAAATAAATATTTTTCTAAATTGTGACTATTCAGAAATTTGGGAACCATAACGGTCTCTCTGAGGATAATTACTAATTGGAACAACGATAGAGATATGTATACCGTATTTTCTTGCAGATGAAACTAACCAGAATTCATAAAATAATTAGCAAAATTGCTAATTGAGTTGAATATCCACCACAATTTTCCGTCAAACTGAGTGCTCCTAGCATACATTATGTTACAATTTTATACCAAAGTTACTTAAATGTTCATTAATTAATATAATCCCATACATATTTAATTGATCAACATTTAAAATATGTCCAACACAAGTCCACGTTAATTGGTGGTGAAAATAATAATTATGTAACACCAATTTTCAAAGAGTGACAATTTTTTAATGAGCAAAAAATAAAGTTAAAAGTTGCATGCTATGCCGTTGAAAATTTAATTTTAAAATTTCTTAGTAATAATATTTTATATGCGTCTGTTAAAAAAAAACATTCTTTTAGCAACGTTTTCTCAAAAATGAAGAATTAATGGAGCACATCTATTAAAAATAAATAGGACTGAATATTTAAACTTATTTACTAACATACTTTTCAACACGGTAATCTTAATAACTAGCAGATTCAGTTATTTACTCTCTAAATTTCTTGGAGTGAGAATTCACTCTTTAATTAGTGAAAACCGAACAACTCTCGTGAAAGAGTGAATATTCAACTCTTTAAGAGTGGAAAGTCACACTTTCGTCCAGAGTTGTCAACTCCATGACTCGGAGGAAAAGAGTGAAATTTCAATCTAACAAGAGTGAATTCTCACTCAAAAATATTCACTCTTAAAGAGTTGAATATTCACTCTTTCACGAGAGTTGCTTGGTTTTCACTAATCAAAAAGTGAATTCTCACTCAAAAAAATTTAGAGGGCATTTATTACATTATGACGGTTTTTTTTTAATCTTTGTGTAAAATGAAAAAAATTGTTCAACGAAGTATTCAACTAATGTCTCAGAATCATCAGAATGAAATAATTAACCATTCTGCAAGTTTTAGACAATTAATTAGGGTTTTCAATGAGTATACCTAATACGCACATTTAAGTAATATATTTTTCGTCGTGAAACATACAATTTTGAGGAGTACCTGCGCAGTATTTGACATTTTGAAAAATTAATATTTTTGCACATTTTGATGGTCCACATCAGCAAAATTAGCATACTAAAATATCAAATGCTCATCTTAGTTAGTTTAAACAAAATAACTTTGTCAGTCCAAAAATCAGCAATTCAAATTTTGCGCGAAATATGAAGCTCTTTTTAAAAACACCGTATTTGCTTTTTAACAAATTAATTTCTTACATTTTTTCGATTAGTTAGTCGATTACTCAAATTATTATTAGTTGCAAAATTACTAAATTTTGTATTATTAATTAAGCCCCATTTTTCATTTCAATATTTTACGCGATCTGAAATTTCTATTATAATTAAACATTTATATACAATTGCTACAAACAACGTTTTTTCAACTATACACTATTAAATGGAAAATAACAAGTATACGAATTTTCGTCAAGAATATCTTCGGTTATTATCTATAGAATTTGAAATGATTTGGAAGAAGGTTCATATCCTCTGGGCTTCAGTGGCATATTTTTTGGAACCAAGAAATTGTCAACATTAATTAGTAATAATTGTAAAATGTATAATTATTACTTATACATTATTAACTAATTAAACAAAACATGTTTATGAAACTTCATAACTTGAAACTAATCATAATAATTACTTCAGAACATGAAGCGACAAAAGTTATAAATTTTTTTTTTAGAAAATCATACTATTCAAAAGAAAGTAATTCAACGACCGTTACTAGTTAAATAGAATGAAAAATATAAAATGGATATTTCAGAATGCGTAAGTTAATACAAATCCAACATACATACGACTAAATATTAAAATGTGCACAAGAAATAACGGAAAATATAGTGCTAATTTAAATGTATTACTGTTTTGTTTAATAAAAAAACGTCCATCTATTATATTTTATTAGAATTTTTAAATGCTAAAATGTATGAATTGTAAAAATTGAATGTCCAATGTAAATTCTATGTATAGGTAATCCCATCAATTGTACAGCATTCATTGTTATATTTTTTATCAGATTTAAAATTCTGTCGTATAATAATCTTTCCGGATTTTCATACATAAAAAATACGGTGTATTAATTACTTATTGTAGAGATATGTTATAGGATTAAAATACATTTAATATGTCTAAATCTGCATGTTCAGGCAGAAAAAAATCCTTTGAAGAAAAGAAAAAAAACTGTTACATTAAAACATTTTATTTGTTTATATAGTAACAGCATCTTTTGTTTGTAATATCAGATGACATAATTATCTATATTACGAAAATCTGTTGAATTCTCAAATATATTTAGCGGTAGCAAAAGTTTATTCGGTATATCTTACCAACAAATACTATTTAATCAACAAGTGGCTTCTAAAGATGTGTATATATATGTATAAATCTAACAAATGTTATTAGTCTCCATTTAATCATATAAATTAATTTTTTATGACAAAATTTCGTAGTACCCATTGTCAAAATTTGGAACAGAATTTGTTTGATTAATTTCAAGTATGTAAGAGTTTAATTAGACTTTGTAAGAGTAATAGCAAGATTTTTTATCGGAGTGATCTAGGTATGAAAGATTTTTTGCAATTAATTCTGTAATCGACAATTATTGTTATATTATTGAATTTATAGTAGTCGTACGAGTAACTATTAAATACATCAACAAAAGATTCATAATAATCTCTACTTAAATTTATACCACGTAATACATATCCTAATTTTAGATTAATAAAACCGCATAAGAAAGAGAAAAAAAAATAGTTGGAACAATGAAAAGAAGATAGAAATGAATATAACAATAGTAGAATTAACTACATAAAAAGTTGTATTTCAGTGTATGGCACTTATAAAATTCAGAATCTTGTAAAACATATAATATCTAGTTTCACTGTGACGAGTGATTATTTTCGTTTAATATATTTTATTATGTTTATTTTACTACTCGAAAATATTTTACGGCAGTATTGAAATGTAATATACTACAATTAAAAAAAAATGGTACATAAAAGTTCCATTAGCAATTATTTGTTCTCACTGTAAATGTCCTGTAATAATTTATATTTATTACCCTAAGTTAAAATGCAATTTTTGTTTACTATTTTTATAATTACATTTTGTTTAAATAAAAAAAAAAAAGAATACGTCGTGATCCCAGTTTTATGTAAAACTTAAAGGGACGCGTAAAGCGGGAAATGTTATGGCAGAAAGGTCACTGCCAATATTGGGAAATTAATTTTACAAACTATTTTAGTTCAATTAAAATAGAAGGAATTGCGGGAACTTAATCAAAAAGGATTTTACGTGATGAAACTTTTTTAAACTAGTCGCTTTTTTGTTTGATCCGGTTTATTGAGGAACCTGATCATCAATCTCGAGAGAGTTTCAGATATTGTACTTGCCACTTTCGATTTAATAAACCTATCAGATTGACCTTTAGCAACATCAAAAACCTGAAATGATTGTGAGATAACAAACTAAATTCTGAGTTCAGAATTAAAAGTTTTAAGCTTTCAAAAGATATTACTAAATTTACAATAATTGTTTAAACAGATGGTTTAAATCGTGTCTTTTCGATAAATCTTATAGCGGCATTCAAAAGTACAGAAAAATTAGTAAAATATAAAATTTGACAACGAAAAAAAGAATTAATATATAATGTGGAAAACAACATTCTTTTTCGATATTTTAATAAGTGGAAAAAAATCTTTATTTTAGAATGACGTACTAACTGATAAAAAGTGATAGATTATCAAATTTATTCATAAATCTAATCCTGTTGTTATTCAATATTTTTTAGAATGACTTACAAACTTATGGTAAAAAACTTAGATTATTAAATTAAAAAGGAATTATTATTTATAAAAAAGAATGATTAAGGTATTGCAAATTGACATAGCGATTAAGGCATGCCGAGACATCTTTTTCACTAATGTTACAATAATAAGATACAACAATAACTTATTCACACAAAATCATCTATTACACAGAGAGAAAAGAAATAGTTAACGGAACCTTTTTGTAATAGTAAAACGCGTAAATAAGAAAAGTTGTTGCATTAACTATTTCCATGGTAAACGGTACAATAAAATTGTTCCATTTACTATTTTCCGATGGTTAAATGGTTCGTACATAACCTCAAATATCGACTCTAACCTTGCATATGGTTAATTCTACTACTTAAGAGGTTAAAATCGATTTTACTATTTTTTCGTGGTACCATTAACAACTTTTTTCTCTCTGTGTAGAGTTTGTTTAAATAATAATTATTTAAATAAATTCTGTCTTTGTTTCCTTACAATCAATTACTGATATTGAATTTCTTTAAAAACATACTTTTTTAAAATTTGTTTAAACAATCATTATTCAAACAAATTGTAAATCAGAAACTAGTGTTGGCGTGGTGCCTCGCTCGCTTCGCTCGCTCAGAAACTTCGACCCAGTGAGAGTCGGCTATTCCTTAATACTCGTTCGTTTACTAACAACTTTCAATGATATTATAAAATTATATCGATATTTGGGGGTCCAATCATATTTAGGCCCAAGTGGCTTCAATAGATATGTTACAACAATATAGTGTTTCTTATATGTATGAAAATTGAAAACAATTAACAACTATGACCTATGGCCTGAGTCGACGTAAAATTGAAAATGGGCATTTTCAAAACTTCGACCCCGACGACACGTCAGCCGAAGTATTAATAAATAAAAGTTGCAGAACACTTACTTCATGCACTTGTATTGTAATAGACTATTCGATGCATATTACATGTATACTGTGTTTTACTAATTACTGTCTGTATTATTATGATCTTATATATACAATATATATAATTCGTCAAAGATATCTTGAAAGTGTCGAAAAGATCTCTGACGGATATCTTTTAGATATCTATAAGACATCTTTTAGATATATCGAAATAGTTATTTCGTATCAAGGGCGTAAAAGAACTTATGCGCCCGTAGGCGATCACCGGGCCCGAGAGGCTGGCGAAGACTACCCCTGGGGGGTAGGGGGTCGAAACGTCGAAATTTGATGAAAAACTCTAGGTTAATTTTTTGCCGATGTGACCCAATTCAATACTTTTTCTGACAATAGTCATAAGCATTTTAAACCAGTTTTTATGGTATTATCGTTGACTTCAGGAAGAAAATGCATACAACCTTTTTTGTAGAGAATTTCATGCTCTATCTTTTTTGTTTGAAACATTTTTTAATAAAATTTGTATTTTTACAAAATAAATGCAAAAAACTACGAAGAAACTTAATTGGGGCTAATTTTTTTTAGTAATGGGCGGATGCATCTGCGCCAAAATCTAATCAGATCTAAGTTATGCCAAGACACGTATTTTTTAAAAAAATGTATGTCAATACGCTTATCCGTACGCGAGTTATCGCGAGACAAAAAACGGGACACGGACGTACGTACTTAAAAGATCACGGAAACAAATTTTGTTATTGATTTGGGTTCCTTAGGGTCTGAAACGTCAACATTTGATGAAAAACTATAGGGTAATTTTTATGCCCGAAGTGACCAAATTCAATACTTCGTCCAGACCTAAGGTCTGGGTCGAAGTAATATTTAAATATTTCTAGACAAAATAGCTCAATTTCACTACTTGTGGGGTTTTAAAGCTCAAAACTTTTTAACTCTGAACTGGCAATTTAATTTATTATTCAATATAAGAAAATAATCATTTCAGGGTTGTTGAAGTTACTAATAGTTAATCTAATAGGTTTATTAAATCAAAAGTGGCGAATACAATATCTGAAACTGGCTCGAGATTGATGATCAGGTTCCTCAATAACCCGGATCGAACAAAAAATTGACTACAAGCAGTAGTTTAAAAAGAGTTTCAACACGGAGAATCCTTTTTCATTAAGTTCCCACAATTCCTGCTATTTTAACTGGACTAAAATAGTTTGGAAAATTAAATTCCCCAATATAGGCAGTGACGTTTCAGCCATAACAGTTCTCGCGTTAAGCGTTCCTTTAAGTTTTACATAGAATTGGTATCGCGAAATATTCTGTTTTTTATTTAAACAAAAATATAATTATAAAAATAGGAAACAAAAATTGCATTCTAACTCAGTGTAAGAAGTAGAAATTTATAGTGGTATATCATAGGACTACAGAGAGAAAAAATGGCTAATGGAACGATTTTACAAATGTAAAACACGGGCTTAAAAAAATAATCAAATGAACTATTTTGGTTGTAAACAAGACTATTACATAACCTCAAATGTAACGTAGTGTATTTTAATAGTGGCTTCAAATATTTCCGCGTCAAATAAACATAAAGATTGATTAGACGAAAATAATCGGTCATTATAAAAAAAAAGTCATTGTATGTTTTACAACATTCCGAATTGTAAAAGTTCCATGCACTGAAATACAACTTTTTCCGTCGTTAAATCTACTATTGTTATATCCGTTTCTATCTTCTTTTCATGGTTCGAACTGTTTTTTTCTTTCTTCTACTGTTTTATTAATGCAAAAATAGTATACATATATTACGTGACATCACTGTAAGAAGAGACTATTATGGATAATATATGCTATGGTTAATCATTACTAGTACGACTTCTATATATTCATTAGTATAACAATAAATGTCGATTACAGATTTGAAATTAAAACTGGATTATTATTATTCAAACCTGCATCAGGTAATTGGAAATTTAACAGTATTAAGAAAACATAATAATTTCTTTCTGTACACGTATATTTTTTATTTTCATAATATGTATATCCGCCCATGTTATCATGTGTATATACGGGTATTTTAATTACACGGTATGATTGGTCGATTTTTATCAGTTTTGTCCTTTCATTGCAACCTACGTTTTTATTGCACTTTTATTGCAGACGTAAAACTAAATCTCTCACGCTTCACTTTCGCTTTTATTTTACATATAGATTATATCCCATGGAATCGCAATATATCGCTTACTTTATCATTATTATTCATTAAATCAGAATTTATTTGCCACTTATTTATATTTGTAATGACGAATGTTAGAAATCTGTAGAATATGACTTCAGATTTATTTCACGCGATAAGTGTTGGTAAAGATTTAAGAGCATGGTAATTATTACGTTTCAGTAGGGAAGGACAAGGTCGAACAGACACGTACGCAATAATTTACGTTCTTTCTAAACAGAAAAGTACATGTACTTCCTCTATCCACGAACTCTCCACTAAAAACTTACGAATTGTAAACCTTAAAAATAGTGAAATATTTCCTTAATGTAATTTGAAATCTGTAGTTAATTAAACCTTACAATTCACTTTTATTTTATACCCAGATTTATTTGAAATAGAAAATATTATTGGTCAGTTTTTAATCCCACATTACAATAGTTTTTAAGACGATGAAAGGACACTTTTGCAGCAATTAAGTATTGACAAATAATTACAGCCGTAGCTTAGTACAGTAGAACCTCACCCTAGTAAAACTGTCGGGACCTTGGTTATTTTTTTCTCTCACACTAGTGAACTGACAAATTTTTACGATTTCTCACAGATGTGAAAAATGAGCTCACGCACTGTTCTAAATTATTGTGTTTAAGGAAAGTAAGTAAAAAACACAAAGAAAACTTAATTTTTCTCAAATTTTCTTATGTTATTTTATTACTATGCTTTCAGCATGAAACATTGTGGTTCGTTTTCATTTATGTAATAGCAATGTTTTACACAATACTAGTCAAAATTGTTACTGAAGGAATTATCGACTTCTTCGGTATTTGGATTTATACGGTATGTTCTTACTAAACAGTTCTTAGCCACTCAGTATATTAAACTCACTTAAAAACCTTCTTAGAAGAAGTTTTGGGGATATTTCATCAAACAGAAAACATTTTTCGAAAATTTCAAATTTTATTGAACTTAATAAATCGATGAGAATTTTATTTTCTATTATTATTGAAATTATGAATTGCCTTTGCTTACAATTTTCAAATTGCACAAAACTTACCAAGAAATTACATTTCAATTAGGAAATAATTAGTGAATCGCTGCATAAAACTAATCACCGCACTAGCAGGTTTAATAAGATAAAATGAAAAATTTTCAAATTAATGAGAGCGTTCTCATTACTGACTTGTCTCCTGTAATTATTTGAAACAAATAAGGTACAATGTATAAATCGATAACAAGAAAATGATCACTAATTAATTCATATAGTTTAACAGTGATCCATTATGTCTTCAGAATTATTAAATCCTCAGCAAATTCTACTAACTCTGTAAGAGTTCATTCATTATTGAAGTACCAATAAAAAATATTTCGACCCTGTTGTATATAATAAATACTACTTGATTTGATCGTACTACATAAAATGATCCAAAATCTTACTGAAAACATTTTGTAACCCTTCGAATGTAAATTAAAATTTCGAATCTCAAAGGAACCACTTAAAATCTTCATGGGATTGTCTTTACAAAGTCTCAATTTCGATTCCATCAAAACGTTTCAAAATCTCTTCTAAGTAAATAATTTAAAGTATTTAGTAATTAGCCTAGTTCTTCTTTTTATTTTTTTTTGATCATTTATTAATAATAACCTAAAACTGGCTCCACGTCTTTATTTCACATGACAAAATAGAACACGACAATTGATGGCACGACAAAATATCACATGGACAAATAACCATAAACAAAAATATCACTGCGGTAAAAAACCAGCCCTAAAACATTGAACATTGCACACGGAAATCCATGTCAGTCTTTTCCCGCCGCCATTTTGGAGTTAGGACATTTGGACCCTCTGGTTTGGCGCCGGATGTTTTGGCATCAGACTACTTGACCTTGGTTATTGTGGCGAGAATTATTTTAGATAAAATTTCGTTTCCTAAAATGGGGGAGACAGAGAAATGGCAAAGTCATCAAACTAACCTAATCTAACTACTCAGAATTCTGCTCACCACTAATAATGCCTAAAAGCATATGCCTTCTCTAAAACTAACCTAACTTAACCAGTCACAACTCCGCTTACACCTAATAATGCATAAATGAATGGCTGCATGGGGAAATTTTTAAATGTGTGATATTTTGTTGATGTGATATTTTATCAATGTGATATTTTTTCATTGTTATAATTTGACTTGTGATCAAATGTCAGTGATATTTTCTCGTGTGATTATTTGTCCGTGAAATAAAGACGTGCTACCCCTAAAATGATGTTATCATATCTCATTAGCACATAAAAAGAAAGGATTCAAAGAGTTTCATATTAATACGAAAAATTACAATATATTTTACAATTTGATCGTGATACTACACGTGTTTATTAATTTCAGTTTTCCATAGCTCATTTTCATTCATTTCAATAAAAAGTGTATGAATGAAGAAATATATGGTTGAATATGTATATAGATAAGCAAAATTTATTTTCAATCAATTTTATTGAAATCTGTATGTACTCTGCTTTACGTCTATTGATCATGTAACGATTGAATATGGCATTCATACATTTATATGTAAATAATTTTTTGTTTGTCATAAAAGTTTGCATTTTTTGTGAAAACTGCAAAAGAACAGTAATATTAAAATTAAAATACTTCATGAAAAAAATGTTATGTAATTTTAAATACCTGGTGTCTTTTAATTAATTCTTTTTTTTTTCAATATCAATTGGAAAAATAAAAATTCAATAAAATTACGCAGTCATATCGCCATTTAACGGCTTATTAGTCTGGCAAAGTGTGAGGGAAAGGTCAATAATTTTTCGAAACTTAGTATAAACAAATGATGAAATTCAATAAATATTTATGGAATTTAAGAACAGTAATTAAATGTTGTTAGTCACTAAACAAATTTAGGTAACACGTAGAAAATTGGTTTCGATAATATTCTAATAAAATTTCAGTAGCTTTTCAGTTAATAGAGTTAGTTATTAAAGTATAAGACCTAAATCATATTATACTATTGAATTTTTAATAATTAATTTCCGAAAAATTAATGTGATTACTTATTTTCATTTTTGAAACAAAAATAACGCTTTTCTCAATATCTTACAAAAAATTGTACTTAATTCAACTGTTATTTTTTATATAAACTTTTTAAACGTTTTTATAAATTCATCAATTTTTAATTTCTTTATAAAAGATTACACAAACATTTTCTGCTATTTATATCTTACTGTTTAATTTAGCAGACTTTGTATATATCCGTTCACAGATTTCTAACGTTTGACAGTTGGAAATTGCGTATCTGTAATGATTTGCTGGATTCACATGTCCTTCATCTGATGACGTTTCTCATACGAAACATATCAAATGTCTCGTTTCTTTGGTTTATTGTCAGACCGTTTTTCCGTGAATACAGAAACAATTTCGGTATAAAATGAAAATTCAAAAACGTGAAGGTTGCTTATAAAAGAATTGAACATGACTGAAGTTTCAAAAAATATTGTAATTGTGAAGCATTCGTTATAAAAATGTTTATTGTTAATTAATTATGGATGGCAAATGATTTGTTATAGATTCTTCTGGTTTAATTGTTATTATCGCGCTGAACCTTATGAAAAATTGATCCTAGATGAAAATGCAATGGACAACTTTGCACTACAATTAAGGATGGTTGCATTTTGGACAAAAAAGGATCTAAAAGTGTTCAAGAAATCACATTTGATGTAAAATTAACTGATCTTTCAGAATCTGTTATTAAATTTTTCAATAAATGCCTAAAAGCATATGCCTTCTCTAAAACTAACCTAACCTAAATCATGAAAAACTATACATGATTTAAAAAAAAACATATTTATGAAATGTATTTTTTATCTAGTTATTATTTCACCATAAAATGGCGGTAAAGAAATTGAGTCATCGAGACTTAACTTTAAAATGTGTATTATTGGTATTTTAAATATAAAGATAAAAGTATCGAAAATGGGAACCCAGACACGAAAAAACATTAAAAAGTTCATTTTTGACTTCAGAATGATACACTTTCGGAAAAAATATTTTGTACACATTTTGTTTTTGTACACGTTTCGGCATTTTGAAAAATTTAAACTATTCAAGAAATTCTGTAAAGGTTTAAGCATGTCCTTCAATTTTCAGAGCTTTTTATTAGTAACATTTTTTGCATCATTTTCAATTAAAATATTCCTGGACTTCTATACGTTTTTTTCGTGTGTGAGCCGTTATTTTGGATGCTTTCACCTTTATTTTAAAAATACCTGTACACACGTTTCAAAGTTCAAGTTTCGAGGACATGATTTCTTTACTTCAGCTAGAATTCCAAAACGATTTAAGAGTGGAAAATCGAGATCAAAAAAATTTATTTGATTCGAATTTGTTCGACTGTCACTCCCACGTGACCCATTTTAATCGCACATATACCAAAGATTTCAAATGTGAAACTTAAGTTGTCCTTAAGTTCCTTCGTCCCATAGCAAAGTGGTTCGTGATTACCATTCGAACTCAAACCCCCGCCTTAATTCCAACCCTTTGGCATTCCCTAGCCTTCCATGGTAAAGAATGTGCAGCGCCCAGAGTTCGATTCCTTCACGAGAATTTCCCCCGCACTCATTTTTGGGACCGAAACCCCGCCTATCCGTGCCGACATAGCACTCCCAGGCAAGTCGGCGGATCTTGGCGTCCAGGATTCGGCCCACATGCGGTCCACGGCTTTTCCAACTCGTTGCCAACATTCAATATCGCGTCTCACTTGCTCATTCACATTACAATGGCCTTCGTTGCGTCTGCAGACGACTTTTACATGTACCCATTAATAGTGCAATGGTGTAGGAAAACTGCAGAAAACCTACACCTAGGTACAGGAGATATACAAACATTTACAAATTCATACGTACGTCTAAGTCATCGAATCGTTGAAGGTATCTCTCGGTCACATTCGTTTCGAACCGCAACAGTACTTTTTTTGCATTTATTTTGTAAAAATACAAATTTTATTAAAAAATGTTTCAAACAAAAAAGATAGAGCATGAAATTCGCTACAAAAAAAGGTTGTATGCATTTTCTTTCTGAAGTCAACGATAATGCCACAAAACTGGTTAAAATGCTTATGACTATTGTCTGAAAAAGTATTGAATTTGGTCACCACGGCAAAAAAATTACCCTATAATTTTTCGACCCCCTACCCCCCAGGGGTAGTCTTCGCCAGCCCCTCGGGCGCGATGAGCACCTGCGGGCGCATAAGTTATTTTACGCCCTTGATACCAAAATAAATAATTCGATATATCTAAAAGATGTCTTATACACGGAAAGAAGTTTGAAGTAAATGCCACTGTTCAGGGAAGTAACAGCTACCGCACGATTTCTGACGAATTTCAAATGGCGGTTAAAATTCGAAATCGTTAAAAAGAACATTTTTATGGACAGATACAATTTTATTACACCTTTTTGAATAGTTATTCATAATTTTCTGACTACTATAGTTATTAATAATTAATTTTAATGATCTATAAACGTTGTAGAAACCGAAAAACATGGTACTTTTTTCATTCTAAAGCTTCCGTATCGAAAACAGTGCAAGATACACTAAAAACGTACTGAAACTTTTTTGTAGAGCACAAAATTTCGTACAAAAAAGTTACCGGGCGCCCTAGACTAAAGTTAATATCTTAACCCCGAGCAACGATGGAATATGCCTGATATTTTACAAAAATTCCAAAATATTCATAATTAACGTGTAAGACAACATTCCAGCGTTGTTTATGGATAATCTATTAACTTTAGCTTAGGGCTCTCGCTGACTTTTTTTTAGGAAATTTTGTGCCCTATAAAAAAGGTTTAGTACATTTTTAGTGTATCTTGCACTGTTTTCGGTACGGAAAGTTTAGAATGAAAAAAGTACCAAGTTTTTCCGTTTCAACAACGTTTATAGATCAATAAAAATAATTATTAATAACTATATGGTCTAGAAATTATGAATAAATATTCTCACAGGTGCACTGAAACTGGATCTGTTTATAAAAATTTTCTTTTTAACGAATTCGAATTGTAATCGTCATTTCAAATTCGTCAGAATCTGTGCGGTAACTACTACTTCCCAAAATGCTGTCGCATTTTCAAGATCTTTTCGACACTTTCAAGATATCTTTAACGAATTATATGTATATATATTGTATATATAAGATCATAATGATACAGACAGTAATTAGTAAAACACTGTAAACATGTAATATGCATCGAATAGTCTATTAGAATACAAGTGCATGAAGTAAGTGTTTTGCAACTTTTATTTATTAATACTTCGGCTGGCCTGTTGTCGGGGTCGAAGTTTTGAAAATGCTCATTTTCAATTTTCATACATATAAGAAACACTATATTGTTGTAACATATTTATCGAAGCCACTTGGACCTAAATATCATTGGACCCCCAAATATCAATATAATTTTATAATATAATAGAAAGCTGTTAGTAAACAAACAACTATAAAGGAATAGCCGACTCTCTACTGGGTCGAAGTTTCTGAGCGAGCAAGGCACCACGCCAATACTAGTTTTGTTTTGAATTTTTGTAAAATTTAATAACATATTCAATTAATTGTACGTTAGATGTGGCCTCCTTATAAATTTTTTTAGAAATTTTTTTGTCCAAAACACAAACGTTGAAAAGTCTAGTGAAAAATGTTCATTCAGAACTAAATAAGTTAAGATTTATAAATTCTTAGTTAGTCATGATGTTTTAACATAAAATTCATGTTAATATATGGTATGAAATATGTATTTCAATGTTAGTAAACCTGTGATTAAGTTTCGTAAATTACAATAAATAATTAAAAATGCGACAAGGAAAAAACTCGTTCAGTTACCTGACCTAACACTATGGTAATAATACCAGACCAGATTAATACCAGAACTATTTTTATTTAGTTCAGATATGCGTTAATTATTGGACCAGTATCAGACAAGTTTAGTATAGTTGTTTTATATAATGTTTTATTTCAATAAATTACTTTCAAGGTACCTCTCCACACAATCTTCTTCTTAAATACAATTACATATATAAAATATTATAATATTTAACTTTTTTATTTATCTGTATATTTCAATATATAACACGTTCTATATTTTATATTTCATAGAAACACCGAAGATGTCAACTTCCTAACTTTAGGTAGTACAGTAGGTACATAATTACATATACACGTTATGAGCAACCCTCTTCAGAATGAATTTATTTTTTCTGTAACATAAAAAAAAATATACGAAAATAAATTTTACATAAAACATACAAAGATCTTTTTTTGAAACATACAAACAATTTTTAAATAAAAAATATGCATGAATGAATGAATGAATGAAAAACATTTATTAAGCCTTGGTGGCAGTGGTGACTGCGTTACCTTGAGGCTACATACAGATACATTACATATAATTGAAAAGTTGTATAAAAGAAATATAATTACATTAATAACAATAGAAATTTGCGGATCGATACAAGGCTAGCATATATAATATTTTGAAATTTAATATTATTTATTATAATATTTTGTCCTGTGATGAATTGTCCAAATAATATTTTGGCATAATATTTTGTCTAATAATATTTTGTCCCATGATATTTTGAGGTGCATCCAAAAAATCATCGAAGACCTTAGAAATTTTTCCATAATTTACCTATCGATATTAACGATATAATTATATGCATTTTATACAATTATTTTGTAACAAATAAACTATTTTATTATCAATATTGTATTTACTAACATGGAAGATCTACTGAAGATTCAGAAGAGATACAAAAAAAGACTAACAAACGTAGGTCAAATATCTTAAGTAGAAACAGTAGTTTTAGGAGAGATGGCATCACACAAAGAAGATTTTTACAATGTAGGATGACAATGTTATTTAACTTTTTAAATGGTTCAAAACACTATTATTTAATTATCTGATCTTTTCTTGTATATTTCTATACAATGAGAGAAAAACATATTTATGAGTAGTTCCACGACACTTTTAATCTTTGACCTATAAGAAAAAATATTTTTTTAGAGTCGTTTATATTGTTTCGAGAGGTGCAAATAACAATATTTAAGTACAAGCTATTCAACTTAAAGGGTGCGTCCAATATAAAGGAATAAATAACACAACATAAAATAATGATTTTCTTCTTTTTGCTTTTTGTTAAACGTTTTATTCGGCGATAGTCCTTAGCTGCTAAAAAATAGTGGCATACACAGAAATATATAACAAAAAAAAAATGGAAATCGGTTTTTGGGATTTCCAAATAGTATAAATGGTGCGCCACTAAAAAAATAACGATTTTCAATGCGAGGGGCGCAAGTAGTATGCTTTTTCAAAACCTTATAATTTTTCCCGCAAAAATGATACGGTAATTTAAAAAGTGTAGTTTGAATCCTTTTTAAATAAAGAAAGCACTCACGCATTATTTTTTGGAAAACTTGAAACGTACTATTGTGAACAAATTTATTTTTTATGAAAATTTAGTTTCCTTTATGTTTATCCTTATATTTTATTTCAGATAATGGACACCGTCTTGAGAATTACTTGTCTTGAAAGTACAATATTAAACGATACTACAGAAAAAATGTTGCAGCCTTTCATTAAATACGCACAGTTCCTTTTCTGCCCGGCAAAAAAAAATACAGGACAGTCTCCAACACAAATCTGGCAATATAACGTAGTTTAATTTTTTTCATTCAAAAATAACGATTCTCCATCAACCAAAATTACTGTGCGAAATTTCTGTATTTTCAAATCATATAATAAAATTTTTCTTATTTATCAATGACATTAAATTTGCCTTTATTATATATAGTTTCCTAAACATTAAAAATATTGCGGAAATACTAATATATTTGACATGCAAATCCGAAGAAATTTTAATCTAATAAAAAGAAATAGAAATAAAACTAATCACAATACCATTAAATACATAACTTTTAGGTTAACTGTCATTATTAATTAATAATTAATTAATCATTACCAAAAGTGTCTATTTAATTTACGTAAACATTTATCTAATATCTTCAAAAGAATACGTCCAAATTACGAAGCAAGCTAACTTTTCAATGTTAACAATAGAAATAAATCTTCCTCAAATAATGTAAACAAATTTTTATTATAAACTACTATTCAGACGCGGTTTTAATTATAACGCAAAGTACTTATTTTCTAGATTAATTTCTCACCTGTATTAGCAATTTCGAATAAACTGAGTAAGTAATATGAAGTGTAGACACGAATAATATTTTTTAAATTGACACTAAAGAATTCATCATTATTCCAAATATAAAAATGTTTTTTTGTCTAAAAAATACAAACTATTTTTTTTAAGAGCGTTATTAATCAGAAAAAAAAACACCAAAATAACTTATTTATAGTAATTAAATCTATACCAGACATTCCGGCATTGAATCATAAAAGTCAAATAAGACATTTTTGTGAAAATCTTAATGTCAAATTATTTTGAAAAACTATTTTTAGTTAATGTAAAAACTAATGACGGCGCCCTTCGATTATGTCGTTCTATTTTTTTTTAAGAAAGTGAAATGCTTCATGTTGCAACATTTGAAGTAAACATAAAAATAAAGGAAGAAAATACGAACAAAATTGAAAGTGCAACGTTAAAGGCAGTTCTTACTTTTATAGTTTAATTTTTTCCCTTCACTTTTGTATTTACAGTGATGGTATCTATGTTAAGGTTGAATAAGTTTATTTTTTTACCGTGTTCATTCTGTTTTTAACTTGTTTTGGATCAGGTATTTAAGTTAAGATTATCGAATTATTACAGTTAAATACTATTTCTTGAAACATTCATCATAATTGTATATTTAAATTTGTAATTAAAGTAAATAAAGATTTAATGGGTGTTTCATAAAGACATTAAAATGAGCAACAGCTTTAAAAGTATGGTTATTTTAACTTCATTACTTGAAAATATAAGTTTAATATAAAAATTGTCAGAAAGTAATTAACAATAAATTATAAAAAGTGTTTTAAAATTTATTTTATTAAATCAGATTACTATCTTCCCTGCCGCTTGTCCTTAAAAATTCACTGGTTCAACTTTCAGAACGATTAAAGAATATTTTTTTTTACTGTTTCTGATATTATTAAATTCAAAACGCCATTTTGACTTTAATTTTAATAGTAAATCCGACACTATATTTAGTATTTATTAAAAATATGATATGGACTCTTAAATGTAACAAATGGAGAAGTACCAAAATCAGAGTTACAAATGTTTGTTTAATTTCCGGTATTCTAACCATTCTCGAACATTATTACTTAATTAGAATCGTTCGTATATTACTGCAGAAGTAAGTTAGTTTTGTAAATAGAATCATAACTTTGTAAGTTGCATAACTACTGCAAAGGTAGGAATGTGAATAATCGATCAAGTATGTGTCTAGCCAATATTTCCTCTTACTACTTACTACTGCTAATATTTCTACTCTATTTAAGTTATCTATAGTTTTTTTAACTGGAAAACGCAATTTTCAGTACGCGAAATGTTATTTAACAACTTTTTTCCTTTCTGATGGAAAATCCGACAATCTCAAGAAAGTTGCTATTTTTATGTCGGAATGTCCCATTCATTTTTATTTATAATATGTATTCCTATTTCGTTTATATTCTGAATTGCATTACTAATTGGTCGAAAAAGTTATTGATAGAATAATTTTAGTAAATATTTAAATATGTCAATTTTAGATTTGTTATTGATACTATGTCAACATTCATTATGATTATTTGAAGAACAATAGGGAATAATGAGCGAGAGGATTCGATAAACATTAAAATTTATATACAGTGAAATGAAAACAAGAATCAAAGAATAGCTTGAAAAACTCGTCTGACCAAATTTGAACATTACTACTGAAGAACCACTGGATTTAAAAAAAAAACATACTTATAAGTTAAAACACAGACGACACACGAATTACATTTAAATTAAATCCCATCTAAAAACTCCCTTCCTGTCTCGCATCAATTTAAGTAGTAATGGGGTGTTTTCGTGAGACAATCAAATTTTAGTTCGGTTCAAAACGTTTGATTAACTTCAATCGCACGATCAACACTGATCATCATTTTGTCATTTGTGTTAAAATATAATATCGAATTTCATTTTATATATTATATGTAGTTCATATAAATGTGTGAAATTATAATTTTACTTCATTTTTTCTCTCAACATTCTTGCCATACTAGAAAAATATCCACAGTACTCGTGTTCCTGGTATATTTATGAATGCACACGATACGTGAATGGATTCGTATCGGGCTTATGAACCGTTCCATTCACATTGGTGTGCATAATTCATGTTCACCCGCGGCAAGATTAAACACTTAAAACGTTCACTTGTACTCCCCACCACAGAGAAATTCCAATAAATTCAATTTTCGACTGGACAGTTCTCTGAGTGGATCAACACTACAAATAAAATGACAATTTTTTAAGAAAAGTCATTTAAAAAAAGTGAGTACAATTGTTTAGGGATGGGAATAGTCATCGGAGAATTTGCGCGTTGACCCTGTGGTTAGAATAGCGATGCGGTGGAGGGTAACGAATCTTGTCTAGGCAGCATTGCGCAGCGACACAACTCACCTAGCTACTCGTCGAAATCCTCCTCGAGCCAACAGGTAGAACGTCGCAGCGTAAACAACGTGGACGAAAAAAAGTCGTCCTATGGACGAACAACCTGTCCCCGATGGATCGCGGGCACAAAGTTAGGATTTTTCGCACGATTTGGTATATTTTTCTGATTTTTTTTTTATTAGTGAATTTTTTTTTTAACACGCACTAGAGGAACCCGTGGTACGTTCCCTGACGATTTCGGCAAGCGGACGAGCCAGCTCTGTCCGGTACTCCAGTGCCGGGTGCTATCCTCGGCTCGGCATTCCCTGTCGGCGGCTGCGCGTCGCGACCTCCACCTTCCTCCTGCCACCTACCACCTATCCTAGTACCTACTTACCTACCCACCTACCGTTCAGCCACATGGCGTCTTTTTCCCTTTCCCTGCTGCCTAACTATCTGCTCCTGGATCTCCTCCTGTGCCGTAAATGCCGTTGCGGGAAAGAAATCGCCGGAGATCCCATTGAGCTAAAAAAAATTTTTTTTAGACGAAAAAGCGTCGTTGACCTTCATACGACTAAATTATATATGCTAATATTTTCGTAAATATGATCAAAAGTTTAGGTAATAACATCTGATTAAGGTACCAGAATATGACCCCTGAGGAACTGTTTCAAAGAGTTGGGAAACCGCAACAGTTATCTATGCAATATTCTTTGGTGATGTTTGGAGACAAATTCATTCATTCATTCTTATAATTTGCATCTCACGTACTTCAATTAAACAATAATTCTATTGTTTTTAACCCTAACAGGAGCTCTCATAAACTAAATAAAGTCTTGTCTATTTTAAATAATAAAGAAAACAGCAGAGATAAAAGTAAGTTAGTAAGATGCGAATGTGTATGTATTACATTATTTCATCCTGACTCCTTATTTTCACCGATTCCCTTAATAGTCTGACGTCGCTTGACAACCTAAATCGTAATATTAATATAAAACTATATAACTTAGTAATAAGACTCACTAACCAAGGAAACATCCGTGCTTGAATCCCCCTTTACTATTTCAGACCTACTACCAAATTAGATAAATTCAAATTGAGTGAAAATATATTTTTTAAGTTAGTAACCTTAAAGGCTAAGAATACTTTACACTTAGGAAACCATTTAGCAAACTTAACTACATCGTTACCTAGAAGGAACTAAACTTTTAGTAGTTTTTAACCTATATATTTCGTTTTATATATTTCGTTAATCTCACTAAAATTTAGTTAATCCAATATTGGCCTAGTTATCCGAACTCTATAAAAACTACGAAACAATTAGTCTCCTTTGGGTAACTCATCACTTAATTTTTACTAAATATTTTTCTCTGTGTGTCAATTATTAAAGACCCTACATAAAACCTTGATTGCGTAATCTCAGTCCCCCTAGAATTACGATGGCAATATTGATAAGGCTGATCTAATCATTATGGCCTAAAGGTTTCTTTGATTAGGATTGCATTTACTAATGGTCCAAGTTGTGACCATTTAATTCATAGTTCCATTTTGGCAAGGTCCAATATACAACCCCCAGCGTGTTTCTCATTTGGGTAAACTCTGTCATCCAAAAATGCATTTACAGCTTCAAATAATCTCACTCGTAAATAATCCGAAACCGATAATGTATAAAATGAAATACTCTTCAAACGTTCAATTTTAATGTGTATTGAAACTTTTATAGATGCTTTATTGTGCAGCGACATATTACATATAATTAGAAATTGATATCTAAACTGGTATCTAAACCAGTCTTTAAGAACATCGGTACAATTAACCAGTTAAGGACCAAATGTATATAAATTTAACGTAAAGTTTGACACTACTTTTTAGTAGTAAAGCGCAGTCAACGAAATATTAGAATGAACGTTTTTTAATGTCTAACCTTTGTTCTTTCAACTGGTGTATGGAAAACTGCCGTCGATTTCAAAATAAAAAAGAACTACGCGCATTTATTTAACAAAAATCAGGATGTTTGTAGGAATTTTTCATTTATTTTTTTATCATTTTCCGCATTAAAATACCTTCGATATTTATAAATATCGCGTTAAAAATTTTTGGGTTAGAAGATAGAACTAGTGCAAAAAATTAAATTCCAAAATGGAGGCTTAAAAATGACGGCTAAATTTAATTGTTTTTAAATCATAATCGCGTGTACTCAGTTGAAACCCCGGAATGAAATCACATCAAACTTGAGGATTTTTTGCGGTCGCGGACTCCGCGAAACACTCCGTGTTTTCGATGATTCAATGTGAGTAAAAACCAAGATAAAGTCTAATTCGATGTCAAGTCAAGATTTTTTAGTTTTAGGACTCATAGCAAATGAGTCCAATTGTGAGAGAACAGATCATAGACACCTTTGTGTGAATCTTCAAAAAAAAAAGGTGATGACTAAAACAGACAATCTCTATTTTGTACTGTAAATAAATTCGTAGTTTTATACGTGTAAATAGACACAAAAGATTTAAAACATTTTTGCAAGAGTTGACATGAATACCAGGCAATGCAAATATCATAAAGAGGCGAATAGTTCTTTGTGGAACAAAGTTTCACGTGTCTATACAATGGTGGTTTCCAATTTTCAGTAAATTTTTCACAATCGAACGAAACATTTCTTTTGCGTTAGAAATTACCATTTTTTATGAATTCATTAATGATCAGTTCTTTGTCAGTTGTTACCTATGGCACGGTAAAACACCATTGCATGTTGTGAATTTTAAGACGATACTAAGATATATTTTAGATCAATTGTGATGAAAATAGAATGTAAGATATTAGGGATATGCAAGCATTAGTTCCACCAATTTTATAGCCAACATTCATCATCACTAGATGCGCTAGTTTTGTAATTCTACTTTCGAAGAATAACCAATGTTTCTCAACGTTTAGCAAACGTAAGAAATCTCGAAAATTTGCTAAATATCACGACATATTCAGAGAAACAAAAAGTTATTGAAGATAAATGGATATCATTTGCAAATGTTGGAAAAAGCTAGGAAATTGTTAAGAAATTTTTTTTATTGCCTCAACATTATGAAATTTTGATGATTTTAATAACGTCTAAGCGGATTACTTGCGAACTACGTCTTAAATCTAGATCTTTACGCAATTTACTTGTAATTTATTTATAAGACTTGTTTCCACGCTGGGTTCAGAAGGTACACTGCATACGATATTACAAAGTAACAAAAACTAAGATCTCATAAACTTACGTTAAATATTAAGAAACAAGGTTTTGTTCTTGAAATCCCTTGGGTACATTGTGACGCAGTATTTCCCTGAAAGATGATGAAACTCATATTCATTACAAAAATCTTAATATATATAAATCTAAAAAATATTATTTTTAACTTTATTGTTAAGAAAATACCTAAGTACCCATTATTGATACATATATACATAATATATAAGTAATTCCACAGGTTTGTAGTTGGATAAAAAATGTTACTCTTCTATAGAAACTTAAAGGTTAAAATAAGATCAGAAGGCCCCGTAAACCATCTAAAATTGCTTATTGCATTAAAATAGGTTTAATGATGGTATAATGTCTGTCATTTTGGATTCACCATTTTGAATTTTGAGATTTGAATATTAAAATAAAATTCTATGGCCCTTTAACCCCACATACTTTCAATATATCTAAAATCATTTGTTGCGGTAAAATAGGTTTAATGATGATACAATATCCACCATTTAGGATCCACCATTTGCTATTCGGAATTCCATTAGTATTCGCGATAAAGTTTTATATGCTTTTTATATGTACATTTTACAATCGTTTTGGCTGAACGTTTCGTTAGATTTCAGGCGTCATATTTTGTGGGCCATATTCGATTTTCAAAAAGGACAAAACTTTTTTGAAAGTGCTTCACCAGACTATAGTTTTGAGCACTCAAACATCGTGGAAAGTTAATGGAAATTTTGGGTATACTAATGATCCGGTTGAGGCGAAACGTTTCAACATAAAGTATCTAAAATTCTTATTAGAATTTTTAAATCTCTTTCAATTTTCATTTATTCTATGACAATTATAACACCAAAATGTATGATACTACTTACTTCAAAAAATGACATTAAATTACAGTTTCAGGGTTATAAAATATGAAATTAGTAACGATATAACGTAAAAAATAGAGAAATCAAGAATATTTGATGGAGAATCTTCTCGAGTCATGTAAGATGTGAATTTCAAAATTTTAATTTAGCATTAAAATTCATAATAAATTAAATTCAAAGTTTTACGAACTCTGCTCTCATACATACTGATTTGTTGCATTTGGTCCAGTTTTAATACGACATAGAAAGCATGTTATTTCTGGCATGTTAAAATATTCATGTCAGAACGCGAAACACTTTTTTAGACGGGTGAGAACGATGACGCACCCAGGCGTAAAGTCGCGGGCGAAAACGTGGGAGAGGCGAAAGAATTTAATCGACCCAAATCGAATTAAGGCAATTTATTTTCCATATAGCTGGCAAATTTAGTATTTCCCATTTTAGAATTTACATTTTATTCAATTTTTTAGTGAAATATTGCTTTTACTTTCTAGAATTCGAAGTTCACGATTTTGAATTTAAAATTCTTGGAATAAGAACATTTTACTTTAACGGCAGGTAATTTAGAACTCGATTTACTATATTTGCTCGCCGACTAAAATACTTAAGTTTTAGATCAAACACCAAAATTACACCATTACCTAATTATTATAAGGTTACGCTTCTCCATTTACTGATTAATTTAAATATTTGTCCTCTTCTACCTGTTGATTAACCCTTCAAAGCCAAACGTGCACCATTTGAACACGAATTTCAGCATTGTTTTATTTATACTATTTTTTTATTACAGTTTATAGTTATAGTTTAAAGTCGCTCTTTCGATTAGAGCTACTGAAATTTTCGAAAAATGACGTATACCACATTTTTTACAAAATTCTGGAAAACTATGATTTTTTTGGCGAACATTTTTTTTAAATGCATTTTTTACTACAATAACGGTTTCTAATCACTTTCTATCCTATCAGAAACGTATTCCAGATTATGTTACTTCGAAAATATTGATTCACATATTTTGATTTATTTTAGTTATCATTTCAAAATAGCACCTGAATGTTGAAAATGTTTGCATTTGAAGAAACTGCTATTATTTTGGATCTGCTAGATTTTTATGACCTATTTTGATTTACGCAAGCAGTAATGTCCCATAAAATACAATTTCAAAATGGCGGCCACTTCGTTAGTCGAAATACATGTATTTCGAGTATTATAAACACAAATTGGTGTGAAATTTGTTAATTAACAATCTTGACTCAAATCTTTTGTCAATTTACCGAAATTAAAAATGGCTGATCCAATATGATGGACCTGTTATGTGAAATTTCAGATTTTCAAGTCAACATTTTTTTTTCGATTACATAAATTCTTATTGCGAGTAAAAATGATGGGAAGTTAAGGTTGATGTTTCATTCTTCGTGAAAGAGTGGCTCATTTTTCACTCGAAAGAATTTAGAGACAATAGAGACTACTATCACTATTCGAATACGACCAGTTTTTTTTATTTTTTCGACTAGAAACTATATTTCCACGCACGTTTAGTTTCATACACGAAATAAATATTTTATAGACATTTATTTACGAATTATGTTCAAAGAAAATTCAATCCATTTACAAACACTCCATAATTAAAGTTTGGAGAAATTTTCAAATAAGATTGATGGATTCATTTTCATATTTCCACTTTAAAGACGCGTCGTTATTGGCGAAAGTGATTAATCGACTAAGTTACGCGATCATCGAGTTTCTCGCTCACAATATTACATCAAACCAGGCATCCGCCGGATTTCTGTCGGTTTTCCCTTAATTTCCCGAAAATAAATCTTTGCAGCAAAGATTTTCTCTTTGAAGCTTTGACTTTCGTTTAGATCCGTGCTGTATTGCACCATCGTTTTGGAGGGTTTACTCTAAAATGCTTCGACAGCCAAAAATAAAAGAAATTTTCTTCGAGTCAAGTGCACTGATAGCCAATTTATTTTTCTCGTAATATCTTTTGGTTTTAGTCGATGTTCTTTCAATCTTTCTTTCGAAATCAATATTCTGTACTTCTCATTTATGTTTCCTTCGGTGTTCGGATTTATAATGTACATAATAACTCAATTATTGTTTCATTGCTTTCATTATAATCGTGTTGACAATATTTCGTTCCGAGCAGCGCATTTCAATTTCTTCAAGTTTAAGTAGTTAATTATTCATTCGTTGAAAGCAAGAGGAATTTTCTGAAAACTACGTTGCAACACTCAAGCAGTAACACTGCTTTGAGAATATGATTTATAGAGATATTAATATAATAGTGCACTGATATAATTTGTAACTATTACTGCATTAAATATATAATAAATATACGTTTAACAAATGTAAAATTGTCTGGAGTTTACTTGTTATTTGTTAATATTCAATTCTCGATCATTGAGGGATTTTGCAATTGTCAGTCAAATTTTTGTTGATTGACATAAGGTCAAAAATGAATTTAATCTCTATTTAAGTAACTATTAAACATCGATTTTTAATTGCGTATGTGTGTCTGACACAAAATTAACTTTAAATTATTTTTATATTTCACATTTAGTAGCGCAAGTATTTAATTATATATTTTTTAACTTACGAATCTTAACTCAGATTTGTAGAATCTAAATCTGAGAAACTGACATTTCAATATTATCACATTCGTATTTAGTGACCCAAAAAATAACCCAGTTTCATTTGAATCAAGTAACTATTACGTTTGTGCAGAGGTTTTTGAATTGTCAAAATCTGAGTTTAGGTTCGTAATCAGCGACCTCAAAAACACCTGACTAAACAATTTAATTTGGATCAGGGCATTTATTTTTATTTTTCATCGGCCATTTTGAATTTTCCGATATCTATATTAAGATTCGTAATCAGCGAACCCAAAGTCTCTGGAGTACCAAGTTCCATACCGATCCAATTGGACATTTGCCAGTGATTGTACTTTTCTTTAAAAATAACGATTTTTAGTTGTTAATTTGTTAATAAAACATAATATTGTCTAAATAAATCTTAACGTAAATCCAATACTCCTTTACAAAGCCTATAAAATTGAACAATTTTATGCACTTTTGGTTGAAATTTGGAATCATTTCCATTGGGTTTTTGATACAAAAATAATCGTACAAGAAATGTTTAATATTTTTGTGTTTTTTCATTTGAAAGAAACCATTTTGGACTACAATTATGATGAATTGCAAATTTCGGTTACTTTATAGTCCATATTGATATTTCTATCAAGATTAAAGCTCAAAAATCACTAAAAAAATGTTAATCTCTTGGACTTTAAAAGTCATAACTTTTTAAACGTTTTTTGATATTTTAAACCACCATGAAATTACAATATTATTTTTCAAGGACTAATAAATTTGTTTAGAAACTTTCTCTTAAGAATGATGTTGAAACTGATTGTTATTTATACAAACCTGAATTTATTTTTAATTACGGATACAGTCACAAGCTAAACTTTCTTTAACATTTATTATTCTATAATTTTATTTTTAATAAATGATTGCCTAAAATTTGATTAGCATTTTTTTAAATAAAAACTCCGAATGGATAAATTGAACGGGCAATAGGAGTAATTTCGGTATATGAGAATGGAATCAGAAGCTCAGCAGATCATTAATAACGCCGAGACGTGTTGGTCGGACTTCTAAGCGTTGCTGGAAGAGTAATTAAGAAGATATACAGCTCGTTATCGAAATATATAGCCAAATTATGTCTAATTGAAAATCTTATTTTTTCTGATATTAAATTTGCATCTTTCGAAGAAGATTTTTCTTTGAAAACGTTGGTATCGAGATTTTCGTTAGTTTGCATATTGTACCGAGTATTTACAAAATTAAATTACTTAGTTATTTATGTAAGTAAATTAAGCATTTAATTATTTGTTTAGTAAATCACTTGGGCAAGCTTAAATAATGTAGCGCAATATAAGTCGAGTAAATGTCTTCAGAAAATCAATGATACCGTAGTGAAAACAGAATAAGCCGAACAGTGCACTTTCTATGCCTGACTAAATTTCTCTAAACTTAATGCTTTACATTAAATTTAAGGGAGCGACTTCATAGATCTAAGAGAAAATATTTCTGGATCGTTAAGAAAATTTTAGTAAGCTTAAAATTCAGGACCATGTAATTGAAAATAAATCTCTATAAAATGAAGACATTTTAATAAGCCGTAATTATATTTAAAGAGAGTGCACCTTAAATTTTAATAAGTATATACTGTAATGCTTTAGTTAATCTATTGATTTTTAAAAAATTGATTTTTTTCTCCTCAAAAATAAAAAAATACCAAATCATATTTGTATAGTATGTTCCACGTATGATTATCTATAAATCATAAAAGTTTGAAAAAAAAACGTGAGGTTATTGAGAAAGTTATGTTTGTTTTTTAAAAACATTGAATTATTGTTATTGATTATCATTGTTTGGAAGTACGTTTTTGAAAAGTATGAAATATGTAATAAAATAAGTCAAGAGCGAAGCTTGAAAATTGAGGAAATTCTGAGTTTCTGAATACAAAATTTGCAAAAATCATATATTGTTGACAAAATCTTCAGTAATTCGTAAGAAAACAAAAAAAAATGATTGCGAAATTTAAACAACCTGGTGTTCCATTATTTTTCAAGTAGAATAATATATTTCATCAGAAAGTGAATTATTAATAGGCCATCGGTTACCTTGATGATTTGGATGGTGAAAGGGGTTCCATTGTTTCATTTGTACAAAATTGATAAACATTTTCATTCCACGACGAAAGCAACTAGGTGGTCATTCGACGATTCTCTAAAATGATTTCCTTACTTTTGCATAGTTTTCATCAATTTTTGACATCCATCACCATGTTCATCATTCACATCTTTTTAGGGTTTTTTATTGCTTATGAACATCGATTTAATCGAATATAAACATGTCGTATACTATTATCAGTATTTGAAAGTGTTTTTGTGTGCTATATTTTGAAAAATTGTTTTCTCTTTATTCAATAATATTATAACTGTTATTTTTATATTTTAAATACAAGTAACTTTTACTTGATGATCACAACAAATATTTCATCAGTGTCACCTTCTTTTTTACAGTTTTGTTAGTGGGCTTTTACTGATTCACATTTAACAAGTTACTTTTAGCTAATAAAAATACATCTATTCACTCACATTCATACACGAATATATCTGTGATATATACGTGAATCTGAAAAAGAGGTGCTTACACAGGTGCAACTCTTGCACACTGCGTGACGGTCCGCAGTAGATACGGACGGTGTAGTCAGACGTGGTTTTTTCGTTCCCATAAAATAGACGTTATGAGCGTCGTTTTAAGTTTTACTCAAGCGTTTATCGCAGTTGCGACAAAATATGTAGCTTGTCAAACCAAGCAAAAACAGGCGTTTTAAGACGTCTATATATATATGAGTAATTTGCAAACAATTGTCATTTTTGCATGTCTCCAATAACTTCTAGAAATATAATTTACATCAATTATACGGCCTGCAAATTTTGGCTTAGTTCTGTAACAAAAAAAAGGGAAGGTGAAATAACCAAATTTTTTTCATTTTGCCCAAATGCATCGTATAGTACTATATGAAATCTTCAAAACTCATTTTTGAAAATAGCTTTACGATTTTTTTTAACAAAGTTATGCAGATTTGACATTTTTTTGGTATAGGCAAATGTAGGTATATTGTAACGTGGGACGTTTTTAGTTCTAACAAAAATTAGTTTTCCCAGAGTTTCATCTTTCTCTAGCTTGCACAGCTGTTACTAATAAAATTAAAAAAAAAGGAAATGTACTATTTTCCAACATTCGACAACCAGAAGATAAGCTTCTTGCAACATGTGGCCGAGAGATACATGTCGAGCATCATCGTAGTAGAAATGACGCGAACCCTCTCGAGTTTCGTGTAAATTTATGATTGTTCGTAGATCAGTTTTTGATCACACGATCCGTCGTAGCCAACGGCCGGAGCATTATCCCATAATAAACTTAAAAATATCTTATACCGATAGAACACTTCCTGTTGTCGAATACATGTGGAAAACTAAAAAGACTAAATAATTTTTGTCCCGAATGATGTCACGTCCTCGTTGTTTTTCTTTTAGTAATACCAACAATTACCATTGCAACTATTATAATCAATTAACCATTAATTATAGAAGCGTTACTAATAAAATTCATTGTCAGCGTACAATTAGATTTATGTCAATAAGTTTAGAAGTATATCTTATTGAATTTAATACCTTTTTAACGGTATTAATTTAATAACAGTTATGATTATAAGTAATAAGTAATCGGAGTATTGCGCGATGCATATATCATCAATTGCGAATATGTAATCCACGTAATTATTGCGTTTAGATATAAGTTTATAATATTATATTGTAAGGGAAGATAGTATACATCATATCCACTTTTCCCCACTTTTCCGGGCATAAGCCCTGCCCCTTTTTCTCTATCGTCCAATCTTGACATAGACAATTTTTGACTCTCATCTCATGAGCATAGAGAGGGAGAAGTCCTAGATCTCTAACCGAGGTGACGATTTAGGAAAACCTATTTTCAAAAATCAGTCCGAGAGTCGACAGTCCGAAAGTCGACAGTTACGGAGTCGACAGTTTAAAAGTCAATTTGAGGAGTCGAAGCTAGGTTGGACCCAAATAATCTCTGGGATCATTTGCGACTAGTAAGCAATTTGTAAGGTTCGTTTTATTTTAATTTCTTTCATACATTTATACAATTTTCTTTACAATTTTGATTTCCAGGATAATTCCTTTTTCTTTTTCCTCTTTTCCTTATTCCATAAAACAATACAAGTTAATTTAAAAGCTTGAGGTTGGATGCTTCTAGTTAAGGTACCAACTTCGAGGTATTGAATTAATTATTTGAACAAAATTCTTTCATCTAAATTCAAAGGCTTGAGGTTGGACGCTTCGTCGTCAAGGTACCAACCTCGAGGTATTGAGTTAAAGACTTGTTGCTAAATTCATTTGATTTTTAAACCAATCCTATTTCAAAGGTTTGAGGTTGGACGCTTTTTAGTCAAGGTACCAACCTCGAGGTATTGAAACAAAAGGGATCTTCTTTTCTTATTCCTTTTTTTTTGGATTAGAAACAAATACTTGAAGTTGGATGCTTCCTCGTTAAGGTACCAACTTTAAGGTATGAATCTAACCACGTTTTTTTTTTGTTAATTAATTTAACCCCAAATCAATTATTCCCTAGTATCCTTTCCAAAAATCATACTATCTTCCATTATTTTGTAATGTACCTAAAATATAAATTATAATAATGATAATAATAATTGTATATTTTATTTCACCATTTCTCCACCATCCCGGTCGTCCCAAGGTAAGAGGAACGAATAATAAATTTTAAAAACTTCTTTCTTTTATTATTTGTACTCCGTTGTGTTCGACGCTGAACGTAACAATATAAAACTGTGAAGCCTGAGGTAAGTACATACATTAAGAAACAGGCTAGTAGTAAAATAGTTTGTAGCAAAAACACATCTAATTTTTTATATTGTACATTAACTACAAAGAAAATTGTTTAACCAATTTTTTTATAAACAAAGTAGAAAATATAATTTTTTTTTTTTAAACATTCATTACGGTTTTCTATACGTATTTTTATGTTTATGAAAAACATTCATTACATTTAAATTCTGATAATCCATATTTAGAAATGAAGGCAAGATCAGATCATCAACCAACCAATAAAGGTTTCATTTGCTTAAATGAAAAAATTTCACGTCTACATAACTTTGTTTAAAAAAATCGTAATTTTCAAAAATGGATTTTAAAGCTTACATATAGTACTATACGATGCAATTAGGTAAAATGAAAAAAAAATGTTGGTTACCCACAAAACATTCCGAAAAATGATCAAAATGGCCATTTTTTTGGGCTATTTAAACCAATATTACAAGAAATCCTGACGTAGAAAACAAATCCGACCTTCAAAATGGCCCATCAGAATCACCTTCCCTTTTTTTGTTACAAAAGTAAGCCAAAATTAGCAGGCCTGTGTTACCTGCAAACCACTTTCTTCTTTTTTTATTTATTAACTTTTGAAACCCTGATGCATTCTATACATTGTAATCAATTACATACAAATGCAATTTGTGATATGTAAGAAACTTATACATAATTTTTAAAGCTGGGACGTTTGGAATAGCGAGGTAGGTGCTCATTTTATAATGAAATTGTAATCTTCTATGCTCTTTTAACATTTTCATCCGGTTTGATTCGTATTTTGGGCATTGCCAAATTATCTGATCTAGGTTCTCCGTTTCATGTCCGCAGGAACACTTAGATCACTTACGAATCCAATGCGAGCTAAGGATGCCGATAGGTGGTAGTGATTTGCTTGTGTTCATTTATCCAAGTTATGAAATCTCTTTTAAGTTTTAATTTGTTTTTTTTTTTGAGGTGGTAAACTTTGAAAAAGTCCTATGTGTGGCGGCTTGTGCATAAGTAGAGTGAGCTGGGTTAAGATCTGGAAATGGAATTTTTGGGTGAATCTGAGAGGCCAACTGTGTAGTATCTTGCTAGGCTGTCAACTATTTCGTTCATATTCATTCCTCAATGTGACTGTATCCAGAAAAAATTGATTGTACTTGCGTTGTCGAATGATAAATAAAAATCAGTTTTTTCTCTAATCTTGAGGATATATGGGCTTATTTTATTTGTTAATTTTAGGAACTTCTAAAACTTTTAACGCGCTAATATATGCGCTTGTACAATATATTTTTCTACAAACCATTTAACGGCAAACTTTTATCGAACACATAAAATTGAGTTCATAAAGTAGTGTCGGACATAATTAATAAAATATAGAAATATAAAATATTTTTCATGTGAATAAATATGCTTTATTAATTAAGATATTTTATAGAAATTATTAACATCATGCATGTCAGTATTTTTAATGTTGTTTGTGTTCTTTTTCCAGTAAATCTTCATTGTCTGCTAAAGTAGTTCCAGAGGATGAGCCAAAAGAATCTTACAGAAAACTTTTCGCAAGTTTTTGACAAAGCTGTTATGTGAATTGCTGTGACGCAGAACATTATTCTGAAATTATACTTGCTGTAATTCGTTCCGAATTGCACATCAGCTATTGAAGTCGAAGAAAAACCTTTGTTTCAAACAAAAAACGATTGCAAATCGAGCCTAACTTCTTTTTAAACGCCGACGAAAGACATTTTGTGTGGGAGTTAATGATTTTTTTATTTATAAGTGTTGTTTTTGATAATTTAACTTTAAATCAAAGGTGATTTAAGATTGTGCAGCATAAAAAGTATAAAAAAAGAATTGATTGTAATCTTTTATTCGTTCATTCAACAGCTAACAGTATATACAGTAATTGAAGATATTTATTAATTTCTTTAACAATAATGGTGGTAAACAATGACGGTAAGTTGCAAATATAGAATTGCATTAAACGAATTCTGATTCCGGAACTACGACAATTCTCGTAGAATCCTTATCAAAATTACAAATTTAAGCAAAACTACAGAAAATTTGAAATGGAGAATATTTGCGTTAATGAATTATATGGGTTACAAGTAAAATAGATTTAATAAAACCAAATCAGGTATAAAAGAGAATCTGCTGAATCTTCAAAGGGACATTTGTGAATGGCCAAAAGCAAATGACGAAATTTGTGAAGACACCCATTTGAAATTTGCAGGAAACATAAATTTTAAAGTGAGTTTGTTTATTATTATGTGTTAATTTATTTTATTTCAGGTCGATAATTACGAAATTCATTTGATATATTTGAAAGTTTTCACTTTAGAGTGGCCCAAATTTCACTCCATGCAGAGTCAATTCTCACTCTGGGATATATAACCAGTATATTTTTTCTCAAAAGACCTTGAAATCTTATGGCAATATCACATTGTTTTATGCCTCTGGTAGTTAAATACAATTAAACAAGATATTAACTTATAATCATTTATAATATATAAAGATTCCTAAAACCAAAAAAAGTAGATGCACTCTCTCCAAATGTGTTATTTGTAATCTGCACGAAAAGCTACAACCATGCCCTGCGGACATGTGGCTTCGTATCCGACCAGTAACAGTAATTCGGAAAACTTTTCCGTGTAGCTAAACAAAAAAAATCAAACCACAAGTACCAAGCACAACACAGCAACGAACCGGAAAATAAGCACAGAAGAGTGAAACAAAACAAAATAGTACGCTTCTGTATCATATAAATTTCTGGCGATTTTGGGTTTCTCTGGAAGTTTGCAGCCTACCTTTATATATGGGACACGAGACTGGCATATCTATATTGAATTTTGTTGAACTCAATATCATAAAACACTGATTTAAAAGCATTAGGGTCCAGATTGCAAGAAAGATCACCCTGTTTTCATTTTTTCGTAGTTACTGGATTATCGCTTATTCTAACATGAAATTTATTATTTTTAAAATACCACATAATTTTAAAAAATTTTCGATTTTTCGAAAATTCTTAGGTAGATGTCCTCTCAATGCGTGTTAAAGGGAAATGCTCTTATCCGGTAAAAAAAATCGATTTTTTTTCACTTTACAAAAATCTTTGAAAACCACATGCTCAAATATTTGTTCAGGATTTATTATTCCAGGCATTTCAATTTTCATCAATTAAGCGCTCCTAAGTTGATATTTGGTGTAATGATTCTGCAAATAATTGTAAATATCCATTTTTTCAAATTCCACTTGAAAATAAGTATAAATATTGATAACGTTCGATGCATTCGCGAGGCGTATATAAAATTGAAGTAGAAACGTTTACTACTTGATGTTGAAAATTTGTTCAGTAAACCGTGTAAATAACATTGAAATTCTGAGGAGACGTGGGATATTCTTCCCCGGTATCCTCGATGTTGTTTCAATCAGGTACTATTTCCGTACACGTATACGGTATTTGACTTAGATAAGTCAGCAAAACTTGTATCTATTCAAATTAGTTCACTAGTCTCCTTATCAAATCAACTTTCACGTTTAGTAAAGAAACTAAACTTAATTATACTTTAGTAATTTCATTATGGCAACTGTCAATAATATTGCAGTAATTCATAAAATTAAAGAAGAATAATTGTAATGAATCTAATTGACAAATGACCTATTGAATTTCGGCAAAGCATTTCGTGAATGTACATTTTAAATTGAAATCTTTAGTTGGATACCGCAATTTTGATTTACAAAAAAACAATTAATTATATTTTGAGATTAAATATATTTTCCAATAATATCTGGTATTTTTTCCATGAGGTTTTTAAGATACATTATTGTTTCGAATGCGGGTCGAAAACCCGACAAATCAAAAAGCCGACAATCAAAAAGCCGACTGTCAAAAAATCAACACAAAAATAACTGTCCGTTTGTCGATGTGTCTATTTTTTGTGGGTTTTACGACCCGCATTCCAAATGCACACACATTTTAAAAGTCTGTTTTTGAAATGTCGGGATTTGGGGGTGCATCCAAAAAACCGACAGTCAAAATATCGACATTCAAAAAGCCGACACATAAAAAAATACTCACATGGACAAGTGGACAGTTATTGTTTGAAGTGTCGGCTTTTTAATTGTCGCTTAAATATAACTGTCTGTTTTTTGACATGTAGGCTTTTTGATTTGCCGGTTTTTCGATCCGCACCCATTGATTCACTCCCAAAACGATTGATTAAAATACTTCAAATATTTAATTGAGAAGTAATGAAAGTTTTTAGGAGGTAAGAAGAAAACCGAAAGAAAAATAAATTGGTCGCTTTGTAAAATTTGATTTAATTTAATTTAGAGGTCACTTGCAGTTTTGATTCTGATTAAAGTAATTTTAGACCCCGGGATATAGTATGTTTAGGAAAAATATTTAATAACGTTTCCAAGCATTTAATTTTCACATAATGACATTCTTGAAAGGAGAAAGTATTGTTAAAAATAAATTGTTACACAACTTTTGTTAAATGACTGAAAATTTCTTCTTATCGCCAATTAAGCATTTTTCTAAAATTAATTGATTTTAATTAATGACGGCTCATTTTTTCGAGAAAAAGATTCTCTACAACTTTACGTAATGAATTTTTCCAAATTTTTTACCTGATCACTAAAATTTTGGATGATTACGATTTTTAGGAATTTTTTTTGTAGAGTACCATATTTTTTCTTTTAATTTTTCAGATCACATCGGCTAGTACTCGTTTTTTTAAAACCCGTTTTACTAAATGAGTCTCTAAAAACTTATCTAAGGCTTTATTAATTAATGGCATGCGATACTGAATTCAATGCTTAGAGGCATTCAAATTCATTCGTATTAGTGCAACGAATTTTTTAATATGTTTTTTATTATCGAGCTTTCACAGAGGTCTCGAGATCGCTAATTCAGAATCGACTATACCAATTTCATAATTCAAAGTGGCAGAACCAATGTAGTAGTTAAAAATAGCAGGAATATACATCAAATCTATAACTTATAGCTTTAAAAGTTCACTCGTTCATTGCAAATCACACCGTTTCAATATTTAAACCTGAATGTGCATTTAAATAAAAAAACCGAATAATAAAATCCTATAAATTGCCTTACATTTTGGTAATTGACTTTGCAGAATGCTAGAAATATATTAATAACTCCGAAAACGATAATGTATCACAGTTGTTGACTGATGGTAATAATTGTACATTTTTTTTTAAATTACCCATGAACATAAATATTACATGCCCTCTCTGTCCATTTTGAACGGTGAATTTCGTAATTATCGACCTCAAATAAAATAAATCAACACCCTATAATAAAAAAACTCAAAAATCTGTAAATATAAGTATACTCTTTTCAAAAGAACCGTTAGAATGAGTTATGAAAATGGATTTTAAAGCTTCGTAGTAGCACTACGCGACACAACTAAAAAAAATAGGTTCCTTAAAAAAAATAAATAAAATACCCATTTTTTTATTATTGAGGTACAAATTCGAAAAAATCCGATGTTTTTAACCCATATCATTTTGTTTTCAAAGTAATCAAACCCTACAAGAATCAATCTCACTCTTCAAACTGACAAAAGTGTGACTTCGCAGGTCTGTAACCTCATTACTTGAAATTTGAATCTATTTTAGGGTTTCTGTTTATCTCAATGAATAATGTCAAAAGTAAAATAATCCCATATTCGCAATTGATTGCACGATTGTAATACATCAACAATATTATAATTATTTCACCGTGTATGATGCATCGAATTCAATTAAAGCTTTAATAAACAAACATATCGCTTGATATGTAATTCGGGATTTCGCATAATGAGTTAAAATCATTTCGAATGGTTACCATGACTATCGACATCAGATTATAGTGCATATATTTTTTTTTATTTGATGTACGTTGCATTTTTACATTTTCAATATATTTTTTCAATATAATACTGTAATTTAAACTGATTTTACTGTTGGAGAAAAAAAAATAATCTTTTGCCATTGTCAATGTGAACGGTTTCTCTTGTTTTTCCAATTATCAACAATAATAGATCTTAGGTGAAGACGTTTTATTATAGAAAGAAACGGTCATACAAAAAAATGTAAAAAACGTGTAAAGTATTTATAGAGTTGAAAGATTAAAAAAATAATTTTTGTACAGTTTTTTCTGATCTTTCCTACAATCTACATCATACTGCATGTAACCTATAGATCATATTAATTATATCCGTTTGTGTTACTGTAGCGATTGGTTCTGGTTAGGTTAGGGTAGGTTAATTTAGGTTAGGTTTCGTAAGGAATTGAATTACGAGCAGGATTGTTGCAGTTCAATTCCTGGATGGGACAATTTTTTTTATTGCATTCAATTCATTTCAAACGTAGGTTTATATTTTAATCCACTTTTCTTTTTACTCGTGAGATTTTAGAAGAACTAAAAGATCCATAATTAACTGTAAGAAATAAAAGAAACTGTTGAAAATGTTCGTTTCTTTCGTAATATACGCAATTGTGCGAAGATTATGGGGAATAACAGTATCAAATTCAGTAATATTAATATATTTAGTAGTTATATAATCGATTCCAACTTCAGAAATCCAAAATTTAAGATCGTGAGTGAGATATGGATATAAATTTCGTGAATGGACTTAAGAAAGACTTCGGAGCTTGTATATCCTATATATAATTACATTGCTTGTTAGTGTTTTTTTACTAATTCTTGCATGAAAGGTATCTTCAAATTATTGTTTATTAGTCAAAAATACGTTCGGTATATAATCAATTCCCAACGTAGGAGAACATCGTACTTTCCGAATATTTACAGTTACTTTTTATTCACGTATTTCTTATCGGTACAGGATATAAGTAAGGGTGAAATTGCCCTGTGAAACAAGGGTACGTTAATCGGCATGCTATTACTGAGCGACGATCGAAGTTGAAAGTCGAACACAGTCATATTACGTACTTGCACACAGAAACGGAAGTGCTCCGATTTCCAAGTAGTTCAAAGTGCAACGGGACAGACAACGACTCCACGGCTAGTATCCGCAAATTGTCTTGGTAAATATATTGCACGCATGTTTGCCAAGTTTTGATCTCGTGTGAAAGTAAATCGTTCACGGACCTGCTCGCATCAAATAATATTTTTCCACGTCGTATAAAAATAAACTACGCTGATATTGGAGAAGTAAAACGAAAACAAATGTTCAACTGTAAAAATATTCTTGTTTGTTTATGCTACGTCAGAACATACTACATAGAATGCTCTAAACACGAAAGTTTTAATCGTTATTTTTGGTATCATTAAAGCTATTCTTTTATCCTTTGAAATTAATTCATATAATATCCAATAATCGAGAGTACAAACAATTTTTAGTTTAAATACTTATTAAAGGTCACCTGAAGGACATTGAATGTGAACTAGGTTTCTTTCGATATCGCAGTTTGACGGGACCGATCAGGTGTTCCTGAAGAAGGTCAATGTTATTTACGGAGCAGCCATAAGACCTGTGACCTTGAATTTCTCCGTCACTTCATTCGCAAGGTGGTTTCAAAGTTATTTCTTTTTATTTACGACTATATACACTTTTTGATTATTATTCAGCAGTGTTCTAAAATACTTGTGACCTTTAAGATCCTTCACTCGTTTTGATTATTTATTTTATGTTATCGTTGTGTATTTTACCCAATCCTATTTGTAGAATGTTTACTGCCGCGCCATGACCGATCATGAAGGACAACGAAATGAAAGTGAATTGCGTTTCTCCCCGCAGGTCTGCCCGAGAGACTCATCAATACGATTTTACGAAAAAACGCATTTACAGGGGAAGGGGACAATATGCATAATAATATTATTTACTACTGTATATATTCACTTAACTCTTCTCGACGACCGATGCTCTTGAACTGGCTCACAAGAAATACTGAAAAATTGGGTATACCTAGTAATTGTTTGCAACATAACTTTATAGGACTACACTATTTAATGTGCAACCTTTCGTGTTGTTCTCTTTTTCACTGACTCCCTCTCACACTCCTCTAACTGACTATATGGGCCATCCTTTACTCCCCGATTGTTGCCGATGATGTAGAGCTGTTTTCTACTATACAATCACCACTAGACTAATTGAATTTACAAAGAATAATGATTCTGAAGTAAAAGGGTGTAATAATAATTCACTGGCCTTAAATATTGATAAATGCAGGTCTAAGGCGTTCTCTGGATCACAGAATGCCAGAATCTTTGCTTACGAATTAACCAAAATTAGGCTATCTTCCTGTAGTGTTATAAAGAACCCAGGGGTTATATTTATTTTACCGGTTTCGCCCGTATTATTCCTAATCAAAATAAAAATAAAAGTTATTTGTTATTATTTAATAACAATTTAAAATAAATCTGAATCAGTTACGAATTCTATTAAAAAATATTACAGGAATATATAAAATATAGACCTAAAAAGTGACTTCTGCTTGATGTTGTCTGTGATTTTGATAATATTTTCAGCAATGCTATGCAATTCTCAGATCCTTCGTACATTTGAATGCCGAGTGCCAGTGCGACAGCCGAGACTTTCTCTGGCAGTTGAAAATAATATGCAAATTTTCGGTGCAACGCCTTCTTGGTGTAGAAAATATCTCTCGGCTCTGCGCTTGAAGTTCTGTGTTGTCCATGAAATGACCATTGGAATTCGTAATTTAATTGTTGAATTTTCTACTCCTCCAAACTGTCGGAAAAAATAGCAAAGGATTTCTCTTCCGAGAGCATGAATGCACTGCGAAATCCTGGAAACGTGTCTCATATATAAAAACCTGTCTACTCTCATGATCTCTCACTTTCCTCTTCAACTTTTTCTAGAGGAAGAACTACTATGTTTTAGAAATTTAATTTCCGTTAGGATGCATTTTTTATGTCGAAATTTATAAAAATTTGAATTTAAAATGCAAGGGATTGATGAAACAATCCGTAGGATCTAGATCATTGTTATTATTTTTCGGATAAGTTGTTGTAAAAATGTCTAAAATGTGATTGTGCAAATTTTTTGTAAAGAATCTTTTAGTAAACTTTGTATTAAAATTTCTCACATTCCCATCGACTTATGTTTCGATTTTGGAAAACGATTGCACTCCATTTAATCTTTTTCAATAATAAAAAATAAACTAAAAGAGTAACTGAAGGTTATATCAAAGAGAAATGATGAAATAAAAATTAGAAAAGGGTAAAAAAGGGAAGATGTCTGAAGGTGACCCGAACCTAGTGCATACGAGGACGTTTTTCAAATTATCTTTAAAAAAAGTTTTTGTCAGAAAATAACTTCTGTTGAAATCTAACGAAGGCAATTACATACTTTAATAATAAAAAATACATGTAGCTAATAAGAAAACGTTATATAATATTGCAAGAAAATAGCGAAGAAATTGATTCATGATTATACTATATTTTATTTTAAGATCACCAGAAAAATTTTTGAAAATGATTTACCAAATTCTACAACAAGTATCATTTCAAACAGTCTCAAACACACGTGGACGATATAAAAGGAAACTCCTAAGGTAAAAAAACCTCGGTAATTATACTACGCCTAATTCGTAATTTTTAATAACCTGCATACAACAGATGTACAAGGTTAATGATAAGTCAACATTTGACCCATTAACTAGGTTAACATGAAGCAGAGCCGGTACATTGCGTCAGCGAATACTTATACTTGCGAGAACCCCACCAGTACGAATTTTGATTTTTTTCCAGAAAGGGTATTTTTGTAAATAATAATTAGTCCTAATTCCTGAAGGTTTCAAATATGGTAATTATAACATAATTGTCTCCTTTCTGAAAAGATGGCAATTTGTTATTTGTGTGACTTTGTAAAATTAAAGAGTCAGATACTTGACTAAAGAAACAAATTTGGACTGCTTTTGGAATTTTTTTACGATCCCCGAAAAACAGTTCTTAAAATTGTTTTATCTTATGCATTGTATCATGTAAAGTATAATTTTAGTTTAATATCGCATTACTTTTAGTAATTAGGTAACATTGAAGCATGTACATAATTATTTATTTCTCTCAGTTTATTTAGTTTTATTGATTATTTGAAAGTTGTGTAAGTACTACAAGTATTTGAGATTTTGCAATTTCTTTTTAAAGAATATTTAATACTTCTCTCAGACTTAAAATTGAGATATTAGACTTTTTTGATGAAAATGCGTCCATATTTACTCATTTATCACATTACATGCACTCTTCAAAGAATACATGTTTATACGGTGTATTTGGACACCTTTAAGATGACCCAACAAGTATTGCTTGATCCGATATTTCTAATGTTAAAAGTTTGAGATCATATTCATATTTCAAGAACTTAAGGTCATCCATCATGTATCGCATTAGATGTAACAATGTTTTCTAAATTTCGTTCGCCATTTCAGATTTGTAAACATGTAAACATGTTTGCTTACAATTTTAAAAACGGCATTTTACTGAAAAAGTTTTCGCTTTTCCCACGTTATTTTTTAAGTAGTCCTATTTAAAGAATGGAAAAGCGATATCGAAAAACGGACTTCAGATTCGTAAAGAGCATACTCAAAAAAGGATTCACCTCAAAAACCCGACTTTCATAAACTAGACATTTCAAAATACAGACACGTCCGATCTGTGTGTTCACTACATAAAAAAACGATCTCGGGTCGCCGTTCTTGAGATCTCATTAAAATATTTTTTAAAATGTTTAGTTTTTAAATTTATGTTTCTTGAAATGTCTGGTTTTTCAATGTCGGGTTTTTTATGTGCCTGTTTTGTGATTTGTCTGATTTCTGTGGTGCACCGCCCAAAACTATAGAAAACCTACATTTCATAATAATATCTCAAAGATATCCATAAACTTTCGGAGGATGAAAATCGGCGACAAATTTTGTTGATTTGGGACGAAAAGGGTTAAGATGATCAGGTAGTAATGAGATATGCCGCATAAGATGATCCTTATCACTGCCGGACCAGGCCTTGATCAATACTTGAACAACTCGAAAAGATTTCCGCTCGATTTAACTCAATGTCATTTTTTGACATTTAAGTTGCTTGGCGTGCAAGTTATCCACTTTTGTCGTCGTATAATTTATGTTAAATACCAAACAAAGAAACCAGCAAGCTAATAAATAAACAGACAATATTAACTTAGTTTTTTTTTGATATTTCTTAAAATTTAGTTAAAAAAATATCTGCTATTGCAGACGCTTTATTGCTTGTTTTTAATAATCTTAAATGAGAAAACATGATTCTTTGGTGGAAAACGAAATATCTACGAAATTGCTGGAAATAGAACTGAATAGTAAAAGTGCAAGTATATATACATATACACGTAACGATAAGAATACGGATTCAAGCTTTGAGTAGAGAGCATAAACGGTGTCCGAGGTAAAGCAGGATTCGGTTTGATTTCCCCATGGCTTTATATGCAAAAAACGACAGAAACTAGCTTTTCTTCAGTCGACGTTTATGCTTTCCCACGATCCTTTTCATTCGCTTACGTGCAATTTCCTCTCCAGTATCAGTCTGCTTCGAAAAAAAATTCGATATAACACGTTAGAATTCGATGTCTGTATAGGTTGTACAATGAACGAGGCAAAATCTTTTCGAAAAAGGGTAAACATAACACAAAACGAATTGCTTTTGTACCACGTTGAATGTGTGTTTACCTTTATTTAATTTCAGCAATTCATCTTTATCGTTTCTTTTCGTATAGTTTATTCCATTTCCTGAATTCCTAATTATATGATTTGAAAATAAATGTCACAGTAAATGAGAATATTGTAAAAAATTGCGATGGCAAAAATGCAGAAACAAACATTCCAATTTTTTTTATTTTTCATTATTTCTCGCTCAGAATAGTTTAAGCATAACAATTCAACTTTTTTTATCTAATTGAAAATTCCTATATTGGTCCCCTTAAATAACTGCCCAAAGCTTCTGCATTTATACGATAAATTGGGGAGGTCAACGCTGTAACACAAAATGTTCTTGTCTAAAATTAAATAAATCATTTTCGCTATTTTTCGAAATTCTTGCTGAGTATGTCCTAATTTTTGACGATTGTTGAGAAAACTTTAGCGAAATCGGCTTAGAAATGACGGAAAACTATTGAAAATAAATTTCAGGACAGAAATCTTGGTATAAGACTTCGTTAAAACCTCTTTAATATTATTTGTATATTTTAAGGTATTAATTGATCTGCACTATTTTTCTAACCTCATTAATCCATTTCATTTACTGATCATTTTTATAAACATTTCAAATAAATAGTCTCTTCACATTCAAAGTTTTTAGCATTTGATGAAGGGAGAGTCTGAAAGCGATTAAAAACTATCTATACTTTTGAAATTTTCGTTTTCAAACTGATAGCAGACATAACTCGTTAAAAAAGTTTAGAAGTTTGATTGAAGCTTCACCGAGAAACCAATTTGATTCCGACAGCACAACATTCAAATAACACAATTTTACTTTTCTAAGACTTTGCACACTACGTGTTCCAAATTTTATGCTTAATAAATCATTATTATATAAAAATACTTAACCTTAAATTACAAAGACTTTTCACTATAATTATCTGCAGAAGACTAAAAACAAATATTATAGAATTTTATAGAAGTGAGCAACAAAATTAATGATAATTTCAAAGACGTCATAATATACGGAATGTTTTTGTTCAATGACATAAATTCCAGAGTGACATTAATCTCGGCCATCAGCCTTTCGCTTCTATAAATTATCCTCCAAGTTTTCCTGTATGTATATTTCCTACATCCATCATATGTGTCCTCTTGGATCTTTACGATTTATTACCTTCCTTTAACTCTTTCATCCGACTTAAAGGAGTCGTACACTGGGCTTATTTACTTCTTTTAGTATTCATAGTGTCGATTTATACGTCTCGTTTTTTTATTTTTCATTCATTTTTTTAACGGTACTTTTCGGACTCGAATGTTTCAACTTGCAGATTAAGAGCTTCGTTTGTCTTTAAGTGGCTCTTCTTACCTTCATACATCTCCCTCAGGTGAACATAAATGCTTAGTTTCTTAAGTTTGACCTGAAGATTATATTCATCGTAAAGATCAGAACCTGGTACTGTTAAAGAAATGTCCAGCAATAATTTTAAAGAACTTTAATGTGTCTAATTACTGATGCGATTTTTATGTTATGAAATTATACCTTTAATTATCGATATTATAATTTTCGAAGGAGTAAAATTTGATTTTTCTAACGCAAATGGGGACGTAATAACTGGATTTTATGACTCCGCATGCCGAAAAACAGTATGAAATCAACGGGTTTGGCCTACAAATTGACTATAATAACAAGTATTGGTATCGAGAGGCTAATGGGCGATTTAACGATAACCTGAATATCCGAGAAAAAATATTGATCAAACTGTAATTCATAAGATCAAATTAATTCAAATATCGCCTGAAAAAGAAGGACCTTATTCGATTCAACCTGTAATAATGGATTTTTATAAACTGGATTTGAAACGAACCATGAGGAAAATAATAATTCTAATATTAAATAAACGGTCAAAATTCGATACCAATAATTTTGGTTTTATGCCCAACGTTTCGACGAGTTTTTTTCTCTTTAGGGGCTTAATAACATTAAAAAATAGTAAAAAGAACAGTAAAAACAATAATTGAAAATGAAAGGCTATAGTCGGGGCAGTGTTGGAAATGTTGCCCCGCACGAATTTAGCTCATATTGACAATTTTTGTTGCTACCTATATGTTTATTAAATACTGTAAATATCAGACCTCGATTCGTATTTTTTTGGGAGTTTTACTCTTACTCTTATTTTGGGAGTTATGGAGGGGGAAAGAAAAATAACAAAAATCGTTTTCTCGAAAATTACCAGACCAAACAGAGTTTAATGAGCTTGAAGTATATTAAATAGCAATAAACAAAATGAAAGTTCTTTTCAAACAAAAGTTCGAAAAAAGGTTTGAAATATTCAAAAAATTTAAATTCAATTTGGTTCATGAGAGACACCTGCCATTTTTTTTAAATCACGAAATAAATATATTATTATCATAAAATCGACTGTGACAACGACTTACAATATCCCCACATAGAATGCGTAGATATTACGTTTAGGTACAATATCAAAATGGAATTCAGACAACGAATGAAAAAAAATTGAATAATAGTATATTCAGTTGAAATTTTGAAATGTGGATATTTTTTACTAAATTTTCCAAGAAATCCGATAGTATTTTTAAAAAATGAATAAAATTTTGGTGCCATTATCAAAATTAACTTTTAAAATTTGCAAAGAAAATTATTTTTTTAGTTTGAGGTTAGGAACATAATTTTATTAAAACGATAATGTAACTATGTTTGAAAATTTAAAAAAAAATGTTACGCTAGTGCAAAAGCCGGCAAAGATACGAGTACTTGACATTGACCGCAAATTGAAAAATTCCAAATTTAAAATCGTAGTTTCTTGAAAAATAAATTTTAAGACTATCCCGATACACATGTTCACTTTTTTTTGTAACTAGAATTAGAGACAAAATTTTGAAGCGATTTCCAAACAACTAAAAAAATCGCATTGTTTATGTGTATTTGGTCAATATCTTTAAAGACTAACTTGAAATTGTATTAACTTTCATTTTATAACAAAATCAACTCTTTTAGTGGAACTCGATGGTTAAGTGGTTATAGCAAGCTCGCTTCGTAAGCTGAACGTTCCTTAGGTCTTGAGCTCGAGTCCCCATTGGGCAACTATTTCAGTGTATTACATTAAGGAAACTTTATTGGGTGAGGGTACGAATTCGAGACTACCGGATTGCCTCCAATAAAAATGAGACAATATTTGCAATGCACCTGCTGCGGTACAGATCTCCGACTAACTCATGACGGTATCGGTTATGTGTACTAAAATTATTATTTATTCGTTTGTGTCCTGCGTGGGATGATGAATAACCTTGTCCGATTAATCATATACAGCATTAAATAAGCGAGTAAATATGACCCATGTACGTATGTAATGTATGTATAACAAAGTCAAATAGTCACAATAAAAAGTATTGTATTAAAAATTGTTTTATTTATCGCACATATGTCTGACTAAAAAACACCTGAATCTACTGAGAAGTATCGCGTGGTTCCTTGAGACATCAAAATAGTTTTGAAAATAACAATCTTTGAAAGTATACTGAAATTTGAAGAAATAAAGACAATAAATTTCGAAAGATTATTGTTGTGCCCGTATCGTTTCTTTTGATAAATGTTTTGGCCCCTGAAGAAGTCTTTTTTTATTCTTGACCCGAGTGACCCGCGAGAACAGAAAATAGGCTACGTTCCAGATCTACGACTTCCGTATGTTTCGACGAGTGATGAAAAATAAGAGGTCACACTATCGTCGGGTTGGCGCCCATCCTGTGGCTGCAGACACGCGAAGCTAAGTGTGGCTTTCAACTAGCCAACGAAAGTTTCAACGAAAAATTTCAGCCATTGTGTTTTGCCGAGATTCGTCAAGAGTTCCCTGTTATGCTTTCTTGAGTTTAGTGAATACAATTGGTAGAATTTGTGAATAATGTATTTCTTGCATATATAATTTTATTGACATAAAACTATTAGCTTTAGTTTCGTCATTCGGTTGGTTACAGTTTAAGAAAAAAATTAAATAAGGAACACAGACGTTTCTAAGTAATTCAACAAATAAGAAGAGTGGTGATTGGGATAAATGTGTAGAAAATATCCATTTTAATATAATAATACATAATTTTTTAGTTAGAGCGTCCTGAAAATTTTCAAATAAATTTTCATCGGAGACGCCATTTTGAGCTCGAGGTAAACCATCCAAAAGACGTCCACCCCCTGAAAAAATAAAAACAAGGTGTTTCCGACGTATTTTTGCCTTCTGAATTCGAATTTAATGGTAAAATTTGTCGGTTAGACAAATGAAAGCCGCTATCTTAAAAAGACCCATAAAAACCGTTAAAAAAATAAATCTGTGTAAATTTACAATTGTAAAATAAGCTGATTTTAATAAATTCCCAGAGTAAAACTTACAGTACTATTTCAAAGTACAAAACACCTCTTTAATTCGTTCGAGTTGGGGTTGTTAGACAGTCGGTAGCTTCTACGTTGAAATTGAAAAAGTCTCACAAGCCCTTTGCTGGGACCTCTGTTCACCACCCAGCTTCAACCTCAATTTTTTACCGTCGAATAAGAGAAAGAACAGCCTTAATTCTCACGATAGTTTTGAAGTCTTTCAGCTTCATCGAGTGCACTTCTAAGCTCTGCCAGTTTCTTCTTTGTCTTTCAGAGTTACACAAGATCACGCCTGGAGAATGTTTATCGCCTTACATTTCCATAAGAGACATGTGAGAAACAGTTCATTTAACTTGTTCCAGTTTCAATTTACTAAAAACTGAGTAATTAACTATTTAGTACGAACAAATTACTAATTCGGTTTAACTAGTATGTACTTGTTCCTTTTAGTTATTTTCCCAAAGTTATTGTTATGTTGGATTCACCGTAATCATCTATTTTGCAAAAAATTTGTAATTTCGTTAATGGTTAAAAAGGCAGTATAAAATTTGTTTTAACAAGTCTGCTTAATCTGAATAAAAATTATGTAAAACTACTCAAGTATAAGTTGAATTATTACAAATTGCAAATTTATCGCCTTTAATTCCCAAAAAACTCAAGCCACGAACAACGCTTAAAAGAGTAAAAGTAAAGTAATATTCCTCTCGTATTATAATTTTTGTAAGTTAGAGTAGCGAACATTACAATTTTCAGAATTCCTTTTCACAATGGTACAGCGAACATTAACCAACTGGATTATACATATTTACTATAAATTTTCATCAAACTTTCCACAAATCGTAAACCTTTTGAATATATTCTAATCTGGACATTTATTTGACATTATAGAAGCTGTAAAACGTGAGGCAATTCAGTAGCGAACATGGAAAACGCGACGCAATATACAAGGATCAACTTTTGATTCGATGGAGCTTTCTTAGATGTCACTTTACCTCGTACGATCCACTGGTTGAAATTGTACACATTGTCACTACGAGCTTCATACTTTCAGTACATTCCTCAGAATACGGAAGAATGTATTTTACGTTGACCCAACGCCTCTGGGTATTGGAATTGGTCACGTCGAAAATTTCCCATCAGTATTTTGAGCTTGTGAATGTGCACATGCAATATTTCGTTTTATAAATATAAGATTTCTTTGAAAATATTTAACATTTCTTGAGATTTACAAGTGTAGTTACACGTCTTTTGTCAGTCGTGGTGCCCATTTGTTTGAAATTAAGCGCATATTGATTTTTTTGTATTTGAACAATGTGGTCAATAGCTGAAATAACAATCAGTAGCGACTTGCCATTTTTCTTTATTGTATTCGCATAGTTCGATTTTCTGTTCTTTTCCTTTTTCCATAACCAAAATGAAAACTCAGGAACTGGGCTTTTTCAAAATTGCTTCGTGCTATTTTAGGTGCCTGGACTGTACAGAAAACCGAATTAAGCAGATTGACAATCTGATAGCGGAATACGGAATCCGAATTTGGATTCACCCTTTCCAGCTTCAATATTCCAGTTGCTGATGGTGCAATTATGATGAAATCGGGTGTGTATGAGAAATTTACCTATTTCCGAGTGTGAGAAGGTATTCTACATAGAATCAAAGATCTTCATACACACAGCAGAATTTGTATGGTTTTGGTTAGGTCTTTTCGTCTGGTCACCAAAATCTTCGTCACAAGGTATATAGTGCATCAACAGACATTCGGTGTGTCGCCTCACAGCGAAATAATGACACCACAAAACAGTAAATTGACTACGGTTCTCAAAAACGAGTCACCGGTTAATCATCCTGATAAGTCTCTTGAGTTTCTTTTTTTTCTTTTGTGTGCCTTCGTTACCTGACGTTATTTTGAATCGCGTTGAGTGAATTGATTTCCGGGGTTGCGAATGTGGTCAATAGTTGTAAGTTGCGACCAAGTGAGTGTAGGGGTGAAGTTTACACCTGTATTGTAAACACAAAAAACCTGCAAATAACCGAATCATTGTAGGGAATGCGAGTCTCTTAATTTGATTCGAGTTTCAAAGGAAGAAAAAATGGAAATCAGCACCCTACCATCCACCGTTTTCAGCACACAGTGAATCAAAAGAACTCATAGAAAATAAGAATGAAAATTTTTCGATTTTGTAAATATAAATATTTATATCCCGTAAGCGTGAAAATAATATTTAGCAAAAACAAATCGTCTAAAATTCAGTATTTCTATCCCCAAAAACAGGTCTTAATCCCAAGCATTGACTTAACATAACAGAATTAGAGAAAGTTCGAAATATGTAATAATTTTAAGGCCTATTTCTTTCGGTATCATAATTCTGCTCAGATACCTAATTTCTGAAATATTAACCAGCGCCAAATTAAGCGTTAGGCTTTAAAGCTTTTTATTTTTTCATAGGTAATATTATTCTTCTTATGTAAAATAATTATGTTTTAATTAAGAACCACTTCGAGGAAGGAAGCGCACCTGAGAGTCCAAAGGCAAAGTAAAGCTCCCCGGATGTCTGATACGCGATTGAGGTATACGCCGATGGCAGCTGATTAGATTGCATCAGCTCTGGCAACCTGCTGCCCGATAATTCGATACGCTGTACTGTTGCTGTCGAAAACTTAAGGACGCTTCAGCTGCTGTTGTTGACTGATAACATCATTTCTTCTCATTTTTTACCATAATTATACAAGAGCTTGCGGGAGAAACTTAACTAGCTTAGCAGTGCGTGACTGAAAGCTTATATGAACTTCCCGAAATTTGGAGTATAAATGGCAAATTGTCTTATGCATAGTTGAAGATATACTAAATACTAGAAACATAGTATAGTAGTAATAGTATAATAGTATAGTAGTTTCTAAACTTTAAAACTTTTGTCTCAAAAGAGAAAGTAAGAAAATTATTTTACAGTGCAATAAGACATACGCAAAACCTGCACAACCATATGACGTACTTTTAATAATTTCTAAGAAGATTTGTAAAAAATATTAATGCTTGCAGACGTCTTAAAAAGAATATATTAGTTTTATGATACTGAGTATCTAAAGGTTTTATTCACGAATAAAAAAAAAGGAGAAATTGCGATAGTAACAAGTCATCACTACAAAAAAAACTCAAATATACTGTAAAAATTGTGAGCGTGTTATTGCAAAACGTACTCCAAAAAATGACACTAAATTTTAAACATTCTGTTCTATAAATGTAGAATAATTTTCAAAATGATCAAAAATTATTTTTAAAAAGGAACCTAAAAAACAAATAAAAAAATTTGTATTATTTAACACATAAATGCTTGTCATTGTTCGCAAAAAACTTGCACAATATCTTATATCATAAAAATAATTTACATTCGAAACATCAGTAGAATATTTTTTTGTTTAACACTTCTTAGAAATTTTCTGAAAAGTTTAGTTTAAATCTTTAAAATGGAATTACAATGTTGTGTACTGCTAACCATTAATATTGGAATATCGTTCAGAATATAAAAAAAACATAACAAATTTACCCACAAAATGAACTTATAATCGGTACAATCTATAGTCAGAAAATGTGTCTCTTCTATATAGCAGGTTTAATTCTATGCTTTTCAAATTATACCATAATATTTTGAAAATTTAGATTTAACAACAAAACACTTCACACAAAAATTCTTTGTTCACCTTGTTCTTTAGAAGAAAACTACATTGCTAGAGGAAACTTTAATAAGGTACGCGGAAATCCGATCAAAACAAACGCTTGTTTATTTACGTTGCGCGACCTTCTGTAAAATTTCTTAAACGTTAATATCTGAATTACTCTTAAGAAAAATATAAATTTATTATAATAAATAGGGTAAACCGGACAGTAGTCGGCCATTTAAGGCAATCTTTTTGATGAAAATGCTCTACAAAAATTTAATATGATATTTAATTAATTCTAATGGAACATATTTGTTCCTTACGTTCCTTAGGTTCCTTAGAACTATGTAAAACTATTTAATAAAGCGAATTAAAAAAAAAAATTTTTTTATCGTTAAAAAAAATCGCAAAAAAATCCGACTTAGTCGGCCACCATTTAAATTCCTCAAAACAGGAAGAAAAGGATTTAATTTTTTTTACTATACAAAATGATTTCTTATCATTGATAAATACAGGTATCTCTACGACCATTTTTTTATCAATCTCGATCCTTCTCGATCTTTTCGATCATTCTCGATCATTTCCGCTCTTTTACGAGCTCTATCGATAATTCTCGAAGTTTTTTATGTTTCTCGATATTTCTTGATTTTTCTTGATCTTTTTCAATCTCTGTCGATCTTTATCGATCTTCCTTGATCTATCTCCATCTTTGTTGATCTTTCTCAATCATTTTCGATCTTTTTCAAGCTTTTCCGATCATTTTCGAACTTTTTTTATGTTTCTCGATCTTTCTTAATCTTCTTCGACCTTTCTTGATCTCTCTTTATTGTTGATCTCTTTCGATCATTCTTGATCTTTGTCGATCTTTTTCGACTTTTATCGATCTCCACCGATCTTTCTCGATGTATCTCGATCTTTGCTGATCTTTTTCGAGCTTTATCGATTTTTTTCGTTCTTTCGGATCTTTTTCAATGTTTGTTGACCTTTTTCGATCTTGTTACAATTCTCGGCTTCCGGATGGATTTTTTAAAGATCTCCATTATATAATCACCAACATTTTGTCAGATTTTTGTTTTTGAGAATTTTCAGAGATCTTAGCTATAAAGTTCTTACTTGATTTTTCATATGAGATCTTACGGTCTCGGGTTACTAATTTTTTAAATTGACATATTGGTTTGTAGGTACGTTAGTGTATGCATTCTTGTTACTGTGTCCTTTAGCATTTGAAATCTAGCGCGAAGCATGAAAGAAGCAATATTAAAGTTGAATTATAATTCTCGCCCTTCAAGGTTAAACAATATTAATCAATTTAGCAAACCGAAGCTACGGTCAAAATTTGAAATTGATCTTTTCAGGCATAAGTATGATAAGATCGCGTTATCAACGTCTCGTGTATGTAAATTACCTATAACTTTAATTCGTTTAACAAAATTGGTGTCTAAAACGATACAAGTTATAGTAAACGAGTACTGAATCTTTTTTGTAGAGCAGGAAATTTTCTACAAAACAAGTCAGTAAGTTTTTTCGACATATATATATATATATTATAAATCTATCACCCATGGTTAAATAGGGCGCCATCTGAGTCAGAATTATCTTGAACCCAGAAGTGTTTGTATGTCTTGCTCTTGAATTGGTTTTTAGGATGCCTTCCGAACACCTAAAATAAAAAAATTACACCTAACCTCTTTATTAAAGAAATTATAGTGAAAATACTGATTATTCATAATTGTTTTTTCTCTTTTTCTATATTTTATGGAGGGAAAACATTATTCTATCATTACGAAATCTATTTAAAAATTGTTCTCGACGTCTAAGGAATAAAATCGTACCTAAAAAAATTGTTTTTCCAAATTTGCGGTTTCAAAATAGCTGCCTACGATAACATTTGCTGTAGATTTATGAATTACGATATTTACAATTACTTTCTTACGCTTCCAAGGCTAGAGCACTGAGAAATCAGTATTTTCCCCAAATTTCTTTGAAAAATAGAGGTTAGGTAATTTTTTGACCTTCTTTCAGCAGCGGTCAATAGGGCGACCTTGAAAACTTTGATATAAGCATTACCATAAATGAATATTACTTTTTGTGAATACAGTTCACAATCAAAATCAACATCGAAAATGTGTGCACTTGGTTCTGATTAGGGGTTAAAGATGTGACATCAATAGTTTTGTTTGACTTTCACTAAGCTGTATAACTACTGATATATATATATATATAATAGGATATTTATGAATCTACACTCATTTCGTGCGCCATGACAGCTAGGTGTAGGCACCTAAATCCAAGGTAGTTCTGGTCAATAGTTTTTTTTATTTTTTTGGGTTAGTACGGAATAACGATTATTCTGAATTGATTCGGAATAGTAATAAAAACAATTATATTTTAGAAAATGCTCATACATTTCACGTTACCTTTTGTTCCGGATGCAATTATGATGACATCTTGCAGAGATACATATATAAATAACTAATAAATATCCAGATGCATTTTGGAGCTACACCAGTATTCATTCGTAATCGAATTAAATGATCGAGGATTGAGTGAAATTTTGTAACACATCAACGTGAAGCTTCAATTTTGGATAAACGGATCATGACGCTCGATTAATCGAAGCTAACAAGTTGCGTACGATAGGTAATTTCGAAGAGATCAGCGCATCGGTTTTCCGTCGTCCTTGATTACATCGTCTCGCATCTGTGAGAGAAGGCAGAGCCTGTTTACACGTCGAATCGATGTTAATGAAGAACAGTGACGGATACGCAATCTCTTTGCTGCATTGGACGAATTGATGGACAGGCGCAATTTCCTCAATAATATTTCCGCTTCCAACCAACCTGCTGCCCTGCTACGGATTGATTGTTTGATCTTTACGCGCTGCAAAGGCTGTAGATCTCATGACGGGGTCGGTCCTATCGCATTCAAAATATAAGAGATCAATAATTGAGGTTAAATTTGAATACTATTTAAGGATAACAATGCCCGACACTGATTTTTTCTTTAGCAATCGCAGTATAATTTCTAGAGCAACTTTTTATGCTGCACACGATGGCGCTAACAATCGTTTTCCTATCACATCGCATTTTCGAGAAAAGTGAGGTTAAATATGTCCAAATATACGTTTTTTAAAATATTTCGATTGTTTTTGAAGCCAAAGAGAATTTGCTTAAATGTTTTGCTATATAATAAATCAAAATATGTTAAAAAACCCACCTTACCTGCTTTTGTCGAAAATGGGACGTAATAGGAAAATTCTGCTAGCGCCATCGTCGTCAGAACGAAAAACGTGTTTTCAGTGTAAGAACCACGGTGAAGGAGCTTTAATGGGCTACTGAAAATTTGCCAATATTACAAAGAGGGACTCCACACTTCAATCAGCGAACCTGTCTTGTAGAGATGGTAATTTCGTATTGGTTCACTGCGCTCCCACTATGTTTGATCTGTTGCGCATCTATGGGAATGCTTCACCTTGTATCATTACACCATGGAAAGTACAGTAGACCCTCCCATATTGTCGCCCTACTACAGGGTCGCTCTCGAGAAATCCTCTGATAGTGTCGCAGTGAACTCCCACCACTTGACCCGTCGCATATCAATAGATTGACCACGCGAAGGGTTTAGAGTGTAAGGAATGCGAAGAGTGGGGTGCGACACAGATAAAGGATTTGTTTCCCCTTCGGTCCCAAAGCGGTGACACTATGAGAGGGCCTACTGTACTATAGAAATGCTAAACAACCTAGTATCAGAGAATGTTTCTTGTGAATATGTTTGTTTGTACCTACTTTGATGAGCACCATCACCGCCCCATGTCCATATAATAAATACGAAATATACTACAATTAGTAGGTAGAAAATAGGTTGGTTGTTTATAAGCAGCTACAAATATAAATGGAAAATAATGGGTAAACTTTCGGATGATGCACCTATATGCGATATCGAAAAATCGACAACGTTTCATGTATTGTTGCCTCCTGAAAACGAACATAATAACAGAAAGTGACTCTCGGCCGCATCCTGGTCTCTATCTGTCAAAATATTTTTTTCTTACATTTTCTAAATATAAAAATCGAACGAAAATAATGTTTGCAACAAAATTTGTAGAGCGGAAAATGCAACGTGCGATAATATACAAAAATAAGCAAGTTCATTTTTACATTATTGTTAGAAACTGATATCGACAGCTCGTTATGTTTATTTACATAATTTATCATTTTGTTTAATCTTGTCATTCGATCGTGCATTGTTGAGAACTATATGCATTATTTACTTTATCCTCCTGTCGTTAAATATTAAATTAGTTTTAATATTCAATGCTTTTCATGAACAACGAATGAATTGCTATTTTTTAAGTCAGAGATCGTTTATTGGAAAAAATTTGTTCAAAGATAGTAATTATTACATATGTTTTTAGATCATTTTTAATTAATGAAAAAATAAATGAATTTAGTTTTTATTTCAAGACACATGTAAACATAAAAAAAACCTAAAAATATGCAAAATCTAAAAAATAGAGTATTGACATGAATTCATTGAATGAAATTCAGCTTCGAAGACAACCTATTGTATAAAATAGAGAATTATCGGTTTCACGAATAGACACGATTCAAATAAAATATGTAATCGATTAATTTCTCTGACCTTTTGTCGGAGTTTTTCTGGCTTCGTGTCACTGAACAGCTAGTAAGGTTTCGCACATCGATAACGGGAGTTTGCGGAAATCGTTGCTTGCTGTCGTGTCGGTAGTCATACCAGACCAGTGAATAACTTGTCCCGGAAATTGGTTTCCCCAGATAAGATTTACTACACACTCGTTAGTAATTAGACTTCATTCTTGCACGGCCATAATTCACAGAACGGTGGAAATATTATCCCGGATTTATCCACCGCTGAAGGAAATTAAACTCGGTTCGCGACCCATTCATTAAGGACATACACGGACGTACATTTTGTTAAAAATCCTACTATTTTGAATTGGAAACAGACATTACGTGAAAATTCGTATTTATTTATCGAAAATAGTATAATTTTTATCCACGAATGTAGGATTTTCGAAATACTGATTACAATAATGTAATATATATTCTTAGTTTTTACTATTTGATTTTATATTAAAGATTACTACATATTTTGTAATGTTTGTATTTCTTATTGACAACAATTAACTTTGTTTTTGAAGATTCAAAGTTGACCTAATTTTGTATTAATGCGTGTGAAACATTATCTTTTTAGCCTTCTCTAAATTTTTTCTGCATCTCTTTTACAAGTGGCATCAAAGAAATTTTTTATACCTGATGAATTACGTTCGAAGACTTTGGGTGTTTAGACCCAAAAAGTCTACTGACATGTTGGGCATTGTAATGTAATAACGGGTATCAATTAGCTGTTTTAGTTATGCTGAAACCAGACAAAATTGTTGTACAAATTTAATAAAACAAATAACAGTAGATTTATAATTTTCTTGTAAGTTTCTACTAATCCATTTCAAACCTGAACTTAAGTAATTCAATTGAAGGAAATGTTTTTTAGATTATTTTGATATTGAATCTTAACTAACGAATAAGATGATATGTAATTAATTAAAAGCTTGTTTATTTATATATAAACAATTATATATAAATCCCAATTCGTCTTTAAAATATAAATTTTGCTACTTGAATGTCAGGCTGCCTGAAAATTGTTTGTCAATCGTCATTTCGATTTACTACTTTCTTTGACGTAGAACATACATGCTCGTACAATCAAAGGTTTTACCCGTAGGATGCCAAAGACAGGTTTCAATTCCAGTCGACGTCACTTGCACATGTCTAATCATTTTGACGTTCCTCAAACATTTTGGAATCAACCAGTCGAGTACCTACGTCATGATATCAAGCTTATATGAAAGAGAGGGAAGTTGTTGAAATCGCCGTATAGACGTGGATACTTCATGGGAAAACTGGATCTAAGGGTGATATTGACGTCGTATCCCAGGAGCACCAACACTGATATTCCTGTTTCCTCTTGATAGTAAGGAACTTCTGAAAGATTTGACCAATCACTATAGATACAAGAATAACACCGTCATCGTTAGCTCCTAAATATTCTATAAATCGACAAAAATGTAGAGCGTCCTAAACAAAACGTTAAAAGTAGAAATCGATACTAAAAATATCCCAGCTAATATTTGTTTTTGACGAATCTGACATCCATTTCAACATAGATGTAATCGGTTTTTATAACTTAAATACAGATGGATAAAGTGAGAGCGCTTTTGGATCTTGAGGTATAATATAATAATCTGCACTTATAAAGATAGTGTCAGTATATACTGACGAAAAACTCCAAATAGCGATCATAATTTGAAATCACCGTGGAATAAAGTGCCACACTTAATTTAGCCTATTTTATGGACCTCAAATTTGGAGTCAGGCGGTGAAAGTTTATCATAGTTTCATAATAATTTTTCATAATAAATTTTAGATATATTTCAGAAAATTTACAAGATATCTCTTAGCACTCCTAGCAATATTTAACATAAAAAATGATTATGTATACATAACTGTAATATTACAGTCTGATAATTTGGAGTCGCTTTCATAAACTTTTAAAAACTGACAACTGGTTCGGAATCTATGTAATAGGTGAAGTAAAACTGTTATGTTTATGTGAACCGAAGGACATTTGCTACAATAAGCAAAGTGGAACAAATTATGATGGAAATGAAGTATCAAACAATTTCATGGAGCCGTTCTATAAAAATTATTTATATGAAAACATTTTAAAATTTCGGATACCCTTGGCGTTATAAAATTAATTTGATTACATATCGATTTTTAAAAATTCTAAATTCAAGTAATATTTCTAAACACAGAGTGTTTATAAAATAGCTATAAAATTCTAAAACGATATTTTCACTGAGTTATGTTCTAATTCCAGTCATATTTTACGAAGCAATCAAAACTTGCGTAAAGCAATCAAAATATTCTGACCGCATTTCGTTATATAGCGTTGAATTTTGAAACAACATTTGCGGAAGGATGCGTAAATGAAAATCGCTGGACAATTTCTCTCGAACTCATTTTTCTATCTATATATATCTTTCTCCATAGTTTTGATCTTCTTCGATTTATCTCCATCTTCTTAGAATTTTCACAATCTTCCATCTATTTCGACTGATCTTTCTCCATCTCTCTCCCTACCGTTCTCGATCTTCTTCGATCTCCGTCGATCTTTCTTAAACATTATGCACCTTCCATCGATTTCTATTAATCTTTCTCGAACCCTATTGCATTTTTTTCTACCATTTTCTATCGATATCGATCTTTCTCCATGCTTTTGATCTTGTTCGATTTCTAGCCTTTTACAGAACTTTCACAATCTTCTATTAATTTCTAAATATATTTCTCGGACTTAATCGATCTTCTATTCGAAATGTATGGATCATTCTCCACCTCCCTCTCTACTTCCTTCCATCTTCTCTATTCTCTTTCGATCTTTTTCAAATATTAACCAGCTTCGAACCATTTCTACTGATCTTTCACGAACTTTCTCGATCTTTCTCCACAGTGTTGGTCTTCTTCGATTTCTCTCCTTTTTTAGAACTCTCACAATCAATTTGTAAAAATATTTTTTGAACTTGCTCGGTCTTTCTTTCCGAACAATACGGATCATTCTCCATCTCCCTCTCCATCTCTTTCCATCTTCTTCGATCACTGCCTATCTTTTTCGAACTTTTTCGCTATTACATTGATTTTTATTGATCTTTCTTGATCTTTTTTGATCTTTCTGGATCTCTCTCGATCTTTTTCGTTCTTTCCCAAACTTTTGCAATATTTCCAAAGCTAAATCAGAGGTCTCTTTGCAGCCTGCTTCCGTGCGGCGTTATTATTTCTACGTTGGCATTTAACGAAATTCTTTCAATGTCACATACAATATATCTGAAAAATTATAATTCACATAAGCGCGAAAAAGCTATAATAACAATAAATGCAAACTGTGGAAATGCAATATTTTTATATCGAAAGAATTGGATGATTGTGGTCACGTCTGTAGTGAGTCGTACACGAGAACTCAGGACGAAACACATTTTTCCAATAGACAATAGTTAATTTAATTATCGCTAGAGAGAAACAGAATCCATGTACAGTTAAGTAAATTTCAATGCACATATACAGTCCGTTGAAATCTAGATTCTGGGGCGATAATTATAGAAATACCGGCTTCTTACAAATATTTTTATCTTATAACGAGTGTTTTCCATCGAAAACCGAATTAATATACTAGCTCATTTCATTTTGTTTAATTTTGTAGTATTATGACCGTCATATACCAAGAATAATTTTTTTGATAATTAGTTCATTTATAAGCGGTTGAGAATTTAATCTAGATGCTTTTGCATCGAACTATGTAATTTAAAAATATTAACTAAGTTATGATTAGAGACTGATCATGTTACATTCCGGTTGCAATTTACAAATTAACAGTCTTATTAACAGAAAAGTTAAACAGAATATTTTGTGTGCTTAGCTCAAAGGGTTGCATAGTTACAGGGACAATTTTCATCACAACGTCTGATAGACATATTAAAAGTTCTGTAACACTCGAAAAAATATTCTAAATGTGACAAATGACCTCAGATGTTTAAAGTCCTTGGTTCGTACTTTAAGAATATTAAGCAATGTTAATAAAATCTGTAAATTTTTAATTTTTATTAAATATTAATATTAAGCTCCGTGATTATTAAAGAAAGGCTCCTCCGATTTCCATGTAAAAATTTAGAAAAAAGAGGAATTTCTTTTCAACAAGAAGTTGCTAACATCGAAGATGGTTACGGCACTAGTTTTCGAGTAATTTATGAATGATCTAGACCTTCCCGTATGCACTAGGAGATCCGTTCGGAAAAAGGTTGATTTTGAAATCTATAAATCGGGAGGTCAAAATTAGTCACTTTCTGTCTAAAATATATACTCTAAGAGTTATGTGCTTTTACGGCTATTTTACGTTTAATTTTTCTGAATTTTCAGCATCGTTGGTATTTATATACCAGATGAACTAATTTTTATTTTGTTTCTAATTTCACGTGGATAAATTTCAGGATATGAATAGTGTATTTTCAGAGAAATATAGTCTAGACCGTCTACCTTTATTTATAATAAACAAACGATACTTCAATAGTATCACCATGAAAAAGAAATATTCAAGCAAATTTAAAAAAAATAGTGGCCTGCACTACAGCATTTAATCATGAGTTCTTCAACATCTTCTAAATTCTAACTAAAAAATAAAATTGTCATAACTTTTAAAGTATCAAAACCTCCAGAACAGAAAAAACGATAATATATAAATGCGTGCCAGAAGATGTGATTTTGGACAGAAAACCCCTTTTTCCATTGAAATAAATGTTTTAAGAAAAAACCGTATTTAATATTAATATTTTTTAAAAAATGTAGATTTAATAAATTTTATTAACAGTGCTTGAGTCGCATTTGTTCCAATTTTCATAATGATATTCAAATTCAGTACATCAAAATATGTCAGAAAACAAGTGTCCACCAAGGGTATCCAAGCCGTCCTTTTCGGAAGTATATCCAAAACAATGTTTTACTTATTTATTGTTATTTATTTTATTTACAAAAATACACTGTCAAAATTAATTTTAAAAACATTAAACAATATGTGTTTGTAGCATTACATTTGTACGAATCGAATTCTCTGTAATATTAAAAAAGCAAATGTAAAATATGTTATTGTAATTCCGGAAATAATATACAAAAATTACAAGTCGTATATTTTTCTAAAAATGTTGTTGTAGTTACTATAAGCTGGTAATTTATTAAGAAAGTCAGAGTTTTCATTTTAGTATCTATATCATTCAAACTCACTAAACTCACTTAATTTACCATTTTATTCATGATATTGAAAAGCGTTTGAAAATAATAATATTAATCTAATATAACTAATTTTTTTTATGTTTTGCAAATATGTACATCTTTCATCAATATTATACGGTAAAAATTTATTTAACAAAAACAGCAGTATCGGATAAAGAAATTTAATTTAGGAAGAATATATTTGTAATACTCCATTAATCCTTATAATATTAACAATATTATTGATTTCATATATTATTTGTGATTATTAAAGTGAGTCAATTATTTGTAAAATTTTATATTATTGTGTTAAGTTGCAATTCCTTATATTGCATTAGTTGCATATTCCGGTGATTTAATAATGTATTATAATTAATGTAACGCATCGTATTTCATTTAAATTCATACAACATTAAAAACTCATTTGCTATAATCTCCAAAATTGTGCAATTGTAATTAAAGTGAAACATCTATACGTGTCCCACTACTTGGGACAATTATAGGTTGCTTTTGAGAATCATTATACAATTAGACAAAATGAAATCACACTAAAAAGTAAAAGTGACTTCCGGATTCGTGCCTGTGAAAGTAGCATATTAAACATCGGAGGCACCCTAGTAGAGTCATCTTCATGACCAGAGGAAAGAAGATTCTGTAATGACAATCTGAGATTAAAATTATTGCAGTTTGATGGATGATTCTTCGCACAAGATTCTTCACGTCAACTCAATGCAGTCGTATAGAAGATCTTCAGCAGAAGCTTTTTTTTTATAAATACTCTGCATAGTGGTATCAGAATACAGACTGAATGCAGATTCTTATGTCTGGTAAAATGGTACGTGATTCTCATACAGATGACTGGAAGAATCTATTAGCAGAATGTTAGTTTAGCTAGACTAGAATATTGAGGGAAATTCAGTCGATTGCTATTTCATAAGTTACTCAGAAATTTGTTTGAAAGCTGAAATTTATAATACTGACATACATACACGTATACATGTCCGTAAAAAAATTGTTTTTTGGCTTACCGTTGGAAAAGTTTCTAAGTTAAGTAAAGAAATTTCACTTTATTTGATATATAAATGAAGGTAAACGGTGCCAAAATCGCGATAAAAGGACAAAAATCGCTATTTTTTTCCATTTTTTTGTAATTTTTCCAATCTTACTCAGTCCTCTCTATACAGAGCGTAAAATTACCTCGAAATTAGCTTGAAAAAGCCTACAATTTACTCCAATAACATTTTGCGATTCGATAAAATTTAAACCTAAGAAATCGTCAAACTGAAAGAAATTTTTTCATCCCTCCTTGTGACAACCTCTGAAATTTTGTCAGATTTCGGGTATCACTTACCGTTTTCGAAATATTTCAGATTTTTTAAAATTTACAAATTTTCAAAATCAGTTTGCATGTAAAGTATATTATAAAGTATATTATACACTAGAATACCTGGAATGAAGATTCGGTATACAATTCATTTAAATTAATGATTAATAAATAACTTGAATGCCTAAGTTTAAGATACAATTTTCAGATTCTCTTTTTTAAAATAATCGACATAATTAATTTTTTTATTCGTTTTAAGAAACATTCTTTTGAGTATAATATTCCAAAATGGGATATTGCAAAATTACATTTTAAACACTCCATGATTGCACAAAAATTGTGCAAATAATTTGTGAAAAAAAACGTGAATTAAAAATTATTAATCGATTTTTCAAAATTCCGGCTATTTTCTACGCTATATATGTATATGATCTCCTAGAATATTTTAAAGCAATTTGCCGATAATTTACCGTACTAAATGATTTTGTCTTATCTTTTATGTTCTGGTATTTTTTGTAAAAAAAAATCGAATCTTCATGATTTTGTACTGAAAAGTCCATGGTGACGCAGTAAAGCAGACTCCATTCAATAAGAGTTTCAATTGGTTATAGCGAAGATTCTTATTATAGGTTTTGACATATACCGTCGTATTAAGGTAGAGTTCATAACGATGAAGATTCTTCCCACAGACTGCGATTTATTTTATAAAAGAAACCAAAGTTTTCCTTCAGAAAACAAAGCAAAGAAGATTCTGCAGTTAGTTAACACTTTCGATTGTTTAGGAAGGATCTGACGGCAGATCATCGCGCAAATTCGGACATACTCCATTTACAGTCTTCAGCAGATCTTCTCTCAGTCTGCTTGCAGAATTCGCTCATTTCTCTACTAGGGCATAGATAGTTTCTTCGATTCCCGTCCGGACATCATCATATTTAAAACTATGTTTAACCCTCTTGTGCACCGTGATGAACATCATCCTAACTACATTGTTTCCATGTGGGAAAATAAAAACTGGTGTTCAGGAAGCTTAAGCGCAGAAACTCGCAGATTATAGAGATGCCTTCAGCTTATGAGAAATATGTCATTTCAATGATAAACTTCATGTTTCCATATAAACTCTACTTTGTTTGAATTTATATTTATTTGCACTACACGTAGATGCACAACTTTAATTTCTTTTCTTATTTTCAAAATATTTTTAATAAAGGCAGCCAATTTTTGATAAGTTAATTGGAGGGATGCTTAGAATAAAGGCCTATAAATATATTAGCGATATTGTATCCATGCTTAAACTTGAATAAGTAAGATTTTATGGAATAATATTTGATTAAATCTTATTTTTATGAAAGAAATGTTTAGGATAACTGTGTATTAATTGTTTTCAATTTTCATTACTTTTAAAAAGGATTTGATGGAGTTAACGATGTACAGAAAGTTTATCTTCCCAATTTTCGTATGCAGCATTAGACAATGGTTTCGTTCTATAGAAAGAACTTGTCTTTATTGTAATAAATGATTTCAGTTGTTTTTTTTTTGTAGAATAAGAACTTGGCGAGGTTTCTTTACATAAAGTGTTTTTGGGGGGTTTTAAATACTTGAAAACAAGTTTAAACATAATACCGAAAGGCTCGAGTGAAGAAGATAAAAACCAAGCCGTCAACAAGATCAAATTACTGAAAATGCAAATATCTAACGCAAGATTTAACACGCGAGTTTGACTTTTCTTGAGGACCGCTATGGGGTGATCCAATCCACAAATGAAGTCGTGAAACGTTTAGTTGAAGTATATATATGATGAATGATAAACTCACTGCGATATTGGTCTAGAAGGCAAAGGAATCTCACAAATATGGACCCGCTCTTTTTCTTCATAATAATCGACGTTCACATTTTGACTTGAACCTGATACCTTTCGAAACTTTACTTATAGATTTGAGCGGCACCTAGCATGTCCCAAAGAAGTAGTTTATAAACCCTAGAATATATGTACGAAAACTCAAAAACCACTTGAAATATGGGACTATATAAACTTTTTAACAACAATTTAGCAACAATTGCTGATGTCGATTTTTTTCGGTTTGGTCATAGTTTTTCGGCTACCATGTTAAACCTTATTTTGCCACTAGGTTGATAAAAAGAGACATTTTATATCCTCGTTACTAAAAAACATAACCTCTAAAATTCGTTATTTATAATTTTTATTTTAATAACAGCTCTCTCTTATTAAAAATTATAATTGAGTAGTAATTCTTGATCATAAGAATCCTAATAAAAAATTGGTAATTGTGTGAAAATCAACTAAGAAAATGTCCGTTTCCGAAATATTTAAAAATGTAATCAATAACGCAACTAAATGCAACGCGGAAAAGCTTGCTAATCGAAGCTTTCATCCCGACTATTTTAGGTAATAATCTGCAGAATGTATCCTAATAGCAAAAGTAATTTCTTATCATTTTGCCATTTTAGGTCGTCAGACCAATGTAAAAGTACAAAGTCTAAAAGTAAAGAAACTGCTTGAGTTGCAGAAGGTTTCTATGTACCAGAAAAGATTATTTTTAAATAAAAGTCAATCATTGTTATACTACAAAATGATTTATTTTAATTAGAATATAAACTACAATTATTTTACATATATTAAACAGTTGGGTCGGTCAACCGTGACACGAATAAATCGACATGCCCCATACGAATTATTACTAACGATGGACGATTAATTTGGACAAGTTCTGTAGGAATCCAAATTTGTGGCACCAACATCTCACCTGAAATGAATAAATTAAATTACCTTTTATTAAATGTCATTAAGTATAACGGTCTAATTTTTAGTTAAAACATTTACTACTAAGGATATTACAGAATTTAGTATTGATTATTAAAAAAAAAGTAAAGTAATTTGTCAAAAGTCAATAAATTTGAGTACTCTTTAAAAACAATTGTCTGACAATTTCAAATTATTTTTGGAAAAAATTCTTGAAAAATAGTTCAAACTACAAATATATTCTCTATAAGTAACTTAATCTTATTACATTACTCAGGTGCAATGAAAATAAATATGTAAATTTCCAGCATATCGAATACTTCGAGTTCGATCCTCTTTTTTGTTAAAAAATATAACTAATAGAGAAAATCATATGAAGTATATTACGCATTCCATATTTTAAAAGATATTAATAACGTAATTATCAATCGTTTACTTGTTGCAGCAGCAGCTTCAGTGCCACGTTCGTTTACTTCTACATAGACTTTTTGGATAATATCACTTATTCCTGAAGTCATATTTTCTGCCATTCCTTTAAAATTAGCTGAATCTGAGAAAATCTCCGCCAATCCCATCTAAAGGTTATATGTATTATTAAAAAAATGAATAAGAATTGATAAAATAAGCATGTATGTATTTCAAGTTATTATTTTGTAAAACTTTACCATTCTAAGCGTTGTTGGTAATCGGACCGTACTTTCGATTTTGAACTTAGGAATCTGCATTTCAACATTAGAAACTTTGGAATTCTTTGTAAGTCTTTCATGTTTTAGCAAGTCCATGTTTTGTTCCAGTAGAGATACATCAACGCCCACATCAGGAAGGACAAATGTGATAGTCATTAGTTTATTCTGTAAATTCGAATTGGATGTTATTCATTTGCAAACGAATTAAATACAAAATTGATATAAATGTATAAAACAAACATTACCGAATACGGAAGTGTCAGGAACATAGCAGGGAGACCCTCAACTCTGCCATTTAAGAAATGACCTGTCTGGACCATCGTTGGTACTTCCTTCTGTGTCTTTTCATCAACATAAAACAATTCCGGAGTAGTTAATTCTGGTATAAATGGAGAAGCCCAATTTCCTTGGAAGTATATGGTGTTCATAAGGAGCAGAGTAGTTGATGGTGAAAGTTCGTCTGGAAATTTTACCATGATAAAAAAACCAATTTGTAGAAAAATATAAAATAAATAATTGTGTATAGTTTAGTAACTAACTGGCATTGACGATTTCCGTGATTTTCTCGTTCGTTTCTTTACTGACCCAGTCGTTGATTTCTTTGGCAGCATGATTAGTATTTCTAAAATCTACAACATCACATACTGTTCCAAAAGCACCGTTTAATACTTTTTGGAATTTATCCTTCGGGGTAATATAATATGACACAAATACTTTATTCTTCAGTTTCAAAATGCTTCCTTCGGTGTTAGCCCTCTGAAATACAATTAAGATATTTACAAAAATGCAATTAAGCGATCAATTACTAAATTCAATGCAATTCTTACATCGACAACATGGGTAAGGCCATAAAATGCTACGAATGCTTGGATTTCATCCTTTGGTATGTGTAATGTAGATTGTAAGAGTTCGAGAGTATGTTTCTCAGCACCAAAGGTCGTTATCGCTAAAGCAATGTATGCACTAATAGGTGAAACTGCTAAATTTCCTTCATTTAGCTGCGCTACATTCTGATCATAGGAACAAAAATCATATAGTATTCTTGATATATACATTTATTTAATAGTATAATAGTCTAAAATGTCATCTTTTTATTTACCTTATAAAATTCTCTAGCGAAATCATTCGCGGCAGTAAGTTGAGCCGTTGTAAGTTTATTACCATCAGCAGAGATCGGAGTCGATGCACCGAAACTCAAGATGCATAGCACCAAAGTTGCAAAGAGTGCTGAAACAAAAATCGATGTTTTTTATTCTGGTAAACATCTGTTAAATAATAGTATGTTATTTAATAAGGGCGTAATTATATTATTTCGATCGTGTTGCATATGATGTTTTTTAATATGACAGGCGTAGGGCTGGATACTTTGCGCCCAAAGATTCAACTACAGGGCGCAAAATAGTGTTCTACTCCCGGAGTATTAAAACAGAAATTGATGGTACGCTAGTTATTGAAAAAACTTGAAAAAATCTTATATTAAATCAAAAACACTGAAAAAATTAAGATAATACTGTCAGAAATTACGACATTAACCTGAGACATTAACTTAAACTGAAGGTATAATAATGTTAAGACTTTTTGTGTATTGCATCATCAAATATAATTTCAAAAAATGCGGAAATTATAAATCGATTTAATGTAAACAATAGGATGGAAAAATGGTCAAAAAAACAATTAACTTTTAATTAGAAATTAACATACAAAATTAATTACTTATAAGAAATGCTCAATTGGGAATATCCATAAAAATAAAAACAAATCAAAGCTATTCAGTATAACAGTATGATAAATTAGACGTGCATACTTACGGAAATAAGCTAAAATAGGCTTACTATTAATGTTTTAATAATGCGGATAAATTCCCTTTATTATAATTCAAATAAATGTCATAGATTAGAATTGTATGTACGAATCTTGTATCAAAATTAATAATGAACAAACAAAAAACTAATATACGACAAGTAACATTTTTAACAAATGTTCACAAATTTTAAAACATTATAAATGAGTTATTTAGATTTCTTCACAGAGAATTTAATGCTTAAATTAAAGACATTACTACCAAATTTAATTTTTGCAAAGCGAAAAAAACGTAGATGTAAAATTAATAATGAATTAGTTTTTGAACATGAACAGATTGTATTTTTATTAACTACACTTACTTAGTTTCATTTTAGCTACAATAGTTTAAACAGATGAGTGTTTTAGGAGCAAAGAAAAATCACAACTGAATTTCTATAACGAATTACATACATTTTATACCAAGAACCAACTGGCGCTGCAGTGCCTAGTTACTAATCTAAAAGCGATAACAAAAAATTTGATAATTATCAAGGCGATTAGTTTTCATTTATTCTCTTGCAATTAATCCGTTTCTAGATATCATGAAAAGTAATTTTCGAATTATTAAATTTGGAATAGCATACAAGAAGCACGTGCTATCTCATTCATAAATCCATTTCTGATAATCGTTTCGATATTTTTTATTCGTATTAAGATCAATAGTAGCGCTTGTGGAAGGAGAAAAAAGGGGCAATAAAATTATGAAATAGTATCTCAGAAAAATTTAATTACTTTCACGCATAACGAGTGATGGGCTTAAGTTTTTATGCATATTGAAACGTCTATATAACCTATTTTGATAAATGTATAACCTTTGACACATATAGACACCTTTTTTGCATTTAAACTTCATCATTCAATTCAAATTAATCATCGTTTTTTATTAAACTACTGTAAGAAATATACACTCCAGTACAATCTTTTTTAACGCTAGCACAAATTTATTAAATATCAATGTTTAATGAATGTCACAAAAGATTACAAAAACGAATGGCGTTGCAAAGGTTCTTGGAATAACTTCGATTGACCCTTTAAGGGTTAAATGAATCGATCGAAATCACTTTTGCATTCAAATGTTCATAACCTTCGTAAAAATCAGGATATGTTTTATTGCTAAACGCCAACGATCCAATAAATTATTTACAATCTTGAAATTACAATAAAGAAATTAATTTAAGTGGTAAGAATACAAAAAAATCATATTTATCCAAATGCGTGAGGCTGAAAAGGATTCCTGGTCGGTTTTGGAGATCGCTGACTAAAAATCCAAAACCGAATTTACAAAATTTTAAAAATGTTAAATGACCGATCTAATATGTAAATTGTCGACTTCTTGTGGTCACTGATTTCAAATCCGAAGTCAAATTTAAAAAATCAAAATACCAGATACGATACGTCTAACGCAAATTTTTAAAAATGGGCTTGGGCTATATAAAATAATCACTAAAACATTTACAGGATCGCTGTTAATGAATCTCGTGTTAACATTTCGAAATAGAAAATGGTTTAATTAGGATGGATAACTAACTGACTAATTAGGATGACGTGAGGAGAATTAAAACATTGACATTCTGAACCTGTTTTTCAATTATGCATTTGTATTTTGTTCCGTCTAACGATCTGTTTTTATGATCCTGAATTTATGACTTTTCATCTTGTAGGATCTATAATTTTGAATCTACTAGCTTTCTATTAAAAATCAGCGAGGCCAAAACCCACGGTAATACAAGTTTTTCGACAATGGTATAAATTTTTTAACCCTTGAGGGTTCTAAAGTTCTCAACCGATAAGGTCGGAATGTTCACTAAAACCTATAAATAAAAAGTGACTGAAACGATTTTTCGAAATTCAGGCTCTATAAAGGCAATTTTAATTGCTGTAGACGGTATCCCAGAAAATGAAAAGGAAATTAATTGAAAATTGACCGAAAAACTTATTTCCGAAAATTCTCGCTCAGTTCTCAATTATCATTTGTGGTATATTCTAGGAAACTATATATAGTTCTTGGAATTGCCCTTACAAAGCCGAAAGTTTAAAAATGTTATTGAGTCGTCTTTTATTGCCATTTTTAGTGTAATTTCCTACCTTACCGGCGGACCACTTTAGAACCCTCTTAACTACCAAACATACACAATTTGCACATGGATTTTAACATCGTCTTATTTCTATAAACATCCTACTAATTTTGAGGTCGTTCTTTCGAGTAGATATGGTCAAACTTTTGAAAAAAAAACGTTCAATACATTTTTTTAAATGCTGGAAAATCCGTCTATGTTTGAGGTAATGTATTTTGTAGAATACAATTTTCACTATGATCCGTTTCCTGACCAGCTTCTATCTGATCAAAAACGTGTTCCCAATTGTTTTATTTCAAACATATACATATTTTGATTTTTATGGACGTGGATTTTCATATGGCTCCGGAGCGACAAATTTGTTCGAAAATATTTTTGTTCCCAGTATAACAAAATATTTCACATGTCCCGTTCTACATATTGAATCTACCATTTTGAATTTCAAAAAACTGATTTAGATCATTAAGTAATATAAAAAATTAAAGAACGCACATAACAAAATTTATTATGATAATATTCCGGAATATCCAAAAATAAATAAAATTGTAATTGATAGCGACTTCAAAAACCTACCGAGTAATAAATTACAAAAAAAAAACATGGTAAAAAGGTCTATAATATTGGATCCTCCATTTTTGATTTTAAAAAACATAAGTAATTAAGATACTCCGCAACATAAGAAACTCCAAACGTAATAAGTTTTACGCCCATTTGAATGATTTTTAAAAAGTAATCGGCATATTGAAAACGCCACTTTCAATTTTTGGTATGTTTGACATCGAGTTTTTAACTTCCCGGAAGCCTCTAAATAGGGAATGTACGAAAATTACATTATTTTAAATCCTTTTTGTCCCGAAAGTTCGGAATTTGAACACAACTTTTGTTCCAAACACCATTAGAAACAATTAAAATAAGTTAAAATCGATAGATTTGAACCTTCTCTTTCAAATGCCTTGATCAGATTCAGTCGGCGGTTTCAAAGAAAAAAGTTATGATCATTTTTTTAAAAACAAGACTGTTTTCTTCGACGTTTCTTTGCAAGAATTGCGTTTTTTGATATTGAAATGGGCAATGCTGACCATTGTAAAAGGCAGTAATCGCGTCTTTTTGCTCAGCTCCTTCTTCTCTCGCCGGATTTTTTTCAAAAGACGGCTTCGAGATGGCGTCTGCAAGTTGTAATTTTGCATCTTCTTGCACAAATATATTCATAACCTCAAATTAATTATATGCAATTGACTTTAGCGATTTTCTTATGTAATTTTCATTAAATTTTCGACGTTTCCATATCACTACTTACGTGAGAAATTGAAAACGACCTATACCCTTATGACCTGTCAATTATCGATTTACAACCTAAACATTGAGGACAGCTCTACAATTCATTTATGAAAACGTTGTAAGTTTTGACTATGGCGATTGTAAAAGCCCAATAAAAGTGCATCATGGAGTGAAGCTCTTTTCTTCACCCATGAATGCCTAATGTCAAAATTGTTTGTTCTCCAAGTTACATATATTACATGTCGCTAAATAGTATACCGAAAAAGTACTGATTCATAACTATTGATATCGCGTACTTTAGCCGTCACCATAATTGCAACCGTTACGTGGTCAAATAATCGATATCTCTGCAAGAAGATGCAAAATTACAACTTGCAGACGCCATCTTGAAGCCGCCATTTTGTCGTTCGAAAAAAATCCGACGTGAGAAGAAGGGGCTGAGCAAAAAGACGCGATTAGTGCCTTTTGCAATGGTCAGCATTACCCTTTTTAATGTCAAAAAACGCGAATCTTGCGAAGAAACGTAGAAAAAAACAGTATTTTTTTAGAAAAAAATGATAATAACTCTTTTCTTTGAAATCTCCGGCTGATTCTGACCACGGCATTTGAAGGAAGAGGTCAAAATCTATCAATTTTGACTTACTTTAATTGTTTCTAACGGCGTTTGAAACAAAAGTTAGAGCGTTGAAAGTTGGGTCCAAATTTTGGACTTTCGGGACGAAAAGGGTTAAGCTCAAGAAAAACCAGGATATTTAAATTTTTCTTTGTATTTCAAAAAATATGGGTCATAGAAAAAAAACTAATATCCCTTGTTTTTATATAGAAAATACAAAACTAACATAAACTGTTAAATTTCTCATTAAATTTGATATAATTGTTAATAATTAAAATATGTAAATATTCGAAAAAGTAAATAAATATTTTCGTTGTTTGTATTAGACAAAATGAGAATTTAAACATTTATTTTCTGTCTAAAAAAATACCAAAACATTTTTGTTTATTCTTTAATGGTAATTTAACACTAAAATTATGTATATTTAACAATATTAATAACTTAACATATACGATTTAAATACTTAATATAAGTTAATGACTTAAATTTTTGTCAGTTTCTGTTTAAAAAATAGATATACTATGAAAATAAAATTTAATGAAAAAATAGAAAAAAAACAGGGTTAAAAAATCATAAACCAAAATAATCAGGGTTTTAATATAAAGAAAGTACCAACATTTTTCTTGTTCGATTTTTAATCTGCAAAAAGTAGAATCATATATATTTTAGATTTTTCGTATGTTTAAACCAAAGCAACAGCAATAACTTTTGGAATCCCATTCGCTTTTGTAAGCTAGAATAATTTTCTGTAAAGATGTTGAATTTGAATAAATTTCTGCTAAAATGTACCATAAAAAATGTGTTTGAACTGTAACAAACCGTTTTGGGAAACAACTATGCATAATCTGTAGTAATTTAAAAATTTAGTCGTTACGGCGATTTAAAACTTAAAAATGACTGCATATTATCCCTCCCATATATTAAAATTATTAACAGCAGCAATTTTGCAAAACCGGTTTCTGATTAATATGTTAATATTCGCAAATTTCCGTCACAGGTTAAGAAAAATAATATATAAACGTACATTAATTTTAGTGTATAGTATCAAAAAATGTTGTGCTTATATTAAATTTAATACTGATATATTTCATAACCGATTTTAAAGTGTTGTATTTGTAAAGTTAATACACGAATATCTATGATTACTATAATATAAGCCCATTTTTAACAATGTATGGCAAACGTTTTTTGGGGCGGAGAGGAGAGTACGTATATTGAAAACTTCCAATACATGTTGTATAATTATAATAAATATTAATAAAAGAGTGTGAAAATACGTAACCTCATAATGTCCAAAAACATTTTTCTCTCTTTTCTATTTTATGCGATTTCGCAATTAAAATATCATATGCTACCTTAGAAATAAAAATAAAGTTATATTTAGCATTTAAACTACACGGGCCAGATTTATCATATCAGGGTGAGTCATTTTAATCATAGGTTTAAATATCACCAAAACTATACGCAAGCTACAAAAAGATTGTTGCGAAATAATTTATATCTCATAATGATTTTGTACTTGATATCAATTTTCACGGACATTTGAAGGTCATGGTTGTGTTCAATGAATTCAAGAAATCGATAGATATTACGTAAGAATAATAGATAATTCCATAACGTAACGTTCAGAAGATTAAATCTTAAAAAATTGTCCAAAGCCCGTTCACCTTTTTTAGAAAATCTCTGAGTAAAAGATATTTAGGAAAAATAAAATATTCTGTCATTTAGTATTGAAAGCTATGTATATGATTACTCTCAACAATTTCTAGGTTGGCATTTTTTTTTTGTATCTATATCATATTTCAAAAGTAATACTCCAAAAACGGGTATTTCAGATACTCTCCCATACCGAATGCAACATTATGATAAGGTTACTAAAAGGTTTAACATTAAAACTTTAACCGCAACATGTTAATATTGTTATGAGACGATTACCTATAACGAACCTTATACGAAGATTTAGAATTTAATATCACAAAATCACCAAACGCGGTTGTTGTATTAACCTCTATAAAAGGTTATTCTCTTAATAATCGGTCAGGTTACTTCATTTTGCTGACGCTAGGTGCAGAAATTCATTAAAATGCCCGATACTTAACTGTACAATATAAATACATAAAATCAGAAAATTAATATAATTGCAGACATATAATGCGATAAACATATATTAAATGGTGCACTGTCGTGTTAGATGTTAATTTTAACATAATATTGGATACATCTTAATGGATATTACATAACTTTATTATTATATTATCCTACAACTGTATGAATTCAGAACTTGTAAAAATGAATTTTAATACTTTTTTATCCATTTCGATTACTGGGGTGCTTAAGTCTTAAAATGAGACGTTTAGGAGACAAAAGTTTTTGCATCGATACCAAAATTATAGACGGGCATTGAAACGAGAATTTTGCATGACACTTATTCTAAGAGTGATTTCTGTTGATGTTGTTAATTTTACTAGTTTACTTAAGTTAATATTATTTACCCAGTAAAAGAAAATGTATTCCGAATGATTGGTAATCAAGAGATGCGATATTATGCATAAAACTAAAAACGGCATGCACTAATCTAATAAAAAAGCAACCTCCAATGGCTGCACTAAAAATAATTCCATTAAAAAAAATTTCCAGAAAAAATCTTAGTTGCTTTGACAGATTCAAGAAAATTTTCTAAGCTTCAGTTACTACCGTAAAGAAGTGAAATGAACTAAAAAATGTAGTTCTGCTAAATTAAATTAAAAATATATAGCTTTAGAATATTGAATAGTTTTTAGTGCACAAGGTAGTTAAACTCTAAAACATGTTTTTAAATGTAGTAGAATTAACTGCCAAAATATCGTTTCCATAACTATATTTTTTGTTGATTTAACTCCTTTGTGGTTGTAACTGCAACCTATAAAATTCCGTTAAGGACCTATTGAAATACTTTCAGTAGTTAAAAAGTAGTGAAATCAACTAAAAATTGTTGTCGGTGTGCTTTAAATTTTAGATAATAAACAGAAAATTCCAGAAAAGCACCATGTTTTTCCATGATTATTATTATTTATTGTTTAACATTTTTACAAAACTTCGGAATTAGGTAGCCGGAGAGAGAACTAGAAATACTGAACTAAGAATATTAAAAAATTTCGTCTAATTCGTTCATTAAAAAGCATATGAAATACCACATTTATACTTATAAAACCCAATTTATAGAATTTAATTACTGAATATAGATTTTCCAGAGTTTATTATATAACTCTACAAAAAGCAGATCTTAGATGTCAGTTAGGATGTTGAGATATTTGAGGTCAATGACAGTCAGCGCTCAAAATATTATGACTTTTTTTTTGGATATTTGTCACAAATTCAAAGTGGCAGTAATTTTGTGAGAAAAAATCATAGGTGATCGACTAATAGCTCATCTTCAATGGTAAAAGTTGTACTAAATAGAGTAAATAATGTAAATTATATATTCTAAATAATAAATTGTAACTTGTAAAAATAAAAAATATTAATTTGTCGCAACTGGTATGCAACCACGAAAATTGTCGAGTACATAACGTGAAATATCTCAAAATTCTGAAGAAATAGACCAATTCTCACCTTAGATTCGGATTTTGCCCCCAAAATTACTTTGGAAATGACCAACTACTTCCAACAAAACCTTCTTGGCCAGTGTTATTAATCGCATAATTAAACGGACTTATTAATGGTGAACTCCAAAGCATATTCTTGGGGAAAGTTTGAAACATGGATAATATATAGATTAAATGAACTAAAACATTTGATTAATTTTAATATACTTAAATGACAGAGTGCGAGTATCAATAAGGCTGTTTTTGGGCACTCTTCAAATCGGCATGCCTGAATCCATCCAAGCCGTTCTTCGATTTGTCAACTGAAAAAAGAAAAAAATCAATAGACAAAGTAGGATTTTGTATATCTCGACGAAGATTAGTAATTTTTAATTGGTTATTATTAACCCCTATACTTTCCAACAAACTTTCAACATGAGGAGGATGAAAATATGTCAGATTAGGGTAGTTTTAGTGTGGGGTTGTATCATGAAAATTCTAAATTACTGATTCAAATTTGTGAATAATTTCTTAAATTCAATTCGATTAGTTTTTAACTGCTTCGTGGGGTTTTCGGAACCACAGGTAAGGAATCTGAAGTCAATTTAAAAAATTGACAGATTTTTTTGAAACTCGGTGTCTTGTTATTTGGGTTGAATTTTATTTTAAAACTATAATGGACAGTAAATACATAAGGTGATTCCTAAAAAATACAATAAGATGGTTGTATTTTTGTTTGAAAATAAATAACTTAATATTTATATTTTATAGTGTATATTTTTTATGAATTATAAATATTTATTTGAAATTATATGCTGCAATTGGTGACGTTCTGTTTTCAACAAAAAAGTGTTTTATTCAGTTCATTAATAGTAGTTCACGATATATAAAATTACCATATGTACAATAAATAACCGCTATTCTATGTCCATCGTCCATTGTCCATTTTTTTGAAAATTCGTACGCTGTATTGGTTCTGCCATTTTTAATGATTAACAAATAACTTAAAATTCCATATATCTGCGATTCCGAAACCCCCCAGGAAACAGTTATTGACATTCGTCCTTGTGCCAAGATCGTCATCTACCAAATGTATTGACACATTTACTTTCGTTTAATATTATTATAATAATTTGATCTGTCATTAATATCATATTTCTACGTCTTCCTAATATTCCTTTGTATACTTATGTTTCATTTACAGCAATTTATAGGTTGTGTTTCTTTAACTTATATTTCTTAATTAATTCACTTTTCAATTCCAATATTTAACGGTCTTTTACTATTAGAATGGTACTTGTTATTGCTAAAAATGGAGTAATTATTCTAATTCTAGTAAACATATTAAAAATATCCTACAATTATTGAATTTATAACAGTTTTCTCTTCTCAAACGGTCGTCTTCATTTCATCTAATTTACAATTCAAACGTATAATAACTGCTAATATGAATCAAAAAGTACTTGAACTTAAAATTAGTATTTACAGGCTGTGGCTCTGGTATGGATTCATACTAAAATGTTTTAATAATAATGATATCCAGAAACGGAATACAATGAATTCCAGCCAAAACCCGGCTTCTATTCTGGTAAAATGGGGCAAATTTTACCAAGGATGTTGGTTACATAATTTTGTCCAAAATGTTTACTTTTTTCAACAGATTTCGAACGATTTTTTTTCGTGACAATTTTTGAACTGCTATTACGCTTTTCATAAAGTTGTTGTAAAATTTAACTTTTAAATCACGTGTATAGTCGTGTTGTTCAGAATTTCAAAAATGAAAAAATAACCTCCAATACATTTTTTCTCTATATTATGTCTTATTTTTCATTAATAATAAGATTGACTTGCTGACGTCTTTGCCAAGATAAAACCGTCACCTTCATTATGAAGTTTAGGGATTAGTCTCTCCTTGAGCTACTAAAAATAGAATTATTTTTATATATTATTTTATTAATTACTATATGTACAATATTTAATTCGTACAATTTAGTAAAAATGTATAAAAAATCAGAAATCAAAGTTGAAGTACAAATATTCTTAAAATTCTTATGGTTTAAAATTTTGTAGTGTCTTATGTAAAATTTTGTCATGTACAAAATTAAAAATATCTAATCCAGTAAAAAATGCAAATTCGAAAGATTTATTTAAACATAATTTCACCGTAAAGTTTTGATTTACACCATCTAATTATTTGTATTTAAATGCGCATCGGCAGATAAACGGTCGATTTTAAGATAAATCAATTTTGTTTTTATTTTAAGTTTATTTTAATACAAGGATATGAGAACTATGGGATTATGTTATCGCCATCAAATAATCATTGGATAAACTGAATTTTATCTAATTTTCAATTATCTGTAACCTTATCTATCAAAGAGAAAAATATATTTAAGCAGACATTTTTGGGAAAACAGTCACTTATTATTTTGATCTATCCAACACAAGTATTACTACTTTATTCCAGAGCAATCAACACCCAAGAACAAAATGAGATTTTGTAAGTGAAGTTAATTTTTTTAATTATATTTTATATATACATATATATTATTTAATTGTAATATATGATCGTTTTGTAGTTTAATTTTTTTTTATCCAAATTTTAGAGGGTATGTTTTTACACTGAATAATTTTTGTTACACTTCAATTATTTCTTCCAACGAAAATTTTCAAAAATATTTAACTGTTATAAATAATGTTATAAACAATTACTTGCCATAAACAAATTCTTGTTTTGTAAGGAGATATATAAAAAACTACGAAACGACATTTCTTCCTAGACTATAATTAGAATGAAGAAAAAAATTAAGGTAATCAAATTATAGGAAATCTCATTTCATTTTGTTTTTATTTTTACATTTTTTTGTATTTTTAAAATGTCACGTTCATGGAATGTTGAATTTGTTTTCGTCATTTTGATTTTTTAAAATCGGATCCGACTACAAAAGCCCCTGCATACTAAATGTTAGACAAAAATACTATATTGAAAATATGACTGGATTAATAATCAGCTTCCAAATTTCGTGACAGAATGGAATAACAAAAATATTTCTATTTTAATCTAAATTATTAATAAACGTTCAAAAATATTCGATTATCAATAAACTTAGTTGAATTTTCAATTTTTATTTAGTTTGATCGTGAATTACATAAAAAATGGTTAGACTCTTAAATGATCAAATTATCAGAAAAGGAGTTTATTTTTATAGTTCATGGCTTGACTACTATAAAATAGTTTATCAAGCACGTTACTTACGGTACCCTCCTGTTAACTATTATTTTACCACCAACTTTCTAACCGTCAGTTGTTCTTTTTTTCTATCTAAAAAATTAATCTAATTACAATTTTATTTTTCAGCAAACATTTTGTTGGCGATATGCATCGTCTACTCCGTATCAGCACTACCAACTGATGTGGATCCAATTGAAACAACAAAACGTGTTTTTAATGCGGCAAATTCATTTTCGACTGCTTTTTACAAGGTAAAAATACGTTAGGTGATTTTTGTTTAATTCAACGATGGCTTAATTTTCACTGCAAAGAATTTAGATTAATGGCACTATAAATGACTTATCTCTTCAAAGAAATTTAATGTTAACAATTTCATTGTTTCCTTTTTAGAACGCAGAAAAAAATGAGAAAGAAAATTTAGTTACTTCGCCTCTAAGCGCATACATGGTTTTAGGAATGATTTCTTTCGGTGCCCAAGGAAAAACATTGCACGAATTACAGAAGGGTCTTCAGATACCGACTAATGATGTAACTGCATTTATAGGGTTTTATGCAATTACGAACATTTTAAAGGTAATAATATTTTTTACAAGATCACCACGTACTCGATAAATTTGTTAAAAATACACAAATTTTTGTTCAGGCTAAGAGTTCCATTGACGTTACTCTCAACATAGCGAATAAACTGTTCCTCGCTCAATATCTTACTCCGAAAAGCAAATTCCAAGAAATCTTGAAACATGCGTTTCACTCAGAAAGTCAAAATTTGAATTTCGCAAATTCGATAAATGCTGCTCAGGAAATCAACAAGTGGGTGTCTCAAGAAACGCATCATAGAATCGATGAAGCTGTTGATCCTGGTACATAATGATTTCTTAATGCTTTATGTTAATGTTATGTGATTTAATAACATTTTATGTATCTCGTCCCTACAGCTGAATTATCAGCATCCACTGCCATGATGATCGTGAACACAATTTATTTCAATGGAAGTTGGTCTGTGCCATTCGATGCACTTGAAACTGAAACAGAAGCCTTCATAGTTGATAAAAATACTTACAAACGAGTCCCAATGATGCATCAATCTGGGGATTACATCCACGGAAGAGTCCGTGATCTGCCTGCTGATTACATCATTATTCCATATAAGGTAGAGTTTTTCTTATTTTAAATTCTTATTTCATAAAAATTTATTATTATAGAGAATATGTTGTAAAAGTATCAATTTACTTTTAATTATTAACAGGATACTTTTTTATTTTAATTTATTGTATTTCATGTGAGCACATTTAATATTTGTAATTTTCATAAATTCTTGTAATGTGTACCTGACGTTGGTCGATTTAGGTCAAGTTTATCAGTCTAGACGAGTTAGTGCCGACTTATCGTTATTTTTATCAATTTTTATAAATTGTTGCGTATTTGTTAATACATGCATTTGATTAATGTATATATATTTGCCATAAACATTTCTATTATTTCTTGATATTTTCTCCTTTCTAACAACTTTTCTAAATCTTGTTATGTATCATAAAACTTTGTTTTTACCTTTTATCTTCTTTTCTAACACATCAGTGATTCACAATATTTGAAACTCATAAAACAAAAAAGGTTCATACGTTAGAGTTTTTAAATATAAGAAAAAAGTATTATTTTTTATATTAAACAGTAATTTTATTTGTATTTGCATTTTATTTGTATGATGCTAAAGTTATTCTTTTTAAATAGCATTTTTGTTAATTTTCAGAATAATTTAGTGACAATGACGGTTGTTGTTCCCGACGGAGGAGTTGATTTGTCTCACATCGAAGAAAACATGCATTTGTTAAAACATGAAAATTTATATAATACTTCTCGGAATAGTACAGTTGAGCTGTCCTTACCAAGATTCAAAATTGAAAGTACAATCGACTTACAGTCTGCCCTCCAGAAGGTAATAAATTTTAAATGTTCACCTACAATTAATAAAAGATCAGTGTTGAAAAGGGACAGCAATAGTCCAAATATATTTTTCTTTGTTAAAACTTAAGATTTCTATCTTAGTTAGTTCTTGGTAAAATTATTAAACAAAACAGAATTACTATTTTGATCTCACATGAGTTCAAATCTACAGTAACAATTCAATTAATAACAAAAGATTAATCTAATATTCCTTATATATAAAATTGTTTCTGATTAAAATTTTTGTTCTATTCAGATTGGAATGGGTGAAATGTTCACGGCCGCAGCCAATTTCGGTGGTATTTCAGATACTCCTCTTCAGTTGAATAAAGTTGTTCAGAAAGTCAGCCTAGAAGTTAATGAAAGTGGTACAGAAGCTGCTGCTGAAACTAGTAAGTCCAAAATCATAATTCTGCAAACTTAAAAAGAAAATCCATACAAGTTCATGGATTGAAAACTGAGTTTTAAAATGGTGAAAATTTCAGTCGATAATTAGAATGGCTAGGTTTTCACACCAATATTGCTTTTTACATTTTGTTGTATTTCAATGACAGTCTAACGACACTTGCTTCTTAAAATTTATAACATAAATCATATTTAGCTACTATTTTAAATATGTGTATGTATGTTATGTGGACTTTGAAGACAATATAAATATTTTTTCTCTTACAGGTGGCTCGATAACTAACAAAATTGCAAAAGATGCTATTATCGTCAACAGACCATCTCTGATAATTATTCGTATGGATTACGTAGACTTATTTGTTGGACGTTTGGTTGATCCGACATTGAAATGAATTTAAGTTCGATGATGCAGTATTTTATAAATATAAGATAGACTCTTATCCAAATCACGATCGAATGTGTGTAAGCAATTATGAAAATATGTATTAGACCATCTGGAAACTTTCAATGTTTCCTTATGCAAGAATTATAACATGTTTATTGTTGACTTCTGTATATGTTGACTTCATTTTAATAATAAGATTTATTTATACAAAAACATCAGAAACATTTTTTTCTTTTCCTATATCATTTGAAGGTGGTAAAAGTAACGAAAGAGTAATTTATCTGGTATATTAAACATTCAGAAAATAAAATATCGGAAGATAAAATGTCCATGAATTTTGAGAAAATTTTGACAACATTTCCATTAAATTTTTTTGAAAGGGAAGGAAATGATTGCGGTAAACGGAGTTTGGGTACAAAAGTGGACTATATTTAAGGTTTAAAAAACAATTTTTATTTTTCGAAAATATTGACATTTTATTATACTATGACGATTTTTGTGGAGCGCCTGGAGTCTCCACTTGGTAATCGGTGCCGGTGATAGAGGTCGTGCGATACATCTGAAACAGTCAAACCAAGATTTTTTATAATTTATATAAGTGTATATTCTATTTGAACTAAAAAAGTTGGACAAAAGTATTATTTAAAATATTTTTTTTGCTACTTAAAATCAATTTTTTTTCTTAAAAAAGTATAATTTTTTTTTTAAACTTCGAAAAAATTTATAATTTCATAACTTCTCTGGTATTTTGTTTAGTTCATATAGAATATACACTTATATAAATTATAAAAAATCTTGGTTTGACGGTCATCACCGGCACCGATTACCAAGTGCAGACTCAAGGCGCTCCACAAAAATCGTCGTAGTATAATAAAATGTCAATATTTTCGAAAAATAAAAATTGTTTTTTTAAACCTTAAATATAGTCCACTTTTGTCTCCAAACTCCGTTTACCGCAATCATTTCCTTCCCTTTCAAGAAAATTGCTAAAAAACGTTGTTTTTCCGGTTTCTAAAGGAGACTACCCCCTTAATGTCTTCTAACAGAAGTTTGGTTTTACTGTACGTATATAATTAAATCTTCGCAAAATACTATATTTTATTACTGGAAATAATGATGTGGTCATCCGGTATCTTTCAGTTATTTAATTGTGAATACAAATCACCATTATTTTTTATGAAAAATCTTGGAGGTTTTGTGCAGTTTTTTATTGTATTTGTAAGAAAATTGGAGACATAATATGTTGGAGTGCCAACTAAAGAAATTATAGGTCCTTAAGGTACGTCTTTTTTATGAATCTTAGGCAAAACTGTATAGAGAAGTATATATAGTGAAGTTGGAACCATCTGGTTTATTTTCAAAACATTATTGTAACTTTAACCGTTTTACTGGAAGCCAAAAAAATGGGCTTCAAGAGCGTATAACTTGTAGCCGCCATATTGAATCCGCCATATAGATTTTTGAAAACGTGACATCAGATTCGTATTCTGAGACTCAAAAACCTATAGTACATCAAATTTCATGTATATTCATTGAAAACTGTGGAAGTTATTATATATGATACATGACCAGTCGTGGCACTTTTTTTGTATGTTACATTATACCAGTGAAATGGTTAAGACAGTTTATTTCTGCATATGTACCATAAATATTGTTCTAAAGTAATGGTTAAAGTAATTGTTCTAAATGGTGAACACATGAGAAAATAATGTTATTAATTTAATGTGCAGTTTACAGGAAATCAGAGGTTTTTGATCAATAATTTAGAAAAAAGATACTAACAAATGTATTTCTGATTATATATGACCCTACAAATCAAATGAGTACAGGATTTCATTACAGGTTGGACATAGTAGTTTTGTCTAGAACTTTTTAGTGCATAATGATTTCGATAAGTTCTTGGTACCAGTTGAAATGTAGAGGGCATACCTACACTCCTATGTATTTTTGAAGATTTTCTTTACATTGCGAAGAGTTGGACACCAAACAAAAATCCACTAACAAGTGAAAAAACAATATTTTATTGCATTTTGTATTTAAAAACCATACAGTTAGAAATAAATTAATTTAAAACTTCATAGAGCTGTCATTGACGATATGTTCTTCAAACCGGAAAAGCATCGGGCATTCCACGTCAACCGGATCACTTCTCTGGCCAAAATTCATTACCACCAAAAAATTGTTTCAGGGCTTAAAATTTAGCTCAGTATATCTGCTTTTAATTTCCGTGTGGTATTTTTGAAAATTCAAAATGGCGGCTCCAATACGGTGCTTGAAATGACCACACTTTCAAAAATGAGAGTAAAAAATATTCATACAGTTTTTTATGCCCAAAAAAAATGCCATTTTAGAGCTTCGTTCTTTGTTATTGGATGCTCCAATTATGAATCTCGCATTATAATTTTGAAATTCAAAATGGCGTATCCAATATGGCGGATGAATTTTTAGAAACTGATCGGATGTTACTGAAACTTGTTTCTCGGCGGTTTTTGGTGTCGCAGAATACGATTCTGAACTTAAATTTTAAAGATTCAAAATGGCAAATCCAATGTAGTCGATGAATATTTAAAAAGTGATGGGATGTTGCTGGAACTTGTTACTCGGGGGTTTTTGGGGTCGCAGAATACGATGCTGAACTTATATTTTTAAATTTTTATCCATTTTGCCATACGCACTTTTGAATCTTTAAAATCTAAGTTCAGAATCGTATTCTGCGAATAACCCCACAACAACAAGTTTCAGCAACATCCGATCACTTTTTAAAAATTCATCTGCCATATTGGATCCGCCATTTTCAATTTAAAAATTAAATTATGTTATAATGAATAAAAAGAATTTACTTTATTAACTTCTAAAAAGTAACAATTTTACTATTTACCAAAATACAAAAAGGTAAAGAAATTTTTTTAACTTATTCTTACTATAAGATCAACATTTCTTAACAAAACCAATGTATTGGATTATTGTCGATAAGGTGAATCTTTCCCAATTCAGGAGATGCGAATGCCATTAGACATTTCCCAAATATTAGGGGATGACCAACCCGGAAGTTTATTTCACCAATGTCCCAAACAGCCAGAGAAGTCCTTTTGGCCAAGCTAAAGTCAGAATGCCCTGATTAAGTCAAATATACCACTTTTCTACAAAAAAATTGTGTTATAAGTCAGATAGACTTTCAAGACTGGGATACAGGTCGAAAATGACTTAAATGCAACTTGAAATATGCCTTTAAAGTCCTATTACTAGTCGTATGTCAGGTTCAAATTGCCAAATCTATAACCAATTCGTCCGGGTGCTATTACTCCGATAATCTAACCTGCGTCATTTATAGAAATTTTCTAAAAATTTTCCTGCAAAATGGTTTTTTGAAAATACTGATTGATTTCGGAAATTTGGAAATGAACTAGAGGACGACAATTTGAAAAACGAAAAAATATCCCTCGTCACCGACATTTGTCTGTACACTCTGGGTCGAAGTAATAACCTTAATAAGGACATTTTAATTACAGATCGAATATTATACTTTTAGATCGAAGGTTAGAATGATGTGTCCGGCATTAAGAGATATGATAATCTCAAAAATTCGCTTTTTAATAATTAATTAAATACTAATGTTTTGTTGTATGTACACATTTAAAGAAGCATAATTTTATATTACTTTCAGTACATGAAAGAAAAAAGTTACTCCTAGGTTTCCATGCGAAAAATAGAATCGTCAATTTTTAACAATAAATCAATTTTGTCTTTAAGTTGCGCATTTTGACAGCGACTTTATTTTTAACAATGTAGCATCAAATTTTGATGGGGAAATTCTTAATCGCACGTACATAAATTTAATGTTAGATTATGCGATATTTTACTTTACAAGGCGGACATCTTCTGTACATTTGTTTAATTTATTATATTGGGTTTTAATTACAGCGTTCAAGTATCGCGGTACTATCACTACAACAAAAGATGGACAGATTTGGAGAGAATTATCGTGTTTTTTTCAAAAGTTTTGAGTCAAAAGAGCAACCTTGTTTTTCTTAAATTTGTATTGCATACAAAAAAGAATTCCATAATCCATATGCAAATTCTGCACACTTAGACGTTAAAGGGTTAGTAATATTTATTGTAAAACTTCAACTTTTTAAGTAACTGGCTGATAATAATCAGTGGATTATCAAATTTTGATGCAATGCGGATATTGGATCACACCATTCTGACTTATCTGGCATTAACTTTCATTAAGGTGTACACGCAAAACAAAATAAAAATGATTTGATGTTCTAAGAAACATGACAAGAACTACTTAAATAGGTGATAATTTTTACGTTTATGATTATTACAACATGTACTATGAAGTATTGTGAATGAATTAATCAATGAATGAAATTTTATCTTTGCCGCCTGAAGGTTATTATTGAAGCATTAATCCATATTATAAAATTCGTCGAAGTGTCGGGTCTAGATCATATCGATTGAGTATGAATGAGGAGTGGGATAAGTACTGATAAGATGGTTCACGTGCTTCTAGTAAAATGGAACAAAAATATATGCACTTCTATCAATCAGATATTTTACACGCTGGATTGATATATTGATAATAAGTATTAAAAATATGAAATGTTATACATAAATTTATCCTATTGCACAAGATTACAAATTTTTAAATTATTTCCTTTATATACAAAATATTTAAGTAATACTTTTAACAGAAATTTTTAAGGTTTTGCAAATACTAAAAATAATTTGACAGTTTTTTATATAGTAAACCTTTAAAAAATTCATCTTTAGAATAGTAACAAAAAAAAATTTCATTAAATTTTCTCATGAATTCAAATCATATAAATTTATATTTAAACCACATGTGGGCAATGCCATGTTAAATTTTCCTATCAAAAAATTAAATCACTTGTTATATTTTTTTCAACTTCTAGAGGGAAAAATATTCGATACGTGTATTTTTATTTTGATATGAATGGTAAAATTTTCGAGTTATCATTTTTCAAAAATTTTTAGTGGATAATCTGATGCACATTTATGACTTATTTTAAGTCAATACAAATACGATTAGACAAAAAATTTCAGGAGAAAGGAAAAAAATGAGTCTGAAAATCCCGATTTTTTACACATTTTTGCAAAAAAATACTAGAAATTACCATTTTTTTGCAAATTTTCTCATCATTATTTATATTTTTATATGAAAGAATAAAAAAAATCTTTACATTCAATAAAGGACAATATCAATTTTAAAATAAGGAAATTAAACTTTCATTTAAATAACCGAACAATTAATAATTCTTTCTTTCTTTTCTGACTCTTGAAAATTCAACATTTCACTTACGAAAGAGTCAGAAAAAAAAAGAAAGAATTATTTATTTTTATATGAACACACAAGCTTGGAGATATGACATTCTACAGTTGGATTCGATCTAATTTTAGAAAAGAAACGTCAAAGCTACTTAAGGAATGGAAAAGCATTAACAACAAGTTAGCGGCATCAATTAAGTGAAGAATATTCTTACTCAGATGTAAATCAAATAATTTCCTTCCTAAACACATCCTTTTTAATAAATTCACCCATAATACCGGTTTTCATTCACCTATACAAATTAATAAACATAAAAACCTAATCACAGATTACAAATTCAAACTTTTAAAACTAGAGATACAAGATATTATAGAAGAAATTACGATTTTAAAAGCACAAAAGTTACATATATGGAGAACAATAATTCAAAAACTACCAGCCCCTATTTACGAAAAATACTTTTTTAAAATTCAAGAACCAAACAATTACTTCTGACTTCTTCTGTCTTTACATTTTCATAATTTTCTTCTGAAGAGGGTTCGAACTTAAACTAAAACGTAAAAAAATGTTTCTTTTTGTTTTTATATATATATATATATTATTTTGTTAATATTGTTGCATTTTGAATTATTTAGTATGTAATTCTATTGTTTCATTTAAATCTATACTGTACATTTCAGAGTTTGCTATTCAGTGCAATAGTCTGGCATGGTTGGCCTCAATATAGTATACATGGGAAAAAAATAAGCGGAACCATTTTACCACGGTAAAACACGGTATTACAAAAAAATAATTCAACAAACTTTTTCGTTCTTAAACAGGATTCCGCCTTTGTTTCATTTACTATTTCTCGAGCTTTAAAATACAGCAAAGTACATAACTTCAAATCTATCTCAAATATAACCGAAATTTTAAGTATTCCTCAGTAGTAACATGAAAATAATCTCTTAATAAAAAAGGACATAGCAAAAATAGTTATTGTATGGCTAATGTTATATCTATATTGTATAATATTCTAAATTGTGAAAGTAATATCAACGACAACTTTTTACATTGTTAGTTTTACTATTATTAGATGTTACAATCATATTTTTTCTGTGGTTCCATTAACCAGTTTTTTCTCTATCACCAATCTGCAAATGAAATGAATTTCATTTGATCTGAATTTTTTAATTAACAAAGTGTAAAACACATTAAGCATTTGATATGATTCATCATCGACTTCTAATTTTAATTTAATTAATTATTTTACTTCGTCATGCATTAATTATTGTCACTTACGCGAAAAAAGAAAATTATTTTAATACTTCTAAGAATTCTTAAGATACTTTATTATAATGTCATATTTTACTTATAAATTGCGTAAGTATACTGTAAAACATTAAAAATTAAATAAAGCTTATCTGTATTAAAGCCTTAACCCATATTACAAAATTCGTATAAATAATTGTCTGTATGGTTAATGCATTGTTCATTTTCTGTTCGTCTTCTAGACTGTAACTTCTACATGGCTATAGAATTTGTATAATTATTACTTGTTTGTCTGATCACTTTTAGAAGGGTTAGGTAGTTAACTTCAACTCAACCTATTTGCTAGAATTTTTACACTGAAGAAATGTCATTCTTAACCTTGTAGAACTATCCAGATTCATAATATCCTTCGAAATATTACTCAAAATTACACCAGACGCAGAATTTCGTGACAAAATTCAGATATACTCTCCACATCGATAGTAATTTAAAAAAAAATGTTGCAAAATGTAGGAAGTGGCTTTTTTAAGAAAAAAAATGTAATATATTTTTTGTAACATTATTTTTTATTTAACAGTTGGACATGCCAACATTTTGAGTTTTTCCATTTCGTTAATTCTGCTGGACTCATCAAGGGACCGAAGACATAAGTCATCGCTGTGTTTAATGGCACCTGTGTCTTTTTGTTGTCGTTTTGTGACATGTTTTTGTTCGCTGTGATCTTTTATATTGTCACCTTAAAATATACTATACAATAACATCTTTTTCCTATTATCGTGCGCAAAGTTCATACTTTGCGCACGCATTTCCGCGCGCAAAGTGCCCCGTTACTGATATAGCTTAAAATGCGTGCGGGAATGTAGAGTGTGTGGACACGTATACCGAGTCGCCGAGTCTACAGTACCGTTATCGTTCGTGATTGGTTAGTTTGAGACACGATCCTTCTTGCGTGTGATTGGTTGTATTTTGAAACGAGCGCTATAGCCGCCGGCACGCGCCGGTTTTACATATCTTCCGTCGTGTAAACCTGTCAGAGCCCGTTTTTTTCTTCAACGCTGTGCAGTATACGTTTGACAAAAAAAAAACTGTTTGCTAAAAAGTAATTAATGTCAATTTGGAATTGTTTGTATGTATTAAAGATTATGCAATCAAACTTATCAAAATATCGCCTTTTCATTTTGTAATATTCATTTCATTTAATCTTAACGGTGTTTTGCTTTTTTTGTCGGGGGGCTCCGCCTTCTCTCCCCCTCCTTCCATCCCCATCGTCCTTGCACGTACTCTTGAAGATGTCGAACTTTGCGCAACTCAATAGGAAAAATAGTATACGATACTCGTGCGCTGCGTAGGTGTTCCCACTTTGCGCACTTGTATCGTAATGTACTATTTCGATACACGTAAAAGCCGTACGTAATAGTATTTTTCGATACTAGTGCATAAAATACGATTTTACGCACCGTTTTATCATGCGATGAGATAGGCCGGTGCGTAAAATCGAATTCTTACGAACGCATGACGAACGATATTTTTCGATATACTATGCGTAAAATTTCTGCGCCATTTTTTCTGGGTCAAATATGATGATACGCACGTGTGATGACCGCGGAGCACGAGTGCCCGGCGCAGCACTAAAAACGGTGCGTAAAATAAAATTTTACGCATAGTATATCGAAAACAATATTTCGGCACAAGTTTGTGTATGTAAAGTTCTTTACGCATGCGCACTTGTATCGAAATACAGTAGTCCTTCTCTTATTCTTATTTGTCCAGTCAGGCAAGATGGCGGCCTTCTTCCCTTATTCTAATTTTCCCCTCTCCCCCACTACTTAGATTTGTAGTATCACTTTGCCTCTTTTTCTTTTGTTGCGCATGCGCCGTTATTTGTATTTAGAAAATCTACACGTCAACACACGTAAGTGGGGAGAACGCGTGAGGGGAAATATTAGAATAGGAGAAGAGAAAAAATTAGAATAAGGGAAGACAATAGAATAAGGGAAATTAGAATAAGGGAAGGAGTACTGTAGTATTATCATGACACGTGGTTTTATTTTCATTAAATGCATCTATTTTACTATTCACGAATATTATTAGGAATTTAAATCCTAAACATTGTTTAGGTCACATCTTGTTTACTACAGAAATAGTTAATTTAACTATTTTTTGTTGTCCCGCATTTTACTTTTCCAACATGGTTCTGTTAGTTTCTCTATATGTCTCACATTCAGCACATACCTCTTAAAGTGGTTCATCAGAGCTCAGTCCTAAGATATCTCCAAAAAGACCTCCTGAATAGGTCTGAATTATGATAATCTATAAAACGAGCTCTTAAAGATGTCTTACTTAGGACTTCTTATAATCGTAAACTCGAAGAGGTCTTATGTTTGAACTCTTAAATCTATGTGTTTCTTACAGATACACTATAGGTGGCTATTGAATTCAAAAATGAGATCGCGTCATATTTACTTCATATGCAGACCTTTAGGTTATAAACTACAATGACAAAATAAGTGTTTTTACGATATTTAGCAAGTGTTATCATAATTTTGTACTATTATTGTATGATCCCATTCTATTGAATGTAATCACTATACAATATATAAGTATACAAATGGTAAAAAAGAACGCAGGTAAAAATTATATAAATTAATAATTAAGGTACAAAAATAGAATTTGTAATTTTCAGAAATTTCATTTTCATTTATACTATTTTTTTATATGTCAAAATTCGTAAGTGAGACTTCTTTTCTGAGACCTCATATTTGAGAGATCTTGTAGAGCTCGTAAACTTGACGCATAAGACTTCTCAAAGATCACTTTAAGAACTCTTTCTGATAAATACTTAAGACATCGTACAATTTTTAAGACTTCTTAAAGAGCTCTTCAAGATGACTTTTGGCTGTTTGAGGGGACAAAATAATAAAATCTTACTCGACCAACAACTTGAACCTAGGTATTACTGGACGATTACATCTTATCAGCCCCATGATAAGAATCAAGTGGATTTGATCCTTGAATTACTGACCGCTGAGTCAAAACCGCAAGGATTTGAAAAACTTTTTATAGATCTTTTACAAATATCATGAAAATTGATAAAAATTCAATTTTTGTTGAAAAAGTAATTATTACACATAAATATTTGCATTCTTACACTGAAATTTTTTATTGAGGTTTTTTTGGAGTCACTGAATCCCTCCTTAGAATATAAACTGTTACCAATAAAAAAATACGTCTCTATCTCTTATTTTTTCATAATTTTATCAGTTCATCATAGTTTAATAGCATTCTGTAGCATTACTTTTAAAATTGTGGTTATATTCGATCATTTTGTAAGTAGGACATATTTATACTCAGTTTAAATAAACCCTATTTAGTTTAAAGTAACTCATTTCTACCCACAATTTTAAGAGACAATTTAAGCACAAAATACATTTTTACTTCGCTAGTGATGATTATTCGTAGGTTTTGTGATTATTTAACTAGAGTTTAGTGAGTTACAGTGTTTTAGAAATAATTTTAGGTTTTGTTGTCTGTGTTTTGTATTTTTTTATTTTCAAATATTTGAAATGTAATTTTTTACTGGTTGTGTGTCCTGTCCCAAAAGAAAATGATAAAAATTCTTATATATGGGAAATAAGTTCTTCTATTTTCAAAAATTTTGTTACTACGTTAACATAGTAAAATAAAAGTATCAGAATTTTCCGAAAATTTATAACCGTGTACCCTAAAAGACGATGGAGGATCATTTCTGAATTGAGGATCGTTTGATGGGGAAGATTTAGAGATTTCGTAAAAACGAAAGTGATTATGGATACATTTACCATAACGTTCTGCGAAGTCGTGTTTAATTCGAACAAAATTCTTGCAGCCTAATTTGATGTTTTAGTAAGCCAATGGTTCCTAGCAGACTTCGAAACTGTGACGAAGTTACATTTTATACAAAGAAAAACAAACAGTAATTAAATATTATTTACCGCAAGCCAAATAAGTTAGAACATATATTTTATGCTAAATTATGTTTATTATAATTTCGATACCTAGTAAGTGTGCTACGGTAAATAAATGCAAAATGAAATTGACAAAGGACTGAAGCATTATCAAGTTCCAACAAGAATTACAGTGCTGTATGCTCTAATGTTTAATTAGTACTTTTTGCACCAAGGACGTGAAATGGTCGATTGCCCGTGTTGCAAACAATATTTTTCGATTTATGGGGAGTAAAATGACCGTTCATTCTGTTACACAAATTAAAGCAGTACACTCCCGACTCTCGACGCGAGTAGACGTGTTTGTTTGTTCGTCCGGCAGTGTTTCCACGAATTTCAATAAAGTGCAAATTGTAAACATACCATATAAAGTAAATAAGTGATTGTGTTCAGTGAATTGTTCTAACGAATATTTCAGATATTCAAATTGCGACAATGTCGCTGACTCCCAGAAATGGGAGTAACCCTGATATGATCTTACCGCCAAATGTATCGCCTACCAGTGTCATTAATCAAAGCCGAAGCTATGCAAAAACCGTGAAACAAATGATTGCACCTAAAAAGAACCAGGCTATAATAATAAATTCAATCGAAGGTATTGCATTCGAAGAATACATATATGCGTTGGGGGACCAAATTGATCCAAAACTTATCACACATGCTTCAAGAATCTCGAACCGAAGAATATGTATATATCTTGTAAATAAGGAGACAGTTGACACATTAATTAACACAATAAAAACAATCACAGTACAAGGACACGTAATTTCCATGAATAGGTTCGAAAACCAAAACAAAAGGATCATAATATCTAACGTACACGCATTAATACCAGACGATGTTATTCTGTCAGAACTAATTAAAATCGGAATCAAACCAATGTCAGAAATCAGCAGCCTCAAAGGGGGATTAAAAAGAAACGAGAAATTCGCACACATACTCAGTTTCCGAAGACAGGTATATGTTAAAATGGAGGACGTTAACTCCATCCCTCCTTCACTTCAAATAATTTACGAAGGTAGCTCGTACTGGATATTTTTATCCAGTGACGCATTATCTTGCTTGCTCTGCAAAGAGCAAGGGCACCTTGTGAGAGACTGCCCTAGAAATATCAAGGACCTACAGGACAATCATGACAACAATATTCAAAAAACGAGCATTGGAAGTAACCTATCAAGTAATTTGTTAACTGAGAACACGACACTAACTCAAGACCAACAAGATCACTTAATGACTGATTTTCCGACATGCGCTTTAACGAAGAGAACAAGAGATAGTTCCACAGCATCTGAACCAAGAAAATTTCCTAGATTTATCCCAAGCGCAGATTCAAATTCCGCACCACCATCCGAAACTGAACAAGAAGATGCTAGTGAGTCAGAAAGCTCTGAGGTCCATGGTATGGAATCAGATGAAAATCCAACAATAACATTGGATGACCACCTTCAAGAATTTAAAAAACTAATCGAAGCATCACCTTCAAAGTACCCATTAAATTATCTACAATTTAAAAGCCTTCTTCATAATGCCAAGGGCAACCCAAACATAATCGAACTCGCACTTACATATAACTGTGATCTAACACTCCTAAAAAAAATGATCGAAGAAGCAAAGATTACTTTAAGTGACAGAGCAACGAAATCTAGGTGCACGAGACTCTGTACAAAAATAATTAAACACCTCTACGCACAACAAGCTAAGACTAATAAAAAGTCCCGAACAGCCACTAAAAAGTATTCGATTAAATTATCTGAAAGTTTTAAAATTTAAAGTTTCATTATTAAAACTCATGGACCTGAAAATTCTCCAGTGGAACTTGAACGGATTTTACTCTAGAAAAGAAAGATTAGAAATGCTTATCAATGAAACCCAACCAGCTGTAATTTGTCTTCAGGAAACCAACTTCAAAAATACACACGCAGGACATTTGTAAAACTATATTGTGCATCACAAAAATAGATTAAACGTAACACACGCTAGCGGTGGTGTAGCCACATATATCAATATTAATTTTTCTTACAATATTATCCCACTTATAACAAACTTGGAAGCTGCTGCTGTCCGAGTAACGCTGGCTAATGAGGTAACAATTTGCAATATTTACCTTCCCAATTCTTACGACTTCAATTTACAAGAGCTTATAGACCTAACTAACCAATTACCAAAACCATTCCTATCCCACTTCAATAGCCACAATACTTTATGGAGTTCGTACAAAACAGACGTTAGAGGAACACTTGAGTGTAGGTTATTTAAGGTGTCTTGCCTCCCTCGCGGGTTTAAGGCACCCCCCCCCCCCATGGGGGAATGGGGCCAAATTTTAGTGATGCGCCAGCACCGCTGGTTGTGCACACTTAAAAAAGATATACAACAAGTCAGCTACCACATTTATTAGCAACAAGCTGCCTGCCTTGATGCTTCTGTTGGTTCAGAGAACCTTTCTAACGTTGCCACGGCCCGCTAGAGGCCAACCCTTTCTGCGGTTACTGCCTGCACGGACACGGCACGCCGTAGCGCTCCCCCGTGTGGAACCCGCCGGCAGGGGCTTGACACCGCACCCTAGCTCCCCAGTACGGTGGGTCTCTCGAGTCGTTTCACGATCAGGCATTCGTCGGCACAGACCAGCCGAACGATCGGGTCCGTGAGGTCGTCAATTCTCAAAACTTGCTAAGAGAAGCGGATCTTTCAAAAGCATTGCTCCTCTTCGAGCTCGGGCACTTCGACCCCTCACTCTTCCACAATTAAATTGTGGACGGAGATAACCCGCTCCGCTCTCTTCCACAAGTCCCCTGCGGGGACGTTAGAGGAACAATGGTAGAATCGCTAATAGATCTACAAAATCTAGCCATTCTTAATCCTGACCAACCGACCCATATAAACTTTGCAAATGGATCACCCAGTAGTATCGATCTCTTTTTGAGCTCTATTAATATTGCGGATAATTGGGATGTTGAAATACTGTCTGATCCATGTGACAGCGACCACTTCCCCATACTTGCAACGCAACCTAACCACCAAGTAACTTCGACAGATACCCATACCCAACCAAGATGGAAATTAAAAACCGCTAACTGGGACAAATTTCGACAAACAATTGACAACAATATATCACTATTGCCAAACATAACTTCATCCTGCAATATTGAAGTTGACTCACTATTAGAAAAATTTACTAAATTACTTATAGAAGCCGCAAACACATCAATCCGTCGAATCAAACCTTTACACAAACATCCTATAAAACAAACGCCATGGTGGAATACCGACTGTGCTAATGATATAAAAAATTCAAAGCATGCTTTCCAAATTTTCAAAAAATACCCAACAGTTGAAAACAAAATTAACTACCAGAAACTGAGATCCTTGGCACGCAGAACAATAAAATCCAGCAAAAAAAAAAGTCATGGGAAAATTTCGTCAATTTCTTGAATACACAAGCAACTTTGACTACAATATGGAATAAAATTAACCAAATTCGCGGGAAGAAAAAGATTACTAGAATCTTAAACCTCACAACAGACCAAAATGAAACCATTACCGCACCACAGGAAATAGCTAATGCACTTGCTAAAACGTTCGCAAAAAACTCGAATGACTCAAACTTTTAAGAGGCGTTCTTGGCGTACAAAAACAATACACCAGAAGTATCCAAAATGTCAATATTTCGAAAAACAGATAAACCATTCAACATTCCATTTAACAGAGACGAAATGATGTATGTTTTACAAAACTGCACAAATTCAAGCCCTGGACCCGATAATATTCCCAACTCATTCGTAAAAAACCTTCCGGAGTCTGCTCTAAACTATTTGTTATCTCTGTATAATCTTATCTCTCTCCCTAGCTGTCTCAGGACCTTGTCGTTGGTGGGGGAGCTTGTGAGCCGCCGCTCGCCTCTCGATAAATCTACCAGTGGGGGCCTCCAGTCCACTATCGGGTTCCCCGAGGATTATGACCCCGGCAGGGGTCTGACCTCAGAGGTCCGAAGGTGATCCTGGGTACTATGACACGGTCTCACGTGTCCGATTCTAGGCGTCACAGGAGTGGAGGCATCCCCACAGGTCCTTCCAAGGGCTGTGACATCGGAAGGGTGTCCGAGCTTGGAGGATCACCTAGGCAACCTGGGGACTACGACACTCACAAGCCGATCTCAGGTTGCGAACCCAGTATACCCATCCGGCGCGGCTCTGACCGCCCGGCAAGCACATTCCAGCTGGGTCGGTAGGTGGGGGTTAACCCCGCATCGAGGGGTAGAGGGGCGGGTCCAACTAAGAAGAGACAGCCCCAAAGTCGGAAGGTGTGTAGGACACCGTGCCGGAAACCGACAAACTGTCGGGGATCGACTTGTCATTTGGGCCATGACCCGAATGTCTTGGCACCGGGGGATATGAAGGTGTCGTAAAACGGTCCCTTGGGGCACCAGGCGCCACCCCTCGTATTAAGCCTCACCTCGGCATGCGGGGCTCTGTCGGGGGGAAGACTACTTCCCTAGCTACTCGTGGGAATCAAATGGATGACACCACTAAAAACCCAAACAAAAAACCGACAGACGGCTCGGGGACCATGGAGGTCGAAACGGACGCTTCGGCGGCCGGGACGCCCCTTGGAAACCAGGCTGAACGTCCAACCGTCGGTGCTCTCCCAGCGGCTGCGCCCTCGCAAGAGGGTGTGACGGCCCAGGAGTCGCCGACGGCCATAACCAGGAAAAGACTCTGCGGAGCCGGAAAAAAGAGGCTCCGCAAAGAAAGAGAGCGCCTAGAGGCCGCCAGTGGTGGCCCGGGTGCTAACACCAACACCGGGACGAAAGAAACTCCGAAGAGGGGGAGGCATCCACAGGAGACTCCCCCGTCGGGACAGAAACCGTCCAAATAAAGTAGGGGGGGAGGGGCGAACCAAGCGGCCTTAGGCAGGGCCGGGGGTTCGGGTCTCACTGCCGCACAGCGGGCGAACCACCTTACTCTCGTCGTGGTGAATGAGGATTACACCGATGCCGAGCTGACAAAGGAGCATCTCGACACCTTCTGCCGGGTCTTCTCGAGGCGTGCTGAAGAGCTGCCAGAGGAGCAATGGCCGAAGATCGAGGCCTCCTTTTGCAAGGCTGGGGCCATCACTTTCATCCCGGCGAACCAGGCAACCAGGGACCGTCTCATGGCTGAACTTACGGCCGAGGGGGGTCCCTGGAAGGGTCCAAAGATCAGGACCGGGGGGTTGAACTCCTCCAAAAGATGCTGAAGGCTACAGCCTGGATCCCAGATGAACCAGAGGATCCGGCGGTAATACTTCGGCGTCTGGGTGGGTATAACCCCTCGTTGAAGACGTCGTGCTGGAGGGTTATCCGTCAGCCGGCGCCTTCAGCCAAGGCTCCAGCATCTGGGCAGCAAGGCGGCACAAAAATGCTGCTGGTTGTCCAGATTCCGGAAGCCCAAGCAAGGGCGCTCGCGGCCCTTGATAATCGGCCTTACTAGCGGTGTACCCGGGTGACATTCAAGGTCACCGGAGGCACCGGCCAGTAAGGACCGAACATGGTAAAAGAATAGGCGCGACGTCTCACAATGGCGTCCGGGCAACTTCAGTTTACCCAGATTAACTTGCACCACAGCAAGGGCGCCTCTGCTTGTTTACAGAGGAGCATGGCTGTGGTACACACAGCCATAGCGCTAATCCAAGAACCTTGGATTGTCAAAAATGCCATTAGGGGGCTGGGAGCCTCCCACTGTTTTAGCAAAACAGGGGCGGTCAAACCCAGGGCCTGTATTCTCACCAAGGGAATCAACGCAGTTCCACTGATGGACCTGAGTAATGAAGACCTAATGGTGATAACAATCAACACAAATGAGTTGGGGAAAATAGCAGTGGCCTCAGTTTACTTCCCATATGATGGGCCTGATAATCCCCCAAGGGAGGTAAGGAAACTGGTGGATCATTGCAGGCAGATGGCGCTCCCCCCTACTGATAGGCAGTGACGCGAATTCACACCATCAGATATGGGGCAGTACCGACATTAACGAAAGAGGACAGGCGCTGCTGGAATATCTGGTCACCACCGACCTGGATATCCGCAACACCGGCAGCACCCCAACCTTTCGCAACGCTATCAGAGCTGAAGTCCTGGACCTCACATTCTGTACCAGTAGCCTCCTCCACAGGATTAAACATTGGAGGGTTAAAGATGATCCGTCACTGTCGGATCACATGACGATAGCATTTCACCTGGCGGCTGATGTAGGCGCCAATATGAAATTTATTAGAAACCCCAGAGGTACAGACTGGGAGGGTTTCAAAAGAGACCTAGGTGTAGCTCTCGAGGATGTGCCAAGGACTAGGATCAACAACTCTCTGGCACTAGAGGAAGCAGCCAAGGCGTTCAGCGCAGGCATTAAATATGCCTTCGAGCGAAACTGCCGGGAAACCCCTGTCAGGGACAGGAGGCTGACCTGGTGGAATCGCAGCCTGGAGGCTAAGAAGGTTAACACTAAAAAGCTTTTCAGGTTAGCCAGGAAGAGGAATTATCCCCAAACCTGGGACAGCTATATTATAGCAAGAGATGCAATCAGGAAAGCCAAGAAGGACAGCTGGGAATCCTTCTGCTCGGAGGTCGAGAAGGGACCTCCGGCAGCCAGGCTTGGAAAGGTTCTGGCGAAGGACCCGGCTGCAATCTTGGGAATACTAAAACTGCCAGATGGCACCAGTACGACGACGGACGCGGAGACACTGGACTGCCTAATCCGAGCCCACTTCCCGGGCTTTTATAGGTCTGGGAGTGGGAAGGGGGGAGACGAAGACCTGAACCGAGCCGTTCCCGGCTCGAGAGGTGGGATGTCCAAGGCCCGCAGAGAACTTGGACGCCGAATCGCTCGGGAGATCGTCACCCCCGCGAGGATAAGATGGGCCGTACACTCCTTTAGCCCGTATAAGTCACCGGGGCCAGATGGAATCTATCCAGCTCTTCTTCAAAGAGCTGGCGATATGATCATAGGACCACTTATGAGACTAACTACAGCTAGTCTCATCCTGGGCCATGTGCCTAGTGCATGGCAGGGTGTTAAGGTGGTTTTCCTACCTAAAGCAGGGAGATGCGGTTATGAATCGCCCAAGGACTTCAGACCAATCAGTCTAACGTCATTTATACTAAAGTTAGTAGAAAGACTCGTGGATAGGTACATGAGGGAGACGATTCTAGCACGATGCCCACTGCACGGGAGCCAACATGCCTACAGAACGGGTCTCTCCACTGAGACGGCACTGCATCAGGCTGTCTCGCTGATTGAGACCCAGCTGGAGAACAGGGGCTTCGCAGTGGGCGCTCTGCTGGACATTGAGGGGGCCTTCAATCACACCGCGCGAGGAGTGATAAGGAGAGCCCTCAAGACGCACAACACACCGGAACCAATCGTGGACTGAGTGGACCACATGCTGGCGAATCGTAGTCCGCGAGCGGAGAAAGGTGATACGAAAATCCAGGGCTATGTTGACTCCGGATATCCACAAGGGGGGGGGGGGGGTTCTTTCGCCACTGCTATGGAATGTAGTGATGAATGAGCTCCTGGTTGGAATCACGGAGCTTTGACTACACGTCACGGGATATGCGGACGACGCTCTGATAATTGCCAGGGGGCCGTTCTTGAGACCGCGTACAAGTTTAATGCAGCGCGCACTTACATTTGTGGAGCACTGGTGTCAGGAAACGGGGCTCTCTATAAATCCTAGGAAAATAGAGGTGCTGGTGTTCACCAGAAACTACAAATGGGACCGTGTCTGTCCGCTCACTCTGTCTGGACACAGACTAGAGTACGCGGAAACAGCCAAATACCTCGGGGTGACTCTAGATAGCAAGCTTAGCTGGAAGAAACATCTGAAAGACAGATGTGCCGGAGTCACAGCTTTCCTATGGCTAATGAGACGAACCATAGGCAGCAGCTGGGGCCTCAAGCCGGCCACTATGCTATGGATATACGAGGTTATACTGAAGCCAAGGTTAACCTATGCTTCACTGGCCTGGTGAAACAGGTCCACTATGGCTACGGCTGTCAAGGCCCTAGAGAAAGTGAGAGGGCTCTTACTCAGGAGTATCACGGGCGCTGCGAGGTCAACCCCCACGGTGGCGCTAGGTGTTCTCCTGGATATAGAGCCCTTTCACATAACTTTGAAAGCCGAGGCCGCAAAGGCCTGGCGCAGGATCAAAGCAAAGAGTGGGTACAGAAGCTCTGTCAAAAGAACAGGACCACTGGATGCCTACTTTCGGGTAGCGTCTTAGACGAGATCGCAGATCACACGTCACCACGCTATCTTTTTGATAAAAAATACAAAATCAGTCTCCCGACCAGAGAAAACTGGGAAAGCAACCATCCGACACTACTCAACGGCAACAACTGGTTCACAGATGGGTCAGTTGGGGCGCGGGGGAGTGGAGCAGGGGTATACAGAGGAAGAGGTGGAAAAGGGTCCACATACCCCTTGGGAGCCTACACCACTGTTTTGCAAGCAGAATTAATGGCTATTGTTCGCGTATGTATCGATAGCGAAATCTATTGTACCGATCATACCAAGTGTCCAGCGGTTCCGTCGGTGGCAGTACTTTGCTGGTGCACTTATTGCCAATTTGAATCTCGCGAATAATTTATTGTATAGCGAAAAGGGGGGAAGCGAACAAGCTTCCGTATACGTACCGTCCGGTTCAGTTCGATTTGGCGTCAGCAATCCGTCGGATCGCCGAATCTGCTCCGTTCGTCAACGGAAAGCGTCATTCGGAACCGCGCAACTTTTCCTCGCAGTTTTGGAAAATCTCGTTTTCCGTGTTCACGCACCCTCGTTGCGTTCTACCAGTTGCTGTTGGAATAAATTATTGTGAAGTTGGTATCAAGGTGCACGTTTAATTTTATTTTTCCTTCGGATCCTGGACCATTAACCAGCGGCTTGCCGATCACTACTTGAGGCCACCGCTAGTAAAAAGAACATTGGCGATCCTGCCAGGATAGTTTCAGTGAAACTGTGCACTTGCAATTTAGTCCTAAAAAACATTAAAATCGTGGACATTCTGTGCATCTTTCAGTGACATTCAAAGGACTTTCGAAGAAAATAGTGAGCGAGTGGCAATTTCGGAGCAAATCGTGCGATTTCGGAGTGCTGGGAAGTTCATTGGCACGACATTTAGGATCCCCGAACGTTAAAATTCGCCGAGTGTCTTGAAACTTCGCACGTTTCAAGTGTGCCGCGGCCATTTTGGGACGCCACTTGTGCGGCGAATAGCCACGTGTTCGAGAGCTTTGGACGCTTCGCGGTTTTCGCGGCCATTTTGGAACGCCGCCTGTGAAACGGAAACGAAGCCCGAAAGACGAACTCTGCTCTCTCAAGTACGACATCTATGTGCATGCTTTGCAATCAATAACGTGCATTCGATCATCATCGATACGTACAAAATTTCTCCGTGGAGAAGGGAGAATAATAATATTTACTCGCTTCGTTCAATTTGTTGTCAATTGAAGTTCTATTTCTAGGAACTTCTTTATGTCTATTAAGATTGAGAGTAAAGACAGTTTAACTTCAAGTTCAGAGACTATTGATTCTCTCGTAAGTTGTTTTGGTAACCAAGCAATCAGGTCAAACGTAACTGAGATGGAAGATTTCGACGGTGTCTTGTTGGAGCAGGAAGCTCTCTTCGAAACTCTATCGCGCAACTGCAGTGTAATGCGTGAGTTGTTTTCGAATCCTACGGCCGAAAATACTCCAAAGATTTGGTCTCGTATGGAATACATAGAGTCTATCTGGCGCAAATGTGGAGATTTTCACCTGTCTCTTAATCGGCTGTCAACTCCTACTATTCGGAAGGAAGAGCCTTATTTCACGGAGAACAGTTTTGCTTCGACGGAGAATATTTATTTGGATACCGTAGCGGCTGCCAAAGTCATCGTCTTAGGCCCACCAAGTTACCTCAATCGACCAACCGCCTCTGCGACATTGACAGCGAGAGATGCAGCTCGACCTTCAGTTCGGGTATCTCCTATTAATTTACCTAAGTTTTCAGGCGCATACAAGGATTGGGTCACCTTCAGTGACTATTTCACTTCTCTAATTATAAACGACGATAATTTTGATGATTTGCAAAAATTGCATTACCTAAAGTCTAGCCTTGATGGAGAGGCTGCTAAATTACTTAGTAATGTTTCGGTTACTGCTGCGAACTTTCAATCGTCTTGGAAAAAATTAAAAGATCGTTATTCGAACAAAAGGTGTCTTTTAAATATTCATTTAACGAATTTGTTCGCGATTAAACCGATCTCTAACTCATCTCCAATGACTTTGCGCAAATTGATAGATAGTGCATGCGAATCAATAGAAGCCATATCTGTCTTAGGGCGTCCTACCGATCAGTGGGACGATATTTTAATTTTCTTGATTACTAAGCGGTTCGATAAAAATACGCGTGAGACATGGGAGATGCAGTTGGACGATTCGGACGAATTTCCGGTTTTTTCCGATCTTCAAAAATTCTTAAATAGACGCATCCGAGCGCTCGAAGCCGCGACAGATCCGTCCGAAAAAATTCCCGTGCAATTCCACGCGAAATCAACTAAAGTTCAATCGCATCATTCAGAAGCCTCTCCACCTCGGTGCCTTGTATGCTCTGAAGCTCATCCTCTTTATCGATGTAAAAGCTTCATAGCGAAATCTATGAAGGAGAAATTAGATATTATAAAAACTAATAAATTGTGTCAAAATTGTCTCACGTCCTTCCATCGTGGAAGGCCATGCGGGAGCATACTTCGTTGCTTGCACTGTAAGAAAATGCACCATTCGTTAATGCATTTCAATAACAAAACCGAAACTGCTGGAGTGAGGGAGGAACCCCCACCAACCAGGCCTGTAATAATTCAGAGTTCTAATGATAATGAATTGACAGACGATCGGTTCGTCGCTACATCCCACTTTTCGAGTGGATCTCAATTATCACACCGCATTCTCACTACAGCTTGGGTGGTGATTTCCTCCGCCGCTCAGCGACCAATAACGGTTCGCGTTCTTTTAGACCAAGGATCCACGCACACGTTCATTTCTAGGAAATTAGCTAACGCGTTGAACTCGAAGACTTACCCAGTGTCAGCGGAAGTCACGGTTCTCGGGAGTCAATCGTTTAATCGTGTTACTCGTCTTATTCCAATCACTGTACAGGCAACTCGGGGCGATATGACAGTTCTCTCAACTGAAGCCTTGATTTTAGATTCGCTAACTTCTTACGTACCTAATTTCTGCCTTCCGCTTTCAAATTGGGATCACCTTCGTGATTTAACCTTTGCTGATGAGCGACCGACAGACGACACTCCCATCCATGCTATCTTTGGAGTCGACGTTTATCCTTACGCACTCCTTGATGGAATACGTCGAGGTAAACTTGGAGAGCCTGTAGCTCAAAGAACAATATTCGGATGGGTCCTTTCTGGTCAAACTGAGCCACTTTCTCCTTCCGAACCCATTGTTCAGGTTCACCACATTCAAGTGTACGAAGAAATTAATAGAACTCTTCGTCAATTCTGGGAAGTAGAGGAAGGTCCCTCGTTCCAGCCTCCTTCTGAGGAAGATATTAAGTGTGAATCACACTTTCGCGATTCTTTTTTCCGTACTTCGGACGGGCGATATATCGTTAGAATTCCGTTCAAGGATAATCCTCCTCTCGATATTGGCCAAACGCGCTGTCAGTCCCAAAAGGTGCTCTATTCAATTGAGAGGAGACTTGCCAAACGTCCTGAAGAATATGAGTCGTATAACGCCTTCTTACGTGAATATCAGGACCTAGGTCACATGAGATCAGTAGAGCCAGAGTTCGAATTGCCGATTCAGTGTGTTTATTTGCCCCATCATCCGGTAGTGAAGGCTACTAGTGCCACAACGAAGATGAGGGTTGTTTTCAACGCTTCGAGTCCGTCTTCAAACCAAAAGTCCTTAAATGACCTTCAAATGGTGGGTCCAAAACTTCAACTAGATCTCCCTATGCTTTTAACGCGTTGGCGTGTTCATCGTTACGTGTATTGTGCTGACATTGAAAAGATGTTCAGACAAATACTCGTTGATGAACGGGATCTTAACTATCAAAGGATTCTCTGGCGAGCTGACCCTTCAAAACAGGTACAAGATTTCCAGCTCTTGACGGTGACTTATGGAACGGCCAGCGCTCCGTTCCTAGCGATGAGAGTTTTGAAGCAACTCGCCCTCGATGAAGGGCACGACCTTCCTTTGGCCGTTTCGGTCATTCAAGACAGAATCTATGTCGATGATTGTCTGTTCGGTGCGGATAATGTCCAGCTCGCTAAACTCACGCGAGATCATCTGATCGCCTTACTCAGAAAAGGTGGGTTTTCGCTCAGAAAGTGGGCCAGTAATTCAACTGAGCTCTTAGATGACATTGACACCAAAAATCATGGACTAGCTTGTGATAAGTCGCTTCAGCCTGATGAGAGCTTAAGAATCTTGGGTATTTCCTGGAACCCAGCTTCCGACAGTTATCGATTCTCTGTTCAAACGGAAGAGATGGGCGAAATCACCAGTGGCGCAGTCATACTAGCCCGACTCGTAAAGCAAATACGGGAATTGCCTGAATTTCAGTCATTCCTAACGTACTGTTGGACTGACGCTGCAATCGTCCAAGCATGGCTAAAAAAGTCTTCCTCTCACTGGAAGACTTTTGTCGCCAACAGAGTCTCAGAGATTCACACTATTCTTCCGGAGGTTACTTGGCGTCATGTTTCCGGTTCTGAGAACCCGGCCGACCTGGCTTCTCGAGGTCTTAAAGCCGAAGAAATCCTTACAAATTCTTTGTGGTGGCGGGGACCCTCTTGGCTCTCCCTCGATTCTAGCGAATGGCCCTCTGTCGAGCCTACATTGCCCGATAATGCACTCTTGGAACAGCGACCAACCAGTACAACTGCATTGACCTCCATTGTCACTCCCGTCAATAATTTTGAAATACCAAAACGTTTCTCATCGTGGTTACGATTACTCCGTGTAACCGCATACATCTTACGTTGGTTAGATTACAAAAGAGCCCCGAAAATTCGTTCGTTGCCAGTACTGCCAAATGCTGTGGAAATCCAAGCGGCCTCAAATCGGTGGATTTCCCTTCTACAAGCACATCACTTCTCAGCTGAGATAAAGTTGCTTCGGGAGAATGAGCCTAATACGAACGGCATAAGATCTTTGAAACAAGATCAAACTCTCAAGCGGTGCAGTCAGCTTCGTCGGCTCAATCCGATCCTTGACGCTGATGGACTTTTACGAGTGGGTGGAAGACTGTCTCTCAGTCGGTTGGACCCTTCTGCCAAATTCCCATACATATTAGGAAATGATTCAACTTCGCGACTCATTATACTAGATTCACACCAACGTTGCTTGCATGGTGGGATTGCTCTCACTTTGAGTACCCTCCGTGATTCTTATTGGGTGTTGCAAGCTCGTAAAGTAGTGAAATCAGTAATCTTTCATTGTGTGACCTGTGCCCGTTTTCGAGCCGAAATTCCTGTGCAACTGATGGGTCCCTTACCTTCATTTCGGGTGGAGAACCCTGGGTATCCATTTGCAGTATGTGGGGTAGATTATGCAGGACCACTCTCAGTCCGCATGTCTGGCGGCCGTGGTGTCCGTTCCCGGCCAGCATGGGTGGCAGTGTTCGTCTGTCTCGCTACGAAAGCCGTACATCTCGAGGTAGTTTCCGAATATACTAGTTCTGCGTTTTTAGCGGCGTTTGACCGATTCTGTTCTCGGCGCAATAAACCGTCTACAATGTATAGCGATAATGGACCCAACTTCCAAGGCGCGGACAAGGAACTGCGTAACACTTTTCGCGAACTAAAATCGGATCCTAAAGTTCAGGCTGAACTTGCAAAGGATGGGATTCTGTGGGAATTCATTCCCCCAGCCGCACCCCATTTCGGAGGCCTGTGGGAAGCGGCGGTCAAAGGCATGAAACATCATCTTTATAGAGTCTTGGGTTCTCGTACTCCTACATTTGAGGAGCTTACCACTTTAATGTGTCGCATTGAATCATGTATGAATTCCAGACCCATAGGCTCCCTTACGGATGATGTGGAGAGCCTTGATGCTTTGACTCCGGGGCATTTCCTTGTCCACCGCCAGTTAACTTCAGTCGTACGCCCTAGTTTAGATAACGTACCTGCGAATCGATTGTCTCGCTGGCAATTAATGAGTCAATTGCTTGAGCAATTTTGGCGAAGTTGGTCCGAAGACTATGTTAGATCTTGCCAACATAGGACCAAATGGCAGAAAAGAACTGCACTTCTAAAAGTAGGTCAAATTGTACTATTGCGTCATGATAATCTTCCGCCAGCACGGTGGAAGTTGGGTCGGATCACACGTTGTTACCCCGGATCTGATGGCTTAGTTCGTGTAGTTTCCGTTAAAACTGCTACGTCGGAGTATGACCGTCCGATCACAAAATTAGCTCTTCTACCAATCGATATAGAGGACACTAAGGATTCTGAATTAAATGACTAAGGAATACCAGATCTTAAGGGCTAACGGTTTGCCTCCTGGCCCCTGCGCGTTATCATTTAAAACCTTAGATTTAAGATAGATTTCTCATAAGTTCATACGCTTAATTTGTTTATGTTGCGATGTATATCGCAAGGCGGGCGGCATGTTCGCGTATGTATCGATAGCGAAATCTATTGTACCGATCATACCAAGTGTCCAGCGGTTCCGTCGGTGGCAGTACTTTGCTGGTGCACTTATTGCCAATTTGAATCTCGCGAATAATTTATTGTATAGCGAAAAGGGGGGAAGCGAACAAGCTTCCGTATACGTACCGTCCGGTTCAGTTCGATTTGGCGTCAGCAATCCGTCGGATCGCCGAATCTGCTCCGTTCGTCAACGGAAAGCGTCATTCGGAACCGCGCAACTTTTCCTCGCAGTTTTGGAAAATCTCGTTTTCCGTGTTCACGCACCCTCGTTGCGTTCTACCAGTTGCTGTTGGAATAAATTATTGTGAAGTTGGTATCAAGGTGCACGTTTAATTTTATTTTTCCTTCGGATCCTGGACCATTAACCAGCGGCTTGCCGATCACTACTTGAGGCCACCGCTAGTAAAAAGAACAGCTATCATTCAGTGTTCATATAGAGCGCTGAATGAGGATAACGGTAATAATACCACCATTTTTTCTGATAGCAGGGGAGCCTTACAGGCCCTCAACAACTTTAGCACAAGGTCAGGACTAGTCTGGGACTGCTAACAGTCCCTGAATAGATTAGCTGCGAAAACCCGCGTCACGCTGCGCTGGATTCCAAGCCACTGTGGATTCAAAGGCAACATGATGGCGGATAAGCTAGCCAAACTGGCAGCAAAAAAGAATTTTATTGGCCCCGCACCCGTGGTGGGCGTGTACAAAAACCTCGCTCGGGAAGCATTCCGGACGAAGGTTGAGCTCGAACACCAAAGGATATGGGGTTCCACACCGGGATGCAGGCAAGCCAAACTTTTTATTGGCGACAGCTGGCCCTGCAGATGGAAACCGGTATTCCTGAATGCCAAAAGATCGGTGGCCAAAGATCTCGTGGCAATGATCACTGGGCACGGGGATCTCCGGGGACATCTCCACAAAATAGGACTATCAGACTCGACGGCCTGCAGGTACTGTGGAGAGGCGGTAGAAACCGCCGAACACATTCTTTGCGAATGCCATGCCACCACTAGACATAGAGTGGAAGGGATGGGCAAACCTGCACTGACAAGGCAGGATATCACCTCCATGGAGGCTGCGACCATGGCCGCGGTCTGGATGGCCATGCGCCGTGCCATATAGAAGGAGGTCATAGGAGGAGTGCAAAGGGACTACCCAAGCACTCAGGTTTTCGGTCTGTGTGACCAAACCAACTCAAACTTTAAATTATTATTTATAATCTTATCTGGACTAAAATAGTATTCCCATCCAAATGGCGAGAAGCAACAGTAATACCTATCCACAAACCAGGGAAAGATAAAAAATTGGCTTCTAATTATAGACCTATAGCCCTGACAAACAACCTATGCAAAATTCTCGAAAAAATGGTTAACAGGAGACTAAAATGGCACTTAGAAAATATCTCTTACTTCACAAATTGCTAAACTGGATTCCGTAACTTCAGATCGACAACAGACCATCTCATCAATTTCCACCCAGCCATCTGTGAAGCTTTCATCAACGATTTTCACCTGGCAGCGATTTCCATGGACATTGAAAAAGCCTATGAGATGATATGGAAAGATAGAGTTCTCAAAATATTATGTGATATTGGAATTACCGGCAATATGCTTGCCCTCATATATAACTTCCTCATGGGTAGAATTTTCAGAGTTTTAGCAAATGGAATACTGTCAGATCCGCATGAAATCCAAAATGGACTTCCTCAAGGATCTGTACTTAGTGTCACCCTTTTTCTTATAGCATGCACCTAATGTACTCTCACAACCAGTAAAATGTCTGATCTTTGCTGATGATATAACTGTCTTCTGCACGGGTAAAGAAATTAAGGCAACCGAAGAACTCTTACAAAATGCTCTGAATGAACTGCAGAACTGGTCCTACCAATCAGGGCTAAAATTTTCAGCAAACAAAACAGTATCCATATTATTTAGTAAGAGTAAAAAACAAATTCAAAACCTTAATTTATTAATGAACGGAACTAAAATACAAAGTTCTTCTACCATCAAGCTACTCTGCCTACACTTTGATAAAAAACTGTCATGGAATACACACATAACATCACTTAAAGACGACTGCACAAAAAGACTATCTATAATTAAATCATTATCCTCTACCTCATGGGGAGCGGATTACAAAATTCTCTTAAATACATACAACGCTGTTGTCAAGGCAAAACTGGACTATGGAGCAGTAGTCTACAATTCGGCTATTCCAAACATTCTAAAAAAACTAGATTCCTTACACCATAAAGCACTACGTCTATCTATTGGAGCATTTCATACTAGTCGTATAAAAAGTATTCTTCTAGAGACAGGAGAAATGGAACTAGAGGATCATAGAAACCTGCTTATTTTAAAGTTTGCTACTAAGATTGCAGCACTACCATCGAACCCAACCTTTGATAATATATTTACAAATAGATATGAATGCCAATACAACGACCGACCACATCTTCCCCAGCCTCTTTACAAAAAGCTCAGCACGATTACTAAGGCAATCAACTTCAAATTTCCGGAAACCTTCAAAAAATCAATTCCACCTACACCACCATGGGCTAAATTAGAAATTTCAACACACACAGACTTATTCGATGGCTCAAAAAAAACTTAGGAGCCAAAGAACTTAAAAGTCTCAATTTGAAACTAAATGACAAATACAAATTTGTAACCCAAATATATACAGATGGTTCTAAAACAAAAGATGGCACAGGATATGCAGTATTAATGAATAATATAACAATAACAGAAAAAACCAATAACATATCCTCAGTGATTACAAACGAACTGATGGCCATAAAAAAAGCTCTGGAACTCATTAGCAGATCAGATGCAACAGACTTTGTTATATTTTGTGACTCGAAAAGCGCAATTCAAATGATCACTGACGCTACATCGCTCGATGAACTGACGCAATCTATACAAATAATATATAGTACTGAAGTGAAAGCAGGAAAACGCATTGTCCTTACCTGGATTCCATCCCATACAGGGATACCGGGCAATGATAAAGTAGACCTAGAGGCTAAAAAAGCTACCAAATATCCCAAAGTAACTCCTACATCAAATATTGCAACTTCAGGTGATGTTAAAAAATACATAATCAAACATTTTATAGAAATAAAAACAAAGGAACTGATTAACAACAAACCAACAAAATATAAAATACAATCGGTATACTCTGGACGGCAGCAATTTCCCCTGGAATTTACAAGACACGAACAAACTACCATAAGCAAATTACACATAGGACACTCAACTCTAACACACTCATACTTACTAAACAGAAACCCACCACCACTATGTGAATATTGTAATGTTATTCTCACTATAAAACACATATTAACTGAATGTCAATAATATGAACACCTTAGAAGTGAATTACGAATGCCAAGAGACGTCAACGTTTTAGTAAATTCACCTAGTTTTCAACCGATTGTAATACGTTTTTTGACGAAAACAGAAATACTCAACAAATTGTAACAATCTACCACTGTATCCCGTCGCTAATGACCAAGCAGTTAATGCGACGTAAAATAAATAAACGAAAAAAAAAACAAATTAAAGATGTTTACGAATCACTGCGACGCGCAACACTGACTAACGAGTTTATTTTTCAATCAGTAATGTTTATATTTATAATAGAAAATTCGTGCAATACCCCGCTACTGTGCGTTTATTTGTGTATACAATTTTCATTTTCTATTGTCTCCCACCATTATCATAATGTACTGTAATGTAGTAAATTATAAGAAATCGTATTTATCGGCTTTTTAAAAAAAAAATCGTCCATTTTCAGACTGTTTTTATTTCATACCCCCAAAAAGAGGCGAATAATGGTCATTTTACGGCCTCTGAAATCGAAAAAAATATTATAATATCTATTGTGGCCATTATATTTGTTATGTTTATAGTTACTTTTATAAAGTATGAAAAAAATTGTTGCGAAGAAATTGTAATATTCCTTGATTTGTTACAAATTACAAGATCAACTTTAACTTTTCACTGGTAGTACATAGTATCTATTATTATTAGATAACTGTTTCCAATAGTTTTTGTTAAGTATTGTAAATAACAAATGAATTCTATATCTGCTAAAATTTCTGTAAATAGAATTAAAATAATAGGAGACGTTGCATATAATGCAATACAATATTATTACCAGAATTATGAAACAAGTTATGAACATTAAAATGCGTGGGGAATTTGAAAATGAGCTAATCGATTACCTAATAAATATAACATTTATAATTGCACTGAGATCATTTTTTAATTAATCTATTTGAAGGTATTTGATTCGTGTTGTAGTTTTTACTCGTCACTTTCGTTGATTCATACAATTTTATATCAATAAAGTTATGAATGAAATTATCATTCTACTTATCGATCTTATCTAAGAAAGCCCTTGTCTATAATGTTTACGATAACACAGAATGACTTAGTAATATTGACATTTTCATAGAAAATTTGATGAATATATTATGATAATATTCTCTTGCATATTCCTACATATTGCATAAAAATATAAAACCTGGAATCAAAAGTTGCAATTTTTAACTCGTTTATGGATGAATACAAATTGATAGAGATCAGCTCCTCTTTTCTTTATAGCTTATAGTTAAATTTAATAATAATTCGTGTGTGATGTTTTATATCATAATAATGTAAGGTAAAATAGTACTTTTGGTGTTAATGGCGTATAATAAAGTTTTAAAGTTAATAAGTCCGTATTACGAACAATATTTTTACCCGAGCGTGTCTAAAATTCGAATTTATCCCTCGAAGTTTCAACTTGGATGAGTGAGGAACTCCTATCTCAATCATGTAATTTTCGATGGCGTAATATGCGATTTTACGCCCGCATAACGAGGCGTAAAATGGGTTTTCACGCCCAGAAGGGCGAAAATATTATTTTTGTTTACGTTTACATATTAAATAATCAATTAAAAATGAAAATGTAACATTCCGTGACTGAAGAAATTCATGAATTTATTTTCGTTGACATTAATATTATTTCTAGTAGTTAAACAATGTTTTCTTGTGCGGAAACGATCCTATTATCATGCAAAATTAAGTATATTACATGCATACATTAAATTTCTTCACATATTTGTGTAGTCATTTAATTTTGAAGATTGATTTTTTTCTCTTGGAACGTTTTACAGATTTCAGTGGTAAAATCGGGTATTTTTTTTAAATTAAATATTGTGGTAAATGAGAGCTAATAATTGGATTAATATAATACGCTTTTTTAACATTTAAAATTATTTTTAAATGTCAAAATGTATGATTTCTGAAACATCGGTTAATTTAGGTTTTATCATTGTCTAATAAATAAAGTTATTAATAATGATTACAAAAAAGTGTGTCAAACCATTTTTACGAATAAGTGAATTATCCTTCAATTATAATTACCACGCATTATGAGCTATACAAGCTATATTTCACATTTTACTTATCGCTCTTTTGTCATTTTCTCATATGAGGAAATTATAAGAAATATTTTTGCATTTGCAAGTAATCGTAATTATAAGTATAGTTAATGTAGTGATAACGAAACGGTTCAACGTCGTTTCATAATCTTAGCATAATTTATTTCATGGATGATGTATGTTAATGCAGGCGATATTCAATAGGAGTTTAATCTAATAAATATCCCGACAGAAATATTTCTGATCTAACTACAGTTTCAAAATTGTAGAGGGTATAAAAATGCATGTAAATACGGTTAGTGTTAATTACTAAATGCACATAAAGTGTGACCATAACTTAGCAAAATATTGTTTATTTATGACGAAATCTGAAAATAATTTGATCCTTAATATGGAAATTTCTTTACAAAAATTCACTTTGGAAAATGGGTCAGGTCACTAAACAACAAATGAAACAAATTGTCAAGTATTACAAAGCGGATAAAGGTCGAAAATGTTGCATTTAGTCATAGAATAGATAAATAATAACAACTCGATGTACAGGCTCTTGGTAATTGGAAAAATTGCCAGTGATGTCTCGATAACGCAATTTAAAGCAATTTTAAAGCAACAATTCTAGCAGTTTCTAAGTTGACGTTAAACGGTAGGATTTGTTAGTACGGTGAGTGACAATATTTATTTAATCAACTATATATGTGATTACTTTAGACTTTTCATTTGGTCTCCTTCGACTGTAATTCTGAAAGAATGAAATGTGTTTACAACATTTTTGAAAGTTTTTAAAATGCCAAAATCGTATAAAATTTACCATTTACTTTCAGAAAGAATTAAAAAAGTGTTTCATTAATGTTACATTAAACAAAATATAACAAACACATTCAATTACCTTTGGATTTTTTACTAAAAATTATTAAAAACAATAACTTTTGTAGTTTCGTACATCCGGTTCGTAAAGTTAATTTTACTATGCTTATTTCAGTTAATATCGAGTTACAAAACTAATTTCTGCATTGCATTTAATTAATTTTATTTTTAGTTCTTTTAACTGCTTTACGTAGTTGAAACGCAGCCAAGTCGGTGAACTGATGTGATTAATTTGATGATTAGTTACTTATTTTCAAAATTAAAAAATAAATAAAAATTTTCCTTCTTTTTAATACTACCTCATTTTTAATAATATGTCAGTTATTATGTTCCTATTAAAGACTATGAGAAGTTTCTCAAAAACTTACTAACTAAAATTATAGAAGTAAACAAAATGATTGCGTATTTAAAGGACGTCTTTGACGAGCAAATCAAGATGTTTGTTTTTATTTGTCAAGAAATAATTTTACTAGAAAACTTCACCATTTTTTGGTAAAGCTGGAAAGGTATAGGGATTTGAAGATTTCAAAAAAATGAGTACCAAAGTGACAAGATTCAATGTGCCGGAAGTTGAACCCGGCACCTTTCGATTGCCGGTCAAATGCTCTATAAAAATTTATAAAACCGAGAAAAACATGTCTTTTTGTCTTATTAATTACATAAAATATAATAGTAAGAATATGTTAATGAACTATGTTTAAAAACTGTCATGTATAAATATTATTTAAAAATATTAACGAATATGCCTTTTACTAGAGATCAAACATATCATTGTTTAGTTTTTCTTATTTTAAAAATCAGTTTTTTTTATTTATTTGGGTTTGATTTTTCGCACATCTCAGACGCTTCATTGTACGATATTACAAGCTTTACGATATTACATTATTTTCTTTTAATAAAGAAGTTTATTGTGATTAATACCTATCTACAACCCAGTATTTTTATTGTTATAATTTATAAAATAACAAAATTAATACTACACACAGAGAGAAAAAAGGGTTAATGGAATCATAAAGAAATAGTAGAAACGATTTTAAGATATGTAAGTGTAGAATTAACGATATGAAGGGTCATAGTTGTTATTTCCGATTATGTACGAAAGATTTAAGGAAAGTAGTTTATGGTTCTATTTACTACGGAAATAGTTAATTTAATCACTTTTGGAAATAAATTTAATGAAAAGATGTGTTATCAACCACCAAAAAAAACATACACAAACAAAAAATTGATGAATATTGAGTATATAGTAGCGATTTTTTAAATTTGTTTCATATGATAAATAAATAATGAAATGAAGGTAAAATTCCAAATAAATTCAAATATACACGACAAATATTTTTGTCTCATTTTCCTGCATTTTACGTAATATTGTTATCTGTATAAGCTTTACAATAAGTTTTACTATTTTACAATTACAATAAAAATATTACATTAGAGAAATTAATTCACCGACCATTTGTATGTTCGAAGACACAAATATCGACGATTGCTATGCTATGTGATTGTGAATAACAAAAAAGTGTAAAAAATGAAAATCGTCAGATGACATCTAAAACCAAAAATTAATCCAGAACATAAATTTCGAATGAATGCAGTGCTTTCTTAATATAGAAAACATCAATTTTGAATGTGTTGAAACTATTTATTGAAAATTTCAATAAATCAAATTGTCAAATTTAATGTCAAGTTTTATTGTAGAAATACTAAAAAAAAGTATTTGCAGTGCACAAACCAGAAAAAGTAGTCAAGAAGTGGTTATATTCTTCTACTGGCATACCTTTACGACAATTAAAAATAACACAATTAAACAACGTAACTTTAACACGAAAAATTTCATTTCATAAGAGTTAATTCTTATATAAATCACACACAATTTGTACGATTATTGCTCCAAAAATTGTACTCTCTACATTCCTTGGAGGGAAATTTCACTCTTAAAGAGTGAGAATTCACCCCAAGTAACAATGAAAGGTGAGCCACTCTGTGTGGAGTGATTATTTCATTTGAAATTGGATGAAAATTGAATAAATTTTTGAAATCCTAAAAATATAAATTATAATGCAATTATAAGTTTATCAACAAATGTCAAACTTTTTTATTTTTAATAAAAATAATCTATTTCTACTTTTTCATAAAATAAATTGTATCAATCAATTTTTCGTCTCTCTTTGAAGTGAATTTTTTCACTCTTTCATTTGAAGTGACTGATCTCATTCTTTTAGAGTGGTTTTCTCTCTTTTCAGACTGAGCACCCTGCCCACTTGAGGTTTGGAGTGAAAATTTCAAACCCAGAAATTTAGAGAGTATGCCTTTACTTCTGGTAGTAATTTATTTTTTCTTTCAATGAATTTTATATAATTTTTGTTGTAATAAGATCTGTCTGTAAAACAGCTCCTACTGTGACACTAATTTTATTTTTAGTGCCGTTTTGCAAAACATCTATTATGCTCAATAAAGACATAACTTACATTAAATTAAATTCCAATTAATCCTTACAGAGATCTCCTACTGATCAATCTACTTTCATTACTATATTTTTTATATGAACTATCTTATTTTGCTATTAGTATTTCACACTTGTTATAGTAATGCGTAACAAACTAACTAAATTCATTCATTTTTACTAACGACGATAATCATATGAATCATTTCAGGAAGTAAGACTTAAATTGTGATTAATATACCACATTACCCAAATTGAAGGAATCATTTTCAAATCTATGTTACACAGGAAGTTAATTATATGTGATCGTCATGCCAAATTAATGAATTTCAATAGACAACGGATTGTAGCACCATAAAGTGATTAGCTGACGAAATTCTTATTCGGCATCGAAAAGTGTGACGGAAATGATAGTTCAATATTATTCTGTACAAAATCTATTATAGAATATTATGCTACTATCAATTATACCCATAAACTCATTCAATGATGATTTTGCAATATGTATGTGTCATCGTCAAATCTATTTTATTCTTATACAGATGAGATAATTTTACATATTTTGAATGTATTTTTTTCGGTAATAACATACTGCAAAAATATAATTTTCTAAAATATATATTCAAAAATATTAGTTTTAAAAATAAAAAAAAATGTATTTACAATAAAGAAACTGAAGGTTAAATATTGCAACAAAGTAGTCGACTTACTACTAAATTTTGTCTACGCTAAAAAATGTTCGCACTAAATGATATGACTTTAATTTAAAAAAATCCATTTTCGTAAATCATTCTACCTTCTTTTTAGAGAAAACTATAACCGAATTAGTACTATTTGAGTTGGATGTTATTGAAGTGGTGAATTAGTGTTACGAACGTAACATCGAAATTAAATATTCAAAATAAAAAAGGGGCAAAATTTGAAAATATTCTTCCTAAATCGCCGTAATTTGTTTTCTAATCTTTTCGCACATTTTCTGATTTTTCACATATTTCATAAACTTATCATGACAATTTTATCGGATATGTTGAGTTTTGACATTTTTATGAACGATTCTTAATTAGAAACTTCCCGACGTAATTGTGGTAAGTTGAAAGCAAAAAATATTGTTCTTTAAAAGAATTCATTAAAATTGTTTAAATATATACTTTTTTACCACTTCAGCTACGATTTAAAAAATTATGCTGACGTAATAAACTCCAGATTCGCTATCAACGCAGAAAAAAATGAACAATTGTACTTCGCATGGCTATGTAATTAATTATTCATGTAACATTTACTTAAAAAATAGCGAAGCAATATGAATTTACTTTTTTCTCGTAATATTTTTAACCAATCAATTGTCAAAATTGGAGAAGACTCATTGTATACAATGTGCTCAATAAAATTGCACCAGAATCTGATGCTTACCTCCCTGTGTAGGATCAAGCTATTAAAAACTTACTAGTTGAAAGAACATTGAAATAAAAAAAAAAGCAGAAGCAACAGCCAGTATTAAAAAAAATTGAGATACTGAAGAATTGAAAAAAAAAATTCGTTTTTTAAATTATTAAAACATTAAAAAAAATATGAAAAATAAATGTTGAAAATTACGAAAATATAAATCACAACCATCCAATTGTTTATATGTATCGCAGAAATCCAAATAAAACTTGTATTTACATTATTTTCCTGCTGGTTTAATTTTCCTGATGTGTTTGCATATCAAACTCGACGAAGGACAAAATCGACCAGTCAAATTTATTCGATTTAAATGAATTATCAGAAACGGTACATCGACTTTACACAATTATAAGAGGAAATTGCCATTCTAATAATTTTGTATTATCGCATCCGGAAACATTTTGCTTTGGGTGCCTTGAAAAAATAAATTGTTTATACACCTGGACTTGTGCGTTAAATGATATACAACACATTATTTTTTACTTCCAGTTACGTCGTTTAGGTATACACGGTTCGTTTTTTACCTTGTAACTATTTTACTGTAAAATAATTACAAAGTAAGTTGTGTGGATGACTCAAACAAAATTTAGAATACAATTAATTCCATTGTATTTATCATTATACGATGTATCCGGTGATAAACAAATCGTTATGATCGGCTGTTATTATAATCAAATATCAGACACGAATCCCCTCCTTTTTATCGTGAAGCAACGATTAACGACCCTATATATGAAACTTTAGTAGTCAGTAAGAGACAGTTTTCGCGTTGCGTTGTGTTAACGAGTCTCAAGTCTGAAGTCTTCAGGTACGGTGTTATTTCGTCAATTATAATATAAAAATTGATTTTTGAACACATTCTTATATTGATTTTATATTAAATTTAATAATCATATATATTTGATTGTATACAAAATAGAGTTTATGTCATTATTTTGTATTAAAAAATCACTATATTTCCAAAATATAGTTACAGATGAAAAATGTGTTTTTTATAAATTATGCCATGAATAGTTTGGAGTCAAACGACTAAGCCATTTACTACCGAGATTATTGAATTGATTCGGTTAGATTCAAAATGATTGAAAAACAAATAATTAATAAAATGTTTACTTTACAGTGATAATGCGTGCCTTTTTATGCAGCACTTTGCTGCTCATCGGATTGACATTTGCAAATGCTAACTTAAATACTGTTTACGAATGGAAATACGCAGATTACGTATGGCCTAACGCGCAAGCAAAAGAAGAAGCGACACGAAATGGAGATTACGACTACAAGAAGATTTTAATGACGGATGCTGACCAGTATCAAGGTAAACATCTATTCCGGATGTATCAGACCGTTATCGAACTTTTTTATCATTACGTAATATATTTTATATTTATTTCTTATTTACATTTCGATTTCTCTGTTTTCCTGTTTCATTTAAAAAGTAACATAATATTTTGACTAAAATAACTTCTATTTTAAGAGAAAATATTACCGCGGGTTTTCTTAAAAGATTAATATTCTTTAAAAATGTCTGTAGCAATTTCCTGAAAGAGTAACTGAAGTTTTTTGTCTTTACGGTTTCAGAATTTTACGAAGCAGAGTTTAGTAATAATAATTTTTTTGTAATTTTTTGGAAATGTTTCTTAATTTTATTTCGTAAAAGTCTGAAACGGTAAAAGTAAAAAACTTCAGTTACTATTTCAGAAAATTCCTAGAGAAATTTCTAACAGTGTAATTATACGGCAGAAAAGTAATTGTTTTTCTATTGTAACAATTAACCTTGCGTAAAAGTTCGTAACGCGTGTACATTTTAATATATGTAGGCATCGTTATTTATTTGTGACACATTTGATATTTTTATAGAAAAATTGGAAATGAAAAATTTGGACGAACATATTAAATAAATTTATTGACAAATTTCAGAATATTTCTACACTGTAAGATTTTGTAAATCTAAGTAAATATTGACTTATTTACTTAAATATTTACATAATCAGTTTCTTACATGAATTAGGGCAATACTTCAAATTCGCTAAGGAGAAGAAATATTTGCTAAATATACAAAATGTTTCTTAACTCAAACTAGGTTTATTTTCAAGTTATTAAAAAATAAATAATTCATATAATATTAACCATTCTATTGTTATATGTTAAAAAAATGTAATGAGTTGGTATTATGTTTGAATTTTGAGGTGGATACAAAATATTTTGGATCTATTTTTTTATTCGTTTTGATCTCTATTCTCTTATACATTTTTAAATTTTGTATTCATTTTAAAAAGGGGATAACCACCATGAACTAAATGCCTAGCATGAAATTAAAAATTAAGGTTCCACCTCAAAAACCCGACAAATACCAAAACGCAGACACATAAAAAACTCGATATTCAAAAACCAAACATTTCAAAATGTACATATTTTGAAAATGTAATTAATGATTGACTTCTAAATGTGCTTAATAAATAATCCGCAGTTAACCTACAAGGCAAACATTTTTTACCTTGAAATATCCTTCCGGTGAGACCTCAAGAACGACGACCCGAGATCATTTTTTATGTAGTGAACGCGTCAATCGGAGGTATCTGTATTTTGAAATGTCGGGTTTTTCGAATATTTTGTGATTTGTCTGGTTGTTGTGGTACACCCAAAATTAACACATATTAACGATGTAGAACAGTAACTGAATACATAATGAAAAATAAAAAATATTGGAAAATATTTTCAAAACTAATAAACGGGTGCGGTCAAAAATGACAGTAAAAAACTGACACTTTAAAAAATGATTGTCCGCATGTCGATGTGTCCAGTTTGTCACGTGTCGGTTTTTGACAAGAATCGGCTTTTCGACTACCGGCTTTACGGCTGTCCGTTATTGTTTTTCAAACTAAAATAAAATATCAGCACCTTGATAATTACATTTTCGTTTAAAAACGAATTAAAATTTTTAATTATTTTCTAGATGGTCGAGTTTTTATTGCAATTAACGGTGGACCAGGAGTACCCGCAAGATTAGCAACAGTGTCTGATAAAACGGGTCCTGGTGGTCCTTTACTAGCACCTTATCCCGATTGGTCTTGGTTCAATAAGGGTGACTGCAATGGAATTGTTGGTGTTTACAGAGTAGCGGTGCGCATTTTCTAACTTCTTTATAAATAATCAAAGGATATCTTCGTAAAAATTATTTCTTTTTTTATTTTGGGAATACAATTAATGTAAGACTTATTGCTTTGATTAGATCGACGATTGCAATAAATTATGGGTGTTGGATGCAGGGAATTACGATATTGACTACCCAGAGTTTCAATGCCCGACTAAGCTATTGGCTTTCGATTTGAAATCCAATCGTTTAACTCATAAGATCGTCATGCCCAAAAATATATCTCATGGTTCAAATGGTAAATCTTTATTCGCTACGCCGATAGTGGAGACAGATCATTCTTGCAGGAGGACAACGGTGAGTATAATTTGTTATTGACCCGACCCCGTAAAGATAATCACATTCCAGTTTTTAGTGTGAGTAATAGTGCTTGCAAGACACCGCTAGAAACTTTTTTACACCCAAAAATGGATTTGGTTGCTTGAACCACAATTCTGATGGTAAAAAACGAAATGTTTGGTTGCTAATAACTGAACCAAACTAGATAATTGTTTGTGCTAATCCAGGTTGGTTGAAAAGGTTTACTTAGAAAATTAGGTTTCTGCAACAAAACCGGTTTTGTATGAAATATAAGCTCATGTCGACTCTATAAGTTATGGACAAATTTCATGTGAAAATTGTATGACGACCGATGGTAGATTGCTTTGGTTTTTGTGTTTTTTTCGCTGTTTAATTGTGGGTAACTGATAAAAAGTGTTTATTGTCCCAACGAAACTGATTTGATTCTTAAAACCGAACAAGTTATGCTTAGGACCAAACCAATTTTGTTCTGAGAAGGATTTGTTTGATTGCGTGATCCATACTTAATGCAACCAAACCGATTTCCGGAGATAAAAATCATATGATCACACCATGAATTTCAGGTGTTCATGGCTGAGACATACGGCTACGGTATAGTCGTGTGGGACAACGAAAGTGGAAAATTGAGACGTTTGGAGGCGGCGGAAATGAAACCAAAAGCTGAGGCATTGAACTTTACATCAGGAAATTCTCACATTACTTTTGGCGATGGAGGTCCAGTCGGTATGGCCCTGACCCCCCGTCTCTTCCCTGATGAACCCAGATACCTGTACTTCAGACCATTGTCTTCATTCGATCTTTGGGCTGCAGACACAAACGTCCTCAGATCAATACACAATGGAAATCGAATTAAGTTTACAGGCGCCAAGGATGTTTTCAGCTCTTTGAGTCAGCCACTGGGACAGGCATTTTCATCTGAAGGCACTCTGTTTTTGGGAATGTCCAAAGAAAACGGAATCGCATGTTACAATCACTACAGACCACTAGAACCCGAAAATATTGTAAGTTAAACGTTTTTATTAAGTGTGACTAAAATGTTAACTAATTTTTAAACTTATAGAAATGGTTTAGAATAGCCATAATTTAGTTACATGTTGCAAACAATGTTCTTTTTCAATTGTCGATATGCCATTGATCAATTACCATTATTTTAACCAGTTACGTGTATTTTTTCATTTCAAACATATATTTTTTACTTCTCTTGTGATCCCATTCTTAAATGACATCTAGATTCACTCTTTTTTTTTTGGTACGAAATGAAATACAATTTTTTTTTAACGGGAAACACATTTTAAAGGCACTCTTTTCTGCTGTTTTGAAAAGGGCATATAGTTCTATTAGTGTGCAAATTCTACGTTTTTTCTCTATTAGTGCTTGTAAAAAATTCAGACAGATTATAGAAATGCTGAAATCGCTGCAAGACCAAACGTAAATAAAAATTACTGTCGGGACATTTTATTTTAGGCGTTTTTGCATGTTTTTCAGTTCTGTAGTTAACAATTTTGAATAATTTAAACTCATAAAACTACAATAAAATGTTCAAAAATAAACAGTGACATGTTTTATAAAGGTTTCGAAGATTCGCCCATGTATATTTTACTGGTTAATATCCTTTAGAGCAAGTTTTACGTTTAAAATTTCGATTTTCGCTTTAGGTTTTTCTGAGTTTACATATAAACTTCATTATGTGACCGACGCTCAGTACGAGTAATTATCCAACACGTTTTACTGAGTATTTAAGAAAAATCCGGTAATATACTGTAACTTTTCTTGAAAATTGGCAAAATGTGTATAAATGTACTCGGTAAACAATTAATGTTTCTCATATCCTGATCAACGTAACGATCATTTTCACGGAACTAAGTTTTTCCGTACACTGCATTAATGATTTATTTAGGAAAAACCACTGTTTCATTCTCCAAAGAATTTTAATTTAAAATCGCGTTCTAAAGATTGCGAACTTAGTAAATGTTTTGCGAACAAAACACAAAAAATATTAGTATTTTTCTTTTTAGTATAAACTGCATTTAAATATTACTATAAAATGCACTACTTCTCATAAGTTCAAGTGTTACTCTTTTTTATTAATTGTTAAAAATTTCAGAAAATTCCATAGTAATGAAATTAAATAACTTAAATAAAATTGCAAACGGACAATGATTTCCTTAATTACATTGTGCTTAACAACAAGTAATTTGTTGTTTGTAGACACTTAAAGTGTAAAACAAACAATTAAAAGCAATAACTTTAATGCAATGTAATTACGAATTTTTAATTGCGTACATCAATTAGCTAAAGATTTACACTTATTTTAAAATGATCTACTAATCACATAGTATATAATTATGACTATAACACCTTTTTTTAACCTAATGAGAGTGTGATGTATAACCTATTTTCTACTATTTAAGCAATTACTTTAACTCAAAGCTCGGTCACTAACTATCTTAATAATTGTAATGAAATATAGTTACGAATTTTTAATTGCGGATATCAATTTACTAAATCTTCACACCTATTTTATAACGATCTTCTAATTACATAGTATATAGGTTGACTACAACACCTTTTATGTATAATATATTTTCTACTAATTAGACCATTTCTTTTACGCAACGCTTGATAACTAACTCCCTTAATGGACACTTCTAAAAAAGTCTATTACAGGTTAAAACGTTGGAACAATATTAATATGATGTGCATTAATTCTACGTGAAATTTGATGACATTTATAGTAGTTTAGCAAAATAAATGAGCCTCTTCCTAATTTTTTTAGCCTATCAAACATTAATGTGAGTTTTTTAATACTAAGTGAAATAAAATTCATTTTATTATAACAGGAATAACTACGTGTGTAAAATTATATTCAATATATTAACTTCTTTAAGAGAAACTAAGTTTGACTAATTCAAAATTTATTCTTTAACGCATTTTAAAAATATAACGATTGAATTAAAAAAAAAACATTTAGTAAATCTAAAAACATACTACCAGAAGAAATATCTGCATGGAAGTTAGTTGAGAGTTTATTCTTGATGTAGTTTGATGAGAGCATATGACTAATAGCTAAAGGATTATAAAATTGTATTATTAAATGAAAAATTTATTAGGTCGGGCTTTTCTGCTTAAATCTGAGATTGTATGTAATGTACACCCGTGTGCAATGATTCCGTAATTTTTTTACAATATTTCGTATATTTTTTAACACATACACTATCTGTAAAAAAAGGATACATGATCTGTTAAAAATGAGATAATCATTGCAGATTGATTTATGTATAAAAAGTATCAACAGATGAGATAAAAATAATAATAAATGAAAAACTTAATAGATTCTGCGCGGACTTGGCATTACTTTTTAGTAGTCAAAATTATAAAAACTCTTCAAACAAGAGTGAATGAACTATCCTTTGTAAATCAGTTTTGAAAACAATAATATGTCTTATTTATTTTCATTTCATACCAATGTGTGGGATCTCTCGACAACTGACTCAATCAAGATAGTATTTAAAAGAACACACTCCTAAATGTGTCAGTAGCTTCACTTAATTTTGTAGTGATCAGGATACGAATAATGGCATATCATTAATATGTATTTACTAGCTAATATTTATTATTTATAAATTCGTGATCAATTGAGCGGAATGTTTATTTTGTTTTAAGATTATTAACCTTATGTATTAAGTTTATTAAGGAATCATGTTTTGTTACAGCAATTGATTCTCCAGGACAACGAGACACTTGAATATGTGAACGGAGTTAAGGTATTGCCACCATCTGTTACAAAAGGCCAGGAAGAATTGTTGGTTTTTGAGGATAAACTGATTGCTTTCATTACCGGTAACGTAAACTTCGACGAAGTTAATTTCCGTGTGCTCAAGGGACCAGTGAAAGATCTCATTCAAGGCACCAAATGCGAATTGCCAGAAGACATTAAAAACGAACTTAGAAGGGTGAAAAGATCCCATTGCCCTCATAGAAGAGGATAGATAAAAAAATTAATAATTATTTTAAAAAAATTGATGTTATTTAAGCTTTATAATGATTTATACAATGTTAGTTAAGTGTAGTGTAAGACTTTAAAATGATTTCTGAGAAATAAATTATTTACATACATTCGTTTTATTTATTGGTAACTTTTAAATTGATGCAGTCGCATGGAATAACTAAATTAACTAGGAATACATATTAAATTAATAATATATAATTTGTTATACGACCATTTAGTTTTCTTATTTTGAGTTTCGGTTTGGGTCAGGGTTTGATTGTGAGTTCGAATTTGAGTTTGAGCTTGAGTTTGAGTTTATTAATCCACTACACGGGATTATACATCCCTTGAAGCAATAATTGTATACAATAATTTTTTGATGCAATACGAATAAAATGCTCATTTTACCCTCTCATTCATGGGTGTAAAATCAATGTTTTAGGCCCGCAAATCGAGACGAAACATTTTACGTCGACTAGACTGCATAAAAAAATAATGTTTCAATCTAAGGCGAATAATTTCCTCCCACACGAACCCTCGCATTCTGTGATCGGGGCGTAAAATCCCATTTTACGCCCTTGATACAAAAACAACTATTTCATAACAATAACATTCGTATAATACAGTCAAAATAATATAAAACTATAAAGTGAGATTAATGCTTAATAACAAATTTACACAACAGGAAAATTAATATGAAAGCTGAAGAAAATTTTAAAATATAACAGAAAAGCTGTGTGTGCGTGTGTGTGTGCGTGTGCGTGCGTGCGTGCGTGCGTGCGTGTGTGCGAGCGTGCGTGCGTGCATCTGTAAAACAGTGGCAGCTCTGAATATGGGTTGAAATTAAATAAAATTAATAGAAATAGAATACACATACAAGCGCACATACACACATGCGCGCGCACACAATTATATAAATAAACTATATATACTGAATCAGTGCAGTTCCAGTACTGTTCCAATTGTCTTTTTTTATTGTCTTTGAAAAATGGGCGTGGTCTTTACCTAGCACTGGGGTAATACCGATTGCAAGAACTGCTTCTATAGCAATTCTGGGACTTCGTATATAATATAATTTGCATGAAAAAATGTATATTTTATTTTGATTTTTTTTTTAAATTTTTTATATTTGATTTTTTTAATTTTTTTTTTATTTTGAATATTTTAGATTGAAATTTTACTTTTATAAAAGTACACATTTTATACGTTTTATTGTAATTGAAACGTAATTGAAAAATGTTACAGTTACATAATAGTACATTACGATACAAGTGCGCTAAGTAAAGGATCACCTACGCGCACGCGTATCGTATACTATTTTTTTAACGTGTGAGCTAAGTACCCAGTTAGCACACTGTTTTCCGTGCAATTTAGAACATTCGTGCACCGTGCGCTAAGTATTTACTTAGAGCACGGCGTGCGAATGTTCTACTTTGCACACGGAAAACAGTGTGCTAAGTGAGCACTTAGCGCACGGAGTTAAAAAAATATAATTTAATTTTCATCCTGTATTAAGTAATATCTTTTTCTTTCTCCCTCACACATTACATATACATTTTCCGCAATCTTATATAATAGAATTTTCATCTTCACTACGACTATGTCATAAGAACTCGAGTAGCAAATAGTGAAATAATGCAAGAGGGCCAGTTATTTCTTTACATCGATATTGGGACTCCCGGGTAGCGTAAAATACCAGTACCATGCCAGTAAAATATACGGTACTGTGCCAGTACAGTCACAGTATTGGAAGTCAGTACCCGGCCGGTGTTACCTTCCAGTACAATACCGGTATTATGCTGGTACTTTTCCGGTATAACGCCAGTACCACGCCAGTACAGTAAATGTTTAGCCAGTACTGGCGCGGTACTGCGCCAGTAGTCAATTTCCACCTGGGTTGTCGTTATCATTTCTCTGATATTATTTATATTATTTGTTTATGTTGACCGTAAACTTTATATGGAAAAAACTAATCAATTACATTAAAATGTCAACGGTTATCTATTTTCGTTGTACTTTTTTGCAATAAAATAAATCTTAACATTGCGGTCGGTCACTTTAAATCGGCTATTTTTATTCGTATTCAGCAACCACGAAAACCATCGAATATCAATTTTTATTATGGCAAAGTAACTTTTAACATTTCGGGCGCCCATCTTAAATCCGCCATTTTAACATTTCAGATTGTGAATTCGGATTCGTAATCAGCATTTCTAATAAAATACCTGTAACAGAACTTTCGTAAGCTTCCTCAATAATTAATATTACAAATTTGGAAAATTTTGTCAACCATATTGGATCCGCCATTTTGAATTTTAAAAAATTTGCCATCGGATTCGTAATCAGCGGCTCCGAAAACTTCCAAGCATAGATTTTCACAAAAATTTCTGAAATTTTTTAAATTTTGGCCACCATGTTGGATTCGCAATTTTAAATTTCGAAAAACTGACATCGAATTCATAATATGGGGCCCAGAAAACAATGTGTACGATACATTTTGAAATAATTAGTATATCCCTTGAAATGTAGGTCTCAAAGGATGAAGAAAAAAATTTGATTAAATAAAAAGAAAAAATGAAATTACTTCTAATTATAAGGATAAAAAGACATTTGTCTCTGTTTGTAGGTATTGCAAGATGTTAGTACATAACAGGAATTATAGTTTTTTAAGAACTTTTGAATACAACCAGCCATCTTTATAAATTCACTGAAATGTTTTTGTGGTTTTAAGTAAATATTTATTGAAACTATAATTAAGAACGTACGGATTCAATTTCAGTGCATCATCTATGTCTACTATTTAAATAAGTATTTATGTTAATAAAGAAATTTTATCAGAATTATAATGTATACCAAATATAATAGTCTTATCCAAATATAACTCTTTGAAGATTTTTCCAAATAGACCGAGAACACGAAAATGAATAAAATGAAAATGATTGATATTCGCTGTTGTTTTATAACGTCATTTTCATATTTCATCACGAATTGCGTGAGGTTCGCATATTCCAACGCAAAATGTAATTTTTTTACGGCATTCGCACATGTATACATTTTCCAAGATTTACATAGAAAAAGAAGAATACAATAGAATGCCTTAGTATGGCAACTTTAATTACGCATTTTATTAGGCTGATCTAATCTGTCTTGAAAACTCGACTGTAGTTTCAAGTGCTTTAGCAACAGTTGCGATAGCTTATTGGGACTGAGTTCAGATTACCTTTAAGGAAGTTTTGCTAGTCACACCATACCGAAGTCAATTTTAAGCAAGAAACTTATGTAAGAAAGCGAGTGCTTGAAAATAACGTCCTCAGAAAAGTTGGCTACACTCGCGACGTTAAAAGCATGCAAGGAATGTCAACTTTGGTGGCACGTATATATGTGTGTAGTGCGATTAAAAAAATTGTCCAAATGTCAGGCTAGAGTGGATTTAAAATGAATCTATAGAATTAAAAACAAACCCCCCTCTATGGCCTCAGGAATTAGTAATGCAGGCAGAACAGCAACAAAAAAATTGTTGCAATTCTTACCTTAAATGAATAAATTTATTGCGAAAAATTAAGACGTTTGAACATGATACCAATTGCTTTTTGCGATTTAAAGATTAAAAATGGAATATTGTTCCAATTTAAGTGGTTGAAACCAAATAGTTGCATTTCATACAAAGTCAAGACAGTGGCAAATAAAAGATTCAAACATTTGGGGGAGGAAGAAACATTTTTGGTCTCAATTTAGTAGATGTATTACAACTATAGTTCAAATTTTATATTAACATCGGGGTGTTAGCACTCATATGATTCGAATGATTTACTAACTAGATCCACGTCTGTTTTCACAATGAAGATCTAGTCGAGAAATACTCCAATTCGGATGTCCGCAGTTGGATACGGATCGTCTAAGTTCTGCCAACATGATTTTCAATATGGCCCCTATGTTGAAAAAAATTCCAACAAAATTTGTATTCAGGTCAATTTTTTTCAAAATTGAGTTTTAATAATTTTCTATGAATACTTGAATTTTAAGAAACAATTTTATTGTTTTGCGCCCTCAAAATGGCATCCATAATGAACATTTGCAAAATTTCCGGACGCTGTAACTCGAAAACAAGAGCTTTTAAAAAGCAGTATGAAGAGTTCTTAGACTTCATCGAGAAATATAATTAAATTTGTTCAGATTTTTGGTATATCATATTTTTCAGATTTAATAAAATCGCAGTTTTATAGGAAGCAACGATTTCTATATGTTTTTGAGTCCGCTCCACATAACAGGATAGTTTTAAAAAGTGTAAAATATAACATACAAAAATAACAAAGTCTATTGTTTTTGGACATATTTGCTTAAAAAATCACGATTTTTACGCGATGTTTCCGTGAATAACGACCGATTTTTTACCGAAATAATTGCATCTTTGCACTAAAAATAATTAAAAATGTGGCATTAGTACTTTGAAAATATGGAAGTCGATTTTTTCAATTTTTATTTCCAACATGGCGGCCGTCGGAAATCAACAATGGTAATATCTCGTATTATACAAATATTATTAGTTGTATAATTTATTTTACTCTGATGACATTTAATTATTTATAATTATGATCTCAGATAAAGAATTTGATTTCAGATTCGAAAAATGCAATGACCGATCCAATATGGCGGTCAGCATTTTGTAAAACTTATCCTTTTCTCGATACAGTTGGTAATAAGGGGTTTTATGGTCTCCGATTTCGATTCTGTTATCAGCTCTACAAAATTCAAAATGATACAATAGATCACAATTTTGTATTTCAGAGATCATAAAAATGAATAGACTATGCAACTCTTATAACTATTGTACAATACGAGATATTGCCATTACTGTCGTACCGATGGCCGCCATGTTGAGAAAAAACATTCGATGAAAAAAGTCGACCTCCATATTTTCAAATTACAAGTACTAATACCATGTTTTTAATCACTAATTACAACTATATTTTTTATTTCAGCCAATATGTCGGCGGTTTCCGTGCTATGTTTATGACTCACAGCTAAAAATTTAATACGTCTATCATATTTTTGGCAATAATAACCTAATGAGGCCCAATAAATTATGCAATTGTAGATGATTCAATTGTCTTTAATATAATATTCCCCTAATGTGTTTATAATGAAAAAAATAAGCGAGGAAAGTGGCTATTCTAAGCAAGATCCAAAATTTGTGTTTTATGAAAAAACTTAAAAATAGTTGAAAAGGCTTCTTTTAAACATTTTTTACTACTGAAACTGAGTAGACCATCCTGCTTTTCAAATTTTGTGGTTGAATTTTTAACTCTTTCTGTCCTGATTACATGAAATGCCGGCACTCTGCGGCTGTGGGTTTTAGAAAATTGAGAACATCACTAAGAAGAAGATGTATACCAAAAACGAGTTTTACGGCATTTTCTATCTCTATAATTCCCAAATAAGTATTTATTGGGATATTTTTTGGCACTTACAACAATTGCAAGAATACATGAAATTGCAGAAAAAAACGTTCTACTTCAACCATCGATCGATGACTTTTCTATACTGTAAAAAACGGGTATTTTTATCTCATTCTAAGTGTTAGTTTGATTAATTAATATCATTACTTCATAATTATCTGAATAGCTAATGTGATAGATAAATTTGACCGTAATAATATCCATATCCAAGTATAAATTCTCAGTACGTAAAAACTCATTAACACCTTCAAACATATTTGAACAATGCAAATTTTATCATAAGCTGTAATTCGTGTTAAAAGTCACGCATAATTAATTAGGTGATATGGGATATTCCATATATAAACTGCACTATTAAAATATAATTTCTTACCTGAGAGTTAGTCAAGTTGTGCGGTCGTTCAGGAACGAATCAAACATGAGTCTTCGTAAGTTGCATATACATCCGGATTTCAAAAGATCTTTTAACTTTTTTTATGTAGTAATATAAGAAAATAAAATCGGTTGTTACTAAAATATTTTTATTTTTTATTGGCAATTAATATATTAAGGAAATATAAAACAAATCGGTGTGCGTCAACCACTTTCAATTGCGAGTGTCTTTCTAGCTAGAATAAATAATTTTCAATCACGAATGTAACACGACTAAAATATTTTATCGGACTCTAAAAAAATCGCGAAAAAGTATTAAAAAAAACGTAGAACGGTTTAGTTCTTTTTATTTCTGGCAAAAGTTGACCTCTCATCGACAAATGTAAGGGGAATCTGTTGATATTAATAAGATTTTTAACTTTTGTATATATATCTTTTTTCACATAACCCCAAAATTTTCGAGATAATGAAAAAAAAGTTTGTTCGTTTTCAATTTTTGTTCTCCAAAAAATTATCATTACCTTTTAAAATTCAAGCGTTACGAAATTTTATGAAACTTTAAATATCTATTAATGGGTGACAGGAGAAAAAACACAGCGACAAAAAAGCCTTAACAAGAAAACACGCATGTACAGAAGAAAAAACACGACAAAATGACAAAAAAAATCATACAACAAAAAGAATATGTGCATAAAAAACACAGTTATAACATCGACAATTTGTTCATGTTAGAAAATATTCTTCACATCTCCACGACACAGAAGGTTTCGTTTCATTTATAGTATGTAACATTTGGTTATTCCAAATTATCATTATTTTAGAAACATGTTCAAACTAATTTTTGAAATTTTCACACATATCAGTTTGTACATTGTTGGTTGTTTTTTTGTCACTGGTGCCTTTTTGTCGCCGTGTCCTTTTGCCCTGTGCATCGTATTCTGTTATGCGTGTTTTAATTTATGTCCTTTTATCTTATAACCCTATATTAATATAATAAAATAATCTACTGGATTGACTACTTAATTTAATATTCTATATATTCGTTTTAGTGTTGGTTGGGACAATAACGCTTTGCGTAGCCTCCTTGGGTCTTTCATTGCCTACTAATGGCAATAAAGTCCCAGCTGATCTTTCAAATGCTGTGAATCAATTTTCCACTGAATTTTACCAGGTAAGTTATTGTCGAAAATGTTTAATATTTGAAGTTTAAGCGATTTCTTCGCTTATTCTTTGTTAATAAAAAATAAGTACAATCAAATAGATAATATTTCAAATTTATTGTTTAGCACGTAGCCGAAAATGAAAATGGTAACGTCGTTATGTCACCAATCAGCGCCCATTTAGCTTTAGGTATGATAGCTTTGGGTGCTCAGAAAGAAACATCAAAAATCTTACGCAAAAGTCTTCACATGCCAGAAGATGACAAAAAGACCGCCGAACGTTTTTCCACAATTATGAGTATTTTAAATGTAAGTTCGCAAAATTCTTGACTTAAAAATTGATTAAAAGAAATGTTAAATTACAGTTTCGAAATAAATGAACAAAAATTTTACTTTCTTTTGTTTTCAGAGTAACGAAGCACTTGGTGTTAATTTAAAATCGGCCAGTAAAGTTTTTAATTCGAAACAAATTACTCCTAAAGAAAAATTCCAACAACTACTTAAAAATTCGTTTAATTCACAATGCCAAACGATCGATTTTGAAGATAGTGAGAAAGCCGCTAGGATGGTCAATAACTGGGTCGATGAAGAAACTGATCATAAAATTAATAAAATAATTGAATCTGGTAAGTATAAAAAAGGCCTAAAGTAACCATTGTGAACAAATTTAGAAAACGTTTTTTCATTTAACAATAGGAGATATAATAACTATAAACATTATTGACTGTTATTTTCGTAATTAAGACTTTCAAATTATTACGAAATCATACGATTTAAACCTAGTATAATATTATATAATAAAAATTTCAATAACATAAAATTATTTGGAACAAACCGTAGTTACTTTAAGCACTTATAATAATTGCATGTTTTACGTTTACAAAATGGTTATTATTTTTTAAATTTATTATATTTTCTTTACGTAATTCGACAACTTACTATTACGTGATTACATTTAATTTTGGTCTGAATTATAGATGCGATTTCACCATCCACTTCAATGCTTCTGGCGAATACCATTTACTTCAATGGAAAGTGGACATATGCTTTTGACGAAAGTTTGACCGAGATTGAACCATTCTTTTGCAATAAGAACACAATCAAACGTGTCAACATGATGTACAATACATTACATGTGATAAATGGAGAAGTCCCTGATCTTCCTGCTCATTACGTTATACTTCCTTATGGGGTAAATATAAACATTAGATAAAATCAGAATTGTCTTTGTTGAAAAAAAGAATTAAAAAATAATTCCAGAATTTTTTCAGATTATCTTCTTGACTTCTTCACGTCCTCAGAACGGGTGTTTGGGAACGTGAAGAAGCCAAAAAATTGTTTTTTCTACAAGCATTTTCACCCCAGTAAATCTAAACATCTACAAAATGAGATACATTTTCTTTTCAAATGTAACATGCCCAAATAGGTTTCCAAAAATCTATTTTTGAACGAATCATTCAATTTAGAAAACTGATAACATAATTGAAACTTAAACTATCTCAATTAAATCAAAATATCGATACAGGAATACCTTATAAAATTATTTATCAAAAAAGTTCAAATTACGTGTAGTTGTCTGCTTTAAATAAGCTCCGTTTGAGTTTAAAACGATAATTTAGAGCTGAGTTATCGCATTTGAAACAAAAATTGTCGGGGTACAATCTTAGTTTTCGGATAGCTAGATCATTAAGAACCAACACGTTTCTGATTGATTTCGTAAAGAATGGAAAATAACTTCACATAAAAAAATGAATTAATACCAAAAAAAAAAATCATGAAACATCAGTATTTTTTCTGTAATTGTTTAAAAAAGTGAGGTTAAATGACGTTTTCTAAAGTTTTCTCCTTTTTATGAAATTAAAAAAATTCGAGGAAAGTTCGTGGAAATTTATACATTGCGGATTTCGGGGCCGCTGATTCCGAATTTGTTGTGAGTTTTTCGACATTCAAAATATCGGAACTAATATGACGGACGAAATTTAAAAAATTGGTGGAAAGTCGCTAAAAATCTCGTGCGCTGTGTCCGGCTATTCAAATATAGGTTACTCAATGATTGAAAAATTTGCCTGCCGTATTTGATCCACCACTTGTACTTTCGACAAAGAAACAACAGATTCGTAATCAGCGACACCAAAAACCCCCGCGAATAGATTTTTCACGATCTTTTCTGAAATTTCAGATACTTTTGAAATTATGTCTCCCATGCTGGATCCACCAATTTAAATTTCGAAAAAATTAATATCGGAATCGGCATCAGGAACTTCTAAAGCATAATAATAATAAATTAAAAGTACATGTTAATTGCAGAGCGTCAAAATGTTTATAACAAAAACAATAAAATTACCAAAAGTACGGTAATATTGACAAATATAAATCCATATCACATTAAAAATGGGAAAAAATGGAATATTAACTAGTCTGGGACTCCAAATGTTAATGGGTTAATGTTAATTTTTTATTCAAGAAAATTTGTTAATAGAAATTCGATTTCAGGATGGAATCTTAACCATGACTATAATTGTTCCCGATGAAATTGAAGGCTTGTCGCAGATTGAAAAAAATCTTCATTTACTGGATTACGAAATTTTACACAACATGGAAAATAACAAAACAGTTGAAGTATATGTACCCAGATTCAAAATTGAGAATACCCTAGATTTAGCAACACCACTTGAGAAGGTAAAATAATTACTTTAATATTGTTAATAACCTGCAATAAATTAAAAAATTGTTGCTATAAGATTGTATTTTCATCATAGATGGGAATGGCGGAAATCTTTACAAACTCTGCTAATTTCAAAGGAATAGCAGACATTCCAATTAAAGTTAGTAAAGTTCTTCAAAAATCATTTATCGAAGTCACTGAGAGTGGAACTGTAGCTGCTGCCGAGTCGAGTAAGTGATCTCTATTACTTTAACTCACGAGAATGTCCCAGGTTGAAATTGATTCTGGATAAAAGAATTGACAATTATTTCTGATAATAATTCACTAGACGTGAAAATGACTAGTGTTTCGAAATATCGTATGATACATTTATCTGCTGCCACTATGATGTGAGAAATGCAACTAGTATTCTTATAGTTGACGACTAAAAGTATTTTTTGTAAATTATTAGAATCGAATGCGTTTACATCTGCCATAGGTCTTAGTAAACTTGTTTAGACGATTAGTTTACTTCTATTTTAATTATTTAGTAAATCATTAGTAAATTGTATTTAAATAAATTACTTTGTAGATGCTTTTCTTATTTTCTTCTACATTATATTTATTACACACAACAATAAATAAATTATAATATAAACTGTATACAAATAAGTAATATAATACAATTCTTAATAATATTTTATAGATATTTTAATTATGTTTAATTAAGTTGAGTTGAATATCAATTTTTTAAAGTGAGATTATTAAAAACTTTAAAAAAGTGAATAGTAAGCTAGTTCCGAAATATGAATAAATATTGTTTAAGCACTATCTATATGACAGAAATAAATTAATCAAATATTTTCATATACTTTTCAGGTGTATCCATTACCAACAAATTCACACAAAATATGATAAAAGTCAACCGACCATCGTTAGTCATAATTCGTAAAGCTCAAGTGGACTTATTTATTGCGCGTCTTTATGATCCAACTGTGTAATATTTACTATTAACTAACATAAACTCTCGATTGTATGAATTTCGTATATAAATTCCTAGTTAAGAATATATTTTATAATTCTATCTTAATAAATGTTTGATACATTATACCGTTGACCATTTATTAACCTTGGCCGAAAAAAGAGAATACTTGACCATTATATTATTATATAAAAATAATTTTATTCTGTATTCCGCATCTTAATGAGAGTTAAAATATAAATACACATATATTGACAAAAAACCTGAAATTGCACCCGAATCAATTAAAAATTAATTACAAATTAAACTGTCCGATATTGATTTTGCCTTTGGCAAGCGAAGTAGCATTTCCGAAATATTTTTTCGTGCTGAAAACGAAGATGCTGGCAGAATTTTGCTCAAGTCAGACTTTGAAGAAAAACGTCGTTAAATGTGTCAAAATCAGCAATTTTTGCCATATTTCGGTTTATTTTTCAAAATTATGTGCACAAACAAAAGGAATCAGGTGTATTTTCTACCTTGCCAAAGATTTGTAATATTTACATATTTAAATTAATATTTACCGGAATTACTTTGTCAGTCTGTCAGATATAATCAAATTCAAATGAAAAACGAATTAATTATAAATATTTTACAAATTGAACCCCAATTTTTTCCGAAATCCGGAACAGCCAAAAATTAGAAATGTAATGTCAAGATAGAGGTAAGTGTGGGACGAGCTTAGAAACGTCAAGAGTCGATATGTTGCCTGTAAAGTAAACCCACTTCTAAAATCCACCGAAGCGACAAACCTTCAGTAAATTACAGTTGTCGAATGTCAGCTTTTTTCGAAACGAATGGTGAAAATTTATTGGAGATGCCGAAGAATATATACAATTGCCAATAAATAAATCTAATGTCACATTATTGAAGTGTCAATTATTTAGCGATTTGTGAAATCCGGTTACGTTTTGGATTACCTCAACAAACATACTAAACACAATAATTTAATATAAGAACGTAGAATCTTAATTGTTATTGCGAGAATTTATGTGTTTACTAAATGTTGTATTTTGTTTGAAATAATTGGAAAATCATAGAAAAGGGACCATATTAACAAAAATTTATACTAGACATTTTAGAAATATTTTGCCTTGATTAAACTATTAAATATTGCATGAAATTTAATGTAAGGTTAATCACCCATTAATACATTAAATTGAATGAGTTAGTAACTAAAATGTATCTTAATATGCAAGAACATAAGTCTTAAAGTAATTTGCATTGTGTTCACCGTGTAAGCAAATTAAATTTGAGTGTTCATTAAATTTCAATACAGTTTAAGAGTGTACATTTCAAGTGCATGTACATGATTTTTAATGTGCTTCTGCTAATATTCAATTACATATGCATAGAATTTCAACAAACATAAAAAATATATTGGCCAAATGTATGTACCAGATCTATGCATTTCCTTATTTTATAAACTAGGCATTAAGTAGACAACATTCATTAAATCGGTTTTTTTATTGCAAAACTGTCTAAATATTGGACAGAAAGAAATGAATTGAAGATGTCCACATATTTGCCTAAACATCCTAAATAATAATAGAATTGGTTTATTGAATGAACTTGCAACTGTTATATTTTTGGTTTCTTACTATACAAAAGGTATGTCCGACACTGTAGAGACTGGCTCACAAACCATTCTGTCGGCGTCGCTGTAATTTATTGTTTAAATTTGTCGAACCTTCTGGAATTCCAAAAACATACAAAATTAAAAAAAAAAAAAAAAAAAAAATATTAATGTCTACACAACATTGTTGTCCATAATACAACAAACTACAATTTTTCTACAATCTCGCAAATATTCCTCTAGTGTGGATCACCCTTTGCGCTGTGTAAGTTTGGTAATAAGATCACTCTTTACCGTCCATTTATAATTATATTATTTTCTGCCGCTTGTGACCATAGAATCAGATTAAAGTACCTTATTCTTTACAGGAAAATTAGGAAGAAAACCTATATGGCTGTGATAAGCAAAACAAACTCCTACGAAGTAATTGATGACAACGTTAATGAAAATAATAACTGATGATGATGATGATGATGATGATCGCGGTGAGGATGATGATGATAATGATGGCGATTATATTAACTGTAAATAGTATTAAAGCTGCTGAACGAATTTTAGTGCTATTGACTAAATGTTGTTGAATTGGTATCATGATTCAGTTAGAAGAACCATATTGACTAAATATTTAGCTGCTTACCGGCAACCTCATTTATTTTGTCAATATAACTAAAGTTTATTCTCAGTGCATCTTGTATCTATTTTACGTTCATATCCTCATCCCATTCTTACTAAAAACTGTAATGGACACTGTCAAAATACAGTTGATACCATTAATTACAAAAAATAACTTTAAAAAAGGGAGATTGGAGGGCGGCCACTAGTTGAGGTTCGAAGTTAAGTCATACAAATATTGCAAATAAATTAAACTAGTTACGATTTAATGAAATAAAAACATGCCTTTATAAAAGAGAAGGGCTTAAACCTTTACATTACTTACCTATGCACGTTTATTTAAACTGCTGTTTATCATAACAAGGTTTGAGTCATGGGTTCAGTTAAACTGGAAAAAGCAATCAACGATCGTCGAAAATACACAAAATATTACCAAGAAACAACATAGAATAAGTAGCAATAGCCAATAACTCATACTAACCAAAACGTAAATAACAGGATTGTGATCTGTTACCGTTTTCAGTTGATAATTGAATATAGTGCCGCCTTAAACAAATAAATTTGAGGTATAGGCTTCAAGATAAATGCAAAAAACCATACAAAATAACACGATTTTCTTAGTTTTAATCTTCAAGATCACCTTGTCGCCAATTTTCATTGTGATATTCGTAATCAACGCATCAAAATACGTCAGAAAATGTACGTTTAAAAAAATTAAGGTTGGGACTTCCTGATAATTCACCCGTGTGGACTTCTTCTATTGTGAAATTCTATATTTATTCAGAATGGATGAATAATGAAAGGAACACATTCCAATAACTTATCATTTTCTGAGTCCTTACAGAACCATACTTGTCATTCTTGGACTAAATCAAATAATTTCGTGGTATAAGTATTCAAAGTTATAATAAAACGTATTTTTTAATATTTTCTGTATAAGTAACAGTAGTTTGAATGAAGCTTTTGATATTTCTTATAGCAAACGTTCTGCGGCGTTATGACTGCGCGGGTGGTTAAAGTAAGAACAGAACTTTTCAACTTAAGCCCCTTGTTGCGCTTCGTGGGTGGCTCTCAGAAAGAAACAGGCTAAACTCCATAATACTAACGAAACATTTTTCGCTGGGTCGTTATTAACTTCCTTTTATAATGAACTATTTTTTCAGGGATCACGTCCACGCGAATAATGAAATTTCATTTTTTGTAAAGTTGAAGCAGTAATTTTAAAATATCGGTTCAATATTTATAATTTTAGGTGCGTCAGATGCTGTGATCACAAGATACATAAGAATGGTAACATTTTATGTATGGAGATCTTCAAGTGAATATATTAAACTATTTTCACATTTCCTACTTGGAACCAATCTCTGTATAGGTTCTTCCCAAGGTTTGAAGGCTTGGTTGGCTGTACAATTTTTGGCGTTAGACCCTTACATAAAGTGAGGTACTTGACAGTTCGAGAATTCAAAAGTTTTTATAAGAATTTATTTAGCAGAGCTACAAGATCTTTGTCTTGGGCAACATTTTCTAATACTGTTCATTAATGAGAAAGTTCTGCAAATGAAAATAGAAATTTATTATATTTTTGCTCTTTTAAAAACAATTAATAATCTTATTAAGAAAAGAAACCTTGCAAAAAACTAAAAGGAGGCAAACCAAACGACCATTTGATATTGCATATTATAAACAATTACGGAATTACATATTAGTAATACTAGCGCCGGCGCATATCTTGATGACTTTAGTCAAACTAAGTTTAAGTAAACTAAATTTAAAAAAGCTAATATTTTAATGAGTGTTGTAAAGACTAGCACATAAGTATAACAAAAATGTTAAAATATCATGATTTTTCTGAAAATGGCTATTTGTTTGTTCAAATTTCTCAATATTTTCTGCTACTCCATTGGAAAGAGTTGCATTTGAACAATAAAACGTAAATTCCAAACATTATTTTAATGTTTTTAATATTAAAAAGCACTATCTAAACGTCAGGTTAAAGTTCAGGGCAGTTAGTAGTGGGTAAAATTTTCCTTACTATCGCGCAGTGTTCAATATTTTTATTACTACATTTAAATATTTATTGAAAAATCGGACAACTTCGCTTATGACAGTTTCTAAATAGCATAATTAACAATTTATTACATTCTACGTAAAGTAAAAATACCTCATTTTTTCCATTTTTATTTGATAATAAAAAAATAAACATTACAACGTTGTTTATACATTTTTTACGCGGTACATACTAACCAATGCTTAGTTTATTGATTATTCAAATTTTCGAACCGTATTTGATTTGAAGTCTGCAAGAGTTTTATTCAGTCGATGCTGAGGCGGTGGTCGACAGAAGTAGGATGGTCCTTTTGATGTATAATACAGTCTAAACATTTTTTTAATAACTTGGTTAATTTGTTGTGTACAGGCATGTATTATATAATTATTACCTAAATGTTCCTCTTCTTCACAAGGATAAGCGGGTTTCTTTGAAATATTAGGAACGCTCATGATTTTGTGCAAAGACAAAGCAGATGAGAGTAATTGAGCCTGAAATCAAAACCTTCGCTTAAACGTGGGCAAAATACGATAATTAAGACATGAAATATGACTAGAGATTACGAAAACGTGCATATTAAGTAGTGATATAAAAATCATGAAACAATAAAAAATAATAAATTAATTTCAGTTGATTTTTTAATATAATTCGTAATTTATAATTAACGTATGCGTCGTGACACCATCCAGGAAATTAAACAAGAATTCTCAAAATCTTCAATATATTTTCTAAACGTTTTATACATTTGTACCGTAAGACTTATTTTCTCTTAATTCCAAAGTAGTAAATTACGATACAAGTCGGTGATTTGCGTACGAATGATTCGCGTCTTCTATTATTACGTATGCTATTTCTTTTTTTACTTCTTGAGAGACATTTTTGGTGCACTGTTTTTAGTGTGCGAAGTACAGAACGCAAATAAGGCACTTCGCACACTAAAAAAATGTGCTAAATTGTATCTCGCGAAGGGAGTGGAAAAAAATATTTCTTGTATTTTGCCATTAAATGGGCTTCTTACACATAATTGCACAAAATTTTAGTCATGAAAATGCGCACTATAATTTTTTTAAAGTAAATAGATGAACTGCCATTGTAGAAAATAAATACTTATACGAAATCTGAATACTCCATTATCTCTTACCATTAATATACAAACAAATAATTGATCAATTTCAAGGCTTAGGATCTATCGTTAATTAAATAACTATTATTGCCAATTTTAAATGTATTATAGAAGTGGAAATGCAGAGTGTATTTTTCAAATGAAATGGAATTGGAAAAATATAGATCCCAGGATTTTAAGAAATGAGTTGCACGACACAGCCGCCATTTTAAAAATTGTCAATAACCATATTTTACTGCAATGTTTTCATACTCTACACATATCAAATATTTTATTTTCAATGAATCACATTTTTAATCATATTGACAAGCAACAACACAATCGACATTTGCAAAATCCTTTCCCGAAAAACTTTTCAATTACATAACGGTCTTAAGTAGTAACAGACAATCCTGGCGAGACACCGATCTTATCACACAATACAGTCCCAATATGGGATAAAATTTATTGAATATGGCTAATCATGGGTCTTAAATAAACTAACTGTTCATATTTGCAAATAAAACATGTTAAGAAATGAATAGAATGATACGAATTTGTCTAAATGAAAAATAAATTGAATATACTTAAAATATTTATAACATATCCCATCAACACTAAGTATTCAGCTTTCTTAAAGGACTATGCAATATATTTTCATTCAAATTATGGTATTTTTAAAAGAAATGTAACCCTGTCTTGAATGGCCATATTTTTCACTATAGTTTTCAACTGTTGTATTTTGTTTAAAACGAGGTTCTAAAGACTGTATAAGCAGGGATATCTGAAGTAAAATTCACTGAACTTTTATTATCTTACGTTATATTTAAAAAAAGGCATCCTTCAAAACCTGTATACGATTATTTCCAAAAAGAAAACATGCATTTTTTTCAAATTGTTTTTATCTTCATAATGTTTTTTCACATTAAAATTATTTCAAAATTCCGGTTTCAAGTAAAACAAGCTTGGGTGTCTGCATAGGTCTTATTGTGTTGACATTCTTTTAATACTCATAAATGTCGATGGTAAAAATTATTTAGCATCCTGAGGAACTGCGCAGGTAATTTCTTGTCGCGGTTGATTTTTTGCCTCCAAAAGTGACAGCCACTGATTGGATATTTATTAAATAAGAGCGGATCAAATTACAATGATTAAAGTCCGGATCTGGAGGTCAGACTATGTCTATAATATGTTTTTTGTATCGCTGAATCCGAATCCATTTAACTCCATCCAGACAGATTATTGACATAACCAAAAAAAAAATAAAAAATCCTATAATTAAACCTTAAAATGTTAAAATAAAGAATAATTTGCGGTTGGCAGTGCCTGCTACATTTTCGTGATGTTTTGGGGTCGCTGAAACCATATCCGAAGTCCATTCAGCTTCATCACGTTAAGTTCTTGATATAACCTCAAAAAGAAATCTAAAAATCTACCCTGAAATATGAAAATAAAGAAAATTCTGGAAGGCATACCATATTTCTATTATGTTTTTGGGGCCGCTGAAATTTAATTCGAAGGCCATTCGGTCTCGTCAGGTCAATCTTTTGTCATGACCTCTAAAATATCCTAAAAATCCACTCCAAAATGTTAAAATAAAGCAAAATTCTAACCTAAAAACCATTCCATGATTCCTTTTAGTTCTTCGGTCCGCTGAACCCGAAGAGTATTTTTTTAAATTTTTTATTACTTGTATTCACATTATAATTGTATTCTTTTCTCTGTTTTCTACATCTCTCGTGTTTTTTTGTCATTTTCGGTTTACATTTTTAATTTTGAAAATCCAATTTCAGATTCAGTTTCAGCGACCTTAACGACAGGCGGATAGTAAACATTTAGGTAAACGAACCTAACAATTGCCAATCATCGTCATTTTATAATTTTACAATTAAGAACTTAAAATTCTACACCTGAACAATAAAGGTGAATAAATCAATGTTCATTTGGAAAATAATATACCTAATACAGATTTTCATTTGTGAGTAAATCAATTTTAATTCGGTGAATTTACGTTAAATTAAGTTCGATTTGTATAATTTTTGAAGAGTGAAATTACCCACAGAGATCGTAATGACGATGGTGCAATTGAAACATTTCAATCTTAATTAATGATATTATTGTAATATTAAAACAGTGAAAATGATTGAGGTTTATCGTATAACTGGCCCGTTGAATTGTCAATCAAGCTCTGCTCATTCCGAATGAAATGCGTATAAATGAAGGTCACACGCAATCCCAAATAAACTCACTTACGTCACACCTCAGTCCGAGTCGTAATTTGTCCTAACGAATTATTCGACGTGTATATTTTTGCCAGCAATTCAATAACCAAGCAAAGCCCGTATTTCTGGTTGACCCGTCAGATGACCTGGCTGTTATTTAATGTAATTGTAAAATACAATTTGTTTGCCAGGCAAAAACCGTCAGTCGTATTTTACATTTAGTAACAATTATTGAAGAATATTTCAATGCATTTTTTAAAATAATAAACAAAAAGTATGATTCAATATGAATTATAATTAAATTAAATGTTTGATCACACATCTTTGGATTATCCCAAAAATGTTAACAATTTTCTCATCAAATTTAGTGATATCTGTTATCGCTAGGAAACACCAGTAAACTCGATTTTTCGAAAATTCTGGAAAAAGAGATTTAAATCTTCTGATTTGCATTTAAGTAAATTTGCTGTGTATCCAAATTTTGATCGTAGATATTAATTGTAAGTCAAAAATCTATCCTATCTTTTCTTAATTTTTTCTAACGACCACTGATTTAAAAGCTTTGGTTACGGATTTCAATAATCGCAGTGACTTTATTTAGGTTTTAATTTGAACAATTTAAGTCGTATACCAGTCATAAAATAAGGAACAGAAGGCCTTGGATATAGAATCGTTATAACTTACTTAATTAGAGTGTAATGAACATAACATCTATTGCAAATGTCAATTGTGGCACTCGTAACGAAATATTGTGCTGCCATTCCAATGGTTTTTCCTTCAACTACATATAATTATACTCGAATAATCTATTTACAGGTGAAAAATCAAACTCTGAATGACACGAGAGGCCACGAAAAAGTTTTAAATTTGGTGAATAAATTAACGCATGGTTTTTTACAATAGTTTTTCTTTAGAAAATTATTTTTTTATTAAATCAGAGTTTATTTATGCAGATGTCTGTACCTTAACTTAATGACTAGAGACACCGCACATTGGAGAAAAGTATTATACCCGCAACATCAACTAATTAACTAGTTTCACAAACCAAGTCAACAGTTAAACAAAACAAAAATATCTGGCTTTGAAAGCGTTTTTCCAATGTGGCATGGTACGTTAATGTATGTTTAACAGTGCAAACAAGTTCACGCTACTTTATTTTCCCGATAAAAACTGAAGGTAAATCATTTGATTTGTTAGCAGCGACAGAAAAACAGTTGGTCAATACATTTAAATAAGTAGTCGTTACCATCTTATCATATAACTCTAACCGAATAGATTAATTTTTGAGACGACAACAACCTATAATATTGCTCAATAGTCTCCATTAATAAACACAATCCTATTACGCAATTCCATTAAATGTCTTAATACAGAATGAAAATTAGTAATGATACTCTACTTATTATTGTACTTATTTATGATAATGCATTGAACTTTTAACTTGAAAAATAGAAAAATATGAATATCAAAAATAATTCGACTTCAAACAATTGACATTTAGTTAGAGAATATTGTGAATACCTATAGATTAAGTGTCTTTTTTTTGTAAAAATAGTTTATTTTGGTTTAAGTATTGCAATTGGCGCAAGATTACTATAGTAAAAAAGCCTAATTACTAAATTTGACAAAACATGACCATGTGAGGTTCTCGTCTTGTAATTAATATTCGCTGGGTTAAGTTATGTACATAGTATCGTTGATTGTCTTCGACACCCCTTCATGCCTTTTGATAGGAATGAAGAAAAAAACAAATCTGCGAAATATGAAATGTATTTCATGTCCGCACGTAATTTTTGTCTGAATATTAATGTTGACAAAAAGCTCTGCTTTGAGTAAATACAATGATTATTTACACAAAATATATATTATCCCACGAGAAAATGTTTAAGTGGGTTCTACCGACAATTAAAATTTGAAGTAAAAAAAAAAATAATTATGAGTAGGTGTGTATTACACGCGGTGACAAAATTTTAAACATTCAAATATACTTTTAACGGGACATAGTAAATCTTGTAAAAAGTCTTAAATCTCATTTTATACTTAAAAAATGTGTTTTTGGAATTTATTTAAAAATTAACCCACAACTCCAGTAATTTTAACTTGATTTTAAAGATTCTTCTTTATTAGGAAACTAGACAAAGTGGTGTCTTGAAGTAGAAAGAAGTTTATTGAAAATGGATCCAGAATCGGCATTCGAGGAAAGTTACTATACGTCATGTCGACATTCAAAATCCGTTTGAATTAAAATCGCAGCTGATTTTTTTTTTTTAATATATACGTATTTTTGTATTTATGTTCTTATAAAGAGAAAATTGGTATTGTTATTTTTTATGAATTCAAGTTTGGGCTACTGTTATGTTTTACGGAATTTATATTTTAATTTCACCGATGTCATAAATTTCATCTAACATCCCCTCTTTCTAACCACAAAAATGTTTTTTTTTTTGCAAATATGTTTTAAAATATTTAGTTCACAAAAAAAGTTTCTAACAACAAATTTTTCAGTTTCAACTTTGTGTAGGGCAGACTTCTCCTCCCGTCCCCAATGACAGTAATGATCCATCAACAGCTGATCTATACATTCACTTTTAGCCTTACCAAGGACCAACGTTAAACGATTATAATTCTTAAATTACACGTTTTATTATACCAAAACATTTCAATATAACTGTATAGTATAGCTTCCCTATATTAAACGCTTTCGTTAAATTGTTGCTACATGTCCGGAAATATAGGTCCTTGTTTAAATGATTATCTGAAGGAATTGCACGGGGTTTTAAAAACTATTGATATCGTTTCTAACAGCTTAAAAATTCATGTGACCCTCGACCACTCTAAAGAAAGTTTGCAATATATAGATAATGGGAATGGTTTAGGATTCCTATAGGAACAAAATGGTGAATCAGATCTCCAAGAATTTTTAAAATTTGGAATGTTTGAAGATTAACAACATGTAACAATCATATTTCTCAATACTTCATATAGCTGTTGTTGAATTTTTACTTCATATATGAAATGTTTACTTGTAAAAAAAGAAACAAAAACATACATAAAATAACAACAAAAATGGGGCAACATAACGACTACGCCCCGTCGATGACCCCGGGTAACGTTAAAAGTGAACGGCTATTGTATGTATAGATCAGCTATTGGGTGGATCACTGTCATTGGACAGAATTAAAAGTGATCAATTTTTTGTTAAAACATTTTTTGTAAGCTGAATATTTTAAAACACCGTTGCAAAAAACATTTTTAGAAAACATATTGGTTAGAGAGGGGGTTGGGTGCGATTAGATAACCAATATCATTTAAGGAATCTTTTGTCATGGCAGAAATTAAAAAAATTGGTAAAACATAACCAAAACCAAAATTCGAATATATAATAAATAACAGATACCAAATTTCCCCTTATAAACACAAAAATACAAGGATCAGCTTGTGGGATGGATCAGGATTTTAATTCAAACAGATTTTGAATGTAGAACTGATGTGGAAACTTTTTCCGAAAGCCGATACTGGATCCATTTTAAATAAACTTCTTCCTCCTTCAACGCAGTGTTATTTACATCTGTATCTAAAAGACTTACAAAGATCCAAATGAATACATCATAGAAATTCATTTGTATACAATTATTTCATCTTTATAAACATTTTTACGATATTATTTGATCTGGAGTTTCTACACGGAAAAAAATATTGCAACTAGAGAAGTTGCTGCAACTGCAAAAAGTAAAAACCCCCAGTTGCATTTTTTAGTGGGTGTTACTATGTCAGGTTAGTTGATATTCCTACTACTTTTTTTGTAAAGAACAACCACACGGAAAAAGGTACAGTATAAAACCGGCAGTGAAATTTTCACTCTGTTGATGGTGATATTTCACTCTTCTATAGGACTGTGTTTTTCTTTCACTCTTGATGAAGTCAAATGTCACTCTTCATAGAGTGAAATTATCACTCCAAGTAATTTAGAGAGCATATATTTTGTACTATTCAGTAGCAGTTTTGTGATCAAGAATCGATTACTTTCATATAAAAATTATATTAGTTTTTTAAAATCACCCATAATGTACAACTTTTTATTATTTTTCTACAATTATTGTTTAAGCGAGATAGACATTTTAAACATACATATAAGGGATTCTTATAAATCAGTCAAAGAACATTTAATATTCTCTACTATCATAGTAAAATATCAAATATATCCAAAGTTATTCCTGGATGTAAATAACTTGAAATGTTGTAAGTAATATACTGGAATATTCGCTTTAAAATCAAAGGCGTACGAGCTTTAAACTTTCATCTTCCCCGCATATGTATAGAACCGAAGCAAACAATCGCCCCGTGACTTAAACCAGACGAGAGATTACATGCTAGATCGGCTCGACTCACGATATCCGTGATTTAAACGATCTGAATTCATTGTGTACTTAATTTGTTAATCAAACGGCGCTTGAAAAACAAATGAAAAGCATTGGAGATATTTATTAAAAAATGTAAGGCATTCATCTGTTCCATTTTTCGGATTCTAATCAACGTCAGTTATTCAGGAATGTGACTACACTTGTGTAGGATATCTCTAAATTAAGCATTCAAAAATATCTTGCAAATTCCCCAGACGAACAACAGATTTTCGTTATTGAATGACGAGTAAGAAATATGGATGGAGGCGTGGTATTCGTTCAATACATTTCCGACGTGTTTTAAAATTTCCCTTGGGAAATTGTCCATACAATCACATTACAAAGAAGAAAGTAAACGTATGTTTAAACAGAAAAGTTAAGTTTTAATCTTCATAAAGAATATGGCTACTGACAATTTCTTTAAAATTTGGTAATATTATTCCATTGGCTTTTCTTTTGTTTTAATATCTTCTTATTCCTTTTAGTTTTTAAATTACAGTGTAGTATCTTTGAAATTTCTACGTAAATATTCTTAATTAGTCATCTTACAAATCGTTAAAGAGTATGTTTAAATAAAATTCCATATTGTATTTGTACAAACTTTTTGATATATTCAATTTTGCATCCTTGGTGAAAACTACAATTACATCACTATTAAACGATATTTCCAGTACACGATAAATTATATTCTGAATATCCCAGTGATCACCCTTTGACGTCTTGGAAATCCAGGATGTCTATAGGATATCCATAGAATATACGCGAATAAATATATTTGAACATTTATCCCTAGGAAATATAAATATTAAATGGATATCTTAATAAAATAGGACAGATAACCTGAAATATGTCCGTGAAACAATGCAGGATGTATTGGGATATTCCAAAAATTGCAACGTCTTCTAAAACAAAATCGTTACCGAATATCCTACCATTATTTTTTAATTTCTTCTAATATTTTGAATAATAATTCCTCAAAAAGCATAACTTTATAAACATATTTCAGGATCTAAGCTAGATGTGAACGAAACGATTCCCGGTCAAATTATAACTGATATTGGATCAATACTTTATAGAAATGGACGTCGAATTTGATTCGAAGGCATTCATTTTTTGATAGAGTAAAAGAGTTATAATTAAAAAAAATGTTTCTATAATTGATATTAGTTATTTGAATATATTCATATCACGGCGGAAATCAAATTTTAATAGAAAACTCCCCACTCCTGAAACATTTGATGATAATATTCGAACTCTGGTCCATCAATAGTCTCTCAGAACCCGATTAGTTTGAAGAATCCACTAACGTTTACAAAATAGTCGACATTTCTGAAATTATGAAATAATAAATCCCCTGGAACCCGATATATATTGTAAATTTTATTTTTTAAATGACCGTCATTTGAGTTGGAGGAAAACTGTCGAAAAACCAGGTGCATTTAAAGAAACAATAAACCTTACATTAAAATCTAAATTTAGAAAAAATAAAACAAAAGCAGCCTGATATCGATTACATTTGGATCCAAAAAGATTTCGTTTTGATTAAGCTTTGAAGGAGATGTGTTGTGGATGTCTTCTGGACATCTAAGAAGATATTGCAAAAGAAACAATTTTTTATATCTTCTGGAAGTCTGAATGATTTTTAATAAATTCCCCGGTAATCTTTAGAGTAACTGTAGATTCTTTTAGATATCACGTAGACATCCTGAAGATATATTATTCTTATATGAGATAGTATGCGTTGTTGCTCTTTAAATATAACCTTAAAATCAAAATGTATGGATACACCGAGATTGTATCTCGGGATTAACCATTTTGACACAGTTCATTTGACACGCAGTTCAGATAGCACAGTTCAGAGATATTTCGGATCTATCCACAGGACGATTAATAAACACCTCTTTTTGATGGTTGTTTGATAAAAATGGTATAAAATAATTTTCAAAATACATTTGGATCTTCGTTACTCTTAGAGTCACTGATTACGAATCTAAGATTAATAATTCAAAATATCTAATACAAGATGACGGATGAGTTTTGCCCACAATTATGAAATTTACTTAAGAAACGTTATTCGTACATTTTTGAGGGTGTTTGATTACAAATCTGATTATAAATTTGAATCTGGTTCTAATATGTCGAATTTTTAAAAAACATATGAATTTATGCTAACTACTTTTAGCATTATTAGAAACAACGTCGTAGATCTAGTAGTGTTTGATTCCCATCGGTGGTTTTTTGGCGTGACTACATTAACGGAACTCTTACAATGCATCCGCCATTTTGAATGTCTAAAATCTAACCTCACATGGGTCATCAGCGACCCCAAGAAATTCCGAATAACGATTTTTAAGTGATCATTTTTTTCCAAAACCCGTTTTTAATTTTCATGTCCTGCAGTATCCAAGATTCACTTCATCCTTTCTGTATTATACTTGTACTAGATTTAGAACATTAAAATATCGGATCCAGTATAAGTATTTCTGTTAATGAACTCATGTTAAAAACCGCTCGATACTGTGAAAGCAAGGGAGCTCGTGCAAGAAAACAGCCAATGGATAATGCTAAAAGCAGTGGACGTAAAATCCATATATTTATGGTTATTCATGACATTACATTGATTATCTTGTTAATTCAATAATTTTTAAATAATTCGTCGTCATATTGGATCCACCATTTTTAATTCAGGAAATCCAACCTCAAATTTGTAATCATCTAACCCAAAATCATTGAGAAGGTATGTCAGTAACAGGACTGACACGTACCAAGCCTGTACACTGAAAAAAGCAATACTTAAATTAATACCAAAAATTTAATAGGAATTAAGTAAGAAAATTGAATGACAATGTAAGGTACGACCGCTTAGACAATGATGTAATGTAAATACGACCACTCAGACAAGGACAGACTTATGCACTATACATTGGTTGACTTTAAGACATAATCATTTTAAGTTTTTAATACATTAAATAGTATAGTTAATGAGTAATCCATTGCGTATTGTTGCTATCTGCAGTTAAACTGATAACAGAGTATCAAATATATTTTCTCTGTTGTATTTTTAGTTTGATGCTTTGACGACAGTCGAATACATGTACTAAAAGATATATCGTAATGCAGGATATTTCTAGAAGTCGTTCAAAAATGGCAAGATCATTTTCGTGATCCATCACCATCACGATGGAGTTAAATCTTTTCGCTACGATTTTTCATTTACCCAGCATTTTATAGTGAGAAGAGATTCATTTCTATTTAAGCTTCTTAGAATGCACTATTTTTTAAAAGTCATTTTAGTCCGACGATTTCTAGACGATATGATAATCGATGTTGAGGACGTGCATTAAATAGTAGAAGATAGCTGACTAACCAGCAACAGGATTTTTGTATACCTTGCTACTTATACTATACCAGGAAGAATGCACTTCTTGTACATATTTAATACAAAAGTGTAATCAAATGGTTAATGTTGTTTGTGTAACAAACATTGCATCCGCATTAAGATTTCTTTATAATAATGATCTACTCTTAATAGTAGAATAATTAACAATTTACGTTTCATAGAAATGTAAACAGAGCTGTATCACTTCTTCCTTTCTTTTCTCTAAATAAAAATATCTTTTCTCTTGAATACAACACAGCAGGAATCATATCACGAGATCAAATGCAATTTGAACAGTTACGTTTAGGATCCAATAATGTTTTCAAAAAAATTTCAAAATAAAAAAGTTTTCGAAATAAACAAATCGATATAAAAAAATGGTGGGGTACCATCGCCCAACTGCACTGTAACTGTTATTAATAACAGCGCGAAATGAATATTCACATTAGACAAAAAACGTCTATCTTTTTTTCCTATTCTTCGTATTAACACTGTGTTAATGGTACCAAGTACTTTCGTTCACCGAATTGAAAAATAAAGTAGCACTTTGGAGAATTCCCCACGGTACAAATAAATGCTGAATCGATATTGAAGGATGTTCGAAACAGTCACGTGCAGATATTTTAAACAACAAATATTGAAAACTGGTCAGGATGATTTTACTTTAAATACTATTCTAATGCTTATGAATGTTCTAAGTCGTTAATTTACCTTCTTTCGGTCTTTTCGTGCCAAATACAGAACCCACAGAATATATATGGCCATAATAACGGACGGTATGCAGATGCCAGCAAAGCTTGGCATTCTTTTCAAAAGTATGTGATAAATTGCAAGGAGCATGACCCCAAGTGTCAACCCCCCAGCAATGTAACGACCAGTCCGTCTTCTTTCTTCCTGAAAATAATATATAATAAATAGTATTCACCCATAATAATATCGCAAATGAAAAAGAAAGGATTTTTTAAATTTGAATCATTTCTGTTTAAAATCAAATTTGCGACAGTAGCATGTAGACAAAAAATCCTTCCAATTATAATTACTGGCACATCATTTGTAAACAAAAATATAAAAAAAAAGTACTATTGAATCTTTATAGTTACGGTCACACAATATTTATATAAAAACTTAGATGAAAGTAATCCTCATGCTGCAGTTTTTCTTGATTTCTCAAAAGCCTTTGATACATTGAACCGTCAAATTTTGATACGTAAACTTCATTCGATCGGTATTAGAGGCATTTTTTTAATCTTATAAAAAGTTATCCTTAAGATGGAAAACAGTTAAAATTTGCTACATAAATAGCCAGCAGGTGGCTATACAAATTGTTTATTGTCTATATAAATGGCATATTTGATGCTATACACGAAGACAATAATTTCTTACACAGTCATTTGTTTTATGTAAAAGAAACACGTGGAATGGTGTTCGATATATTCTTAAAAAATAAGTGGTTTAATTTATTAAAAATTAATTAAAGTTATTAAAAATTAGTTAGATAACAACGTATTAGCGATAATCAAATATTCGTATTCAAAAGTTGCCACGATACAATAAATCACTGTACAAAATTTTGAAATAACCGGTTCTTCGTCACAAATTCTGAAATGTCGGTTCTTCGCTGCAAATTCTGAAATGTCCGGTTCTTCGTAACAACTACCGATTTGTTGTATAATATCAATATTTTTTAGGTATTTGTGAAAGGATATATCTATTCCATAATGCAAAATAATTGTTTTATAACATCGTCAAAAGCTCGCCTAAATTGCTACCTTACATAGTATAGCAGACACTAATTATTTTTTTAGGCCATTAATTACTATTCTCAGTACTATAAACTTCTAATGCACTAAATTATAATTAGTCATCCATATGGTAACATTTTTAGTAATTTCCATTTTTGTGAAAGTAATGGTATATTTTTAGTGTTAATTTTTAGTGTTAATTTTTATTACACCAGTTACTCCATCAGTTGAAATGTTCCTGTCCTGATCCAATATAAAAAATGCACATCCGAAAATTTACAAGAATAAAAACATTCGCTATATTAAATCTCATTTTGAGCTATTGTCATTGCATGCATAGCATGAAACAACAAATATTTCCAACAATACAAATAATTTGGAACGACGAGGCATACAAACCTATGTGAATTCTAAATCTCACTCATTATTATCACAAAATGCGTATTTCAGTGCAACGGAATGCAGCATGTGACAATGTCCGTATACGAGATTGTATTCTCTGAATTTACATCGGTCGAAAATTTGATTTGAATATGATAATTTGTCGATGCCGTGAATTCACCTTCGTGTGACGTTATGCACCATTATTTCGATGTATATTCGATAATATAAATGTATGACAAATGCATATATTTCTGGAAAATTCGAAAACTTTAGAAATTTGAAGTCCTCGATATTTGTGTCATGCATTTTGTGTTTCGAACATATTTTAATACAAATGGAATTTTAAATAAAATGCAGTCACGCTGTTCTCTTGTCCTGACGGAAAATTTTGCGTCAAAGAGAGAAAATTAAATGCTTATAAACTAAAATTTAATTTCCTTTGCAATTTTTCAACAATTGCAACCAGTAATAATCATAAAAAAGAAATTTATTCTTTAAATAATTCGTAATAAAAGGAAATATGTTCGGATGTTGCAGAATGCAAATAAATAAATTTTATTTCAAAACATTCAATTATTACATTGAAAACAAAATTACAAAAATTACGCGTTCAATATTGAAGTAGGTCATTGATCCAAAACATGAATTAAAAAGTAATTAATTTAAAATGAAAAAAGATGCGAATTTATAAATTATATAGAATAACAATTAATTTCGGCCAAAGATCGTGACTCTTCAGGAAAATATAAAAACAAGGAAATTTTTTTAAAGCACAAATGGAGAGAAAACAAAAATTAATTAAACAAATCATGGATTTAATTAAGATGATGTGAAAATTCTGACAGTCAAAGGTCATTACATCAAAAGAATGAAATTGAATATTTGTTTATAAAGAATTTATTGTCCAAATGCGGTGAATATTAGATTTGGAAAATTTACATTACCGGATAGTTGCAATTCCTTAGTGAAAACATAATTATTTTTCATTCAAAACTTGAATTTTCGGCTTACCTCTGGTTGAATTCTTGCTTCTACACATAGAGGGAAAAGTTTCCTACATGTACAGTGAGACTTAATAGAGGTTATGGAAAACCTGAGAACGTTTTTAAAAGAAATTCTTTTATATTAATATTTTTATAAAAATTGTTTGTTCCTCCCAACCTTTGTTTTAAAGAAATTTGCTGTTTTTAGGAAACCATGGTTGGGAATTTTCATTATATTATAAAAACTCATATATTCGGTGCATTTAAAATTCGCTTGATCATTTAATTTTGTCTCTTTGGATAATATGAAATAATATACAGTAGAACTTTATTTTATTGTTCTTCACGTTGTTATCGCCTTCACATTATTAGCGACAGTTCCTTCACGTATTTAGCGCGGTTAAGTTAGTTTTTCTTCCCTCTTTCATAATACCAGTGTCGTACTTAATGTGTGGGCTGGAAGATGCGCAAGAAACGATGCGCATTTGTCGGACAACAAAGTGAAAGGCAAAGCCCCGAGTATGACAATAAAGTGAAGTTCTACTGTAGTATATCTTGATTAACATTGTTTTATTATAATTTTTAAAATTCACTCTTTCATTAAAGTGACTCAAGTTTCACCACAGAAAAAAGTGAATTTTCACTGTAATAAATTTACCGACTTAATTATTCCGTTATTTGTTTTCTTAACCTATTATCGGCCCATTTTTAATTTATTTTTAAATCTCTCTAAGACATCAAAAACTGAAAATTGAAAAAAATTGATTTTAGTATTTTTAGGTATGCTCTTTTGATTTATGAGCTAAAAATTCAGTTCTCATGCGGCAAAAAATGATAGTGATCCAACGAAATCCAAATTTTGACAAACTTGTATACATTACTTGTACTTTTTTCAAGGAGACAATTTTTTCAGCTTCATTTAGTCTTATTGAAAATGTTCTAAAAGTGTAAAATTATCAAAGTAAGTATTTTCCGGAATATTTCTGTAATTCATTATCATTAAAAATTGTATGACTCTAAATAATACATTTCAATTTAATAACTATTCTGGGCCGCTTTTTCATACATTTGATGATCAGTAATGTCGACAACACTAATTACATATAATTGTAATTTTAGTGCTAACAAAGAATTTACTAAGAGCAAGAAATGCTTAGAATTTATCAGGAAATATAATGTAATTTTTTAAACATTTTTTTAATTTTTGAAAAAAATTAAGTAAAATTTTCCCGAAAAATCATCAACCACATCTGCTAAAGATCCAATATATTTCTTGTTGAATTCTAAGAATTTGTTATTCTTACTATTTTTTGAAAAATGATCATATTTTTCGAGATAAAGCGTCCGGAAGTTTTTCAAATTAATTTTCATTGCAGACTTTTTGCTGACGATATAATGACTAAAAAACATTTTTGGACAATATTTTTCAATATAAAGCGTCATATCGGAATTCCGGTCGGCTAAATCTCAATTTTCACCTTGGAAACTTTAAGAGCGACCTTGAAACCATTAAGATATGGAGTTATATTGAAATTGTCAGAAGCTTTCATTACTACAATAACCTCTCAAATAAAAAAAAACTTATGAACTCTTCGGTGTTAAGGGTTAATCAAATTTCTAGTATTAAAGCTCCATTTTCAAGATACTCATACAGAATGATTATACAATAAAATAGAAGGATATACTGAATAGAACTCTTAAACTGTAATCAATTCTCCACATTTGTCTATATTTTGCACTGAATTGACATCCATTTCCCAGTTAAAAAAATCCATGAATCAAATAATCCTTATTATTATTTTTCACCGCCGTAGGAACTGAATTTCAATGGAGATATTTTCATTTTTCGATTTGTTGGAGAGCTAAAAATCATCTTGGATACTATTTTAATAAAAACATAAATACACTAACGATTGGTGATCCAGCTAATAGAAAAATGGGATTTTAATATTTTCCTATTACGCAATGGCGTAGGGCAACCCAATTTTATGGAAAAAAAACCAACGCCGGGTACCACAGTCGATAAAACATCGATTCTGTTTGTAAGAATTACGTTTAGTAAAAACATTTTATATTATTCCCATGTCAAGTCATTATAGTAATTTTTAAGATTTTAAAAAGAATTTTTGTAATGAAAGTTGAGTTTAAAACCGAATTATCTTTAGTTCAATAACAACGTAGTACTGTTTATTATTATATGGTGATAGAAGTTTTCAATTTAGTTTAATAATTATATGGATGGAAAAAGGAAGTAAACATGATAAGTTATTAAGTGTAATAAAGATAAAGTTTGCTGTTAGTATGTAATAATTTACTTATCCGCCATTAAGAATTACTGTCATACACAAACACCGATTTTTAAGAATTTGTATCCTATATTTTGTTCAAGTTAAGATAGTAATAATTTTCTAATAAGGACCTAAAAACGGTTGTTTTAGATGTTTTATTGATATTATACGTTGTTTTTTTCTCCTTAGTACAAAATTTAATTGAAATAATTGTTATTATTTTGTAATTTATTTCTACTACGTAAATGTTCGCCCTTTACAATTAATAAATAAATAAAATAAAAAATGATATACGTAGATAAAAGGTTATTTACCTTATTAGATAATAAACATTATAAATATAATCTTATTTCAAGAGAAAATCCTCATTTGGGATTTAAATTAAGACTTTTCCATTTAAAAAAATCATTTATTAGCAATTTTAAGTCTTATTAAGAATGCTCCCTATATATTTTCTCATTTTTGTTGCACTCGTATACCACAAATATATTTGATGCATAAATATTTCTACTTTTTATAATCAGAAACTAAAACACTACTTCCAACTTTACATAATACAAAAAAGAAACAATTATGTTTCAAAATTTTTACATCTTACCCGAATTTTTGTAAACATTGAAATTTGATGCACATTGGTTTTTGATGTCGTGAATCCATTATCGGTTTTTAAATCTGGAAAGGGGCGGATTGAATATAAATTTTGTGAATTATGTTTATTTGTAATTTTGAATTTTTTAAAATGGACAACGGATTTTCATTTAATGACCTCCAAAACTCCTCTAAATACAAAATTTCATGAATTTAGTTTGAACTCTGTTTAATTCGTTGCAAATTGAGTTAAACATTTTATTTAAAAAAAAAACGACAATCATTTCGTATTCAGAGACATCTTTAACCCTACATTCTCAGTTTCAAATTTATATCACCTAATAATTATCGACCTATGAATCTTCAGGACAATAATACTATTTTTTAATGGTTATTGGTGATTAGCAATTAAGTTTTAATCAGAAAATTATATCGCAGCTGGAACGCAAGTGGCAGTCAGTCGTTCAAATCCATTTAAATAATTCAATGTTTAACTAATTATGTCATTTTCCCTAACAATTACATTGTTCATAGGAGAAAATATTATTGTTCTTGAAAACAAATTGAGACTTGCAAAAATAAGTTGTTAAACAACTTTTGTTAATGATTTATCATAATGAGGACGCTGTTTTCACCGACAATTACAAATTGTTTAAAAATGAATGAATTTATTATCTACAATTTTACTGAAGGAATTTTTTTTTAAATTTTGTACCTAAGTGTAGTCATTTTTGTAAAATAAATGCAGATGTTTTCAAAAATCGTATCGCCACTCGTTAAAATCCATTAATTTATTAAACATTTCATTTCACAAATAAAAGTTGTTTAACAAACTATTTTTGTTCAGAATAGTAAATTCCTTCTCTCGTTAACAATATTGTTAATAATGAAAATTAATTTCTTAGTATCCCGATATCTAACTATCTGAAACAAATATTCTTATTCTAAGATTTTTCTAAATATTTCGTTAAATTATCTTATAAAGATACATTTTTCTACTTAAAATTGTCACAATTTAAATTCATCATCGTCTAAAAGCTTAATTTCATTTAACAAATGTTCTAATTTTCTTAAATTAATTTAATCCTGAGGCTTAAAGTTTTACATAGAAAAACTGAATTCTGGAGGATATTTAGTCTGAAATTACTATTTCTTGTGGAAAATAAGCTATACATATTCTATTTAAATTATTATAACAGTTATACACTTTCCTATTTTGAAGCAAAATTTTAAGCCTGAAAATTGGTTTTATTTTAAAAAACTAGCATAACTGGAGGATATTGTTAAGTCTTATTTTTCTGTTCAGTGAATTTTGCTAAATGTTAAAAATAATTCTACAAAATACGATTATTAATAACATTTGGAACATTATTTTACTCTCAATTAAATTATATTAATACATTTAATTATTCACCTATATAAGTTAATTCTTGCATGCCTTACTTTTGACATTTTTTAATATATAATTTTGTTAAATACCCGAGACACTTGCATAACTTACTTTATAGTATTCCCTTGAAGGCTCGAACTCTACGTTTAACGGATCGTGAAGAGATGCAACAGAATGCAATTGCATTGTTATCCAGCCGAATCAGATTGTCGTATTTTGGTTCCATTGCACATGGGATCTCGGAAATTCGAGACTGCCGAGGCTGAAATCGTAATTATCGTTTTCAATATCGTATCTTAATTTTAATTGGGTTTAAATTCACATAGTTGCTTCTGATTTTTATAACAAAATAATTAATTAATAATAAAGTTAATTTGTTCAATTTTTTAATACTCTTTTTATATATATTTATTTTTTAATGACCTATAAATGCTATAATTAAAAAATCTAGATTGCTGTCATATTAATTTTCCATTTTCGTGAAAAGATAAGATAATTTGAATTGAAAATAACTATTTTACATTCAAGCAATTTCATTACGTAGTTTAAGTATACAAGTATACATTTTTTAGCAATAATGAGTGTTATAAAAAAATATCTAACATTGTCGATCATTTAAATTAATCTGAATTAGACATACGTTTCTCTGACTTTTATAGAGGTAAAACGTTACATTAAAATTAAATATTAATCCATTACCGAATGAAAAATACTGAAAAATAATGTACATTTATTGGTGATTTCCAAGTATTTTTTGTTTTTGTGATTTTTTCAGCACGTTGTTTGCGAGGAAAGAATTCTCAATGAAAATATTTGAAATTCCTTTCCTCGAAAATTGGAGGAAATTGCAATCAATAAAAAACGATTCAAATTTCAAAGAACGTACCAACACTTTTTTCAACATTTTTCGTAAATATTTGAAATTTTTTAAATATTGAAATAAAAACTTTCCTTAATTATCGAACAAAATCTGGAAAATGTCAGTACATTCCTCAATGAATTGAAAGAACATTTTGTTCTTAGCATTTAAAAAAAAAGCTCATAGTTTTTAGTTACATCATACAAAAATTTGCCAAGAAATTTTCAATTAAACGAAAACATTTTCAGGTCGTTAAAGTAAAGTAACCTATAAAAACAAAACATTTTCTAAAAATTCATATATTTTCTTCACTTTTCTTCACAGTTCGAGTCGAATCCCAATGTTCTGATAGTTGGAAAAAATTGATAAGAATAAATATTTCCTTATTTTTGGGCAATTTTGTTCAAACTTAGCGTCATATTGAAATGCTTGACGACTCAAACTCATTTTTTCTATCAGAATCTTGAAGAATGACCTCGAAAATTGTAGGATGTGTACCTTTCAATTTTTTTCAACATCGATTTTATGCGAAATACTTGATTGAAATTGAAGTGACAAAAATTTCCCGACGTTATTGGGTGAAATCTCATTTCCATCTTTTGTGCAGCATTTATACTTAATACTTACTATTCTTACTATTGAAATATGATGAACGCAATATACGCGAAAAAAAATAGTTCCACTAACTACGTAAAAGTAATAAATATTGAATGCAACAAATTCCTAAATCCGATAAACCAGTGCTTGTTACCCGCACGGAAAATAAATATATGCAACATATATGCTAAATAAATGCACATATATTTTCGTCTAAAGTTTATTAAATACACTCTTTTTAGCATCATCTTCAACTCAAAATGAGAAAATATATAAATTTGAAATGTCGTGGATAATTGAAATTGATTTGTCAAGTTTTATAAAAAATAACCTTTATATTGATTCCGTTATATTAAACAAGTATTATTAATATACAATATGTCACATAATATGATTTTATTGCCATAATTGAAATATCTAACTTTTACAGTTCAAATAACGGGATAGGAATAACAAAATTAATATAATAATTGCATCTATCGATTTATGGATGTGATGATAAAAGCGGTGATAAATGAAACTACTGTTTTGGACATTTTGGTCACCATGTTCCTTCAGAACTTAAATTTGAGAAAGTCAGTTGCCACGTAATTTATCAACTTTTAACTAACTTTTTATTTTTTTAAATTGAGTTCTGTTAAAGACGGACAATGATTCTGGTTTCATTTATGAAATTCCTGATCTAAAAGTCAAGAACATAAGTGTTCAATACGTACTAATTATATCAATGGAAATTTTATTTTTGATAAAATTTGACAAATACTTATCTCGGTTATTTACGTCATTTCGAATGGATAAATTTTGGAGATTCGAGTTGCAATTGATGTTAAACCAGTGAGTTTTTAATAAATTTTAGTATTTTGTATCATCTGTGAAAGTATCATTACAGATTCACGGAAAAACTACACGTTCGATACTATAATTAAACAGAAATATGATAAAGGTTTTTTTTACACATTCTAAATATTATCTCTTGAAATTTTAATATTTTTGTCTAACATTTTAAAAATAAAAATAAATCGTCAAATTTCAAAAAGACGTAGTATACCTACTAAGTTGTTAAAAGGCTTACATTAAATATTTACATAGAAACTGCCCGTAAAATAATTATTTTTTACACTCACCAAGTAATTTTTTAAATAACCAATTTAGATCACTCGTTCATTTAAAAGGTTTAGTTGATTTTGAAGTGAAAACTATTTTACGAATTTGATCAAAAATCGATTGCAAGTGAACGACGAATGTCGAGAAAAATACTGAGCGGATGCGGCAGTGGCAAAATCTTCCCAGCTATCCGATTATATTTGTCTGAACTTGATATACGCGTATTCACCATAGGATAATAAACAAAAACACGTGGAATATATGCCGTAAATACCTATCGCACCCACGCAAGCAAAATCGGGAAATCGTACACCTACGCATACGTGTCTCACTGATCCGATTCGAATTTTGGAGTTTAAGTGTACCAACCACAAATAAAAATCTCAACGAGAATTCCCAACTTGGGAAAAAGTCGCGAAAATATTTATATGAGATTCCATCACAGGTTTATATGGTCTGAAACTCTATCAATGAAAGGGAAAAACAAATAAATTATGATGGTAAAACTTTTTTAAGAAAGTTATTTTACATTAAAATAATTAATTTGATTGAATTAGTGCTACCTGTGGTAGAAATTTAATCAAGTTTTTACACATATCGTAACTACCCCATAATTAAACTAAATTAGAGGTAACAATTAGATTCACTTTTGATAATAGATTCTTAATAAAAAATTATCGAAAATAAGGATGGTAAAATTGTTTTTCAGTTTCAATCTAGTGTTTTCTAATTATGATTAATCATTATTTTGACAGGTTACTTATTTTCGAAAAATATTAAAAATGAGTACGTCTACTTCTCAAGATTTGAAATATCTGTTCTCTAAATCTGAATTAATGAAAAACTGCTACCGAAAGAGTGCAAAATCTGTCACAAATTAAATTAGTAATGATTTTGACCACGAAAGAGCAAACCACTACCAACTTATTAGTCAATTTTAACTGCTTTGATGTATAATAAGCCATTAAAAACAATTACCAATTTGAAAAGCCTTTCGTGTCCCTTGAAAAGTTGCGGACAACTTTTAATTTTGGTTGTTTTTCTTTTTTATGTTAGAAATGGTAACTTAATGTAAGAAATCTTAGAAAGTATCCTAAAACTTGCATAGCAACAAAAACGAAATTAGCCAACCAAAATAAAAAAAGTCATTAAAATTAAATGCTGTCCCAGAGTAGTGTAAGATATTCTAATAGTGGCGGAGGGTCGAAAAACCGGCATATTAAAAACCGACGATCAAAAATATATTATTCGACACAGTCAAAAAGCCGACCGTGAAAAACCGACAAATAAAACAAAACTGTTATGCTAATCTAATTAGTTAATTTGGTTTTTCCACTAACGGTTTTTTGGTTTGACGGTTTCTCGAACCGCAACCAATTTTTACCATATAGTTTAAATCTTACTTAATTTTTTTTGTGAAGTTTCGTACTTTTGCGATACAAACACTTCACGCTTGGATTGTAGAGAACGTTATCATTTTTTCTGCGTTCCAACAATGATATAAAAATATTCTTACAATGTAATAAAATTACACTTCATGAAAATCAATTTATTATTAATCTACATAGCATCCAACATTTAACATCTTTAATCATTTCAATTTGGATATCAAAAATATTTATAATATATATACTGATATAGTTTATATGTTTAACAATGTAATTAACCTCTAGAGTTTGACATGTTCAATTTAAAACATGAGTCGAATTCTCGTTTTTCGTCTGCAACTCTTTTGAACGAAATTTAAATAGAAAAATAATCCGCCAAATACCAGTCAAGGTCCAAATTTAACTTCCTCAAAGTTCCCTGCACATAAATGAAGTCATCCACAAAAATCACACGACCATATGTAAACATTTTACTATATAAGACAAAGATTAATTATTCTTAGTTTATATTTGGTGTCACTTTTATAACGCGAATGAAGTGATTTACAAGATTTGGGGGCTGATTTCCAAACTTCTCTTCGGAGCAAACCTGAAGTTTAATATTCCGTTTTACTATTATGCATATTATAAAGGTTATCCATGAGTATGGAATTAAATATACCGCGGGCATTTTCTAAAACCTGAAGTACGTCTGATCATAGTAAGTTCATGTATAATTAGCCTCTCTCAAAAAATCAGTACAATATTCAACCACTTTAACCATGCAGTTACAAGCGGGAACTAAATAGTACTTGAATTAAGACCAATAGTTAGCTAATTGATAATTAATGGAAGATGAAACTACCGAGACAGCAAAACAGAAAATAGTTCAAAATGGGCTCTAAAGAAAGTCAAAAGTTACATCTTTTTAGGGTTTCTGAACTTAAGTTCATAAAGGTCTGATAACGACATCATGTTCAGAAAACCCTCAGAAAGTGGGACATTTGGCTTCTTTGAGAGCACGTTTCGAAATCATTCTGAACTCTTTTTTATTTTGCTGTCTAGGAAAAAGAAACATTGTTCGGCTTGAAAATAGACTTTATCAAAAATTTTAAACTTATCTTACCATGCGACTAAAATGTAGTTCCAAAAATTAAATAATGCTCAGAATTTAGGCTCACATTAAGCCGGTTGAGAATTTTAGATTTTCTAAAATCAAACCTCCATAAACTGAAAAAAAATCATTGTACAATAAAATGTATGATTTCAACTGTTAAAATATTTTATTATTACTATGAAAAATTATTTGTGTTCGTAAGTGTTTATTGAATGGAAAGAATCTTTTATTAATGTAATTAACACAATTCAATTTTGATATTAATAATAATATATTTCATCCATTGGAAGACTATTATTTAATTGTGGCTATCGGATGAACATTTCGCTGGTTCAATGAGTCTTTTCTCTTTGTTGTAAATTGATATGCGTTCCATTCCTACATGAAAAAGAAAAGTTTGATCCCGAGTGGCTAAACCGATCACTGAAGGAACAGAATGATATAAACAAAAAAAGGGATTTAGTTTAAATTTATTTAATTTTGTAAGAATAATTAATGGATTCAAGGAGGCATGTTTAACATAAAGACACTTGCCATTATCAAAATAATAAATCGATTCACTGTGTCACTGAAGGTATTAAAAAAACAGTCCCTCCCACTCGAAGAAAAAATTTTAAGCGCCCCATTGGACTGATACGCGGTTGATTCGAAACGGGAAAAGAACATCCGCTTCTTAATTTCTATAATATTGTCATACGAGGTACAACTTCACATAAAAAGATTCGTAAAACTTTTCGTTTGGTTATATGTGATAAAAAATCTGCCTAGAACCAATGTCGGGTTGTTACCGATCCTGTTTCCTCTTGTAAGGTTATTATTGTTTATATTGTTTACTGTTATTGTGTGTATGTCTCAAACAAGATCATAGATAACATTTAATTTTCGGCTTTCTTGAGGCTAGGTGAAAAATTGACCCAGAAAGCTTAAAACAATCATCAAGATCGTCTTATTTTAAGATATCAATAAAGCCTACTTAGGGTTGATCGCGAACAGTGAATCTTCCAACCATAAATGAGAAATGATAACGTCTTCTTTTGAGTTTCAAGGCAACAAAAATTGGTTTTAAGATCATATTAATGGCTAAATTTAAGCTAATTTTTAAAAGAAGCCACTACTGATTGTAAGACTTTTTGTGTGAATTGTATGAATTCTTTTGTTTATTATTGTTCAAACCCAATTAACTTAGTCAAAAAATAGACTGGTCCGATAAAATTGGGCAGACTTATTACCAGGAATGTGGTAAAACGATATTGAATGTACACAGTAAAAAAAGTCTTAAAATAGTAAAAAAAGTCGTAAAAGGCTTAATTTCAGCCTAAAATTGTGCTAATTTTCTTAAATTAAGTCAATATTTGCGCTCAAAACCTTGTTTTTAGTTTTGGAAACTTGCTTTTAGTCAATATTCAGGTTTTCTCTTTACGAATTCTCTTTAAGCTAAAACCTCGACTAAAATTAAACTTCGCTGTCTGAAAATAAGACTTTAAGCGCAAATATTGTCTTAATTTAAGAAAATTACCTCAATTTTAGACTGAAATTAAGACTTTTACAGTGCTTAATTTGAGATGTAACAATTTTAAAACTTTTTTTTCTGTGTACGTACAAAATCACGTGTAAAATCTAATCTTACTCACCAGTGTATCGAAAACATTTTTCAATTAGATTGTTTCTAAGTGCAAAAAGTACGAAAAATCGAACAAATAAACTTTTACTTATCGTGGTTTACTCTACTTTTTTATCATGTAAAATCGATGCGTTTTCTTAAAAAGGACTTTTATATCATTTCTACAAAGATATCGTAAAATATATATTGAATTTAAAATTTCATAACAACTCCCCATTTCCTTTTGTTCTGAAACTGTTGACTTTATTTCCGGAAAATGTTCACAAATAGATAAAACTGACATTAAATTTCTTTGAAAAAGCTTCACGACCCACGTTATTTCACGAATTCTTTTTTTAAACTTATAAAAATAAGCTTTTAGTCGCATAAAATAAATTCCAATTTATATCTCTTCTTTGAAACTGCATAAAAAATAGGACAAATACGCGGGCATCTGAATCTTGCATAAAATCCAGGTCGCATTCGGCTTTTTACGAGGTCCTGAATTCGTTTTATCTTTCCTACCTTATCATGGAGTTCGTATATTTCGACTCGACAATAAGTCGTTCTTTCTCAGGGGAAGAAAGCATGTGACCTTGCTGCTGAAGTGTCAGAGCAGACGTACTTTTCATCGATTCATGTTCTATTCGTCTTTGTCGACTTTGACGGGGCGTTATTTGGGAACGCAGATTTTGCGGCGTCATAAAATTCAATTCACGTCCGAGTTCATATATAACATAATTCGAAATCTATTTCAAAACCCATCACGGAAATTGCGAACGGTGATCACGCCCCTTAAACCTTTGAAACTCTTTTCTACAGAGTTAAAATGTATTCAGTGTGTTCGGAAGCTAAAAAAATGGTTATTTTAACGATGTTAACTGTTAGTATATGCTAGAAAATGTTAGGGTTGTGCAGTTTTTTTAACCAACCTATCTACAAAATGTAATATTTTAGAAATAGGTAGGGTGTAGTATTTCAATATACAGAAATTTTATAGACCCTGAAGATATTTTTCTTAAACCTGAGGTATTTTCATGGAAAAAGTACATTCTTTATCTGATAAATCAATAGAATAACATGGTATCTTTAGACAAATATGTGACTATTTTTCTCGATAAAATTTGAACAGTATTTTTTTACTTTTTTCGGAAATAAATTTAGCCATTGAGTCTTAAAACCAATTCTTGTTGTCTTGAAACTCAAAAGAAGACCAAATCATTTCTCATTTTGAGACTGGATGGCTCACTGTTTGCGTTGAACCCTTTATTAACAACGATCATGATGATCGTTTTAAGCTTTCTGGGTCAATTTTTCATCAAGCATCAAGGAAGCCATAAATTAAATGTTATCTACGATCTTGTTCGAGACATGCACACAATAAGAGTAAACATCATAAACAATAATAACCTTACAAGAGGAAAGAGGATCGGTAACAATCCGACGATGGTTCTAGGTAGATTTTTTATCACATATAATCAAACGAAAAGTTTGACGAATCTTTTTATATGAAGTTGTACCTCGTATGACAATATTATAGAAATTAAGAAGCTGATGTTCCTTTTCCGTTTCAAATCAACCGCGTATCAGTCCAATGGGGCGCTTAAAATTTGTTCTTCGAGTGCTTACCCTTCCTGAGATTCCAGCGCGCAAGATGGAGGAAAAAAAGAGCGGCGACAGACAAATAAATATAACGAAAAGGAACTGCGGGAAAATATGCTGGAACGTAAATATAGCCAGACGCAAATATACCGGGACTCTACTGTAATAATAAAATATTTCATCAGTTGAAAGCATACATCCCGAGTAGAAATTTTTTCAGGCCCTGATCAGGGTGTAACGCTTTTGGTCAAGCCCTGATCAGGGCCCTAATAAATTTCTACTCGGGATGTTATTGTGCAATGAATTATTTTTCAGTTTATGGAAGTTCGATTTTAAAAAATCTGAAATTCTCAACCGCCTTAATTTAAGCCCAAATTCTAAACTACATCTAATTTTTAGTCGTATGGTACGGTAGTTTTAAGACTTTTGAAGAAGTCTAGTTTTCAGTCGAACAAGGTTTCTTTTGATTACATCTTGAAACTAGCTAAACATTGGTCTTAATTCAAGTCTCATTTTTAACTAATCACTTAGTGTAGACAATAATAAGTAAGTGATGTAAACATAGTCCACAATTGATGGTTTCTAGCGCGGGTGAATCAAAACTGACGTAAATGTAAAAATCTTAACTACAATAATAACAATAACAGTGATGATGCTGACGATGATTACGCTCGTGTTGAAGCTGATAAATAATACTTATTAGAATTAGATAGAAACTGAGCCGAAACTGCGCGCATAATTCATTTTATAAAGTTATTTACCTGAATATTATTCATGATATTGTTACATTTTGTGAAGAAGGAAGACGCTAAGGAACGAAGCCGAAGATAAGAAGACAAAAAGTAAGCCTCTTTCTCTTGCGTTCGATAATTAAATAAAAATGAATATATGTATAGAAATTAGTATTATGTAACTCCGCCAATATATATGTGTATTTCTGTTTATTAATGTATGTATGTATGTGTGAGTGTGTGCATTGAATGTGTGTCCGCGTCCTAAATTATTTTACCGCGTAACTTATTCCGTCGTTGACGATAGTAATGACAGTTTTTATATATATAATGACTCACACACTTTACCAGCGACTCGATGACTAATTTTTATTTTATTGACACTTATTTGTTTTTATATTCGCGTTCGAACGAGGATGTTGGTATGTGTGTGATCTATGGTTAATGACGAGTTCAATTATTATATGAAGTTCAAAGTATCAAATACACGTTTAATTGAATAATGACGATAAATATTTATGACTTTATTTATTTCAGCACCAGCGATTCCTATCTAGAATTTTAATAATGATAATGACTATAATTGACGTATAATGTTTTAGGTGTGGACTATTCTTAAAGTATTTTATATACTAGACTCCGAATCGTTTCAATGGGAAGAAGAGTGATTACAGTAGCCACAAACCGCCTATTGTCTTCATATAGTACTTCAATCAGAGATGTACCATTTCAGTTGCTACTTGATGACGAGTCCAATCTATTGTGTTCTGCATTAAAAATCAGTATGTAATAAGAAGTGTAATAATGTTAAATTACAATGTTGTAAACTTGTAGATCCTTTGTATAACAGTTTCAGATTTTATTTGAAATTCCTACAACTTATTTATTTCTTTGTTTGTTTATTTATTAGACTACTAGTAAGCTAATATATTTTTCTAACCATTTGTAACGTAAGTAAAAAGAAAATGTGGTAATCTAGTTGCTTCAGAAACAGAGTTCCATGCCAGCGTTGAGCGAAATATCAGCGAGTTGAAGCAATAGCTAGTTCTTCAATTTCTCTCAAAGATGACACGAGTATTATACATGGAAGGAGGCACACGTTGCTACACAAATAATTTTTTAAGCTAAGGATATTCAAGATCATCACATAAAATTTAGCGTATCAGGATAGCATCATTAAGGTTATACGGAAATACATAAATATGTCGAAATAATCATGCCAGAAGAAATAAAGTTGTTGATCACTTCTATATGATAGAAATCCCAAAAATTGTCTTTGAGTAGACTCCAAACGTTTTTTAAAATTTAATATGAACGGGCTTCAAACAGAAGAGGCATACAGCAAGTTTGGTAAAACCGAAGTTTTGTATATACAAATAAAAGCTAAGACATCATTAAAAAACTTTGTTGATCTAATAAAAAAGTCAAATATCAAAAAAAAAGAAGAAATTGTACACTAAATCCTTAAAATTCCTTCTTTTGAGTAATATTTTCAAAATTATCATTTGTTACAGTGTTGTACGACTTTTTAACATAAAAATAGTACATTTAAAGAACACTTTATGAAATCCGGTATAACTACCATAAAATATCTACTACACGTTTAGTGTTCTACTATAAGTTTAAGTGTTTAAATCACATAAAGAAGAACTGTCCCCTTTCAGGAAAGCCAAACACGCAATAAATTGAATCCTTGCTCAAGCTGAAAGATGACGAAATTTCGGGAAAGTGATATATGTCATCGATTTGTTCTGATTGAAAATTTCACTTACTATCACCATATAAAACGAATTTCAAACCTCTTGTCATCCTTCTCTGTAAAATGATGTATCTCTCTGATTTCGTATGCGATGCTGAGAAATAGTATTCAGGGCAAGGAGTAAAGGCGCTGGTATTGATTATCGATTCTCGTAGAAGCACGAAAACGTCATTTTCCATGAGCATGGGATTATTGACACGAAGTTTTGGCATGCACGCGACGCAATAAGAGCTGCTCGTAATGTCTCCGCAATTCAAGATGTAGACGTCTCCGGTTTCTCTTCTGGAAATACTACGCGAGACAGATTTGCGGAGTGCTCATTTTATGCATTTCCCTTTATATTTAGAACTTTGCTCGCTATTATAGATCTTTCAGTCGTTTTGATTACATTTAAATAAACTTCGAATGAAGATTTCAGAGATCCGACACTGAAGAACATTAAATAATCTCAAAAACAATACATACTACGATAACCCAAGTGTGACAAGTCTATTGCGGACTGCAAGTTGGCATATTTTTAGAACTCCGAAGAATAATCGATATGTAACTTTTTTTATAGGTAAAGAAGAAGGTTAAAGGGTTGAAACTGACCCCTGAAGTAAAAACTGCGCATATATGAAGGAAAACTGATTTCCATGAAAGTTGGTGTCTGATGGGTTTTTTACAAAATTCAAAATAGCAGACCCAAAATGTCAGATCAATTTTTAAATAACTTTTTCATTTTTCATACAAAATCATGACCCCCAAAACCCCTACATCCTACTTTTTATGAAAAAACTTTTATACAATTTGGTCCTCCATTTTTGGTGTTCCATTTTGAATATTGCAAATTATACTTCAGAATCAAAATCAGCGACTCGAAAGTTTGCTAGATACGAAGTATTATGAAAAGCGAAAAAGTTTTCTAAAATTTGGTGCGCCATTTTGAATTTTGTAAATAACGACCTCAGATCCAAAATCAGCGAACCAAAAACGTCACCAACTGTTATACAAATGATCGAGCAATTCAGGAATCAGTTTCAAACATATACTTCTTTGCGGATCACAAAAAATACGTATCGATTATTTTTCTGAGTTCTGAAAATATACCAACTTGTAGTCCAATCGGCGTGTCACACTTGGTTAGTGCTACCTGTAAGAATGCAATAGTTTAACATTTTAACCTTTAGAGAAAGGAAAATCAGTACAGTGACTAAATAAAGTTGCTTGAATGCTTAAAAACATTTTCTTTTTGCCTCACATTCAATCAAGTATTTTGCACAAAATCGAAGTTGATATAATTTGAAAGATATACATATCCTACTAATTTCAATGCACAGTTTAAGATTTCAAGGTAAAAATTGTGTTTCACTCAACATGAATTACAATATAGCTCAAAACTTGAAAAAACATTGCCGAAAAATTGAGAAATACTTCTTCCCAATTTCTTTTTGAGCTATTAGAATTTTGGAATTCTACTAAAACTATGTACATAGGTCGTCAAAATATTTGAATTTTAAGAAAAAACGTTATTTTTATACCCCACGTCATTGTAACAGTCACAAAATGGCATCCTCAATAAAAATTTCTTTGAAAATTTCCTAACGCTCTAACTCAAAAGCAATGAGCTTCTAAAAAAAACGTTAAAAATGAAAAGTTCTTAGAATTCAATGATATAGTCGAATTTCAAGATATGTATTGATGATATTTTGGGAAATTTTTTATCCACATTTAACAAAAAATGATATAGTCTATTCGCCTATCAATTCTATCATACTCAAAATATTTGAGATGCGTCGCTTCGCCCCATCCTCTCCCATATATATATTTTGCAAAAATTCGAAAGAATATGTCATATAGGGTGCCATCATGGATATCAAGATTAATAGATAGAGTAAAGTAGTAGAATCCATTTTATAAACATAATCAAGAATTTAAAATAAATAACTGGTTCAAAATATGCAGTCCATATGTCAATATCAAATTCTCAAGAAAAAAATATCTGCAAAGTCAAATAAAAAATGTAAAATCTTTGCTACTATAAGTGAATCGAAAATCCTACGAATAATTCATTTTTTCCGAATATAAATCGAAAGTATACATTACATAGTCCAGCAGAAGAGACATAGTATTATGTACGGATTTGAGTATAAACTTTTGCATCGTGCTCGAGCAAGTAAAGAGGAAATATTGGATGCATATACATTTTGCATTTGCATATTCTGCATCAGGTGCAACTGAGTAAATTATATGTATATGTATGCATAATACATTATGTGCGTGACGTGTATGAACAAATAAACAAAGCAAAGTGTAACACTTTAAAGTTACAAACTAGTTTAGATAACGTTTTTCTTCGAATATTTGTCAAAAAACAGTGTGTTAATCTGACTATTCTTTTACACTGTATGCTTCAATGGTATTTAAATAAAAAACTGAAGAGCACACCGAATTTTTGCTTTAATTTGATTCCAGGGCACTTATAGATCATCTCTATTATCTAAATTAAAAAAATTCCTACAGTTTCGTTCTATTGATTTCTGTTTTGATAAATCAATACATTGAAAGCATGGTAACTTTCGAAAACATCGTCCATCTGTTCTGAGTAAAAGTATTAAAAAATTCATTGCTACGTGTTTTTTAAAAAGTGGAATTTGAGAAAAGTATACACGTGCAATAAAGCACATTTTTTGAGGTCGATGCTTTCGTAAATTCGACTAGTACATCGGAAGCATGATGCACTTGCTGGCGATTTCGATGAAAACGATATACGAGAACAGACCAGCCGAGATACAAAGTTTCAATTCGGGGCCGAAGAATTGGGTCGTACGAATAAATCACATCTGTCCGAGTAACCGCCATGTGCGATTTCGTATAAAATAAAACAACTATTGAACCGAATGGAGTATTGTCATCGTATATTTCAAAAAATGGCAGAGATTTTCTTATTGCACCCTACCAGACTTCCCAACGAATGTAATTAAAAAAAGACCATACAATTCATGTACAATCGCTTTCACTACATCGATTCATAAAACTCAATACCATTTTGTTAGTGTACTAGAAATATATTATTACTATCTGCAATAAGATGTTAATTAACGTATCAGTAATCAGTCAAATAAGTTACAGAAAATGTTATATCCTAAAATTCCCTGGAATTCAATACATTCAGAAAAATAAATAGCATTAACAACATGTAGTAATCAAATATGCCCAAACAACGTCAAACAGAATTAAATACTATTACAACAATTTTATATTATACTACAAAAACTAAGCATTAGATACCATTTTTGCTATAGTTGTATATCTTCATCAGTTTTCTCAATGTGAAATGAAATATGGAATTGAAATGGACGACTATTCGATGACCAACTGGACGATATATTCATGTACCTTTCAGATTTAAAGAAGACTATTGGACTCCATTAAATACTCTTAATTAACCATATTTGTGCATCTAAATGAGTACTTTGAACATCTAAGAAAGAAGGCAAAATTAACGGATTTATACCGGGAAGAATTTGCCAGATTTGACCCGTATATATAGAAACAGGGTCTGAGCTAGGGTCGAGCCTGATTAACCCTATTGAAGAATTAACTAGATTTGACCAGAACAGCAACCGTGTTCTGACTCGAATGTAGCTGGGTTAACCCAACTCATTCAGATTCCGAATGTAACTAAGGTAACCTAGTCGAGTTCCAACCATAGCCCAGTCAGTATTTTAAATTTAGACCGGGCCCCAGTTAAGGTAACGTGACAAACCCGATCGGGTCCCGAATACAACCGGGGTAGCACGATTGGATTCCTGTCAGTATCAGTAATGGACACGCCTACATGACTAAACAACTTTCCAAATATAATTTTGCAATTATAATATCACGACGAAATATTTTTGGAAGTGAAAGTACATTTGATTTTCCTATTAATTGTAAAATAAAGAATTAGTTAAAATTTACCAGATGCAAACGTTATTCATAATGTCTAAAAACAAACCTGACCTAATATTTGTTATTTATTTTCCTGAAGTTATTATTTTTGACTGGGCAAAAATGAATAAATGAGCGCATAATTCGTGCCACTATAATACATGCCTGAAGAAGTGGGTCGTACACCCCCCTTCTCCTACTTAACAAAAACTTAACCTTATTTCCTAATGTTATTTCTGTCCATAACTATTTTTTAATAAATAAGTTATTTCATAAGTTATTTTTCCTAAATTTGTTGTTGTTGCTGCTGTTATTGTTATATGATGATGTTGTTATTGCTGATTTTTGGCGTTGTGGTCGTTATATGTTGTTGTTGTTATAATATGATGATGTTGTTGCCATTGTTATGTGTTATTTTTATTGTTAACTATTGTAGTTGTTATTATCGTAGTTACATGATGACTTTATTGTTAAATAGTGATGTAGTTGTAATATGTTGTTTTGGTTGTAGTTATATGATTATGTTGTTGTTATCGTTGTTTTCGTTATTGCTGTTGTTATATGATGCTGTTGTTGTTGCTGATAAATAGCCTTGTGGTCGTCATATGTTGTTGTTTCTATTGCACATTATTATTGTTGATCCATGTAGTTGTTGCTGTTATATGATGATGTTGTTATTGTTATACGATGTTGTTGTTTTCGTCGTTGTTATTATTGTTATATGCTGTTGTGGTCGTTATATTTTGTTGTTATATAATGATGTTGTTGCTTTTATGGTTTCATATTGTTGTTAATGTTGTTATATTATGATGTTGTTGTTGTTGTTATACGATAATGTTGTTGATATTGTTATACGTTGTTGTTATTTTTTGTTATATGTTGCTGTGGTTGCTATATGCTGTCGCGATCGTTATATATTACGGTTGTTGTTATACGATGTTATTGTTGTTATATGTTGTTATATGTTGTTGTTGTTATGGTTATATATGGTTATTATGGTTATATATGTTGTACTTATCTGATGATGTTGTTGTTACATATTTTTGTTATGTGTTGTTATATAATGATGTTATTGTTGTTGTTGTTGTCATTGTTGCCGTTAAATGGTGTTGTGGTCGTTATGTGCCGTTGTTGTTATGATAAATTTATGACGATCATAATGTTGTTGCTGTTGTTGTTCATGTTGTTCTTGTTCTGTACATTAAACTTCAAAAAATTTTAGCAGTGCATGTCAATGATATGGATGCATTTTTAACATCAGTTTGTGCCTCGACAATTAGTATATAAACGCATTGGCTAACATTTTATTGTTTTTCAAAATTTTTCGATAAAATTTGGATAAAAGAACAGTCGAACCACCTCTTAACCCATTAACGCCGAGGTGATCAGAATTTTTACTAACTTTTCAACGTGTTTATTTATTATGTAATCGGACCAAAAAAATAATGCAATACCTTTACTCCTATGCAAAATTTGATGCTCTTTCAGAATCTGAGCTCAAAATTTCAATTAGGCACTGAGAAAAAAAATATGGCCGTTTTAAACGTGAAAAACGTGAAATTTTTCGAAAAAAATATTTTTTCGCATTTTTTTTCACAATGATACCGCAAAGGTATCGACTTTCTACTATGATCAGATGTGATCATGGCACTCGAATATTAAGAGGAATTTTTTTCAGAAAAATTCATCGACGCGTTTTTGCAAAATGGCGGCGGGAATGAAAAAATTGTATAAAAATCTTAATCTATTGTTTTTTTAAAAACTATAAAGTTTAGACTAAAATTTCTAAGAACAAAAATGTCTTAAAATTAGTCAAAGAACACTCTCAATTTTTTTCAGAATTTTTGGAGATAATTTTTTATTTTCAACAAATTTTAAAAAATCAAATTTTCGAAAAAATTTTTCAAAAAATTTGAAAGTGCGCTAAAACGACAACCATCAATGACTTTGGTACCAATAAATGTAATATTTTAACAATAAAGCGGATACAGTTGAAAATTAATATTTAATTCGATCAGAAATTAACACATTTGGTATAAAAATGATGCAATGTTTTAAAATTCTCTCCACTTTATAAAATGTAAATTAATTCATATCGATCGATATTCAAATTTGTAATAAAACCCCTTATTTATTACATATTTTAAAATCTACATGATGAAGAATTTGTATTCAAAAAGCTATTTATAATTATTAACCAATCTCCATGTTTGTGGAGCTGCTTGATTTAATAAAAATAATATTATAACATGTGCGTATTATTTGATGTAAAATCTTTTCTTGATTATCTTACTTCAGCAATTTGAGATAAGTAGATACATTATAAATAATCGTTTTATGATAAAATGAGTTTAAGTCTACTACGTTTAAGAGATTTGAAATTGAACGAGTTTTCTTCCTTCCGAAAGGTTAGGTTTCGGAACTTGGATAACCTTGAAAGTTTAGGATAACTTCGGATTAAACTAAGCATCTGATAAAATCCTAAATATAGTTAAAATTGGTACTAGGTTAAGAAGATTTAATTGATCTCGAGTTTTATAATTTTTTATCTATGTCTTTACAATTATTAACGATTAATTTCAGAGTTTGCAGAGATACAAAAAATATGAATTAAAAAAAAAAATTAATTTTAAATGAAGGCAAAGCGAAAAATGCTCAAAAAATGATAATAACACCTAACCAATACAAATTTGAATTAAACAAAATAAATGATTATAAATTACTTATATTTATATATGTATAATGTTTATTATAATGTAACGTATAATGATATTGTTCGATTTACTTTTCAAATTTTAATTTATCCCATTGTTGAATTTGATTACGATTTTGATTGAAATTAATGGAACTCTACATTTTTAATTCCTTTGCCCTTAATTAAAGCACCCATTGTTAATTGTAATAATTAATTCTACATATATATTTCCAACATTGCTCCATTTATAATTAAATACTTACCTATACCAGGTAAATTCCAACACGTGCAACGTTCTGACACCTGCGTATAAAACACTTCTATTTTGTAAAAGCGTAAAAAAAATCACTCCATGCAAAGAAGGAAACATTTGAATAAAAATCAACCTCTCTTAGTGTAATCAACCTATATAACATTGTAGACATACAACCCGCATATCATCGGCAAAAATAAAAAGAACCGTCATTTAAAAAATGGTCATTTTCTGTTTTTCGTCGTGTTTATTTTGTAAATTGTATTTTCTGTAATTACTCATCGGTTGTATATTTAGTACGTGCTATACAGGGTGCCTAAATACTGGGTTGAAATACAGAGACATATTCTACACTCTCTCAATTCCTTGGAGAATAATTTCACACTTAAAGAGTGAGAACTAACTCCAAACAAAAGTGAATGAGCCACTCTGTATGGAGTGAATTTCCGATCTTTCTTCAGAGGGAACTTTTCCACTCTAGAGCGAAATATTAGTTCTAGTTAAATTGACGACAGTAACAATGATGTCTAAATGTGCAGAATTTGTGTTTGTGTTTACTTAACCCATTACCGCCGAAAAGGCCTGAAATCTTGTAAAATATGTCTATACTGTTTTATTATGTTTTGTGGGTGCGTTCTGCAAGATGTCGTGGTCGGATTTCATGTTTGTTAACATGCAAAACCAATATGGCGGCTTTATTGCAAAAAAAGTGCGTAAAAATCAACTATTTTTATTTAATCAATATTTTTGTAAGAAAACATAATGTTGATACGGAATAAAGTGGCACAAACTATTGAAACTTAAAAATTGTGCAGTACATTATAATGAAAATTCAAAATGGCGTCTTGAAAATTGAGGATACTGAAAAAAATTTTCAATTTTCAATTATGTTGGATCAAATGTTACTTCAACTAAACTTAACGAAACTTGGTGTTTAGAATTTTCTGAGGTCGCTAATTACGAATCCGACCATGATCTTTCAAAATTCAAAATGGGTGATCCAATATGGTGAACCAAGGTAATAACATTTTTAGCGAATTTCACGAAACTTAGTATAAATGTGTTTTTCGGGTCGCTGAATACGAAATTGGCCATGGTTTTTCAAAATTCAAAATTGTGCCATTTCTTTAGCTATTTGGGGAAATAAGTTATATGCGAAAAACCGCAAAAATTAGTCAATTTTCGGTTTTTGAGGCCATAACTTCAGAAATATTCTTCGCAGGTGAAATGCTCTTCAGAATGAATTGTAGGGCTTAAAGAAAGCTTGAAAATGAGCTTTTACTCGTAAAAATAAATTAAAAGTAAGCCGAGTTATTGCAAAAAAATGAATTTTTTGTTTAAACTTCCATAGCCCGTCACTCAAATTCTGAGCCTCAGATCCAATTGTGGAAAAGACTTTTTGGTTCGAAATATCATGGCGAATGAGAACTCAGTTCTTGGACACCCTATAGATACACATTGTGAAGAATTAATGTACGCACGCATTGACAGTTTTTTGGCAGCTTTTATAGCGTAGGGTGTCAACCCTACCTTACTTAAAGTAACCGTGTCTTATTATCAATTTAGATATTATCGGCTAGTCTGAAAATAACCACACCTATTAGAATTTAACTTTGTAAGTTATTTGTTATTTCAAAAATTGCAACCTAAAATTGTATTCAAAATTAATTAACATAATTATTTTATTGAAATAACAACAAGAGCCACAAGAACCATAAGAACAACAAGAACAACAAAAACAACAACATTATAATCGTCATATATAACAACAACATATAACAACCGCAGCACTATGTAACAATAATTACAACACCCTGTAATAACAACATCATCATATAGCTACAACAACATCGTTAAATAATAACGACATAACGATAACAACAACATATAACAATAACATCATCATATACCAAACATATATAACGACAGTCCGTGCAAGATGCATTATGATTGAATTGCATACATTAACCGCTTTTATTTCCAATTTGTAATTGTAATTGATCCAGGCTGTCGGTAGGCATTACCTCAAACACCGGCGCTCTAAATTTCTTGGAGTGAGAATTTGCTCTTTGGTTAGTGAAAACCGAGCAACTCTCGTGAAAGAGTGAATATTCAACTCGTTAAGAGTGAAATTTCAATCTAACATCTCTCTGAGTCGTGGAGTTGGCAACTCTGGAGGAAAGATTGAATTTCCACTCTTAAAGAGTTGAATATTCACTCTTTCACGAGAGTTGCTCGGTTTTCACTAATTAAAGAGTGAATTCTCACTCCAAGAAATTTTATAGAGCGATAACAAAAAGTATGGAAACAAATATTATTTCACATCGACGGTTAGGTTTTGTTTAAATTGTTGCCTTTATTAAAAAAAACATTAGAATTCTTAAATTTCATTTTAGTGCATATAAAAATCTATTTTTGAAAAAAATAGCACTTCAGGGATGACAAAATCTCACTCTCGGAGTGAATTTCCTCACTCTTTCATTTCGAGTGATTGATCTCACTCTTTCTTAGTGGTCTTTCACTCTTTTTAGAGTGAACGACTTGCTCACTCCAGGTTTAGAGTAAAAATTTCACTCCAGGATATTTAGAGAGCACGATATTTCAAGCAAAAAGTCCCTTACCAGAATTGTTCTACAAGAAAAGAACAGAAAAACACTTATTTCACAATATTTTGGCTCTTTTTGTATAATAAACTCATTAATAATTCGTCATAATGAATTTAGGCTCATTTTAAGTAAGTTTTCAAGCTTTAGAACTTACTTTTGAGGGTCAGTGTTCTTATAGTGTTAAGTCTTACCGGTGTTTTCTAGAAATTATATAAAAATGCAATTGAAGTTCAAATTTTTAAATTAATAATGTTTATTTTCATTCATAAATCTTTAAAAAAATATCCCAGAAACTTAATAAAATATGGAAGCTTCATAAGTTAATAAGCAAACAAATATTATTTTCATTTCAAATAATAATCTATTTCTTAAACGAATTTGAAATTAATTATTAATTATATTGTTGGTATTTTCATAGATATCATGTTCATAGTGATGAAACCACGTTGAACATTTCTATGTGATCCATGTGGTAGAACCCAGTAGTCAGACTAGGAAGTTTTGACCTTTATGTCAGGATGATGCATGTTATAGTTATCTTATACTGTTTAAAGAGTTGTTTACAGAAAATTTATAAAAAGACTGATACAATTAGTAAAGTGCAAAATGTTTTAAAAATACTACAAAAATTCTAGAGGGTTTTGACCACCTTGTCGTGACCGTGAGATCACACCATTGGGTTTTGCTGTGGTCATAAGATCAAGACGGTCAAACCGACAAGATTTGATCACGTGGATGGCTAAGTTTTTTGGAAATTTCCAACAGGAAGTAACGTTCATCAATGACTTTCTCCCACTCCAATCTAAAAATTATTTTTATATTCATGCTGTAGATAATAGGAATTGAGAAGAATAATTCGTCTAAATTAGGATTATCGAATGTTTGACTTGTTTGACATTTACTGATTGTAAGTTAATTCCTCATTTTACATGCAAAAAATGTATCTAACACATACAGACAAAGGTACCGGATATAACAGTTTGATACCTTATAATTATTTGTAAATGGTTATGTAGATCCCAGTATATGAGGATCGATTTTCAAAAATGTTATTTGAATTCTTTCGAACTATAGAATTTCTTTTCTGAATTAAATGGAATAATTCAAAAGATGCAAGTTTCAAAAGAATACAGAAAGATTTCAATCTTTCGCGTGATTATTTGCCAATCTTATTTGTAAGATCAAGCAAAGGGATATAGAATTATTAAAAATATCAACAGTTTTTCGTTTGATGGGATGTAAATATCCATCTCAAAATTTCAAACGGGAAGGTTAAAAACTGAAATTGAGACAGCGAGAACACGGACAAAATTTAGGAGCACTTCTTACCCAGAACGCGAGAAAACGCAGAAAAATATAATTACATCAATAAAATGCATGTAACAACTGTAACAAACATATTTCTTTTGTCCGTCTTGTTTTATTTGTCTATTAAAAAGTTTTTGCAATATTATAACATTTTTGGAGGATATTCAAAGCATTCGTGCGGTTGTTAAAAGCTCTTAGAATTATTATGTAATTTTTTAAAACATTACAAACGATTTAAAAATTTTGAAAGATTTGTTGAGGCCCATTTGACCCATATATTAATAATAAATGAATATTGCTGGGACATTCTTAAGCACAAAACAAAACCAAATAGAATCAGTACAAAATAACTTCTTTTGGTATTTTTAATCAGATTTTTTTAAGCAGCACTTCCAAAAGATTCGGGATATTTTGGGGAAACAATATATAACTACAAAAACAACACTATTACCAGACAATACTGTCATTGATTCCTTCATTCTATCAAGAAATGTTGAAAAATCCTATTTAGTTTGGAAGTTCTTCATATATTTAAAACAAATCGCGTTCATTTTAATATGTTGGAATATTATATTTCATTTCTTTGAATAAAGTAAGCTCTTTTTCAGTGTTATCGAAAATTTTTGCAAAATTTTGTTGTATTATCTATTTATTACACAGGGTAACTCCATCTGTTTTACGTTTTCCGCATTACATTGTGCACTCAGCCGATAATCGAGTGTTATTGATTCAAAGTTTAACTTGTATAGCATATCAAATTGAAGGTGTTTGCAATTTTGTATTCGGAAAATAAACATCTATAATCTAATTTTTATAACATAAATATAAAATGTAGTTATTATAAATATTTAATATGTTTTCGACACTTCATAAAATATACTAGAATTATTATTTTCTGGAAGAATCTTCTCTACCTCTGATTTTAACATCACGAGATGTCGATATCAGATATCCATATTGTGAATTCTACAGTATATTCTTCCATTGTAATTTTAAAATATTTCTCATATTTTATATTGATAACATAACATTTATTCATTATATAGATTAAGGTACAACAATTTGGAAGAAATCTGTCCAGTTTTTTGTTACATTGCCCAGTTTTCCTATACCTTTAACACGACAAAGACAGAAACTGGCCAAAAACTGGACTCATTTTCTACCAGGGAAGAGCCTAATGTCTTTCGAATTAAGAAAGAAATGTGCGATATTTCCAAGACTAAGAGAAATAAGAAATAACTTGCAAATACTTCTTAACTCTTGCATCAGATTTATCTTTAACCTGAGACGCGATGTCAGCATCTCACCATATCGTCGCATGATGGAATGGCTTCCCCTCAAATATCGACATCTCTACTTTATGGGCATATTAACCTGCACTATTTTTTCGAACAAGAATCCTGATTATCTATTTACTTTATTCCATCTCAGACTTGAATCTCAGCTAAGATCAACCAGAGACACGTCAGAATCGTTAACCCTTTCGCTGCGGATGACAAAGATCTTTGTCATTTAGGACTTTCCTCTGACTGCGGCAAAAATGCAAATCTTTGTCATGGCATACATTAATCTGATGAAGTCAATAATGTATCCGATGTTAAAACTGAACCAATCTTAGATAGTCCAAGGCATACCGAACAACATGACATTGCCCTTTTTCAAAAATATAATGTCGAAAACAAGATACAATTTCTTAAAATATGTTGTTTTTACGATTTTAAAAAAATCTTTGTCATGAACTATGAAATCTATTAGGTCAATTTCTGCATTAAAAATTAATGAAATCTATAGAAACTTGCTACTCAGCGGTTTTCGAGGTCGCTGACTGAAAATATGATGATATATTTTGAAAATACAAAATGGCGAATCCAATATGGCGGACAAATTTTCCAAAAGACGAACCATTTTGCTTGAAACTTGCTACTCAGGGGTTTTCGAGGTCGCTAGTTACAAATATGATGTATTTTGAAAATTCAATAAGGCGGATCCAATATGTTAGTCTTCCCCCATTTGTTTCGATATACAATATCTATTTACATGCTTTACGTCGTGAAGGTTGAAGAGAGATCTTAATTTTTTTAAATCTTCCCATATGTGACACGATAACTCGAGAGTACATCCAATAAAAATCTTAAATTTAAGTGGGATATTCTGGATATATATGAGTAATTCTACAGTACTTTTAACTTTTACCGTACGTGACGATATATCATGGATGCAAATGGATATCACTAAAACAAAATCGAGATTCTTGTCGTATAATATATTACGAAACTAGTCCTTGTACGTTTTGTCAGACTATTAAGCATTGTAATGCAGACAAACGAGCTTAAAGTACGATTTTTCCAAATTTTAGAGCGTACAATCCAACATTTTTATTTTGATATTGCTCTAAAAAAATAACTTTAGTCGAATCGCTCTGTAAATTTCAGAGAATCTCCGCATAATTATATTGTTTCAAATAGAAAGCGGTCCAATAGTGTGCCTATCTTTAAAAAAATTCTACAGCCTAAAATGTGAGCGTAACACCGATTATTAGAAATTCGAAAATTTCTTACTTTTTTCATTATAGAAAAAATAACTTTTTCTTATTTCAATGTTTAATTTCACATATTCATTCTACATGAAAAGCCCTACAAAATGAGATGTCCAACATACGTGTGCCTCAAAAGCTTACTTTGTGGGAACACTTTAAAAATGGTCTGTTCTGTGCGAAACTCGTTCGAAAAAGCAACATTTTCAAATGGCACACTTAAAGGACGTTTATTTGTAATTTCTTCCTTATAGTATTTCTGAAGTTCCCATCACATATTTAAGTTGCCGTTGGATATCCTACATCGTAAAATCGACATTTTAGTAACATGAAATATTGACACTCCACATTTTTGATTATTGTTGTGATTATTATTGTTGATTAATTATTAATTTTGGAAAAATATCATCAAATCTGCGTATTAATGTTTTGAAATATGTAAATATATTAATCTTTGTTTAATAAAATATATATGTTTCTATTATGAATTGTTTCTCAATATTTTCCCCAACGTTCATCAACATTCTTTTTTTCATCATCAGTTATTGTCAGATAAATTAAGAATTTGTTGACTTTTGTCATTGACTCTTCTCGAAGTAAGATAAATCATGTTATAGAATTCATTCCACCTACAATTTTATTGAAATTTCGAAATTATTGTAAAAAGCGTAAGTTTTTCATATTTTGTGCAATATAAAAAAAAATTTTGTCCAAAAACGAGTAACACCAACTGTTTCTTATCCCTTAAGAGCCCCAGAAACAAGAAAAAATGTTCCATTAGTGTGCCACTAAAATAATTTTTGATGATCTTTAGAAGAGAAAAGTTAAAGGTTCTGTAGAATTACTCATATCCGAAAATAATAAACTCTGTAAAATATCTCTAGAAGCTAAAAATATAGATTTGTTGCTGAAAAATCAAAGAAGTTTTTGGTACAAACAAAAAATTCGGTATAAATATTCTGTAGATAATCACGAGAGTGTTCCTACTGCTCTAACAATCTGCCACGAGCAGCAAATTGCCGTAATTTTGAACATGAAAAAATTGACGTAAGATTCGTAATCAGTTTGAATTTTTGTGAAGGCGTCCGCCATATTAAATCCACCTTTTTGAATTTTTGAAATCTGAATTCAGATTCTTAATCAGTGACCCTGAAAACCCCTGAATAACAAGTGTCAAGGAAAATGATTGGAATTTTGAAAATTTGTCTGCCATGTTGAATCCGCCATTATAAATTTTTAAAATCTGACTTCAGATTCGTAATCAGGGTCCCAAAAAACAGCTATACATCGTGTTACAGTAAAATCTATTTAAAAATTTCTTTTCCCGCATTTTAGGCACATTTAGTGAAATTCTTGCCGCAGCGAAGGGGTTAATAGTGCCTTATGCAAGAACGGTCAAATTCCAAAATTCTTTTTTAATTAAGTCATTCAGACTCTGGAATACACTCCCGGCCGAAATAGAAAATGTCACGAGGTTCAAGTTCCTTCTTCACGAACACTTTCATTCTTGCGAAAATATCAATTATGAGAGATCCTACCTACAAATCCTATCATAAATTACATTAAAACATTACTCATCCGACGGAGGTTTAATACTTTATCTTTCTTATACTAACTCTTTTTTTCATCATTCACATATTTTCACACTTATTACTTATTTTTAGTTGGACTTATTGTTATTATTAATATTACTTTACTTTATTAAATGTTAAAAGAACTTAATTTTATTTCGTGAAAAATCTACTTATGATTGTAAATAAACAAATATTTTTAAGAAAATGTATGTAGCCTAAAGGTAACACAGCGTTATGCTGCTACCTAGATTTAATAAATTTATTGATATTCATATTTATCACATTTCACATCAATTTGAATCGTGAATTAAATCAAAAGATTCACTCCCAATTACACATATATTGTAGTAACTTTTATTAAAACCAATACAGCGATCTTAAGGTCGTATACAAAGATAACATTTTTTACAATTGAAATATAATTTACAAAAATGGTTCCAACTATTGCCTATCGTTTTTACGCGACGAATCCATTTTACGGTTTGATTTAACATATTCGTAATTGACAATAGCCAAACCAATATTTACAAAGAATAATAAATATTTTAATTTTGCAAATCTTTAATAGATTCTTCGAGTTGTGCCAAAGCTTCTGTTGCAGCTGCACCAATTTCAGCCTCGGTAGTTCCTGCTGGTTCCAGCGACAGTATAATCGCTGATTGTTTCAAAAAAGAAGCGGCTTCCGTCATTTTCGATTTGAGACCTAAATTATCGATCACGCCGGCAGTCCATTGACTTTTCGCCAAAAATAACAACGGTGCATGAAGTTCATACAAGACCAACCCTCGCATACGGGAGTAACCGGGTTCGATTACGTCCAAAACTTGCAACAACATTCTGCACATTTCTACTTTGTGTTCCAAGACAACATCAGGTAAGTCGTCTAGTAAATATTCCTCGGTTCTACCGTACAATTGACATAAACTGTATCTGAAATTTACATTTTATATATAAAATTATGTATTTTTAAGTTAAACTGTATAATAATAACATTAAGGAGTTAAACAATAACTGGCCGTTGCGGTTCAATTAATTTATTTTACTGAACAAAACTTTTGTCGCTTAAAACGTATTAGTTGTTCAATTTGGCCCATCGCTTCAGATTCTTCACATATCCTGACCTCAAATTGCCAAAAAGGACAGTTTTGAACATTTCGGATCAGATGTCTTAAAATCCGTATGTAATGGGTCAAATCGAACAACGGATTCGTTTTCAGCGACCAAAAATCTATAACATTCACTATCTCTGATTCAAGTTATCTGTGAATACATTTTTTTTGTGGTCCTGTATTATTGTTGTCGTCTTCTTTATACCAGATTTGGCCGCAGATCAGAAACTCACAATTCTTTAAACTACAGCGTAAACTATATCATCAGATAATAAAGTAATATTTGACTTTGATGGAGAAAAAATTGGTAAATTGAAAAGATTAATATACCTTGGAATAGTAAGAAATGCATTACGAGGATGCAGTACCGAATGATACTTTTTCATGACAGTCTCCCTCGCTTGAATAGCTTCAGCACCATCAGCCCCACTAATACATTCAACTGCGTCGACCTCTTGCTGAATAATTTTGAAAACTTTCATTACCGCTTGACCGCTAGTGGAAAATTCGCAGTGCGTACATTTCCATAAACTCTCGGGATCTGAAAATGAAATTACAGTCTATAGTAAAAGTATAATAAACATAACCTATAAAATACTACTGACTGCAAGAATATATTAAAATATTACGTTGATATTAGTTTTATCCAGTGTTAAATAGTATATTTTTGTAACCCTTCCTAAATAATGAGCTTTTAACGTGATCATTATAAAGTCTTGTCTTGGTCTTGGTCTTGGTCTAGTCTTGTCTGATTTTGATTATGGTCACTTGTGGCGTACCATACCAACCTCTCCGTGTCTCTCATATACGACACTGACGCCAAAATTGGTAGTAGTGTGACTGGAACGCTGTCATAATATTCCGTTGAGAAATTATTCATAGGTTCTGTCTACACATTTTACATTATTGAGAGGTTATTACATCCTATTATATTTGACAAAAATGGAATTCATTTCTAAACTTTACGAGATTTAGTTAGTATTTGTTTGCAGAAAAGTATCAAAGTACTTTTGTTATTACTTATGGCCTCGGTTTTAACGTCCTAAATTAATTTATCCGTATTAAAGGGCAACCAGTCGTGTGAAAAATATCATAGTGATGGGTAACCGTCCGTTAATATTCAAATTTCGTATTAACTGTTACGTGTTACATGCACTAAACGTAAGAGGAAAACTATCGCTCGCTTCGCTCGCTCAGAAACTTTGACCCAGTAGAGAGTCGGCTATTCCTTAATACTCGTTTGTTTACTAACAGCTTTCAATTATATTATAAAATTATATTGACATTTGGGGGTCCAATCATATTTAGGTCCAAGTGGCTTCGATAAATATGTTACAACAATATAGTGTTTCTTATATGTATGAAAATTGAAAATGAGCATTTGCAAAACTTCGACCCCGACAACAGGCCAGCCGAAGTATTAATAAATAAAAGTTGCAAAACACTTACTTCAAGCACTTGTATTGTAATAGACTATTCGATGCATATTACATGTTTACAGTGTTTTACTAATTACTGTCTGTATCATTATGATCTTATATATACAATATATATACATATAATTCGTCAAAGATATCTTGAAAGTGTCGAAAAGATCTCTGACGGATATATTTTAGATATCTATAAGACATCGTTTAGATATGTCGAAATGGTTATTTTCGTATCAAGAGCGTAAAAGAACTTATGCGCCCGTAGGTGGTCACCGCGCCCGAGGGGCTGGCAAAGACTACCCCTGGGGGTAGGGGGTCGAAACGACGAAATTTTATGGAAAACTATAGGGTAATTTTTTTGCCGAGGTGACCAAATTCAATACTTTTTCAGACAATAGTCATAAGCATTTTAAACCAGTTTTTATGGCATTATCGTTGACTTTAGAAAGAAAATGCATACAACCTATTTTGTAGATAATTTCATGCTCTATCTTTTTTGTTTGAAACATTTTTTAATAAAATTTGAATTTTTCAAAATAAATGCAAAAAACTACGAAGAAACTTAATTGGGGCTAATTTTTTTTAGTAATGGACGGATGGATCTGCGCCAAAATCTAATCAGATCTAAGTTATGCCAAGACGCGTAGTTAAAAAAAAAATTTATGTCAATACGCTTATCCGTTCGTGAGTTATCGCGGGACAAAAAAACGGGACGTACGGACCTACGTACGTACAAGATCACGGACACAAATTTTTTTATTGTTGATTTGGGTTCCTTAGGGTCTGAAACGTCGACATTTGATGAAAAACTGTAGGGTAATTTTTATGCCCGAAGTGACCAAATTCAGTACTTCGTCCAGACTTGGTCTGGGTCGAAGTAATAACATGTAATATACACTCATAATAATATCGCACAAGACAATCCCAACCAATTGCGAAAAGACTACGTTATTCAATGCGCCATCTAGTAGGAAATGAGATAACTCACATTGGAGAATTCTCGATATAATTACAAGTTGATCAAATAGTTGTTACTTTAATTTTGCGTATCTATGCTTATTGAGATGTTTACCAATACAGACTATGCATGCTACATATAATAAATCGAAAATAACCGATGTTCTAAAGAAATTACAATCTGGTGCATTTACTACTTGAGAGCTCTACTAATAAGTCTCTATAGGCCAAATATACTTAACAGTGAATCGTTCTAATTAGTGAATCAATGTAAATTTCATGGATACAAATGGTGGATAACATGAGTTTCAATAATTGATTAAAAAATATATTATATTGACAAAACTTAAAGATTTATTCTTTAGCTTATTGCAGCTATGTATTACCTAAAGAATCCAGAGATACGACAATGCCATTATCGCACTTGTTGCACTTGAGGGATGACATGTGGGTTCCAAGTTCCGTGGGGTCTGAGCACCTCGTACAACCGCAAGAAAAATGTTTGCTTTCAAGAAGATTCTCTCTTCTAAGAAGTGTTGGGAGAAGTGCACTTGTGTAACTACCGAATAATTCTCCATTCTGTGGCACTTTGACTTTAGTTCGTAAATGAACTCTGAATAAATAGAAATGTAAGATATATTGACTATTCCATCAGTGCTAAATAACATTATTTAGTACACTAAAAATTAATTACTTATTTGAACTAATTACATGGTGTAATTAACTGTTAAGAAAATAAACATTGCAGATTATGCTAAATCTAAGTTTGTCACAATATGAACACGAGATTTTGTATACAACATTACTTGTTTTGTTTGTTGGTAGTTTGTCTTTTATTGGTTTAATTCTTGCTATATTAACATTAATTGGTGTATGAACAATTCTAATTTATCTTTTAATTACATTTTTTGATCATTTTTCAGATAATTGTTCAAGGTAATGAAAAAAAAGTTCAACTAAACTCTACCCAGAACCATCAACCTCAAATTTTAATAATTAGCGATCAAGAAATTTACATCATAATGCGTTAGCATGAAATTTTTGTTTAATACCACTGATTAGGTTAAGTAAAATACTCAAATTATTTGGATAGTTGTTTCCGCCTAAAACTAAAAAGTTGTATAAACAAAGAAAATTGTGGCTTTTTAGATTTGTTGAAGTTTTAGAATGTAAACTTCGAACACTTTACATTAAATACATTACTTTGTAAAGCAAATATATTAATTAATTTTTTTTTATTGTTTTACGTCGACTTTTGTGAACCCACATGGAACTAAATGACGTTGGGACCTACAGTTTATGAAGGTGGAATCCGAACCACCTGAGCTTTGGCGTTATTAGTCACTTATAAACAAATACATAGGTGTCCCAATGACAGATGGCAGAGGTCGGGATCGAACCAGGGTTTTCTGATTACGAAGCCGATACTCTACCAATTTAGCCACCGCCGCTCCTATTAGTTAATTATGTTACATTAATTTTACACAACTAATAGTACAATCCTCGTAATCCTGATACGCAAAATAAATACATAAAATAATGTTTACCTATAATCTGTTGGAGAGACACTGTGACTTGTATTCGACACACAAGAGTGATTCATGAGAGAAACTTTTGGATAAAGAGCTCTTGCAGTATATCCATTAGAAGTTTTTATCTCGTGGCAATTGATCTCAAGTATACCGCAAGCTGTTTGTATCATCTCCTCTGAAAATCTTAAAGAATACAGGTTACAGTATAAGTTGGGTTATGAAACAAAATTAATTAAAATAATTGTAGAATTCAGTTTATCAAATGTTGTATTCAGTATCTCAGTTTATAAATGAAGCTATGGAGTATGAATATAATTCAGAGTCGAATCAATAATGTAGTTTAATTAGAATACGAATTGTTCTGGACTTTTTGTTTACTTTTTTAACTATCCTGTGCGTATTAACAATTTGTTTGTATATTACTAATTCATACAACTACGCGGCCGACACTGATGTTTTCCAGTCGCTGTCTTGAGGTCAACGAAGAAAACCGCTTAGCGGCGCGTCGAGCGCCTTGTGCCACCCACTACATTGCCAATTCTCTCTTTCCCCACCCATTACCTCTTGTTCATTAACCACGCATTATAAAAATGGTTTATGATAAAAAAATCAGCGAGAGAGGGTAGAGGAGTGAGGGCAGTAGATGCCTTATAAGCATACATTTGAAAAAAAAACTTCTTTAAGTAGTCTCGACTGACTGCCATAAATCATATCTGAAGTTTTTCAAAAGTAGTCCCAAAGTAACCTTTATGAAAAAATGTATGAATTGAAAAACGTTATAGGTCAAAGTTAAAGTATTTCATAGTTGTGATAAAAGTAGTTCTAAAGTATTCTTTGTTAACAAATTCGTGGTATATGGACGATTCTTGTCAACTCATGAATTAGAGGTTATTTTGAACTACCAGTCGACAATACTGGACCTTTCGAACGCCCACCGCGGGATGGCGTTCAACGCATGCTGAGTACAACATCATTCTCGCAAGTATGAAGACACGAGTTTCTCCGTATATAAGCATCGCGTTAATTTAATAACTATACGGTATGTTTGCTACGTTTTTAGGCACGAAGAAAGAATTCTTTTTAAATTCTTCTTACAAAGAATCATTGAAGCAGTATTTTTTCAACATTTCTTTTTACTTGTTGGATTAGCATAGAATGGGAGCTCAAAATACTTGGCGTGGCATAGCAGATTAGTTATTCCCTGTAAAATTGCCTCAAAACATGTGACACAATTTCCCATAGCATAGCATAGGCAGTAACTCGTGAAGGGAACTAATGAATTTAAATATTCAATTTCTTTATGAATTATAGTAACACACCTGTCTAACTTCAACCGTTTCCTCAAATATTCCACTATGTTTACATGGTCTTTCTCCCATTGAACACCAGTACAACGTTTCTTGTTGTGTGTTTCCATTTCCTTAACTTCCTTATTCCACCTTTCTGTTTCTTTTTCAGAAGCAATAAGAAGTCGGATTGGTGTAATACATTCCAGTTGCGGTACTCCATTTTCTCTGTTTTCGTTCAACGCTTCCGAAACATTGAACTTTTCACCTGTTGCTGCGAAAATCTGTTAAAAATAGTTACAATTGCCAAAGTAATTAATAAGTTTCCTGCAATTAAGATATGTAATACACACACTTAAAACAGAAAAATACGCCATTTTAAATAAGATATATTAGTTACTGCTATTATCTGAGTGATATAAATTTGAAAACAAAATATCAGGTTAATAATTGTATAATTAGCAACCAATAAAATGATAGATTATTCCAAATTACGCACAAAATCCAATACACACATTGATTTACTTATAATAAAATAATTTCAAATTAAAAAAATCATTTACTGTAAAATGCGAATGAGAAAATTAAACATTCATATCTTACTGGACATTCGTAATCTTTGTGTTGGGGGAGATTCTCGCAATCCTGACCACAAACCGGCCAACTGCATTTTGAGCAAAGTGGCTGGGTATCTTCTGATGGAGGCCATGGTAAATAACATGATAAACATAGTGGATAAGAAAAAGCTTTAGGTCCTACTACGAAGGGTAACTCGGTTAATATTTCTTCGCCCGGTTTGAGTTCCTTACTTGCGACTAAGTACTTCCCTACTTGGTCATTCTGAAGAACTTTGTAAGTCTCGGTACCCTAAAAAATAAATATATACACGAATTTACAATCTTTCTGTTTAAAGTTTACATTTATTATCACAACAAATTGAGACAATCTACAATTAACTCTTGCTCGCTTATTACATGCTCTTACTAAACTAATATAGGCTTGTACAAATAACGATAAGAATAAGAAAATGCCGATGAAAGTTACAATTTCAATTTTTTTCAGATGCTGAGTAAGATCGACCCACCACGTCAGGATTTTGAACTGTTTTAGATTATGTATACGAAAAATTCACTTTTCTGATACTTTCGAGGTTATATACACAATGCCACACATTTTGGTCGCATTTTATGCCATTACAAGTTATATGTAACATTTTTTTTACGAAAGCGTTCTACATTTCATAAACTTATATATTTTACTATTCTGGCTTCGGAAATTCTATTACCGAACTGTATTGAGATGTAATTGAGTATTTACTCTTAAAGCAAGTTATTTCATATCTGTCCTCAAATGCCTATTGATATTTGTAATTTTTCTATTATTTTTAGACATCTTCCTATACAATTTCTCTTATTATACATATCATTAGACTTGAGAATTAAATAAAGAAGTACATATTCAATTTTTTGACATCTGAATATACCACTAAACAAAACATTAAAACTCGCTTTCTATTCTACCAAAATAATAGGCGAAATTAAAGAAACGAATTGCTACAAGAAAATCATCGTTAATTTGGAAAAAAACAATACGAGAACGCATTATTTCGAATTTTTACAAACTCCATCTATCGGTAAAACCATTAAGATTGCGTTGTTTCTAATAATAGCGATAAAGAAACTATGTATTTTATTCTGTTCTCAGAAAGAAAACGTTTTATAAACGGTGATTTATTAATTACAATAAACGTTTAAAAAGTATTGGTATATCAAAGCATTTTACATTATTCATTTATAAACATTTAACATATTCTGGACGTTAATTTTACTTTTAGATGCGTGCAAATTAGTATTAACTTTTATTTTACTGACAGTTGAAAAAATGAGTAGACTAGTAAAATTATTAAATTAGAAAACAATGTATACAAATCAATATAGTTTATTACTTAGAATTAATTGTTAAATAAAAATATTACAATTTAATTTTCTTCGTTCCTTTTGCTTTCGCGTTTTATTTAAAAATGCATGGATAAACCAGCAATACCTATTCAAGGCTCGTTATGCATCTTTAACAACTTTGTAAAAAAAAAATCGGATATCGATCCTAAACTGAAAGTCTTTCGCTATCTGCAGGTGTCGAATGTAAACGGATTCCACAATAGTTAATCAACAAGTAATATGAAACGAGTTTTAAATTGAACAAACGTATGCACTTTTAATAGGGTCGATTTAATTACGATTTTACCTACCGATGCCTTCTCCGTCATATCGTTGGTTTTTTCGAAGTTCAACTTTAATATATACTACTAAACGCACTGAAATAAAATACATAATACAATTACATTTAAAAACGTGGACAACTTTCATAACTGAATGCAAAATTATATTTACACCTATTTGCTCTTTTTATTATAAAACTATTGTCAAAATATTATAGATGTATGTATAAATAAATTACTATATGTATACTGAAATCGATAGAATAAAAGAATAAAATTAAAAAACACAACTATTTATGTTCAAATCCATCATTTCCATAATTCATATTTAATTTTATATACAACATAATATTAAAGATAAGCTATATTTAAATTTATGACACAGATGTAACTAAAACGCTGAATACACTGTCACACAATTTCGAGTCTCCATTTTAAAAAATTATTTAATCACTCAGAAACACATTTTTTTAAATATACCGAATTGAGACTTTTTCGGAAGTAGCGACTTGTGCAGTGCTCTCGATAAACTGAAGTCTATGGCGTATACTGTCTTTTTATATCGATCATATCGAAAACAAAAATACCGACTACCGGTTGGTGCCAATGGCAAAACCTAGAATGTACCAGAGTGACCGAGAGTGCATTCACGCGACGCAGGCAGATATATTTTTGGCCCTCCTTATACAGAAAGGCATAGAAACTTCTAAAAGCTTCCTTGTCGCATCGCCGGCAAGAACTATTATCAGTATCTATAAATACACACATTTTAGTATATTTCGACAAAATTTAGACTTAAAATCGTATTTTGACCTACCGTAATGAAACTATATAAAAAAAATAAAGAATGTAAAACATTGTGGAATATCAGCCCACGTGAAACACATTAAGAACTATAACTAAACTTCTTAACAAAATTATATTTACAATTATTAAAGTTCAGTTTAACACTTGTTTATTTTTGTTCATTTATATTGTTTATTCTCTAAATTCCAATCAGCGAAAGTCACTGGAAATCAGTGCCTATGCACTCATTGGCAGCATATGACCTACACTCGACTAATTTTAAGATATAACAAAAGGAAGTTCGACTGACTTCTTCAAACGTCTTAAAACTAGCTTACCATGCAGCTAAAATGTAGTACCAGAAATTAGACATTGTTAACTTTATTTGTTATTAGATATTGTAATAATACTTAATGGATTTAAGGGAACATATTTAACCGAAATACACTTGTCATTTTCAAAATCATAAATCGATTCAATGTGTCATTGAAGGTATTTTAAAAAATTCCCTCCCACTCCAAGAAAAAATGTCGAGAACACCATTACACTACAATGCAGTAGTTAATTCGAAACAGGAATAGAACACTAACTTCTTAATTTGTTTTATATTGTGATACGAGGCACAGCTTGACATAAAAAAAAAATTCGTAAAATTTTTCGTGTGGTTGGATGTGATACAAAATCTGCTCAGAACCGTTATTGGGTTGTTACTGAAACTGTTTCGTCTTAGAAGGTCATTATTGTTTATGTTGTTTACTCTTATTATGAGATTTTCTCAAACAAGATCGATGTTGTCATTTAATTGGCGTCTTTCTTGCGGCTTGAAGAACAATTTTCCATGGAAATTCAATACAATCATCATGATCATCTAATTTTAAGCTGTTAATAAAGCTTACTTCGAGTTCATCGCATCGTTCAACAGTTCTTGCCGTAAGCCTTCCAGTCTTAACATGAGAGAAAATAATGTCTGCTTTTAACTTCCATGACAACAACAATTTATTTTAAGACCATATTCTGGCTTAATGGCCAAATTTAAGCTAATGTTGAAAAGAAGTAAAGGTCCTAGTTGTAAGACCATCTTTGCTGCCTACAACCAATAATTAGGCTTATAACCGTGAATATACACGGTACCCCAGCGATACTTTCGAGTAATGTTTCTTTATTCTCGTTCGAATAATTAAGCTTGAGAATTGAGACATCATTAATGATCACGCAAATTCGTAATCTGAAACATAAACAGTAAAATATTTAACTTTCAAATAATAATTTTGTGCAGTTTTCGGACTATTACTGACAATGTAAACATCACGTAAAGTAAAAAAAAGCAGTTAACAAAATTAATTACACCGAAAGAAATAAATGTTACCTACTAACATACTGATGGTACTGGATTATCAGATACAATATTTTTCTCTCTGTATACAAATTAGACTGAAACATTTAAAATTACCTATACAATTTTAGTTTTGTTGGGTGATTTGTGGCAGTGCCTGCTTTACTTTAATCCAAGACACCAAGTCAGAATTGCAACATGATTGATTTTTATGTGATAACTACTACCAAATTAGTTAAAAATATATTCAAAATCGCAGAAAATCGGAGTGGGACAAAGCCATTGTTTATTACAAAATAGGCCTACTTTTATAAATAAATGGCTGCAACTTTTCAATAACAGATTACAACGTAAAACATGTCCAACGAAAGTTGTAGGAAATTAAAAAATCTATACAAAAGGTAAGAACGATATTTTTTCTATCTATCGCCATTTTTTAGATAATGGCTTGGAAAGTCGCAATTGTTAAAATGTTGGACCAAAATTGAACATTTTGAACTCTTTTGGATTATGAATTAATTGTTCGGTATATTTTGTTCGAAATTATTATAAAATTTCCTTATATTTTTACAGTTCTAGATGTTTATGTCGCAATTATTTATAAACGAATGAATTGTTTTGCATATTTGTTCCGTGCGCGAGAAGAGTAGTATTTCGCATGTGAGTTGAAGATCTCTTAATTTTTTCAAGACTATAGGTCTTTGTTTCTCCAAAAGTGGACATTGCCAGAGATAAATAAAAATCTTATTTCCCAAAATTCTCAGTCAGTTCTGAATTAATTTCTTTTACATTTTCTTTGATATCGTCTACAGTAATTAGAATTTCCCTTACAGAGTCCGAATTGCGTGTGATACATCGATTCAGTCACTTTTCATTTACGGTTTTTAGTGAAAATTCCTACTTTATCGGCCGAGCACTTTAGAACCCCCTTAATCCTTTAAGTCCCAAATGTGCACAATTTTCACAGGGATTTCAGCATCATTTCATGTATAAAATAAAAATTAATAAAAATGGAAACATCTATATCCGACTAGTTTTGAGGCCGCTCTTTTGATTGGCGCTACTGAAATTTTCGAAAAATGATGTTTAACACATTTTTTTACAAAAATACTGAAAAAAAAACGCGATTTTTTAGGTACATTTTTTTTAAAGTGCATTTTTAATTATGGTACAGGTTTCAGATCACCTTCTTACCTATCAGAAACGTGTTCCCGGTTATCTTACTTCAAAATTAAACATTCACATATATTGATTTAATCTCTTTTTCGTTTCAAAATGGCGTTTGAACTTTGAAAATTTGTGAAATTGAAGAAAATGCTATTATTTCGGATCTGCTAGGATTTATTTGTAGTAAAATCGTACAAATTAGTTATTACGCGTTTTGTATGACCTATTTAGATTTACGTAAGCAGTCATGTCCCATAAAATCCAATTTCAAGATGGCGACCGGCATGTGCTCAGTAGAAATACTTGTTTTTCCAGTTCTGTTACAACCAAAATTGGTGTGAAATTTGTTAATTCATAATCTCATAGGTTTCAGTCATCCCTAAACTGGAATCTTGAGTCAGTTTACCGGAATTCCAAATGGCGGATCCAATATGGCTTTTTCGTATTTATACTGAGCACACGGCTGTCCCCGTATTCAGACGCCATTTTGAAACGAGAAACAAAATGTGTGAATGTATAATTTTAAAGTAAAACAATCAGGAACACGTTTCTGGCAGGTTAGAAAGTGATCTGAAACCGGTATGACAGTTAAAAATGCATTAAAAAAAATAGTAGTTAAAAAATCACGTTTTTCAGTATTTTGTCAAAAAAATGTAATAAACGCCATTTGGCGAAAATTTCAGTAGCGCCAATCGAAAGAGCGACCCCGGTAAAAGTGCAGAAGAACTGCCCCACCTCAAAAATGAAATGTGTCACATGTTTTCGATGTATTTTGGGCTGCTGATAACGAATATCGCAATAAAATTTGGCGCTCGGCCATATCTTGGCCGTTATTTCAAAAAAAACAGCCAAAAAACCCGTTTTTTTTCAGTTTTTTGCATTTATCTCGAGATATACATATCTGACGAAAAAATGTTTCAAACAAAAAAGGTAGAGAATTGAATTTTCTACAAAAAAGATTGTATACATTTTTTTCCTAATGGCAATGGGAAGCTCGTAAAATAGCGATAAAAATAGATAATCCTTAGAATAACGGTCTTGCGCTTCTTACATCCGCCTTGGTAATTACAGAAGACGCATATCATGCCCGTTTAATTATCACTAATACCTGTTTATTAAGAATTGAGTAGGTTAAAGCAGGTTAGGGTAGACAAGGGTTAGGTTTTTTTGTTAGCGGGGGGTCTGGGCCGCAGGCCCCCCCAGGCACACATTGCGGTACGGGCAGTAGTAATGGTAATACATTTTTTGTTGGGAATATTGTTTTGTCAGATATGTATATCTCGAGATAAATGCAAGAAACTGAAAAAAAAACGGGTCTTTTGGCTGTTTTTTCGAAATAGCGGCCAAGATATGGCCGAGCGCCAAAGTTTATTGCGATATTCGTTATCAGCAGCCCAAAATACATCGAAAACATGTGACACATTTCATTTTTGAGGTGGGGCAGTTCTTCTGCAATTTTACCGCGACCCCAAAACTAGTCGGATATATAGAATATGTTTCCAATTTTAAAAAATTGTTATTTTATATATAAAACGATGTTGAAATCCATGTGCAAATCGTGCACATTTGGGACATAAAGGTTTAATCACGGACAGCCATGGAAAAAATGAAGCGTTAATGAAGCGTTACGCGAGTGTAAAAATGTCTAAATTCACGCTTATGATACGCTTAACACACTCCATACCTCTCTGGCAAAAAATCGAAGAGTCGTTAAGCGTACGTTAAGCGTTTTTTTGTTCAAATTCACTCTTTGTTAACTCTTTTGGCACGTTTTTCTAACGTTTTTCCCACTCCTTTGACACTGTTACAGTCGCTCTTAAGTAACGCCCCATTTTTACCAGGAATGGAATCGGTATTTTTATTATACATTAGAACCCACTGATGTATATAAAATGGATAGGAAATAGAATGAAAAAAGTGGCACACTTCGAGATTAGGTAGGAAGACAATTGGCATTAGCGCAAGTACCCCTTAGATTAGACGAACCCAAAGTCTTCCTGTCCCAAAAATCAAACAGCCGAAACATGCATATATCCTATCCATATAATATATATCAGTGGTAGAACCCCTCTTATTTCAACTAGTCATGGGTTTCAAGATGGCGCCGACCCCTCTTATGTGAAATTTCCCCTTACCCCCCTTACTCTACTTAACGCTTTAATAGTGGATGATAATATCTGATATCTTTTTATTTTTGTTAGACATCGTATATATTTTAGAGCTGAATTATGTAAAATATATATATATAATATATCTGAAAAATGTGTGGAGAATTTTAAATTTGGATAAAAATGTAACGAGATCACAACTCGTGCCTTTATGTGATAAATAACGACTGCAACATTTCGCATTTATTTATGGTCAATTATATCTGCATTCGAGTGTAGAAATAAACATTTTAAATTTACATTATGCACTTTATGACATATACTTATGTATCAATAATTTTTTGTTTCAGAAACAAATACACTGTGATTAAGACCGAAATGAATATAGGAGACAATATTTAACCCAAATTTGCAAATATGATTAATGAAAGCTTCAAATCACTTCAAATTCAGTACTAAGCTGCTGATATTGTATTTGTTTGTTATTTTGCAAATGAAAGACTTTTCAATTTTTGTGGAGGTCTTGAAATACACATCATTAAAAATTGACAACATCCTAAACTTCAAATGTGCACTTTTATTTTACGAAATTAGCAGCTTCTCGAATAATTTGTATGATGTAAATCATGAGTTTGATGCAAAATTTTAAATTAATTTGAAATTTTATTACATATCAGTCTACCGACTATACATGTTTGCAAATTTAGGTTAAACGGTATTTACAACTTTGATGGTGTATAAACACTGTAAACTGTATCGAGATGTTCGAGCGGTGGTGGGGGAAGGCCTGAGGGGAAACGATTCAAATAAGAGGGGCAATTGAAATAAGAGGGGTTCTACTGTAATAAAAAATGTCAACTTATACCTTATTTATTTCACGTTTTTCTTCATTCCTTGTAGATTATTATTATTTTTTCAATTAAAGACAGTATTTAGTCTTCAATTTGTCAACACATGGATGCAATCCACGGCAATAATCAACAATTTTTTATTTCAACCAGTTTCAACCACACCACAAAGGTTCACGCATGATTTGAATCGCGTAGTGATCGATTTCCCGCCTTTTTTGTCTGAATCGATATTGCTGGCATTAAAATTGTATCATTTTCCACAATATATAATATCAACTTTGATTAAATACTTCAATTCGAATAGCAGAGAAACCTTATCAGAAATAAAATTCGAATCTGAATGTTTCGAGGTTACTTTACCAATTTCCATAAATTTAATTAGGTAACAACTCGGCTCAAAGAAAATATTGAATAGAATACAAACCGATATTATGATATTTTTTAAACAATTCCGTTAAATTAACAGAATGTCGAGTCACTGACCCGGCATTTTGTCCCGATCAGGAAGTCTTGAGAAATTGAACGTCGTCTTCGCGTCTAGGGTCTGGGGGCAGCCTGGGGAACAAGATTTCGGGAGTTTCCGTATCCGAGTCGCGCAAGCGCTAACGGATTTCGCCCAGTCGACGACGAAGAGTCACGCACGCAGTTTCTCGATAGAGTTCTTGTTTAATTTTTCGCGAGTAGAAGTCGCATTGAAACAATAGTAAGTAAAATTTTCAAAATCTTGACTCGAAACACAACCGGTTTCCCGAAACAGAATTTGGAACCGGAAGAATCGGTAAGGGGACGTAATCAGAATGTTGGTTCTTTGGAGAAATTTAATAATGCACGAGGAAGTAATCCTCGACGGGTACGTGAAAAATCGGGAAAATCGGTTACGCCGGGTCGATTCGCATCCGCAGATTTCGACGCGCGGCAATTTTTGAGGTTAGGGGGTCGCTTTCCGGCCTGGCGAAATTCGCACTACCTTATGTAACCGCTGGGTCAGTTCAATATCGCCGCTCCCTGGGAGATAACGCGATTCCCCAATGCGTCGATATCCGTTCGACAATGTATAAGAAATTCACATGTTATTCCTTTCAATTTTATCACATGATACTTTAAGATAATTAAGGGAAAATATGGAGAGCAATTGATTTTCTAGAGGCTTACCTAAATTCGGGAGACCGAACGAAGGTTACTAGGATGTTAATCGGGTCACGCGGTCCGTGCTAGTGCATTTGCCCTTGGTACTTTAATATTTTAGTTATTTAAATCTATACAATTTTTTAGTAAATCCATATAATCCGAGAACATGAAAAATAAGACAAATCGGAGCAATGAGTTGCACAGTCACCATTAGCCACAAAAATTTAAATACCTGATTTTAATATTTACTGTTTTGTACTGGAATGTTAGAAAATTATAAAACGATAACTAATTGTATATTTTGATTAAAATTAACAATACAATTTTCCTGCATAATTTATCAGAATCTTAACTGCTATTGTGATAGCAGTCTTGGTGTATGCTTTAATGAAATCGGTTCTCGACACATGCTTTCTAAAGTACAGTTATACATTATACCATACCTTACATGATAATTACCTCATGATTACTGATAAAAAAATGGATTTATTCTCTCAATGTATAATTACAGCATATTCAATCTTATAATTAAAGATTATAATTGTAATGTTTACATTTATTGAATGAGAAATGGTATATTTTTTATTCAACCTTTGTTCTTGTTAACAAACATTGTAAACGATTGTACCATAGATATCGGTTTATGCATTACCCAATCATTAAGATGATGCCTAACGACTGGAAATAATTGATGCCTAATTGGAAATAAATAAGTAGTAATTTTTTGTAAAAAATCAGAAATTATCTGTTACTGGAGTAAAATTAAACAAAAATGATTAATTTTTTATATTGTTACAAAAAATAAAATTTAATATTAATTAACTCTACTAATGCTGAATAAGGCTGAATTTGTAATTCCACATTTTGGAAATTGCAGTAAGATTTTCTTAATATGGATTAATACTAATTAAATAAGTTAAAAAGCAGGCTTATGACTTACCACAATGTTACCTTCCACCCCAATACAAAAGAAAGAAAAATTTCTTTTCTAATATGAGAGTGAAAACGGAAAAAAATAAATAAAAAATCCCTTCCCCGACAAGCGAGAAAACGTCGAGAAGCAAAATTCTATGATTGACCTCAACGTTTCGCATCCCTCTTCAGGAGGTTAATAATCAACGAGTGAATCGTTAATTTGTCATTCTCGTATTAGAAAAGAATTTTGTCTTTCCCTTGTATTGAGGTAAAAGTAAATAACATTGTGGTAGGTCATAAGCCAGTTTTTTAACTTACAGTAGGACCTCTCGTATTTTAATTAGTAAAGTTTTTCAAGATGGCATCGACTTCTCTTATTTTAATTTTCCCCTTACCCCCACTTACTTCGCTTGCAAGCTTGTGATTCGTGGACAATATTTTTCGTTGACTTTTCGTGTGATAGTGGGAGAAGGTGGGGGAACGATTAGAATAAGAGAGGCTGGACAATTAGAATAAGAGAGGTCCTACTGTATTTAATTATTGTTCGACAATATAAAACTTACCAAAATAATTTAATTTATGGATTAATACTGTTTTTTACCAAGCTATTTTTGTATATCTTTGATAATATTGATTTCAAATATGTAATATTTCAAAAAGTGCAGTGAAAAATTGTCAATAAATGACATAAACAAACTTTGAATGTTCTTTTAACTTACTGTTGCTCAATTGTAAATGTATACATTGTAAAAAGTGGAAATGAACTTTTGAAATTTATTGTAATTTTCATTAATTTTTAGTAATTTTTATACGTACAACGTTGGAGTTTTACGATATTAGGTAAATTTACAATGTACTGCATGGGTTCGATTGTGATACACATGTAACGTTGGGAAAACGTAGGGCATTTACGAAACATGAAATTTCCAACTTCATGTAGAAAATTTACAATGCTGAACATGGGCAAATCACCATATTTTTACAAATGAAAATGAGAACAGATTTGTAAAGTTCATTTCCATTCTTTACAATGTACAAACAATGTACAAACACAAACAAAATATTTGCTAAAGAAACGATTTTAACGAATGTTAGCCTTAACCGTTACTTTTATTTTATTGTTTATTTTATTGAGATATAATTTAAGAAGAAAGAATTTTCTTCTAGTCATAGTCATTTTACTGTTTAAAACATAAATCAAAATTACTTCATTCATTTTTTTGTACATACTTGAAGTTCACATTGTGATTCCAATGAAAATTCAAAAACTAAATATTTGATGGATATCTTTGACGATCAAATCACGATGTTTTGTTAGGCATATACTTTTAATTTTTTCTGACAGAAACTTGTCTGCTCAAACAGAAATAATGCAAAGTTTTTATAGTGGAAATTTATTTTAAGATTTCTTGAAAAAAATGAGGTCCAAAGTGGAAAGATTCAATGTGTTGTGAATTAAACCTTGAAACTTTTGATTGCTGGGCGAATGTTCTAATTAAAAGTATGCATCACAAAAACATTGTGATTTGATCGTCAAAAACGTGCATAAAATATTTAGTTATTATTTAATTACGAGCATAAAAATACATTTATTTTAATTTAGGATTTTTATTGATAATAATGTAAAAAATGTCTATGCGATTTTACTACATGTTACGTTAGAAATAAATCGATTCACACACAAAAATACAACTTTATGTAAAATAACATGGTGATATATTGCAAATTTACAATCGATGTGTAATCGACGACAATTAAATTTTCAAAGTCCAGATCATGCAGACCAAGAAAACTCATGGTTTTCTGAAATAAACATGAAGCTGAAGCTAGCCCCCTATTCTAGCCTTTACTGCTCTCATCCATAATTTTATAACTCGTTAATTAATTTCAGCATCGTGAAGGTCGTTTCGGATTTATGTTCTGCATTTATTTTGGCATATCTATGAATTTTCTGGACCTCGAACTGATATGCGTATGCATATTATTAAGACTATCGAACGGGAGTAGAGGTTGGAATAGGGGGCTAGTTTCAGCTTCATAAATAAACAGTAAATAATGGCTGAATTTTTATAATTGCTGTTTACATACTAATTGTGTATCCGCAATGTAACACAATATTATTTTACATACGGCTTGTACTTTTACTGCGTTACACATGATACATAGTAAAATTACATTGAAATTTTGTGCAGTGAATATAATAATAGTGAATATTAATTTATCTTTCCAACAAAATAATTGTCAGAAACGAATTTGCATTTGGTAAATTTACCATGCATTACATTGTTAAATGTGCATATAGGGGGTCGCTAGATAATTGTGGTACTTGACAATTTTAACTGATATACTCACAGCCCCATTTTATGGCAAATGTCTCATATTTTTTGTAAGAAAGTAATAATTTCTTTTAGAAACAACTTTTTCCGAAGTTACAAAGTTGCAAAATACTTAACAATAGATTACTTAATTTGGTTAATTACGAATTAGAATGATACCTTACAGCAATAAATAAAAAAATGCCATTTGTTTAGACGGTTGCTGACCACTGCAGCATTTATGGTTTTCTTGTTTTTTGGAATATACTTGAAATTATACTTGGAATATACTGGCCAATGCTTTTGGAATATACTGGTGCCCTATACTAAACAAATTAATATAGAATACTACAGAAATATTTAAGAACTAAAAAAATACAAAAATGTGGGACTTTGTACTTAAGTGGCCGACTATACCTCCATCTACCCTGTTATCAAATGTTTACAGATTAAAATTGCAACAGATTTAAAAAATTTAAGAAATCTAGTCAGGGTTAATATTTAATCTAATATTAATTTAATAAAATTAAATATTTGCAAGTGGACAGATTTCTGTATGCATATGAAGTAAATTCATGAAATTATAACTTATCTACGATGGCCTACAGCTCACGAATGCATTTGAAGATTCCCAGACAGCCAGCTAGCTGCATATTGCCGCATTTAAGGGAAAAGTCAGGCGGCGAATATGTCAGCAGAAATACGGAATATGCCGGCAGAAATATGGAATATGCATAATCACATAGACAGCAAATTTGTTGGAAATTCTCCCCTGCCGACTAGTCTGCAGCGATTCTGACACATTTCTGCCAAAGAGATTAAATCTGTGTCCGTGCGTCTTTACTCCCTTCGCCGACCCTTTTAATCTCTTCGGCAGAAATGCGTTAGAATCCCCGCAGACTAGTCGGCAGGTGAGAATTTCCAGCAAATTTGCTGTCTGTATGACGACGCATAATCCGTATTTCTGACGACATATTTGCTGCCTGACTTTTCCCTTATATGCGGCAATATGCAGCAGATCTGGATGTCTGGGTTGTAACATATGCAAGTTCGAAGAAAATAGATAAATATTATTTATTTGAGGTATCGTTACCTAGATTTTTAAAGGTACACTGCCTTCGAAATTTTAATTGACACAACGCTCCGTTATAGTTTATCTAGTCAGGTTATCGCGTGGAAAATTTTATGTCGTAGAATTAGGTTTTAATTAATATTGTTACGAGTTGTTGACTTTCGTAAATCGGGTTGTATTTATTGCAGTGATGTTATTATTGTTATTTATATATTTATATTTAAAATTGTTATTTTCAATACGTGTTGCAATTTGCGCTACTTATTTTATTTTTTATTCTAAATTTGTAAAAGGCCTTTAGGCCGTAGAAAATAAAAATAAATAAATAAATTATATTTGATCATTTTATTATATTGTGTTGGCATTGGCTTTGTATTATATTTGTTTTTATTTTTTGTACAAAAACGCTTCAAAGTGCCGTTGATCCAAAGTAAATAAATAATTAAAAGAAGATGAAAGGAAATAACTTAACTATAAAACCAGCAATGACGGACCATTTTCCGATAATTGCACAATGGCATTATAAAAAACCAGTTAATGAACATCAAGATCCGAAAAAACTAAGAGAAAATATACAAATTGACTACAAAATCCTTAAACAAAAAATAGAAAATACTGATTGGAATAAAATTGAACAATTCAAAGAAGTAAATACAGCTACAAATTATTTTATTAATACATTTCGTAAAGCAATTGAGAGGGCAACCAAAGTTGTCATTGAGCCTTGTCCATCCGATAAATCTCCATGGATTACTAAAGGTATACTCATGTCAATTAAATTCTGGGATATTCTGTATAAAAAGCATTTAAGAAATGTTAAGAACCTAGAACTAGAAGATCAGTTTAAAACATATCGAAATCGACTAACTACGATAATAAAATTAGCCAAAGAAAATTTCTATCGGGAGAAAATCAATAAAGAAAGTAGTAATATCCGAGTAATGTTTAATACGACGAAGCAGATTATATCTCAACCAGCGAAAAAAGATAGAAAAATTGAGAAATTGATAAAGGAAGATAATTCAATATTATATACAGACAAAGCTATTGCTGATCAATTGAATAATTATTTTACAAGCGTAGGACAACAATTGAGAGTTCAAATGAAAAAAGACCCTTTTGCCAAAACATTAAACGTTCACCAATTACAGAATACAATGTTTTTATATGAAACAACAGAAGAAGAAATTTTTAATTATATTCATTCTATGAAGATGCACAAAGCTCCGGGTGAGGACAAAATAAACACAAAAATGCTGAAAGTGACTGCAAAATCCATTTTAAAACCAATAAAATACATCATAAACCTAGCATTTGATTCCGGCCAATATCCTGAACACTTTAAAAAAGCTATAGTTATACCAATTTATAAAGAAGGCGATCGAGCGAAACCATCGAACTATAGATCTATATCCCTGTTATCAACAATATCAAATAAAATTCGCGAATTTAACACTCGGTGAAGTTATCAAATTAGAAAAATTGGCTAAATCGATTATGCGAGTCAAATGACTTGGTCCAATTTTTTACAAACCTATAATATAATTAACAAAACTCAATTCGGATTCCAAAAGAATAAGTCAACGAACTCCAATAACTTGGATAAAAATCAACCTTGCCTAGCTATTGCTGTGGACCTAGCAAAAGCATTTGACACACTTGATCATGAGATTTTGCTAGATAAATTGTATAGCCATGGATTTAGAAGCAAGATGCATAAATTGTTATCTAGTTACTTGGCAAATAGGCAACAAGTGGTTAAAGTTGGTACCGAAATTAGTAGAGCTCAGAACATCACATGTGGAGTCCCCCAAGGCACAATTCTTGGACCAATTCTTTTTAACATCTACATTAATGATTTTCCGTCATCGACTGTAGGAGACTCCATCAGCCACGCAGATGACACAGTAATAATTTACGAAGACAACAGCTGGGATAAAATTATTGAAAAGGCATCTGCAGATTTTTCTAAAGTTAAAATGTGGCTTACAACTAATTGTCTGTCAATAAATATTAATAAAACAAAATGCATAACTTTTGGATCGTATATGGATAGTGTACCCAATCTACATAGCATAACTCTTAATAACAATGAGTCTATAACAAAAGTGGAAGATCTAAAATATCTTGGATTACAATTAGACTATCGGCTTAAATGGATAGAACACGTTAACAGGGTTGTACATAAACTTAGATATGTAATTCATGTTTTCTATAGGTTACGAAAAGTTCTCAACACCTCTACATTAATAACAATATATTATGCAATTTTTGAATCAATAGCTACTTACGGTATAATTGCTTGGGGTGGAGCTTATGATAATACAGTAAAAAGAATTCAAACTCTGCAAACACAAGTTCTTAAAATAATTTATAAAAAGGGAAAATATTATCGTACTGCAGAAATTTTTAAATTTGCTGATGTGATGAACATTAGACAACATTATTGTCATGCGGTATTAAAGACTTGCATATTAGAAAAATACGTACATTTCAAAGATCACATGAAAAATACCAGGAACTCTACACGGAAGCTAGCAGCATTCCCGAAATGGACAAAAACTGCCAACAGGCGATCTTTTATTTATATTGCAACCAAACTTTTCAATCTTTGGAGTCTATCGGAAATTGAACCAATAGGTGTGAATAGGAAAACAATCAGTAAAATTTTACAAAACTGGATCAAGAAACAACCAGATATTTGGATTACTGTCTCGAAATAAACAGATTTAAATCATAAACATTGGATCTAAAGCAACGGTGGATATATGTATCATTCTTTACAACCTAAATCACAAGACAATCTGGACTATAAAGACAATCTTCGCATAGAAGAACCACGGGATGCAGTCGAATATTTGAGAAATTTTATAAATCTCTATGGTCATAATGGTGTTGCGGATGAGCGTTTCAACTCTTGCAAACCACATGTTTTTGACGCTAGTGCGCAGTTATATGTGCATCACATCAGGTGCATATAAGCATAACATTTTCATAAATAACGTATATGTTAAACTATTTTACAAATTGTTTAGAAATTACGTATTTTATTGAACCCTACCCACATATGTACCCCAGATGAAACTGTGTGCAATAAATATCATATCATATCATATCAAATAACTTTAATATCGTTATATTAAATATAATTGTTATAATAATTATCGTTAAAAATATCACAGTTTCTTGAAAATTACCCATATACCATATTTGTGAAAATTGACGTATTAAAAAATGTTTGTGATTTTTTAAGAAATTATTTAACGAGACTAAAGAATTTGAAACTATTAATTTATAAACATTTTACAGAAGAAAAAGAAACTTTTACAAATTTAATCAGAAATATTTATTTCTTTGAAACAGATCATGTCTCCTCCAACATACGGTGATTTGGGAAAGAATGCCCGAGATGTATTCGGCAAAGGATACCATTTTGGCCTCCTGAAAATGGACTTCAAGACAAAAACCAACTCGGGGGTTGAGTTTTCTAGCGGTGGAAGCTCCAATCAAGATTCGGGCAAAGTATTCGGCACCCTCGAGACCAGTTACAAAATGAAGGAATATGGCCTGAAATTTGTCGAAAGATGGAACACTGACAACACTCTTGGAGCCGACGTCACTTTGACTGACAAGATTCTCAATGGTTTGACTATCGGATACAGCTCGACATTTGCACCACAGACCGGGTGAGAATAAGAATTAATTATTAAGTCGATGGATTCGTTATCGTACCAGCCCGAAGTAGTTTTATTTAACAATTAATGTATTTCGCAGGAGCAAAACTGGCAAACTGAAAACGACCTTTAAACAAGAAAACGTTACCGTCACATCGGACTTTGACCTCAGCGTTTCTGCTTGGCCAATGATCAATACGACCGCAGTCGTAGGATATCAGGGTGAGTTACTACAAGAAATCATTGCATGGTCAATCATTGTCTCCACCGATAAAAGTCTTCCACTTCTCTCCGACTCCTGAAATTCCTCACGAAGAAAACATTGGTACGATATTGTAACCATTTCCTCCCACCGCGAAATCTAAGTCGACAAATTTGATTTCAGGATGGCTCGCCGGTTATCAAGCCGGTTTCGACTCGCAACGAAGCAAACTTACAAGGAACAACTTTGCTCTCGGCTTTGCCGGCTCCGATTTCACCCTTCACACTTCTGTGTAAGTATTTTCAATGACTTCAATTAACATTTTCTCTACTGTAATTTAAATTGCAGAGATAACGGACGCGAATTCGCCGGTTCAATTTACCATAAAATCAAACCTGACCTGGAGAGTGCTATCAGCTTGGCATGGAACTCCAGCAATAATGTGACGCAATTTGGAATCGGTATTAAGCATGACCTCGATAAAGATGCATGTGTGAGAACCAAGGTCAACTCCCAACTTCAAATTGGCCTCGGCTACCAACAGAAACTTCGTGACGGTTAGTATTTTACATCTTTACCAATGAATAAATTGTTTAGTTACTTTGCTCATAAAATTCCTTCGGAGGTTTCTTTCTCAAAAGTAAAATAAAAATATCAGTTTTTTATTATTTTATTTATTCTAATTTTAAGTACTTTAAATGTTCACTATTGGACTCAATTTGAAGTTTTTACATAATTTTTAAGTAAGAAACATACTTTTTATTTTTTGTCAATGTTTGTCTTCTCGTTATTAGTGTATAAAAAATATTTTCAATTTTTTTTTTTAACAATTATTACTTATTTTTTTCATATTTTTTGTATATAAAATTTTTTTTGTATTATTTTACAGAATAAATTTCTGATGAGGGCTACGAAAAGCTAGCCGAAACGTAATTTTTGAACTTTTTTGTTTATTTATTTCCATTTTCCGTGATGATGACCAAGAAATACATGTTTTATTGAACATATTTATTTAAAATATATCGTAAAAAGAAGCTTTATGAACAGTGTTTTTAATTAATACTTTAAAAATAGTTTAAAAACATTCTAAATTATGGCACCAGACGTGTCTATAGAAGTGTTACTGTCTGCGTTATTTATAGGCTACGTCACGTGGTAACCTATATTTGGAAATAAACTGAAACCAAATAACCAGACGTATATTTAACAGAAATTTTCCCAAAAGTTATACAAAGGCTTAAACAGAAACTTAATTCGAGCCATCAAAATAAAAAATATTAAAAGTAAACATTTTGTTGTAGGAGTAACTATCTGTATTTCAACAAACATTGACGGGAAGAACTTCAATTCTGGCGGACACAAGCTTGGTTTCGCATTGGACCTGGAAGCTTAAATCGCAAGCTCACGAAGAAAATCCTCACCCTTTCAATAAACATTTCGTCATTACACTCGTGTGGTCGACCATGTCACAATACAAGCTTCAGACCGGTTATTACCTGTAACGTAATGTAGATAGACTTCTCTCGAAAGGGACTCGAAGCAGCTTGATTATCAGAAAGAAGAAGGAAGGATCGCAGATGCGGAATAAAAAAGAAACCGTCACATTAATCTACTGCCAGCTGTACCGCTGTCGAATAAAATGCGAATCGAATTTAAAACCTACCGCAGGATCTTTGTTGAAAATGAGTTGAGAAAAAAAAGAATTTAGTATAGAATGGTATTGAAACGTTATTCATAGTGAACGTTAATAAAGGAAGTTAATTGAATCGAAGTCCTCCCCCTGAAAGTCTTTGACGCGACAAGTCCACAACAACTCGTCAAGGAAAGAAGGAAGCGGAGAGAACAGTTGCGGCTTCAGTTTTTTATTAGTACGCCATTTCTTTTTTCTAGCCTTTTTTGTATGTATATAGGTAGCGTGCAAACTCATTTCCTATTCGCTTCAGACTCGACTTATGGACTCAATAAATGAAACTCAGTTCTTACGACTTCTTTCAATAGTGGTTTATTTACAAAAAGAAAAGTTACTCGTCGCTCAACATTTGTCCTCGCTCGAAAGAACTTCCAATGCGCTCTTAAAATAAGAAATTATAAATATCGTTGCTGGCAACTCGTCGGATAGGAATTTGAAGCTGGTTGCGATTCTTCAATTTTTGTTTTGACTTAGATATTTGCTGTTTTTTAACGCAATTAATGCACCATTTGATCTTCCATCGCTTTTGCAATCCATTCCGGTTCAGTTTGAGCAATCTTTTCGATGATCTGATTCACTTGATAACAAAGGGACTGGATCTGTTTATCCCATGTCGGTAGAGTTTCACGAGCTGTCGGATAAATTTATTACATTATACAAAAGTAATTTTATAGAAAAATCTGTGAAAATTATGACGCTGATGCTCTACTCGAAAGAAATTTTCTGAATATCTTGAAAGGTAGGTCACACCGCTACTGAAGCAAGGAAAAGTTTGATTAAAATGGATCCAAAATCGGTTTTCATAGATGATTTCTACCAGATTTATAGATTCAAAATCAATAAAGAACTAAATTGTAGCTGCTCCTTTTCTTAAGATATTTGTATTTTATCATTTTCTTTCTAATACTGTCAAACAAGGTAACTTCGGACAGAAGGGTACAGTAGGACCTCTCTTATTCTAATTAGTAAAGTTTTTCAAGATGGCGCCGACCTCTCTTATTCTAATTTTCCCCTTACCCCCACTTACTTTGCTTGCGAGCTTGTGATTCGTGGACAATATTTTTCGTTGACTTTTCATGTGATAGTGGGAGAAGACTTGTGGGGAACGATTAGAATAAGAGAGGTCCTACTGTATTTTCGACATTTGTTTTTTAATTGAATTTTAAGCTTAAAACGTTCAGATAATAACAATTTTATTACTTTATTTGCTTTATACACATTCTGAAAACCTAATCTGACAGTTTTAAAACGTAAAATTCAATTATAACATGTATAGGTACCCTTCTTTCGCCAGTTACTCCGTTTAACCCATTAACGTCAAGAAGGACACTTTTTTCGCTTCAATTTCAATAAAGAATTTCATATGAAAATCCAAGTTCAAATAAATTGAAAGGTACATGTCTTACTATTTTCGAGGTCGCTCTTTTCAATGCTGTTGTCAAAATTGAGCTATCTTAATTAGAAAATTACATATATCGATTTAAATGTCAAAATAACGCGAAAAATCGAGTCTTCTTTTTTATAAAACATTTTTTTTCTCATCGAAAGAACATTTGTCGTCAAAAAATTTCTTCATTAAACGTGGACCCAATAGTTATAGTATTAAGATAAATTTTTTTAATATTCAAAAACTAACATGGTGATCACAAAATGGCGAAAATTATTAAACTTTTCTAGATTTCAAGACTAGTAATTTTTTTTCTTGAAAACTAAAGACTTCAGAAAAAATTTCCTTAGAACAAAAATGTCTTTTTCAGATTTTTTGGACGACTTTTTTAAAAATTTCGAAATTTCGAATTTTCGAAAAATAAAAAAAGTTAACAATGTATTCTGGAAAAATTTGAGAGCATTTTTTGACTCATTCTAAAACGTATTTATTCTTAAAAAATTTGTTCTGAAGTCTATAGTTTTCAAGAAAAACAATTGTTAAGTTTTAATTAGAAATTTGTCATTGGAGTCGCCATTTTGTGATCACCATGTTGGTTTTTAAATATTTAAAAAATGTATCTTGATACTGTAACTATTGGGTCCACGTTTAATGAAGAAATTTTCTGACGACAAGTATTCTTTCGATGAGAAAAAAATGTTTTATAAAAAAGAAGACTCGATTTTTCGCGTTATTTTGACGTGTAAATCGACATATTTAATTTTCTAATTAAGATAGCTCAATTTTGAAAACAGCATTGAAAAGAGCGACCTTGAAAATAGTAAGACATGTACCTTTCAATTTATTTTTTTTAATTATAAACCGTTTAATGGGTTAAACGGTAATTATATTTCTAGTTGTACGTATGTCATTATTATTTTTATCATATGATAATAAATGATATTCCGAATCCTATCTTACTTTCGTGTTCTATGTTATAGACGTCGCATTGCAAAAATTGCAATTTTACTTTAACCCGTAAAGTCCGAAAACGGCATAAATTCCACCCGTTTTTCAACATACGACTCTACAGATCCAATACGCAGATGAATCTTAATTGAATTATATTTCCTGAAGTATTTTTTTGTGCCCTTTTGAAATCGGTCGTTATTTTTGCTCTATTTCTCTTAGATTTTTCAATATGGCGGCGTTTTCCGAAAAACGTGTTAATTTTCAATTTTTATTTTGATCAATCGCGATTTACATTCAGTTAAACAGCTCAGTTTTGCTTCAAATTCTGTATCGGGTGGAATTTTTTGTTGTACTACAAGGTTTTATTGGTATTTTTTAAAAATTCAAGATGGCGGTTGATTGACATGTCGAGTTGTAACGAAATTTATTATTATTTTCTCAAAAATGATTGGCTTACAACAGAAGTTGGTGTACTACAGTTTTTGAGGTCGCTGAATTCGAATCTAAAATCAGATTTGCGAAATTCAAAATGGCGGACCAAACTTCGATAAAATGTTTGGATCGCAACAAAAATTTAGACATTACCGATCTAGAGGTCGCTAAATCCGACAATGAAATGAGATTTTCGAAATTCAAAATGGCGGACCAAATTTCGGAAAAACGTTTGGATTGCAACAAAAATTCAGATATTACCGTTCAAGAGGTCCCTAAATCCGAAACTGTAATCAGATTTTCGAATTTCAAAATGGCGGATCCATATGGCGAACGTAATATGGCAGACCAAAGTTTGCTAAAATGTTTGGATTGCAACAAAAATTGAGATATTACGTTCTAGAGGTTGCTAACTTCGAATCTGAAATCTGATTTTCGAATTTTAAAATGGTAGATACAATATGGTGGACAACATTTCGCGAGTATAAGGTGCAGAAAGTGGACTTGATCTGATACCAGTTTCGGATTTAACGACCCCTAGAAGGGTAATATCTGAATTTTTGTTGCAATCGAAACATTTTTGCGAAGTTTGGTCCGCCATATTGGATTCATTATTTTGAATTTCGCAAATCTGATTTTAGATTCGGATACAACGACCTCAAAACCTGTAATGTACCAACTTTTGCTGTAAGCCAATCATTTTTGAGAAAATAATAATAAATTTCGTTACAACTCGACATGCTAATTAACCGCCATCTTGAATTTTTAAAAAATACCAGTAAAACCTTATAGTACAACAAAAAATTCCACCCGATACAGAATTTGAAGCAAAACTGAGCTGTTTAACTGAATGTAATTCGCGATTGATCAAAATAAAAATTGAAAATTAACACGTTTTTCCAGGAAAACACTGCTATATTGGAAAATCTAAGAGAAATAGAGCAAAAATAACGACGGATTTGAAAAGGGCACAAAAAAATACTTCAGGAAATATAATTCAATTAAGATTCATCTGCGAATTGGATCTGTAGTCGTATGTTGAAACCGGGTGGAATTTATGCCGTTTTCGGACTTTACGGGTTAACCACGCCGCGCCATGTCGCTTCTTCCTAGTTAGTAGAACTAGCGCGTATATTTTTTAGTCCATTGCAGTTTTACATCAGGTAAAGTAGGACCTTCGCTGGATTTGTATATGGATTTTCCGGAAACAGGGCATTTTCGTGTCTTTACGTTATATCTTACAAAAACTTTGACAATAAATTATTAAATTTCGATAGAAATGTTAAATAAATATCCCTGGCCCATGTTAATTTGAAAAAATAATACTTTTCTTACAAAAAACTGGTGTAAAATGACAGTTAAAGATTAAAAGTAGCATTTTTGATATGTCCAAACCTCTAAGTTCAAAACTTTAAAAGATTAGCGCTATTAAGAAACCGAATTATTTTAATTTATTCAAATAATATTTCTATAGTACAGCTCAAACTGTACAATTTCTCTCTGTATAATATTTAATTAAATCAATATATATACTTATAATTATTGAAATATTAATGTCTTAAGAAATTTCTCTGAGGTAACGACAATGCGTAAACTGGTATAAATGAACGGGAAATAATTAACTTTTTCACTAAAACTTATGAGAAAATCAAAGAAAAAACACTTCACTTTACTAATCCTCCATAGAAAATTGAAAAGAGAACATATTTACCTCATGAACAAGTAAAAACTGTATAAAAATACCACGTATTTTTATTAAATTAATTGTCGTCACCCGTCCTAATTTTGGTATTTTTATACAAACAGCAATTAAAAAACGACGAAAACTTAAAGATTAAAGGAATAAACGTTACTGGCAATTTGTTTTTTAATTTATTATTGTTTAAAATATGTAAAATTGGATTTTTTTACAAATTTTCATTGTCGTCACCTTCATTGTCGTTACCAAACATTTGGCGTATCAGGTACGAAACAAGAACAAAGTGTAACCCGTAGCAGAAAATATTTTTCAAATCATAAATAACATTTATATTCCTCTTAGACATTTATTTAAATATAATTTAAAAAACCACAAAATTAAACTTTATATTTGTTACAACGTTATGAATCAAGTTTATTATGAAATAATATTATTTATTAAAATTATGAATATAATATTATCATTGTAGTTACTAATCAACGACACATTAACTTTAATAAATTTATTTTGTCTAAAACTTCTTCAAAAATTCATGTGTTTTTCTTAATTTTTTAATTATTACTTAATAAATAATTTTCATTTATTCACAAAAATGCACTAAATCAGATATGTGCATTATGTTTTTGACTCTTTAGAGTTATTTTTTTCAAGTTTTTAACAAGCAATTGTTGGTTTATATAGCCGTATGAAAATGCGTCATAGTAAAAGTCTTCCACTTTCCTTTAAAATAATTTTGTAGCGTGACTACTTTAACAATAACTTAACTTGGTGCTAATAAGCAAGAATCCGATCGAATTAAAAAAAATCGAATTTACAGTAACTTAAAAAAAAAAATTTTCTCTCTTGAAAATGCCCTGTTTTTGGAGAATCACCCATATAGACGAATTACGTAAAAGTCTTCAAAGTTCTTAATATTTCTATAACATTAAAAATTCACGTAATTTGAGAGCATTTAAAAGATAGTTTGCAGTTTATTGACGGTAACAATGGTTTAGGTTATTAGTCCGAACAATCTGACGAGTCTGTTCATCCTGATTTTTTGAAGTTTTGGGTCAAGACTTTTAAAAACAGTCATAGAATATTCATCACTTTATATTTAAAGGTTTACAATAACAATAAAATGAAAAAAAAATGGAGCCCCATAGCCACTACGTCCTTATCATTGACAATCCAATGATTTCAAACCTATAAATGTTCCAATGGACAATTTCAACCTTCTCGACTACCATGCGATGGAAACCTTCGATTCGGAGAGGTCGTACCTCTCAGCCTCCTAACCAGATCGAAATCATTGGTCTTCATACCGTGGTAGTCTAGAATTTTGAAATTGCCCATAAAAATTGCATTTGGTCGCACAGTAGCAGTGCAGTTAGGCTGGAATTTTCAGTCGCGACTCAGGCTCAAGTCTCCAAATTGAAATCGAGATCTCAAAACCTGATGTACAGAGCGAAAATCGTACAGGTTATTGAAAGTCCAAAGATTGCGGTATTGAACTTTAATTTATATTAATAAAAAATAATAATTTAAAACAATATTCGTTGATAACAAGATGTTTTGTTTGGCTTTTAGCAGCTATTCTAAACCTAAATTTAAAATTTTTATTTACACACATATGTTTGATTTCGAGATATCGAAATCGATTTGAAGACTTGAGTCAGAGTTTGAACATGAGTCACGACTAAAAATTCCAGCCTTAGGCGCAGCGTGATCGAAGTAAAATCGATTTTTTTTTTGCAAGATTGAAAAAAATAAACAAAGATAAGGAAAAATTTGTAATAGTATTAAATCTCATAAGATGAAATAAAAATAAGATAAGTACAACTACAAATCGACGCCCGTTACGAAGAATAGCACGTTTCATTTTTCTTACGAAAAGTAGTAGGCTATACTTTTATATGTTGAAGAACATTGCATTTCAGCATTTGAGTGAAAAACCAATTCATTTGCATATTGATAGTCGAAAAATATCATGATTCATTCTACACCACGAAAAGTAACCACGGTGTGTCTGGAGCAACTTTAATTGACACTGTTTTGCATATGGGATTTTTTTGTGGTTTATTGTTCTCTTATTTCCTACAAACAATTGAGGCGGAAATTGAGAAAAGTGGATTTTATTTCTTGAATTTTTAAAATTTTGAATTTCTTTAAATAATTATCTTTAAATTTCTCTAAAAACTGTAATAAATTATTTTAATAGTTAATTTTTGGTAAAAATATGTATGTTTTGTAAAAAACAAGTCCATACAATTAAAATTTAATTATTTTTAAACACTTCATTGGCATGTTAAAGTTGAAAACTGTAATCGATAGTAAATCATATCGATATCATGTGATATTCTTTTCAAGTGTCGATATTCAATTGTTTAATAACCTATAATTAATAGTTTATCGTGATATCCACTGTACATGAATCGTTTGTTAAACGCCGTTTGTGAATTTAATGGGCTGCATATTTAAATATTAAATAAATATTTATTAAATAAAATTTATTTCACTACGCAGAACTACGTGCCTTCTCAATTTATTTAATTTAAAAATCCGAAAAAGTTTTGATTAATATATACCACTTGATTTTAAATTATAATTAAAAAGTATAGAAAAATGTTTTTATAAATTAACTAATATTGATTATATTAATGTAGTTTCTACAAAATATATGTATAATATAAACTTACACATGGTGGCCGCTTTTTTCTCGGAAAAAAATTCCCTGACTTTTCCCAGATTTTTCCCTGACCAATATTTTAATGTCTATTCAAAAATAAACAATACAAAATGTTTTAAAAACAGCTACACATTTTCAATAAATTCTTTATTTTTTCAATCAACAACGAGTAGTATATTCTAAAACATATTATCTATAAAAATCCAGAAAAAAAACTCATGTTTCTGCGGATTTTTTCGTGTTTAATTCAAAATAATAGTAGAAAATTTGTTGGGGGTTCTTTGTCAAAATTTGTTATAAAATGTCAAGTTCTGCGGTAATATGTTAGACAATAATTATAAATGTTGATAAATTTTAGAATTTAGGCGATTTTGGACAGTATATTCAAAGTATTGTTAAAATTCTTAGGAATGTTGACAATAACAAAAAATTGCCATAAATTTTATATTTTTCAAATACTATTGGACAAATATCAACTACTTAAAATAGAAATGGTAAAATAATCATTTAAACAAATTAATATTCTCAAAATTTGGGAGTTTTGTGCTGTTTTCAACATTTTAAAAATTTTTCTACGATTTTTAGCCTTTTTATGCAATTTCAAAGATTTTTGAAGATTTAAAAAAATTTATGAAAGTTTTCTATCATTTTCAAAAGGTTTCATTTATACAAATAAATTAGTATGGCAAATATTTTTGAAATATTCTGTAAAGTATCTTTATAGAAAGATAAATATCTTTAAATATAAAATTGTTTGCATTTATTTTTGTTAAACTATTAAATTTTATTCAAATCTGTTAGAATATATTCAATACCGAAATGTGTTATTGTTAAACGTGTTTATTTTTGTTGCATTGTACCAGAACATTTAAAACTGAGCAGTACCACAAATATATTTAATTTAAGATTATTTTTTTTCTCAAAATTGTTGGTTTTTGGTGAAATCGGTCGAAAATGTTCAAAACTGAAATATGTTATTGATAAAAAACGTCAATATTTGTTTAAATTTGTGAGAAAGCATTTAAAATCATTTAAAAAAATTTTATGCGAAACACGATAAATAAAGCATTTTTCTGAAAATGAAATTGTGCGATTTTTTGTTAAATAATGTTTTTCACTTTTTAAAAATTTGTCTACAATTTACTTTTTCCTTGACCAATTTTGAAATTCCCTGACTTTTCCCTGATTCCCTGACCAATTTTGAAATTCCCTGACATTTCCCTGATTTCCCGGTTTTCCCTGACGGTGGCCACCATGTTACAACTAAATTTCTTTTTTATAATTTTTAGAACAAAAATTAATCGCAATTTATCAAAGAAATTCAAAAATTGCGAATTGCAAATAATAAAATCCACTTTTTGGTCTTAAATTGTTTGTAGGAAATAAGAGAAGAATAAACCAGAAAAAAATCACATATGCAAAACAGTTGAACAGATTAAAGTTGCTCCAGACACACCGTTTAACACATTTGAATGTTTTGGAACGAAGAGTAGTACGTTTTTCCTCTTGTTGACGAAAAGTAGCACATTTCAATTGCAACGAATTTTTATACTCATAAAACAGTTGTCTCATTTGGAGAATATTAAGATTTTCTCAACATTTTATGCATTGAATTATTTCATATTGGCAAATATAAAATCGAATCGAGAAGATTATTCCATTTTTTTAGTGTATAGGAAGGTACAAGAGAATCCTTTTCAAGTCTTTAAATCTAATTTTGTGAATGGTGAACGGATAGCAAAGACTTGAAAACTACGAATTTTAATTTTCCCGCAAAATAATATTATTTTCATATAACGGTAATGTAACTAAATAAATTTATATGTTTTTAATGCAAAATATTAAAAAAAAAAAATAACTGGAATGATAAAAGACGATAAATACACAAAATCCAGCTGAAAACTACGAAATTGAATATTTTCCGGAAAAATAATTTTTTTTCCATTCACCAGTCATCTTATTAAATAATTGTGCAGATTTCTCATGAGAAATATTTGAAAAGTTAAAGAAATATTTAAAAAATACGAGAAAATAACAATAAGATGAAAAGTACGAATTTTAATATATTCCGGCAAAATAATATTTTTCCCGTGCATTAATCGACTAACTAATAATGTTATACATTTTTAATTAAAAATATTAAACAAGTTTAAAAACTGACTCATCTTTTAGGACGACAAATTTACAAAAATTGGATGAAAATTACGAATTTCAAATGTTTCATTATATTTCTGCAAAATAAATAAACGCATGTAAACTGTGGAACATGTTAGTTTTCGTGAAAAGAAAGGCGAATATGCTACTGTTCGTGATAAAATGTTGAAACGTATTCATTTTCGCTATACGGCATGAAACAAGTTACTTTTCTAGGCTGGACGATTGTAAACTCTGGAACGTGATAGTTTTCGTGGATTTAATGAAACATGACAGTCTTCGTCGAATAGCACTCAAACATAATACTTTTCGACGACATGAAGCGAGATATGTTACTTTTCGTGTCAACGTTTGTTTGAACGCTGAAACATATTAGTTTTCGTCGATAATCCAGAAATGAGTTACTTTTCGTTACATACACTGAAATGCATTTTTCTTCGAGTAAGCCGGTTATATACTATTCTTCGTAAGAAAAATGAAACGTGCTACTCTTCGTAACGGGCGTCGAAATATACCCGAGTAGAAAAAAAATGTTGAATACCAATATCTTGAGAAAAGATACCAGAACTTATAACTTCCCAAACCGAACCATATAAAAAAATCTCATGAACAGAACAGAGCGTTTCAGAAAATTTAATAAACAGAACAGAGCGTTTCAGAAAATTTTTTCAAGAAATTGTTTCAGAAAATTTCATAATCAGAACAGAACAAAACGTTTCTGAAAATGTTTCAGAGAATCTCAAATATAGCACAACAGAACAGAAGAGAACAGAACGTTTCAGAAAATGTCATACACATAACAGAACGGAACAAAGCGTTTCAGAAAAGTTCATAAACATAATAGAACAGAACGCAACTGTTTCAGAAAATGCTTCTGAAAATGTTTCAGAACATTTCATAAACACAACAGAATAGAACGTTTCAGAAAATGTCAAACTTAACAGAACAGAACAAAACGTTTCAGAAAATTTCATAAACATAACAGAACAAAACGTTTCAGAAGATGTTTCAGAAAATTTCATAAACATAACATAACAGAACACAACTGTTTCAGAAATTGCTTCTGAAAATGTTTCAGCAAAAATTTTCAGAAAATGTTTTAGAACATTTCATAAACATAACAGAACAAAACGTTCCAGAAAATTTCATAAACATAACAGAACACAACTGTTTCAGAAATTGCTTCTGAAAATGTTTCAGCAAAAATTTTCAGAAAATGTTTCAAAACATTTCATAAACATAACAGAACAAAACGTTTCAGAAAATTTCATAAACGTAACAGAACACAACTGTTTCAGAAATTGCTTTTGAAAATGTTTCAGCAAAAATTTTCAGAAAATGTTTTAGAACATTTCATAAACGTAACAGAACAAAACGTTTCAGAAAATTTCATAAACATAACAGAACAGAACACAACTGTTTCAGAAAATGCTTCTGAAAATGTTTCAGGACATTTCATAAACATAACAGAACGTTTCAGAAAATGTCATAAACATAACAGAACAAAACGTTCCAGAAAATTTCATAAACATAACGGAACACAATTGTTTCAGAAATTGCTTCTGAAAATGTTTCAGCAAAAATTTTCAGAAAATGTTTTAGCACATTTCATAAACATAACAGAACAAAACGTTTCAGAAAATTTCATAAACATAACAGAACAGAACACAACTATTTCAGAAAATGCTTCTGAAAATGTTTCAGAAAATGTCATAAACATAACAGAACAAAACGTTCCAGAAAATTTCATAAACATAACAGAACACAACTGTTTCAGAAATTGCTTCTGAAAATGTTTCAGCAAAAATTTTCAGAACATTTCACAAACATAACAGAACAAAACGTTTCAGAAAATTTCATAAACATAACAGAACAGAACACAACTGTTTCAGAAAATGCTTCTGAAAATGTTTCAGAACAGTTCATAAACATAACAGAACAGAACGTTTCAGAAAATGTCATACACATAACAGAACGGAACAAAGCGTTTCAGAAAAGTTCATAAACATAATAGAACAGAACACAACTGTTTCAGAAAATGCTTCTGAAAATGTTTCAGAACATTTCATAAACACAACAGAACGTTTCAGAAAATGTCATAAACATAACAGAACTAAACGTTTCAGAAAATTTCATAAACATAACATAACAGAACACAATTGTTTCAGAAAATGCTTCTGAAAATGTTTCAGCGAAAATACGTCTGAAAATGTTTCACAAAAATGGTCACAGAACATTTCATAAACATAACAGAACACAACTGTTTCAGAAAAATGTTTCAGTAAATCTCATGAACCGAACAGAACAGTACAAAACGTTTCAGAAAATGTATACACAAAAGAACAGAACCGAGCGTTTAGCTACGATTTAGTTCTTTGTTGATTTTGAACCTATAAATGTAGTAGAAATAACCTATGAAAGCCGATTTTGGATCCATTTTAATCAAACTTTTCCTTGCTTGAAGAGCGGTGTGAGGTATTTATTTTTATACTTACTTTCAAAATGGACAATAGAATCAATTTGATCGATGTAGCCATTCATTCTGCTTTCGGTGATCATTTGACTGGCAATCTTCTCAGCTTTCGTAGGTGGAATTTCCAGCAACGCGCCAAGTTCCTCAAAGGTAATATTGTTGTACAATTTACTCGCAGATAATAAATTATGTTCTATAACGGCTCGATCGAGGATCGTCGAGCCCAATCCATCGGTGGTGCAAGCTTTCTGATGTGGCTGCAGCAACGCTTCAAACTCTTGAAGCTCCGATCGACGAATAATTCGATCCAGGTACATCTTTTCCAAGATGGAATATGCCGGCAATTGTTGGCAACGTTCGTCTTTGAAGAGAGTAGCGAGCATGCGACTTCTCTGCTGTCCAGCCGAGGCGAGAACAGTGCAGATCAAAGCGTTTCTTAGCGCTGTCATTCGCTCATCTTCGTGAATAATGGATCTATAAGATAATTCGTTGTATCGGGCAGCTGCCTCTATGAATTTTCGTCTGTAATCCAGGACTCGAGCGTAGCAAACCTTGTAATAGATTTGCAATTGTTCGTTTTTTGTCTCGGCCTGTGAATTCGTAGTAATTTATTACGATATTTTGTTGGCAAGGTATTGCGATATATTTGTTCAGAAAAATACCTGTAAGAGCGATGCTCGGTTAATAAAGGCTTCGGCTTGGACAGGATCGTCATCTTCCAAGTACAGTCGTGCGATTTTGAGGTAGGTTTCTAATTTGTAGTCTACCGTATATTGCCTACGCATATTTAGTTTTAATAAAATTGTTTTTTTCTTTAATGTCGAGAATAAAAGTGATTAAAATAAATTATATTGGTATGGAAATATCATAACCTCAAGAAATCACATTGAAGCCAATCGCAAAATTGTAAAATCTATAAAGTAATAAGTAAAATGATACTTATGTTAAGATTAATCTTACTTTTGTCCAGTTTCTAAAGGTATGCCGACAAGAACGTTTGCTGCCTCCCGCCAATTCTGATTGCGTTCATATATATCGGCCAAATGTTGTCTTATGCTAGCCACTTGTTCCTCGAATGAAATTACTCGAGGTTGGACCTTCAAGATAAACATTTAGTTTACAAATAAATGTAATAAATTAATTTTCTTCTCGTTTCTATATGTGCCGAATAAAGTTTTGTAACAACGTTACTTTTATTTTGGTTTTTAATAATCTGAAACGATTCTAACCTAAAATTTGGTAACGACTATCAGGTTTTCCAGTAAAAGCAAATACGATTCATCCTTAAACTCGATCGAGTCTATGCAAATGTCTGGTTTATGTTCGACAGATGTTTTTATTGTAAATAAATAGCGAAATATGGAATACCTTCTATTTGTTTTAGTAATAAACGTTAGCGTACCTTATCTAACGTGTAATGTGAAACTGCTTTTGAGATCTCATCAGGCAACAATAACAGTCGACTACTGACATCAGTCAAAACTTGTCTCGATATAACCAAACTGACATTCTCGTTGACAACTACAATAAAGCAGGTTTAAAATTGATATTGCTTTAAATGAATACGAATGGAAACTCACTTGCTTCGATGAAGACTTTCAAAGTGTCTGCGAGCTCGTTGCCGGACGATACGAGAATTGCGTCCAAAATTGCACGATATCTGAAAAAATGAGCCGTTAATTTTGGAATAAAAAGTAGATGTATTTTGGTAATTATTTTGAGCATACTTTTCTGCCTGATCCTTGTGAGAACCACCGGAATGTGCTAAATTCGCGAGTTGTTGCCGCACCGAGGCCACCGTGACCACCATTTTTCCAAACGTTATAAAACAATGCTACGCAAAATAAAATAGAAGCATGGGGAACGGGGAACTTCGATACTTTATGTGAATGGGAGCGAAGGGAACTTTTCACAAGCCGCAACACTTTGTTTGCGTGTGTGTATGTTTATCCATAGAGGTTCTGTAGATGTCGCGATTCGCCGGCTATTTATGAGAACCCACGCTAGGTGGCTAACAAGGCTATGCCAAAAATTCGCCATCGACAGCGTCGTTACAAATCCCTATATTATTGTAGGGATATTCCCTAGAAAACATTTCGGTTTATCGAAAATGGCGAAACGCTCGAGCCGATCGATCAACCCGAAATTCAAATGTCGGTCTTGAACATTCCATTATGTATTAGCATCAGCATGTTTTGATTTGTATTACTTTGTTAGAAGATTACGCGCAGACATACAGTGGAACCTCACACTAGTGAAACTCACACTAGTGAAATTCTCGTGTCTCTATCACTAGTGAAACATCAACTTCCCCTCGTACCCCCACTCTGCCACTTTCTTATGCATGTGTATGTATGTACACAAACATACTCGAAAAGCTGTAACACATTACGATTTGTGTATTATTTATTGTAATTAATTTAGTATCGGTGGCTTGAAATATCATGTGAAAATAATTCTACGCTTGAGAACCTAAATGCGGACACAAATGTAAAATTACTGGCAAAAGAGGTTAAATAGAAGTGTTATGTGGATCAACTCATTTATTATTAACAAGTTTTATCCTTTAACCGTTAACATTCTCCTTGTTCTCCATATTATTTAAAAATTGGCATAACCTCTTTTGAGAAAGCGAGAAAAATACAAGTATTTTTGGTTATGAACGTTATGAAAGTGTGTAGACATATGTATGCACATGTTTGCACATCTGCCGATGCGCATGCGCTCGCAAATACGATACGTCCCTAGAGAGGGGGTAAACATTCCACCCCTCCGCATCTCACTAGTGTGAGAAAAACAAAAAACCGCTGGTCCCGACAGTGCCACTAGTGTGAGGTTCTACTGTATTTATAAACTAAGCAATCTTATAAAATTTGAAAAATTATATAATTACATATGGTTTAACCCTTTGAAGCATACATTTTTCTCTACACGGAAAATGGCTAAAAATTGTTACTCGGGTTCTCGAGGTCGCTGATTACCAATCTGAACTCAGATTTTCAAAATTTAATATGGCCGATCCAAAATAGCGGGCCGTAATGTTGAAAAGTTACTAGATTGATGTGAAACTGGACACCCTGGGGTTTTCGGGGTCGCTGATTACGAATCTGGTATTAGATGGCAAACCAATAATATGTTCATTTATTTTCTACCAACAATTTAGAACTAAATGACGAATACCTGTAAATTTTTCAGTCGCGAATTATAAAATTTTAACATGCTGGTCCACCATTTTGGATCCGCCGTATTCAAATTTCCAAATTCTGTAGTCACATTCGTCATGAGCGACCACGAAACCTTCCGTGTACTCACTTTCAACCCGATCAAGAAACTTTTTACATTTTGGTCGGCCATCTTGGATCGGCCATTTCGAATGGTTAAAATGTGGTCAGATTTGTAATCAGCGACCTTAAAAACTCTATTATACTAAATTTCAAACAATTATCTTAAAAAACGGCGTCAATAATTTTTTCGAAAAAATTGCGATTTTTTAATGTTTGTTTATTTATAAATCATAAACAATGAACAATTATATCTTAATAACTGTTTTAAACATTCTTGTATCACTATAGTAACATAAAATAGCAAAAACACCGATCTAAATGCGTTAATTGCCATTTAAATGAGCAAAAATCAAAGAAATCGAGGTGGTAACGTGGGTTACCACCATGCTTCTAAGGGTTAATATTGTTTTCAATTTGGGTTCTTGTTACTTCGACCCAGACCTTAGCTCTGGACAAAGTATTGAATTTGGTCACTTCGGGCATGAAAATTACCCTATAGTTTTTCATCAAATGTCGACGCTTCAGACCTCCCTGGTTAAAATCGAAGAGTGTATTAAGCGTTTCTTGTCTAAATTCACGCTTAAAATAGCATTTAAGCGTTACAAAAGAGTAACAGAAGAGTGAATTTAGACAATTTAAAGCGTTCGACCCCCTTCATTTCTACCAGGGCTCGCACGCTCAGAAACTTCGACCCAGTATAGAGAGTCGGCTATTCCTTAATACTCGTTTGTTTACTAACAGCTTTCAATTATATTATAAAATTATATTGATTTTTGGGGGTCCAATCATATTTAGGTCCAAGTGGCTTCGATAGATACCCTGATGAAAATCGAAGAGTACGTTAAGCGTGCGTTAAGCGTTTTTTGTCAAAATTCACGCTTATGATACGCTTAACACACTCCTTAGCTTCCTGGTGAAAATCCCTCCCTGGCGACGAGTAGGTTAAGCGTGTGCTAAGCGTGAGTTAAGCGTTTTTTTGGTCCAAATTCACGCTTATGGCACGCTTTTGTAACGCTTTTGTAACTCCTATTGCACTCTTACAGTCACTCTTAAGTAACGCCCCATTTTCACCAGGGTATGTTACAACAATATAGTGTTTCTTATATGTATGAAAATTGAAAATGAGCATTTCGTCTCGTGTCCCGTCTCGTGCCCATTTTACCCCACCGAGGGGCGCAACGGGCCATTTTGCTTCTCCGTACTAATTACCATCCTATTAAATATTATTGCATCTTTACTAGAAACTAGGTACCGATATTCATTCTTGAATAGTTTAATAACAAAATGCAAATGCGCCCACTTCATGACTTTCAATATTAAAAAAGAAATTTCACTATAAAGCCAAAATTGCCCATAACGCCCCGCTCTCCCCTAGATGTTCAAGAAAGATTAGAGGTGTTGGGAAGTGGTGGATTGCAATGAATTTGTCTCCAGATTGTTTTGGACAAAGGGTTTCCTAGTGATTTCCTTTCCTTTTTAAGTTAGGCGTTGGCATCCCTGAAACTTTAAGGGAAAACAGAGTCGTCGGAGATCGTGCTTGCTTGTCATTTGAATTTCCACTATATTTTGATATATGTAGGAATAACCCAACAAACGAAAAAGTATACGAAAAATCTGTGTACGATTTAATACGAAATAAGTCTGTCTCTTTCCCACTCTTTCAGTTATGGATGAGAGTATACGATATTATACGCGATACATAAACGCATATAACCTCAAAGAATCGATTACTTTGAATTATCGAATGATTTAAACTCAAAAAAACTAGAAAATAGAACATTTCTTCGAAAATTATGAAATACGGAAAACAATGTAATCAATTCTTCGTTTAAATTAACAGAATTTAAAGCTATTCTAAGCCTCAACAAGTCAATTTTTGTAACGCGTTAATACGGTATCATATAAGATCGAATGAATTCAATTCTGGTATTACAGGTCATATAAAATAGTATAAATTCGAATAAGAATCTCGAGTAATCAATACGCCACTAGAAAGAAACAGAATGCAAAATATCGATTCCGTATACTTTTTCGTTTATTGGGAAATCGACCTTCCTGTCGTCATGTGTGTTGGGGATGGTTACGATTTATGAACTACACGTAAACATTGTTTATAACGTTCTTGAGAGTTCCAAGTATTCCCTTTTATTATACATTTACAAAATGTCGATCTCTTTCTTTTCTTTTTCAGCTTCATTATTAATAATTTAATAAATTGTAAATTAGCTATTATCCATTGATACACATAGCGAGTGCACTATTTGCATGATAAATACTAATAAATATTAAATCGACGTAATCGACTTTTTAAATGCTGGAATAATATTCCAATTAAATTTTGCACTGCAGTAATCACACTGAATTACTTCGACCCAGACCATAGGTCTGGCGAAGTATTGAATTTGGTCAGTTCCCGCCAAAAAATTACCCTATAGTTTTTCATCAAATGTCGACGCTTCAGACCCGAGGGACCCCAATTTAACAATAAAAAAATGGTGTCCGTTAGGTTGTACGTCCGTCCGTCCGTCCGTCCGTGGGCAAAATTTTGTATACGCGATATCTCGCGACTGGCAGGACGAATTTAAAAAGTACAAACGAATTTTGGTTTCTCTTGGCCAAACTTAGATCTGATTAGTTTTTGGAGACAATGCATACTAGATTATGGGGAGGTTTAATAAAAAAAACGCTCAAAAAACACGTTTTTTCCATTTTTTAACAAAAAATATAAATCGTACAAAAAAATGTTTCAAACCAAAAATATAGAACATCGAATTCTCTACAAAAAAGTTTGTATTCATTTCTTCTTAAAATCAACGATAATGTCGTAAAAAACGGAAACCGTAGTATCCCACATATAAAAAAATTTATTTCCTGCAACCCGACCTGTCAAAAATTCGACTAAACCTTTTTTTAAGCATCAGTGTGAACAAGACGTGCTCATCTATCAGTGCTTCGGCTGACCTGCAGTCGGGGTCGAAGTTTTGAAAATGCTCATTTTCAATTTTAATATAGGGTGAATATGCCAATGAATGGACGACTACCAATGAATGGACGATTTTCTACATATTTCTATTTCTTATGAATGTATGATGGACAACATGCAACAAAATACATATTTTTATGTTCTTTGAACATTCAAAACAATATTTACAGTACTATTGATCTTCCAGTGTTTATTATTTTGTAAAATCAAAACAAAGTTTTAAAGCCATCCATAACTGGTACTGAAAACGTCCCATTTGATTTAACCCGTCTATTCATTGGGGTTTAGCGGATTTTTTTACAAACGTATGAAGACGAGGTTAATAATTAAATAAAATCAAAGGTTGAACTACACGGGCATAAAGATCAGAGTCTAACGATTCTAATGGTGGTATCATAATTAAATTTTCATAAAAGAATTCAAAAGTTACAATCGATCAAATGGTGAAAAATGCTTAACCGTCCATTCATTGGCATATTCACCCTATTTAAGGAACAAGATATTGTTACAATATATGTATAGAAACTACTCGAACCTAACGATGCTAGAACTACCCTCTGCCGCCTTCTTTCCTGGCAGTCTTAAAATGGGAATATTCCCGGAAGCATCAGCCTTTCGTCAGGGAACTGCGATATGAATTTAGCCTAAATTGTAGGCACCCGGGTCGAAGGCATCTAGTTTAAAACTCTATTCCGTTGATAGTTTGCGATTGTTGAAAACATTATAGGAATTAAATTTGTATGTACATATATTACTTCCAAAATCTTAGGATTTAATATAATCGTAAGATTATTTTAAAACATTAATATCGCACATGCTTATGGTACACTCTTTGACCGGATTATTTCAATTGGAGCCATTCGAAATAACATCCGAACGTTACGAAGGGCTATGCGGAACTCAAGTCGTTTGTTTATGTAATTGATTTTGTAGCTGTAGCATTAATTTTTTTCTTTTAATAAATCGTTATAAGTATTCCAGGCAACGAACCGTTTGACTCGGAACAAACTGCAACAGGACCGATTTTCACCTAATAATTACTAAAAAAATGAGTTAAAAACATATCCAAAATCGGAGTAGGGGAAAGTGTTTTTTACACAATTGGCCTAATTTTATTTAAAAATGGCTGTAACTTTTTAATGGCGCGTTATAGCATAAAATATGTGAAACAAGTTGTAGGAAATGAAAAAATCTATAAAAAAGGTAAGAACGATATTTTCTCTATCTGTTTTTTTGTGAAGTATACATAATCGTTAATCTTGAAAGATAAATTGTATGTTCTGAGCCTACTCAGTACCGTACGCTTATATAATACACAAATGTTACACACCTAGCGGCGAATAACTGAAGCTCCGATGATACTTATAGGAAGAATAATGCACGCAAAGAAATTTTAAGTCAACGCGACACCATTTTGGGAAGTAGTAGTTACCGCATAAATTGTGACGATTTTAAAATTTCCTAACAAAAGTCAGCGAGAACCCTAGTCTAAAGTTAATAGCTTAGCCACGAGCAACGATGGAGTATGCCTCATATTTTACAAAATTTCTAAAATATTATCATGGATAATCTATTAACTTTATCACCGATACTTTTACTTTAAATTTGTACAGTTGAAATTTTTTTTTTTAGTGGTAATTCAAAATGGCGGCTATATCCGTGCGTCATTACGGCGAGGTAAGATAATATCGTGATAACTCGTTAAAAACGAACTGTTATGAAAAATGCACATGGGTAAAAGTTGTTTTATTTATCGTGATCTTTCGAATGACATTCAAAAATTTGGGACTAATATATTTTTTGGGCCCTACTGGACCCAATTCGGCTTTATTTATACAAAATTTATATTTTTGTACTTGATTCATAGTCTGCAGAAAATTTTACGTATTTTAAAAATTGACGATGGAGTTTTATATATACCCTGTCACATTGCCGCTGATGAATTCAACGTTGCCCGGTTATCACCGCGAGGAGGTGGACTCTTATCGATAACCTATATATATATATATATATATATCGATAACAAATAAATAATATAAACAATAATGAAATTTTGTATAAATGAAGCTGAATTGGGTCCAGTAGAGCCCAAAAAATATATTAGTCCCAAATTTTGGGACTGTCATTCGAAAGATCACGATAAATAAAACCACTTTTACCCTTGTGCATTTTTCATAACAGCTCGTTTTTAACGAGTTATCACGATATTGTCTTACCTCGCCGTAATGACGCACGGATATAGCTGCTATTTTGAATTATCACTAAACAAACAAAAATTCAACTGTACAAATTTAAAGCAAAAGTATCGATGACCACATTAGAATACTTTCCAGCACCATACGACACCGTTATCAAAGTAAAATCCATGATTTTTAAAAAAATATACACGTGAAAATAGTCTTTTTTTGGAAAAAATGGTAAAAAGTCAGTATCAGTAGCTTTTTTCCTAATTCTGACAACGGATTCGAAAATAGCGAACCCAACACCTATAGGAAACGTAGTTTAGATCAACGCCAAACCTCATTGTCATTAAAAATTCTAAGGCTGGATTCAATGTAAAAGTTTGGTCAAGTTGGGCATTAACGGGTTTTGCTGCATAATGGTCACGAAACAGCTGCTGAATACCTGGGCAGTACTGGTTTCCAGTATTGCCTTTATACCGATTTTGAAGTTTTCCCGACGATCGGCACAATACCTGCATTGTACTGGGACTGTACTGATTCAGTATATATATAGTTTATTTATAATTGTGTGCGCGCGCATGTGTGTATGTGCGCTTGTATGTGTATTCTATTTCTATCAATTTTATTTAATTAATTCTTCATTTTCACAAGTTACTTGTCTCGATGGTTCTCCAATGCACCGGATAGGGAGGGCGGAAAACGCAAAAGAAAAGAATGAAGCTTTTTATTTTTAGATTGAAATTTTACTTTTATAAAAGTACACATTTTATACGTTTTATTGTAATTGAAATATAATTGAAAAATATTACAGTTACATAAATATAATTTAATTTTCATCCTGTATTAAGTAATATCTTTTTCTTTCTCCCTCACGCATTTCATATCCATTTTCCGCAATCTTATATAATAGAATTTTCATCTTCACTACGACTATGTCGTAAGAACTCGAGTAGCAAATAGTGAAATAATGCAGGAGGGCCAGTTATTTCTTTACATCGATATTGGGACTCCAGGGTAGCGTAAAATACCAGTACCATGCCAGTAAAATATACTGTGGCAGTACAGTCGCAGTACTGGAAGTCAGTACCCAGCCAGTGTTACCTTCCAGTACAATACCGGTATTATGCCGGTTCTTTGCCGGTATAACGCCAGTACCACGCCAGTACAGTAAATGTTTAGCCAGTACTGGAGCGGTACTGCGCCAGTAGTCAATTTCCACCTGGGATTTAAGTATATCGTGACCGCATTATACGAGCTAATGCCACGATATATTTTCTGGCCGAACGCTGGACAAAAAGCATTATCTTATCAGGTAAAAATAGTATATTATAAATTGCTAAATAAATACTTGAGGTACTAGCACACTTTATAAATATATTAAAGAAGTAATTGTGTAGCCGTCAGGAAAATCCAGGTAACTGCGTTTTGAAAATTCATTGAAAACTCGAGAAAACGCATTTAGAGTTTTAGATTTGCATTTAAAGCTGTAGTAATATGAGTTTTATTTTTAAATAATTTGAAAATGTGAAGGAATCCAATCTCAATTTGACAGAGTGGTGGCTAATCTAAAATAGATCCTGTTTTCCGTGGGTTTTCATTTTTTTCAATAAAATATTTACCTGTTTTTTCCTGATGACCTCAGAATTCATGAATCTTTTAAAATTGAATTGTTTCTCCTCCACTACATTTCATTACATATATGCATTTATAGATATTCGAAGAAAGCTCTGGAGGAATACCTGGCGTTCTAAGAGCAATTGATGGATACCATATTCCAATAAAGCAACCTTTTCATAATGCTAATGATTTTTTTAATAGAAAACAGTTCCAATCGATAATTTTGCAAGGTAAATGAATAACAAATAAATAACAAATAAACGAATAACCAAAAACGACCAAATCTGGACGAAGTATTGAATTTGGTCACTTCGGGCATAAAAATTACCCTATAGTTTGTCATCAAATGTCGACGTTTTCGACCCTAAGGAGCCCAAAATCAACAATAAAAAAAGTTGTGTCCGTGATTTGTACGTACGTACGTCCGTACGTCCCGTTTTTTTGTCTCACGATAACTCGCTAACGGATAAGCGTATTGACATACATTTTTTTAAAATACGCGTCTTGGCATAACTTAGATTTGATTAGATTTTAGCGCAGATCCATCCGTCCATTACTAAAAAACATTAGCCCCAATTAAGTTTCTTCGTAGTTTTTTGCATTTATTTTGATAAATACAAATTTTATTAAAAAATGTTTCAAAGAAAAAAGATAGAGCATGAAATTCTCTACGAAAAAGGTTCTATGCATTTTCTTCCTAAAGTCAACGATAATGCCATAAAAACTGGCTTAAAATGCTTATGACTATTGTCTGAAAAAGTATTGAATTTGGTCACCTCGGCAAAAAAATTACCCTATAGTTTTTCATCAAATTTCGACGTGTCGACCCCCTACCCCCCAGGGGTAATCTTCACCAACCCCTCGGGCGCGGTGATCACCTATGGGCGCATAAGTTCTTTTACGCCCTTGATACGAAAATAACTATTTCGACATATCTAAAAGATATCCGTCAGAGATCTTTTCGACACTGTCAAGATATCTTTGACGAATTATATGTATATATATTCTGCATATATAACATCTTAATGATACAGACAGTAATTAAACACTGTATGTTAAATAAAACACTGTAAACATGTAATATGCATCGAATAGTCTATTACAATACAAGTGCTTGAAGTGAGCGAGGCACCACGCCAACACTAGTTTTATAGATGCATTCATAGGAATGCCAGGGCGTATGCACGATGACAGAGTTTTTCGTAACATCCTACTGTTCGACCAACTATCCAATGATCAAAATCCATTGTTACAAAGTTATGAACACTTGATTAGCGACAGTGCAATTAGATATGACGCAAATACGTTGCAACATAAAATTAAGCAAAATTAGATCAATAATCGAAAGAGCATTTAGATTATTGAAAGGTAAATTTCGAAGACTTAAACTTCTTAACGTTACCGAGCCAGTATTCGGAAACGTAATAATAGCGGCCTCATGCGTATTGCACAATTTTATTATTGAAAATAATCTGGAAAACAAAGTCATGAACGATAAAGAAATTCCATTTCACAACTATCAAAGAGAGCAAGGGGGGGGGGAGAAAAGAATCCGAGTTGACAGAAATCTCTAAAATTCATTATTTAATTTCATAACTTCTAATAAAAGAACCAGACGAACCCGAAATGTTACTTTCTTATAGAATGTATAATACAATACTTCACTAACAGCTTAAAAACATACAGAAAAACATAAAACCAACGTACTAAAATTGTTAAATCATAAATTTATCATCTTATACTCTCTAAACTTCTTAGAATGGAAATTAAATCTTTGTGGAGTGACATTTGAGCCATTTTTACGAATTATTGAATTATCACGCTTAAAACGTGAAATTTCGTGTCATGAGAGAAGAGGCGTGAAATATCACTTTGAATGAAAATTCACTCTTTCACAACAGTGGCTCATTTTTCATTCTACATAGAGTGGATTTTCATTCTAAAAAAATTTAAAAATTATAAGGATTAAATTTGGTCTGAAATCACTTAAATTTTCGTAAATTAAGTTAATATTTCCTTTAATATTTTCTCTTTTATTTCGAAAACCTACTTATGGTAATATTCAAGTTTCACATAAGAGTTTTGTAATTAAAAACTCAATTTCAAGCCTGAATTTTGCCTAAAATTGTTTGCCTAAGATTGAAATTATAACTCGTGATGTTGTATTAGAGATTTAACAATTTTAAGACTTTTATTTTATGAACACATCTTATTTCTTTAAAGTATTTAAATACTCCTTGAACAACAAATTTCTCTCCCTCTGAGTTTCATTACATTCCTCCAGTTTTCTTGTTAAATTATTCAATACTTTTTTGTCTTTCGTTCTTCCGAAACGATTAATTTCCTTCTTAATTCTCGTAATTCTTTATTGTTGTCTATTTTTCTTTTTTTAACGCTGTTTCTATTGCTGTTTGTATGTTTAATTGAGCTACATTTGCTGATGCTATTTGCATGTCTGCTGGAGTTGACGTTCTCGTTTCCGATGTACGTGTTGATTGAGTCGGTGAATTAAGTAAATTGAAGCATTCAAAATCTTCCGAAGCAGCTGTTAAAAATGCTTGTAATGAGGAGTGTGGAAGAAGTGGAGGGCGAAGGTTCTTTGGATGGATGCGAAGTCATCGATGAAACAGTTCTACTAAAATTTACAGTTCTATCATTACAAAAAATTTCTTCAAGTGTTTCGAAATATTCTCAAGTGATACGTACTTTTCTAGTCGTATTCTTGATATTGTTGTCTTTTATTGATTTATAGGTTTTACTCATATTTCTAAATTTAGTACAGCAGAACTCACGATAGCGAACATCACGATAGCGGACGAATCATGATACCAGACGAAAACGTATCTTGATAGAAGACGAAGAGAGTGGAAGTGGTACCCCCACCCATTGCTTTGGGATTGGTCAGAAACGAGGATGTTTTCAGTGCACGTTACGATTTACATTTGAACGCATTGGTGCGCATGCGCGGCGCGTAGTAGCAAGCGACGAAATGTTCTGTGGAAGGGTAATTGCCTCTTCTCCTTCTTTGGTCTGCTATCGTGTTCGGCCCGAAACCGACTCCGTCCGCTATCGTGAGTTCTACTGTACTTAAAGTATCATTATTTATTCCGGAATATTCAGCCTCTTGCATCGCAGATGCTATGCTTGCCCAGCATAAGTTTTTCTTTTTTTTGGTCACAAAAATCGTTCTTTGTTTGCAGGTATAAATCTAACATAAATTTAGTGCTTTGGAGGACCATTGAAATCTCGAAGAGGTGTCTGTATAAAAACTTTAGTAAAATTATTAATTACCAATGTATGGTCTAGTACGAATTAGCAGGAAATGTATGAAATAAACTTTAACCAGTTTAACTAAAGGTAGCTATAAAAACTACTAAATATTTTGTTTCCAGTGTAAATGTTAATAAACCAGATCTATAATTTATACGTGCCTGTTTTTTTAGACGATTTGTCTCGTACAATTTCGAGATTATCCCTATTGGGTTCTTCTTCTATGTTGGTTATTTGTACTAAATTATTTCTCATATATTTATCCAAAAATTGTTTATCTACAAAAATTTTTTTAGACATTTTTTATTCAGCTTTATTTTATCGAGCAGAATTACCTCTCCGTATTCTTTGACGCGTGTCCAACAATTCAATAATCGTATACTGTAGGCCATTATAAACGTATGTTTATAAAATACATATATCAAATTCATATATAAATTTCAATTTTTTTTCTTGCGTTGTGTTCTGCTGTGTTCTGTTCTGTTCTGTTCTTAGATTTTGTTCTGTTCTGCGTTGACGAATTCTGCTGTGTACGGTTCTGTTCTGCGTTGATGTGTTCTGCTCTGTTCTGTTCTGTTCTGTTCTGTTCTGTTCTGTTCTGTTCTGTTCTGTTCTGAACAGACCAGAACATAATCTAAGATCACAACAGAACAGAACAAAACAGAATATAACATGACATAACAGAACAGAACAGAGCAGAACAGAATCTAAGAACAGAATAGAACAGAACAGAACTGAATAGAACAGAGTCTACGAAAACAGCAGAACACAGCAGAACAGAATCTAAGAACACAACAGAACAGAACAGAACACAATCTTAGAACACCACAGAACAGAACAGAATCTAAGAACACAACAGAACTGAACACAGCAGAACACAACGCAGTGCAACAAAACAGAACAGAACAACAGAACAACAGAACGACAGAACAACAGAACAACAGAACAGAACTGTTCTGTTCTGTTTTGTTGCGTTCTGCTGTGTTCTGTTCGGTCCTGTCTTGTTCTGACATTCTACTCTGTTGTGTTCTGTTCTGTTTTCTTGCGTTGTTGTGTTCTGCCGTGTTCTTACATTCTGTTCTGAAATTCTGTTCTGTTGTGTTCTTAGATTCTGTTCTGTTCTATTCTGTTCTGTTCTGAGATTCTGTTTTGTTCTGTTCTGGTGTTCTGTTGTTCTGTTGTTCTGTTGTTCTGTTGTTCTGTTGTTCTGTTGTTCTGTTGTTCTGTTGTTCTGTTGTTCTGTTGTTCTGTTCTGTTTTGTTGCACTGCGTTATGTTCTGCTGTGTTCAGTTCTGTTGTGTTCCCAGATTCTGTTATGTTCTGTGGTGTTCTTAGACTGTTCTGTTCTGTTGTGTTCTTAGATTCTGTTCTGTTTTCTTGCGTTGTGGTCTGCTGTTTTCGTAGACTCTGTTTTATTCAGTTCTGTTCTGTTCTATTCTGTTCTGAGATTCTGTTCTGCTCTGTTCTGTTGTTATGTTATGTTATATTCTATTTTGTTCTGTTCTGTTGTGTTCTTGGATTCTGTTCTGATCTGTTTAGAACAGAACAGAACAGGACAGAACAGAACAGAACAGAACAGAACAGAACAACAGACCAAGAGAACAAAAGAACAACAGAACAACAGAACAGAACAGAACAACAGAACAACAGAACAACAGAACAACAGAACAACAGAACAACAGAACAACAGAACAACAGAACAACAGAACAACAGAACAACAGAACAACAGAACAACAGAACAACAGAACAACAGAACAACAGAACATAACAACAGAACAACAGAACAACAGAACAAAACAGAACAGAAAAACAGAATTTCAGAACAGAACAGAACAGAACAGAACAGAACAGAACAGAACAGAACAGAATAGAATAGAACAGAACAGAATCTAAGAACACAACAGAACAGAACAGAATCTAAGAACACACCAGAGCAGTGCAGGGCAGAGCACAACAGAACAGAACAGAATCTAAGAACCCAGCAGAACACAATAACGCAAGAAAACAGATCAGAACACAACAGAGTAGAATCTCAGAACAGAACAGAACACAGCAGAACAGAACAGAACAGAACAGAATCCAATAACAGAACAGAACAGAACAAAACAAAGCAGAGCAGAGCAGAGCAGAGCAGAACAGAACAGAACAGAACAGAACAGAATCTAAGAACCCAGCAGAACACAATAACGCAAGAAAACAGAACAGAACACAACAGAGTAGAATCTCAGAACAGAACAGAACACAACAACACAGAACAGAATCTAATAACAGAACAGAACAGAAAAGAACAGATCTGAACAGAGCAGAACAGAGCAGAGAAGAACAGAACAGAATCTAAGAACCCAGCAGAACACAATAACGCACGAAAACAGAACAGAACACAACAGAGTAGAATCTCAGCACAGAACAGAACACAACAACGCAAAACAGAACCTCAGAACAGAACAGAACAACGCAAAACAGAACCTCAGAACAACCGAACAGAACAGAACCTCAGAACAACAGAACAACAGAACAACAGAAAAGAACAACCGAACAACAGAACAGAACAAAACAGAATAGAACAACGGAATCTCTGAACATGACAGAACAGAGCATAACATAACATAACAAACATAACATGACATGACATGACATGACATGACATGACATGACATGACACGACATGACATGACAGGACAGAACAGAACAGAACAGAACAGAACAGAACAACAGAACAACAGAACAACAGAACAACATAACAACAGAACAGCAGAACAACAGAACAACAGAATCTAAGAACACAACAGAACAGAACAGAATCTAAGAACACACCAGGGCAGAGCAGAACAGAACAGAACAGAATGTAAGAACCCAGCAGAACAAAATAACGCAAGAAAACAGAGTAGAATCTCAGAACAGAACAGAACACAGCAGAACAGAACAGAACAGAACAGCACAAAACAGAGCCGAGCAGAGCAGAGCAGAGCAGAGCAGAACAGAACAGAACAGAGCATAACATAACATAACAGAACAGAACAGAATAGAACAGAACAGAATAGAACAGAACAGAATCTAAGAACACAACAGAACAGAACAGAATCTAAGAACACACAAGAGCAGAACAGAGCAGAGCAGAGCAGAACAGAACAGAACAGAATCTAAGAACCCAGCAGAACACAATAACGCAAGAAAACAGAACAGAACACAACAGAGTAGAATCTCAGAACAGAACAGAACACAGCAGAACACAACAACGCAGAACAGAACAGAACAGAATCTAATAACAGAACAGAACAGAACACAACAGAGCAGAGCAGAGCAGAGCAGAGCAGAGCAGAACAGAACAGAACAGAACCGAATAGAATCTAAGAACCCAGCAGAACACAATAACGCAAGAAAACAGAACAGAACACAACAGAGTAGAATCTCAGAACAGAACAGAACACAACAACACAGAACAGAATCTAATAACAGAACAGAACAGAGCAGAGAAGAACAGAACAACAGAACAGAACACAACAGAGTAGAATCTCAGAACAGAACAGAACACAACAACACAGAACAGAATCTAATAACAGAACAGAACAGAGCAGAGAAGAACAGAACAAAAGAACAACAGAACAACAGAACAACAGAACAACAGAACAACAGAACAACAGAACAACAGAACAACAGAACAACAGAACAACAGAACAACAGAACAACAGAACAACAGAACAACAGAACAACAGAACAACAGAACAACAGAACAACAGAACAACAGAACAACAGAACAACAGAACAACAGAACAACAGAACAACAGAACAACAGAACAACAGAACAACAGAACAACAGAACAACAGAACAACAGAACAACAGAACAACAGAACAACAGAACAACAGAACAACAGAACAACAGAACAACAGAACAACAGAATCTCAGAATCTCAGAACATAACAGAACAGAGCATAACATAACATAACATAACATGACATCACATGACAGAACAGAACAGAACAGAACAGAACAGAACAGAACAGAATCTAAGAACAACACAGAGCTGAGCAGAACAGAGCAGAGCAGAACAGAACAGAACAGAACAGAACAGAACAGAACAGAATCTAAGAACCCAGCAGAACACAATAACGCGAGAAAACAGAACAGAACAGAACTGAACAACAGAATCTCAGAACAGAACAGAACAGAGCATAACATAACATAACGTAACATAACATAACATGACATAACATGACATGACATGACAAGAACTGTTTATTGTATAATAAATTTCAAAGAAATGTTCAGTGTAACGTAAAAAATAAATCTATTTTATATTTCTATATTTTGTTTTATTAACAAAATTTTTGCAATTTTTTTCAATTTTTTTTACATTTTTTAGCTTTTACATTTTTTTTTCATTAATAAAATATCTTTCTAGAACATTCCTGCTCCGTACATAGTCCCTTCGTTTTCCATAAAGACTTCTTCTAGCCTGTTTTGTGCTAAGGCTATGGCTCGTCGTGCGTTTTTGAACTTTTCATTCGATTGTTCAATGCCTTTTTCTATTCTATGAGAATCGCGATTTGGGTACTTTTTACACCCTCGAAAATTACATGGGTGAGGTAGGAGTTCACCAGCCTGTCGAGTTGCAAATTCGAAGCCCACATTCGAATTTTATACTCACTATGACTAACAATTATGTTTGTATCACGGGGGTGAAAGTTCATTTTACGCCCTTGTAACGAAAATATCTACTTTTTGAAGAGATCATTATTTCGGCTGGGGAAATGGGCAAGAATTGGCATTTTTCTAATATTAGTACATTATTGTACAAGTGTTGAAGTGTTTCATCTAAGAATGCAATTACATTCGAAGAGGACATTTCCACATGTTCTAGTCCTGATGTTTTTTATCTGAGTAGATGAGGTGTACGGACATAAAATGACGTAAATAGCTCCACTTCTCCATTTCGGCGTATAATGCAAAAATTTGTCCTGCGATTATTTTTTTATATAAATATAATCATATATAACAATCTAATGAAAAGTTCAAAAACGACGAGCCATAGCCTTGCTAAACATGGTACAAGAAGTCTGGAAGTATGAAAAAAGAGGAACTATGTACGGAGCAGAAATGCTCTAAAAATATATTTTCAAAATGAAAAACAAAATGAAAAAACTAAAAAATTCAAAAAAATTGAAAAAATTAAAAAAAAAATTTTGTTTAATAAAAAGATATATAGAAATATAATATAAATTTATTTCTTATGTTTCAATAAACATTCATTTGGAATTTATCGTATAATGAACAGTTCTTGTAACCAAAAAGTGGTCGATTTTATTAAAAATCGATCATAAAACACCTAAAAAATGCATCTCCTACGTCAATTTTGGGTAAAGTGTAACCACATTTTTTTTGTATGCTTTTTTTACGATTTCAAACAAAATTACGCATGGATTTGATGATACGTGGCTTAGATCAAAAATAAAAAATTCTACCTCGGCCAAAAATTTTTTTTTTCTTTTTTCGACTACACCACATAATTTGTGAAGAAAAATGATGCTTATAACAATTTTTTTCGATTTTTTTTAATTGCAATTTAATGTAGCTGAAATCTCACCGGTGTCTCCCCTTAAGAAGGAAATTAATCGTTTCAGTAGAACGAAAGACAAAAAAGTATTGAATAATTTAACGAGAAAAGTGGAGGAATGTAATGAAACTCAGAGGGAGAGAAATTCGCTGTTTAAAGAGTATTTAAATACTTTAAAGAAATAAGATGTGTTCATAAAATAAAAGTCTTAAAATTGTTAAATCTCTAATACAACATCACGAGTTATAATTTCAATCTTAGGCAAACAATTTTAGGCAAAATTTAGGCTTGAAATTGAGTTTTTAATTACAAAACTCTTATGTGAAACTATAAGTAAAATTACCATAAGTAGGTTTTCGAAATATAAGAGAAAATATTAAAGGAAATATTAACTTAATTTACGAAAATTTAAGTGATTTCAGACCAAATTTAATCCTTATAATTTTTAAATTTTTTAGAACGAAAAGCCACTCTATGTAGAATGAAAAGTGAGCCACTGTTGTGAAAGAATGAATTGTCATTCAAAGTGAAATTTCACGCCTCTTCTCTCATGACATGAAATTTCACGTTTTAAGCGTGATAATTCAATAATTCGTAAAAATGGCTCACATGTCACTCCACAAAGATTTAATTTCAATTCCAAGAAGTTTAGAGAGTATAAGATGATAAATTTATGATTTAACAATTTTAGTACGTTGGTTTTATGTTTTTCTGTATGTTTTTTAAGCTGTTACTGAAGTATCCCACGGAAAACAGGATCTATTTTAGATTAGCCACCACTCTGTCAGATTGAGATTGGATTCATTCACATTTTCAAATTATTTAAAAATAAAACTCATATTACTACAGCTTTAAATGCAAATCTAAAACTCTAAATGCTTTTTCTCGAGTTTTCATTGAATTTTCAAATCAATTTTGACTGATTGCGCTGCAGCAGCAAAAATTGAAACAACTATGGAGCACATATTACGTAGTGCTGCGGAAGCGCTGCGGCAGCGTAAATGCAGCTGGAAGGCAGCAATACATATTGTAGGTTAGACGGAATCACGAAAGTTCGTGGCAGATTCTGTTCTGTTCTGTTTTGTTGCATTGTTGCGTTCTGCTGTGTTCTGTTCTGTCCTGTCTTGTTCTGAGCTTTTACTCTGTTGTGTTCTGTTCTGTTCTCTTGCGTTGTTGTGTTCTGCTGTGTTCTTAGATTCTGTTCTGAAATTCTGTTCTGTTGTGTTCTTAGATTCTGTTCTGTTCTATTCTGTTCTGATCTATTCTGTTCTGAGATTCTGTTTTATTCTGTTCTGTTCTGTTCTGAGATTCTGCTCTGTTTTGTTCTATTTTGTTCTGTTCTGTCCTGTCTTGTTCTGAGATTCTACTCTGTTGTGTTCTGTTCTGTTTTCTTGCGTTGTTGTGTTCTGCTGTATTCTTAGATTCTGTTCTGAAATTCTGTTCTGTTGTGTTCTTAGATTCTGTTCTGTTCTATTCTGTTCTGATCTATTCTGTTCTGAGATTCTGTTCTATTCTGTTCTGTTCTGTTCTGAGATTCTGTTCTGTTTTGTTCTATTTTGTTCTGTTATGTTCTGTTTTGTTTTGTTCTGTTGTTCTGTTGTTCCGTTGGTCTGCTGTTCTGTTGCTCTGTTGCTCCGTTGGTCTGCTGTTCTGTAGCTCTGTTGTTCTGTTGCTCTGTTGCTCTGTTGTTCCGTTGGTCTGCTGTTCTGTAGCTCTGTTGTTCTGAGGTTCTGTTCTGTTCTGCTCTGCTCTGCTCTGATCTGGTCTGCTCTATTCTATTCTGTTCTGAAATTCTGTTCTATTGTGTTCTTAGATTCTGTTCTGTTCGGTTTTGTTTTCTTGCGTTGTTGTGTTCTGCTGTATTCTGTTCTGAGATTCTGTTGTTCTGTAGTTCCGTTGGTCTGTTGTTCTGTTCTGTTCTATTCCGTTCTTAGATTCTGTTCTGTTCTGCTCTGCTCTGCTCTGCTCTGTTCAGATCTGTTCTGTACTGTTCTGTTATTAGATTCTGTTCTGTTCTGCGTTGTTGCGTTCTGCTGTGTTCTGTTCTGTTCTTAGATTCTACTATGTTGTGTTCTGTTCTGTTTTCTAGCGTTGTTGTGTTCTGTTCTGTTCCGTTCTGTTCTGTTTTGTTGTTCTATTATGTTCTTAGATTTGGTTCTGTTCTGTTCTGTTTGTTTTGTTTTGTTCTGTTCTGTTTTGTTTTAATAATAATAATAATAATAATAATGGCTTCGTAGCTCAGGCGGTAGCGTACTGGATTACGAAGTCGCAGGTCGTGAGTTCGATCCCCGATCTGGCAGTTTTTCGGAATTGTTTACAAGCAGCAGTTCGCGATATGTAAGACGAACCATGCTGTCTGTTTAACATTTTTCGAGGTGCTGTCAGACGGGAATCGACTCATGACTGACACTGCAATCACCTACCTCATGGTTTGGGGCGTGGTTGCAGTGACCTTTCACGCTAATCTAGTAGAGATTTGAGCAAAAATTTCTCACTTTTCGTACAGATTGAGCGACAGAAGAAACCAATGTTGTTGTTAAAGTTATTATTAAAATAATAATAATAACAATAACAACAACAATAACAAAATAAGGGGCCCTAAACATGAGTGTCGCGCTTTCATAATGTGGAGCATCTCTCTCAGCACCGCGTACGGGCTCAGTTGTTATTGCCCGCACATCCGGTACCGGTTGACAGCTGGGAACAACGAAACCTGTCCGCCTCAGATAGGCCACATAATCTCTCAGTTGTTGTTGAGAAAAGCGATCTGCCAGTTCGGGATGCATTAATGCAAACCGACTATGCATTCGCGCCATGTAGCCCCTCTGTTGCGGACAGCCCTCCTCGTAGCAGCGCATTAGATCTTGCCTGAGATCCTCCGTCCACTGAAATCGTCCGTGGGCATTCGTTTGTCGTTGTCCCGGGACACCTGTTTCAGCTCCTCCACCTTGGGACTGGGCTGCATCCGAAGCAGCCCGATGGTCAGGAGCCCTGCGCGTTCTATTCATAGTAACCGCAAATACAGGGAGTAGGGTGGTTAACCCTACTCCCCGTTGTTATGCCTCTCTCGTTTGTCTCTTACATCGCCATCCATTGGGGTTGGTTACCCAATCTCTGGCAAATCAGTAGGCCATTTGGGAAGATAGGCTAAGATGCAGCTTGTTGCATAGCCGCATTGTGTTACGCGTCATTCCCTTTGGGCCCCAGCAGAAACAAATATAGTCAGCAAAGAGAACGAAAAACGGATGAAATATCAGGAACTCCTGTTCGAGATTCGCAAGCTGTATCTAGGGTTCAAAATCAAGCTCGTGGTGCTGATAATTGGAGTGCTGGGAGGAATGAGACCAACTTTCCTGAAAAACATCAAAAGCATTCCGGCCTGTCGAGAACATGCAAATTCCATCGCAGTACGAATGCAGAAAGCAGTGCTGCTGGGATCTCTTCGTCTACTGAGGTCACACGAGATCCTGTAACCACTAACCCAATGGTAGAGGGAGTGGTTACAGTTGCAAACGAAATGGCCCGGTGCAGTCTGCAGCGGAGGAGATGGATATCGGAGCCACTTTTCTGCTGCAGACTGCACACGTCGATTCTGGAGGGCCAAGGGAGGTTAGGGTTTTAGTCGGTAAACCTTGCCGTTAACATCAAAGGTGAGGGAGTCCGACACACGGGGGGTTACACAACATCTTCAACCCCCTATGGTGCCTAATGCATTTCCCCCCTCCGTCAAAAAAAAAAATAATAGTAATAAGGGCCCAATATGGAGCTCGTCAACGGAAATGTCATCCGCCACCTTAGCGCCGAAGAAGCCTACACATACCTGGGCGTACCTCAAAGGCATGTCCAGGATGTGCAGGCTGTTAAAACCACCATCATTAAGGAATACCGGCGCATTCTCCGTCAGATCTGGTCATCAGAATTGACCGGGAGAAATAAGGTGGCAGCCACGAATATGTTGGCCGTATCACCAGTGCTCTATTCTTTTGGAGCACTGAAGTGGAACGTTGACGAGCTAAGGGATCTTGACCGAAGCACACGGAAGATGATTTGTATGCAACGCAGTTTGCATCCAAGATCTTCCGTGGAACGACTGTATTTGCCCCGAAATATGGGAGGTCGTGGCCTTTTAAGCCTGGAGTGTATGCATAACCGATTAGTCCTCGAGACAGCTTGCGACGTGATTAATCGAACGGAGGATCCGCTGATGATGCTAGTTCATCAGCATGAAATTCAGGGGAAGGGGGCGTTTTTATACAACGCGTTGGAACGAGCGGTACGAAACCTCGGTCTGGTTTTCAACGTGGGACGTAGTGGTGCACAGGAGGCTGAATCAGTCATCAATCTGTGCCCAGTGCGTCTCAGGGCTAACATACGGAAAGAACAACTCCGTATGTTGGAGGGAATGCATATCGACAAGCCATTGCATGGACAATTCTTTCGAAATGTCCAACAACTTGGCTTGTCGGCAGAGAAGTTCATAAGATCAGCCGGCTTGAAATCCGAGACCGAGGGTTTTATCTTCGCATGCCAGGATGGGGTCATCAATACCTTAGCGTATCGCCAGAACATCTTACACCAGGCGGTACAGAGTACGCTTTGTAGATTGTGTAGATGTCATGCTGAGACACTAATGCAAATTTTGGCAGCATGTCCAATATATGCAGTTTCAGCATACATCGAACGTCACAATGCGGCTCTTCGAGTGCTGTATTACCATCTTCGCAGCACTTATGGCATTGATGCAACTCCAGTTTTGCCGTACGTCCCCAGTGATATGGAATGCGTCGTGCCGAATATACTGGAATTACTCATTCCCGATGAGCAGGTAAATATCAGCCAATAAGCCTGACATCGTCCTTGTTGACTTCGATGACAAATCCATCTTCGTCATCGAATTTTCTGCACCAGCAGAAACAAATATAGTGAGCAAAGAGGACGAAAAACGGATGAAATATCAGGAACTCCTGTTCGAGATTCGCAAGCTGTATCGAGGATTCAAAATCAAGCTCGTCGTGCTGATAATTGGAGTGTAGGAGGAATGAGACCAACTTTCCTCCAAAACATCAAATGCATTCCGGCCTGTCGAGAACATGCAAATTCCATCGCAGGGCGAATGCAGGAAGCAGCGCTACTGGGATCTCACCGTCTACTGAGGTCACACGAGATCCTGTAACCACTAACCCAATGGTAGAGGGAGTGGTTACAGTTGCAAACGAAATGGCCCGGTGCAGTCTGCAGCGGAGGAGATGGATATCGGAGCCACTTTTCTGCTGCAGACTGCACACGTCGATTCTGGAGGGCCAAGGGAGGTTAGGGTTTTAGTCGGTAAACCTTGCCGTTAACATCAAAGGTGAGGGAGTCATACACACGGGGGGTTACACAACATCTTCAACCCCCTATGGTGCCTAATGCATTTCCCCCCTCCGTCAAAAAAAAAATAATAATAATAAGGGCCCAATATGGAGCTCGTCAACGGAAATGTCATCCGCCACCTTAGCGCCGAAGAAGCCTACACATACCTGGGCGTACCTCAAAGGCATGTCCAGGATGTGCAGGCTGCTAAAACCACCATCATTAAGAAATACCGGCGCATTCTCCGTCAGATCTGGTCATCAGAATTGACCGGGAGAAATAAGGTGGCAGCCACGAATATGTTGGCCGTATCACCAGTGCTCTATTCTTTTGGAGCACTGAAGTGGAACGTTGACTTAAATTCTACTATGTTGTGTTCTGTTCTGTTTTCTTGCGTTGTTGTGTTCTGTTCTGTTCCGTTCTGTTCTGTTTTGTTGTTCTATTATGTTCTTAGATTTGGTTCTGTTCTGTTCTGTTCTATTTGTTTTGTTTTGTTCTGTTCTGTTTTGTTTTGTTCTGTTCTGTTTTGTTTTAATAATAATAATAATAATAATGGCTTCGTAGCTCAGGCGGTAGCGTACTGGACTACGAAGTCGCAGGTCGTGAGTTCGATCCCCGATCTGGCAGTTTTTCGGAATTGTTTACAAGCAGCAGTTCGCGATATGTAAGACGAACCATGCTGTCTGTTTAACATTTTTCGAGGTGCTGTCAGACGGGAATCGACTCATGACTGACACTGCAATCACCTACCTCATGGTTTGGGGCGTGGTTGCAGTGACCTTTCACGCTAATCTAGTAGAGATTTGAGCAAAAATTTCTCACTTTTCGTACAGATTGAGCGACAGAAGAAACCAATGTTGCTGTTAAAGTTATTATTAAAATAATAATAATAACAATAACTACAACAATAACAAAATAAGGGGCCCTAAACATGAGTGTCGCGCTTTCATAATGTGGAGCATCTCTCTCAGCACCGCGTACGGGCTCAGTTGTTATTGCCCGCACATCCGGTAGCGGTTGACAGCTGGGAACAACGAAACCTGTCCGCCTCAGATAGGCCACATAATCTCTCAGTTGTTGTTGAGAAAAGCGATCTGCCAGTTCGGGATGCATTAATGCAAACCGACTATGCATTCGCGCCATGTAGCCCCTCTGTTGCGGACAGCTCTCCTCGTAGCAGCGCATTAGATCTTGCCTGAGATCCTCCGTCCACTGAAATCGTCCGTGGGCATTCGTTTGTCGTTGTCCCGGGACACCTGTTTCGGCTCCTCCACCTTGGGACTGGGCTGCATCCGAAGCAGCCCGATGGTCAGGAGCCCTGCGCGTTCTATTCATAGTAACCGCAAATACAGGGAGTAGGGTGGTTAGCCCTACTCCCCGTTGTTATGCCTCTCTCGTTTGTCTCTTACCTCGCCATCCATTGGGGTTGGTTACCCAATCTCTGGCAAATCAGTAGGCCATTTGGGAAGATAGGCTAAGATGCAGCTTGTTGCATAGCCGCATTGTGTTACGCGTCATTCCCTTTGGGCCCCAGCAGAAACAAATATAGTCAGCAAAGAGAACGAAAAACGGATGAAATATCAGGAACTCCTGTTCGAGATTCGCAAGCTGTATCTAGGGTTCAAAATCAAGCTCGTGGTGCTGATAATTGGAGTGCTGGGAGGAATGAGACCAACTTTCCTGAAAAACATCAAAAGCATTCCGGCCTGTCGAGAACATGCAAATTCCATCGCAGTCCGAATGCAGAAAGCAGTGCTGCTGGGATCTCTTCGTCTACTGAGGTCACACGAGATCCTGTAACCACTAACCCAATGGTAGAGGGAGTGGTTACAGTTGCAAACGAAATGGCCCGGTGCAGTCTGCAGCGGAGAAGATGGATATCGGAACCACTTTTCTGCTGCAGACTGCGCACGTGGATTCTGGAGGGCCAAGGGAGGTTAGGGTTATAGTCGGTAAACCTTGCCGTTAACATCAAAGGTGAGGGAGTCCGACACACGGGGGGTTACACAACATCTTTAACCTCCCATGGTGCCTAATGCATTTCCCCTCTCCGTCAAAAAAAAAAAATAATAATAATACGTCTTTATTGCACAAAAAATAATTGTACAAGGGGCGAGACACAGCACAGTGCTGTTTTTCAGCCTGACCCAACTACGTTGTTACATGAAGTATAAAGTTACAAACATTATAATTTTAATCGATACATTCATTTGATTGACACAGTGGCTCGCAGAGTTCACAGAAATTATAAACTAATATACAAAACTAAAATACAAAACTATGGGTACATAAAAATATATAATAAGATAATAGAGAAACGGCACTGAATGTAGAGCACCCATTGAAGTATGCTGTGGGTATTAGGAACGTTGTACTTTACACAGATGCGATTTGGTAATGGAAATGAAGGAAGATGGGGAATTAATTGAAGATCATACGCTGAGAGGCAGGTCATTAAAAAATTTGGCAGAAATATAAGAAAACGCACCTTTAAATTTTGAAGAAGAATGAATTGGATCGCAATTTAGAAAAAGTTAGCCGAGACACAATGATAATCACCGAAAGTAAATAAACATTTCAGGAGAAAGCTCGAACCGCGTGCTTACTCTTTGAAAGCAAACAACGCACTTTTGATTTGTTTTGTTTTGTTCTCTTCTCTTCTGTTCTGTTGTGTTCTGTTGTGTTCTGTTGTGTTCTTAGATTCTGATCTGTTCTGTGGTGTTCTTAGATTCTGTTCCGTTCTATTCTGTTCTGTTCTGCTTTGCTCTATTCTGCTCTGTTCAGATCTGTTCTGTTCTGTTCTGTTCTGTTCTGTTCTGTTTCGTTCGGTTCTGTTCTGTTCTGCTCTGTTCTGTTCTGCTCTGTTCTGATCTGCCCTGTTCTGTTCTGTTCTGAGATTCTGTTTTGTTCTGTTCTGTTCTGTTCTGTTCTATTCTGTTTTAAAACTTACCTTCGATCAAAGGGCGAATTAAAAATAATTAATTCAAGAATTCGTGTAGTGAACGAGGGCTGCTGTGCTGAAAAGAGGAACTCGGAAAGAAAATTTAAATACTGAAATATGCAAAATTAAATTTATTAATTATAATTACAAAATTTTATTTAAAATAAAAATCGCGACAATAAATCTGTTTTATTTCTAAGAAGGAGAGGAGGGAAGATTTCTCCTCTTGGAATAAGGCCTGTAGGAATAAAGAGTTGTTTAGGGGAAGGTAATGGTTGTGTAGGAATAGGGAGTATAAATAATAAGGTTGATTTAACTGGGTCAGGTTTTTTAGGATTGAAGAATAAAATATTTGTTCGAGGATAGGGATAATGGGAATAAAAGGTCGTGGTTGTGGAAGTGATTTTGGTGGGTGAACGGGAAAATTTTCTATCGAATTTTCTTTGATGGTTTGGTCTCGAATCCGTTTCAGTTTTCTGTAAAAACCGCGATTCCTATTCCGTCCCACTGTAAAATAATAAAAAAAATTATTTAAGTGATATGGTGATTTTTCAAATGTGTTAGTAGTGGTTTCTGGAATATTTAATATAGTTAAGAGAAAAAGTCCCTATTCATTCTTACTGGTACTCGTGGGTTATTGGACACCTAGGGTTCCAGATAACACACCAGTATCACCAAAAAAATAAATCCCTAAGGTATCGTGTCCCTTTTTTAACATAAAGGAAAATAAACAAGGGGTGGTGATATGTTCGTCTCAATAAAATCATAAAAAATATAAAAATAACTTTATTAATTAATCTCGGCTCACATATGTCACAATAGACGGAAAAAGGGTTAGTAATAATTTTAATATAAATTTTTTTTCTTACTTTTGATTGGCAGTGATAATTTAGTTGATAGTGTTGATTTTGGCAGTGTTGATCAATATTGATGATGACGATGTCCAATGTTAATATTGAAAATGGAAGTGGCGATGAAAGTGAAAGTGCCAATGTCCAATGTTGAAATTGGAAGTGCCAATGTCCAATGTTGAAAATGGAAGTGCCAATGTCCAATGTTAAAAATGGAAGTGACGATGATAGTGCCAAATTGCAATATTAATGTTAAAAATGGAAGTGGAGATGAAAGTGAAAGTGCCAATGTCCAATGTTGAAAATGGAAGTGACGATGATAATGCCAAATTGCAATATTAATGTTGCAAATGGAAGTGGCGATGAAAGTGACAAATTCCAGTGCCAATCCTAATGAAATGCTGATAGACAATAAGTCCCGCTCCTAAGAGAGAACTTTTAATTCTTGAGGAGTCTCGCGAATTTAAATGAGAAGTCGGACTTTTGCGTTTATAAAAAGCCGACTCGCTACATAAAAATCGGAATCAAATGAAGAGAATCTGATTGTCTGATCTTTCATCCCGAATGCGGATTTATTTATATTGCGTTCCCCACCGTGGAACAGCGTAGGAATGAGAGGCCGGGGTGTACGGTGTGAGGATGGTAGCTCGGGTGACAATTTGCGTGCGTCTTTCTGCCAATGTTTAAATTCTTATTGTTACAATAATTTTTCTCTTGATATTTTGGTAGCTTGTTTTACAATGATTTCATATTAGTTTATAAAAAAATGAATGAAAGATCTAGCATTTATAGAACTGAAGTTATTGAACTAAGCTTAAAAATTTTATATTTATTTGATATATGAAGATTAAGGATAATTTTGAAATTAATAATTTACAATATTACATATTATCTAATAATGATATTGGCGCTTTTCGGTTCTTAAATTATCTTGAAATTGTAAGTTTTTGTATAATGTAATTATACATTATTTTCTGAGATTGTTTATAAGATTTCCTTTCTGTTATGCATATATATATTTATTTAGTAATAATTATTTTGTAGTTCAATGTATTTAATAAGAATGATTATTATTAATAACAGAAATATTAATTGCCTATTTGTTGTAAGACATAGATTGTTTATTTATAATTTTTTTAGGTGATATATTTTAATATTATAAAAAGTAATCTTTCTTTTATAGATAACTGTATATCCAAGTATAGAAAGTTTTGACAATTATGAAATTAATATATCTGTATGTATGTCGCTTTTATTGATTATTTTATAAATACGAAGTTAAACTGTCTGCGTATGGGAACGCTATGTTGGCGCTTCCTTATCAAAGGATTGTATTACGCCCTCGCGTACGCGCACTTTTACGTGTACGTAGTAAAAGTTATATATGCTTTATTGGAAATACTTTCAGATTTTCAATCTTATTTTAATTTTACTGATAATAAAGAAATTGTTATCTCTAAAATAGTTGTGTTTTCTATTGAGTTCGGTATTATAGCTATTAATTTTATCTGCAATCGCAAATATATCTTTTTAGGCGCTGTATCAATATTTTTATAAATAATATTAATAATTTTGTAACTATTTGAAGGTTATAAGGTTATGTGGAACGTGACACTGTTCTGCTCTGTTCTGTTCTGATCTGTTGTTTTCTTAGATTCTGTTCTGTTCTATTCTGTTCTGATCGGTTCTGTTCTGAGATTCTGTTCTGTTCTGTTCTGTTCTGTTCTGTTCGGTTCTGTTTTGTTTTGTTCTGTTCTGTTCTGTTGTTCCGTTGGTCTGTTGTTCTGTTGTTCTGAGGTTCTGCTCTGCTCTGCTCTGCTCTGTTCTGTTCTGTTCTGAAGTTCTGTTCTAATGTGTTCTTAGATTCTGTTGTTCTGTTCTGTTTTGTTCTATTCTGTTCTGTTTTGTTCTGTTCTGTTCTGTTTTGTTCTGTTATGTTCTGTTCTGTTCTTTTGTTCTGTTCTGTTCTATTCTGTTCTTAGATTCTGTTCTGCTCTGTTCTGTTCTGCTCTGTTCAGATCTGTTCTGTTCTGAGATTCTGTTCTGTTCTGTTTTGTTCTGTTTTATTCTGTTGTTCTGTTGTTCCATTTGTCTGTTGTTCTGTTCTGTTCTATTCTGTTCTTAGATTCTGTTCTGTTCTGCTCTGCTCTGTTCTGCTCTGTTCAGATCTGTTCTGTTCTGTTCTGTTCTGCGTTGTTGTATTCTGCTGTGTTCTGTTCTGTTCTGAATTTCTATTCAGTTTTGTTCTGTTCTGTTCTGAAATTCTGTTCAGTTTTGTTCTGTTCTGTTATTCGATTCTGTTCTGTTCTGCGTTATTGTGTTCTGCTGTGTTCTATTCTGTTCTGTTCTGTTCTGATCTGTTCTGAACAGACCAGAACAGAATAGAACAGATCAGAACTGAATAGAACAGAGTCTACGAAAACAGCAGAACAGAACGCAAGAAAACAGAACGGAACACAACCGAATAAAATCTCAGAACAGAACAGAACCGAACAGAACAGAGTAGATCAGAACAGATTCTGTTCTGTTCTGTTCTGTTGTGTTCTTAGATTCTGATCTGTTCTGTGGTGTTCTTAGATTCTGTTCTGAAATTCTGTTCTGTTGTGTTCTTACATTCTGTTCTGTTTTGTGGTTCTATTATGTTCTTAGATTTGGTTCTGTTCTGTTATGTTTTGTTCTGTGGTGTTGTTAGATTGTGTTCTGTTCTGTTGTGTTCTTAGATTCCGTTCTGTTCTGTTCTATTCTGTTGTTTTCTTAGATTCTCTTCTGTTCTTACATTCTGTTCGGTTTTGTTCTGTTTTCTTGCGTTGTGTTCTGCTGTTTTCGTAGCCTCTGTTCTATTCAGTTCTGTTCTGTTCTATTCTGTTCTTAGATTTGGTTCTGTTCTGTTATGTCATTTTATATTCTGTTTTGTTCTGTTCTTAGATTCTGTTCTGGTCTGTTCAGAACAGATCAGAACAGAACAGAACTGAACACAGCAGAACACAACAACGCAGAACAGGACAGAACAGAATCTAAGAACACAACAGAACAGAACAGAACAGAAAAGAACAGAACAGAACAGAATAGAACAGAACAGAACAGAACAGTATCTCGGAACAGAACAGAATAGAACAAAACAGAATTTAAGAACACAACAGAATAGAATTTCAGAACAGAACAGAACAGAGCACAACAGAGCAGAGCAGAATAGAACAGAATAGAACAGAACAGAATCTAAGAACACAACAGAACAGAGCAGAATAGAACAGAAGAGAACAGAGCAGAGCGGAGCAGAAAAGAACAGAACAGAACAGAACAGAACAGAACAGAATCTAAGAATAGAACAGAACAGAATTTAAGAATAGAACAGAATCTTAGAAGAGAACAGAACAGAATCTTAGAACAGAATTTAAAAACAGAACGGAACAGAACAGAATAGAACAGAACAAAATCTAGGAACACAACAGAACAGAATTTCAGAACAGGACAGGACAGAGCAGAATAGAGCAGAGTAGAGCAGACCTGAACCGAGCAGAACAGAGCAGAGCAGAACAGAATCTAAGAATACAACAGAACAAAACAGAATCTAAGAACACCACAGAACAGATCAGAATCTAAGAACACAACAGAACAGAGCAGCACAGAACAGAAGAGAACAGCGCAGAATAGAGCAGAACAGAGCAGAACAGAACAAAACATAACAGAACAGAACAGAACGAAACAAAACAGAACAGAACAAAACAAAACGAAACAGAACAGAACAGAACCGAGGAGAACAGAACAGAACAGAACAGAACAGAACCGAGGAGAACAGAACAGAACCAAATCTAAGAACATAACAGAACAGAACAAAACTGAACAGAATTTCAGAACATAGCAGAACAGAACAGGATAGAACAGAACAGAATCTAAGAACAGAACAGAATAGAATCTAAGAACACCACAGAACAGAACAGAACAGAATCTAAGAACAGATTCGAACAGAACATAACAAACAGAACAGTACAAAACAGAACAGAACAGAATCTAAGAACAGAATAGAACAAAGCAGATCACAACAACGCAAGAAAACAGAACTGAACACAACAGAATAGAATTAAATATAAGAACACCACAGAACAGAAAAGTACAGAATAGCATAGAATCTAAGAACACAACAGAACAGAAGAGAACAGAACAGAACAGAATCTAAAAACAGAACAGAACAGAATCTAATAACAGAATAGAACAGAATCTTAGAATAGAACAGAACAGAATTTAAGAATAGAACAGAATCTAAGAATAGAACAAAACAGAACAGAACACGACAAAACAAAACAGAACAGAACACGACAGCACAGATCAGAACAGAACAGAACAGAGCAGAACAGAGCAGAAGAGAACAGAATCAGGGAGATGTCTATGTTGAGTTGAGTAGAAGAAGCAGATTCTGACACTTCTCAGTTTTCTTGCATTATTACTAATAAATTCTTGTATTTCACGCCTATTAAAGTGTTTTTCATCCTGCGCAAAACATCGGCTCTTGAGTACCGTAAGTTTTTTATTTTTCAATTTCTTAAAGAGCTGCTGTACCGGTTTTATAAAAATTGATTCGATTTTCCGTTGACGTACAGAGGCATATTTTCGCGAGTCCATCGATGTATGCGTATTTCGGCTGGTCATTTACCCATCAATTACCGAATTCAAGATTAGCTGTTTAAATTTTCAACGTTTCAACCTGCACGTGAGAAAACAAATTTTGGCAAGCGACAATAGGCGTCACAACAAGGATTGCACCTCTCCCCTCATGCTCCTCTACTGTAAACAAGAGTGACATCGCGGCGATCGGCATCTTTAGTTTTGTACACTGAGTAAGCGCGGAATACATTTCTCTCCCCTCCATCCTAATATTCGTTCTTCTACACTGTATACTGAGGGCTTACGTGTGGTAGTGGGGATATACGTACCAGTTCACACTCGATGCATTAATTTAGTCTGCACGTTGCTTTGTAAGCCGTGCTAAGCAAGCTTCTACCCGTCACTTGCTGATCCATACGCACGATTTTCTTGCTATTAAATTTTAATTGTAAAATTATTAATTGCAATTTTTAAATACTGCATTTCTATAATACGCATTTATCAATGTGTCCAGTAACGCATACATTTGTGCTGGTCTTTGTAAAAAAGACGTGAAAAATCCAACCTTCTGTGATAAGTGCAAAAAAATCTTTCACCCGAAATGCACTACATTTAAGAAAGTACGGTACGGGCAATCCGGTACTATCATTAGTGTTTGCACATTCTGCCTTTCGCTAGCAAATGAAAATTCGCCTCTCCACTCAGGTTGCACTCATTTATTATCAAATTCATCCGCATTATCTCAGTTACCGGTGCAAAGTGATTCTGGTACTACAAAGCAACCCCAATCTATTTCCAATGCGGATTCGATACTCGCTGCAATTGCCAAATTAAACTCAGACTTTCTGGAACTAACATCTAAGCAAGATAAGGACATATCAAACCTCTCTACCCAATTTACATTACTATCATTCGGTTTGCATGAAGGACTACAAGAAATAAAAACTAGTCACAATGTACTTGTTGAGCGTTGTACCGCATTCGAAGCTGCAAACAAAATTCTGAGGAATGATGTCGATCTTCTTAACGATCGTTTCCGACGTATAGAAGTCTCTCAAGATCGAAATGTCCTACTCATTTCTGGTCTTCCTGAAGGAGAATCACTCAACGTTGATATCGTAATACTTGCGGCTTTTATCGAGGTTAAATTGTCTACAGAGGATATATCTGAAGACACTCGTATGCAATCCAGAGTAAGAAATACCAGTTTAGCTCCCAAGACTATTAGAGACTCGGGACTCTTTCTTTGCCAATTTTAAGCGTAAAGGGAAAATTCTTAGTACTGAAATATTCTCCGATCACCCAGAACATCTGCTACATATAAATGAATGACGTCCACTAGATCTTTTTACTGTTCTCAAAAATTGTGAAGCCAGAGCAAAAGAGCCTTGAATCATGCACGTGTGGCATAGAAATGGTTCCATCTTTGGACGAGTGGATGATAAAGCTGAATCTCGGGCTCAGGTCATTCGTAACGCAGAGGATTTACTTAATCTTCTCCCATGACTATCAGTCAAATACCAGCACTCCATATCTGCCTCCAAACCGCTGCATCCGATCTCAATGTTCACCGCGCCATCTGAACCGTATCAAGAGAGCATTGCTGAAATGGGATGCACTAGTGTTATTTCTGAAAATGTTAGTTTTTCCAATACGTTTTTGGGATTAATGTTAAATTGACACATTGGTATCAGTGACCTAGAAATTACATTCCGAATGCGAGACAACAAAATTTGAATATAATATTCATTTACATACATACGAACTGCCTGAATAATCTTTGTACACGATCTTTTTCGTGCACTTAAATATTTATAAAGGTATATTATTTCGCGAGCTGCACAATAAGTCGTCCTAAAGCGTTGACAATGTTTAATTCATATTTATCATTGATTGCGTAATACTTGGTTACTAGTGTCTTTAAGTGCTCTACGTAATTACGTCAATGCATGGCTAACAAAACTGTTGTCAATACTTTATGAGTCATTTTTTTATCGATGTATATACGAAGAGAAATACTGGCAAAAACCGAATTGAATTAGATACCTATTCATCCTAATGTACAAATTATATATTATACACTCATAAATTGCCTTTATGTGATTGTGAAATGTATCAATGATTACAACAAGTTCTTTATTGTAATTTTGTACTGAATTTTTTTTCTAAACGTTTTGTTCAATTATGGATAAAAATTTTTACGTTTATTAAAATATTCTTCAAAACAATTCTTATTTTACTTAAATGGAGTTATGTGTTCTATTATCTTGTTTTTTTATCCCTTGGTTTGTGATCGTTTTTTACCACTGTGTATGGAATATTCATTATACATGCAGTGGAATTATGCTAGGTTCAAACAAATTCCGGACTTTTATTGACATTTTTAATGTACGTATGAACAGTTTTTAGAGGAACACCAGATGGCCTACCAGTCCATAATTAAAATATAGTACAGTCCTGGTATATTTACCTACTCGGTTCCTCGCCTCCCCCACCTATCTCGTTATATTTACCAAAGGAAGGGGAGCGCCGGTTCTTCTAGTCCTTCAGTCACAGCAGGCCCTTCCTGAGGTCCTAGTCCGCAAGGTGGGGGAAAAGAGAGCGGCAAAAGGTAAATATAACGGACGTAACACGGCAAATATGCTGGGACGCAAATATAGCGCGACGCAAATATAGCTAGACGCAATTATACCGGTATTCTACTAACTGTAGTCCAAAGTGTATGTTCATTACAGAATTTTGTCAAAGTAAGGGGAATGTTATTCTATTTTAGACATTACGGTTAGTGTTGAAAACATATGAGTTTTATTCATTATGACAGCATTGTCATAACGTTCTAGTTCCCAGGGTGAGTTTTGAATGATTTCACACCATAAATGGATGTTTACAGAATATATACGTAAAACGCATTGAAACTAATGTCAACTAATGTGTAAGTGTAATCAAGGACTATCAAAATATATTGGCATTATAAATTTCATTCACACCACAATCAGAGGTCCATTTCAAAATTGCTTGCTCACCGATTACGGGAAAATTATTTACAATGTAAAATAGGGAATTTTCAATAATATGCAATTTTTGAAGTAATATACCGCTATATTTACATATACACTGACAAATTTTATATAAATAGAAAATACGTTTTGACGGATTTTTCAGTCGTATCCCTATTTAACACATAAGGAATTTTTTAAATTATATTATAACGTTTATATACACAATTGAATTATATATAAAAATTATTGAATTACATACTCTTACATCAATAAATAGTTCACTCGATGCATACATCCGATTTCTCGATTAATATATATGCATTACTGGAATATGCACATGCACTCATACCGTATATATACGAGCGCATAATTTACTTAATACTAGAAAGATTTCATATGTTCTTCAGTATTTGGCAGTCTTTTCAACTTAAACATCTTAAGGAAGTCATATCATGGAACGGGTATACATTTTTACTAAAATAGTTCCAAATCATCCTCAGTATGTATATGGAAAAGGATATCTTCTCATAGTGACACTGAATTATTGTTTGTAATTCTTGAGGTTCATGAACTAAACCGCAAAGCAGTGCATGGAGCACCTTGTGCCTCCCACCACAGTACTGATAGTGCCAACATTTACTTTCTATTCTCCTTCCCTCTGGGAGAAACGGGTGAAAGAGAGTAAGAGAAATAAAGCGTCAGTAGAAGACATTAGTAGAGGGAGGCCCTAGGTGCTACTAGCGTATCATAAATTGTAACAAAACGAAGTCTTAAGTTCATGATGTCTCAAGTCTAATCTAGCGTCACACAGAAGCAGATTTTGGATATTTAACACGCTCAAAAAAATAGAGCAGCCATTTGACTACTTGTTGTTTTTACAGTAGTTAATTAATAGATAACGCTGCCCAGCATATAAGATGACTTCCTTCGTGATTAGATACTTAAGGCTAAATTATCCTATAATTTTGATTCTGAAATCCATTAGTCCCGTTATAGATATTATTCGGCAGTCTATGGTTTGAAAATTCTTCATGTACACTTTCTTTGTCTCGAAACTGGGGATTATTCCAACGTTGAACGTCGCCACTTGCACACATCAAAAATACACTACCCGTGACTATTAAAATTACAAAAAGAATCCAGAAAACTAATCGCCATTCGCTAACGGAATGATTGGGTGTAAGAAGCCCAGTCACGTACGGGGAGAGTATATAAAAAATCATGCCGGTGGCTAAAGTCAGCGAGGAAATGGTACCCGCGTAATTTGGACTAAGATCAAGTGCATTAACTTTCATGCTGGGAAATATACTTCCCGTTAAGGTAATAGCTATGATTAATAAACCAACCGCTAATGGCTGATTGCAACCTGCATAAGATGTTCCTAAAAAGAAAAAAGCTGGTATAATTATAGCGACAAAGGCAAATAATTTCCTGACGAACGTTGCCGATATGTTTTGTTTTACAATCATCCAATCTGCAAGCCAAGCACTGACAATTGAAAACAATACGGATGTTAAATGAGGTAACGAATTTAGATAACCTGTGCTGTCTATTTGCAATTTGAGAACATTACGCGTATATAAAGGTACGTCAGTATCAACCAGAATTGTGCACCATCCGTAACCGCACTGAATGATCAACAATGCCCAAAATGGAGGTGACCGAAAAACATCTCGCCATGGGAACGGTTGCGCTTGTACATGTTTGTCATTTTTTAAGTCCTCGTGCAAATACTTTGCTTCCTCACCACTGACAAATGGATGCACTCGAGGATTGTCGTAGCAGATGAGCATCCATAAAATGAACCACAGCATTCCTGCTACAGCAAATAAATATAAAACCACAGACCAGTGGTAATAACGCAAAATAGGACCAGCCAAAAACATGGCAATAACGCTTCCTATTCCGGATCCATTTATAACGATAGATGCGTGTAACGATTTCTCATTTTTTGGCGTCCATTCTGACAGTATGATCATCTGGGCAGGTAATATAGAAGCCGTTGATATTCCTAGGAGTACCCTTAATACAATCAGCGCTTGATAATCTCCCCATCGGATTGTCTCCGGCGTTATCACAGTTATAAACGCAGCCACTAGTATTCCAAATCCAATTGTGTACTTTGCTCCAATTTTGTTCGCAAGTATATTCCCGAAGAATTGTCCGATAAGACAACCCCAAAAAAATGAAGATAAAATTATACTCTGCAATGATAAAATAAATATTATTTTCGAACGGTTATATTAACTATTTACTTTCTACTGGATTGAAAATTATTTACCTGAGTATTATGATCCCAATCGAATAGATCAGCTGAATCTAATGAAATGTTCTTTGTTGGCTCATTTATATCGGCTGGACAACTATCAGCATTTAACACTTCAGTTATATTGACAGGTTTTACCATTTCAGTGATAGTAATTGATAAGCATATGCTCATACTGTATCCTAGAGCCCATCCCAAAGCGCTCATAATCGTGTGAACCCATCGTTGTTGAATTCTCGCACCTGCAAATATAATTTTCGTTTAGATGTGAATTTTGTTAGTATAATGTTCGCTCTAAATATGGTCGTCATAAATCAATTATTATAAGGAGTAAAAACGCAAACTTTATTTATACTGTTCTAACGCCGTTAAAATTCTTATTAATTTCAAAATGAATGTTCGAAATAATTGGTATTCATAATAAGAATCAATAACGAATGATCATGTAATTAGGAATCATCACCATTATTATCATCATTATCAACTTCGTAATTGTTGATAAATGTTCGTAATTACTGCGTGGAGTGGTGCTAAAGTCAACCATTAGATCAGATACCATGATAGTGATCACCGCGCTTAACTCTTCAACCTCATTAACTAATCGTCTTCACACAATATCAACATATTTTATCATCAACACAAGTCCTCATCCCTAGTATAGCAATATGTAAAAAGGGAAAACAAATGATTTTCTTTTCCCGCGTTTATGAACATTATAAGAATTATTTTTCTGCTACTTGGTCGAACCGCTACGACACAGATAGGAGGCCCATTGCTGAGTGAGAGGCTACTGCTTTACCACTAGATGTTATCTTCTGAGGGTAAAGTGTTCTTTGACTGTAACGGTGTGTATTTTCCAGAGGGGTCAAGTTGCTCTGTGGGGCGCAGTATTAGGGGGACTAGCTCTGATGGGTGATGCCTTGTATTATCCAAGTATTGTCTCGCGTAGTGTTTTTGATTGTCTATCCGACCTATCCAGCCGAGAGCCGACCCCCGAATAGGTTAAAAAAAGTCATTAAACTGGGAGATAATTCCTTTCTTATCCTTTCTTACTTTGACGAAAAAAACTTGAAATAGCAGCTTATTAACTAGTTAAAACAACCATTCAAAGACGATTTAAGAAGCTGCGCTACTATTTCCTTGTACTAATTCATACATTATATTTCTTTGTTGCTCGAACCAAATGGTGTAAATGAAGAGCTAATATTTCATTATAAATTGGCCATACCCAGAAAGTCATATTTAACGACTTTTTAAATTGTTTTAAATACTGCTCTGAACGAGCTTTTGAAGTGATAAATATACGAAAGGTGACACAATAATAATAAACATTGTACTTGTGCCCCTAAATATTGTGGAAATACTCATTCTTTCATTATCGGTCAGCATATTAAGTAAATCTAGCGCTTGTTCATTTGTGGATACGAACGCCATCTAGTGTTTGTAAAAGAAACTCAAAACTTCAGTTCGCTTTGCGGAAAAAAATAATCCCAAGTGAGATAAATTAAAGACATATAAAGAATTTCACTAAAAACGTAAATTATTTTTTAAAGAGCTGTCAGCCATATTGTATCCGTCATTTGGAATTTTGAAAATTTGGATTCGAAACCAGTGACTAAAAACCTGATAAAAATTGCAGTAATTTAAAGAAGTCATCAGTAAAACTTCTCTATTGACTACGATTTCAGGGCAATAGATCTTTCAGGAGTCTCTTTGTTTTTCTTGAAGACGACTGCAACAGGTACATGTAATTTCAGATTCTAATATAAATTCCGAGGAGCAAAAATATATGAGAGTTCCATTAAGATGTCCTGCAATTCTTATGTATTAAATACTACTGACAATGAGCTCTTAAACTGTTCTTAACGGATATTTATGCCTCGATTTTAAGAGCTCTAGTAGGGCTAACTCTCATGTGATCTCAGGAAAGAAGAGTTCTTTGTCACAATAAAGTAAATAAATTAAATGAATGTTAAGTAATATTTTTTTGTTCACATGTATTGTAATTCATTTAGTTTCATACAATCACGATTTTTTTAATATAGCCTGTACAGAAAATATAAAAAATAGTTCAGAAAGACCTCGCAATGTGCACTACAAGAGTTCAGGTGTCAAATTATGAGGTTTTTCCGAACTTGATATCATTACGACTCAAGCTCAGTAAAATCTCATAATTTGACGCATCCGACCTCTTAAAGAACACACTATGAGATCATTCTAAACTATTTTTTATTCTGCTATTTGGGAAAATAAGAAATGAGATAAATCGAAGGTTGCAAGGACAAAACCTCTTTGAGATTCACTTTATGAGAGAGGGGGTCATAAGTAAGACTTCTTGAGCACGTTTTACAGACTATTACAACTACCCATGTGCGAAATGCCGATGCTGACCATACGGCCCAGTATTGGCCCAGCGTTGGCAGCCAACTTTCGGCTGCCGATGCTGGCCCAACGTCGGCAACTTCACTGTGCCAGAATCGGGCCAGCATTGGTAGCCGATACTGGCTATAACAAATTTCCAAACTTCGGCTGAAAACTGGCCAACGCAACGGGCCAGGCCTGGCAAATTGATCTCATAGGTATTTCTCCCGATCATCGTCCCAGCGTCGGCCCAATATTGGGCCCGAGTATCGGACCTTGCTGGCTGTCGATGCTGTGACAGTGCTGGCAGCCACTAAAGGTCCAATACCGGTTGCCGAGTCTAGGCCGTAGTGTCCTAACAGACTCTGGGCCATTGCCGACAGTCAATGCCGCGCCAATACTGGCTGCCGATGCCAGGCCAGTGCTGTCTGTCGATGCCGTGACAGTGCTGGCAGCCATTACTGGACCAAGACCGGTTGCCGAGTCTAGGCCGTAGTGTCGCACCAAGACTCATGCCAGTGTTGGCCCAATGTCGCAGCCGAGCCTCGGCACCGCCGTTGCCAGGACTGGACCAGGTCTGGGCCGTTACGAATTTCGCACATGGGTATGACCTGTTCAAGAGGTCATAAGGGAAATATTTTCGGACAGAACTCTATTGGAAATACATTTAACATATTATTCATACACTTATTTAATGCTAGGATAATAGTAGTTTTCGATACAAGTGCGTATGCGTAAAGAACTTTACACATACACACGTGTGCCGAAATATTGTTTACGTACGGCTTTTCCGTGCGTAAAGTATAATCGAGTGCGTAAAGTTTACTTTACGCACGAATTTACTTTACGCATCGAAAAGACGTACATAAATGTCTTTTAACTGTGATAAAAGCACATTTAAGGGGAGTCTAAAATAGTCGCCGGTAAGATAGACAAATTTCACTAAAAAACGTAAATTAAAGATGACTGAATACACTTTTTAAAATTGGGTTCTGTAGAGGTAATTCTAATTACTATAGATGAGTTCCAAGAAAATAGCAAAGATAGTAATTGAGAAGTGACCGCCCATGAAAAAATTTTAAATCCATGACGGATTCTGGGTGGATCTTCTGTAGATCTACTCCGTCGAAAGTCTGTTTTTTGAGACGATCCCGCACTATCTGTGGAATTATAACGGACCGAATCCCAGTATGCTTTTATTTACCAAAAATTATTACGCAATTCTAAAAATTTCATTAACACGAATGTTTGGTATACGAAGTATACGCAAATTACATCCGTTATAATCCACAGGTAGTGCGGTATCGTCTAAAAAAACAGACTTTCGATGGAGTAGATCCACCGAAGATCCGTCAAGGATCCGTCACGGATTTAAAATTTTTGCACGGGCGAGAATTTTCGGAAATAAGTGACTTACCTATACTTATTTCAGAAACTTGATTCAGTCATTTTTTATTTACGGTTTTGAGTGAACGTTCGTACCTGATCAGCGGAGCATTTTAGAAGCCCTTGAAGAGTTTCCTTGAATGCTGTATCGAAAATCTACGTTACATTAAAAATAATACTGGTTAATGAAATTACTTTTAGTCCATCTTTTTGAACACGAATCCCGCAATTTGAACAAAAAAATGGTTGATACATTTTTGAATAATTTAAGAATGTTGACATTAAAATTGTATAACAATATGTAAAATGTTTAACGATACCTTTACCATTTTATGATCAGATGTAGAATAAGTTACTTTCGCTTTTTGAAGTTTTTCTAAGATCAAGCTTTTAGTACTCTAAAAATAGCACTTGCATGTTGCCCTCGGACTCTAGCTACTTCGTAAGTAATAAATACTTGAGGAAAATTAAAAAAAAACAAGTGATAACAAATACGCTGTATGCCATGTTTATGCGGGGAAAGATTGCTAACCTAAACATGTTCAAATTTGTGTTCGATGCGACATAGATTAATACAAAATTAGTGTTAAATCGGTAGATGTTACGTATACAGAAAAATGTTATTTGAAAAATAAGACGTTTTCTACACAGAAATTAAATAGTTATTAAACTTATAATATAATTATATGATAAATATAAAATATTCTTTGATTGTACTGAAAATTTTCTAATGAAAATGTTCTTGGTGTACGAACTATTAAACTTATTTTGCTCCCTAGGAAGAGAATGTGCTATTTTTCTCCCTCAGTATAAGGAGCACAATAGCATTTTTCGCAGAGTGTGAGAAACAAGTTCAAACTAAAAGTTTTTGGTAATACTGTTATTTTTCAGGTGGTTCGCGTATAATTGACATGATGAGAAAAATCATTTTGGAAAATTCCCTGCACCATATACTGAACGTTCAAGTTAGTCAAATAATTTTGTTTATATGCAAACTTTTTGCAAAATGTTTGTGCAACTTGTTTCTAATATGTTATAAATTTAAAAAATTTTAAAAGTAGATGATGAAATGACAAAAAAATGTCGACAGTTAATGACATAAACATTTCGTTCTTAATTCAATATTTAATTGACGAATTGCTTTAAATCACTTACAATTACTTAACGATTCCGCGCGCATTCCCTCTAAAAGCATACAAAATATCTTTATAAAAATTAATTGTCAATTTAGGAGCACAAGTAAACTAGGAACATTTCTTGTTAACATTAAATATTATTAACATAAGCATTAACGGAGTATCAACGGAAGAAGAAACTTTAAAAAACTTAGTTTCGCTATGTTTTAATATTTACTTTATACAGCAGAATTCTAATATTCACTACATGGTGAATGCACTTACACCAATTGTTTACACAAAACATGGTTCTTGGGAGGCTATAACAATATTGGGAGGTAATAACAGAATGTGTTTGCTTTTTTGTGACCCATCCATTGACACGTGTTGGTATTAACTATTCTATAGCGTTTATGCATAAGGCGGAAAAGAACTGTTATGTGATAAAACCAATTATCCTTATGTTTTAGATAAGAAATTTTCTTACGCTTATTTGTAAATGCGTATAATCATGGTCAAACAACTTTCCGCGATCAATATAAAATATTTACAAACGATCAATGACGTGCTATGAGTAATCAGGAAAGAGATTAAGATTTGCATCATTCATTCATGAAATCGAAAGTAATATATTTTCACGATATAAATATTGTGTAAGTCTCTTTGGTTACTACACTAGTATGATGACTTTGCTAATATAGTTTGTGATTTATGCTAACGTGAAAGAAAAATGTAATTGACATAAGCAAATAAATAATTTTCTAAATAGACTGGAATGGGGTGTTTTATATTAATTGATATTTTCATTATATTTATAACAAACAGTTATATTTATTTATTAATTTCAGTTCTTGGTTGAACAATTTGGAGTATATCCACGTTTATAATAAGTGAATATTTTCGGATGAAAGTAAACTGCTCCGAATAGGAGCAATTCGTATGATTCTTCTCTTACCAGATTGTTAAAAAACCACACATCAAACGCATTAGAATTCTACTGTAGATATGACTAGCTCAGATTTCTGGTGTTCTTGGTCTCTTGATAACTTGGGAGCCATTCAGAATCATGTAGGAGATAACATTCCAAAAATTTCTCTGCAAAAACTGGGCGCGAGAAAATCTGACGAATCAAAAAAGCCGAGAGGTCAAAAATCGACAGTCAACCAACCGACAATCGAAAAGCCAATTGTAAAAAAAACGATGCTTTTAAAAATTGACTGTCCGCTTATCCGCCTCCTTTTGCGTGCGTAAAATGCCCATTTCACTATCTACGTATTAAATAGGGATTATGCTAAATCATCATTTACAAAAATCACAATTTTTTTTGCCAAATATAAATATCCCATATTCCACCTGCAGTGTCGTATAATATTACTTTATTAATAAAAGTATCAATCCGTAAATTATCACAAAAAAACGACAATAATGCCGTACATCATATCTCTGAACCAATACTGTTTTTTTTAAATGGCCTCCAAGATGTCTCAAGAACTACTTCATGAATTGACTTAATTTTTTTTCTTTTAAAGTAAATAATATTTAGGGGCGCTTGAACCTAAATTTGAATGATATTTTTTCCTATTTCGAGAGCACATTAAACATAAAAAAGGTAAATAATAGTACCAGACATTTTTGACTTCTCGGCTTTTTTTATTTGTCGGATTTTCTCGCGCCCAGTTTTTGCAGAGACATTTTTGGAATGTTATCTCCTACATGATTCTGATCAGACTCCCAAGTTATCAAGAGACCAGAAACACCAGAAATCTGAGCTGGTCGTACCTACAGTAGAATTCTAATGTGTTTGATGGGTGGTTAATTATAACAATCTGGTAAGAGAAGAATCATATGAATTGTTCCTACTCGGAGCAGTTTACTTTCATCCGAAAATATTCACTTATTATAAACGCGGATATACTCCAAATTGTTCATCCAACCTATATGTTCGCCATTCCTGCAATTTTCCGTTGTTTCATTTCATGTTACATATCAAGTTTATTACATTAATATGCTGTAGGCTAGAGGCCGATAGGGTTAGCAAAGCAGCAACACACTCGGAAAATTTGTAGAAGAGCAAATTGTGGAATTAGTTGCTGCTTTGCTATCAAGGATGTTACGTTCGAAGGATTAGCATCACTTCCCGATTGACTGTTTTGACGCAGTTAATTTTCTTCATTTTATGAAAAAAAATCAAGAAAAAGAACGTGTTTTTGGGCTTCCAGAGAGAACCTCCCCTTAACCTTTTCGCTCTTGCTCTTCTAGTACTTTTCTTTGTATCAGGGCGAGTCCACTATACTTCCTACAAATTGGATATTTTGTTTATTGCACAAGATGTTTCAGTGCTAATCTCTCACTTTTCTGCTTTTCCAACTCGGCTTTCATGTCATTTCTCAAGTTTGTATTTAGGGCAGACATTTAGCACATGCTCGGGAGTATCATCTCCTGCACATGTGGCATTTCATCACAGTTGTCATCTTAAAGAGTGTTTATTACATGAAAGTTTAAACAAAGATACCGTAATACAAAGTCGTGAACTTATTCTAGCAACAGACGAGATATTAACAAACTATTCGTATAGTAATTTCCCTAGAAAAAAGTACCGCTGTCCCACTCATAATTTGGACGTAATAAATGTCTAAAAAATTCGAAATTATAAACAGGTTTTAGCAACAACAATTTTACAACAAACTTACGAGTTAAAATTTGTTTTTAGCAAGTTAGATCACGTTAAGTTTTGAGGTAGCCCTGTCCAGCCGATAGCTGAAGTTCATAGCTCAACCTATTAGTTAGTTGACTATATTAATAAATCTAATGAAGCTGTACTTTTTATACTTAAAAACCGCAGAAAGAACTCGAACAGTATAAAAAATATTTAAAAAATAACGTTTATGGACTCAAACAGCCTCTTTTCTGTTCAATTTGAAGCTGTTCTTTATTGAGATATAATTGGCAACAGATGTCCCCAGTTTTTGGCAAATGAACATTCAATAATCAATTTCAAAGTTCGGCCGGGGAACAAAGTTCCGAAAATCAAAACCCCGAAAGGCTAAAATTTCGATATTGCGTGAGTGTCCAAGGTATTTTAATTTGCTTTCTTTATGCCAAATATTCAAAGACAAAGTGAAGAAAATCACGCTGGAGCCATGCTATATCAAAATTTTGGCCTTTCGGGATGTTGATTTTCGGAACTTTGTTCCCCGGCCCAAAGATCAATTTCTACCAGGGCAACTGCGGGGTTTGGTTTGTCGGAGTAATACCTGCGTGGTTATGATGTGAGGCCATAAAAGAATAAAAACAGATATATTGTTATAACAAAGATAGCATTCACACTAATTGCAAAAAGTAATCCTTATGTTTTTTACTCTTCTAAAGCCTTACTATTCGGGATATGAAGCTCCTCTCTAAGCACTACATACACGTATCTAGACAACCTTCTTGGTAATTATTTCGCAGCAAATTCCATTGTATTTTTTAACAATTATCTTTTTGAATATAACGACACGTATTTAAGATAGTTATAAAACAGCAATTGGTTTCTAAAATGAAAACGTGTATTGCTTCGTAGATATATAACCGGTATATAATTAGTGTATACGTATATACTTTGTATATTTTATGTTTATAAAAAATATTCTGATTTTTATTCGTTTGGTATAACTCTTTGAAATAACACTCCTAATGATGGCACACTTATGGTACTTATAATCAGGCGTTAATTAATAATGAATTTATATGCTATACTTTACCTTTGTTTTTATTAAATGCCTAAAATAATAATTAAGAAGATTAATCAATGGGGTTTAAAGCTGCTGCACAATCTATGTTTTAGTTCTAATCGAGCCAAGTAATTTTGCTAAATATTTGTTTACTTACTCGACCTGCAGATCCATTTTGGATACTCCATTGTTCGCTTTTCTGGAGAATACAAGAGACATAAGAGAATACTTAATAACGCAAATTTCGTAAAGAGTTCCTTAATTGACGAATAATAAATAATACTTGTAAAACACTTATTCATGTATTGTAATAGACTATTCGATGCATATGACATGTTTACTATGTTTTACTAGTGACTGTCTATATTATTATGATCTTATATATATATATATAAAGATTAAAGATATCTTGAAAATGTCGAAAAGATATCTAACGGATATCTTTTAGATATATCGAAATAGTTATTTTCGTATCAAGGGCGTAAAATAACTCATGCGCCCGTAGTACTAGCCCCCCCCCCCCCCCCCCCGGAAGGTCGAAACGTCGAAATTAATTTCCTTTTTTGCCGAGGTGACCAAATTCAATACCTCGTCAGACAATAGCCATACGCATTTTAAAATAGTTTTTACGGCAATATCGTTGACTTTAGGAAGAAGATGTATACAACCTTTTTTGTAGAGAATTTAGTGCTCTATCTTTTTTGTTTTAAATATTTTTGAATAAAATTTGTATTTTTACAAAATAAATGCAAAAAACTACGCAGAAACATAATTGGGACTAATGTTTTTTAGTAATGGACGGATGGATCTGCGCCAAAATCTAATCAGATCTAAGTTATGCCAAGACACGTATTTAAAATAAAAATTATGGCGATATTCTTATCCGTGCGTGAAATATCGCGCACACAACATTTTAACACATACGGACGAACGTTCGTACAAGATCACACACAGAAATTTTTTTATTGTTGATTTGGGCTCCTTAGGGTCTGAAACGTTGACATTTGATGAAAAAATATATGATAAGTTTTTTGCCCGAGATGACTAAATTCAATACTTCCTCCAGACTTTCAGTGGCGATGTGGAAAATAGAAGAGCGGTGATAGATATACGATGGGAGAAGTAGAACGAGGCTGTATGTTGTTTGGTAGAAAGTGGGAGGGTGTATGAGAAATTTTATGAGTGAAAGTGGGGAGTATATAAATGAATAAGATGTATTCAGAAAAGAATAGAACAAATTGGTAAGAGGAAGGGGAAGGAAGGAAAAGATGATCGATTTCAAACATTGAAAGGTGGTACATTTTTGTAGATATCAAATTTGACATGAAAAACAAATCAGATTGTGATCATTATCTTACGAAATTGTTATACCTGTCTGTAAAATATTCATGGGCTGCAGTCTTTGAACTCTCCAACTCTCCAAATAAATGAATGTAATCGCTTTATTTTTTGCATAATCATGATACTTGCATTTATTTACACAATTTACATACATCAACACTTTACATCCAAAAATCATACAAACTAAAACTGGACATCACGCGTATAAAATGTATTTACAGGACATTATGTATACACTGCCACACTAATGTTTACAAATATCTTAATAAAAACTATTGAAGGATCCTGATTGAATATTATATTTTCCAATCAGAGACCTATAATAGTTATTATAAGTTTATATATAACATGTGTTAAGTACAAAATAAACGTACCACGTAACAATCTTAACACAATACAAAAAATACTGTACACTAAAACCCGTTTGAAAAGAATAGTTTACACATTTCGAACTGATGAAAACAATCTTGCGTAAAAAATTATTAGGTATTATGCATAATACTAAAATACAATCACTCGGCCTGTACGTCACGCGTCATTATAACATACCCATTGTAAATAACTATATTCGATAACATTAATAGAATAACTACAGCTAGAAATACAAATCATGTTGCATTCGAAAATTTACTATTTCAAATGGTGATAGACTTTCATTGTATAGAAATTGTTCAATATTTCTAAAAATTTTTGAACATTTGTAATACTGATAATAAGAATTATGAAAATTTACACTAGAAATTATCTCCAATTTTCGTATAATGATACTTGACATCCCCAGGTTACTAAAACCCATTTTTACTCTTGCCAAGTGCAGTAGAGTCCCGGTATGTTTCCTGAGGCCGCAGCCCGTAAGGTGGGGAAAAAAGGGAGCGGTGACAGGTAAATATAACAAGACAGGACCAGGCCAATATTCTGGGACCCAAATATAGTGAGATGACATTATACCGGGACTTTCTAATATGTAGATTCCGTATGCACATTCATTTTCACGGCAATATAAATATTCCTCATTTAAATGTTTCTAAATGCTTATTGAATAATCATCTCAATTAGTTAATAAGAAAATAAAAATTCTACTACTATATTTTCGATCGCCGCCGACACTCATAAGTCATTCCTCGCGTTCTTTCCATGATTTTAATCCATAAATGACAGACGATTGATATCGGACATTACTTAAATGATTATCCCTATCGTTATAAAAATAATAATTTCTTTTCGAGATCTTCATCTTCTTACTGACTGGAGATCTATATATAAGTTACATGTCATTATCGGCGAGTCTGATAAGTTTTATAAGGTATCAAATACTGTAAAAAACATTAGACTATACATATCATTATTAAACTTGTGCAGCTTGAAAATCCACCAAGTCATTGATATGGCATGCGTAGAAAAACATAAGAAACACATTTACATACAAGTACAATAATCAGCGTAGTCATCGTATCTTTGAGACATTATTTCAAAGAGAATTTTTGCGGTAACAGACAACAGTGGCTCCGAAATTCCTATGAGTATTGTGCTCTATTGGTGGTTAGAGGTTTGTAATATTTTAAATTTGATTGTGGCAGCACTTAACCATCTTCTGATTTTATCTAAATTTTTTTACAATGATTCTTAAATTTATCTTCACTCATTCAATGGAAAATGTATTATTCACCATCCATGTCAGCATCTCCCGAATTCCCTTTAATGTCGTGAGATTCTGTAATCTCTCCACCTTCTCCTCCATCATGTCTTTTGGGTTCTTTCTCTTTTCTTATGAACTCTGGGTCATTCCACTGTTGTACTTCGCCGCTGCCAAAAAGCAAGAAAAAGATGTCGGCAGCTAAATAAACACCGAAGGCGATCCAGAAAACGATCCTCCATTCGGAAATCGTTTGATCAGGAGTAAGCACGCCTATTAAACATGGTGCTACGACACCAGCTAAAGATGAAATGCCGTTACTTAGAGCCATCAGGGTACCAGCGTAATTTCGACTTAGGTCGAGAGCATTCACCCTAATGCCAGGAAAAGCACATCCTCTCATAGTTAATCCAACCGAATACAATGCAGCTACCAGCACCTTGTCGCATTTTGCATAAGAAGCACCAATGATGAAAATTCCAGGTCCGACTGTTGCTATAGTCGAGAAGAGCTTCCTAACATTAGTAGCTGACATGTGTCCACTTGTTATTGCGCGGTCAGCCAACCAAGAAGTGAATATACTGAATATCCAAGATGTCAAATGTGGCAGAGAATTTAAATATCCGTTATCTTCTATCGAATACTTCAAAACTCCACGAGTGTATTTGGGTAAATCCGAGTCAATAGTAGCAGCTCCCCAACCATATCCTGTTTGTATGGCCATCAATGCCCAAAACGGCACTGATGTAAATATGTGCCGCCATGGAACGGGTGGTGCTTTCTCGTGTGTTTGGGATTTAAGACATTCATGGAGATATTTAGCCTCCTTTTCAGATATAAACGGATGTTCTCGTGGTGAATTATAGCAGAGAACAGACCAGAAGCAAAACCACGTCACTCCTATTGTTCCAAGAAGGTAGAATACGAATGGCCAGCTCAAGTATCGAAGTATTAGGCCAGATGAAACCATTGCAATGAGAGATCCAAAAGCTACACCATTGAGTACCAACGAACTAATTACTGATCTTTCTTCGGGTGGTGCCCATTGTGCGAGCATTACAGTAATCGCTGGCACTGTAGGTCCTTCTCCAAATCCCATCAATACCCGCAAAATAATAAGTGCCGTGGAACCACCCCATGATACGACGATTGGAGTGAGTAGCGTACATATTGATGTGGATAGAATTCCAAGGCCAAGAATATATTTCCCACCAATCTTTTCAGCTAGTATACCACCTGGTACGTGCGTGAGAATATATCCCCAGTAGAATGATGATAGAATTAAACCCTGAAACAAAAGAAATTGATTTATCAGTCGATATCACCTCGGAAAATTATTATATTTTAATTTTATGACAACTAAGAAAGACAATACGGGTGTACAAAAAAGATTTTGAATGTTGGAATAAGCTATAATTCATTTACAAATTAATGTTTTGCAGCGATTGAGAAAGCAGATTCAGAAAATTGGAAGTATATTGTAAGTTATAAACAGGATTCAATAAGTATTTTTAGTATATTTGTCCCCTCACGTTATTTAATACTTGTCATAATATATCAAATTATCGGTGAATCGATCACATATAATTTTGTGCAATATTGTGGATGTGTTAAATAACGATTATTTCAATAATATCATACGAAAATAACGAAAATCTGTGTAATTAGCTAACGCAGTAAAATCGCATCATACATTGAGTTCGGATTTAACATTATGTCATGTCATGTTCACTTACGGTGGCTGCTCATGACGGAGATTATGTAAATTGTGTATATGTATATACATTTTTATTTTTTTCTCCGAAACTAGCAACTTTGATAAAAAATAGCAAAGAAACAAAGAAGCTTAAAATGAATTTGGATATATACGAGAATTTTTGTATAATACTTCGGAAATTTTTCAAACATTTCTAACCCTTTGAAGCATACGTTCTTTTTTCATAAATTTCGAGGAACATGTTAACTATGGGCTTTTGGGGTCGCTAAATACGAATATGAACTCAGAATTTCAAAATTCAAAATGGTTGTTCTTACACGGCGCACGAAATACAGCGATATTAAAACATAATTTTTCACAAGAAAATGTGTTTATCTGAACATGATTTCGAATGGGAAAAAATATGAGGTCAGATTCGTATTCAGCGACTCTAAAACCCCCGAGTAAAAAATTGCGACGAGATAAAGTAACTTTTTATATTTCTGCCCGCCATCTTGGGTCAGCCATTTTTAATTTTGAGAATCTGAGATCAGATTCGTAATCTGCGACCTCATAAGCCCCCCCCCCCCTTAACAAATTTCACTGATTTTCCGCGCACAGAAAAAAGTTTGCTTAAAAGGCATAATGATAGATTACCAGTGAAGTGGTTAATGAAGTTATAAAAAAGTAAGTATAATAATAATGCCTTTGATTCGCTTACTTTGATTTAAAATACATCCACAATATTCTAACAGGTACTTACACAGTTAGATCTAACAGTCTTTCCGACACTAATTATCCTCAAACATTGTGTACTGCATGACATCACGGTATAATATGTTGCCTGCCATACGGGGCGATCGCAAGTAGAATCTATTTTCTTCATTATACTAGTTGCTTCGCATTTTCCATTGTCATATAGTTAATTTTATCAATTGTTGATGTTTCATAGCATATGCATCAAAATGTAAAAAAAATGGTTGCCGGTGATGCATACGTCCGTATGCATTCAAATTTTGGCACTACTGCCACGTCCAGTTAGGGGCCATCCATAAACTACGTAGACCTTTTTTGGGTATTTTTGACTCCTTCCCCACCGTAGACAGTTTTATACATACATTTTATATAGACCGTAGTTCTTGGGTGACCCCGCTCCCCCTGAAACGGTAACATAGGTTATGGATGGCCCCTTAGATGGAAAAAATTATATTTAATTAATTTGTGAATTGGCCTAACCCACTAGATTTTAGGTAAAAATGTATATGACCTTAAAAAATAGATAAATTTTCGTTCTGTGGGTTAATCGCGCACCACGTAGATCTAATATTGATTAACTCATTGTTTATTTATTCAGTTAACTACCCGTACACGGTAATTTATTCCGTGGATATCCGTATAAGGGCCTCTTGACGTCCAGAACATCCCGGATATCCTTACGGTATCCAACGAATATCCAATTATATATCCAAGAAAGTGGAATTTTATATATCCCTAGGATATCCAGGCAATATCAGATGATGTTACTTGGACATCCCTAGAATCTCTGGCAGATAACCTGAAGAATATCGCAGGGATATTTATGGATATCTCAGCAAATAAAGGATATATTTGACAATTTTACAAATTAAATACGTTGTTTTTGAAATTTTTATACTATTTTGAATAAGATTTTTAGACTCCGATTTTTCATAATTCAATATAGTTTAAAATAAAAACCGAGATTTTTTGCCAAACTCGGATTTAAACCCAATTGATAATTTTTTTAATGAAATAGAAAATTCGCAATTATCAGAAATTTGTAGATTAAAAATAAGTATTTAAATTTAAAAATAACAAGGCGGAAATCCAACAAAACTCGAAAGGTTAGAAAAAAGAGCAACATTTGCTCTCGAAAACGTCCACAAAATGAATAGAACCTTATGAATTAAAACACATAACATTGCTAAAATCGATGGTGACGATTTGCAAATTCGAAAATTTGTGCGTTGTAATCCTTGGCCGCAAACTGGAACTCTCCACTGTTGGTTGAGGAAATTATCGGAATTTCTGAAACTAAGAAATAAAGAAAATCACTGCAACCCAAAATTATGTAGCAAGCTACATAAGAAGTTCCCAGTTTACACCCCATATGTAACACGAGAAAAGTGCGCAGAAGTTTTATGTCAATATCAATTATATTATTGTTTGTACTCTACGTATTTTTCGCATAGGTTGGAAACTGTCAAAGAAATCCACGTTCCCTTTTTTCGAAGCGAACGAGGTAACAACTATACCATGGTAACAACCATGTAACAACAACACATGTGCAGCGTGTTTTACTTTTGACAGTTTTCCTCCAACCTCCGCGTAAAACACATCGTTTTTTAAAATAATGTAGAGATTGAAAATAAAAATTCTGCGCACCCTACATGTATTCTGTGTAGTTTGTGAAGCAGATATAATTTCGGATTCCAGAGATTTTCAATTTCTTAGATGCAGTAATCACTACGAATTCCTCAACATCAGTGGACGCTACCAGATGGGTTTCAGTTTGCATCCAAAGAATGCTTCGCACCACTTTTTAATTTTGGAATCCTCACCAATTATTTTAGAAATGTTGTACCTTTGTGTTGGAATGTTCCATTCGTGTTGTAGGCTTTTTCAAGAGGCACTATTGGGCTTTTTCTAACCTTTTCGAGACACCATTCGCAAAGTTCGTTTTCGTGCATTGTCGCCTTGAAATTTTTAAATTTAATATTCTAGATATCGATTATGTTTGAACCCAAAAATATCTCGTTTTGAGATGTCTCATGGATGCCTTATTTTTTATATCCCTTGGATATCTTAGAGTTATTTAATACATCTCCCGTTAATCTCTAGGGATAACCGTAATTTTTTCTGGACATCCTGTGGACATCATGGGGATGAATTTTTCTTATACGGGAGGGATAATCCATGGATATCCTCTGGACATCTTCGAAGATATTGGAAAAGGAGGAATTTTGTATATCCCTTGGATGTCCTAATGATATTTAGAATATCCTCTGGTGATCTCAAGGATATTCGTATTTTTTATTGGATATCATGTGGACATCCTGAGGATATATTTTTCTTATACGGGTAGTAGTTTGTATAGAAGAGTGTTAATATTACCCATCAACCCAATGCTTTATGAATAAATGAAATCCCATTTCGACTGCGAAGGTAACAGACTTAAAAAGTAAAACTGCGCGCAGATTGGTGGCACCCGACGCGTGAAAACCGCAACTATATCGGCGTCAGTAAACACCTAAATTTAATTTACGTAAATTAAATGTTAATTAAATTTAAGAACATTTTTAACAGTGTACAGTGTTATGCTGATTATTCATATTTCTAAACATTATTTCCCATTGATTGTCACGTATAATTTTTCCATTTAGACAATTAAGAAATATTGTGTTATATAAGTTTAAACGAACAATTGTCCCCCCCCCCCCAAAGTTATACGACCCGATCTTTCAGACTTTCCTAAGTTATATCCGAATTTCTACCCACTGTGGGGTCACTACCCCCTATTCTGCAACTGCAGGCATCACTGAAGCATTCCAATATTTACCGATCCAAGCCGAATAACGTCGTGAATTGTGGTAGGGGACAAGGGTCACATGCTAGTAAACATGCAAATTTATAACTTAGGACAATGTTAAACTATGGGGGGTATAACATAGGACTTGATATTCGCATCGTTGGCGTCCAGCGAATTAAACAAAAATCTTTTTTAGGCGTTTTACTGATAAAGAATAATTTAATAATGTTAAATACTGATGTATCGTGTTAAAAATAGAAACACCGTCAACGAAAAAAAAAGAAATTTCATTGGATTCCAACGATGGTAAAGCAGGAGAAATTGGTTTTCATTCGTAAAGAAGAAAAGGTTCAAATAATATGTTGTTTGTCATTTTTCAAAAAAGTTTCTCCTTTTAATTTCACACAATTTTGACTCAACAACGTGTTCTAAAAAAAAATTGTAAAATTGTGTTTTGTCATGTTTTGTAATTTGTTTACTTGCTATTAAGATTAGAAAATGAGTTAAAAATTGCGTGATTTTTGGCGCTAATGAGTTATTTTTAGTCTCATTATACTCCTATTTCCTGCAAATGCAAACAGGAAAATTAAAAAACAAACCGTATTTGAACTGTTTTCTTTCATAAAATTCCGTCTATTCAGAGAATGCGCGTCATATAACATTCGAAAATGATTGTTTGCTATGACAGAATCATAAATCTTTACTACCGGGAAATCCGTACGCCACTTTATTATGCAACGTTTTATCCCAATGGTCAACTTATATTTATTTAATGACTTCTGTCGTTTCTATTAAAACCTGTCGAATGTAACTTTTAATATATTCTATTGTGTACCCCATATGTTTCACCAGGTGGCGAACCTTTGTAAATACAATTACAGATATTGAGATGCTAATCCAGTGTTTCAATTAGTAACTACGAGAAATGTTGAAGTGAAACTGCTAGGGACAAAAAGTATAAGCAGATATAAGACATATAAAAAATTATTCAAATTTAAGTTGAAGACATGTTGAACAATTTAATCATACTTTTCTTACTTTGTTACATTCTCTGCGAAATGTGAAAACTAGACTATGATTGAATATTTTTTTCGATTTTTTTTAAATAATATTTTGATATTAAAAAAGAAATAGGGCCGAACACAAGAGATTCGATGCGTCAGGACTCGAACCCGGGACCTTTTCGATTGTTGATGGAATGCTGTAACAACTAAGTTACGCGTTAAATTGAGGGTATCATAAGAAGTTGTGTTGTGAAATTCCAAAGTTAGTCTTGGGTAACTGACTAGTTTACAGGAAATTTTGTGCTCTACATAAAAGTTTTAAGTGCATTTTATTCACTAAAAATTATTCACAAACATTCATAATATATAATAAAAGTATACTTATTTATGAAGAATTATTTTTTTAAAGATTTCCGGTTGCAATCGCTATTTTACTTTCGACAATCCAGGAATATTAAATTATAGCAATGGTTTTGACTAATAATTGATAAATAATGTGTAAAGCTCTGCTAATCACAAATTAGTTATTGCATTTTTTCTGAACCTTATTGCTAATGAATTAGTTAAACTTGGCTACGTACTTGTGAGTAATTCTTAGGCTTATCAGTTAAGTATAAATTACAACGAAAAAACGGTTTATATTATTAAAGTTTGTTATGAAGACTAATAGGACTGGTTCAACTCTAAAGAGTGTTATTTTCCAAATTGATAATATAGTGTTTTTTATGAGTAGTATGGAAACGGAATATTTCTGACGTAACACATACAAAAATGTGATTTTTCCATAGTCTATATACGGTGGGCTTGAACCATGGCTAAATAAACAGTGCAATAACATTCCTGACTATGTTGCAATAAAAATTAAAGTAATCATTAGAACCCTTTAGAATAAAATTATTTTTTGTCGGCTACCGTAGCTGTTATGACTTTGCGAGGTTTCGTGGACTCAAATTTTATCAAAATAAATAACGGACAATTGTTCAAGTTCTCTACACCTTTCTAATATTTGCAATTTCGCTAACTAAGTATTGAAAACAAAATTGGAGAAAATAAAAAAATTGGCATTTTTTATCGATTCTAACTCGTTGCAACATCTTAGAAATAATAATACTTTAAGATTACAATGAATTATAATATTTATTTACATTTCTACATATTTATCATTATTTATAATTAGCTTATGAAAACTATTAAACTCACAAACTGATTGTAACAAGTGGAGTTTGTATTCAGAATGCGTTATAGTAACTTTATGTTTAGACCTATAGTTTTAAATTCAAAATATTCTGATTCCAAGGCTTATTCGCTAAATATGCCTAGTCCTATGTGATATTCTTCCCCAAATTCCATGCATTTTAGAAGTAACGGGAATTTCTTGGTCTAAATAACTGTTTTTAAAATGATCTATGTATTTGCTACAATCAAGATCTAATGATTTACTAAAGTAAGCTTTGACAGGATTGACAATTTTGTTACCATTGCTTTGGTGTTGCCTTATCAATCAATGAACTGACAAATTTAAGGATAGAATAACACAGTTTTACAAAATAAAAAAAATCGACACGCACTTTTATAGAGACCTGGTACAAGTTGTAGATTTAGTCAAACATGGTATGATGTAATTTCCCCATACACCGCCAAAATCTCATTTTATGGCTAAAAACCGTTTTCAGGCAGGTTGGTGTGGAAAAACACTCATCACTACCCTAATTTTTATCGATTTACAGCTTTTTTTAATGTGATTGTCAAAAAGCTCACCTCTAAGACTATCCGAACCTCATATTGATGAAATAAAAACTGAAGAAACTTTAGTTGAGAGTATCTGTAATTTTTTTTACTTTTTTCCGTTTTTTTCAACTTGAACTCTCATTTTATCATTTTATTCAATCGTGGACATTTTTTGTACCTTAATGGGTTGAAAGTATATTTATTTCCGTATCGAATACGCTTTTGTTGAACGATGTTGTTGATGGGTAGAACAAATTGTTTAATCTCGAATATAGCAGATTTTTATTTCTGTCAAATCTTTCACCTTGTTTGTCACTCATTTGGCCCAGCGCACGGGGCTGCTGCTGACGAATATTTAGTTGCCGCATATTGTCTCCAGTAAAACTAATCCGCACGGCGCCGCCACTAGTACTTGCCTCAGCCGAACGCTCACGAAAGTTTGCGAACAATTCCGATCGTTCGCTGACAACCGCAAATAAACCCGTGTCATTCGAAAGTATTTTGCGCGTTTTATATAAAAATTGTCACTTTGGCTGTATCGAGTTATTGTTATTGTTGTTAATCTTGTTGTGGATAAGAAGTCTAATTTAAACAGAACAGAACCAACAGAACTTGCACCCTTTGGTGAGGTTACAAAAGACTCAGACTTTAGGTCTGGACGAAGTATTGAATCTGGTCACTTCGGGCACGAAAATTACCCTCTAGTTCTTCATCAAATGTCGACGTTTCAGACCCTAGGGACCCCAATTCAACAATAAAAAAAATTGTGTCCGTGATCTTGTACGTCCGTACGTCCCGTTCTTTTGTCTCGCGATAACTCGTCTACGGATAAGCGTAACGACATACATTTTTTTTTAAATACGTGGCTTGGCATAACTTAGATCTGATTAGATTTTGGCGCAGATTCATCCGTCCATTACTAAAAAACATTAGCCCCAATTAAGTTCGTAGTTTTTTGCATTTATTTTGAAAAATACAAATTTTATTAAAAAATGTTTCAAACAAAAAAGATAGAGCTTGAAATTCTCTACAAAAAACGTTTATACATTTTCTTCCTAAAGTCATCGATAATGCCATAAAAACTGGTTCAAAATGCTTATGACTATTGTCTGAAAAAGTATTGAATTTGGTCACATCGGCAAAAAAATTACCCTATAGTTTTTCATCAAATTTCGACATTTCGAACCCCTACCCCTCAGGGGGAGTCTTCGCCAGCCCCTCGGACGCGGTGATCACCTACGGGCGCATAAGTTCTTTTACGCCCTTGGTACGAAAATAATTAATTCGATATATCTAAAAGATGTCTTATAGATATGTAAAAGATATCCGTCAGAGATCTTTTCGACATTTTCAAGATATCTTTGATGAATTATATGTATATATATATATATTGTATATGTAAGATCATAATGATACAGACAGTAATTTGTAAAACACTGTAAACATGTAATATGCATCGAATAGTCTATTACAATACAAGTGCATGAAGTAAGTGTTTTGCAACTTTTATTTATTAATACTTCGGCTGGCTTGTTGTCGGGGTCGAAGTTTTGAAAATGCTCATTTTGTATTTTCATACATATAAGAAACACTTTATTGTTGTAACATATCTATCGAAGCCACTTGGACCTAAATATCATTGGACCCCAAAGATCAATATAATTTTATAATATAATTGAAAGCTGTTAGTAAACGAACGAGTATTAAGGAATAGCCGACTCTTCACTGGGTCGAAGTTTCTGAGCGAGCGAGGCACCACGCCAACACTAGTTTACATTAAAAATATAAGTCTAGAATGAGTATTTGGTATTGTTCTTTGTTTATGGAATTCCAGAAACTATGTTGCGTAAAGTTTTCTCAAAAGAGTATTTCGATTTCCCTGTAAATAAAATGATTATAATAAAAAATTCTCAGGCAATTGGCAACGGTCTACCTGAACCCTATATTAATTTATATTGGGTTACATAAATGAATATTCGATTACCACATATAAGGTCCAATAACTAAAGACGCACAATATTTTTTTTAATTTTTATTATAATTGCGCCATATTTGGTTTTGATGCAATTTAAATGCGATTTTGACTCAGCCAATCTAATGAGCACACTCGAAAATAGTAGGGTTGGTCTATAAAGTAAATATTAATCTTATGTTATGTTGAGGCTAAAGGTTGAAAAATAAAGTAAAAAATCTCGCGGATATAATGAGTTAAAAATGTGTTATATGAATACATTTTTATTATATTAAATTATTAGGTTATAATTTTTAAATAATTTGTGTTTATTACAATATATTTTTTAAACGTGTTAAACATGTTTTTTAAATATATCAAATATTTATTTACACATAAAATTTTCTATATAAATAAATATATGAATGAATTGATCTTATGCATAAATGACAGGAAACTCGAGACTGGGAAAATTAAATAGAAAATGTCACCGTCATCAAATAGCTTTCGTAAAATTTTCCTTGATACAACACCAATTTAATTTGTTTACGTAACTACTCAAATAAATATAAATAAGGTGTAAATTATGCAATTTTTCAGTGAAGTAGTTAATTAAATAATAATAGATTTTATTTTAATTATGTGTAATATTACCCTCGTTGTTACTGAAGTTATTTGAATAATTAATAATCATCTGTATAGCTATAATTATAGTTTATAAAAAATGAAAAATAATGAACTAGCGAATTTATATGTTTCTTACAAATGTGTTCGTCGTTACATAATATTTCTGTAGAGAATTATTGATTATTGCTTTTATTGAATTCAAAATTGAATATAAAAAGAGTTCAGGAACTAAAATTTTGAATTTTATAATTTCTTAGTTAGTTTAATTATTTCCTTTTTCCCGTGTGCAACTTGTGAACATTTGATCTTATCGAATAATTAAGGTATTAAGTTTTAAAACCGAGCACAGTTGAAAATCACTTCCTTCCGTAAACAATATTTTATTTTACTCTTACAGAAAACAATAAATACCGTGAAAATCGTTTATTATTTAACTAAATATAAACTTACATGATTAATCTTTCTGTACATGGGAAAGAACTGAAATTTATTACTCAGGGGTTTTCGGAGTTGCTGAATATGAATTCGAACTCAAATTTTGCACATTCAAAATAGCGGATTTACTGTTCTTATTTTTTATCTCGAATCCGCAATTTCCAATTTTGACAATCAGAGGGCAAATTGATAATCGGGAACCTCCAAAATGCTCGTGGTTTTGTCTGTTGTAAATAACTAAAATTTAGAAATTTTCAGGATTTCTGCTGTTTTATTTTTGTTATAAAACATATCAAAGCAATAAATCACTAACATTTTTTTTCGTCACCATTCACCCGCCATTTCAAAATCGAAACTAACATTGGGTTGCTCATCACAGACCCTAAAAATCCTTCAGGAATACATTCTGTTCTCATTTAGACATTTTTTAATATCTTGGTCGCCATATTGAATCCGTGATTTTGAATTTTGTAAAAATTATGTTGATTTGTAATCAGCAACCCTTAAAAATAAATTTAGAGTAAAAAATAAAATCCCGAATTCAAAGTTCACAATTAAACAATACAAATTCTAATTTCAAAATATAAAACTTTGAATTTTAATTTTCAAAGCTGAGAATTAAAAAAAAAGCTGAAAATCATAAAAAAATCAAAAATTAAAAAAACCGATGCTTCAAAAAATAGTGTGGGTCGAAAAACCTACAAATCAAAAAGCCGAAAGATAAAATAACCGACACATACAAAAATAGATTCATCGACAAGTCGACAGGCATTTTTTGAAGTGTCGGTTTTTTATTTTCGGCGTATCGATAGTCGTTTTTTTAATTACGGTCGGCTTTTTGATTTGGCGGTTTTTTGACCCATGTTAGTAATGCTTATACATTAGGGTAGTCCGAAATAACCGATTTTTTTTTTGGTGCTTCACCAGAATTTGAAAATATATGTCGAAAAAATGATACTCAAATTTTTGAAAATTTTTTAAGCCTGTCCCAAAGGTCTCTGACGATGGTCGAACATGAAAATCGTAATTTAATGAGATTTTAATTTTATTATCCAAATTGAAGTAACTATTTTGTGTTAATAGTGATGAGATATTATTCTGCAGGCTTTAAGATATAGGCATGAATTTGCCTGACCGATAATTTGTATTATTATATTTGCAATCAATTGGTAAAAATACATAAGAAGCCATTTTTTTTACTCTGGGTGGCCAAGTTGTTCCGAAGTTGTACCCAAAGTTCTTGTCAATATGACGTATTGATAATCGCATTACAAATAAGATAATATAATTTGGTTTTAATCTTTCAGACTTTTTTTATTCGGTCATTTAGTTCGTCTTTCCACTATTTAGGATGTTCCGTATCTCATTTATTGATATCTATGCATCTCAAATTTCTGAATGCGACTCCAATTTCATTAGAAGTGTCACCTTTACTTATCAAACATGATATACGATATTCTGGCGATCCATAGAATAATTTATTAATCATCTCTAAAAGTCTTAGTAAACTCAGAGCATTATCTTAAGCTTCGTAGTACTGAATTATTATTAGTAATTTCAACTACGTATCCTCCCATCGTTTTGGTCACGTAACACTAGCTTGACGTACGTCCTACTCTTTCCGCTACCAAACGGAAACGTAATTGCGGCATTGACCGTCGCAAATCGCGTAATAGGCATTTTCAGACTGGAATATAGTGTGCGTGTGATTCCATCATTGCATTTTTTTTTGCAACTGTTACGTTTTCCAAATTAAAAAATAATTAATCAGTTGTAATCAATTTATGATGCATTTTGCAAACCTGATTGCATGCGCCAATTGACATTCGAAAGGAAAATATTGCTTGTAGTGACATATTACTTAATTCGAGACAATATTGCGGATGGTCATGCACCTCGTACTGTTTTAACGATCGTCTAGATAATACCGTATACCAGGAAATACATAAATTATAAAACAATTTTTTCGAGAAACGCATTCCGTCAATATTTATTGGACTTAATTTCAAATTAATTTCTTAGAAAAGACGTTTAAAAATAAAAAAAGGTCAAAAAACCGGAAATCGAAAAGCCGACATAAAAAAATAAACACGTCAAGCGTGCAGTCATTGTTTGAAGGGAGGTTATTTGCCTTTCGTCTTTTCGATTGTGTCTTGTTTGGCTATCGGTTTTTTGACTTGTGGGCTTTTTGATTTGTCGGTTTTTCGCCCCGCACCCGTTGGTTTTACTCTCGAAATACAGTAGAGTCCCGGTATAATTGCATCTCGCTATATTTATGTCCCAGCATATTTTCCTGGTTCCGTCCAATTATATTTGTCTGTCACCGCTCTCTTTTCCCCCACCTTGCGGTCTGGTGCCTCAGGAAGGGACTGCTGTGACGTCACGAAAACCGCGACTGAGAAGAGTTGGAGAAGCGGCGGCGCTCGCGTTCTTTTGGTAATTATAACGGGACGGGAGAGTAAGCCATGGGACCGAGTGGGCAAATATACCGGGACTCTGCTGTAGTATGATCTGGCACAAGCACGCTTTTAAATTGGTTTTACTATAGTAGCCATGATTATCTAATTTGTAGAGGGCAATACATGGATGGTAGAACTAAAAACGATGGGTGTGTCTTATCCTACTATCTAGTTAGTAGTTTTAACTATTTCATTTCTTCCGTGCAATTATATAGCGATAGGAAAAATATGTCATCATCATTTTTATTTTAATTTCAATATTAAATATTAAAATTTCTGTAATTCAGTTAATAATGTATTTGAAGTAAATGCATGTGGAAAATTTTCAGATTAAAAAAAGCTTAGGCACTTTGGGCTAAAAATTCATTCAAAATCTAGGATAATTGATTCTAGTATATTTTCTTGATTTATGTTTTTTAACAACGAAAAAATTATTGAGAAGGGACATATATCAATGTAGATTAATTTACTAAACGTAATGAATTTACCACGCAAATAAAATCACGTTCGCTCCTTCAATTCCCTTCGGAATATCAAAATTATTCCAATTTATTATTTATAGAAGAAAATGGTTAAAAAATAAACTTTATTTACATAATTTATAGAATAATTATTTAAAAAAAGAATTTCTAAAACATAAATATTTTCAAATACACGTTATTCATATATACGTTAGTAGTTAGAATATTTGCATTTCCTCTCTAAACTCATTTAGGGTATCTGGCAATGTTTTAACATTTATTATATTCGTTACTTATTTTCTAGCATAGTTTTGTCATTATTTAGTATTTTTATATATAATAAATAATTCATAGCCTATGATACAAATTGAACCAAATGTTCGTCATAAAAATGACCGCCATCCTTATCAAATGCACTTCGAATACATGGAAAAATTCAAATTTCCGATTTTTTTGTTTCTTTTATCGTACAATCTTCGCACGAAATCACTAATAAAAACCTTGAGGCAGGTTATGTCAGCATTACAATGAGATTGCGTCGTCTGATATTACCCCAGTAATTTTCGCATCTAATGAGATAAATGAACAGTGTGTCGAGATTTGAACGTTGGATATTTAATATTCACCACTAATGAGAATCAAATAGAAACGACAAAACAACAGGTATAATTGGCCAATTTTTTTTGTCAAATGCGCATGTCTATTGTATAAACAATTATCGAATTCAAGACGAAGAATTGTGTAGTTATTTTTTTTAACTACGCAAAGCAATGTATATTTATACCTCGACAAACGAATCTTAACAGAATTATTGTCGTCGTAGTTGTTAGAGAAGAAATGATTTCGAATAGTCGGACCAATTTGAAACAAGCAAAATCATATTAATTCAGACCTGGCTTATAAAAAATTACAAACTTATTTCCTTTGTGAAAAACACTCCATCTTTTGGAAAAAAATGTAGTAAAACTACATGGCTGCAGTTTTTACTTGAATTTTTCTTAAATTTTAATAGCATATTCGTAAAGTTCGATCAATTTCTCGGCAGATATGAGTGATTTAGCATTTTTTGACAAATATATGACAAACAGACGTTGAAATATCCATGAAAAAGTACTCGTTTGGTCCTTGATGGGTTAATCTTACGTAGTCTGGGCTTCATAGAAGATAAATAAATTTTATACGGACAAAATATAACAAATCATTTAATAATAACATCATAATCACCTTGTAAGGACTTTAGTCCTATTAGTTTTATTACTATTTACTATTTTACTATTACTTTTACAACAACATAACAACTAGCTATTTAAACATTAGATTGTGTAAATATTATTATTTGAAGAAAAAAAACAAAGTTTATCGACTATTTTGTGTATTCGTAGAAACGTGTTGATGTTGAACGGAATCACGGAAAGCATTTTTTATCGAACTTAATAAATAGTTTTTAATCAACATAAAAACAAACTGCAAAAATGGATAAATCTCGTGTTTCTCGTCTGTACCCTTGATATCTTAAAAACTGGCCATTTTTTTACCTTGTGCTCATTACAATTTTTGATCAGGATATCATGAACTACAACAATTTTCCATTTGTTCTGTGTGGGGTCCTTTCTTATGTTAATAGTTAATATGAGAATTTTAAATCTTAATGTTGCGATCATTACGAGACCTATTTACGCTCTTACAGTGTCATACAAACAGAGGTAAACAAACACACACTCGCAGTCACTCGTAGTTCAAACTATAGAATTTAATGTAAGATTTATTAACAGTTAATGCATGTTCATTGAATGTTAAAATATACGTATTAATAACCAATAACATTGTAGGAATGTGCTGGTATTTTCATCTCTAAGTTACCTGCCATTTTTTTTACTTTATAGTTACTGTTATAACTGTACAGTTAACGTAAGTTAAATAATTTCTCATACTTTTTTGTAACATATTTGCATAAATGTATACAGGTGTTGAAACAAATCGGAGTCAGTTAGTTAAAACCTTTTCAGACTCGTCCAAACATAAAAGTTAAATAGTCAATTATAGTCATACATAAATCAAAATTATAGACTGGAATCATTGGGTGCTGAAATGAAAGTCATTATATTATATTTAGTCATTCAATCAAAAATATATTTCATAATTTGAATTTTATAATTGAAGTCGTCAATAACCTAATAATTACACACACTCATACGAACATTCTCGTCGTCGTTTCGCGAATAAAACAATAAGAGTCATGAGTAATAAAAATTGAAGTCACCGAGTCATTGGTACGTCGTGTGAGTCCATACATATATAAAAACTGTCATTTATCGTCAATTGCCGAAATAACTTACGCGGAATAAATTAAATGAACGACACGAAAACGCGAGCACACATACTTTGCATATAAACACACATACACATACATTAATATACATAAATAAGTTAACACGTATACATAAAATAAACGCACATATTCATTATATTATTTTAATACGGACGGAAGAGAAAGAGGCTTACATTGTCTTCTTTCTTGGGCGTCATTCCTCTTCTTGGGTTCGGGTTGTCCTCCATCCGTCTGGTGATTGGGTCTTCGGCTGCTGTCACTTGGTGAACCAATTTGGTGTCGCACTCCCTCGCGACCACGAGGGAGAGGACCAGGAGCCTCTTGTGTCCTTGACGAACGGAGTGCCGTCGTCACTTCCTGGTGATGTGTCCAAAATTAGTCCTCGCCGCCTCCATTGTATATTGGATTTTGATGCTGGCTGAAGATTTGTGTGGGCCCACTTTTTGTTCCGGAGCAGCCAGGTTCTCCGGATGTTGAGGCAGCGAGTCGTCACCAGGAGTCAAGCCAAAGAGTCCAGTGGAAGAGTCCAAATGTAAGAGTCCAGGAAGAAGAGAGTTTGAGGGATACTTACCAGGTCTTATAATACCTCGGTAAGTATCCCTATGTCCAGTCAAGTCGCCGAGTTCCTTTTTTACTAAGAATCGGGACGGGAACTGTCAAACATTTGAATCTAATTTGCTTAATTTGAGTTTGACAGCCCGCCCCTCATTTGAATTTGGAGCGCCTGCGCCTCATTGCGGCGACACATGCGCCGAGTGGCTCGGATCCCACGTGGGCTTGGGATCCAAAATGGCCGACCGGCCGGGAAAATCGCGCATCTCGTCCTTGTCCTGTATTTTCTTAATTACTCGCGTCGATATAAATTGTAATGGCCCTCTTTCTCTCCGCCGCTCTTTCTCTTCCGCGCGGTCGAGTTAAACGGCTCGTTACAGTGTAAATCCTATTATTATATCTTGCATTGAATTCAATAACCACAAAAATAGTAACGTGCCACTTATTTGAGTGGGTTTGTAACAGAGGGTAATGAAAGATTTCAGTTTTGTTTATTTTTCCGCTTCTGCACTAGACTTTGTAGATTTTCTTTTTTAAAGGATATTGCGTTTGTATTGGCGTATAACAAGAAATTATATCGATATACAGGGTGGCCGATTTATCTGAAGACATCAAAATATCTCGAGAACTATGCACAGAATCAAAAAAGTTGTCGGATGAAAGTTGTTCGACACGAAGGGGGGCATCCAGGGGGCAAATAGGGACAATTTGATCCCTTTATGAAAATTTAATATTAAAAATTCTAATATTAGAATTTTTAATATTAGAATTTAGTAATATCAATTGCGAAAATTGTTATTCTGAATATGAAATTTTAATAATGTCCATTCGAAAAATTAAGATTATGGATAATTGATATTCTTCATATTAAAAATCAAAACTGATTACATAAAAATTGTGCATACAATATGGAAGCAATTTTATAAATAAGTTTTCTACCTTCAATAAAATTACATTTTAGGTTTTAAATTTATTATTTAATAAACAAAAAGAGGACATCACGCAATCCATTAAAAAACGCGTCATGTCCCTTCACTCAGCTCATTCATTCTCTCTCTGTGTGTTTTTTCCGAAATGAGAATAAATAAGCTGAGCATTGACGGTCAAACCAGCTTCTATTAAACAAAACGAAACTCTTACTTGTTACTGTTGCGTTGTATGCTGAGCGTTTTCCAGATAATGCTCGCTCGCGTTCTTTTTTTTACAAAGTTGTGAATGCCTTTCACTCTGATGGCAGCGTACAAATGAAAAAAAGGAAGCGAAGATTAACAGTTACAGGAGAAGCTAACGAAGTAGCTGTACTAGCAGCTATTCACCAAAATCCACATGTAAGCACACGACAATTACATCGCGATTCCGGCATTTCCAGAGACAATATTCAAAGAATATTGCATCGTCATAAGTTTCACCCATATCACATTTCACTGCACCAGGAATTAGATGGCGATGATTTTCATAACCGCGTGGTGTTTTGTGAATGGGCATTTCAAAAAATGCAAACGAACCACAATTTCTTTCCTAATGTATTATTTTCAGATGAATCTACATTCACGAACCATGGTGGCGTCAATAGGCATAATATGCATTATTGGAGCGCAGAAAATCCCCATTGGTTACGACAAGTTAATCATCAACGTCCTTGGTCGGTAAACGTTTGGTGTGGAATCATAGGAAATAAACTCATAGGAAATAAACAAGAAGTACCATTACTACTTGAGGATGTTGCTATGGACGTCCGACGGACAATGTGGTTTCAGCATGATGGTTGCCCAGCACATTTTTCAAGAGTAGCAAGGGAAATACTAGACCGTGATTACAATGGTAGGTGGATTGGTAGAGGTGGCCCCATTAATTGGCCTGCGAGGTCACCTGATCTAACATCTCTGGATTTCTTCCTATGGGGTTACCTAAAAGGTAAGGTTTATGAACAAGTACCAACGACTCGTGAAAACATGGTGGAACGCATAAGAACTGCTTGCGCAGAAATTTCTGCAGATATGATTCTATCATGTATAAAGTCATTTGAAGAAAGAATAAATAAATGCATTGAAGTGGAAGGTCAACATTTCGAACACTTACTCAAGTAAGTGAACAGTGAGACAGTGAGAGGCAAGGGGACTCACGTAAAACAAGCACCCCAAAGGGAACAGAAAAATACTACGTCCACGTCGTTGTTCCTGGGTAACGCTAAATGTATTTTTTCCCGGCTTTGTTAGAATGACCGTATTCCATATCCGCTACGCGGGCGAAAATTGTCAATATTGGAGAATCCAAATCTGCAATAAAAACTGGGGGTTCCTATTTAAGTTTTATTGTTTTTGCCCCCACTCCACCCCCAGGGGATGGGGGAGCGGGTAAATTTCATTATTACTGGATGCCCCTCTTCGTGTCGAACAACTTTCATCCGACAACTTTTTTGATTCTGTGCATAGTTCTCGAGGTATTTCAATGTCTTCGTATAAATTTGGATTTTTATCGATTACAGCGCCACCTGTGAACCAAAATGCAATAGCTCCTAGGTCAAATTCGTGTACTTTTTTCCGGAGAATCCAAATCTGTAATAAAAAATGGGGGTTCCTATTTAAGTTTTATTGTTTTTGCCCCCACTCCACCTCCAGGGGATGGGGGAGGGGGTAAATTTAATTATCACTGGATGCCCCCCTTCGTGTCGAACAACTTTCATCCGACAACTTTTTTGATTCTGTGCATAGTTCTCGAGATATTTCGATGTCTTCAGATAAATCGGCCACCCTGTATATTGTCGGTGTCTTAAACCAAGTTATTATCAAAAAACCAGAACAACCATAAACTGCTTTCACGAAAATAACCCATGTAGCCCTTTTGAGCAATTTGATTGCTTGATAAATAAATAATTGACAAAAAAAAAATAAATGCTAAATTTTGCCGATTTATAAATTTCAATTTGTTAGCTAACGAACAAATTGTACACAAACTAAGCTATTTGAAAATTGCTGTTTCAAAATGTTGCAGCTTCAGCGTTTTGAACGCTATATTTCACCTTCTGCATGCTCCGATGTAGTTATGGGGTCAAAATTGCAGGTTTATGAAAAAGTTGCTTTAAAAATTCCGTATTTTTTTTAAAAAACCCTCTGTTTGGGAACTAGTTTTGGACCAATTTTTTGGTAGCATCTCAAAGTGCAGATAATTACGTACCAGAAATAAGTGCAGATTTTATTTCTTAGCCGTAATATTCTAGAATGTAGAGCGGAAGTGTACTTTCGAAAAGTGTACAGGTTCGCATCTATTTCGACCAAAAGATCGATTTTTCATGGTATTTTTGTTATAGTTTAAGTCGTATAGAATATGTTCTTAACATGTTTTTGTCATGAAAATTGAGCAAAATCAGTTTGCGTCTTGAATTTTTGTTAAGGATGTCGAGAGTTGATTGGAGAAAAAAGATTTGTATCATGGTACAGTTCTGACCTTACTGCTTTTTTCTAAGGATACCATCTAAAAATGTTATGGAAATTAAAATATAACATTTTATGTAGGGTACCAGGATCGGTTGTGGATACCGCTGCGTAGATTTTGTTTGCAATGAAATTAATCTAATTTGACTAGTCTAGAAATTTCTGGTGTATATTATTGCCACGCGTAGTTTTTGTGCGAATATGAAAGAAAGAAGAAGCAGCTGTCGCTTAACGCTGAGATCAAATTGATTTTCGGTTCTGATCAAATTTAATCATTGAAAAACATAAGTGCAATGCATAGTTAAATAATAAATTTAGAATATTAATGAACTAATACTCAGGGCACTACAATATGTAAAAAAAGGTTTCCATGAGGATTCACTAGGAGGTTGCAAAATGCAGTTGTGGATGCCGAAATTCCTTTCTTTACAAATCATAAAAGATTGTCGTTGATGTCAAAATAATTAATTTCCCAGGTGAAAAAGTCAGATATAATTTATATAAATTGCGGATATGTGTAGAATAGGTCATGATATTTTTGTTAGATATTATATAATTTAGATGTTTAGAGTCCAAAATCAAACTCAACATTTTGATAAACTCAATAATTACAAACTCAACGTTTGAGCACCGCCACCCATAAACATGTGCTTTATGTAACATTATTTTGTCTATCGGATTATTTCAGCACCATAGATTTGACAATGTTCAAGATTGTAAATAAGTTAATAAATATTTATAAGCTGTTCTGCTTATTTTCTCATCTCTTCTTTGACTATAATACTCGTAACGAGAGTTCAACTCCAGATAATACCCACAAATATTAATAACCCTGTTCATCTATCGTCTGATCAACGAGACAATGAGTCCAGTTTCTGACCTTTCTTGAGACAGAAAAAATGACTCATAAGGGTAAATCTCCAGAACCTTTAAATTTAGTGTTATTTGCATTTTATCGCCGCTTATACAAAGTAATATGAATTTTAAAGTATGCTATATTTCAAAGTAATCTTTAAAGTATATCGTCCAAATATTTTTATTAAGTTCCATCATAGAAATTCATTACAACGCATTGAAAACTTGTCAAAATGTCGCCTCCGTTGTATGTAATTTCCATATTTTTATTCCGTTTAGTAAACATTATTTTTACAAATAACGCTACATTTCTTTCGTATTGAAATATATTGTTCATGAGGGTTTGAAGAATTCAATGTTATGTTTGTTATTTACATACCCTTTGTAGCAAATGAGCTGTAATAACCGAAAATATGTAGTCAAGTTTTCTTGTCTCATCCGAAATGCGCCATAGTCAGGTAAATCGTACAATGGAATTAGACTAAAACAATGTTTTTTTTTAACGCACAGCAAAGTATTATTTCAGTGCATTTGTGCACGAAAGCCTACAAAGATTAGAAACGCTTTTCATTCATCTTTTCGAATTTATAATTCAGTCAAACAATCAAGTCTACTTAGTTCAAAAAATAAAAAATTCGAGAAGTAACATTTTCAACCGACATATAAATGTGTTATTAAGACATAGGTGCTTGTGCTTCTCAACCCCGTTCATATTTACACATTTATTTATAAAAATTCGCAAATGTAACTGTCGCTACCGCAATCCTGAATTTTGATATTCTATATGAACATTGTCCCAAATCGATAAATGTATAACCTCAACTGTCATCGTCTTATATATAAGTTCAAAATATTAACCGGCGAAATGGATCGTTTGAAGGAACTAAAATGGTTAAATGTACGAAGAAAACGAGAGGAAATCCGAAAATAACTGGGAAAGGAAAAGAAAAGTGATAAAAATGTACTTTGTTAACATTGCTATTCGCATTTTTACAACGGTGATAGAGTATTCTCAGATTTGGAAAATGCCCCATTGTATGTAACAACGCTCTAAGGTGACACCCGTATGATTCTCATGTTTCAGAACGTATCGTACATTTTAGTACCATCTAATATTAATATAACAGGCACTCGCTTAAGCGTTGTTCATGAATAAATCATGAATAAATCATGAATAAATAAAAATATCTATTTCTGAATGTATCAAGCAACGGTACCAAACAAATCACAAGTATGCTTGCATCTTTATTTTTCAAAAATATCGACTTCAAAGTTGAAAGGTTCTGGAGATTGGCCCATATACTCAGGACACAACAATTTTCTCCATTCTATTCCAGGATTACTACAACGTCGGTCAACAAGATTTTTCGTATCTTTGTTACAACTATGCTAATGGGAATTACTTTCCTAAAAACGGATTTTTCCGAAGGAAGTAATAATCTGTTGTTTATTACCTGTGTGTACTCGCTCCAGACGTAATTTCCAGCACTGAACACTGACTTATTTACCACTGATTCATCGTCAGAGGCCGGACACGTATCGTGGATAAACTCCTTCGTTACATTTGTCGGCATGGTCATTTCGGTAATTGCGATCGATAAACACAGACGCATCGAATAAGAGTTTGATAATGCCAGGAAGCCCATGAGTGCAAAGATCCATCTTTGCGGTAAATGCATACCTAAATAATAGAAATTATTATTAAAGACAAGTTTGTACACAACGTAAACATATAAATTGTATTTTAAAATTCGGCGTTACAAGGAGCAGCGACCCATATTTCCTGTTTCTCATTGCCACGTTTTTTTTAATTGAGTTAATACGTGGAAAGTTTCTGCATTGGAAGTTTCTAGTTTTGCACTAGATAATTAGATTAATTTTGAGCTTGGAAAGTACGGAAACAACGAATACTTATTAACCAATGATTGTGATTATCTATAAACTTCTTATTCAAATGATTAATTTTCCAAACCTATTATCGACATTGGCAGTAAAAGTAATAAAATGATATTCATTTCTATGATGAGTTATATATCGAGCTAATTTTATATCTCATTACCTAGGAACACTTATATAACATAATGATTGTTTTATTTTCAACTTCCGATTCCAAACGGAAACAAGGGGTTCAGGGCGGAAATGAACTTTTTCAACGTTAAAGTAAAACATACTTTTTATTGTAAATTAGTATTGTGCGCAGTAAATGTAAAACTTCTATATATTTCAAGAAGTTTGTTCTTCAAATAACCTTCAAAACTTCTGCCTTTCTTGTCACAATCTTTCAGTTACTTCTATATTTCTAGATCTCTAAGAAAATAAACTTGACAATTTTACACAAAAGTAATGTGCAATTTCAATTATGCAAAATTCGGTAATAAACGTGTCATCAACGTGTTATCTACAAGCTTTATGAGATCTCTGAAAAGACATCTTGTCTTAGACTTTCAAAATTCAAAATGGTTGACATAATATGACGGTTTAAAAATTGGAAACGTTTCAAATCATCACAAAAATCGTCGAGGGTTTTTGGTAAAATTTTTAAACGCATTATACCTATTTTAGAGTGCCAAAACGCGGTTCAAGTGAAGTTCGAGCTGCTCGTTTTGAAGTTTTATCGATCACTTACATTTTTTGAATATCTAGTTTCACTGTTTTCTGACGCTAAAATCATTCTTGGTCGCAGAATTGCTCTATTTCATTAAGATTTTGAGATATCCTAATCTAAAAGTGCAAAAAATGAAAATCATAATCCTGGCCCGATAAAAACAATTTTTGTTCGAGTGACCGAGAACATACGACGCCTGGTGGAGTTGCGAGAGCTCCACAACAATCCACTGCGCCCCAAATTCTAAGTTTATTCAACTATTCCAATTCAAATCAAATTGTCTCATTGGAAACATTTCTAAAACTTCAATTGGTGTTTTTTCTAAAAACTACGTTTTTAAAGTTGGTGGACACGATATCTCAAAATGTACCACGCCGATCTTTTGGAAATTTTACAGACTTCTTTTATTCAAATTCAGGTCCCGGGTGGCTGACGGATTTTTTGTTTTCATGCATCAAATTTATTTTACAGATACAGAATGGTTAACGTTTTAAGTAAAAAAAGAGCTTCAAAGTTATCTAAAAAATTCAAAATGCATTTGTTTTGCAAAATCCTTCGTCTACCTGGTAGATAAAGTTCTTTGCTAACGAAATCTTTTTGGATTTTGATTTCCAAATTTTAAGTCTGTCCAGAATGTCACATTTTTTTAACGTCTTCCTACATTTCCGTAATAAGGAAGAAGTATTATGCAAAGACGTCCTATTAGAGAAACTTTAATAGGGTAATCCTGATACTAAGCCAATGATCAAAATTGTTTAAGATGTCATAATTCATCCGATTTATATAAGATCTCTTGTATATTCAATTACTCGCAGAAAATACGCGTACACTGAACAAATTTATAGTAAATTTTAATAATTTTTAACTACTTTGCGTAATCTAATAAACTCTTAAATGCATTTCATTAGTTGAAATAGATATACTAAAGCAGTTAAAATTACTACGAATGTAATTGATAGAAAAAAATGGTGGAATACAAAGATAACTGCTTAATTAACTGCTAATAATTAACTTTTAATAAAAATAGTAACATTGATATCAACACAATTTATCTAATTTAAAAAGTAGTTCTTATTATTATTCTCAGGTCTCTAACCCAGCAATAGCTCGATTTGACAGATAGATATTTATTAGTTTATCTAAATAGAGCTAGATATATTTCAATTTTTTTTTAAATACGCCAAGACCAAATTCAAATTAGATGAAACGATATCTTTCAAAAGATCTCAATCTAGTAATAATTTAATTAGTCGTATGGTAATAATCAAGAACAAAGAAGGTCAAATGGTCCTGAAAAATCAATAGAATTTGTTTGGATTTTAAATCTGCTATGTTATTTCAATATCCATTGAGGCTAATGAATAATGATGATTGTAAGCTCGACAATGACAATTATGATCATCATTATCATCGTTCCCCATCATTTTTACTGCAATTACATTCCTTGTCGTTTTATGCATTGTCACTTATCACCTTGCCTCATTAGTCACCAACGAAGAACTGAAAAGTAATTCTTTGAAAATCTCCAGATAAAAATGGTGTCATTACGAATTTCGGAGGAAAAAATCAGCGAAAGTAACTGCTTCAAACAGTTCACTGATAAATCGAATTAACGCCATATCAGATAAATCGTTTTTATCATTGCGAAATTGTAACTAATTTTTCCATTTGAAATTTTCCTTCCGCAAGGATTCGTTAATTCTGCAGTAATTATGTATTGTTACCTTTGATTTAATCGTGTCTAATTTACTGCGAAGTTCAAATAAAGCATTATTTTAACGACGTCACCATTATTGGCTAACAATTAGAATGTGGCACGAACTTGAAAAAAATTACTTCTATTCCTGTCTAAATGGTAGAAGGTATGAATACCTGATTATTCGACATTAAAGTTATGCGCTTTGGAATATTTTTGCCCAATGCATTTTGCGAAAATAAGTTTCAGGATTTCACAGGAGGGCTTTTGAAATGAACTTGGAAACAAGCATATAGGCCAGTTTATTTAAGGTTAATACGAAAAGTCAGTCCCCTGGAACATATTTCAGAATCCGGAATTTGAAAAAGAGGACAATTTTATGTGCATTAAATTTGATTTACTCATGTTTTAATAATAAAAACATTGCCAAAGTCAAGTCAAACCACCTTTGAAATCCACCACCATTGATTTTGTTCCTGATTTTTTTACAGATATATCTCGATGAAATACATAATGTGAATTTTTCTCAGGTTTTTAAAATAACTTAGTAACAGTGATAATTTTTTTTGAATTTTTTATTTTACAAAAACGGATTATTTTAAAATATCCAAACTCGGTTACTACTTATCGTACAGGAAAAATGGAATTTTTCGTTTTGAAAGGTACTTTTATATAGGCAAAATGGGCATTTTGTTACGATTTGTTTACTTTTATTTTGTTAATTCGTTTTTACCTTTTTGAAGATTTTTCCCTTTTTACTACATTCACAAAGAACTGCAGAAAAAACGAATAATTTACGATTTACGAGTCGTACAATATGGAAAATAGTTTCGTTATTTTTTACATATAATTTAAAATTTTGTTAGAATTTAAATTTTTGCAACAATCTCAACATTCTAGCTTATTGAATTCACAAACATTGAAAACACACAAAAAAGAGGAACATAGTGAATTGTGAAAAAAATTTCTACAAAATTTCAGCGATTTCTTCGGCCAATTCTAAGAACATTTTATTCAGCAACCCCTGTTCTCGAATCATATCATTTTGAAATAAAAAAAAATCATCATTTTTTTCATAAATCGTCAAATTCAACGATTGTTCCGAGCTTTTTATAGGAATTTTTTATTTGAGAATATTACATTTTCTTGAAAAATTTAGCGAAACAAAAAGTTAGAATTGATAGAATACCAAGAAATTTTTTTTCAAAATGTTGCGACTTTGAAAAGTCCAAAAAGTGTTAAAAAATTCTAACAAAATTTCGGAGTATTCTTGGATCAATTCTAAGAAATTATACATTTTCGAAAAAAATGTGACCAAACAGAAAGTTCTTAGAATTGATCGAAGAATACGCAGACATTTTGTTGGAATTTTTTGTTGGAAAAATCCCAAGAGGACTATTTTAAGAGTGAACAATTAAGTACAGGAGGATTTTCGAAAAACGTTAAAATCTTAATATAAATTAAGAAACACATTTTTTTCATTATTCTAACAAGGTGATACTGCAGTATTACATACTTGAAATATATTTCAATCAGGAGGTAATTTCTTAAATCTTGAATATGTTTTTGTATATTTTTTTTTATTGTTTTTATGGAAAGAAGTTGGCGTTTTATTTTCTTTGTATCATTCATACATGAGTTTAATTTCGTTTTTTAAGATAATTTTTCTGATGCAGAATTATTGCATATTCTCTAAATTCCTTGGAGTGAAAGGTGATCTGTACTGAGTGAATTTTCACTCTATCTTTAGAGTGAATTTTTTCAATCCAGAGATAGAGTAAAAATTAGCTCTATAGTTAAAACACCGACAGAAATAATGACCACTAAATGTGAAAATTTTGTCTAAAGTTTTGGTAAACGTGAAACCGTTTACTCAACATATGTGACAACTGCTGCTTTTGCTGCATCATTTATAGAAAGGATTGAAATGCAGTGAAATTTCCGGAAAAAACATTAGAATCGGAAAAATTAAATCACTCTTTTTAAAATCAATTTCAAAGCTATTTTTGAACAAAATTAGCACTTCAGTAATGACAAAATCTCACTTACTTTACCGCGAATTTTAACTCCACACAGAGTGAATTTTTACTCTCTGCGAAGAGTGAAGTTTCACTCCAACATTTGGAGTACTGAGCACCCTCACTCTAGGATTAGATTGAAAATTTTACCACAAAAAATTTCGTGATAATTTTGCAAAAAGTCGTAAAATTGTATTAAAAAAAATATATTAAAAATTTTCTTAATTATAAACTTAACTTTCCATTTCTTCGTCGTAACACTCGTATTTTATGTGAAATGCAGTATTAATCGTATGATATTGAAGGGGTCTCGTGACCCTTTAAAACATCTAGAGCATAATTTGTGGGGGACCCACATGATTTCGAAACGTCTAAGTAATTACCGTCTCGACACAAGTGCCTGGCGAATCCAATCATTCGAATGCTATAACGTCCGCATGTGCAACGAACTATATATTTTCTAATAGAATGTGAGAATTGCGTATTTCCCACACTGTTTTCTGTCCCAGTACACACATGCTATAGAAATAGCGTTTACCGAATTAAAATCGTTGTTGCTATTTTCTTGCACACTGTTAAGGAAATTTAATTGGCACGGTGTTTATACAGAAATTAGGTTTCATTACGGCGAACATACTTAGAACAAAATATGTTCATATTATAGGAGTAAATTTATACATCCGAAAGGGATCCGACCACTCCAAAAACTAATTTTACATAATTTATCAAAAAAATTACTACTGTGGCATAGTAATGATAGTATTAGAAGTAAATAGTGTTTAAACTTTACAATTTTGTATATGTAGCAGGGGCAAAAAGCTTATTTTAGGCCTGCAAATCGAACCGTAGCGGCATTTTATGTCTACTGCATCAAAATATAATATTTGAATCTCAGGTGTAAACTTTCCGCCCTAACTCGTGCTGCTTAATGAGCGCTTAAAACTCCATTTTACGCCCTTGATATACAATGACTATTATATCATATTTCAATATCACATGTTGGTATTATGCAAAAGTAACCGGGTCTATATCATTGACTTGTTTACTACAAAGCATGGTGAATTTAACTACTTTCTCTACTCACATGTTTTACTTTTATAAAGTGGCTAAATAAACAATATTTTCCTGCATGTAGTATTATCTGAATAACCTGCATAAATATAAGTCCGTATATTTTAAGCAGCGTACATAACCTCAAATCTACCAGAGTTTTGCATTAAATTAGATGCTTTAAATATTTATGAGTGTTAAAATATATGGAATAAAATTAATAAAACAAAATAAACTCTTGTCATAATAGTTATTTTATGGTATATTCCATAATACTTTAAATGGTTAAAGTAACGGCAATGACAAAATTCCACATTGCTAATTCTACTATTACTATACGTTATAATAATTTCTACCTTTCTTATGGTTCTATCAACCCTTTTTTCTTTCTAGGCAATGCTCTTCATAAACTTAAGCAACAAAACACTCATCAGCTTAAACATTTTTCAAACAGATAAAATAATTATTATATTAATTGTAATACACGAAATCTACAATGGCCACTTAGTATTATTAGACTGGTAGTTCTTGATAAAAGTGTTGCACATTGGATTATAATTATAAACTTGGCGTATATGTCTAGCCTTGATCTTGCATACAATCATTTAGTCTAATGTCGGACTTTCTTGTACGTTTGTTTTTATTGACTTCGTAATGTCTCGTTTTAGCATATATTGGTAAATATTGTAAATAAACATTGTGAGTTTGCATAAGTAATCATAGTTACTTTTTACTACTTTTAAACATTATACCATGCCCAGGTAGAAATTACCGATTGATATTATGCCAGTTTTTTGCTAATAAACTTATATGTGACTTTGTCGGGACCTTATTTTGATCAGTTTTTGTGTATTAAATTCCATACAAATTAGCTTTTTAAATAAATTGGAGGCAGTTTCGGTTGAGTTTCTGGTTAGAATCAGTCAAAATTTAACGGGAATACCTAACTATTTCTACAATCTATATTGCATAATTTAGGTAATATCATCAGGATGCTTTCTTTGAAAATAACCTTAAAGTTGTCTGGAAACTTTTTATAAAGTTTGTGTCTAGATTATGTCTAAGTTTTTTGAATTGTTTTTACCGTCATTGAGACTTTTTTAGCATAAATATTATTATGAAAAATATATTCGGCACGATTTTTACAATCAATATGAGTACTTAATTCATCAGTTAAAATGTGATTGTTGTCACTCTGTTAAAAATTGTTGAGGTAAACTTCCAAAACATGTAACTAAAGATTTATGTTGTTACCATTACTGACAACTTTCATACGTTTGGCAATTTTTAAAGACGTTTTCAATTTTAGTCGAAATCGCCAAACTTTAATAATTAAGGGAGTTCCAAAACGCTCGACCGATAAAGTAGAAATTTTCATTAAAAAAACGTAAATAACAAATGACTGAATCGATTTTTCGAAATTCGGGCTATGTAAGAGCAATTTTAATTACTATAAATAAAAATCACTTATTCCCGAAAATTCTCAATTAATATCTTTGGTATTTTCTAGGAAACTGTTTATTGAGTCTATAGTTATTGCCCTTATAGAGCCCCAATTTTAAAAATGTTATTCAGTCATCTTTAATTTACGTTTTTAGTAAAATTTCCTACCTTACCGGCGGACCACTTTTGAACCCCCTTAAGGGGTTAAAACAGTTAAGATTTTTAACTCAAATTTTCTATCGAACAATGGATTCAAACCGGTTTAAAAACTTAGAAAAAGCGAAAAAAATGTTTATACAAAAAATATGTGGCGACGGATTATTATTTTTATTAATATTGGAATTGTATAATGTTTACAGATTTAAATAAACATTTAAACTATTTTTTTGGACAGCTGTTCTTAAAACCAACCTAAATTTGCAATTGGAAAATACTTGAACACTCAATTTTAATAACAAATATTTTTTCTTACATCGATAGACTTGACGTTAGATCAGATCAAGTTATGCTGGTCGCCAATTTTGGAATTATAATAAGAATGTCAACATTCAAAAACATTCAACACTCAATTTCAGTATTGAGTACATTAAAAAACGCTCAATCTCTTAATTTTAAACAAGATCCACCGAAACTTTTGACAAGTGAAGAATTAATTCAATAGAAAACGGTCTACAATGAGTCAGCAAAAGCTTAGCTCCCTTGAATTATTGGCCATAGAAAGTGACAAATTGTGTACTGTAAACTTTGATGACGTTATAGAAGAGTTCGCTAACCAAAAAGCAAGAAGACAAATTTGACCATATTCAATCCTGAAAAAGAAAACATTATATAAAATAGAAACACAATAATATTTAAATGAAAAAAGAAAAAATTAAAAACTGAAAAAGTAAAAAAAAAAATTGAAATCCAAAAAGTACAAAAAAATTAAAATTCAAAAATAAAAAAAAAATAATATCAATAAACGTAAAAACAATGGAGCCAGATGTTCATCGCCTCTTCGTGGTTGGTTCCGGATATATAAACTCAGAATGGACAAAACCTAACATTTTTTGCATATTCAAATCAGAAATCATGCAAATTACAAATTGCGCTGCTTTACTCGTATATGTATAAGTAGGCATTTATTAGTTTCGCGGAAAGAAAACTGAGCTTTTGGCGGTAATTCTATAAATTACAACTATTGGTTTGGTTTGTCATAACTAGTTATGTTTATAATATAGTCATAACTATAAATCGATGTTTCGGGTGTTCTAAGTACTTTTGTGGAAAACAACTGATTTAGAGCCCACAAACATATAGTAAGGCCGTGATTATAATGACTATTTATTTTATATACAATATTAGCATTTCGATGAAAATGCTCACAAAAATAAATGTGGATGTATTATAAACAGAGAAAAACTGTCTGGGCAGTAGCTTTATTATCATTAACAAATGAAAATGCACTTCTGTAACGGGGGCAATGAAGGCGAGAAATAGAGATCTTAGAATCGCGACGGCACGTGATAGTAACAAGCCCAACTAAAATTATCGAAATTCTATACAAACTCTGTACAGATTTATTACAGTTTAACTAGACAGAGAAAAACATAGTTTTACTAAATAGATTCGTTAAGTTACAATTTTCTACACTGGTTACAATGTACTAACGGGTGTAGTCACGTGTATTTTAACATCTTCACTGATTTTACGGAAAATATAGATATAAAATGAATTATTAATTATGAACCATCAAGTCCAAAACTGATTTCTCAATGACACAGTTTTTTTATTTAGGCATGACATATATGCTGCCTAAATAGGCTGAGGGGAGAGAAGAGCTCAATTAGCTTTTTCGGGTAAGCCTGAGTATTATGTGGAACCAACCGCAGGACAAGATCCGGACCCTTGATTCAGGAGAAAATAACTTTAGGATATTTTTCCCGGACAGGGAGAACTGGGAAAGAAATCTGGTAACACCTAAACATGGAATCATCTGGTTCACTGATGGTTCCAAAACAAGTTAAGGTGTAGGCGCAGGTTTCTGCGGACACAAGCCAAGGGAGAGTTTTTCCTTCAAGCTCAATAAATTTAACACAGTCTTTCAGGGAGAGGTTGCGGCTATCTTCCAATGTGCCGAGACTCTCTTGGACAAGGATGTGAATGCTATTGGAAATCCAATCGTTAATTCGGCGCTAGTCAGGGAAACAAAGACAAGTTTGCGATACCTGGCCGCAAGAAGCAAGCTCAACATAACATGGATCCCAGGACACATGGGTTGGGTAGGAAACGAAAGGGTATAGACTCCTTGGCCAAGTCGGGCAAAACCAATTATTTGAGAGTAACTAGACATTACTGGAAAGGTTCCCTTGCCCTTTCAAGAAGGTATTAACATGCCGACAAGCCATCAAAGATCCCAGTAGATTAAGGAGTGGATAAATCACAACAATTATAGTACAACCAAGGGCCTAGCAGGGGAACTGCAGGCGGATAGATGAGCTGAACAGCTGACCAAATTGGATAGAACAAGAATAAGAGTTTCCGTAGAAATCCTTACTGGACATGGAAAGCTTAACAAACACGGACAAATAGTGGGGAAAAATGTCTCCCCGCTGTGTACTAGATGTGACGAAAACATGGAAGAAACCACAAAAGAAGATACCTAGAGTACCCATTTCTGGCTAAGGAGGAAGTCAGGGAGCGAAACATTCAGCAAGTTCTGAACTTCTGCAAGAAGGCTGGTTACCCAGCTGAACCCTGAAACGACATTAGGGATAACATACAAAGGCAAATTGTCAAGTGTACTGATTTCGAGGAAATAATCCCGAACCTGATTAAATCCTCACCAATACCAGTACCAATGACATCCATACGTAATAAGAAACTTAGTATGACATCTTGCAGCTGGATAAAAATGAGTAACAACGTCCTAACCTGAAATCTAATCAATTTAGATTAAACCTGAATAAAATTAAATAGTTTTTATTGCAACCAATGTAAATCAAGTTATAAATTAAAAAAATTAAATTTACAAAATTGGATTCGTTTGGTAAATGTTATTTTGTCGTTAGTTGTGAAGTGATATCAATTTGAAACTGAGCACATAGAAGTATTAAAGGTAACCGAATACGAACCCGTTACCGATTTCTAAAAATAACATTTATAAAGGAACTATGGAATTCACTGGTTTTCAATTTATCGCCAGTTCTCATATTTGATATTTTTCATAATTGGTCAATTATTGCATTTCTTAACTTGATTCTTTCTTCATCAACTGTTTTATTGAATACATGGAAAGACTTTTTACCAATATTTGGCAAAATGGGTTTATTTTTTGTTATCAAAATACCAAAATAACTAAAATGACTCTAATAAACTTTAGATTGGATTGGAGAAAGATAGTTGGAAAATACCTTTGAAGTAAGATAGAACACCTAATCAAAACAATCAAAAACAAAATTATAAGAAAATGGCGGCTATATCCGCCCCGTCATCGTTTTTTAATAAACGATATCGAATTCAAAATCAATGACCACGTTAATCCCTCTACTCCAATATTCGTAAAAATTTAATGTCTCGAAAAATTCTCGGATCAAAGCATTAATGTTGAAATGTTACCATAAAAAAATAAAAGGGCACCTCAGTGGCATGGGACATAAGTTATCCATTTTGTATTTTTTTTATACTAAACACCGGGGCCTCGGAATGTTTAGCATCATCCCTTCAAATTACTTGAGAATCTTAGTTCGGTAATTTATCTTACAGCTATCTTAGATGTATTCGTTTTATTTTGCTATGTTGAACCTTCCACTAACCTGTTAACCTTTTAGCTGCTAGGGTAGTCGATATATTTAATGCTTTTAGGCAAAATTTGATGTTTTCAATGCAGAAAAGATACTTTTACAATTTCTTGAACCATCGTTGTCCTTGAAAATCGGTATTTCAAGGTCAAATTTCATTTCAAGCAAAAGTGAGGATTTCAGAGTGTTTTCCTACGTAAATTCATGGACAGAATATGAAAAAAGTACCGAAGAAATCACTGACGCATCCTTGACCTTGAAAATCGGTGTTTTCCTACGTAATTTGATGGACAGAATATGCAAAGAATTGCTATAAGTTTTTGAAAATCTATAGTGACCATCACATTTGCTGCATTGATGGCTTTTCATAGATTTCTGTTCTTCAAACTACGTAATAGAAATGTTAAAGGTCAAAGGTATATGCTAAAACTTTTTTAGAATTTTTTATGTCTCCTGCATTGCAACTACATATTAAAATCGTGTAAAATTTTTGCTTATATTATAAATAAAATTTAACCTTGAAGTGTGTATTTTCAAGGTCAATGGTGTCTATACAGCAACAACAGCAGTCAGGTCTGGGACTCTACTTTAGATATCCAGTGATTTTATGTAAAAATTTGCCATTTTATGAGAATTTAAACTGAAATTTCCCCGCAGCCAAAGGTTAAAAGTGTAAGTACTTTTTAGACACATCGATTTCAATCTTTGTAACTTTGTAACAATGTTGTAAACTTTACTGAAATATGTATCGCCTTTTTATTTACTTATAGTAAAATGTCAACATTAGACCTTTGAGTCGTGAGTTTTTGACATTATAACCTGACATTATAACGATATCGTATTTCAATAAATTACACTCAAATAATCTTTAATAATTAAATGATTAATGATATTAACAAAATAAATCATTTTATATCTATCTTTATTCTTATATTTTTATATTTATAGATATCTAAGCAATAATGAAGGAAATAGAATGTGCTTAAGAAAAAATGTTGTACATTCAAGAAAATACTAAACGAAAGACCAAACCAAACAAAAGAAAGATCAACGGAACCTTAAACTGCAATGATTAAGTTGTCATTGTTGTACAAATTACGTGACACTCTGGTCATTCGAACGTGAATACATTGATTTTGTAATATTAATTACGGTTGTTTTCTTAACAGTTTGTACTTGAATGCAACCTTCAAAGTATTTTTATTCTTATATAAATTATTTTATTATAAAGACTACATAACGCGACGTTTTCATTTATTGGTGATTTGAATCTTATTGCATATTGACAATATCAATATAAGTTATTTTGTTGTTTATTGTCAATTCCATGCATATTTAATTGTATGCACACTGTTTACATTTATGTTATATGATTGTACGTATTTTTAGAGCGACTTTGTTAAGCGTAATTAAAAATTGATTAAAACATAATATACACAAATCCAATCTTTTTAGTCAATATTTTGATCAATTTTACATAATAATTTCGATTTTATATTAAATACTTTCTATTTATACATTGTTTAATATTCGAAAGTAATTAATATGAAACATAAAATTATGATTTTTTAAGTATGGTTTTTGGACCCTTTCCCCTCCACTTTTCAATAGGAATATTATGTGTTAAAAAAGACATCCACAAAGATCAAAAACATTATAATTTCATTCTCATTAGTAAAACTAAAAAAACACAAACAAAAATGTTTTATAAAAATTAACTAATTAAAAATATTAACTATATTATTAAATATTTAATGCACCAATTTTTTACTTTGAAATATACATGGAAATTTCCTTCACAGAAAAGAAAAATTCCATCATTGACGAAGTTTACTTGTTAAAAATAAAACTCGAAAATATTTTTAAAATCCTTTTTCGATTTTTATCGATATTTGATTTTCCATGGATGTTTATTTAAAATATATAAACGCATTACGAAAGGAATAACACTAAAATTTCTTGCAAATGTTTCAGTGTCGAATGAACAAACAATTTCATTCATAATTGACTATCAGGAAGAGTCGACGAATAATTAAGAAATGTATCTTATAAAGGTACCTCCACTAATTTCGTTCAAGGGTGCCATTGCTGGTGACGCGTTGTTTCCGTAAGTTGTGATATAAATGTTATGGTGTCAAGGATTACTTGTTCTACAAATTCTAAATGTGCACTTGATTTTTATATGCGTTGAACATATCAAAATGTGCGTGGCCTCAAACTAATCTAATACTCGTATGGTCATATTTCTATTCTTTGTAATTTCTATGTTTATAAAGACGTTATAAATTTTGACTTTATTCACTTATAGGCATCTTAAAATTTAAATTCACATAGATAAAGATAAATTTTTAAATTGAATTTATTTACATAATTCATATAATATTACATGGACATTCAAAATATTATGAAACTTTCTTTAAAGTTTTTCTTACATACAATAAAAAATCACGTGCAACTTCCACCAATTTTTATCCGATTTTTAGTATCGTAATGTACTTCTCGAAAAAAATTGCCAACGTAATGCACCGGCGACAATTTCCCAAAGCATTAATTTTTTTGATTGCATAACGTTCAGCTCTACGCTTTAATTTTTGCAGATCAGTAGTTCATCGAAATCTTTCCAAAACGAAACTTTTGACGGCTGAAATGATCCTTGAAGATAACAAGTTCGCTAAAAATGCTAATTACTAGGAGCATTGTGACTCTCATTACAAAAGTATTTGTGGATTTTGCCTTTATTTCCGCAATTAGGTGTGCAGACGCTATTCACTTATCATTGCGGAAATATCAGAAAAACACGTGACTGCGTATGTAATTTTGAGCGAATGATCCATATCGTGCCAAAGTCAATAATAATCGAGTATATTTGAATAATATATAATTTTATAAAGTTTCAAGCATTCACTGGGAAACGTTGAGAAACCGCAGTAAAAGTTAATTTGAATCTCGTCTTTTGAAAAACTCTTAAAGTTAATCGTTTGCAACATAACATTTCAAAATTGTTCAAATCGTTCCACGAAAATACGAAACCAAAATGACATTTAATACTCGTGGCGTTTCTGACTTATTACGCAGAGAAATCCTGTTACTGGAATATTTTTATCGATGTTAAACGGCACATAAAGTCACCTTAAATGGATTAACTACCTGAGGCTATTTCATACGATACTTTCAAATTTTTCAAAAAAAAATATAAATTATTAAACATTTTTAAATTAAAGAAAATGGTACCAGGTCATTGATTATGTATTTTAGTTATCTAAATGATTATTCGATGAAAATATTTGGCATCAGATTGACAAATATGATGTTGAGGTATTATGGCGCCATATAATTGCGATAGATTCGTGAAATTTTAAAAAAATCTGTATTTTGTACTTACAACATGCTTTTAGTGTATTGAACATTATGTTTAATATAGAAACGTCACTTATAAATCAAACACTGCAAAATTATTTTTGCACGGCCGTGAATGCGGTCACTGAATTCACTTCGATATGCATACCCAGAAGCTTGCGGATAACAACTGATCAACTCCGGCTGACCGGCTGGTTTTCCTTCATTCCGAGTAGGTATGTATGTTCGGTATTTTTTTTTCAACTTTCATAGTAGGGTGACATAAAATGACAGGGTTGTCAAATTTGATTGCTGGAATTATGATTTCATACTAGGAAACAATCATTTTTATGCATGTTATTAAATTAGAAATACAAATTATTTTTATTCCACATTCAATTATAGCGACACCTGTTATTTTTTTCGAATTTTAAATTTCCAAGTTTTAAAAACATAAGAAATGAATTTATCAAAGAGAAAAATCCCAGAATATTACAGATATTAAAATTCAGAGGTATTCATTGCATGTAAACTGTTACTTGTGTGCAACAAAAATATGTCTTAAAGATGTACTTAAATCCGTCAAAGGTATCTTGAAAATGTAGAAAAGATCTTAAAGATATCATTTAGATGTCTTACGCAACAATTTTGGATATCTTTTAGATATATTGAGAATATATTTTAAAAGAAAATTAATCGACAGATTAAAAAACGTAAATAAATTTGGATAATTATTACAGCTCTGTATATTTTTAATTCGGTTTAACTTTTTTTTTATTATACATGTACTATAAGTTTACATGGACATAGTTTATGGTATATTTATATCATTTTAAACGCTCGAATATAAAGAAATAAGGAAAAAATATGTCTCGGCAGAGAATCGAACACGGTTCTCCCGCTTAGTATACGCTTTTGCCTTTACCATAGCGCTATACTGTAAGTATACCTGTAGAAGATACAGCACCAAAATAATCAAGCATTCTCAGAAAATAATGTAAATATAGTATAATAATATAAAAACAGAAAAAAATACATAAATGTCACGTGCAAAACATGGGACATATGAAAGGCTATACCTAGCAGAATAAGAACAGTAAAAGTAAAATAGTTTAGGGGGGGGGGGGCTAAATTACCTACTTGGCCTAGACTATTTTTATTAAAAAATATTTCGATTGCGAAAATTTCAACCCTCAAAACCCTACGTGGGGGCAGTAAAGCTAAAAATGTGTTTTTTTATATTATTTTCTTGTGAAAAGTGTTTACAACAGAGAGACTTGAAAAAAATCATAGGTTTCCCTACGTATAACTTAATTCTTTGCGAGACACATAATCTCACAATTGGGCCCAAAAAAAATTATTTAAATTTTCAATCAGTGTTTTTATACCCGGGTTTTGAAGGTACTAAATTTGAAATACGTGTCTTTTACGTATTTTTTATAGATCTTCATAATGCCTCTGGTAGTTTTCGAAAAAAAATGGTGGCACATTCAAATCCTAACTATATTGATATAAAAAAAAGTTTAATCGATAAAAATTAAAGTTAAATTACTTAAATAAAATGTCCATTTTATGAACGATACCAAAGTACTTACATTTATTAAAATTCATCCAATAATACTAATATTAATATTGTACAATAGTAAACAATACACAAAATTTAAACATACACTATGAAAAATATCTGTTACTCAGAATTAGAATTTATTGTTATATCCCATAAAAGTCTTCTGAATATGGGGATAGCAATATTTCTCTTACCGGTTAACCCTTTGAAGCATACGTTTTTTTTACACGAAAAACAGCTGAAATTTGTGGAGTCGCTGATTATGAATCTTCACGATCCAAAATGGTGGATCCAAGGTGGTCGAGCAAATCGTGAAAATATACTGTATCAATCTAAAACTGGGTATTCGAAGATTTTATATATGACGAATCTGATGTTAGTATTTCATAAATCAAAATAGCTTGTCAAAATAAAAAATACGAACATTTAATAAAAAAAACATTCAAAAATGAAAAAAAAAATAAAAGTGAATAAAAGTAATTCAAACTCGAATAGATAAACTCTAAATCAACGAATCTGTATCAAGAAAGTTTCTGCATTTTGGTCGGCCATTTTGGAACGGTCATTTTGGATTTGAAAAATGTAAGGTCAAATTCGAAATCAGTGACCCCGAAACCCTCATTATGCTAAATTTCAAACGATTTATCTTTAGATTTTTTTTATTCTTAAAAAAAAAACAGAGTTAATAATGAATTCTTTTGAAAAATTCGAGATTTTTTCATATTTGTTAATTTGTAAATCAGAGATTATATATAATAATATCTAATAATTGCTTTAATGTATTCTTTTAATACTATAGTAACAGAAAATAGCAAAAAGATCGATCTAAATGCATTGAAGGGATTTTAAACGAACCAAAAATCAAAGAAATCGAGGTGGTTATGTGGTTTCACACTCTTGAAACGCCCTGGTAATTTAAATAAAACAAAAATAAGGTAATTTCGATCAGTGAAATGTTGTTTACTTTATTATTAAATACACTTAAATATTTGTTAGGAAACCAACATGAAAAAGGTGCATGGATTCGTTTACTGGAATTTATTTATATTTCGTTTTACCTTTCCTGTTACTGCTTTTGTTTTTTATTTTCTAATCACCATATGCTTTTTTTCCTAATTCCAGCTCATTCTTTCTTTATTTCGCTATTTCTCGTTTTCTTGTTTTCATCTTGAACGTTCATCCCTTTTCCTTATTGAACATGCGCAATTGACATCGAAAAGCCATATTAATAATAATTTACTTCTTAAATACACATTATAAACCATTAAGACGCAAAAATGGAGATCGGTTCCGGGCAACCGCAAGGAGGTCCATTTATGATGTAATTTTAATTAGCACTTCTACTGAAAATCCTGTGAATCTCAGAATGGAAGTGTTGTCAAAATATAATCGACTTTGATAATTTGCGAATAAAATGAGAATCGTAGACGGAACCTATAACCAAATTGTCGACAGCATGACAACGTTCCAGTCACAGTAAGATCAATTCAGTCGGTAGTGCCACCTGCTTTGAAGTCTTAATTAACCATGTGATTAGATACCATAAGAACAAACCAAATTTTAAAATAACTGTACGTTTTATGGCTGCGGTGCTACCTTTCAAAAATGGGAGGAATAGGTTATGTAGCTTTTATCAGGACGTCGCTCTGTTGCCGAATATTCACGAAGATACTCGAATCGGCAATGTGTCTTCGATTTGCAAGTGCCTCAACACATAAATGTCTTAAATTAGCTAAAACGACTTAAATGTAGACACTTACGGTCTTCATTATATCCGACTATAAGAGACAAAAATATCTTATTTACGATCGATTAAACCTTATATTAAGAATTCACTTCGAATAGATAAAATTAAGGTCTCAAAGTAAAAAAAAAACCTGTATTAGTGATAAGGTTTACGAGAAGGCTGATAGTACTATTACGCCACCTACCGGCCATTTTGGAACTATGTAGCCTATACAATGGGGACAAAAATAATTTAGCGCAAAGAAATATAATGGTAAGAAGACACTGTGATATTTAAATAATGGTTTATTAAAAATAAACATTCATTTCGTGGATCTACAGTGATTTGTTTGTTTCATACAGATTACCTGATACTATTTTGATACCAGTAGTCCCAGCAGCAAAAGGAGACGCTTCGAGGAAGCGGAAGTCATAATGCCCCAATCAAATGAAATGTACCACTTTCGAACAAAAATAAAATAGACTTTCACCAAATCCAACCTAAAAACATGCCGTTAAAATTTCCTTGACTTCAGAGTTATGAACAAGGTAAACATTACCAAATCTAGACCAAACAATTGTTTTCTTAGTCTAATGAACTTATAAAAGAATATATCATGCCCACTTTTAAGTCATTACGATCTTTCGCTTAATATCAAACAATTTAGGTTACGTATCAACCCTGCAAACACGGAAAGTAACAGTTATGTAATATTTACATAATGGTTATATTGTTACATAAATGTTACATCGATGTTTCAGAACTGTTACTTTTGTGTTTGCAGGGAACTATCGAGCAGTACATTCAGATTGCGATTGAAAACACTTCTAGCGTCTCAAAAGTAGTAATTTATAACGTCTTTCTACAAGACACCCAAGAACGTCTTAAAAGTGAGGACGAAAGTGTCTCAAAATAAGACACCTGTTTTTGCAATAGACTAATATAAAAATGCAGTTATTGAACTATGTAGGAAAAATAATTTCATACCTATCGATCGTACCATCCCTACCTCCCCGTGTTTTGCATAGATGGCACTGCCGGCTGAACTGATCCTACTGTGACTGGAACGTTGTCATGATGTCGACAATTTGGTTGCAGGTTCTCATTTTATTCGCAAATTATCACATTCGATTATATTTTGACAACGCTTCAATTTTGAGATTCACGGGATTTCCAGTAGAAGTTCTTAGTATTTTGCAGAAAAATATGAACCGTTTTTTGTACTAATTATTTCCTGAGAGTTAACATCCGCAATTAAAATTACATCCTAAATCTATTTCGCTAGATCGACAATCCAGCCCTCGTACTCAAAACATCTGTCGACAATCTACCAAGTGCGAAGAACAAAGAATCACTCACTCGACAAGGTAGACAGTGTCATTATAGTCTGATGATAAACAGGTGTTACTGATTAACTTTTTAAATTATTATAGTGCATTTTGCTCTTTCTCGCCCAGAGCTCATTATAATAATGAATAGATGTAACGTGGGTCAGATTCCACCAAATAAAATTCGGCTTATGCACCACCAATGAAAATTGTTGAAATTACATAATTTGTTATACAATTCAATACAGACAATAGTGGTTGGGTAGTGAACCCTGGGGAAATCGGTATTGTACCTTTTTCGAAATTGTTAAACTATTCCACAAGAAAGTACAAGTTCATGAAGATCCGCTTTTTTTAACAACATTCATTAGATATTCAAAATAAGCCTTAACACATATGTCATTGTGCTTTTTTAATGTAAAAATGTAATTTTGTTGCATCTTAGTGATATACTTATTTAAATTTTAAGATAAAGTTCGCCCCGCGGTCATCGGCCGTCAACCCCACTAGTAACTGGATCCCTGGCAAGATCGGGAAAGATCGAATAAAATCAAGAAAGATCGAAAACCCATTTTTTAACCCATTAAGGCCCAAACGGATGGATTTTTGTTGAACTGTTCAACTGTAAGTTCTGATGGGTTATCTATGACGAAAAAATTCTGAACGTATTATTTCTAATCTAAAATTGATCACACTTTCCAATTCTAACGTTATAATTTAAAAAAAAGTACAATCAATTATTTAACAAAAACTCAAAATTTTTCACACCATTTTCTTTTTTTGATCAAGAATTTTAAAATTTTGAAATGGGATGAGGAGGTCACTATATAATGAATATTTCTCGACCTGGAACATTATACTTCAAAATATTTGAGCGCAAAAATGAAATTTCAAAATGACGATATTCAATATGGCGGCTTGAAGCCGAAAATTTATTGAAATTTACGATTTTACTATGTTTAACAAGTTAAATTGATAAATACTTAACGCAAATGTTTTTATTAAAAGTTATTTCTGTCGCTAATCACTAATTGTATGTGGAATTTATGAAATAAGAAATGGCAGATTCAATATGGGGGAAGAACATTTCCAAATGTCTCCATTTTTATAAAAGTCTGCATTCACTGTTTTTTTTTGTGTTGTCGATGATGAAACTGATATTACAGAATTTGAATGGCAGTTTATAATGATGCTCGTGATGCTAGTATATTTCGAAAGTTAATAAATAATCACATTTTACATTCGTTAACCGTCAACACAGTTGTCCGTTGCCTGACTCCCACCACTTAGCGGTCAACGTGTAATAGGGAGCATTCTTTCTGTTTGTTTTTTAATTTGGTAGTTTTTTAATTTCTTAAATTTTTATTTATATATTTATTTATTTCGGATAATTCTTTTTGTTTTTTTCATTTTTATCTCTTTGTTTTGTCCTTTTTCATTTTTTCATTTTTATCTCTTTGTTTTGTCCTTTTTCATTTTTAATTGTTATTTCTAAATTCGAAATCGGTAATCATATTTGGAAATGGAAACGGACATAACAAGGCACACAAAAATAAAGTTTGCAATTTGTGCAGAATGTTTTGTTTCTTACATCGTATTTTTCAAGCTTGCGACAATTTTTGTGGCTTGATGTTTGATGGACTAATGTGGAAGAGCTTATGAATGCAGATTATTCCAAATGCGGGCATTTAAAGGAAATTCGTCCGCGATTTTGAATTTCGCAAATTTGACGTCAGATTCGTGGTCAGCAACCCTACAATCCTCGGTATACCCATTTTTATAATAAACCGAAACATTTTGAAAAATTTAGTCCGCAATATTGAAACTGCCGCTTTGTAATTTAATTTTTGCGCCCATACATTTTAAAGTTTACGGTCCCAGGCCGAGAAAATTTCACTTTATAGTGAGCTCCTCATCCAATTTCGGTGCGACATCGTTAATCAAAAAGTAATAAGGTGTAAAAATCCGACTTTTTGTTAAATAATCCATTGTATCTTTTTGGATCGAATTTTTATAAAATTTTAAGGTTAGAATAGAAAAGTACGATCAATTTCACGTTGAAAATGATAAGTCCAGAATTTTTAAAACCTTGATAACCCATCAGAACTTACAACTGACAAGTTCAAGAAAAATTCGTCCTTTTGGGACTTAATGGGTTAATATGGAACCTGATACAATAAGGTCGATCAATTGTAAAGTTTGCATCGCACAAAAATTTGTAACGATAAAAAAATACAAATTAAAAAATTTAAAAAACGTCAATGAGCCCCAGTTTCTCGTAGCAAATGACTAAATAAAACGCTTTGCTCACTAAGTAAGTTTACAGAAAAAATAGTTATACATATAACAAATGCACATTCAACTTAAAAAGTACGTAGTCAGTGTATGAAAACGTGCGAAAATAACAAGAATAAAAATGTGAAATATTTATGATGCATAGAAAATATGCAATACATGTAAAATCGTATTTTTGCATAAATTTTCACAGTCAACTAATAATATAAGTGACCAATAGATAATGAAGTATGCACAAATGTGTTGTTGGATTTCAGCGCCTCTTAGTGGCGCGAAGAAGCTAATACATATTTAATAGTCTTTTCCTATTAATGTTTCGTGGAATTTGTTCAATAAACGCAACACATCAATATACTTATTTCAATAATTTATTGAAATTTTCTTATATGTTGCGGAAGAAAATTACCGTATCAACAATTAACACTTGCATAAATTCTATTGAAAAATTCCAGTTGCATGATATACAAATTTTCCCATATAATGTAATGGGAATATAATGACTTCCAGTAAAATTGTGGTTAATTTCCAGTGTGTTTTTCCCATTTTCTATACTTTCTTCTTATGCAACAATTCCCATAAAGACGTGTGAGAATGCATTTATTACTTACAATAAAACGCGAATGGAACAATAATTAGGTTCTGAACTAAAGTTTTAATTTTTCCGATTTTTTTGATATTCAAGGTAATATTTAATAAGATACAGAAGTAGAACATTTAATTACATCACTTTGAACTTTAATTCGATTTTTTGGCGCGCTTTTCAACAATTCTTACGTTTTCAAATTGGTATGTTGGTGATAGTAATCATTGAAAAATTATACATAATATAACATAACTTAACATAAAATAACAGATAAATTTGAGAATTTCTTAGATTTTTAAAAACCAGTAGAACTACCTAAAGTGATGTAAAATTTACTTGATATACATTGCTAATATTTTATCACAAAGACGATTCAATTTGATATCGTCGATTAATAAATCAAATGAATGAACATACGGAATACTATTTTTCTACGAAATGCGTTAGAACAATGAAATACATAAATATGGTGTTAAAATTAGTGCAAAGTAATAAACAAAAAAGAAATACAAAATAAAGTTAAAAAACAAATAAAGTAAAAAACCTTACCTAACCTATTAGTGTTACTTTACTATGCGCCATGATGAAAAAAAAAAGAAAATTACTTTCTGCATGTAAAAATGACCGTGTTGTTATCGAGTGAATGTAAATTTAGTGTTTTTTTTTTTGCAAAATAATTCAAAATTAGTATGCATTTGTAAAAATATAAGTGGATATTAAAATAAATATATTTCAGTACAAAAAATATATGGCTTAAGGATTAGCTCGTACAGAAAAAAATTACGTTCGCGAAGGAAATTTCAAAATGCTTTCCAGCGAATTGTTGTTGGGATGTAAACAAACAAGGACGATGCTCTCTCTCTCTTTTTATCTGTGTTGTCTACTCCCGCTGACCTATTCCCCATCCATATCGTATACACAAACAGTAGAGTTCCGATATAATTGCGCCTCGCTATATTTAGGTCCCACCATATTTGTCTGGTCCAGTCTCGTTATATTTACCAGTCGCCATTCTCTTTTTCTCCGACCTTACGAGCTGGGGCCTCAAGAAGGGCCTGCTGTGACGTCACTAACATAACGCGACTAAGAGGAGTGGGAGAAGCGACGCTCCCCTTCTTTTTTGTTTCCATTTTTAGTATGTAACAAAAAAAACTTCGTTAAAAAATTATAGCACCACTCTTTTTTTACTCCTTAAAACCCTCTAAAAAAGTGGTGCAAGGGATTGATGTGCCATCAAAAGGACACATTTTTTATATGTAAAATATTAAAAGTTTGAGAGAATTCCTTATTATATATATGAGCGAAACGTTTGCAAGATCTGCACACAATTTCTTTTGAATGTGTAGGTAAAATTATGTTATACTTCTCTACAAAACAGTCTAGGTATTTGGATGATATATGTATATTATATTGTTATTTTTCCAATAACATTTATGTACATTTTCTACATGGGTAATGATAGTTCGTCACTTAATTTTGTGCATTATTGTGTTATGTTCACCTAATTGTAGTCTATTGTCACACGTAATTTATGTTATTTAGTGTGACATATATAACATGTTATTGCCAGTTTATCTTATGACGGCATCTTTTTGCCTGTTTTTTTTTATATATAGGGTTTCAAACAAATACTTTTTCTTCAAGTACTCTTTTTAAAATCCTTTGAAGAAAATATGTACACTGAGAGAAATTTTATAGGCAGTTATCTTAAAAAGATGGGAAAAATTACGATTTTGCAGAACATTACTATTCAGCAATATTTCATGACTGAATATTAATTTTTATTATTTCGGAATAAGAATTTTTGTGAAAATTCCAGATAGGGGTACATATTGATACAGTATAGAGGACCGGTATAATTGCGTATCGTTATATTTACGTCCCAGCATATTTGCCCTGTTCCGTCTCATTGTGTTTACCTGTTGCGGCTCTCTTCTTTCCCCCAAGTTGCTGGCTAAGGCCGCAGGAAGGGCCTCATGTGACCTCACGAACATAACATGACTGAGTGGAGTGGGAGAATAGACGTTCCCCTTCTTTTGGTAAATATAACGAGACCTTAGGGGAAGGCACGAAATCGAGCAGGTAAATATACCGGGACTCTACTGTATATAGAATAATAAATGTAATATTTTTATCATAATAAGATAGTATTGTTTTAACTTTATTTTTCTTTATTCGTCTTTATTTTTGTTATTTGTTTCTAGAATTTTTTCTAGGATTGCTATATTTTTGTTCTTCGTCTATGTAATTTAGAATATCTTGTATTATTTTGGTTCTACAACTACGGATAGATGTACGAAGACAACAATTATGGAAGGAAACAATTACGGAGACAGGATTGTACTTCGCAGATGTTACAATAGTACATATTATACATAAATGATTCATCTGTATCATTTTCTTTTCTAATGGTCTGAAATATAAATAGAAATCCAGAAAATTGTAATTTCCAAGGTTACAATCGAATAGACTCTTCAAATTCCATTAAATTCTATAGATTTTTAACAATAGTATTCATCGTCTCGAGTCAGTCATTTTTAATTTTAAAAATTCTTGGACTACCTATGATTTCAAAAAATTTCTTCCACAGAATAATACGCGGTCATTAAAAAATTTCGTTAGTAAAAAAATATCGTCTTAAAACCCACTTAATTCCGTTCTTTATCAAGCGACTAGATTAAAGGTTTTGATTGTTTTGATGTGTAAACACACGCCTCAGAAACTTGAGAGAAGTATCAAAACATTATGGGTAAGCGAATCCTACAATTTTGCTATGCAAATTCTGATTCATGTTAATAATTTAACATCACGAAAAAACGATTATTAAAATTGAAAATTAATCACGTTTCATAATGTAATTTATACGATTGACGAAATCAAGATCAAAATCTTTGAATGCACACAATTATAAAAAATAATTAGGAACGTAAATAAAAGACATTTCTTCATTCTCCAGAACAAATTACAATAATTACGTTATGAGACATTTTAATAAGTTAAATACGTATATGATGATAATATCGTGAAGTACGATAAGTGCCTTTACGGTGCTATAATTAATTTTACGATCAACACATAATATATGTTCGGAAACAACTAATTTGCTGACGTATGGAAGATAAACGAGAAGGAATAATATTGTTTTCCTGCCTTTGCTATGAAAATTCAAACAAATGATACGAAAACATAATCACTGATCGATTCAACCTAATCCTACAATTTAATTTTTATTCCAATTTTTACTCCAATCGAAACATCAGAACTGAACTCCCAAACCCTTCGACTTAACCTCGATTACGAAGGGTAAATTCACTAAACATAAACAATTGTTTTAGGTGTAAAAAATGTCTTATATTAATCCAAATATGTACAAAATTAATCTTAAGCAGTCTATGTACAATTCGTAACATAAGTTATACGATATTGAAAGCAGATTTAATACTAATATTTACAGTTCATCGCGAAAAAATATAAAAGTCTATTAAATATTCAAAACGAAGAGTTTCTCCAGGAAAGTAACGAATCCTTCGCCTCAGCAAACAATGTTTCACTGTTTCGAAGCAGCGTCAAAGATATTTTCTCTTAAGTAGAAACTATCTATAAATGCGACATAAATTAATTTAAAAAATACAATATATCACATCACTTTCCAAAATGAAGTTAAACTTTAAATTCCACTTGTTGTTTTTCATGCTTTGCTCTCCGTTTTTCTTCTATTTGTTCTTCAAGAAGTTTTGGGTCATTCCAGGGTTCCACCTCCCCACTGGCAAATAACAAGTAAATGCCATTTGTGACTATAAGAATGATCAGAATAATCCAAAAGACGAGTCTCCATTGACTGAGTAATTGTTGAGGAGTAAGAACGCCTACAAGGTATGGTGTCGCGATTCCACTGCATGCCGCAAACGCATTCGTAATAGCCATAACGGTACCTGAATAATTTGGACTCAGATCCAAAGCATTGACTTTTAAACTCGGTAAAGCACTGCCCAGTAAAGTAATGCCACTGGTCAACATGACAACGACAATAGTACTATCGCATCCAACGTAAACTGCACCGACGATGAAGAGTCCGGGTCCAATTGATGCTATTGTTGTTCCAAGCTTGCGCACGTTAGTTATTGACATATGCTTATTAGCAATTAACCAATCTGCTATCCACGACATAATGACACAGAACACCCACATTCCGATGTAAGGCATCGACGACAAATAACCGTTAGTTTCAACCGAAAAATGAAGTACACTCCTCATGAACTTGGGTAAATCGGTAGCCATGGTGTAGAAAGCCCAATCATGTCCAATTTGTACAGCGATCAATGCCCAAAGTGGTTTTGACTTTACAACGTGCTTCCATGGAACTGGTGGTGGTTTTTCATGAGCGTGTTCGCTCAGACAATCCCGTAGATACTTAGCCTCCTTATCAGATATGAATGGATGTTCTTGAGGTGTGTTGAAGCACAAAACACTCCAAAACAGGTACCACAAGACTCCAACGCCACCAAAGAAATAAAAGACAGCTGGCCAACCCATAGGTGAATTTGCCAAAATCAGACCCGAAACAGCAGTGGCGAAAACAGCTCCCAGGGGTCCACCGATGTAAACCAACGATCCTGCTTTGGATCTTTCATCCGGAGGAGTCCATTTTGACAACATCATATTCAAAGCTGGCAAAGTTATTCCTTCTCCGAATCCCATAAGAATTCGCAACACTATTAAAGCTGTGGCTTCACCCCATTGAACTGCTATTGGCGTTACTAGAGTAAATATGGCAGTCGATAGCATTCCGAGACCCAGGGAATGTTTCCCACCAAATTTTTCAGCGAGTATTCCACCAGGAAGATGTGTCACTACATAACCCCAGTAAAATGACGAGAGGATGACACCCTAAAGATTAAATAAAAACTTTATAAATTACCCCCTGCTTAGGTCATGATAAGAGAATGCTTATTAAACTGCAATTTTTCTGATATTAAGGAAGCACACAATATCTGTTCGTTATCTTTTATTACAAGGTTATCGACGTAGCATCTAATTATTGGCATGCTTTAATACGCGTTGATAAAGCAAATATTTTCAAAATCACTTTTATATTCGTAAAATGTCCGGAATTGAAAGTTAAAAAAAAAATACTATTTCATGGAAAGTAAATAATCGTAGCATATAATAGACTTGAAATGGTTCGATAGATTAGAAGTAATGTTACGTAATTTAAAAGCATAAAAAACTATTGATAAAAGTGCAAATAGTATAATAACTTTGACGTAAATATCTTACCTGTGTATATTCATCCCAGTCGTAGAGATGTCCAGTAACTTGTGGCTGATGCGAATTTGTAGCATTATTGACAACATTATCTGATGTTGGGCACGTATCGTCGTGAAGATCAGACTCCTCTCGGGGCACCACCATCTCCGTAATCGTTATTGACAGACATACGCGCATGGCCAAAACATTGACCATGGCGAGAAATCCCATAAACACAAAAATCCATCGTTGTGGTATGCAGGAACCTATAAAAATTAAAACATTTAGCACAAGAACAAATATTTTTTATGTCAATTTTTTGTTGACATTTCACGAGTTAATCGCAACGACTTGTATTAATAAAAATTCAAATGATCAAAATCAATATGAAAAATGTTCACGTTTCACGAGATTGTCGAAAATATTAACGGGATTAAATTGAATTAACTTACAGCAGCCTTTTAGCATTGACAGCATTTTGACGGCTTTCGAGTCGAAATGTACCTCGGAAAGCTTCGTTGTGTACTGCTCACCTTCAAGAGTCGTTAGGATTATATATAAATATCCGAAAAACACGAATGACGCAATATTTTCAAAAGTTACAAATTCCAATCCATTTTTGTGCACTTTACGGGTTTTCTTGGAAAAACATCCATAGGAACTTCCACGCTCGGTAATCGACGGTTGACTGGTTGTAACCGCTAATATTGCATCTAATTGAAATGCTTCGTTGATAAGAATAACATGCCTTACCTCGCGCGATAACAAATGCTCCTTTCGAACAGATATTGTTAAACCTTCAATTACACCGGCAATTGAGGACGCGAATCATCCGCAAACAACGCGACTAACGGCAGTCTAGGGCAGTCAAAACTTGTCTGCGTTACTTAACTCGGAAACTGCGCGAAACGTCTCAAGTGCATTGTTTATGCAGAACTGATTCTTTTTTTTCGCAAGCTAAGGAAGTAGGTGATAAAGAAACAGCTCCCGACAGCGTCTGTACCCGTTTTTAAGCGCACGTTTCATCACCAACACGCATGCACGTAATAACTCGATTTAGATGAAAAATGCAATTAATGAAAAATTATCTCCCGGAATTTGGTATTTAAGACGTTCTTATTAAAGTGATTTAACGACAAGTGTTACTATGCTGACGAAATTAATGTGGTTCAATTACATGTGATACGTAAACAATATTTACTAAATGTTAATTACAGGTTAATTACCCCCCATGAAAGTTGATATGTCTAGAAGATTATGAGTAAATTCATTTTATTGCGTTATTATTCTAGTTTTAGATACTAATTAAATCGGTAGGAAACTTTGATGTCTAATTTATATTTCTATGATTAATTAACTAATTTTTAATTCGTAGTAGGGAATACGTGAATAATAAGTGACAAAAGTAGCATTTAACAAATTTGAGGTGTGTTGCGGCGATGTTGCACCAGATGTCGCTGATTCATGAGCTTTCGCGCAAGCTGACATAGATTGTAAACATGTAATTCTAATAAACAAAGTAATAAGTTTTTCATTCTCTTATTACGTTGCTAGATTACTTTTCTCATTATGTCAAGGTAAACAAAAATGTTTCCTCTTGTATGTAAGGATTAACGAGGATAAACTTTTATTATTTATCTATTCAGGGTAGAGAAAAATAAATAGATACAAATCCCAAGAAGGTCGATTTTGAAATTACTTTTGTCTTCTATAAATATTTTGTTTAAAAAGTAGATAAGGAGGATAACTTTTATTCTAGCATTTGTGCAGAAAATGTGTGAAAATAAAATTATTTTCCGGTAATTGATCGATTAGGAGTAATTTTTTATTTTTTACAACTATTCTATACTAGTAAATTTTTTAATTAAGGGGAAGTACTGATTGGTTTAATGACCTTTTAATACTATAAACATTATGTCATTTTTACATAACTTTTTTTTCATTGAATATCGTAGATTTCTGAGTGATTATTTAATAACTTTTCAGTAATTTTTTAATCTATTCAAATTTAGAAGTGATAATTGTTTAATATTTTGATGAAAACGTGGGATTTCATAATCGATAATAAAAAATGTAATTTTATTCGTAAACTATTACGTAGTTTTTAATAAAAAATGTTTTATTTTATTCAAGTACAAAACATCGAAATTTGAGTGTAATTCTATAAAATAAATCCAATAGAGTAAACACTATCTACAATGTTTTATTTTCTTCATATTTTCTGTCACCTTGACCGACAACGATGGCACTCCAACAATTTCTAATCAGTTTCAAAAAGATAGAAAGTAAGGCCAAATTATTTGTGAGTAACTAAGTTTGTCCGTGAATTTTGTTTTATCTCGAAATCTGTGAGGGCAAGGAAATATTTCATTGTACATTTCAAGGAAGTGTCAAATTTATGACAGGTCACGAAAACATACCAACGGAATACAAGATTTTAATCAAATTTTTGCAAAATTTGAACAAAATTCGCAAGTTTCACTTTAGAAAGGAGATTCTGGAATATTATAAGGTATCGCAAATGATTCAACCATCGATCACGTGCACAAAAAACTGTCGCGTTAATTAGAAGGATTACATTCTTATCGTAAATTGATTTCAAAAATGGTGATTTTAATTGGCACGGTAATATGGTAACTGCAAATGACTCTCTTGCGCCTAGAAAAACTTTAATTCGACACTAAGAAAAAATTACCTTTTAAGGGCGATATAAATCATCCTCACTTCTATAGTTTTTTTACAATTTATGAATCAACAATCATTAAATTAGTTACTTAATTTCATCATGATGTTAATTAATATATTTGTACTAATCAGTAATATTAATTCTGAGAACCTCATTGAATTTTTGTATACAAAATGTCATAGTGTCAATATTATTTAGTCTTTTCGTCATGCTTATAAAAATGGAATAAATGTTAACTTTACGTAATTTTTACAGCGACATTCGCTCCAAAATTTCAAGAAATCTTAGTAAGATACTTATATGACATTTTGTATGAGTTGATGAATTGTAAATTTTTATTTCAAAAAGTCCTTTTTCAAAAAGGTTATATTTTGAAATTACCAGGAATGTTTATAAGTATAGTCAAAAATTAATGTTTATATGTTTAATTCTATAAGTTACTAAAAATGTTAATTAGCTTACTTAATATTATAATAGTAGAAATAGTGATAATAAAAATATTTCATTCATGAAAACAGACGTTTAATAGAAATTAGTTACATTTCGTGGACATTTGCAATTACATTGAATGACACATGACGTCAATCGCAGTTAACAGATCGATTGAAACAGTAAAGAAAATTGTCACGATTCTTACTAGAAAAAAAAGAATTTTCTTACAAATAGTGTTTATTATTCTACGTGACATGACACATGTAGCTACGTCATTTATTTATAATAAAATTTATTAATTAATAAGAAATTAAAACGGCTTATGCCCTGCAAAAATTATTTGAGATGGAATTATAATTTGCACGACGTTTCGACTCTTTACGAGTCCTCTTCAGGTGCTATATAATCCTGTTATATAATTTATTTTTCCTTTTTTGTTCGTCAATTAATCCCTAAAATGATTTTCTAGCATTTTTAAACTATATAGCATCTGAAGAGGACTCGTAAAGAGTCGAAACGTCGTGCATATTATAATTCCATCTCAAATCATTTTTGCAGGACATAAGCCGTTTTAATTTCTTATTAATTATTTAATTAAAACCCGCAGTTTTAATTATCATACATTTAATAAAATTTGATATTAAAGAGTATAATAAACTTGAAGTCAAATACTTTTCTTATATTATGTGGCCAGATTGTGACTCACAATATAAATATTTTCATTTTCTACCTTGAGATTTATTACATTTACAAAATTTGATTAGTAAGGGTTTTAGGAATATTGCATAATGACAAAAATGTGACTCAACTTTTAATAATAACATTACAGATGTAATATATAGTTCTTTCGGATGAGTCAAAAATAATATTTCATATTTAATTACATGATACAATTCGCAAAGTTATTCCAATTTGTTGTTGTTTTAACATTCTCGAAAAACAAAAACTGCATCTTTACGATACTTTTCAGTTTTCTGGTTTTATGACGGTTTTAAGAAGCAAATTTACAACAACAAAAAATTGGACTTATAGAATGTATCTAAAACGGATGCTGTAAAAGTTATATACAATTTCTGAAGAAAAATGCCATATTTTTCGATTCAAAATAATTTTCTAGCATTTTTAAATGAAACCAGCGAAATATTAATAATTTTCCAAATAGAAAAATGTTTTCGAGTTTTAAATTTTGATACACGCAGGAATTGGCATTCCTGTAAATGGCGCCCGAAATGAAAATTTTTATAAAATCAGTTTCGAAAAATTCTCAGAATTAGTTGATCTCGAAAACTATCAATTTTTGAAATAAATTTGAAAATTGCTTGGAAGGTATCAGAGAATGCTCTTGAGAATTTTCAGACATTTGTTTATTTTCACAATATCAACATAAAAATCTCAAAAAGTTTAAGAGTATTTCTTAATTTATTCTGACAACTTTTCAGTCTTATTACTTTTTTTTTAAATTCATAGTTTTAAAATTTTTTATGGCATTTTAAGAATGACCATGTTGAATTTTTTATTCCTGACCCTGCATGTGTTTAAATTTAGGACTCTAGAACACTTTTCCTTATAAAGAAGTACGAGTATTTCCCCGGTGTCTTGTAAACATGTTAAATTTGAAATAATTGTCAATACAAAAATTGCATTTCTCTGTAAAAAAAAGTAAATCCAAAATAACAAATAAAAAAAATAGTTTTTTAATTATGCTTTTTAGATACATTTCATACTCCAAAAAGATATGAAATTTATAGTCGGATATATTATAATTAGCAAAATTATTTAAAAATGCGTGATATTTATCTCGAATAAGTAAAAGAATAATTTAACAATATTTTTTTACTTACCACGTATGTAGGATGTTCCATTAAGTTTTTTTTCTTACAAAATTTTGATTTATTTGATTCCGTTTCGAGCATAGAACATACATTTTTTCAGACCAAACCAACGGTCAAATAATAAAACAATGATGTTTATTTTATCTTGTTAATTATTAATTCTCCAGTTCATTAAAATTCTCTTCTATTAAATTTAAAAAGTCACTTTTTTTAACTTTTAAACACTTGGTGAAAATAGCATTAAGAACTTTATATTCATGTTCTTAGAAGAAATGCATATTTTGCTAATATTGTTCCTATATTAGAATGACGAGTATAATTTTAATGGAGGATATCAAATGCAAAAATATTGGGATTTAATTTATTGGTGTAGTCGAAATGTATCAAATAGGGATTACAATAGTCGATGATTATGAATACGTGATCAGATATGCGATTCCATTTTTAAATTCTGACCTAATATTTGTAAACAGTGACCTCCAAAACAATAATTGATATTCTGATATATAGCCAATATAATACGTTAATATATAGTCCTGGAATAAAAACATGATCGTAGTTCTTATTGCTACATCCTGGATTATGTAAACAGACATCTTGAAAAAATACTCATCTTTTTAATGTTTTATTTCTCTTAAAAATGCTAAATCAAATATTTTCAACGGTTAAAATATTTTTTTTTTGTGATTTCAAATACAGATTTCGAAAAAAAAGTAATGTCTTGCCTTCAGAAGTTTGGTAACTTATAATAAGTTATTTTAAAACTCGCGATGAACTGGAATTTTTAAGAATGTAAACAAAATTAGTTTTCTGTTACGTTATTTTATTTATTTAAGACGTTACGATAGAAGTACTTTTAGAAACAAATTCTTTAAAAATTGTAATTATGAAAATTTTGTGTCGACAATTTTTATTTTATATTCAAATTTATATTTTCTACAAATTTAGGTGGAGGGAAATTGAAATCTGCAGTTTTCTTTAAATGTGATCAAAATATTTGTTGATCTATTTTTTTATTATAGTCCATGAATTTCTCGTAAAAAATTACTAAAAATATATTTCTTTTTCGAATTTTCGCGATAATTCCTTGATCTAGTTGAACATTTGTACCCTCCTTTAAATCATTATATATAATCTTTTTTAAATTTCCATTGTTATCAATCGTTATATTGGTTGTAAAAAATAATGATACATTTTTTTTAAATGTTTCGTTCTAAACTCAAAATAGGCCTATTATAATGTATAAATTTTTATACATCATCTTCCAGAAATACACTATTGTATTCAAATATAATTTATGTTAATAATTAATGATAAAATTAATCCAAAATCGTTTAATACTTTGTCAACACAATGATGAAATTTTTGAAAAATGTTGGTGATCATCATGTTTGTCATAGAAAATAAGTCTGACTGTTTTATTTAGTAATGAAGCTAATGGGTCTTGTAACTACTTTCCAGTTTCCATCATTTTATTTTTTTCACAACTCGTATTTCTTGACACATAAAACTAAAAAAAATGTTTATACTAAACGTATAATGACCTGCACCAGAAATACATAATTTTGAATTTTATAACATTAGAGAGATTTAAATATTACAATGACCCCGTTATTTCATAAATTTTGATACAAATCTTAAATTCTTGTCGAAATGCATTAAACGATAAATATTTCTATCTGCATTCACGAGTTCAGTCAACATCTTAAGAAAGTGAAAATACAGGAAAATTAATTCAACAAAATATCGTATTTTGCTTAATTTTGAATTTTGATTTGTATCAAGATTGAAAAGTTTTACTACGTGGAGGAAAATTAAGTGTTTATTTGCATACACCTGCATGAGCAAGAAAAGTTCCATTCACAAAAATAATAAATAATTCATTAATATGATATTCACATGTCCACGCGATAAGCAGATAAGTTCAAATTGTGCCACATTTTATCTTCTTCTTAATCTAACCAGATTCTGTATATAATCAAACATACGTACATAATCTTTGTTCCTGACGCATGCGTTCTTTACGATTACGTTTTGCGAAATCGAACAATTATGAATTTCAAAATAAAGCGTTCTTTTGTTTAATCTTGCGGTAAATAGTTGTGATATGGATGCCAGACTGACCGTGATGAAGTATTTTTTACTAAAGTCTAATATGACGTGATCTGTTTAGTGGGTGCAATTCAATGCAGGTGGATTACCTCGTGCTTATAGTATCGTCTTTCAAATAAATCCGTTCAAAATGTGCAAAAGTGTTGCTAATCGGGTCGAAAGTGAGATCCGGTTTATCTTATTTACGATTTGATGATATCTTATAATATCCATCAATCAGGACAATGTTTTTATCTGTTTTTACCTATAAGTTATCGTAATGTGTTTAATCATTTTTGGAGAAAGTTTGATATTTACTGGATATAATATTTTTTTCGAATTGATTTATCCTCTGATAAAATAGTGTCTTGTGCACTAACACCTACTATTCATTTCGCGCCCTAGGGCCGATGGTTAACTTTTGCATTTTTTATAATAAAAATATCAAATTTCAACAGCGATTTTTTTTAGTTTGTATGCCACATTTATTGGAGAAATATATATCACATATTCGACATTGTAATATTAAGTAAACAAATGAAACAATCTGAATATTTAGCTTGCAAAACGTTGCTAAGTGAGTGAGTTGAATGATACTTAGCATTTTCGAAAAGAAATCGATAAGGTTTATTATATATTATATATCGGTAAAGGTTTAAGGGTAAAATTTAAACATTTAAGTTTTTAAAATGAACTTCAAGTAGAAACATCAAAACAACAAACAAGTTTTTACTGAAATCCAAGATTTGTTTATAAATTTAGTTTCAGCTGATACGAGCGAATTCGAAATACGTTAAGAGTCGTTAGTAAAATGCTAAAGTAAATTGAATACATTTAACATTTGTATAGTATACTTCAAGCTGCATAAACATCATAATTAATTTGAACAGACTATCGTTTTTTTTTTGAGCAACATAAACAAAACACAAATGACTACTACTCAATACATTTCATTATAAATTCAATATTTTCAGAAACTGCAATAATTGTTTCGTGGAATATAAAAAATCAGGAATTTCCAAAACGATGTTATCTAATTCTATTGTAAAATACAAAAATAAGTTAGATAATAAACAAAAATTAGCATTAAAGATTTCAAGAAACATAATATTCCGTTTTTAAAATAGTAAATTATTATGTAATTTTTGTGATACGCGATTAGTGTTCGATGAAAACTTTTCTTTTTTCTCAAATTTCATAATTTGTAAATGCAGTGGTCATTTTGAATGTCAAATTTTTCGAAAATTTTAAATATATACTAGTGTATCTTTTAAGTACAACTATCTAGTGCACCCTAGCAATATATTTTAGCTCACTCAAAGTAAGATATTGTATCGAAAACTAGATATCTGTAAAAAATGCGTCCTAAAAAATCATATTTTTCTATTTTATATGTCAAAGTCATTTTCAATTTTTTTTTTTTAATTTCTTATTACCATTCGAAAGAGTGGCCTTGAAAATGGTATAATATTATATATATTATTTTTTCGAAATTTATTTCATATTGAAAATAAACGTTGAAGTTGCCGTAAACTTTTTGTGCATTTGGGCGTTAATGGGTTAAGTAACAAAGGGCAAATTTTTTTCTGTTCAATTTTGTAGCTAATTTTATTGTGATGTACTTTTTTATATAGAAATTTGAAATATAATAGCGTCAGAACTTTTCTAGTCATCGGAGAATGAAATTTTATATAATATGTAAATAAATTTAAGCATTTTCGAAGAGTCCTTTTTACATTGGGCTCAATATCTGACAAACAAAATAATAATTTTTATTATTTTTAAAAATGAAAAATAAGAAAATAAATTATGTAAGTGCTTTTAATTCCAAATAAAAATGACTAACGTAAATCAGTATTTTGAAAATTTTTCCAAAATTGCGTAATACAGTGAATCGTTTCGGGAAATACCTGGTAACTTAAATTTCATCAGCTTCTAATGCGCAATTATCGAATATCAAGTTTTCATGTATCAAAATTAACGACTGTTCCTCAGAATACTTCAAAATCGAAGGGTTTATCATTCTTTTCACTAGAATCAATAAAAATCTATTATAACTTGAGAATTTAATTTAATTACAAATTATTAAAACCACAAAATAACAAAAATACATACAGGACTTAAATTAGTAACAATTATCACTTACATGGCGTATGAAGAAATAAGTTTGATGTAAATATTATATATAGTCATTTGAGAATGTTGTAAGTGACGAATTGACAGTTTTCGAAATGCAGTTTTTACATATTTCGAATTATTTTGCATCTTAATTCTTTTACGGTTTGTAATTACTTTGGAGCGAAGCGTAAGTTACTGACCTTTTATTTTGTTTCCGAAAACCACACGAGACAGTTTTCCATTTTAATAAAAGTTTATTAAACAATTATTTGTAAATATTTTTCGCAGCTTGTAAATCATTTCATTTTATTATAGAAATTATGTTAGTTAAAAGAGTAACAAAGTAGAGAGCAAAAAAACTCACCCGAAGGAAAAATTTATTATGAAAATAAAATAAATTTATTTACTTTATTTAATAAAAAATGGCTTTAACATCTAACCTAAACCCTCCAAATCAGTCAAATGTTTTTAAAAATTTTATTTAATTCTATACTGATAAATAATCATGTAAGTTGCTAAATTCGGTTTCTGCATAGTACTGTATCTACTAAATATTCAAGATTTTAATAGTTACTGTACCGTTTAGTAGCGAGTATTCATAATTTTAATAGTCATTTACTACACTGAAAAAAAGTACTTCCTTTAACGAAATATATTTACTTGAAATTGATTTACCCGAATTACGTAATCGTGTTTGTGATTCAAATAAATTTTCGTTGTTTTAAGAGAAGATTTATACCTCTCAAGTAAATCATTTCCTTGGCATATTTTATCCTATATTAAGAAAATATTACCTTGAGTCAAGATAGTATTTTCTTGAAATAAGGAAATCATTTTAAACAAATATATTATTCCGCCAAGGACATCATATGTTTCGATTTACAAAATGGTAAGATTTGATATCAATAAATATGTTCCTGACAAAGAATTACTCATATCAAAAGAAATTTACTTGATTCGAGTAAATAGTTTTACTTAAATATTCGCAACAAAATATTTATTTCAAAGAAGATCACGATTTACTTTGAACAATTATATTTTTACTTAAAATTTAAAAATACAGATAAAGTAGTAACATCTTAATATGATACAATCATTTCGTTAGTTCTCAATTTCCCAAATAAATATTTACCTTTCTCAAGTACTTATTTACTTGAAGCAATGAAATATTTTTTGGAGTTAAATAAATATTTGTTTAATATCAAGTAGAAGGACGAAATTATTTAATACGTTGAAGTAAATATCCATTTCTTCGAAGTAAATGTTTGCGATTTTTGAGAGTTTAGAAAGTTATTAAGATTTTTTAGAAAATTAATTTAGATACCCTAATTCTAAGCAAGTAATGATCGACATTGTTTTTTTTGCGCATTAATTCTTGTAATTCAACAAATTCAACGTGGCGAACAAAATATTACAACGCGTACTAAAATTCATGATTTCTTCTATTTGATTCCAAATAATCTGTCATTTTTATTTAGTTGAAGAAATAAGTGTAAGTGCTGCAAAATTTAGAGACGTTTCATGATTTTGTCGGCGGCTTCCGATGTCGATAAAATTTAACATATTGTTTAAGTGATTCTCTATACGTTTTATAATTACACTCTCTTTGTGCACTTAAAAAATGAAGTTTACCTTGACAAGGCGCTATAACGTCCTCGTTTTATTAAAAATATTATAGGTTAATAACTTTTGTGTTTCAGTTCCACCCGGATAGAAATTCTGATCACCTGAGATGTTTCCTGGCCAAGAATTGGATATAATTGATGCCCATATTTTGTTATTTAAACCAGTTTGAAACTATACAGAAAGTGGTCAGTTGTGTTCATAATTGATGCCCATATTCGGTTGCTATAAAACAGCTCGAAATAGGCCAGTTTATGGCCGTAATTGAGGTCCATAGTTTATTACTAAAAACTAGTGCAAAGTGTGACAAAAAATAGCAAGTTTCTGGCCACAAGTGATATTTTAAACTAGAAAACCGTAGTTAATAACATTATTTATAGGACCTTATCTTGAGTTAAAAGTTGAGACCTGGTCATGGAAAATTATAGGAGATGTAACGATGGTAAATTGTATTATTTGTCTCTCCTCTTGGAGCAGACTTCGGTCTTTTTCACAATACACTTCTTACATGTTTTCTGTCAATCAACTTGAAATGGAGTAGTTCACGAAATAAATAGCAATATAATAAACAAAACTCCAGTACGGACTTTACGACGAAGCACATACATATGCAAAGACGTCAGAAAAAATTATCGGTAACATAGAGTCCCGGTTCTGTCTCGCTATATTAGCCTGGCGCAGCTATCTTTGGCTGGGATCTTAGGAAGGGCCTGCTCTTAGGTCACGAACGTAATGCGATTGAGGAGATTAGGAGAAGCGTTCGCGGCGCTCCCCTTTTTTGGTAAATATAAGGAGACGGGAGGGGAAGGCGACGAACTGAGTGGGTAAATATACCGAGACTCTACTGTATTTTAAATTTCATACAAAAAAGTGCTTCAGGGCAAAATCAGCGGAAAAATCGTGTTTTTTTAATATTCATTTGCTGCATTTAAACCAATGCCAATTAAAAGAGCATACTCAAAAACAGTTGACTACATACTTTTGTAATTTTTTGTCACAGTTTTTTTTAAAATGACAGATCATTGAACTCACAGTTCAACTGCAATTGTAGCGTTAATGGATTATTAACACCAGACTTGTCTAGCCTTTCAATTCTGGTAAAACATATTAATTCTTACATTACTTAATAGTTACATCAAAGAAAATGGGTCTCTTTTTTTACAAGTGATGTAAATGTATAACCTGCAGCTCGGAACAATTGCAGTATTTTGTACTATCATGTATATATTATATTTATCGACATATATGTTCTATAAATCGTCTTATTCCTTGAATAACTACATATTAATATTCCGTTTGATGCACTGAAAGGAATGTTTGTTTACAATTAATGTAATACTTTCATAATAAAGCTATGAGAATTTAGATTTTGATCCTAAGATAAGGTACTTTGTTCTGAAGTTACCGTACGCTGAGATTCCGTTAAATTTGGTTTGTTAATAGTTAATATAAGAATTTCAAATATTAATGTTGCGATCATTATGGGACATATTTACGAGCTTACAGGTTCACCGAAATGGAGATAAACAAACATACACACGCGCAGTTACTCGATTCTCTGCGAATTTTTCGACGCATTGTTGACATGCGCAGTTCAAACGACAGAATTTAACGTAAGCTTTATTAACAGTTAACGAACGCTCATGTTAAAATATGCGAGTTTATATATACAATAATATTACAGGAAAGTGCTGGTATTTTCATATGAAAATTACCTGTCATTTTTTACTTTACAGTTACTGTTATATAACTGCATAACTAATGTAAGCGCCTTGAAATTAGCTTACACCAACTATTAGTAAATAATTTCTCTCAGTGTGGTATGAATGTTTATATTTAACTACCGATTTATTTCCGTAAAGTTGTAAAATGACGATTAATTGTCAACATTGTTTTATCTCCAAACGTGATTGAAAGAATCTTATTTGTAAAAAGTTGATACCCCGCCAAGAAGGCTAAAGATACACATTCGTTAGTATTAAAGTTGGTTAGATATATCCTACACACTTTTGCATATAACAATCGCGAATATTTATAAGTCACCAAATATTATTAATATACATATTGCTAATTATGCTACCTAACACTGCATCATGCCAACCGTTTAATTTACTTGAAATAAGGCAGATGTTTATATTAATTAATTTAGGGTAGTCTTATTTACCTTTTACTACCTAAAATGGTTGGTACCACCACATTAACCCACACTGAGAAATCTCAGTGATAGAATATTACTGGTATAGTGATTAAATACAAGATAACATCGAAATAAGTATTGGACTACGCGTAATTTCAGATACTAGTACAGTAGTATTAGATGTAACTTATTAGTAGTATTAGTAAACTAGCAAAGTACCACTACAATTACATTTAGTATTAAAACCTTCTCTTATTTCTCTCAATGCATTAATGCAGTCACGCAATTCAGGCATTGGGTAAATAATTACAAACTGTATGTGATATATAGTTTTTGACATTGCGAATAGGAATCTTCCATTAGATTTTCAAAATTAGAAATGGTGCATCGTATATGGCGGATCAAAAACGTTAGCGAATTTTCATAAAAATCGCTACTCGACAGTTTCTAGGGTCTCTGAATAAGAATCTGGTGTCTGATTGCCAAAATTAAAAATGACGGATGGAAAATTGAAATCGTTAGTAAACTTTCACAAAAACTCGTAAGTTTTTGGGGTTCCTGAATACGAAACAGGAATTAGATTTGAAAAATTTTAAATCAAAATCATTTCATATTCTCTTTCTCACTTTCATCGCCTTCGGAGGTCAGCAAATTCCGTCATAAAATTTTGTCTGACAGGATGGTGACAGGTGTACTTCTTTGTATCGAACGTTATTTTTTATAACAATCAGAAAATACATGACCGTTACATGCTCAAAATTTATCAATACGTGAATAATTTCTTGTCGAAAATGAAAAACAAACTTTTTTTCGAGAATTCTTTACCCAGCTATTGAAGACAGAAAACAAAAAAAACGTTATAAGCAATCGCATTATATCCAGGGCACTTATTTTTTCATGATCATTTTTAATGTGTTTTTTTCTTATATACTCTCTTTATTTGCGACTTTCTTCAATATATTAGCATCGTAATAAAAAGTAGTATTTTTGAAAATTTTGCAGATTTTTTAAAATACCTCATCTTTTGCAAAATCCACGTTGAAAGATTTAACATAGTTTTTTTAGGTAGATGGTAGATGGACATATTTTAATCTTAGAACTGGTAAAAAAATCTACAAAAAACGTGAAATAATCAAATAAACCATAAGTTCGTTCAGTTTACTGATTTTCATCAGTTTTTGCCAAAAAATTGGTAACTACAAAATATCTCCAAAAAAAGTGGCCCATTTGGCATGGAATGCCGTATATAGAGTAACACCCAAAATATCTAGAATAAATTGTTTCAAGTAAACACGCTATTCCTAAAAAAAAAGTTTCACTAAAATGGAACCAAACTTATTGGAAATAATTCTGCCTTATGTTAGAAGTAAAAATCCTTTATGAATGCACTTCAAGCTGCACCTTCATGCATGCTATTATTTTAATAAACATCTTTATTCTTTGTAGGTATTTACTTGTGTAAGTAAGTCCCATAATTTGCATCGTTCATAATTATATGCCTATAAACAAAATTTCATACATATTACAGATTTTACAACAAGAACGAGTATTAAATATGAAACCCCTTAACGGGAACATTTTTGCACAAATACAAAATGAAACTAGATGCCTTCGACCCGGGTGCCTACAATTTTGGCTAAATTCGTATTGCAGTTCCCTGACGAAAGGCTGATGCTTCCGGGAATATTCCCATTTTAAGACTGCCAGGAAAGAAGGCGGCAGAGGGTAGTTCTAGCATCGTTAAGTTCGAGTAGTTTCTATACATATATTGTAACAATATCCTGTTCCTTAAATAGGGTGAATATGCCAATGAATGGACGGTTAAGCATTTTTCACACTTTGATCGATTGTAACTTTTGAATTCTTTTATGAAAATTTAATTATGATACCAGCATTAGAATCGTTAGACTCTGCTCTTTATGACCGGGTAGTTCAGCCTTTGATTTTATTTAATTATTACCCTCGTCTTCATACGTTTGTAAAAAATCCGCTAAACCCCAATGAATAGACGGGTTAAATCAAATGGGACGTTTTCAGTACCAGTTTTGGATGGCTTTAAAACTTTGCTTTGATTTTACAAAATAATAAACACTGGAAGATCAATAGTACTGTAAATATTGACTTGAATGTTCAAAGAACATAAAAATATGTATTTTGTTGCATGTTGTGCATCATACATTCATAAGAAATAGAAATATGTAGAAAATCGTCCATTCATTGGCATATTCACCCTAAATTAAAATTGAAAATGAGCATTTTCAAAACTTCGACCCCGACCGCAGGTCAGCCGAAGCACTGATAAATGAGCACGTCTTGTTCACACTGATGCTTAAAAAAAGGTTTAGTCGAATTTTTGACAGGTCGGGTTGCAGGAAATAAATTTTTTTATATGTGGGATACTTCGGTTTTCGTTTCTTACGGCATTATCGTTGATTTTACGAAGAAATGAATACAACCTTTTTTGTAGAGAATTCGATGTTCTATATTTTTTGTTGGAAACATTTTTTTGTACGATTTGTATTTTTTGTTTAAAATGGAAAAAATGTGTTTTTTGAGCGTTTTTTGTTAAACCTTCCCATAATCTAGTATGCGTTGTCTCCAAAAACTAATCAGATCTAAGTTTGGCCAAGAGAAACCCAAATCCGTTTGTACTTTTTAAATTCGTCCTGCCAGTCGCGAGATATCGCGTATACAAAATTTTGCCCACGGACGGACGGACGGACGTACAACCTAACCCAATTTTTTATTGTTGCTTTGGGTTCTGAAACGTCGACATTTGATGAAAAACTATAGGGTAATTTTTTGGCGGGAACTGACCATATTCAATACTTTGCCAGACCTATGGTCTGGATCGAAGTAATTTCAACTTCAAAGTTAAATGCCGATCGAATTCCAAAAATAACGTTTCAAATTTATGAATTATTAAAAAAAAAATTTCGTCATATACTGTTTGACATATTTGAATTAGTTTAAAATAGTTCAGTGTGTTAACTATTATTTAATGAACTATTTTTCAGATTAACTAGGGTTCTTTCTAAATTTCTTGGAGTGAAATGTGATTCACTCTAATGATTTTTCACATTTTATGGAGTGAAATCTCAGTCTAAATAAATTTATTCTTAAAGAATAAGATATCACTATTTCGATAGTGGTTCAATTTTCACTTCATAAAGAGTGAATTTGCACTGTGCTAAATTTAGAATGTTGATACGACTATATTATCCCTTTACTACATAATTCCTGTCAAGTTTTCAAGAACTAGATTATTAATTTTAGAGTCCCCGTCATGTAGGAAATACGCAATTAGAGTTTTAGGAATTACTTGACAAGTAGGCGCCAAAAATAGTTTTCTCAATGAAAGAAAATCCAGTATATTTAGTATATCAGGCGCCTAATTAGGAAGTAATTTATTGTTCAAATTAAAATGTCGTTTCAAATACTTTCGTAACGAAATCGAAAATTACAATAACATAAGAAGTTTATGGTTTTACGATGGGAATTTGTTTCAAAAAATACTTGTCTTTATAGACTTCAGTGTATTTTTAATTCAATAAAGTTCTTTTATTAAGGTGTAATGCACCATCTTGATATAACAATCGCTAGGAATCTATTAGAAAAAATTCGTCTGATGCAATCTGGACACGATATTTCATGTCAAAAATATTTATCCGGCCTAGATTCATAACGTATAATTATCAAAACTGATGAAATCCTTCAATAAATTTTGAGGTACAATTTTATCGTGTCATTTTTATAGTGATGAAACATCCCATAAAAATTTCCAATATTACAAATCGGAGCTTTCTTACTAATAATAAAATTAAGAATTCACAAATGATGATTTAATTTTATAAACAAAATATTCTATAGTATAATTATGGTGATCGGAAGATTTCTTGAGGAGACAACAATTTTAGTATTAGCCTAGGTCATGATAAAATCTTTATCGAGATAAGTTATTCGGGAAAATTCTATTTATTTTAAGTACCTGCCACTTACAAACATTTAAATTCAACTAAATCCCTAGATTTTTAAGGAATTTCGTTCAATTCAAATCGAGATTGAGGATTAATTTTTAAAATTTACCTCTCATAATTATTTCGTAAACTATGCCGACCTATATTTTTATCAATGTATCATAAGTCGATTAAAACTAGGTAATATTAAATAAAACAATCGTAGAACTGAAATTTCGAAGGTTATTTTGGTTAACAGATTACTTGTAAGAAAACATAACAAATGAAGGAAGTAAATAAAACAATGTAATGAAGTTAGATCAAGATAATGGTTTCTAATTTAATTTCGATTTATTACAATTATACAAGTCTGCATACAAGTAATCCTGCCTAAAACTTCAAGTAAAATTTTGAACGAAACATATCTAAATTAAAAATTATTGATTATGACTTTATCGGAAGATGAGTATTGCTTTTGAGTCACGTGGCATCTCGTGTTCGTTAATCGTATATCAGTTGTAAATCTGTCAATCGATTTAAACTTACAATTTAACCTTTTCATTCGTTTTTATGATTGCACCAAACACGACAAGGTCTGTTATATACAATGTGTTTCATTTAACTGTATTTTCAAAATAGTTATATGTATATATAAAACTTATTTACGTATATTAAATTATGCAAAATTTTTGAATAATTTATTTGAAATATAAATGAACGTCAAAATTGCAGTTTCTAATTATTTTAACTTTAATTAAGTGCCATTATCGATTCCTCTTTCGGTTTATGACATTTAAAATTAAAAACATTAATATTTACTCATTTATTTTTGGAATTTAAGTGAAAATAATACAAATTTATTGTCGATTTTTTTTTATTTCAACTTTGGCCTGGAGATTATTAATTTAGTTGAAACCTTTTTTTATTCTAAAATTTTTGTCTGCATTTTAATATTATAATTAAAGATAAATTTACATTCATCGAAGTTCAAAATGACGATCAAAATAACGGTTGTCGAAATTTGTTTTTTTTTTTAAATACGCCGATTTTTCACATTTATCATATTCAGTTGTCTGGGAATAAATGCTGAATTGTTTAGATTGACGTACAATAGAACCTGACACTACCGAAACCGTTGGGACTGCGGTTATTGTTTTATCTCAACTAGTAAACTAACAAATCTTTAAGATTTCAATATGTTTGTTTACCGACATATAAAATGAGTAAGCTTACTAGTTTTTAGTACTCGGTTTACTATTGTGAAACAATAATTATAAAAAAAATGGTATAACTCAAAATTACTAAAAAAATACTAAAATATCATTGAAAAAACACAATGTTTGGTTGCATTTTTTCAAATTGTACACAAAAATGCACGTGTGCTCATTGGAAGGCTGGAGTAAAATATTCGATGACTGCACTAAAACCAAAAAATTTAGAACAAAAATCATAAAGTAATAAATAACAGTTTTCTATTAAAATTATTTCCATTAAACATAATGGAATCGATATCGAAAGTTGTTATTCAGTCTTTTGACGTTAATTATATTTCAAATAAATTATTCAAAAATTTTGAACAGTTTTATATATAACTATTTTGAAAATACAGTTAAATGAAATACATTCTACATAACAGACATTGTCGTTTTTCGTGCAATGACAAAAACGAATGAAAAGGTTACATTGTAAGTTTAAACCGCCATTTTGGTGGAAAATAAACAATAAAAATGTTTTTTGTATTTGTCGTGAAAATGGAGTTTTTGAAATTCGGCAGCTCGATAGGAAGTATTTTATATGTCACATTTAGAAATTACGGGAAAAAAAGGAATTTTGTCTTTTTGAAAAATAAAAAATAAAAAAAACATACTTACCATAATTTTCTCAAGGCGTCCTGTGTCCTGAGGATTTTGTGTGGACGTTAACAGGATGGTAAAAGCGGACATTTGGACGTCCTGAGGAGCTCCTAAGGACCTCCCCAGGACAGTGTGCTGTGTGGCATCTTCTCAAGTTGTTGGTAAATGTTCATAAACAATATTTTTCAAATATCTCCACAAATAAATATCAGGTGATGTTATATCTGGTTATCTGGATGGCCACCGAACACCGGTCATTTTGATTAAGAAATGCTCGAACCATTCAAGCAAAGTTTGGCGGAGCACCATCTAATTGAACAGAAAATATAACGTAGGTTTTCACAAAAATCTCTATTATTTATTAAACTCAGCTCAAAATAAATCTGATGCATCTGATCTAATAAGCGAACACATAAGTTTGGCAGCAAATTTTTTCAGAAACATTCAAAACTATAAATACTTATGATAATCGGCCTTTAATTAATCTGAAGGATTTGTTTAAAGAAATTTTTAACTTTAATTGTACATTTAAAACTGAACGTGATTAACTTCAATTTTAACATTTTAAACTGAAAGTCTTGAGATGACATATTTACATCTTACGAAACATTAGATTTAGCTTAATTTTGTGATCTTGGGCACTGATGATAAGGTCAAGAACAGTGTCACGTTCTAATGGTACATTTTTTACTTTCGGATCCACAATTAAAAGTTATGTGTCGAAATAACTACACAGCCCTTTAAATTACCCTCAACTAGAACCAACTAGAGCGAACTTGAAATGTGATTTCGGACGTAAATTTTCCCGCTCTACACGATACCGGGGTTAAAAATAGGGGTTTCTATTTAAAAATACCACTTCAATAACCTTGAAATTACCTTGAAAATCAAGTTCAAGGTCAAGGCCAAGGCCCCTAGTGTTTCGGTCTCGTCTCGTGAGGCGATATTTAAGTAGTCTCAGTATCGGTCTCGGGATGGTCACGGAATTGAAAATATCGTCTCTGTATCGTTTCCTTTGATATCGGTCTCGGACTCGGTCTCGGTCTCGGTTTGGATCCATGAATCCAAGTATGGATTTGTGTGATCGTTTATGTGATCGGTATTAGTGTGATCGCTTGGTGCCGTAAGTTTTTTATTTGTCAAAATTATTGTATATAATTGCAAAAATTATTAATTAAATACCAAAAATTAAATTTAGGGATCCGATATGGCAATTTGAAGTATAATACTGAATTATAACTTCCGTGGAATCCAACTAGATTACCGAGTTACGAACCCTAATAACTTTATAAAATAAGATTTTATGTAACTAGTATATTTTTCGCAATTTGTCAGTCCTAACTACATACAAATTTTTACATATTATATAATTTGATATTTTTATTTCGTTACACTGCTTTGTGAATATATAATAGTGATTTTTTCATGTGTAACTTTCACGTCGATATTTTAAAAAAATCGGATTTTTTTTAGAAAATAGGTCGAAAAGTGCCGAGACTCTCGGATTTCGTGTGTGTGAATCTCGGTATCGTCGAGACATTCACGAAGTGGTATCGATCTCGGCCCGGTCTCGGTATCGAAATCGAGACCGAAACGAGACTTGTCTCGGTATCGACCGAAACACTAATGGCCCCCTCTGTCCCCTTCAACATTTGTAAAAGCCATTTTTTGATATCATTCGTTTTTACTGAGGTACCTGCGTGGTCAGATTAAAATGATACCCTGTATATATACATGGTATATATGAATATGCATAATGTATACTGTATCATTTATTAGCCGTAAGTATGAAATTCGTATCTTGGAAAGCCAAAAATATACCAAAAATCCAATTTCTAATTAAAAACATGTCTCTGAAATGATTTAAAAAAACTCTTCAGCATTGTTTCAAAAATTGAACAAATAGCGCCATCTAGTATATTTTACGTATATAATAACATAACAACATTAACAAAAAAAATGTGCGGGAAGGAACAAACAAATTTTTATAAAAACATGAATATAACAGAATCTGTTTCTGGCGTTACTTATTACATTTTCGGGTTTTTTAAATTGTTTGCTTGTAGTGTAGTCAGGGAATAATTTATTCGATATAAAAAAGAAACCCCTCAATGAGCTACACGTCGGAGATCAAAATCAGTACAAAAAGTACTTATCTGTCATAGTAAATATAAGTGACACCAAATATTGCTATATTTGTAAATTAATTTTATGCAAACATTGTTTCCAAAATACACTTAATAAATAATGCCAAAAAAAAAACAAGTAATCTAAAGAAATTATAAAAAGAGGGCCCGTACTATATACCACGGTCAAAGATACCACGGTCTGGGCACTAATTCCAATAACAAAAGTTGAATTTTTATAGACAATGTGGAAATTATTTTTCAAAGAAGTGAAAAAAACTATTAAAAAATTCAATTTTTCGTGGCTTATGAACTACTGCAAATAAATATCTCTTATAATTATATTTATGTCCAACAGCAATTGCCCTGTGGTCGGCGCGACGCGCAGTTGCTCTTTCAATTAAAGCATCCCGTTTGGGGATCGCGGCTTGGAAGGATGACTGTTAAAATAAAAAAAACGAGCGTTGCGCCCGCTACGACAGAGATAGCAGGCCGATTGCTGAGTGGGAGACACAGCTGCTTTACCATCAGAGGGTATACTCTGATGATAAAGTAGTTCGTCGACTGTATCTGTCTGGGTTTTCCGTAGTTTTCCCAGACCCCGTGCAAATGCGATACAGAGGGGTCAAGTCGCTCTACGGGGCGCAGTAATGGGGGGACTGGCTCTGGGTGGGTGATGCTTGTGTTTGTCTAAAAGTATTGTCTTGTAATGTCTTTGAAAGTCTGTCCGACCAATCCACCCGAGAGCCGACCCGCGAAGAGGCTAAAAATGTCATTAAAGCGGGGCATAATTCCTTTCCTTTATCCTTTTTTTTATATTTGTGTAAAGAGGTAAAAATACGTAAAGCAAGGAACTGCTTTCCTGTAATTCATCGGTTAAACGACTCATAATTGCCCATTATAGTAAAAAATGGAAAACACCATATTTAACGATTTTTTAGGGAGCAACAGAATTTTTTTATTTTTTCGTGATATAGGTCTCAAAGATTACTCTGGATATGGATTGGAATAATAAAAGTCCGACTTCTATATAACAATGGCGAAGGTAGTTAAAATTTAAAAAAAACACCCAAAAAATAAGGTAAAAGGATTTAAGCAGTTTCGCTGTCACTTTCAAAATTAAAACTAATATTTCTTTTTAGGGCACACACTTTTTATACGTCTAGATTTATTCCTTTTTCTTACAACAAAATACAACAGTACATTTTGAAAGATACCCCCAAATTCATTTGCACTAATTATACATATAAGAAGATTTTCTTTGTTTACTCGGAAGAAAATATTTGTTTACAGTTGACAAATTTTCCTTCTATTTAGTAACTCTGTGAATTTTTAGATAATATTTTCATAATTATTATAGATATTTATATATTTGGGTCAGGCTGCAAAACAGCACTGTGCTGTGTCTCGCCCCTTGTACAATTATTTTGTTGTGCAATAAAGACGTATTATTATTATTATTATTATATTTTTTTCGATATACGTAATTCGTATTATCAATAGCAAAATGTTTCGTAACAGTTGATAATTCCTGTGTAAAAAATGCTTCAAAGTAGAATAAAAATAGAAGATATCTTAATCATTATTTTTCAAGCGTATTTTCGTATTTGAATTTTTTATAAAAAAATACAAATTCACAAAATTTCTTACAAATTTCCAAATCTGTTAAGGGGAACTCTAAGAATATCAACATTCGATTAAATATGTAGGTAATATCATTCAGTACATTTACGATACGAAGTTCAGAACACTCGTAATCCTTTGTCAATTATTACTTCTCAAGATTTATCGTTTTAGTTATTTATCTTCTTGAAATTTGTAGTAATCTAATATTTGCCATACCTTACACGAAATCGCATTAAACCAATATAATTTATAACTCTTAAAAATGCGAAAAATAATTTAGTTGATGTAATCAGTTTATTTCAACAGAAAGTATACCAAGAACAGTTTGATTCATTTCTTTTAGTTCTTTTACATATACAGTATAGTCCCAGTATATTTGCCCGCTCGGTTCCTCGCCTTCCCCTCCCGACTCCATATATTTGTCAAAAGTAGGGGAGTGCCGATTCTCCTTCTCTCCTCAGTCCCGTTACGTTTGTGACGTCACAGCAGGCCCTTCCTGAGGCCCCAGCGCTCAAGGTGGGGGGAAAAGAGAGCGGTGACAGATAAATATAACGAGACGGAACTGAGGAAATATGCTGGGACGTAAATATAGCGAGACGCAAATATACCGGGGCTCTACTGTAATATTTACTTGCTGCACAGAGAAAAGAATGGTATAATGCTAAAACGCTTTAATACTAAAAGTAGTTCAATTAACTCCGTAGTAAATGGAACAATAAAATGGTTTAAATCATTCGTATATAACTTCAAAGTTCACACATGTTAAAATTGTTTGTATTATTTCTTCCGGGTGCCATTAAATTTTTATGTACGATTAAAAAAAATTGTTTCCTCGCATATTAAAAAACATTATTGCAGTTCATTAAATATGTAACTTTCTTGTACTGCCCAAAAATTATAATGGTTTTTGAGTCTACTAATTACAACACCATTATAGAAATTTCAAATTCCAAAATGGCGGATCAAATACATCAGATAAAAATTGTAATATTGTATGATATTCAGAATTATAGATTTTTCGTAGCTGTTTACTTATTAGCTACCAAACGTTTAAAATTCAAAATGATTGGTTCAAATATTATAAATCTCTGAAATTTTTCTAATTAAAAATGAACTAAATACAGACAAGAAAATTTTCAACTACTCTCATATTAAATTTCTAAAAAAACGTTTGTATCAAATATTAGAAAAAATTAACTATAAAAATGTTTTGTTGTCAATGATTAAACCACCATTTTAGATTTGTATAAAATTTGTATTCATTATTTTACTAGTTTCAAAAATGTTCATTATTTGAAATAAAAAACATTTATCAGTTAAAATGTTCAATGGCTGTGACGTATTTAGATCCATTGTTCGTTCTTCGATATTTACAATACCGATAATAATAGGTACATTTCATTGACTGTCATCTATCGAGACAGAATTTACGACTTTAAGCGTTCGAAATCGCACATTTTAATCTAATCAGTTCTCCGTGAGGCTTCACGCATTTAAAACGAAGTTGATACTCTGCGTTTTCCTTCGTGAGTTATCACAAACACGTCAAAACACGTACGCAAGTAACAACATTCTTAAAGGCATTTAGACATTTTGTCTATCGCGTGCAGTTACTAAATTATTATTTTCACTTGACCATCAGAATATGTTGGAAAAATGTAGATAAATAGTAAGAAAAATGTGAAAATATTAGATGAATATATTGATGAAAGTCTAGTATACATTATCGAAGTTAAACAATCAGACAGAAAATGTGTACATAAAAAAACTCTCCAAAATGAGAAAAGTAATTCGATTCTTCAGTTAAAAATATACAATTGAATTATCAAGTAATCTCTACCTTGAGATAACTTTCTAGATATCGGTCTAGATTTCTCTGCAGTGTTCTTCTGAGTTCCAGATTTTACTGCACGTAATTTATTTAATCCATTCATTCCAGATTTCTTGATTTACCTAAAATTAATATCAAATAAAATATTGCATTATGGCAAACATCAAAACTTATATCGGGGAATCTTTATTTCGAATAATCGAAACACGAATTATACGTGTTTTTCCAAGAAGTAACTTTCCGGATAAAGTTTTCCGTAGTGTGAAATAATTTTTTAAATAATAACAAATATATAATGAGAGACTGGAAAATTTCTAATCTCTAATTATTAAAATCTATTGTTATAATGTCTCATAGTCGGAATATTAATTCGGGTGCGGGTCGAATCGACAATTCAAAAAGAAGACACGTCAAAAAACCGACAATCGAAAAACTGACAGTGATAAAAGCCGACACATGAAAAAATACATACATCGGCAAGCGGACAGTCATTTTTTTGAAGCGTCGGTTTTTTTTACCTGTCTTTTTTTTAATTTGTCGGTTTTTCGACCCGCACTCATTAATTCTCTAGGGATATTGATAATGGTATCATATCAGTTTCATACATACCATGACAGTAATGTCAGCCGAAATTTTTTCTCGCAATTTTATGAAATTTTATGCCTAAATGAACTTTATAAAAAATATTTAAGCAAATTCTGCAAGAACTTACTCTATTCCTTTCATTTTTGTTTGTGTGGGTGTGCATGAGTTTAAAAATAAAAAAAACGAGCAATTATTTAACAAAAATGAGGATTTTGTAGCATTTTTTTCATTTATAATTATTTTTTTATCATTTCCCGCATTTAAATTCCTCAGACATTTATAAATAAAGCGTTAAAAATGTTTAAGCTAAAAGATAGAACTAGTGCAGAAAATTCAAAATATCTGCTCAAAAATGGCTGCTAAATTCTTCAAAATCATAGTCACGAGTACTCCGCACGCAGAAAAGACGATTATGAAAAATAGCATAAAATACTACATCAAATGTCAATGTGTTCTATAATAAATGTTCTAAAAATAACAGTAAATGCCATTTGAAATGTCAAAATATCCTTTTCGACTTCATTTGTTTTCTGCGCTCGAATTTCTATTCGACATGCGATGTAATACTATGTGAAATAGTACTTCTCTCTGTGCAACATGTCAAAGAAGTATTTTGCTACGTAAATATGTTATAAAATGCCATTTCGCATGGGAAATATTACGAACCCAAATAGTAAAATTTTCGATTTCACCGACCTGGCATTAAATGCTTTTTGGAATTGCACAAAGTACGATTTCCAAATAGTGAACTTGGTGGGGACAGCCCACAATCTTTGTAATGTAAATAAAAAAGTATAAGTAAATTGTAGTGAACCTGTACAAGAAACTTTTTTAAACAATAGAGGCGATGGGAATGTATGAAATAATTCTATCGACAGTTCAGTGTAATTACTTACTTTTATTATAAACATACATGCAGGTATATTATCTGTAATAAGTAATTGTTTTCTTTAATTTATAATGTAAATTCATAAAGTAAAATGAAAATAGAATTAGACCAACAGGAATATTATTTAAAGAAATAGTGGCAACGGAAATATCTAAAATAATTTTTTTTAAGATTGAGTATGTTTACTTATTTTCATTATAAAACTACATGTAGATAGGTATATAGCCTATAATAATAATATATATACATATATATTTCTTTCATAAATACATAAAGTAAAAATAAAATAAAATTGAACTAACAAGAATGTTATTTGAAGAAATTAGAGACGAAAATGTATGGACGAATTTTTTGAATATATCGTCTGATTTATTTATTTCTGTTGTTCGCATGCATGGTTGAAATGTAGTTCATGTAAATACATACAAATTTCAACCATATTCAATGTGAATATATAAGGTAAATAAATTGCATTTAACCGACAGGGAAGTTTATTAAAAGAATTGTGTCGAAGACTGAGTGTGTTCACTTATTTTCATTTAAACTTACATATCGAAACACTATCTATAATATACATCTACTTCTTTAATTTCTAATATATATTAAAAATGTAATACATACAGTAAAAAGAAAATGGAATTGAACCAAAGAAAACATGAAATAATTTTACCAGCAGTGGCCATTCGACACCTCCTCAATCGAAAATATTGTTTAGATGTAGAATTTACGCTCTGAATGAAAAAATACTATTTCATATGGTTTGTTCCTAAGAAACGAAGATCCGGTCAAAAATGTGGTACACATTTGATACGTCATATTTTGAAAGAGGTTGTACCAAAGTTAATCGGTCTATTCCTGTGTACAATTTGACACGTCATATTTTGCCACTTGAGAGGTCATTTCACTCTATGCATAACATTAAACAGCCGTTCGATCGTCCTTTGTTCACCAGCATGTCATTTAATATTATTTCACATGTCAAAAATTGCTATTTGAGTGTCATTTATTATCATTTTACATGTAATCATTTACAATCTTAAATAACAAAATTTACTATTTGTCGACTTTTGTTCCGAAGCAGTTTTGTTCACAACGAAATGGCACATTTTTACATTTTAATAGCACTTTATGCTATTTTTGAGAGCCGACTTTTCTGCGTGCGGGATCCAAGTTTAAAGTGATTTCATTCGGGTCAATTGGTTGAATACGTGTGCCTATAATTTTGAAAAAACGTCTTTAGTACCCTTTTTTGAGCAGCCATTTTGAAATTTAATTTTTTACAATAGCAGCATCTTTTGGCCCAAACATTTTTGACGCGATATTTATAAATATATGAGGTATTCTAATGTGAGAAATGATAAAAAAATTACGATAAGTGAAAAAAAATACTAAAAAATCCGTGATTTTAAATAAATGCGTAATTTTTTGGCTGGTAAATTTGCCTCATGTTTTTATATACTATTCGAAAGAGCAGGATTTGGGCAATAAAAAAAGGAAATTCCTGAATTGTTTTCGCAACGTTTTACAACAAAAAAATTCCTGGCAAACTTCCCGCTAAATTTATTTATTTATTTATTTATTTATTTAATAAAACTTTGGCTTGAAGTGTACCCTTCTTTGGCCAACTACATGTAGATATTACAAAGTATAAAATAATAAGTGAAAAAAGAAAAGAGATACAATAATGAGAATTACAATGTACAGATATAAATGGTTAGAATTATTTAAGTATAAGCTAAAACACTGTAGGTGACGCAATACTAACAATAAAAGTATAATGAAAATACAAATATTCACGTTACAATAGTAAATAGCGAACGGCCTGACGTGTCCAGCTCAAAAAGAAAACGCATGAGCTTGGTACTAAAGGCACCGATGCTGACGCACTTTTTAAGCTCAAATGGTAGAGCATTCCACAGTCTGATGGAGGTAACGTAGAATGAGTTGGCATAAGTCTCTGTCCTGTACTTAGGGATTATGAGATCATTAGAGCCCGTTCTAGGTTGACGGTCATATTTATTATGACGCCATACATATTGATTATACAGATAGGTGGGGGTGCCAGTTTTGAAGACGCTAAAGACTACCATCCCGATAAAATACAAGCGTCTTGACGCTGCAGTGAGCCAACCAAGCTTAGTTCTGTACGGGGTGATATGATCACTACGACGAAGACAAAATGTAAATCGAATGCCTACATTGAGCAACCGCTCAACTCTCGTTTTTTGAGTGGTATTAAGGTCATTGTAGACGGAGCAACAATAGTCTAAGTAGGGCATAATTAGCGAAGAAATAAGCTGTTTGCGTAGATCGAGAGGCAGCGCACTCTGATTGGCTCTTAGCTGCCGAGTAATGCAGTATACTTTCTTAGAGATATGCGTTATATGCTCGTTCCAGGAAAGAGTAGAGTCAATGATAACCCCTAAATTCTTTGTCGATTTTACCCATGGAATAGGACGCCCACGAATAGATATGGCTGTCAAGGTAGTTAAATCATAGTTGATGTAGTACGAGCTACCCACTAGCATTGCTTTGGTCTTCTCAAAGTTGATCATAAGCTTGTTCTCCGCAGCCCAGTCACAAAACCGCTCGGCATCTGTTGCTATACGCAAAATCGCACTGTTGATCTCAGAAGGACGACATTTAAGGAATATTTGCGTATCATCTGCATATATCATCTGGCATGAATGCTGAAGTACCCCAGGTAAATCATTAATAAATATAGAGAAAAGCAGCGGTCCAAGAACAGAGCCCTGTGGCACTCCGCCATTAGTTGGCAACCACGGAGATAACTTACCATCATAGCCCAAAACAGCTTGAGAACGCCCCGACAAATAGGACATAATCCAAGCAAGAGCCAAGCTAGAGAAGTTTGCAGACTTCATTTTCTTGGCAAGTAGTTCATGATCTACGAGATCGAATGCCTTACTAAAGTCGAATAAGATAATAATGACAATCATTCTTTCGTCAATGGCCATGCGACAATAATCGGTAACCATAAGCAGGGCTGTTTGCGTACTGTAGCCTCTTCGAAAACCAGATTGATGCGAGTCTAGCCAATTTGTCTTGTTTAAGAAGACAGTAATCTGATTATAAGCAAGGCGTTCTACAAGTTTTGAGAGTGCGCAAAGAATAGCAATCAAACGATAGTCGAAGGGTCCAGTAGGGTTCCTCACCTTACTTAAGGGAATTAATATTGTTTTCTTCCAGTCTGTGGGAAAAGTGGCGGTATTGAACGAGAGATTTATAAGATCAACCAAATGTGAGGCAATTGCAGGAAAAGCTTTGACCAAAAAACTCAGAGGGATGTCATCCGTACCTCTCGCCTCTGATTTTGACATTGCAAGGCATTCAGCGAGATCTAAAATACTAATATTCGAAAAATAAAAGTCGTCGTCCTTAAATTCGCTAGCACAGAACGATTTAAGAAAATTAGGATGTATGGTATTGCGCTGCGAAGTTAAAGAGGCATGATGCAAATTAATTTCATGAGCAGTGCAACACAGGGAAGACTTGTTATTCGCTTTTGAGACCAGGCCGAGCTTACGCATCTCTCTCCATACTAGTTTCGAGTTTTTTAGCCCAGATAAACGGTGTTGATAATAATTATCTCGAGCTTTTCTCCATGCCAATTTATTTTTCTTGTTAAGTTGAAGTAAACGAGATTTAACAGTAGGATCCAGCGTTCTACGATAAGCTCTGAGCGTTGAGTCGCGTTCATGCTTTAATTCACGTAGTTCATGAGTAAGCCACGGCGCCGGTTTATTTGTAGGTGTAAAAGTAATTCTAGGGGCGTGGACATCAAAAACGTTAGATATCCTCGAGGAAATGGTATTGCATAAGATGTTAATATCAGTGGTACTTGTTGTCGCTTGTCCGAATTCGTTCCAGTTGTACGCTTCAAGATCGTAGAGCATTTGCAAACTGTTAAAATTTCTATAGTCCCTACAGGAGATTCCACAAGTAATTGATATTCAATAGCAATCAAATCATGTCCATAGATGAATGGTAGATTGTCCTGATGGTTACTCATTAAGTTACAAGAATCATCTACTAAGCAGTGATCAATCCATGAGTCGGCTGTAGAACTGTGGAATGTATTCGAATATGGAACAATGTAAAGACTATTCTCAGAAGCAAATTGTTTTAGGTAGGAAGAATCAGCGTAGTCACGATTTAGGTTGATATTAAAGTCTCCCATAATGATGATTCGCTCATAGCCTGCACTCATTCTCTGAAAACATTCATCAAACGTTTGTAAAGTTTTTCTTGGTGGACGGTAGAGAACTGCAACTAAAATATTAGGCTGACCCGTCATCTTGACTTCCAAAAAGATAAATTCAGCGGATAATGACGACTAACTATCAGATGTTACTAGGATTTTAAATTTGAGACAATTATGTACATATATCGCCACACCACCACCCATTCCATATCCACGATCGTTGCGTATCAAAGTGTAATTGTCTAGAGCCAAAATATCACTACGGAAATTATCCCTAAGCAGGGTTTCAGACATTAGTATCATGTGAAAAAAATTAGACCGAAAGTAGTCACGCAATTCATTTAATTTATTTCTCGCGAGCAGTGATTGCACATTAATATGACAGACTGAAAGATTATTTAAATTTGTAGTGTAATTCGTGTTAAACGCAGAATAATTCGAGAGAGTTGACATCGTGGAAGTAGAAGGTCCGAAGTCAGACGATTGAGGATTGAGGCCCGATGGCGACAGTTGGCGTCATTTTTTTATTTGTTCAAGATCTTCCGTAGTTGCAATATCAACAACAGGAGCACCTTTAGATGGACGATAGCATACTACTCCGCGGAACACGTACACCATTTTGTTTTTATCACCCTTTATGAGCGAGCGAGCACGTTTCAAGAGGTCTAAGGTTTCAGCAGGCAAATGTCCATAGATATAAAACCGTGACTCTGGTAAGGAGTTGTCAATGTCAGAGACATTGATCAGTTTCCGTTGACGCATTCCTTGAATAAATTTAGTCCGAATTTGGGGATTTGAGAAACGAGCTAAGATAGTGGGTGGACGTGCCGGCTGATTCAGTTCATTGTTTTGAGATGTACTTGGTCTTGTTACTGCTCGCGGATCTAATCTAGTAATTGACAACACATCACGATCTTCCAGCACTATTTTTAGGACCTCAGCAATTTTGGAGATTGTATTTCGTAAATTTTCATTAGAATGTTCAGGAAAATTAGAGATTACAAGATCACAATTTCGATTTTCATATCCACTTTTAAATCGGTCTAGTAATTGACAACGTGACGATAATTGTAAATTATTAATAGCCTTTTCCATTTCTGACATTTTGCCTTGCATACTTAGAAGTTTATCAAGTTTCTCATTAGTCATTTGATTTTGTTTTTCATGAATTTTATTTTGTTTCTCTTGAATTTTAATATAATTTTTGAACCAAGTGGGAGCGTCGGCAAGCGATTCCGTAGTCTCATTGGATTCAGCCGATGACATACTATTCGAACGGAGTGTACGCGCTGGGGCGACTAAAGGTTCGCTGGTACGTTTCTGATATTTACGTTTAGCTAAGCAACAAACAAGCGCATCATCTTTGGTATGTGCACTACTACCAGGAATACAATGTGTATGATATGTAGCTTTACAAACTACACATACAACTCGATCTTATTCGTCGACGTCAATTTTACAAGTTGCGCACGATACTTTCATGATATCGATAAGAGAAATTAAATAATTAAATTAAAATAATTATTACGTTCAGCCCAATAATTAGACAAATTAATAAATTACAATTATCATTTCGAGTCGAAGCGGACTAACGACAGCTGATACGAGTGACCGTACACGCGAATTACAGAAAACTTGTAGTTGCAAGAGGGGAAAGTGTCGCGCTCAAGGCAATTATGATTGCGCGATGAGAACTAAAGAGGATATAGACTCACCGATAAGGGCCTGTGAGTGTACACACCAACAGGCGACGAGTTAATGTGCGTAATGTTGTCAGTTTCAATTCCCGATACACTTAAAATATATCTAATATCTAATATTCAAATTCACTTAAAAATATTCCCTCATCACACTTCGCTACAAGCAAGCAGGCAGATGAATAATAATCTTGAAGATAATCTGAGTATTAGTTGCAAATCCGAATAGGTTGACAGCTCACAAAAGAATACAGGTATCTGCACTTTTTACACCTGAAAATTGACTCGGGCAGACACTAGTCATACATGAGTAGAATCCGAGTCTTTCCAGAGATGCTGCAGGCTCAGTAGCGTTCCGCTAGCGATAGATATGTCTTCGTCCAAGTATATGTGTCAGTTACGACTCTGTTAAATATAGTGCATAACGCACACACTGTTCCGGCGAAGTGTTGAACGGCTGCTTGTAAACAAAGCGTATCGATGAGCACTACTACACACCTGTTTCGCGATGAAAAACAAAGAACGTGGTAACGACCGGTGAAATGTTGTATTTGTCAGTTGAGGCAATTTTCACAGTAAAATTTCCAAGGCGATTTTTTCCGGAACTAAGACTCGGAGGGTACTGATACTCAACGAGCAGCGGCCGAGTCGCTCCGGGGATACGTCACTGCAAATACAGACTCCCACAGATGGATTAAGTAAAAATAATTTGGACAATTATACGGAGCAAAGAAAACGTGACTGCTCTACTCACCGGCACGGTATCGACCAAATTTATGTTTGGTCCTTAATGTAGTCGAACATCTGGGAATTCGAGGTAATGCTATGCATTTTAATATGCTCAGCAAATGATCAAGAGGATTTTCGGAAATTCTGCAATTATACACTGAGAAAAGTGTTTTTTACCCAGTATTAGAATTCTTATGCCCCGTAAAAGATAGTATTTTACGCATAGGGATTGCCATCTTTCTATTACCTGTTAAAAGACGAAGATTTTAGATTATTCTAACCAATATGTCAATTTATTTTAGCCTTTTCTCTTTAACGAAAAGCAATTTTTGTTTATGGAAATTTATCTAGCAAATTAAAATATTAAAAGTGCCACTAAAAAAATACTAAAACAAGTCAGATTCACCCTTGATTTCAGTCGGCCAAATTGCCTTCTTTTAGTCATAATAAAACATTCTTTTAAAATAGGAGAGTTTAATACAGTTTCGTATAACCTGTCGAAAACAAATGCTGAAAGACGGAGGATTTCACTAGTTATAATATTTCTTTTAAGGCCTATAATACACTTTTTAAAAGTCAAGGGATAGTAACTGATAAAATACACTTTTCTCAGTGTAGTGACAGTAGCGTATCACTCTCACTTTCATGGACATAAGTCTTTTCATCAACATCTTTACTCATGCTCTTAACCCTTTGAAGCATGGTGTAGCATATATGCTACACCTTTTTGTAATTCACTATTTACATATTGAAGGTAATTATTAATTAATTTTGCTGCAAATTTTTGCTTCCTTACTCCAAGAACACGTTACGAAACGTAAATAAATCAATTTTTTAAATTAATTATCATGTTATATTGTTTAAAATTAAACAAAGTGTAAAATTGGTGGATATTTTACGGAAAATATATGTGTAGAAGAAGTCGTACTCAAATATGACGAGACTGGGTTTTCAGGGTCGCTGATTACGAATCTGACTTCAGATTTTTAAAATTCAAAATGGCGGATACAATATGGCGGACCGAATTGCACAAATTTTCTTGATCGAGGTGAAATTGGGTATTCGGGATGACTGATTACGAATCACGCCTAAGATTTTCAAAATTCAAAATGGCGGATCCAAAATGGCCGACCGAAATATAAAAACAAGTCAGATTCACCCTTGATTTCAGTCGGCCATATTGGATCCGCCATTTTGAATTTTGAAGGTTTGCGGCCAGATTCATAATCAGTGACTCCAAAAACTCCTGAGTAACAAATTTCCTAAAAAAATGTATGATTCAAAGGGTTAAAGCGCCCTCTTGCCGCAAGCGCAATCCTCGTGCAGCAAGTAGAAATCCTCTTCTTACGTAGTTCGCCAATACGTAGAGCATTCAAAAGGTCGGCAAATGTCGTGTCGCCTTGTTGACGCATATTCGCTGTCAACTCGACAAGGCTAAGAAGACGCCATAGATGTGTTGCTGGCAAAAATCTAGCATGCTGATGGAAAACCTGTGATCCACGAATGGGTGGTAATTGCATCAAATCACCAAAGACAAGGATATTCATTCCACCAAATGGATCATTTTCTTTTTTCTCGAGTTGTCGCAGTCTTGAATCAATCATGCACAACATTTCATAAGCCACCATAAAAATGTCATCAATGAAGAGAAACTCGATATCTTTCCATTGGTTTCTCAAGACTTTCAAGTAACTACCAGTTAATGGTTGTAAGCTTCCAACCATTCTTCTATCTTTCTCAACTGGTAATTTAAATAATGTGTGCAGCGTTGTTCCTCCTACTAATCTGGCTGCAACACCAGTCAATGCACCAACTTTAACGGCCTTTTTAGCATAACAGCGATTTCCCTGCTCCTTCATCGCATTGAATGCTTCTCCAATCTTTTTTTCTTCTTCTCTAGCCGTCGCTTGCGCTGTGTTGACGTCTCTTGTGCCAACTTAACTCATCCACTTGCCGTCGTGGATGAGTATATATAGGGAAGGGAATTAATGACGTCAGTGGAAGACTTTTCCCGATTGCGAAAGGAAAACAAAGGACAAGCGCGACGGAGGAAGGGGGGAAAACGACGGGCCCGCCGCTTTGAAACTTATTTTTTTTTTCATATACAATTTAAATTTGCTGAAAATGTTCTTAAAAGTGATTGAAACTTATAATAAACGGTAAAGGAATGCATTGTCATCCAATTTTGGGCTATCCTAAAAGTTTCAAGTCACTAGCTCATCGGTCGGCTCATGAGTTGATAAAAACGTGGTAAAATGTCTGAGCTCCTTGAATACTGCAACCATCTTCGCTTGGCTGCAGTGTAAAATACGAGAGGTAGGCGTGGAAATAAAACTCAAGACTTAGAAAAGAGTATTTACTATCAAGACAGTTGCTGAGAAATTATTGGTTTAAACGCGAACAAAACACATAAATATGCCATGACCATTACCATAAATCTTTTGAATATTTAGTTAAAAGGTTTTTAGGAATGTTATCAACGAATTTGAAGTCAGGTTCTAACGAATCAATGTGGTAGACTCTGTTTTTTTTTAAAACATTAATGTTTAGGAAAATTTTACATGAATTTTTTAAAAAGAATTATCGCGAGCTTCTGTATAATCGGTGTCCATTTTCCATATTTGTTATCGAGATATTTAAAAATTAATATAGTTAACGACGCCTATACCTGCAAATTGCATTAGATGTTAAAATACTATAGTTTGAAAAATTCTAAAAAATTTCAAACACCTTGAGTGGAATACGCTCGGACTCTCAACACACTAGGCCTTGTCGAAACATTTATAGTCTCAACTAGTGATGAAATTAACAACCAAAAAAGATAAAAATATGAAAAGATGAAAAGCTGAAATGATAAAAAGATAAGATAAAAAAGATAACAAAGAATTAAAAAAATAAAAAAGTTCCTTTTGATCTTTTTAATCCTTTTATGCTTTAAATCTTTTTTATCTTTTTTATCTTTGTATTATTGGAGGTATTTAAATTTTCAAAATGGCGTATAAAAAAGTTTTCAAAAAGCATTCGTACTATTTTTAATATTGATATTTTTATTTATAAATATCTAAATTTTATATAGTTGCTTATATTTGTATAGGATTCGTGACATTGAATTTCACCTTGAGCTTGTCCTCCAACAGCATTAAAGAGAAAGAGTAGTACTATATGTTCCAAATGAAATAAAAATCGCTTAGAATGTTGTGTATTCAGTACATAACCTCAAAGGTATCCAATAACGTCATTTGTTTGTACGTATCCTACAAAATCTCACCGTCATTACTTACCGGGGCAATTCTGACCCCGGATTCTACTCAAAAAATGACGTTGGAAACTGACCTTTCTATGTCGAACAACAAAATCTGTTGGCCTGTATATCTCCAGATTTAACAAAATGCAAAATGTTGCCAAAAGATATATGTAAGAGAAACAGAATTATTTTTTTGACATTACAGATAATTCTGTTATACCTACAGATAATTACTGTTAATGTACAGATCATTTCTGTAAGAATTACAGATATTCTTTCTGTCATTTTCTGTAAAATGAACAGATTTTTTGGGGTGAATCTAGAGATTATTTTTCTACGATGACTGCTTCTTATCTTATTATCTAGTTAATAGTTCCAAATATATTTTCTGTGTATAAATACATTGTTTGAATACTTTATGCGACTGCAGCTCCAAACCTAATGAAAAATTATTTCTGATTCAGAAAAACTAAGACGACACTGTATGTAGAATCTAGTTTCTTAGGCACTAGAAAATGTCTCTAGAATTCCTCAAAAGTCCTAACATTTTTGCCATAATAGTAAAATTTTGTACAAAATTTCTCTTGGAATATTTTGTTGCTCTCCCATGACGGCTTTCTGTTGTGATTACGATAATCTATTCCTGTTGTTAAGATAGAGAATACGAAAGTTACAAGGATACTTGCAATTTAAAATTATGTTTTTAAAATAATCCAATGCATTAACCAAGAGGTTCAACGGGAATTGAAGTAATAAAATCGGACATAAAATCGACACAGTTTATTATAGATCACGCTACTGTGCAATACTGACTGCAACGTACATTTCTACATTTTTCTATTTTTACATCAAATTTAACCTAATATAATACATATATACAATCTATTGTTATGTTAATATTAATTTTACTTCGAAGAGATAAATGTATAATGAATAAAATGTAATATAGGATCTAACGTACACCTAAATGTTTTATTTCCTTTCGTTATTTACGAACGTCAATCTAATAAATCAGTACTAATTACTTGTTTGTAAACTGAATGTCATCAAGACAGTATAATACAAAATATGTTCTACGACAAATTTGATAATTAATTTTTTTTTATTAGGCTATACCTCGATACCAATTCAACAGGCTTGTTCTTAAACATTATTGTCGTTTTTAATTTTAAATATTTGTTTTAGGTCCATGGGTTACAAAAGTTAATAATTTTGTTCGGCTGCGCCATTCAACTAGGAATATATTTATCCTTCTAATTCGAAGCACATTAATATGTAGGTACTTAATTTACTATTGTCCAAATTGTGATTGAAATTTTGATTTGTACACATTTTATTTATATCTTCGTCAGATCTTTAATTTACTATCATTTATGTACATTTGTCACGCCATAAATAATAATGTTATAAATAATAATATTGCCTTTATTAAATATATTTCTGCGTTTTGTCATCAATCAGAATATTTCGTATAAAATTGTCTCTACTTACTGTAAATTCTCTACACAGAAATGGCATTAATTTGAAAATACTTTTTATATAACTGTCGGAATCACGCCCAATAATATTGATTGTAATTAAATGTTATATTGCCGCTAATATTCCAATTGTTTACTATCTTAATCAAATATTTATGTGGACAGTCATACAAAATGTAATAGAGAGCAGTACAGAAGCTGGTTGTATTTTAAAAAATTAATGTACAAAAGAGATACGAAAATATTTGTTATTTAGAAAAAAGTTCCCTTTCGGCTGATTTTGTTTCATACAGAATTATATATTCATGTTGGAAGTATCATTATTGCTTATTTCCATCTATAAATCATTTTTTTCTTTGAATATTGAAAATGAAATGCCTACATAAGTTCTAACCCAGGAGAAAAAATCATATATAGTTTATATATAAATTATATATGAAGCATTCCACGTCAATGGGAAATCCCTATCCATACAAAAATGTTTTTGACCTAGAGAGTTGTAATAGGGCTTAAAATTTCGCCCTTTATGTTTACTGTCCAATGCAGTGTGACCAAAAACTAAATTCAAGATGGCTGACTTGATATGGCTGAAAATGTAATCAGAATTCATTAAATTCATTCTAATTTTCTATCATTTATTTCGACGGAAGAGTTGTACGAGGTCTGAAAATTAAGCTATTAATGTCTACTTCAAAATACAAAATGAAAAATTGTAATATCCAAGCTGGCTACCACATTATGGCATCTAATGTTTCGAAATTGCTTCAATTCAATCAATATTTATTACTGGGGGGTTAATTCGGTCGCTGATTACGAATCTGGCGCGAGTTTTCAAAAATTCAAAATAGCAGATTCAATATGGCGAATTATTTGTCAAAAATATTTAAAATTTACATTGAATATTTGTCTTGAAGGATTTTGTAGGTCGCTAAATACAAATGGGACATTAGATATTCACAATTAAAATTCCAGCTTTTTAGATACAATTAACAATTTAATTTTTTTTTTTTTTTTACAAAATGATTGAAACCGGTTCGTTTTCCTTTTTCTCAATAGATTTGAAATCATTTCCAATTATAATATTTTTCGTGTCTCGTGACATATCCCTTGTTTTACTTTTGTCTTGCCTTAACTGTCTGGGCTCTGATCTTGTGTTACCTTTGATGGTTAGAACAAAACAAGCCTTGCCTTAATTGTCTCGACCTCAACCATTCATATTGCATCCGTCATTTTGAATGTTTCAAAACTAACACCAGGTTTGCAATAAGCGACCCAAATAACCCCGAGTAATTTATTTTAAGAGAATTTAAAGAATTTCGAAAAATAAGCCGCCATCTTGGATATTAACATTTTTCATTTTGTATTTTGAAGTAAACATTAATAGGTAAATTTTGAGACCTCGAACAACTCTTTCCGTCTCCCGTTGACGTGGAGTACCCCATACATATATGTGCGTCCATATACAACATATTTGGTACCAAAATTGCTAGATACAGATGCTCAAATTACAGTTGCAACATTAAAAAAGTAATTCCAAATTTACTATTACATTTTTTTCTCTTCGTCGTTTTTTATTACTCTAAGAGGTGCTTCAGTTTTCGAAATATTATGAGGAAAGGAACGAAAGAAAAAATATACTAGAAATAAACATTTTTTTAATGCAATGTTGGATTCCGCATTTGTGATTTGCAAATTTTGAGAGAACGAAAGTAATTCTTAGTATTAAAAACGAATATTGATATTGCAAAAAACCTTTCACAACATGAAATCCATCATATTTTTCCAAAAAAATTGCCGTTTTACCTAATTATTCACATAATGTGCATTTCATATCCTACATTTCTTATAATTGAAAATTGAGATTCAATTGAACACTCAATTCTCTTCAAACTGACATTCAATCATTTCAAATTTGTTCCGTCACTAAATATGAAATTATATGGCAGTGAAATGTATGGATATTGTTTAATTCATTCCTATAAACGAAATTCTTTCTTCGGAATGGAGTACAAAATTTAATTAAGTTTATGGAGAAACTTGTATCCTGCCGAAATTGTACACCAATTAATAGAAATATTCAATGATGAAAGCATCTTTCAAAAATAGTGTCATCTATTTGGAAAACCCCTTTTTTAAAGATAGTTAAATGTACAAACTTTAATATTATTAATAATCAAGGTAATTAATACAAGTTTTAAATCATTAAAAATAGGCATGAGCAGATTATTTAGAATAATAATACGCTTAATTTGAAGGGAAGTGATCTACAGTAGAGTCCCGGTATATATTTACCCACTCTGTTCTTCGCCTTTCCCGCCCGTCTCGTTATATTTACTATAAGAAAGGAACAGTCGCTTCTCCCACTCTCCTTAGTGGCGTTATTTTAGTGACGTCACAGTAGGCCCTTCTTGAGACCCCAGCCTGTATGCTAGGGAAAAAGAAAGCGGCGACTGGTAAATATGACGAGACGGAACCGGACAAATATGCTGGGACCTAAATATAACGAGACGCAATTATATCTACTGTAATTGGAAAATTAGCATTTACGAGTACTGTTTTTTAATTTCGATTCTCTTCTTATTCCGGTATAAGTTTGCAACAACGTAACAATCACAACATCGTCACTTATTTTTTATCCATTGGCTAGAATTAGGAATTCGATTATCCTGACTATTCCACTAGAAGCAGGGGGTGCTATGTTTAAAATTTAATCTGCCAGCAAAAATAATATCGTCGCTTCACTATGCTACTCCAATTTTAAGGTTTCACAAAAATACAAATACACAATTTTAATCAAAGCTAAAAAATTGCTTTTATTGTCTAATAGTCAAGAAAAAATTCGGGGAGAAAAAATTGTGCCATTTAATTCCAAGCTCCACTTTACCAAAGTAACGTTTGCAGTCTAAGAAAATATTTCTTCATACAAATTTGAGAGAACTGGTACCCTGTTCAGTACTTAATTGTAATAAATCACCTGCCTCTCAATGTTTTCGCACACCTTATGTAAATCATAATTTGTAAATTGTACAACACATAACTTAAATGATAAATGTATATATTACTTAATGAAAAAAGGTATAATTTAATAAATTGAACAAAAGTAAGTATACGACTTGTATATTTAAGTTAAAACTATTTCGAAGATATATCAAACCCTGAGAATCACGATTACTCTCTTGTATCAGTCTACAATTTTTGCTCACGTAATTATCGACTCTTCACTGAGAGAAATAATGGAAAATACAGTTTTATGATTTCACTATAATAGTTGTGATAACTAGAATATGTCCACGCGATAAATATAAATATGCATAGTTATCATGACTATCGAGTGTTGTTCGAACTATGTTTCTCTATATTATATTGTCACTTTAGTAACCAAGATTGTTACGTTGGATGGCCTGCTTCTTATAAATTTGCTTTAGGCATTTTCCCCACCACGTCCGCTTTACGCAGATTTTTTGAGACTTGAGAACGAAACACTTTGTCTGCACCATGTTGAAAAAGATTTTTCCGATGACGTTTGCTGAGGACGATTTTGTCATCTTCAGACACGATCTAAATCTGCAAAAAAAAACAACAATGTTGATATTAGTGTGTGATTAATTGAAATATGCAAGAGAGGGTGGAGAGATAATAGGAAATTTCGTTGAAATGGAGGAAATGAATTTAACATCCGCCTTTTTAAATTTCACCATTTTGATTTCAGATTCGTTCACAACAACCTCCTCGAAAAAAAATAAACGTAAACATTTATTTAAATAAAGTTTTGGAGTTAGAGTCGTAATCCAAGATGTAGAAAACCTCTATTTATTAATATTGTCTGTGTACAGTGTATTTGTTTTCACCATTTTTTAATTTTTATTTTCGGAATTGTGATTCATATTCAGCGCCTAAAAAGCAAAGACTCATTTTCTTCTCATTGGCAGTTTGGAAGATCGATTTGTCAGCTTGGTCTAATAGAAAAACAGTTCTTTCGCAATTGCAGCCGCCATTTTGAAATTCGTTATTTTTACTTCTTATTCAGATTCCTTGGTTTTTAACACAGATTAATTTTTTTTTTAATTTCTAAGCCCATGATTAATTTTGTAAACATTCCTAAATACGAATTTTTGACGTCTAGTGTAACATTCTAAACTTGTTGAGCTCTAATATTGGATCCGCCATTTTGAATTTTGAATACTTGATGTCGTATTCTCAATCATCGACTTTAACAATCTCTGAGTTGCAAGTTTTCTACGAATCCAAACGATTTTCAATTTTATATAAAAGTCGTCCGCCATATTGGATCCGTCATTTTTAATAAAAAGAAAATATAGAAAAATAAGCACTCTATAAAAAAATGTTACGAATCAAATTATCTCCCTGATGTTAAATTGGTCCCATCACCGACACTAGGGGTGTCTAAATTTATCTAAATTTGTTGTCAGGTTTCGCGATAGATGGCACTGTAATCCACGAAATCCTATTTTTTTCATTTTACTATTTCTGAGAATGCACGATTATGATTCTTCAATACATTACCAAAAAATACATTTTTATTGTAATATGACTGACCACTTGCATCGTTGCAGAATCGTTCAATGAGGCTATATAAAAACTAGTACATAAAAAAAAGTTACATCGGGACGAATATAGAAGTGTCTTCTTTTAGAAGTCGGTTAAAAATAAGAGTAATATAGCTTCGGATCTCTTTGGTAATTATTATTATGAAAAATACGGTAAAATGTAAGTCCGACCTTGAGAAGTAATGAAGCGTGCAAAAAAACATAAAAATCATATGCATTTTCATCCACAGAATCGGAATATGCTATAAAAAAGAGCGATTCCAATTTAAGACTAATAACTTGCCCCCACCCCTAGAGGGCGGTAGAGCAGTAAATTTTGAGTATAACATTTTTTCATAGAGTACATATTTTTGCGAGTTATTTGAACGTTTGAGACAATATAATGCATATATGCAAAGAGAAACGAAGTCATTAAGGAGCTTCGAAGGATTTTTAGATTTTGAAGTTGACTAGAATAAAAATACACGTATTAAGTGAAATAATCTACTGATTTTTTTTAGCACGGGGTAAATTTAATAATGTGCAGTTCTCGATAATACACAGTCAAATGACAACAACCATTAACAAACAAAACGAGGACAAAACGTATTGTATAGGCAATAGACATTTGTTTGTTAATTCTATCGTTAGTGGGACACTGAATCTTATATTAAAATACCCTTTTAAATTAATGATATTCCGCCTGCGATGATATACAAACATTTTCACATTATACTTAGAAGCTGAAATGGACCTCGTTGTGTTTATTTACATAATTTATCAATTTCTTTACTGATATCATTTGATCATGTATCATTGAGAACACACAAGGATTTTAATTATATCTCAAAACGTAATTTTTACATTGATTAAATAACCATTCATAACAACGATAGAAATACGAAAAATATTTTTAGATTATACATTAATTGTATATCAATTATACATTAATCAGTTACAAGTTATTAAATAAATATTCTTGATGATGGCATAACAGAGAGATAGAAACTAAATGAAGGAGGAAGTTCGTAAACGAGGCATGTATACATGTAATTCATAATCAGTAGTCGACCGACAAAAGCGCCGACCAGATGCTTGTAACTCATTAAGCTATTGAAAAGTCAACCTTTCATCTTTTATACTTGTAAACAATTTTTAAATTATATATCGACATATGCTATCGTATTCCTTTTCCGCTTACTTGGAAAATCTAAGAAACATATAGCTTTGCGTGATGGAACTTTATTCTTTTAATAATTTAGATTGTGACTTTGAAAATATGAAATGTATAGATTTAAATAATCGTATTTGCATTCATCGTAGTAAGTAAATAATAATTAATTATAACGCCTTATGCTGGTGAACGAGATATGTTGATTGCATTTTTTCCCTAACATTTGTACCCCTGAAGTCAGAAACTCGTCTGTAGCATATTCTATACAAATATTTCAATGGTGTATAAAGTTATAATAGAATACACATTTTATTCGAAAAATGTCGCAATAAATATTTTCTGTGTTCCTCAATTAATATAGTCTGTCCGTCTTGACAAAAATCATACACGAAAAAGTAGAGAATTTTGACAATCTAATGGAAGATTCGTATTCGCAACGTCAAAAATCACATAGAGTAGAGTCCCGGTATTATTGCATCTCGCTATATTTACGTCCCAGCATATTTGCCCAGTTCCGTCTCGTTATATTTGTCTGTCGCCGCTCTATTTTTCCTCCACCTTGCGCGCTGGGGCCTCAGGAAGGTCCTGCTGTGACATCATCAACGTAACGCGACTGAACAGCGAGGAAGAAGCGCGCGGCGCTCCCCTTCTTTTGACAAATATATAAGGAGACGGGAGGGGAAGGCGAGGAACCGAGCGGGCAAATATACTGGTTTCTGGACGCCTTTTAAACTATCAAAAACATGTTTTCGATTGTTTTCTTTCTAAAACATTTCTGTCGATTTGTGTTTTATTCCATAGTAAAACACGAAAATTAACGCACTTTCACTTGTAGTGAGAATATAAGCCGCCATCTTCAAAATCTGCAGCAACTTCTAATGTTGATAACTATGACTAACGTTAATCAGCAAATTACTTTATACGTATGAACTATATAGGAACCAACAAAATTAAAAAATGTACAAAATGTCCCACTTTCGAAAAAATTTAGCGCTCCGGAGCCAAATCCAAATCGACAAAACTGAAACTATTTGAATGTATATTTTTGAAATAAAACAATCGGGAACACGTTTCTGATAGGTTAAACACATCAAAGCCCAGTATCATCGAGAAAATTGCATTTTAAAACGAAATTCAAGCTAAAAAATTGTTTTTTTAGTATTTTTTAAAAAATGTGTTAAATGCCATTTTTTTAGAAAATTTCACCAGTGTGTTTAGAATGAGCGACCTTAACACTAGTTGGATGTATATGTGTTCATTAAAAAAATAATTTATTGGTATTAATAAAATAAAATGCATGTACACATGTGCGTATTTGGTCGTTAAAGGGTTAAAATATTGTAAATAAAGACATACACTATTTATTTACCCTTTGCGACATAGCCGCATGACCCTATGCCACCTATTTTTAATCAATTTTTAGCGAATTCAAAGTATTTTTTATTCGATTTAACCGTTTTTGTAATTTTATGCTTACTGGGTGTTACAGAATGAAAATTCATAGGAAAAATGTTTAAAATCATTGTCAATTTATTGATGAACAATAAACAATTTCTAAAAAAGGCCTTTTTCTAATGAAACAGTCATTTTTGAAGAAACTTTTAGACATAACCTTATAAAGGTCATGGTACAGAGGTTTTTGGGGTCGCTAATTACGAATCTGAGAATTTGAAAATTGAAAATGGCGGAGCCAAGACGGCAGACTGAAATGTTAAAAGCTACTTTATCGAGTTATGCATAATTTTTCACATTTCGGTCGGCCAGCTTAGATCCGCCATTTTGAATTTTTAAAATCTGACTTCAGATTCTTAATCAGCGACCCCGAAAACTCCCGAGTAACAATTTTCAGCCGTATGCTTTTCCGTGTAAAGAAAAATGTATGCCGCAAAGGGTTAACACGCTCTGTTCCAGTTTGTGGGTTACATGCATAAATATTACAGGTCAAAATATTACACGTTGAAATAACACAGGACAAAAATATTACACATTAGAATATCACATGATTGAACACAAAATTAGAAATATGCATCTAGAAAACCAATAAAATATCATTATCAAACGGTGGAAACAGTAGAGATTGCGCCTAGCGGCGCAAACACGAACTATACATTATCATATTTTAATTACGATGTATATATACTAAGTTTTAGTGAGTTGATATTTCTCAACAATATATTAAATAATGATGGTTATCTCCATAATAAATTACGCCTCAAGAAATATTACATGGTTAGGTAAGGTTATGTTAGGATGCGTTAGATTAATTCGGCTTTTATTTTTTAACTTTGACATTTATTTTACCCATAATATTTTGGCGTTTGATGTCTTCAGGGTGTAACATTTTTGTGTGTGATACTATGATGAACTTGGACTCAATTCAACCCAAAAGTTCTTGAAAATCCATTTTTTTCTGATGTTGTTTCTGTGATGCCACATGATTATTTACGACCAAAGAGAACAAAATCTACCAATAAAATTTTAAATAAACTTAAATTTTCGACCTTTTTTGTATGTTGTTGTATACAGTTTTATTAAATTAATACACCTACAAACTTCAGTTTAACTTTAAATCTTCCTATTAGCATCGAGGAATATGTTTCATGATAAAAAAGTCTGATCATTACTTTAAATCTCTAAAAACTCCCAAAATAGGTTTAAAGAGTCAGTTATCTTCAATTTTTAAAAAATGTCTCAACTGTGAGCTATTTTACAGTAAATTGATGCGAAAACATATCAAAGGACTTAACATTCTTAAAAGAAATGAACAAAGATTTGTTTATTTTGAATAAATTAAAATATACCCTTCGGTCTTAGATTCGATTTAATTGTATTAGATTTTCTTCTAAGATTAACATTCGTATAGACAATTAAAAATAACCTTCATTTTTTAAGTCAATTTACGAACGTAGAACACGGTTTTTCACGCTATTGTATACTATTTCAACTTTCAAGTACGAAATATAAGAATTGATTAAAGAAAATGCAAGCACGAGGAAAGACTGAATTCCATTACTTTATTTGCTATAAACTAACTTTAAATTATCATATCTTCCAAATTGTGTAAAATAAACCAATCTTTTTACCATTTTACTCATATAGCTCAGTGTCTTCATTTTGCATAATTTTACTACACAACAGCTCACAATTGATAAATCTTTGGAAAATTCATGACTAACGACTATGTACATATCTATTTCGGAGGTTGAAAATAATTATAAAACATTTTTTATTTCCCTCTATGTTGATAGGAAGATTTAAAGACGAACTGAAGTTTGTCGGTGTTCACTTAATAAAACTGTACAATAACCTGCAAAAAAATGGAAAAATTAAGTTTATTTATTTACTCGGCAGATTTTCTTCTTTTTGGACTTAAAATAATCGGGTGTCATCACTGAAACTATAAAAAGAATCTGGATGTGAAAGAATTTTGGCCTCTTTTACATTCGTTTGGTCTACATCCAGATCTAATATCTAATTATTTTTTAGTTTAATACATCGACGGTGAAAACAAAATTTATTAAACTATTATTAAGTGGGTTCAGATGCTTTGTTTTCTTTTACTAATTTCTGTGCATTTAACATACTTAAAAAAATAATATTGCCTATAAAGCGAAGTGAAAATATTCAACCTGTTAGGTTTGATTTCGTTTAATGCAGGCTTTATTGTCATGCTAAATCACACAAGCGTTAATCAGCTCAGATACTAAAATCTGTCTATCAACTATACAATTCCGATAATATATACTCGTAAAAAAGCACCAGTACGTTCTGTACAAGTTCCGTTTTCGTATAATTTACGGTCCAGCAAACATTTCTATCTGTGCTTTATATATTAAAGGCAATGATGTATATGACTTTTATGTGCAATAAAATACAGATCGCAATAATCGGCAGAAGATCGTAAAATAATAATCTTACCTCTCATCGCAGCTGCAGTGGCTCAGGGTGAAGGGCAAGTAATTGAAGAGGCCGTATTTTTCGGTGAAGGCCAAAATGTAGATTTTGCAATGGTCGTGACGCCTACAACATCGGTCAAGCCCATCTAAAGGTCCTAGGTCCTTGTACCCGTACGCCATGTGATTAGGTCCGCACCATTTTGTGCCCGGGGCTATAATCATGTCGCGAAATCCACGTTTCGATCTCCTCCCGTGCGTTTCGCCTTCGCTAATTTCACTCGGCCTGAAATATTTCATATAAACTTATTAAGATCGTACAACCTACTTTGATGAAAGCAACCTTAACTAACGCGATTTTATGGGTAGCCACCCAAAATTAGGATTTTTTAATTTAATACTCTCACGGAATTTAAAAACGCATGCTTTAACACTATTTATGACATTCCTGAAAGTATGGCAATGAAGTTTCGTGTTATACTAGATTCAATTATCCGTTTTAGTAGTAAAATAATAGTGCATTTTATAGATCATATGGTTTGATTACTCGGAAAGTATTTTTAGCCGCAATTAAATATACAGTATTATTAAAGTATATAGTATAATTTTTTTTAATTTGAAGTTTTATAATTTAATAATCGTCATCGTTGCTGAATTAAGATACCGAACACTACTGGAGATGATTATTTACCGTACAAGAGACTTCTTAAGAGTCTTAACTCTTCAGTTAGAGCTTTTATGCATGAAAGTCTTCTTCAGATCTTAAAAAGAGGACAGAACACGGAATTTCAGATAAAATTAGCAAAAAAACATGAAAAATAGTATGATCCTAGTTTGGATGACAAGTATGAAAGTAACTCTTATATAAATTATATATAATTACCAAACGAATTTATCTATTTACAAATACAATCAAATACACGGAATCCTTCTGCATCAAACAGCCGAATTCTACCTTACTAATAGCTGAAATCTGACAATCTATCACGAAGACAATAGAAAACATCGTAAAGATAAAACCGTACATACAATTTAAGGACAGAACGATTCTTAACAATTTAAAAGAAACCAAACTTTTTATATGGAATAATCCAAACATCGTATTTTCACAACTGACAAAGATAATGTGGCTATGTACAAATCATCCTATACACAACAAATGGTATTATTACTCTCGAATAACGCATACAATATAGTCTCCGAAACCCCCGGAAACAACTATAATCATCTTGTTATGACAAACTGAAATATCTATCTTAATAATAGCCGCACACAGAGAGACAAATCTCCACCCCAAGCCTCTGGTTATTCAAAATTCACAAATCCACAGCACCTTTAAGCCTAACAAACTTCTCTACAATACCAAGAAACCCAGCTTACACATGAAAAACAGCGATCACCCTACTTCAGAAAAAAGACGATTCACACTACCCTTTCTCAAATTTCTAATCATAAGACATAGTCGGAGCAGCAGATTCCTCAATTTCCATTAGCACCATCCGCATGCAATGAAAACAACAAATCATAGCAAACCAAGCAGACAGTTAAATCAAGAACATCCACGCTCCGTTTCACAAAAATAAGCTAGAAACTATAACCCAACTTCGACAGGCATCGATAAGACAATCACTATTCTCCCAATACAGTACAAATATACGTCAACAAAAGAATTACCGTATATTCCAACGATAACAACAACTTCCAATGACAATAACTTCCAGTTACAACAGAAAATAACACCTCACAATACTACATCAAAATACCCTGCATTAATAAGGGTTCGTCGAGTCACTAAAACACAAATTAAAAAATGGAATATCAAACTAGTTCCGTCAAACAACACTTTATGATCCATCATAATCAAAGGAAAATAAACATACAGAAAATTGTGATGCCATATAGGGAGAAACCAAACGAAGCCTATAAACCAGAATCAATAAACAAGAAAGAAACTTCCATTGTCTAATTAAAGCAAATTTCATCAATTAAAACTATTACTTCATCCTTAGAATTACTTTGAAAATAGAGTACAATGTAAACTTAACTACCATTACCTGGGAGTTAGTCTCATCCCCAGTGAATCAACTGTTCCCATATAAATTCCTACATTTCACCTTCTGAAGGTCATTATAAACAATTGGAAAATGCTAATTTCATGATATCTCCACGTTTTGTGACCACTAGAAGCAAACTGACACATTTTCAGAGAGATGTCTTGTGTGCGTGTGCGTGTGCGTGTGCGTGTGCGTGTGCGTGTGCGTGTGTGTGTGTGTGTTGTGTGTGTGTGCGTGCGTGCGTGCGTGTGTGTGTGTGTGTGTGTGTGCGTGTGTGTGTGTGTGTGTGTGTGTGTGTGTGCGTGTGTGTGCGTGTGCGTGTGCGTGTGCGTGCGTGCGTGCGTGCGTGCGTGTGCGTGTGCGTGTGTGTGTGTGTGTGTGTGTGTGTGTGTGTGTGTGTGTGTGTGTGTGTGTGTGTGTGTGTGTGTGTGTGTGTGTGTGTGTGTGTGTGTGTGTGTGTGTGTGTGTGTGCGTGTGTGAGGGATGAAAACCAAATTTTGTCCAACGATTTCTCTTCAACGGGTGAAGCGAATTGATTAATTTTTTTTTAATCGATGCGTCCTGACCTAACTTCGAGTTATTCCAAAAAAAAGTAGTAAAGATAGTACAAATAACGTGAAAAAATGATATTATTTAACAAATTCCGTCATTTTTCGTGAGGAAACTGTTGATGCGCGTCAAAAAACTGAGAAATAAAAAAGCCGACATATCAAAAAGCCGACAAGTAAAAAACCGACATATTAAAAAGCCGACACGGTAAAAGTATTATTCTCTTTACAATATGCCGATTTTTTACTAGTCGGTTTTTTTTAAGAAATAATGGGTAGATTTCGGAAATAGAACCTCTCTATATAACGCAAAATATGGAAAACGTACGTGAATATAGCCAGTCCGTTAAATAAACCGGAATAAAATACGAGAGATTGATCGGGAAGTTATTGTTTCGACTCGCTAAGGGTCACAACCGCTTTATTAATTATTATTTCGAAGGTAATATTTCCCGTTCTTTCTGAATCTGGTATCAATTTGGAATTACTGTTAAAAAACCCAATTTGACCTCTAAATAACCTTGAAAGTTAACCAAACAGTTAAAACCAACCTTTATTTTATCTATTTCAATTTCGTTTGCTTTGGTAGTGCTTTTTTACAAAAAAATATCTATTTTAATTAAAACCTTTCTTTTTACCATTTAAAAGATTCTCGATATAAAAGAAATATTTTAATTTTTCCAAATATAAAAAGGAGACAACAAAAATAGGTTTTTATTTAAACGTTTGTACTTACATGTAGGTCGATTGGTGCTGTGCAGCATTGCATCGACTTCGAAGTTCCGATATCGAAACAAGCCATGGGAAATCGTTAGGAGCAAGAACATCTGGGTCTTTTTCGTAAAAGGCGACCTTGACATTGAACTGCCGGTTTCCTTGATCACTCCAATGCAACGCAGACGAACACACATCATCTTCACCAACCGGCTTAACGAGATCTACGACGCAGTCGGTTAGGATCCCGCCATGATAAACGAACTGCAGTTTCTGACTACCGTTCCCATACCATATTTCTCGTAACGCTAAGTTTGTATCCCTAGAAAAGTTTCACAAAAAAAGCAATTAAGAGTCAGCCCATAATTGATAAATATTATATAGTAAAATGAATGAATTCCAATGGGAAAATTAGTAATACAGTTTCATAAGGTATCTAATTTCTGCAGATTACGCAATTTCGAACAATGACAAGTCATAATGGATTTTTTAGGCATTTCCAAAACTCTGTAACAGAGAAGCTTTGAAAATAGTAAAGCTAAGGTTATATACGCAAAAATTGTATTAATTAAAATAAAAATATTGTAGGTTAGGAAGAGATGTTATCAACAACTGGGCAGCTTGTGTTTCCCCTTAAACATTCATACTTATGTATATCTGATGACATTAGAAATTTGTAAGTAAAATAGGTATTATCTACTGCCACATATGTTACACAATATATATAAAACAGTTGTGTATTTAAAAAAATATTTCTCTATGCATGGAATTATATAAAAAAGATACATTCAACATTATAGAAACACTTTCATTATAGAAAAAAGTCATCTACGAACTTCAATACTGCAATCCCGATATTTTAAAACATTACTTCAATGACTATGAAAAATATAAACTGATGCGGATTTGCGTTTGTAGGTTAGATAGTTGTAAGAATCATCGCTTTTTTAGGACGATATATAAGATTCGCCCTTAAGAAGAGATCTTTTAGGCAATGTATTATTTTTTTCGATGTAGACTACGTCAATCTCAATAGTGACCCCAAAAACTCTAAATGGACCGTTGGAACCATGCATACCTTTTATCTACTTGATTTACTTGATCACTTCTCGTGACCATTTTATTCATATAGAAAATCAGTACATCTTCATGTTAAAAGGGTAAATTATAGAATTTCAAAAAATTATTCAGGTATTAGTCAGCTTTCGATTGAGCACGATGCATATTTTTCCGCAGCGTACTTAGCGAGATAAAAAATCAAAAACGAAACATCATTTCACATGTAATGAAGTGCAAAACTTCAAGAATTTTACGCGACCTCTAAATCGAATTTAATCGATTTTTACCAAAGGCGAAATATTATTCTTTTTTTCCCTTCAATTTCTACTATATCCAAAAAATTGTTATTTTTTGAAACATAATATATATAAAATTAAAAAATGTATCACAAAAACTACATATATTTGAATGCAACAACTACCCAAGTGGAAATTGTTTTCCGTCGTCCACGTACACCGCACCATAAGTTTTGGTGTCTAAGTGTCTGGCACCGTAGCTTTCCGTCGCCCAGGTACACCGCCCCATAGGTTTCGGAGTCCCGGTGTCCCGCACCGTAGTTTTCCGTCGTCCAGGTGCATCGCTCCATAGGTTTCGTTGTCTAGGTATACCGTTCCATAGTTTTTGGTGTTTAGGTATACCTCTTCATAGTTTTCGATGTCTAGGTATCCCACATCATAGTTCTTCGTTGTTCAGGTATACCGGATCGTATTTTTCGGCGTCTAGGTATACTGCACCATAGTTTTTTTTGTGTCCGGGTATACCAGTCTGTAGTGTTCAGTGTCTAGGTTTACCTCTCCATAATTTTCGAGGTTTAGGTAATCTGCACCAGGTGTTTTTTCTGATGTTCCTCTCCATAGTTTTTGGAATCGACGTGTTCGGCATTTTGTGATTTTAGGTTATAATTAATTAGAAAGAATCTTTTTTCGAACTGACTCTATTAATCAATACTCGTGAATGCCTGTCCTAATTTATGATTGCACAAAAGTATAAAGTTCTAAGTAGCATAAATTAATGCTATGCTGGTGAGAACGGTCATTTTTTCATTTTTAAGAGTCTATTATAATATTATCCTTATTTAAGAGTCCATTATTGATTACAGTTATATACATATTTTTCAATCTATTATCACCCACGAAGTAACTTTGAAAAAAATTCTTTCTAATTGATTATAACTTTAAAATTATGGAGAGGTATACCTAGACACTGAAAACTACGGACGGGTATACGTGGACAAAACTATGGCGCAGTATACCGAAACACCGAAAAATGTGAACCGGTATATTCGGACAACGAGAACTATGATGTGGGATACCTAGACACCAAAAACTGTGGAGCGGTCTACATGGATTACGAAAAACCATGGAGCGGAATACCTAGATACCGAAAACTATGGAGCGGTATAACTAGGCTATGAAAACTATAAAGCGGTGTATTTAAACGACGTAAAACTACGGTGCGGGACACCTGGACACCAAAAACTATGGGGCGGTGTACCTGGGCGATGAAAAACTACGTTGTGTGATACTTGGACTCCGAAAGTATGTTGTGGTTTGTTTACCTGGACGACGGAAATCTACGACCCGAGACTTGACAATTACTGAATAATGAAAGTAGGCCTGTACCATTACTAAACCCGTGCGTAACCGTGATAAAATCAGTACCGCACTTTGTTAACATTCGGGCTTGTTGTAGGTTTCCAATTGAGTATGCTCTCAATGTGACGGAAAATAATAGATTTTTTATTCACCTATTGATTAAATATTCTACCGCGTAATACCATTTCAAATTTCGTAACTCCGTGGGCAGTTTTCCAAACGGCCTTTCAGTATTGCAAAATGTTTGAATAGAGTGGCGGTCATTAAAACTATTTTGATGAAATTTTGAACTTTGACTAGTCAGATTTTAAAAATTAAAAATTATATACATTGTTATAATAAATTCTATTATACCACCGAAAATTGTTTTTATCGTTTATTTTCAACTGTGAAAAGAGTACGATGCATAATACATATTTCCATTCCGTAACGGTTGTTTGTATATTCTACTGCCACACGTCCCTTATTGGAAAGAAGAATGCTTACATTTCTATGACGTATCACCGTTCTCCAATCGTGACTCAGAATTGGACTGCTGACGATTATTTTCTCTGCTAATTTTGCTGCAGCTGGAATGTTAGAAAAATTGTAAATGATACTTTGAAGATTATTGTCGCTGCCAATCATCCATAATCCACTTGTGTTAAGCTCTTCCAAAGTATCAATATTCCGTACTGGTAGCTCATCCACAGAGATTTTAACTACGCTCCCTAGTATCTCGGACGTGTAAAGAAAAGACTCAACAATAAATGCGCAGAAAATAACTTTCTCTATTAACGATTTAGGCCGTCGCATAACAGATTTGCTTAGTGTCATGTCCCACATATCCATGAACTTTAATTCTGTGATGTGTAATTTATATATATTAGCACCAACTTTAATGAGTATAGCGACTAAAAAACTATAAATAATGGGATTGCTGAAGGATGTACTGTCATATTCTCCAAATATGTCATCGGTATACCAATGCAGTAGCCTGGAGTCACAATGGGCAATGTAAATAAAGTGTGAAATATGACGTACCCGGTTTTATCATTGTTACCTGTGTGCAATATTGGACATTGTATAAAATCTAAAGTTCCGAGAGCCTTATTCATTCCTTTCTTCCATCCTTATTCATAATAAATGCTGGACCTCCTATATCACTTGGGTAACTGATGAGTCGCAGAGTTGCATTCATAGCCCTTATTACAAATTCTGAAAACGGTAACAGCTCCTTGACATACGTACCGGCTGCAATGGAGCATGGTATAATGAGAAAGGTATAGTAAGGCGCATGCTAGAGAAGGGAGGAAAATCGAGAGCGTCTAACCATAATTCTGTAAGAGTTTTCAGGTTACGGTATTGTTTGTGAATTCTCAGAATTGAGAAAACTTATTGTGTTGTGATTAGCTGTTCACTGCGCATCCTCCTAATTGCTACACCTTTCTGATTATACCATGCAATGGAGTATCCTTCCATGTCTTGTAAATTGTCAGGAAACCATGTTATTGCCGATAAATAGTGCTGACTTGTGTTATTTATAAAAGGGTTCCGTTAATGTATTGTAATATCGGTAAAACCGAGCATTCGATGTGCTTAACCCGGGATACCCTTTCCTCTTTAACCAAAAGGCGAGCCACAGCTAGAGCTGCTTTACAGACTGACCAGTAAAAAGTTTTTACAAGAGAAACGTGAATAAATATTCTGTGTTGTTTTGTTTATCGCAATGTTTATCGCAATTGTTCGTTTTGAAACATTTTTATAACTTTTAAAATTACATGCAGGTTCTACTATATTATTTGAGGGAAGTGTACAAAGTTGAATTAGATGATTTTACCATATATAACGCGGAAGTTAGCAGTTACAATTCAGCAGCCAGATCACAAAATTTGTTTTTATTATTGAATATTAAAAAATGTAAGCTATTTTTCCGGTTAACTATTGAATTAATCAGTAAATAGACATTGTTTTCCAGTGAAAACCACTGATTACCGACACAAAGCATATGGTTTGGTTCCAGTGATTTTAGTGAAATTCGCCTAATCTATCAGTTAGTAAACACTATATTCCAGCGAAAAGCACGTGATTTCATTCCACTAATTTCAGTCAAATTCACTGGATCGATCAGTGAATAGGCATTGTTTTGAAGCGGCCGAAATGTGATTTCATTTCAATGATTTTCCAGCCAATTTAGAAGAGTTCGCTGTTGAAATCAGTGCCAAATGGCTAATTCACAGCGATCGCAAATGCGCTTTGTGAATTAGTGACTATGAACTGTCAATTAGTTGTTTTTCGCTGATTCAGATTGTATGCCAAAAATGTCTACTCTACTAAATGCTTAACCAAAATTTTCTAGTCGCTAAAATCGATCTAATTTCTAGCTGTCGGTAGCAGTCACAAATTCGTACCTTCCCCAGCAAGGTTTCCTGAATTATCCGCAATCGAAATAAATAGAAAAAGTTACCGGACGGGGATTCGAACTCGCGACCCAAGGAGCGTTCAGTTTACGAGGCGAGCATGCTAACCACTTAACCATCACGTTCAAAATTTTCGCATGAAACATGTTTTAAAACAAAAGAACGTTTGCAAAATTTGAAACGCTCGTTAAGCCGTCGTATTAAATATGGTCAACAATATGTATATTGAGTATATAGAATTCATAAATACATCTGTTATTCCTGGCTTAATTTACCCCCCCCCCCTCCCGATTTTACAATAATGCAAATCTGTTTATTTCTGGTCTATCAATTTAAAGATTGTTGGAACATATGTTTAGAAATTACTTTTAAAACAACATATTTTGTTTGTGGATTACTGTAAAATAATAATTTGGAAGTTGAAGGGGTGAGGGAGAGGTATAGGCGAAGGTGATGGATGAGGGAAGGGGGACTCAATTTTCACTTCAAATAAATTTAAAGAAAATGGAATTTTACCGAAACTCGTTACAATGGGTTACTTTCGAATCGCTGATTTTCATATAGGAAATGTGAAATTCGAAAAAGGAGCAGAAGCAATAGGCCGCCGGAGGGCGAGGGGTTGTGACATTTTATAATTAATTTAAAGTTGCATTGAACATGAGATCGCTCGCCACATTTCTCGATAGTTCTCGATGTATTCCGGGTTTTCTTGATCATTTGCAATCTTTTTCGATCTTTTTCCATCTTTTCTCGAGCTTTATCAATCACTTTGTAAATCTATATTGAACATTCTCTACTATTATCAATAGCTAATTTTCGATCCTTCTAGAATTTTGTTGCTGTTGATCGATCGGCTTTGACCTGTATTGATTGTTTTTTATATTTATTGATAGCTCTCGACATTTCTGAATCATTCATAAATTTCTCTCGAGCCCTATTGATCTTTCTCGATTCGTTCATATCTCAGTCGTTCCATCTGGATCAAATTCAGTATTTACGATCGTTTTCGATCCCTGTCGATCTTCGTCGATTTTGCTGAATCTTAAAAGAACATTATTAGATCATTAACTCCTTATTCAATTAACCAAAAAACGGACAGTGTGTACACTCTAAAATTATTGGACTCAATTGCGGAGTCCAAGAGAAAGTAATCTTTAATTTCCACTCCTACAGGCCTCAATTTTACTCTTGAAGTCACTTTTGCTCCTTTGGGATATTTCATGCTAGGTTTGAATCCCTTTACCGGTGTAGTTATATACTGCATAGAAAACTGGTTACTACGTGGCCGGCCGACAAACATGTTTTATTTCAACTCCCTATAACTTATTCAATTCTGAGGATTTTGAAATGAATAAAACAAGAAATTGTTCGTTAGAGTTTTTTGTATCTAATGAAGTAAGAACAAATTATATATCTCAATAAACAATGAAGGTATTCGGCGTCTCGAAGCACATGACGCGTCGGTCATCGACTGTCACCAACTTTAAACATTCATTACTTTTTGGCTATTTGACCAATAAAGATAAAACTTTCCAGATAATTTGTTCATACCTTTATGAACAACTTCTCGCCGGCACTTTTCGGATATTCAAAATTTACTCGATAAACGAAGAGCCAGAAGGTATATTTTGCAGATGCGTAGAAAAAAATTAATAACTTTATTGTTTATTCAGATATATAATTTATTATTTCACCATTAGATGCGGAAATCTCTAACGAACAATTTCTTTTTTTATTCGTTTTAAACCCTTCAAAATTGACTATGTTATAGCGAGTTGAAATAAAAAAAGCCGGCCCCGTAGTAACTAGTCCTGTCTAAACGGCATTCAGTCGCCTTTCTCTTTTTCCGTATTTATTGACGCCATTAAACTACATTATGACTCAAAAGAACTCAAATGTAGTCGAACCCGGTCTACCCTATTTTCTACTCCTTTGGACTGAACTTTGAGTAAAATAATTTTAGAGTGTAGGGTGGTTATAGGGTCTCAACATGACATTTGCACGACCTACAAAGCGTACTCGGTAGCGCTTGGTGTAAGATGGTCTGACAGTACGCTAAGCTATTGACGATCCCATCTTGGCATCGTCCATTGAATTTCATTTAAATGTACCCAAATATTAATTTAATGTACGGTTACAATAAATGTAATGTACTATCATTAAATGTACATTAAATTTCATTAAATTTTTTAGAGTATATATTATGCTTTTCGGCGTACACCTTAATTACAAATTTCGTAATTTCCCGGGTAGTTTTCCAAACGGCCTTTTAGTATGGCAAATTGTATACTTCAATATAGTGAATGTTAATAAAATTACTTTTATGAAATTTTGAACTTTGAACTAGTCAGATTGGAAAAATTAAAAATTATGTGCATTGTTATAATAAATTCTATTTTACCGTGGACAATTTTTTTATCGTGTATTTCCAACTGTGTAAAAAAAGTGTACGATACATGCTAAAAGGATAAAATATTTTTAATTTATAATTAGTAGTTAAATAGCTTATGTTTCTTAGAATTTAAAAATCAAATGTCTAATTCGGATTAAGCGACCCCGAGTAAGAGGACTCCGAAAAATCTGTTTATCTTTTTTTTAAATAATATGGGTTAACTGACATTATATAATTAAATATTAAATCCAAATATAAAAAGCGTGAACTAAAAATTTACGGAATTATCATGTTTTAAAAGGGAAATTTTCTCAAATATTACCTATTTGCTGAACCAGTTCTACTTAATTTTATCTTAATGAATTGAGCTTAATAGAGCTTAATGCACTGATATTTACTTCATCACACATTATTTTATAAAAAATACCGCAACATTCTTGAAGGAATGGAAAAAGAATATTTAGATATTAATAAAAATTGAACTTACACTTGCAACAAACAATATTGTTCACGTAAATTTCATAAGAATACAGCAGCGAGTAAATAAAGTGGTATTCTCGCGAGAATTTCTCGCCATTTTATTAATTTCAGTTTCAACAAATACAGTGTAGAACATTATATACATCAACAGTAACATTGCATTGATGAAGGTCGCCCACAAAAACCATTATTAATGTCTGATTCTTCGATGAAAATTAAGTTTCATTAAAAAACCTCGCTTTAAATATATTTTGGTTTACACTCAATGAAAATAACAAACCTATCTTGTTAATATGCGACAAATATCGACTAAAAGAAAGTGCAATTATGTTATATCACTTACATCTCACGAATGTCTAAAAAAATAAACATAAAGTCGTCAAATATTAGAATTTTACATTGTCAAAGACAGAAAATCAAAGTATCAACGTATTAACGCCTGAAATTACGCTATACTTATTTCAATTTCAAACAAGTATTTCCATAAAGATCGAACTTCAAAAAAAATCAATATCTCTCTTGCAGATTTCGAGCTCAAAATCAACTGCCACCCAACTGAAATTCCAATATAACGCCAAATTGAAACGAAATCACCAAACAATACACTTCGTTATTCGTGATGGGAATGCGATTTACCCCATACTATTATAAAAATTTTACTTTTATATCGTACTTCATTGAAACGAACTGAAAATGCCCTCAGAGTGAACATTCCTTTTGAAAATGTTCTGCATGCAGCAACTCAAAAACTCGTTTTTGACGTTTTTTTTTTTAATGCTAAGGAAAAAAAGTTCTTGGAAATCTCCTAGATATATACTGGCATTTTGTCGACTTTTTTATACCATATTTTTGGAGTGTTTTATATCCATTGTTAATAAAATTTTTATAATTTAACGAATAATTCTGAAAAAATTAGGTATATTCTGTATTGTATTCGAAGCATTTTCTCTCGTTTGAGAAGCTCATTTTTTTAGTTACACAATCCAGAAAATTGTCAAATGCTATTATCGCTGCTGCGCCATTTTGAGGTTGTTCTGATGAAATACGATATAAAAGTAGAATTTTTTCTTAAAATTAAAGCATTTTATACACTTTTGGTCATAGTCTCAACAGAATCCCAATATTCTAATAGTTAGACAAACATTCTTAAGACTAAATATTTCTAAATTTTTTGGCAATTTTCTCTAAACTCGGAGCCATAATAGAATATCCCCCAGGTAAAAATGGGTGGAGTAAAATCCAGGCTAGGTACTGCTCTACTACGGCAGTCAGTACTGGACTGCGTTATATGCCGGCGTTGGCCAAGTACCGACCCAGTACTGGCGGTCAGTACTGTAATTACGGAAGTAAGTACTGTATCAGTACCATGCTGGGCTAATTCCGGTACTAATTTCTACCTGGACTGTTCTCTGTAACTCATTTTTGACCTCGGAATTTTGAAGGAGCGACCTCAAAATGGTAACAAAAATTCAGTTTGTTTCAACATTGATTTTTAGAGGAATTACTTGATTGAAACTGAAGAAAAATATCATTTCCGGCGTTAATGGATTAAAAATAGCAACGCATGTGTCACAAAAAAAACATTTTTATGATTTCTGGCGAGATTTTTTTGTTCTTTTTCTAAAAATCCTTTTCATTAAAATACGTAGCTTATAAGATATATTGCCATACGTTTCTGTAAGCGGATCCTTGTAGTATCCTATAATAACTTCCAGTATAAAAGTAGGTATTACAACACAAACAATTACTGACATAAAGGCAAAAAACAATGCGCGTATTATTTCTGAGAATTCGTCTGAATTTTTGCTAGAGGGATTAAAACCAATATTATCCAGAGAATCGAACAACCTGTCAAAATCTAAATATAAAGAGTCTTCGTATCGAAAGGGATCATATTTAAATAAGCCAACTTCAAGAAACCATATCCGTATCTCATTAAAGCGTTCAAAGTACATAGAGTGTTTTTGTAGAGAAATTAGATTTAATGTGCTGAACATCCTGTCAGAAAAACATCGCACTATTTCCATTCCGTAACGGTTGTTGGTGTATTCTACTGCCACACGTCCCTTATTAGAAAGAAGAATGCTTACATTTCTATGAAGTATCACCGTTCTCCAATCGTGACTCAGAATTGGACTGCTGACGATTATTTTCTCTGCTAATTTTGCTGCAGCTGGAATGTTATAAAAATTGTAAATGATACTTTGAATATCACTAACGCTGCCAATCATCCATAATCCACTTGTGTTAAGCTCTTCCAAAGAATCAATATTCCGTACTGGTCGCTCATCCACAGAGATTTTAACTACGCTCCCTAGTATCTCGGACGTGTAAAGAAAAGACTCAACAAAAAATGCGCAGAAAATAACTTTCTCTATTAACGATTTAGGCCGTCGCATAACAGATTTGCTCAGTGCCATGTCCCATATATCCATGAACTTTAATTCTGTGATGTGTAATTTATATATATTAGCACCGACTTTAATGAGTATAACGACTAAAAAACTAACTATAAATAATGGGATTCCGGAAGGATGTACTGTTATATTCTCCAAATATGTCATCGGTATACCAATGCAGTGTCCGGGTCTCACAAAAGGCAATGTACGTAGTGTTCCATGTAACCTGTACCTTGGTTTATCAGTGCCATTAGTATGTGTATGTAATATTGGATTTTGATTAAAATCTAAAAGTCCGCGATCTAGGTCGCTCATCAGCTTTGTGTAACCTTTCACATCGTTTGTATAATTGATGAGATGAAGAGTTGCATTCATAGCCCTTGTTACAAATTCTGAAAACGGCAAGGGCACACTGAAATACGTACCAGCCGTAATAGGGTATCCTTGCATGTCCTGCAATTTGTCAGGAAACCATGTTATCGCCGATGAATAGTGGTGACGTGTGTATTTTTTTATGAACGGGTTCTGTTGGTGTATTGTAATATTTGTATATGTAATATCCCAGACTGTGTAATTCGAGTTCATTTCTTTTTTTACAACTAAAATATTTATATCTAAGTACTTGAATTTCCATAAAGTGTGAAGAAACCATTCATACGCTGCTCCAAGACTCCCCTCCCAGAATAATATCAATAACTTCGGCTTGGGTTGTATTCTTCTATACAAATCTAGGTAACCAACTGAAAATCGTCCAATTTTGTCAAAATATGCTGCATATGCTGATTGGGGATAATTCTCCATATTGACTAATGCTATAACAAGTTTAGCTGTAAAAATATGGTTGCAAATGTCGACTGTTTTATGATGTGTCAGTTGCATTGACAATATCGTAGACCATGGAATCTCAATAGTAAAACTATCTACAAATTTGTTATATTCTGATGAGTAAGCTTTGTAGTCGGTGTCCAGTGCGAGTATTATCGGAAATAAATGCGCATTATTCGAAATATAATCCTTCAGGTTATGGAACCACAAATTTTGTGAGTTTCCCGCAATATATCCTATATTTATCCCAAGAAGAAAATACAACAGAGCTTTTTGGTCAGTCATTTTTCACCATTTTCATAACATTGCATTAGTCCACATAACCTGTCAGAAACTAAGTTGAAACGTATTTAATATCTAGTATAGATCCACGTAAAAAATAGATTTCCAGTATACTTACACAATAATACTATGTAGCACGATAGTTCTATAAGTCGCGGAGGTAACTTATTGCACGTTTTGTACGAGGCAAGAATTTTGAATAATGTTGTGGATATTCAACATTCTGGGAATCGTATTCAAAGGTCGATTCTTGCAGAGACAATTATAATGACACGTGTCGAATTGTTTCACCCTAACCGATTGCAGCATTTGATACATTTATTTATTGATTTTTAAATGGTCTTTTTTCGTAATGCTACAGCTCAATTTCTACCTTTTTCATATCGATTAACCTTTAGTAATTGTATGTAGATACTTTTAAACTTATTTTGTAGTAAATTCATAAATTTACTTATGCGGACATTGGCCGCTTGCTCAGTTTTCTAGCATATAAAATGTTTCTAACCTCTAGATTTCACTATAATTCAAATTTGTTTATTTCTGGTCTGTCAATAGAAAAATGTTTTGATTATATGTTTATGAATTACTTCCAGAAAAACATTGCATAGGTTTGTGCACTAGTATAAAATAATAATTTAACCCTTTGAGTCACGGTAGTAACGCATGTTACTACCTCCATTTCTTTGAATTTTAATTATTTACGTTCAAGTTGAAGTATTCCGATCGGTCTTTATGCTATTTTCTGTTACCTTAGTACTAAAAGAACATATCCACATGACTAAAAATACACAATTGTTTATTGTTTACTTTATGTAAATAAACAAACACAAAAAAAATCATGTTTTTTGGAAAGAACTCATTTTTGGCGCTATTTTGAAAGATAATGACTTGAAGTTCGGGGTATACAGGTTTTTGGGGTCGCTGATTACGAATCCTGTGTCAGATTTACAACATTCAAAATGGCGGATTCAATATGGCGGTCAGAAACATGTAAAAAAATCACAAATTTTGATGAAAATGCCTATTAGGGGGTTTTCGGGGTCGCTGATTGCGAATCTGATGTCAGCTTTACGAAATTTAAAATGACGGATCCAAGATGGCTGATTCAAGGTGGAGGTGATTGAGATGTAGAAAAGCGCGAATTGTGGTAAAAATGCGTATTTGGGGATTTCCGTAGTCGATAATTACGAATCCAATAGCAGCTTTACGGAATTCAAAATGACTGTGAGCAAGATGTAAAAAAGCGAGAGTTTTTTATGAAAACGCGTGTTAGGGGATTTTCAGCCTCGCTGAATATGAATTTTATGTTGATTATAGATAAGATGTTAAAGTTTCAAAATTCATCAGGAAGATATGTATATATATATGTGGGTCATTCCATACGAAAAGGCAAATGGCTGACTCCACTCGTAGTTTGAATCAATTCCAATGGTACAGGGCTCAAATTGTATCATTTTTTATATAGAATCGAATCCCATCTGGTACTTTTTAAAATTTTCAAAATGGCGACCATCACAGCGCCATATGTAACGTTACTTGACGATTTTTGTTGTTTAAACTTACAATAAATTTACTGTTTGTAATTAAAATTGCCCAAAACATATTCTTCTAATGTTTTTGAGGTCGCCAAACATGACTATGTGGTCGAAATAAAAAAAATTCAAAATCGTCAAGTAACGTTACATATGGCGCTGCGATGGCCGCCATTTTGAAAATTTTAAAAAGTACCAGACGGGATTCGATTCTATGTAAAAAAATACTACAATTTGAGCCCTGTACCATTGGAATCGATGCAAACTACGAGTGGAGTCAGCCATTTGCCTTTTCGTATGGAATGACCCATATATATGTGGTGTGTGTGTGTGTGTGTGCGTGTGCGCGCGCGCGCGCACGTGCGTGTGTGTGTGCGCGTGCGTGCATGCGTGAATTCTATATGGGTTTAAAACTCATATATATGTGGTGTGTGTGTGTGTGTGTGTGTGCGTGCATGCGTGTGTGTGTGTGTGCGTGTGTGCGTGTGTGTGCGCGCGTGAATTTTATATGGGTTTAAAACCCATATATATGTGGTGTGCATGTGCGTGTGCGTGTGCGTGACTGTACTCGCCATTTTCAGTTTCTAATTTTGGCAATCTGACATCAAATTCGTATTGTGTGATCCCATACATCCCCCACATGACATTTCTCCCATTATCATAGCAGATTCACAATTGTATGGAATGTAACTTCGAATTCGTTATCAGCGTCCCTGAACATCCCCTAATACGTATTTTCATCAACATTCTCGCTTTTTATATCTCGCAGACTGCCATCTTGAATCTTTCATTTTGAATTTCGTAAAGCTGACATCGGATTCGTAATCAGCGATCCCAAAAAACCCTAATACGCATTTTCATCAAAATTCTCGGGTTTTATATCTCTGTGACGGCCATACAGAATCCGCCATTTTGAATTTCGGAAATCTGACATCGGATTCATAATCAGCAACCTTGAAAACCCCCGAGTAGCAAATTTTGTCCCAATCGAATTATATTTTAAATTTTTGTCCGCCATATTGGATCCGCCATTTTGAATTTAGAAAAACGAACCTCGGATTCGTGATCAGCTACCTTGAAAACCCCCGAGTAGCAATTTTTGTCCTCCATCTTGAATTTAGAAAAACTAACCTCGGATTCGTAATCAGCGACCTCAAAAACCCCCGAATAACAAATTTAAGCTAAATTCGATAAAAGGAAAAATATGTGACTCAAAAGGTTAATTCAATGAATAATCAACAAACTGAGGTTCAGAAATTTAAACATCTTTACGATATGTACTTCGTATATAATCACCCAACTTTGCTGTTTCCGATTTCGTTATAAATGTTTCCAACGCATGACATGGATATAGGACAGTTTCAACAATAATACGATTTCTGTAACATATTACATAATATACTATTATTGAAGTAGTGAAAGAAAGCATTTTCCAAACTTTGCATTGAGCAAACTGTGCGAAAGATTGAACACGTTGAGCTTCGATTGAGTTCAACCCAAAAGTCCCCCAACTTCGCGGTTTTTTGTAGGTATCTTTTTTTATTTGTCTTACGGTTATTTTAAGCCATAAATGAAAATAATCGCCGGAGGGAAACCCAAAATATCTTGATTGTTCGTATTTTTTTAAAGGTTATTGCAAATATTTTCATCCTAATAACGTTTAGATCTAGTTTTTTTACACGTTTATATTTTGACTCTAGAAAGACAATCCCGAAATGGTTCGAATACTTTCATAGTTTTAAACTCGAAATATTTACGAAAATAGGCAAAATAAGCCCGGGTATCCAGTTTCGTCTCGATCATATATGTTTTTACATTTCAGTCCGCCATATTGGATCCACCATTTTAAATTTTGGAAATTTGAGGTAAGATTCTTTATCTGGGACCTTATAAAGCCCCAAGTACTCAGTTTCATCTCAATCGAGTAACTTTTTATATTTTGGTCGGCCATTTTGAATTCACCATTTTGCATTATGAAAAGCTGAGGTCAGATTCGTAATCAGCGACCCCAAAAACACCCGAGTAACAGGTTACAGCTGGTTTCCGCGGAAAGAAAACTGTATTCTTCAAAGGGTTGCAACGTGCGGTGAGCGTCGAATAAATATACTTAAAACGCGATTATTTTCATTTATGGCTTAAAATAACCGTAAGACAAATAAAAAAAGATGCCTACAAAAAACCGCGAAGTTGGGGGACTTTTGGTTTGAACTCAATCAAAGCTCACCGTGTGAATTGATGAGTGCGATGTTTTGGGCAAGTGTGAAGAAAAATTCTTTACTGTTTCTCTGGTACTGAATTTTATAATTGGTATGTTGAATAGATATGTGGAGAGGTCGTTGCGGTAAGTTCACAACTGCCAGCTGAAACATCTACAACTAGTACTGAAAAAGCCCAGGCTCAAGCCATCTTAGAACCTTTAGATAAATATAACATTTCGAAAAAAATGCAAGGGATGTGCTTCGATATAACAAGTTCTAATACTGGCCGAAAATTTGGCGTATCTATACTTGAACATTTACTTGAACGTGATCTACTCTCGTTATCTATCTTGCATTTCGACATCGTATCCTGGAATTGATAGGTGAAGTAGCAGTCTAATAGATAATGCGTCATTCTTTATCTCTCGAGGTCCTTGAACTTTCTTCAGTCTCTTAAAGCAAACAAGGCAATAAAAAGATCCAACAATTGCTAAAGTAACGGCGCAATGATACTTATTTCAGTACCGATACAAACAAAATGGCACTGTAAATACTATATTTCATCAGGAAGAGGAAGATGAACCCTTGAAGCGCCATAGATAAACACCTAAGATTATTACAGCACCTTTTATTAACCTACTCACAGGTCCATATATTATACAAATTTTAAAAGTTATTTATCACCAGACGAAATGGAAGAAACTTCATCCATGGAGACTCTTTTTGTGACGTTTCAACTTGCCAAAAGTATCGACTTGGATCCTTTTTATCTTCATCGGACTCCTTAACATCTTAAGTTAAAGAAAATCAATCATCGGACAAAAAAAGCGTTCCCTAATTTGTATATAAGTATATCACGTGATTTATCATAAGATTTAAGGGGGACGGGATTTTTCAGCAAAGACAAAATAGCAGAAAAAATAAATTAATTTTATGCAAATTATTTCTATTTTGTTGAGATTTGAATACATTTCCAAGAAATAAAAGTATCATACACTTATTATTATATACTAAAATTTGCGATTTTATCAACAGTCAGGTAATAGATAGGGGGGGGGGGTTATGAAATTTAAAATTTCGCAAACTATGAACCGTCCTAATGTATAGTGACGTAATCGTTTTTAATAGATATATCACTTTAAGTTGAATTTAATATGCCCCCCATTTTGAATGACCTTGTGACCGCCCTACATTTTCATACAAATTACAAATAACTTTCTTCAGTCTCTTAAAGCATACAAGGCAATAAATAAATCCAACAATTGCTAAAGTAACGGCGCAATGATACTTATTTCAGTACCGATACAAAAAAAATGGCACTGTAAATACTATATTTCATCAGGAAAAGGAAGATGAACCCTTGAAGCGCCCTAGTGTAGATCTAGAAAATATTAATGATAAAATTCTTAGATTTTACCAACTCCAGTATTTGCTACAAGTTGTTTCCGATCACCGCAAACAATTGCTCATAATTAATAAAAGAACGCGAATAAAAAATAAGAAATAAAAGAAAATGACAAAATTGAAAAAAAAATGGAAGCTATAACCGCCACGTCCTTGATTCGCGACTCCGGGTTCGGCCGAGAGCGGAATATAATGATAATTTAATAAAGACTAGCGTTATTTCCTCGCTCGTTAACGCTCGCTCGGAATGTAAAATTTTTGGTGTGTCTTTTATTAGAATGGATGTGAATTTTGTTAAATTGATACAAATATTTAATGAATTGTTATGTTATGAAAACTTATGGACACTAATCTGCAATGCGCATAACGGATTATTTGTATTATCGCGCGTGTCATTTCTTGGTAAAAATGTACTAGGGTTGTAGATGTGAAATTTCATATAGTTTAAATAAAATTATCTGGATATTTTAAATATAAATCTAAAAACTGTATTTTTTAAAACTAAATAGTAGTTTTCGTATTAAGGGCGCAAATTTTACGCCCGGAAATTGATGGCCTTATGCTCGAGGGACGGCAATGCCGGCATTTCCAAAATTAATATATCAAGCTTTTGCCTCAAAAAATGAATTACTTTTAATTTATATTATTATATATGTAACAGTTTTTAATACCCACGTTAATGTCTTGCGATGATAATCAGTTGTTACTTGGTTTCCCACGTTTTTCTTGTTTTTTTCAAAATGACATTTTTTTCCGGTTATATCGTTATTTCGTCCAACCCTTCGTCGCAAATTTAGAAATTTACCACAATAATTTTGTCAAGTTTCCACACCACCATAGACGTATTGACAAGGCGCATTTCTTTTTTTTTTGGGAAGATCGCCTAGAGCCTTATGAAACCCAATAATTTAGAGTCTTACCGTAATTGCTGTTGAAATTAATTATTTGGTAACGACACTTCATGTATAATTTATAGAAAATTTTTATTGAAATGATATTTAACAAAAGAAAAACAATAATTTCATAATGGCGATTTGGCAGCCAATTCATAATCAAAGTGGCGACACTTCAGCCAACATATATGATGAATTTATGTATTATTTTATAAGTAAAAAAATTAAATAATAATAATAATTGGCGGCATTCCACTTATAATTTATTGAAAATCTTTATCGAAATGATATTAAACAAAAAATAATAGTTTCATGATGGCGATTCGGCAGCCAATTTATGATAAAAGATGCAAGGCATGTGTAATGTTTATTACCGTAGATCTCTGAAACTGCCTATCATCACAACCGTAAAAGTACCAGAGATATGCCCATATAGTTCCGATGATGCAAAATTCATAATTCGTTACCATCAAAGTGATTTAATTTTGTGAATTTGTTTGTTGATGTGTTCTTTTTCCTAGTTATTACATTCTTTGCATATATTATTATATTGTTCAATTATATCCATAAATTTTACTATACACTATATTTTTTGTATAAATTTTGTCGTCTTTATTTTGAATTGCTTTGTATTTATTAGTAATTAATATTTTTATATTTCGTTCCGAAATACATCTTGAAAGTGCTACATACAATTGATCATGACTGAATACTGGTGACGGCAGAAACAATCCCACTTTTTCGAAAGATTGCCCTTGTGATTTGTTTATTATCATAGCACAACCTAATCTAATTGGAAATTGCCTTCTCGTCATATGAAATGGTATTTCTTCTTTAAACGGCGATAAGTTTATTCGAGGTAATACAATAACTTCACCACAATGTTTACCGGTAATAATTGCGGCACGAATACTGTATTCTCTCATTTCCTTAACTATTAATCTTGTACCATTACACAATTCGTTATTTATATTAAGATTCCTTAGTAAAATAATAACCATTCCGATTTTCAATTTTTATTTGTGTGGTGGTAGACCATTTGGTGTTAAGGAATGTAAAAATTTTAATGGTAATATTGTATCACACTTTTCATTAGTCTCATCCTCTGCAGAATCTATACTAAGATATTTTTTTTCTATGCCTTCTATGCGTGAAAGAATTTCATCATTTATTTCCATTACGTCTGAAAATTTTTTGGTGATATGATAATTCCGTCACCTACGTTTAAAAGCCATTGTTTGAATGATTGCTCACAACCTGCAACCCTTTTATTTTCATGCAGTGCCATATATTGAAAGTACGGCCATAGTTTGCTTGCTTTAATACAGCTTTCAATTACTTGTGTTCGGCTACCATGGCGGACAATTGGTAAAGTTTGCCGAAAATCGCCGCAAATTATAATAATTTTATTTCCAAATAGTTTATCGTTCCCACTTAAATCTTGGATTAGTTTGTTAACAGCTTCAAACGCATGCTTGTGAGCCATTGTGACTTCATCCCATATGCTTACTTCTGCATTCTTTAAATATAAACCATACGGGGTATTCGGATTAATGTTGCATGTGGTATTTTCTGAAATGTTCAATAGAAGTTTAAAGGTCGTATGAACAGTTTTTCCATCTTTCAAAAGATTAGCTGCAATCCCAGTCCAAGCTACTGGCAAAACAATTACGGTTTTGTGTTGCAGATATGCAATTAGTGTGTTGTGTAAATATCTCTTGCCACTTCCTCCTGGTCCATCGATAAAGAAACATTTAAGAATAGTTTTGTTATCAAACGAATTAATAATTTCATTGAAAATATTTCTTTGTGTATACGTTAATGAATTCACGATTTGGTTAACGTCGCTTATGTTATTTGAACACAAGTCATGACTTTTAGGTAAATCGAAATCTTTTACAGAGTATCCACGAATGGTCAGGATATTATTGATAGTCTGCAATGCCTGGTTTCTTCCAATATTTACGTCTATTTTAGGATAATAGAAATAATCTTTATACTTGTCGTACAAATTGTTAACATCTACTGGATTATGATATATACAAACATAAGCAAATAATTCACATAAGGATTTCGGAAACTGAATATCCGTATTTTCTTAAAGACATTTATCCCATTCATCATCTGAACATATTAAATTCTTTGCTTTAGCCGCCTCAAAAAATGATTCATATATTTTCTATCCTTATATCATGAAATGACTGGACTCCTCGAACATGTAGTAATAAGAGCCGTAAGTAGAAACGTTCACAATCTTTAGGTTGTACGAAGTACATTCTACTTATTACTGGTCTCCATAATCTTTTTCTTTTAACCCATTTTTATCTGACTCAACAAATACATAATTATTCGGAATTTCAGTATATAATGGTCTCCTTGCATCATTATCAGATGAATTCAATTTAAACCAAGATGTTAATGTTGTCTCAGCATGTTTGTTGAGCCTTTCTTTTTCTGATCCCTCTTTAAAATACACTAGTTGTTCATTTTTATTGTGAACCGCTAATCTATATATGACATGCGATATAATCTATATATGACATAGAAATTTCTGACATTTGATAATCATTAAGGCGGTGCATAGCTTCAGGTGGACAAACATACCGGGTTGAGATATACTGTTTAATTTCGTCGTATTGTAAAGTGTCGGTGTTAATTTCTTCATTTTCATCATGAATTTCTTTACTGCTCATCTCTATGTATGCACAGTCATAGCCTTTATAATAAAACAATATTTAAATAGATATTTAATGCATTGTATTGTCGAACCTAATTCAACGTTGATATGGCAATTAAATTTCAATAATAAATATGGATTATAAGGTACTATATATCTATTATCGGCTACTCGAATTTTAGAATTGCTTGAACCGTATCGAATTGTTTTGCCATCATTCCTATGCCTATATATATATATAGGATAACTATTTGTGAAACAGTTAGTTTCTGTATTAAATAGTTTCGGAAAATGCTTCGTGCATTTCATACTATTCTTGTCCATTACACGGGGAATTAATATCAAGAGGAGCGGTCGCTCGTCGCGCCAAGTTCTTGGCGCGCGGCGACCGCTACTCCTTTACAGCTAACTTAGTTGAACTGTCACAACATTGAACACGTATGTTTCGTCTACGCTTCACCTCCAGAAAATTTCTTAATCATGCTATGCCCAGTATTTTTTATTTTTTGTTATCCTTCATTTAAGCCTAGTCCGATTGAAATCGGTTTAGTGGTTCGTGAGATATCAATCAGCTGTTTGTCATTTTTCATGATTTCAACGATCGAAAATTATTCTCCTTCATCGGATTTTGGGACATGGAGACAGATAGATGCCGGTTAGCATGAAAGCGAGAAGGATCGACACTCGCTTCCTCTGCTATGGGACATAGAGACAGATAGATGCTGCTTAGCATGAGTGCGACAAGGATTGATAGCTCCGTTAGTGAACGTGAGGACATAGAGATAGAATGATGTCGTTCAAAATAAGTGCAACAAGGACAAGCGTCGGGACTTCGCGACCGGGCTGAAACAGATCTTGCAATATGGCAGCCTGCACTCAGCTGATCAGCGGCGGCGCTTTACGTTCAGTACGAACAGCTGCGAACAGCATTTTTGACGTTTGTGGAATTGAAGAAGAACAGCTTTGTGGAAAAGTTATTGAAGTTGACCTGTGAGATGACAAAATTATAGAGATCCGCCTGAAAAGTGGCTTGGAGCACCAACTTGGAATTTTGACAGCGGTCTGCTTCTAGTTTCCTTGCCAGTTAAAAAATAAAAATTTGTAGCTCCAGAAACTCTACAAAAACGTAAGTGAACTTTTCTCAATGTAATGTTGAAATAATCTTGTAAGTGTAGTTTATAATTTACAAAAGAATCTTCGTAATCGATTGCTGGAAAAAATTGAAAAAGATTATAAAGAAATGTAAACAACGGTATCAAGAATTTAAATAATTTATCGTAATGTCATGTATCAAGTACAGGGAGCAGCAAATACTAGTGGTTTGTCTTTCCGACACAACTGGTTTGTGTCTAATAATATTTTGTTTTTAAATACAAGTAGCCAAGTAGACAAGTAGTTCGCCTCTATATACATTAGTGAGTTGTCTTCCAATATTAGCCAGTTGTCCTCCGACACGAGCCAGTCATATTTAGACACTAATCACTCGTGTCGGATGACGACTCACTAATGCGTAGAGACGAACTACTTGTCTATGAAAACAAAACATTATTAGATACAAGCCAGTTGTGTCGGAAAAACAAACCACTAGTATTTTCTGCTCTCTGTACACGATACATGACATAATTATGCCAAATTATTTAAATTCTTAATACCGCTGTTTACACTTTTTTATAATCGTTTTCAATTCCTTTCCAGCAATCAACTACGAAGATTCTTTTGTAAATTATAAACTACACTTCCAAGATCATTAGTATCATAGTTTGTTCAGCTTCTATGTGTACAAATTTTTAAGCATTTCTTGGCATTTTAAGTGTGAAATGCACTAGAAATGCATTTGCGATATATGATAATTAATAAAGAAAGTATCTAATAATATACTTGATTGTTACAGTCAATTGTCAATGACATGAAACAATTTAGATACGAAGCACTCCCCCTTTTTGGCTTCAATGCACTTAACCACGGATAACTATTCGCCATGTTAAGTTCTGGTGTGTGCGACCCCACCGGCGACAAAATTAACTACTGAGAGGGAGGTATGTGACATTAATCATAAGGGAAAACGGGCTTATTTTGCGAATAGCTTTACAAACAGATATTTTTCGGTTGATATTACTGTTTCATCGTACGGCATTTCAAAGACTAAAAGTAATTTGGAAATATCACTTTGCTGAAAAATGACATTTGGAAAAGCTATTCGCAAAATAAGCCCGTTTCCCCATATAAGTAGTGTCACATATCCCCCTCTCAGTAGCTCATTTTTTCGCCGGTGGAGTCGCGCGTAGCGGACTTAACAGGGCGAATTGAAGTGTAGCTGGGAATAGATTGACGAGATTAGTGTGTTGACATCGGTTTTCTGACATGCTGGCTGTTGAAAAAGTAGACATTTTGTAGCTTCTGTAAATTTATTGAAAAGTAAGTAATCATTTTTAAAATGTAATCTTCCAGTGATCTTGGGAGTACATTTTTTCATTTAGAAAGGAATCTCCGTAATTGACTTATAGGAGAAAGGAAAAAACTATTAGAAGCATGTGTTACTTCTAATTATCGTATTAAGAATTTAAGGCTTTTCATGTAATGATATATTCTGCTGTTATTTCAAGCTCCGGAGTTCTTCTATCTTTGTCTATTTGCATTTTTAAAAATATTTTCTGTCATTTCAAGCATGAAGTGCACTTGTGATAAAATTATGAATGAAAAACTATTAATGATAAAAGTGTCTCCTGATATATTTATCTTCTACAGTCGATTGTCAGGATTCCCATGACAGGGAATGCTACAAGAAGTACAAATAGATAAAGCTGGAAGAACTTGGGAACTCGAAATAATAGCAATATATCATATTAGAATAAAAGATTTAAATTCTTAGTACGATTGCTCACAGTTTCTTTTAATCAGTTTTCGATTTCCTCTCTTCCGTAAGTCAAGTACAGAGATTTTATTGTAAATTAAAAAGCATACTCCAAACATCACTGAACAGATCATTTGAGAAATGATTAGTTACGTTTTAGTAATTTTTCAGGACCATAAAAAATTTAATTTTTTTCCAGCAAGGATTTCGTAGAAGTGCTGTCAAAACACCAAATTCCCTAAGCTGTTCCCAGCTACACTTCAATATTTTCTTATGGTAAAGAGCACCGAATCTAACGAAGAGGACTATTTCGTGCTAAACATGACCTGCCATGGGAACCATGGGTACGTATCAACAATTGAGTGCAATAGACATGTGTATAGTTAGATAGTTTCTTTATTAACCCTTCGCTTCTCAGTGGGACAGACGTCGTCCCACTTACATTTACATAAATTTTGCTGTTTTTCTCGTGATTTTAAGACCCATTTTGATCAAATCTTTTTCTGTTATTTATATGGACCCTAATAATCAGTAAGAAAAAATTGTTTCCCCTTTATTGCTAATAATATAATTGTTATTAACAAAACAAGTTAAAAATATGAGTTTTTTCTCGAATAAATGCAGTTTTAAGAAAACCTTCGCATTATTTTTTTCTGACAATTTTTTCATAGAGATTTTTGGTATCGCTGACGAATACGGGGTTAGTTTTTTGAAATTCAAAATGGCGGATTAAAATTTTAAATGTAACTATAGACACTATTTATGAAATATTTAATTCGGATTACACATTCGAAAAGAGGCTAAGGGCTGGGATTCGTTACTTCATAGAAGCTTTCAGGGCATCCAAGACTCACTACGTAGAAGTTCCTCAGTCCGATTTTAAGTCCCTTTTTTATTTTTTTGTAGTTTTTTAGTTTAAAATTTTTTAAATTTTACAAATTTAAAAAAATTTTTTTTGTTATTTAAATGTAATAATACTAAGATTTATTTATTTATGATATGCAATAAAACAGTTTTTTTTTAAACGTCATACAACGGAAAATTGAAAACTTTGCACATACATTGTGTTCTATATTCATTAATTTTAGTGCTACATTGAGCACATCTCCTTCGAATTTTATTCGGTAACATTATAGATAAGGGTTCTGCATTTGCTTGTCGTTTTTCTAGCGAAACTTGAGGTTTCCAACAACTCATTCCTCTTCTTAAAGATTTCCGACATTCTTTTATGGATACAGTATTTACTAATAATTCGTTTATGACCATTAATCTAAATTGTTTCAATTTCCTGTGTTTTTCCTTATAATAAATGCTTATAAACAATCGGCGAATGATGACATATTAGTTTTATTTATTATATATATGTGACATATAATTAGCTTCAATTTTTACATAATTCTTCACACATATATTTTTCTACGCGGGTAACATTGCATTTACGATCAGCTACCTGAAATTTGCCGGAATACCGGATATCGTTTGTAATATTTTACAATGCGCACATGTTATACTCGATTTGAGATTTTTAAAACTGATTCGGATACTTAATCAACCGCAGTAAAAATCCTCGAGTAACAAATTTTGTCCAAATAGAATTACATCTTAAATTTTTGTCTGTCATATTGAATTTCGAGACAATAACTTCGGATTCATAATCAGCGACTCCGAAAACGCCCGAATAACTAATTTTGTCCAAACAGAATTATATTTTGAATTTTTTCCTCTATATTGGATGCGCCATTTTGAATTTCACAAGTCTAACCTCGGATTCGTAATCAGCGACCCAAAAAAAAACCCAAGTAACAATTTTCAGGTAAATTGGACAAAAGGAAAAATGCGTGACTCAATGGGTTAATTTATTTCTGTAAAATGTTTCTAGTACATTTCATACTCAAAATGCCAGGAATTGCTTCAAAAAATGTTAAACATGCATGAAGCTGGATGAACTTTAGAGCTGAAAATAATAACAACATATGACATTACGAGAAATGATTCAAATTCACAATACGGTTATTCGCACTTGTTTTTAATCATTTTCGATTTCTTCGCGCTGATAAATTTTGTATGCAGAATCTTTTGAAAATTAGAAAATGCATTTTCAAGATTGTTTCAACATCATATTTGAGAAAAGATTGCTTACATTTTCGTAGAATTTCAGAAGCTACAAAATTTCCATTTTCAAGCTATGCTTCAAGCAGATCTTAGTTTTGTGTGATCTCATAGGCAGCAATGTTGGACTTCACTTTTTATTTCTATGAAGGTGTTTCCGAAATTGTGGGCCAGTTGAATGCTTACGATATATGTTGTCATAATAAATAAATAAATAAATTTATATGTTATTACTTCGACCCAGACTAAGTCTGGACGAAGTATTGAATTTGGTCACTTCGGGCAAAAAAATTACCATATAGTTTTTCATCAAATGTCGACGTTTCAGACCCTAAGGAACCCAAATCAACAATAAAAAAATTTGTGTCCGTGATCTTGTACGTACGTACGTCCGTACGTCCCGTTTTTTTGTCTCGCGATAACTCGCGAACGGGATAAGCGTATTGACATACATTTTTTTTTAAAATACGCGTCTTGGCATAACTTAGATCTGATTAGATTTTGGGGCAGATCCACCCGTCCATTACTAAAAAAAATTAGCCCCAATTAAGTTTCTTTGTAGTTTTTTGCATTTATTTTGAAAAATACAAATTTTATTAAAAAATGTTTCTAACAAAAAAGATAGAGCATGAAATTCTCTACAAAAAAGGTTGTATGCATTTTCTTCCTAAAGTCAACGATAATGCCATAAAAACTGGTTTAAAATGCTTATGACTATTGTCTGAAAAAGAATTGAATTTGGCCACCTCGGCAAAAAAATTATACTATTGTTTTTCATCAAATTTCGACGTTTCGACCCCCTACCCCCCAGGGGTAGTCTTTGCCAGCTCCTCGGGCGCGGTGACCCCCTACGGGCGCAAAGTTCATTTACGCCCTTGATACGAAAATAACTATTTCGATATATCTTAAAGATGTCTTATAGATATCTAAAAGATATCCGTCATAGATATTTTCGACACTTTCAAGATATCTTTGACGAATTATATGTATATATATTGTATATATAATATCATAATAATACAGACAGTAATTAGTAAAACACAGTAAACATGTAATATGCATCGAATAGTCTATAAGAATACAAGTGCATGAAGTAAGTGTTTTGCAACTTTTATCTATTAATACTTCGGCTGGCCTGTTGGCGGGGTCGAAGTTTTGAAAATGCTCATTTTCAATTTTCATACATATAAGAATCACTATATTGTTGAAACACATCTATCGAAGCCACTTGGGCCTAAATATGATTGGACCCCCAAATATCAATATAATTTTATAATATAATTGAAAGCTGTTAGTAAACAAACGAGTCTTAAGGAATAGCCGACTCTCCACTGGGTCGAAGTTTCTGAGCGAGCGAAGCGAGCGAGGCACCACGCCAACACTAGTTTTATTTCAAATTTGTACACTAATTCGAAATATATGAAATGATTTGGGTCATTCTTCGAAAAAGTGTAAAATCGACGTATTTTCTTGCACAAAATAAAAGATTATAAAAACTAAAATTTAAAATTTAGATATATTCAATGGCTTGCTAATTACGTAAATACGTAGTAATAATGCAGCGGCCATCGATACGCGTGAAATATACAAGTAATTTAATTTCTTAATGGACATTTTATATAAAAATGGCGAAATGTTCACTCTTAGCGAATGAGTGACGCATAAAGAGTTAGAATAAAAATAGTAACTTAATAATATTTATTTTATAAAACTCAAAACAGTTGAAATTATTATGGAAAATTATAAATTGATATGTTTAGTTATTTTAGCGATGTAAAAAAAAGCTTTGATTATCGCATATTACTGATGATGCGCGTTTAATACTGAAAGTAGTTAAGAAACTCGATGTTAAGTTCAATAAAAATCCGTTCTATCACTAATTAGAACGGAATTTCTGTAAATCACTACAATTGTCCAGGAGGCTTAAATGACAGGGGAGCTTACATGTCAACGTATTAACCATGTTAACATAAGAACAAAATAAATTTCCATCAAATGCACTTAAGGCATAAGAGTTTAATCTTTTCTTTGTATTTTAAGATATTACTTGCTTTCTCAACATGCTAAATTAGCGTCGCAAATATGACAGGAGGCTTATAAGGAATAAACGAACTGGCCTTAGTTCAAACAATATTACTAAATTTGGGTTTAAATTAGTTTTGAAATCAGTAATATTATACACACAATCCATAGTCTTAAAGTAATCGTAATTGTAGAACGATTGTCTGCATCTACATTCAATTTTTTTTGTACTGTAAATGGCATGTATTCTGTACTTACATTTATTTTTTAAAACATGGGGACACATTTTACAAAGCCATAACAATTTTCAGGAACGTTATAGTGAAATTTTCACAGCACTATTTGTTTGATATAAGTAAAACAGATCATAACCACTTTTAAACAAATTTAATCATTCACATGAAAGAGAATGACAGTGATCGAAAACGTGTTATTTATACCTGGGGACAGCCAGGAGGCTTACATTTCGGACCTTTAGCAGTATGTGAAAATTTTAGCATGCGATTTGAAAAAATTATCTCTTGTGCAATGTTTACATAAAAGTATAAGGCGCAAGAAAAAAAATGTTTGGAGAATAAATTCCAAAATTTGGATAAAATATTAACTGGGGACATGAAATTACACATTTCTGGAGAATGACCCATATATGCTCTTATCTAAATAGTCTTCATTTATGATAAACATCTCTTTATCTTTTCTTAAACAGCTCTTTTTATTTAATTTAAAACTGTATCCAAAACAATTACATATATCAGTTTTATCATCACCATTTCAAGGATTGAAAATTCTTTTCTTTATTATATGATCAGCTAAAATAGGTTCACCAGTTGTTAACGATCGTCGATTAGGGGGTCCAGGTAGCGCGCTCTGTAATTTTTCATTTTATACTATGTATACATGAAGTTTACATTTTCAAAAATACGATATTACACGTGGCATTTTTTATCAACTATTGTATATTAGCAAAAATAAGTGAAATCCGACAAAAAACACTTCTTGTAAAAAAACTCGCCAACTTCTTATTAGTAAAACATAATTACCACAAAAAATGCTATCAGAATTAAATTATGTACAATTATAAGGCTATATTCTTATTCTACAAAAAGCAGTGAAATCATGTAATAAGACCAAGTTCTTTCTAATGAATAAAACTATCCATTAATGCAATATACAATAATTTGGAAAGAAAATTTTGCGTACATTCAGAACGCCACAAAATTTTTCAAGATACTTCTTTGAAATCAAAGTAATTCTAATCATTAGTTTAATGAAATTGCCATTTACTGAAAAAATGTTATTAATAAATTTAATGAACTTTATAAATCGATGCAATATCATCAATATTATACACATTGGCTCTTATTCCAAGCATTCCACAACTGGCTTGTCAAAAACTTGGCTGCCCTTTTAGCCAAGTTTTTCGGAGAATCTTGATCCCCGAATAATAGTCCCCATTGCGAAGTGTCATGCAATTTTCAGCATACATGCATTAGTTTGTTAGTCAATACATTATTATACTACTGGCAATTTCTTATATTTCGTTACGCACATATTCCAGGTAATTTATCATCACAGCATTTACATTTCATTTGCACAACAAAATATTCATCTTTACAATATTTGATACGACAAAAAATCTAGTATTATACAACTCTATTAGTAAACAAAACTAATACAAGAAATGGGGTACTTAGTGTTGTATAATGAGATGAGGGGAAAAAAGCATAATAAATTAAGTAAAAACATTGGGTTTGGAGACGTAATGATAGCACCCGACCATCAACGGAAGGGCATATGTCGTAGCTTTGTAAGATGAGCGCCATTCTTTGTTTACCATTCGAGGTATTGCTTGTCAATGCAATACAATATCATAATTGCTGTTTTACTTCCTGTACATTTCTGCAATTTTATCTATTTAGCATACATTTTTGATGAATGGTAATATGGCGCTATCTAGAAACATGATACCATATTGAAAATTGCAAGAATTTTTTCACAAAAATAATTTTGAAATTCGGGATAGCAATATACTTTTATTACTTAACACCATAAACAGATTACTAAATCACGGCGTTTTTTTCTTAACTCCCAAAACTTGGCTAAAAGGGCAGCCAAGTTTTTGACAAGCCAATTGTGGAATGCTTGGAATAAGAGCCAATGTGTATAATATTGATGATATTGCATCGATTTTTAAAGTTCATTAAATTCATTAATAACATTTTTTCAGTAAATGGCAATTTCATTAAACTAATGATTAGAATTACTTTGATTTCAAAGAAGTATCTTGAAAAATTTTGTGGCGTTCTGAATGTACGCAAAATTTTCTTTCCAAATTATTGTATATTGCATTATTGGATAGTTTTATTCATTAGAAAGAACTTGGTCTTATTACATGATTTCACTGCTTTTTGTAGAATAAGAATATAGCCTTATATTGTACATAATTTAATTCTGATAGCATTTTTTGTGGTAATTATGCTTTACTATAATAAGAACTTGGGGAGTTTTTTTACAAGAAGTGTTTTTTTGTGGGATAAGTATTACCTTGTATAGACGATTTAATTATATATTTGTTAATAATTAACAAATATTATATTTGGCACAAAGCAATCTGTGTTGAGTCATCTATATTACCGACTTATTATTAAATATGCGATTTATTAATTGTTAATAAATATTTATTTCGCCATAGTTAAATAACATATTTATTAACTATAAACAAATATTATTTGTCGCAAAAAATTGTTTTCTCAGTGCGGCCTATATTTTCATACATATTACTAATCACGTAAACGACTCTATCTTAAATCTATAGTTGAAGTAAGTTATACAAACCTAATAATTCGAATGTAATTACTGCGTTTGCAAAGTGACACGAAATAATAGACTTTTTGACATACTATTTGCGTAAAATTTGAATTTACGCATCTTTTTCAGTGCGTAAAATACGATTTTACGCATTTGTGCTGTCCGGCCGCCCTCTCGTGTCCCCGGCCGGCCATTCGACTCCGGCGGTCATTACTCGCGCGTAACATTGCTTTTAACACAAACTAAAAAAAGCGCGCAAATTTTACGCATAGTATGTCGAAAAATACCGTTCGATACACGGGCGTAATAATTCGATTTTACGCACCGCTCCTATCTAATTGCATGTTAAATAGCGGTGCGTAAAATCGCATTTTACACCCTTGTATCGAAAAATACTATTTTTTAATTCCGTTCGCGAAATTGAAGTTTTTTAGTGCGCCAAATTGAACTATTTTTAGTGCGCGAAGTAACTCATTTGCGCACTGCATATCGCGCACTGATTTGAATGTGCGAAGCACTTCATAAAAAATTTCTCTCACGGAGTCAAAAACATAGAATGCGATACTCGTTACACTCGTGCGCAAATCACGTACTTTAGCTTAAAATATTTCATTTTTTTCGACTTCAACATTTTTTTCAAATCTACTGCACAGATTTTCAAAATCAACCTCGCGTTCCGTTCGTCTATTCGTGGGTACTTGCCTATATTTTTTGTATCAAAATATTCATATATTATCGTTAATACGATGTTGCAGCCGATTTAAACGCTGGACAAAATGAAAAAACGGAAATACGAAATTGTGAGGATCGGTTTTTTTAGTACGTTTCGGGATGACGTCGGATGAGGTGTTGCGGTCGATCATATTGACTTGGTTTTATTTTGAGCCCCTCCACCAATCGTTACCAGTCGTTAGAGATCCTTTTTTATTTCATTAGATATCTCTCGATCATTCATCGATTTCTCTCTTTTTGTGATAATTACAATACTCTAGATTGAATTCCTACATCTTTACTAAAATCTGACTGAAATATCTTATACAAATAGATGCACTTTTCAGGGAGTGTGTTCCTTTATTTTTTCGTTCGAATTACGTTACCGCCTGCATTATCAGTATTGGCAAAGAGAAGCTGATTCTCTTATCTTTACGTACTAGTGTGATCGGGAGAATCGCATAGAGAGGGTTTCGCTCAGTTAAAGTGCAAAGTGGCGCTTCGCGGTTGCGACAATTCTCCGGCATCCTCGTGAGAGCGACCCCAGATGAGCTTCTAGTTCGACACGCGCCGGACTCTTGTCGACCCTAATCCTTGCTTACTTAACTCGGCGCTTTTCGGCTTTAAACAGCTCATAGAAACCATAAAGGACCTTTTGCATTTCCAGGTCCGACTGTTTTTTCGAAATTGTGCTTTGTTAACTTCAGGACAAAAATAAAGGAAGTTTACGTTGACAGGGTTATATCAGTACTGTGCTAATACATGGATGGTACTCTAATAGGATGAATATATAAAAACTGACTTCTACGGGTGACACTTCAAAAAATTGTCTTTTGTAAATTGTAAAAACCAATTTTAAAATCCCAATATAAATGCATCTGAATGCACTATATTAAAAATGTATGTATCAAGCATTGCGAATATAGAAAGAATGAGATACAGCAGAACCTCAAACTAGTGGCAACAAATGTACAACAAAATGTGGTTTATCTTATACTAACGATACGGAAAGATGTGATATATTAACTCCCTCTCTAAAACCTTTATGTGCCTTTGCATTTTTGTAACGATTGTAACCTATTTAAGCGACATGATTCTCTTGTAACCTGGATGATTTTTATGTCGCAGTTCGATTCCCCGACCACCAACTTTTTCTCTTTGTTATCCATAGTGGTAAATTTAAAGTGGGCTTTGCTGGATAAATTTACGAATTTTGGATTGCTACCGACTTTGATCATCGGATTTTCCGTTTAAGGCTCCGAAACACCCTAAAACATGGGGACAAATATGCTGGGACGTAAATATACCGAGATACAAATATACCGGGACCCTACTGTACACAGTTTGTTTAGCTGCTAGGATTTGAAAGGTAAGTGACTCATTGTAGTTAAAAATAAGGTTGGAATAAGACAAACAGCCTAAACCTAACCAGGTTATAAGCAAATCGGATAGGTGGATTTATCATACGATCCAGTTTGCTATATCAATAAATATAAAACTTTAATCCATGCGAGGAAATATCAGAGGCATACATAATCGTTTCTTCACGTATTTCCATGTGACATTAAAATTCTTTTTAAACTTTTTAATGAGACATAGACTTTCCGGGAACAATGCAATACATGCTCTTTCTAAGATAACGTTTGGTCAATAATGACTGCCAAGTTTTTAAACGATTCATCCCCTGGTAGAAATGAAAACATTTTTTATACAATTCTTGTATAACATTCTTATTTACCATATTAAAGGTATAGGGGAAATGTCCAGTCTAAGAAAAAATGGACAAATTTCTACCGGGGTCATTAAAAGTAGTTATTGTATATTATGAAATATAAAAATAAGATCTGTCAACTACAACTTTCAACGATGTTAATTGTACTATTATGAAATGTTATAATCATTTTTACCTTTTCTTCATGGTTCCATTAACCTTTTTTTCTCTCTGCGTAGATCATTTTACTCGTTTTTATTGTTTCCTGTGTAATTTTAATGTAGAAACTTTGGTAAAAGAAATAATAGTAAAAAAAGTTATGAAAATTACCAATTTTTGGCTATTATCGAAAATTTCACCGCATTTTAACTCTAAAAACATATTAACCATGACAGGATTAGTTTTCTAACATGAAACATCGAATTAAAATGGAAACAAAAACTGGCCGTTTTCCCTGATGGAAACGTATTCCAAGCGAGTAATTTCAGTGATTGATTGCAAAAGATTTCAAATCGAAAATTCAACTATTTAAAGTCCTTTCCTGTCTACAATGGACCAAATACTATTGTTTTTTATTATAAAACAATTTTCGAAACATCATGAATTTCAAAAATAAAAACGAGTAACAGTACCAAATTCATTTGATTTATTTTCAATGTTCGCATATAAAAGGCAGTCTGAAATGTGAGTTTAAAGGTAATTACGATAAAGTTCTGTAATTAAGAAAAGAATCTAGACAAAGTTAAGATGGTCGCTGGCCAAGCGGCTTTCTCTTGAAACTAACCCGCATTGTAAACAACGTTGGCAAACCCGTATTACGAACATTCAGAAACTCGAGTTTCACTCAAGTAAAGGCGGCAAATAAGATTCCAGTAATTTTATTTCTCTAATTTGATGGCATTACTGGTCTGCAAAACCTTATTTCATCTTGTATATGTTTGCCTTTTAGCTTAAATTTCAATCCATTACAGCACTGTATCACGTGCAGTCAGAAATATCAGCATTAGCACATTACGTAATTAGCACGAGCTATTTTCCGCTGTAGCGATAAGTCAATATAGTGTGGTGCACGCAACACCCTCTGCGACCTTCGACAAAAATTTCATGAAAAAACTATTGAATGTTGAAATTTGATATGTAATGTTGTAAATCTAATGTTATTTTACACTGCAGGAAGGGATCATGACAAATAATTTCTCATGTTCGTGGTAAACATGATATAATAGATATCCCCCAAGCAATGCAGAAAACTCGTAAGACGTTACGAACTATGAGAGAGACAGTACACGACTTATGTTGCACTTCCGGAATATCCCAAATAACAAACAGACTTCTTTAAGGTTTGTTTAAAATTTAATAATGGTAAAAAAATCGGAAATTCAAAAGTCCTGAAATTCAACTTTAACTTTATAAGTATGTAATTGTACAGGAGAGTCCCGGTATATTTGCCCGCTCGGTTTCTCATCTTCCCCTCCCGTTATCCTATCTTTATATTTGTCAAAAGACGGAAAGCGACGCTTCTTCCATTCTCCCCAGTCGCGTTAAGTTAGTGACGTCACAGCAAGCCCTTCCTGAGGCCCCAGCGCACAAGGTGGGGGAAAAAGAGAGCAGCCAAAGACAAATAAAACGAGACGGAACTGGGCAACTATGCTGGGACGTAAATATAACGAAACGCAAATATACCCAGACTCTACTGTACAAATAATTTTGTTTTTCCCCAAATTAACGAATGTAGAAATTTTCGGGTTCATTTTGATCGATTTTGAAGTATAGAAAGTTTAAAAATAAGTCTTTTTATTCGATTTTTTATGTTTTCTATAAAAGTATGGTTTTTTACATTTTTTCTCAGTGAATCCAAATTAAAAAAAAGTCTGCGCTTCCACCGACTTCTAATGCACGTAATCGGTGGTCCCGTCAGTTGTACTAAAATGCTGGGGTGAAAAAACTTTTTTTTACAACATGGCGGATCCAAAATGGCAGCTGCAATGACAATTACTTTTTGTAGATTAGTAAATTTTTTTCTCGGGAACAATGGAATTTAGAGAAAATTCTACTAGAACAAAAATATCTTAGCATAGGCCAAAAAATGCTTTCAAATTCGTTCAGAATCTTTTGATGCAATTTTTTGTTTCTCGAAAATTCAAAAAATAATTTTGAAAAATGTCGATTAATAAATTCCAACAAAATCGAGAGCATTCTATAACTATTTCTCAAACACAGAAGACCTTTCAAATTAATATTTCGTGAAGTGGTAAGTAAGGTTCCTTTAAGAGCACTTCAAGAGATATTTTTGGAAATATCTTTGAAACGAGTTCGTACGGATGTCGATTCCAAAATTTGAACAAAGATGAACAAACTGGTTGTATTGCACGAGAAAAATTGTTGTATGGAATTGTTGTGTTCATATATTTTACCTTTTAAAAACTCGTGTATGTCCCGAGAACAGCTTCATATAGTTTATTTTATTAAAAATGGTGGAAACGCGTGATAATTCCGAAAAACACGTGTTTTTATGTGTAATTCTGATCCACCAAAGTGCAAAAGTTTCTTTGATTAAACCTATCCAGTCATTTACTGATGCATTTCCCTGTTGGTTTGAAAGATGGCGGATTCAATGTGGCGCATGGGAAATTATGAAAATAACAAGTTTTCTCAGGATTATCATCAATAAAAGTATCAAAATATTTATTTCATACCGATTTTCCAGGTTTGATACTAAATTAAATCAAAATTCAAAATGGCGGATATTATACCGAATCTCCATTATGAATTTGGAAAGGCTGACATTAGATTTGTATTCAGCGACGTTAAAAACTTCCGAGAAATAAATTTCATAAAAATTCAAACACTTCTTGAAAGATATATCAGTCATATGAGATCCGCCATTTCGAATTCTGACAATCCGTAACTGAATTTGGATTTAATTTAGCATGAAACGTGGGAAAACGGTATAAAATAAATTTTTTGATGCTTTTATTGATGATAATCATGAGAAAATTTACATATGCACCAGTAAATATCTGGATATGTTTAATCAAACAAACATTTACACTCTGGTGGATCAGAATTACTCCGAAAAACACGTGTGAATTTTCACGCGTTTTCCGCCAGTTTTGAAAAAGTATACTATATGAAGCTGTTCTCGGGGCCTACAACTATTGTGTTCATATTCTGGAAGGAATCAACATCCGTTATGGGCTTATAAATAATTGATAAATAAAAATGTTTCTTTTTTTCTATACTTCTTCAGATGAGATCCGCCATATTGCTTTCCTAAGGCATACGAATTTTAATGATTAGGTAAAAAATTTGGAACAATTCGTTGGGTAAAGTTTTAGAGAATCTTTTTTCTCGAGAAAATAAGTCGTCATTTTTTTTCAAGAACAATAGTACTTTCTCCCTTCTACAATATCATTTACTAAAATTTAATTTCTGGAAACGTTAGTAAATCTTTTTTCCCAAACATATACCGCCAGGTCTAACTACCTTAAGATTTTATGGATTTAAACGAATTGTATAATTATAATAGAAATGGAAGAAAAAAGAGTTGGTCTTCTCTTAAAAAAGCACGGAAAAAAGAAACAATTGGAATATAATAACTAGATAGTAGAATAAGACAGCTCTTGCGTTAAATTAATTTAACTGTCTAAATAGTAACCTCGACAAATTAGGTGGCCAAACCTAAGTATTTATGTAGTAAAATCAACTGAAATCATAGCTGTGTGGGATCTTACCAGTTAGATAGTAAAACCATCATTTCTTTTTCCCCGTGAACATAGAAGTTATCCAGAATTAAATTATGGTTGTCAATAATCAACAATAAACGATGCGATTTAGAGGCAAATGATTATTTAAGTTATAATTCGTTTATCGTTCTTTACATATTCCCATTTTGATTATTTAAGTGAATTAAGGTGCACCTCAAAACCCCGCCATTCAAAAACCAGACATTTCAAAAAGCAGAAATTAAAATATCAGACATTTCAAACAGAGATTCAAAAATCAGACATTTAAAAACAGAGATTCAAAAACCAGAAATTTTAAAACGTACATTTTCTGAAAATGTAATTAATGATTGACTTCTAAATGTGCTTAGTAAACAATCCGGGGTTGAACTTCAAGTGACCTTCAAAATTAATCCCTTGGTCAAACATTTTCGACCTCGAAATAACCTTCCAGTGAAACCTCAAGGACGCTTTATGTAGTGAACGCATCAATCAGAGATGTATGTATTTTTAAATGCCAGGTTTTTGAATGTCGTTTTTTGACATGTCTGGTTTTTGAATGTAGGGTTTTTAAAATATCTGTTTTATGATTTGTCAGATTTCTGGATTTATTTTTAAACTTATTCAAAAACTTGATGAAAACAATTTCAACACATATATACTATGCTTGGTAATTGTAAAATTGTAAATTCATAGTGTTTAGTAAGCATGTTTTATTTCAGAATTTCTTGACTACACAACCGAAATTTGTATTTCAAACAAACTTCGAGGTTTGTGTTAATCACAAATTGGATTTTGGAGACTTTAAAGATTGTTTTCAACATATTTCCTACTGTTGTTCCTAAATGTTAATGGATAATGCACTGACTTCATTTTAACCGTGAAATGATATTTCAAAATAACGTTTCAACATATACATTTATACCTAGACGAATGCTATAAAATTAATAAAACTGACGAGGTTAATTAATATTAATATGTACATATTTTGAATGCGTTTTTGAAAAAAATTAACTGGTTAGGCAGCTTTCTATAATTTATCTTTAACCATCCCACACACGTTTTAAATTTTATAATGAATTTGTGAAACCTTCTTCGGCTTCGTTGGTTGATGGTTCATTTAAAGGTCATGTCAGTAGCCATCGATCATCAATGGCATTTTAATATTTGTAACCTACAGAGAACCTAGATGCAAGAAATTCGTACTTCCTTGCTGAACAACAAATGTTCCATAAATGCTTTTCGAATTGGGCATAAATAAATATTATTTACATTTATAAATTTTCTAATCTGTAAAACATAAAAATGAAGGAACGATAGGGAATATATTTAATTACGGCCAAATTTGAAATAAATATTACGTTTTGTACATAATAAAAAATCCTATTAAACAAATTAATCTTTTTCATAAAACATTATATCTAGGGTAACAGAGGTTTATTATGCCACGAATTCAGTGTTAAATTTGTTAGTTTGTAATAGAGTACTCAATTTTTGAAACCATACAATTATATACAAAATTTATCCGAATTCACGTAATTTTAAGTTTACTCAAGTTACTATATTAAAATTATTATAAAGAGACAAGAAAAAAACAGGACAAATGATTTTTTTAATGACAAACATGTAGCATAAAATTAAAAAATAAAACAATGCATCTCTTCGTACATTTTCGAGTACTAACCGAAGTTATGTTCTTAAGGAAACCAGAATTAAATATATTTATCTCCTAAATTATATAGTTAGAAAGAAAGATACTATTTTTATGACTTAATTTCTTATTTATGTATATATATAAATTATAGAAAGCTGCCTAACCAGTTATATATATATATACGATCTGTAAATAATAACAATAAAGTTAATTTGATTTATTACACGACCGACTTGGATCAGAAGGAGGAATCGAATCGTTCGTTGTATAAAACAAACCTATCGTGGATTTTTAAAATTCCTGTCGTTCTTTAAATATGTTATTCATTAACTTCTTATTGAAATGATCAAAAGATTGTATATAATTTATATGTATGTAATGTCATCAAATATACTCAAATTAGTGCTTGTTATAACCTGGCAGAAATTCAGTCTATTTTTATTGTATATTTTTTATTATATAGTCTATTTTCTGGCGAAGTTACGAAGTTAAAGCTGTATACAGCAAAAATGTCTACAAACTAGATAATAACAAGACACCCATCAGTAAATCAGTTTTTTGTTACAAAACTTTCTAAATATTGGATAGTGATAAATGAATTAAAGATGTCTACACCCTTATCTAAAAAACCTTCCTAATAAATGTTCAGAAAAGTTATTAAAAATATGTATGCAAAATATCTTTTTTAAATTTTCTATTAAAACTGGACAAAAACTGTTTGTAATAAATTTTCTTCCTGGTTGATTTTTTATAATTTCATTAATTAAAAATTAATATTTTATTACGTAAACAGAATAACACTTAAATTGAAAATGTACCTAAAATCATAAAAACGATTTTTTACCGGTCTAACTAATGCGTGTGCGCATTTAGCCATCGATTAACTATAAAAATTGTGCAGAATGTTTCAATCCTTTTGCAATTGAAAAAATTTGCCTAAATAAATGTTAATTTCCTTAATCTTCCCCACATTAATTTTTCTATTGATTTTAGGATTAGACAAATTTAATTAATCAATTTTAATGTATGCCACGTGGGTTTTTGTAATATTTATAAATCTCTTGTAGGATATGAGAACTATTCTTAAAACCTATTGTGTGCTGTATAATTAAACTAGCGGTGCCATCTACCGGCCATACGCTATACTTCTTACCAATGAATGCCGGTACATTAGGGAAATTGATAATTGCATATTATGCACATGCACTTTTTCTTGAATACGAAAAAATTCCTGAAATTAGTTTTAAAAATGATCTACTCCATAAAATTATAGTGCATAAATATTAACAACAATTATTACTTCAATTAATGAGCATTTTATTCTAAAAAAACTATGTTTTCACAATCTAATTTTTGCTGCATAAAAAGATATCGAAAATCTTAAAAATTCATGTGCAGATGCAAAGCTAGTTAAATTTAACTATTAGTAGCAAAAATAAAAAAATAATTGATAAAATATTTTTAATACTTATTATTTAGGAATAATGAAATTCCCTTCTAACAGAAGTATCAAAATGAAAAATTAACAATTAATAACTAGTATTTTCTTACGGTTTATTATATTATAAATTTCATTATTTCAAATGATGATTAACCCTTTGAAGCACGGTGTCCTTTCTACACCTTGTTGTAATTCATTTTTTTTATTTTTCAGTAGATTAAAATTTAATTTTAGGCCAAATTTCTTCCGTACTTCGATAACATGGTTTTAAATGTAAACAAATTATTATTTATTATGAATTATTATGTTAAATTGTTTATAATGACGAACAATGTATAAAAATTACGTGTTTTTTTACAAAGAATGTATGCTGAAAAGAAACCGTCATTAAAATAAGACGAAACAGGGTATTCGGGGGTTTTCGGGGTCGCTGATTACGAATCTGGCATCAGATTTTCTAAATTGAAAATGACGGATCCAAGATGGCCGCCCGAAATGTAAAAATTTACTTGATCGAGGTAAAACTCGGTACTCGGGGGTTTTCGAGGTTGCTGATTACGAATCTGGCCATAGATTTTCGAAATTCAATATAACGGATTAAATATGGCCGACCAAAATATAAAAATTTACTTGATCGAGGTAAAATGGGTATTCGGGGGTTTTCGAGCGAATTCAACATGACGGTCCGAAATGTAAAAAGTTTCTAAAAGTTATTAGACCGAAATCAAATTGAATATTGAATAATGTTACATTTTCAAGATAAAATTTAGCAGATTCAACAAGCGGTTATGAGTTCTGAAATTTCATATTTCGTCTTTATATTTTGGCTGTCATATTGAATCCCTCATTTTGAATTTTGAAAATCTAAGATTAGATTCGTAATCTACGATTCCGAAAACTCCGAGTACCAACTTTCATCTCGATGAAATAAATTTTTACATTTCGGTCGACCATCTTGGATCCGCCATCTTCTCCAGTAACAAGCTTCAGTTATTTTCCGTGCAAATAAGAATGTATATTTCAAAGGGTTAATTAAATTACTGCTTTTACATGAGCTCTAAGAATTTAAAATTAATTTTAATTAATAAAACGTGCAATTAATAGAACTGAAAAGTATACTTGTAAATGTAATAATAGTTATTTTTCTCCAAAAATTTGGATTACCGTATTTTTTCTAATACAAGCTTGCTTATATAGACGATTTGCAAAGAAATAGTAATATAATTTTTACAATATATCACAAACATTACAGTGAATTAGATTTGTTGAAAAACCTAAAAATGAATTGTTATTGTTATGAAAATTATTATTATCTTTAAGCATTATAAAACATTTTTCCCAGAAGTAAAAATGCACCATTTTTGTTAGTTACTAATATATCAAGCGCTGAGGTTTCTTAATTAAAAGTTAAAGGACCTGCGATATTATTTTTCCGATTCTGTGACTCTTCAAAGTGTGTTGTATGAAAAAATGATAATAATCCCTTGAACTCTTTTGAATAACATCCATTTTAATTTCGTTTTGATTGACTATATCGAAAAGTTGATATAATGCAAATAAACCGTTACTTTAAAGTTCGATGATGACAGCGAAGGGGATTATGTTTCCTCAAAATTTATTAGCCAATACAATTAATCTGTGAAGTTAATAAGGCCAGTAATAATCATACTCAAAGAAAATCAAAATGGCGATACTTCTACAAATATGAAGGATTTTAGAGTAAAAATGTTACTTTTTGATCGGATTAGTTTTTCTAGCACGTCACTTAAAAATTGAGAATGTTTGAATTAGACTAATTTTGGATAGAGCATCTGCGTTAGCCAATTATAATGCTGCTAAAACATTTTTGAATAAAGTAGAACTTTTAAGAGTTAAATATCGGTTTTGTAAAATGGGTATATGGTTTGAAAACCCGACAAATCAAAACGCCGACAAGTAAAAAAATCTTCAATTATAAAGCCGACAGTCCAAAAGCCGATAGTGAAAAAGGCAACAAATAAAAATAGACAAATCGACAAGTAGACCGTCATTTTTTGGAGTGTCGTAGTTTTTCGACCTGTCGTAGTCTTTCATCCTTTCTGTAAATCGCAAAAAGAGCTTTTTGTGATCAGGGAATAAATTCGGTAGATGCTGATTTCCAAAAAAGGTAGATACAAACTAAAAAAATCCTTATCAATTATGCACAAAATCTATTGAAATCGGTAACCGAATACAATAGTCAACGCATTTAAATTCTAATACTAAAAATTGTGTGTCATTGAATATTTATGGTCAAGTTTTCAATATATTTATCTTCATTAATTTCTTTATTATATAATGATAATACTTTATTTATGGTATTATAATATTGCTATAGTATACATCCATTACTAAAGTTTATGATAACACTACACGGGAAAAAAGAAATGGTTTGGTTTCTATCTAAATATTAGAATCTGACACAACTACATTTTTTAGTTAGTTTTACTATTTATAAAGTAGAATTGGCTACCTAATTTACCGAGGTTACTATTTAGATAGTACAATTAACTAAAAACGATGGTCTTATTCTACTCTCTAGTTAGAGAGTATTATTTTTTTTCGTGTACGCAATACGAATTAGGGTTGATTTTGCACTAGGTCCACTTTTTTTAACCATGCTGTGGAGATCATTTAAATTTTGACATAAAACTTGTTTTCAAGAGTACGCACAATTAAAGATAATAAGAGGTGCCTTTTTGATTAAAAAATTTTCATGACCCCCGTATAAGATTATAAGACAGAATTCATGTTTACGACACACAAATGATTATCGTATATACTTTATTTCTTAAAAACTGATAACTAATAAACGTTTAATTTCCAACCTTCTGAAAACAATACCCTAAATTCTATAGTAAGAAATTAAATATATAACTGACTAAACTTATTTACAAAGTATCTTCGTAAATGAATGGTGCAAAATATTTATTGCAGATTGTTACACATATATATGCCAGGATTTTCTTCGTGTAGTGTCTAATTTTTTTTTAAAATTAGAAGAAATGCGTAACTGTCTATACATTCATGTATGACAGCGGGAATAGTACTTCATTGCAGAATAAAATATCAACATAATCTAATTCTGATTACGATTATTTACAAATATACTAAAAGCAATTCTTCGACTTGAACTTTTTCCTCTTAATCTTGCGAGAACTTCTATAGACTAAAAATAATTGGCTCCATGTCTTTGTAACGTACCACAAATCACACGTCAAAATATTACAAACATATAAATCATCGTCACAATAGAATGTAAATCACACGAAAAAAACGAAATAGTTGAAAGTACTAAGTAGATTGTAGTAAAAGATATAGCCATCGATTTTAGTTAACTCTACTATCTAAATAGTGACCATAACAAATTATAGTCAAACCTACTCTTTCATTAATAAAACCAATTATTTCTTCTCTTCGTTGTACAATGTAAAAAATAAGAATAAAAAGCAATTAATGAACCCACCTAATGTTACCAAACATGACATAACCTAACGTAATTTAAACTTAACCTAACTCAAACTAACCTAATCTATATGTTTCCTATGAAAAGTAGTACATAACTGATCCAAATGGATTTTACGTACATCTTTATTTAACCATAGAATTATTCAATCTGTTACAATGTTAAAATGGGAAGAAAAATATAATAAACATAACGAAATCACAAAAAGGATTATTGATAGTCAACATAAGGAATAATTGGGAAAACAAAGAAATATATGATTGTTTACAAATGCATATCTGTAAATATTTCTAGAAATATTATCTCAAACAATGAAATCAATATAACCAGTAAAATATTACTAATTTTCAGAATGCTATTTTAGCTTGTTAAAATGACATTTTTTTGTTTTGATACTTTTTCACGTGATTGTCCGCGATATTTAATATTCATATCATAACTTACTTTAAAATAATTTGATACCACTATCATCAGTCAAGAAAAATATCTAAAGATTAATTTTCACTTATTCCATAGATTTGGAGTTACAATCGCACTATGTACAGGTACCAAACATATTATTTCTACTTTATCAGTAGTTTAGGAGATATTTTGGTTTTGGTCAGCCAGGTTCAAGAATGATCACCATATTTTTATGAAGACCTCCATATATCGGTTCCCCCAAAAACCAACTCAATTAATTTTTCGACAAAAAATATCGTAATTTTTCATCTTTTGTTACGTTTATTGGCAATGCTTTAATAAAAATATATAGGTTTGATGTGGTTTTTTTTTCAGTGCGATATTGTGGGTTATGACAACAATAATACACAACCCGAAATATCGTCTAAAATATGCAAAAATTTGTATTTTTTGTTGCTTTCCTTTTCATCTATTTTATAATTCATTCTGCGAGAAAATAATACAGGGATTCATTAAATGGCTTACAATTATCTACAAATAAAACAAATTGAAAACTTATCATATTTCCAAAGATATTCCCATTTGAGGTTACGTTACAAGGTGGACATTTTTCTACATTTCCAAATAATGTCGAAGAACTTTTCATGTTATAAGGAAATATAATCTTTATGTAGACTTAATTTCGTACAATTTTGAACAAGTTTCTAAGATATTTTATATGCTTGTGAATATACAAGACGTTTTAAATACGCGCATTTTGGGTTTGTTTTTGTTATTTCACTTGCACTGTCGATTACATTAAATTAATTTGATTGCGAAGGAAAACACATTTACAGTTTTACATTTGCATTTAAAGCTGTGTAAATATGATTTTTTGTTTTTAAACAAGTTTAAAATGTGATATTGATTCCAAATTTCGGCCTGGCAGAGCAATGGCAAATGAAAAATAGATCCTATTTTCGGAGGTTGTTTAACTTTATTTAAAAATGTAGTTACCTGGTTTTCCTCGACGACCACAGATTTAAATACTCATAAAATTGAAATTTGGCCATTATATTCGTAATCAGCGATTCCACAAACACCCTATTGTTGATTTTCGAGCTACTGTGTAAAAATTTCGACATTTTTATCCGTCGTATTCAATATACCGTTTTGAATTGTGCAATTTGGACTTTATATTAGCAATTAGCGGCATCGTAAACCCCGGCAGGTAATTTTCATGATATTTTATAACGATTTTAATACTTTTGTCCGCCATATTGGATTCGCAATTTTGAATTTTGCAATTTAGAGTTTCTATTCGCTATCAGGGACCCTAAAACCCCCCGAATAGGCATTATCAAGCAGATTTAATTAATTATAAGATTTTTTAGTTGCACGCTAATGATTTTCATTTTTGACATAAAATATTCGCCAGGCACCCCTGAATACTGACACCTACGCAACTGCTGACGAAATATATTGCAATGATAATGTCGAATTTTGATGACAATATTGATACAGAATGATGGGATGGACATAAAGGTGGAAATTTTGTTATGGTGCAAATAGGGTAAGGTAGCATTTGAAAGAATGAATGACACTTAAAAACGAGCAAGTTTTTAAGGAGTTAATGTGCACTTTAGACCAAAAAAACTGATTGTTATAAATATTTCTTTAAACTAGATACTTATTGATAATCAATAATTGTATTGTATCATAGTAATCCTGTTAATATGCTGCAAAAATACATCAATTTCGTGACTAAGGTTAGGTTAGGGTATTAATTGTAAGTTCTTGAAAAACTTCTAAAACCAATTTAATGAATCATGTTTACGAAATTCAGTAGTCCAATATATTCCAGTTATTTTTTGGTAAAAGGTTGCATTTTTTATTAGTTTACAACTCTTGTTCACAAGTGCATGTTGTTCCTAATGTATTTATGTAACGATGAATACTTTTTGGTATGTTTATGCAATTACCACATACGTACGGATGTATGTACAATACGTAAGTGAATGTATTGTGCGATAAAAATGAATAACATTTTAACATTAACATAAAACACTGACGCAATAGTTAAAAATTTTGAAAGTAACCATAAAATTATCAAATATAGCCATGGTATCTCAGAAAATGTTACAACATTTAAAAAACAACAAAATTAAAATGATAATTAAACCTTAAATAAAATAATCGCCAAAAAACGTTTTTCATGGAATCAAATGTAAAAACTATAAAGAACTTTGCATTGGAGAAGCAGAAGAATTATCAAAAAATCGAATTAACGATTATAAACAAAAAATGTATGAAAAATGTACATGACATGATTAATTTTGGTGTGCATCTTAACAGACAAACGATATAAAAGAGGATAATATTGAAAACTTATTAAACAAAAAAATGTTCTGTTAATATCAGATTCGAAAAATTGTAAAATCTTCATTTAATTTATGTATTTTTATCATATTTTTTAATGTTTTTCAACCGATTTTTCAATAATCCTCTCATGCTACTTTAAAGTAGTGGTACGTAAGTCGTTCCTTGTTTTTAATTTTTCAACATTTTTCTGAATGAAAATTAGTTATTCCCTCTTTCAATTCCATATAAATGTAATATTACAATTTTCTTTTGACGTGGACCAGACAAATTTTGTCAAATGTTATTTATTTAAATTTTAAATAGAAAAGGAATGAAAATATTTTTAACATCGAACGAATTTTTTATTCTTATTTAGGAAATTCACAGAAAATATATTTTTAAATTTTTATTGTTTATTCAATATAGTACTATCTTTTTGTTTTATGTTTTTTATATATAAGAAATTCTTGAAAATTGGTCAATCTTATCATCTAAAGTTCGAAACAAATCTTTTGTACATATTGTTGCACTCTTGCATGAAAAAAAACAATGTGTGAGAAAATTCCATTTACGAAATTACGAAAAAGAATAATTTTAATTTTTTAGCCCATTATTAAACATAAAACTATAAAATTGCTAGAGAGTATGTTTTGATGGAGCTAATAAAACAATGTTCATTTGACAAAATTAAATAATTGTTTCAATAAATATGTTCAAAATTTTCAAATAACTTTGATCATTATAATTTTTGTAATTATTCGACAAAAAGAAAAAGCTGTAATAAATTAACTAATTTAAACAGCTATGTTAAGAAAATTTTCAATATTATTTTAAAGGAGATTAGTTTTTCTATGACTTACTAGTAAATAGATATAAATACAAAAATGTATATAAACCTGTTATTAAATTTGCACTTCTAAAACGTCGAACGCGGTAATTTTATTTAATGTTATTAATAATATCCGAGTGTAAAATAAATTTCTCGCCCTCTGTACGAATAATAACTTATTTTGCTCCCTAAGGAGAGAAATTCTATTTTTCTTCCGCACTCTCTATTTGCACAATATGCTATTTTTCGAGTGTTCACCATTATTTCCAGAACAACTTTATTGGGTTTTTACGCATTTTTATTTGTCTTACATAGAAATAAACAAATTTTATAAAAATGTTTATCTATACTTCATAAGTCAAATTCGCATCGACGTCAAATACCTATTTTTCCCCCTAGTTGCGAAATGCACGTTACATGATTCGTCAAATTAACCAACTTCGGTTAAAGAAATTTAGTCCGGGTCAATAATTATCGAAAGTTTATTATAATGATACACTAACGTTTGAAAAAATATTCATTATTTAATATAAAAATGAGGAGGCTATAAAAATTGAAAATGTTGAGTGTGTAATTAGTGTCAATTAAGAATGTTATTAAAACGTGTACAAATTTGGAATCCAATGTCGCTGAAAGAATTAAGTAAATTCTATTCAACTATTTCAGTAAATTTTTCAGAAAATGTCTATAAATCAACAGTATAAGCTGTCTTCTTAACAGAAGTAAAGTTGAAGTAATTGACGTCCATTTCAAAGATTATTTCCAAATTGATACAAAATATTTACTAAAATAAAAAAACGACCTTTTTGTGATTGTCATTGAAGTACTAAACTAACATACAACAACAAAAATGTGACTTAATTAAAATATTGTAACCAATCACTCATAAAAACACAATATGACACGCACCCCCAATCGACGACAGTTTCTCTCGCACATATCGATGACCACTTGATAATCCGTTCCTCGTCTCCTTGCGGGGAAATTTTGGTCACTGAAAAGCCACGATACGAATGGAGATTCCTGCTTTCCGGCACCCCTTCCACCATATCCACGGACAATAGTCCTAAAATCATTGTCAGTAAAATGCATTTTGAACTCCCGCAAATCCTACTGTCATTAAGGCTCGCGCCAAACGCTTTTGAACACCGGCGACGACTTTGGTCGACGTTGATATCCATTTATTCTTTTTGCGCGTAAACTAATCCTTATCACTGGATTCAAGCCACGAGAATATCGGCCATTCTCAATTTTTTTTACATTTCGCCCATTTCCAAATTCCACCGCGCCACCAATTTTCCAAAACTAATTTCAAGAATCAGACATAATAAATAACTTCTCCCAAAATTTTGTAGTTCTTTGATTTTCAAAATTTAATTGAAATCAAATTCACACTTAACATTATGGATGAAGTGTCTTGGCAGTCACCGTATAACACCTATTCATCAATTTTCAAAAATCCATTGTCTGTGGCATTGCCGGTATAACTAAAAAAAAATGTCGGATAAGGACTTGAATGTACGACGCTTTTGGCGGGCAAACGCGGCCGCAACTGGCGCACGACGTACACGAGTCCGCGTTAAATAGGCGACGGTACAGACGCGAAGTTCGCGTCTTTCGTGTCCGGTTGGTCTAAGCAGCATCCCCTCTATGGAGCCGTGGGGCAACGAGACGCCCCCTCCCTGCCATTTGACATTTGGTGTTCGACGGTGGTTCGATCTTTCCACCACATTGTGACCCGAAATTCTGCACCCGAATGCTCTAAGGCCTACCTTCCAAATCATCTCGAAACTTCCCATAGGCAAAAATTTCCAATGCATTTCAGTTTCCATCATCAAGCAAAGAATACTCTGCAGGGTTAAAGATCGTTGGAAAATTTTGGAAAACTCAAAATCTTATTCTGAGGGTGCATTCAGCTTTTACCCTGAAAAATCTGACAAATTCAACTACTATTGAGAAGTTGAGTCGAGAATAGTTAAAAGAAATACTTTTTTTTTGTTAGCATAACTTTGTTGATTAATAAATATAATTCTATAAAACTATCTTTTCTGGTATTTTCATAAGTGAAATAGATTCTTTGAAGTTTCTTGATAATCAGAATAACAGGTTTTTTTTTAAATCACAGTAGTTAACGTTTCGACCTACGATTAAGGACCTCTTCAGAAATCTTTATTCTGTTTGAAACAAAAATTATAACATCAATTTGGAAAAAATATAAGAAACAGTGTTTTACACTTGTCGTGATGGAATGGAAATGTATACAATTTTTGTCCAAATGCGATGCGAAAATTTATAAATATTTTTTAATTTATTACAAGTTTGTTATTGAGAATAGAAGAGAAAATTGAAGGAGTTATCAACTGTATAAAATAAATTTCGAAAATTTCCTTCAGCTCTTAAGTAAAAATAAACAAACTAAATAACGCGCGAAATGAAATTAGGTGAGAAAGTTTAATATTAGTATTATTTTTTTTTCAAATCAGTATCATCTTACCTTCCTACCTGATAGTTTTCAGAAGTCCCAGTACTTTGTAATTATTAAATTCAAAAATGGAAAAAATCCTGTGACTGCTCACTGTAAACAAAAAATTTGTTTAAATTCGAAATGATTACAAAAGTATTCAGTAAGATGCACTGCAAATAATTAAAAAAGATATAAAATAACTTCTCTTCGGAAATTGAACCGTAACGTTGAAGGCTCGATTATTGTATATTGAAAAGTTGTTGGAAATTTTCGAAAACGAAAGCAATAAGATTAAAGTAAACCGACCTTGTATTGTTATCGTTTATGGTTGTACGTTTAAAAGAGACAAATTAATTTCAGGTAGATTTGATTTTTCGAAACGAATATTAACTGTATTAGGATTATTTTTTATAAGGTAATTTCCATATTTTTACGTTTATTTCTTTCAATTAAAATAATTCGAACATTTTAATAACATCAACTTTGTTGATATTGATAATTTTACTATTTTTACTTAAGGTAATATTATTTACCCAGTAAACGAAAAAGTATTCCGAATGACTAGAAATAAGGAAATGCAATACGATGCATAAAACTCAAAAAAAGGCATGCACTAACATAATAAAAAAGCTACCAACAGCTGCACTACAAATAATTGCACTAAAAAAATTTCCAGAAAAATCCTTAGTTGATTTCACTACTTTTTAAACACGCAGAGTAGTTCGATACGCTTCAAGAAAATGTTCGAAGTTGCAGTTACTACCGTAAAGAAGATAAATCTTATAACTATAATAATATCGCTCTAGCATGTTTAATAGTTTTTAGTATACTAGGTAGTTAGACTCGAAAAAATGTTTTTAAATCTAGTAGAATTGACTGCCAAAATGTCGATCCCATAATGTGTTGATTTAACTCCTTTATGGTTGGTAACTATAACCAGTAAAATTCCGTTGAAGACCTATTGAAATACTTTCAGTTGTTAAAAAGTGGTCAAATCAACTAAGAATTTTTTTCAGTATGATTTCGCAACAATCGAAAAATATCCCATGTTGATTCCTCCCGAATTCCCAATTTTAAAGGGATTCCGTTGGACTCATGCCCGCGAATGCCTTTCAATCCAAGTAAATCCCATTTTCAATTCCACCTTTTTTTCGAAAAAAAATATATAAAAAAGCTTCTTTTTTTACTATCATGATTAGATATGCCACCTTTTATGGATTCGCGCAGGCCGGATTGAATTCGCCTCTATGGATTCAGAGGCATTCAGCAATACTTATTTTCGGCATTATTATGTTTGGATTCAAATGAATTCGCAGAGACTGGTTTGAATTCATCTTTTTGGATTCAGAGGCATTCCGCATTAGTCGTATTCGTCATTATTATTTTTGGATTTATATGGATTCGCAGAAACTGGTTTCGCAGAAACTGGTTTCGATATGCTTATTTGGATTCGAAGGCATTCAGCAATATTTACTTTTGAGAATATCACTTTTTGATTGAAATGGATTCGCAGAGACTGGTTTGAATTCGCTTTTTTTATTCCGAAGCATTTAGCATTAGTTATTTACGACGATATTGTTTTTGAATGCAAGTGGATTCGTAGATAGGGATTAATATGAATTCTATTTTCTAGATTCGGAGGAATTCAATATTTTACAAAATTATTTTTAGGTTCACAGGGATTCTATTTGGACAAATTACGCATTTAAGTGAATCCATTTGAATCCTTCTTAATCAATTTCCAATCCTTTTTCGATTGCTGGGTTGCTGGCCTACTAGTAAAAACACTGTTTCGTTAGATTAGTCCTGTTCATTTATTCAATTTTCAAATTTTTATTTACTTTAATCCTTAAATTTATGATAATATGTAATCACTGCAATGATATTTTAAAATTTAGTCAAATCAACTTCTAAATGACTACTCGTTTGGTTAGATCTTTTAAATAACAATAATAATAGTAATATCCGTCTTTATTGCACAAACTAATAAATTTTGTATAAAGGGCAGAGACAAAGCTTAAAGCTGTTTTACACCCTGACCTGTATTAAATTATAAACTTTTGTGGATAACTTATATTGTAACTTTTAGGGATATTTTGTTTACTATTCTTTTTAAATCCAACTTCTACAAATTCAAATATTTAAGTCCATACAGCACAAACCTCTTAAAAAGGTCGTCCAGAGCTCAGTTCAAAGATATCTCCTTAAGAGGTCTTAATTATGATAATCTATCAAACGAGCTCTTAAAGATGTCTTACTTAGGACTTCTTAAAATCGTAATTTCGAAGAGGTTAGACCATCTCTCTTTTAGTAAATTTTTGGGGTTTGGGTTTCTTCCAGAGACACTAGGTGACGATTGAATCCAAAAATTAGATCGCGCGATATTTACTTCATATGCAGACCGATAGATTATAAGCTGCCCTGACCAAATAAGTGTCTTTACGGTATTTAGCCAGTGTTATCACAGTTTTGTATTATTATTGCTTAATCCCATTCTAATGCATGTAATCGCCATCCAATATATAACTATACACTGAGAGAAATGTTTGTTTACAGTTAATGTAATAGCTTCATAGTAATGCTAACAGAATTTAGATTTAGATCTTAAGGTAAGCTATACTTTATCCTGAAATTAATATAACAATTTTAAATATTAATGTTCAACACGTTAAATGTATATTTACGCGCTTATAGTTTCACCGAAACAGAGACAGAGAAACATACACACGCGATGCAATTCGATTTTCTGCAAATTTTTCGACGCATTGTTGACATACGCAGTTCAAACGACAGAATCTAATGTAAGATTTATTAAAAGTTAACGAACGCTCATTGAATGTTAAAATATACGAGTTAATAGACAATAACATTGCAGACATGCAGAAAAGTGTTGGAGTTTTCATCTCAATGATACCTGACATTTTTTACTTTGCAGTTACTTTTATAACTTTACAGTTTAGTTTTTTTATTGCCTACCAGGGGACTGACGGGGATAACAATAAAATACACAACTTTATAGGAAATGTTATACACTTTATTAATCCGTAGAACAATTCTCTTATAATCTAAGAGTAGCACATATCTTTTCAATATTAAATCAGTTAAATAATTATTTAAAGACAGCACAACGTACTGTGAGAATACTATAACACCAACTTCAAAACAGCTTTTTAACATTTTTAATAATTTGAGGTGGTTTAACTTAACAGTACGCATTTTCTGAGTAATCAAAGAACAATTGAAACAAAAATTAAGTATGTCAGTCTTAAATTCACCACCAGTTAACGTGGAATTAATAATTATTATTATTGTGTAATACTATGAGGTGTAAAGTACCGCAGTCTTCAAACCAGCATTATGACATGTTTAATAATTAATTATATAATAATAAATTATTTTACGTTGATTGAGTATTACTCAACAGTGTACATTATGTAAAAAATGAACAAATAATGGGAACTTAATATGACAATCTGTCTTAAAAGTATCAACACGAAATTAAAATAATAAGACGTTTTTCTCAATAACAGATGTTACAAAATAGTTTAACACTACAATATTTACTTTTCAAAAACGTCAATCTTGTCCTTAAATTGGTGAAACACTCTATTCCTTTTTGTAATGATGTTTGGTATGGGTAGTTTTTTTATTATTTGATCCATCGGAACATCCCATACATAATTTTTTCTATAGTTAATCGATGTTCCCGAGAAGTCATTTCTAGAATATTTTGTATTGTCATTTTTACTTTTTTTCAGTACTGCAATTTTTATATTTCTTTGTATTCAGCTAATTCAATGGGGTCGTTTTAATTTTAATTAAACGAGCTTTTTCGGCTTCTCTTTTCTTTTGCAAGATATCTTCCCTGTCTCATTTTATTTTGTTTTTTTAGAAGGCGGCAAGCAGTTTTAAACTGAAATAAGTAAGAAATGATTACATACGTTAATAGTTAATACAAAAATGATATAAAATAAAACACCATCAGTATCCTAGAAACACATCAGTACTCTGGCGCAATAACAAAGGACTGAACGCCACGGATTGACCAATACGACATGAATTTGAGGTTATAATCAAAACTAATGTTTCTTTTGCCACTTTCGAATATCCAGAAGCTGCATTTGAATAATTCTTAAATTATATATATTAAAATATTTCATAGATTTTCAAAATTTAATCCGCCGACATTTAAAAACCTCCTTTCAAAATCGTGCTTCGAATTACGTATTATATACGTTACATTGAGATGATGAAAATGTGAATTCACGTGCACTAGTTATAAAATTCTTCTTTTCCGGTTTAGCAAATGCAAAGTAACTATAAATATCATACAAGAGAAATAAACGAGTCAATTTTTGTTTTACTTTACAAAAATATCAAAACAAAAATATAAAAACGAATTAAATAATTTAGTATAATTTGTTGTTCCTTTAGAATCAGAATTATGATTACATCGAGGGGGAGGGGGGGCATTCTCCCTCCTCACACCACTTTTCATATTATTCATGTATTGTATATTATATATACAGGGTGTCCAAGAATTGAGTAACGATATTTCAGAAGATGATTATTCATGATATTTCAAACAAGAAAGCCCGGTAACAAATTGTATCTGAGGCTCAGAATTTGAGTGACGGGCTATTGAAGTTTAGAAAAAAAATTACGTTTTTTGCAATAACTCGGCTCGCTTTTAAGTGATTTCAATGAGTGAGGGCTCATTTTTAAGCTTTTTTTATCCCCTTTAATTCTTCCTTAATCGCATTTGATCTGCGATGAATATTTCTGAAATTATGGCCTCAAAAACAAAAAAAAAAGGTCAATTTTTTCGATTTTTATAAACTCATACCGTCAGTACCAAACGAGTTTTCCGCCAATTCTACGACATTAAAAGTGTTCCCGTGGACTGAATTTTTATCGAAATCGAACATATGATGGGGCTAATTACTATTATATAAAATTTGTTTATTGCCGTCTGTCAGATTGTAAATGAATGGGAAATTGAACAAAAAAAATTACAGATGAAAATGCACCAAATGTTTAGGGAAAGAAACTTACGAGATAACAATAATTAAATATAATTAAAATTAATATATTATCAGTTTCCAGATACTAAATTCATTAAATTGAAATAAAATCTTTTATAATTTTACACTTTTATAAGAAGTTCATATAAATAGTTATAGACGCATTTATAATAAAATTGTACACCCTCTTATTCTATAATTTGGTGAATTTGATCCGACATTGCTTGCAATTCAATTTCTGAACGTACAAACTGAGTGCACCTGTTGCATCTGCGCTCAAATATTAGATATAGATATGTTGTTCATATTACCAAACAGTATATAACAGTTATTTGAATGTTAAGTACTGTTCATTTAAGATAACAAAACATTGAAAATTTAAATACTGACATTAACCTTGATTGGTCGCATAATTGGTCAAATACTAAATATTATATTTTAACGTACTTAAAATTATTTCTGAATTTTCTGTGTTTTAGTATTCAAATACGCATACCTCTTACAGATTAACCATCTCAACAATTTCCTAGAAATAAAGTAGTCTTTTAGATCCAATCATAATTTTTCTTGGACTTATAGTTTAATAATATTATTACTGTTTAATTGAAACATCATAGATGTTAGATATTTTTTTCAAGCGCAGATTTTAATATTAACGTTGTAATGTTTTCTGTATGTTTATATTTTTATATAATTTCTCAAGCAAACAAAATTGAATATAGTTTATTTTCTTCGCGTTAGCTAGTTTTAGTACACTAAAAAAATAGATTCACTATTTAAACAATAGACTTGGCAACTTAATTTGTCGAAGTTACTACTTAAATAGAACAATAAAAACGATGGCTGCGTTAGTAGCTCCAACTACTTCATTCTTTCTGTGTAAGTATCATTTTGAATCTGAATATACTATGTAAAACTTGTCCATACTAAAAACAACATTTTAAACCTAATTTATTATGATATAACAATATTTCTGTGCAAACTCGTTGAATAAAAAAGAAGTTACTGACATAGCATATACTATTTTTCTAAATATATCGCGTTTCAGATAAAAATTGTATAAATGTGTGATTTAACTTTTATTTTGAACACTTCTAACATTTATTGATTAAAACACTTTCAGAATTACAAGATAAATATCAAGTGGATATCAATCTGAACTACCTGTATTAAGAAGAACACTTCGAGACCGGATTATTTTTTGTAAAGAAACTGTTTGAGCTGTCTATACAGAAATCAATATTTCAGACCTTTATTGATTTTTCAAATCAATTTCTAAACTAACCAAACTCAAAATACAGAATGAGAAAAATTGTAATTTTTCTGATAAAAATAACAATAATTTCTGGGAATTTGTACGATTCGGATAGTAAAAATTACAAAAAATCTAGTGATGGTTGCCATCTGAAATATTGCTAAAAAAATTGTTCGCCGTGTATATAAGTCGCCTAATTATTTCAGTTGAATTTCGTAGTCATTCTTTATAAGGTAATAAACAAAAATCGTTACACCAGGAAAAATTTTTTTTAACAATGTGCGATTTGTCATTTTTTTATAATTTCTATCATCCCTTAAATATTTTCGGTGCGCAAGACCGAACATGATAAAACATGATTCTTGAAATTCAAATTGCTCTGAAAAATATGAAAAAATGTTAGATGGCGTACATTGAAGTTAAATATGAAAGATTCAGAAATCACTTTGATATCGATCGGAAGAACCCCTAACAAATCGGGTCTTTAAAGCATTTGACAGGAGGTGATCATCTCATTATTATAGAAAACTACTGGATATTAATGTCAATCAAACTTGTCACGTACACCGTAACAAAGATTCGAGAAATAGCTAGGACATGCTATATAAAATCAGGTTTGATTAATGTGTAACTTTCAGGTGTCCCTATATTTGATATTTTACAAAGATTCGTGTATACCAAACTGCCAAACCGCACATTGTACGGTCTCAATGAATTGTGCTTTTGTCATATACCTTGATATTTTTCAGGTTCCTTGTCTTTCACTTTGTTAATACTGCACACAGATGTATTAAATTCAGAGCAACTTGATTAAGTGTTTCGATTATAACTTTGGAAGAATTGTCATTTTCTTACTTCCACGCTATTTCTTCTATTTTTTCATTTGCATTTCGTATTTAATATTTTATATTCGAAGAGTTTATTTTGACATAAAATACCAAAATTAGTTTCCATGCGATTTGTCATGAATCGTTCCAATCGTACCGTAAAAATATCCCATTAATCGTCACCTGTTTAACATGTAATGGATGCACTGAGGAAAAAAATCCGTAGTTAAATTGATCATATCACATAGTTGGAAAAATATACTTAAAACTACTACGAAAAAGTTAAATTTATCACTTTTAGTCGATTTTACTATAATTTTGTTACGCCAACTATCTCCTCATAGTTAAAAAAATCAACTATGTAGAATGATTAAAATAAATATGACAAATACAGTTAGAATAACTATAATCTAGTGTAGTCCTCATTTCGCACTATGTCTCGTAGCAAATCTTTATATTTAATATTATTCATAGTTAAAGTTTGTATTTACTATAAATCCTTAGTAAAGTCTACCGCACCCCGTGTGTTTCGATGCCGCCAGGTGGCGACGCGGCGTTCGGACCTTTTTTCTTCGCGCCCGTGGCTCCCGCTATTGAAGTGGATTTTCATTTCGTCATAAGTAGGACCGTCGGACGTCAAGATATGATAATGCATAATATATGTTGTATACGCACGTGTATCTATACTGGAGTACAAGCGTTACCGTCATCTTATGGAATTTAAATTAATTATGTAATTTCGCAAGGATACATTTTCATGCAAATTGAGAAGTGATAAAATAACTTTATTGAAATTTATGAATCTTAAAAACGAGCTTTTGTTCAGTAATATTATTCCGGTAGACTACAATCTTATTGTTTGCCGCGAAATACTATAGAACTACAGTGAGGTGAATCAGAACTAATAACAAAAAAAATTAGTTATGTTCACTAACTAAACGTAATATAGGCTTCTTGCAAATAGTTGCCCTAACCAACGTATCGCCAGGATCTCAGAACACACTAAGCCGATTATTTGGGGCAACCGATTTATTCATTGTCTCGGTACAAATCTTTCAATTTGCTGTAGTTTCCGGAAAAACCTAATATCAAAGCCATAAATCAGCTACATTGGCCTATATTTGATGGTTATTTAACATCGAATGTTTACAAATAGCAAATATTACAAGTGCTTCTTTCAAATATATCAACGAATAGTATAAATTTATTCGTTTTAATGGATTATATTTAATGAAGTTAGGGTTCTGACATTTATTTTTGTTATAAAAAAAAGGTGTTATTGGAAAGAAATATTAATAAAAAATAGAAACTTACTGTAATTGAAATTATCATTTTTCCCTTTAAATTCAGTTAAGAAATAAAGAAACGTTTTAGGATTCTTTTTGATAACGTTACCTTAAATTCGATACCTAAAATAAACTCCAGGTGTAAAATATTTACTTGACCGTACATCGTTCTAAGTACGTTTCTTACAATGTTTATAGGTTAACATATAAATGTTTGAAAATAACGATCATATATTCTATATATAATTTAACGGGAAAATCGAATTCTGTTAGTTAATCGAGCTTGTAATTTTTATTATGCCATTTAATTGGGAAATTATAGGCACGAAGAACAGAAAGCCAAGCATTTAAGCAAGCACGAGGTATATGCTTCTCGAAACGGATGCGAGTTCTGGGCGTGCCCATTGCGAATAATTTAAAATTTATATTCTCGAATTAATAATTTGTCGATCGAATTTTTTCTGTTTTTAATGCGTAATGAAGCTGTCAGAATTTCCAGTGTACAATATTTTAAATTTTAATAAAATATAATTAAATTGAAGTAATTTCAAGTTAATCGTTTTTTTAATATACTTAATTTATAAACATTCAGAGCTAGACTGTAGTATTATTTGTTTATAAACATTTAACGTTCTTAATTTAATATTAGAAATATTAGTAATCTTATCGTTGTAAAATAATTCGTTCTATAACTTGACTGAAGTATTGCATTAAATTGTTTTTTAATTTGAAAAATGGTTAATTAACAAGTTTTTCCAAATTTTTTAATTGCGCAAAGTCTTTTAATTGATCAGTTGTCGTTACTCAGAATCTTATCTGAACTTTCCACATAATAATTACAAATATAAATTTTAGTACAATATTCGTAACAATTACTAATAGTTAAAACTGATTAAGATTTTTATCTCAAGATACCAACCCACTATTGAAGAAAATTCCACTACTGCGGAGTAAATAAAGATTTAATAAATTGAACTTACAATAAATTTTCATTCTTTCAATGCACTAAATAATCCACTGTAACTTAGGTTCGAATCACTCCGAAAGATTAGAACGGAGTAACTGCTGTTAATTGCATTGAACTCGTTATTACGACCGATTTAACCTGTCTGTTACTGGCTTATTAATAAGGATTTCTGTTTTTATATAAAATAATTGTTTATAATATATATATTATATATACATTCAAAAAAATGTTCTCGTTAAATACGACCTTACTATTTTTTCTGGTTATAATAACCAGAATTCTGAGTAGTTTAATTAGAAAAATAATGATTATAACAATATCTCTAGTTAAACCAAGAACATTTCTGGTTAAACCAACCTGAATTCTGGTTATTGTAACCAGAAAAAATAACAAGGGCCTATATGCCCTTTTAAATATATTTAATCATCTTTTCTGGTCATTTTAACTATTTTTTTCTGAGTATACTTCAGGTAGTAAATTAAATTACATACGATATACCTAAATGGTACTGTAAATATTATTGTACTCATTAAATTTTTAGCCAACAACAGTTATTTTGTAGCAAATATTCAGTTAAACTGGATTCGTAAGTCATAGGGGATTTTAAGTCATGGAAAAGATAATATTTGTATAATCAGTATACTAAACTGCATACTAGTTCTGACGGAAAAAAAGAAATAGTTACACCTACTAACTAGATAGTAGGATGAGACACAGCCATAGTTTTTATTTAATTATCTGAATAGTGACAAAGACCACTATTTAAGATACGAGTCCACTATTTAAATAGTAATAATAGTAATAAATAAAAAACTGTGATTGTGCCAGATCCTACTATTTAGAGAGTAAAACCTATGTATTTTTTCTGTGCTTTAAAGGAATTAATATACAGCAATACTATGATCATACATATTTCGTTACAATTCTATCAATCTTTTTAAATTTAATTGGTAATTTTACAGTTTAAGGGGGTTCTAAAGTGATACACCGGTAAGGTAGGAAATTTCACCAAAAAACGTAAATAAAAGATAACTGAATAACATTTTTAAAATTCGGGCTCTGTAAAGGCCATGCTAAACACTATAAATAATTTCATAGAAAATTCCAAAGATATTAGTTGAGAACTGACCGAGAATTTTCGGAAATAAGTGATTTTTATTTATTTCCGAAAATTCTCGTCCAGTTCTCAATTAATTTCCCTGGAAATTTCTAGGATACCGTCTATAGTAATTAAAAATGCCTTTACAGAGCCAGAATTTTGCAAAATCGATTCAGTCATTTTTTATTTACGGTTTTTAGCCAAACGTCCTACCTTACCGGTGAACCACTTTATAACCCCTTTAAGAACATATAATCAAATAATCAGTGCCGACAACTTATAGATTATCTTGAATTGGAGATAAAAGTGAATTATTTGTTAAAATGAAAACGTCAAAAATAGAAATGAATCTATATTTGAACAATAAAATGTATAATACATGCAAGTTTTAAACTTTTTGCTTTTTAGCATCGTAATATTGGCTAAAAAATTTTCAAAATATCATAAAAAAACATGAAAGGGTTCCACTATATTTTTCGTTGAATTCAAAAACATTAATTCTTTTAATTTGTTTAAAAAAGCTTATAACTTTTTAGAGTACCAATATCATTTTCAAAGAAAGCTTGGTCAAGCGGGCTATTTTAAGGTCCAGATTATGTGGGGTATAAACGTAAATGTTTTAATTCTAATTTAAACATATTATCTATCTTTGTCCAAATTTCAATAGAATCCCAATACTATGATAGCTCGAAAAAATTGATAAAAATAAATATTTCCCATATTTTTTTAATTTTTGTTCAAATGTTGCTATATTGGAATTATTCTTAATGTCTGAAACTCAAGTTTTTCCTCGGCATCTCGAAGAGCTATAGTACACTCAGAAAAAAAATAGTTAAAATAACCAAAAAACTGTGATTAAATAGGTCCTTGTTATGTGTTTCCAAAATTGTGGTTGATTTAGCCAGGAATATTGTTGGTTTAACTAGCAATATTTTGAAAACAATTATTTTTCTAATTAAACTACCGAGAAATTCTAGATATTATAACCACAAAAAATAGTACGGTCGTATTTAACCAGAACATTTTTTGAGTATAGGATAGAAGTATAGGAAATTTTCATTTCAGACGCTAATGGTTTAACAAAGAAATTCGAAACATTGATAAATGATATGTTCAAACTATTCTGAGTTAGCTAAATAACTATAATAGTATAGCGAACGATAATTTAATAAAATTATTTATTTTTTACTATTATGTTATAAAATCAGAGTATTTCTGAATGATTGTACATGCAAATTCGTAGTTAGTTACTAATCTTTTTATTAATTAATTACTTTTTTCTTTTAATTTAAGATACTAACAAAAAAATCTTCCAAATTTGATAAAATGCTTAAAGTGTAAAAAACATTTCTACCATACACTTCCATAAACCTCATAGTTGGTGTAACCAGTTTTCGACGTTGAGATACTTATTTTTTTCTCTTTTCGTTGCAGATATCTGGCTACTGGTATAATTAAGACAAGAGCACGTATTCTGTTTAATCAAATTCGTAGATGAAAAAGAGGATAGGCACAAATTTAAAATTTGTTTTCCTTTTTAACTAGATATTATATTAAAGATAAAATATAATACATGCCATATAAAACAAATGCACGGAAAAATATTGCAGAATATATTAGTTACATAACAATTATTACTGAAAAGTCATATAATTCTAATTCTTTAAAAAAATCTTTTCGAAGGAGCATTCAAATATATATAGTAAGGGCGATTCAATAATAATAAGTTAGAAAATAATACTCTAAGAAAAATATTTTGTAATTTTCTCTAATGAATAAAAAACTTATCTACAGCGAAAAGTGGGTTACCATCAATTAGTAAGTTTTTTACTGACAAGTAGTACGAAAACACAAATTCATTAGTAAAATTCTACTAATCTACAAATAGATATTGACTTTTTTAAGTTAGTAGTTTGTAGAATCAGTAATAAATTAGTAGGTTTTAACTTTTTATTACCAAAACTAATTAAATTCATTTGGTAACTTACTTTTCCTTTTTCTATTGGTAGTTTTTAACTAATTCAGATTTAGGGTAAATGGTGCTTAGAGAATATTAAAGTGTCTGTTACTGTAGACTTGAGTGAAATACAGTCACTGCAATATTTTATAGTAACGTTAACTATATTTATGGTGCCAATTACGATTTCTGCAGTAAAATTATCTATATTATAGCACCGATTACTTCAGAGTGAGTTACATTTTTAATAGTTTTTAAAACTTCATTCATTTCAACAGACTAAAATTTAGATAAGACAATATATAGCTATAAAAAGTACAACATAATTAGTCCCCATTATTAGACATTTACTAGCTATTTTTCTCCTATTTATAATGATAATATTACTATTTATTCGTAAAACGTTTCGACAGCGGATAGGTGTCATCTTCAGATTCAAATTTTTTTAAATAGAGAAACATACAAATAAAAAAAGTGTAAACAGAAAATTTAAAAGAAAAGTTTAATAATATTTTCGTTTGATATTGTAATTATAGGTTCGTACTTCAACTGCGCTGTGCAAACTAAAATTGCATGAATTAGTTAGTCGATTTTAACGAATACGCGTATTATTCTATCAATATAAAAAGGTGTATCAAACTATGTTTAAACATTCTAAAGTACTAATAGTATTAGTTTATACTTTTTATAGTACGAACGTTTCTTATATTAAAAAATGGTAGATATCTGTGAAAATGGACCAGCTGATGGTCTAAATTGGTCCTAAATTTTTTTAAAAATAAATTGTGTTTTTTATTACTTTCTACTTTTTTATCATAGTACAGACCTTACCAAGAAAACTTCTAAAGATTCAATCGTAAACATTTTTTAAATCCCTAGAAAACATAATGTATTTAACCCATTCAGTGCCGAATGAAATCTGTGCGACCAAAAACGATTTTGAAGATTAAAATATGCAGAAAATGTCTAAAAAATTTTAAAAAGTGAAGAAAAAAATTGATGTAAAAATTATAATGATATTGATTTATTTATAATAATAATTGTCGAAATTAAACAAAAAAAGTTAATAATAATCATTTATTTTCACGAAGTGATTTTTTAATATCGGTAAAATGATTAAATCGTTGAATAGTCAACACTTTATGTAATAATTTAAAAAATGAGTTTGTCCACTGTAGAGGACAAAGGCAGCAAATTGGTTAAAGGAATTATTATTACTAGTGGCCAAGAAATTTAACTTTAAAACAGGATGGCAAAAAATCCTGTTCAAAGTAACATCATATAACTAAATGATTGATTACTTTTTGCTAAAATAGTCGTGCAAAGACATCAAGAACAATTTTTTTAGAAAAATCCAATAATTTTTGTCAGAAATCCAAAAAAGTCTGCAAATTATTTGTATATCTTTAAAAAAAAGTCTAATCATTTAGTGAAGAAAATATTTTTCCGAGGATGTTCTGAACTTACCATCTGGTACTGTCAAAGAAGACAATTACAAAAAAGCAAATTTCATATATATCGAAATATTGTAAATCGTCAGAATATTAAAGCATAAATAGAAGTAATTAATCACTCCGTCTCTGAACACAAAGAAAAGTGCATTTTGAAAGCATAACTGAAAATCAATAAAAGGGATCATTTTTTATAATTTTAACACAAGATAAAGAGACTTTAGCGATCTTCGTGTTCTAAATGGATTCGTGAAAGAAGGCGGAGTGTGGGGAATCCTCGTCCCCCCTTGATCAGGTGATGTCTGCCCACAGTGGAGGAGACCAGCAATGTTCTTTTTACCCCCAATTTCGCATGACGACCTTCTTCACCTGCGTTCACCACAAAATTTCAACCGATTTCTACGCCTTTGCCCAGCCGATTACTGAAAAATGTACCGAAAATAATAGGTCGGAAGCGGGCCTGATGAAACGAATTTGTGTCCCTTTCGAAACTGTAGAATGCACATTCGGCAAGATTTGCAAAGGATAATTGTTTAAGCTGAAAACTAGGTTTTTCGATATAGGTTGCAGTAGACGAAAACGAATCGGGTTAGACACATACCACTAAAATATACTACACTTTTTAATACAAGAGGCAATGTTTGCTATTGTTTCCTTACTACATATTCAACATTTTTATTTTTTTAGTTACTCTTGGTTTTTACATAAATAAACATATTTTTATATTATTTTATATTTTTATTAATACAGTGTTAGTAATTGGAAAACAACAATTATAAATTGTAATTACAAATTAGTAAATTACAAAAATCACCCGAAAATGAAAATTTAACAATATAGTGAGCAATATACTTTGATTTTTATATTCTGTTAATGATGTGATGATAAAAAATAAGTTTTTCACAGAACTTTTTATGACCAGTGCAAATATTAATGTTTTCAAAGCCTCATATGAACAAATCCACAGAACTGTTAAACTCGGTGACGCGACTATTCAACACATAACTTTTCAACACAAGTATGTTTTTTTCATCATAAAATTTTGTAACAAATGACCATTTCAAATAATATATTAAATATATTAAACATTTTAACAAAATATATTAAGTTAGGTTAGTTTAGGTTATAAGGTTAGGTTAGGTTAGGTTAGTTTAGGTTACGTTAGAGTTTTGTATTATTTCGCGTGTATAATATATAATTGTTATTTTCAATAAGTAAAATAATAGTAAATATTGGCGCCTGTGAAATATTATCCTGATAGCTGAAATTTTGAAGTGATTTTAAGAAGCCAAATACGTAAATTTATAAATTTGTCGTGTACGTTGCTTAACACTTTTTCTTGGACGCCGTGATAGTTATCGAACTAAATATGATTGAACTAGCTTCTTCATTCAGTTATATAACTTTTCTTTTGAGAAATCATGTGCTACTATTTAGAAGGATATTACTGCGTGGTTAAAGTTATATATTTAAATTAAAATTAATAAAGGCCGCATACTAAACATGGTTTTTCTACTTTTGTACGCATAAGATATAACGAGAAATGTCCCGTTTTTCATTCTTGAGAGGATGAATGTTTTGTAGAAATAGATACGCGTACACACAGCATACAGACATCCAACCATATACTTTGACAAATTTTGGCGTTAAGACACCATTTTAAAATCTAAATCGACAAAAATCAAAATATGTGAAAGCATATTTTTTAAGTAAAAATATCGAGAACACGTTTCTGACAGGTCAGTCGTAGCCAGAAAGTGCAAGAAAATTGCCTTAAAGAAAGAATCGTAGAATAAAAATCATATTTTTTTCCCAATAGTTGAGAAAAATATTTTTTGAAAGTGAGCACCACTCAAAAAAGCAACCTCAAAACTAGTGGGATACGGAGGTTTCCAATTTTATTTTAAATTTGTGAATACAAAAAAACGATGCTGAAATCTGTCTGCCAATTGTGCAAAAGTGTCACAATTGTTCTGGTCAATAATAGTAGTGTTAAAAAATGTGACGAAGAAACTAATAAAAATCTATTTCCCACCTCAGCAATTAGACATGTGCTTTATTAATTATTATGAAATATTTTCCTAAATAAAGACGTCAAGTATGAAAAAAATAAATAAATAGTGGATAAAGACATGGTACGAACATAAAAATCTTGTAGTTCCACATTTGTTATTCGGAAGTAAATAATATACTTCTAATAGATACATTCGTAATAATGATTATATTTCACGCGTAAATTTATGGTTTAATATACGAAAATAATTCGTTACATTTGTTGAAAAATATCTCATGCGCATCCCGACATATCACATTATTTGTATCATTATTCATAATGTGATTATCACATGCATTGAGTTTACTGATACATGTAATATTTTGTGCAGGTATATGAAGTAAACAACAGGGCGAAACGTATAGAGGAACGCAAGTTAATGATTCGATGTTCGTGATAAGTTAATGAAACAATCGCACGTCACTGACTAATAAATGTCACTAAATCATCGACTGCCGAGAAAATTATAAAATGATGATTCAATAAGCGAAATAATAACACACGTGATAATAACAAAGGGCTTTGACTCACTGTAGATAATGACATTTAGGGTGTGAAATAGTTGTTTGTTTTTTTAAACACGCGCACAAAAAAAAATTATATGAAAAATAGAAAATTAACAAATAGATAAAATTGAATTTTATATTCTGTACGTTACTAATCGCAGGTAGACGGCTTGAAACAAATAAGTAATATAGTAGTTTAATTCCAAATTCATAAGAAACAATGAAATTTTAATGTATTAAAAATTTGCAAAATTATTTCACGACCGTTGAAATTAGTTATTATGAAAAAAGGTTATTTGTGTCGTGCGGCATTGAACGAAAATTAAATTATTCAAAATCGCCCGAAACTTGAAATGTCCGAAATATGAACGTTAAAAATCCAAAGTAATGTCTCATTTTCATTTTATGATGCCCGTAAAACAGTTTAGTTGTTTTACTTGAGGAGCAAATAAATTCTCATCATCGTAGTAGGTGTAAAGCATCTCGCCCTTTTTTAGAACCTAACAATTTTACGCCTACTGAGCGAAAAGTATGATTTGAATCTACTGGACATAAAGTTGAAAATATTAGGCTTGTTAGGGTTAAAATAACAAATTTATCCTAGCCTGACCTTCAACGTCCTCCCGTGGAAGCTCCATTATGTTTATAATAATAAGAACTTTTCCTACTATGATGATAAGTACTGCTACACTTGACGCCTATAAAGGGTGTTCTCCTAGATTTAGATCCTTTTTTACCGTAATTTAAAGTGTAGTATTGTTATACAACATATTTTACAATATCATGAACATTGATATTATTGTAATATCTGTTTACTAATAAAATTTCGCCCAAGTCAATATTTTAATAATATTGTTTATTATACAGGGTGATCCAAAAGTCCCGGAACAGCAAAATATCTCAGCGGGAGTGCATTTTCGGGGAAAATGTTTTAGACAAAAGTTTAAGGATTTTTCCCTGGCTATTTAATGGCGATATTGAATTTGACCTTGAACATGACCTTGAAGGTTATTTCAAGGTCAAGTTAATTTTTTTAAATGGGAACCCCTATTTTTTTTCACGGATTCGGAAAGAGCACAAAATTTTACGTCCGAATATGCTATGGCCGTTTTTTTCGGCAAGGTCATTTCAAGGTGAAACTTAAAACTCCCGTGACGGCGAAATATCTCAGAGGGTGTGCATTTCTTTGGAAATTGTTTCAGACAAAAGTTTAAGGATTTTTCCCGGGCTATTTAATGGTAGCACAGAATTTGACCAGGAAAAATCCTTAAACTTTTGTCTGAAACAATTTCCAAAGAAATGCACACCCTCTGAGATATTTCGCCGTTACGGGAGTTTTAAGTTTCACCTTGAAATGACCTTGCCGGAAAAATCGATCATATCATACTCGGACGTAGAATTTCCCGCTCTTTCAGAATCCATGAAAAAAAATAGGGGTTCCCATTTAAAAAAATTAACTTGACCTTGAAATAACCTTCAAGGTCATATTCAAGGTCAAATTCAATATCGCCATTAAATAGCCAGGGAAAAATCCTGAAACTTTTGTCTGAAACATTTTCCTCGAAAATGCACTCCCGCTGAGATATTTTGCTGTTCCGGGACTTTTGGATCACCCTGTATAATTAATTACATGTTAACGCAGAACTTAATCATAGCAACTTGCACTGTTAAAAATGACATGAAATTTAATGTAAGGTCAATGCCCACTAATACATGCAATTTAATGAGTTTTTATCTAAAATGTATCTTAACGTTCAGGGACTTAAGTCTTAAAGTAATTTTGTATTACGTTTCATGGATGAGCAAATTAAATTTATTGTATGTGTTCATTAAATTTCAATTCAGTTCAAGAAATATTTCACGTGAAATTTCAAAACACATAAAAAATATAATTGGCAGTTATATGTAAATTAGGCTTTCCCTATGTTACGGGACTACTCTCGGTTATAGGTAAGCTAGACAAAACTCATCAAATTAGTATTTTATTACATAAATTACTACATAATGGATAAAATTAAATGGATTACAACTAAGCACATATTTGTTCAAAAATTTTACGTAAAGACTATTCAGTCAAATTATTCAAAATATCTGTCAAATAAATGTGGATTAGAGAAAGGCGTATATCAAATGCAAAATTAGCGAACTGATTACAATCCTTAACTTATGTTGTTTACGTTTCACGGCCGTTATTCTTTTCATTGTCCGCGGTTCTTAGAAAATGGTACCCCACGATTGTACCTCACGATCACTCTTCATGTCTGTTTAGAATTAAATGATATAATCAAATGTAAAAGAAGTACGCATGTTGAATGCCAAAAGTGTGCAAAACATCTGGTTCGAAATAAAATTTATGCTCAAAAAGGTTCTACTCCAAAATTAAAGAAACTGTACTGTAAATGCACAAAAAGTATGTCCAGACAACTTTTAGATTAGTGGAAAAAACATATATTAAACAGATAATATTACCTAAATTATAGGTTAGAAACTGGACAACAAGTGTTTAAGTTAGTCGTGTTAAATAGTGGCCAATATTTCGATGCAATTCCTACCAAAGCCACTGTACTTTAAATTGAATTTTTTTTCACTCAATTTATATTTACGGTCTGACATGAAAAGTCGTTTAATGTCGGAATTGCCATGTGCTTCCGGTACATGTTCATTAATTTTAATGTATTTCCTTTTAACAAAATGGAAAACTGGCTGTTGAAAAAATCACTTTAAAAATTAAATTCAATGTTCAGTGGCTCTGGTCTAAATATTGGCCAGTTTTTTGCTAACAAACTTGTATACTGGCCAGCTTGTGCGAGTAATAAAATGTGGCCAGTTTTCCATAAATGTAAAAAAATCATGAATTGTTTTGATACCTATTTTAGATAAAATTTGGCAGTTTCCTGCAAAAAAATTACCCAGAATTTTAACCGATAACGTAGGTAATATTATCTAAATGTTTTTTTTACTAATCTAAAAGTTGTCTGGATACTTTATACATTTTCAATCCAATTTGTTTTAGTTTTGGATTAGAACCTTTTGAGCATAAATGTTGTTATGAACTAAATATTTTGCAAGATCTTGATATTCAACGTGAGTACTTCATTTACATTTAACTTTGTCATTTGTGAGTACTTTACATTTGATTACATAATTTAATTATAAACGGACAAGAAGAGTGATCTTATTTAATTCGCAGAATTCAGTTTGGGCGATCGGCACTAAGCGAATATTCGAGAGAAAAATTGATTATTGTCTTCTATTTTTAATAGCAAGGAATAATTTTTCCAAGAACAGCGGACATGAAAAGATCAACAACCGAGAAACGTAAACAACACAAGTTACAGATTGTAAGCAGTTCGCTAATTTTGCATTTGATATACGTCCCTCTCCAATTCATATTTATGTCATACATATTTTGAATAATGATACTCAATAGTTATTAAGTAGCATCTTTAGACAAATATCTGCCCAGTTTTAATCCATTTATTTTATTCACTATGTTGCGAGCTTTGTAACAAAATGCTAATTTGATGATTTGTGTCCAGCTATGGCATAGTTTGTAACAGAAGAAAGGCCTCCTGCCTTCACATACCTACATCTGGCTAATATAATTTTTATGTTTGTTGAAATTACATGCACATGAATTTGCATATTAGCATATTATTAGCAAAAGAACATTAAAATGGTGTATATGCACTGGAAATGTACATTCTTAAACTATATTGAAACTCAATGAACACGGACCAAATAAATAACATTTGCGTAATGCATGAAACAAAATTACTCTAAGATATATGTTCCTGAACATTAAGATATATTTTAGTTGCAAACTCATTAATAAACTAGATGCCTTCGACCTGGGTGCCTACAATTTTGGCTAAATTCGTATTGCAGTTCCCTGACGAAAGGCTGATGCTTCCGGGAATATTCCCATTTTGACACTGGCAGGAAAGAAGGCGGCAGAGGGTAGTTCTAGCATCGTTAGGTTCGAGTAGTTTCTATACATATATTGTAACAATATCTTGTTCCTTAAATAGGGTGAATATGCCAATGAATGGACGGTTAAGCATTTTTCACACTTTGATCGATTGTAACTTTTGAATTCTTTTATGAAAATTTAATTATGATACCACCATTAGAATCGTTAGACTCTGATCTTTATGACCGTGTAGTTCAACCTTTGATTTTATTTAATTATTAACCTCGTCTTCATACGTTTGTAAAAAATCCGCTAAACCCCAATGAATAGACGGGTTAAATCAAATGGGACGTTTTCAGTACCAGTATTGGATGGCTTTAAAACTTTGCTTTGATTTTTCAAAATAATAAACACTGGAAGATCAATAGTACTGTAAATATTGTTTTGAATGTTCAAAGAACATAAAAATATGTATTTTGTTGCATGTTGTGCACCATACATTCATAAGAAATAGAAATATGTAGAAAATCGTCCATTCATTGGCATATTCACCCTATATTAAAATTGAAAATGAGCATTTTCAAAACTTCGACCTCGACCGCAGGTCAGCCGAAGCACTGATAAATGAGCACGTCTTGTTCACACTGATGCTTAAAAAAACGCCGTTTAGGCGAGTTTTTGACAGGTCGGGTTGCAGGAAATAAATTTTTTTATATGTGGGATACTTCGGTTTCCGTATTTTACGGCATTATCATTGATTTTACGAAGAAATGAATAGAACCTTTTTTGTAGAGAATTCGACGTTCTATATTTTTTGTTTGAAACATTTTCTTGTACGATTTGTATTTTTTGTTAAAAAATGGAAAAAACGTGTTTTTTTGTTGAACCTCCCCATAATCTAGTGTGCATTGTCTCCAAAAACTAATCAGATCTAAGTTTGGCCAAGAGAAACCCAAATCCGTTTGTACTTTTTAAATTCGTCCTGCCAGTCGCGAGATATCGCGTATACAAAATTTTGCCCACGGACGGACGTACAACCTAACGGACACCAATTTTTTTATTGTTACTTTGGGTTCCTTAGGGCCTGAAACGTCGACATTTGATGAAAAACTATAGGGTAATTTTTTGGCGGGAACTGACCAAATTCAATACTTCGCCAGACCTATGGTCTGGGTCGAAGTAATTTAATGTAGTAGTGGGTATTAACATAACATTAAATTTCACATTTGTAAATTTGTAGGGGAATTACCCACTAATGCCGCTCACCCTTGTGGCCAAATTCCTATTTAAAAAAAAGGAAAAATTGAAGACCTAACAAAATTGATACGTTACGTACTAGACAAATAAATACTTTTATTTAATTCCCTGACCAAGTGACCTACTGTTTCTAATGACACAGAAGAGGATTTAGTATGTAATTTATACATTGTATTCAATTTTTGAAAACAAATTACAGTAGAGTCCCGGTATAATAGCGTCTCGTTATATTTACGTCCCAGCATACTTGCACGGTTCCGTCTCGTTACATGTACTGTTGCCGCTCTCTTTTTCTTATATAAATAGACAATTTGTTCGTAAAAATACATGGATCTCATAGTTTTTAGTCCATGGACGCAAAAATTTACTTCTCGGGGATCAGAACGTCCGCTTTGATAGTATTAACGTTGATTGATAAAATATTTTTTAACGTAATTTTAGTGTTTTCTTGCAATAAATTGTTTATAACAATTCAGGCTTTCATTAAATCAAAAAAATTAGACCACCATCGGAAAGAGGATGAAATTTGGCATAAAAAAACCTTCCCCCCCATTTTTGTTGACAACTTTAAGAGACCGTACTCTGCTTCCGAAAGAGTTGTCCGAAAAATGTCCGTTTAGGCCTTAATGGGTTAAGAATCAAACGGAAACTTTTTCATGGAATTTTTCAACGTCTGTTTGTTATATATTTCGGAAACTGATAAAATTCTATACCACTCATTTCTCACGCGAAATTAATCAAACTTTAGAAATCTGCGATTAAATTTTAAGAAACATGCAAATCCAAATCGCTACATCCGATTGTTTGAAAAAATGTCGTTTTTTTTGCACTGACATTTTATTGACTAAGATTTTTGCATTTTGGATAAAGAGATTTCGGTAAAGTGCATAAACGGCATCCATGGACCTTAAACTTCAAAATATATATTCAAAAATGTATAATTTCACGATATCTATATCCAATATGTCGGCTGGTTATAACTATATTGGCACTATTGCAAAACCCGAAATTAAGACATAAAATCACCTTCCTAATAACAGATTTATTAATCAACGTTATACATTCAAAATGGCGAACTCAAAATTTTGATGATAATTTATATATTAGGGCCTTTTAAACCGTTGATCGCGAATTTTGGGTTCGCTACTTTGAATTTATAAACTTTAATAATAAATTTATTATCAAGGACGTTAAATGTCATAAGATATCAGATTGTACAAGAAAATCTTGTTTTGGAATCGTCATTTTTGGAAAAAATGAAGTTGTGTCAACATTTCTATATCAAACCACCATATTGGATATAGATGTCTTGAAATTAATAATTCTCGACGAACAGTTATTGTCAATTCTACGGAAATATTGGATGCCAAAGTGAACGGTTATACGAAATTATAAACAAATACCTCGATATAATTGTTATTAATTTAATGTTCGATCAGCGCCAATCGTTTTAATAGTAACTGTGCGTCTCTATTAGATGCGTTTCAAGTAAAGAAAGAGCCACTGTAAGCCCCATGCCAAAAATGCCCCTTTTTCGTACCTTGAATATTGAAACATTTTTTATGCCAATTGGTTACATATGATGACCCAATAATACCTGCAAAATTTCAAAGTGAGCATATTCCCAGTTTCCAATAAAAACCATGTCCAATAAAAAATGTACATCCATTTCACATTTATACTCAAATAATGTTAAAAAAATCAGACGATATGGTTCTCTACAGATTATTGGCTGCTGATTACGAATCTGAAGTCAGATTTTTTAAAAATTCAAAATGGCGTATCCAATATGGCGTATGACTTTTTTGAAACTCGATCTAATTTGCCTAAAAATTATTACTCGGGGGTTTGTGGGGTCGCTGTTTACGAATCTAAAGTCATATTTTAACAATTCAAAATGGCAAATCCAAAATGGCGGACGACTTTTAAAAAATCAAATGCAATTCGCTTGAAACACGTTATTCTGAAGTTTTTGGGGTAGTTGATAACGAATCGGCCGTTAGTTTTTCAAAATTCAAAATGGCAGGTCCAATATAACGGGTGACTTTGGAAAATTTAATGCAATTCGCTTGAAACTCGTCAGCTTAAGTTTTTGTAGTCGATAGAATCTATACGTTGAATTGATATTAAAAAGGCACTAAGCTTTCTTTGTCGCTGCATTAAATCTGTTTTGACTCTGCATAGGAAACAAAATACAATCTAAAAACAATCAAAGTTTTAATGCATCGTTTAAGACATCTTATTTGAATCGTGGGCTTGCGAAAGTGATAAAATAAATGTATCTTTAGTGTTGAAAATCTCGAATTTATAAAAGATTTCAGCCTATATTTAAAAACCATAAAGACAAAAAACTATCAGCAGATCAGCATTTCATTGATTTCCATTCCATTGTACATCTTATTTGAATCGTTTTCTTGCGAATGTGATAAAATAAAAGTATCTTGCCTTGGCTGGAGTATTGCATCTTGCCTTTGTTGGTTGGATTTTTACAACTTGCCATTGTTGGTTGGATTATACTATCTTACCTTTGCCGGTCGGATTATTACATCTTGCCTTTGTTGGTTGGATTTTACGATCTTACCTTTGCCGGTCGAATGGTTACGATCTTACCTTTGCCGGTTGGATTATTACATCTTTCCTTGGTTGGAGTATTGCATCTTGCCTTTGTCAGTTGGATTATTACATCTTGCCTTTGCCGGTCGATTTATTACATCTTGCCTTTGTTGGTTGGATTGGACGATCTTGCCTTTGCCGGTTGGATTATTACATCTTGCCTTGGATGGAGTATTGCATCTTGCCTTTGTTAAACTTTAACGTGTTTCAAGTGAATTGCATTTGATTTTTTAAAAGTCGTCCGCCATTTTAGATTTGCCATTTTGAATTTTTAAAATCTTACTTCAGATTCGTAATCATGAGCCAAAAATCTGTAACGAACCATATCGTCTGATTTTTTTTAACATTATTATTCGAGTATAAAGGTGAAATTGATGTACATTTTTTATTGGACATGGTCAGCTTTGACCTCTCATATTTCCGAAACGGGGAATATGCTCACTTTGAAATTTTGCAGGGATTATTAGGTCATCATATGTAACCAATTGGCATAAAAAAGTTTCAATATTCGAGGTACGAAAAAGGGGCATTTTTGGTATGGGGCTTACAGGCTCTTTACTTTGAAAAATGTGGAACTCTAAACACAGATTAGAAGGTCCCGGTTAGGTGCCACACCTGTGTCACCCAGGGATTTCCGGTCCTGCCCAATCAAGGCTACCTGAAATGATTAATAATGTAATTTTCGAATTGGGGAGAAAATATTTATTTTGTCTTCTCTTATATGTATGTCAAGAAATCTACCTGCCTGTCTGGTATTTGAAATATCGTAATGCAGACAGAGAAGGTTGTAAATTACTACAATTTGCTTTTGAGAGGGTAATTTTTCCTTTCCCGGCTTCATGTTTGCAATATAGGTTTCGAACCAGGACCAGGCTCCAGTAAGGCGTTCCTGATCAGGTACTCCTGTATGTACTTAGATCAGAAGATAATCACGTTCCAGTAAGTTATCCTTATCATGTTTGCCTGAATATGCCTTGATTAAACCCTGATTATGTTGAAATAAAATATAGCTGATATAGGGAAGCCTGTGAATTTCCATATCAAGACCAAACCATAAATTGATAAGGTTTACCTTATTTTCAATTTCCGGGAATCGCTAACTGCTTTAGAAATTTCAAATCAGGGGCAGATCAGGGGGCCTGCTCAGAGCCTGACATTTAAATTTCTTAAATTTTAAATTTTATGCAATTCCTTCATCGCCACTAGGTGTGATCGCGCATCTACACGCAAAGAAATTTGAAGTTAATGCGACAGCATTTTGGGAAGTAGTAGTTACCGCACAGATTCTGACGAATTTGAAATGACGATTACAATTCGAATTCGTTAAAAAGAAATTTTTTGTAAACAGATCCAGTTTGAGTGCACCTGTGAGAATATTTATTCATAATTTCTAGACGATACAGTTATTAATAATTATTTGTAATTATTAATGATCTATAAACGTTGTTGAAACGGAAAAACTTGGTACTTTTTTCATTCTAAAGCTTCCGTGTCGAAAACAGTGCAAGATACACTAAAAATGTACTAAACCTTTTTTATAGGGCACAAATTTTTTTAAGAAAAAGTCAGCAAGGGTCCTAGTCTAAAGTTAATAGATTATCCATAAATAACGCTGGAATATTGTATTACAAGTGAATTATGAATATTTTGGAATTTTTGTAAAATATGAGGCATATTCAATCGTTGCTCGTGGTTAAGCTATTGACTTTAGTCTAAGGCCCTCCGTGACTTTTTTGTAGGAAATTGTGTGCTCTACAAAAAAGTTTTAGTGCATTTTTAGTGTATCTTGCACTGTTTTCGATACGGAAGCTTTAGAATGAAAAAAGTACCAAGTTTTTCCGTTTCAACGTTTATAGATCATTAAAATTAATTATTAATAACTACATAGTCGGAAAATTATGAATAACTATTCAAAAAGGTGTAATAAAATTGTATCTGTTCATAAAAATTTTCTTTTTAACGATTTCGAATTTTAACCGCCATTTGAAATTCGTCAGAAATCGTGCGGTAGCTGTTACTTCCCTGAGCAGTAGCATTTACTTCAAATTTCTTTCCGTGTACTTCATTCCTGTTAAGGAAACATATTTCTATTTTGTACATTAGCCTACTTGTAGGAACGTTTCGGTATAGCATATTTTACACATTGTTTGTGATGGATATGTATACGATTCATATATATGTGTAAATATTATTTTTTTTATTTTTGCAGCCTTTTTACTTGTCAGATGTAATAAATCATTAAAAATTAATTTGTTGTTTCGAATACTATTGTAAATATTTTCAGCATGAAATTTGGAAAGCATGCGAAATACTGGGCATTGTAAGGTCCTGATCAGGTCCTGTACATTTTCCTAATCACGGCCTTAACAGAAAAAGCTTTACACGATATGTCAGGGCCTGATTAGGGGACATGTCAAGACCTGATTTTGTTCACAGGCTTTATGATAAGGACCTGATTCCAGCCTGAACAATTTTCCGCGTGGGGTTAAGTGAATTGTAATTGTTTTAATAAATTTGGTCACTATTTTTAATTTTTACGACTAGTTCAAAGCATTATCTCTGTTTTGAGTCATTTCCATCTGTTTCAAGGGTTTCAGAAAATGTCTTTCCGAATCTTGGAAAATCCTGTTCCTGAGAAAATTCGCAAAACGCATTCCACTGGTTGAAATAGACATCAGTAATTCTACAAAACGCGGCAAAGTTGGTGGAACAATGGTGCCGGGTGCCCCCGCGCGTGCAAACGCGGTTGCATCTATATCAGTGCTGTTCTGCGCGGAATCGCGGGATTCGTAAATAAACGAACGATCTCGGGCCGATATCCGCTGGTGCGTAAGGGCTGTCGCCGTAAACTCCCTTTCGGGTCCCCTTCCGCTTCTCGAACGCAAACGCGAACGCAAACGCCGATAATGGAAATTTATGAGAAAAGAGAATCCGAGAGGCGTCTCGACCCCCTTTCCCCCACTTTCCCACCCCCTTCATCTCGCCCCGGCCCCCTTTACCCGACGGTTGCACAATGCACAATGTAACGTAACGGAGCGTGCGAGTCCCGATTCGTCGTCGGTCCATCAAAAGAGGATGCTGCACAATCGTGAAGAATCGAAATTCATGTAAAAGTTGACTCGAAAAATGACCAAATGTCAGGAGGATTATGATATAAGACCACGAAATTGAATTGCTTTGTTTCCATAGGTAAATGTCATCCGAAAGGCTATTCGTTAGTTTAAATTGGCTCAGCGTTTAATAACAAACCTGTTTTGAATTCCATATTTCATCTTTCCATCATCCTTAACCCTTACCAGTAGGCTTGTTACCACCAGGTGTCTAGGATCTATATTTATCGCATTCATTGCTCCCGTTGCAGAAGTAGATTTTCATTCAGTCATAAAGCAGCCAGTGCCCAATACTACTTCATAACTATTAGTTCATAACCGTGATATTGTACCAGAAACCATTTGATGTTTTTCACGTTTCGCACATATTCCTTTTCAACAAAAATTTGTCTTAAATTTCGAAATATCTTTGGCACTTCAATTTTGTTCTTTTAAGAAACTACTAAGAATCCAAAAAGAAATGTAAAGTTAAACAAGAAGATGATGGCTTCTCGGGAATAAAAGTTTAACGTGCATTTGACACTTGAATCGTTCGTTCCGCCAACGCCAATCGTTGTCTTCCGGGATTGAAAGTTCCTTTCGCTCGTTCCAGCGAATGCCAGTTTGCATAATTTATCATCGCCAAGCTAATCACCAAAGAGTCTCGAAAAACATCGTCTGCCCCGTGCTGACTGCAGAGACGTCGACGATATTTCGCAAGAAGGATATATAGATATTCGGCCGAAAGCTGCGATTTCCGGATGACGAGTTATTTTCGGCGGAGGAATTTCGTGTCTGTCTTCGGTTATTAATACGAGATAATTCATTTTTGGACACGACCATTCAGTTCCTGAACACGCAAGATACGTGAATTGCCATCCAGTTTATTCAACTGCTGCTGGGGGTAACTACTGAGTGAATGTCTAAACTGAATGTGTCAGACACTTACTAAATAGTAAATCAATCTTCACCAAGCTAAACTGGAGTCCCAAGGAAAAAACCTTACAATTTTGCATAATAATCGGTTGGACCATGAATGGTAGAAATTGCATCCTAATTTGGAAATCTACATCAAATGTAGAAAATAAAAGCTTAAGACCAAATTATTGACCCTGTTATTAACTCTCCTTTCTTATAAATGGTAAAGAATTTCGATACTCAATGCAATAAATAAAATGGCCTTGACTACTAGAACCAGAATTTAGTTTTTCGAACTAAACGATTTAGTTGCCACTGACGTATCTCAAGTGATCGTTTGTTATGCTTAATCCTGGTTTGGAGGAAATTTTGTGTTGATGATGACTAAAGTAGTTTGATTTACTAAATTCTGAATGTACACTCACCATGCCGTATGGCAATAATTACGGATAAATAGCGTCAATTATAATAACATGCATGTATTTTCTGAATATCGAATCAATTAGCTCCTTAAACCAAACGAGACCAAACTATATCAGTTTAGGCAGAATATGAATTTTATTTATTACCCTTAGACGTGATCAACGAGAAGTGCATAAATATATCGTACGCCTTCCATATACAGAGTCTTTCCAGAATTCCGGACTAGCTAATTAAATACGAAATACAAACAAGAATGACTTGAAACAAACTTGTATTTAATTCGGATGGTCCCATGGTGACTTTAAATTTGGTCTTTGGAATGACCGTCATGGTATTTTCAATGACAAATCCAATGAATAAGGTACTCTTCACTTTTGGCCCCAAAAATGTAAAGAGCGGCAATTTTCCGTTTGAACTAGTAGATCCCACAAAAGGACATCCTAAGGTCAAATGCATACGTATCATTGCTCATAAAAGTTTCGTTCTGATCGTCATTCCTTGAAGCTGTTCGTATTTTTCAGTTTCCATGACACAGATTTACTTGATCTTGCGATGTCCTTTTATGACGTCATTGACCAAGGTCACATGCGATCCTGAAATTATCTTCTTGAAGTATGACGAACTAAGAGTTTAGTCCTTATTGACGTTTGTTACATATAATCAAAAATCTCATAACCAATCATGAACCATAATAGAGTAGGCTGTTCTTAAATAAATGATTGGTTGGGGTAACCCACCGCTCACTACTCTCAGCCATTAGTCAAATTAGCTGCAATAACTAAGGAAACATGGACCCTAGCCAAATGATTGGTATTTTTGTACCAATAAATTTTGGATAGCAACTCAATTATTTCTTAGTGAAACTATTTCATTGGCTGGTCCAAGAAATTTCTCGATGTGATCTGAAAACACTAAGCCGTTAGTAACCAATCCTTTTCTCCGTGTGTGGTACAAAATATTATATATATAATAATAATAATAATAATAATAATAATAATAATAATAATGTCTTTATTGACCAATAGTAATAAATAATTGACAATTTCCCAAAGGGCGAGACACAGCATACAATTTGCTGGTTTACAACCTGACATATTATGTATGTGTATTAAATATATGTACAAGATATCCCACAACTCTCGGACCGCATAGTAGGTACGTATTCTACGTGAAATTTCAAGCAAAAAATCCTCTACCAAAATTGGATCCGATACGTACAATTTGATTGGCATGGTATTGAAGAAAACAAAATCATTCTTTTTGCAATAACTTGCCTTTTTTAAAGTTATTTTTAAAAAAAATTAGAGTCATTTTAAAGTCACTTTCAAGCTCTACAATTTATCTCCAAGGCTCTTTGACCTAAAATGAATATTTCTCTCATAAAAAGGGTAAAATGCCAATTTTTCCGGTTTTTCGAGTTCATCTCATTTTGATAAGTAGCTAGTGAAATACTACTATAAGAAAGTTGGAGCCCTTGAGAAAACGAACAATTTAACCCATAATCCAGTAAGATTCAATGAAAATTTAGGTCCAAGTGACTTCGATAGATATGTTACGACAATATAGTGTTTCTTATATGTATGAAAATTGAAAATGAGCATTTTTGGATGCAAAATTGAAAAGACCAGCAGAAGTATTTATAAATAATACTTGTAAAACACTTGTATTGTAATAGACTATTCGATGCATATAACATGTTTACTATGTTTTACTAATTACTATCGGTATTATTATGATCTAATATATACAATGTGGATACCTAACGTCTGGGTTGAAGTAATTAGCGGAAAATCGCATTAGAGGTCAAATTGTTCATTTTTTTCGAGAGCTGTGACTGTCTTATAGTGTTGTTTCATTCGCTATTTTTCGAAATGAGATAGAAACGAAAAACCCAAAAAATTTACCTTTTTATGACTATAGAAAGAGAAATACTCATTTTAAGTCAAAGAGACCCGGCGACGAATTGCAGAATTTGAAAGTGACTTTAAATTGAGCTCAAATTTGTTAAGATAACTTAAAAAAAAGACAAGTTATTGCAAAAAGGGTCAATTATTGACTACTGATTATAGAAAATCCAATGCATTGCATCACAAATTGCAGGTAAATCATACGAAAGCATTATTAGTATAACTATTCCAACGTCTAATTGCAGAATAATCGTGTCTGCACATCCCACGTTAACGTGATGCAAAACTTCCAAGACATCACGTGCATAGTAATTTTTGTAATTTCACAAGTGTGGCTTGGATATTTATTTCTTATACTGAGCAAATCCTATATTCAATGAACTGAAAAATATTGAGAAAATGAATAGTTTGCAAATTGAACTTGTGTGTGAATTGAACTTGTGTGTGAGAGTATGATAAACTAAAAACCTTGATTTGCTTATTTGTAACTCATTGTTTTACGTAGGTTTTAATTACACACTCACGTTAGCTAAATAGCTATTATCTTAAAGACAGCTAGTTTCTTGGAATCATTAGCATTAGAGAAGATAATGTAAATTCGACACAAAGAATTTCTGAGCAATCTTTGCGAATAAAGAATTTCATTAAATATATTATACAGAAAGATTCTTAATCCGAAAAATATTCTTTTAGTCTATTTCATGCAATAAATATGCCAGTAAACTAATCAGTGTTCAAGTAACCAAAACGGAAATAATGTTAATATATTCCTAAATAGTGATGGTTTTATCCGGTCATATATATATACTCCCACATAATATTGCAGGGGGCGAATCTTGAATCATTCTGAACAAAAAAGTTTCATACCAAATTGGGATCTGAAGCTCAGAATTTAAATGACGAGCCATTGAAGTTTAAAAAAATAGTTTTTTTTTTGCAATAACTCGGCTCGTTTTAGAGTTACTTTAACGAATGATGGCTGATTTTGAAGGTTTCTATAGAGCTAGAACTTACCTCATAGAGCATATGACATGCAATGAATACTTCGCCAGTTATCTACTTAATAAGGGAACAAATGCCCTTTTTTGCAGTTTTTCGCGTCTAACAACGTTGTAGAGCTTCAAAAGGCGAAGAATTTGCGCTGTCATACGTTTTGTTTTGATGAAAATCGAGTCCTTGAGGAGATGTTAAAAATCAGAAAACAGGCGAAAAATAGATTTGGCATTGCTGAAGCGCGTTTTTCGTCTATTTTCTTATATTTAACGTCCCCCCACGGGCTCAATTTTTATAAAAATGAAACGTATTAGAGGTCGAATTCTTCGTCTAGATCTACAATATTGTTCGGTATGATATTTCGCTAGCATTTTACGGAAATGAGATAAGCGCGAAAAACTGCAAAAAAGGCTATTTTTACCCATATTTGGTCGATAACTGGCGAAATATTCATTGCAGGTTATATGATCTCTGAGGTAAGTTGTAGCTCTATAAAAAAACCTTCAAAATCAGCTTTCATTTGTAAAAGTAACTTTAAAACGAGCCGAGTTATTGCAAAAAAAACTATATTTTTTTAAACTTCAATGGCTCGCCACTCAAATTCTGAGCTTCAGATCCCATTTTGGTATTAACCTTTTTTGCTCAGAATGATTTCAAGTTTTACCCCCTGCAATAATATGCAGGAGTTGTGGGACACCCTGTATATATATATATATAATAGAAATTAACCCTTAATTCCGGCACCAGGGTCGTTTTCGACCCAGAGAAAATTCAAATTGTACTTTATAAATTGCATATCTGTAAGCATTTTCAAGCGGCAGGACATATTTGACTCAGGTAGTGGGAGGAAAAGGCTTTAAAATAACCGTCGGAAGGTAACCTAAGGGTTAATAATTTGGAGGGTTTTTTTTGTAATATATTTATACTAAATTAGGGAATATGAAGTTTTGTATGTGTTGGTGGTGTCGTACTAAGAATAAAGGAACCGTTGACACACTATGTATGAATTTAGAAGATAAAATGGGATTCATTACAGGAAGGGATGGTTCATTTCCGGTAGCTTTGATGTTTCGAACCGGATGTTGACGGTATTGTTCTCTTTTTTAATAAAATAATTTTGAAGGAGACCTTTTTGTGCCCATTTTTTTTTCTTTTGCAAAGATTATGGTGTTGTCATAATCAAAATCGTATCCAGTTTCAAGCCTGTGGTTGGGTAGACCTGTAAACAGGAATAATGATTGGCAGAAGTAATCTTTGAGGTCATTTCATTAAATAAATCAAGGAATATTTGTACAGAAAATTTAATAGAGGAATAATATAGAATTTCCATCACGTTTTTAAGGGGTTACATGGGTTTTGTGGCTTGAAAAGTCGATTTTTTTTTATTTTTTAATTCGATTGTACAACTCATTAGGAATATTGTGTGAAAATTTCAAGCCGATCCGAGCTAAATTGCCAGAGATATATAGGCGTTCGAAGTTCGTAGTTACGGTCAACTCGACTCGACCGGGACAAACTTAAAACGCGTTTTTCTCAAAACCAGGTTTTTCAAGTTGGTAGTCAAGATATCTCGAAAATTTATGAACCGATCGACTTTAAATTTTACAGACATCTTTTAAACATGTTTTACTACTGCTTGAACGAAGGATTTTTTTTTCATCACTTACAATTCAGTTTACAGGGTAATATGTGGCTAAATTTAGAGCAAAAATGCAAATAAATTGCAAAGAACGCCAAAAAAATTCAAGTTTCATTTTTTTTTAAATCCTTCGTTCATGCAGTAGCTATACTCACATACTAATAGAAAAATTTTGGTTTTTTGATTTTAGATAAAATTTACTCAATTTAGAGTGACTACCGCGAAGACACTTTTTTTAAGCTGACGTTACTTCCGGCGCTGTCAACGGCTGAATTTTCAATATTTTTTAATGAAAATTTTTGTATATGATCTTCACATTATATACATATATGCGTAAAAAGAAAAAAAATACTAATGTTATACCTTCAAAAAAAAAATCGAGAAAAACGTTATTTTGCGTCACAAAACCCATGTAACCCCTTAATACCAGAAAAACAATTGCATATACGGAAAAAACAGGTTTGGACATACCAACCAAAGAAGTATGGTGAATTAAAATATTGATAGGTCGAATATTGCTATTGTAAAGAGAATTTTGCATATGGAAACCATTTCAACAGAAATGGTCACAGCAACCATAGAATGGTTGGTGAGACCATAGTATTGAAGGGACATAAATATCAATATAGTATGGTCAAGACAACCATATCTTAGGTTGTAACAACTATGGTGTTTTTTTCTGTGTACAAAACTCTTTTTTATCAAATTATAAGCAATGCACAGTTCAATGTGATAAGTGCCTCGTTATCAAGGATTTGTATAAGAGGCGTGTTTTTGGTGTGCACCCAGAATGAAATATGGCATGTTGCCGATTATAAAGCCCGGCAAACTACTCGACTGGTTTCTTTTCGGTGAAGAATCGTTGCGGTCGTGACGAATTAATTGTGGGATGAAGAATGCCTAGGAAGAGGCAAGCGTTCCCATTGTTGTATGAAACGGTAGTTATGACTTCTGGGGTACATTGAGACTAAAGTCGCGAGTGACTCTAGAGTCTCTCAATTGTGAACTCTGCACGGCACGAGGGTCACCCGGCTGACTTTTTTACTTTCTTCCTCAATTTCATCTCTCTCCACCTCCTCCGACATTTGCTTTCTTTCTTTCTCAATTCTCATTTTGAGATTCTCCATTATTCACTTCTTTTCTATTCATTTTTTACTCCTGCTCGTGCTCGCCCCCTATTTTAGAAATTTCCGTGGTCTATTCTTTGTCTCGGCGCTGTCTGGGTCGTTTTTTCCTTTACTCCCCCACTCCTCAATCCGCTTCGCGATTACTTTCTATTTCGGCACGCCTATCGTCCTTTATAATGTATTAATAATAAATTGAATTTTTTTAATGTTACATCTGGAATTTACGGTCGTATTAACAGAGCAAAATCGTTACATCCATATATAATTAATATTCCAAACTTAATTCCATTATAAAATAGTTTATTTTTGAAGAAATGACATAAAGCATCCAAAAGCTCTTCCATTTGCATTTTTTTGTCTATTTATCGATAGACTTCTTTAAGCATAATCAAAATATGTAAAGAAAATGTATAGACAAACGTACACCTCGTCATTATTACACATTTAAGAGTATTAAATCTTAATTTCTAGAGAATTTAGTTACTAATAATTAACTATAGACCGAATCCATCTCAAATCCTGCCGGACGGCGGAGATCATATCAACCTTAGTGGGATTGAAATATATTATTTTTTATGGAAAATAAAGGAACCCGTGTTTCTTTTTTGTTTTAAGAATAATCGATATTTGAACGTTTTATCGATTTTTCAAATTTTAATCTAATAATGAAAAATTACATAATTTTTAAATTGAATGTGCTGCCATTTTTGCATTACGTGATCTATATAGGTAAAATTAATACATTTTATAAAAGGCTTCTCACTATGTAAGATATCGTTAAAAATTTTGGAAAATATAATATATTCGAAGATAAAAAGCTATTTTTCGAAAAAATGAAATTATTTTCTTTCTATAAAACCCCATCCTTTTTTTTTGCTAAAAAAAATTATTGTAAATAGTCACTGGTATGCTCTATTCACCATAATTTTGTCACATCCGGTTTTTCCGTTTTGACTTAAAAAAATAGATATTCACTTTCAATCATTTCCAGGGTTAAAAAAGAGTTTTTTTTAAATTTTTTTGCAAAATGATTATTTATATATAGATATATATTGCAAATAAATGTAAATGAAGTACAGAATAAATATACAGTTCACCATGTACACGATCATATTCAAAATAAACAAACAAAGTTCTGAAATTGTACAATGAAAATTGTACGAAAAACCCGAAGATTATCTTTCGTTTTTGCATAAAGAAACTTTGCAAAGACTATCAGTACAATGCAATATACTAGATAACCCTGTAAATCATTGAAAATGAATATCTGTTAAAAAAAAAAGTAATATATTTCTTTTCCGAGTCAAAACAAAAATATAGAAAATGAAAAAATTATGGTGCATAGAGCATGCCAGTGACCATTTACCATAATTTTTTTAGCAAAAAAAAATGGGGTTTTTGAAAAAAAAAATAATTTCATTTTTTCGAAACATCGCTTTTTCTCTTCGAATATATTATATTTTCCAAAATTTTTAACGGGATTTTACAGAGTGAAAACCTTTTTATAATATGTGTTAATTTTATCTATATAGATCACGAAATGCAAAAATGGCAGCCATTTTGCATTAATGGATTAAAATTTGAAAAACCGATACAACTTTCAAATATCGATTTTTCTTAAAACAAAAAAACACGAGTCCCCTTTATTTTCCATAAAGAATAACCTATTTCAATAATAAGATTAGTGATATGTCTTCCGCCGACCTGCATGACTTGAGATGGATTCCGTCTATAATGATTTGTAAACGTTCTTAAAAGGGATAAAATGCGTACTTTTTTTATTTTAATGCATCCGTACCGAAAACTGTGCAGAATATACCAAAAATGCACTGAACCCCTTTCGTAAGGCACCTTTTTATATTTTACGAACTTCATTAGCAAAAATTACAATAGTTGGATTATAAAACCGGGTTACTCTTAAACTGAAAATATTTTGTCCATTTTCGTAAATAATACCATAATTACACAAATTAGATTGTAAAACGAAATACTTGAAGAAATATAATTATTATTGAATTACACGTAATATTTTTAAAAGGTAGTGTTACTTTACTCTAATATATATATATTGCTAAGCTTGATGTTACACGCTACTGTTATTTCAAACGGAAGATAAAATATTTTTACTGAATTTGAAATTCTATCGATTTTGCCAGGAATCGGATGGACCAAACAAATCGGATTGAAATGGAAATTCCGGAGGTTTGAAAAACAGAGCAGCAGAGAAGATCCTGAGCACTGAGAGACCCGATTGTTTTACTTATGTTCTACAAGAGTACTAAAGGTTTGTTTTAGTATACCTTCGAAAGGAAGAACACTATGACGCTTTTGTACATTACACCGACTTATCAGAAGCAAAATCGGCAAAAAAGACTGGCAGTATCGTATGTTTCCAGAATTAACATTTATTATTTACCAACAGTTCTAGTATTTTCGCAATTCGATAGTAAACTACTACTTAAAATGTGTATGGTGTTTGTAATTTAAACCATTACATGATTTATTAAAAAGAAATAATCTTATTCCACACATCCGCATTTTAATTGATTTTATTTCGATTTTTTTCAAATTCCGCAAATATTTTTTCGCAATCGTCGAATATCGAATCTGATTCTTATGTTAATTAATTATTATGAGTTTTAGAGGCTTTCTTCGAAGAACGGCTTTCGACAAAGGACGGGCGTTCCTCTGTAGCTACATCATGAGGATCGAAGACGGATAACGAGTTATCGAAAGTGGGTACAATAACGCTGAAGCCGCCAATAATTAATTTCTCATATTTTTCTGTCCATAAATTACAACAATACTTGAATTTCTATAATTTGCAAAGAAAATTAATATCAAATACATTTTTTTTCAATGAAAGGGAGGTTACGATTTGAAGTGTTTTATTTTTTTATAATATTTTGTGAACAATGTTGGTATAAATATATTCTTTAAAATATTGTAGTGAAACTGAGTGGCAATATTACTTTTTAGGTGAAATTTTATCAAAATTATATCCCGTGTCGAAATTTCCGCAGATTTTTCCTATTTCTGTCCAAAATCTGATTAGAATTTGCTAGGGTTCTAGCATAGGAGATTATGACAAGATAATTCAAGAATTCATCTATGTTTTACAGTAACATAGATGTTTTCAAAATACTTTTCAACTGATAAATGAATAAATGAAAAAGATCTTGGTATTTTTGAGTCATTATACTTAAGTGGACAATAATAAATATTGTAAACAATAGCGTTGAACTGTTATGCAATTATTTACAGCGTTATTGTTTACAACATTTATTATTGTCCATTTTAGTACAATGACCGAAAAATACTAAGATCTTTTTCATTTATTCTGACAAGGCATTCCCGAGTAGAAATTTATTACGGCCCTGATCAGGTCCTGAACAAAAGCGTTACACCCTGATCAGGGCCTGAACAAATTTCTGCTCGGGTTGTTTTCCTACCAAAGTGTAAGTTTTTTTTTCTTGTGATTTCTTAATTTATAATTTGCGAGAATTAAAAAAATGTAAATCTAGGTTATAAAATACAGTATACACAGAGAAAATTACAATTAATTAGTTAGTAATAAAATAGGATTTTGGACGGAATCTGGTCTAGCCCGAGCAAAAATCTGTCCAGGCTGCCTGAAAACTGGTCAGGGCCTGTTCAGGCTGTAATCAGCCGCTCCTTATATAGTATGCCTTATCACTTCCGTTCAGGCCCTGAGCAGTCACTATCAGGCACTTAACATTAACTGTTTAGGACCTGATCAGGCAGTGGTCATGCGAGCCTCATAAGGTGGGCCTTAAATCAGCCGGACCAGGCCCTCATCAAGGAACTACAATCTGCACCTTATCAGGCAAACGTAGTTGTTGCCTGATCATGCTCTGATCAAGTGATTGCAAGGCCAACTTTAGCAGGTAAGCGCAGATGTAGCTTGCTAAAATGCATATAAGAATTTGTTATAAACATCATCAAAAGTGGTTTCAGAAAAATATGAACGTGATATTACGTTGTACGTGGTAAATTATGTAGAGAACGTATGTCTATCTAAAACCATGTTTGACGAAATTGTTTATAAAATGTTAACATAAATAACTATTTTTAGCAATCATATCTGTTATAAAAATAACTGAATTTTCAAAATCTATCAGAATAATTTCAAAATTCTTGTTTTAAGTATATAGAAATCGTACCCTCAAGACCGGAACTTTAAAATTTGCATATTAACATTTCGAAAATAAAACTAAAGTATCCAATATTCCGGTTAAAACACGAAAAAATTGGCGAAAGTTTTGGTTTTTTATTTTCAATTAATTGATTTTCGGAAAAAATGTTCTTGGAATTACTCAAAGAATATTCTGAAATTTTGTTCAGAAAGTCTTTTAGATGAGTTTCAATTTTTTTAAATTTTACACAATGTTTAAAAAATTCTGACAAATTCTAAAATGTTTTTGTTCTTCAAGATTTTGTCTGTCTTAAGTTTATAATTTTCAAATAAAAATTCCTGAACTTCTCGACGATTTTTTCGCATTTTAGTTGCTAATATGTATACTTTCGCCTTTATTATAAAAATGTTAATATGCACATTTTAATTTCCAGCCCCGAAACACGATTTTTTCACTTCAAATAAAAACTGAAATCTGTTTAATCTGAAAAAACAATATAATGAATGAAACAGTATACCGTGAAAGGGTTGCATTTTTTTTTAATCTAACTAAAGATTTTGAAAGTTCAGTTAATTTTACGTTAGACATGCCTGCTTCGTAATTTTGTAGAAACATTTTTTACGCAGAATACAATCGTTCAAACTGTAGTGAAAAAATATAATTCAGGACTTAATAGGTTAAACTGAATAACTTTATTGTTCTACACGAAGAAAAAGCCCCAGTTTAGTGAATTTCAGTATAGTTTGACCAACTATACGTTTTATTTTGTACGGAAGGTATCGCATATTGTTGATTTAGATTGTTTTTGAATTTTGACCTTAATTCACATTGTTACCACCATTCCTTTATTTTTCCCCACTTTCTTAACATAAAAAGGTTTACCAAATCATTTAGTAATTTCAAATTAATTCAGGAACTTTGGAATCTGAAAAATTTGTTATCGTTAATCATTAATTAATAAGTTGGTACTATTAGTATACTACTATAGTAATAACTTATAAAATTATATAATTAGGTTATTGTAATAATTCCAATATTCCACTATTAGATTAAGAAAATTGATTAAGTTATTCCAAATAACTATCCAGAAACTACAGGATCCAAAATGGATGTAAAAAATATAAACGAAATTTTCAAATAGATTTTGCGCCCTGCAGTGAAATCTTCGGCCCCAAATTATCGACGCCTGTCGTATTAAAAAAATCTCAGACGAGTGTGAGTGTGATTGTTACCCTCGCTTCGCTCGTGCGACAAACTTTGCACTCGTCGGAGTTCGGTAATTGCCCCTTTCTTACATTATGTACTATTTTAGCCTAAAAAAAGTACACTACTTTTTCAAAACATAATATCATTTTCTAATAACAACACTTCTTTCTTAAAAGTAAATGCAGTAATGTAACATCAACCTACTAAAAATTAGCTCACTTTTCTGTAAGTACACCAAGAATTTAAAAAATCGGATAACGAGTTTGCGTCCCTCGAGACATTTGAAATTCGACGTTTTCAACGATGATTATTGTACCCTCCGACGCAATAATTGCGCAATTCCCGTCATGTAATTTCAGCGGCGTCTGTGGGGCCAGGAGTACCCACGAGAGTTAGTTGAAGGCTTACTTTCCACTTTTCAAATAGTGCAAAGACATTTGAATAACATTACATGCCAAATTTTGTACAACAGTAAAACTTTCAAATTGATATTTCGTTTTCGGTTTTGTATACTTACAATATAAACATTTCTTTCCTAAATTTTAAATTTATGATTATACACATTATAATCTACTATTAAAAATATTTTTAATTTTCCGAAAAATACCGTGAAAGAAATTTATTCAATTCCTATTGTTCAAGCACCCTTAATGTTTGATAGTGTTTCAAAAAACACAAAAATAGTAAATTCTATCATCTTAAAAGATATGAGATAACAGAGTATACAAAGATACTATTGCTCACAATTTCAAAATTGTATTTCTGGCACACTCTTTTAGTATTCAAAATTTGAAGAATCATCGGAGAAAGAAATCTTAAGTCCATAACATGAGTTTTAAGAATCACTGGCCACGAATATCTACGCGGAAAACATGGTCGGAGGGTACATACATGATGATGATATTTATACATTCAAAACAGCTGATTTAAAATGGCAGCTGCAAAATCAATAAATAATGTATAATTCAAGTTTTTCGCTTTTGAAAATGGCCAAATATAATTGCTATGAATTGCGATAAAAAATATTACTTGGTTTTTTTGTTGAATAATTTATTCGGAATTTAAAATGGTTGCATCCAACGCGGCGTGGCCCCAAACAGCAAGAACAATTCTTTCAACCACAAATCTCAGTCACAATGATTAACAATAAGTCAAACAGTAATTTTCGACCTAATAATGAGTCACGTAGAATTTCAAGACTTGGCTACAGGTCAAAAATGACTTAAATATAACCTAAAAACTGCTTGCAAAGTCCTGTGTCTGCAAAGTCGTATATTAGGTTAAAATTACAAAATCCACACTACTACAGCAACAATTTGGGTCAGGCTGTAAAACAGCTCAATGCTATGTCTCGCCCATTGAGCCTATTTCTTTTGGTCCAATAAAGATGAAATTATTATTATTATTATTATTTCGACACCGTTAAGTCCAAAAACTCTCTTTTTCTTTAAAATTTTGTTAATATTCACGATCGAAATCACATTTAATAAAGTAAGATATGAATCTCATGCAAAACAATGAAATTTCACCGATTTAAAATAAGATTTTACTCCTTCAACAGTGAGATTTTATTCGTTATGAGATAAAATTCACTGTCCCAGAAGAATGTGAAACATTCTTCATTCTATAAAGGGTGATTTTTCAATTTTCAAAAAGTATGTATCTTTGTTTATTCATATCGGTCAATTTATGAAAGTGACACAATTTTCATTTCAAAATATTGATAATATTTATAGAGAATTTGTGGGACATAGTGTTTTTAGTTCGACAATACATCTAGATCATAGAATTAAATTGAAAATCAAAGAACAAGTTTTAGTTATTTTATCATATATTATCGATCTGGATTAGTTCTGACAAAGAACAATTCAAAATTCTGAGTTGAAAAACAGTACAACACAAGTAGCATAGCCGAATTAAAAAAAAAACACAAAAATTGTCACGCCTAAAACTGGTATTAGAACACTTAAAAGCAAATAATAAGACATAAAAATGAATCTAAGCTAAAAAAATAGGCTCGTTCTATTCCAAAGTTTAGAATTTAAATACTCGATACTTAATTGAGAGGACTATACCGAGAGTTCGAAGAGATATAGTGAAACTCTGTATTTTTTGTTAAACCTTGTTAAACCCCAAAAGACGGAAGTTAATAACAAAAACCAAAATTGTAACGGTTCTCTGGACATTTTTTATTTTGGTAGCTAAATTGAAGGATAAAGTAAAACCCATTATAAAAATGGATTCCCTTAAAGATTTGTAAAAGCAATTAAAGACGCTTTTGAATTGGGATACAGTTTTATAGTGACAAAATATCCCGCTTTGAATGAACTACAAAACAATTGCTGCCAATAAATAGTAATTCTTAATACAAATGTCGTGTTTAATTGATATTCTTCCCTGAATATGATATAACGATGAGTTAACAAATGGCTTGATTCCTCAAATTTAAATAAGCCAGTATTACTTTCCATTCTTTTCATTCGTAATAAAAACTAACTTATATTATATCTCGGTTTATTTTGTTATGTATTATTGTAAACATGATATCAAATAAGGTTTTAGCAATTACAAGTTACTTATTTCGGTTAAATTGTTATTCTCAAATTAAGTTTCTAAATCCAGAAAAATATCGATATAATGTACAAATTTTAGTCTTTTTCAAAATTTTGAAGTTTATTTCCAGTTATTCAGCTGGAACAAGCTAGTACATTCATGATATGAAATTCTGTATATGCAAAATACTGTAATTATTTTCGTAAATCGTTTCGAGAACTAGCGCACTATTACGATATACACGTAATACTATTTTCTGTGTAAAAAACATATATAGCTATGGGCAAATTTTAATGTGCTTCTTAGTAAAATACGACTGGAGTCAAATAAGTTCTACAATCAGTTTTTCCCCGTACATAAAATTCATATATTATAATTACATATGATTATACAATTTTGGACTCTAAATATAATACACTGTCATGACTTGATACTGTAAAACTTAAAGAAATGTAATGATTGATAAACAAATTTTATATATCATTGCATCTATTACATGTTAATGATACAGTATTTGTTTATATTAGGTTTCACCGTAAAAGATTTAGATACAGTACCAGTGTGTTTTAATTATACCTGCGTTAAAAAACCGCGCCGAAATCACAGATTAGCAGAGGAGTAAATATTATTTAGTAGTTTGCTGTTATTAGATAAGATATTCAGGAATAATATATCCATATTATTTACACATGATTTCTATATTATTTGTATTAATTGGTACGTGTAAATAGAGGCATAAAAGTAAATACATGCATCCCTCCATAATTGCTATCCCCTCATGCTTGTCTGCCATTCCCGCCCCTACTTCACCCTCTCCATGCATGAAAAAGTTAATAAAACTTACGTGCGCATGCGCGAGTGTGCCTTTTTCTTACAGTGCACCGGGAAGGAGGAACTGGGACAATAATTACGGAATATTTTGAGACTGCAATTACGAATGGAATCAGGAAAACAACGATTATGGAGGGAAACAATAATGGGGGGAGAACTGTACATCAAATGAAATACATAGGACATAGACAAATGTAAAAGTCATAACTTTACGTCATCCTGAACGACAGTAGCTTTTTTTTTTAATGTAAGACTGGGTTAAAACTTTTTCGGGTTTATATCTTGATATGCCATAAAGATGGGGGGGGGGGTTACGTAGTTTAGGGGGGTGAGGATACACTATTACTAAAACAAGTGTTACGTGATGTATGGATAATCAGTAAGTCTTGTAAGAACATCTCCTATGGGTTGTACTCAAATGGACAATTTTGATATTTAGATATTTTTACCGCTTCCAATCTCTAGATAAATTTCTATAATGACCCTAAACAGCTGTTTTAAAATATTTGAATTTCCAAAATTGGATTTAATAAAAAATTCTTTAGAGGTTTCCTCCGGCCTTCAATGTATTTAATTCTTATAGTTTTACATTTCCTAAATTGAAACATTCTGAAACGTCATGTGGGAACAACCTATATCGAATTGAATTTTTATAATTACCTTGTATTGTTCACACGTAAGAACATTAATGTCATTATGTGAAACGAAATCCCAGTTTTGAATCGATTCTCCATTTGCCTGTGGAGTGTGAGGCAGGAACAGCGGGCTCTAGGGGTCGTGGTAAATGAATCCACCCTCGAAAAGCCGTTGTCCGGAACCCGAAAGATTCCAGGCCGAAATATTCAACTCTGCACTGCACAATTCGATACTAATTGATTTTTACGACGAATCGCATTAACCATGACGATGGTCCACGAGTGCAATGCAGATGACACCCCGGCGCACCATGCATGACGCCCTCTTCGATGTTGTGCTTTTAGATTTATCTAGAGATATTCTTTGTAACCTCGTTTACTCTCGCCTTGATAATGTTTCATCCTTGCAAATATAAATATCAAGTGTTACCAATTGATGAAAAAGATTATTTTATATAATCAGTTCTGAAGAAATGGACGAAACAGCAAATAAATTCTATGCATTTTTTAATACTTATTTCTAAAAATCAGTGAGCGACATAAATAAAAAATGACTACAATAATATTAAAATCTGTCCTCAAATAATCGTACATTATTATTTTTTGTATACATACATATAATTTATTTACTAAATATTTAATCAATTCAACTATATTATTTCTTCCACTTGCACCATAACACCGATTTAACAACATTTAGCCAATTGAACTGAAATTTTGACAAATTAAATAAAATATGACAAATTTGTAAAAATGTAAATAAATTGTTGCTAATTGTAACATTAAATTTCTATTATTGTGTTTTATCTTCCCTAACTTTTTCTCACTAGTTAATGATATTACATTTATGGAAAAGTTGTAGAGCTTGAAAATACCTACAATTTTCATCCATTATTTATTTTGTGTCGATAAAATTTGAGTCCAGAAGAACCTCACAATATCACAACTGCGATAGACTACAAAAAATCGATTTTTAAAAAATGGGCTCCAACAATTGTTCTGATTTTTGGCGTAAAATACTCAGGAATTTATACAGTATCGACTATTGAACTGAAAAAGAAAATTCCATTTACGTGGACATAATTATTTACCATTAGTTTTTCAGAATATAATCATTTGAAATGTTTTGAAATACTTATAACAATTTTTTTTTGTCATACGTTGAAACAGCTGTTTCGACTGTCCATCATCCAAACAGTCCAACGTCTGATTAATATGATATATTTATGCTCAGACAGTTTTCTTCAAACTCAGTAATTGTGTTGTCTTTTGAAATTGTAAAACAGGCATTATAGAATGTACGATCTTCAGTGAACATTAATAAAATAGAGTAACGTGCGTCCATGAGGGATATTTTAATTTTTGACAAGGTACCGCGAATAAAATTTTGAGGTTAAACTGCACAAAATTGCTAACCCAACCTAAATATTTGGTTGGAACCTACCCTTCTACATATATGTATAATGTTACAATTCTTTACTTATTTGTACAGTGATGCAGGTTTAACCAGATCGTAACATTCTATGTAAGTATATGTAGTGTTAATTTAAATATTAAATCATTAAGGTTTACATTATGAAGTTTTATGAGAAAGAATTGACTTTTCGTTTGTTGTACTTGGGCACATATATTAACCGTATTAATAATGCATTGGTTCACCATATAAATAGGTGAGGTATGAGGGTTCTGGAACACTATGTGCGCGGCGCTTACGACTTAAAGACTCACACGGCCAGGTACACACATAAACAGTGATTCAGAACGCACATAACTTCCCTACTCATATATACTGGGTTTTAATTCAGTTTTATCATGCATTCACGGAGAAAAATAATCAGCAAAATCAGCCGAAAAATCCGCAGATTCTACCAATTTTATCCTATAGGGACAGCTGTTGGAATTCCGTTAGGGATAGCCGATAATTTCAGCTAAATATACTGAAAAAGTCCGCAAATTTAACGAAACAAATCTGCTAATGTAGCGGAAATTTAGAGCTAAGCGCGAATTGAGTAGGGTTAAGGCTACATTAGCGGAATCAAAACAGCTAAAATTGCATATATTTTCGGCAATTCCAGCTGAAAATTTTAGCTGATATGAATCAGCTAATCCAGCGGAGTCATTTTTCTCCGTGTTATTAACTAAGTTCATTAAATGGATCACTAAGAACGGATTGACGCAGCTTTGTAGTAGAAAACACACTCTGTAGTTCATCTTATATAAGAAGGAATGGCATTCAAATTTTTAAAAGTAACAAACTTCATATATTTTATTGTATTAATGCTTAACAAAATTTAACTGAATTAAAATGCAGAATAAAAGAAATATAAATGCAACATGAGTACGAGTGAAATATGTAAGAACCTTCATTTGTAATTTAAAATAGATAAATCATTTTATAATAGCATATGTGAAATTTGTTAATATGTTAAATTACAATTTTAACTATCCAACTAAAGAGATTCCTGCAAGTTATACAAATTAATAGATCTTCGGGTCTTAGATTTCTACATGTACATGTTATAATTATTGTAAATTAGTAATTCTAATCGCAGGGGACTATAAGAGTCACTAGGATGAACCAATATTTCAGTTCATTAGATTTAAACAATTATATGTTTAATACACTAATTTATAGTTGCTCCTTTTCAATACATTTTTAGTGCAATTTATTTATTAACTCTTTTTTATATTATTCAAAAAGTTTTATGTTTGTTTCCTACGAAGGTCTGGTTACTTTACTGCATATATACACTCTAAAATTATTGTACTCAATTGCGGAGTCCAAGAGAGAGTATCGTTAAATTTCACTCTTATAGGCTTCAATTTTACTCTCTTGGAGTCACATTTGCTCCTTTGGGGTATTTCATGCTAGGTTGAATCCCTTTACCGGTGTAGTTATTTACTGCATCGAAAACTGGTTACTACGTGGCCGGCCGACAAACATGTTTTATTTCAACTCGCTATAACTTATGCAATTATGAGAATTTTGAAAAGAATAAAAAAAGAAATTGTTCGTTAGAGTTTTTTACATCTAATAGAGAATGAACAAATTATACATCTCAATAAACAATGAAGATTTTCAGGGCCCCGAAGCACATGACGCGTTGGTCATCGGCTGCCACCAACTTTAAACATTCATTACTTTTTGACTATCAGACCAATAAAGAGAAAACTTTTCAAAAAATTTGTTCATAACTTTATTAAAAAATTAATAACTTTATTGTTTGTTGAGATATATAATTTGTTATTTCACCATTAGATGCAGAAATATCTAACGAACAATTTCTTTTTTTATTCGTTTCAAAACCTTAAAAATTGACTATGTTATAGGGATGACTATGTCATGTCTATATGACATTCAGACGCTTTTCTCTTTTTCCGTATTTATTGATGCCATTAAACTACATTTTGAATCAAAAGAACTCAAATGTAGTCGAACTCGGCCTACCCCATTTTCTACTCCTTTGGACTGAAATTTGAGTACAATAATTTTGGGGTGTAATTTCATTTGTATTAGTTTATTATATACTTGTAAGGAATGTTGTGGTACTTATTTATAAGATAAATTTAAATATAATTTAAATAATATTTCCGAAGTTAAATGTAAAAGAGTTAATAGTAAAAATAAAGTTTTATTATAAATATTGATCTAGTATCTCCTGGTGGTGTAGGCAGGGTTGTAATGTCATTGAGTGGAATGTTGTACGAAAGCAGCCAAATTGTCGGATAATCCAGTTTGTAACGATAAATTAAAAATGTATGTGAGTAGAATGAGTACAACCGTTATAGGATATCTTTCAGATGTATCAATTGCAAACCATCCGGACTAAGACCCTTCGATTTAGTGACTGATGCGGTAACTAACCTCTGCACCTGAACTTAATTTATAGATTGAAATGAGAAAATGGGCGAATTTGGCAAAATGGGAATTTGAAATATGTCTTGAAGTGGTATTTCTGCACAGGCGGGATCTGATGAGATTACAGAACTGACTGTTTCATTCATCCGGAGTAAAATTCTGAAGTGCAGTTTGAGTTATAGGCGCTGACAAACTAAACTTTCGGAGTTTGGCCCATATTTTTTACGGGTTCGTTTGATCTTGAACTAGGTTTCGCAGATGTGCATTCTTAGCCTTTTTTAATGCCGATTTGATTTTCTTAGGTAGCTCTCGGTATTAAAGCATCCATACATTATTATGTTTTCGCTTTGCTTGTACATAGTTAGTATCTCAGTTCCTAAAATCACGAATAGTAATCATTTTGCATTGGTGTACAAAGCTGTTGACTTTGTATACAATGCTAATTATTTCGTGACCTGCCACAAATAAAGTTGCCGATTTTGAAAAATGAATAACACAGGCCAACAAAATGAGGCCGATCTCATTACCCAGAAACAGGACTATAATTCTTCAAAAATTTTCGATGCGCTAAATCCAAATCTGTCCTCAAAATTATTGTATTGCATCAAAATTTTGAGATATCCAAACCTAAAAGTGCACAAAACACACAGTTTTTTTAATTTTCAGTAAGTTTTCATGGCGGAACAAAACTTGTATTCGAAATTTTGATGTTTTAGTAATTCCGAGTTCAGTTTTTTTTTTCAAGTTATCGTAGTTTTTATTAATGTACGGTTATGATTTTCGTTTTTTTTGCACTTTTTGGGTTAGGATATCTCAAAATCTTGAAGTAATAGAGCAATTCTGCGATCAGATTTGGATTCAGCAAATCAAAAACCTTCGGAAAAGTATACTCAGGTTTCTGATGAATGCACTTTAATCTAGTGTTTGCCATATTGCGAACAAAATTTTGTTCCGCCACAAAAACGTACAAAAAATGGATAAAAACGATGTTTTTTACACTTTTATGTTAGTATATTTCAGTATCTTAACGTGATAAAACTATTATGACCAAGAAGATCGTGCCTCATTTTTTAAATTATTTTCATACAATTATACATTTACTAAATGTATGAAGATCATATTTATACTTTGACAAAAACTTCGATAACTCGATAAAAATAATCGTTTCGGGATTACTAAAAACGCACTTTAAAGCTGACGAATAACACTTTCTCAAATTTCTAAAACTAAACCAAATGACAATACAGTACACAAATAGTATTTGACATAAAAAGGGTATGGCCTTTTTGATTGACGTGAATGGGATATATTCTTATTGAACTATACATTGTTGGTAACACATTTTGTTGAATCATATAATATATCGAATTTGCAAATAGCCATCTGCCCTAAACGTAACCCGACCTGCTCACAACCCAAAACTGGATGATCAAAGCCTCGATAGCGATCTCCGGGAAATCCATCGAACAAAATCCCTGGTGAATTTGCAAATCTACATTGGGGACCGAAAGGGACGTAAACTACACTCGTAAAAAGGAAAGGCACTTCGTTCGTTGCACTGCACTTCCAGTCAAATACAGTTATCTGCAAGTTACGCAGAACTAACTAATTAGTTTTTCTACTAAATTTTTAGAATAATCAAATCTAATAGAAAAATGTATAATTTTCTATTAAAAATATACAGTGCAATTTTATATTAATAAACTGAGATGTTCTTTTTCTTAAAACTATTAGCAAAATGTCTTTCCATAAAGTAATCATAATTGAACGCGTGGCTGCAATTTATCTTCGAATATATTACTTTAATACATAAAGTTTCTTACGAAAGCTGCACACCTAATTTTCTAAGAAACAATTGTTCGAAATATCTAATGATCTTCAAACCGTTTGTTACAGATAAGTGAATCTACTGAAGTGTAAATCTTTGATTTGTATGAAATTTTGATATTTTGCAAAAAATGAAAAACTAAAAGATATGTATTTTTTTTAGCGATGAAAAAATATTTAAGAGGTGACACAGCTCCTCCAAATGGCAATATCTTTGAAGATAGTTAAGCGATTTTAGTGAATTTTGGTAGGAAAATATCTTTAAGCAGAACAAAAATATCAGCCTAGACATCTTGAATGGTTGATGAAAATTATGGGGTAAATTACTCCGACCCCGACACCCCCCGAATACTCAATTTCATATCATTCAAGTAACTTTTCAACATATTTGTCCGCCATTTTGGATCCACCATATTGAATTTTGAAAGTCTAATATCAGATTCGTAATCAGCAACCCCGAAAACTCCCGAGTGCCCAGTTTCATATCAATCAAATAACTTTTCAACTTTACGGTCCGCCATTTCGGATCCACCATATTGAATTTTAAAAATCTGAGTTCAGATTCGTAATCAACGACCTCGAAAACCTCCGAGTAACAATTTTCAGCCATTTTCCGTGTAAACAGAAATGTATGCTTCAAAGGGTTAATTGAATGCAGAACCACGATCAGAATATAGGCGATGACGGTTCGATTTTTTTAAATTTTGTTTTTGTGTTTTTAATACTTCTTTTAGTATTTTATATTTTGTAATAATTTCTTTTACATATTGTTTTTATTATTTTTATTTAATGTTTTTTATGTTGTTTTAACATGTTGTTTTATGTTTGTCCCATTGTTCGTCGATTGTTGGTAGCTTTGATAATTTCCAGTCTTTTACACAACTTTGTTAACGATTCATATTTTGTTACCATTCAAGTTCTTTCAGGTGAAACTTGGTATAACTGCATGATATTTGAGGGCTCCAAGAATGATCTACTTGCTTGAATCTATCTTTTAAATCATTTTCTTTTTGATCGTATTTTTATTTCGATACAAAACTAACAATCATCTCTTTCAAGAATTTCTTTGCAAATAATTACAACAGTACTTTTAAAGATTTTTGGGAGCAACTTATTTTTGAAAAAAACATACTATGCTAGTAGTATACTAAATAGCTAATAGTATACTAAAGAGTAATTCGAGACCTAGTGGTGACCCGTAGAAGATGCAAAAATATACTTGATAACAGCTGAACAAAATATGCAATGCAAATATAATGTTTTATATTGTATTTTCCTAAAAATACTACTCCATATTACTACATCAAAACGTCCACCTTACAAGTAAGAGTCCTAAATTCTAATAATTCTTGAACTCTTAAATATAATAATTTTATTTAAAACGATAGCACAAGGTTGCATTGAAATTGATATTAACCAGATTTGCTTAATCAATTAAAATATTTCTGATTTTATCAATATATATCTTGAAATATTAAAAATCGAAAACGCAATATAACAAAGAAAAATATAATAAATTGTTATTTACTGAGCTATAATTTTAAAATTTGTACAAAATTTAAGTTATAAAGATCCGCCAAAGTCACTGTTTATAATATTTTATCAGGCTCTAATCAATCAGATAAAATGAATATCTGTTTTTAGAAAATATTCTGCATGATTTATGATCTTTAATTTTTTTCTTAAACATACGTTCACGAACTTGAAGTAAACGATCGCTTTACTGAAGGGGGAGTGCATTCATTCAAAAATACCAATTGTACGTTGAATTCCAGCAATTGTAACACGTGTCACAGCAGTACACCGAGCTTGAAAACGATAAGCACGTAAACTTTCTCAATAGCAGCGTTCCGACCAGGAACTATTTAATAACAGTCCAAGCTTTTAGTATTTTAACGCATGGCGAACATTTTTGCCTCGTACTTATTTTTTCGTGATAACGTCAACTTTACCACATTCAAAGTGGGATTGCGTCATCGACCATTTTCTGACGCACACATTTCGCCGAATGTACTGCTGAATTGGCTATGTTGGTGCACTGAATGGTCGATTACGATTACCTAAATGTCAATATTTGGTATTTCATGAAATTAGTTTATAATTTTTACACATGTATAAAATAACAGCAGACAATATAATTCATGAGACGCTAACTTCCTTTTAACGTAGTCAAGAAGCCAATCTTTAATTATTTATCTGCATGATAAATCTTACATGCACTTATAAATCTTACTACACGAATAAATAGTACGATTTCCGTTTCGCAAATTGCAGCGAAAAAATCTGTCTAAATTCCATAGAGTGAAAAGTTCCCAGATAGCAAGGGGTGAGTCTCACGATGTCTTCATATTTATGATCTCACTTAAATGTGAATGCATATGAGTCATACTTCGTTAAATCGAACACGATCCGCCAGCATATCTTCGATTTGGTTAAAAATTGCAAAAAAGTTAGTACTTGGCATACATATGAACGTGGTAAAGGGATTTTTCAAAATTCCAAATATTTTCAAAATGGCGGCCATATGAAATTTTCAAAACTTTTTTTCGAAAAATTATAGCTTGGCGCAATTTTATCGGAATTGGATAAAATTTGCTCACTTTAGTAAAAAAGTATGAACTTTTCGAAAAAAGTATTTATAATTAAATATAATAATAATAAACGCATGAAAAAACAATTTAAAAAAAAAAAATATCGTGTAAAATTACAGTAGCGAATGGGCTCAAAAATTATCCACTTTCAACGCAGTGAATTTACTATATGGAACACAGTAACTTTCCCTAAATATTGTAATATATTACTCGTTTGTAAAATTACCACGTCCAACGTAGGCTCGAAAAATTACCTACGTTTGACGTAGTAAAAGTACAACAGTCTAGTATTTTCCCTATGCTCGACGTCGTAAATTTACAATGCGGCGGTAAATCTCTAACCTCACTTCGGTAAAATTTCAACGCTCAACGTAGTGTTATTTCCAAATTTTCATGATTGAAAATTACCATTGCATTGTAAATTTCATTTTCATTTTTTAAAGTGCATTTCAGAAAATTGTATAACAGTGCCGTCAATGATTAAAGGTGCAACAGGATAGTTGCGTAACACAGACAATTTTCGTGGAGTGCCGAAGATAATTGCTTGCATTTTTTTTCATATTTAATGAGAGACCGTTTGTTTTACTCCAATTAGCAATCGCTTGACCATCATAACTTAGTTTCTCGATACTAACATTAAGATCATCGAGCGAAGATGACAGGTAGATTTGAAGATCGTCAGCAAACATCATTGCTGTCTCTTTACAGAAGGTTAGAGATTTAAGAATGGCATTAATAAAAATTAAGAAAAATATAGGACCAGGATTCGACCCTTGTGGTACGCCCGATGAACTCGTCAGACGTTCCGTAGGGTTACCTTCAAGGTCCACCACTGATTGCGTCCTACCTGATATATAAGAAAAAACCCATTTTATAACTATATTACTGAAACCGATTTCCTTCATTGTAGTTAACAAGATCGTATGATTTGTAGAGTCAAACGCCTTAGTGAAATCAAAAAGAACCAATATGAGATATTGCCCGTTGTCAATTGCAACACGTATCTCCTCCATGATTTTGAGAAGTGCTGTTTGAGTATTAAAGTTCCACCGAACCCCAGATTGGAAAGGACTTAATATGTTATTAGATTCGAGAAAATCGGTTATTTGTCTTACTACAAGTGAATCAAAGGGTTTCGCGAAATGTTGTATGTTTGCTATAGGCCTAGTCTCAGAAGGAGATCTAGGGAATGCTGACTTATTAAATGGTGGAATAGTATATGACAATTTCCAGATAGATGGGTAAATTCCGGTTTGTAATGAAGCATTAAAGATAGCAGTGATGTAAGGCAAAATTGTAGGCAAAATATTCTTAATATGAGATAAAGGCAATCCGTCCGGACTTCGGCCACGAGATTTGGCAAGGTAAGAATTAATAGCTTGATATACCTGAATATTATCCATTATGTTGAAGGAAAACAGAGGATAATCGCATCATGCAGGTGCCAAAGGAATCTGGTGTAAAGTACTCGAAGTACATGAAGGATGTTTGCTAGAGACTGACGAGTAATAGGTGTTAAGTTCTGAAGCGGTAAACTGGTTTAACGGAGAATTTTCTTTAGGCCTAGTGAATCCACAGTTTTTTAAAGTAGACCATATTTTATGTGAATTCGCCGCATTATTTATCGCCTTGGCTAAGTGTGTTTCCCTGGCAAGTTTAATTTCAGCACGAATGTCGCTACGTACGCGCTTATATTCCGAATATAATACATAATTATTGTTACGACTAGCCCGTTTGTATAATTGGTTTCTTAGCTTAATTTTATTTTTTAGACCGTGAGTTAATCAAGGTAAGATTTTTAATTCGTGGTATATCTTTTAGTTTTCGAGTTATGAATTTTTTAAATGTAACGCTCCCGAAACTCAGGCGTGCGCTTATTGGAAATGTAACTGATGCAGCCTTTTTCGACTCGCTATTCTGTTTCTATTTATTTTGTTCTTGGTAATTTATGTTTGAAAACCACCTTTTTTAAGTTTCAACCATGAATTTCATGAAACTATGAGTTCAAAATTCATATATAAACGCAACCAATAATACTGAACAAAAAATTATCACAATACAATTTTTCATTGCGATTTTGCTATTCTACACTATCTATAATTATATAATAATCTATTTATATATAATATGTCTAATATACATCATAATAATATGTATAATATACGTCATGTGCAACCCAAGGCAGTAAGCTCAATATAACGTAATTCAAGACCCACTTCTATAGCGGAAGTCGAATGGAACTGAAAAAGATACGCCGTCATCTACCGGCGATAAAATGAACAACTTTGCATACCCCAATGGTCAGATGTCCGATAAATATAGCAAAATTGTAGTGAAAAGTTATATTGTGATAATTTGTTATCTAGTATATTATTGATTGCGGTTATATATGAATTTTGAACTCATGGTTTCACGAAATTCATGGTTGAAACTTAAAAAAAGTGTTTTGCATCATTAGTACAAAAAGTAAAAATCAGATTTTGCAAATTTCGATAATTCGTGTAACTATTTAAAATTGCTATCAGTAACAAACATCGGTCTATTAGATTTACTAATTTGTTTGTTGCATTCACTATTTTTGTGCTTACTACTTTTACATAGTTGGGGTAACTAACCATTTTTTCGGCATGGCTGACGTAGTCTTACCATTGATAGGTAAATCTACAAGTGGTATCGGTATAAAGTAGCCCGACTTGTGCGGCATTCAGGATATGAAACCTACTGATCCATATTTCGCTTCCTCAATGTTATTCGAGTGACTTTTGCAGCCATCCATTCTAAGAGTGAGATTCTCATTCCAATAAATTTAGGTAGTGAATTACATTTAAACAAAATCAGTAATAATGTTATGGTTATAATTTTGTTCATTTCTAAAGTTATTCTTGCTTAAAATTAATATTCCAATCAGCTTCACTTCATCAAATAGATTTGTTTATCATAATGAAATTTAAGAAATCATACCTTAATTATCATTAACCTAGTGTATTGTAGTTCTTACTTCAATGCCCACAGCTTCCGCTGTATTCGTTACTTTTCATTGGAAAATTTCTATCAGGGAATCTAAAATATCTGACATCGTCCGGATAATCACACATTAATTAAGGTTGCTCAGCGAACTGTCCCATATAAGTACGTCGAATGTCTTCGTCGTCTGCAAGATTATCTCGTTTCACCAGACTGCTGGAAACGTAGGCTGATGCAAGGAGACGAACGTCATCGATTTAAGTTTTCGAAGAGTTGAAGCGTGGAAGAACGGCTTGGGGAAATTTTGTCCCTTTATCGAAATGCCGTTAATTCTACTTTAATCGTACCATTGATTACAAGTGCATTATTAATATTGTTGAGAAGAAATAATTAACTTTATTACGACAAGAAAATCGGGTATATTCAAAACGTGTTGAAAGGTTTGAATGAATCCTAATGTCAAAATTGTTCTCATAAACGATCAAACAAAGGAATAGAAACTTAAAGATTTAAATAAAAATGGTTTATTCAAGAGATTAAATTCTCTCGATTTTGGACATCATGTAGTTAGTGTGTATTAGAGGTGAACAGAATTGAAATGATAACTTAGATAAATAAACAAAACGCTCTTAGAATCCTATTTGGTTCCATGTAAACCCCATAGTCAACATGCTACAACAGTTCTGTACGGTTTCTTCTTTTTAGGTTTCGGATATAATTTTGTGTGCTCAACGTGATCCTGAGTTCCAAAATACCTGAGTTCCAAAAAAGTGGAGGGGAAAAATGTAAAAAAAAGATTTTTCGTGTTTTGATCCCTAATTTTCTCAGACACCTGAGCTTCAGCCTATGCTGAAATGAAAGCTTGAATCTTACCCAACAATAACCATATATGCATTTTACAAAGAAAAAACAGAATTGTATAAATAACGTATCCCAGATGGCAAACAAAATCAAAATCAAAAAGTTGATCTCAGATCATCTAATCGAACTCACGACGGTTTTTGGAGTTTTCTGTGCAGCTATCAGCGTCCGGGTTTAATAAAAGTGATCGTCAAAACTAAAAAACCAAACAAACTATTGCCCGAGCTGCAGCGAAGCTAAGATTATTAATGTGCATTATATTCCACCTGACGTACGAGAAACTTTAGTTTATACTTGGATTAAAAAGCTTAAATTCTACGGTGCATATTGATGATCAGTCCAAAATTTAAATACTATTGGTCATTTTGAATGGTTTAAAACCGGCATCAGCTTCGTAATTAGCGACCTCGAAAACCTCTGAGTAACAAGACTTCGGCAAATTGGATTGATTTTTAGAAAAGTCGTCTGCCATCTTGAGTCCTCAATTTTAAATTTTGAAAATTTTGAAAATCTGAAATCGGATTCGCAATTAGCTACCCCGAAAATCACTAAATACTGTATATTACAAAAATTGCGGTACTGTAAAAAAGTCAGGTGTTAAAGGGGTAAAATGACAGGTATTACAGGTTTTAAAAATTTGGGCATTAAAGTCTTAACTCCATTAAACAAAAAATTTTGTCATACGAATATACCTAGGTCTTGCCGTGTAGGATTTAAGCTTCAGTTTAAGACTAGGTACACGTTTCTATCACGTCAGCTTAAAGTGAAATATACAATTAATAATTTTTTTAATTTATTACAATTTCCGCCTATTATTTATATCAATTTTCAGTCGCGGATTCACTTTAGGATATCCAGATCTGCTCGTTTCAAGGAGAAATTCGCAAAGGACCTTAAGTAATATTTGAAACCGATTTAAACAATGTTGGCCTTTTGTTTATAACAATTTTCAGTAGCAAAATGAAAATTCTCAGCTATTTGGTACAACTTTTACAACCACAGTTGACAAAATAAAATTCTACATTAATGTAAAATTTTAACAGATTGTTTATAGGGCATAGACTACAGGCCCATGTAAAAAATTGATGGGTCATGTGAACCGCCAGAAGACCTATATAGAATCATATAAGGGTATAAAATAATAAGATTCAACATTATTCCATCACTTATAAGCTGTCCAACTGAGTGCAGGTGAGATTTAAAAAGCACTAGATTGTGGGGTTGTGCTTTGGGGACAGCTTACAAGTGATGGAATAATGTTGAATCTTATTATTTTATACCCTTATATCATTCTATATAGGTCTTCTGGTGGTTCAAATGACCCATCAAGTTTTGCTATGAGCCTGTAGTCTAGCAATTTTAACATTTAAGACAGACCCTCGTGACTTGTCTTGTTTTATCTTGTCTGGTCTTGTCTTGCCTTGTACTGTCTTGGTTTACATTTCCTTATCTTATCTTGTCTTCTACTGTTTTGGTCTATCTTGTCTGATCTTCTCTGATCTTGTCTCGTTTCGTCTCGTCACGTCTCATCTAGCCTCGTCTCGTCTCGTCTCGTCTCGTCTCGTCTCGTCTCGTCTCGTCTCGTCTTGTCTTGTCTTGTCTTGTCTTGTCTTGTCTTGTCTGATCTTGTCTGGTCTTGTTCTGGTCTGGTCTGGTCTGGTCTTTCCTGGTCTTGCCTGATCTTGTTCTGGTCTTGTTCTAGTCTTGTCTCGTTTCGTCTCAGCTCGTATGTCACCTAAAGGAAAGTATTGTTCATTGAAGCGAAAGCGTATATATTCAGAATTTTATCTGGAAAAGTGTGACTTAACAAAGTTACACTTTGAACAGTGTAACGCAATAAATTCGCACTGTGTGCTGTAAACAGGAATTCTTATTTTTCACAGTGTACGTTTCCTATTAATTTTAATACATACTTTATGCACTAACAGTAGTTGACGTTACTAAAACTAACAAAATTCTATACAAACTCTGTATGAATTTATCGCAGTTTAACTAGACACAAAAAAAATATAGTTTAACTAGATTCAGGATGACGGTATAGTTTCACGAATGTAGTCAAACGTTACAATAACTAGTTACTCAGTATCTAGCCTTAGGTGACAATTTTCTAAGCGGGCTTTTCTGACCAAATAAAACATACACAACATTGACTTCTTAATGATATATTTTATGGAACGGGTGTATACAAACGTAAAAGAATAAGACACAATTGAAATATACATGGTAAAGAGTGGAGTTTCTTGTTATTCTTTTTTTTCTCTTTGCAGTATTGTATAAAAATGTATTACAAAAACATAAGTACGAACTTGTAAGTAATAAATAGATATATAAAGGTATCGCAATTTTGTACCATGATAGATCAAACTAAGATTATCCGCAGTATTTCAAACGACGCTTTGTAATATATAATACTAGTAAAGCAATGATGATAAATAGTTTTACTTATAATTATTTTATCACAATAAATTGTAAAATTCTATACGTAGATATAACAAAGTATCTTTACTATAAAAATTACACGTTTTGAATTTATCAAATAGTTCAATTAAAAATGTTCTTTACGACCTAATTTGCTTATATAAGATTTTTATGTTTTTTTCCTAAATATAACCTCTAGGAATGTTGACATATCAATACGCCATATCAATTAAGCTTATAAAAACTGATACAATACCTTTCATTTGGTATGTAGAACAACTAGCCCCATATTCTCCCCTACACAGGGGAGTTCCCTTTCGCCCGATCAGCGTCCCATATGGGAATATCAGAGGCCGTACCGAAGTTCACCAATGAAAGAGTGATAAAGGTTCAGTTTATTTTATGCAACTATTAACTGTTTGATCTAATAACCATCAACCATTAATTAAAATTTTTGTCAGGTGCTTAGTAATTATATTAATTTCTAGAATTTAATGTTGTGCGAATACAATTCTTATAATTTACATTGCTGCTAAGTGGACCAATTCGATGTCGGGTTTATCTCCGTTATATCATAATAAGTTAACACCTAATAATTTGGCAAAATGTAACATTGTGTACAAATAACACAAATAACAAGGTTTTGTTGTTGGGAAGCGGTGGGTCATTTCCGATATAATATAATTGCATGTAGAAACTGAATTTTTTGTTATTTTTGAGGTTACGCGTCCCTTCAAAATGAGCGTTTAGTCCATCACCGACGATTTGTTTTCACGAAGTTAAGGCCAATTTGAATTTTGACATTTATCTTAACAACATCATGATCATTTGCGTTGTACATAATTTGAACACACTAACTAGGAAATTGATATAAATTTTCTGCCTTTGTCTTTGTACTTAGCAAACAATTTTTTAAACAATTTTTCTCCGTATGCGTTATAATGACCATTTCAGTATAGTAAGAGTCAGGTTCTTATAAATTAACAATATTAATAAATTATTACAGGACAAAATATTGACGTACATATAATAATATTATTAAAAATATGGTACCCATACAGCACAAGACGTCCTCAGGACATCCTGCGAACTTCCGATCGGGACACAAAATAATGTTTCTATATTGGACAATAAAATATTGTTTTAATATAGCAATGCCTACTTGCGTAGTATTATAATTAGTATAAATTTGCATATCTGCATAATGTTTCCACTCATTCTTCCTATGTGACCTCTGATCGTATTGAAGTTCAACTTACCCCATATTTCCCATTGTATTTATAAACAATTGTTTGTACGGTGTTTTTATTGAACCTTTATTACAAATAAATAGATTATTTCTTGGTTTGGTTTAACACAGAAACCAAATCTGAAATACAAAGTGGACCGTCACGTCAGAAATTTTGTTGACATGAGGTTAAATTGTTAGAAAACGGCAATTTTGGCCACTTTTGTGAATTTTTTGTGGATTACCAAAAATTTGTTCAATGTTGAGAAATAGAGAAAAATTGGAAAATCGCCAATACTTTCAACTGTAGTCCCGTCAGTTTTCATTTCATCAACATGATGGTCGAAAAAATATGCCTTTCGACTGTCATGTTAAAAAAAAATTTTAAATCGAATAAAAATTAGTGCACTTATGGGTGGCTTTTTACTTGAGATTTAAACGAAACATTATCATAAAATTAAAATAAGGTTTCTTGGAACGTAACTTGAAGTGTAATGTTAGTGTAAGATGGTAATAATCTTGTAGAGAACTAAAAATGTAATGTTACAAACTCAGTCAGACTAACGTTAAGTTAACGCTCATATAAGGTTACCATTTGCAGCTCTGTTCAGCTCCTGGAATGGAAGTGGGTTTAGAATTATATATATATTATTACGTATAGAGAGGCAAGCAATATTTTATCAATTGTAAGACAAGGTACACTAAGTTATTGTACGATTTGTATGTAGCCTAACAGCACTGTAACTAGAAATTTCTGTATGAATATATAATTTTATATATAAATGTATGTAAATGCGAAATTATAGAAATATAGTACCTTAAATATATTTGAAATACAATAATAACCACACATACATATGAAATGTTTTTTTAAGAAAGTTCTAAAGTAGTTGGCCGATAAGGTAGGAATTTACGCTAAAAACGTAAATGAAAAGTGTCTGAATCAATTTGTCAAAATTCCGGCCCTGTAAGATGATTTTAATTACCATAGGCGGAATCCTACAAAATACCAAAGAAATTAATTGAGAACTGACCGAGAATTTTCGAAAATAAATGATTTTTATTCATTTCTGAGAATTCCCAGTCTGTTCTCGAATGTTGAAAATCAGTCACCTTTAATTTACGGTTTTTAGTGAATAATGATGTCAATGATGCTGATTATGATGATGATGATGAAGAGGAGGAGGAGGAAGATGTCGCAATTATACTCGCATTAAAACTGGTGAAAGAAGTACTCGTGTTAATATATAAATTGTGCAAAATGTCATTTCCCTATCAATAATATTACGCTTAACAAACGTCTACTCGAATACTCCAAATAATGGATGAAAACTGGATCAAAACTATATAAAAAGTGTCCAAACAGCTTTTAGGTTACTGTAAATGGAAATGAAAGCCTATTAAAATCATTTTATTAAAAAATTTGACAATGCAGTCAATATTAAATTTGAATTATCTAATTTACTAGAATCTTATTAATCTTAACTAAATTTAAAACCTACACCTGTTTTCGTTTGAAAACTATTTTGTGTCTTTTTATTTTGGGGTTCACCTATTATGAATTTTAATGATATGTTTTAGATGGATTTTTAAAAAAGAACGTTATTATAAGTACTTTTCAACAAATTTTTCGGTATTAAAATCGTATTTGTTAGACGGGACCACAATAAAATGTTTAGGAGATAACTTCCATCGGAAATAGTGGATCTTTTAGATTGTTGCTTCTCAACGGGCACGAAGGACCCAAATGTTTCTAAAACGATTTTAGAACGTTCCAGAAACGTTCCTAAAACGTTTTATGTCTGCAACTTTTACGGAACGTTTTATAAACGTTTCATCCATGTGGTTAAAAATCGTTAAAAAAACAAAAAATTGTTTTTTGTGCATTTATTATTATTATATTTAATAATACAGTACTCTTCGGTCCTAGGCCGTAAAGTTCAATTTTACCGACCAAGTGGAGATTGTGCGATCCTCCTAAAATTTTACGGCCGAGGACCGAACACTATTTTTTGATACACTGTTCGCAAAGTAGACACTTTACCGACTGTTTTTTGTCCGTAAAGTGCGGAGATCAGTCCGCAAAATCACACTTTACGGACTGAAAGGAGTCTACTTTACGGAAATGTGTATAAAAAAATATCTTTTTTGAAAATTTCATATGGCCGCCATTTTGAAAATATTCGGAATTTCTAAAAATCCCTTTACCACATTCATATGCCAAGTACTAATTTTTCTGCAATTTTTAACGAAATCGGAGATGTGATGTCAGATCGTGATCGATTTGATGAAGAATGACTCACTTGTTATTTTTTTTACACAACTTGAATCAGAAATAGAGGATTTTATAGATTTTTGATCGCTGAAAACGAATTCGTTGTCCAATACGACCAATGATCGTTCCCATCAGATTCTTCACATATACTAGCCACAAATTGCCAAAAAGAATACTTTTTACTTTTTTAGGTCAAATATCTTAAAATCCTGATGTGATGGGCAAATCGAACAACGGCTTCGTTTACAGCGACTAAAAATCTATATGATCCACTATCTCGATTCAAGATATCTACCAAACTTTTTTCTGGTCCCATGTAACAAATACGCATATAACCGAAAAATTGGTTGAAAAGTATTTATAATTACGTTCTTACCTTTTTAAAAATCCTTGTAAAGAATGTCGTTAAAATTCGTAATTGGTGAACCCTAAAATAAAAAAAAGACACAAAATATGTTTTCCACAGAAAGCTTAATAAGAAGATAATAAATTAAATTACATACAACAATTAAATTCATATCAAGACAAAGTTTTATTTATTTCTTAAATTAACCGTCGCATCTATAGCCAATCATCCCTATTCAAAAAAGTTCGATATTCCATCAATGATAAAAGACAAAAGCAGCATTGTACCCAGCCTTTACAGGGTCTCTTTTGGTTAATGTAAAAAAGGAATCGGAACTATTCATTTTTCACGTACTCTCATGAATGCTTTTCCGCTCATTGAGAAGGCTAAATATTTACATGCGTAATTGTAGAGAAAAGTGCAAACACAGACTGTTTGACTTGCAGCGAGCGCATGGGTACTCGACTGTCCATAATCGAGTGTACATTTCAGAACACACAATAAAATCGTATTCTGGCAACCTCGTGACGTGTGTTTCGAGTGCGCTCTATATAATCTGGTTCTTGCCCAAAATCGCATAACACGAGGGGAGGGAAGATCGACGGACAAAACAGACTTTTCCCGTGTCATCGGAACAAACTAAACTCCGGCTGCATGAAAGTGCCGCAATAATTCAATCTGCCGATCGTGCCGATCGACTCAAAGGTCCCTTGCGTCGAACCGCAATAAAAGGCCTAATCGACAATGTTGTCTCCCCTGTACATGTATGTGTGCCCATGTATACATGGGTGGACACATTTATGTACATGTATGTAAGTGTCTGGACTTTAGGTAGCTGATGTGCGAAACGTGTATTCGACGTGCGCTTCGTATGGCAATTGAAACGTACAAATGGCCCCGTGCGTTTCCAGGGTAGGATCGGGGGTGTGGGGGGCCGGATGGAAGGGTAGGGTACAAGGGGGAATCCGAGGGTGCGAGGATTATGGCCTCGTGATGTCACCTATCTCATTCACGCTCCAGTGGCTCCCGATTCGGGTCCCTACACCCCCTGCCCCCGACTGCTCTTTGTCGCACAATACTCCGTCTCTTTCTCGCTCTCGTAAAAACGTCGAAACCACCCGCGAAGCGATTCGAGACCATCGCCACCTACTGTAGGGGGCGGAGGCCGTAACTTCGTTCCTTAGCCTGCATCCAGACTTCCCGACCAACGCCAATGCTGCCCGGTTTGCTTTAAGTAAGGCTCACATCTCCGGTCTTTATGACTTTGGCAACCTTTTTTAAGTACATTTCATCTAAAAATAAAAATGAAATCACCTTTAATGATTTCGTAAACAATAACACTGGCCTACGGTGAACATAAGAAATACAACACGCATACAAAGAAATTTACTCACTTGCAGACCATAAATCTAAATTGAATCGTAAAATTGGTAAATCTTCAAAAAAAAACTTGGAAAAAATCGTTTCTTATGTATTTTGGTCCCCTGATAAAGGATACCAGGTGTCCAAGAAGTAACCAACAATGTATTTGTATTTGTATATATTTATTTGCTTAAGCCTTGGATTGCGATAAACATCGCGTTAGCTTATGGCTAGGTACAAAATAATACATAGTAAAGAAGAGTTACAAACTTAAAATTACAGTTTCTTAAAATGACTAGGATGACTTGACGCGAATTAATGAACGAAGCTATACATATTCTAGATTGGATGGATGTGACCGGTTTATATACACAGTTATAGATTTTAGTCCGCAATACTGTAATACAAAAAAAAAGATAAACGAGTGATATTGCGTGGATGATAGATGCAAGGAAGAAAAGCAAAGAAAAAGTAAAAGAAAGGGGCAGTGAGCATTATGCTTAGTGAAAGAGAATGTGTATGAAAAGATTTATGACAGGACATGCAATAATGACGTGTTTGGATTAGAAGTGTCGTATGTTAATAGAAAATTAAAGAGAGTTGATTTGAAAGTGTATTGGGAAGAAGATTCTTTAACATAATTGGGAGGGAGTTCCATAGTCTTGCGGCTGTGAGTGTGAATGAGTTAAAGTAAGGTCTGCTTTTGACTATTTGCATCTGTAAGCTACCATGTTTTGTTCTTGTCAAGCGAGTACTTGACTCAGAGCGCTGATTAAAGAGCACCAATAGGTAGTGTGGTTCATGGAAAGTTAAAATATTAAAAGTAAGACGACCAATGAAATATAAGTGTCTATATTTGGTGGGTAGACAGTTAAGTTTACGGCGATAGGGCGAAACATGGCAATCATACTTAAGATTAAATATAAAGCGCACACACTGGTTTAACAGTCTCTGATATTTACTTCTCCGTGATTGGGAGGTATCAGTGAGAACTACCGCACAATAATCGAGATGTGGGAATACTAGTGAAGTTACTGTTTTAGCCTTAGTTTTGTCGACAATGCATTTTTGTTATATTTAAGACCATAAAGTATAGAACTGACACGTTTGGATATGAGATTGATGTGCGCAATCCACGTTAGAGAAGAATCTGATTTAAGCCCTAGTATTGTAGCCTCTTTAACAATTAATATAGTTTCGTTCTCAATCGCAATATTAGGATGTCTCTGCCGCGACATTTTCTTCAGATTGTAGGGTGATCCTAAAAACATTGCCTGTATCTTAGATAAATTTAGGGAGAGCTTGTTTTTTTTGGCATAGTTAGATACTGAAGTAGCATCAATATTTAGTTGTGCAATCGTTTGGTCGAGATCAGATGGTTTGGATTGGATGATCAACCCCAAGCAGCAATCCTAATCATTTCGACCAAGCCAAAGTCAAAATGCCCTAATGAAGTAAAATTGACCAATTTTCGACCTAATAACTGTCTTAAAAGTCAAAAAGTTTTTATAGTCGAGAATATAGGGCGAAAAGTATGTAAATATTCCCTAAAATATGCCTAGAAAGTTATGTGACTTTAAAGTTATAAATGAGGTTAAAATTCCCAAATTGTGACCAAAAATATGTCTTCATAGTCGAATAGACTTTTAAGTCAATATTAGAGTCCACTTGGAAGGCTATATGACCGTGCAAAATTACCTTATTCTGACCATTAGGGCGAAATGTCTTAATTGGTCAATATTGGGAAACTAAGACTTCATAATCTGGCTAGATTTTAACCTGAAAGTCGAATTTACCGCGGAAAATTACTTATAGGGCATTTCGACTAAGAAGGTTAGCCGACGAAATATATATAATGCGCATAACTCACTTTTATACAAAATAACCTAACCTCAAACTGTACATACGTCAGTCTGAACTAAAATTCAAACCACGATGACTCGAAGAAAACCGTTCCGATTTTCATCGACATTTTATAGAAAAAAAAGGATCATCCCTCAGGGTTAATGATTGATTTGGAGGCCAATATACATTATTGTTTTTAACCCACAAATGTGGAACATAGCAGTATTCTATGCACATATTGTTGCCTCGTTTCTTCATCAACGCCACTATCGTGAAATGATCCATTTTACTCATGACCAGCACTCTACCCTCTTTATAACAGCGTTGTTTATACAGTTCTTAGCACAGAAGACTTACGAAGTTCATAGGTTATGTACATCTAATGTTATGTCAACATTCGCGAGAAGATCGATTTACCTAACTATAATCGATAATCAACTATAAGTCGCCAATTCGACTTCAAAGTTCACAACTTTGAAGTCAAAATTCCCTAAATAAGTAAATTTTACCTCAAGGGCAAGTAATTTATACTTTGAGGAAGGAAATTTGACTTATAGGTCTTATCTTCGACTATCAGGTCGAAATTCATAAACACGCAAGGAAATCATTATCCGCCATGTAATAACGAATATAACCTGTAATATTCACCAGTTATTAAATAATATAATTCTGATATTCTGTTGAACGTATCAAGTAAAATAATACATATTTTTTATCACTTTCATTGTACAAATTCGAAAAAATCATTACCAGATGATTAAAATGCAAAATAATATTGACATACTTTTCACAACAATTACAAAAATTTTCAAAATGTACTATTTCTCGAGGCGCATTTACTATTAATAGGGTAGCATAAAATTCTGATCGAGAAATTATCAATCGCACGAAAATATGCCAATAAATAACGCGCAATTTCATTTGCAATTACTTACCATCATCCGTAATTATTTGTTTTATTGCTGGCTTATGTTTTGGTGCAAGCATGGAGGAACCATTGGGGCAAGTTTTAGAGTTTCACAGTACTGCCATATCATGAGAATATATAATAACATAAATATACAGGCTTGTCAACTGCGAACATGAAGGAAAAAAAAATAATCTACACGGAGAACAGTGTCGACTTATAGGTCGAAAATTGGTAAATATTACCTAAATATTACCAATTTTCGACCACGTACAGGTCCATTTGACCAAATTCGGACTTCGACCTATTGGGAAAAATGCCCTCCATTACCTAATTTCGACCGTAAATTTACTTCCACTTTTGTCCCCACTTACCGTCATTCGACTTCTAATTTAGGTAAATGTTGTGTGGTCGAGAAAATATCTCGCCCTAATGGAAGGTCGAAAAGAGGTAATTTCGCCCTGTTTTGCTGGTTGGGACTGTAAGTCGTCAGTATAGAGCATGTCTGACGAATAAGATAGGATCCCTGAGATGTCGTTTATAAGAATAGAGAAGAGTAGCGGTCCTAGAATAGATCCTTGTCGAACCCCTGCAAACACTTATGTCCATTGTGAGCAATCACCATTATGATCGGTTACTGCATCAGTTACTGCATAATGTATCAGGATGTGATTCTCCATGATACTTCAAACCGAAAAGTTCTCTACCAAAATTTGATCTGAGCGCAATTTTTGTGGGTTTTCGCATTTCATTCACCGAAAAACGCAAAAGTTGACGTTTTTCACCATATTTAGGGCCACAACGACAGAAATATTTACCGCAGGTAATGATTGGCGTTATAAAAGCACCTGATCTGGTCGATACCTTAACTTTCATTCAGAACATCCTCTTAATGACAAAATAGGCATGATGTATAGTCTAATAGACAGAGCGATTCCATTATGTGAGATCAAATTTAGAGAAAGAAACCTAAAACTAGTCAAAAAGATATTAATGCAAGACAACTATCCTCCGAACTTTATTCAGGAAATCATTAGAAAACGAGTTCATAACATCTACAATAAAAACAGTGAACACTCGGAGATTGACGGAAATAATCATAAAACCATACCATACGTAAAGGGTTTAACCTAAAAAATATCCAAAACTTTAAAAAACAACATATACGTGTTGTAAATAAACCGATCAACACCAATATCGGTGGGATTAAACCCATTAAAGACAGACTTAAAAAAAGTGGTGTAGTCTATCAAATCCGATGTGGAAGAACATAAACGTTACTTCTACTCTCCGGAAAATAACCATACAGCACTAACCAAACATAGAATCGCGACTGGACACGATTTTAACTATTCAAAAGTTAAAATTTCATGCTTCAGAAACAAATCTGTGCAAACGAACAGAACTACTACATCAAAAAAATAAAAAATTCAATTAATTTGCATTTTGAACTTTCTTTTTTACCCGAAATATACAATATTTTGTTTTTTTAGTCTCCCGATATTATAAAGTAAATAGAGGTAATATTTTTGAACGCATTTAAATCGCAGTTCTTACCTCATAATTTAAATGGCACACTTCATATTAGAGTAGAAATAGTAGTAGGGATATACAACACAATGACATACACACTTATCAACATGCTTTTCGCTTAACGTTACTTATTAGTATAACACATAGTGCTAATGATTGAGAACGTGGTCGATGAGAAGAAAATCGGAAATAGAACATCACAATGGACCGACAAAACCATACATCGAGTCGCTTCCCAGTCTTTGTAGGTCTTTCTATAATGCATTATAATACTTTTATCATAAATTGATTCTAAAGTTATCATAATTGCATTCATAGGAGCTGTCAAATTAACCAGCCGTTCTCAATTACGAACACATCTGTTCAATTTTATATTATCACTTTTTAATTCAATCATCTATGTGAGTAAAAAAAAATTTATGAAACTATGTTTTAGTTTATATATTATAATTGTAATTGTAAAACCTTATTGTAGAAATAACTGAAGAGGGCACACGTCATGTCGCTGAAACGTTTTAAAATAAAATAAATAGTTATTAACAACATTTCAAAAACCTTTCATATTGGGACAGACATTACCAAAAATTTCTAATTTGAAAATTCTTCAAAAAGAATATTCAATATTAATTATTACCAGCGGTCAAGAAAATTCATGAATATCAGGATGAATAAAAATCCTGGTCATACTAGTATATTTACAGCAGATCTAATATTTTTCAGAGATGAACTGTGCGGCATAAAAAGAGCTTGAAAATGACCCCCTATTTTTCATTGAAATAACTTAAAAAAGAGCCGAGTTATTGCGAAACAAGTTATTTTTTATCCAAATTTCAATGGCTCGTCCCTCGAATTCTGAGCCTCAGATTTTGATACAGGACTATTTTGATCGAAATATCAAGGAGAGTCATCTCCTGAAGCATTGCTGGACAGTTCTTGAGCATCCTGTATAATAATCAAAATATATGGTCGAACAAAAAACGCGTTGTTTTTTAGTTTTTTTTGCGTTTATTTTTGCAAATAAATATTTCCCATGTAGAACAAATTTGGAGCATCAGATTTTCTACAGAAAAGGTTGGGTACATTTTCTTCGTAATTGCAGCAGCAAGCCCGTAAATAAGTGGTAAGAGTTCCCATGGTGGGTTTCTATGAGGGACTAAGTAGAAAAATACTCCGGAACCAATTGAGATGAAAAAAATATTTTATACGGATTTTTATGTATTTTTTGTCACTTATTACCAAAAACATGTTTCTTTTTTTATTTTTTGCATAACGCCCCTGACGAGGATCAACAAATAAATTAAAATTACTATTTACGGGCATAAAATATGTTGATAAATTATTTAATGAAGCCAACAAATTTTTTGTATTCACCTTACAAATGTCTGTCCTTGTAATTAAAAATGACTAAATTTTGCTTCAAAAGTTGTAAGGAAAATTAAAAAATCACATACTGCTTCAAATGCGACCTTCTGCATTTATTGTATATTATCACATTACAAATTTCTAGAATAAAAAGGAATTTCAGAAAACATGCAGTATAATGTTGGTAAGTTACATCTTGTTCTTTTACTTTTGTTTTATACAAAATCAGTTGTTCAAACATATTTTCCTGACTACTGCTGCTCACTTTTCCCAGGGACCCGGATATTGTCTCGTGATTTCATCCATATCTTCACTACATTACTAAGAATTTGTTAGTATTCAATAAAAGATGTAATGAAAGTTTTTTTTCTTTTACTTGTTTTTTTTTTTAAATTTAATATATATATTGTCTCTTACAAAACAAAAAAGTAATACACGCTATAGATTTAACGTCTTTTGCAGAATTTCACAAAAAAAGACATTGTTTAATAAAAATTGCGGAATGTTTCGATCTTCAAAAGACAATAAAAAAATTTTACTGGTTTTTCAGGAACTAAGAAGGAATACTTCGTCAGCTTTCAGAAAACATTCGGTATATGTTACTGAACTTACACCCAGAAACGTTGCATGTATTTATAGTAAAGAATCGATGACTTCTAGCAAAGATGGATTTAAAATAATTTAGATTATGAATGAGGTTCCAAAAACACAATAGATAAATTAGTTTTATTTTCAAAATTTGAGTTTCAAATTGTTAGAAACATTTTCAGATTATAAACCGCAGTATTGTAAAAAATGAAATGCAGGAATATGGATTACAAAAAAATTATTAAAAATACATATATTACTACCAATTATATGGTATGAGTTTCGGTGGTACGGTTTTCGGACAATAAAAAATTCAATTTTTACGTTTCGACCATAATGTTGGTCCTCCTCAGAAATTCATTGTCTACAATAATGGAGTTATACCGAGAGCATATGGCTTACCGAAAACCCATAAACAAGGGTTTCCGTTAAGAATCATTGTTTCAACAATAAACTCCCCAACATATAATTTAGCCAAATATTACAGCAAAATTCTTCAAAATATTGTGGGTAAAAATTTTAGTTTTGTCAAAAATACGTGGGACTGCAGAAATAAATTAAAATCCTTTGAAAGACCTAAAGATCACATACTTGTATCTTTAGATGTAGTTTCACTTTTTACCAACATCTCGATCGAATTGGTAAAAGTTATAATTGACAAAAAATGGCCTGAAATTCAACAACATACAGCAATCTCCAAAGATGATTTTGTAAATGGTTTAGAGTTAATTTTAAATTCTACGTATTTTAAATTTAACGAAGTTGTTTACAAACAAACCTTCGGAGTTCTAATGGGTTCGCCTTTATCACCTGTAATTGCGAATTTAACATTGGAATGCATAGAGAAAATCTTAACTAGGAAATTAAATTTTAAACTGGGATTCTCCTTAAGTTACGTCGATGACATCCTGACTTCAATTCCGAAGGATAAAGTAAATGACACCCTTACTGTTTTTAACAGTCTCAAAAAAATTCACGGAATTGAAAGTAGAATTCAGTTCACTCTAGAACAAGAAGTCAACAACAACATTTCCTTCTTAGATTTACTTGTGATCAGAAAAGATAATGGATTTCTAGATACCGACTGGTACCATAAAACAACGTGGTCCAGAAAATATCTGCATTTTACATCTGAGCATCCGATTAATTATAAGATCGGAGTAATTATCGGACTTATTGATCACGCTATTAAGCTTGCTGAAATTAGATTCCGGAAAAAGAACCTGCATATTGTTAAAAAAGTTCTTTCAGAAAATGGTTACCCAAATGATTTGATTTTTAACTGCATAAAAACACATTATAAAAACTACATCTATCCCTTACGTTAAAGAATTATCCGAAAAAATATCAAAAAGCTTAAGAAAAGAAAACATTCGAATCGTTCACAAGCCCATCAGCACAAACATCGGTGGAATAAAACCATTAAAGGACAAACTTGATCTAGAAAAATGCAGTAATGTTGTTTACCAAATTCCATGTATGACTTGTAATAAACTTTACATAGGACAAACCGGAAGACTTCATGGTACAAGACTAAAAGAACACCAGAAAAACATATACGGACCGGAAGATAAATACACGGGATTAACGTTACATCGTATCAACACCTCCCATAATTTTGACTACAAAAAAGTCAAAATTCTAGTAATGGAAAGAAATAGTAAAAAACGAAAAGAAATTAAAAACTATTTTACAATAAAAAATACGATGATGAGTGGAATGCAATATAAAGATGTAAAAAACATAATGTTCTTATTTCTGATCGTATGCACCGAACATCGTTAATAAAATCAAATTTGTATAATTATCGTTAACCATGAATTTAAATACACCCACGTTTAAACTTGGTTACATTGTATTAGTATTTAAAGGCCCGTAACGCCACAAGTGTCAATAGTTTCGTTCTTTCTGTATGGAGTGTAGTGTAGTGCATTATTTTATACGACGTATGTAATGTTTAAAACAACATGATATTATTTTATTCTTTTTTTGTTGTTGTGAACTTAAAATATCTAATTTTAAACCTTTTTAATGTAGAGTTTTCATCGATCTATCCCAACGACACCGGGATGATTAAAGTCAATTTCAATGCATCTGTAAGTTTTTACATATATATATTCGTCATGTTTCATTTTTGTAAACTTTTTATTGTAATTTTTAAACTTTTTTGTAGACAATAAATTTCTGAGGAGGACCAACATTATGGTCGAAACGTAAAAATTGAATTTTTTATTGTCCGAAGACCGTACCACCAAACTCATACCATATAATTATCACCTGAAGCGATGAAGAAAGTTCAAAAATGCATCAGCATAATCATTTTAATATTACTACCAAAATTATATATCCAAGCTGAAATTAATCTTTTTATCTACCTAAGGAAAGTGTACGGACAAACTCCATTATTCTTGACACAACTATATCGTTCGTTGCTCTACACCATTTTTCATATATAGTTCATATATACGGATAGCTAACCTTTATCTCAATTCAGTGACATTTGATTTTGATATATTTGTATTCCATTTTAATTTATATTTTATTAACAGCACAGTAGAAACGCAGAACATAAAATATAAATCATACAGACAGTAAATAAGCATACATATCACGTCCCAGCAATGCGAGACACGTAAGTACGTCACGTACATAGAAGTATAATTTTTCGTATCCGTAAGTAAATCGTCATGTAGCCTGCATCACTAGAAAGAAAAAAAAAGAAAAAACCTAAAGGAAGACGAACCATTGTGCGTGTTATATTTGAACACGAAGTATAATATACCAACTTTTGAGGTTGGACGTTGGAAATTTCCCAAACTAAACAAAAATTACTCATGTGCACCCAAGCCAACTATCCGATCATATTAATTTTACAAAATCAATTTATTGGCGTTGAACGAACAAAAGATTTACTTCCAGCCAATGCTTTACCGACAATGGTCAATTTTGCAGATAAAATATCATTTTTGTTTACTCTGCTGAACTATCAGTCGTGATAAATTAATACTTACTCCAAAAATAGTCTTACAATTATTTTATCGACAAATTACTATTGAGTTAAAAAATGGTTTCTCATATACTGTTTTTTATATAATAAGTATGATAACATTTTAAATCCATGTGAATAACGCAAAAAACTGATTTACTTTTCTTGCAGAATGAAAAATAAAAATATTATTTAATAGAAATGTTGCTTTTATGCACTCACAATGGTACAAATATCGTTCTATGCTTAATGTTAAAGAGGATTTTTAATAATTATAAAAAATATCAGTGGACTTAGGTCCCTTTTTGCATGAATCACGAGTAAGATGAAAAAAAAACTAGTAATTTTATAACGCAGCTAACTAATTTATTTTCAAAAGTATAATACAATGTATAATTACATTTTGCGGTGTATTAAGAACTAAATTCATTATCTTTTTCATCAGTAACAGTAGGCCATTATATCAGGGAATTGTAAAAACACTAGATATAATATGAAATACGCACGAACAGTAAGAGACCGACGTTAAATTACAATAGTTCCGAAAGATTATTGTTATTTGTAAATACAGTAAGTATGTGCGTAATAATCAGTAAACAAATCTCTCTTAATACGAATAAGTTGGAATTATTCATACTTAATATTTCAATACTAAACATTGTGGTAACATGATTTTCGAATATGTTAACATATTAACTATATTTACCAATATGGATAGTATATAAAACTGGTACTGTATTAGTTGTTCGCCAGTGTAGTTGCAACTATTATGTAATAGTATTAGATTATATATTTATATATTTCTTATAGTATACAACTACAACGCGTATCCTACAATATATCTTGACAATTTATAGTGGTAAAATATACGACATATATTTATTGGCACATATTTTACTGCAATAAGTACCTAGTATTAAATACTATCTTTTACTACATTTCTTTCTCAGTGTAAATAATACGCGATATAAAAAATGTCACTTTCAATTTATGCAAAAAGGGATCTAAGTCCTGGACTTAGGGCTCTTTTTGCATAAATCGGACATCAGGAAATGAAGATTAATAATTTAAATAAGTGCCAAATGATAGACCGGAGCTTAAAAAGTAAGAATTTATCATTATCTCAATTTACCAAAAAATGGACTTAGTGCCCTTTTTGCATGGACCGATTCATGTAACCAGTCATGTTTAAAACTTGATGATCAATCTTAAAAATATATTCAGTAAAATAATCGTTCAGATGTCATCCATAACTACTTTTGACGAGTTTGTTCATAACAAACTGTTAAAAACAATAATTCGTTATAAAAAAAGACGAGTGATTTAATTTTGACAAATATCCCATTTCCAATAGATAGTTTAGCGCTATTTGTCCTGTTACAAATGTTCTTAAATGTAATTAACTTTTGATTTACTGTTTGATATTAAATGTAATAATTTGAGAAATTAATATACCATTAATATAGATGTTTATGAAATTTAATGTACTTATAAATTGCAACAGCAGTATATATTTAATTTACGTCGTTTCAGGCTTCGATGTAGTTGCGTTTGTCACCACCAGGTGCTGACACGACACGCCGCAAAAATTACTCCTGGGAAAGTTTTTGGAGTCGCTGATTATGAATTCGAAATTAATTCTTCGACAATTCAAAATGGCCGATTCAATAAAACGGGAAAAAATTCTTGACACTTATTTTCATACCTTTAACATAACATACACTGTAAAAAATAGAAATGTAAATTTTCAACTTGCAGAGTTGGACACAATATTGCCCATGCTACAAGTAGGACTTTTACGCAATATTATTGTAAATTTACATAGGCACTGTGAATATTACTTTTTTACCTTTGTAAATATCAACTTGTAATTGTAAATTTACAATTGAAAATGGATTTTACAGGTTACAGTAATATTACACCGTAGAGAAGTTTAAATTCTCCAAGAGAATAGTAAATTTACAACAAAATATAGGAAAAATTTTAGGTTATGAACTAAAGCGCAATAGCCTTATGCGGGCAAGTGATTTGAACTCTACATTATGTGGTAAAATTTATGCACGTAATCCTGAACCAATTGTAGTGGCTTGTAATAATAATTTATTATTTCAATAATTTATGAATTTAGATTTTATAATTTAATGTTTTCTTTCAACAAAAGTTTTATCGACAAAAGATTATAGCTCTAAAAACCTCTAAAATATTAAAATACATCTCATAATGAATTTTACAATATATTCCTCTGTTTTACATTTAAAAACAAAATAAAACTAAAATATGTGGAATTTTAATGTAAAAATTAATTTTACTGCACCAATGGTTTTTCCCCTCATATTGTAAATTTACCATGTACAGAATGGGCTTCATTTTTACCCACTTATAGCGTCGGAAAAACGCGTCGCGTTGTAAATTTACCACCTTCAGTGTAGGGAATTTACAAATCGTTCTGAAATTCCTAACCTCCCGCAGGAAATTTACAACTTTTAACGTGGGAATATCACCATATTTTTAGGCATGAAAATCACAACAAAATTGTAAATTTCATTTACATTTTTTACAATGTACCATTAACATAACATACCATTAACATAACTTTCCTCATTTTAGTTCGCAATATTTCATCCGCCATTCTAATTTTGAAAAACCAACAACGGATTTGTTGAACATCTCGAGATGACCAATCATCAAGATTTCGCTGAATATGGATAATTTAAAAAAATTGGACCCCCATTTTGGATTCACCATTTTTAATTTGTTAATGTTTACTACAGATTTATTTGGTGACCTCAGAAACATAAGAACAGTATGTTTCGGTCAATTTCAATTACAAATTGTAAACGTATTAAACGTTTCAAGAACGGAAGTGGTAATATAGTGTTGTATACGTCGCTTTAGTGTCTGCCATCTTGAAAATTTAAAAAAGTACAACTCGGCTTTCGATTCCAGATACAAAATGTTATTTAAAAATAAAAAAAGCTAATTTTGGATTTTTAAGTTTCGAAAAAAGAGCAATTTAAATTAGCGTGTATGGACGATGGAATCAAAAATTTCTATTTGAAGCTAAGGAAAGTGTCGATACGTACCCAGTGCATGCGTATTATTTTTGTTATTTGTCGTGTTCGTGACCAATGTCGTAAATTACGAAAGATTCAAAAGTTTTATACCCTTGTCAATTAGCAATGTCCGATCCTTGAGAGCGGAGACTCTCTCGAAACTGCAGGCTGGACCATTAACGACTGGACCAAGCTTATCAGTTGCTGAGTTTGCATCTCCATTGCCAGCCGCGTAACGGTGCAATTTTTTATTTTCTCTCCCGAACATAAAAATTCGACAACAGACAGAAATGAATCCTAGATAAAATCTGGATTCATCGTCTACAGGTGATCACGCAAGCAAAAATTATAGAAAATTCCTTCTCAGGCATTTGGATTGGTAACAACCGTTTGCTCCTAATTTTTAATTAAAAATGAACTATTCCAGTTCAAGATATGTAGAAAAATCTTAATAGTTAATAAATATTATTACGAAGAAAACCAGGGTTAAAAAACGTTGAATGACTTTCTTCACTGCTTGACAGAATAATATTCAACATTCAAAAAGGAATTTTGGATGATTTCTTGATTATGGTCTAAAAATTCGAGACAATACAAGTTTCTTTAAAAATGTTCTGTGCTGACACAAAATGCGTCTCTTCTTCAGTGTAAAACCGAACTTTTGTTTCGCGTTTTTGACGAATGACGTCGAATGATGGTTAGTGACAACCTTTCCGAGAATGGTAATGGATGATAAATAGTGTTGTAATGCAGGCATTAGTTTAAAATAATAAAATTAAGGAGGGCAACCTACAAAGTAATTGCTTACCGATAGTAGGCCTCCACCTATACTACCACGAGCAATTATGAATAGTAAATAGTCCCAACGTTTCGGACCTCTTGGGTCCCTCTTCAGGAGAAAATAATGTGCTTTCTAGGATTGAAATTTGCAAGTCTGGTAATGGATGATGATTTAGGATTAAATATTTACATTGACGATTACCGTAATTAATATTGGGAACTTGGTGATGAAAATAAAGACGATGATCACTATAAAAACAAAATGTCTCCAAATGTCTCTATTCAATAGAATGAGCCATTGCGGCGATTGTTAACTCGACAAATAAACCCCTATTACTATAAGTCATCTTCAAATAATTTTGTCTTTGTACTGCAAAAACTCTTGTTAACCCATTAACGTCCAAGATAACGAGATATTTAGCTCATTTTCTAAGCTCTCTAGCAAATCGAAAAATTAAAATATTATAATGAAACGAACTTACATTACTAATTTTAGATATGCTCCATCAACTTATGGGGTAAAGAATTGCGCTTCCTTGCCATAGAAAAACAAAAACAGTACCGAAAAAATTGGAAAATTGTTTTTTTGACAATTTTTTTTACAAATGGATAATATGGAATGGAGATCCGTTCCAAATTATCGACAAACGTGGACAAATAAGTTGCAGCTTAACGGGAAAATTTATGTATTGAGCTCATTCAGTTTATACAATTCAAAATGGCTGCAAAGTGTGAAATTATATAAAAATACTTGTTATTTCTAAATATTTCTGAAATAAATCAACATTAATCAAAATTTTTGTCTTAAAACGTAAAATTTTGATTTATTAAATATTTATGGTCACTTTTTAATTTAGTTGACGATGTAAACAATGGCGGATTCATTAGCAAACCGACTAAGCACGTTTTCATAGAAATATTATAAACAGAAAGAAATTAACTAATATAAGCACCGAAACATTTACCGACGAAGCGTGTGAAAAATTCCATTATTTTTTTCATTTCTAGGACCGCCACATTGAATCCGCTATTACTAACATCGTCAAATATATTGAAAAGTTACTATGAATATTGAATAAATCGAAATTTTACATTTTAAGAAAAAATTTCGATTGATGACGATTTATTTCAGAAACATTTAGGAAAAACTCGTATTTTTAGAAATTGTCACGCTTCTCCGCCATTTCTAATAGGATAAACTGATTGGAGTTCAATAAAAAAATGTACCCCTTATCAACGATTCTCATGCTTTAACGAAGCTAAAACACTCCATTATGTTTATGGTTTCAAATGTTCCAACAGATCAACATCGGTTTCTTATTAGCCGCCTCGTAATAATAATAATTTTAATTTTTGAATCATTAAATGTGAAATAACCGCATTCACGAAACTTGCACTGGTCTTTAAAATTTGGTTCGTTTTTATGGTATATAATTACTTGTTTAATTAATGCCGGAAAGCCATCTGCACGAAAATTACAATCCGAACGTGAATAATCCTCCATTTTTTATACCTTCGATATACTTTTAGATTATATATTGAACAGTATACATATACATTGAAACTGTGATTGGAGACTGAAACCCCTTCTATCGTCCTAAACAAAGTTATTTATAATATCTTCTTGTAAGGCATTACAAAATGTCTTAATTTGAGATAAAAATAAATAAAAGGTGTTGTTGTGTAGGAGTATATAACAAGAAAAATAAATATAAAGGTCGGCTTTGTCCTACAATCAAATTTTTCCTCGACGTTTCACTGATTTTTTTGTAGAACATTTTGTGCTCTTTGGCAGTGCGCTTTTGGCGTATTTTGGATTGTTTTCGATACGAAAGCATAAAAATGTAACGAGTACTAATTTTTGCCTATTTAATAGAATTTTCGGTTCATTACAATAGATTGGTAGCTACTGAACAGTATAGAAATAGTAAATAAATATTTTCTAAGATATAATAAAAGTATACGTGTTCATGCACTTTCTTTAGATAGTTTCTTGAATATTCATTAATCGTTTGCCAATAATATAAAAAAATTTGTTATAAAGCTACGTAAAGTAAATCTAATATTTTGAGAGAAGGTTGTGTTTAACAAAATCTACTGTTTTACCATCGAGAAACTCCTTTTAATGTTCACAATATCAGTTTCAAATGATGTAAAATGATCCTAATAATATGTTTATTCTGAACATTTTTTAATCTTTCTTTGTAAAAAAATGTAGAGTAAGATATATTCAATAGAAAAGGATGAGATAGTTTTCTAGGTCATTAAACGGCCCATAAAAGAATAAACATAAATGATAAACTTATATATAATATTAATCGGATCAGAGCATCCCATTTCAACCAGTGGTTTCTTTTCCAAACATATTTATGTACATATTGCATAATAATTACGAGGGTTCGGTGGTCCCACATACCTGTGTAGAGGTTAAGACTTTGGGTACCGAGCCCCTGTGATCCACACCTTCTCTTTTATATACCCTATTACAACTGAACCATATTTCACATGATATTGAAACTTCGGTAATAGAGGCTACCTGTATCATTGGTTGAAGGGCACACGTCACACCCATTATTCTCATGTTCTTTTACAGGTTTATCCTTTAACTGCCCATTATGCATTTATTATTTACAAGACCCGTAGAATATGGATATAACCTTTAGTAAACAATTTTTCGTTATACATATTTTCTTAAGAGCATTTGTTTTGCCAGGTTTATATTTTTGAAAAGAAACCCTAAAACTAAAAGAAATGATCTTTCACAGAGGAAATGGTTCAAGTGCATAGCCCTCCCGCATTTTTTTGAGATAATCTCCCAAGCGTGCGTGCTTCTGCAATAAACGTAATACGTAAAAACGTAATAAGTGTTTGTCATACAAACTTCTTGTGTTTTTTAATGATTAGTTAGCGTATGCCAAATTTTTGTCTTGCACTCTATCAGAAATAACCCAGCTAGAGCGAATTTGCATACTATTTCCACCTACAGGAAATTATAAATAAATATTTCAACCTGCAAAAAAGAGCATTTTGAACCATATGATTGCGTATGTCATTATTCACACTCTTCTGTTTGTCAATATGAAAATCACAAATTGAGAATTAACCTACAACTAATTTCTTTGGAAAATGAAAATTTTAATTTAATGAAGACTTATAATAATTGGGTTTAATACTAATATATACAAAATTATTACACAATTGGACTTTGGAAGACTCGCGGTGACTTTCCCTCTTATTTTAAGAAAGCTTATAAAGTGATATATTGTTCGTTTACCAACAGCTACCAATTATATTGATATTTGGGGGTCCAATCATATTTAGGTCCAAGTGGCTTCGATAGATATGTTACAACAATATGTGTTTCTTATATGTATGAAAATTGAAAATGAGCATTTTCAAAACTTCGACAACAGACCAGCCGAAGTATTAATAAATAAAAGTTGCAAAACACTTACTTCAAGCACTTGTATTGTAATAGACTATTCGATGCATATTACATGTTTACAGTGTTTTACTAATTACTGTCTGTATTATTATGATCTTATATATATACAATATATATACATATAATTCGTCAAAGATAGCTGGCGAAGACTACCGCTGGGGGGTAGGGGGTCGAAACGCCGAAATTTGATGAAAAACTATAGGGTAATTTTTTGCCGAGGTGACCAAATGCAATACTTTTTCAGACAATAGTCACAAACATTTTAAACCAGTTTTTATGGCATTATCGTTGACTTTAGGAAGAAAATGCATGCAACCTTTTTTGTAGGTTGTTTTTCCAAACATATTTATGTACATATTGTATAATAATTACGAGGGTTCGATTGTCCCACATACCTGAGTAGAGGTTAACTTTGGGTACGGAGCCCCCTGTGATCCACACCTTTTTTATATTACCCTATTGCAACTAAACCGTATTTCGCAATATAATGAAACTGCGGTAAAAGAGGCTACGTGTATCATTGGTTGAATGGCACACGCCAAACCCATTATTATCATGTTTTTTTACAGATTTATCCTTTAACTGCCCATTATGCATTTATTATATACAAGACACGTAGAATATGAATATAACCTTTATGCAATTCTGTGTGCAAAGTGTGACTTTGCGCACTAAAATTCGATGCGCAAAGTAAATTTTACCGCACTAGTGGCTAAGCAGTGCGCAAAGTAAATATTACCGCACTGCGTGACCACTGCGGACTCCCTTGACCATGTTGTTCGGTGCAAAGTTTACCGACTAAAACCCTAACCTCCCTTGGCCCTCCATAATCCACTTATGCAGTCTGCAGCAGAAAAGTGGCTCGGATATCCATCCCTTCCGCTGCAGACTGCACCAGGCTATGTCCATGGTAACTGCAACCACTCCCTCTATCATCTGGTTAGTGGTTGCAGGATTTCATGTGATCTCAGCAGACGGAGTGCTCCTCGCTTTGAACACCCTATTTTAGTATTACCTATTATTTATTAGTATTACCTGTATATTGCACAAACTCATTATGGGCACTTTCATCGTTCACATGCGGGCTTACCGTTGAGATTACGAAAAAAGTGCATACACTCCTTTTTGTAGGGAATTACGTGCCCTACATTTTCTGTTCGACACATTTTTTTGTTAGAACCGTAGTTTTCAAGATAAATACGAAAAACTAAAAAAAACGCGTTTTTTAACGTTTTTTTTTAAGAAAGCGGCTGAATATGTCTGATCGCCAAATTTCACCATCATATTCAGATTCAGGAGGCAAAGATACGTCGGAAACACCTAGTTACGATTTTTTCCGAGGGAGAACGTCTTTCCGAAGATTTACCCAAATGGGGAGAAAAATGTTTCTAATTGATACGTTTTTGCAGCGTACATCAAATACAACTACGCACTTATTCAACTTGACATTCATTACATTTTCGTATAGACAAAGAATTGCTTTTAATTGGTCTTTTTATATTATTTTCTAAGCTTCTGTGTCATTAGTGCAGTTAACATCATCAAAAACTAAAAAATTATATAAAACAAAGAGAAGTGTTTAAAAAGAAATAGTTTTTAGGCGGTGACATGCTTACTTTTGTATAGCCTGGTGAAATTTCTAATTTGTTTTCATGATAACTAAATCAAGTGTTGTACCGGATAGCAAAGAACTGAAATATTGGCCACGTATTGGATAGGTTTTCTTAATAATAGATAAATGTATACAATTATTATCTAGTTAAGAGCTATTCAGAAAACTTTGTGGTTAGGTTTAACAGTACATTTCGTCACTAGTGCGGGAAATGTGATTTCCTGTAATGGATGCGATTGCTGTAAACCAGGCATTAATTTATGACAATCTTAACTGCTGCAGGAAATCGCATATTTCCCGCACTAGTAACGAACGATGTTTTTCCAAATAGTGTGCAGGAAATACGTATTTCTAGTAGTTTTTAAAGCACCAATAACCATTACGAGGATTTAGTAAATAGCAAATAGCACCAATAACTAACAAAAATATGACACTTTCCCTGGAAATTCGCATGTAAAAGAAACTCTGAACTTATAACAGGATCAAAAGTAAAAAAAAATTGGTTAATATGTTTAGAGTACAATTAACAATGTTGACAAGTTTTAAAGCATACAAATATCATCAAAATGTAAAAAAAAATACCGAAGGGCACAGGGAATAATTTAAAAGTTAAATGCAGTAATTAAAGGGGCTCGCATTTGCGTGATTTCATCAAGACATATATCTACGTAGTTAGAGATTATCTTTAAAAAATGCGGAAGGGCTATAAACCATTTCCTCTGTGAAAGATCATTTCTTTTAGTTTTAGGGTTTCTTTTCAAAAATATAAACCTGGAAAAACAAATGCTCTTAAGAAAATATGTAAAACGAAAAATTGTTTACTAAAGGTCATATCCATCTTCTACGTGCCTTGTATATAATAAATGCATAATGGGCAGTTAAAGGATAAACCTGTAAAAGAACATGAGAATAATGGGTTTGACGTGTGCCATTCAACCAATGATACAGGTAGCCTCTATTATACCGCAGTATCAATATCATATGAAATATGGTTCAGTTGTAATAGGGTATATAAAAAAGGTGTGGATCACAGGGGGCTCCGTACCCAAAGTTAACCTCTGTACCCAGGTATGCGGGACAATCGAACCCTCGTAATTATTATACAATATGTACATAAATATGTTTGGAAAAGAAACCACTGGTTGAAAAGGGATGCACTAAGCCGATTAATACTATATATAAGATTAGCCTTCTTTTATGGGACGTTGCATGACCTAGAAAACATCCTTTTCTGTTGAATATATCTTACTGTAAATTTTTTTTATAAAGAATGATTAAATAATATAATTCTATAAAAGTTTTCTCTTTTGATATTTTCCCAAGTGAAAGAATTCTTTGAATTTTTTAACATATCGTATTTCTAAATTATAATAAGTGGACATAAAAATATAAAAAGTACTCATGAAATATATTAGTAGTCACTAAATTGCCTAGAAATTATAAACAAATATGAAGTGACTTTGCAAAACTATTAGAGATAAAACCATAATAGTATATTATGAAACTAGTGCGTAAAAGTTCATTCTACGAATGTGAAGGGTTGCGGCCCGAACCAAAGGCGAGGGTCGTAATCACATTCGCAGAATAAACATTTACGCACATGTTTCATACGATATTTTATGTCACGTGAGTGCGTAAAATGCGACTGAAAAATGTAAAAAGTGTGTAAAATAGCATGTTACACATCGAATGGCATAAAACAATTTTTAGCAAAGAAAGGACAATTTTTATCATCGTATTTTGTAGTTGATAAACCAGATGGATGAAGAAGATTTGTATTAAAAGTTAACCCTTTAACTACCAAACGTGCTCAGTTTGAACGCGAATTTTAGCATCGTTTTATTTATAAAAAAAAATTTCACGTTTAACACATTTTTTTAAATACTGAAAAAAAGCAGATTTTTGAGGTTCAATATTTTTTATAATGACATGTTCACTAATACTGATTTATGACCACTTTCTATCTTATCAGAAACATCGGTTGTTTTATTTTAAAACTATACATTCACATATTTTGATTTTTATGGATTTGGATTTTCAAATGGCTCTGGAACGTTAAATTTTTTCGATATATTTCAGCAAAAAATTTGAAATCTTTGCGGGAATTATTTTACTGGTTGCGAATAGGGCACCTAAGATTACGAAACGGTTCAAGTAAATTTTACAGAAATTCTAGCAAGAATTTCGAATGTTACTGTAAACATTACAGAATGTAAGGTATTTTGTAGTCTATGCAGAAGTGAATATATTCCTTGGCGTTCAAAATTAATGAGAGTAAAATATACATCTATTTAAGCGTAAACTGCGGTTTTTTGTCAAAAACTCCAAAACGTTAAGATTAATTTACATTTTTTTCATTCAACACTTACTGTATTATAACGATGGAATTTCCCAAAAATTCTTATGTGTCATTAATTTACTTCATCGTTTGGTAAACAATGTCAGATTTAAAGCAATATTTACATTTCTCATTTCTCCGTGTATATAAATAGAAAAATAAATATGACTTAATAAAGAAAACGACGATACATTTGCTTCAACACCATTTTGATTTTTTAACTTCATTTTTACTTCAAATTGTATTTCATGTAATAGTGCATGATTTTGGGACGCGATATAACTGCTTAGCAACGGGCTATGAAGTGAAAATTTATTCGATATCTAATTCTAACGTTAAATCTATTAAATTGAAACAAGCAAATCATATGTGTACATAATCCAATAGGGGAGCTGAACTATGAACCGCACAGCATATGGGGAAAAAATGGCAATGTATTTGAATCCCACAGCTTCTATTAACCCTCGTCAATCTGAGTTTAGTAATTCAGTTCTTACAATGTCGTTATGTACGTGTCACTTTAGAGTTTCTACTTGTAGGCTTCAAACGCTTTGCCGAAAATTGATTCTTTTGCATTATCGCAGATTACTAAGCAAAAAGTCATCCGATTAGGGTGCGTACATAGAGAAAACATGAGAAATGACAGAGAGAAATGTTAAGATCTACAATGCCTATAGTATTATTTACAAAAATTATTGTAAACGATACAATACGTATTGTAAATGTTACACACCTTTTTATGATTCCTAAAATACATTTCTACATGTGTAACTTTCGATTTTTAACTTAATTTTTTGTCAGCGCAAAATATCACTTTATAAGCTTTCTTAAATTAAGAGGGAAAGTCACCGCGAGTCTTACAAAGTCCAATTGTGTAATAATTTTGTATATACTAGTAAGCGTTTTAAACCAAATTATTATAAGTTTTCATTAAATTAAAATTTTCATTTGCCAAAGAAATTAGTTGTAGGTAAATTCTCAATTTCTGATTTTCATATTGACAAACAGAAGAGTGTGATTAATGACATACGCAATCATATGGTTCAAAATGCTCTTTTTTGCAGGTTGAAATATATATTTATAACTTCTGGTAGGTGGAAATAGGCATACGCTAACTAATCATTAAAAAACACAAGAAGTTTGTAAGACAAGCACTTATTACGTTTTTACTTATTACGTTTATTGCAGAAGCACGCACGCTTAGGAGATTATCTTTAAAAATTCGGGAGGGCTATGCACTTGAACCATTTCCTCTGTGAAAGATCATTTCTTTTAGTTTTAGGGTTTCTTTTCAAAAATATAAACCTGGCAAAACAAATGCTCTTAAGAAAATGTGTATAACGAAAACTTGTTTACTAAAGGTTATATCCATATTCTACGTGTCTTGTATATAATAAATGCATAATGGGCAGTTAAAGGATAAACCTGTAAAAGAACACGAGAATAATGGGTGTGACGTGTGCCATTCAACCAATGATACAGGTAGCCTCTATTACCGAAGTTTCAATATCATGTGAAATATGGTTCAGTTGTAATAGGGTATATAAAAGAGGTGTGGATCACAGGGGGCTCGGTACCCAAAGTCTTAACCTCTACCCAGGTATGTGGGACACTCGAACCGACGTAATTATTATACAATATGTACATAAATATGTTTGGAAAAGAAACCACTGGTTGAAAAGGGATGCACTAATCCGATTAATATTATATATAAGTTATATTGTTTTATGGGCCGTTGAATGACCTAGAAAACTATCTCATCCTTTTCTATTGAATATATCTTACTCTACATTTTTTTACAAAGAAAGATTAAAAAATGTTCAGAATAAAAATATTATTAGGATCATTTTACATCATTTGAAACTGATATTGTGAACATTAAAAGGAGTTTCTCGATGGTAAAACAGTAGATTTTGTCTTAAACGCAACCTTCTCTCAAAATGTTAGATTTACTTTACGTAGCTTTATAACAAAATTTTTTATATTATTGGCAAATGCGTAATGAATATTCAAGAAACTATCTAAAGAAAATGTATGAACACGTATACTTTTATTATATCTCAGGAAATATTTATTTACTATTTCTACACTGTTCAGTAGCTACCAATCTATTGTAATGAACTGAAAATTATATGAAATAGGCAAAAATTAGTACTCGTTACATTTTTATGCTTCCGTATCGAGTTCAAGACGAAAATTTTGCATACGCTAACTAATCATTAAAAAACACAAGTTTGTATGACAAACACTTATTACGTTTGCAACACTGCTGCACGCGGCTAAAGCTTAATTAGTCGCTTAGTTCAGTAAATACCCATACAACTTCAAAATGCGACAGTTCGAACGTGCGTTGCCATTATTAAAATAATTCAAGAAATTCATCTATGTTTTATAGATGTTTTCAAAAAACTTTTGACCCGTTTAACATAAGTGAAGACGATCTTGGTATTTTTCGGTTATTATATTTAAGTGGATAATAATAAATATTGTAAACAATAATATTGTAAATAATTGCGTAACTATGATATCAGAACGCGACACTCTTAACTATTATTTAAATGTATGTAGAGCTATCGTATTTTGAAGTTCGTTCGTTTTTCTTAAAGTTTGTTTTTTCATATTTCTAGTTTTTTTCATCCCAAAACATTAAGAAATTGAAAAAAACTATGTTCAGAATATTAAAAAAATGTTTGCGTCCGGGGAAAGCGATCAAGACCGCACTGATGTGCACACTTGATCGTCCGTGCGAAACGCATTTTTAACAGTTTAATAACACGTACAACAGGGATATTTTTCAACATTCTCAATAGTAAAATGTTTTTTTCTGGCTACATAAATTAAAATAATAATTACGAGTGTCGCGTGAACTGATATCACGATTAAGCAATTATTTACAATATTATTGTTTACAATATTTATTATTGTCCACTTATTTATAATGACCGCAAAATACCAAGACCTTCTCCATTTTAAGATTTTGCAGTCGAGCGAGCTTGTTCCCCTTCTACTGATCTGGAACGTTTTTCCCAATACAGTATTTCTCAATAGTTCCGCTAAGCAAAATGCAAAATAATCGTCTTGTATCCCTTCATAGTAGTTTTTTTTCTAGACTTGCAATATGAAAAGTGCAATACCAAAGACAACAGAATTTAATATAACACTGATAATATATGAGTAATTCTACAGAACTTTTAACTTCTCACTGTTCAAAATCATCAAAAATTAGTCGCACACTAATGGGATTTGATAATTTTTAGATACCTCCTACAAAGTTAGTTTATGAGGCACATGTATGCCATGCATCTTATTTTTGGGGGCTTTTAGTGTAGAATTATTCTATAAAACTAAGAATTCAAGAAATAAAAAGTTATCTTCTCCATATTGAAAAAAGTAATAAATTCTCGAATTTGAAATAATCGGTGGACGCTTACATTTTAAGCTGCACAATTTTTTAGAAGATGAGCACACTCTTGGCATGTTGTTTATTGAAACTCCAAGATTATACGAAGATTCTCTGAAATTGAATATTATTTACTTTTTTTTTAGTGATATCAAAATGAAATTGTTAGATTGTACGTTGTGAAATTCAGTAAAAATCGTACTTTACGTTCGTTTTTCTTCTTTCCAGTGGATTATTATCTTAAAAAATCATATATGGGCTAAAATTTTAATGCATCGTAAAAAAAGAATCTTGATCGTTTAGTTCGATATTCATTTGTTTGCAAGATACATCGTCGCGTACTATAAAAGTTAAAGGTTCTGTAGAATTACTCATATATAGTAATATTAATGAATACTGAATTTAAACTAATTTTATAGGAACATGTCACCTCACAACAATTAAATAAATAAAACGCTCTCGGGGTCAAGTTTGGCATACCGGCATTATTGCAAGAAAGCGAGAAAAATTTTCCGCGGACGAGTAAAAAGTGAAGGAACCCGCGATCTTGGGAAAACATTGCCCCTTCCGCGTTGTTCGGAACTATTCAGAGGGTTGACTGCATTAAAATTTTAAGGTGCTATTTGCACCTGTTAAAACAGCGAAAACAACTTGGTACTTAAGGGTTCAATTTTTGTTATAGATCAAATTATTATTAAAAGTATCACAGAATTACTGATACATATACAGAAGAACGGAGAGTTAACCCCTTCGTTGCGGATAACAAAGATCTTTGTCATTTAGGACTTTTCTCTGACTGTGGCAAAAACGCAAATCTTTGTCATGAGATAAATTTGTCTAATGAAATCAATAATGTATCCAATTTTAAAAATCGACCATTTATAGACAGTGTGAGGCATACCGAACAATGCCGTTGCCCTTTTTCAAAAACATGATGTCAAACAAACATTCAAGTTCTTAAAATATGTTGTTTTTACGATTTTGTAAAAATCTTTGACATGAACTGATACCGTATTAGGTCAATTTCTGCATTAAAAAATAATGAAATCGATTGAAACGTTCTACTCAGGGGTTTTCGAGGTCGCTAATTACAAATATGATGATATATTTTGAAAATTCAAAATGGCGGATCAAATATGGCCTACAAATTTTCCAAAAATCAAATCACATTGCTTGAAACTTGCTACACTTAGGGGTTTTGACGTTGCTGATTACAAATCTGATGATATATTTGGGAAATTCGACATATAATATCTACTGTAACGGTGTTATTTACTACCCCGTTGCAATTACCGATCATGATTAATTAATGACGATTTAGTGAAGATTCTTTACCGATAGATTTTAGTATAATATTTTACATGCACTGGTAACTCGTAACTCTAGGTGAACTGGTGCACTGGGAATGAATTCTGACATTTCTAAATCATGATTATAATAGGATTTTATCTATGTTTTCTTTTTTGAAATTTGGGATAATAAGATTTTAGATATCGCTGATGACGATACCGATATTGGTTTTACGAATTTCAAAATGGCGGCCATCATGATGTAAAAACGCAACAATTTAATGAATTTTCAAATTTTTGTCTGCCATATTGGATCCGCCATTTTGAATTTTGAAAATCTGATTCCGGGTTCGTAATCGGCGACCCCGAAAACCCCCCGAGTAGCAAATTTGAAGTCAATAAAACGTAAAGAAGAAAATGTTTCAAAGGGTTAAAAAAGATTTGATTTCAATTTTTTCGTATATTCTTTTTGCAATAAGTTTGAAACAAATTAATATTTTAAGCTACAATTTGGCAGAAAGGCTCATCTTTGCACCTGCTGCAAGTATTCTGGGTCATTCTTCGAAAAAGTGTAAAATCGACGTATTTTTTTTTTCTCAAAATAAAAGATTATAAAAATTAAAGTTTAAAGTTTATATATATTCATTGGCTTGCTAATTACGTAAATACGAAGTAATAATGCAGCAGCCATCGATACGCGTGAAATATGCAAGTAATTTAATTTTTTAATGAAAATTTTATTTAAAAATGGCGAAATGTTCACTCTTAGCGAATGAGTGAATCATAAAGAGTAAGAATAAAAATAGTAACTTAATAACATTTATTTTCTAAAACTCAAAACAGTTAAAATTATTATGGAAAATTATAAATTGATATGTTTAGTTATTTTAGCGATGTAAAAAAAAGTTTTGATTATCGCATATTACTGATGATGCGCGTTTAATACTGAAAGTAGTTAAGAAAAATCCGTTCTATCACTAATCAGAACGGAATTTCTGTAAATCACTACAATTGCCCGGGAGGCTTACATGTCAACGTATTAACCATGTTAACATAAGAACAAAATAAATTTCGGTCAAATGTACTTCATCTTTTCTTTATATTTTAAGATATTACTCGCTTTCTTAACATGCTAAATTAGCGTCGCAAATATGACAGGAGGCTTACAAGGAATAAACGTACTGGCATTAGTTCTAACAATATTACGAAATTTGGGTTTAAATTAGTTTTGAAATCAGTAATATTATACACACAATCCATAGTCTTAAAGTAATCGAAATTGTAGAACGATTGTCTGTATCTACATTTAATTTTGTTTGTACTGGAAATGGCATGTATTCTGTACTTACTTTCATTTTTTAAAACATGGGGACACATTTTACAAAGCCTTAACAATTTTCAGGGATGTTATAGTGAAATTTTCACCGCACTATTTGTTCGTTATAAGTAAAACAGATCATAACCAGTTTTAAACAAATTTAATCATTCACATGAAAGAAAATGACAGGGATCGAAAACGTGTTATTTATACCTGAGGACAGCCAGGAGGCTTACATTTCGGACCTTTAGCAGTATGTCAAAATTTTATGATGCGGTTTGAACAAATTATCTCTTGTGCAATGTTTACATAAAAGTATAAGGCGCAAGAAAACAAATGTTTGGAGAATATAAATTCCATTATTTGGTTAAAATATTAAGTGGAGACATAAAGTTACACTTTTCTGGAGAATGACCCTTCTAAAACAAAATCTGAAACCCGACTCCGAAACGTCCAAATAAACATGCAGGTAACTGAAATGTGCCGTTCAGGTAACGTGGAATAGATGGCCGGTAACTATTGATGTAATGTTAATACATAGTTGACTAATGTCCCGTCTTTACGGTAACTTTTAGTCACTGAAAGGTGACTATTAGTTGTTGTACATAGGTAACTGAAAGTTGTCTAAAAGGTGACTATTTTCAAATTTATGAAAAATATATAAAAAAAGATATATATCACAAATATATGGGCATTGTTCTAGAACTTTTAAACTTTATGTTGTCGCTCATTATGATACCATAAAAATTTTAAATATAACTTTGTAACACTACAGATCAACAAATTTTTGTTCGATTTACATGTAATAAGTGTTTATTACTAATTACAGATATGTAGGAAACAATGAGAGTAAATAAAAGTAGTGAATTTGCCTGTTTTTGGTGCGCGACACTCACTACATTTTTTCAGTTTTAACACTGAAACTTTTTTAACATTTTTTTCATGGTCTGTGGTTTTTTGTGGAAGTATTTGGGGATGTAAACAAATGAAAAATCCTTAACTTAATGATGTGCCTCACTGAGGAATAAAATTATATACCTTCAAACTTGCGAGATAACTTTTTTTTATAGTTGACAATTTAGCAATCAACCTTAGATAATTGTTTTCACATTGGTTTTTAAGAAACCACACAACAGGGGTACATTACCTATATGATAAGAAGTAATTCGAGCCTTTGCCCGAATGTGTGCCACCTATACATAAAAAATGCGACCACGTCAAACTTTAAATTTCCAAGCGAAACTCACTTTGAAAAATCAAATTATTTAATGGCACATCTACAAATTAGCTTCTAAGTACTTTGGAATCATTGTGATCTTTTCTCCTATGTTATTAAAGTATTTATAACTTTTGTGTTTTTTTAATACAACAAAAAACACACTTTTTGACAATAATAAAATGAGTATTCTTTACAAATCGTTTTAATTTTTTGGTATCCGTAATGTTAAATCATGTATTTGGATTTCAAATTTTAATGAAAACTGACTTTGGATTTGTAATCAGTGGCCTCAAAAACCCTAACATATCAAATTTTATAAAAATCAAAGAAATTTTGTAAAAATAGTCCGCCATATTTAATCCATTATTTTAAATTTGAATAACTATTAACTAGACGTTTAATTTTATATACTAGCTTCTAAAAATTAGGCCATAAGCAAAAGAACTGAATTTTTTATGTATATTAAACGTTACAAAACTAAAAACTAATTTTACGAGTAACGTAACATGTTACATTAAAAAAAAAATACATTGTGTATAAATGAGTCACGCAAGGTTTTTCCTGTCATTTGATCAATTCTAAAGCCAATAAAATTAATTTCATGAATGTGCCTAAAAAAAAATGCAATTTTCTTCAACCTCAAAGTTTAAAAGTTCTAGAACAATGCCCATATACACTTTAGTTATGTGTACATACTTTTATTGGGATGGTAACCTACACTGTTAGAAATATTCAGAAATTTCGGATACTTTTATGTTACCGAAGTAACAAAATTTTACTAAATCCTGTAACAGAAAAAACCATTACGTTATATTATCAGAAAATTACGAAACTGTAACAGAAATTTCAGAAGGAATCAGTGAAACACGGTGACGTAGACGCTAGGTGCGACCGCGCACCCATTGGAGAAGTGGAAGTTTTAAATCGGTCATAAAGGATTCCTCGGTCAACCATCAGTACTTTATAACGAGTGTCATCCGAATGTTCTTGAATTGTAAAATGTTGATTCTTATTAGTAGGAAAGCAATAAATAGATATGTATCGTATTTTTTCTACCCTGATGCACATTTACAAAATAGTGTTGTTTTTATTAAAATTTCTATTTTTAATAACAGGGTAGTCGTCCCCAAACGAAGGACAATAAATCATAGAAAACACAAAAAAATATGAAGAAGCAAACAAATTTTACTCCCTTTATACTATTCTGTTACTGTAATTGAAAATTCTGAAACTGTAACAAAATTTTCTGAAATATGTAACCGAAGCTTTTTACGGTTACCGTTTCCGAAATTTCTGTTCATGTTTCGTAAAATTCTGAAACGGTAATCGTAAAAAGCTTCAGTTACATGTTTCAGAAAATTGCTATAGAAATTTCTTACAGTGTAGATCGAGCATTCCGAGCATCTATTTCGAGTTATCTGAAAGTCGCATTTCTATTGGGATATTAACGTATATGTATATGTTAGAGAAACGGATTTCAAATATACCGGACACTTAGAATCCCTTGTACTTGCGAGAAAGTTTTATAGTTCGCTATCTAACGGCCCATAAGTGTATCAAAAAATGATAACGTTGAGATACAATTTTTCATGTAACCTAAAGTTACATTGTCAGTTATCCGAAAGATATATTTCAGACATATCTGACGGATAACTACATAAAGGTAACTAGTATTATTACTTTTCACGCGCATTTAAGTGCATCTGAAAATAGCTGCCTTTTAGTTGCCGTTTGAAAGGTAACTATGAAAGCGTGCCGCACATAGGCACCTTAAAGGTAAGACAAAAAGATGACTTTCAAAAGTCATCTATCAGATAACCAGTAGTCAGGCGTGTTTATTGGGGTGGGTGATTTCACTTGGAATGCCCCTATATTCAAAAATTGGCGGGATTAAAAAAAGACATAGATACGCGACCACCGCCGCGATGTCGTCCGTCTCGCCGTTCTTTGTGGGTGCGACAGAGATGGAACGATGCCCCAGGTCCGAAGAGAAAGAGAGAAAGCGATTGAGAGCGGGAGGCGCTATATACCGCGACCAGTGCTGCCAGCACGGAAGTCACATACGATGGCGATACGGGGCGACGCCACTTGCCTGCCTCGCTTGCTCCCTCCAAAAGTGTGCGTGTATTGGCAACATTGTTTTTTGGTAGTTTACAAATAAAATGGCCGATATATGAGGCTATTTTGTACTATGATTGAAATGTGCGATTTAGTGAAATTAGCGAATAACGGATAAGTGCGCGCGTGAGAAAAGGAAAAGTTTTAAAAACGCCGGTTCTTAGTAAAGGACGTAGAGTGCCGAGACCGTGGGAGTGTCGCGGTAGGAAGCTAGAGGTTGCACATCCGCGGATCACCCGTGGACGCCGCGACCGAGTGAGAGAACGCGAGGCGCCGTCCGTTGCCTTCGCGCCTTCCACGCGACCTTTCCCGCCTGCACTCCGCCGACGACGAGGACGCCACCGTGGTGCCTGGTGAATTCTACGTCTGGTGGTTACGGGGTACCTTCGTATCCGCCACCCGGGGGAACACGAGTTTACCGTGCGGTATTTTGACGAGGTGCCGTGGGCACCCCACCCCCTATCCCCCCTACTCCCCCCATTTTGGAGAAATTCACCGACGAACCACTTCGGGGTCTCCTTCGAGGTTACCCGGAGCGACCGTATCAACGGTTTCACTAGGAGCTATGAACCTCGCCGGGGGAAGGCCCGGCCGGGAGACTGGAGCGTGACGCGTGCTTTGCTCTGGATCCACTCAAGATATTTCCCGCCGAGACATTCGTCATCGAGGTCCAGGTAGGCGACGAAGATGCGTTGACCGAAACAGAGGGGCGCATCGCTTCGACTGCCAGCCAGAGCACCCCTCTTACCACCATGTGCACCACACCTGGGAACACTGGTGCTGGGTTCGGGTATGCCTGGTCCTTCAGCGGACCGGGTAACGATACCCGTGAAACAACCCAAGGGGACCTCGGAGGTACGATTAGTTATGCGGCGGTGAACAACAATCAGGATCAGGGCTCGAGTCAGAAGGTACAGGTGGACGTCAAACCGGTCAAGATACAGAACAGCGTGCACCGGAGACCAATGTTTGCCATGAATGAAACTTGTCAACAAACACCTACGACGCATCATGGTCACACGCCGGGAGCACACAATCAAACGCACGCAGTACGAACCAAGAAACTTCACGACGGTTTTACGTTGACCTGCGACAAAGGTGGTTGCAATTGCGACGCTACGCACTCTACTCCTCCTCCTTCTCTATTTTCCAATACTCTAGTTTTCACGACGGATAAGCACGCAATGAGCAAACATTTTATGACTCCCATAGGACCTTTACAATTAACGGCAGAAGAGTGCAACGAGATCTTAATGAAAAGAGCGGCGGCAGCTTCCAATCAAAGTAATAACGTAGCGGCGTGTCAAACGGACACGACGTCTCATTTCGGTCACGTATTAACACACGCGAATGCGACGCAAATGGACATCAAAACAAAGCAGCAGCAGGATATGGGGTCGCAAGTCCGGGTACCGAAGGAACGACCGTATTCGTGTACCGAATGTGGAAAGTCCTTCTTGTTGAAACATCATCTTACAACTCACGCAAGGGTTCATACCGGGGAGCGACCTCACATTTGTGTACACTGTGGAAAAAGTTTCGCGCACAAACATTGTCTTCATACGCATCTTCTACTCCATAGCTCGGAACGACCTTTTCAGTGTCGAGAATGTAAAAAGTCTTTCACGTTAAAGCATCACCTTGTGACGCACACTCGAGTACATACGCGCGAACGACCTTTTGTTTGTCCGGAGTGTGGTAAAGCCTTCCCTTTAAAGCGTCACCTAGTGACGCACAGCAAGTTCCATTCAGGCGAGAGACCCTTTGTTTGTGAAGAGTGTGGCGAGTCTTTTGCGCAAAAGGACCATTTAACCATGCATTCGCGCTTCCATGGTAGTTTACATCCGTTTGTTTGTCCCGACTGTGGCATCACCTTTCAAAGGAAATTTGAGTTGGTTAATCATGGTCGGTTGCATGGAAGAATACCTCACTCGTGTACAGTATGTGGCAAGGAGTTTCTACAAAAGAGGACTCTACTCGCGCATATGCGACTTCATACAGGTGAAACTCCGTTTGCTTGTACCGTGTGTGGAGAAGCATTCCCTCGGAAGTCGGACCTAATCGCCCATTCGAAGATTCACAATAGCAATACTAACACGGATGAAAAACCTCTCACATGTCGGTGAGTACAAAAACCGTCGCCAACTCTCTGGTACTTTAAAAGAATTGTTTACATTTCTTATTTCGTTCTTGTTTATTTTGTAGAGAATGCGGTTTGGACTTCCCTAACCGAGAAGCTCACACTTTGCATTTAAGGTTACACTCGGCTGACCGTGCGCTCGTTACGGATCTTTGCGGGCTCGCCGCTACTTTCCAACAAACTTCCGGGCATTTCCTTACGCCTAATACCTCGGGATCTCATCAGGTAATTATGAAATGATAACAAATAAGTATGGTGCGTGAGATTAAAAATGCAGTATTCACAGATGAACGGACCTATGGGTACGCCTGGTGTGAGCCATATGCACGGCGCGACGCAGACTTCGCCGCCAGTCGGGACTGGACCGAAGCCCAAACCTCACCTCTGTCCGGACTGCGGCCGTGGTTTCGCGCAAAAGCACGGCCTTTCGCAGCATCAGAGACGTCATTCGGACGGCAGTTGCCATATACGATCACACATCTGCGACAAATGTGGGAAAGCCTTCTTCCAAAAGAACCACTTGTTACTGCACCAGCGGCAGCACATGGATCCACCTCCGAGCATACTGCGTCAGCAGCAAAGGCAAGCAGCGCAGGCGGCTGCGCAGCAGGCACAGCAGCAGGCTCAACAAGCACAACAGCAGCAAGTTCAACAACAAACCCCTCAACAACAGCAACAGGTGCAGCAGCAACAGGTACAACAGCAGCAGGCGCAGCAGGCTCAACAACAGACCTGTGCGGTCGACACAAAGACTATTCAGCTGCAAGCATTACAGCAACAAGTGCAACAGCAGGTGCAGCAGCAACAGCAGCAACAGCAGCAGCAACAACAACAGCAGCAGCAACAACAACAGCAGCAGCAGCAACAACAGCAGCAGCAAGCGTGCTCAGTGGACACAAAAGCAATACAGTTGAACGTCACCATGTGAGACGATGTAAAGAGAAGGGACTGGCGAGTCCTGGAATCGTTAGCACCCTCGAATGCGCACCCCGCTGCCACCCTCTGCACGCACTTCTCTTGTACTAACATAACTCAATAGTTATATTTATTATATCTAGAATCAAGTACGAAGTAATCGATTTTATTACAAGAGTATATATACATAAAAAAATATACATATTATATTCTAACATGTAAGGCTTGTAACAAGAAAATAAAAGTAATCATATATTAGTGTTTTACATATACTTTATAAATATTATATATAAAAAGTATTTACTTTAGATACACAAAGTACTACGCTATAAGATACGAGACTATTTACTTCTATTACTAAAGAGAAACGAGAAAATTAGTTGCCTTATCGAGGGAATTAAATTTTAAACATCGTTTTTATTTTTGTTTTTTTTTTTCTATTTGCGAGTGCACTTCCTCTCATTCTTCCGTCGTTCGTTCTCGATTCGCGTCGATACTCGGGAACGTCGAATGACCAGTGGAAAAAAAAAAAAAAAAAAGAAAAAGGAGAGTTTTGGAGCGTTTTTTTGTCGGTGTTGTGCTCGTGTGCGTGCGACAGGGACGGGAAGTGGGAGGGAAGAGTGAGAGAAAGAGAGAGAGACAGAGCATGAGGAGGGTGGCAGACACTGCGCACTTAGGAAGCATAAAGACCTGCTCAGAAATTCTTAGCGACGCAACACGTTGCTCCTTCCTTGTCGTGCGTATGCATAAGCGAGTGCGTACGTGCGTCTTTGATCAGCCGACGATCCCAGCATTCTACGCTGAAGCAAGCCGACAAAGGACACTTCTCCAGCTTCTGTTTAGTGTCATGCCGATTGTTCTTTAGTTTTCTTTTTTTATCAACGCGCACGCTTATCTCTCCTTCTTCCCGTTCCTCGCGATCGTGGGACTTTTAAAAACGGAGTTTTCAAAAAAATTACCCTTTTAACCGCCAGAATCGTACAATTTGACACGTCGAAGGAAAATGCACCAGCATCGTACGATACTTTGTTCGACGGGTTCGTTTGTATTTTGCTACTTTAATCGGAGTATCGTACGAAACATTTTTTCGACGGTTTCAAATTGGTACGATTCAATTGAGAATCTTACAAAAAGTTGTACGAAAATAATGTGAAGAATTTTCAGTTCTGGAATGAATTTCGAAGTGTTTCAGCACTAAAAGATAGAAGTGAATTATTTATATTAAATTATAACAATGAATTTATGATAATGCGATATCTTTTAAAATGGTACTTAAATAAAATTTATTTCGATCGTTCCGGGATACGTAATTAAACAAATTGCAATTTAAATTTACAAAATTTAAAGATATTTTCTGCTTTTATTCCTTCAACGATAAGTTGCTACAATTTTTCGTAAATTATAATTACAAAAGATATATAAAGCAGATATTTCTAAAGTTCGATTCTGTTTATTATATTGTATATTTCTCCATCGATTTGTCTTTTATTAATTAGCAAATGTTTTCTCGTGATAAATATACATAATGAAATTTCAAAAATATTGTAAATATATTACGTTACATATTTGCAAGAAAGAAATCAGAATCACAATCGTAGAAGATAAAAACTAATATTTCATATAAAACTTAAAATTATTGTTTCGAGTATAAACTATTCAAGATGGATGTTAAAATATTTTGTATTTTTTGTTTAAATCTTACAAGTTCCTAAAACCTAAAATTTCTAATCAAGTGAAAGCAATGATAGTTGATGAAGACAAAGATTGAGAAAACTACAATATAAACATTCATCATAATATACAATTTTTTTTTTAGTAACGACCATTGAAAATTAAAAATAATAAAAGAAAATGTTAATATTTAAATTTTCTTTTATTTTTATAACAGATCATTATAACACAGATTAAAATCTGATTATTAATTTAGTAACAAGAAGAACGCATTTCAGAAAGAAACTTCACAGATATTCTTGGAAACGACTGACATTTTGCTAGCACTTGTCCTTTAGTAATTTATATTTCAAATGACTTTTACGGTTAATTCTTCATTAGTAGCGAAATATATTTTATACCGTCTCGTGAAATGTATAACTTTGTACGAAGCCAAAGGTTCGATACCTTCGTTTACATCAATTTCACTGAAGAATTAAAATAAAACGGGTGTTTATACAGTGCAATGTTAAAGTAACAATAGTGATCAGGAATAAAATATATAAACATAATTAAAGTGAAGAAATATAGTAAAAATGATTCAACTTTTGTTGGCTTCGTACAAATATCTGGTCAAGTGGCAATTCGTGATAATTTTTCCCCCGCGTGATAAAAAACAATTTAATATTTTTTTACTTGGAATATTTGTCATATTTGCGTGACAAGTGTATTATTTTAATGTTAGGTTACTCCGATTACCATCGAGTCATTGGGCAGTAAAATGTATAAAAGCCCCATGCGCATAAGGACTCGTTGTATAAATTAGTTCCGCTTTAAAAGTACGCGAGGAACAGATTTTTGTGCAATTATGACACACTGGAAGGCCATAATTGTTAGGGAAATAAATGCACCTATTACTATTTTTGAATATTAATAAAAAGATTCGGAACAGCTTTGTTCTACATAATTTTTTGTTGTCGTTATTTGTTATTCATCGCGAGTTGATTCCTTTCTCCAAGGAATCAAGTTTCGCATTTGACATGCTGAGCGTAACGACTGAGCTTCAAAAATCTTATTTACACTTTATCTCTCAAATGCACTGGTGTCAAACCAGCCCGCTAGGGGAATTTCTTTCAGATGTCATAACTTTAATTAGAAATTGAATTTTTCACTGTGAAAAGTAAAAGTAAAATTACATTTTCGAGTTTTTACAGTTTTCTGGTATTATTTTCGTAGTAAAATTAAAAAATCACCCGAAAATAGAAGGAAATTTACCATAAACATGTAAAATTCACAATGAAAATGTAATTTTACAACGTCACAGGTCGAAATAAAAATACAGTAATAATGGTGGTAATTTTACATCGTCTTTGTAATATTACTAGCACTGCGAATTGTGTTATAGTAGACGCCCGCGTTAGTGGCGTGCGCGGTTCCGAGCCCTCCCCTCAATCCCCGTGTTAGTGGCGGAAGTAGGAGAAACATCGCTTCCCCCGCTAGACTGCAGTCCTGCAGTCACGTGAGGCAATTCAAATCACGCGCCTGGGGCCCGTACCTTATTAGGCCACGCCCCCCAGGCGGCTGGCGACATGGCGGGGATGGAAAGATTCCGAGAAGTGCCACTAACACGGGGTTCCATCGCGTCACTAACGCGGGAGTCTACTGTATAAGGATTTATGTTTTTGCTCCTCCCTATATTGGCCCTATAAAGTTACTCTGGTGGCGAAAAATTGAACTACTGAGATGGGTTTCACGTACAGTACACAAATTAAGTTTTCATAATTGTGTACTGAATGTGAAACCCATCTCAGTACTTCCATTTTCCCCCACCAGAGTAAATTAACAGGGCGAATAGAGGGTCGGATATGGTGGGAGAAGAAGAGGAAGAGAGTGGTATAACTTTGGACGGTATAACTTAGGACCGGGCCTATTGTATGTATAAACACGCCGATAATGTAAGAATTTTACCACAACGCTGTAAATTTGTCATGATTTTCTCTGGTATTTTAATTTCCACCATTTCACTGTAAAATTACATCGAAATTTTTCACTGTGTATCCAAAAATATGCCCCCGATTTGCTCAGACCAAAAATGTCAAATTTAGATTTTTTTTTGCTTCATAGCCATGCCGAAAAAAAGATCTCGGCCTAAATTTAACTTTGTATGGTGCAAAACTATGCAATGGTGCAAAAACCGTACAGAATTTTTTAGAACGAGGTCTTTACTGTTTTAAATTTCGAAGGAAGTTTGTAATAAAATTGTAAGCCCTCGACATTTCTATATAATATTCAGGTGCTCTATACGTTTTCTCAATCGTGCTCTATAATCTAGTAACAAATCAACTTAGTTTAACCTTTCGATTACAGGTTAGGCTAGAAATGTCCGGGGTGGTTTGTAGGGCTGACCAAATTGGGAGCATTTTTTTGGATTCTCTCGTAAAAAAATTCCATGTTTAACAAAAATTATGACATCCGGAAGAATTTTCACAGTGGTCCCAAATGCGCGCTTTTTGCTTCACTTTTAAAAATTACTATGTTCTTTTATATTTACTAAAAAATGCTGTCTCAAAATTTTTGAAAATTGACGAACTCGTGACCGTTGATCCTGAAAACAGCTGAGTTTCATATAAATCTTAGAAACACTGCTTGCGTTTACAATAATAACTAACGCAATATTTCTCTTATTGATTTCAAACTTCGTATCTATTTTTGAAAATTTTCCTTTACTTCTGATTTCATTTTGCTGAAATATTTATTAAAATGTACTAAATTATTGAAATTTAAAAAGCATTTTAAAAGTTTGTTTTCTGTATTTAAAAATGTTTATGATTGTGTAATTTACTATTGACTATTTAATAATTTAACGATTTAAGTAATGATTATTTAGTAAATTGTCATTCTTTGAATTATTTACTAAATGATTAGCAAATTTTCAATTAGTATATTTATTTATTTAAATTGCAATGTTTATTCCAATAAATTAAACTAACGTTGATACAAGCTGCATATTAATTATTTATTCTGAATAAATATTGGATAAAAATAATAATTTTGATATATTCAGAAATAATGATAATGATTCAACATTTATTTTAGAAAACGTCTAGTAGACACTTTAAATTATTATCCATTACAGAAGAAATAAATAAACAATTTGTTTTTAGTGTCATCATCTGAATGAATTTTATATTTAATTTCGTTAAAACTTATCAACTTTGTTAGAAAGTAGTAATTCGCAGATCTATTTTTAAATGCGTTCGCAGTTGCGATAAAAACGGTAATTATGTTAGATAATATTAAGTAATTCATCTAAATATTTTTAAATTTACATAAGAATTAGCTTGTTGCTGTTTCATTTTATATTTTGACATGAAAAATCAATGAGGAAAATATTGCGTGAATTTATATTGTGAACGAAAAGTTAAAAGTTATCACAAGAAAATTAAAAAAATCAATGACTGAAACGAAATTAAAAAAAATGAATATCAAACTTAACTGTCATCTTTTTTGTGTTTCAATATTATTCTAATGTATATTAAAAACTTTTAGATACGCCATTTTGAAACTTTAAAAACCAAAATATCAAGTTTCATAAAAAAGGTTTGTTATTAATTTTTTTAAAATAAAAATTTGCAATGAACGTCTTTTTCGAAAAAAAATGTTACTGTTTATCTGTTATTTATATATCGGATTTCGAAAACACTTCCAAAGTATGTGTATGCTGTGATGAGCACGATATGAAATTCAAAATGTGCGAGGGGCCTTCTCAATATTATGTGCAACGTCGTAGAAGGCCCCTGGAAAATCGTCTGCGAGGTTCAAGTGCAGTGCGTTGTGCAAACTGGTGACTGCCACATAATTTTAAAACGACCTTTTTCTAACGTGTTGTGCGTAGAGTACGGATAAGTTTTGTCGTAAAATTGTAACTAAAATTTGTAATCGCTTTTGCTTGATCCCCGGAATTCGACGAAGTAATTAAAAAAATGCAGCATTGCAGTGATTGTATATACTTTGCGACGATACAATTTGTTACAGTATTATCGTCGCCATTTGCTTCGTCAAATTCGTAAAACTCGATGATTTGTCACATTCCTTACAATTATTGCAGACATTTTTTAGTAAAAGAATATCCGTGCCATAGGCGACCCCTTCCATAAGAAAACAGCGTAAAAAAGTGATCTCTGCAGCTACTACGCGAGTCATGAAATGAGTTAAAGTTGGCCAGGATTCGCAAACGATTGCGAAACAAGAAAATTTTGCTCAAAATGCTCCGATCGCCATATATGCAATAGAGTTTTAAGAAGTCTCTCCGCGCTTGAAAAAAAATTACACGTTTAAATCACTTGTTTAAAAAAAAGTCAAAACCTGATTGAATAAACAAATAAACAAATGGAAAATTGTTAGCGATTCATCAAAAATATTCATGACATTTAGGATTTAGGGATTAAATTCGGAATGAAATATCACGTGGTTAATCAGGTAATTTGATCAGGTGCTTTAATCGTTTGATTGTTTTTCAAGTGAGTCTGGTCACCGGTGCGACCCGACATTCTGAACACGCCTTCGGCGTTGACTGTAAATGTGCTTGTTTTTACGTACTTGTAAAATAACGTCGCGATTAGAAAGCTGTACGTTTCTCTTTTGAATTTTGTTATAAGTGTAAAATAGTATTCGCGGGTTTGAAAAGAAAGAAATTTACGTCAGAGGGCCAAGCGTCGAAAAGACGTACTAGATGGATAACAATATCTTTAGGTACGAGCCGCGGGTTCGTAGATGGCGCTGACGCGTGACTAATTTGGCCCGATAACAAAAAGCGCCCGTAGATATGTAACAATTTCTTGTGTATACGTTCGGAATAATGCATTGCGTACGCGGATAAGCGGCGAAAATGTAGCATCTAGGATAACCGTAACGAACGATAACGATGTGCTCTGTCGTATTTTATTTACTTATTGACCTCGACGATAAGGCCTTAGGCAGACGAAATTATTGGTAAAAGATAAATAAATGATTCTTTTTACAGGTTTCTTTTGACCCACATTTCTAATCTGAGAGTGCGGAAGCCTGATATACCCTGAAATCGTGTTTCGCACGCGACAATAGTGGCGTATGTCGACAAATCGTATGAAGTAATCGTTTCGCTTAAAGGGATCGTTAACTTTTCAACAATTCATCGCTTTCGATAAGGTCCACTGCGTCGATCATTAGTTGCATCGATTTTATCACGGAGTTACCACACAATATATGATTTACAATCGTTAGTGTTCCACTCGAGACTAGATTTATGTGTTTTTTAGAAACATCCTCATCATCGATTCAAAATTATTGAAAATTATTCATTTTTAGTTTTGAATTCTACTTGTTTAGTTTTGAAACCATGAATAAAAGTAAAAGTGTGTGTAACGCACAACCATATCGGAAAAGTTTTCGAAAATTTATATTACTGTCTTAATTTTATCTAAAATCAAACTGAAAAAATCAAGAATTAACTTAAAATATTTTTTAATCAATTTCTGCAATAATTTTATAATAGTCTTTGTAGAAATAAATGTAAAGTAGAAGTATGCTATAGGACTTGAATTTTGTAGTGACAGTGCATGAAAAGTAAAGTGAAAGAGTGAAGAATTTGATTCGTATTTTACATAAAATATTTTCTAATATACAGAGCTCTTCCGATTATCTGAAAGTATTTTTCACGTAGATTTTTATACATATGTTCGTTGATTAATCGTTAAAATTTTTCATTATAACAAGTTGAATGGTAAGTTTCAATTCGACATTTATCACGAAAAACCTAACATAAAAAAAATAATTTTACATAAAGTTATTCTGGAAATAAATTTTTTTTAAGATCATATTAGAAATCTGCTATTAACAAAGTTTATAGTATAGAACTAAAAGAATAAAATTTAATACCGTTTAATGTTGAATATTACCGCGTGATTTTGATAACTACTAGGATTAATAATCAGACATTTTGTATCGAGCCTAACCTAACCTAACCTAACTGTTCTTAAGTACATTTTGTTTACGAAACTATAAGCCGGTGACACGACTATTCAACACGTTTTCATCGCAAGATAACAAACATTTCATCATAAAATTTTTCAACAAATGACCATTTAAACATAATATATTAAACATTTTAACAAAATAGATTAAGTTAGGTTAGATTAGGTAATAAGGTTAGGTTAGATTTTTATTAGATTTTTCACCACAGGATAACTTAGTCATACAATTTTTCAACAAATGACCATTTCAACATAATATATTAAACACTTTAACAAAATAGATTAGGTTAGGTTAGGTTAGGTTAGATTTTTATATTATTTTGCGTGTATAATATTTGTTATTTTCAATTATTTTATTTAAATGCATTGTTTTTAGTTCGTGTTGAAAAGTCGTATGTTGAACTATCGTATGCTGAATTTGTGTGATAAAATATCGTATGTTTAAAATTGGTATGTTGTATAGTCATAGTACCTTATAAGCTACCGCATAAAATAAACAGCTTAGATAAAAATAGTAACACATTATCTATTCAGAAATCAAGGAAAACCAAGTTAAAAAAGTTTCGCTATTAGTACATTTTCCTTAATAGAATTATCAGCATGAAGATGTTGACTATTTTTACAATCCAGCACATTGTAAAATATACAATAAAAAAACTATTCTTATTGTGGAAAGAGGTTATATAATAGTTGTTCAATCAGTTTTATTACATCTATTTTACTACTCAGGAATATTTAAAGTGACTATTCAAATATAAAACTGCGATTTATTTCGGGTTATTTAGGTATTGGACAATATGTTTCTTGCTTAAGACTACCGAAATATTAATTTAACTATTTTTTTGTAATCCCGTGTTTTACTTTTGCAAAATGGTTCCATTCACTATTTGAGGCGTTGGAGGTGCAATACCGTAGAACCTACGAAATTGACACCTCAAAATTGACCGACTTGCCAAATTATCTCGGCAAACAGTGTGTTGCATTATCTCTAAAAAGATAAGAATGAAAAAATAAATAATTATTGCAGTCACTTCTCACTAACTTTAACGAAAAATGAGCAATTGATTGAAACTAATCAAGATGTTAACATATCAAGGTTAAGTATGCAAGGTTAAAAATATGTAAAGTGGGAATCATCTTCCCTTCCCTCGTTTTCGCAACTTTCAGTCAATTTCAGGGGTCGTCGGAACGAACGGTAATCAATTTCGCAGGTCCCATTGTACCTGCTAGGTCGAAGTAGAATGACGTGTCAAGAAAAACACGAAAAACTGTTTCTAAGAAAATTAATAAAAATGATTATATTGTAATAATGAGGATTACTTGCTTGACAAAAAACACTTGATTTATGCAAATTAAGGTATAGTATTAATAATATTGAAGTTTAAAAAATGGAATTGGAAGGTTTTGATGCAAAATTACAATTCTCTGGAAATAAATTTATGTAAAAAAATGTGGTTTATAAAAAAAACTATCTTTAAGACACGGAGAAGAGTTATTTAATTTGTCAACAATACTACAATAACTTTTAAATATTATTTTATATTTTTGAAATTTTTTCGTGTAATTAAAAATTGGAATAACTTAAAATGATTGTTGAATGTTATTGAATGCAATATCACTATTTCTGGAGAGAATACCTAATATGTTTGAAAATATACTCTCAAAGAGTGACAATTCTCCTGTTCATTAGAAGAGCATACGTGTTCTCCCCATATATAGAGTGAATTTTTACTATAATATATTTAGAGAATACGAAAATTTATTTTTCTAATTGTGTATTAAAGATTCAAGTCAGTAATATATTGGTCTGTATTTTTCATAATTAAATAATGTCTTGATAAATTCCCCTTAGTAAATAGAAGTTAAACTTTTTTTAAAGCTTCTTTTAACACTTAAAACATCAAATTTGTGTTTATCTTAATTTTTTATTTTTTGGGACATGTCGGTATTGCACCACAAAGCTTCATTTTTGTTCTCTCTGTATATTAGAAGAATTTTTTTCTTGAATTATTTTCTATTATTCAATAAATAAATTATAAAACGAATGTTTCATTATTTTAAATTAAGCAATGGCATGAATGGTTTAAAGTTTTCTGAATAGTTTCTGCGCAGCTAAAATAGCTGATTACTTTCTGAGTCTTCTTGAAATATTTAGTGTGAAATAGTTATCATTCTAAATCAAAAAACTTGGTTAGGATAATATCCGCCAGGTGCTGCTGCGACATGCGCGTCCTCACTCGCTGCTCCCATTGCAGAAGTGGATGTACATTTGATAAAAAGGAATGCTGCGTATTTGCCAAATCATGAGCATTGAATGTCCATTATTGGTTTTTAGTTTGAAGTTAAAAATACTTAAACTGATGTACCCTTTTTCCTTCTTTTGTGAACGACCGATGAAGAAGTTATCAACAACAAAAGTTAAAAAAACGTACTAAGTTACAAATGCTGAACACTTGTATTTCTCGTACTGGTAACGAAATCTACCATTCCTGTGCATACTTTATTTTGCTTCTTTAGGCAGATTATTCATTTAATGTCACATTAAAAAACGTATTTCTCATTTCTTACAAATTAATTTCTATAGTAATTAAAACTATCTTTTTAACCATACTTCCTTCACTTCATAATTTTGTTTTTGTTAAAAATTATTGCAACCAATACTAATTAAATACAAATATTTCACTTAAAAATATATTGGTTTTTAATTTATTATGTTCAGTATCTGTATATTGAACACGTCCATTATTAGAAATGTGGTTTTGTATTAAATATTTGCTACCAATTTTCAAACAATCAATGCACTGAGGCCAATAGCTCAATCCATGTTTAATTTAAAACCGTTAACAGAATTTTGCACCGTATCTGTGCGGGGTTGTCGGAGGCAGGTGCAAAACACGTTTCTTCGATTTTTTCTAATCAACACCATCCCATCATCTGGTCAAAACCATTTTATGAAGCCCCTCCAACTTAGAACTAACGCAACTTTCAATTTAAAATAAAGTAAATTACTATTAAGCATAAAGCAGTGAAATTACAATAAGAAATAAAAGTAGTCTATGCCCTAACTGCAAAATTCGAAGAGAATCATTAACTTTAGTCGTAAAAGTCCTAACATATTGTTTGTTATCTTATTTTTTACTCATATAGGATAGTATTGACTGAACCTACATGAGTTTATAGTTGAAAAAATGCGATTGGAATTATTTATAAATGTAATTCAAAATTTGTCCGTAAAAAACAGGTAATTCTTAACTTTTTTGAATATTACATTTTTAAAGTCTTTCCCTCATGTAATGTAATCAAAAAGTTAAGCAATTTTTTATTTAATAATCATAGCATATTTGTATATGTTTCCGGTAGTAATAAAATAATCTATACAGTTCGTAAGAAAGTAAGGTTATGTTTATAAGATTTTGGCAATTTTGTTTAATTTTGTCATTTCGTCATAAATTTTTTTGACGAGAAAATGATTCCTGTGCAGGAATTATGTATTTTCTAATAAATATCAGATATTTATGTTTGTTTCATGGGTTTCAGTAGGCTGACAGTCTGTAATGTCCAGAATTTGAAATTTGTTATCTTTATATTTAATTCAAACTCGAAAACGTTGGGGACTACTATAATATTTTTAATAAACAAGACGTAAACTAAGAATTCAGCAAACAAAATCGATAATAAGTTAATTAAAATAAAAATTATCAACTTGATAAAGTTAAATTCGACTTTTTTCGAGAACCAGCCTTATGCAAGGTGGGGCTCGATATACTTTAACCCAAAGTGTGTTGCATATGCGATTTTTCTCTGTTTTCACTTTTGGGAGGTCTAACAAACATGTTGACAAAAAAATATAGAGAAAAAATCGTTCGAGTTCAATTACAATAATTTCAGTTTAATAGTTTAATTTTACCATCAAAATGGAGTAACTATAATTGAAATACCAATTTGTAACTTAAAAAAATTTGTTAAATAATTATTTTTGAACATTATTTCAATTCTGCTCATTGCAGTTTTAATGAATCTACGCAATATTTAAATTTTGTTATATTTCGAATTAACTTACATAAATCAACTCAATTTAAGTTAAGTTTTAAGAATTTTTGACAATATATACACGTAAACGTGAAATATTATTATCGAGAATTTTATCTTCCACTTGAACTTCGAAAAAATAATGCAAACTCAAAATATTAAATAATATATATAGAAGAATGAGACATTTTTCTAATCTGTGAAGAGACAACTGTTATTAAAAAAAAGCCACTAGGTTGCAGTGCGATAGCAAAAACCGACCGTCCTTTGTTGAAACTATAGTAAACAATAAGACGACGTTGGCGTGTTGCAAAGTAAAAATGTCGAAAGATCACGCAAGATTACACGATGAAAATCGTCAACGAATTTGTTTATTGTGTCTCGAAAAGACGAAGAAATTTGGTATAAGGTAAACTTATGCTAGTTAATTCGTAAAAAAAATTAACATGATCAACTAATGATGTTTATTTGTAAATTGGCTTAACGATTACTTTCTCACTTTTGTAATATACGATTTAAATATTGCGTAGTTTCATTCAATTTATTTTTCATTTAATTGGTATTTCTATTATAGTTTATTCATTTAATTGGTATATCTATTATAGTTACTCTATTTTGATAGTAAAATGAAAGTATTTAACTGATAAAAAATAATTTTCCTGTTGCCAATACTCAATGATTGCAACCATTATCTGGTCAAATACTCGATATTTGTTCAAAAAATGCAAAAAGAAGAAAGGGCTGAGCAAAAAGACGCCATTAGTACATTTTGCAATGGTCAGCATTGCCCATTTTAAATGTCTTTTTTCGAAAAAATGATCCTAACCTTTTTCTTTGAAAGCGCCTGCTAATTCTGATTACGGGATTTGAAAGAGGATAAACAAATTAATCTAATCGATTTTTATTTATTTCAATTGGTTTTACTATGTTTGGAACAAAAGTTGCAGCGTGCTATTTCCAAACTTTCGGGACGAAAAGGGTTCTGTAATTTGGCTACATTTTTAAACACCCGATTGAGAAGAGAAATTATAATAACCATTAAATAATATAATTTTTAATTAAACGTTTTATATTATTGTAAAAGTGGAAAGCTCCTGGAAATTAACAATTTCTTAAAATCTCTTATTTCAACGGTCCAATTGGAGCATAATTACTTTTAAAGGTCGCTTTAAGTCGTTTTCGGTCAACGTAGTATTTTATGTACAGCAGAGTCCCGGTATATTTACCCACTCGGCCTATTCCCGTCTCGTTATATTTGCCAAAAGAAAAGGAAGCGCCGCTTCTCCCACTCCCCGCAGTCGCATTATGTCCGTGACGATAACAGTCCCTTTCTGCGGCCCTGTTCCGGAAGGAGGAGGAAACCGAGAGCGGCGGAAGGTAAATATAACGAGACGGAACCAAACAAATATTCTGGGACTTAAATATAGCGAGACGCAATTATACCGACTGTCAAATTAAGTTATAATATTATTTGCACTAACAAACCAAAATGGTTACATAATAGGACGAATGATACTGACATAATAAAATACAATTATTTTAATACTCTACCAGCCTAATAAGTCAATTAAAATTTCTGGAATTAACAACAAAATAATTGATTAAAGAATTTACACAGTTGCACTAACACTTTAAAAATGCCAAATTTTATGATCGCCAGTATTTTAATTTTATATATGAATAACGATATGTAAATTTAAAGATTCCTTAGATACAGGAAACAATTTTGACACTATCGTTCTTTCCGCATTGCAATAATAATTTGACAAATACAAATTTATTTAATTTATAGAAATAAGAAAAAATAAAAGAAATTAAAAATGTAACATTTTTATCTTCCCCTGGAACACAAGAGATTATTTTTGGTCACGTAAAATACGTCAAAACTAATTTTCTTAGCGTTTAAGAATACACATTCCAGGAAAACATGTTACACAAAACAAAATTTAGTGGAGGAAGTAAAAATGTTATTTTACATAAGAAAATAAACTTCTAAATCGCAGAGGCAGAAACGCTCTTAAGATTACAGATTTCTAAAGGTCGTGACCTCCCTTGTCAGCGAAGAAAATGAATTACAACTTTCGTAAAACTCTTCATTCTACATTATATCGTGTAGTTCGTCGAATTCAGATAAAAAACTTATTAAAATACTAATATCTATAAAGTCACTTGTGAAACAGGTATTTGAAAACACATTGCTATAATTGAAAATAAAGGACAATTTTCTATTTGTAATAAAAGTTACATTCACGTTTACTGTCATTAATGTGTTTTTTTCTTGATATTTCATTAAACATTTGGTTTTATAAAGCAATTAATTTCATTTTACTTTGTCTAGGAAACCATTCCTACAACTTAATCAAACGATTATTATTTTTTCTATAAAAACAGTTTTATTATTATTATAATATATTTAATATTAATTATAAATTCATTGCAAGGGGTGAAGATTTAATTTATTTACATTTATTCTTTTTTATGCGTAACAGTATATAAGAACGAAAATTATTAACTGACACAAAGAAAGTATTCTAATTTTCTTTATCATTAAAATCAATTGTGGATTTATTGGTGGATGTAGGTGGACATAATTAACCCATTGTCGCCCAGAAACCCGGAATTTTTATTTCACATTCGAGCATGAGTACTGAATAGAAAAATGGAAAAAATCATAACAGAATCAACTGATCTTACTATTTCCTGGTTTGCTCTTTCGATTCCTGCGGTAATGAATGGATTTCTATGGCTCAGGAAAGCAATATGGCGGATTTAATTTAAAAAGTACCTAAAAATTGGAAACATGAATTTTTTCCAAGACCATAACGGATGATCATTCCTTTCAAACTATGAACAAAAGTGAACAAATTTTCATATAGTTTACGTTTTCAAATATGGCGGAAAGTGGTGAAAATTTAGAAAAATACTTGTTTTTCTGAGTTATACACCAAATTATAAAATTTTGTTTGATTATAGGTCTCCAATAATTTTCCAGTGCATTTGACGGTTTGAATAATGGCGGATTCAATATGGCACCCGGAGAACGATGAAAATATCGAGTTTTCTCACGATTTTCGTCAACAAAAGTATCAAAACATTTATTCTATCCCGAAATGTTTATTCTGTCCCGTTTTTTTTCGACTAAATAAAAATTCAGTTACGGATTTTCAAAAGTCAAAATGGCGGATGTAATATGGCGAACATATCTTTCAAAAGTGTATAAATTTTCATGAAATATATGACTCGGTGGTTTTTAGGGTCGCTGAATACAAATCTAGCATCAGATTTACCAAATTCGTAATAGCTGTTTCAATATGGCGGACATTGTGTCCAAAAATGAGAATGATTGGCTTGAAACTTGTTATTCCAGGGTTTTTATGTTCGCTGAATATGATTTTGTTATCGGCTCAAAGCCGGTGAAAAGATTATACTATTATTTTTTATTTATTTATTTTTTTCATTTTATCATTTTCAGGTATTTTTTGTGGTTAAATATTGGTGATAAAGTAGGTAAATGTTTATTAGGGTCTCGAGTAGTTTTGAACTTACTCCTGATATTTTTTCGATAAATTGAGCCCTCGTGAAAAATACCATAATGTAATCTTTACATCCATAATTTTATCACCGTCTTTGAGCCGATCACAGAATTGTATTCAGCCACCCAAAAAACCCTTGAATGACAAGTTTCAAACCAATCAGGCTCATTTTTTAACGAAATGTCAGCCATATTGGATTCGCCACAATGAATTTGGCAAATTCGATATTAAATTTGTATTCAGCGACCCCAAAAACCTCCCAGTAATAACAACTTTTTAAACAAATTAACTTATAATTAAACTAAACTCTCAACTACGATTTCCTGAATTTTCGAAGTTATCTTATTTTTTATATTAACTACTAAAAACTCCTCAAAAAGTAACATTAACGACTTTATTCACTTTTTACAATTACCAGAAAAGATTAATTGCCAAAAAATAAGACAAGAAAAAATTCGTCCAAATAAACTTTAGTAACACATTATGAATAACTTTTAATTTTAATTAATTAACTATTAATATTTTGCTAAACAAATAATTTTATAATATTTTTTTTATAATCTTACGTTTCTTAGCATTAGATAATAGTAATTAAGTAAATACAGGTATAATTCTTGACCGCTTTAATAAAATTAAATAAACAATTAAGTTTTTCTCGGTAACACGGTCCTCTTACTAATTAATTAAATCTATATCCCGGCATTTAATGCAGTACAAAATGAAAATTAGATTTTGAAACTTAAAATTGAATATCGCGTCCAGGGCAAGGATGCCATATCATAAGTCCTGCTGATGAGAACAACATGGCATCCTGGTGCGACACGCATTTTAACAATAGTTCCAATTATAAGCGCTAGAGGGATGATTTTTAATATTAAAATAAATAGTATGTGATTCAAAATTTGTACATACAAGTACCGTATAATTTATTGCGTTAGACGTGAATTGATATCCCAGTTACGTCATATTTTCTTTGTTTACCTTTTTTCAGAATTAGTAAGAGGACCGAATTACCGAAAAAAACTTAATTGTTTATTTAATTTCTTAGCATTAACCGATAATTCAAAGTTTCTCATAGTTTCTTTTCTGATTTGTTAAAATCGTTAATTTTTAGACTTCTGGTAATGATCCCAATAATTAAATATTATTATTTAGAAAGCATCAATACCATATATTGATTAACACACAAACATATTCTCTAGTTCATTTTAATATTATACATGAAAAAAAATGAAATAGTAATATTACTTATAACTAAATAGTACATGAAGACGCACTCATTGTTTTTAGTAAACCCTTTAACGCTCAAATGGCCAAAATTTTAATGTCAACTTCAAGCCTGAGCTTTTCAAAAAATAAAATAACACAAATATATATATAAAAACCCACAAAAACAATACAAAAAAATATAGAAAAATACAAAAACACAACAAAAATATACAAAAAATCGAAGAGCCACTGTACATCCGTCTGAAAGCGTGATTGCAAAATCTGGGGCCGAATTTTCGATTTTGATAATGTTTACTCGAGAACGGTTGCTCTGAGCGAGGAAATGAAATATGAGTATTTTGATTCCAAATTTCACCTAGAATGCGGGAGTATTTTTTGTTTTTCCTGAATCGCTATTTTTTAGTTTGCGGTCCGCCATATTGGATTCGCCATTTTGAATTTTGATAAGCTAATAATGAATTTAGATCTAATAATCCTGAGGGTCCATAAAACTATTGAATAAAGAGGTTTGAACATTATACAGTGGCTATAAAGCTGTGTAAATACGTTATTCCAGTTGACTCATCACGGCCGACATCTTGAAAATCAATTGTATGAGCTAATTTTGCTAATGTGCATTAATGTGCATCCAATCTGTTACCACGATACTGACAAAAGTTATTTTTCCCGCTAAATCCTAGATTAGATTTCAAAAGTGCACATTACGGTGATTTTTCAATAATTTCGGGCATTCGGACGCCATTTTGGATAGGTTAACAATAAAAATCGAAGTATCTAAAAATATATTTTGAAAGTACAACATTAGGGTCCCGCATCCTGACGGATTAGAATATTCTTAAGTACTGGCAACACAGTTAAAAAAATTCATTTAAAAAAAAAAATCGAAAATCAGCGTTTTTATTTCTTTATTGTTAAAATGAAACAATTTGCTCTGAATTATTAATAAATTTGGTTATGCCATTCGAAAGATGAGACTTTTTTATATAAGAATATGTATCCAATATTTTGTCCATACTGGTTATAATTTAAACGGTCTTGAAGTTGAAGTTAAAATTTTAGCCATTTAAGCTTTAAAAGGTTAATGTTACTATCTAAATAGTGACCTCAACAAATTGTCTAATTGTTTAATTATTCCTAACCTCAAAAGTTGAATGAAAATGAGTTCATCAATATTTATTTAACATGATCCGTTTTTTTTTTAATTTCTAATCGAAAAAAGTGTACTCCAAAATTTGTAATATTCGTTACAATAGAATTCTGATGATTTTAACTTATTGCTGATCAATAGGCCATATGCTTCATTAAAAATATTTTTAAACCTAGGTCTGGAGTCCATCGAAGCATTAAAAGAATAACATAACACAATAGCAGACATTCTCATTACCTGTATAGGCCTGTCCATCCACTTCGTGACTCGCATACCGACCGTCCAGACATTCAATAGGTGCAAATGGGACAAAAATATATTGTGTTTCATCTGTGAAAAGACATTGATGACACATTTGATGGTCAGATTTCGTCTCATGGACTCACGAGAATTTATCTCATATAATATGCGACTGAAACCGCAATTTCGTAAACGACTTCTCGTTTCACCCTCGCTAGACGATATATCATTTTTTATTAAATAGACTACTTGAGAAGTGTATTCAAGTCAAATATGTGTAAGGAAGGAGATAATAAATTCTGCTTAAAAAATAGCATAATGTGGAACGTCAAGTATAAAATAATATATAATAGATATTTTTTTAAGGAACTATCACTGAGGGAATGGATTGTTTACCATAAAGAAGGCTTCTTAATAGTTAAGAAATCGTATGTTTAATTATGACGAATCGAATAATTTTGTATGTGTAAAATAATTATTCTTTTCATAATTGCTTTGATAAAAACAATGCATTTTATATCTTAAAAAATCTCCAATAAATACAACCAAATATTCCTATTCCTATAGTTACAAAATATGATGGTTGTAGACGAAACGCATCATAATATAATATATAACCTCAAATGACAACACGGATGTTTTGTTTTGTTTTTTAAGAACGATTGAATGCCATTGCAATTCGGTAGTTGTTGTTGTGAAAAGAAATAAATTAAACATATTATTTATAAGTCGTCTTAAATGTGCGAGCTTTATAAACAAATACATCGTATAAGACCAATGTCCAATGTCTCATTTGTGAAATTGCGAAGCCTCCGAGTTGAAAGTATACATTTCTTAACTATTAACAAATGGTCAATTCTGACGTAAGAAATAAAAAACGAATCGCCTTTAATATTACAATGCCATCTTTACATAAAAAAAACGACTTCAACTTTTCAATTGAATGATAGTTCTTTACCGTAAACAATCCTTTTTCTCAGTGTATAATCCGTTCTGGTTTTCTTAAAGGATTAAGAGTAATAATTGTACGAGAATTAAATGGTTTTACAATGCAAAAGTTAATCTGTGTAAATATTTCAAGTGTACGAAGTTTTACGAACAACAAATTAATTCTACACTTAGTAACCATATTTCATGTTTGATTCTTAACCTAACATATATCTTTGAAGATAACGAAACTTGAAAAAATGCAATAATTTACTTGCCAACAAAGTCATTTTGAATGAACCTCAGAAATCATATCGAAAAATCATGTATTGCAGAAAATTCTCGGCCAATTCTCTGTAATTGTTTTTGATTATTTTTAGAAGATAGTAAACAACGGTTAGAATTGCCTTTATGAAGCCCGAATTAAAAAAAAATTAATCAGAACTTTATAATTTTCATTTTTTTAGGTTTGATTGCTACTTAATGGTACCCCTTGAGGAAGTCTAATCTACTCTAAAAGATTGCATTAATAAATATCAATTATTCCAACTTTTTCAGGTAGTCTGCCAGAATGAGACCTCGAAAAACACCATGAGACTAGAAAATTATTGCAAGTTACGTGTTAGCAATAATATTTCCTTCTATGTAACCCTATGGAATTTCAATAATATAATAAGCACGTACTGAAATCAATGATTTTAAAACAACAGAAAATCATTGGTTACCGCTCTGTTGAATAGATTTCTATTGACATTTAGTGATTAAGAAAAGCAATTAAAATCTATTGAGGTTCATTCAAAATGACTTTGTTGACAAGTAAATTATTGCATTCTAACAATTTTGAATACTCTCTTAAAAAAAATCCAAGATATTTGTCGAGAATTGACAGAGAATTTTCTGCAATATCGAAAAATCATGTATTGCAGAAAATTCTCTGTCAATTCTCGACAAATATCTTGGATTTTTTTTAAGAGAGTTTACAAAATTGTTAGAATCGCCTATATGAAACTCAAATTTTGAAAATTCGATTCAGCCATTTTTAATTTTGATTTTTAAGCGTAGATTACTACCTTATCGGTTTATCACATCAGAACCCCAATACTACTTTCTTCTAAATTGATTTAGAAATTTCAAAAATTTGGGTAAAAAAATACATTTTTTAAAAATTGCGATTGGATTGAAAGAAATTAAATTAAACAAAAAAATGTTTTCACTTTTTATTCCAGCGCCACTGTCTTCCGTGTCAGAAGTTACTCTAGAAAGAATTTTTTTAACCCATTAAAATTCGCTAAATTAATTTAAATATTCAAAAAAAGTTTGGTGAACAGAAAAACGTATTTCCAAAATAAAAAATTGATGTAAAATAATGTTAGGCTTGGACCTACAAAAACAACCAAGGGCCAATCTTTAATGATTGTGCCACCTTGAAAAATTGTATTTTTTTCTCAAAGTTTCGGACTATTTCAGTCTCTCTTCAGGAGAATGCAATGATTAGCTAAATGGTAACTAATGACCTATGTCACGTTTGGTCACTGCTTATATACTCTCTATTCGTGTGGTGGGAGTAAAATTTAACTTTCATGTGACATAATAACTCATCATACGAAAAATTTAAATTTTGAGTGTCTTCGATTTTATTAAGAGAAATTGTTGCAATTTTATGTGTATCTGAGGATAAAAGTTTCTATCATAAATGTTTTGGTTTTCCCTGGTCATATTCAATGCCGACCTTATATCGGACCTTGAACATAAACTTGAAGGTCGCTTTAATGTCAAATTTACTTTAAATTTACAGAAAAATGCAAAAAATGTACGCCCGAATATGACCTTCATTGTGACCTTGACGATAAATTGGCGTCGATAGGATGGAAATAAAAATTACAACCATCATCCTTTTCTTTTAACCATTAAAGTGTGAAGTAAAAAATGTTATAGTATTGTTCATGAAGCTCGAAAACCGCAGAGTATCAGTTTTGGTGTTGAAAAGAGAAAAAAATTAACATTTTCGGGGGTTATTTCCATTAACCCTTTTTTGCCCAAAATGAGAGAAACAGGTACATCAACATCAGCTCAGTTTCTACAGTAGAAAGAATTTTGTTTAACTTTTGGACAATTAATTTCCGACTGTTTTGAAGTGTGCTGTATCGATTCCGGTTGAGGAAATGGCCAAAAAACGACTATTATAATCTAAGGTCACGGTTCATAAGCCATGGAAAATCGTGTAACTTCTGTCGTATTACATTGTATTTCTCAAAAGTTAGCCCTCTTTTGGAACCTCTTGCACATCTTGTTCCATGATGGTACCATCCCGTTGGAACCCCTGAGAATTTTTATGGTATTTTTACTGTTTTTATAATAAAAAGATGTTAGTAAATTACGAATTAACGACTTTTCTCTACATTTGCGAATTTTATTATCTGCAGGATTATCATGGCCAGGCTTATGCTTATTATGCTTTAGTTAGATAATCGGAATTTTTTACTATTTGCTGTAAACATGTTCATGCTAAATTAAAGCCATTTTTTCAAGCTGCTAACCCCTCACCTTTAAGGGATTTCTAAAGTGCTCCGCCGATAAGGTAGGAATTTTCACTAAAAACCGTAAATAAAAAATGAAAGATGCGATTCTTTAAAATTCGGGGGTGATTCTAATTTCTATAGACGATATCTTCAAAAAAAACTAAAGATATTAATTTTAATTTTCGGAAACAAGTGATGGTTGGTCAGTTCTCTACCTTTATAGAGCCTTTTATAGAGTTCTATATCTTTAATTTACGTTTTTTAATGAAACTACCTACCTCATTGACAGACCACTTTAGAACCCCATTAAATTCAGATTGCTTCTTAAAATCCCGTTGGCGGTACCTGATCGGTAATTTCGTAAAGTGCTGATAGATGGAGCGGATGTAGTAGGACTTGTCTCGACTGAAAATGTAGCCAACATTCGATATGTTATCTTTCAAAAAGTATAAATTTTCTGCTTTTAGTTTCCGAGTGGCCTTAGAGTACCTTCGATTATCGCATAATCGTCGGTAATATTTCACAAATAAAATTATTCTTTGGTGCTTCGTAATAAGTGATCGAGTTTTGTATCGAGTTTGTTCTCAATCTCTTCATAAAATGAATATCTTATTTTCCTATAACAGTATGTACTTAATTTTATGAACATTATGCACTTAGTCTTATTAAAATGTTAAGAAATGCAGTAATTATGTTGTCATATCCATTTTAAAAATTTTTGTAAACTTTCTTTTTCTATAAATACGTTTTATTCCTATAGAAATGTATATCGATAAATGCCTAAAAGATTAAAATATCGCATTCACGAGGTCTAAACTTGGAATTCCCGAAACATAGTTTTTTACAGTTTCAAAATGGCGGACCAAGGATAAGGGTCAGAAGATTTTTTGTTTTTTAAATAAACAACATGTCGTATCTGAATTTTTTTTTAATCGTGAATTTTCACGACACTTGCTAGTTAGTAGTTTTTGAGGTACTGATTAGGAATCTGAAGTCAGACTTTGAAAAGTCAAAAAGGCAGGAAATCTATTTGAAACATGTTACTCGGGGAGTTTTTAGGTCGCTGATTACGAATCAGAAGTCAGATTTTGAAAATTCAACTTCGAGGATATCGATACATGAACCATTAGTTTATTCATTTTCAAGAACAAAAAAATTCCATTATTTTGTGTTCATATAAGAATTTTTGTTAAAATTCTTCGAAAATTATTGCTTCATGAAATAAAATTAACATGACGAATGAACCAATTTTTTATTCAGCGAGAAAGTTTCAATTATGTATTTAGACATTTATTATTTTTATGATATTTAAATAGGATAAACTAAAAATATCTTGTAACATTGATACATTCTTAATGTATTTATGCAATTTATCGAATTCAGAATGCCAAATAGAGCGTCTATTTTCACGAATATGATAATACAATTACATCTAAATCTAGACTCGCCCAAAATCAATTCGTACGAAAATAAACGTTTATTCTCAGTTTAGATAATAATACCTACTTTCTACCAACGTTATTTTGACTCTCATCAGCGCTTTATTATGAGATAATATTGATGCGACGATGGTGTTTTTAGGTTATAAAAATGTTTTAAAACATGTAAGAGAATATAATTTTATCGAATCAAAATATTGTTTTTTGATATGTTCTTTTTTGACAGCTGAAAATATAAAAATGATATCGAAATATCTGGATAAAAAAAAAGTACGTAATGAAAGTGCATATTTGATGGAGTTTTGAATCAGTAAAAGATATTTTTATATCTCCATATTGTACCAAAATGACTTATAGCGAATCTAATTACAGTTCTGCAGATTTTTATTCAGAGCTTTAACAAAAGTCAGTATTGATTAAATTAGGCCAAATTTAATATCCGAATGTTATCGCCATTTTCAAAGTTCTATTTTCACTTTATCAATAATTCTAAGTATTAACAAATGCAACTGTGTAAAATAACGAACGGAATGATGTTACTACCTTTTCTTACTGGCTTTGAAACTGTGACTCTTTTCAGCAGGTGTGTCATGATTGACCATAAAAGAGACAAGATATCTTTTCATGTAACATCTGCCTGTTGCGTTTTCTTTCTACATTTTACGACATTTCATGCTCCCTTTTACTTAATGTATGTATATCTAGGTAGCCCACATTCACTGAAACGTTTTGCATTGGATTTTATATGCTTTTAAGTTGGAATAGCTGCAACGAGAGCTAAAAAAAATGTTTAAAATATCTCTTTGGCATTTAGCAAGTTCTATATATTTACTCTACGAATATTTCTTAAAAATTATTTTAAAGTAAGATGCAGTGCACTCTCAAATTAATTTGATTCCATGCTATAGATTTTTAGTATTTGTCTCTATAAATATTTGTTTAATCATTTGACGAAGGCATAGTAAAGCCCCAATACAATCCACAACAACATTTATGCTATTCGACCTATGACGAAATATTAAAAATAATGAAATTGTCACAATAGTGATTGTGAACAATTTTTATAATTTTTTGAAAAAACTCGTTTCTATTGAAAAAAGAACTCGAGGCATTCGATGAGAAGTGAGATGAGAAGAACCTGATACTAATTACATCTTTGCAAATCATTCTGAATTATGGTACAATAAAACTGATTACAACATTCGAAAAGTTTCTTAGGGATACTAGTATGCTGTTTTTATTTATTAGAGCCCATAATATTTACATTTTTTGACCCATATTTAGAATTATGTCGATAAAAAATGTCCTATATACGAAAACAAATTTTGCTTGGAAATTTTACAATTCCAGATGATAATTTTGGGCCAGAATGAGACAAATTCTGATAAAAATATAAGTTCTTGGAATTGTTAATACTCAGGCAGTAAAAATTATAATAAAATCTAGTCATTATTACTAGAAATAAGGGCAAGTAGTTTTTAGGTTTCATTATCGCAAATTTTACCTTCCGTAGAATATAGTGACTTAAGTTATTAGCTTTAAAAATATTTCAGATACTTTTAACCAAAGTGAAAAATAGAACTTTCGATTTATGTTACATGTTCTGTTAATTTAAGTAATTTAGGGCAGGGTAAAGTAAGTAAGGCATGAATGTTAATTTCTTAAAATACGGTTGGTTTTCATAACCAAATGATAGGATGCAATCTATATTTATCTCATCAATAAGACATCATCGACATCAGCCTACATCGTACGACATCAGTCGCCTTTCTCATGCATTAAATCAATCATTTAAAATTTCTTGACGTATTTAGAATATATATGTGCAGTAAAGGAAATCTTGAATCCGCAATTTTGAATTTTGAAAATCTGATGCCTCAGTGGTATTCAGCAACCCCCAAAACCTACGAATAACTATTTTTGTGAGAGTTTACTAACGATTTTAATTTACTATCCACTATGTTGGTTCTTCTGTTTTGCACTTTGGGAATCAAACACCAGATTCATATTCGGCAACTCCAAAAACTCTCCAGTAGCGATTTTTATGAAAATTCACTAACGTTTCCAATTTTTGAACCGCCTTATAGGCTCCACCATTTTGAATTTTAGAAATCTTATGTCAGATTCGTATTTTGAAGTGATTTGCTTCAAACTTTTTTTTTACAAAGAAACTAATTTTTATGATGAGTCACAACGGAAATTCTTAATCATATATTTTCCAGCTATGACTTCATAATTGTAATCGATAACTTGAAATAAAATAACGGAGTATATTTGTCATTACGTTTTACACAAAAAAAAACTTTTAAAATAAACATTTCGATTTGCTCATATATAAACATAATATCTAATACGTTTTGTAACCAATTTAATATTGCTATTTAAACAATATTGTGAAAAATTAACAAAAACAGGAGATCATAAATAAAATGTTCAATATACATATAAGTAAGTTCTTAAAAACCATACTGATTTCAGTTTTCATACCTGAAACTCGAAAAGGAGTGACAAATGAAACAAAAACAGCCTAAGGACAAAAGTAAATTCGTCTGAAATTAACTGCTTTAAAGCGAGGAAAATACGATGCTCTAAATTGGACGTAATTTTCTCAATTATTATTTCAATTATTTTTTTGATTTACCCTTTAACACCCGAAGGTACAAAGATTTTTGTATGAAGCGTGACACTATATTTTATTATACGGGTGTTCGAAAAGTATGGAAACGGTCCTGTAACTTTTGAAAGAAAAGATATTTCGAATGATTTTTTAAAACACGTGAAATGATTTTTTAAAAAATCTATTTTTCTGCGGGATTCCAACCCCCCTCCCCAAGGGGGGGGGCGTGGGGCACGAGGGGGGATGAATATCTTAAATGGCAACATGGGTCGAGTGGGGGCTCATTTGACAGGACTTTTCGAGATGAATTCAAAACACTAGGCATAGATGGCGCTGCGATCAATTTTTAGCGGTCATAATCGACTTTTAAAACTTTTAATCTAGTAACTTTTGAACAAATGAAGGTTTTGACAAATGCCGAATTAAGCGAAACCATTTTTCAAAAATATTTATTTTTACCTGTTTTTAAGGTTAGAAAAAATGTAAGGTGATGAGTGGATTCGTGTTTGGGAGGTCAAAATACATCGGATAGCATAAAAAGCACTATAAACATGCACTGAATTTTTATTTTAGGCAAGTTTTAAAATTTTTTCCAACAAATTAAGAGCTTCCGGACGCCATATTGGAGCGGCCATTTCGCATTTTGAACAAGTCGCTCAACAGTTTAATGATACCCATCCTAATCGTCTACCCATATCCAAATCCAATCAGGCGTCCGGAAGCTCTTAATTTGTTGGAAAAACAAAAATAAAAAACCTAAAATAAAAATTCAGTGCATGTTTATAGTGCTTTTTATGCTATCCGATTACTGCGTGCGGTAATATTACTTTGCGCACAACTTTCGCACATTTGCGGCAAAATTTTCTTTGCGCATTGAAATTTTCGGGCGCAAATTAACACGTTGCACAATGTAGAATTGCATACAATATCGTAAGCAACGCATGCCGAACTTCATCTCACTCGTGCCACAGCGTCTCACTCATCGCCGACTATGTCGGCGACTCGTGCTTGCTCTCGCTGCTCGTGCGGTAAAATGCACTTTGCACACTTGTTGCATAATATACTATATTCTTGCAAATTCTCTTTCGTAATATTGTTTTAATCGTTTGATGTTTACATAAATAATGTACTTCGTCACTGTAAAATTACAATAAAATAATAAAGTCATTCTGTGCAAACCTAACCTCAATTTTTATTTCTAAATGCTTCCATGCACTAATTTCATTCGATTCGATACGTTTTAATTCTTTGCATCATCTTGCATACGTTTTCATGCGATTTATCGCGAAATAACGAGGAAAGAAACGGGATGGAAACGTATGAAATCGTATTTGGTTGTCATCGGGACACCTCTACATTTGTTTATAAGTGTCTAATAACGCCAAAGCTCAGGTGGTTCGTATTCCACCTTCATAAAATGTAGGTCCCGTCACGATTTAGTCCCATTTGGGTTCACAAAAGTCGACGTAAAATAATATAAAAAAAAAAAATCGTATTTTGCACACGAACTCGCTTATTGGAAAGTGGAGGATCTTATAGATTTTTGGTCGCTGAAAACGAATTCTTTGTCCAAGTGAACTCATCGTGTCAGAGTTTTCACATATCCTAACCTTAACTTGCCAAAAAGTATATTTTTGAGTATTTTTCGGATCATATATCTTAAAATCCAAATCGAATGACGGATTCGTTTTCAGCGGCTAAAAATGTATAAGATTCACTACTCCTGATTCGAGTTATCTCGAAACAAATTTTTTTGTGGTCCTGTGTAATTTTTGGAAATATTTCAAAATTTCATTTTGCTTATTTAGCTACCATTTCACGGAATGCATTTAAAGGGGTAATCTCGAAGAGTCGTCGGGATGGCAAAGTAGAACTAAAAGTTTCTTTAAAATTCAAATACAGCAAAGTGGAGATAATCCACTTCCGTTCGCCGTAAATGCTCTTCTCACTTGACCTATTTCATCTGGAAGGGTTCGTTCGTGCGACTTGTGTGTGGCGCGCATCTGTAGGTAATGGCGTGCGTGTGCAACAAAGAACCCGGACGAAATAACAATAGAGTGGACATTAATACGTGCAATCGTCGAACGGTCAAAGCGTAAACGACCGAACTCGAGTTTTGACCGACGCACGCGTAATACCGGTTATGCTCGACAAACAAATAAAAAAGATCCGCGTATGTAATATTGGACGACCCTTAGACAGGGGTTGCGGAGAGGAAACATCCAGGAAAAAAGTAGTAGAAGGCGAAAGTGGTCGGACGGGGCGGATCGAACAAAGAAGCTTTAAAAAGCGCGGAAAGCACGGGTAGCAACCATCGACGGTGCGTGCTTGCGTGAGAGAGGCGCTCTCTCGATACAGCCGTCGGTCGCTAAGGGGGCAGCGCCACCCGACGTCGCTGTCCGGAAGCAATCTCGCGCAGGCGCGTCCCGCGTTCGGCGACGTACGGCAAGGGACGAACCGGTGCCGAGTGGGGGCGACCGCGACCGAGAGGGGACGGCGGTACCCCAGTGGGGGTGGACGGCGAACGTCGCGCGCTACGGCCACGGACTCTGCGGGCGAAATAAATCGAAGAGTGCCGCGACGATCGCCAGTACGGTACCCGCTGTACGTGACCGACCGTGTATACACTCCCGCGACGTAGCAGGTATGATCAAAACGAGCCGTCGCTTCTCGTGGTTCTGCGCGAATACGAAGAAGCCGTGATCATCCGCGCCGAGGACGACGACGACGAGACGGCGACGAGAAGAACGAAGATCCTGGCGTCGCTCGCCGCCGCGGCCACCACGGATGCATATGGAGGTACGCGTATTATTCCGTTTTCTCCGTCGCGAGAGTCTTTATTTGCTTTGACAGCTCGCCCGAGCGCGCCACGAGCCCGCGACCGCCGTCTCCTGCCACTGCCATTTTGCGAAACCGCGAAAATTGGCGAGTGCACGTACACCCGAAAGTGTGTCCCCCCAACAGGTCGCACCAGGACCTCCCGTTACCGAGATCGTCTTTCCTTCTCCGACCCGTTGCCGTCCGTCGTTATCCTCCTCTCTCGGCGACAGCTGACACCAGGCTCTCACGGATGAAAACACGAGAATCGATCGACCCCTCGGGTCGCGGCCAGCCTCCGCGGGGGGCTCGCCGTCTCCTTTATTTTGGCTGCACACGGATGCCGTCACCAGGACCACCACGTTTCCGCGGGAGCCTGTCGTCAGGCCGTCTCCAAGCTCTTTGTTGCCATTCGCGTGTCTCGTCGAAATCTCCTTGTCCCGTTTCCTTTCGACGGCTTTGGACTTGAATGCACTTGGCTGGCATAATAACGGTGCCTTGCATTTTCCTGCACCTTCGCATACCGATCGATCCTTAATGCAAATTTTTGGGCTGTCAAAATATTCCATCGCTTTCTGGAGAGAATTCCCGAGACAGCTCGGCTCGCGCCACCGCTTATCTAGAAGTGGGGGCTTTGTTGATTATCATTCTTTGGGGTGCTCGATTGTTGCCATGTCGTCCCTGGCCCATCTTCGACGTTACCAAACTTTGTTTGTTTACTATCGTAAAGTTATTCCTTCTACACACTTTAGCAAAGTACATTGGGAGAAAATAATTAGCTTTCATTGTACTATTGTAATGTTGATAAAAATTAAAGATAAGGATGGGATCTTGACATATTACATTAGTTTTTAATCCTATCTACTGTCAGCCGACAAAAACATAACCTACAACGTCAAATTGCACTTTTTTTTTAACTTGAAAGCATGAAAGAATGTAAATGTCACTGGCATTGGAAAAAGATAACATAAATAAATACAAACATTACTTTCACAACCAAGGTAAATAAATAATACATCCAACATATTAAAACGAATGGATTCGGATTCATATCAACCTTTTAATTCCCAAAAGAATTAAAATTGCTATAATAACAAATTACTTCTGCGAACAATAACGCAGGAAAACAAAAAATTTTGTTTGAAAGGTAACTTAAAACAGGAACAACGGATTTTTATTGATTTTTGACAGCTGAAAATGAGTCCTTTGTCCAATGTTACCCATCAAGACAGGATTCTAACAGATGTTCAAAAATTTAACGTAATGTTTCGCCGTACTTTTTAGTATTAAAACGCCATGAAAAGCATTTATAATACCTATATCATAAAATAACAAAATTACACATGATTAATGAATAAGATCAAGATTTTTCAAGGTTTTTTTTTTCACTTATCGTTTTTGTTTATAATGTTCCGATTAGTATTAGAATATCTACACAAATAACCCGCAAAATATGTCTGGACTTCAATATGGTGAAACCTATTTTCAAAAAATGAGTATGGCGACCCCCAAAATGGCAACCGAACCGAAAATTAATTGAAAAATGTCAAGCTGACCTAACCCTACAACAGCTCATTCAAATAAACGTAGAGAAGTTCTTAGAGGTCAGTTTTTTAAATATTCCGATGAATTCTGAAAAATTCTAGTATATTTCTTGATCAATTTCAAGAAGTTTTTGTTCTAGACAATTTTTTATAAAAGTTGCTACCTTTTGAGTAAAAAAATAAAAAGTTATGTATGTATACATTTTTTATTTCTGCCTCGATAAAACAGCTTTCATAAAAGATTGCAAAGATAAAAATCCACTTCATATCGGAATATACTAGATTTTTTTCTTAACTCTAGGTAAATTTTTTAAACGTTTAAAAAATGTTTAATAACAAATTTTTCAGAATTTCTAAAAAAGAATCAGAAAAACTTTTCATCTATACCTCATTCAATTCTAAGTTTTCATTCTTAGCCTTTATTTGAGAAAGTCGATTGTTTTGAATCCGGACATCCTGAAGTTTGTCGAACAAATTTTCATTTTGGTGCACACGCATTGCATTTTTTTGAAAATACCCTTCGTAATATTGAATCTCAGACATTTTGGACACGTTATTTATACCCGTCTAAGATATTGTAATGCGGAAAATGTAAAGCGAAGTATAATTTGCGACGTATTATTTCGCGCTGAAACGATTACGCTATCAGAATTCTACTATCAGGTCACATTTTGAAGAAAAATGAGGTTAAATGTGTAAAAAAATAGCGTTTTTGGCCGTATTTTGGTTTATTTTGTAGCAAAAGGGAATTTATCGTTTTCATCAGGAAAAAATAATTCGGAAATGATGCTTCGCTTGTAAAAAATAAATTCTCATCTACGGTTACTTAACTGAAGTAAAAACAAAAATAAATAAGGAAAGTATAAATAGACGGATTAATTTCATATACGAGAATATGATTAACACAGAAAAAAATTAAATATATGTAAAAATACGATAAACGTAACAAAAAACATTTATATATTTTAAATATTAAACAGTTAATAAGGATACTTAACACTTTTTTTTTACAGAATACTTTGAAAAAAGCGAAAACTGTCTAAATTCTGCAATAAAATACGAAATTTTATGCGTTACAAATTTTAGCACCAAAAACGCGCTTTTTACAATATTTTTAAACTTTATTTCACAAAAATTACAGTAGTTCTGTTCGAAAGAACGTCATCTAGTTTAATCAGAAACCGCAGTGTCAATTTTGTCACTATTTTTATTGAGTAAATAAAACGATGAACATTGAAACATAAATCAAAATCCGCACGAATCGTCAACTCGGAAAATTTAGTATTAATTAAGTACAATTCAATCCTGTATTGACGAGATTCGGTATCCAAAATGTTGAGTTTTCAATTCGTTTTAACTCTTTTTTCGTTTGCTGGAAGGTTTTGTTTTGCCAGTCTATTAAAAGAGGACAACGAAAGAAATTTGCATTAAACATACAAACAAGGACCAAGGTGGCAAATGAATTTAGCGTGCAAGAAATAAAAATAATGGAGAAAGATGGATATGAAAAGTAAAAAGTTTAAAGTGTAGAGCTAAACATAAAATTGAAAATATTTAATTAGGGTTTTTGTTATCGACCGTTATATTTAAAATAAAAATTGGAAGTCGTTTTTATAATCGGCCAATGAATAGTAAATAATTAATTAAAATTGGAAAATATAACGTTTTCGGTCATTTATTTACAAACTTGAGAATACATTATAATAAAAATCTAAAAGAAGTAATATGTGTAAATAATCATGATATGTCCTAAACTAAACCGAGATATTCCTTCGATATAGAGAAGAAAAATATTTTTGTTATACTTATTTATCTGTAGTCGCCTCAACACTTTAGTCATTAGCGACAAGAAAAATGTCTTTTTCAAATATAAAAAGTTATGCATTGAAACAACAATACATATCTCAGATGTTAAAATACAAAGATTTTAAATTAAAAAAGATAGACTGTATTCTGTTGTCCTAAGTTATACCTAAGTTATACGATCCGATCTTTCAAAATGTCCGAAGTTATATCCCCTTACATTCGTTCATGTCCGTGTCCAGTGTACGTGTAGCCGAAGCAGTTCGAGATTCGCCGATCTTTGCCGAACATTATGTGAAGTGCAGCGAAGTGTTGGGGGGAAGGGGATAATTCTAGTAAATTTTGGACAAGACAAACGTATAACTTGGAGCGATTAACAATAGAGGTTATGTTCGTAAGTAAAGTCGTAAAAAAGATATGTATCTTTGTTTTAATAGAATAAAGCGTAGATAATTCCTAGCGGTCTAACCTATAAACGCAAATCGGATGTTTATGGATTTATTTATCATCGAATCGAATTCAAAACAATCTTTTTAATATTTCAAATTACAGTAATTAAAAAATTTTTAATAGACAACAAAAGAAATTGCCAACAATTTACTATTGATAAATATGTTACGATTATTGTTAATTTTGTCTAGGAATAATATCCATACAAATTTTAATAGCTTTAAAATATATAATATAAAACGAAAGATACGAGAAAAAGACAATTTAAATATTAATTTTAATTTATAATATAAAATAATATCCAGCCATTTAATTTATTTCCCATGTTAAATAAAGTTCGCTACACATCACGTACCATCAGAAATGTAGTAAATAATGTTATAAAACTTGTAGTCAAAGTAGAATTTCTCTGGAATACTAAGTCAAATTTGACCATAAGAAAGTATCTGAATCCTCATTTCTTTGTGATGAAAACTAGATTGAAAAAAATTTCTCCCTAAGAAAATACGTAAGAGCACAAGCATTTAAATTGATGAAAATACTCCATTTTTTGTATTGGACAACATTTCTTATCATTTAATATATTTGTAGTCAATTTATATGTATTGTTTATTCATCATCCCATTTTAAAACAAATCATTTACAAGTAAAAGAAAGACAAGTTATTCGGTAGATCATTTCTGTCCTTTGCGGAAAATTCTTTTCGACCTCGTATATCGAACGGCTCTTTGTTTTTACGTTAGATCCAATCGCCGTTGTTGTGTGTTTGGTAAGTGATAACCTGTTAACTACACACTAATGCCGGGAGCATTATCAATTGCTTTCCTATTCGTTGTAAAACAATTTAGACCTCGTTTATACCGTTTCGAAATCGTCGTCTGTTTTTCTGCGTGTACTATTGCTCTGATGATTCCCCCTTTGTTTATTCGATGAAGCGGCATAATTTAAGCGAATTAATTTAGTTAAACTAATGCGTTCTTTAGTTTTAGAAACCTCCTTTACATGATCGAATCATTTTGTGGCATTAAATATAAGTTTCACAATCGAGTACTAAAATCGCAAACAAAAATTTCGCCATTTTATTATAAAAATCGTATATTTCTCTGTTGTCCCTCCCGACCTATTTTACTGATGAACCATTTTTCATGAGACCGGGTAATCGGTGGTTTTTAGGATCGCTGATTACGAAACTGAACTCGAAAAATGTGAAAACCTGAAATTTCAATATCTGACTTCGTAATCAGCCACCGCAAAAATTCACGAGGTACCAGTTTCATCTTGATCGTGGAAGTTTTTGTATTTTATTTTATCATTTTGGTTCCGCCATTTTGAATTTTCAAAATCTGAGATCAGATTAATAAATCAGCGAACGTATAAACCCTCGAGTACCCACTTTTATCGCAATCAGATCATTTTTTGCATATTGGTCATGCATATTGAATCCACTATTTTGAATGATAAAAATCTGAGTTCAAATTTTTTAATCAGCTACCCCAAAAACCCCCCTGCAGTTCTGTGTAAAAATTACGATTTTTAGTTCTTAATTTGTTTATAAAACAAAATATTAACTAGATATTGACTTAAATGCAATGTTAAATACTTCCTCAACTGTGTTTTTTTATATACAAAATAAAGTGATTGAAAATAAAAAAGAATAAGGTCTAATTTATTTTAAAATAACCTAAACCCGAATTTGTTTTAAAATTCTTCTCTTACAGTAAATTATAATTGGTAAAAATAAATTCTTTTAAAATTTATTAGATCATTAATAGTTATTGATGATCGATGCTCTAGTGGCAAGTTAAATGTTTTGGTAAGTTTGTTTAAATTGAGTTTCAAACAAATCAATAATCAACACTTGAAATTAATTAAATTTTCTAAAATTTGTTACTTTATCTAGGCACAGGAACTTGTTAACTCATTGGTTCATTCATCTTCATTACGGATCAAGAATCGCAATTCATTTGAAGTAATTTCAGGAAATAGTGGAGGAAACTTACTGAATAATACATACATGGACTGCGACCTTCGAATTTTTTTTTTTTTTTTTTTTTTTTTTTATTTATTAATTTACGGGCGGAATCGCCCTTTTTACTTATTTTTTGCCATATTTTTTATTAATCGTGAGATTTTTGCGAGAGCTGCAGATCGACTTACGAAGATGGCGCCATACTTCACATTTGTGTATGAAATGTAGGACTGCAGAAACCTACACCAAGTACAGCAGCGGTCATGAGTGGATTTCCGCCAGATAAACAATATTTTCGAAACGTAAACAAACAACGTGGCTCGTCTTACCAACAGCGAGCTGCTGCTTGAAAACGAAAAAGAAAAATTGTTCACCGGACGGGGATCGAACTCACGACCTACGACTCCGTAGTCCAGTGCGTTAACCGCCTGAGCCACGAACCCGAATTTCGAAAAAAATCATTTATATCACAGCATAATGCAAAGTGTACCTCAGAGCTTCAAACCCATACGAAAGAATTACAAAAACTGTTATAAATTTCCGTTGAATTATACAAAAGTTTTATCGTCGAAGAATATTTGAATCTAAAATTCAAAATGGATTTACAGATTATTTATATGACTCTGAAATTTATTAGTTTGATGGTGAATAGGAAATAGTTCGGTCTTTGGTACTTTAAGTTTGGAGCAAAAATATTCATTTATGTGACTAACTAAATATAGAGTTTACACGAATAGAAATACTTTATCGCCACAACGGCTGTTCCAGTAAAAATATTTCTCGTAATCTGATGAGCGAACATTTGGAGGAATTAACCAAGTATTATTGCTGCCTTTGTTTTTATTGACAATGATAATGCTAATATTTTATTGTATTAGCAAATAAGCTGGTTGTATAATGTAAACAATTAGCTACTACTACAATACACACGCTAAGCAGGATTGTCAGATAGGCTAAGTGGAGATGTACATTTCAAATTCGAATTTGGCTATTTGTCACCAAAATGTGGCCATCCTGATGCTAAGAGAAATATTGTAGGAAGTTATCTAAAAATAATTGGAAAAATTGCTATTCACGCTCGGAATCTCAGGATAGGCATGAAATATCGAATAAATGCCATTCTTTAAATAAATTCTGTAATAGAATTTCCTAATTCGGAATATTGAAATCTGTAAGCATTTGAAAATCACAATGCTCTTTTTATTAGTCAGAATATTAATATTCTTCGTGATGAATAATGAAAACTGAATCACGTGATAAATGCATGTACGTTTAGGAATGTCTACACCAAAGAATTCTTTCATTCTAGTTAATTTTGTCGCCGCCAGGCGTTAACACAATGCTCGCAGGCCTGATGTGTCTACATCGTGGCTCCCGTTATAGAAATTAGTTTTAATTCACTCAAAAGCAGACTCTCTCTAAATAAATTAGATGTAGAACAAAAAATATTCCAAAGTTAGAGAAATTGCGATAAGCGATAAAATAAATAAATAAATACAAATGGATAAGAAAATAAATAAATACCACGTGATTATGATAAAAATGTTAAATGTATGCTAGGTATCAATATTTTTCCATGTCCAGAATTTTCGTGTGATCAGACAAATTTGTATTCTGGATAGTAAAAATTATTATTCTATTCGGAAATATTGTTATTCTGCAAATATCAAATTTGTGTGGCGGAACAGTAATTGTTACTATTTTTTTAAGATAATTTCCTTTAAAATTGCCAAATATCGCGATCATTCCATCATACGTAAATACGATTTTAAGATTTTTTTTTAATATAATGTATTCTTTTTCAATCTTCTGTTATTTTTTTCTTAAGTTTTTGAGTATTTTGTTATTTCTTCCTTTTTTATTATTCTCATTAACATTTTGAGGGAAAATGTCTAAAAATCACTCTCTTCGGAGATCGGAATGATGTTTATAGAGGGTGTGCTAAATCATTACCATCTTAAACATTAATTTTCCATTGCGAGTATATAATCTCATATAATAATACGTAGAAAGCCATCAATTAAAAATAACAATGACAGAAAATAAATAATATAAATTTTATGGCGTATAAAAATATCTGCTATAAATAAAAAACAGTTTACAGTATGAGTTGTAAAATTTCAAAAAAAAATTCTCATTTGACGAGCCAATACATTGCAAAGAAACCATTTAGAGGACTCAATAAACAGAGAGGATAGAGGGAATTAATTGTAATTAAATGTTTATGAATTATGTGCTCTCACTAAAGCTTTGAAAGATTAGTATCGCCAGAATAATTATAGATAATCCCTTAAAACACGTGAAGACAGATAAGACTCAGAATAATCCGTTTATGATATTCTACAGTTCCGGAGAGCAAAATAAAACCTGACCTGTAGTTGATTAAAAATTAATTTTATTAAATCATAATAGAAATAAGTAAATCATATTTTATCCTATCAATAATAACCTTTGATGGAATTATTCTACTGCTAATTGAAAAGTATGGAAGATAAAATAATAAAACTTTTGACCTAGGTTACGTACTGAAACTTTTACCACATATTCTAATGATAAAATAATAATTCTTAAAATAGCAGGCGTTTTAAATTGATCTACATAGAAGTAAAAATGAAGCAAAATCGCTGTCTCCCTTGGGCACGATGAAAATAATACATTTTTTATATTCCCAGGCTGCATGCTCACGATAATTGGATTTTATGAAAATGCATTGTTTTATTTTCATTACATTTGGTATTCATAATTTACAACTACTAACAAATTTTTATAATTACCGAATGTAATTAATTAAATTTCGAACAAAAATATTTATTAGCAGACATTTCTTTCTGATCGTGATTTGAATCGCTACATTGGCACTTAACATTATGATCTTATTTTTTATAAATAATAAACCTAAATAAATTTTTAAAAAGTTTTACTACAACTGCAAGTATCTAATTAATGAGGCAATTCAGAAAAATTGGTATCTTATGTATTATAAATTGAGACAACACATTTTAACCGTTAGACATTGAATTTTCATGTCGTTGACGAATCCGATGTCGGTTTTTAAAATTGAAAATGACATATCCGGTAGGGCGGAGGAAATTAAAAAAATTGAATCAAAATTTACAGAACTCGATATTTAGAGGATATCGAGGGCTCTGATCATAAATTCGTTATTAATTTTTAAAAATTCAAAATGGCAGGTACAACATGATTAACTTTTTGCAAATGTTGTTTATATCGTTCTCCATTTTGAGTAATTAAAACTCAACAGATTTGCATTTATCGATAACAAAAACCTCTAGAGTTTTGTTAATTTCGTATGAATTTTGTTTATTTTATTCACTATATTGGATCCACCATTTTGAATGTTTAAAAATCAACGATTTATAATAGTCAAAAACAAAATTTAGTAACAAATTCAAATTTGTTAATGTTTATTTGTTGTTAAGCACCGATTTATAGTAGGATAAGGCGAGTTTAACATTTATTTGTGTTTGTGTACATATTATAAGGATCTGCACTCGAGAAATTATTACTCTTTAATTATGTTTCGTAAAAGTGCTAAATATTTCATCCCGTATTCGTTAAAAAAAATAAACATAAATAATTCAACTTTTAAATCCCTATTAGTTTCTATTTTATACAATATTGAAACATGCGAAGGAAGTCTTGGCGTGAGAATCGACAATCTCTCTCGATGTAAACCGGTAAATATTTGATATGTTTGAATGGACTATTTTCAGGATAAGTCTATATTATCGAAAAAACATATACTTGTGTTTACCAGGCTCAGTATTTGGGACACACGGGATTTATAACAGATGTACCTTTTTGACGAACGTCAAATTGAATTCTAAAATGATATTTGTTCAAAATTTAAAATATTGTTCATTTTTCTCTCTCTCTCTCTCTCTTACTAAAATACTATGTAAACCTTATTTTGAGCCAATAAAAAATGTGAATAATAAAAATTGATTTTCTGAGTATTTTCACCTTTCTTCGGAAAACGTAAAGAACAAATTCTATTCACCCTTTTTTTACTTTTATAACCTAGTGTAAACAAAATTCCTTTTCGACAGTTAAAAAAAACATTAGGTCAAAATATATAACAATAAATATTTCCAAATAATGGGTATAAACGGCCACGACATCATAAATACCCAAACACTTAATACAGTGACTATTTTATAAATATGTAAAATGGAAACGCAGTTACACTTAACCCATCCGACACTACGTATTTGCTTTCTCATTGAATGCAATTACATATATATTTACAAGGTTACTTTAAGTTTCACAATCACTCTCTTGTACTCAACCACGCCTGCTAGATATTCCTAATCGCATAATTTGTATAGAATACAACACATTTGCTTCAAAGAGATTTTTTAAAGCAATCGTAAGGTTCGTTTCTTACTTGCGTGATATTGCTACTGTGGCGCATCTGTCGAGTATTTGTAGCACTAATATTTTATTTTCAACTAAGACTTTTAAGGAACCGTTGAATATATGCAAATTTCACATACATTAACGCTTCGAACCTATGAAGGTGACCCAAGATGAACAACTTTATCCGCCTTATTGGAACCACCGTTTGCAATTTTTCAAAAACCACTGAATAACAAATTTATCTGGATTACCCCTTTGAAGCATGTATGCTACACCTTTTTGTGTTTCATTATTTATATATTTAAGGTAATAATTAATTAATTTTGCTGCAATTTTTTGCTTCCTTACCTTAAGAACAATAATAGGAAACGCAACTAAATCAATATTTTTTATTAATTATCATTTTATATTGTTTAAAACAATTAAATAAACCGTAAAAATGGTGTATTTTTTACGGAAAATATATGTGGAGAAGAAAACGTCACTCAAATATGACGAGACTGGGTACTCGGAGGTTTTCGGGGTCGCTGATTACGAATCTGGCCGCAGATTTTCAAAATTCAAACTGGTGGATCCAATATGGCCGACTGAAATCAAAGGTAAATCTAACTTGTTTTTACATTTCGATCGGCCATTTTGGATCCGCTATTTTTAATTTTGAAAATCTGAGGTCAGATTCGTAATCAGTGATCACGAAAACTCACAAGTATCCAAATTAACCTCAATACGTAAATTTTTGCAATTGCGACGGCCATACAGAATCCACCATTTTGAATTTTGAAAATCTGAGGTGAGAGTCGTAATCAGCGGCCCCGAAAACTCCCGAGTAACTTCAGCGTAAAGAAAAATGTATGCTTCAAAGGGTTTAGCAACGATTCCCTTCAGTCATTTTATATACTTAGTCACTATCAATAAATAAACGTAATATTTACATTTGCAAACTTCTTGACAAAATACACCAAAATCAAATTTTAAATACTTGACAACTTAAAAACAATGAATTGAAAACCATGCTAGTAAGTCTTGTACTCGTATTACTTTTTGGTCATAAATATTAGTGTATAAAAAATGTTTTGGTTAAATTTAAAAGATGAATGTGTCAATTCCACAGACCATTTTAGTAACTTCTTAAACAGAAGGAATGTTTTGTGCACTAGGGGTATCGATGACAGTAAATTACCAAATGTATATCGGATATTCTTTACCTACACTGAGAAAATCCGATTTTGAAAGTTTAACATTATTTACGTAGCACTTCGAAAATAACATACATAAAACAAAGAAGTAATGTGATCAAAACAAAAGAAAACTTTGTCCTTCAGCACAAAAAGAAACCATTCCTACAGTAAAGTTACAAATTTTATAATTTAAGAGTAGTAGAATTAACTTGTAAAGGTGGAGAACATCCCAAATTTATTTAAAAATTGAAAATGAAAAAATTTCGAATTGGGGTATCTTGAAAGCCTCCAAAAATTATTAAGCTGGCGAACACCCGATTTTTTGTTTACGCCATATACGGTTATACATTCCCGTAGATGAGCAGTAGACCAAAAATAGCTATTTTTCGTGCTGAACCACTACGAAATTACCATTTGTACAAGACAGGTACGCTGATAGGAATATGGAGTTCCTGCTTGTAATATTGGCCAATTTTCATTGGCTAATTAGAGCTCCCCTCCTCTTCTGAAGCACAACACTTCACCTTCTATTCCTTACACCTGAGGTGTTAATGGGTTAAGGTGGTCCTAATATTTTAAAGAACTGTTAATAATCTCCTTTTTGATACACGTGTCTGTAAAGTAGACATATTACGGACTCCTTCTAGTCCATAAAGTGTGATTTTAAGCACTGATCTCCACTCTTTAAGGACTAAAAACAGTCGGTAAAGTACGTACTTTGCGAACAATGTATCAAAAAATAGTATTCACCACTCGATCCGTAAAATTGAACTTTACCTAGGACCGAAAAGTACTATTTGTTCTCTTTGAGTTTATACTAATTAAAAAACCTTTTTATCGGTGAATCCAAAAAAAATAGTGCATTATGTGCCAAGAGCACAATTATCGATTTTCGGCGATTGTAAAGTTTGTCGCCCGAGCGAAGTTAGGGTGGCAATCACACTCGTCGGTGATCGATATTTCGCCCGTGACCAATAATGTGTTGATCCGATTTGATCCGATTGTCGTAGGACTCGATAATTCGCGGCCGAAGGTTTCGCCCTAGGCCGAAAAATCGAGTTTTACGGCCGGAGGATCAAAAAGAATAATTTCATTTATAGTTTCATCCTAACGGATTTACTCCAACCTACCTGCCCTCCTTAGGCATTAAATGTTTTTTTCTCATTTAGTATGATTCAAGAACACGCTCATCGCGTATTCCACTCATGTTTCGTTTCAACCGAGTAAATTATTTCATTAAGTTTTCCCTTAGGCGTATTTTCCCTGGTTTTCGTCCGATTCATTTTTCGACCTCCCCGGCATGTCGTGTTCCTCTTTTTTGTTACGGCGCCTGTCGTTTCTGACGTCGACGTTTTATTATACTTCAGGTAAATACATTTAATGTATCGAAGAAGACTTTAGAGCAAATAATGTTTCGCATCACGCGACGGGGTTACGAACTGCATTTGTCGCGCTCCGTTTTCCGTATAACGATTATCTCATTTCAACATACTTTTTCTCGTCGCGAAAGCCGTCTTTCTTCAGATTCCACCGTTAAATACGATAATAACAAGCCGCGGTGGAGAGAGATCGGCGCAATATTATATTTTTTAAAATCTCGATCGTCACGCGAGCGGCCGCGGATTCGTCCATTAGACGTCCGATTGTTCTCGCACGTGTTCGCTTCAATTTCAAATTACATGCATTTTCTGGGACGATTCGGTTGTTACCAGAGTGCGTCTGCGACCGTGCTGCCATGTTACAGGCAAATATCACTGATAGAATGTAGGCCAATTCCGAACGTTTTCTACCTCGTGTGAGACTTTTTCGGTTAATTATTTATTTTAATTCCGTTTGTGTACCACTGGTACTTCCGTCGAGTGCTTTTATCTACGTTTTTACATTTGTGACGAGCTTGTATTTATTTGATTTAACTCCACTGAACCGAATTTCCAAAATTCCACAGCGTTGAAACGCTCGAAACAAAAGTTATTGAATTTCACGAAGTGCCTCGAAGTAAGTTTTAATTAAATTTTAAACGACATTTGATACCGTACAGAATATTACGTTACTGGCTGATGCAATCCATTATCTTCGAGTACTGGCATTTCTCAATTTCATCAATTTCATAAAATCCTGGTCTTAAATGTCCACATTTTTCAATTAAATTTACAGAATTTTCAAATTTCGAACTTATTATTTATAATAAAAACTCGTGATATTAGGTTTTTGTTTTAGTAATCTCTTACTTCGCAAAGTTGCTAACACAGGCCGACAAAATTTGAGAAAATTGCAGAACCAAGAACCAGAACATATTTTCCGCGCTGAAATCGAATCCGACCTCAGAATAGCCCCTATACGTCAGGTTTTTTAGATATTTTAACCTAAAAGTGCAAAAAGTATGTTTTTTGGATACGTTTGAGGTGCTGTAACTTCAACACAGATTTCTTTTCAAACCGATCGTCACGATATCTCAAAGTACAGTTTTCGCCCTTCAAAATCCATTTTTAAACTTAGAAAAATCTTTATTGGTTACTGAGATATCGACAGTTGAATTTTCTTCAAATGTTGAAGCGAATTAGGTCGATTTTTACAAAGGCTGACAGCCACATTGAATCTGACATTTTGTATTTTATTATTCTGACTTTAAATTCCTACTCAGCAACACCGAACATCTTAAGAGCCATTCGAAATTTAGGTCTTTGTAGTTAATTTCTTTCCATTTTTGAAGCTTTATCTTATTCTGCAACTTCAACAGACGATAACTCAGTGACAAATAAAGATTTTTCTAAATTTAAAAACGGATTTTGAAGGGCAAAAACAGTAATTTGAGGTATCGTGACGATCGTTTTGAAAAAAAAAAATCTGTCTTCAAGTTACAAAAAAACATACTTTTTCCACTTTCAGGTTAAAATATCTCAAAAACCTGACTTATAGGGACTATTCTAAGAGGTCAGATTCGAATTTAGCGCATCAAATACTTTCGGAAAAGTATATGTTCTGGTTCTTGGTTCTAAAATTTATCGGCCTGTGTAATTAGAGGAAGATTCGCTCAACAATCCAAGTCAATTTTACCGGTTACGAGAAAACGACGTGAGGAGCGCCACATACCGGAGAGATAACTAACTGTTCCCTTTTTTTCGTATCCATAATAAGTTGTTTGGACCAATACGTCTCATATCTTTTCAATCGATTTCACTTACGTGTTTGATTATTTATTGACGTCATCGCAGATAAATTTTATTTAATCCAGACGTGGTATTTGTATGATGAAAATTGTATGTTTACACTGCAATGTTGATGTAATATACACACGGAATAGTGTATGTCGTTTCGTTTTGATCACCAGCTGACGAAAGGCGCAGCTTCCCAGATACCACCTGCTGTGAACGCGATATTCAGGGCCGTCGCCTTTCCCGCATTGTGCGTATATGAACACCTCGAATCTCCCGTTATTCACGTGGCTTGATTTTTACGGTTTGTTGCCTGAACCTCGAGTTCCTTTCAACGACCTGACTCGTCCTTCATTGTTTTCTCCTAAATTAAACAGTTTGTTTTTACTTTAAGTGCTTCTTAAAATCATATCACGGCATCATAACAATAAATACACTTTACACGGTACCATTAAAATCAAAGTTGCCAAATTAATGGCACGAAGATTTAGTAAATTGTTGATTTTATATAGGCATTTTCTGTTATTCAAATACCTTTTTTCACGTTTTGGTAAGTTACTAATTAAATTTAAGTAATGTACAGGAATAGTACTCCAAATATCAGGTAGCCCTCACAACGGTCGTGATTGACAATAAACAAACAATGTTTTGAAATGTTAGTTTCTTTCAAGAGTCCCAGGTGGCGCGAAAACCTAAATATAAAGATGACCGGTGTTTACTTGCGCTGTGGAAGTGTTTGGCAGCAGGTGTCTACTTTGATCATGTCAATGGATTTATTTTTTATTTTTGTATTGTTCTCGATTCACCGCTATTGTTCATGGATTCATCAACACACTACAATTTCGAAAAAGTCGAGTTGTTGAGAATAAATAAACACAACATCAGTATTGTAACACCCTACAATATGTGATCTGTATAACGAAAAACAAGCCTTGGAACATTTATTAACAGCATGAAAGAAATACACCAGGGAAAGACAAATCCATAGAATACCAAGTGACGTCAAAGACGCCATCCAAACAAAGGCATTACGCAAACGCACCTTGCAATATCTACAGGAAATAAAACTATATGACAGAATATAACCCCAATTGAAGAGGAAGGTGCAGAAGGACCACTACAGAAGACAGAAGGAAGTACAATGTGTGAATATATTCTCATAGTAAAAACAAAAATGAAATGACACGATAAATAACGTGTGTAATGTACATATTACTTATATGTATACTATGTTAAACGCGGTCGCTGACGACTGAATGGTTGATGCGACCTAAAATAAAGAAAACAAAAATATCAGTGCGGCAAACAAGATCATTGCACTGTTGAACTCTTTGGGCAACATGTTTCCAAGAAGAGAATAGGGGCTAATGTTCGCAAAAATATTGAGGTTAAACAAGAGTTCGTTCCTTATAATCGTTGGTTTCACAGTCTCCAGTTGAGAAGACAAAATTACTTGAAGGGTTAATAAGCTAATGAACACAGAAATATGCTCTAATAAAGAGCAGCGGGGGTTTAAAAAACGATATCTGCAATGGGGATCGTAGTAATGGCGGGGGTCATACCGGTACATTTTGAGATAACATGTCAATATGAGGTAAGGAAGAAAGTAAAATTTAAACTGGCTATGATTCCAGGATTATATCAATCTTGGTTGCAAGACAAAAAAACTGAACATCGAATACTTCTGCACCTATTAGAAACTTTGTAGTCTAGGTGTAACTAGACAGTGCAAGGTACATGTCTGAAATCGAAGTGCATTTGTTAACTACTGATTTAAAACGGTCCCAAGCATTATGTGAACCCTTTATGAGTAATCTAATCTATTGTCAAAGATAATTTTATTAACTTTTGAGGACTATTTTTTAGTCTAGTTTTTAATAATACATAATACGTAGATATCCTGAGGGATCATTAACAAGTAAAGATACAAAGCTAGTAATTACTTAAAGGCGAGTTATATGTTAATACACAAGTTAATAATATTTTTTTAAATATTAAATAACGTTTGCAACGACAATAATTAACTGAAAGAAAATTGTCAATACATAATCATTATATACCCAGATTTCTTATTTAAGGCGTCTTATAGACATCTAAAAATCGACGTTTCTTAAAAGTTTTTTGTGAACAGTATGTACTAAAACATAATTTTTAAAACATCTTAAATAACTCTTCAAAGCGCGGTCTGGTACTTTAATGAAGTTATTATCGTATTAGTAATATGGTTTTCAGAAATGTTTATATTTTGTGTTAAGTTTGCATTGACAATAATATTTATTTTGTTAACTTAATACGTAGTAAAATATACGATGGTTACTATTGAATTGTTAAAAGAATAACAAGTCTTCCACTTTTAATGTTTTCTGAAACTCGTTATTATCGATTCATCGATATTCAAAGAAGAAGAGAAATTATTTACTATTTCACTCTATAAATATCTCAGTATCGCGAGCATTTTAGTTCCGCAAGTAGAAAAAAGTTGAGCTAACTCAATATTACAATCGAATATATATTCGAAGAATATAATTTGTCGCGAGAAAAACATCTAATTATTGGAATATATTTGCCTTTTTAATTTTGTTTACAAACAAATAGCATTGCCTCTGCTACGACTTAATTTAAAATTTCTCGACCGCATGTACTGTCTCAATCTAGTAGACAGTCAGTAGATGAACAAGATGGCGCCCAGGCACCTTATGCCCTTACTCCCTGTTAATCCATTACCCTCACTTCCTACACATTCTACCCCTTCTCCTCAATGCTCCCCCACACAAACCGCTCAATACTTAATTAATAAGTAATACAATAAACCATTAGTCCTTCAAAATATGAACAATTTCCTAATTACTTGCAAATAATAGAAACCACATACTTACATGTAGCTGAAGTTCCGAAACAGACCAAACCAACAATATAAGACCTAATACTTTTTTGAAAATTCAAAGAGAAACACAAAAAACAACATTATTTTTAAAATATTTATAATTTCATCATAAAATTTGAATTTTATATTGCCACATTATAACGAGACATCATGGCGTAGGTCACATTTATAACGGGAAAATAACGTTAATATTAAAGTATAGAATTCCATTCGAATAAGGAAAAATCAGAAATAAAACCGGTAGTAAACAAAAACGTAACATAGTAATGGCGGCTATCAAAGGTGATGAATTTTAATTGCTCCTGCCAGAGTTTTTAGGTTAAGGAACGACTCGTAAATCCGCTATAAACGTCAAAAGCTTGAATTTAGCATACACTGGAGAAAAAGCATCATTGAATTTCATTATACTACGAAAAAATTGTTTGAGATCAGATTATATTTGCCGTTTCGGATATCCGTTAATTAATTTTTTTGATAATATATCGGTTTATGCGATGGAATTACAGCATTGCACATCTGTAGCATGTTTCAAGCTGTCACACGATTAATATGATCTGTGGCTACGCAACGAGTAAGGTCAGTGATTTACTACAAGATTATAATTTTTATGTAACGTTGAAACAATTAGAGAGAAGAGATTTATCAATTATCCGTGTCGCGTTGCAGATATCGGGCGTTCACCTATTTGTTTATGAGCAGAAGTCCTTGTCCGAGCTTCCACTTATGTTTCGCTTTAGTTAACACGAAATGATTATCGCAAAATTCATATTGATTGGTTTTCTTATTTATACTCTCCACGCTTAATGCGCACTTGTTCGGTTTCAAAATAAACCAAACTAGCTGTTTTACGAGAAATCTGCACTTTTTCTGACGTATTTACGCTGGAACTGCTGTCGAATGAAATAAATTAAACGGAAGTCGATAAAATAAAATATGACCACGGTATAAACATTTTCGAGGAGAAAACATTCTGCTTATTTCGTTTGTTAACTTTATTATTTTTCGAAGTTAATTATTTTTCAACTCTGACGTCAATAGGAATTCGGAAAAACACACATTTTTAAGCCACTTTGTGCTAAAAATATGACGTAGTCACGGATATAAACATCTAGAGCATTGGCATGCGCTGTAATCGAAGACGTAGTGAAAGTAATTTACGCCTTCTTCTTCGCTGAAATGAATGTTCTTTTCCTTTGTGAGGAAAATACAGAACTATGCGTTTTCTTTCGTCCAATTCCATAGATTTCAAAGAGTCTTGCTCTCAGCATATTGGACGCGCAGGCTAATGATCCTGATATTACTTTTGTTTACGTTTATTTGTGTTTTTTCATCTCAAATTAAGAATTGAAACGAGATGAATCTCTTTCATTACTGTAATAAATCTCACAAGTTCTTAATTTCTATTTCTTTACAATTTTTAATTATGAATAAAAGTTTGGTGTAAAAAGTTTGGCATTTTAAAGTTAATTGCCGCCCCCTCCCCCTTCTGTAACAGTATATCACTGAACTACTACCTACATGAGTAATTCTACAGAACTTTTCACTGTTCAAAATCATCAAAAATTATTTTAGTGGCACACTAATGGGACATATTTTTTGGTTTTTACAGCACTTCAAGAGTAAGAAACAGTTGGCGTAACTCGTTTTTCAATAAAGTTGTATAAAGTCGAATAAAGTCAAAGTTGAAACTAAACAATAGCATAATGGTAGATACATGTGTACTTATATTGTATATCTTATAGTTTTTATATTTAAAGATAAGGTACTTATTACGAGAAATACAGTTTTTTTACTCATTATTTATTATCGCTAATAAAAATATTTTAGAATTAAATTATTCCCATTTTTATTACGGGAGTCTAAAAACATCAGCCGAAAAGGTAGCAATCTTTGTTTAAAAACTTAAATTAAAAATGATTGAATAGTTTTTTTAGCATTCGGGCTTCATAAAGGCAATTCTAACCTCTTTATACGAGCTACTAAAAAATATTTAATTATTATGAGCTCATATAAAGTGGTTAGCAACTAGAACTACTTCTTTCTATGTGTACGAAACTCGTAATTTGTACAGTAGGCCCCGCCCTAAGTTATACCTCCCAACGTTATATGTCTATCCAAAGTTATATCCCTCTCTTCCTCTCCTTCCCCCACCACATTGTTTCGCTGAGCGACACTCATCGCACGCATAAGCACTCATTGCACGGATATAAACAGAGTTACGAATGTGGGGATAGTGAGGGGCTATAACTTTGGAGACACTTCCGCCATTTTGAAAGAACCGACGGTATAACTTAGGATGGGGGCTACTGTATGTAAATTCGACGGAAGCAAATAACATTGGATTGAGACAAAAGTTTCTTCGAGGAACACTAGGCGGACCAATAATCCATGAGTAGAGTATTCTAACGGGGCGCCCTAAATCTTCTTTTTACATTACACACACCCAGAAAATTGTAAAATCACTTACGAAAAAGTGAGGAAGAAAATGCTCGTGCATTATACGGGAATTTCCGGCAAATCCAAGGAATAACTATACAAAGGAACCATTTTTCTTCCCATTCATAAGAAAATTGGAAAGGTGACAAAATCCAGGATTTAGTCTGATAATTAATCGATTCGATGGGGAAGAAAATGTGCAATTTCCTTACAAGAAAGGCAGTAATGATCTATGATATTCTAAAGAGGATCTTTGTTGTTCCGATGACATAAGAAATCCTACTCGTATTCTCTTCGGAGGAGTTCGTGAATTGCCTCTGGAGTGTCAATCCATCCGACCAAACAATCGACGGTGCGAATATTTTCCTATTCGCGAAGTGCTCTCAGTTCTTTGTTCGCCATAAATTGGACTTAATTCTCGAATCTTCTCGCGAGTGGGGTAGGAACTTCCTGTCTTTTTCTCTCTCGCGCGTACTCCTATGATTCCTTTAGGCATCTCTCTCCATCTCGCGGTGCATCATGACCGCCTCTGCACCTCGTTGAACTGCGACGTATCCCGGCGATTCTTTAAGCAAATGCTAGCGAAATATGAGCTTGAGGCAACGAGATGGTAGCCGTCCTCGTCTTGCCAGTTTCTTCTCGTTTTCCGCCATGTTTTCCTTCGCGCATTCAGAGAGCGAAAGATCCCGTCGCTAAAGAAAGCACAACGGGTCCCGTTCTCCATCCTGCACCTTTTGTGTTCATATGTTTTTTTTTACCTTTCTGCCGAACGAACTTTCCACTTCTTGCCCGTGCCTTTTGTTGTCGCCGTTCGACTATCTGGCTGATCCCAGTAAGGTCACGAATGAACCCGAACTTAACCCTGTGCACTTTTGCGTTTAGAACTGTATTCGAGTAGGCTGTTAAATAATTTTTTGAGGTACAATATGGGGTTCTCACCGTGAAAGAGAAAATTCATTTCCAGTTAGACGAGATCGGTGATGAGTTAACTCTTCCTTCTTCGGTTATTGTAGGTTTGAGGTTACGATCTGTGGGAAATCTCGCACCACATTGTTGCCACGATACTATTCTCAAATATTTTATGTCGATAGTTTCTTAGTCGTGTTCATTTGAAATCGATAAGTAGTCAGACATTCTGATAAATACGACGCTAATGAAACTAATTTGTTAACAAATACTATTTAATTAATAAAACAAAATGAAAATTGGTTTTATGTTTAACATTTGGTTTTTTATATTAAGAATTGTACTGGTAAAAATGTAGTTAAGCTATTCTTCGCTAGGTGCGAGCGATGATCTTCGCTACCACAGTTCCCATTATAGAAATAGATTTTCAGTTAGTCATAACAGATGTTAAGCAGGAGCTTATGTAACCTGACTAAGCCTTGCGCGTACATCTACACATGGAACTTTATACAGTAGAGTCCCATCCCGCAATATTTACCAAACGAAGAGGAGCGTCGATTCTCCCACTCCCGTCAATCACGTTATGTTCGTGACGTCACAGCAGGCCCTTCCTGAGGCCCCAGCCCGTAAGGTGGGGAAAAAAGAGAGTGGCATTAGGTAAATATAACAAGACACAACCGGGCATATATGCTCTTGTTCGGATACCGTGAAGCCATATTGTTCATATACTATAGTTAATAATCTTCTTATCTTTTTTGTACTTATTTTTTATTAATAATGAACTAAGGCAGAAAAGTTTAGAATTGAGAATCATATAAGACAATAGTAATTTCGAAGCTAAACATATTAAGAAATTATAAGAAATGAATATACATACATACATACATTGGTCAGATTTACTTGTCAACTTTATGCCATCTATGGCTAATCGGGCAAGGCTTAGTCATCATCCCACACATAACGATACAACAAATAAACAACCACAAATACTACACATATTCGATACGGTCGACAATTAGTTGGCGGCCTGTGCCGAAGCAGGCGCAACGCAAACATTGACTTATTTTCGTTCAAGATAATATTGAATAATATTAATTAATAATGAATATTAATAATTAATAATATTAGGTCAAACTTCACGTTAAACTTTAGTCCTTAATCCTTTCAACCATTGGTATACAGGCATTTCTAGGTCGCTGATTACAAATCCATTATCGGGTTTTAAAAATAAAAAATGACGGATTCAATATGTCGAACAAAATAAGAAATTATGAATAAAAATTTATATACCGCAGTATATCTGGGGGTTTTTGAGGTCGCTGATTAACAACTGATTTTTACTCAAAATCTTACGTTTTGCAATCGATAAAAAATAAAAATTATCCGCTTATTACGTGGATTTTACGAAGTAAAATTTTTCAATTCAATTTCAATTCAAAGGAGTCTAATAAAATGCAGCATTTATATTTCATATGTCTATTTTTCGAGCCTCTATCGATTTTGTGACACCTTGTTTCCTAGCAGTACTTCGTGAAATAGACGTACTGGAATCAAAGCGGTAAGATAAAAATCCAAACTTGTTAAGATAATATTGAAGTAAACTTCAGGAACTACTTAAACTTGACTATATGTCAGTGATTAGTCTCTAAAAATTCAGTAGGGCAGCAGTGAGTCACTTAAATTGAATTAGCAAACGCTTTTATGGAGAATTCCATGTCAAATTGGCAAATTTTTTTGACAACATTTTTTATTTTCATTTTACTGCTCTGTTATCGTTAGCACATACAAATGTACTATTTTTATATGTATATACGAGATTATGAAATGTTACAAGACTTATAGCTTTCTGATAAAAATATTTATTTTAATGAATTTATAAAGGAAAGAAAACCTCATAAAAATTTGAACGCAATTTTTCGACAGGTGGACAGTTCTTTAAATTTTGAACAAATTCCTGTATTCTACACTGAGAAAAGTGAATTTTATCAATTACTATCCGTTGGCTTTTAAAAAGTGTATTTTTACAATTACAAAATATTATTATAGCCATTAAAAGAAATATTATAACTAGTAAAATCCTCCGTCGTTCAGCATTTGTTTTTGACAGGTTATACGAAACTGTAATAAACTCTCCTATTTTAAAAGAATGTTTTATTATGACTAAAAGAAGGCATTTTTAATATTTTAATTTGCTAGATAAATTTCCATAAACAAAAATTGCTTTTAGTTAAAGAGAAAAGGCTAAAATAAACTGACATATCAGTTAGAATAATATAAAATCTTCGTCTTTTAACAGGTAGTAGAAAGATGGCAATCCCTATGCGTAAAATACTATATTTTACGGGGCATAAGAATTCTAATACTGGGTAAAAAACACTTTTCTCAGTGTATATGTCTCTAACAACGTCATAATAAACCTGGGTTTCGCGAATTTATTTGTTAAATATTGAGTCGAAATTAATTATGAAAAGAGAAGGTCCCTGAAATACATGTCAATGCATAGAATCCAAGGGCCTTATTTTTTTTAAGTAAATATCGATTAGGTCCGTTAATTTTGATCCTACAATAATTTTGTTTTTATTGCAAGGAGAATTTCCTGCTCTATACGACTCTATTATCAAAATATTTATATTTTTGTGTGTTAGTACAGTAATGTCTCAGTATAATTGCGGCTCGCTATATTTACCCGTTCCTAGCATATTTGCCCGGTTCTTAGGTCTGTTATATTTACCTGTCGCCGGTCACTTTTTCCCCCACCATGCGGGCTGGGGCCTCCGGAAGGGCCTGCTGTGACGCCATAAGCATAACGCGACTGTGAGGGGAGTGGAAGAAGCGGCGCTCTCTTCTTTTAGTAAATATAACGAGACAGGAAGTCACTTAAGAAATAGAAATTGCCACTAGAAGCAAAAATTCAATACTTTTCTTGAAAAATCGTCGTAGATAATAAATTAAAAACTTTCATATTGTAAACACGGCATGTTTTAACATTTGTACGGTCAATTACCTTTTTTTCTCAGCGGTAACAATCATAAATGCCTAAAACCTTGAAGTATCACTTCCATAAGTAATTTTTTTGGAAAACTGATGACTTCATGTATGTGCAGGGAATCTGGAGGGAATTATCCGATTAATTTCGTCAAAGAGAATTGCTGCCAAAAAATTCAGAATTAATCTCATATTTTAAATTCACCCTGTTAAACTCCAGGGATTAACTAGATTGCTAAGAAGCTTGCTCATATTGGCTACATGCAAAATGACCGAATTATCAAACAATTGTACTGCAATTTCATTTAGGCTATATTTTCATCTATTGCTGCAATCTTCTTATTTAAAATTTGTATACAATAAAAATAAGGAAATATATAAATGAAATTTATAAATGAAATTTCTTGCAACGGATCCATTATTTTAGAATAATACTCTTTGCTGAAATGTATACTTTTGTGAATATCAAATTATACTCTCGCAATGAGTCGCTAAAAGATGCGTGAATACCAATTTGTTATTAAAACATTTTAGTCAAACTTTCTAAAACAATAAAAATGTTGTCTAATTTTAAGGGCGTAATACTCCTGTTAACTGGCCAATTAACATATTCGTTTTGCATTCAATTGGATAAGAAAAGGCTTTCATCCTAAGTAAAGTGCTAACTAGGTGCCACAAACCAGGTCGTGCAATTTGTATGATTTATGTAACGTCCAATTTCTTTGCAACGTAAAAATACGAAAACTGTTTTCTTTGCCTGAAGTATTGCATGAAAAAGCCTAAATTCGCTCGTTGAATTCCTTTCTAACTTTCGGATTTAAACGATTCTTAAAAAGTTGAAATTTATCTCCACAATGGTGTGAAAATATGCTCATATGGTAAAGCATTTCCTTAACGATTCAAAGCTTTAATTGATGAATGTTTGAACGCTTGAACGAACCAAAATTAAATTAGTTGATGAGCACGAGGTCCGATATTACAAGTCGTAACTTTTCCGGTAATATTTACATAAAAATGTCTGTGTAAGAATCTTATGACCTCATTTTTCTGCCTTACTTCATTCTAGGAACAGTTAAAAGATTAAATCTACGGTGAGAATCGTAATATTGTAGACGGCTTTGAGCGAATTAAGAGCCGCTAAGAAACTTTAACGTTTGAAGCGTACTTTTTTCTTTACATATAAAAAATTTGAAATTTGTTACTTGATGCGATGCGGAGTTATAATTTGTGTCTCAAAATTTGTAAATATGGTGTATCCAAAAGACAATAAAAGACATTTTTTTAAAATCGCTGAATGATCATATCTCGAGACCCAATTACGATTCGCATATTGGATCAGCTGCAGGCCGCAAAATCAAGTTCTACTCCCGGAGTGTTAAAAAAGTTTTTGTTTTAAAACTCTTGAATTTTTGTGATTTTATTATAAGAAGTTTGTAATTCTTTCGTGTACTCGAAATTTGTATTGCTAAAGTCCGACAAAATTTAGAATGTTTTATTTAATTTTTTTAGGCTCATGATTGATATATTCAGAAAGAAATAAGCCTTAAAAATATTACCGAATTGTTGCCGAATTTTTTTTTGGATTCCAACGATACGAACTTCGGTCATTAGAAACGTCAATTATTTTGTATAAACACTTTATGATGTTTATAAATGAAATTAGCCGATTAAAAATGTTATATGTCAAAAATGAAAAGGAAATTGTTAAATATTAATTGTGAACAAAAATCTTAAATACACAAATTCACTCTTCAGACCCTCCATAACAACGAAAAACAAATATTTAAAAAAATATTTTCTCGTCTGGTCAATACTATCGAATAATAATAATTAAATTATGCTTTAACAGAAATTCAAATAAAAGTTTATTGTATGAAACATTCCCTTTAAAGGCCGGTTTTAAAAGTAAAATTTGTTTATTTCCTAAAGAAATAATTGAAGTAAACTCTTCGAGCTTAAAATACAATAAACAAAATTTTAAATGAGAAAGAAACAATTTGCGGCACATTTTTTACGCTCACGTTGATCGTAATTAAGTGTAAATTTTATAGCCGGGCTTATTTATAAAATTGCATTATACAGATGAAATGGCTGGGATCGTTTAAAATTGAAGCTGTAAATTGTTGTTCAAAGACAATAAAAGCCAAGATTCGTAACTGGTCTCGTGTGTGTATGTTATTCTGAGGCAGTAAATTAGGTTGCTGAATTGCACAGTACCACCATTTCAACCTAAATAAAGTAGGTAGCAGTTGGTACCATTAGCGGACGGATAATGGCGAATTTTCTTTACAATCACGCAATGTGAAAAAGGAGACAATTACATGATTAAAGATTCAGATGTTACTAAAGAAAAAATAATTTACATTAGAAAATTAATCACGGTTTTATTTAGACTGGAATAAATTAAGTCTTGTTAAGTTAATTACTTGAGAAAATTACGTTTGTTGATTATTCAATATAATATGCAGGAATTTTACATTATAAAACGACGATAATGAGCATAATATTTATATGCAATCATAGATATTTATCTAAAATATATTAGCCTCTCTATTTTAGACCTTGAAAATTGTATTGAAGATGTTAACAATTGTCAAGTATCTCGAAATTTTTTAATTTAAACAATGCTCTTCAAAATTAACCGACTTACTAAGCCAGTGGAGTACGAAATAAATTATGTTTAAATTAATCATATAAAATCTAAACTTTTTTGTTATGTATCTTCCATTCATCCTTTCTTTTTTCCTATTGACTGATTATATCTCACATAAAAAGTCAATTCGTAATCAGTATATCAAATATTGACAGATACTGGATTAAAGTCGACCATAAAAATGCTCAGAAATCTGCGATATCGCACGAGAAAAAATTCGTAAGACAATATTATTGGCTTAGTTGCATGCGACGAAGGCAATGTCACGAGATAACGATGCTATCTACACAATTTAGTATGAATTCGCAAAAAATATGCACTTTCCCCCTGATAGACAAATTTAGAAATATCTAGTAGTTTCAAGTCGAATTTTTAAGGTTAGACAATATCCAGACTTGAAATGTACTTTCATCCCAGGATTCGCCATCATATTGTGCCTTCTGCACCGGAAGTACATTTCAGTGTTTTCTTTGTTCGGTTTATTCACAAAGTTCTTGCATGGGTATTTTACATCCTGGGCCGAAAAATAGCCACTAGCACATGAAAGATGCGATGAAAAAAAATTCTCTGGAAACAAATTGAAAAAATTGACAAAATTGGAAAAGGTAAAGTTTGTTATAAACAAGTCACAGAGAATACTGTTTTCGAAATAATTTAATTATTTTACTTCAGTTCTCTAACACTTGCGAGAAGTGCAACTCTCATGAAGTGCATCACAAGCGACTAGCGACTAAAGGAGTAACTACAGTACAAAAAATGAAGTATATTACACATTATTTTTATTAGCAATATTTTATTGTATTGAACAATCTGGACATCCCCAAGTAAAATAAAAAATAATAAATCACTAGTAGTTTCCAAAGGTGTTCCTCATGATTTATTCTACTCGATTTTAATCAGTTCCCAAACGACATTGACGAAAAAAAGTAAAGCTTCCTATCAAGATTTCTTTTGAATGCTGAGAAACTTTTAAGGTCAACGTACCACTGCTCCAGCGAAATATTAGACAGTGACTCATGATATATAAAGTAAACATTATCGTACCTTCACATCGGCATATGCGTAAAAAAAAACATTTAAACGGCAGTGCGGCCTTGAAAGTTGGCCCGTATTTCGGTCGTTGTTGGTCGAACAAAAATCGAGGGCACACATTGCCCTGCTAACCGTTGTGATTTTCTTTAAGAGTTTTTGCACGTTTAAACACACGGAACGTATTGCATGCGGCTATTTTTAAATGCTCGTTTTACAAGTATCATTCGCAATGTACGTCGTAATGGCGAGATTAGAATTTTAAACGTGTTTATTATCGATATTCACTGTTATCTCAACCTTGTCGAAATTAACGGCTGTAATGTTGCGTAATCTTGAGCGAATAAGAATATATCATCTGATAAATACTACACGGGGGAAAATTTTTAATTAAGTCTAGCCTGGTGTCCTTTTCTCTGATTTTAGTCTGCATAAGGTGTACAGTTTTCTTTTAAATTATTTCTTTCTTCGTCGTTTCATGTCAAAACGCAGAATTAAAAAGTTATATTTCCGTTTACTGATTTTGAAATAAAAATAAACGTAAAATATAATTTTTCGAAGCAAATTCATCGTGATATGTCGCGTCGGAAGTGTAGAATTTGTTTCAAGGCGGTATTATTTTCATGTGCGAGAACGTAATACCATAATTTGTAAAAAAATGTAGTTTGCTTCCTAGGGAGAAAAAGTGCTATTTGGCGCCCGCGATAAAGAGAGAGAGAGAGCAAAATAGAATTTTGTGATCCGAGTGTGAAAACAGTACATTGTGCTACTAGGGAGCAACATATGTGTTTGTCCATGAGTACAAGTTTGTCGCCCGAGCGAAGCAAGGTCGACAATTCGCATAAGTTTGCAAAAATCGTCCAACATATTTTCTCGTATGAGAGAGCATCCTATTTGCCTCCCTGTATCACGGGAGTGTGACAAACTTATTTCGCTCCTGGATAAAATGATTTTGCTCCCTAAGGAGAGAAAGGGATATTTTGCACCTCCTGCGATATAGGGAGCAAAATAGCATTTTGCGAACCGAGTATGAAAATGTTTTGTATGTTTCTAAGAAAACAAAATTTTCAAATTAAAAAAATGTTCAACTTAGTCCCTGGCCATCTGACAAAGAATGGACAATTCTAACACTTAAAATTTTTTTATTTCTGATTTTCAACCCTCTGTTAAATGCTCAAACAATTTTTTCGATTATTTCAAAATTCTACTGTGATTACCCCGCTTAATGTTTATTTCACGTGGACAGTGCTAGTTAAATCCTGACAATTTAATGCTATAAAAATAGTGCAATAAAGGATTTAACGTTCGCGATAAATCTCGAATCGAATTATCACCTCGCACAATCTCGTAACAATAGATTTCTAGCAGATAAATGTTTTTCATTTTGTACTTTTACCTGAGGTTTGTAACAAAAAAAAAAGACTTTCCATTTTGTACAGCACGCTTCTCGCGATAAATTTGCTCGTTTATATTTTCGGATAATTATACGAAATCGGTCATTTATTACCACTCGTCCCTCTCGACATCCCGTAATTGCGTAAAAGTCGTTTCGCGATACCACTTGAATAATTTTTCCTCAGCACTTTCCTATATTGGTTAAGTCGAACATGTACCGAGGTAATTGATACTTTTTAAGCTGTACGCCGTGAATGCGTTGCGTGGTTATTTCGATCGGTTTCAAATAAATTGCGCACTTTCGATCTTGTAGCGTCTTCTCTTTTGTACACAATCCATTGGTCTCCTTTTTTTTTCTTTGTCAGAAATTTGTACACAAGCAATTCGTTAATTTGTTTCATTTTAAGTCAATCGCTTAATGCCGAAAGGAACAACTTTTTTCCAAAAATGCAGGACAGATTAATTGCAAAACGATTGGTGGTATGAAATTTTACCACATTTAAAATAGAACTTGATAAGAGGATCCTCTAGGGTGTCTCAAATTGTCTTCAATCTTGAAACATTTGAAGGTTTTCATAATTGATGGGAATTGGCCTAAAGGTAGGAATTTTCACCAAAAACTGTAAATAAAATATGACTGAATAGATTTTTCAAAATTCCGGCTTTGTGAGGACAATTCCAATTACTATAGATGGTATACTAGAAAATTCTGAAGAGATTAATTGAGAACTGACTGAGAATTTTCGGAAATAAGTGATTTTTATTTATTTCCGAAAATTCTCAGTAAGTTCTCAATGAAAATCTGTAGTATTTTCTATGAAACCGTTTATAGTAATTAGAAGTGCCTTTATAGACCCCGAATTTTGAAAATGTTATTCCGTCATCTAAATCTACGTTTTTTAGTGAAATTTCTTACCTTAACGGTGGGCCACTTTAAAATCACCTTAAAATATCATCGTCCATATTCGATCATAATACAACCTTGGATGATTGTTCATCTATTAATCGTATACGATATTATGTCCAAGTTTTATCGCCTTATTTACCTTTAAACAGTCTTTTAACTATCATAACTAATTCTTAATAAATTGTTATTCCCTAAGAGACTAACCCATGACACAGAATTGGTTTTACAAAATTTGTATATATTTTTCAGGAGAAATCAATACATTTATCAATTAGGTTAGGTTTATTAATTTTTAATTTTCATTTTTTTTGTGAATCTGAACGTAGAATACTACCTTATCAATTAAATATTTTAAACACCTTTAATAGTAACATAAAGACAATAAAACTGAGGATATTCCCTTTCTGTAATGAAAAAGTTGTAACAAAAATATTGTAATACGTCAAACATTATCAGCCAACATGTGACACTTCAACTGTGACGTAAACACTGATTAATGCTGTAGTTTCTTTACTATTATCTTTACTTCATTATTTTTTAATTACATTATAAAAAATGATAAAATAATTAATAAACGTCAATCACTAAATAAAATATTATTGACTTTGGTACGGTTTCTTACGTAAAATGTAAATTTCATGAAATTATTTTTGTTTTTACATTGCATAACAAATTTGTTGAAGTAAATTAAACCTTTTTAAAAAAAATACATATTATTGTTATAAATTTCTGGTTCTACTTTCATCACATACCGTTAGAATAAAACATGTCACCATTAACAGACACATGGAAGAAAATTGCAATAATTATATTTACTTGGTGTGTATGGAGTGTATACTTAAAAACAATAGCAATCTAACTTTTCACATGACGTATATTTGTTAAAAAGTCACGAGTAGTTCTTGGCAGACTTCAAGAACGGAAAAGAAATTGTTTCTTGAAAAACACCAATCTACCGTCGAGACTAGGACAAAATTGGGTTTTATAAAGACCGTTAATAAAAACAATTACTGAAGTTTTCAAAAAAAGTTATCCGAACACTTTATTAACTCTAGAATTTCTTGAAAAATGCCTTGGAGTTTTCTACATTAGTTTTAAGATTGAAGGTTAAATTCTATTGGAAAACACAAAATAATACAAAAAATTATGAGTAGGAATTTTCAAATTGATATTAACTTTTTTTATATTCATTTCGATACTTTTTTAATATATATTTGCTTTTTTTTCCCGGCGTGAATAAAAGTGATTATTGTCCGACATGTTGATTTTGAGATTAGTTTAGATTTTTTAGATCTGGTTAGGTATGAATTATATTTTATCGTCTTAAATATTTGTAATAATTATGTTTTTATTAGTAATTAATGTGTTAATAAAGCTATTTTTAGGCCCTTAGATATTATATAAGAAATTTTGTCTGATTAGTGTGCTTGACAATCCATCAATCCATTTTTCGATTTATCAACAGAAAATGAAAACAGCAAAATACAAGGGATTTTGTACTTCTCAGCAAACTTTAGTAATTTTTAATGAGTTACTAAATAACCCGTTCGCCATACTTTCCCAGAAACTTTTGACATACATAAGGATGGAAATATGTCAGATTGGGAGTTTTTTGGTGTGGCCTGTGTGACGAAATTTCAAAATTTACCCATCATATCCCTGGTAGAAATTTGTCCATTTTTTCTTACACTGACCATTTCCCCTATACCTTTAACATGGTAAATAAGAATGTTGTACAAGAATTGTACAAAAAATGTTTTCATTTCTACCACGGATTGATTCTGCCATTTTGAATTTTTTAATACCGACTTCAGATTCCTTATTTGCGACCTAAACCCCTCCCGAAAGAGTTTAAAACCAATAGGACTGAATTTATAAAATTACTCTCCATTTTGGATCCGCCATTTTAAAAACGCCTAATCTGATATATTTTCATCCTCACATAAGAAAATCCCTTGCATTTTGCTGTTTTTTTTGTTAGTTTGTTTCATTTTCAGTTTATAAATCGAAGAACGGATTTGAATGATGAGGAATATTAAGGAGGCAATTTTTCATATTATGTCCTGATTTGAGGAGGGCGCAAACAACAATCTTATTGATACTCGTCCATACGAATTGCACTTTTCCAATCGAACGACATTTATCTAGATAACAAAATTCGATTGGAATCGATTTTCCTATCCACTTACATACACGGATATGTAAATTTTGAAAACTCGTTTTTACACACTTCAATTGGATTTTCGCTAATTTTTCGCATATTCAACGATTTTGCAAATTTTTTCGCATTTACATAATCCTCTTAGTGATTTTGAATAAGAACATTTTTGCAAGTAATGACACGAAGCTGTAAGCCTCGTGAAAAATATATATGATTTCCCTTTTACAGGCATTTTGTAGTTGAATATCGAAAATTCGAGCGACGAGAAATACCCAATTTAAATTCTCTCGTATAGAAAATCCGTGCATGCGAGAGATAGATCCAGCATCGAGCACTTTCAATTTCGGTTCCAGAATCCATGGCGCCCCAGCTTTCAATAGAATCGAGCAATCCTTTCCTGACTGACCCACATTTTGCGAGCAACTTGTAAGACGCTAGTCTAGCATAATATTTGTACTAAAGATGGGAAACCGCCGCTCCCTGGTGTGTATGTATGCATAATGCTTAAATGCTTATAGCAGATCTTGCATAATTAACGAGAATAATTTTTTTTAATTCGAAATGCGTAAAAAGTAATATTTCGTCATTTACGTAGCAATAGAAATACGTTTTATAGCCATAATAGAAATTTGTAAGGAAAACTGGAACAAATATTCAGAATATATCATTTCATATAAAATGATAAAAAATGGAATATTTCTATAAACAGAAATATAGGACAATGCGATTACAAATTGGTCGCAGAATAAAACAGGTGCCTAAATTATTTTTAACATCATGAAATTTCTGAAATAATTTTTTTTTCTACATACAACTAAAACAATTCTGCGATGGAAATGAATAAATAGTAAAAATGTCCAAATTCTTTTATTTTTGCTGAATGTAGATTTACCAATATGGCGGCAATATGGAGGAAGTAAAGTAGAGTCCCGTTATATTTACCATGCTCGCTTCTTCGCCTTCCCCTATATTTACCAAATGAAGGGGAGCGCCGCTTCTCCCACTCCCTTCAGTCGCGTTATATATTACTGACGTCACATCAGGCCCTTCCTGAGGCCCCAGCCCGTAAGGTGGGGGAAAAAGAGAGCGGCGAAAGGTAAATATAACGTGACGGAACCGGGAAAATATGCTGGGACGTAAATATAGCGAGGCGCAATTATACCGGGACTCTACAGTATATAAATTTATTGTTATTAATTGATATTTGCATGCAGATCCAAACTTCGATGGCATCGAACTTTTAATCCTATTTCGATTAAATATGACGCCTTAATGACAGTTTCAAAAAATTTAAAATGGCCTATAAATAATTAAAAGATAATGAAATTCCCTCTTGAAGATTGTCGCGTAGTCGGCCGAAACGTTGTAGAAATATATTTATATTTAATCATTGTAGGGATTTATATTTATTTTTAATTTCAAAACCGCGTATGTTTGACATCTGGATTTACAAAACATTTCTTATTATTTTCGATTTTTTGTATTCAACACAAAGCAGATATAAAATGACGTTTAAGTCTAATCCAGAAACCATCTTTTATTGGTTTTTTTGTTAAATGTTATATAGAAATAAAAAAATTGATATTATTATTTATTTTTACAAAAAATATAAGATAATATTGTGGCACTCTACTTTCTTTGTATTAACGACACTAAACGGTAAAGTTATATCGTTAATAGTTAACGAATTAGTTTAAAGAAAAAATGTCTGTTAACTGTTAACTAATTATCAGCTGTATTTTTTCCGTGTATGAGGTGTGCAAAATAAAATTTGTGTTTTACGAAATCTTCGTCATAATGAACAATATGGAAAAATTACAGTAGAAATAAAAGACGGATTTAAAAAGGGCACGAAAAAATACTTTAAAAAATGTTCTATTTAATTGCCTATCGAAAAAGTTTAGACTTATGCCATTGTCGAGTATAATGGGGTAATATAAGAATTATTAGACAGAGACATTCAATTGTGTCTTAAGTTTAAAAACAATACTGAAAGTAGCTAAAATAAAAAGAAGGATGAAAATTAATTATAATACGCTCCTAATTTTTTATCTTATTTCGGATAAAAAAGATATTAAGAAATGTTATGAAGAACATTATTATCTACAACAAGGGTTCACATAAAAATATCCAATGACACATAGTTTTTTAAAAGTATATAAACAATGCCCATCGCTTTATTTTTAAAATGGCGCTGAAACTAAATATCCCTAGCCCTAAAATCTTGGTTTTACACTTACTAAATAACTAAATCTAAGCCTCAAATAAATTAAACGGTTTTTGTATACAAGTAAAGGATGTATCTTTGAAAAATTACAGAATAACAATTATTATATACACGAAGTTAATACGAAATATTTTGAAATTTGATATAATAGTTATTTTTGTATCAGGGGCGTAAAACTACGTTTTACGCCTCAATGACGAAACGCGGGGGGGGGGGGGCAGCGTAGCGTGAGATTTAAAAACTACAAACAATAAGCGATCGCAACTGTAAACAAAAAGTTTTAAAATCTTTGTATGTCGTGTGAAATATAATAGTTCTGAATCCCAAATTATATCACGTGTGTTTTTGTCAACGACTAATTTCGTTATAATTGATTATAATTGATCCACCCCTGTGAATTGTTAAATACATTCCAATGAAGGGTCGCCACATTTTGCGTGTCAATGACCTTCCGATGGCTCTTAGAGATAATGTGGTTAAATCGTCCGCTGAGACTAATTAAAAATAATTTGCTGTAATGAATCTAGTAACCGGGTGAAAGTTTATGTGGAATTATTGAATAAAAATTGGCTTTAGTAAATGCCAGTCCAATACTTTCTCTCACTTCTTCAATTATCTACATGTACGTTGAAAAGGGAAATTTAATTCCATTTTTAAATCTGGGCGTTTTGGAAAACTTTTTTTTCAATTTAAACTTTCAGTAAAATATCATAAACTTTTTATGCGTTCAGAAACCACAAAAATAGTTCATGACATATCAGGTCTACGAAATAATTGACCTAATTTCAAACTTAGCACTAAAAAAATTATTTCTGAAAATAAATTAAATAATAAACGGAAACATTCCATTTTTAATGTTGCAAAATACTACATTAAACAACTTGTTTGTAAATTATGATTTTACGAACTGAATAAGATTAACGCATATTGCAAATCCTATTTTTCATGACAGTGTTAGTAATCTGTAATATTACAAACTTGCCTGGGCCCGTACAATACGTTTTTAAGTTATAATTTCAAGAATAGTTTACGAAATAGTATATTATTTAACAAGGGTGCAAAATATAATTTTCTTTACGAGTGGGAACTAAAGGTAAAAAATTATGAACGTAAAAGGGATTTTACGGGCCCACTTATTCCATTTGTTGTATATGGATGAGTAAAGATGGTACATAAAGTGTTGCTCCCGCTTGATGCGAGTAAAGGACAATTTTACACATAGAAATTGTTGGTCAAAGTGTAAAAATTTACTTTACACGCGAAAAACAAGCCTAAATAAAACTTTAGGCAAACAATTACACGAAGGTTACTTAATGCATGCCTGAAAAAGAGCAAATCATAGTTACATCTCGTGACAATAGTAGTTTTCGTAACATGGGTGTAAAATGGAGTTTTATCCATCGAGTGCAAACAACTGTATACATTCGTCGCGAACGTTATTTTTTTTAGATAAGTATGTGTAAAATTTACATTTTATTTACAAATTAAAGTTTTGCGCACAAGCATATTAGTGTATTTCTGTACAAGTGAGGAAAATGTGATTTCCCGCACGCATACCGAACTGTATATCATCTAATTTACTTCTTACCCTCCTACTTTTAGTGCGACATAAACAGTCTTCAAAAATGATTTCCTGCATACTCCTAAGAAAAATATTGTTCATTGCTCGTGGTAGAAATTGCATTTCCCGCGCTAGTAACAAAATACAGTACTTACGCATACTTTTACATAAAATTGTCGTTTTTCTGTATACTATCAGGAAAACGTCATTTTACACATGAAGTGCGATGGATAAAATCGAATTTTAGGTGGGCGTGCATCGAAAACTAAACAAAATTCAATTGTCAAAAGCTGAGAAGGAAATAAATAAAATGTCGTTGGTGTTTGATGAAAGTATACATCCGTGAGTGAAGTTTAGCTTAACGGGCAAGGACAAATTTTTATAATTGTAAGGTCGACTTGGTCCCTCTTCGATTGCCGAGTGATGACGGACGATGACCCGAAATAGAATACGTTCTCGGTGCTCTCCTGCCAAGCTTCGCCTTGGTGCGCAACTTCCCTCTTGCTTTTTCCTCGTCTTCACTACCTCCGTGACCCTCCCTCTCCCCGGTCTTTCTTTGTCTTTTTTTTCACTTCCCTTTGATCCTTTTTACATCCTTTACCCCCACTCCTCGACTTGATTTTGATGTTCGTTTCCCCTACTCTCCTCTACGGTCTTTCCCCTTTCGCTCATCGTCCACTTGGCTAACCTCCTAGCCGTTGGTTTAATTGGCTCTCACTTATCCTTTCGCGTCTTCCTCCCATCTTCATTTTCTGTATTCTCATTCTTTAGATTTTTCTTTTCTTGATATCTCGCTGCGATCTCCAGTCGTTTCTTGCATTTTCACTTGCATCCAGATTTTTTTTTGGCTGTAACTATTCATACATCATATGATTTTTTTCTTATTTTTATGTTTGTTTTCGTCGATTTTTTATTTTTTTATTCTTTGTCTCCTTTTTCTCATTTGTTACATCTTCTCTCTCTCTCTTCCTCTCTCTTTGTCCATGGACCCTGGAGGTCAGGACAATTATAAAATTGTTGTCAGTCAACCCCATCCTCTTTCTCTCTCTCTTAAGTATTGTTGATAAATTTCTGCGTTTTGTTAATCAGCTTGCATGTTTGCAAAAAACTCTTCTGTTTTTTATTTTACACAACCACCGAGAATTAATTGAAATTTTTACCCATCAGACGCTTGATTAACATCTTAACAAGCTTTCGTATTCATTTCGTTCATTTCTTGCAGAGATAAGTTGGTTTATCTTTAAAAATAATGAATAATGTTTGAAAACTCGATATTTTTGTCGACTTTGAATCTAAAAGTCTATGTGCTAATGTACAAAATGAAAGGTTTATTTGCTGCTCTCCGACTTCGGTTTCTTCAACTTTTAGAGAACCGAACAACGCTTAGAGGCGTGAGAAAATTACATTTTTGTATTAATTTTCTTAAATCGAAATTGCTTGTAAATTTATGTGTAATTCTGTATCCAAAACATTATTATTCCGTCGGAAAATGATATAATAGGAGTTTTAGATATCACTTGTTAAAAATTTAAAAATCGGGTGGAGATACGAAGGCAGCAAAAGCCAATGAAAATCCGAGGACGACTCACTGGACTTTATTTTAGGTTCAACTTGTTATTGCATCGAATCTATTTATATAAATCAATGATCTTATTTAGATGCGGATATGGATTTTTTCGTTCTCGCCACCTGGCGGTGATGTTTGCTACTATTAGATGAATATTGTAAAATAAGTTGATAAATGCTCAGAGACACGGAAAACATTTTTGGAAAAAAAGAAACTTAATTGTCGCTCGATGGCGGCTTCTCTGTTTTTCAAACAATAATGATATAAACTGACTTTATTTGATCAGCTAAAGCATGAATAATGCTAAAAATAAACAAAAATAGAGCATTTGAATGTTTTTTTTTTAGTTTTGGCAATTTTTTATTATAAATATAATGTTAAATAACTTTAAAAAATTCATTTACGACTATATAAAAAAAATACTTTCAATTAATTATTTGATTCTTAGTAATGGTTTATTAATGGTTACCTAAAAATAATTCGTGTAAACTGGTCTAGAGATATTTGATGATATTCAAGCTTCCGTTCTATCTCAGCTTACATGCAATAAGGAATTCTCCGAATTTCTATCCTAATACCCATTTAAGTTTCTTTTTTCGAAAACACAAAGGACTTTTTTAAATGTGAACAATGAGTATCTTATAACTTCATCGTAATTTAATTCTACGTCATGAACTTGATCAATAACATATCTTAACGTGACATCTGACATTCATACGTTATTTGACGAATGAATGCACAGAAAATAATAGACCAACGCAAATAGAAATTTAATGAAACAAAAGAAATACATAAAATATGAACTATACTTTTGAAAATAAATTACATTTTGACACTTGATAAAATAATTTATTAAATAATTAAGTAAAGTTAAAACACCTTTAACAAGTTTCATACAGAATCAGGCATGGCTGATACACATTTTTTCTATATTTAAAAAACAAGAATTTTTCTGAAACGTAACACTAAAGATAGTAAATATGAAAACATGGAATCAATTATACTTTAATGAACTTTACTATAAAAAAGTAGTTAATATTATAAATATAGTTAATTTTACTAAAGCAAAATAGAAAAATGTCATAATGTACTACATATGAGAAAAACGATCTGTAATAATTTCATTAGTAGAACTCAACAATACCATTTTCCCATAGCAAACAGCACTTTTTTTAATAATTTACCATTTATTTGAAAATAGTTGTTACAAACCAGTATGTGAAAGTACACTTTTTTGCAGCGAAATGAGTACATCACAGTAAAGTCCCGGTATATTTACCCACTTGGTTCCTTGTCTTCTACTCCCTTCTCGTTACATTTACCAAAAGAAGGGGATCGTCGCTTCTCCCACTCTCGTTAGTCGCGTTATGATCGTGACGTCACAGCAGGCCCTTCCTGCGGCCCCAACATGCAAGGTGGGAGAAATAGAGAGCGGTGGCAAGTAAATATAACCGGGCAAATATGTTGGGACGTAAATGTAGCGGGACGCAACTGTACCGGGACTCTACTGTGTGCCACTAGAGTAAAGTGGTACTTTTAACACCTAGTAAATTTTTTGTAAAACTTTACGCAGGGATTGTGTACAGTATATTTTGTACTAAAATGACTCAAGTTTCATTTTACGCACTGTTTTTACTTTTGCGCATTGTTGCTTCTTCACACACGAAAAACAGTACGTAAAATGGCGTTCTACGCGTCGTAGTACAACCAGTTCGTATACCACAATTTCCACATTGTTTTAAATACCTTTTAAAGTAAATTTAACGAAGAAACTTTCACAAATGTGTATTTTTAATAAAAATCAACTTATGTAACGCCATAAATGGGTTAAATAACACTAATAAATACTATCAAATTCATTAGGAGAATTCTACTAATCTAAAAGTAGACTTAACATGTTTAGTTTAGTAGTTTATAGAAGTAGTAATAAATTACAGCTTTTAACCTTTTATTAATCAAAATTACTACTAATTGAATCAGTTACCCACTTTGAATTTCCTTAACTTCAACAACTCGTTAATTAGCAACCAAAAACCCGAAAAATTGTATTCATTTATTTATATTTCAGGAATCCAATACCAAAAACGTAACACATATTTTATTAAATATTATTGCAAACAAAACAAATTACCAAAAACGTTATTTATAAGAATTCTATGACTTGAGAAGAAAACGGAAAATGTGCGCAATACACAAGAATATTTCGTATGCAAAAAAAGTTCGGTATTTTCCGTACTATTACTAGATATTATGTCGCAATAGCAGTTTCGTCAATTAATTTTCATGATGCAATTTCCATTCATAAAATATTCGAACAGCTACTAATTTTGAAAACCAGAAGTTACGAATTAATAATATGAAATATAGTACCATAGATAGAACAACATATCCGTTCTTTTTTAGAATTCATTAAGTTTTAAGGTTTGTCGTAAATCTTCTGTAATGTTTAAAAATACATCTTTCATTATGCTACGAATTTTTACTAGGGTAAAGTAATCTTTCTTTTTCAGAGTTATCTAACATTTACAGATTAAATTAAAGTAAACTTTGGGTTGGAGAATGAATTTCTGTTAGCTATTGTGACTTCCAGAAACTTTCACATAGTTTTGAAACAATAACTTGTACTTGAATATATTTGGTTACGTATCGTATCACTAATAAATTTTGTCAAAGTAATATGCTACCATAAAATATGAAAATATGAAAATTCCATTTATGGTAAAAAAAGAATAAATTGTCGTCTTTAATTAATATAATTATTTAGATTTTTCGTACATACGAATTTGTTTACTTCAGAGTTTCATTCAATTTTGTCTGCTCATCCTTTTGGAAAAATCAATTTTATCTTCCAACGTCAGATGCTTTTATGATTTGACGCAAAAACGCCCTTGATTAAAAAAAATCCTAAGATAGAAAAACCAATGGCGGAAAGGTTAGATCACTTCTTATCAGTTGATTAGATTAAAAATATAAAACTTTTGGTATACACAATCGAAGGCGAGATATTAGAACATGCGGCGAAATACTTTTACAATTTGATAATGCGGCGTTTAAAACAATAGCAAAGTCAACAATATAACGAAATCAAGTAATATTTTTCGTTTTGCTAATTAATCAGCATGTATAATTGGAATTTTTTTCGTAAAAAGTGTTTTTTTTATCGAATATAAATCAACTTTACATTGACATTTTCTTAAATTGAACAGAACATTTTTATATATAAAGTTCTTCCGGGAACACTAGGTGGCACATAATTCCATAAATAATGTCGCTAAGCAAGTACCTATCGCACACACATTCAAAATTGGTTTAAACTCATTTTTGAAAGCAAAGGAGGGCAAGGGATGTTCACTGGATCCTTTCTTCAAAGGAATTGTCACGTAAAATATATTGTATACGGTGTGCAACATCACTTTTGGATTTCAGCGCCACATAGCGTCCTAAGAAACAATTAATGTTTATTTGATATAACCAATATTCAACAGATATACAGAACATTTTCTGCTCAAGTCTAACATTTTCACGAAAGTCAAAATCGAATTCGTTAATTAAATTTTCATTTAAGGTTTTTTTCAAATATTCTCAAGGCTATTGAACACCTTTTGCCGTCTCTTGTTTTTTTACGAGCTTTTCCATGTTGCTTTCCTTGTCGAAGATGTTTAGTTAAGCTCCCCTTTGTTCAGTCTTCTCGGCTGTTCATTTTCTCTTCGCTAATCGAACTAACCAAAGCAGGGAATTATGTTTGCGGTCGAATAAAACGTCGAGACGGCTCAAATGAGTTAGTTCGTATTTCTTTTTTATTGCGCCGCGGCACCGACGTGTTTATTTAACGTAAAAACAGTGTCGGCTTACGATTCCCCAATGTTCCACGAATAGATTTTTATACAAAGACCTTTAAGTAAAAAAAAAATGTTTGTTTCTATGGACTTAAAAGATACACTGAAAAAATTGTTAGTAAGTTCGACTACTTGACATAGTTCCGTAAGTATTACTCGTGTTATCATTTGCTGTGACTTTCTTAACGTAGTTATAGAATATTCTTACAATTACTATACCAAGAATTCCGATAGTAGAATGAAACTTTACATGTAGTTTGACCAAATATTAATACATTGTTGGAATTTCAACAAACATTTTCTTAAATGTGACGTATCTGAACTTATTTTTCACGATAAGTGAAATTTCTTATTGACCGACAGTAGATAAATTTTATAATATGACAATTTCTTGGCGTATTCGGTCGGTGTATACAAAATAATAGAAAAAACGACAATATTTACGTTATTTTATCTTTAACTGTCATTTTTCAGACTATAGTTAGTTCGATTTGTTCACAAATTCTTACGAGGGCTGATATCGACAGCCGAGACGTAAATATTGTCGTTTTTTATTATTTTGTATACACCGACCGAATACGCCAAGAAATTGTCATATTAAAAAATTATCTTAATTTAAATTTAACAAAAAAATACATTTCTCAAAAAGGGCCCAATGATTTTGATTCTGACACAATATCTTCTTTTTTATCATAGAAAACACTCCTAAAAGAAAATCTTAGTTATTTCGAATTTTGATAATAACTTATCTAATCTTACCCTGCATAATAAAATTAAATTAACTACATGAACCGGTTTTACCTGATCACAAAAGCACAGTAGAGTCCAGGTATATTTACCCATTCGGTTCCTCCCGTTCCCTCCCGTCTTGTTATATTTACCATAAGAAGGGGAGTGCCGTTTCTCCCACTTCCCTCAGTCGCGTTATGCTCGTGACATCAGAACAGGCCCTTGTTGAGGCCCCAGTCGGCAAGGTGGGGGAAAAGAGAGCGGCGTCAGGTAAATATAACCAGACTATTGTACTGGGACTGTACTATAGTTCTTTTTCTTAAACAATTATAGGTTACCGTAAACTTATCCTCAATTTGAAAGAGGTTCCTATAAGAAATAAAAACCATCATAAAGTACTTTGTGTTCGAGAATAGTCACATTGTGAACGCATCATTCAAAATTATTATTTGAAATCAAGGAAACCTTGTCCAAAAAATCAATAACTTCGACAGGGAATGGAACTTTTTGTACATTCAAAAATGAGTCACTCCCAACAAGAGGAGTATGCCCCTGTAGGACCAGAGAGGGGGTAAAATATGAAAAACACACATAACGCTTCATCAAAGTTGCAATTACAGTTAGGCCACTCGTTTTTTTTCTTCCTATAGTTAATACTGATGACCATTAATAATCTGACTTATTTTCAAGAAAGTCGGACGACATGAGGGGCGGGGATGTAAAAGATAAAAAACACGCAGAATGCTTCATCTATTATTTAAGTTAAGCCAACAGTGTATTTCACAATTTTAACCAAATGTACACGTGTTCAGCAGGAAATGTTAATAAAATTTAGTTGAACTAATCCAATATTTAGCTTGTAACCAAATTTTCCATCGTTTAACGAAATGAAAGAACTTGTTAATAAATTTTTTACTAAATTCGTCCATTTTTTTGTTCGGTATGGTACCAATAAAAAGTACGCTACTCTCAAAACATAAATTCACGTTTATAGAACTCTTAGAGTACCTAAGTGGCAAATAAACTGAAAATGTTTAATTTTTAGTTACTATTTAATATATTTAAAATTCCATTAGTCCGGAGTTAGGGAGTACTCTTAATATTTTTCAGTTTCAAGCAAAAAATTCATTTGAATTAATAACATATTTTGTTACTTAAAGTAAGTATGAATATAATAAATATACGAGTTCGAGTGCTGGTCAATACCATCGCGATGTGAAGAATCGAGTTCAATGGCGTCGATGTAAATAGTGAATTTGTAACGGACGGAACTTAAATATAGGCTCTCGGTACCACTATAGAAAAATAAAAATATTCCTTACGTGCCTCTTTATATGGTTCGGATTTTTTTTTAATCGTTTATTATCTATGCAGGCGTGCCATCAATTATGTCTTATTTTACTGGAAAGTGCCGTTTATATTTAATGATACTCCCATGTTAATCTCGAAGGTTCGCATCGATTTTCCCCGGCGGGAATGCAAAATCTAGTGCACAGAAAGCGAACGTACGCTGGATTGCGACGTGTGTATATATATATACGTGCACATATATACGCGTACACCGGTGGCTCTTGGCGATGGAGGCGCGACAGCGGTCTTACAGCTGACCCGATCAGCTGTCCGCGCTCTTACGACTAAAGGAACTTGGAGGCGGGCCATTGTATCGCGCTATCGAGAAAACTTGAATGCCTTGCTTTTCTTTTGGTTCCTCTTACTCTCGATTGGATCGAAACCCACTCGTATTACGTCCCATATTACACGCTTTCTACGATATTTTGCAGGGCATGCAACCAGATCGAATCCAACAATGAAAAAAAATCAGGTTGATGGAACCTCAAAAGATGTGCAGAAATGATTGTAACATTTAATAACGCAGGCTGACAAATTTTAGAGCCAAGTACGAGAACATACTTTCCCGAAGGTATTTGACGCGCTGAATTCGAATCCGACCTCAGAATAGCCCCTATACGTAAGGTTTTTGAGATATTTTAATCTAAAAGTGCAAAATGTACGTTTTTGGGTACATTTGAGGTGCTGTAACTTCAAGGCAGATTTTTTTTTCAAAATGATCGTCACGGTCTTATAGTACTGTTTTTTCCTTCAAAATCCGTTTTTAAACTTAGAAAATTCTTTGTTCTGAAGTTTCTGAGTTTGGCGAATTCGGCGATATTCAGATACTGAGCAGAATCAGATAAAACTTCAAAAATAGAAAGAAATTAACCGCAAAGACCTAAAAATCCCGTTATATCCACGTCCCAGCATTTTTGCCCGGTTCCGTTTCGTTATATTTGGCTGCCGCCGCTATCTTTTTCCCCCACCTTGCCGACTGGGGCCTCAGGAAGGGCCTACTATGACGTCACGAACGTAATGCGACTTGAGGGGAGCGGGAGAAGCAGTGCTCTCCTTCTTTCGGTAAATATAACGAGACGGAAGAGCACGGCGAGTAACCGGGTGTCGAGGAAATAGTTCCGTTTTCCATACATTGTTATTTCCATATTGAGTTTCCGTATGTCTAAATAGAAAAATTATACGAATTTATAGCAGTTTTTGCTAGAAATAATGACAAATTTCTTCATTATACAAGTCTGTCAAAAATTTACCATCTGAAATGGTAAGTTTTACATTTGTGAATTCTTTCTAATATTTTATAAGTTTTTCGAGTTTATCGAGGTAAATTTTCAAGATATCACAGAGGTTGCTATTGGAAAATTCGAAATGGGAGCAATGTCGCTTTGTGCTAACATTTTCAAAAGCATACTAAAGTCCTGGGTGTCAGAAATATTATTAGCGCTTATAAGTGAAAACTTGATATACTGCAGCGACGCAACTGTTGTTGTAACAACGACAGGACGATTAGAAATGTTTTACAGTGCTTTTTATGATAATAGAATCATATTTATAAATATTTTAAGCAACTTAGCGTCACGTTAAATCCATCATTTTACAACGAAGATTTCAAAAATGATAAACAGTTTTCTATTTTTATGCCATCAGAACATTTTAAACTAAACGAAATTAAAAAACCATTAATAGTTGATATATAACAATTTTTCAGTGACAACTCGTGAATTCATTATGAAATAGATCGGTTGTTCTTGAAACTAATTTTTCCAGGTGTTTGCACCCAATGCAATCGTTTAGGAAATTGAGAAAAATCTATTTTTATTTTTCTTTGATTATTTTCAATGTTTGTCCGAGAATTTGTATAGGATTGGTTGCCTGATAAGAATTCATAGAATGAAAAACTCGAAACATGAATTAAGTATTTGTTACAGATTGACAGGTTTCGTGTCTTTAATGTTTACTTCTTAAGGGTATGATTTCATAAATATGTATGTATATTTAGGGTTTTTAAAAGTACGAAATACGAATGACATCTCGTGTTGTGTAAGTAAAAAGTGTAAATAAACGATTCAATAGGACGAAAGCAACAAATGATGTTGTTTGAAAAATTCCCTTTATGTTTAAAAAAAAAGCAAAAATTACCGCAAGAAATATGTAGATTTACGTTTTTTTCTAGAATTCCTGCGGATTAATCCGAATATTTCCACTTTGTGTTAGTCTTCCAAGGGCTAGCAGACTCATTAATTCTAAACTACTCTGTAATTGTATCCACCATTTTGAATCAAATTGTAACAAGACTATAAAAAAAACATAAGGCAATATTTTCTACGCAACCGATCGATTTATGATCAAATCAAAAATTATTGTAATAACTACAGTAGTAATTTAAAAATACCAATATCACCTATGAGTTAAATAAATTATCATTTTTTATTGTTACAAAATCCATTCGATAAGTCGAAAATAGGTTATCAGCCGTACGACCGATTATGGACAATTTGGAATTAACAAATGAAATAAAAATAAGTACAACTTTCCACATTATTTTGTAAATTTTATTTTCCATGCGGTTTGAACGATTTTTTTTATCTATAAATCAAATAATTTCATCAGAAATGAATAAAGAATTTATATTTGCTTATATTATTGCTTATATATTACATAACTAGAAAAAAGTATCTCGATACCATTCCATTCTTTATTTTTTATTTAATAAGTTTATTATGTTTTGAAACATTGTCGTGTCACAGTGTTAATGCTTTTCAATTTTGTTCAATATAGTTTTTGAACAGTATTGTTAAATTGTTATTATTGACATTGTCTAATCCAGTTAGAATTCTTTATTTTCCACAATAGTCTGATATTCATATCACTTTTTTCAATCAATAACAATTATTTATTTAATACATTTTATCTCTACATCGTAAAATTTTGTTAATATATTTCGTTGAATGTTTAGCAACTTTTTACATCATTCTCATTAATTTCTGCCTTATCCTTTTTTTTTGTTTCTAGAATTTCCGAAAAAAGCATGGTAAACCTTCGGAAAAGCTACGACATCGCAAAAAAAAATTGTGCCATACTAGTTTTGTGTATTTTTGCCTCCTGATTACAAATATGACAAAAAAAATCGGCGCTCTGCTACACTGAAGCCGCTATCTTGAAAAAACACCTAAGAATCGTGTTTTTTTTTTTTTAGTTTTTTTCATTTATCATGAAAAATACAAATCGGATGAAAAAATGTTTCCAATAAAAATTGTACAGCACAAAATTCTCTGCAAAAAAGGTTTAGTACATAATTTTCGTAATCTCAACAGAAAGCTCGCAAATGAGCGATGAAAGTGACCGTAATAGATTTCTGCAAGGACTCCCGAGTTTCGAGAATTATGTTCAGAATGTACAATTGGCATTCTCCTACAATTCGAAAGGAAATGCGTGAAACACGAGGGTGCCTGCGTGCTGGGGGGCTCCGCCCCCCAGACCCCCCTTTTATACCAACCTAACCTCCAACCATGCAAATGTGGGTCTATACAACAAACCGTTACAAGTTATTTAGTTATTTGCGGAGACTTTACCTCGCTGAAATCCATTACGCTCTACATTTTTTATTTGAAATATTTTTTCATCCGATTTATATTTTTTAAGATAAATGGAAAAAACTAAAAAAAACACAATTTTTAGGTGTTTTTTCAAAATAGCGGCTTCTGTATAGCAGAGCGCCGATTTTTTTTGTCATATTCGCAATCAGGGGGCAAAAATATACAAAACTAGTGTGATGAAATTTTTTTTCTCGATGTCATAGCTCTTCCGAAGGTTTACCATCTTCATGGGTGTTGCTAACAATAACTTATTAAGTTTTAAAACTCTTAAAAAGAATCTTGTTCAAGAACAAAAATTAACAGTGTACGGTGTGACTGAACCACTTTTCATTGCGAGTGTCATGCATATCGAGAATTTTCTAGCTGGTGTAAATAATTTGCAATCATACGAATATAACAAGTCTAAAATTAAAATATTGCATCGGCCTTTAAAAAAAACGCGAAAAAGTATTTAAAAACGTAGAATTTTTTATTTCTTTTTATTTCCAGCGAAAGTTGACCTCCAATCAAAAAATAATGTAGGGAGAAGACCTTTTGATATCTTTTGTACACATCGTTTTTCACATAACCTCACAATATTCGATATAATTAAAAAAAAAGTTTTTAATTCTTTTCTAGCGAAAGAAAAAAAAATATTGCAGCAAACTTACCTCGTCATGTCCTAAATTAGGTGTAATTTTTTCAAGTAAAATTTTATTTTGAAACGTTGAATTAGAACCAAAAAATTACCCCCAACTTCAACCGAACAATCTTGTGTTTTTAAATGGTTTTGTATTAAATTTTGTTTGTTGAAATGTCCATATTCAGATTGTCATAAACAAGAGTGTCGTTACTTGAAAAAATTTACCTCACTTTATTGAAACAAAAAATGAAAAAACGTATTTTCAAAAAGTAATTTTTACAATCATTTTTCAAATTTGCTATTATTTATTAAAATTTAGAGTAAATTTAACTGAACTTACGTTAAATCTTGTACATGTAAATGATCATACATAATACATAAATTGCATTGAATATTGTAATAATTATGTATTTTCTAAACACGCAGTGTATTCATTTCACCAATTGCTTTAAAAAGTATTTTTTTTAATTAATGCTTCAAATTCGCTGTATAATTTTATTCCTAAATAATTATATTTTAAACTAGAAATAAACAATAATATTTTTGTCTTTCCTCCGGTTGTAAATAAATGTACTTTTTTCATTATAATATTGAAATATATTTAGTACAATAAATTACTGAATAATTTAACGATTAAATTAAATTAAAAAATTAAATTCATGGATACTTTGATTTAATATTTATTACTAGTTGATAAATGAGATAATCTGTATTACCTACTGAAATTGACGATTTTTAAGTAAATTTTCTCCAAATTTGACCAAAAAACATTTTTTTACGGGCGGTAAAAAACGTTTCTTTAATTATCTCGACAATTTTTAGCTTATGTGAGAATCGATGTATACAAAAGAAGATCTTTTTATATCTACGCCTTCTCGTTCATTATTTTTTGATTAGAGGTTAAGTTTCACTGGAAATAAAAAGAACTAAAATATTTTTTTTCAAAATGGTCCAATAAAATATTTTAATTTCGGTCGTGTTAGATTCCTATGATTGCAAATTATCTATTCTAACTAAAAATTCCATATTCATGACACTCAATTGGAATTGGTTCCCTTGTGAAATTTTCAACACAAAAAATGTTAAGAGCAGAGTATTTCCATGCAATTCCGATAAAATCTTTAAAAAACAGACGAATTTATCGTGAAAGGTCCAAAAATACGATTGTTAGATAAATGTAGATAATCTCTGTAATTTTATTTGAAATTACCCTGAACATACAATCAAAATGTCGCATTTGCATCTTGATTTAGATGTTATAACTGAATAATGCAATTGAAATATCTGGAAATAGCTACTTTTAAAATATCAATACTGCAGTAAGGACACGTAATTTTTCCAAATTAGATTTCGTATTTCTTCATATTTGGAAATTAAATACAGCAGAATTAACGTTCGGTTAACAACAATTTGTTTAAATAATACATAAAATCTTCGATGTTAAAAACATCTAATTGCTAAGGATTATAGCGTGTAGTATACGAAAAATCTTAATGTTTCTCTTGAAATACCTTAAAGTGACGTTTCGCGCAAGTTAAAATTGTGCCACTCGCGCTAGGGGTGAAATTTCACTGCGTATGTAAATGAGTTTTCCCCTTTAAGAATTCCACATTTAAATTCAAGGGAAGAAATATGTTGTATACATAATATATATATCAAAAATTAAAATTTGTAGTGTGACTTTAAATGATTTTTTATTTGCACTGAATATAATAAATAAATTTTATTCAGTTCTTTCTTATTTAGACTTTAAAAAAAGTATTTGTTCACAAGATTTGTGAAATTCGTATAATTGAAGTTTACTAACTGTTTTAAATAGATATTTATTAAATGAAAACGTTATCCTCTAAGGAATATGTGGGTCATACTTCACCTGCATATAAAGAAATTTTGACGAAATAGAATATTGTAAAATGCATCTTTAAAAATGAATATTTCAAAACAATGACAAAAATAGTTTATGACAAATTTGGTATGACACTGTCAAGGCAAACGAGTTCAAAACTCTTTATAATAATGCATACTGTGTAATATTGTATTCTTGTTAATTATACATAAGAACGTAAACTCTCCTTTCCTCTCGACCTTCGATTATCTTCGTCACGTTCCATTTTTCTGTATATTTTATTAATATATGAAATAACGTATTGAAAGTGTAAAATAAGCAAAAGGTGTTACAAAATTTTAGCTCAAGGCTTATTGTACGAGAATTATTCCGACACTGGGTTTGTAAATTTAAAAAGATAGAATTAATTAGTTAATTATCCAAGCTAATTAAAGACTTTATATTATTATATAAATTTAAAGCACTTCATACGAGCAATTCATACAAAGTGTTTAATTTAAAATTGTATTTCGAACATTTTGAACATAATATACCTTAGAGAGCGTTGTTTTCAGCAGCGAGAACCGCGGACGTATAGCGTATACCTTGTCTCTAGCGTCGCGACCATCGCGAACCCACCTAGCGGTAATGACCCTAACTAATGCTAAATAAATTTGTTTAATGTGCATACGCCTACACTTTGCTTCATTATCAATGTTAACAATCGAGTTATATGTATTAAAAATACATTTATTTGAACCAAATAATTAAAACCATTAGACAAAATAAATAGATTGTTATATCAGCGTACATTAGCGACCTGACCCGTTGAGAAACTGTTTAAACAAGAGTTTCATTTCCTGTACGGTTGGGAAACGCTACAATTAAATACTGTGTAGGAAACAAGGAAGAAAAAGCTTTGATTGTAAAAGCAGGAAACAAATAAATCAATTTCGGATAGAATTTCGCGGAAATACCGAACTGAGATGGACTGAGTAATTAATACTCGAAAAGGGAGCAATCGTGGTACATAAGAAATGAGAAAGTCGATACAGAAATAGACGTTAATGAAAATAGACTTGGGAATATCGTCAGGGATTGAAACCCTGGGAAGAGATGGGAAAATAAGGAAGCGAATGGATGGCAAATTTGCGACGCGGAGAAAATTGGAAAATGCAGATATAGAGAATGAACCAGAAAGGAGAAGGTTATTGAAATTTCTCGCTCGAAGCATCGAATAAAAAAGGTCGAGTCTCCATTTTCCGGAAAAGTATTTTATCTCAGTCTTCCATTACATCTTTCAATATAATAATTTTTTTTAATTTCATGTATATCACTGAAAATTTGTATATATTTGTTGAAATGTAAACTTTAATGGAAGCATTTTTTTGTACATCTTGTCATGTACAGATTTTCAATTAAAATTTGCTTTTTTATAGTAAAAATTACTATAATTTTTTGTATATTAATATTTATAATAAAGGCACTCAATTTTTTTTTAAATTTTGATCACTCTGCTGTACTTTACGCATTCGATGCCGGAAATAGTCACTTACACTTAAAATGATAAGATTCGTTTTGATCGGAAATAAACAAAAATAATTTTGCTTTAACACGAAGAACGCGAGTGACATTGTACCGACTGCAGATAAGTCGCGACAGGCCCTATAGGTTCAGAATACTGCACTTTACGTCAACAAGCGCTGAAAGCTTGTCAAAAAGTCAGAAACTTTTGGTTTTCGACGTATCGCAAAGTGCACGTATGCGAACACGTGCAGCTTTTGGCACTGCACGTATCGTTTATAAATAGAATCGAAGAATTTACCGATTAACCAGGGGCTACGACCAGAAACGTGGCTCGATTAAAACGCGTGCCAGCCGGTTCGTGACAAACCTGCTTCCCTCGTGGTAAACCGATAAATATGTGCAGCATATAACCACCGTGCATAAAATAGGCACTAGGATATAAATGGCTAGGGATGTAATACGCCATTAAATTTTCAAAATATTCGACTATCGAAAGGAAACGATTTTCAGTTGGATGCATGCTTTCTTGTCACTTCGTAATGAGTGATTCTTCACTCAATGACATACAGAAGTCTAGTAAATGTTTTGAAAAATATGCCAATGACAGCACTATTTTGTTCAAGATCTTTCAAAATTGTATACAAAACGCCTCAAAATATTTCAGTTTCTCTCGAAATTAAATTAGTACAAACATCAAAGTTTGCTTTTCAAGATTTCTAGAACAAAATTGACTTTTATGCATTAGCAATTCCAATATGGGGTCCAATTAAAAAAAAAAAAACGAAATTTGTTGTCTTATAATTTTCGTATGTTTAAAACATTTTACTTGTATACCCTACTTCCATGACGATTTCAAAATGGTGTCACAAGGAAAATTTTGTTGAACATTTCCTGGACAACGCAAAAACCATATACTAAAACTATAACCTTCTTTTAAGAATGCTAAGAATAAAAAGTTCTTCGAAATCGTCGATCAATGTACCGGTTTTTTTAATAAATATTTTCACAAATTTTTAAACTAATTTTTTAAAATTGCTTAAAAATTCTGAAAAAAAATTTGGTATATTCTTTGATAAATTCTGAGGTTTTTTAGGCATAGTTGGAAATAAAATGGGAAAGTGAATGTAGAAAGTAGCGCTATACATGTATTTATTTAGTGAGAGATTCTAATAATACTAGTCGTTTCTAATGCCACCGAATTAAAAGAATTTTTCGCATATCTGCATACGTAATATTTGATATTACCTGTTCATATTCGAAATTAGCGACCCTTCTTATGAACTTATAAACACCAAGTTTGGTATGAATCTCAGCATTTTTTTTATTTATATCAGCCATATTGGATCCGCCGTTTTCAATTTCAATATTATATGCCCAGAGATTCGAAATCAGCGACCCCAAAAACCTCCGAATACTTAATTTCATCCGAATTCGTGACTTTTTCGTATTTTCATCCGACATATTGGATCCGCCATTTTGAATATAAAAATTTGTATGTAGTAATTTTCACTAGAAAACTGAAATAAAAAATGACTGAATCGATATTTCAAAATTCGGGTTCTGTAAGGGTAATTCTAATTACTATAAAGGGCAGCCTAGAAAATACCAAATAAATTAATTGAAAACAAACCGAGAATTTTTGGAAATAAATAAAAATCACTTATTTCCAAAATTTCTCGGTCAGTTCACAATTAATTTATTTGGTATTTTGGCCTGTTGATGAAGAGTGAGGAACTTGTTAGCAAATTTTAGGGCGCAAACGGAAATGCGGAAGTACATTTTATATAATTACAGCGCGGTATTTACGTTGTTTGACCAATAGATGTCGCGTTTTTCGAAATACCAGGAATGAACCGTTTCTATTTGTGAAAAGAGTTTTATTAATTAATGCACGTCACTGACATCCGAATTTGCCTTTTCATCATCGACTTGACGTGATCTCAATCTTAAGACCTAAGTTACTCTTCCTCTTCCGTAAACAGAAATTACTTTCGCTTTCCTGAGAGTCAGGCGATTTATCATTTTTCCAATAATGTTCCATATCTTAAAACCCAAACCCGACATGAACACACGAGCAGAAGAAAACAAAACGAATTACAGTAATATTTTGCTATGAGTGACACACTTTCGTGCGATCGAAAGTACGATTAATTTCCTTTCGAAATGTGGAGTAACGCATTTGACAGATAGGTGCTCGTGTTATCTCTTTTGTCGGTTGCATATATACCAAGTTTATAAAGTAATGCTTTTTGTCTATTTCAATCGCGCATTTATCTATTTCAGCGTCACGTATGTTGCGGACAATAATATGACGTAATTTCGTTTCTCTCTGATAAAACTTGCGATTTTATTTCTTGATTGCAGGGAACAAGCGGAACATTTTTAGTTTATTATTTAAATAGTAACCTGAGAAAATGAGACAATTGGATTTACCGCTTAAAACGCAATTAAAAAAGTTAGTACCGCCTCTTACCACTCAACGAAAGTCCTATTATATCATTTTTACTGGATTCCAATTGTTTTAGTCATAAATATTCGAAATTATAATTATGTGTATACCTTGCATTTAGTAATAATTTTTTAAATTTTTTATTCGGCGTCAAATAATTTTAAATACCAGAAAAATTGTAAATTCAAATAGAAAAGATGTTGTACTTATTGAATATACCTACCTTTTAAATGATGAGTTATTAATGCAACATAGTTATCTTAATAATGATATTTGCATTTATCGTACTTATTATAAGTAAACAATAATTAATTATGCTTTATGCTGTACAAAAAGATGTTAATTGTATTTATTTTATTTATTTATTTTTTCAATATTTGTCAATTCAACTGAAGTCAGAAAAACTCGCCTGAACAGTTTACATCTTTTCCAACAACAAATTATCGAATTCTTTTGACAATAAATAATAAAGATGAGTAAAACCTTGTTTTAAACCAGATTTAAAGTCTAAATTTTATACAAACAATTATAGTCTCTTTTGGTATAATTTGATTATATTAAATAAATAAATTTAAATTCCAGTATATATTTGATTTTCTTTTGTGAGTGTAAATTAGGGTAGATGACTAATTAGCTCGAGAAAAACATATGCAAAAACGGGGTTGTTGAATTATAAAATTATTACAAATATGCAACAAAGTAGTTAATGAAAATACCTTGAAATGTGACTAATTGTAGTCATAGCGAAATATTTGTTGTAGTATTGCAGTGTTTATTAAAATATATTTGCATACTGAAGATACTAAAATAATAATTAGATAATATTAACATATTTTTCAGCATAAGGCATTATATTTAATCATTATTTAATAACTAGTTTAGTATCACCAATGTGCAAACTATTATTCCAAATACATTTGCATATTAATGGCTAAAATATATTTTAATAAACTCTGTAGCATTAAACGAATATTTGACTACGACTACATGAAGTTATATTTCAAGGTATTCTCAATTACTTTGATGCATAATTAATAAACTATTTTATAATAATTCAACGGCTATTTTATAATAATTAAATTTTTGAATATGTTTTTCTAGTCCTTTATCCCAATTTCTTGTTACAAAAGCGAATTAAAATGTATGGTATTAATCAGGAAGTTAAATTTATTTATTTAATTTTATCAAATTGTACCAAAAGAGACTATAATTGTTTTTGTAACATTTGGACTTTAAATGTGATTTAAAACAAGGTTTTAGTCATACTGATTACTTATTTTTAAAAGAGGAAAACAAAAGAACGACAATTATAGTAGTTATTTGAAAACGTTTTTAAATCATTTTGGGAAGTTATGATAGAACAAGTTGTCCTATTTTTGAGAACACTTGTTACAATTTGTTACAATTGATTTTGAGAGATCAGAAAAAAAATGGTAATTTTTCGCACACAAGTAAAAGGTGTTTTTAGATATTGTGTTTAAATATTTCTTAATTATTATATTAAGATAATATGTATTGTATTGATTGTCGCTCTTTGTTTTAGGGCTGTGAAGATTCATACATAACGCATCTAAATGAGATTATGAATGAAAAAAATGGCTCTAAATAAACAAATAAAATGAATAATCAGTATAAAGCGCATAATTCATATTTAAATCCATAAAATTGCTAGTTTCATTTAAAATAACTGAATTATTGTTTGTTGTTAGCCAAATGTGAATAATGAATTGGCAATCAACAATTTCAATTTATTTAAACAAAAAAATGTATTGTTTACATAAAAATGTATTTAGTTGAATAAATTTTTGTTATTCTTAGATTAATAAAAATTTTCTTTGCGTGAATACTTGTGCAGTGTATAAGTCAAGATTACGTATATAAATCTGTTTTCTTAAGTTAAAGTCGATTAATTCAATCATACATCTTTTTTGCTTCTGATTCGGGTCATAAATGATACATATACATTATCGTGTCTTTGAAAAACGAGAAAACATTCTTTGCAAAGTTTTGTTTTCCAATTATAAAAATGGACTATAATTTGGCGCGATACCAAGTCCTTATTTGCTATTCAATTTTGTTGCCAAATGCCGAATGTATATACATATATTTGTGAAATATTACTCATTCTTGTGTCTTTCAAAAACATATCAGTACAATGATAATACGAACATTAATTATATTAATTAAGATATTATCGTTGCGTAAGTTGTTAATTTTATAATAATTTACGTAATTTGAAAATTACCAAAATTAATTTCCTTGACGGAGTGTAAATATCTCATTTCGTTATTCACGCACATGTAGCCGTGCCAAAATCACATGTTTTATGCACTTGTTGCATAATTTTCTATTAAATTAAATTACTTTTGGATTTAACAGTATACTAGAAAAGTTGACAGATTAAAAGATCAAAACAAAGAAATAGAAAATCAATTCGATGTCAGTTTAGTCCCGAGATAAATAATATGGACAAATCTCTGGAAAATTTATAGAAAATGAAAAATCTCCGGAATTTAAACAAAAAGATACCAACATAAAAATACAACTGACAATCTAGACAACAATAATAATTCATAGGTCGTATGAAAGGTTGTAAAAATGAACAATAGTCATAAAAAAAGCTGACAAAAATTAAGCCCTCACTAAAAATAGAAGCAGGAAAAGGCAGTAGTCAGTTAGCGATTTTTCATTTTTTAATTTGTTTACTTAAATATTATTTGCATAAAAACGAACAGTATTATATGATGTTTTTAAAATAAACTAGTGAATAAGTTTAAATTTAATAATTACACTATTTAAATAAAAAACTTTCAAAAATTATTTTTTTTTGAGTATCTTATATTTTTCATACACAAATTTAAAAAAAAAGTCAAAACGTCTGCATTATTTTAATAATTGAACTAATTTATAACTTATTAGAAAAAAAACTTATGTTATATTATTAAAAACACCGAAACAAAAATGCTTTGTTTTTTTTAATAAACCACTGACTAAAATTAAAAAAAAAATGACGACAATTTTTAAGTGATCTATTAAAATAATAAACATTTGTTTTTTGTAAATCTAGTAAAAATGGTGTCTTTTTTATGCGGAACATCTACCGAAGTAAAAACAGTAAAATTTCGCTTGTGAGTTTCATTTCCGTCATTATAAAATCTAAATTTGTAAAACACTTACATTGACCAGTCACTGTTTAGAGACCGTTCACTGACCTGCCCTCTTTAATATCCTGAATTCTTGATTATTTTCAGTACTCAGCCGAAAGAAAAGTTTTCAGTTATTTCCAATAATAAATTCCCAACATTATCAGCATATCCAGCCATAAATTGCGGCATATTATGTGCAATTTCCGTGTAATATCGAAATCTTATCAATTTTGACACGAATTCTTCCTTAAAAAGATGCAAGTATTTTTACTTTGCAAATCTCTTGTAGGCCACGATTACTCACTACGAGAATGTGTTTCATTAACAAGTGCTGTTTACCGCAGTTTAAAAAGGACAGTGACTTCGTCTTTTGCATTCTCTCTTTTTTTTACTCAATTAATTGTTAAATCGACGCGGAATTAAAGTATTGTGATTCATTGTTTCAAGTGAAAGAATCTGATTGAATGACGTAGTATGATAATTAGAACGTTTTAATTTTTTACTCGGCTTACTACTTAAATTTCACTGAATAATGATTCAATTACTAATTGAAGTTTGCTAAACAAAATTGGTTCAATATTAGTATCGATATCATTGTAATTAAATCAATCATTTTAAAACTTACAAGTTTCCAATGTAAATTCAAAACTTTCTTAGTACATATGTAATTTGTTATACACTGACTAGGCAAAAGAATTAAAATGATAATCGTTTTATAACGATGGATGAAATAAAATGCACTGAAAAAAACACAGTGGTTTTATTTTCTTTCGCACTTTTGTATTACAAACATGTTTAGCCTATCAGCAACAAATGTAGATGCAGCGTATTATAGGTTAGGTTTTTACCGTCAAATAAAAATACATGTGAAGATAACTTGTTGCCCAAGCCAAATTAGCTTTACTTCTAAGTCCGTATATCTGTGTGATCATTCCTTAGAGACAAAGTCAAAATTTTCGTTCTTAATGTTGCAGGGTGTTGAGGGCTCTACAAAAAATTCTAAAAACAAATCAAAATAACCTGCATTTTTTATTTGAAAATAGATATCACGAGAATAATAAAAAAATATACAAGAAATTTTAATACAACATTTAGGACCCTAAAAGATATATTTAAAATAATATTTAAAGACAACTGATTTTAATAGAATATAATAACTACTGTTGTGACTAGAAAAAAATAGGTTATAAAGTTGTATACGAGTGAAATTTTCCGAAAACAGATTTCCGTGATTATGAAGGGCACCTATTTTGCTCCCTAGTTGCACAATGTACTATTTATGTTTTAAAGAATAATACTGGCCATCCGCACAATCAAAACAAAGTTATATTTACAAAAGTAATATGATGCTTTTTTAAATAATTAATAAAAGTTGTCAACAGAATATGTAAATGAATGTAAGCTGTAATAGTTCAGACAATTTTGAAGATTCTCAGTTGATATTAATAATAGCATTATGCATCTATGTTAGTTTTGGGTACTTATTGAAATTTGATCTTACATTTAAAAGTGTTGCTTCATGATGTTTTTTAAGGATATCGGTTTATGAAAATCAATTTTATTAGGAGGAATTCCGGTCAGTAAAAGTTCCAGAACTCGAAATGTAGTAAAATTTTGAATAATTTCTACAAAAAAGGCAGAAAAATAATCACTTTGGTACTCCAAACTAAATGTAATTTTCAGACTAATTTAAAAAATATAAATGCAAATTATTTTATTATAACTAATCACAAGAATAAGAATGAAGTTTGTAACCAAGGGTATTATAGGTTGTTAATTATTCCCAAAGTGCATATTAACTAAATTTATATCAAACACGATTAATGAAATAATTAATTAGATAGTATAGAATGAATAAAACTATTTTGCAACCTTATATGTTTATATGTCATCGTAGAATCATGTAATTATTTAAAAAAACTGAAAACATATTTATATAATTAAATAAGATTTACTAAAAAAAAATAGCATTAACTATAAGGAATCTTTATTTTTATGGCTTGTTAGTTTAATGGACATTAAATTGATGAAAATTCAATTTCAATTTTATTAAATACATAACAAGTCAGCAGCCAAATTTAACGTTAAATGTTAATGTTTATTCAACTTTATTATCTCATAAAATTAAATACCTATTGATTGATTTTAAATTGTACGAACCCAGAAAATTTGTATCACTTTTTAGCTGCCCATTGACAAATTTTTATCAAAAATTAATTAATTTTATTAGAAATACATTTCATTTTCAATAATATTTTCTCACTAAATTACTGTGCTCTACATTATATCCCCGTAAGTAATCAAATTATCCCTCATGTAATATATCAGTTCATTATTGTAGTTAATTTTTTTGTATGTCCTTTTGTCACGTATTAATCACGCATTTAAAACAAAGATTTATGCATCGCTGGGTAATACAATTAAATGCTATAAATTACATTAAAATCGATTCAAAAGGTCGGTAAGGTACAAAACTCGTTCTAGCACAGCATAATTGTAAATGCTACATAAATTCTGCAAAAAAAGTGCAATAAGAATGGAAAAACGTTTACGACAATAGCCGATTGATTGACTATGGAATAATGTTGCTCTCATCAGTTAAAATAGCACAATGTCGGAATAATTGTCATTTGATAGAAAACACGATGAACAAAGGAACTATAAAAAACAAGAATACAGACAATTATCTCATTATATCAATTATTACAAGTTTGCACTTCAATTATCAATTTAATTTATGTGAAATATATTTTTCCTTTTAGAATATATCGATTTTTATAAGTGGTGCAAACAATTTCTTGAATTATCTGGAAATTAGTGCAATTAAACTTTTAATTCGAAAGTAACGATATAAATCGTATTAGGATTCATAAAAAAGTAATACATCAATTCCGGCGCGCGGTTCACTATTTAAGCCATTGCGTCCCTCGGTGTAACGACAATATAATTAAATACCAATAACTGTGATTGATCTTTTCGTATCGACTTTCGTCCATAAAATGACCGAAGTTTTCAGTTCTAATATTTAAGTCAAAATATTAGAGGAATTGTATAGAAAATATTTCTCATAATTTTCGATGAGATATGCTATTATTTCGTACAGGAGGAATTTCTATATGTATAAAAGAAAAAAATTCCATATATAAATATGAATACTTAGTAAAATATTATAATTAGTGAATATATTTACAAAAATGTGATTCTTTCGGGTGCTTGTTTTTCATTTTCATTTTTCTATAATAAGGTGGAATACTTATCAAGTGGAGAGTGATTAAATAATGGAAAATGTCACTGCAGTAGAGTCCCAGGATATTTGCGTCTGGATATATTTACGTCCCAGCATATTATCTCTGTTCCGTGTCGTTTACATTTGCCTTTCGCCGCTCTCTTTTTCCCCCACTTTGCAGACTGGGGCCTCAGGAAGGTCCTGCTAAGATATCACGAACATAACGCGAATGAGAGGAGTGGGAGAAGCGACGCTCCCCTTCTTTTAATAAACATAACAAGACCGGGGTGGGGGGAGTCGAGGAAATATACCGGGACTCTGCTGTACTTGAAAGCCAGGATAACAGATTTTTTGTTTTTATAAATGATTTGTATAATTTGTATGTATGAATTAAACGTTTTGAAGTCGCTTATTACATTTCCGGCTTCATTAGCAGAAATAATTGATTTATACATGGATTATTTTATATATTAAATTAGAATATCAATGTTCCTAACTAAAAAGTAGACTTAAACCAAAAATAAATAACGCATTGTTTCACAAAAATGTTCTTCATAAAAAAAGACAATTTCAAATCGACTTTCCTATAACATTTATTTACATTAGTCACAATTTTCTAATAGTATAATTATTAATCATTGACATATAGTTATATTATGGAGTATAGTAATAATAAAAGAATGTTTAAATGATGGCTTTCATTAATTGGATGTCTCTTTTTATGTTTCAGGTAAGATTCCATGATTCTTATCGATTCTAGATGAAAGTAGCTGCATTATCCGATTGGTTCTCTTCCAGCAGAAAATGTCAAGCAATTGAAGTTCGTAATTAGTACGAGGTAATCCGGGAAATTTAATAAATTTCAAAATTTGTAGAAAAAAAATTGGAGAAATGATGACGGATTTCTAATAAAATTACACTACACAAAAGAATTGGTTTAGATATTGGTAAACAGAATAACAGTAAACTTATAGTATATGAGGGATATTTTGATTACTTACGAGGATGTAATGTAGAAAAATTTAGTGAGAAAATATTATTGAAAATGAAATATATTTTTAATAAAATAGTTTCACCTTTCATAAAAAATCGTCAATAGGCAGTTAAATAGTGATACAAATTTTTGGGAGTTCGAACAATTTAAAATCAACCGTGAATAGGTATTTAATTTTTATTATATGAGATAATAAAGTTGAATAAACATCAACATTTAACGTTAAATTGGGCTGCGAACTTGTGCGATATTTAATAAAATTTAAATCAAATTTTCATCAATTTAAAATCGATTAGCTTTTTCTCATCATAATTGTAAATACAAATTTTACATATTTCATGGTTAGTTTCATGGTTAATCCACTAACAAGTCGTAAAAATAACGATTACTTATAGTTAATGCTATTTTTTTAGTAAATCTTATTTAATTTTATAAATGCGGTTTTCAGTTAAGTAAATAATTACATAATTCGCAGACAAATAAACATATAAGGCTACCAAATTTTTTAGTCATTCTATCTAATTAATCATTTTATTAATCATGTTTGATATAAATTTAGTTAATATGCACTTTGGGAATAATTAACAACCTATAATACCCCTGATTACAAACTTCATGCTTATTCTTGTGATTAGTTATAATAAAATAATTTTCATTTATATTTAAATTAGTTTGAACATGATATTTAGTTTGGAATATAAAAGTGATTATTTTTCTGCCTTTTTTGTAGAAATTATTCAAAATTTTACTTAATTTCGAGTTCTGGAACTTTTACTGACCAGAATTCCTCCTAATAATGTCGATTTTCACAAACCGCTATCCTTAAAAGAATCATGAAGCAAAACTTTTAAATGTAAGATCAAATTTCAATAAGTACCCAAAATTAACATAGATGCTTAATGCTATTATTAATATCAACGGAGAGTCTTAAAATTTGTCTGAATTAATGCAGATTATTCATTGACATATTTTGTTGACAACTTTTATTAATTATTTAAAAGAGCATCATATTACTTTTGTAAATATAACTTTGTTTTGATTGTGTGATTGACCAATTTTATTTTTTAAAACATAAATAGTGCATTGTGCAACTAGGGAGCCAAATAGGTGTTTGCCGATAAGTGAGAGTTTGCAAACACTGAGTCTCCCTTGTTGAACATTCTATTTTCTCATACGAGAGCTTACTTTGATCCCGCCATATAGGGAGCAAGATAGTAATTTGCGCTCAGAGTGTACGGAAAAAAACCAGAGTTATTACAACCTCAGATATGGTTGTCTTGACTATATTATATTGATAATTATTCCCCTGTATATTTATGGATGCTGGGACCATATCTGTTGAAAGGTTTCTATATGCAAAGTTACCTTTTCAATAGCAATGGTCGACCATCAATAATTTAATTCATAAAACTTCTTTGGTCGGTACATCCAAACCTGTTTTTTTTTCCCTGCGAGGAAAACTTATTTTGCTCCCGGATATATTTATTTTGCTCCCTAGGCCCGTACATTACACGCCGTATTATTTGACCGAGGAGCCTTCATAATTGGGGATCTATTTTTAGAAAACTTAACTCGTGTACAAATTAATAACCCATTTTTTCTGGGTTTAGTACTAGTTATTGTAGTGCATTAAAATAAACTGTTTTTAGAGATTGTGTTAAATATCTCTTTTATGTCGTTAATAATTGTCGCATTAAAATCCGGAATTTCTTGTATAATTATTTTTTATTTATAATTCTAGTTTTTTTCAGTGTACAAAATATAAAACGGAATATGTGCGTGTGTGCAAAAATTTAAGAAAACCGGTAAATAATGTGAATGTATGAAAATATGAAAAAATGTTACTGTTAAGTGTGTAACAATATGAGATATGTTAACTAGTAGATTGTGCATAAAGTATTTCGAAGTTTATTTAAATATTTTTTTGTTGTATTATAAAATGATTTTCTGATGGGCGTAATATAACCCAACATCTTAAAAAAATATAAAAAATGCGAGGATTTTATGTATTTGATTATATTTTTTAACTTAATTAATCTTACTACAATTTTTTTCTCTTTTCGCTTTTGTCTGCTTGTTCAACATTCAAAGCGGAAATTCTAGAATTGAACTGGTTTATTTTCTGGACCTCAAATTTGGAGTTGCAATATATTCGAAAAGAAAGCTTATGACAATAGAATGTTAAAACTTTTAGATTGGTCATGCATTTCAATCTTGAGGCAGGGAGCGTCCAAGAAAGAATATTATTGCAAAAATTGTATTTTTTAAAATTTTTTATCTCCGAAAGTATACATTTAAAGAAAAATACATAAGAAACATTTTTTAACCACAGCAGTGATGAGTAAAGTTTTTCCACGCCGAATTAATTAAACTTTTTGGAATATTTCGTATATTTGAATTGTTTTGTTAAAAGAAAATTTCTCCAAATTCGTTGGACCGATCTGAACTAAGTCTCTTGTGAATTTTTTTGTAAAACGTCTATTTTCATAGGTAAACAATTTTAAAATTAAAAAATACAATTTTTGCAATAATATACTTCCTTTGATGCTCCCTACTTTAAGATTTTAGATACATGCTCCGAGTCCAAATTTGAGGTTCAGAAGACAGGCAAATTTTAGCAAATTTTTTGGGTTACTCTTTGGATTACCTACTTTGGGTCTAATTCGCTCAGACTTAGAATGTATATAGTTCATGTCAACCATCAGATTATAAGTAATTTTCATTTTTTAATTTGCAATGTTTCTATTTGCCACAAAAGACATCATCAAAGCAGTGATATCATTAAGTCTTTTAATGTATTGTGAATTATTCAGAAATTGATATCACTTCTCACGATCTACTTCGATTTCTAATACAACGGTAATGATTTACTATATTAAACTGATTGCGGGTTATAATATTTTTTCAAAACTTACCATCTTCGAGTAGGATTATTTAGGACGGTTTTCGAGACTTATTCAATTTTTAATTACGTAGTTGAATTTTGAATTTCCGTTTTCTCGGAACGACAAATGACAAATGTACGATTCGACGCATCCTCCGAACCAAGCCTTAAATGCCAACTGTCAATGTTCATCCTTTACTATAAAATATGGTTCTGGTTGCAATGAACAATGTTAATTATCACACAATGTTATTCGTTGGTGGGACATACGGATATAATTTCTTGCACATATATTAATTTATTCGGGGGCACATGTATAGTTAAATTGACATCGCCCTTACGTAAACCTTACGCAAGTCGCGATTTATTGTTCCGTTTGAACGGCGACATTATAATCTGCGTTTTGTATATATGGAGTTGCATGAAATCGTCGTTAGAACGCATCCGACGATCGGCAAATCTATACGCGCGTTTAATCCTATTGTATGAGTTATGTTATGCAATTGGACTTCTATTGATTTTATTGCCTTCATGGAGCAGTAGCGGAAAAGAGGACACGGACACGACGTCATCGGTTTCGTTATTGCTGATACACGTCATAAATTATAAGACACCCAACTATCTCGCGACGATCCCGAAAAAGATCCACGAAACTTTATCGAGCTTTCCCTGACACTTTTCACGGGAACAAAGAGTCAGATATCGAGCGGGGGTTAAAGGAGGTAATTGGACCGCGCGAGATGCTATCCAAAGGGGCCAATTGCCATCAGACCTTTCTATCGAGCCAACAAAAAACTGACAACTAGCCTCCTCTAACAATGAAGAGCACGTTCTAAATTAGGTTACAAGCTTGTCTCCTAAGACAATGCCCACGGTTTGGGCTGTGGTTTGCACTATTCGAAAATAGCCCACTGAAATACCATAAAAACTCTAACAGTACTTGTATATCTGAAATAGTAGAATTTTACTAATAACTAGCCTAAAAAATGTACGATTAACCCAGTCGCTGCGGATGACAAAGATGTTTGTCATTTAGGACTTTTCTCTGACTACGGCCAAAACGCAAATCTTTGTCAAAAAATTAGTCTAATGATGTCAATAATTGGCCAGAGAGGTGAACTCCTCAAGCCAAGGTGAATAAATAAATAAATACATAACACAGGTCTACAAAAAGAGGGTCTTGGATGTTGTTGGGAAGCTGTGGATCATTTCCGACGTAATTGTATGCGTAGAATCCAAACTCGAAGTCAGAATTGGTCCATCACGTCAAGTTTTTGAGATATTTGAGGTCATTTACTCGAAAAACGCGTTATTTTGCTATGTTTGAGGTTACGCACAGGACGCAACCATTTTTTTGTTGACCTTCTGTATATCTATTTGCATCTTTTAGTACCTGCTTTACCCTTCAAAATCAGGCTTAATTCGATCACCTAAGATTTTTTCTTACAAAGTTACGGCCACTTTGAAATTACGAGATACATTTTATTAACGTTATCACAAAAACATTCACAATAATGAAACGTGATTTTGCAAAATTTCAAAGTGAGCATATGCCCTGTTTCGGAAATATGAAGGATCAAAGTTGACCAATAAAAGTCCAATAAAAAATGTACATCAATTTCACATTTATACTCGAATAATAATATTAAAAAAAATCAGACGATATGGTTCTTTACAGATTTTTGGCTGCTGATTACGAATCTGAAGTCAGATTTTAAAATTTCAAAATGGCGGATTCAAATGGCGGAGGACTTTTTTGAAAATCGATCTAATTTGCCTAATCAGCGACCCCGAAAACCCCCAAGTAATAATTTTTAAGCAAATTAGATCGATTGAACATTTTCAATATCAATTCAACGTTAGATTCAACTTCATCAACTACAGAAACCTTAAGCTGGCGAGTTTCAAACAAATTGCATTACTTTTTTCAAAAGCTATCAGCTATATTGGACCTGCCGTTTTGAATTTTGAAAAACTAGCATCCGATTCGTAATCAGCGACCACAAAAACCCCTTACTAACATTTTTTGGGCAAATTGGATGGATTTTCTGAAAAGTCGTCCGCTATATTGGATCCACCATTTTGAATTTTGAAAAACTAACAGCCGATTCGTAATCAACGACCCCGAAAACCCCAGAATAACGTGTTTCTAGCGAATTGCATTTTATTTTTTAAAAGTCATCCGCCATTTTGAATGTTTAAAATCTGACTTCAGATTCGTAATCAGCGAGCCCAAAAACCCCCAAGTAATAATTTTTAGGCAAATTAGATCGATTTTCAAAAAAGTCGTCCGCCATATTAGATCCGTCATTTTTAATTTTTAAAATCTGTCTTCAGATTCGTAATCAGCGACCCCAAAAATCTCCGAGTAATCATTTTTAGGCAAATTAGATCGATTTTCAAAAAAGTCCTCCGCTATTTGGGATCCGCCATTTTGAATTTTTAAAATCTGACTTCAGATTCGTGATCAGCAGCCAAAAATCTGTAAAGAACCATATCGACTGATTTTTTTAAATATTATTATTCGAGTATAAATGTGAAATTGATGAAATCGCGAAAATCGCGAGCGTGCATGCAAATCGTTACCACACCTAGCGGCGCAGTGGCGAATCTCCCTGAAGAATGAAAAAGGCGGTTCCTTTACCGCGCACGCGCAGACAGATTGTTTATTTTATTAATATCGTCTGGTTAACCCTTTAGGGACATGTACATAAATTTAACCTAATGTTTGACAGTGCTTTGTAGTAATAAAGCACAGTAAAAAAATGTTTGTAATCAACGTTTTTTATTGCCCAAACTCTGCTCTTATGAATGGTGTATCGAAAAGGGCTGCAAATTTAAAAATAAAACATTACGAGCCATTTAATAAAAATCCGAATTTTTATAAGATTTTTGTTCACTTTTTTTTTATCATTTCCCGTATTATAATAGCTCAGATATTTATAAATATCATATTCAAAATGTTTAGGCTAAAGGATAGAACTAGTGCAAAAAATTAAATTTCAAAATGCCGGCTCAAAAATGGCTCTTAAATTCGTTTTTTTTTTTCAAAATCATAGTCGCGTGTACTCAGTCGACTCACCCGAATGAAATAATTTCAAACTTGTTTCCCGGGTTTTTCGGGATTGTTGGCACCAAATTTGAAGTTAGTTTCAACAATTGAAAATGGTGAATCCGCCGTGGAAAATGTATTTACTAAAATCAAACGAAATCACTTCATTCTCGGTACTTGGTGGTTTTTGGGGTCGCTGATTCCTGATTGTAGAATAAGATTCCGTATATACACAAGTGAAAGTAATTTCTTTAACGAGAGTGAATTGAATGTCGCAGACTAGCGGACGCATGAGTAACCATCTTTAAATAGAAAGCTTTAAAATTGGTGCGTTTTACTAACTAAATAGTTAAGACATCCATTTATGAAGTAAATGATGCAAAGAATTCGAAATTTACACTGCAAAATATCTTATGCTAATTCCTTTTTGTTGCGGTAAAACCAGTCATTAGTCAGCGCTACTACTGAATTATTGTACTAACCAATACCATTCTAACCACCTTTAAGATAGTAGATAATCTGATAAAATGGGAGGCTAGTGTCTGCAAACGATCAAAATAATATTTTTTACTTCAGCATTTTAAAAAAAACACATTTGCTCAAAAGATCGTCTATTAAAATTTTGAACTGACATAAATGTCTTCCTTTTTTAACTACGATTTAGTTTTGATTTTGAATTCCGTTGTGAACGTATATTTTTGGAGTGACGATAACTGAAATAATATTGGTTTCGTTCGTTCTACGTCAATTATTAAAACGTATCAGATTCGGACAAGGAGAAAATCAATCTGGCACAATTCACCGCAATGTATTCTGAGTGACGTGAAATTCAATAAACATTTGATGTACAAATTGCTAGTCTCTCGTACAAAAAGGGGCCACTTTATCGAAATTATTGTTGTTTAAAATTTTAATTTCATTTAGTTTTTGTCAATCGTTTTCAATTTAATTTCAATTTAGTACTTTGTGATCACACTTTGATTACTTTTTACAACGAATTTTAATTATAAAATCTGTAATTGCCTATTGTATTTTCGACACGTATGTTCGATAGTAAATAAAAACTTGGAAAATAAACACGTATGTATAGTCGATTAACCAAAAAATATAAATTAAATTGCAATGAAGAATCAAAGATCGAATGTGAAATCTAAGATAGTCGATTCGTTATTTTATATTAATGAAAATAATTGTTATGATTATGAATGGGAGTCTAATAAACGATTAAGTATACTGAATTGATCAAGTTCTCATAACCTATATTTTCTAAATGGATACGATCACGAAAAGAATCAATTACACGAGCCATATGACTGAGTGATTGGCGGTGATTATTCCAGCCCTATACTAACGAATTGTTCATTATTACGTAGTAATTGCGGATTTTTCTAAAGTGCTTATCATGCCGATGTGTTATTTGGATTTCGTGTTAATCATTCCATTTAACGATTATTAATTTCCTACTTCATAATAATTTTTTTGTTATTGGATAAGGATTTAGAAATATATAGAACAGAAAAATAACGTTTATGCTTTTTTTAGTCACTTGATTCCTTAGAAGAATAAAAACTTATTATAAGGCCATCACGTTAATCGTGCTTGTTTCTATTCTCGGTTATTCTATTTATTGCAACTTGTTCATTTCATTTAAATTACATGTTTTAATCTCACACTTAATAAAAAAAAAAGAATCTGAAGATAGTTTGTCAATTAATGTATGTTGAATGTAATGGTATGTTGATATGTTGAATTAACTAATACAAATATTTTTTATTTAACAATTTCTCTTTTGTACGTTTTTTATTCGGATTACAACCAAAAGTAATATTATGTACCTTTCGGTAGTCTAGTAAAATATCAAAGACCTTGTAACCACACTAATACTACAGAGTGTAGTAAGTTTCCTTATGTACACAAGTGAAAGTAATTCCTTTAACGGGAGGTAATTAATGTCGCCAACTAGCGGCAGCATGAGTAACTATATTGCTTGCATTGTTTGTGTGGATGTTTTTCTTTCCGAGTTTCAGCTAACGATAAAACTTTTTAAACGCTAAAAGTTGCCATTTTTACAAATATAAGGACATGATTAACGAAAAAAAAGTTCACCTAAACATAGCAAACATTAATCTTTAGGAAACAGTTTTATCTCATAATACAATAGAAAATTTAATTTAATATTTTAAGTTTGTATAATATGTACTGTAACAACGTTCTTAATTAAGCGGTCCCTTTAACTCATTAACCGCAAGACATTTTTTAGCTGCAATTTCAATCAAGTATTTCGTATCAAAATCAATGTTGAAAAAAATTGGCAAGTATTTTTGAGGTCACTCTGCAAGATTCCCAGGTCAACATTGAGTTACAGTCAACAGGAATATTAACTTAAACCAACTGGGAGCTTTTTAACAAGAAATATCTAAAAATGAAATGTTCTTAGAATTTATTGAGAAATATAATTGAATTTTATTATATTTTGAGAAATTCTGAAAAAAAAATGTTAGAATGTTCTATGACGAATTCTAAGCGTTTTTTTCCCTGTACAATTTTTCTAAAAAATAGTGTTTGTAATAATTGAATTTCAAATATTATGCTTAGGATTTATGTCTGCAGCTTTTAGAAAAAATTGCAAATAACTAAAAATGCTCAGAATTAATCGCAGAAGATAGTCAAATTTTACAGAATTTTTACCAAATAATTTAAAAGTTTGAATAAAATATATATAACAAATTTTTCAAAATATCATCAAAAAAATCTTTAAAAATTCCACTACATTTCTCAATGAATTCTAATACATTTCATTCCTAGAATCTTATAAAAAAAAAGCTCATAGTTTTTGAACTAGAGCGTAGGGTAATTTTCAAAGAAATTTTCATTGAAGACATTTTTGGGGTCGCTACAATTATGTGGTGTGTAAAACTAAAATTTGTTCTTAAAATATTTTGACCACCTACGTACATAGTTTCAATAGAATCCCAATTTTTTGGCAATTCTTTTCAAGATTTTCGCCATATTGGAATTCCTAATACCTGAAACTCAACTTTTGCCGTTGTCTTATCCTATTTTCAAAATCAAAACCATTAATTCTTAATTATTTCCAAATCTTACCAGGAGAAGGCAATGTTATTATGTCCATTTTTAAACTTAACAATAAAAATGTCAGTTTCATAAGACGATACAATAACTGTTGTTGTTTTACAGAAAAATACATAGCGATTATTCTTCATCTGACAGAAGTAGGTTATGTATAGTCTAAAATTTGCCACACTACAAAGAAACACCTGACTAGATTTCACAAGTTTATATAATTCAACTCTTACTCTGCATAATATATCTATTAGATAAGGCAAAACATTTTAGTAGTTATTTACAACGTATTATATTGTTTCCTTTATGATATACCGAACCTCTCTTGACTTCAATATGAATGTGTTTCTATAATTTATCCATATTCCCGTACTTTCGAATTCACAATTTTTTATATGGAACATCGGCTGTTATTAACGCGTTCGTCGTCAAATTTATGAAATCTTCTAATTCTGAAATATGTGGTCTCTAAATTCCTCAGAGTGAAAATTCACTCTTAATAGAGTTTTAATAGAACTATTAAAAGTGAACACAAATTTATTCTATTTTGGGGGAAAAAATTATATTAGAATAAAGAATTAACAATTTTTTAATTATAACAATAATAAAAAAAAAATTTTATGGCAAGACTACTCGGGGGTTTCTGAGGTCGCAGATTCCGAATCTGAAGTCAGTTTTTCGACAATCCAAATGGCGAATCCAATATGGCGGAAGAATTTTTTGAAATTACTCTATATTTACGACTTTATTCTATAAATCACGGCGTAACTAATATGCAAGTAGTCATACCACAATTCTGAATACGAGTTTGAGTTTTGACAGTAAAAAACTGGACGCCTATGGTTAAATAGAAATTTTTTATCAGATGCAAATTCCTTGAATTAAAATGTGTCCAAGAGAATCATGATTTTATCAGAAATGTTTTAAAATCATCTGCTTAGTATTGATTTCTTAAATTTCTAAAATTCCAATGATGAAAAATACACTGATTTCCATTGACAAAGTGAAATTCACCTTTAAATGACCTTCAAGGACATGATGAAGGTCACAGTCAGATGTAACGATTTCCGTTCTTTCTTTCATCCTGATTTTTGTGGTTATAAGTATGTGTTGCCATTTAAAAGTGTCGATTTGACCTTGAAATGACAGTCAAGGTCACGTTCAAGGTTAAAAATAAGGTCTGGATTGAATCGCCAGAGGGAAATCCTGTGTTGTCCAAAACTTCTTGACCGAAATTGTGATATCCTGAATAAGGCCTTTTAGTGACGTCATATCTCACGATTATCAGAATCGCTACTAATCAAACGGCACGCGTTCGTGACAATGATTTGACGTCAAAACCGATTAGAATGATCAATAAGAAATAAAAGTATCTCAAGATTGATTCGTATTTTTTATTGCAAATACATATTTTTATGATTTTATTCATAAAAAAAAGTCAGAACCGGCATTAGTCATTGCATCGCTCGCTGTTTTTATACTCTCATTCTGTTTTGCCGGAAGAATAAGCGAATCGTTACGTACTTATGTTAGCAAAAAAAAAAACTAGTTTCTCCGCATGCGAACACGTGGCGCCTATATGCTAAATAAGGAATTCTACACAATACTTCCGCATCCTTGCAATGGAACGGACAAAGACGGAACGATGCGGAAAAGTGTAATAAAGTAAGAGCTGCATAGTAAAAAAAAAAATGTCGTCGGCACCATTGCAGCAGCCTTGTGTAAAAGCATACATTTTTCTGGCATTTGCGGAGCATAAATTTCCATTGCGTTCGCGTTCTGGGTAAAATATCTGCCTGGCCAGCAATAACGCGACACTTTCGCTTCGTGACACCATGCCACCACGGCGAACAAGAAAGTCGCGGGCATTAAAATGAAAATGAACGGAGCTTCTCCGTTGCCCCGAATACGAGGCAATACATTTTGGTAAAATTTTGGTCATTTAAAGTCGTTGACGCTAAAGCGTCCATTGTTCTGAATTTCCTTTGCTTCTGGTGTTTAAACTACTACCAGCATTACTTATTTGCAATACGTGGAGACTAATACTTTGCTAACATGTCAAACGCTTTGCATATTGACCCATTAGGTCCTGAATGGATATAGTTTCACTAAAGGTACTAAAAATGTTCAAGCTGGCACATCTGACATAAAATTATAGTGATTACAGAATTAAATTAACTGAATTTTCAGAATCTTTTGTTAGATTTTTCAAAAAATTCAACCATGAAAAACTCTATACGATTATTAAAAAAAACATTTTTCAAATTATTTTTTTCTTTATATCGTTTTTCTGCATTGAAATAAGTTCAGAATTTTTGTTTGAAGTAAAGAAATTGTGTCCTGGAGACTGGTACTTTAAAATGGACATATTAGAGGCAGTCCATAAATCATGTGTACAATTTGTCATTCATTTTGGACCTCCCCCCTTCCTCTCTTATCCACGTTGATATTGAATATTTGTTACCTCTTTAATTTGGAAACCCCTTCAAAAATGAGTAAAAATTACTACCTTTCAAATTTTCAAGAAAAAAAATCTTTTTTATCATTTGTTGTTGCCTACTTTTGGGGAAATAATTCATCTTATTTATTTAAAAAAATATATACATACTGTTTTTCTTTTTTCTTAAATACTGTAGCTGCAGAAAGTATAAGTAAATGACCTTCAATTGTTTGGATATATTGAATTTTGTTGTGACCAATAAGTTAGTTAGTGCTTTTTTTAACTCCGAACTTTTTCTCAAAAGAACTATTTTTTCTTCAAAAGTTCCTTTCTTCATTTTAATTTTTGTCTCGTTATTTTTATTTAATGTCCACGTGCATGATTGCTTTGATCCCCCCCTTCCCCCTCGTGGACAATCGTGGACAATTGTGGACTTTCGCTTATCCCCCTTTCCCCCAAAACTGTCTACGTGGTTTATGGTCGTCCCCTTAACATTTCGAAAATAAAGGTGAAAATAACCAAATTGGTGACTAAAAAACGAAAAAATCAGAGGCGTGTTCAGGAATTTTTTATTCTCGGAAATCACGGGCACCTCTTGTAGAGATTCCAACGTCGCATTTGGACCTGGTGACCATAAACCAAACTACCTTCACCGTCCTTTGTTGATTCATAATCATATTTATGTTACAAGTTTCCTAATTTTCTGATGTTGTATACTTTGTCGGTCTGTTACAGGTTTTAGTTAAATTCAGTCTTCAGAAAGATCAGTTCATAATCGTAACAAAATTCATTAATAAAGTTTCTTAACTTTGAGTATTTTGTAATAAAATGAGTTTTTAAGTCAATAATGTCCATTTAATCAAAAAAAATTTGAAATCAGATTATCAATCAGTTTAAAAAAATTCAAAGACTCGTAATCAGTAACTCCAAATCTCTCCGAGTAACAATTTCATGCAAATCCGACGAATTTTAAATAATTTGTCAAAAATGTTTTATATTTTTCAAAACTGACCGTAGATTTGTAACCAGTGACCCAATAAACTCACAATCCATTATGAAATTTATCATTTTCTTTGCATGATAAAATGAACCATTTTTATACAATTTTTAATGCAATTTAATTAAACCGTAGTGGGTTTAGTAGTAAGATGTGGGCCAAATATCCTTCACTGGTACCGTTACTACTTACGTTGTAATGAAGGTAAAAACCAAATCTGTTGATCCGCATCTTACTACTTAAATAGTATCCGCAACTTATATACTGTACTTTTCCTAATTACTTGCGTAAAATTCGATTTTCTGCGCTCAGCGGTCAAACCAATCTCGTGCGGGAATTACCTGTTTTGCGCCCGTGTTGCGTAATGCGGGTACTATTTCGTGAGTGAGGACTAAAATAGTTAATATAAACCATGCAATTCTATAGAGAGTTATTATTCAATGTTATTCCTCGCGAGTCGTGCCATCTCCAATAACAATCTGTTATACGATTTTTCATTTTAGCAAGATGAACCACCAGGTGGCAGCACAAGTTACGATGGCCGACTACCACTACTTATGCATTCTTTATTATGGTAGAATATTAATCAACAAAACTATACTTTATAGAATTTAGAAATGAAAATGATTATTATAAAACAAAATTGTGGCTTTTTAATAATTCAAGAGTTTTGGATGATAATGTAAGTTTAAATTACGGTTTCATGTACAAAAATAAATAAACGTTTCCTCTTAAAACTTCATCTGTATGAATTATTTCTTTCGTTTTTTTGAGAAATGAATACAAATTGCCATCTTTTCTCATTACTTTGCCATTAAAACCTTCATCGACTCAACGATAAAGAGAAAATTAGTTCCAGCCATTATAGTACAAGTCTGCATACTTCTAACCTAACAACCTATCGTTTATCAGGTTCTACAGACGACCTTGTGGTAATGTGAAGGCAATTAATTTCTGTGGTAATCGAATAAAACAAAAACCTTCTTTAAATGCCATATTAAATGCCAGGCGCGAAATCACTGTTGCCGCTTTTAGCCTGCTTTTACTTTCATCAAAATACTCGTCGGTGATTAAAAACTGAAATTCCAAATAATACATTGTAAAATAGAGATATTAAAAACAATTAGTTATTAATTGTGGGTTTTGCAAACAGATCTGAACATTTTTATGGTAAATTTTTATTTGTATTTCATTTTTTATCTTTTTTTAATGCAGACAAACCTTGAATGCTTCAGTCTCTTGGGTTTATTTTAGTTCATAAACTTGAAATTTCGATGTACAAAAATAATTACACCAAATAGATTAATTTCAGATTGTAATAAACAAAGTAAGTTTAGTATTGATAAGATTTTAATCCAGTATGCATTCTAATTCAGTTACGTCATTAAAGAAATGTAAGATGAATACTTACTGGTTGGAATTATCGCCACATAAAAAAGGGAAAACATAATAACACAGTAATGTGTAGTAGAAACATAATAGACTAATGTAATAGACTATAAAGTAAATCTAATATAGATTATACAACTTAATAACATTTATTATGAGTGTATAAAGAAAAATTAGAAGGAAAAAGACAGCCTGGTTTAAATAATAAAAAATAACTCGCTTTTTGCGACCTCAATCAGTAAAAGCTGAGCCGATCATTATAGTTTAACGGCTTCTCAAGCTGGAATTAGAATAGCGAGCAATCCCAAATACGATTGTAGTAAAATACGACTAGGATTTAAATATCACAGTCCGACCATTTCAAATACTTGCATATCGGCATTTTAGTTAGTAATGAATTTAATTATGAACTTTGTTTTATTTAATTGTGTATTGTACTTTAAGAAAATATTAATTTCTGAGTAAAATTTGTTTATTGCATTCGGTACATTTTATTCTGCATTAATCAATTTACTGCCCGAGTACGCAGAAAAAAGTTATTTTTAAAATTTATTGATGTTAAGTAAAATTTGTCGAACCCAAATTTAAAGCAAAGTTTATTATAATATGTGAGTAAATGATATTATCTTTAAAGTTCATTTTACATTTATTAAGTTTTTTATTTTAAATATGAAATTGCTCAAAAACCGTCTCCATTTGAAATTTATGTTATTTGCAAAGATATTCATTTTTGTAATTATTTTTTACAAAAACGACATCGATTTGTAGAATGTGTAACTGTGGATCCGTAATTCGTGTTCATCATGCATTTTTAAGATGTACATTGTAAGATGTTCTCAAATGATAAAGTGCATATTAGTAAATATACTAAATAGTAAATACTTACTAGTAAATTCTAGGAAAAGTATGAAATAAAATTTAAATTTGGAAATCAAGTTTGTGGGTTAGTAAGCAAAATTAGTATTGTTGAAAGTTGCCAAATTTATTGTATAAAAAATGTTTAATGAACCCAACTGGTCTCATAAAGAAATAATATTTTTTAAAGTGTTGGTTTCTTATTAGAAATTTTGTTTATAATCATCTTGCACAAGTGCACACTTCTATCTGCATTAATAACCATGGCTAAAAGGGAATTAATCAAACGGTATACTTTAGAATCATATGAATTTACAAACAATTCTTTGTTTATAAAATAGTTGCCTAAACCTATTGTTTTTAATACAATTTTTTGATATTATTGTATTAATTACATACTTAAATAAAATGGATGATGTATGATGTGTCTAAAAGTACAGTAGTTCCCCCCTTAAGTCATTATACCACCCCCCTAACGCATATATTTCCCTTCCTCGAAGTCATATTTTTCCCCTGAGGGATCATTGTATGTGTGTATACGCACGTGACAAGTAGAAAATCAAAGGATGGGAGGTGAGGGGAAATATGACTTAAGGCAAGGCGCCGCCATCTTGTTTGCCTTAAGCACATGACTTAAGAGGGGACTGCTGTGGTTGTTTTCGTGAATATCATATCCTGTGCACATGTTGGACAAAATGATTGTATAACATTTATAAAAATATTATTTTTATTACGGATTATATTGTTGAAAGAAAAAAGCATTATTGGTTTTGAAAAAAAAAATGAAATTTGCAAAATGATTTATTAGTGACTCAAATGTTCGTCCTGTTCTCTTAATAAATAGATTTTAACGAATGATGGCTTGTTTCGTGAAAAAGATTCTCTACTTCACCAAACAATTTTTACATATTTTTAAAGCTAACGCAAAATATCTCTATTTATTAAAAAACAATATCAATTTTTATATTTTATGAATAATTTTAATGATTTCTAAGAATTGCAAAAATTTATTCGATAAAGTTGTAAAGACTTTCTTGAAAAATCCATTCATAGTTACAAATTTGTTGAACTGTTTTTTAACGAGACAATAGGAACAAAATTTCAGTCAGTTAAAATAGTAGTTTTCGATACAAGTGCGTATGCGTAAAGAACTTTACACACACACACACGTGTGCCGAAATATTGTTTACGTACGGCTTTTTCGTGCGTAAAGTATAATCGAGTGCGTAAAGTTTACTTTACGCACAAGTTTACTTTACGCACCGAAAAGACGTACATAAAAATTTTTTAAATATTATTTTTTTCGTACATAACAATTCTTAACTTTATAAACAATATCACTAATAATAAAAACAAAATTCTTGGAAGTATTTCTCCATAATATATTCGCAAAAATATGTTAACTGAAAATATGTTAATTTGTGTTTGAACAAAAAAAAAAAATTCACAACCAAACGCTGGAAGGTTAAATTTTCTCACATTTTAAATGATAAAAATTGTAAAAATAAATATTTTTATGTTAACAAATTACTATAGCATCGTCGATTTAAACAAAAATCAATTTTAGATCGTTTGCTACTAAAATATTTATATTTTAATTAGTAACAGTCACTTCATTCAACGCAATTGGTTATTGAATTCAGTTCGTAAATTATTCCATTATTCCATTTCAGCAATATACGTAATTAATATGCAAATTAATTAAATTAAATGATGTTTAAATTTGTGTTAAAATTAATAAATGACTCCATTATGAAAATATTGTTTCTCATAATATAAATTATTTCACACGATTACCAGGGTAATAAGTTATTCTTAATTAAATCTTCATTTAATCCGTTGCAATTTTTATCTTCATTATTTTTAGTTTATTAATAATTAAAGTAACTTAACTCAATATAGTAAATTTTCGATACTTTGTTTCCTTTTTTGATATGGCTGCGGTTTCTTGATACCCATAACTAATTTAACTAACACTTCGACTAAAATAAATTCATAAGTTTAAAACTAAAAATCGCAACTGGCTGTCTAATATTGGTTTATTTTTCTAATTTAATACATGTTTATTTTTTTTACGAATGTTAGAGTTCTGAAAGCGATTGCAAACCTCAAATTATTTCCAAAAGTTTTCCTATTTTTTCTGCCATGGGGTTAAAATTATCTTTACTCTGATAAATTATCACAAAATGGCATCAAATTATCTTTAAAACAAACAAAAAATTGTCTAAATACGACATTTTTTTACAGAGATATGCTCAGTTCAATGTAACATATATTTGACCCCTGTGTTCTATTTGTTAACACGATACGCAGGGGCCTTCTTCTTTTATCAACCTTATGTACAACTTCAGATCCCATTTCAATTCAAACGCCTCTACTTTGCTACTGAAAAAATGCAATTTTTTGGTAATTTTTCGGAATCTTTTTTACGTGCCCTAAGACATGAAAGTTGATTTTGAACATTTTGAAACTTTTTTCGCCTACGCGTAATTAATTTTTTGTAAAACAAATATTATCAGGAGAAAGTTCCTTCAAAAATTAACAACATCTATGTAATATTTATCTTTTTACCGTTCTGCATTTGTGTAATCATTAAATGAAGCGACAACTGTAAAATTTCGAATTTTTGGAATCAAATTTTTATTACTTTAATGAGAAAAAATAACAATAAAAAAAATATTGATGAATGTCAAAAGAAGCTGAATCGTTAAATACATATTTTTACTTAATTGTGTGCTACTTTTTTTATCGTGCAACAAAGAGTGTCAATATTAGAATTTGTTTATTTATAAACTTCCAATACCCAAATTTCTTTATTTCATACATTATCCTTTCAAGTTACAACTATCAAAATCTAAGTTCATTATACACCGAAAAAATTGTCTTAATTGTCATCTCAGAAACTTTCATTGCACGAAATGCCGATAGTAAAGTTGAAGTAATTTTTTTCAGAAATATTGGAAAATTTTTTTTTCCGTGTAGTGACGTTCCCATAATAATCGGCATGCTAATGAATGAAGAATGAGTCAATTTAAAAGTAATTCGCGGCTATGGTGCACGCGACTTCGTCCCGGAATAGTTTTTTGCACTTTATTGTCATAAAAAGGTACTCGACGGTAACTATCTACATTATATACTCGGCACGACCGACTTCGAAACTCGTTGTCGAAGCTCTAGTACAAGTACCAATATATAGTAGCGCCGACTAAGCCACAGCCCAGACTTAACTTCCTTTAGCCGAGAGCAGGTGCTGACGCGTGTCGATATATACAATGAAAAAAAGAAGCGTAGTAACGAGAATTCTCCTCGCGGTTATTGCGCCGCGACGAGAATTTTAAAAGTTAATTCGCAGTCTTGTACGTGCGTGCTTTTTTAATTCTGAACTCTTGATAAAAGCACGAAGTGACATTCTATTTTTATAATAAAAAATGTTGGAAATCCAATTTTCGATACTTTTTTTAAAGTGTGTTTGAAAATAATTCGACAAATTTCTAATCGTTTTATTAGACCGAACCCATATCATAAATACGTATTTGGTGCCGAAATAGTGTGTATTATATTGTCATTGTAAAAAACAGGAAAGGAAACAAAATAATGAGAAAATTGTTTTCTAACATTATTTTTATGTAGGATAAATCGAAAAAACTCATATACAGTAGAATCCCGTTATATTTACCTGTCGTCGTTCCCTTTTTCCCCCACCTTGCAGACTAGGGCCTCAGGAAGGGCCTGCTGTGACGTCACGAGCATAGCGCGACTGAGAAGAGTGGGAGAAACGGCGCTCCCCTTCTTTTGGTAAATATAACGACACAGGAGGGGAAGGCGTGGAACCGAGTGGATAAATATACCGGGACTCTACTGTACAATGATCCTTCACTTATTATAATTTCCTATATTCTAATTTCTTCCCTTCGTCTATTAAAATATTTCCCCACACGTGTTCTCCCCACCACGACTACTACCTTTAGCTTTTGAGTACGCAGATAGTACACACACCCATAACTGAACATGCGTCACAAAATAGAGGGAAGAGAACAGTTAAACAGCAAATCTGAGTAGTGGGGAAAAGAGAAAATTAGAATAAAAGAAGTGCGCCATTTTACCTATCTGGACAAATTACAATAAAAGACGGACTACTTGATTACTAATGTTCACCGTGTGGCGGTGGATGAATTTCTGTATAGTCCGATCAATCTCGCAAGTGAAATGAAATTAATGAATTTGTTGTATTTTATTCTTTAATATTTAGTGAATTACTTTAGAACCTTTTTCTATTACATTGTAAAATTAATAATAGAGTACCAGCTCATAGGTATATGAGGCAAAATTTGGGATTTGACAAAAGATATAGTTGATTGAAAGGCTTATCGTAAGATGGCGCATGCACTAATCAGTTGCGGAGGTGGTGAAAATTAAATGGTAAAAGAAAAAGCTCAAATTGTTTGCTCATAGTCGTTTGGTAATGATTTCAGGTAAACATACATAAAAGGAATAAAAAATAATTAGTTTTTGTTTACTGTACATAAAACTTTCATATAGTGAAACACTTTATTGACAAAGTATTTTTAAGCCTTATTGCTCCCTTTATTAATCATTAATTTGTATACGTCGTAAAAATTGCCAAATTTTCTTTGATCAGATCCGTACGTAGATAAGAACTAATACTCTCATTATTTAGTTAAATTGTCTAATTACATATTCATTATCAAAAAATAATAAAATTTCTAACGAATTCCAAGTATTTAAAATTTGTTAAACTTTCGTAAATAGTTATTAACCCATTAACGCCCAAAACTTTTTTTGTTTCAATTTCAATCGAGTATTTCGTATCAAAATCGATATTCAATAAAATTTAAAGGTACATGTCCTATTATTTTCGAGGTCACTCTTCAAGATTCCGAGGTCAAAATTGAATTTTAGCCATCAGGAATTCCAATACGGCGCCGAATTTCCAAACAATTTCCAAAAAATTGGTAAATATTTATACTTATCAATTTTTTACGAGCCATTAGAATATTACGAGTATATTGAAACGATGTAAAAAGGTGCATAAAATACTTGAATTTTAAGGAAAAATTTTACTTTTATAACCTACATCATTCTAACCATCTCAAAATGGCATCAACAATGAAAATTTCTTTGAAAAATTTCTGGACGCCCTTACTCATAAACTATGAGCTTTTTTAAAAAAGTGGTAAGAATGAAAAGTTCTTAGGCTTCATAGAGAAATGTAATGGAATTTTTTGAAAAAAAATCGTAAATTATAATATTTGAAATTCATTTACTCGAAAACTATCAACTTTTGGAAAAATTTGCAAAGAGCAAAAAAGTTTTAGAACTTAGTACAGAAGACACTGTATTCTTTTCAGAATTTTCTGTAAATAAACTAAAATTTTGAAAAAAATGTTGAAAGAAGAATTCTCAAAATATCATTAAAATATTCTTAAAAAATTCTTAAAAAATTCCACTATATTTCTCTATGAATTCTAAGAACTTTTCATTTTTAGTATTTTTTAAAAAAAGCTCATAGTTTATGAATAAGAGGGTCCAGTAATTTTTCAATAAAGTTTTCATTGTTGACGCCATTTTGAGGTTGTTACAGAGATGTGGGGTATAAAAGTAAAAATTTTCCGTAAAATTCAAGTATTTTATACACCTTTGTGCATAGTTTCAAGAGAATCGTAATATTCTAATGGCTCGTAAAAAATTGATAAGTATAAATATTTACCAATTTTTTGGAAATTCGGCGCCATATTGGAATTCCTGGTGGCTGAAACTCAATTTTGATCTCGGAATCTTGAAGAGCGACCTCGAAAATAGTAGAACATGTACCTTTCAATTTTTTTTTATTTTGAGTTTGATACGAAATACTCGATGGAAATTGAAGAAAAAAAGTTGTGCTTTGGGCGTTAATGGATTAATACCCCTTATATAATAAAATGTACTGATTAAAAGACGTATCGTAGTATCCGTTAGTAGCTTCCAGGCTACTTTTTAAGTGACTAAATTTTAAGACAACTAACACGGAATTAGGAGGAACCTCATGTGTAGAACACCAATAATTGTGTTTTGCGTTAATACCGTGTAAACCCATTATATCATCTCCTATGCCGGACAGTTTAAATTTAAAATTCAAACTAGGATTTAGGAGCATCAAACGATGAATTAACCAATGGGTTTTATGTAATTAATTTACATTTCGTTAACCTATAATGGCGATGATTTCAAATTCCACCCATCAAAGGGATTTAACAATGACTTGATGCAGGTATTCGTGTAAAATATATAGTACCATTTTGTAACTTAACTGAAAAATATCTCGTAGCAAATGTATTGCATATTTTCATTAGAAATCGAGTTGAATTATATTTTTATATATTTAAAAAGATAATTGTATTGTCTATTGTAGTTTTTTCAGTTTTTAATTTCTGTACGCGGCGAAAAAACTGACATTTTTTTAAATTTTATCTTTGCAATGCCTTAATTCATAATTTAACAATCATCGCAAAAAGAAAAATTTTTTCAACTCAATTTTTGGGATTACTCTAAAAACCCTTTAAGGACCAAATGTACATAAATTTAATGTTAAGTTTCATAGTACTTATTAGTAGTAAAACGCAGTAAAAAAAATTGAAATCAACGTTTTCATTGCCCAGCCTGCTCTTTCGGTCTATCGAAAAATGCCGCAAATTTAAAAGTAAAATGATTACAAGCATTTATTTAACAAAAATCAGGAATGTATTAGTTTTTTTTCATTTATCGTTATTTTTTTATCATTTGTCGCATTAAAATACCTCAGATATTTGTAAATATCATTTAAAAAATGTTTGAGCTAGAAGGTAGTACTAATGTAAAAAATTAAATTTCAAAATGGCGGCACAAAAATGCCTACCATAGTCGCTTTTTTTCCAAATCATACTCGCATATATTCAATCGACTAACCCGAATGAAAACACTTGAACAAATTTGTTTATAAGTGTCTAATAACGCCGAAGCTCAAGTGGTTCAGATTCCACCTTCATAAACTGTAGGTCCCATCGCGATTTAGTCCCATATGGGTTCAGAAAAGACGACGTAAAATAATATTAAAAAAAAAACACTTTAACTTGCTACCCGACGGTTTTTGGAGTCGTTGAGTCCAAATCTGATGATAGTTTTCAAAAATTCAAAATGGCGGATCCAGAAACCGGAGTCAGCGACCCCAAAAACCACCAAGTTCCAAGAATGAAGTGATTTTGCTTGATTTCAGTAAATATGTTTGCCATGTAGACTCCACTATTTTTACTTTCAGAAAACTAACTTCAAATTTGGGGTCAGCGACCTCAAGAAACTCCGGGAACCAAGTTCGAAGTGATTTTATTCGGATGTACATCTTTACTCGATATAGTTTTGACCAAACACCTACTGGTTTTATGAGTTGTCCCAAATCATTGCTTCACATCCGTGATAACGAATCCAATAATTTTATATTTTGAGCTATTATCAAGAAGTAAAGGAAAGAAATAACCAATCGTGACATCAACGGATCAAATGTCATCGACCCGTAAATGACCTCATCACCGTTTGCCAGGGTATGGCCTAAGCATAATTCGAATTTGCGGCCCGATTGCGTATAATTTAATTGGAGAACGCATTAAACGTGCCAGCATTTGATCTTGACACAACGGCTAAGAGCAGCGCCAGACCCTGATGCCCCTCGCAATCCTATACGTGACGCCACTGCAAAAATTGAAGTGACAGCTAATTTTCTTTGTCCGCGACATGTGCAACGGGACGTTCTCGTGGCGATCGTGCAATTTGCATAATGACAATTTGAACAATCGATGCCCCCGAAGAAGCCTGTAACGGTCGTTCGCAACAAAAATAATGACGGGACCGCCCCCCCGATTGATGGCTACATGATGTATCATGCAAGACATCCGACATGACAGTGTGCTCAAAATCGAAACATGTCATTAAAGAAGACAACACGAATGTTTCAGGTTTATTATGTAAGTGAAAAAGAGAGTGAAAAATCGAAAAATGCTTCATCAGGATTTTGAAAAAGAATTTCACAAAAAAGATGACCTCACCCATGCGATTAAAATTGAGCCTTTAAATATTACTTTGTCATTATTCATACTACCAAATAAAAATACAAATATTTTGATAATAGAGTCCTATAGAGCACGAAATTCTCCTTGAAATGAAAAAAATTATTGTACTATCAAAATTAATCGAGATAATCGATTAATTTAAAAAAATAAGGCCCTTGGATTGTATGCATTTAGATGTATTTCAGGGGCCTTCTCTTTTCATGATTAATTTCGACTCGATATATAACAGATAAAATTGCCGAAACCTAGATTTATTATCATACCGTTAGAAACATATAGAATAGAGGAATTTTTGGAAGTTTTTTCAACATTTTAAAAACTGTTCTCCTATCGAAAAATTGCGTTTATAATTTTTAAGATGATTATTTTCATCCTTCCTTTATAAATGTATTCAAATAAATGTTTTTATCTCATTTTATTCGTGTTTAAATAAATTAACTGAAATAAAGGATTGAAAATGAAACGAATTATGCTAAAAGTCCTATAACATTTGATATTCTCATCATAAATGTTATATATGTCCAAAATAGTTCTTTTGCATGTGCTATAATGATAACAGAGTAGTAAAATAACAATTAAAAATTATGTCAAAGGAAGTTGCCAATTTGACTTGGAATGCTCCATATTAGGTGCTTTATGTTCAAATTTCGATATAAGGTCAACAAAATGAAAAACGTTCGGTTACGGTTAATACAGTTATCAAACCATTTGGTTTATATCACTGAAGATAATGTGGTTCAACTATTTAAATCATTTGGCTGATCTACGTGTAATTCTTTATTTTTCAGACTCAAATGCAAAAAATTAACTGTTATTTTCCATCCTAACTGATTTATTGGATGAAATTTAGACTATTTAAGGAATTAGTTATTTAAACCGAATGGATTAAATAAATGCATGATTTCGATTTTGTTTCGTTTCGTTAATCGCATAAAACTGCCACATGTTCACAACCTTTTCGGTTATTATTACTTAAGGATTTTTGGTAGAACTATTTAATATCTCACGCCAAAAATAGTTTGAACTGTTTACCGTAAGTCCAATATTGGTTGCATCAGTCAAATAAATCGAACGTAAATGTAAGTGGTGGGATTGTTATGCAATTTTACGAAATTTAAAATTTAATTGTTCGGCCAAACCGGTTGGTAAGACTAAATTTACTTTGTGGAAATAAATAATTGGTTATCAGAAATAAACTGTTTGGTTGAATCACGATATATATACATGTTTTAAAGTGTAATTAGTACCCGACTGAAAAAGAGAATACCAAAATCGGTCACATCCAAAAAACGATCTAAATGAGCTCCTAGTTTTGAGACAATCAAAAACCAATGTTGGACGAGTTCAAAAATAAATCTTAATAAAATTAAGAATTATGTAATATAGAATTTATAAAAACGTTAAAAGAACATCATTTTTTGATTGCATTAAAGAAAAATAAATAAATAAAATTGAAAAAAATTCGTCATGAGGCGGAATCGAACCCCAGGCCAGTTCGCAATAAGCCGCGCCTCTAACCACTCAGCCACGTTTCTAGTTGATATCGATTGCAAAGATACTTAAAATTTGCTACCATGATTCTATGTAAACATGTCTTATTTTTAGCGTTTAAACAAATTATAGGTGAAGATATATTAAAAATATGAACCATATAAAATTTCTACTATATATTCAAGTATTTTGTCTCCTCCATAATCTCTAGTACTTCATTTAGATCGTTTTTAAATGTGACTGATTTTGTTTCGATTTTATATTATGACCTTCCCTTTGGTTGCAGAAATGGATTGCATACTAATCTAACAATTTTGGTTCTTAAGTTCATCCGGCGTAGTCTGAAAATACAAATCTGCCATTTGGTTGCATCAAATTAACAAGGCCTACTAGAACTAAAACATTTTATCAGCATTTTAGAGACCACAACCAAATAGTTTAGTTACAACAATGACTATGTGTATTTAAAAGAACTAAAATATAACTATAAGCAACCAAAATTAGCGGAACCGAACTTTTGGAATTCGTAACAAGTTTTTTTCTCGTTTTTTCTTAATTGTTCTTTTAATGAAATCAAATATAAAAGAAAGCCGATGTTTAACATTTTATGTAAATCTGTACCAAAACATACAGGGAGTAAAATAAATCGAAAATACAAAAGGTAGCCCGAAAACGAACAAACGATCTATCAGTGGTCACCTTCACAATAATTTAAACATCAAGAGTATAAATTCCATGAAGATGCCAGACACAATCTTACTAATGAATCAGTAGAATATAAATTAGCAACATATTATATGTCTAACATACATTAGTTATGTTTCTAAAGGAGCTATCGAATTTATTAAATTATACCCGTTGGTTGGATTAATTCTAATAATTAACTAAGATTGGACTATTAATTAGTAGATTGAATTCACTGCCTTATTGGTCCTTCGATTTTATTATTTAAATTAGTCCCTCAATTAGTTTATTTGGTTTCGTCGACTTACAAATAAAAACACGTGGAAAACAGTGCAAGCAATGGAGTTACCCATGTCGCCGACAGTGGCGTCAAGATTCAATTCATGCCCGTTACAGAAATGAGTTCCAATTTTGTACATATTGTGCATTGGAACCCCGTAGTTCCAGTACTACACATTATCACCTTTGACGCGTGACTTGTGGTGAATATGTACCAAAATGAGACAAATAAAATGTACAAATTCTTGTAAAATCGTTTTGTTTGGAGTAAAACAATAATTCTCTAATATTTACAATACTTCACTATTCTAATGAAATATAAAGGAATTTGACAAATCCATTTTGTCATTAATAGTTTTATATTTTTAAGTTAGGAAAATTTTTATTTCAGATTTATAAAATACGAAATTCTGCTTCAGATTAAAAAAGAACGCATTATTAATTACTTCTTTTCAAAATATTTGATCAATGGATGGTAATGGATCTAGTCCTAAGCAGATGGAAAACCAGGACATTGGAATGAAAACTTTCGTATTTTCGCTCGGCATTTGCGAACAGCCGCTGACAATAATTTTAGACACAAAACCCCCTTTGGTGGTCTAACATCAAAAGTTGGGTAAGGCATCAGTTCCAAAAAGTCCCTTGCAAACAGGCATTTCAGAATGGCGCAACAATGTTGAAGCGAAGAACACAAACCGTTGAAATCTGGGTTAGTGGACTTTCAGGTTAACTTAACCTTGATGCGACGAATGCACGTAATATCTAGATAGGCAAACCCAACTAACGCAAAATAGCAAACTTCGCATCTATTTCTTCGTACGTCATTAGACGCGAAATTCGAACTCCTTGATATAGATCGGCAACTTTGGAAGATTCACTCAAAGACATTTCCGCATTGGTCGTCATGGCACATTTCTCTCTCGATGCTCGATAAGTTCCTCAGCCCTCTCTCGGGATTTTCGAATATTCGAAATTTCGAAAAAATAAAACTATGTAAAGCCATCTAAACCAAAATTGTTCCAATAATATTGCTACGTAACGATTATATAAAAAAAAAAACAAATAAAACGAAACGTTCAGGCCGATAAATTATTCAAATCGATGTTCGAAGGTCTCTGACGATACGCTACGTGGCGTCTTTGTCCGTGTGAACATTCACACACTCACAGAAGGCAAACTTCGCCTACTTCAATATGAAAAAAGAAAACAGCTTGACTAATCTAACTTGAATAAGCGGCACGGAGACGGCTCTTATTTTTTTTTGTGTCGTAAGTGAATCGTAACAACGTATGGAAGATTTTAAACTTCAAATAAAATGAGCGATTGTAAGGGAAATGTTTTAAAATGGATTAATTACAACATTTTTTTAATAAGCAATAGCTGTTTTACAGACTGACCGGTTTTTTTTTTAATATTGTTTTAAAACTTTAATCAAGTACTGAAATAACGGAAGAAAATAAACATATTAAAATTTGTCTTCTTTGAAAATATATTAACACACTTCACAATTAAAATAGATTATTAAATAAAGATGATGACAGGAACCTAATCACAAAAATAGACATTCATGTAAAAGCAAAAAACCAGATAAAATGATCTCATTGTTGTTAAAAAAGGTCATTAATAGACTTAAATAGGAAACGAGATTAATCGTTGTAGAAAATAACTGATACATTTTTTTATTTCAATTAAGTAAATTAAATGTAATTAAATGTAATACATTTTTTCATCGGGATTATAACCTGCTAAGATATTTATTTTCCTCAAAGAGAGTCTTTTTTTAACTTGGTACCAGGCGTATTTTGCGTCATTGAGTCCAAATCTGAAGTTAGTTTTCAAAAAATCAATATGGCGGATCTACAAGTACCAAGATTGAAGTGATTTCGTTGGATTTTAGTGTTTGTGTTTGCGTTGACGGATCCATCATTTGAAGTCAACGATCTCAAAAAAAAAACGGGAAACCAATATTTATAAATATCTGAGGTATTCTAATGCCGGGAAAAAATCCTACAAAAATCCTGATGTTTGTTAAATAAATGCTCGTAATATTTTTGTTTTTAAATTTACGTCATTTTCCGATATACCATTCGAAAGAGCAAGGTTTGGGAAATAAAACGTTCATTCCAACATTTTTTTAGTGCGCTTTGCTACTAAACAGTACTGTCAAACTTTAAAGGGTTAATTTCATGCAACTTTAGTAATTGTATACCAAACATGGTTATGTGAACAATGATCTTCCAGAAATGTTCATAAAAAATAATGGAGATCTACAAAAAGTCATTTTCCTTACAACCAGTTCTATCTTAAAATTATTTTCTATTTAGGTTACGAATGATACTTTTGTTCGAGCGATTAAGTTATGAAATTATTATTAATTCTGATTTTAAATCCGGAAAGCCTCGTTATAGACAAAGCACATTATGACGTTCATGAAGGCACAGTTGGAATGAGGTGCTTTTTAATTAGGTCAACACCTAATTACCATCCGTGTTTAACGTCGACATCACGTGAAACGCGTACGGATCTTTCAGCTGTTATTACAGATTATTATATGACTAACTGATGAACGCTTTCGAAATAACAGAACCTTTCTTCTCAGTTCTTATATGCGGAAAAACAAAAGTTAACCATGCGTGCCAAATAACCTAATCGCGATAAGTTTTAAGTAAATGTTTATTTTTTAATGTCACCTCTTTGCTGCTTCTGGTATCTACTAACTGTTTAAGCACATTGTTTTAACGCAACACATTGTTTAATCGCTTTTCTGTGACATCTGCACGTGAAGAAAACGAAGTAAGGCAAAAAGTTAACATATTTCGGGAATTTTTTGGGGCGTAATCAAAGGATTAATTAAAATTTAGTAAAGTAGGTTTTCTAATATTTGTATCGCAGCACAAAATATAATTTTCTATGTGCATTTTTAATAACATGGCGGATTTGTAGCATCGGTCCGTAATCGGCATTTTTTAAAGATGTTTCCGGCTGTTAACATTTTAATATTATAGGATGGAACAAACACAAACAGAAGGTTTTTCTTTATATATCTTTCGCAGTCTTTCATTACTATTTTACACAAAATTTGTTGCTTCAAATCTAAAATCGGTTCCTATAATCGGTATTCGTCTATAGCACCCTCTTTTGGGCGCCAAATAAAATAAATTTGCTACACCTAATACTAAGTAGTCAAATGAATTTTAAATATTTAAGACATAAAATTATTAAAGTATTAGAAAGTTGGCAAATCTTAAAACTCTTAAAAGTATGCGTTAAGGAGTATTTTAGTCATTTGTTTCTTGTTTAATGCTTTTAAAATCATCAATATAGTTAAATATACATTAAAAGGGTCATGTGAATGTAAAACATACATCATTTATTATATACAAGTATGATATTCGTATCATTGAAAACCAGAAAGATGTGAAAATACAAAAAATGAAATCCTACGTAAATAATTCACGTATTACACTTTTTAATGTACCATTTTGAGAATGTTTTTATTGTGATATTTAAATTTGAATCATTAGGAAATATTTTTTTTAAATCAATCGTTACATTTGATATTAGTAGTTTTTAGTATATACTTGTTAATGGAGAGAATTTATAAAAAAGTACGGAAAGACGAAAAAAATGTGCATTAAAGGTGGCGCGTCACATTTTTCTATATTAAAATCCGTTGTCTTCCACCGTTTCTGCACGTTTTTTCGTCTTTCCTTCCTTTTTTTATAAATTCTCTTTATTATACATTTAATAATGGACAAAACACCGTAGAAATATCCTCAGATAACACTGTGTCCATTTAAAATAAACACAAAATAAGAAATGCCCAAAAAATATATAAACAAAAGTTGTTTTCAATAATTGTTTGTCCTTTGCTAGATGCATGCCTTAACCGCCTGTAAATTGTGTTTTGGTAAGAACGGTTAGGTTGGATTGACATTCTTCATTTACTTGCCTTAACCACTGCAGGATTCATTAGGTTAGGACAGGTTAATGTTTTGAAATTAAATGAGAAAAATCTGAACATTTCGTTTGTTAAATTCTTACACTGAAACATAGTTTGCTAAATAGTCGTGGTACCAAAATATCACTTTCATGTTAGTAAGTAACAGCATAACGGATTAAAGATGCAATAATTTTGGCATGTCAACATTTAAGAAGAAGCATTAATCAACCATGTTCGTTAAAAATAAAAATGTTTCTCATGCCACCAAATTTTCAAACCTAACTCTTTAGTAGAAGATAAACATATTCATTTTAAAGAATCGAATTATTGATTTAGATATTTTTTTATATGAATAGAATAATTTATTAACCCATAACAATTAATGATTAATTAAAAAAATTCTTACTAAATGTTTCAGTAGTACAAACATTCTACGACTTAATGTTTAAAAAATTTCCTGCCATTAGTAATTAATAAAAATATAAATATTCATTTTTGTTGACATTTATAAATTTTGTATCATTAAAAATCCTCGATAAAAAGTAAATATCACATTTAACCTTCATACGTTTATGTTCTAAAAAAAAAAAGAAGTTCACGGAAACAACTTTATATACTACGCATAAAAATTAACATATTGTCAAGGAACTCTTCAAACTCTTGTTCTTTCAACAAAAGCTTAACTAATTGTTTACAAAAATGTAAATGTATTGAATTATTCATATATGATAATAATTATTTTATTTATGGTGACGAATTTCGAATTTCGAGTTTTGGTTTTAATTTATAATCATATACGTGTTTGAATAAATTTAAAAAATAAAATATATATAGAATTTTTGGTATTGTAATGCATTAAAAGCAAGTGTGAAGTGTTCCGCCGATACAGTAGGAATTTACTACAAATGCGTAAATTTGAAATAAGAGGATCTATTTTTCTTAATTCGGGTTCTATTATATATATTTTAATGACTTTACGCCATCTACAAGTAATTTAACATTTAGAAAGAATTTTCTAAAACAATATACAATTCCTTACAAAATTTAGAAAATATATGATTTTTACCCTTCTGTGATTTTAGAAAACTCCATTTTTGTTTACTTTCTTTAGCATTTCACAAGAAATGATATGTTATATTAATTATCTCAAGTCGTTCTTAATTTCTAGCGTAGATTTCTACCTTATCGGTCAACCTCTTACGAGACATTTAAGAGGACCGTCTACAGGAGCCCAAAAAATGGCCTATTTCATGATTTTTTACAAAGAAACTATTTGATGGATCATTCTAAAATTTTTACTGTTTAATAAACGTCGGAGATTTACAAAAATTTTTGTTTATACAATTTTATTCATAAAATCAATTGTTATAAGGAAAACAAGTTGAGGCTTTTGAAAATTTCTTCTTTATTATGTGTAGGATAGCGGCTCAGAAAATGTTGCAGAAAATTGCAGCGAGTCACAGCAATAGCTGTTTTACAGACTGACCGTTTTTTTTTAATATTGTTTTAAAACTTTAATCAAGTACTGAAATAACGGAAGAAAATAAACATATTAAAATTTGTCTTCTTTGAAAATATATTAACACACTTCACAATCAAAATAGATTATTAAATAAAGATGATGACAGGAACCTAATCACAAAAATAGACATTCATGTAAAAGCAAAAACCAGATAAAATTATCTCATTGTTGTTAAAAAAGGTAATTAATAGACTTAAATAGGAAACGAGATTAATCGTTGTAGAAAATAACTGATACAATTAGATAAAAATAAAAATTGTAAGAGAACGAGCAATAGTTCTACGAAAATCATTGGCTGCTACAGATACGTTTGATTAACAATTAGAAAGATTAAAGCAATCGTTGAAAAATAATCAAAATTACAAACAACATAAATGTAACTTAATAACAAAAAACAAACTTAGTAAAATGAATATACTCGTAAAAACAAAAATTGTCAACAATGCAGAATTAAAAAATAAACAGAAATTTTCAAAATGCCGAAAATTGCTGAAATGTATTCTCCTATCGTAAAACAAACTTGATTTTATCGAAAACAACATGCAGAAATCGATTCACAGACCTTGAATTCAGATGCGAATTTGCGTACAATTTCAAAAACAAACAGTAATTCTTTTGCAGCTATATCGACGAGGAATATATTAGAAAATTGATCTCAACTAGCAATTTTAAGCTTATATACCGCATTGACGCATGTTTGTTTTTTAGTACTAAATGTGAAAAAGACTTTTACCCTCGCACGTGTCTTCTTTTACGACGGAGACAGTAGTTTACCATTCTTTAAAGCTAATTACGTTTTAAAAAACTGATCGTATTTCGCGACCTTTTGTCCGTCAAATACTCGATGCGTTTATATATCCTCAATTAACAAAACGAAAGATAAAAAAAAAATAGATAAACATAAATCAATATATAGTTTAAATTATTATTTCTAACTGTGAAATTGTACGGCAAATCATTAGAATAAATACATTACTAATCGAGTAATGCTATATAGTTAATCAAATTGTAATTTTGTAATAAGTAATTACTTTTTACCTCATCCCACTTTGTTGTAATTTTTTGACTATTTATTACATAGAAAACTTTCAGTCTCATAAAATCATAATGACACCAGAATTAAAATTGATCACCATCCTCAGATAACCTAAAAATCGTTTATACAATTAATAAGTAATTGTGTTTGTACTTTATTTTCGACGTTAACTACAATGTTAAAATAGTCAAGAAACATAGGACTTATCTTATAAAAACCCGAATCTAAAATTAAAACATGCAAAGAATCCTTTTTGTTCAGTTATAGATTATTTTGGTTATTGTCATACACAAAGTTCACTTATAAAAATACTTAACAAAGTAATTTTTTTTATTCTCGGATAAGTAGAGGTACGCCCAATCGCTACGGCCTTGAAGCATCACTTTCCTGTTTTTTGTGCTCTATTCTGTGGACTATAGACGAAAGTGCGATTATCCGCCTGAAAATACTTTGTCCTGTCACTCTAAGGTACCGTAAATTAACGTCAAACAAAATTTAATGCGTTCATTACATTGTATAATGTTATACTTAAATTAATACAAGAAATGCGCCTGAATTCTGGAATTAAGTGAGAAAAAGGGCAGACGTATGCACTAACATTAGCTGACTTTAAAACGTTTTGAGTTTTTGTTTTTACAGGGGCATTCCATATCACAATGTAAAACTTCGCGGTCGATGTTCTTCGATTTGGCTGAAATTTTACGGTTGTTTTCTAAATCGAAAAATATGTGCTTAGGTCAAATTTTAAGTCCTGATCTCATATATGTAGAAGTCTCACAATCTTCAATTCAGTAAAATTTAACATTTTTTAAAATTAAATTTAAAAAAATCAGTTTTTATTTAAAACCCGTGATTTTTAGTCAGAAAATATTTAAATAGGGCAAATCGATTGAAAATTTACCAAGGAATTTAGTACCAACTTTTATTAGCGAAAGTTTAACGCGTGAACAGTAGATCGAAAAAATGACTTTTCATTAAAAATTCATAACTTACAAATATCTATTTCGATTTGGCTCAAGTTTTCAGGAAAGTTAGTTAAAAGTACATAGAGTAGAGTCTCGGTATATTTACCCACTCGGTACCTCGCCTTCCCCTCCCGTCTCCTTATATTTGTCAAAAGAAGGGGGGCGCCGCTTTTCGCGTTTTTTCCCCGAAGTGGGGGAAAAGAGAGCTGCGGCAGACAAATATAACAAGACGTAACTAGGCAAATATGCTGGGACGTAAATGTAGCGAGAAGCAAATATACGGGGACTCTACTGTACTTTGAAATAATTATATAGGCGATCTAAGGTTTTAAACTTTTTGGCTATATTTTAAAAAAATTGCGTGAAAATTACATTTTTTCCATGAGTTGTCAAAAATGTCAGTAAAAAATTTTTGTTATTTGGTACTCTAACTAAGCTTCAGCTAACAGCCTCTCATTATTTTAATTAGTCCAGTAGACGTTTACATTCTGTTAGATGGATGTTTTGTGTCGCAAATTTTAATATTAAAGTTGTAGATGATGGTTAAGTCGGTCAAGGATTTTTTTAATTTAATCAAAGTTTTCTAAAAAACATGAGGTTGATTTGAATGTATTCGAAGTTGCAACCTCTTGTAGACATGATCATAACATTTTTTTGAAATTACTTATTTACAAAAATTCTGATTGAAATGCTAACAACGAAAGATGTATATTCAATTTCAATGTGTAATTTTTTAGATAACACAATTTTTAAACGATGTGTTTTTCTTTATTACACCTACAATAATTATTATAATAGAATCTAACGAAATTTACGTCACGCGTCTTGATTTTGATTTTTTACCTACTCAACAATAAACTCACAAAATATTTTCAGACCAATGAAAGAAAAGGAATAATGAATTTGACATAAACAATACAAAAAAAAACGAAATCCGACAAGTATATTACGTAGGCGATATTGTACGAATATCTTTGTGAAAGAGGTCGCATTCCGTTCTGAAAGAAGAAACTTTCATTACGTTTTTCAAGATATCCGGTGTGGAACTCTTTGTACGACAAAGATGAAATTGCAATCCGTTTCACAGAGTATCTATTTATCATCCAGGATTTCTATTAAAGTTTAGATTAACTTACGTACGAATTTAAGTCATAATTTAATTCATCCACTGGAAAACAAATTGTTGCAAGGATCATATTTGTGATCTTCGAAATTTTTTAGTGCATTAAAATATTATTTCAGTAAATCGTGTTTTTACTATTCTTACCTACGTTTATTATAGTCAAAATTGATAACCTGAAAAGCAGTTGTTTATTGTAATAATATAATTAGTAAGTACTGCTCTGCTACTCTTAATCGTTTAACAAATAACGTCACTTTCGTAATCTTGACAACTAAATAACCTATGACAAAAAATTTTACATTTTAAATTTACTCTAGTCACCATTTTATTAATATTTTATTATATTATAATCTTCACTTTGTGAATGCCTAATAAAAAGATTAATAATTAAGTGTTAATAAAATGAATATAATACTATTATAAATTTATTAGTAAAAAAGTTACACATTCTTTTATTTTATTTTATGTACATAAATTATGTGATAATATTAAAACTTACATTACAAAATTGGATTAATCCGCCAAGGCTTGAAACAACATTTTTTTATTTAGTATCAAAATTAAAGATGAAAAAAAATTAAAAAGTGCTTAGTTTACTGTTTTCAAAGTCTGTTTTTAAGATTCTGTGGTCGAAATTGAGTTTCGACAATCACAAATTCCAATATGGCGTCAAATTTTTAAAGAATTGTCCCATGTATTCAATTGATTGACCCGAATTAAATCACTTCAAACTTGGTACCCTGCAGTTTTTTGGGTCGTTGAATCCAAATCTGACGTTAGTTTTAACAAATTCAAAATCAACGACCCCGAAAATCCCCGAGAATCAAGTTTGAAGTGATTTATTTCGGGTCAGTCGACCAATAACTCCACGCGACTCTGATTTTGAACAAAAATTTAGAATCCATTTTTGAGCCGTCATATTGAAATTTTTTTGCACTAGTTCTATCTGCTGGCCCAAACATTATTTATGCGTTATTTGTAAATATCTGCGGTATTCTAATGCGGGAAATGATAAAAAAATAAAAATAAATGAAAAAAGTCGTACAAAAATCCTGATTTTTGTTAAATAAATGTTCGCCATTTTTTTATTTCTAAAATTAAGAACTGGGTTTGGACAATAAAAAATGTTCATTCCAACATTTCTTTTACTGTGCTTTAAAAGTACCGTCAATCTTTACGTTAAATTGTTTTTTTTTTTATTATTTTTGTTATTATATATTATTATTATTTATTATTGGTTAATTTAGTTTTTAAAAGGTTAAAGGATTAAAATAAATAAAATACATTATTTCTAAAAATGAATATTAATCCTAAATCGATAAGTTTCATTTAAACGCAGTAAAGACTAATTAACTTACTTTCATTCCCATATGGGAAAGGGTTTATTAAAACAAATCTTTGACAATTCACTAAAATATTCAGCAGTAGTCAAATTTGTCAAATATCACTATATTAGACACGTATTATTGTACAACAAAAATAGTTGTGACTTTTTAAATTCAATTTTTAACGAAACCGACATGTAAGAATTAGATTGCCTTGCTTTCGAGACGAAAATTCATTTTCGTAAAAGGTTTGTTACTTCTTGCGAACTTTTGCTTCGTGCGGAAGTGACTTTAGGTGGCACAACGATGATTTTAGTGTAAGGAATTTATTGACCCGCCTTGGTTGCGTGCCGGCATGTTTTATTCCGTACGGTTCAATAAATTCCTTACACTAATGTTAGAACCGACGACTGTTCATGATCTATGTATGTACCGACAATGTGACATTAAGCAATTTTGTTGACACTCGATGAAAGTGTTTAGAACTCCCCTTTATTAATTGCAAAATTAAATACAATTCGATTAAATACACATAAAATAATCATTACACGAAGAGATTATGTAACTGTTTTGAGAAATGTCGTTTTCTATTTTGAGTTTGGAACGCAGGGATATAAGAAAACTTTTATGAATACTAACTAAACTATTAAATACAAGGTCTATAATCGAATTTTGTCAGATTATACTAACCGCATTTTTAGCAATTTTCTAATTATATTTTTTAAGAAATTTGAAAAAATTGACAAACAAGAAAATTTAGTATTTTCTTTGATGAAGTCTAAGAATTTTCTGTTTTGCAAATTTTGTAGAAAAGTTCTCCAGGGGAAAAAAAACTATAACATTTTAAATTATTTTTCTCAAAAACTTTGTCAAAATCAATTTTAGAAAAAGTTGTGAAAAAACAAAACTTCATCATCAATGAATATGATTTATTCACAATTTTCACAAATTTAAGAAAAACAATTTTTTAAATAATTCATAGAAAAAATGCAGGGTCCATAAATATGTACAAGAAATTTTCATTGCAGCACGATTTTGAGACAATGTAAAGGTTAAATATTGTTCTCCAAGATAAATAATAAAAGTGAAATGTTTTAATAAACATTCTTCTAATTGACGTTCATATTTCACATTTCGGTAAAAATCTTCAACCATTGTCGCTAACCCTAGCAAATAATAATACAACCTTCGAAATAGACACAACCTTTGTTATACAACGCTTGACCTTGATTCAAGGATACTTTTCGAAAACAACATTCCGGACGTGCAAATTTCCTCGAATTCTTCCGAATCCGGCGTCCAAATTCGGGTTCCTATTTACATAAATAACTTTAACCTTCAAATGACCTCGAATATTGACCCCAAGGTCAAAGTTATTATAACAGTTAAGGACCCCCATCTTTATCCTAAATAACGTTTATCTTTGGTATTCCAAGAGTAAAAGTACAATTAAATGATTATTTAAAACCCTGTATAATTATTTTAAAGCATTGGTTATGTATTTCAGCGATACTTTGAAAAAATGTCACTCTATCTTTTTTTGATAGTTTTATCAATATTATCAATGATTCAAATTGGAGGTCAAAATTTCAAAAATCGTAATGTAAGCCTAAAAGTTTTTCAACTTCCGCAATGTTTAGTACTCTTAGATTATTGCGGTCGCTAATTCAAAATTTCAAAATTAAAAATGGCTGATCCAACATAGCGGTGAAAAACATAAAATTTCTTTTAATTTCTTAATGTTCGGTATTATAACAGAATAGAGAGTATATTTTTCAACAAAATTTTGATGCCACGATTACAATGAGTTCAAAAACTTACGAATACTAAGCATTGCGGAAATTGAAGAAATTTATGCTTTTTGACTGCTATGATGGATCGGCCATTTTGAATTCCGAAATTTTGACCTCAAATTCAAATTCAACGACCCTAAAAATGTACGAATGCTAAATATTGCGGGAATTAAACAAATTCGCCGCCATATTAGATAGGCCATTTTGAATTTTCAACATTTGACCTCGAATTTCAATTCACCGACCTCAAAAACATTTGAAAATACAATATCATAAAGATTGATTGATATTTGGCCTCTACCAGTTATGGCATGGAAATTCAGTGTCGCAGTACAAGTCAAGTGGTTAACCCTTTAACGCCGGGACGGACACTTTTTTTCGTTCATTTTCAACTTTAATTTTCTCAGCGATTAAGAATGTAAAAAATCCTTCAGGAACTATATCTTATGTATTTGACCTGGCTCTTTCAGAGTCTGCAATCAAAATAAAAAAAAATTAATTTTCAAAAAGTTAGTAATTTTTTTAAAGAAAAATCTTTGACAAGTTTCTTTCAGAAATTATTTTTTTTCATATAGCAGGTCACCAGAGCACTGTTTCACATGAAAATATCGCGTCCGTAATATCTAAACTTGAAAATGGCAAAACGTACTTTTCAAAATTTAAAGATGGCGGCTCAAAATTGCTGGCGGAAGAATTTTTTCCCCAAAAATATTAATAATCTGTGTATCCTTATTTTTTTTCAATTTTCTATTTGTATGGCGTTGAGTATCTAAATATTTCTCGGGTCGCACATAACGAATCTGAAGTCAGATTTCAAAAATTCAAAATGGCGGATCCAATATGGCGAGCGATATTTGTAAAATTGTCCAGAATGTTGTGAAACTGATTACTCGGGGATTTTGGGGTCGCCGATAACGAATTTGAAGTCGGCCATTTTGAATTTTTGAAATTTGACTTCAGATTCGTTATCAGCGACCCCAAAAACCCCCGAGTAATGAGTTTCACAACATTCCGAACAATTTTAAATATACTGTCCGCCATATTGGATCCGCCATTTAAAGTTGAAAATGAATGAGAAAAAGTGTCCGTCCTGGCGTTAAAGGGTTAAGGGGGTTCTAAAGTGCTTCGTCGATAAGGTAGGAAGTTTCACTAAATAGCGTAAATTAAAGATGAATGAATAAAATTCTGAAAATTCGAGGTCTGTAAAGGCAATTCTAATTACTACATACGGCTTCCTAGAAAGTACCAAAGGCATTAATTGAAAACTGACCGAGAATTTTCGGAAATAAGTAATTCTTGTTTATTTCCGAAAATTCCTGGTCAGTTCTTAGTAAATGTCTTTGGTATACTGTATGAAACTGTCTATAATAATTAGAATTGTCTTTGCAGAGCCCGAATTTCGAATCGTCGAAAGTCATTTTTTATTTACAGTTTTTAGTGAAAATTCCTACCTTATCGGTCAAGTACTTTAGAACCCCTTTAAAAAATGGATTCATATCATTAAAAAAATCGCGAATGGGTGGACATTCGACATCCCGACGACCGAGTGACGTCCTAAAGCAGTCAAATGTTTCGAAAAAAAAAATGATCGCAACTACCAAAGCGAGAATCGGGTATAACTCGGGTATGATCGGATGTGGTCGTATGGTTCGGATACTAACCAAGTGTATTTTGTCGAACAGGTGTCCCCGACCCGGCGCTGTCTGAACCAGCTTAACAGCTGATCGGAGTACGGAGCGGCGGTGAACGGGGGCCACACTAGCGCGCCAGAACACCCCGCGCCAGAACGAGAGGAGGACATTTCGATATATCAATTACCCGTCGGCCCCCGGATACGATAGGGTTTCTTCCTTCCTCGCCTCGTTCGATCTTGAGCGGGAGGACGGAAAATAATCCGGCCACGGTTCGTGCCCGATCGACCGGCTCGCCGAGGAACTGCAGGAACAGCCGGAGGACGAAGACGAGGAAGAAAAAGAAGACGGTGGCGGCGGCGGCGGCGGCGGCGGGGGGGGAGGCGGTCGGCGGAGCGGAGGGAAAAAGAGGAACCGCGTGAGTCTCGCCAGTCTGGACGCGCGCCATCATGGTCAAAACTTTTCAGGCGTATCTGCCCTCCTGCCATCGCACTTACTCGTGCATTCACTGCCGTGCTCACCTCGCCAATCACGACGAACTCATCTCTAAGGTGACTGAACTACATTTTATCTTTGTTTATTTTTTTCGTTTTTTCACTATTCGAATCTAAGCTTTTGAAATATTTCGAGAATGCTGAACAAAAGATTGCTCCAAGTTTCATCAGAATAAATTCGGGGTCTGCATAGCCTAACTCGACTTGCTAAAATTCAAGTACGAGTACATCAACCGAGACACTTTTCAGATCGACGGTTAAATGTTGTCGATTTTTTTCAGATTTATAAAAACTCTTGGTAACTAATGAGAATTTTTCAAATTTTTGGATTTTTTAAAAAAACGGAAAATTTTCAAATGTCCATAACTCGGTTACTACTTATCGTACAGAAATAAATAAAAAATGAAATTGTGCGCCTTGAAATGTTTGTTATTAGTAACTAAATAATTAAAAGAAATCAATTTTTTTGAGGGTCCCATTTTGTCTGAAAATTCGACATCCATAATGTGTCATAAAAGTTGCAATTACAGTTAGGCCACTCGTTTTTATTTAAGGTAGTTTGTTGCCATCATTAGAGACTATTCCAAGAAAAAAACGAGTGGCCTAACTGCAATTGCAACTTTTATGGCACATTACGCATGTCGAATTTTCAAACAAAATTGATTTCTTTCATCATTTAATTACTAATAAACATCGAAAGCACACAAAAAAAGAAACATAGTGAATTCGATAACTTAAAATCTTCGGATTCTTCGGAAACAATCTTAAATCTCTGGTACAACCCCGCAAATTGTTCATTATTTTCAGTATTTTTTTTTTTTTTTTTTTTTTTTAATTTTATTAAAAAAAAATGAAAATGTCCGATTGGCAAACATTTTAAATTTATTATTTTAAACCGAAAAAAACGAATGTAAATAAATCGTAACAAACTTTTCATTATACCTGTATATAAAAGTACATTTCAAGACGAACCATTCCAGTTTTTATTTGTTACTGTACTGCAAGTAGCGACCGAGTTAAAAATATTTGAAAATTTTCAGCTTTTTAAAAATCCAAAAGTTTGAAAAACTCGCTCTCTTTACCGAGTGGTTTTGAAAATCTGAAAAACATTTATTTCACCCAGATGCACCTGTAAAAAAATCACGAATAAAATCAATGATGATCGACTTCCAAAGTGGCTGAATGTTTAATTTTAAGTTCAACTCTCTAAATCTGTGGAACTAAACTTAGTAAAAAAAAATAATTGTTATAAGCAATACTGTCGTAAAATTTGCAGATAGTATTTGAAAAATTGGATAAACTTCCCTTAAGTACCATAAATATAACTGAAAAGTTCGAGGTAACTTCACTACCGGCCAAAAGTTCGTGACTGTTCTGAATTTTCTAGTTTATCAAAGAATACATCATATCTTCGAATCCTTTGGGAATATTCAACAAACTCAAAGGCATGTTTTAAAGTACAGAAATAAAGCTAAGAATCGATGCATTCAGTTTTTTGCCGGACATTATTTACTGTTGGTTGTTGTATTTCCAATATATTGCATTTTTTCTTGCGCTTTAGGTTAACCCATTATCGGACTCATTTTTGTCATCAGATCCATCATCGATAATTTATAAATAAACTGTTTGGAAAACATGTTAGCGCCATTATTACTGGCGTAAAATTGTATACTCTTCAAGAAGCTTTTAATAAAATCGTCATTGTGAATAAAAAAGGATCTAAAATTTTTCAATGAGACACATCTGGCGTCAAATTAACTCAACTTTCAGAATCTGTTATTAGATTTTTCAAAAAATGCAACCATGAAAAACTGTACAAGATTTTTATGATACATAGATTTTTCAAATGTATTTTTTTTATCTTCTTTTTTCACACTCAAATCGTTTCGGGATTCTTGCTCGAAATAAAGAAATCGTGTCCTCGTGACTTGAACTTTAAAATGTGTATTAGTATTTTGAACATGATGGTGAAACCATCCAAAATTACGACTCAATCATTAAAACCGTCGAAAAATTTTTACTTGAAAAGATAGACTTTTGGGAAAACTTACTGAACCTATAGTTGTTAGAATTGATCAAAGAATACGTTGAAATTTTTATAGAATTTTTAGAATAATTTTTTTACTTTTCACAATGCTGAAATTTTGGAAATTAATCAGCGACCTCGAGAACCCCAGACACACTTTTACCTAAGTTAATACTTTTAATATCTTGATAACGGGACCTTATCTACTATTATTTTTTTACTAGTAAATAGTAAATAATTAGTATTTTATCAGCAAAATGATACTAATATAAAAGTAGAAATGGACTTTTTTAGTTTATTTTAGTACTTTTTAGAATTCGTAATAAATCAGCAGTTTTCTGTATTTATGAATTAAAATTATTACTAATCGGGTTTCGAGAATATTTTAAAAAACATCGTAATTTTTTCCAATTAAAACCGTGATGTCTTATTTCCAATTTTCATATCTTATATCATTACTAAGCTAACAGAAAATATAAAAAAACACTTATATTAATGCATTTGTATAATAAAATAATAAATTATTTTTATTAATTTTGTTTTTCGTTTCAAAGTGGCTTCTGAACGTTGAAAAATTTTTAATTGGAATACAATGCTATTATTTCGGATCTACTGGGTTTTATTTGTAGTAAAATCGTACACATAAGTAATTACAAGTTTTATTTGACCTATTTTGATTTACGGAAGCATTAATATCCCATAAAATCCAATTCCAAGATGGCGACTGCCAAGTGCTCAGTAGAAATATGTGTATTTGAAACATGAAATTTGCTAATTAACAATCTCATAGGTTTCAGTCATCGGTACACTCGAATCTTTAGTCAGTTTACCGAAATTCAAAATGGCTGATCCAATATGGCTTCTACGTATTTCTACTGAGCACATGGCAGTCACCCTCTTGAAATTGAATTTCATGGGATATTACTGCTTCCGTAAATCAAAATAGGTCATACTAAACTCGTAATAAATACGATTTTACTACAAAGAAAACCTAGCAGATCCAAAATAATAGCATTTTCTTGAATTTCAACTTTCAGAAATTTGACACCATTTGGAAACGAAAAACAAAATAAATCAAAATATGTGAATGTATAATTTTGAAGTAAAACAATCGGGAACTCGTTTCTGACAGGTTAGAATGTTAAAAATTCATTAAAAAAAAATTTTAGCTAAAAAATCGCGTTTTTTTCAGTATCTGCGTAAAAAAATGTGTTAAACGCCATTTTTTGAAATTTTCAGTAGAGCTAATCGAAAGAGCGACCTCAAAACTAGTCGGATATAGATGTTTCGATTTTTAAAACATTTTTATTTTATACATAAAACGATGCTGAAATCCATGTGCAAACTGTGCACATTTGGGACTTAGAGGGTTGAAAAGAGTTTTTTTATATTTAAATTTTAATATTTTCAAACATCTTTAAAAGAAATGTATCGTTGTGATTCGGTAAACATAAATAAACAACGTGTTCACAAGCTTTTCGCCTTTTTTACAAAGAATTCTGAACGAATTAAAGTCAAATTAAAAATTCCAAAAAAATCATACAGGGCAAAAATCGGAGCGACATTAAAACTTAAACATTATTTTCATGAAACTGAGTACATATTAGACCCTCCATATTGGATTTGACATTTTTAATTTTTTAAAGCCGATATATTCATAAGCGACCTTGAAAACTCCCAAGTAAAGATATTCAGTTAAATCCGATTACTTTAGTAAAGTTTTAATTTTCTAAAATTGATAAAAATATCTGTCAGTTTCATATAAATAATTTTGTATTTTTAACGGGTTCTTAATATCTCAGCCCCTATACATTTCTTATGTAATATAAAAAGCTCATTACTTTTCTTAGATTAATTAAATATTTTTACTTAATATCTTATATTTATTATTTTTATAGTTAGAAACCAACGGTTAGATAATACTGATCTTTGAACTTGAATGTCACGAGGTCAAAAAATCGTACTTGACGCCAAAATATCGGTTAAAATTAAACGTTTCTTGATTGAAGGTGAAACTTTAAACCCAAACATTGACGTAATTTAACGCATTAAACAGAAAGTAAACTTAACACGAAACTGAATTTAGGATCAATTTTGATACTTTAGCTTATCGTTATTACGATTATTGTATTGTTAACAAGATTAAGAATGTATTAATTAAAAACAGTAGCCCTTTATGACTAATGACATTTTCAAATATCAAATATTACACCTAGATTTGCTTAGATTTGAACATATCCGTTTTTTACCATTTACTTAATAAGCAGATAATCCTAATTGCCACCAGGATTAAAATATTTAAATAAATTACATATTATCAAATAATAAACAAGCATAAATTTAAATAATGAAATAAATTAATCAACAAACTTATTAAGACATTTTACAACTTGGAATTAGTATGATTGATTTAACTAATTATTTTGATTTACTCATTTTCATCCAACAATATTACTCTACTGAGAAATTATAAATCTACTAATTCAGATTTAGAATGTTAATAAATTTATAGTTACTTTTGGATTTGGACATGTTTGGACTAAATTTTTAAGTCTCTTCAAATTGTGGGGAAGATAAATATTTTTAAATCTACTATTAATTTGGACCCGATCTGACGCAAAAATGTTGACTTGTTTCAGTCCTTCCAAGGAAGTCAGGGACGTGCCTATCTATTCAACTCCGTGTAAGTATTCTTTGATGATTAGTTGAACTAAGTATACAATATGTTGTGCACATACAAGATTAGCTAATTTTGATAACTCAGTATTAACTTATTTGTGTCGATTAATCGCTCAAATTCTAATTAAAACCACTATTGACTTTTCTAATTTGGAAAAAAAGAATCTGATTTAAATTTAAACAATTAATCTGACTTATAAAGTCACTTGATCATACTTATTTCGTATTTTTTGCGTCGCTGATTACTAATTCGATGTTATTTTTTTTAAAATCGAAAATCCTCATCCAATAGCGGTAACAAATTTCTTAAAATGCACATTTTTTCATTTCGGTCCGCCATTTTGAATCTGCTATATTGAATTTTCAAATTCCAAATTCAGATTCGTAATTAGCAACTTCAAACACCCTTGAAAATTTCAAATAAGCCACATATAAAGAAAAATGTGTGCATATAAGGGTTAAAATTTTAAAATTGACAAAAAAAAAGGAAGAATTAAATTGCCGAATAATTGTTTCAAATATCGTTTGAAGTTTATTTCGTATCTATATGTCGCCATTGCTTATTGCTGAAATATTTTAAATCTTTGGTTGTAATGTTAACTTGCCCCCTTCTTCGTTTTTTGTCTGTATCTTAAATTTGAAAATTTATTAATTCGATTTCATAAGTCTCGCTATTCAATGATCTCAATTATTTTGTTAATCGAGTTTTTTTTTTAAGTTCAAACTTGCAATAATTATCATTTAAATAATATTTATTAGTAAGACGCGAAAAATCAGATAATTTGGGCTACTTAAGTAGCATCAGATACGGACCATACATCTTTTCAACATGCCGTTACTACTTAGTTGGACTTTGCACTTTAGTCCGCATCTTACTACTTAATAGACTTAACTATTTTTTTTTGATATCTCAATATTTATTTGTTTGGGTTGATTAATGGCTTAAATTCGTGTTGAAATAATTATAACCTTTTCTAATTTGGAAAAAAAATGATCTATTTTATCAGTTAATTTTATATTATTTTTCTTCCTGTCATTCAATGTATATTTTTTGATCAATTTCTATTTATGCACTTCTACATTGAAACATATCGTTCTACGACAGTCCAAAAATTCTAAAGTCATCGAAAAACTCAGGGTTTTAATCAACCTCCAAAAAAAACATTTTTTTGTAAGAATTCAGTACAATAAACGTGAATTTTTTTCTGAAACCCTCGATTGCGGAAAAATTCAAAAAAATATTATTTATGTTACAAGTAGAACAATTTTCTTGGAAATTTTATCTTTGCAGATGATAATTTTGGCACAAAGTTGTACAATAGAGAAAATTATTATATTTTTTGTAATTTTTAGTGTCTAAATAGTAAAAATTCCAGAACTTGAAATAATTTTTGCCAGATAGAATGGTAACTCTTTTCATTGTTGAAGTTTGTCCCAAATAGCCAAATGGAATGGTAAAATGACCCCAAAAAAATATTCTCCGTTGAATTTCGTGAATAAAAACCGTTTCGTTTGTTAATGATTCGTCACGTAATATTTAAGTACCGTATTAAGTTTTTTACAGTATTCTTTTGTGAACTGTCCATTAAAATATTTACCTGTATTATAAAATTATCCACCGGCAGCTATGTCAGTAAAATACAACGTTCTTTTAAAAAATACCTAATTATGAATATTGAATTAATGAAGAGTAACAAATTTAATAATTTTCAAAGTGGAGTAATTTGTAAGATTAACTATTATGAAAATGATTCCACTCGTTCAATTTAATTATATGATATAAATTATAAAAATATATGTACCTTTCGATCTAGATAAAAGTGTGGAAAATAGCTTTAAAAAAAGACAAATTATAAACATAAAATAAATGCAATAAAATGGAAAATATTGGTGGAGAGTTTTAATAAATATGCAGATCAAAGTGGCGAGTCGGATATAAAATTGAAAAATAGAACAATGTTAAACGTTTCGACCCCAAGTACAGGTGCTCTTCAATATTGAATACGAAAAATCGTGAAAAGCTGCTTTTATTTACACTCACTAATGGAATGCATATATGTAGAGTTGGTTTTTATATTTTAACTATCACATATTTTCCTCCTTTTTTTACTTTTAACCAACCGATAAAACCAAAACAATTAATGTCGATTTAAAATTAGTATCAATTTTATTTATAACGTTTCAGTTTATTTTGTTTTGTTTGTTTTTTCAACATTATTGCATTATCAAAAAATAGTTCACAAACTTACACTCCTTAATTTATCCTTCCTAAACAAATAACTGGCATTCACGCTCGGTATTCAAAATTAGGAAAATTAGGCCGACAGCGGCACGGTATGAGCAATGAAATTTGCAAGCGAGCAAAAATAAACGCAAATCAACAAACCGTACATTTCGGAATTAATAGAACTAGTGCTCTGAAAACAGTACAAAAAATCTTACTGTTTACTAATCTGCACAATTTCAATAGGTCCTCAAAATCAATTTAACTAACTACCTTAAAATAGTTAAATAGTATTAAAATGTAGTTTAGAAGTTAGGTTTCCTAAATATCCAATAAGCTACTTACCATATTTGCATAAATACAACTAATCATTATTTCACTGAGAAAAAAATTAATTTAACTAAATTATGAGTTATCTGGTGACGACTAATAATTTTTTTAGTTTTTGTAGCTACATATAAAAAAAAATTACTACAGATTTAGTTTCCACTAGTAACTCACCATTTAGTTAAATGTACTAAATATTGGCGTTACTTTAGTAAAAACTTGGCGTTACTTTGAATGGAAATAGTAAAACTAACCTAACAAACAGAACCCATACACACATACCTCTTAAAGAGATCGTCCAGAGCTCTGTCCAAAGATATCTCCAAAAGACCTCCTGAAGAGATCTTAATTAGGGTGATTTAAAAAAAACGACCTCCAAAAGAAGTCGTACTTATGACGTCTTAAAATAGTAATATCAAAGAGGTCTTACGTTAGAGACTTTAAATCCATTTCGTTTGTTTTTTAGTAAAGGGATTCCCAGAGTTGAGATTTGTGTTTCTTCCAGCGACGCTAGGTGGCAGTTGAATCCGAAAATTTAATGCGCGATATTTACTTCATTTGCAAAACAATGAGTGATAAGCTATGATGAAAAAAATAAGTGCTTTTACGATATTTAGCAAGTGTTATCACAATTTTGTTTTATTATTGTATGATCTCCATTCTATTGAATGTAAACGCTGTTCAGTATATAGTTATTAAAATGGTAAAAAGAAACCATGTAAAAATTGTGTGATTAAATAATTAAGGTTCAAAAATGGATAATTCTCAGAAATTTGCTTTTCATTTATATTATTTGCGCTCTTTTCTGGGACCTCATTTTAAGAGCTCTTAAAATCGACGCATAAGTCTTCTTAAAGATCACTTTAGGAATTCTTTCTGATAAGTATTTAAGACATCTTACAATTTTTAAGACTTCTAGAAAGAGCTTTTAAAGATGTCTTTTCACTATTTGGGTTCATAATTGTTTTCACAACTTTCCAACTACTAAAACGTATATTTATGAGATAAATATTTTCACCGCAAGTAGAATTATAAGGATTTCAAAGATAAAAAACTGTTTAATTATCGTTCGATCTCGGATGTAAATGTTTGAAGCATATCTGAAGCATGCGTTTGGAAACCATGATATACGCTCGTGATAAATCAATATCTTCAACAAGCATTGTTCTCAGGCTGCTTAGACAAGTTAATGAAGCGATATAGCGATTGTTGAAAATAATATTAGATAAATGAGTTAAACAAAGTATCAAAATGTTATTTTAAGTTATCCACGATAAATCTGGTTGCGTTAATAATAAACACTCTGCAGCTTTTTATATTCTGCCTCTGTCTGGGTATATCACGTAGAAACAAATCATTGGAGATTAAATAAAGAGGAAAAAATTGTTCAATTAAACATTTTATATAAGTTAAAGATGAAATTATTATAAAAAGTAGTTATAAAGGGGACCGTCTACATTAGGAGCTCTTTTTCATGATTTCTTTACAGAGAAACTATTCGATGGATCATTTTAAAATTTGTACTATTCAATAAACATGGATTGAGATTTACAAACAAAATTTTTATAAAATCAATTGTTATAAACAAACTGAAAACAAACTGATGTCTTTCAAATTGTTTTCTTTACTATGCGCAGGATCAGAAAATCATCTGAAACACAAAAACAAAAATTGTTTGTAAAGTTTATAAGTGTAGCTATCATATAAACTAAAAAAATCATTAATTTCCTGTATGAAAAAGATTTTTTCTTGTTTTTTCATGTTTTTATTTGGTAATAACTTGTTTTAAGTATATAAATAAATAAATCTTGTTAGTTCAAATGATAGACAATTAAATAAGCTTTGATTAAAAAAGAGCCAGTGAATCAGTTGAATAGTTTTTTTTAAATCGTGCATATTGTTTTGAAAAACATAGTTTTGAGAAAAACGCGTTTAAAGTTTTTGTTAAAGATAAATAACTCAGACCTAAGACTTTAAGAGCACAAGAAATATTTTCGATTCAAGCAAAAAAACAAAAATTTGTTTACCCTCTGATGGAGGCGATCCTCTTAATTATTTTATAAAGTAAATAAAGTTTTTAAGTAATATTGATAAAAATATTTGTATTGTTTGTTTTTCATTTTAATTTTCTTGTATTTTATTTCGTCTTATCGAGTTTTATATATTAAACATGAAATTAATCTTCGTTAATAATTTTCACTTCACCATGCGCCATTTTTGAAAATACTGATTTAGTTATTTTTCTTATTAGAAATATCTCAAATTTCGGTGTAGCCGAGTGGTGAGCGCACTTGACTCAAGCCTTGAGGTCCGGTGTTCGATCCCCGACAAAGACGAACGCTTTTTTTCTTTCTTGTCATTTAATTTTTTTTTTGTAAAATGAAATAGAATTCTTCTACAGGACAATCTAGTATAGGTTATTTTTTCTTATAATTACTTTTTGCATGTATTTACAATTGAAGTAATTTGATACATATTTATCCTAGACAAATTACGGAAATAATAAAGGACAATCAATTTTATCAGAAAACAAGGAGTAAATTCTTACCACTTCACCCTCTACCTCATTAACGGATTTAATTGAAACGTTTGTGGGAATAATTGCTATTATTGGAAAAATGGTTAGCATCTTAATGACAGGGGTTTAATACCACGTTGCGACGATAACGATTTAAAAAGTTGCTTCAGATTCAGGAAAATATAATCACGTAAATCGAATTTGTGATTGTTGGACAGCATTAAAATTAATAAATAAAATTATTACTCGATGAAAATTAATGTAATTTTTTTAAATTTGTGAATTATTAAATTATGAAAAATTACTAACCTATACAGAGTAAATTTTCATTTTGTTTTAGTAGAGAAAAAGGGAAACAGACCCCTGTAACCTGTTTTTAGACTATTTTTAGACTTATTTTTATTACTTAAGCGCTTCACAATACACGGAAAGAAATTTTAAGTAAATGCCACTGCTCAGGGAAGTAACAGCTACCGCACGATTTCTGACGAATTTCAAATGGCGGTTAAAATTCGAAATCGTTAAAAAGAAAATTTTTATGAACAGATACAATTTTATTACACCTTTTTGAATAGTTATTCATAATTTTCCGACTATGTAGTTATTAATAATTAATTTTAATGATCTATAAACGTTGTAGAAACGGAAAAACTTTTTTCATTCTAAAGCTGCCGTATCGAAAACAGTGCAAGATACACTAAAAATGCACTCAAACTTTTTTGTAGAGCACAAAATTTCCTACAAAAAAGTCAGCGAGGGCCCTAGACTAAAGTTAATAACTTAACCATGAGCAACGATGGAATATGCCTTATATTTTACAAAAGTTCCAAAATATTCATAATTAACTTGTAAGACAACATTCCAGCGTTATTTATGGATAATCTATTAACTTTAGACTAGGGCCCTCGCTGACTTTTTTTTAGGAAATTTTGTGCCCTATAAAAAAGGTTTAGTACATTTTTAGTGTATCTTGCACTGTTTTCGGTACGGAAGCTTTAGAATGAAAAAAGTAGCAGGTTTTTCCGTTTCAACAACGTTTATAGATCATTACAAATAATTATTAATAACTATATCGTCTAGAAATTATGAATAAATATTCTCACAGGTGCACTCAAACTGGATCTGTTTATAAAAATTTTCTTTTTAACGAATTCGAATTGTAATCGTCATTTCAAATTCGTCAGAATCTGTGCGGTAACTACTACTTCCCAAAATGCTGTTGCATTAACTTCAAATTTCTTTGCGTGTAGTAAATGTAGCTTAAAAATAGTAAGTGATAAGTAATAGTTATAGGTACTAATATTTATTTAGTCTTATAATAAATAATTATTGTTGATTATAATCAACAGTAAATTAGAATAATTTCAATTTTGTAATCTATTAATAAATAACATGCCTTGATGATATTATTTCGAATCCCTATTACTTTTTTTTATTAATATTCTACCAGATTTCTATAAAATTATAACATACAGTACTACGTTTCTAGAAAAACAAATTAAGATCAATAACCTTTGTCTTCCAAAGAATATTTGCTTGGGATGGACGAAATGGACATCTCTTCGTCATCATGCATTTAAATCCTTCAAAATTTGAATAAACCTCGAATTTGAATAGAAAATTAGAATTCAAACGGGCGCTATTGATATTTTAATGAGGACATTAACATATGATACCAGGAGACAAAGACCTCCGAGTTGTATTAACATATTATTACAATTTAATTTTTTTAAAATAATTTGTGATATTTTGTTATATAATCTAATTTTGCCACATGAATAATAATTAGCCAACGCTTGAATTACGGCTATGCAGAAACACGTTTTCCATTGAAAATTAATTTTTTTACTACTGATAAAATCAAATACTTAATTGAAACGAAAATATAGTTGAAGAATTTATTTTTTTGAAGATGCGTCTCAGTGATATGATTTTTTGACCCTCAAAAGTCATAATTCATACGTTACTATAGAAAATATACAATTTTGTTAACAAAATATGATGTAAAGAAGATTTGAAACTGAAGCTAATAAATATGAAAAACTTAACCGAAACAAATTTTTGTTAAGAGGTAACCATTAGGTTTTTAACTGTAAAAAAAAATTTTATTACAAAAATTGTAATGTTTAATAATGTTTAATATATACATAATAATAATAAATGTAAATTAAACAGTAGTCAAGAAAATGTTGACCCACACATATTTTTCCCTTGCGGTAACTAAAAATTAATAAACTGATACAGAATTTTTGATGAATGTAACTAAATATTTTCTTGTTATCGTTTCAGAAAATGACTAAATTGTAACCAAATTTTTTTGTTTTCGAGGTTGCTGATTACGAATATGGCCATAGATTTTTGAAATTCAAAATAGCGGATCCAATATGGCCGACCAAAATGTAAAAATTTACTTGATCGAGGTGAAACGGGGTACTGGGGGGTTTTCGAGCGAATTCAAAATGACGGCCCGAAATGTAAAAAGTTATTTAACCGAAATCAGACTGAATACTAAATAATGTTACATTTTCAAGATAAAATTTAGCTGATTCAACAAGCGGTCACGAATGACGAAATTTCATAGTTCGTCTTTTACGACCTCGAAAACTGTTTTCATTTTGGCTCTCTGAAGTTTCATCTCGATGAAATAAATTTTTAAATTTCGGTCGGCCATCTTGGATCCGCCATCTTGAGTTTTGAAAATCGGAGACCAGATTCGTAATCAGCAACCTCTAAAACCTTCGAGTACCCATTTTCACCACGATGAAATAAATTTTTTAATTTTTGTCGGCCATCTTGGATCCGCCATCTTGAATTTTGAAAATCCTGAGGTCAGATTCGTGATCAGCGACCCCGAAAACTCTCGAGTAACAAGTTTCAGCTATTTTCCGTGCAAATAAAAATGTATGTTTCAAGGGTTAAAAGTTTACTTACTTTCGTCATTTTTACTATTGTCCAAATTCCAGAGATTTATAAAAAAAATTATAAAAATTACAGTAATTTTTACCAAAACTTATGGGAATTTTCCACATAGTCTCTAACCTTAATTTGAGATGGTAATTTTTGAGGTGTAGGTAGATGATTACATATGAAATTGTCATGGTACCTACGAAAATGATGGAAAAAATTATAGTAACAACAAATTGTTGCATTTTTTAGTCTGTGTATGCGCACAACGATATATAACAATAGAGCATGCATCTTAGTACTTGTATTTCGTTGAAATCTTATATTATTTCTCTCTTTCTGATCAGGGTAAACGTGGGCTGCGGTGTTGCCGAAGAACGAGTGTTATTGACCGGGCTTCACGCGGTCGCTGACATTTACTGCGAGTGCTGCAAGACCACCCTTGGGTGGAAATATGTAAGTTAAAAATTCCCGTATCATAAAATACGACTTACCAAGTAAACGTGAGACAAAGGCGAATTCTCGCACGTGCACCGTTTATTCATCTTTTATTATAATTGCACTCTAGCCACATTAATCTCCATATAAATGAAATGAAGAAATTGCGAACAATTTTACATACACTACGCATTGCGGGATGATCGATACATTCATTGGATGAATTTTCACCAACCAAAAAATTAACGACCTGAAATTTTTTTGATGAAACCTTCATAGATCTAATTGTTCAAATTTCTTTTTACTTTTTTGTTTGTTTTGTTAGAAACAAATGTTTTGCCCCCCTCCTGTTTTATTTTATTAAAGTTTAATATTTCTTCGCACCATAAAAAGTTTAAAATCATAGAAATAAACTAATTGACTTAGACTCACTAAAATATTCTTATTGCCAGTCACTTAAATCAAACATTTAATCCTTGAAATTGTTTGTGTCGGAAATTAATTTCGTTTACAAATTTATAGAACGAGAAAATGTGTATATATAGCTAAACGTTGCTTATTTTATTATTTTATTTGTAAATCATTTGACTTTGTGGTACAAATTTCGAGTCTGTCGAAATATGATGATTTTTTAAGACAATTTGTAACTAAACTACATCCGTAAATCATTTGAGTAATACTTTCTCATATAAATTTATATTTCTAAACTAGGAAAAATAATAAGTACATTGAACTAATGTAAAGTTACCCAGCAGCTTATTATGGCGACACGGAACAGTTTAGCTGACTAAACGAAAGTTCGATCAACTAAATTTTAATCACTTTAATCAACTGCCGTTGTAAGAAATACTAAATATTTAGTTCCCATGGTGTAAATCATTATATTTAATTAAGGGGAGTCAACACACTCAAAATCAATGAAACACGTCTTTAAAATTAAAAACAGTATTTCTTTAGTAAAAATTTTGACGAGGAACTCAGTGGTGTAAGATTAAAAAGTGTAAAATAGGTTCAGATATGAATCGACCTTATTAAAATAATTTTGTTTATTACATGGCAAGTTAATCTTTGTCATTTTTATTTTAAGTATTAAAATATATTTTTAAATGGGTTTTATTTTAACTTTTAAAATTCACTTTTCTTAATATTGTATATTAATTTGTTAATTTTCGCTAAAAAGGAAATCAATGTCGGTTTGACAATCGTTGAAAATCTAGCATTAATATATTTTTACTAGTCCCGTTAAAAATTAGTCATAATAGTCTCCGCCTAACTTTAATTTTCTTCCTTACAATTCGTTAGATACATAGTGTTCTGTAATTCCAATTAGTCTTCGACTCCGCCGTAAACAAAGGTCGTTCACCTTGACGAAAATTAACTCCGTAGACTTCTAAGTATACTCTGTAAGAAAGATTGAGGAAGTTTAGTAAGAAAAAAAACACCAACTGCGTAAAACATAAGTCGGTGTAATGACTCCTTGATTTCTTGACGTGATCGTTAGAAACACTTAGAGGGAATCAAAACTTGAATGAATCATTTGGCGTTCACCGAACAAAGCACTACGGAAACACAATTTTTTGAATTAAAACAGTAAATTAACGGAATTCATTATAACTTAATCTAAATAAATAAACTCATAAATAAACTGATTATTTATGTACAATATTAACAAGTTTTGTATCAACTACAATTTATAATAACTTTTGTACTTTTATTTACATTCTATTGTTTATGATAAACATTACTTCTAAATATTGTGTTTTAAGCTGTAAAAGTATACTTTTATGCACAATTACTTAGAAGCGAAGAAATAGTACTTCGCGCACTTGTATCGTAATAGAGCGAGCATTATCCTAAGTTATATTGCTTGAAAACTATTCTACCTCTTACCCTTACTTTCCTTTGTTTACGTCCGTCCCGAATGTCCTCCTAACCGAAACGTTTCGAGGTTTGCCGAACCTTTCTGAATATTGCGCGGGAACGTCGCGAAGCGCTTCGAAACGATGTAGTGGGGGAGACTCTAGTCAAACTTTGAACGAAGCAAACGTATAACTTAGGTGGGGAAACTTAGTCTTAGACAGAGTGGGTTTTCTTACTTACTGAGCCGAGAGTTTTCGAATATTCCCGAAGATACTCGAATGTATGATAGAGTCTGTGTGGAAATATCTGCAAAAACGTAAAATTTAATTTCTGAGATATAGAGATGTTTTTTTACAACAACCATACATTATGTACGGAACATATATTTATGTGGACTAAACTTTGCACGGACAATGTCAGAAAAAATATTATATTACACACCTATTGCGTAAAATAGAACTTTACCCACTATATTAAAAAATCTCTTTTTGTTTCAAAATAAATAACCAATTAATAACTGCATTTTCTAATCTTTTCGTAATGTTTTGTCCCACAGGAGCACGCCTTCGAGTCGAGCCAGAAATACAAAGAGGGCAAGTTCATAATCGAGCTCGCGCACATGATCAAAGAGAATGGATGGGAATGAGGGGTCGACGGGGTTAACTGTTCCCCGTGCAACCGCCTCAGTAATCCCGTTAACGTCATCTCCCTGGACCCGGGAACGCTAACGTCGCCGAGGAGTCAAGGAAGCCGTTCATCGGGTCACCTCTCGTCGCCGTCACTGGTGGCATTCGTCGCGATCCATCGATCCCAAATAATCGAGTACCACCCCCCGACACTCCCCCTCTCTGCCGAGCTGCCAACGAAAGTCTGTGATTTCATTTGTGATTTCTAATCTTAGCAACGTCTTTGTGTTTTGGACCATATTCGAAACCGCTCTTTTCTTTAAACCCGGCGACTCTAAGAAGTACCGATAGTAGTCGAATGCTGTATAAAGAGGGAGGGGGAATCAGAGATATTTTTGAAAAAAAAAACAAAAAAAAAGCTAAGGGACCGAGCGATCTGGGACCGAAAATGAGCGAAGTAGTTCGAGCGACCCGCGAGGCTCGCGGCAGCAAAATGGCCGACGGGGAGGAAGAAAATGGCGACGAGTCGGAGAGCGCCGAATCTGATGGCGTCACTAATGCGTTAGGGACGAATCGGTCGGATCACACGTGCTACTCTCCGTTACGGACAGTGGGGTGCCCCTCCACCTGTATTTTTTAAATGAGCCGCGTGTTGCGCGGCCAGGGCGTTAAAAATCGAAAGCGCGCGCGCGGGGCACCCCGTAATATCAGTTTTTACACACGCATAAAACATACAAGCATGTATAACAAGTCGCATACACAACGGAACGTGGACCGTAAAAAAAAAAGCACGAAGCTCCATACGGCCGAGTTCCACCGCGTCTATCATTGAAATTTCACTGCCGATAATTCCTAAATATGAATTCAGAAAGTGCGAATGGAATACTTTGCGAGTGAACGACGACGCGAGTCACTGCGAAGCGTTTAGGCAACGCAGTGCCATGTAGTTCCATAGCGCGTAGCGATAACAATAGCATACTAAAAAATATGCCTATATTGTATTATTATATGACACGTGGAATTTAGATGTTAAGAAACGGGAAGTTAGAGCACGAAATGCTGGACTCCGAGCACGGAAGAGAAATTCGAAAATAGGTAAGAAAGTATGTGCGTGCGCGTCTGGGCGCGTGAATGCGAGAGTGAAAGAGGAAAGAGAAAAAAGAAATTCGGTGAGGTTAAAAGAGACAAAAGGGGAGGTCTGAAATTCATTAAGTGTGATGCACGGGACTTTTATGTTCACCATGCCTGCCAAAAACTGTTTATGGGTAAGTCGGCCGCCACCGCTTTTGCAGAGGCGCCATCTAGGCGTCGGTGTGCCGCATATATCTTGCGATTGCAAGACAGAGCCTCTCGTGAATCGTCTCATTGATATTGTTTCGATCGCTCCTTCCATATCCACGCACGCACTGCTACAAATTACAAGCATGGCGATTTGCTCATTACTTTAAAAAGCAACAATACAAACAACAACAACAACAACAACAACGTCGATCTCATTTGTAAATAGCGTATTAAGTCTTGGTAGTCGAAGAAGTTTTAACGTAGCTTCAAATCGGAAATAATTAGCTTAACCTCGGCACTAGGAGTCTTCTCTGTCACCGTGTCTCGATCGATCTTGACGATCGTTGCGGGTTACACGATGCTTAACTTGCGTTTCTTTAAGAAAAAGCTTTGGTTTTGATCGGCGACTAGAGGAAGGTCGCTGTTTCGATGGAGGTTTAAGGTAAAAGTTTCATTGTAAAGGGCTGCGCGATAAAATTTTCTGGGTGCGATAAAGTTCTTGCGACTGTAATTTCCCCTTTACGATAGACCCGACTGATTGCGTTACGGCCGTTACGATCGGTTACGACAATAAAGACTTGAAGATCGAGCCATTTGTCGCTCCTATTTTATCGCTTCCTGAAATTTCACCTTTATGGAACGACCATTCCGATTCCGAAGTCTCATCATCGTGTAGGTTTTAGGTTAGGAAACTTGTTCCACGGTGGCGCGATCGGCACTACGTTCGATTCTTTATTTTAATCGCCTTTTACGACGCACGTGCCAGAGTAAAGAAACGACAAGCAGCATTCTTCGACGCTAAAAAAACGATTTGGACGATACGGGAGTGTTTTTTTTTTGTATTTCTTTTTAATGTTTTATTTGTCGGGTGTATTCATCTGAAAGAATTCGATATTTAAGGTGGTTAAGGATGATGTAAGGTCATATAGAATTACCGATTAAGGAGCAGCGTGTACTTGCGAAACGATGGAATCGATGAAACAGGAAATGAGTGATCGAGAGAGGACGTGAATGTGCCGGCCTAATCCTCATGTCTTGGAGAGTACTTTTTATATTAATGTGCCGATGTCCTTATTGCCCTTATGTCACTTTTGCGTGCAACATCTTCGACAAACCTTTCCTTTTTGTCCCCACGACCACGAAGTGTTAATTCCGTTATCCTTACGTCATCGAAATACGAACCACTAAACCGACATCCAAGACACGATTTTGCTTTGTAAAATATGTTCGTAATAAAAGAAAAGACATTCTAAAATGGAACGTTTGAAGAATTTTATTGAATAACCCTTTAAGAAAACATCCGTTCATCAAGAGGGACAAGCAGTTCTGTAGCAGATTTCACCAAGTGTATTTATTACAAAGAAAGCATCTATACAAAAAGACAATCAAATATTTTTCCCTCTACTGTTTTTAGCGCCAAAAACACCATTTCCGGTGTATTTATACGAAGGACCGAAAAGACTGGGTAATTCTCCCGAATTTTGTACACGGTACTCGCTATATAAAATATAATTTCTCCTATTTCTAATAAACATACTATGTTTACACTGTAAAATACAGTTAATGGAATAACTAAATAACATTTTTGTTATGGACATTACTTTTTTTTCTCTTAATTTATAAGAAAATCTCGTAAAATTTGTTATTTTATGTCATAATAGTTATTTACTCTGAATTCGAATTTTAACTAAAAAATTACGAATTAAAAATGGCGGATCCAATATGATAGAAATATTACTTCCATTTTAATGAAAATGGCTACGTAAAAGTATTGTACGTTGTTGTTTACAAACCTTTAGGAACCTGGTGGGGGGTCGTGTTAGCTGACCGTAAAATTATCAGGACATACTGTACATAGAAACATAAAAAATGTTTTTTGTTACAGTGTGCGTAAAGTAGTGCGTAATAGTATATTACTCAACGAGGGAGGTAAAATAAAGAATGTCTCAGACTGCGTGTAATTTTTACCCGAGGCGAAGCCGAGGGTGAGAAACAGGCAGTCTGAGGTATTCTTTTTTACTTCCCGAGGGAAGTATACGATTTTTCTTTATGGCCGGGAGGATAAGCGGCATCTTTCCTTCCGCTTGCGGAAATTGCGAAAGTTGCTGCTTTCCTCCCGGTGTGAAGAAAAGTTATTTTTTCGATTTTTGGGGACGCTTTACGCACCCTTGCAACAAAAAATATATTTCGACGCATGTGCAAAAATGTTTTTTGAACGAATGTGAATGCAACCCTCGCTTCCGCTCGGGCCACAACCTCTCCCATTCGTAAACAAAACTTTTACGCCCTTGTATCGAAAACTACTATTATGTATGTCTTTTCGATGCGTAAAGTAAACTTTACTAACTTCACATGTGCCAATATGTATTTTTTGTTACAAGTGTGCGTAAAATGCGAAAGAAAAACGTCAAAAGTGTGAAAAATAGCATTTTGCCCACGCAGTAACAACAAAAATTTTTGCACATGCGCCGATATATATTTTTTGTTGCACGGGTGCGTAAAGTGTCGAAAAAATCACGTTACGCGCTACTTTACGCACACTGTAACAAAAACAATATTTCGGCACACGTGTGTATGTGTAAAGTTCTTTATGCATACGCACTTGTATCGAAAAGTACTATTCATTGTATTGTTGAACTGCAAGTTTTCTGGTTTTTTGATTAGCAATTTTGATTGGCATAAGAACATTGTTATCTAACGTAGAGGACAAAATTAATAAAAGGATTCAAATTGCCGAGAAGTTGTGGACACCGCTTAAAATTAATATAAATGACGTATTTTGGTTATTAGGCATTTTTTATTTCACGTGGAAAATAAGAGAAATGAAAATTTGTATAAAAAATTGTTCCATAATTACTTGATCTCGTAATTAACATTAACGGAACTGTTTCTATTTAACTCTTTTGGCATAGCACCTTTGCAGCTATATTGTACCGTAGAATATTAAAAAAATGCACAAACATTGCGAAAAACTTATAAAAAATGCGAAAACGTCACAAAAATTGTGTCTCATAATTTTGTATAGATTCAAAATGGCCATATAATTATTAGAACATTGTGTGTTCATGCAAAAACTCAAAATATGTATCGAGGCTTCTAGAATTTGGTGTCGGTGGCGCTGTAATCTACGAAATTAAACAATTTTCGTCTCGCAATTTGCTTCAAATATTTGCAATTTTTCACTCAGTATTCTCTCTTTCATTGCAATTGGCTTCAATAGACCAAGAAAAAAATCCCCGCCCATTCAACTACAGTGTCAGAAATATTATCCGTTTTCCGCGAGATTTTTAAAACTTTGTATAGTAATTTTTTTTATTACAGAGCCATCTGTAAACAAAAACAATTATAAAGATAGCTAAAATTTTCGTAACTTTGTCGGAAGAAACGAAATCTGTGATAAAAATAGGGGTTGTCATTTAAAATTTTGAAGTTACCTCCAGCGGGTGAGAGTGGAGGGTGAAAATATTGTATATTTTTGCTTTTTTTTAAATTAATGTTTATTTTTCGAAATATTCTGTAGAAAAGTAGAATTTCCCTTTCTTCGCTGTATCGATGGCGCTAATAAATAATAATATTAAGTCCCACAAGAGGTCTTTTCCATTCTGAATGAGCTTTGGAGGGGGGCGCTTCATACAATCTATGGATGATTACAAAAGTTATCCGACATTTTGAATGTTGATAATATGGCTTTGCTCTTCTAACGTAAATAGATTTACGAAATTTATTATTAGGCATCCAAAACAGGATATCATTGCTACATGCCTATCTAAGGTACAATGTTTTAATGTTAACCAACAAATTTTGTGTAAAATAGCGACATACATCAACCAGCAAGACAAGGAAAAACGCTTTGTGAACACGATGTATTTTATGAAACAAAGGTATAATAGCGTCTGTCCATTTTTAAAAAGTTATTCAAATTAAAATGACTAACCATTATTTGATTTACACTAAGTGTTAATTGAGTGTTTTGAATGAAAATTTTGTGATATTATGTTTTTTTAAATTATTATTTAGCTAGTACTATCAATTAAATCTGATGCTACTAGAACACAAAGAGTGACCCAAAAAAGTGCCCGTTTTTTGGCAATCGAAATTCGGATTAATTATACTGCCAAAAGTTAAGTTATGGTGAGATAAAAACAAGAAAAAAATTGCAATTCTCGAGACGGCTTGTCATTCAGAATACTCGATACAAGTGATACTAGAAAACGCTATAATTTAACATATTTGACCCCCCTATTTACTTGAGAAGGAAGTATCGCCTCAACTTGAAATTTTTCTCTTGTATTTATCTCACCATAACTTAACTTTTGGCACTACAATCAATCCGAATTTCCATTGCTAAAAAACGGACACATTTTGGGGTCACTTTTTAAAACATAGAAGTTATTAAAATCATTATTAAATGTTGTTTCCACTGTCTTCATGAAGAACTATTAATGCTGTTTCTTATTCAATTTATGTCAAGGAAAGTAAACGAAGGTTTCAATTAACACCATTAATAACACAGACCCACAAAAAAAGTATATTATTTTTTGATTACGATGGTTGATAACGCATGGTTCGTTATTTCTATGTATTTTGACCCTTTGAACACGAATCTGCAATAAAAATGTCGGTTCCCTGATTGTTTTAACCCCTTCGCAACAAAGATCTTTGTCATTTAGGACTTTTCTCTGACTGCGGCAAAAACGCAAATCTTTGTCATGACATAAATTAGTCTAATGAAGTCAATAATATATCCAATTTGAAAACTTGAACATTTCTAGCCAGCCTAAGATATACCGAACAACATGCCGTTGTCCTTTTTCAAAAACATGTTGTCAAAAAAAAGATACAAACTCTTAAAATATGTTGTTTTTACGATTTTGTAAAAATCTTTGTCATGAGCTATGTCGCCTTATTAGGTCAATTTATGCATTAAAAATTAATGAAATCGTTTGAAACTTGCTACTCAGGGGTTTTCGAGGTCGCCGATTTCAAATATGATGATATATTTTGAAAATTCAAAATGGCGGATCCAATACCGCGAGTTAATATTAGCCTTCCCCGTTAGCTTCGATATACAATATGTACTTACACATTTTACTACGAGGAGGTTGGAGAAAGGTCTTCTAAGTGCAATTTTTTCTGTTTTTATACATTTTTGTTTAAAATTGTTTTTAAAATAAAAACTGTAACATATTGAACTCTAGAAATCAGTGTTTTTTCCCACATGTAACACGATAACTCAGGAGTACATAACAAAATTTTGAAATTTACACGGAATAATCTGGATAGATAATAAACTCTGTAAAATATCTACAAAAACTAAAAATATAGATTTGTAGCTGCAGAATCGAAGAAGTTTTTGGTAAAAATACAAAATTCGGTATAAATATTCTATAAATAATCACGAGAGTGTTTCTATTGCCAACCTGCCACGAGCAGCATTATTTACATATGAATAACAAATTGCCGTAATATTGTAATGCAAAAACTGATATAAGATTCGTAATCAGTTCGAATTTTGATTATGACGTCCGCCATATTGAATCCGCCATTTTGAATTTTCTAAAAATGTAACTTCAGATTCGTAATCAGCGACCCCGAAAACCTCTGAGTAACAAGTGTCAGGGGAATGATTGGTATTTAGAAAATTTGCCCGCAATATTGAATCCGCCATTTTAAATTTTCGAAATCTGACTTCAAATTCGTAATCGCCGTCCCAAGAAACCCCTATACACCAAGTTACAGTAAAATCTAACCAAATTTTTTTTCCCGCATTTTGGGCACTTTTTGTGAAATTCTCGCCGCAGCGAAGGGGTTAAAGTAACCTCAAAAAATCTTTAATTAATCAGTTTTTATAGCTATAATGCCTCTTCCAAAGTCAAGAATATGACTACTTTCATGTTCAGATCACATTATTCTTATCTATTTTAACCCTTTGAACACGAATCTGCAATACCAAACGGCGGTTTTAGAGGTAACCTCAAAAATTATTTGAGTTTAAAATTTCGTAATTTATGTGGCTCGGTTGAAAATATTATCAATTTTTTTATCATTATAGGCGAATAAATTCAAATATTTCCTGAAAACTGTAGTAAATGCAAGTGCAATGAATTAAAAATTACTACAACATTTAGTTCAATAAAATAAATCCGGTTTTCCCTAATGAAGCGTTACTTTAAATAAAATAAAGTTCATTTGGAAATGATATTTCCCCTGCTTAAAAAGGTTCTAAAATGGTGCGCCGATAAGGTAGGAAGTTTCACTAAAAACCCGTAAATTAAAGATAACTGAATCAATTTTTCAAAATTCAGGCTGTGTGAGGGTAATTCTAATTAACTGTAAACGGTATCCTAGAAAATACAAAGAAATTAATTGTGAACTGCCCGAGAACTTTTGGAAACAAGTGACTTTTATTTATTTCCAAAAACTCTCGGTGAGTTCACAATATTATTGTCTTTGGTATTTTCTAGGAAACCAAATATAAAAAATACAACGTTATAATATAGTGCCTTCTAAACAATGGAAATTTCAAAAGTGAACCACGGCACCTCGTCCAAGAAAATTGAAAATCTAAAAAATAGCCTCTTTTTAATTGTTTTCCGCATGTGGGTTAAGTCCTAACCGTCCTAACTATCGCTAGTAGATATCGTTTAACCTCTGGTCTAAACTTTAACCATGCCAAAACGGAAACGTTGTAAACGGAAGGGTAAGTACATAAATGTAAACGTAGAAATCTAGAATGATGATTGAAACGCACGCAAAAAATTAATAATCTGTATTTTTTAATGCAACCGATACCCAAATTAGCTTAGTCAGATCAAACATAACCTTTCAATTATAATGTTGGCAACTTATGGAATTCCGTGTTTATAATAATTCTTTATTGATTTCAACAAATTATTAAAATCTTCAATAAAATATTGCGTTTCAAATCTCGTTACTCCAGGGTTTTCAAGGTCTTTGGAAATTAATTTGATAACTGATTATTTATTTTCTGTAAGTTGGAATAAAATATTTTTTTTTTAAATCTGTTATATTGGATTTTCTATATTTAATTTTTTAGATCCTAATACATATTGGTTCCCGCAGATACCTGAAATACCGTTAGAGTCCAAACTCTTGATATTTTTAACATTAGGCCGCACCAATGTTAAATCCACCACCATTGAAAGGGTTAAATATTGAATCTTTTTTTTACTCTGTATACCGACATGCCATACAAATTTAATTAAATATTATGAAATATTAAATATACAAGCAAGTATTATACTGCCTTTCAAAATAAAAACATAAATAAGTAACATTTTTATAACGACTAATGTTTTTATACCTAATTATTAAACACAATAAGATGCATCAAGCTGTACTGGTGAAAATATAAAACTCGCATTGTTTATTGTAAACAAAGGAGGATGCCAACGGGTATAGGTGGTTTTGTCCCTCGAAGCTAACTAAATCGGATAGAATATGATAAGATGTAAACCTCATACCAAATTCGATTGCTTTATCACGTGGGGAAGTTTATGAAATCGTTGTTGAAATCACGAATTTTACGTATAGGAAAATGCAGCAATCTAAGTAGTAACAGTGAATCCATTATAAATAAACGATTATGCCGACTGTTTAGTACTTGTTTTGTTAATACTTAAAATACTGCATTTTCCCTTGTGAAATTCGCGACTTCAACAAGGATTTTAAAATAATCAAATTTGGTATGAGGTGTTACATCTCATACTCTGTCCGAATTGGGTACTTTCGGAGGTTACTCCTTGATGGACCAAACCACCTCCATTAGAGTCCCGGTATATTTAGCCATTCAGTTCCTCGCTTTCCCCTCCCATCTCGTTATATTTACGAAAAGAAGGGGAGCGCCGCTTCTCCCACTTCCCTTAGTCACGTTATGTTCCTGACGTCACAGCAGGCCCGTCCTGAGGTCCCAGCCCGCAAGGTGGGGGAAAAGGAAACGGCAGCAGGTAAATATAGCGAGACGTAAGTTTACCGGGACTGTAGGGGAGACTGGAGCACATTGGCGGTTTGCTCTTTAAACAAATTCTGCACATCAAAAAATACTGTGCCTCCAGCTGCATCGTATTACCCTAGTATAGCTTTGTTAATATTATTCAATTTCGTTATAATTTTGATTGATTGATTTGGTGTATGAAATGTAATTAATTACTTCCAGTTAAAGATTCACATTTCTTCCTATTGCGATCTGTATCAAAGTAACTATTTATATGTTTATCTTCCTCTAATCTCACTGTATAAAGCCTATAATAGTAATATCGTAATATTTATACACGACATTACGACAATCGCCTTTTAACCTACGAACTCGGGATGGGACAGTTTGGCGGGAAGACCCTCAGGAACGTAATTATTTATTAATGGAATGTAAAAAGTCGAAAAATGTTCAAAAATATTGTATCACCAACAAAAATACATAGTTTGGTAAATAAAGATAATGCAGAATATTGTTCTTTTCTACACGAGTGTGAAATCTATGTTTTATTTACAAAGGCAGGGATTGCCGATAAATTACAGAAAAACATTTACGCAAATGTCTCCGATCATTTTTACAGGAAGTAATGAAATGAAGGAAAGTCGTAGATGTGATTTATTTACTACATAAACATAGTTTTGCATCTACCGCCAATGTGCCCTGCGTGGGGCACATTGCCGGTTTTGAACTCGCCGATTGTTTAGTTATTTTCTCTCTTTCTCGCAATATTTCTAAAATGTTAATCAAGGTACCTTAGAGATAGGGCTTACACCTTCATAATTGTATATTATATAAATTGAATAATACTGTTTATAATTTTTAAGAAATGATTTAACAATTTTACCGCAAATGTGCCCCAGTCTCCCCTACTGTATATCCGTGGGCATCCTTCGTTCCACTGTTTCCAAAATAATGTTTTGACCAAAAACGGTCAGTTTCGTAATTTTCTCGAATTGTGTTTTTGATCACATTATAGGGCAGTATAAAGATCCAATTTAACTATTGAAAAGTAATCAAATATGAATAATGATTCGTGTTGCAAGTAAACAAAAGTATTCAAATGTGGAAACAATGAAAAAAGTTAATGTCTAATGAAGTTTAAAGCTTTAAATTATTTTATGTGTATTAATTTGAATGATGTTCTTTTTGACAAAACATAAACAAACTATAGTCACAACTTTAACAAAAATATTCCTAAAATTGGTCTAATATTGAGTATTTCAACATTCAAAATGTCGGATCCAGTGGGGTGGAATTATTTTTCAAATATGATGTACTTATTTCACATTTTTGAAATCTGATTTTAAAATTTTGAAATCCGATGTCAAATTCATAAAAATTCATTACAAATTTGTTCAACTCACTTTTGGCGTAAACAGTGGAAATATTTTGGACAGGCAAAAACTGAGATTGACGTACCTTTGAATGACCACTCGACAGAACTTAATCTGATTATCAATCCCTTCACTTGTTCCGAAAGCATAAAAAGTATCAGCCGGCATAAATTATCATAATTTTATCGCACCTTTATACCTGATAGTTCCACTTGTAGCCTTACCCCTACGACACGATTCACCTTGCTAGGGGAACTCACGGTTCACATAATGAGAAATTAATTTAAGTTTCCTGACCTGCCCTAGTATTTCCTCCCTTGTCCCTTTCAATATTTCTACTAATGAAGGTTGTGTATACGAAGGTCAGTCACAGATGACGTGACAATACTAAATACATCTTCAAAAAAATCAAAACAACAAAAAATGTGTTAAAGAACATTGCTGGTCACATGTGAATGATGTATTATGTAACAAAAATTAATTAGTACTTCTACAATAAATAGAAATGACAAATCAGAGCATAGGTTAGTAATTTCTTGTCATTGCAGTAAAAACTTAACATGCTTCAGATATTCTCAACATCAGAAAAGTTGAATAAATATGTATGGGAAAATATTTTTCCCTATCAATTGCAATTTCCGTCAAAACAATACTTAAGATTAATTATATTCATACATTTTGGAAAATAGTTGTTATATTAACCAAACTTGTCCACGTACAAATTTGGAACGTTTCAGAACAATTTTATATTTTTCAAGGCATTTCCGAAAGAAAAAATGGAGCGACTTTAATTAAATCCTATTTAAGACTTGAAATGAAAGTAATTAACTGAAAATTATTGAAGTATATTGGTACGAATAAAATTCCGTTAATTTTTGTTCAGTAATAAGGAAAACAATAATTAGGAAATAAACTTGTGTAAATCTTGTAATGAACTAAAAATATTTGATCGGTGTGTTATTATTTATTATTCAATCCGATTTAATTTAGTATAAAGTGTTTAATTTAATTCCTAAATAATGTGATTCTAATTTTTTTGTTGAATTTCATTTGTTTAATTTTCGAATACAACAAAATCTTGCCTTGATTTCGATTTATTCCGAAATCGACATAAAAGGGAACATATTAAAATAAACTGGAGTTTACACAAATTTCGGTTCATTAAATAATATAATATAAAATTAAATATTTACAATATAATAAACTGCTGAAACAAATTTACAGTTCAAACTTATTAATACCAACACCACATTTCAATTAATTCTTTTAATACCAATTCATTAAATGAATTTTATTGAAATGCACCATAACGAATTAAATTTAATGAATTTCTATTGACAGTTAACAACAAATAGACATTAATAGAAGTGGATTAAAATTAAAGGAAATGATGGCACTTAATTATAACGATTTGGATTGATTAATTTCTCCAATAAATATGTACACCTATTTAACAAAAGAAAATTGAAAAAGATTTTTGAGTATTAGAACATTAAATATAAAGTGATATATTTTTATTGATAAGTAAACTAATGAATTGGCTGTTACATTCGATTAAACTTTTATTCAAATTCAATCATTATAAATGCTGAACTTCCATTAAAACCAATTAACAATAACAATCGTTATTTATGTAATTCAATTTTATGCAGACTGAAAATTTTACTTCGATTACTTTAATTACTTTAATTATTATTTATTGAAAAGAATTTCTGTGATTTCATTTCTGGAATTGATATTATTAAATTAGTAAAATATTTATTGTTGGTTAGACATTTTAGTTTTTTATCGTGAGTATTAAGTATAGAAAACAAATATGGAACTTCAAATGCATTATTACTTTCAGTATATAATATAAAAATTGGGGAAAAATGCTAAAAATACATAGGAAAAACCATAATTCATTTGCATTAAATTTTCTTCTAACACTTTACGTAATAATAAATTAATTCTAGACACATTTTGTTATAATTCAAATAGAAACAAATTACTATACTATCAGTATTAATAAAAAAGAACACTAGTAAAATTTTTACCTGTTATATTACGTATCGTATTTTAAAAAATTGGAATCGGAATATTTCATACAAATTTATATCATTTAGTGTCAGTTTTTAATAAGAATTCGTTAATTTTCATATAAGGACGCTTTTCAAGACACTGTTATTTTTAATAATAATTCGGCGAGTTCACAGATTAATTAAAAAATTTTTATTTTTCCATTTTCTTTTTACATATAGTATGTGTAATGTGTACGTTAAGTAAAACAACTACAAGTGAATTATTTATTGAGTTATATTAGAAATAAATATTGTTTAATATGGCGGTACTGACATTCAATGGCTTTCGAATCAAACACAACATTAAAAGGTTATGTTTATTATCATTAAAATAGGTTTCTCATTAAATATAAGCAGAAAAGTAGTCAGGCATAAAAATATGAACTGAAATTATTAATAATTATAAATATAAATAATAACTGCATACTTTTTTCCTGCATAGCAAATGAAAAAACTAAAGCAATTGAAATAAATGGTAGAATAATCATTTTGATTTAATTTTTAAATTGTTATTAAATAATATGCAATAGTTGCAGACAAATGCTAATAATTTCATTAATGATATCAGTATTTTCCTGTATATATTTATCGCTATTATTATTATTCATACAAGCATGTATTCTTTATTTGATTCGAAAAAACAAAATAAATAATGTTGAAAGCTAAAAAACATAAATCTGAATGAAAGAAATAAAGATTTTAATAAATACTTAATTAATTCCTATAAAAATAAAAATATTTTTTGCGTATCTGTTGTAAATGCAAATAAAATTGGTGAAAATTACGTAAATACATTTTTCAAATCTTTACATATGAATTTCGTACTTTTCTCGAATTTCGTTATGAGGTTTTTTTTGTTCCCTTTCTCTATATTTTTCTTCAGTTTCGCTACATCTCGGTACTTTCTTGTACCCGGATGCATTTTGTAACAAATTTACTTCAACTTTACGACGGCCAGATAATTGATGTATATGATTATTTTATACAATAATCAGTGCTCATAACATATTTCCAATTTATGAAAGTTCTAAGTAAATTACATGTTTAGACGATTTGGAAACCGTTTATGTCTTGAAAACATTCAGTGATTGCTGCAATCAATGCTCATTTGTTTATTGCAATTAACTTTTTAGTGTACATCAATGATCTGTGCAATAGTCACACAAATATAATGCAAATATTGAAAAATTTACATATTCACAAAATTATCCTTAAAATTGTAGACAAAATTCAAGTCGTTCTGGACATCGGAATTAAAGAATGAGACTAAAACTCCATCCGATAACACAGCCTAACCAAAATTTGAGAATTTCATGTTGCCCTATAAGTAAGACTCGATTCTGGTAGAATTTTTTTGCTCCAGAATCCAAAATATCAAATTGGCTCTAGTTTTTCAGATAATGAAAGTCAAAGGGATAAAAAATCCGATTTCATGCATTTTGGGCATCTATTCACAGCCAAAAAAAATGCTGTTGTTCCAAGATTCAGAGTCAATTCTGAGAGGAGTTTTTACGTGGAATCCAAATATGTACTCCAAAATATTAACACTATTTTCTGCCCAAATTGAAGGTTGAAGAGGTCAAAAATCGTGTTTTAGGACATTTTCACGTCTATATAATCAATAAAATTATTCTTTCTTGTCTGTTAATTTTCGTAAGTGAAAAAGATCCTTAAAAGTTTTTCGCTCTTAAAAACAGAATATGTTTGATGACAAGAAATTCAAAATGTAAATGAATTTTTGTAAATTCGAATCGCTTCAAACTCGTTATCATTTTGAGAACATTACTTTGTTTTGTACCAAATTGAAGGACAAAGGAGTAAAAAATCGAGTTTTTGGTCATTTTTCTAGAATAGTAGTCAAGACGCTAACGTTGAAGTGATTCGAGTTTCAAAAAGTTCGTCGGACATATTTGGAATCGCCATTTTTTTAAATTTTTTGCATCGCGTTCGATAGTATAGATATGAAAAATGTTTTAAAACAAGATTTTTTACCACTTTGATCTAGAATTTGGGCAAAAAGTAGATCCAATTTAATATTTCGGCATACATATTTGGTCTCTGCGAGAAAAATCATATGAAAATTGACTTTCATATTTGGATTCTGGAACAAAATTCTTATCGGCATCGAATCTTACTTATAAGGCAACAAAATTTTGTTGGGCTGTGCAACCATTGCCGTCCTACACATTGTTATTTTCCGACCAATAATGTTTCCCTATAGAAATTAGATTCTATGCTGAAAAACTAAATGATTTTAAAAATTCGAAAAAAGATATACTGGCGGTACTGACATTTAGTTATATTTAAGTATGCAGAACCTTGAAAATATTTTTTATATTTATCGTTTTCATATTTACCAACAAAAATTTACAACATTCACAGTATCACAGTTTTCTGAAAATCACCCATTAAAATAATTTTTTGTTAAATCACCCAGATACAATTTTATAATTTATCCTTACAAATTGGTATTTAATTTTTATCAATGTTTTTTCTCTGTACATGTTTAATTCCTGTTTAAGGGAGATTCTCATATAGCAACCCAAAAATAACATGCTTTTTTCGAATTTTTTTTCCATGGAAGGAAGTCAATACTGCAGGTTTTATGTACTTATTAACTAATAAGGTAAGGAAGGACACATTTCCTACTTCAATTTCAATCAAGTATTTCATATGAAAATTAAAGTTAAAAAAATAAAGTATATGTGTCTTGTTAATTTGGAGATCGGTAATTTCAATGGTCGAAATTGAACTATCTTAATTAAAAAATTAAATATAACGATTTAAAAGCAAATAGAACGCAAGAAATCGGATATACTTTTTTATAAAACATTTTTTTTCCTCATAGAAACAGTATTTGTCGGCACAAAATCCTTTCGCAAAAAGTCAAAAAAATAGTTGTGGTATTAAGATATACTTTTTAAATATTAAAAAATTAACATCATGATTATAAAATAGCGACTGCATTGAGAGTGTAAAACTTAACAAATTTTGTTTATGAAAACACCAAACTCTACATAAAATGTTGTGAGAATGTGTCAAAGAATATTCTCAATTTTGTTCAGAATGTGTTGATACAATTTGTTGTTTTTAGAAAAAAGTTATTTAAAAAATTTGAACAAAAAATTAAGAGTAATCTTTGACTAATTCTAGAATATTTTTGTTCTAAGAAGATTTTCTCTAAAGTTTATAGTTTTCGAGAAACAAAATTATTAATCATTTCTAGATTTCAAGAATAATAATTTATTTTGTCGAAAACTAAGGACTTAGTCAAAATTTCCTTAGAACAAAATTATCTTAGAATTTGTCAAAGAATACACTAAAATATTTTCAGCTTGTTTTAAACGACTTTTCTAAAAATGTTAGTTTCTCCGAAAATTAAAAAAATCGAAAACGATATCAATATATTCTGAAAAAAATGTGGGCATACTCTTTGATACATTCTAAGCCATTTTTATTTGTAGAAAATTTTGTCTAAAGTTTATAGCTTTCAGGAACAAAATTTGTTAACCTTTAAAAAGAAATTACTCACTGCCATCGCCATTTTGTGATCACGATGTTATATTGTTAATATTTTAAAAATATATCTTAATACTACAACTATTTTCTTCACCTTCAGTGAAAGAATTTTGTGACCGAAAAAACTCTTTCGATGAGAAAAAAATGTTTTATTGAAAAGTATAACCGACTTTTTGCGTTTTTTTTTACATTTAAATCGCTATATTTAATTTTGTATTTTATGTTTTATGTAATTTTATGATAGCTCAATTTTGAGAACGCCATTGAAAAAAGCAACCTTGAAAATAGTACGATATATACCTTTCAATTCTGTTGATGTTCGATTTTCATACGAAATACTTGAAGTGCAAAAAATGTCCTTACAAGTATGTTTACAAATTTTTATAGTGTATAATATCGTATAGTCAATTGTATATTTATTTCTAAAGACTGTTGCCTAAATAAAAGGTACCAAAGCGGCTGTTTCCAAACATAATCTGAAATTAAAATATGAATGTTTTCATAAAATATATGATATTTATAAGATCTTAGACATATGAGTAGTTCTACAGAACTTTTAACTTTTCACTGTTCAAAATCATAAAAAATTAATTTAAAGTCACACTAATGGCACATATTTTTTTGGTTTATACAGCACTTCAAGAGTAAGAAACAGTTAGCGTAACTCGTTTTTGAATAAAGTTGTATAAAGTTGAAGAAAGTCAAAGTTGAAACTAAACAATAGCGTAATGGTTGATGCAGTGTATTTATATTATATATCTTGCAGTTTGCATATTTAAAGATAAGGTACTTGATACGAGAAATACAGTTTTTTTACTCATTATTTATTATCGCTTAAAATTTAGAATTAAATTTTTCCAATTTTTATTACTGGAGTCTAAAGACATCAGCGGAAAAGTAATCTATGTTTAAAAAAGTAAATTAAAAATGATTGAATCGATTTTTTAACATTCGGTCTTCATAAAGGCAATTCTAACCTCTTTATACGAGCTACTAAAAAATATCTAATTATTACGAGATCATATAAAGTGGTTAGAATTGCGCCCGAATTTTGAAAATTTCATTCAATACTTTTTTCCATGTAGATTATTACCTTATCGGCTGATGACTCTAGAAACCTCTTAAATAGCTATTTTCAACCTAGAAAAATGCACATTTATTTCTTAGAATGTTTGTCTCCTATCATAATCTTAACAATGTCAAATAATAAAAATTGTTAAAAATGTCAACATTTTTTATTATTGAAATGTCGATTTCACGATGTAGGATAACCATTGGCAAGTTAAACACGTGATAGAAGATTTATAAGTACTATAAAGAAGAAATTACAAGGTAGTTTTAAGCGTGCCTAAATGTCCTTTGAGTGTGCCCCTCGAAAATGTGTATTCGAACCAGTTACGCACTGATTTCATAATTTTTAGAGACCTCCTACAAAGTTAGTTTATGAGGCACACGTCTGCCGTGCATCTTATTTTTTTGGGCTTTTAGTGTAGAATTATTCTATGAAACTAAAAATTCAAGAAATTAAAAGTAATTTTCTCCATATTGGAAAAAGTCATAAATTCCCGAATTTGGAATATTCGGTGGGAGCTTACATTTTAAGCTGCACAATTTTTTAGAAGATAAGCACACTCTTGGCATGATGTTCATTGAAACTCCAAGATTATATGAAGATTCTCTGAAATTTTTGGATTGAATAAGTGTTACTTTTTTTTTAGTGATATCAAAATGAAATTGTTGGATTGTACGTTGTGAAATTCAGTAAAAATCCTACTTTACGTTCGTTTTTCTTCTTTCCAGTGGTTTATTATCTTAAAAAACATAAGGGCTAACATTTTAATATATCGTAAAAAAAGAATCTTGATCGTTTAGTTCGATATTCATTTCTTTGCAAGATACACCTTCACGTACTATAAAAATTAAAGGTTCTTATAGAAATACTCATATTCAATAAATTTACTAACTTTTTAAGCAAAAAAAAAATAGATGTTTATTCGAACTCTTAATTTGTTTATTAATAAATAAAAATATGAATAATTAATGCTTTATTTTGACTCTTCGTGAAGCTTTTTGTATTTGGGATTAATTTCAATTGATCAATCGATTTTCGTTAACCGTTGTAGAGTCTTCGTGTCGAAACGGTGGGAATAATGTGGATAAATATAGGTTGCGTTTAAAATACACCAGGGAAAATGTACCCCTCGAAACACAATCAAAGATGACACACATGTACCTGCATGCATGTAAAGTGAAAACGAAAATACTCCGAAATTCCCATAGTTTGACGACCCTTTAAAATCACCGCGAGGATTTCCTGCTGAGTTTCCCCTCTACTAATCTTGTTTTTGTCATTGCGCAGTCTCACTACGCCGAGGCGAGGCTGGTGGTGGGGCGTGGGAAAAACACTCCGTTCCGAACAGCGAGTGTTCGGAATAGTACACTACATGACAGTTCCTTTATAATTTTTGTTTTAATTAGTTTACCTTATTTTTTTTATTTTAATATGATTTATTAAAAACGTAACAGCAATAACTCTTTCGTTGTTTCACCGGTCAGCAATGGAAGACGTCAATATGATACCTGTTGGCATCGATCAGCCTTTGGACATGACGAACCTGAAATCGAAGGAAGCGAGGTAATGAATTCCGAAGAAAATCAATACCATGCTTAGCTACGATGACAATAAAAACTGTTGCTTCCAATCACCAATTTCTCCGTACTTGTTGAATGTTTTACCTTTTTTTAATCGAATTTTAATCACATTTCGTTCCTTTTATCGTTGATTTTTTATGTTTATGTTTACTCTTCATTCATAGGTTAATAAACGTAGACTTGTAGCAATATTGCATTGGAACAAAGGTCAAGTTCCATTGATTTTATACTTCTTGTATAGTGTTTATTAATTCGTCTAAATATGAATTAACTTCTCTTCATTCACATTTATTTTCATTGGAGTATTTGTAATTATTTTTAATTATCTAGTTTTACATATGAAATTTTAAAAACATTACTTTTAATAATGAGTACTGAATAATTAAAAACTTTCTTTATAAATAATTAAAAAATAAAAAGCTTTTGTTATAACATAACTCTATTTTTAGCAACAATATTTGTGTTATTTAGTTACAAAATTTCAATTTTTCATAAGATAATTAATGAAACTGTAAAAGAATATGTTCCATAGAAACTTATCAAATAAAAAAAAAAAATCCAGACTTTTTTTAACAGTAATAATTCACTACATTTCAAAAGATTAAGTGAAATCATTTTTATTTACGCAATAAACTTTATATACAATTTTTAAGATTGTTAAATGTCTGTTAATCAATAAAATAAATATTTAATAGATGTATTTATTTTATTAACATTTGACTTCTTGCAAAAAAATGTAAACAAGTTGTTTTAACAGTAAGTGTTTTTTTAAATTTACTTTCAGTTGTTGATGTAATTGTTGTGAATTAATAAATTTAAAATATGTTCTAGTTTCTGATGAGCATAACTTATGTTGTCGAAACGTTAAATAACTGAGTTAGTTATTTTTAGCATCGACTAATTCTTTAAAATAATATATTTAATAGAATTAAAAATAAATAACAACGACAAACGAATTTTGTCTTCACTCAGAACAATTATACAATTAAATATGACATTTAATAAAAATTAAATTGAGTAAAAAAAACGTATAAAATCAAATTCTCAAAAGGATTTTAAAAATAGACATAATTATAATTTGTAAAATAAATAAAATGTTCAATGTTTCGACAAACTAGTTGTCATCTTCAGAACAGGGGCAAGACAACTAGTTTGTCGAAACATTGAACCCTTTATTTATTTTACAAATTATAATTATAACTATTTTCGAAATTCTTTCAAGAATTTGATTTTATACGTTTTTTTTAACTCAGTTTTCGACAAATTTAATTTTTATTAAATGTCATATTTAATTGTATAATTGTTCTGAGTGAAGACAAAATTCGTTATTTAATAGAATTTATTTAATTAATAGAATTATTGATAAATTACATTTTTTAATAAAGGTTTTAAAATTATATAAAAATATTTTACCTAATTTGTTTAAAGAAACTATAATTTTAATAAAACAATTTAATATGCGCAATTATTTTTAAAAGTTTATAATTAGTGAAATATCTATTAAACGTTTTACAAAGTAATATCAAGCAAAACATTTAGTAAAATGTAAAATAGATTGTAAAAAACTACAGTTACTCCGTTATGTATCGGAGTTCTGAACATTCAATAAACGATTTCTCAGAGGCGTTACAGTGATTAGGTATTTTATTTCATTATAATGAAATAAACATACAAAATTATATATTATAGCCTGATAAGTTTTAATGATGAAAAAAAGACATTGTTCCAATCAAGTAAATATTAACTTGAAGAAAAACGGAGTTTATGTTTATTTAAATGAGCTAAATAATGACAATATTATGTTTATTATAAAAATGTATTAATTTAAACTTTATATTAATATTGAAGTATAATTTCTCAGTCACAGAGAAATAATTGACAAAGTCGGAGACAACGGTGGCTTTTTCGATTTGGTCGTCAAGCCAATGCTACAACAAGGTCACGAAGGTGAACTTTGTGGATGGCTCAAAGAAATGAGCCTCATTCGCACTGCAGCTAGCTGTAAACAAATGGAATGCAATGGCAGGAATCTGACTTGGACTCCTGCGAGGATAGTCGACAAGTTCATATGGTCCTGTCAGGATTGCAAAAAGCGACAATTAATTAGAGAAGATTCATTTTTTATGAGCGTCAAGTGCGACTTGAAAACCTGTTTACAAATTATATTTGCATGGTGCCAATCGATGCCCACGGAAGTTGTGGCATCGTATTTAGGTAAGAGATAGCTCATAACATTTGAATCTACAGAAACTCATTGTAAAATTATTCTTTCTTTGTGCTTACTCGTCGCTTACGTCGATTGTGCTCTACCCAGTTTGTTAAGTAATTTAGAACCGCTTTCTTTCAAAACAGCTTGTAAAAAACACATATTTATTGTTAAATTCATTTATATATAGTTGTTGTTTATTTATTGAGATCAACGGCACAGATGTGCCTTTTACAACAATGTGCCTCGTGGCACTAAATCTTTACAATTTATAAAGATAACAAAATAACAAAAGAAAGCTGAAGTAAGTCTTCTTATTTATTTTATTTATTTATTTTAGAATAAACGGGAAAAAATCCCTTTTTACAAACAAATTTTTTTTTATATCAGTGTATAAACAATATAATGAAATATATAAAATAAAGAATGTAACAAATGACCCAAAAACTAGTAAATTCATGAAACGTACACTTAATGAAATTGATAACAGAATTGTATGGTATATTATTATCAAATAAATTTATATCCACATTATAATCACAGAGCGAGTTTACCAACGAACACATTCTATGTGTCGGAGTATTTCTAACAAAATTTTTATAACCGAAAGGTAAATAAAAGGGATATATGTTTCGTAATGGATAGTTTCGCTCAGTAAATGGTAACATTTCGTGTAACTTTTCACAATCCAGCCGCTTCTGAATTAATTTGTAGATAAAGATAAGGTCATCAACTCGTCTAACGGATCTAAGAGATGGTATTTTGAGATTTGTAGCCATTGAGAGATAATTGTGGTCGTCAAATCTTATAGGGTTTCCTGTTTTATATGCGAGATATCGCAGAAATTTATGCTGAACTGTTTCAATTCGATTGATGTTATTTTGATAAAATGGCGTCCACACAGGTGAAGCATAGGTCAATGTAGGTCGAACCAATGTATATTATAAAGAGTACATAAAGCATTAGGATTTCTAAAATTCACTGTGAATCGTTTGATAAATCCAAGCGTTTTAGAAGCCTTATTTATCATAGTATCGATATGGTTTTGAAAAGATAATTTTTCATCATATAGTACTCCTAAGTTGCGTACGACAGTCTTTCTATTTAAATTATCCATGTCTAAATGGTAATTAAATGTTTCAGGATTGGATCTTGTAAAAGAAATCACTGAGCATTTGTCCTTATTTAGCTTCATGCCATTAAGTTTGCACCAATTGTTCACGTATAATAAATCCGTTTGAAGCAGTGTATGATCTGTAGTGTTTTTGATAATTTTGAAAAATTTCAGATCATCAGCGAAAATAAGAGGGATTGAATAACGAATTCCTTGCGTTATATCATTTATAAATATGAGGAAAAGCATAGGACCCAGATGAGAACCTTGTGGAACACCTGATGTTACATGTCGTTACATGTGTTCATGATATACATGATGTTACATGTGTTCTTATTGTCAATTTAAAACGGAAGTAAACCTAAGCTGTGTACATTATGCGGTAACATATTCCATTCTCTTTTAAGGCGCAGAATAGTCGAGAAAAAGCCGTAATTAGTTTTATGGAGACCTTCGCAGACTGGTCTAAAAGAACGTAGGCTATATGAGACTACTCGATGTTCAAATAAATTAGATATTACGGGATTGCGAGTTAAATTGACAATATTATAGGCCAAAAGTAAATCATGGTATCGGTGTAAGGATTTTACAGTAGGGAGATTGAAAGCGGTTGCATGATATTGATAATCGTGATTGTTCATCTAATTTTCGTTATTTACACTAATTTTTTTTATTATCTTTGTAAATGGGCGGTTATGCCCATACTTTGGAATAAAATAAAAACATTCATAAATCGTATGAATTTATTCGATTTATATTTTCTTATAGGTGTTAAGGAGCATATTGCTAAAAAAATATACGAACGATGTGGAAAGGTATCCGAGGCATATGTTAAAAGGCATCCGGAAGAATGGGTACTTGGAGGGCAAGGCAGTATTCTTATCGTTGATGAGTTTCCTGGAGGTTACATGGCCGATACTGTAATAAGCATCCCAACAAACCGGAGGCGAAATAACAATTCCCATACAGTTTTATGTATTGCGGAGGCCAGTGCCGTTCCACCTCGGATGTGGATGCACGTTATGCAAATGAATCCAGCGGTATGTTTAATGCCAATAATATCTGTAGTATATTGGAACGTCTTTATGCAACAGTTTATTCCCTTTTTAGCCAGCAAAAGCTTCCAAAAGTAAAGTTACGAATATAAAGTGTAATATGCTAGAAGAAGCATTAAGGGAGATTACCGGGCACGCAAGGCCTGGAAGTTACATTATTGCTAACGATAAAGCGCAATGTTGCAAGTTCGAAGCACTCCAAGAGTTAAAGCAGTACAGAGTGTTAAGTGTAGAATATTTACAGAAGTTTGATCCTCCCGGTAAAAGTGAACTTCTCAATAATCTTGGTAAGATTACGAGTTGCTATCTATATGCCTTTTAATTTTATGAAAAACAATTAACAGCGATACAATTTTCAATACAGAAACAATATGGCAGACTGGAATTGGAGTATGCGAAGAAATCCAAGAAGCTACGCAGACTTTGGGCCAGCAAATCTTGTCGATGCATTTATGGCGACAAAGATTCGCGACGACGCCGTCCGCTGCCTTTCAGTCAATCCTGAATCATATTGCCGAATATTTTCGATTTTCGTGAGTAATAATGTCGAGAACGTTTTATCGAACAAAACGTACGAACTCAAGCGCATAAGCGAAATGAAAGTCTTCCAAAACTGTCTTATAGCATTGCACAATGAAATGTCACGTAAGTGCCTGTAAAAAGTAACTAGCCTAGGAACAAGGATTTATTACTGTTTATAAGACGTTGAAAAGTATTAACAAGAATATATCATGCGGATAGATTTTTTTCATAAAACGTTGAAAGAGATAAGAAAAAGTTAACTTTTCTTAGGCAAAGCTTTAATTTTCCCAGCACTACTGGAAAGTTCACTTGTTTTTTATATCTAACAAATGTTATAAAAACATTATTTCAAGTTTTCACAGATGTTTTTAATACAGAAGCTCATCTGCTGTTGGCTTCCAAGATTGTATTTTTCTAACACGTTTAGCAGATATCTAGTGTGATAATCAAATGATAATTTATAAATGAACGAACAGATTCTGCACACGTATGAAATTTTAATATGTATTAGCTGTTGAAGGAAAAACGGTTCAAATTCCACATGTGCCTTAAAACGAATATAATTAATTAAAATTCGTCTAACATGTGATTTAAAAATTTTTATGTGATTTGTAAATTTTAAAATTAAATGCAACAAGCATAATTTCTTTAATTCTAATTTGGAACTAATTGATTTATGTTGGCTCCAAAATTTAAATTAAATCAATTTCTAATTTTTTAACGATCATTTTATATATTGCTGGGTATAAAAGTGCTAGTATTACGTACATTATGTACTATTTTAGGTCTTCTACAAACCTGTAAATCGTTTTTGCATAAACTGAATACAAATTGTAGAAAACATGTCAATAAGATATTGCGTACACATCTATACTGTTTCGTCATATTGTTTACAGTTTTTTAACTAAGCAGCATTCTGAGCGAGTTCTATAAATCTGAATATTACATACACGTGACGTATTGACGCCCTTTACGAAGAGTTGCACGATTCATTTCTTTTACAAAGAACAATACGTTATCCATGTATATGACGAAGAACATTACATTTCAGCTTTTATTTTTTACTTCGTTTTTGCCATATTAATTGTAAAATGTTTGCGAGAGCTGCAGATCGACTTTAGAAGATGGCACCATATTTCACATTTGTGTATGAAATGTAAGAACTGCATAAACCTATACCAAGTACAGCAGCGGTCATGAGTCGATTTCCGCCAGATAAACAATACTTTCGAAACGTAAACACAAACAACGTGGCTCGTCTTACCAACTGCAAGCTGCTGCTTGAAAACGAAATCGAAAAATTGTTCACTGGACGGGGATCGAACTCACGACCTACGACTTCGTGGTCCAGTGTGTTAACCGCCTGAGCCACGAAGTCTTGATAGTTAAAGGTAGCATGATTAATTCTATCGAATGAAAAATAATATAAGCGAATACTTTTGGACGAAAAGTATTATGTTTATCCTTTTGCTGGCGAAAAGTAAACACCAAGTACAGCAGTGGTCATGAGTCGATTTCAGCCAGATAAACAATACTTTCGAAACGTAAACACAAACAACGTGGCTCGTCTTACCAACAGCAAGCTGCTGCTTGAAAACGAAATCGAAAAATTGTTCACTGGACGGGGATCGAACTCACAACCTACGACTTCGTAGTCCAGTGCGTTAACCGCTTGAGCCACGAAGCCGTCTTGATAGTTAAAGGTAGCATGATTAACTCTATCAAACGAAAAATAATATAATCGAATATTTTTGGACGAACGTATTTTCCTCCTCAGATGCTGAAAACAGAGGGTACTTCCGCCACATCTACGAAATATCAATTTAAATTTGAATCGTAACAATAGCTTCAAGTCAAAACAATGCTTCAACTGTATTACTTCAAATCTTTCTTGAAAATTATTAAATCTCGAAATTAAAGATATAGTCGAGAATATTAGAGGTACTAGGGCCAAACATATTTCACATATTTAATAATAAACTGAAGAAGGCACACATTGGTTGCCGAAACGTTTTCTAAAAACTATATAGTCTTTATTCGATAGACCATCACACCGAGAAACCTTTAAAATTCTTCATAAGAATTTTCTATAAATATTCATCAAACGGTCGAGAAGAAATTTTGAAGATGGTATTCATGCCTATTCCTTTTTATTGTTTAGTGTATTCATATAATGCTGCTTATGTATCTTTTACTGCGTAACTCTATGTTAATTTTCGTCAAAACATCATAAAACGGGCTATTCTTTGAGTCGAAACATTTCAATATATTCAATTTCACGATATAACATGAAACGTTTTACTTTTCTGAGTTAATTCGATGTAAACTGTGAAACATGATAGTTTTCATGAAAACGTCACAAGCTATTCTTAGAGGCAAATGTTCAAACATATTCCTCTTCATGATGTATGGTGAAATGAGTTACTTTTCTCGACCAGAAGATTGTAAACCATAGAATACAATAGTTTTCGTGGTACAGAGCGAGATATGCTACTTTTTGTCTTTACATTTGTTTCAATGCTAAAATATATTAGCGTAACCAGATCTGAAATGGGTTGGTATTTGCCAAATTATTCAAAACGCGTTTCTTTTATACGAAATCACGATGTATGCTACTCTTCGTAAGAGGCGTCGATATGTACTTTGGTCACTCGCACAAAATTCTGTATATTTTTGCAGTAACACAGGGGCAATAGACAGTAAAATTTTTAGAGAGGGATACACAGATGTAGCTACTCGATTATAATATTTTAAAAGATGTGTACACGAATTCTATTTCCTGCTTTCGACAATGCTCATACGAATGCGAGAGGAGATGGAATCAGTTACAAAACAACTGACTTTATTTACACTCCTCTTTTATCTTGCAATAAAAATGTCATGTGTAAAATTTGTTTTTAAGTATCAAACCACGGATTATTGGTAGTCTTAAATTTGAAAATTGTATTTTAAAGCAATTGCAGTTATAAGTTTTTATTTACGTTATTATCTGCGTTTCGCAATTATTTCAGGATATTTATAAATGTCGCCATGTTCGATAGGATTGTTGTGCCTTCTAAGCGCAGAAGATGAATTAACAATAATATTTTCTTCCAACATGTTTTTATTGTCCATGCATACACACATACATGTATTTTATATATGTTTATTGAAATAAATAAACAATTGTTTTTCACGAAATCTCTGTTACGCTTTATTACTTATTTTCTTGTACAAAAATATCGTATTAACAATGATGAAAATAAAATTATGGCTTACTGGTCATGATGAGTTTGTAGGCCTTTTGATCCTCCAGCATCTTTTTGAATACACAGTACTTTCGTTCGTGATATCTAAAATTCATTTCAACATTTTCGAATTAAAACACTGATCAAATTTCGTTATCGGTTAATTAAGAATCCCGCAGTCGAAATTTAAAGTTTTGTTTTTCTTTTCGATGTAAAAAATCTACGTAAATAAATACTAAACAATATGAATAAATGTGAGTAAATGACCAATATATATGCAGTTACGATATGCACTAAAAGATGGCGCGACTAAACACCTCATATTCAAACTTCGCGCGTTAGATTTGGAGCAATTTGGAACACGGCTGGAGCAATCTTTTTTAAAATTGTGAAATTATCAAGATACGAGTTACAAATTGGTATGTTTTTTTATCATCATAATATTACATGTGTTCTTTATGAATTCTATAAAAGTTTCCAAATATTGTGAGTTGTCGTTGAACATTTCGGAGTTTCACTCCGACAAACTTTCTCAATTCCCTGCAAACACAAAGGTAACAGTTATGTAACAACTATGTAACAATGTAACCATTACGTAAATATTACATAACTGTTACATTCCGTGTTTGCAGGGTTCTTGTTCATTAGGTTCATTTCCGTTACTTTTTTGGATCGAATTGAGTAACGGCGTTACTTTTCTTCATTATACACCCCATTACACCCCATTTTTAAATTAGATTGGTTACAAGATTCCAGAGTCGAGCACGAAGAGTTCTTTAATTTTAAAAGAGCTTAAAGAAATATTACTTACATATAAGAATTGGACGATATTGAAGCCATAAATCATGCCTATTTTGTTGTATTATTATTTTAATTCACAGAGCCACTAAATTGTCATCCATTGAGTTTCATAAAAATAATTTTAACATCGTTAAAAACATTCTATCTCAAAATGGCTACCCCTTAGCATTAATTAATCGGTGTATGAAAATACGGTTACATCTGCGTTCAAATAATATGAATGTAACGAACAACAGTGACGATAATAATAAAACAGTAAGTTTCGCTTATATAAAGGGGCTTACTGAGAATTTAACAAAAATTTTCAAAACTCAAAACAGTCGAATAGTTGCAACACCTTTTCAAACAAACATGGCCAAAATTAAACCAGCAAAAGATATGTTACCTTTTGGTAAACAAAGTGGAGTCGTCTACAAAATACCGTGCCCACATTGTAACAAATCGTACATAGGACAGACTTACAGACCCCTCGAGACTAGGCTAAAAGAACACAAAAACAATATTTTTACCAAAAAAAGTGAACAACATTCCGGTTTAACAACCCAGCAAACGAGGTTGGATAGGATAGGATTGGATTGAAAATTTCAATTCATTTTGAATTCATACTTTGATTCCGTAAATATGTATTCAAATGGATTGAATTCCGGAGAAAGGAATCCATCTGTATTCAATTTTACGAATACAATCGGAAGCGTAATTTGCCGGATTAAATTTCAGAAAAAGTAATCCATCTGTACACAATTACGAATACAATCGGAAGCAGTATAAGAATACAAATGAATACAGATTTATTCAAAGTTTATTTTTTGAAAGAAAACTTTTTTCGCGTTGAAATAAATACGCTTGGATAGTTTTGAATCCGTAATGTTGAATACGGATGCATTCAAAGTTTTGTTTTTGATAGGAAACTTTTTTTGCATTGAAATGAATACACTTGGATAGTTTTGAATCCATAATGTTGAATACGGATGTATTTAAGATTTAATTTTTAAAAAGAAAACTTTTTTTGGATTAATATGAATTCAGAAAGTAATCTTTTTATTCGTATGAACGAATAGAATTGTATTTACGTATTAAAATGGATTCACCGTTGACCAAAGTATGGATTCAGAATTTCAGAATAATTGAATCCAACTCTATCCAAATTCGATTGCTGGGAACACACCGATTAGAAGCGGGTCATGATTACAATATATTGGAAAACTTTTATCAAAAAAGAGAAAAATACTGTGAATATAAGATTTGAAGTATCACAGTTTCCAGAAGTTTATCACCATTTCATTAATTAAACGCTTTTCTCTTACATATATTTAAACTCCTTTCATATATCTCGATTCCATTTTTTCTCGTTACTAAACACTAATACATACACATCCCTGTGTTCTGTGATTTGTATAAATACGGCCAATTTCCACCGGTTTTTCACACTCTTTCTGAAGAGGACCCGAATCAGGGTCGAAACGTTATGTTATTATTTATTTAAACAATTTTCTTTTATTATCCATTTTATTACACTCCTTTTTTTACGTATTATTATCCTTAAAGATTTTTTAACTGACCAATATAACGCCAATACTGTAAATTATTTTAAAATATTTGAATTTATTTTCAATAAATTATTAATTACATTTTCTCTAATAATATACAAACAAAATACAAGAATTGCAGCCCACATAATTTTTGCCAATAAATGATCGATGTGCTCTGCGATAATGTGAAATTTTTTATTGTTGCACAAATTTTATTATTTATTTCAACTTTATCTTGTCATGGATGTACAACGAGCACATATTCGTAATATTTATTTATTTATTTATTTATTTATAAATGGACATTTCTGTCCTTAATAATATTGCTAGATTTCTTCATTTTTATCTCAGGAATAAAAAGCATCTATTATTTCGTTCGGTTATTGCAGGTCGCAATCATGAAACAGCAAAATATTAATAAAATGTAGATTTTATAAAAAGTTATTTTATGTCAAACAGATGCTGAAATTTTATAATAAACTTTACGCACATTAACGTGACTTATAATACTGTTTTCTAGTATGTACAGTTACGAGTTAAACGTCAGATTAATTCACAAATTTTAAATAATTTCCCTTAGCAAAAAAGCTTTTCATAAAATACAACATGCCTCTTCGTGTTGTTAAAAACAAACGCGGCACATTATTAAAATGTTCAAAGCATAATATAGTTCCAAGTAGTAGTAGTAGTAGTAGTAGTAGTAGTAGTAGAAGCATTAATATAATAAATAATAATTATCATATAAAGTTGTCAATATTGATATTATTACAAAAATTTAACTTTACTCGCCATACTTCTGTAGATTGACATACTTGAAAAGTAAATTATGCAATATTTTAGTGATAGAAAACTCACTTTAATTTGTTTTTTAAAAGTTAAAGAGGCAAAAGTAAGATGCAGTAAATAATATACATAATAGGGCGATAGGAACCTCAAATATATACAAAAATTCCTTTCAAGTATAATTTGAGATAATTAAATTAATTAATAAAAAAGGTAACAACCATTACGTTTCATTACATTTAAAATTAAGTAACGATTTATGATAACACGTTACAAAATTTCCACAGTAACGAACATCAATACTTTTAAATAGTAACATTCCGAACCCTGGTTGATTTGAATCAAAGAATATAGTTTTATACAATTTTGTAGTTAGAAAAACAAGTATTTAAACTTCGACTGCAAGGATCACTTAGGTGTATAAATATTGATTAAAAACATACGAAAAAGATCCAGTTTTAGGCTGCACAACAACGGCAGAGCCTCCCATGGCTCTAATTGCGCTGTGAACAGAAGAAAAAGTTCTTGCCGCACAAGAACCAAGAATAGCAGCACCTACCAATACAGATTCTCGTTCATCAGGGCAGAGCACAGGTAATCCCAGAACGTCTGCTTGTATTTGTACAAAAAGTGGATTTTGACTCAAACCACCGCAAACTAACAAAGTTTCAATTTTATGACCTGCTTTCGTCAATGCCTCTAAAATATGTTTTGTTCCATACTAAAGAACAAACCAAAATTAGAAAGATTATTAACATAAAGTTTAATCTCATTTTAAAAAACTACCGTTAAAGCTTGCATCGTTGCTAAATAAAGCAATGCTAAATGGTTTTCATCTGTAGATAACGATAGCCCTGATACCTATTAAGAACAATTCGTATTGGTTTTATATTATTTCAAATATAGAATTTCTTATCAAGCTTACCATTCCACGAAGTGTTGGATCTGCTACTGGAGAACGATTTCCATGGAAATCTGGCCATACATGGATTTCTTCTGTCAGGTATGAAACATCCGAGACTCCTTTATCTTTAGCCAAGGATTCTAACAGCTTCGAGAGATATTGCTGTATGTGGCTAAAATATGGATATTAGAAATAAGTAAGAATTAAAAATCTTAAATAAAATTAAAAATTTGTTTAACAAACGTATTTGGTCCTAAATTTGCCTGTATTGTGGAAATTGCAGGATGGCTATTAATAATATGATCTAGCAATTTCCCAGTAGCACTTTGCCCTCCTTCATTAAGCCATAAACCTGGGACCATTGCACTGTAATAAGGACCCCACACTCCGTTGACAAAGATTTCTTTTTCGCTTACTGCCATGTGACAGGTGGAAGTTCCGCATATCAGACCTTTCATATTTCCATTATAAAAAATATTAGTTATAACTTTTGTTTATATAAAGTACATTACATCTTACCTAAGCGACTTGTAAAACTTGTTGAAATGCCTGGTGCGGAGCAACCTAGCATACCTAATCCTCCAGCATGCGCATCAATTATCGACGTTCCTACAGGAGTTCCTTCTAAAACGCCTAATTCTACTGCTGCTTTTGCAGTTACTCCCAAGCCAACTGGATCGCCAGGAGCTTTTGTTTCGCTACCTTTTTTATGCAGAAAAGTGACGTTTAAAATGATTTTAATCGATAAATTTTGAATTCGACTAAATACCTATTCTTTGCCAATTATTTTGCTGAAGTTCACTTAAACCTATTTGTTCGAAAAAATCTAAACACCAATGATTATTATCATTTGATCCTGCACTATAATTCCATTTACAAACTAACGAGCATAAAGATCTGTAATATAAATGAAATCAATAATCTTTTCATTTCATTTTAAACATTTTCAAAATTCCAGTACCTTGATTCAGCACCAGTCGCACGCCAAGTTAAGAAATCGGGAAGATCAAATAATAAATGAGCTCGTTTCCATGAATCTGGTAAATTCTGTTTAAGCCATAATAGTTTCGGAATTTCCATTTCCAACGACACTTTTCCACCGACATACTTAAGCATTTTGTGCTGCAATTTATTTATGAAATCTGCTTGTTCAACAGCTCTGTGATCCATCCACAAAATGATATTTTGAGCGTTTTTTCCTAAAATTTGTTGTTTTTATGCATTCTGTTCGTTACTTTCTAAATTTTGTGGATTAATGTTGAATACACTTTTACCAGTAGGACTGACAGTGACTGGCATTTCATTTTCATCTAAAGCAACCAATGAACATGTAGCATCGAAACCTATTCCTCTAATGCATTCTTTCGGTATGCCTTTTACAACTTTCTAAAATTTCACAGAGAATAAATATTGCTAGCTAAAATGTGGAATATATTGTATACTTAATTCTCTTACATTGACCGCTATACAAACTGAATTCCAAATATCATCTGAGGATTGCTCATAAAACTTTGGTTCACAATTAAACGTTTTAATAGGATGACTGAACGATTTTGTTACTTTCCCTTTTGATGTAACCAAAGCTGCTCGAGCACTTCCTGTGCCAACATCTACACCTACGAAGTAATCCATAATTGTTTAAATGTACTTTAAAATTCTTGACTGCTGCTTTATGTCAGACGACTTGTTCGAAACGATCACAGCAAACGTTTACTGCATAATCCATCAACTGTAAATGATAAAGGAAGGAGGATAAAAAATGGTAATCACATAAGCGTTTAATGATTTCTCAATGCTAAATGATGACCTGTAGATAAGAACAGATCAAAGGGATACATCAACGCTAAATATTGCAAATAACAAATACTTTTTGCATATGTTTTGCATTGATAATTAGTGTTAAAAAAATATAATATAAATAAATATTTAAATAGTTTTATTATATTACCTTTGAAATAATTTATTAACATTCTATATTGTTAAGTGTTATTATTTGCTATGTACTTACATTACATATATAATATAAAACCTTTCGCAATCAATATGGTAAAGTTGTAATAACGAAGATAGTTTCTGTGATACGTATTTCATATAAAAACACGTCAGAGTATATCACGTACTTTCTGAATCCCTGGAATCCACTTTTTTATGTACGTTTTACTCATTATGTTACCACTCACTCCACGTGGTGTTAACAATGTGTGCGTGTGACAGGTGGGATGTGTTGATATGTTTTGGCACTCATATGTATATGCGGCGACGCACATGATTTGTGACACTTGACGGTGGGTTGACGCAATAACAAAAAGTGTCAATCTGTACTCAAAATAGATATTTAAATTCAGTTTTCAAATTAGTGGACAGATTTTTTATTAATAAAGCCGTAAACGAAGATACCAAGAAAGAAATTTTACGATTTAGGAAATAAAACGTTACTAAACTACTCCTAACCTTAAAATATGGTTCGATTTAAAAATCGGTATGTATTTATTATATGATAAACATCTAAAGTATTTATTATACAAATTTTTGTGAGTCACAGCAAAAGACTATTGTTATCATTTTATTAGTTTTCCTTATTTTTATTATTTTATGTATATTTCTATGTTATTTCAATATCATATATTTTATATTTTTGGCCTTTACGCCTGTGTTAAATAAATAAATAAATAATTAAATTAAAAATGGAAAATGTTTTTTGCATTACTTCGAACTGTGAATACATTAAATAAATCAAGAAATGTTTATTTGGACATTTTCAGTTCTATTAATTGATTTTTTGCTCCACAACGAGCACTAAATCAAGTGATAAACAAGGACCAAAAACTTAATTAATGGAACCGAAAAAGTCCAAATAAACGTTTCTTGATTTATTTAAAACCTACTAATATTTTAAATGAATATTGTTAATGTATCCAGCATTTATTTATACGTATCTTAATTATAGTTTATTTATTCAGTCAATATTTTATTTTATTTATTTTGATTTATTCACATTATTTTACAACGGTCTCACAGATGGAATCGACTATAGCCCAACCCAACCCAGTAAACGAAAAAAGATTGAAAAGTATTAAAAAGGGATTAAAATGAGACTACTTTTAATTCATTTTGTTCAAAAAAGGGATTAGAGTGGTTTTGAATTCTAGTAAATTTCAAAGTAGGTATATAAATTGAAATTATTGAATCCTTGTGAATCCTCCTCGAATAATCGTTGTGAAAATCAATCCCCTTGAATGCCATTACTGGGATTGAAAAACGTATGTTTCAATTCCACATCTGTCAGTATCGTTTAAATACCATTTCTGAAATTAAAAATTCCTTTCTTGGATCCCCTTGAATACCATTTATTACCAATATTTGGAAGATTCCCATTTAATACAAGATGTGGGATTTAAGATTATATTCTTTGAATACCGTTGAATACTATCGATTACCAATCCTAGTAAACGAAAAAAGATTGAAAAGTATTAGAAGGGGATTAATGGAGATTAAAATTTGATTGTTTTTATCTCATTTTATTCAAAAAAGGTATTGGAATGATTTTTAATCCCAATAAAACCCCAAATATGAAAATAATTTTGACTTATTGAATCCCCTCAAATGCCATTCTACAAACGGCCATCAAAATGAATTCCAGCGAATACAAGATTTGGAGTTAAAAAATATCTCATTGAATCCCCTGAAATTCCTCCCATTAAAAAATACCATTCAATACCAAATATGGCATAAACGAATGTATTAGTGAATCCCCTCGAAATCTATCAATTACCACTTCAAAATTAATTCCACTTTATTCCATATTTGGAATTCAAACTCATTTTAATGAATTCCCTTGAATACCCATGGCCCTAAATTAATTTTGAATTCCAGCCCAGAATTGCAAATGATATATTATGAATCCTCTTGAATACCAACGATTCCAAACATTAAAACTTATCCCAACGGATACCAAATTTGGAATTGTGTTCAGTGAATACTGAATTTACTATTATGATAAAATTATTAAAAATATAAATAATGATCATTGAATAGATGAACGAGTTCATAAAATTATATGTAAATTAACTTTTGTTTCTTTTGTAAAAAAATGTTTTATGACGTATTTCTATTATTTTATATATATGGAGAAAAAAGACCAACTCTTTGTTTCGATAGTTTTTAAAGTAAATAATTCAGTGAAATTTCGCTGTGAATTGTGGTATTTAATGTATTTTAGCCTGCCCGAATACATTATTATATAAACACGTAGAAAAATTCTCTACTTTCTGTTTCAACTATTCGTTATTTTTTCATTATTTCACAACAGTGAGTGTGGCCGAGTGGTTGCGCTTTGAACTTGCTGCGCAGAGGACTATGGTTCGATTCTCGGTCGAAGCGATTCTGCTTTTTTTTTTAATTTATTAATTTGGGATTATATGGGATTAAAAAAGATAGAATTGTTTTAATTTCAATACCAACAAAAAAGGAATTAAAAATTTTGAATCACTTTTAATCTTTTTGCGTTTACTGGGAACGTAAAGTAATGTGATACTGACTGAATAATTTTATCACGGTTCTTTGTTACAACATCAAAAGTGAAGAACATTAATTTTTCTAGTTTATTTATTTCATTTATTACTAACATCAAAATGCTATCACTGTAAACAATGGAAATGAACACTACAAATGTGTTGTGATTTTCATTTCTAAAAGTGTGGTGACATTACCACATTGAACTTAATGTAAAAACTTTAGTTTACGTAGAAGATGGTAAAATTGCAACACATTATAATATTACCAAGTGTAACGTTGGATTTTTATGTTTGGAGGTCGGGAATTTTACAACCAATATCGGCCAAAATTGTGGCCATGGTAAACGTGGTAATTTTACCATTCGAGAAGAAAATAGATAAAAGTTTGTAAAACTTCAACTCCCCAGCAAAAAACTCACAGCAAAAATGTACACTAATAGAATATGTAATATACGAATCGAAATGTATTTTGTAGTAACTTTTGGAAAACATGTTCTAATATTATATGAAACGTTTAGCAAACATTTTCTTTGTAAAATAAAGTAAAATATATTCATATAAAAGCCATTGTAAGCAATGAAAACAAACAAATAAAAGTTTAGTTTAGATAACAAATATAAGCAAATGTTACAAATATTATTGTTTTTTAATAATTTTTTAATAATCAGATTCCCTTGAAAAATTCAAATATGCATACTGATTAAGGTGGCGCAAAAAGTTTGAATTTTGACAAGCATACATCACCAGTAGACTCAGTAAGTGAAAAAGAGTGCTTTCAAAATTTTCAGATTTTTCGATCAATATTTAGAGGTTTGATGAAATAAATGCCATTGAATTGAATAATAAATTACTATTTTTTTAATAATATAGACATTCTCACACACATTTTAAGAGGTCGTGAAACTATTTTTTTGCGCCACCCTAATGAGTAAGCATATTAGAATTTCAGTATATATATATAAGAAACTAAACAATGAATCGAAGATGTGACAATGAGATAGCTGTTGAATACATTAATTAAAAAGGTAATAAAATATGTAAGGTTAATTTGAGACATTCAGGCGAGCAATATAACGAACAATAATATATCTGATTAATCTTAAAAAACGGAAACAAAATATAAAATTGGACTTTTTATCGATATGACAGTTTCGAATTTCGAACATTATCATTAATTGTTTTATCGGAAAAAAGTTAATAATGGATTCTTATTTACAGTATCGTTCAAGGGATCTTATTATTAAAAAATAATAATATTTGTAACATTTGCTTATATTTGTTATCTGAACTAAACTTTTATTTGTTTGTTTTCATTGCTTACAATGACTTTGAATATATTTTACAATGAAAATGTTTGCTAAGCGTTTCATATAATATTAGAACATGTTTTCCAAAAGTTACTACAAAATACATTTCGATTCGTATATTACACATTCCATTAATTTGCAAACAAGCATGCTACTTTATCGATAAAATATCATATTTGAAACAATAAAAATTAAGATTAAACTTTTGCCAAAATAAAATTAAAACAATTAAACAAAACATTATATTGCATAAAGAAACAATTATAGAAATACCAAAATGTATTCTAAAATTTCATCAACTACCCAATAGAAATCAACTTCTATTAGGGAAATGTAGTCTTAACTTCATCCGAAGAAAATAATTTCACTTCCAGATAAAAAAATATAAAATAATTATAAGATCTATAGTAATAAAACATTGTTTCTTTCCATTCAAGAAGATACACCCACTGGAACATGCTTATTATTAACTCATACAAGTGTATATACACTTAAGTAGTAATATTGCTTTATTTGATTCGCTTAAGGAATAACTAGACGTATGAAATTAAATTATGTGACAATCATTAACATTGTGTAGGAATTGTGTCCAAGTATCAAAGATTGTAACTAGAATGAAAATAAAGAAATACAATACAATACATAATTTAATGTGAATATTAAATGTCATTTTTTTAAAGAAATGACTATAGCGCAGATTAATATTAGGACATCGAAGATTACCCTACATGCATGATGCTTTTTTCTTTACCATCTTTACTTGCACCTAGTTAAAACTTGTGAAGAATGGAGTTCAATTTATTTATTTTTATTTATTAAATACTTTTCATTTTTGAAGATTTTTGCTTTGATTTTCAAGGATAATAATATTATAAGCGGAAGTAGAAACAGTATAGAACAAAAAATACAGTATAAATGACTACATATTAAAAGGACCTTTTAGCTTTTGTTTTCTTCACTATAATATACTAGAAAAATAGTAAGATTAATATTCTAGGAAATCTCAAAACGTGTGTCACATATTTATTTATGCGTAACATTTATATTTTACATTTAAAGGTACATCGCAGTACAAATAACACCTGTTGATAAAGTAGATCAGCAGTTAAATTTAAAAACAACAGCATTACATAATGCCATTCAGAATAAAGTAAAAGAATTTTATGGTGATTTAGGACTTGCTGCGATTAAAGCTGGATTTAGCGGTAAGTTCATAAGAATAACAGACTATTCATAATTGATTATATTTATATTAAATGTGGAATTGTTTATTAGCAAAATACTGTAATACACATACTAGAATTGCTCTAATAAAAATTCGCCATGGCCCTCATCAGTTCTTATTAAATTCAATTCCATCTATAAATGATGTCGGTGGACGATTTGTGAGTGTGAAAATTATTTACATCGGAGCTACAATGAGACATTGCTTCTTATTTATAAAGGTATGTTTATAAAGTATTGTTAGAAACTAAATATTACGTTTTATTAGATTTTCTCTATTTAATTCGTACGATTTGGATTTCAGAAACATCAGAAGGAAAAATTGGAGTCTATGTGGTCTAAATTAAAAAATGATGTTGAAAGAAAAAAAATGGAGAATGCTTTGATGACAATGACGCCTGCAATGAAAGATTTTCAATAATACATATTTAGTATATTAAATATGTTTGTTCATTGTGCCATTAAACTTCAGAATTGCATAAATATATTGTATAATATATTTACTGTAGTATATACTAATTAGAAAGTTACATTGTTAATATTTTATATTAAAATATTGTAAATATGTAAAGTTATGTATTATATATTTTCAATTAATAAAATTATATTTAAAAAAATAATTTGAATTCAATGATAATAGAGGAAAACGGGACGAAGCGGCGAGGATTTTTTCCGTGTATCATATCTCTCCTTGAATTTCGTATTTAGGATGATACAAAGTATCATTTGATAGGTAATTTCATAGTCAATATTTACATGCATGTTACTTACGGTATATGTTTTACAGCTGGTCAGCTATGGCAAATTTAACAAAACACGGGCGAAGCGGCGATATCGGGGTGAAGTGGCGAATCCTTATTTTCAGAGGTTTCTGAGACGACTATCATAAAATTAAGTGCAAGTCATAATTTTTTAAGTTATTATTGTTTGTTTTAATAAAAATAAAACTTCCACTTTGGTGGAATGAACCTTTTCAAATATATCAAAATTTTAAACAACAGTAAAAAAAGAAATTGCATCTTCGGAAGTTTTGAATACTAATATTATATCAGGATCACATATTTTAACTTCGTCTTTAGTTACTCAATGCATTCATCAAAAGGGAATTCTAAATTAAAAATAATCACGGAAAAGAGACATCCGGGAAAAAATTTCGCCGCTTCACCCCAAAGTATCATTTAGACTTCCAGGTACGATATCTCGTTATAAACACACCAAAAAGAAACAATTCATGTTTTATAAATAAGTCCAAAAAGTATACTTTTAGAATAAATATATAAATAATGATTATTAAACTGCCAAAATGAAATATTGACCAATCTGAGAACAAAGTACAAGAAAATGACTTGAAAAGTTTGTTTAAAAATTACATTTCTCGCTCCCAAAGGTAGGTAAGAGGACAAAAAATGAAATATCATGCCTCAAAATGTGAAAAATGATGTAAACAAAGAAACTACATATGATATGTTACAGTAAGTATGATCATAACGGAAATATTTGAGATTCGTCACTTCGCCCCGTCTTCCCCTAATACATAAAAACAAAATTTATCTATAGTTCAAGTTCTATCAAACAGATGCTACATTTCATCAAGCATCGTTATGGACAATTTGTAAGTTAAATGTCTACAAAATAATATATTACGTATCTAGGGGGGGGGGGGTTGCTGACGAATCTATATATCAAAATGTTATTGAAATATCAGTTGTTTTTAATAACTATCACTGTAGACTACGATTTAACTTCAAAAGTGAGTAAGTTAATAGAATGTCTACATCATTTAATATATTTTTTTTATTATTATTATTAAACGGACGGAACTGCCCTTTTATACAAATTTTTGCACATAATAATGAATTGTAAGATTCAGCGAGAGCTGCAGGTTGTCTTCCTAGATGGCGCTCTACTTCACATTTGCGGAAGAAATTTAGGACCTCCAGTTAAACAAACAACGTGGCTCGTGTTATCAACAGTGAGCTGCTACTTGAAAACGAAATCAAAAAAATGTTCTTCGGACGGGATCGAACTCACGGCCTACGACTTCGTAAGCCAGTATGCTACCGATTCAGCTACTCACCGCGAAGAACCATTTATTTCGACTGTTCGCCACAAAGACTTGCTTATTTCATTGTTAACCACGAAGAAATGTTTGTTTCGACGTTTTTCGCGAACACTCGTTAATTTCGACGCACACTGAAAATTATCTATAATATTTATAATTTCTATTCAAAATAAAATTGGGATAAACAAAACGCAATTACTTGATCACGCCTCTTTCATGATTATAAAAAAAAAATAATTTGATGAAAGGAGACATTTTGCGTACGAGTAAATATTTATTTTTAATATTTTGTTGTATAAATAAATGAATAAAAACCTTAGTCTTAGCGATAAACTTTAAAGTAAACGAGTTTTCGTGAAAAACACTGAAATAAACAATTTTTCGCGGTGAACGTTGAAGCAAACGAGTGTTTGTAATAAATGTCGAAATACACGAGTCGTCGCGACAATCGCTGAGTTAAATGCATTTTCGTGGAGAACCGAAATAAACACGTCTTCGTAAGAAATTTGAACTAAACGAGTCTTCGTAAGACCCATCGATATAGAAGTTACCCGTAAACTAAACAACGCATAAAGTAACGTCATAATGGTAGAATAATAATTCTATTTATTACATAAATGCAATATGCAACGACCATTATAAAAAGATACAGTGATTATATAACACAGATAAAAAGCATTTTTGTAAATTGAAATCAATATTCACTTAAAACACCATCAGTAAATATTTATTTTTAAAGTAAAAGAAATTTTCTTAAAAGTAAAAAGTGGTACGTTTTTTATTACATGTCATTTTGTGTATAAATTTTGACTATAATTGTCTGACAAATTGAGTTGTAACTGAAGATAAAAAAATTCTTCAATCAAGCAGAACATAAATTTAAAAGCGGTGTGCAAAAAAAACAAGCCGATTGGTGCAATTTGTTTTGAAAAAAGTATCTGTTCATTTGAAAAAGTAGTTTTGAGAAAAACGCGTTTCAATTTGAAAAACGAAATAAAACAGAACAAATATTTTTTACCTTATACACGAAATCATCTGTGGAACCATTTTTATTTGAAGAAATTTTGTTCAATCCCAATGAAGCAGTATGACGGTATACGTCAGAATTTTCAACCTAGGACAATAAATGAAACAAACTTGGAAGAGACTTTTCAGAATTATTAAAATGACATCAATATGAAGGAAAACATGAAAGATCCTTTGTAAACCCCATGCCAAAAATGCCCCTTTTTCGTACCTCGTATATTGAAACTTTTTTTATGCCAATTGGTTACATATGATGACCCAATAATCCCTGCAAAATTTCAAAGTGAGCATATTCCCCGTTTCGGAAATATGAGAGGTCAAAGTTGACCATGCCCAATAAAAAATGTACATCAATTTCACATTTATACTCGAATAATAATGTTAAAAAAAATCAGACGATATAGTTCTTCACAGATTTTTGGCTGCTGATTACGAATCTGAAATCATATTTTAAAAATTCAAAATGGCAAATCCAAAATGGCGGACGACTTTTAAAAAATCAAATGCAATTCGCTTGAAACACGTTAAAGTTTAACAAAGGCAAGATGTAATAATCCCACCGGCTAAGGTAAGATAATATAATATAACCAACAATGGCAAGTTGTAAAAATCCAACCAACAAAGGCAAGATGCAATATTCCAACCAAGGCAAGATACTTTTATTTTATCACATTCGCAAGAAAACGATTCAAATAAGATGTACAATAGAATGGAAATCAATGAAATGCTGATCGGCTGATAGTTTTTTGTTTTTAGGATTTTTGAATATAGGCTGAAATCTTTTATAAATTCGAGATTTTCAACACTAAAGATACATTTATTTTATCACTTTCGCAAGCCCACGATTCAAATAAGATGTCTTAAACGATGCATTAAAACTTTGATTGTTTTTAGATTGCATTTTGTTTCCTATGCAGAGTCAAAACAGATTTAATGCAGCGACAAAGAAAGCTTAGTGCCTTTTTAATATCAATTTAACGTTAGATTCAACTTCATCGACTACAAAAACCTAAAGCTGATGAGTTTCAAGCGAATTGCATTAAATTTTTCAAAAGTCACCCGTTATATTGGACTTGCCATTTTGAATTTTGAAAAACTAACTGCCGATTCGTAATCAACGACCCCGAAAACTTCAGAATAACGTGTTTCAAGCGAATTGCATTTGATTTTTTAAAAGTCGTCCACCATTTTGAATTTTTAAAATCTGACTTCACATTCGTAATCAGCAGCCAAAAATCTGTAAAGAACCATATCGTCTGATTTTTTTAACATTATTTGAGTATAAATGTGAAATGGATGTACATTTTTTATTGGACATGGTCAACTTTGACCTCTCATATTTCCGAAACAGGGAATATACTCACTTTGAAAATTTGCAGGGATTATTGGGTCATCATATGTACCCAATTGGCATAAAAAAAGTTTCAATATACGAGTTACGAAAAAGGGGCATTTTTGGCATGGGGCTTACAGAGGCTCTTTTTGTCTCATAAACTTGGACTATTTTCGGTCGTAACATCATCAGATTTTAAAACGTAATTAAGAAGCTGCATCCATAATTTGAAGTGGATCGGTTAAAAAATGAAAACGCTGTAATTACGCCCATATCCAAATACTTGTAAGGGAAGTTATTGAAGTGTTATTTGCGAATATAAACAAGTGTTGTATGGTTCGAAGGGACTCATTAAATAGGTTACCTCTAGATGGTTTCGCTTGAATAATGAAATTAAAGTAAATGAAATTTTAACATTTTTCTACTAGATTTCAATCCGTCGAAGATATCTGGGAAGATTATACTGGTCAACAGTATAAATATCCCAAGAACAAGTAACAATTGAAAGTTGTAATGCTGTCGCGTCGCGTCGTCTCTTTCACGAATATTCGAGAATAATAACACTTGAAAACTACAAGTCAGATTAGTCTATAACTTTACAAAAAAACTTCTTTGTACCTTCCTCGAATTTTCGGTGGTAAGGAAATTTCGATTTATTGAAATTCCCTCGACTCCCGAAGTGTTTGAAGCTTTCAATATCAATTTTGTGCAGTAAAACAAAAACCAATTTTTAAAAAATTTCCGTAATAACTAATCATAATTTAGAAAAATACGTTAGTTTGTAGATAGAATAGTGCATATTCCCTACAAATTTCATTAAAAAATTCCAATTATTGTAAAAGATATGACGAGTTAAAGACAAAATAATTAAGTTATTTTATATTTCAAATAATTTCGTTTTTTGCGATTATATTAAAAACGAAGAGGGATAGAAAATTTTTTATTTTAACAAAAAATTCGCGTAATTAATTTTCCTATTAAGATATCTAATGAAAACTTTAAATTCGAAAGTCAAAAAATTACGAGCCGAGGGACCAACAAATTCTTCGGCGTTTCGCGCGTATCTCCTTTTGATCGCCAGGGGTTCAATTTTAAAAAGCAAGCACATAAAACATTTTCTAAAAAAACGTGAAAATTAACTCTTCTTTTCTCGAAAAATCAAATTTTTGTATTACTTACAACGTTTTTCCGGATATGAAACTTTTTGAATATCATTTTTTATTACTTAAGAGATCGACCTTTTAAGGGGTTACATATCTTGTAACTTAAAATAAGGTCGTTTTTCTTGATTTTTTTTTTGAAACTACAACGTTAGGATTATATTTTTTTGTGTTACACGTATGCGTATATAAGGTCAACATCATGCACAAAAATTTGCATTAAAAATATTGTAAATTCAGCCGTTGAGAGCGCCTGAAATAATACCAGCTCAGAAAAGTGTCCTCACGGTAGTTACTGTAACTGGGATAATTTTTATCTGAAATCAAAATACCAAAATTAAGAAAACTTGAAAATTGGATTTTTTTTTTGCGTTTTTCCCAAATCATATTAATTTTTGCACTACATTTGGCCACGTATTGCTCTGTAAACTGAACTGTAAATGATAAAAAAAATCCTTCGTTCAAGCAGTAGTCAAACATGTTTGAAAAATGTATGCAAAATTTCAAGTCGATCGGCTCATAAGTTTTCGATAAATTTTGACTACCGCTTCAAAAAACAGTTTTCAGAAAAACGCGTTTAAAGTTTCTGAAAGAAATAAATTTGACCGTAACTATGAGCTTTAAACGCCTATATATCTGGAAATTTGACTCGGATCGGTTTGAAATTTTCAGACAATATTCCTATAATGAGTTGTATAATTGAATAAAAAAGTAAAGAAGAAATTTACAAGAAAGTTACAAGACCCATGTTTAAGGCAATAATAAAATTCTCGAAAAAAAATGTACAAAGGTATATAGTAGCCCTTAACTATTTCTTTTAGAATGATTCTAGATGTTACCTTGGGATCTTACTGAACCAATGTAGAACTTTGTGCATGATTTCAGCTGTTTAACCCCGTCAATCAGCTAAAAAATGGAATATCTGTCACGCGCATAGACTTTTATGCATTCCTATAGGAATAAGGTTTTTATTCACGCGTAAAAGTCAACTTCTGGCCCATGATAGGCAATACAATATTTCAGTATATAGAACTTAACTACTAAACGCTACTTCAAAATAAAATAAAGTAAACATTTTTTACGTTGAAAATATATACAATGATTGAATAATAGCATAAATAATATACATATATCATACAAAACGTATGCTACGAACATAGGAAGGACCTAGTGAAGTGCATTTGATAATTAACTATAGATAGTACAGGGTCCTTTTTTGATTTTTTCTGCAAATACACTATTGATGACTTAGAAAGGAGCTGGCCACTTGAAATTTCAAAAAACATTTTGGAAAACAAAAATAACACAGGTGAATGAAGTGGAATTGTGTAATTCTTGTAGATTTTTGGCCGTTGAATACGAACCCGGGTATAGAATTTGCCCTTCACGTCTGAGATTTTTTTATTTTGAGGTTATAGTGCATAAAATTGCTCGTTTTGTGCATATTTGAACATTAACTATATAATAACGTGTCGACCGGAGAATGAAGTGGAATTATGTAATTCTTGTAGATTTTTGAAACTGAAACTGGCAGGAAATTCGTAGCCAGAAATTCAGCCGATAGTAGCCCATAGAAATTCGCAGCAGGAAATTCAGCTGCTGGGAACCCAGCAGCGATTTTCATTAAAAAAGTCGTTTTACACTCGATTAATATTGTTTAATTAATTTTAGAGGCAACCAAACAAGGTTTTAACCCGGAGCCGTAGCTGCAAACATTTTTTGTAACGCAATGTCAGAGGAACGATATTGAAAAAATGGTCAAAATCAGAATTACAGTGTCTTTGTACTCGCTGTTGGACATTCTGCAGTCAATGTTGTTCCATTGTCTACCAAACATTGAAATGATTCCGGAAGGTTATAACTCAGAGTCGTAGATAGATATATTTTTTTAAACAATGGTGCGCCATGTCTGAGCAACGGTGATATGGGTAGTTGATAAAAAGCAAACAATTTAAGGGGTTGCCAATTTCTTCAGATCCGCTCTAGCGTTACCGGGGAATAACCACGAGAAGGACATTTTGTTCGATAGAAAATTCATCAGTGTTATAATGATATTAACAGATTAGTTCACGAATACAACAGTATTACATATAAAGCCGAAGACTGGCGGCTTTTCATCGACTCGTCGTTAAGGAGTTTAAAGGTGGTTTTGCTGCACAATCGTAATATATATGCTCCCACCCCCCTGGCCTGTTCTATAACGTTAAAAGAAGGGTATTTAAATCTTGTCATTCGGATTCAACGGCCAAAAATCTACAAGAATTACACAATTCCACTTCATTCGCCGGGCGAAACATTATTTTATGTAGTAAATGTGCAAATACGCATAAAAAGAGCAATTTTACTCACTATAACCTGACATAAAAAAAGCTCAGACGTGATGAGCAAATTCTGTGCCCAGATTCGGATTCAGCGGCTAAAAATCTACAAGAATCACCTACAGTCGCGTTTGAGTTTCAAAATTTTTTTTTTATTTTGTGGTCCTGTGTAATTTGGGTCATATTTAACTACAAAAGTTGACGGAAATTCATTAAAATTAAACTTAAAATGGCCAAATGAGTATAGGTTTTGAACTGCTGCTTTAGCCATTTTGGATGTTAGAAATTTTTTTGTTGGAAACGAATTTCTCTTTTTCGTTCAATATCTTTCATTGAAATCGAAGGGAAAAAACGGCATTTAATAATCGCATTTAAACAAAATAAATAAGTTTAAATTTTATTAACACTGCTTAATATATTCTTAAAGTACGAACCATGAGCTTCAAAAATCAGTAGTCATTTATCAAATTCCGAATATTTTGTCGTAAGTTATAGCCCTTTTAAAATACATATAACAGCCGACAATTGAAGTCTCTGTAAGTAGACAACCCTAAACAATTGTCTGTGTAACTTTCTTGTCAATAGCAATAATGATTTTATAAATTACAACATGATTGAAATACGTTTTTACTCTGGATCATTTTATTGTCTATAATGGTATTTCAGGGAAATTGTGATAAACGCAGAATGTTACGATTTTCCATCCAGCACGGAAAAACTTTTTCTTGAAAAATTAACGAATTTGTTCCAGAACGGCGGATTTCGGAGGTATATTATATTAGTACTTATCATAACATATTTCCACTTATTCGTAAAGGATTCTGAAATTTGAAACAAAAATTTGAGATTTCCGCATACTCCATATCATTCGAATTCCCGTCCTTTATTATTCTGGTTTTAATTTTCAACAGATGTCGCGTTTCTATTAAACCATAAATAGGAAGCATTATTAAGTTATATAGTTATATGACATCTCTTAACGATCGTCAGTATATTTTGTAAACGTTTTTTTAATAAGCTAAAGTCTGTACTGTAAGTACTATAAAGCGTTTCGAAACTTTGTACTCGCTCCGTCTCTCTCATTTTCCTTGTCTGGAAATATTCTGATATTCGCCGCTTTGGAATTACTTCGAGAATTCTTCAGGAACACATTTTTGCGTGTAAGTAGAATAATATGTAGGTCAAAATACAAGAAAACACTTCTATTAATGTTGGTTGCCTGGAAATATCCTTGACTTTATCTGGTTAACATATGTCATATGAAATTAATATTTGGAAGGATCTGAAAACAAAATATCTTTTATGATTAACTCGAATTTCATACAGTTTCGAATTCGCTACATTCGAACAAATTTAACTTTTGTAGATACAAACCATTCTTAAAAGTATCTTACCCTTATTCAACGATGACTGTTCCGCATATTCTCCGACCTATAATCATGGAAAATACGACATTTACGCTATAACATCGAAATTTGTTTAAAATTACATGCGACTTCTTAACATGTTTATTCATTTCTTGAACACTTTTAATGTCCTGGAAGCACCTGTTCTGTTACGGAACATTTAATTTCACGGTTTGCGTACGTTCCATATAAACCCAAGACCAATGGTTATTTCCTTCCGGTTTGTATACAACGTGAGAAGTGCGAACGGTTGTAATGAAAATTTGTGTGGTTCATGATTGATCAGCCTGAACAAAACGTTGTTATTTGTTCTTAAACAATGTACAAAGTCGTGCACAATTTGAAAGCAATTCTATAGGACTATTCGTGACGTTGGTCAAAACGAATACATGAACGAGCGTTTAATTTGGGATGGTTAATCACGAAAAAAATGTGTACACCGAACAAAAACTACACAAAAAGAAAAAAATAGTTAATCGAAACATCTCATAAAATAGGGTAAAACGAATTATTATAGATAGTAAATTGATTTCAATATTTTTCATGGTAAAACAATAACCCTGCCAAAAAATACTGTAGAACACGATTCAAAAAACATAAAGAGCACCATTCAAATTATATTTATTAAGAAAAAAAGTAGCGAAATATTTAAATTATATTTACGTTATAGAAATGTTGAGGGCATACAATTTCATTCAAAACTTCCGTCAAAAAAGTACGAAATATTGAGAATCCCGTGAAAAAAGACCACGTTCTAAATTTAATTTTGTATGGTGCAAAAACTTTTATTTCCTAATATTTAACCATGTAATGCTTAAACGTGATATGTGTAACAATGTTAAATGGCAAAATAAGATTGTCTTCGAATGATTGAGGTGAAACCTAACCCAACAATAAACGAAAATCGGAAACACTCCGTGAAGTGCGAAGAGTCCTACAGTAGACCCCGTACTAAGTTATACAGTAGGTTCTTTTAAAATGGCGGAAGATTCTCCACAATTCTAGCCCCTCACTATCCCCACTTCCTTATCTTTGTTTATATCCGTGCAAAGGGTCCGCCTGTGTGTGTGTGTGTGTGTCGCGAAGCGACTGTGCTCAGCGAAACAATGTGGTGGGGAAAGGAGAGGAAGAGGCTATAATAACTTTGGACAAGGCGAATGTATAACTTAGGAGGGATATATAGTTTAGGGCGGGGATTAGCGTATATTTCTTCACGTGTTTTTTCGTCACGGTGACAAAAATTTACAAAAATGCCTGGTGTGAAGGAACTGTTGGGACAAGTTTTGAAAAATTACAAGATATATATTTAACATTTTTGAAAAAGTACATTTCAACGATTGCTTGATTTTATAACAATTTTTTACAGACGTAGAAGCAACAGACCTTTAAATTTTCTTAAATTTATCTTACAAACTTCGTAATTCTTGAATAACAATTCGGAAGCACTTTTATTCCGTTCATATCCACCAAAGACAAAACAGAATTAAAAATGTGCGCCTTTGTAGTGGCTTGTGCAACGAGAATAATGGGCACTGTCCCATTATTATTCATGCATCATACTTATACAGATACCTGCACATAATATGCAATATTATTACTTGATCAATTGAAAATTCATTTCTACGATGAGAACAGCGAACGGCGGTTCAGAGGCCTGCGAATGTGTCAACGGCATCTGGCGGTTGCTTACCGCAGAGTAGGAACGATTTATTTGTAAACAAAACCAGCCAAGTATATTTATGGGTTTCCCTAATAATTATGAAGCATTGGGTAGTTTGTGGTAACAATAACATTGTTCCATTTGCCCAAACAGCAAAAAGACATCTTAAAGAGCTCTTTAAGAAGACTTATCGATCGATTTTAAGAGCTCTATAAGACCTCTCAAATATGAGGTCTCAGAAATGAGGTCTTATTTGAGAGCTTTGACATATAAAATAAATAATATAAATGAAAAGCAAATTCCTGAGAATGATAGATTCTATTTTTGTACCTTAATTATTAATTTATATACTTTTTATCTGAGTTCTTTTTTACGATTTGTATAGTTATATATAGGATGGTGATTACATTCAATAGAACGGGATCATGCAATAATAATACAATACTGTGATAACACTGGCTAAATATCGTAAAAGCACTTATTTTGTCAGGGCAGAGTATAGGGAATTTATCGGTCTGCAATTGAAGTAAATATCGCATTTTTGGATTCAATCGCCACCTAGTGTCGCTGAAAGAAACACAGACCTCAACAACGGGAATCCTTTTAATGAAAGAGAGATGGTCCAAAACGAGATAGGTTTAAGACCTCAAATATAAGACATCTTCGAGATTACGATGTACAATTGTAAGTGTTTCAATTATAAAAATAAAATTGTCAACTACAAATTTTTCGTATTGTTAATTCTACTATTATTAACTGTTGCAATAATTTCCATTATTTATCGTGGTTCCACGAACGTTGTTTTCCTCTAAATGTCGAAGAGAAAAGAATCATTCGATAATAATTATAAGGTGTAGTAATAACTTCTCGACGGAATCCACGAGGAGTGCCAGACGACTCCTGGGGATGTTGCAACACACTTCTGACATTTTTATTGCCACACGACGAAAAACAGAGATTATTATATTAGTCTGATTAAAAATGATAAACTTTCCTCCGCATTCATCCGATAATTCGAATATTCACACGCTACTCCCTCAACAATCGTAAATTTTCGGGGCAAAGTCCGCCGTAAATTAACGAAGCCGCAGTTCCTGGAATTTTCTCGGATATTTCAATCGCACAGAATTTACTAACCGGTGCTTTTTTAGTTAACAGCCAACGTAAATAAGTTCACAGACTCGATAAACTTCACGATCCGTCATCCGCGCGCGTCTCAGCTGCCAGGTTGGGTATATCTCGTTACGGTCCGGATTCGAATGTAGGTCTTTTGGAAAAACGATCCTTCCCGCCCGTTCCACCTCGAGCCGGGAATCTCCGAGCACCGTCGAAACTAGTCGAGCAGCCAGATTCGTTCGCTCGGGCGGCTTCGGCTCGGCATTTCGGCACTTCGGATCAGTCGGATTTCGGCGGTGCCGCGACGGTGTTCGTTCGCCAAGGGATTCGCGCGCGGTTTATGCACATATATAATACATATATGTATAATATAGCTCGCGCACACTTCGATTCGAATGTGCTGCCTCTCGTCGGTGGTTCGCGCACCGCCGTTACTCCAGAGAGTGGATATACGAGGTGGACGAACGACAATACGTCTTCGCCGGGGTAAAAAAAGGTGCTAGTGATTCCTCCAGAGGAAATACGTCCAGGTCGAGGAATTGAGTGGCGCTCCGGAGACCGCGACCGGGGAAATCAAGGGCGATCGATCGTCCGCGACTAACCGTCGGATCGCCGCGGGCGAAGGGCACTTCCTCGAGGGTTGCGAACACAGAGTCTTCCCGGCGACTTTCCCCATCCTCTTAAACGACCAGGAACACGCGGGTACCCGGGGACGACGTCGGTGCTCCCCTCAGGAGGCGAAGGAGGTACGTTATCACATCGTTACTTCTTTTCGTAATTCAAATATTTTTATCAGTGACCGCGCGCGACTTCGGTGTGTGTCGTCTGTGCCGATCCATTGTTGACGATCTTCGGCAAACACTGTGCAGAACGTGATTATTCTTCCCGGTTATAAACATGACACAAAAGTCACTCGAATCTCCTCAAAATTTTCTTCAGCTATAACAACTAATTAAAAAATAACATCATTGGTGTTTTCCTAGTGGTAATTTCCAAAAATACTTGGTTTTTACATTCAGTATTTGTTTATAGTGATGAACTTGTTTGTATGTATTTTCTCCATTTCTAAGTAAACAAGAGAGTTTATGGTGTATTTACATCCTACATAATTTACCAATTGACATCGTTTCAATTGAAGTGCTTCGTTTTGTCATCTGTTATCAACATTATTGATAAGTATACAATATACGATGATGAAATCTCTTTGTAGCGTTTCCACAATCTCAAAGAAAAAATAATCTTATGATACTGTTCAATTGCGTTTTTAGACTATTGCTAATACAGGTACATAAAAATATCGATCTCGATAAAAGACAAGTCATTTATTAACTGACCTGAGCCATAGAAGATTAATAAAATATTTCCTGTATACCAAAAAATATCATCAACCATTTTTTTAAATAATGAAGGACATAATCAAAATGGCAGGAAAATTTTATTACAATTTTTACTTGAATTCATTATATATTAATTAAGATCATATTATCGCCTCAAGAATTATGAAAACGTTTAAAAAAATGTCAAAATCGAATCTTTTACTTAAAGTATAGTAATAGAAGAAAAGTTTGAGCCTAGATGGATTAAAAAAAAATCCATCACTAAAAATGGCAAAAATTGACTTTTTTACAGTTTGGGAATTTTTATCTCGAAAAGTTGTCTTGGAGCAAAAGGAATAGAATTACAGTAGGACCTCTCTTATTCTAATTAGTAAAGTTTTTCAAGATAGCGCCGACCTCTCTTATTCTAATTTTCCCCTTACCCCCACTTACTTTGCTTACGAGCTTGTGATTTGTGGACAATATTTTTCGTTCACTTTTCGTGTGTTAGTGGGGGAACAATTAGAATAAGAGAGGCTGGACAATTAGAATAAGAGAGGTCCTACTGTATTCAATTGTTTTAAAAAATTGTTATAAAGAATTAACCGACCAATTTTGAGCATTCCCCAACAAAATTCTTGTTCAGCTGCCAAAAATACATAAAAAAAATATCGTTTCAAGTGAAGAGATCTAAAAGGCTACGACAACATAGATAGCTTCTAGACTACTTGGATTTTTCTATTATATTTTATGGTGATCGTCATTGTCGTTTGTTTATTGAGTACTGCCGTACTTGGTAAGAATAGCCGTATCTCCATTTTAATGAATTTGAAATATTCACAAATAACTGTTTTTGGGTAAATATGAAGTTGCTTAGTTTTAAAAATTATTTTTGATACATGCATATTTTATTTCATGACTTAAAGAATCATTTTATATAAATTTGTTACAAATTAGTTGATAAATATTAGTTGAAAATGGATATAGTGAATAATCAGGAAGCTGTAATACTGTCGAAAAAGGTCGTAACTCACAATTTATACACATACAGTAGTCCTTCCCTTATTCTAATTTGTCCAGTCAGGGAAGATGGCGGCCTTCTTCCCTTATTCTAATTTTCCTCTCTCCGCCACTACTTAGATTTGTAGTCTCACTTTTGTCTCTTTTTATTTTGTTGTGCATGCGCCGTTATTTTTATTTAGAAAATCCACACGTCAGTGGGGAGAATGCGTGAGGGGAAATATTAGAATAGGAGAAGAGAAAATATTAGAATAAGGGAAGACATTAGAATGAGGGAAGGAGTACTGTACGTCCTTTTTTCATAATATTAATGACTTTGCAAGTATTAAAGTATTGATACTGTTTAAGAAAGTCGTATGTTACATTTTTTTTAAAATACTTTGCATACTATTATATATATTATTGTAAATGTAATTATTATCGCCTTCTTAATTACGCTGCAATTCCGAGTTTTATATAATGTAATATGTATTGAAATTGTAAAAGGCATACAATTATTTATATGAAATAGAAAATTAGAAATTAAGCTTATATTGTCAATAATAGCAATTCAAGTATTATAATAATAGACAAGTCATCAATCTAATTTATGCCTTCCAGCAGACGTCTTTTTGACGTTAGTGCCCATTTCTGTAATTACAAATAATAACACTGTTAAAAAGAAATAAACAGAATGAGCATGTAAATATTTGATTAATTTGTTTATACATTAGGTATATTATTTATAATAAGTTTAGTCAATAACATCATACAGTATATTACATTATTAATAATAATAATTTTATCAGTAAACAAAACATATTTGCTTCAAAAGAACGGGATTGAATAAATTTTAATTTAATATATGTAAAGTTAATAATTTATTATAGGTACCTTAAATATTATAGGATTATTATTTAATAGAATTAATTTAATTTTCTTCTCTGTTTGAAAAAACATATTATGTAAAATAATTTACTAATAAAACTATTTCTTTGGTTTTGTTCAATACATTTGCTTTTATATAATCGAAAAACGACGTATGTCCATCAGAAATGGAGATACGACTTTTTCAGGCAGTATTTGGAGAAACGATTTTTTCTCCAGGTATAATAAATTCACAAATCGAGACAATACAGCGGCAACTCCTATATGTGGAACTATACCTAACTAAAATGAACATTTCTATTAAACAATTTTTTTTTAATAATTAATAATAAATATTCACAATATTCGTGTTCAGAATATGATGTATTTTATTTGGCTGATTACAAATATATTTTTATCTCAATTTTGACAAAAATGGAGATACAGCTTTTCTTACCAAGTACGGCAGAGTAGTAAATACTAAGAATCAAAGAAGTGTATTATTTTTCTGTACATTTTTAGAAATTATTTACCTCGATGAATTAGTTCAAATATAAATATGGTAATCTAATGTATTTGTTTATATATACACTAGAATAGGGTCATGAGTAAACAGATATTATTTTTCTTTATTGATTACTTTTTAATAGATAACAATTATAAATGATAAGCTTCGATGTATATTTTGAAATCATCAAGGTATTAATATAAATATTTCATTGGAATAGTAGTGCCATAAAATTGGCATTAGTCCTTTTTTGCTCAAACTTAGAGAAGCAGGTATGTCAACATCAGCTCCGTTTCTATAGTGGAAAGTTTTTTTTTTTTAATTTTTGGAAAATATATTTCCGACTATTTTTAAGTGTACTTTATCGATTCCCGTTGAGAAAATTACCAAAATACTACTATTTTTTTTAAAATGTTGAAAAAATTCCATGTTTTTTAGGTATTTTTTTAAATTTTTCCCGATTTTCTCCATCGAAACAGATTTTAATGAAGAAATACACATATATAAAATTATCCTGATTGTTAAATATGAATAATATACTAATAGAATATTTTTTTGAAGTAATGGCTGCAAAACGAAGCATATTTTTTCAAAATTATTAATTCTTTGAAATAGAGATTATAGAAAGTTTTTTTTTTTAGTTCTATAATGATGATATAAATATTGACTGGTTATGGACAAAAATTAAAATAATTTTGAGTTGATCCATAATCGCCACCTTATGTAAATTGTACCTCTTATATGAATCGTTTCATAAATGTGTTTCAAAGTTGAGCATATGAGTAATTCTACAGATTTTTTTGACATAGCGGGTACTGGTGATTTCAGACTTATCCTCACCCTTTCGAGTATTCATTCATGAAGAGTTTTGGACAAAACATAGATGTAAAATTTCGTCAATTTTCTATATATTGCTAGCTACAAACAATCACTATTTACGCATAATGTGCCAAAATTTTACTATTATCGAAAGGTACTTGTAGAAATCTTAGGGCTATATAAAAATTGAGACTTTTTCTATCTTTCTCAAAGGCACGTGGAATCATACTTAACAAACTCTTTAAAAAAATCTTAAGTTGATGAGTTTGTCTCTTGTTAAAAAAAAGTTATTATCCCAAATACTACAGGTAACGACTTTTTCCAAAAAATGTTTGTTTTTTTTTATATTTGGCTGTTTTATAAAAATAAGTTTCGAGGAAAGTATTTTTATTATTATGCAAAAAGTTTCTTTTTCTACTGCTAATAAAAACTAAATTTGGTAGATTAGTGTGCCTCAATAACTAGCATACATATGTCATTGAGAAATGGTCAAGATGAAATATGGACGACCTAAAAAATATAAATAAACGAGTAACACATTTAGAAAATTATTTTTTAATACACAGTAACCAGTGTTCACATTAGTTTCGGATGTCTTTTAACTGAAAATCACATTGCTATTTCAGTATTTTTGTTTAGTTGTGAAAAAAAAGCGTTTGAAAAAAAATGTCAAAACAAATATTTTATTGATTTCTTAAATTAATTATGGTCGCAATAGATAATTGAAGTTTCAGCATAATAACGAAAACTGGGCATAATCTAGGAATATTAAGTAAAATGAAACATGCCCACGAATGTTTTTGTAAAAATTATAATAAGATCTTTTTCTATGATACACAACGAATTACAGTATTGTAAAATATTTATTATCTTTAAAAAATTATAACGTTTGGTAAAAATCCCCGAAATATTAAAAAAATCCATTTTTCAAATCTTTTTGAAATGAAAATAGATGTATATTTCTATTAAATTGTTAAAACAAAAAATAAACGTTTATCGGCCAAGTTATTTATAATACTTTATATGTATATTAAGTATATTATTATATATTTGTTATTAAGCACATTTACTCATTTAAAAAATAAATTATCAGTTACTAATTATATTTGTATGTTATTTTCCTAAGCAGTTGAAATAAAAAATAAAAAGTTTGATTTCCTTCGATAAGTCTGCTAAACAATTATGCACGTCACGATTTTAAGGGTTCATATACATCCTACTTTGTGATAAATGTCATACCGTAGGTGTGCCATCAATTTTTTTTTCAAATTTTACCGAGTTCGGAAGTAAAAAAATCTGTGGAATTACGAATATATGTTAGATAATTACGAATATCATACAAGTTCTGCTCTGACAAAGGAGGCAATATGGCCTCTGATACACAGCATTGAATTTCATACAGACTTTACCTACGTTAATTAATAATTTTGAAAAAATTTGCTTTGTTCTGCAGCCATTCTAAACTGGCCATTGCTTCTAAAAAATATTCTGTTAGTATATTATTTATGTTCAACAATCGAGATCACTGTTTATATATACATTTCATTGATTATAATCCGTTTCGATGGAGGAAAAGGTTGTTATTTTTCAAAATTTTTGCAGAAATAGTTGTTTTTTGGTCATTTTCTCGACAGGAATCGATAGAGCACACTATAAAATAATTTGAAATGTATTTGACAAAATTTAAAAAAATTCTTTCTAATGCAGAAACTGAGCTGCTGTAAAAATTACTGCAAATAAAATTAAATCCTAAAACGCTACATTTAGATTCGTCAAGTGTTGTATTAAATATTCCATACGTAGCTACATCAAATTTTATTTTTGATATCTCCAGATTTATTAAATGTTGATTTTTTAATTGAATTGTTTTGTTTTAATACATAAACCATTGTAACACATTTCTTACTAAAAATTTCAATACATTCTACAAATATATTCTATCATATTTTAATCTATAGAAACGGTTTTGTCGAAAAGATAAATGTTTATTTATGTTAATCGCTTTACAACACTGTAAATAACAAGGATCATTATAATTTCATACAAACAATATGGACTTGGCCTTATCTCAATACTAGGATATTAAATGCTCCATTTCGTTCTGTATGTCTCGTTATATTTTACAAAGAACAGAAATACGACGCATCATCCTCCAAGCGTAAATTGTAGATTAAACACATCTATTTACCGACTTGTCACAATAGTCAAACACATTCTGAATCTTTGATATATTTATGATTGTTTGAAATTTAAGTTTCTCTTTGAATTTTGTTTACTTTTTTTGTAAATTGTCAATATTTTGTCGCATTGTTTATTATGATTCTTATCGAGTAGACTTTTTACAAATGATTTTATTCAGTAATAGGGTCATTCATCATAATCTTATAAATAAGACAAGGAACTTTTATTACACCAATAAAGGAAAGAAGTTTTCATTTGCAAATTGATCTAAAATTAATTATTAGTATCTTTCACACTTTCCAGTTCTTAAATAAGAGTAATTAATCATGAAGCTAAAAGAAAGATGTTATTTATTATTACATTGATACTGATAATTAATATTAATTATTGTTATTTGATTTTAAATGGAATCAGTACATATTTTTATATTTATGCCTGGTTTAGGAAAATTTGAAAATAATGCAGCATTTACTCTACTAAGAAAATTATAATATAATCTATATTTCACTGATTATTAATTGTTACAAATAAATATCTTTCACATTATGAGTAATTACTTCCCTCTTCTTGTATAATCTTGTATAATTTTATGTTAAGTTATTAATAAGTGTAGCAATACCATAAGAAACGAATTCTCTCTTTGTCAGCTAATTGTATTGGAATTATCTACCATATTCAAAACTACAACATTCTGGGTGTTGTGTTTTAATAAAATGATTTACAAATTAAAAATATATTGTAATAAATCAACTTCAGTCAAATGTATTTAATTATTTAAGCGTTAGTAGTACTGAACCATCCTTAACCTTCTGACGACTAAATTAACTGTTAAAAACTCTACCAAAATGGTTCAGATATTTTTTATTGAAATAATTCGTTAGTTTCATGTTTCAATTATGTTTTTACTCATAGACCATGAATCTGAAGTCAGATTTCAAACATGGAACAAAATTGACCATTGAATTACTAAATATATTTGCTTCAAAATTGTTTCATAATTGTTTCAGGCTCCTTAATGTTATTAATTTCAAATATATTTAAATTGTCACGAAAAACTTACACTTTAAAAGTGTAAATGGCAGCAAGATATGACAGTAATTATACAAAGTTTATTTTCATTTGTTTTAAACAAGTGGTAAAAACAAATTGCATTCATTGTAAAAAATGATAAATATAACAAAAATACCAATATTATTCATTATTTCTCAGTGATTTTTCCATTTGAATATCATTGATGGTGCTTTTATTGTGTAGAGACATTTTTTTTAATATTTATTTTAAAACATTCTAATATAAGTGTAATTTCAAAAATAAATAGGAATAAACTATCGATTTAATACTTCTTATGATAGAAACTTCAATTTTTATGATGTCTTAAGTTAGCATTGAAATGTTATCCCTAGTACGCTCGATATTGAGCCAATAAAGAGGTAAATTATGACAATTGATTTAAAAAATGTTACATTGTAAAGAATCAGATTTTGAAAATATTTTATATGAAAATTATAAATTTATTTCTAGTTTATTCATGCCTAGAAATGATCAATTACTAAACAAAAATTATAATCTATGCATTAATTAAATACTTGCCTTTGAAGGGATCCATTAATTTATCTTTGTTGTTTGTTTATGAGCTGCAACCATTTACATAATATAATAAATAAAAATGTATAAGAATATCCGGTCATAAATGTGCCTAAAAAAATTGTTCCGATTTTTACTGGGCTCTAACTATGCGAACTTTGAATGCATGTAATTTTTCTAATGAGACATTAAACAAAAATGTATCTTTAGAGCAAACAAAAGAGAGAAAACTTGAGATGTTTAAGAAACGTTCATTTTTTAAATAATTTTTTAATTTCATTATTACACCTCTTTTTAACAGCATATTATACATATTTTCTAATGAGCTGTGATTCCATTTATTAGTTATTAATTATGGAAATTAAGGTTATGGATAAATTTTTTAAACGACATAGATGCAAACCAGAAGAAACTTTTATTCTGGCTTTATTCAATTTTTATTACACTATAAATATATTACTCAAGTATCCTGTAGCTTGCGAAATAAAAACACAACTCAGAGACCTCAGGCGCCATCGTAAGGCAATGAAGGGAGTCAGCAGCGGATGATTAGCACTAGTTAAATATATTTCGATATTTTTCTATAATAGCATTTCCTAAACCATACTAATAAAATGTATAGTTAATGTTAAATATGTAAGAAAAATTTACTAGTCATATTAGTAAAAATGTTAGTGATGAAAAGAAAGAAACTGAATCACGTGACAAACAAAAACATATACAGTGGCCCTCCCCTTATTTTAACTTTTCGAGTCAAAGAAGATGGCGGCTTCTTCTCTTATTTTACCGCTTCCCTTCATCCCCACCACTGGCAGTATCAGAGAATAAAAACAGAGAGAGGAGATATAGTGGCGTCCTGCTTCACCTGTATAAGCGCAAACAGCAGTCCGCACTCTTTTGAACACTTTCAAATGGCGAATGGTGGGGGAACCAACGAGGGGAAAAGGTTAAAATGAAGGACGTAGTTAAAATAATAGGAGTTAAAATAAGGGGAGGGCCACTGTACGCGTGTCTACACCACAGGATTCGATCAATCTAGTTACGTTTATCGCCGCCAGGTGAGTACCGCAGGTCTGATGTGTCTCCACCATTGCTCCCGTTATAGAAATGAGTTTTTATTCACTCAAAAGAAGATTAAATGGTAAGTTGACAAAATGTACATAGAATGTAATGTGCCGACAGATGATAGTAAAATATATATCGATGACAGTTGTTTGTGTATTGGAAGAGCATAATATTACTTTACCGGATAGTGTAAAGTGTAAAATCCAACGCTGAATCGAAGTTTTCGATTTTTTGTTGGTTTTCGACTAAAGAACTTAGACGAAGAACAAAACACAACAAAGTTAGAGAAAATGCTACAAGCTATATTTCCACATATGGAATTTTTATGTATTAAAAAAAATCATATTCTGGAATAGAAATAATTATAGTTCAATTTTAAATACTGCTATTCTGGAAGTCTATTCTCAACTTTGCTTTGCAGAATAGTAATTTTTCGTATTTTTTAAGATAATCTCTAAGAAAATTTCTCTTATTGTACTACTATTAACCCTTTATGGACAAGATATACATAAATTTAACGAAAAGTTTGATAGTATCTTTTAGTAGTAAAGGGCAGTTACAAAAAGTTTGAATGGACTTTTTTTATTGCCAAAACCCTGCTCTTTCGAATGGTGTATCGAAAAATGCCGCAAATTTAAAAATAAAAAATGACAAGTATTTACTTAACAAAAATCAGGATTTTTGTAGGATTTTTTCATTTGTCGTTATTTTTTGTATAATTTCCCGCGTTAGAATACCTCAGATATTTATAAGTATAGCCGCAAAAAGGTTTGGACTAAAAGATATAACTAGTGCAAAAAATTAAATTTCGAAATGGCGGCTCAAAAATGGTTGCTAAATTCAATTTTTTGTGTCTACTCAGTCGACTGACCCGAATCACTTTAAACTTGGTTACCGGAGTTTTTTGGTGTCGCTGACTCCAAATTTGAAGTTAGTCTTCAAACATTCAAAATGGTGGATTCAGCAGGGCAAACGTATTTACTAAAATCACTTCATTCTCGGTACTTGGTGGTTTTTGCGATCACTTATTCCGGATTCTGGATCCGCCATTTTGAATTTTTGAAAACTAACTTCAAATTTGCAGTCAGCGACCCCCCCAAAAAAAACCCCGGGCACTAAGTTTACAGAAGTGGGACAATTTTTGGCACACCATTCGGAAGAGCAGGGTTTGTGTATAATAAAGATTTAATTAAAAATCTCTCACTGAAGTGCCATTAATTGACCTTTAACAGGTTAATTATAACAGCATGTACTTTTAATCAAATATTAAAATAAAAGGTTTAATTAACTGCAATATAAAAAAATAAAATAAAAGAATTATAATAACAGTATAATAGAAAGCTATCGTTTTAAATGTTAATCAAGTAGAAATATTTTGTAATATCAATTTAATTTAATTTATTAGTATTATCCAGTTTTGTCGGTATGACTTGTTAATACGATATAAACACAAGGTTATGTGAATTTTTTTCAATCTATGCAGGCTTATAAATGCACTGTCACAGTAATGTTCTGCAAGAGTAACCTTATCACAATGTCAGAATTAAACATTTGCACGTTAACCGAGGTTCTAAAGTAATTAAGGCCATAGAAATATCGTGTCCACACGACGGATAATTCCTGTACTAGCTTAAAAATTTCCATTAAGAACTACTTAGTAATAATAATTCAATTTATTTTGCCGCACTCCAGAGTTTGCAAAAATGTAACTGGAAAATACTATAGTTGAATGCGGTAATTAGGAAAATTTCCATTACCCGAGACTAAAAAGACAATAATAATAATAATCTTTGGACATTGAGGCCATAAAACATTCAGGATTAAATATATCTTTACGATGTCCTGTCGCAAAATAAAGTTCTTTTTTTCCACCTACTTAAGTCCGCTTCTTTTCAAGTCGAGAAGCGTAAAACTAACTTCATAATTGCCTCAAGTCCGATCGACTCCAATAGAAAGGACGATAAGGTATAATAATAAATTAATTGAATGTTACTGGAACCGGAAGTGCAAACGAGTTTGGAACTTTAATACTATACAAAGTGTGTAACAAATGACTTTATCAATTCTGCGCTTATCTTCTCTGATTTACATTTGGAACGAACTGTTGCTGTTTTTACTCAATAACCGTGCAACGACATTTCGTACACAAGTAAAAACTGCATGTGTGCATACGCCCACACATACTGTTGCTAAAGTTTTGCACGAATAATTGCGAAAACGTTGAATGAATGTTTGTTTTTTGCCGTGACTAAACGTTGGACGTTTCCGCTTCTTAGTTGCGTCGATTAACTAGCCGTTTAAGGTCAAACAGAAAATCCGCGATTTATTTGTCCATTTGTTATTTTCGAATATTTGCGACTGTTATTAGACAGTTGGTACGAAATGGGTTGAGGGTTTGTTGGGTGTCGCCTCGTCAGCTGATACTACCAACCATCCGCTCTGCGCCGACTATCGATTTTCCAGGCTCAACTGGGAAAGTGCGTGCGAATTTGAACTCCTCACATCTGCGAATTAGAAATATTTTATATGGTCAACGGAATATACTTTTTTAATATTACGTAAGTATTTTTGAAATTTTAGTACTTTTTTGTATTTTAGGGTGAAAGTAAGGATAGACTCTTAAAATATTAAATTTTGCTACAAAAGAAAGGTAATAATATCTCGCACATTAATGCTAAAATTAAAAGGTACCAGCTGAAAATTAATTAATATGAAGGAATAGATAGTAAAAATGAGAATATTTTTGTTGTTTTTTTAATCTTTAAAATAAAAAGCTTGACAAAAAGACTGAATATAAAATATATCTTAATTTGTAATAAATTATATCTTTATTTGGTTCTGATATATCCATTTATATATCAAATGGAAATCCATTTCGTTATCGGGTGTGGAAAGCAGCAGCGACACCTGTGCGATATTTAGGACTAGCGGAGGCAAGAATAACTACATTACATACGCGTTTTTTTAACTTTCCTCTTAGATTTATTCTTGTTTGTTATTGCGTAATGACAAAAGTCTACATTGCAATCTTATCCAAGCGTAGAATAATTTTCCATCCGGGTATATTAGTTTGTGATAAACATTACAAGATTTATTCTATTACTAGCGACTCTATCCTCAAACTACTATCCATGAAAATAAATGTTCCTATTATGATAGTAATATTTTTAGTAAGGAGCCATCGATAAACTAGGTACATTTTTTGGTACTTATTATAATAATCTCATTTTTACAGTAGGTTTGAAATCATTTTAAATGTAAGCATCTTGTGTTATGTGTGAAATCTTAAATTGCCACACTATTAACACAAAAAAAATATTTAATATTCAGATAATTACATAGTTAGAAAATACGTAATACAATTAATAGTATGTTTTCCCTAAAACTAAACCAGGGTTATTTAACCAATTATTTTTAAGAAAATAAGGAAAATTCATCGTTTTAATATCATGTTGATTGATCTTTGAAGATCGCTCACAATCATTATTTCTCGTCTATTGGAACATTCACAACTCTTTTTATATTAATGAAATATTGAAATAGAAACGTCATTAATGAAACTCCCTTCTCATATTTCAAAGTGGATTAACATCGCCGTTTTCCCGAAATTAATTTTCTGAAAGGCATTTCGATCAACTTGAATTGAAGAAAGACGAAGAACGTAACCTACAAAAAGGTCTATTATACATTCCATGTGGATATAAAAGTTCTAATTATGAACAAAGAAATTTCCAATTTCTTATGTTTATGGGTCTCTCAAAAAGGATAAATGCCTCGTTCATGTCATTTTTTCTAAAAATGATTTAAAATTAATAATGATTATCACGGAAACATGATACTAGTTGTCAGTATTCAATCATGAATATGAACAAAAAATAGCAATACTATTTGAAATATTCGAGTTCATGTGATGTAAAAACTTCACTCCGTAACCGTGTACAAAGTAAATTTTATTTTAATATTGTAAGATAATCTTCATTCTGCACTATATTAATATCCTTTATCAAGATGTATCTATTAGGCATTCTATATTTAGCAATTTCTGCAGAGGTAAGACAACATATTTAAATTTCGATTTTATATAATTAAATTAGTTTTGTGTGGCATAATGAACTCCACTCCTTAACGGTCAAGAGAACACGTGATAAATGTAATCGAATGTGTTAAATGAGCAATGTATAGGTAAACACTGCTTGCAATATTGATGTAATCAAATTTTATTAATAATTCTTTGAATATTTTTTTATTTAAATAAAATGTTGCAAATGCTGACTGTTTGTTTATGAAATAGTTATTTTTGTATCAAGGGCGTAAAATAGAGTTTTACGCCTCGACAATAGAACCCGAGAGACGGCAAAGCCGGCTCGAGGTTCATGAGGGTGAAAATTCTACGCCTGAGATTCAAACATTGTTTTTTGATGCAGTAGGCGTAACATTTTTTACGCCTCGATTTTGCGGACCTAAAATGCCAATTTCCCGCCTCCATGGGCGGAAAATTTATTTTACGCCCCAGAAGGCGTGGAATAGGGGTTTTACGCCTGCAAATGAGGGCGTAAAATGACTATTTTACGCCTGCTGCATCAAAATATATATTTTTAATCAATTTATTTTGGAGCTGCAGAGCAGATTGGAAACTTCTCGTTACAAACAACGCATTTAAAAATAATATTTGGCCCTCCTCATGACATAAAACTAGTAATATTAATGTTTTTAATTTATTTTTTTTAATTAAACCTTAACTTTGAATTTGTTTTTTCTTTTTAGAAAGAAAATGACCCATATGCGTGAACAAAATTGAGAAAATGCTTGAATTTAACTGAAGTATTGAATAAAATATTTCAAAGATAACATTGTATTATTAATTATTTCTTAAAAATTAGAAAAGTTGAGGGCCGAAATATTGTTTAAAATGATTATTTATTAATATTAAAGTCATTGTTGATAAAACCATGTGTATTTCAACATTTTTTAAAAGGGGAGAGGGTAAAATTCACGATATTACCTATAAATCATTATGGCGATAGTCCTTATGATAGGGTGGCCCTCGATTTTAGTAGATAAAAAAAAATTAATATATGCCTGACCTATCTTAAATTCTATAAAATAACAAAGCAATTGGCTGGATTTGATTCCTTATATTTTATCCCTATCTCTGTACAGTATAGTCCCGGTATAATTGTATCTCGCTATATTTACGGCCCAGCATATTTGCCAGTCATTCAGTAGCATTATATTTGTCCGTCACCGCTCTCCCCCCCTAGCGGGCTGGGGCCTCAGGAAGGGCATGTTGTTACGTCACGAATATAACGCGACTGAGGGGAGTGAGAGAAGCGTCGCTCCCCTTCTTTTGGAAAATATAAAGAGGCGGGAGGGGAAGACAAGGAACCGAGTAGGCAAATATACCGGGACTCTACTGTAGTATTAAAAATGGGGTTAGAGTTCGAGGTAAAGGCCTAGAATATAAAATACAAGGGTTAGTTCAGAACAATTTAATTAAGAAAAAATGGTTTCCACTTTCTAAATAGACAAATAAATAGATACGTTTCAACATTACCATTTAACCTTAATAAAAAAACGAAACATTTTTACTAATATTTGAATAAAGAGTTAAGAAACTAAAATGAATTTCGTAAATTAGTAAAGAAATAAATCATTAATAAAAACATTCTGTTAATAAATAGTTAATGGTTCAAATTTTTAAAACTTATTTAGTACTTTTTAGCCTACAATTATCGAATATTTTAACAAGAATTAATTTAAACATAATTGTTAAATGAATAAATACTATATAGAAAATTTGACGAGAGAGAAAAGATGCGTGAGAATATTCTAGACTCTCCAACAGTGCTACTGATACGTATTAATAGCTTATTATAATAATAAAATAGCGGTTGTTGCGAATGAGAACACTTCAATATAAGGTTAACGTACTACCATTAAAAAAATAGATTTTCAATACTTATGACAATTTTAATTTAAAAACAAACAGGTCATGCTTGAGCTCACATAAAAAGGATGAGTTGCAGAATTCGAGAATGTTGACGCCTACTTACTTTCAGAGCTAGAATTGGTGTATTATTAATTATAACTAATATATATTTATATATATGTATATAAAATAAGCTAAGGTGGTACGAAAACTGGTTATTCGAACGGGATAATTCCATAGGTTAATATATTGTGAAAATAATATTGCTAAAAGGATACCAGGGAAGTGAACAAGAACCGAAATAATTGTCCAACTTAACTACGTGTGTAAGAAACTTTTGCGACCATATTTGTTCACAAAAATAATAAAACTGATATCTACCTTGGTAGTTATAATAAAATATAAATTCCTTTAAAAGAATACAAGTAAATCCAAATTTGAACGAGGACAATGCCTTGTTCACTACTATGTTAATAAAGTAAGTAAATACTTAGAAAATATTTCTTTAACTGATGATCAACGCGTATGTTTACCAATTCATTAAATATTTCCAGGAAATAAATACGAGAATAAAATTACCCTTCTTCCTTACCTTACTTTTTTTTGTATATATTATTAGGACTTAAAAGGGATATAAAGAGGTAAGTGGGCATATTAATTTGGATATTTGCAATTATATAAAAGTCGTATATTGTTTAATTAATTTTAGTATTTAGTATTAGAATTTTTGAGGTACTTGAAACTGTTATGGTGCGATTCCAACAAAACTTGGAAAACATTATTTTTATTTGTTTATGCCTACTAATGAAAAAAGTAACAACAATAAACACGGATTTATCATTCAAAAATCAGCAATTACAGGTTCGGAAACAAAGAAGTAAAAAACAAATTCAAAATGTTATTTACACTCCAACGATGCAAACTTTAACTACGTTATTTTTGTAGAGATAAATACTGATTTAGGTAATACTAAGGTTACATAGAGAACAAAAAGTCGGATAATATAATATATTGTTGTTTAGCAATACAAACAATGAAATGTTTGAAAATAACAGTCAACAAAAGTATCTCTTGTAGCTTGCGAAATTAATGAACCAGGGTTGAATCCATCTGGCGGAGTGCGTACGATTTTTTATCATTATACGGGCATTTCAAATCGAGTCAAATACGATTGTCAAATTGACAAAAAGTGTCAAAATTCATATCACTTCAATGACTGTCGTATCTTTCTCGAAAAATGTTTTTTAAACCGAGAAACTTCCGATTTCGAGTTAAAATTACCGGAATGTCGACATACGAGATTATAGGTAGATCAACAAAAAAATGAAATAGTAGTTTTCGATACAAGTGCGTATGCGTAAAGAACTTTACACATACACACGTGTGCCGAAATATTGTTTACGTACGGCTTTTCCGTGCGTAAAGTATAATCGAGTGCGTAAAGTTTACTTTACGCACGAGTTTACTTTACGCACCGAAAAGACGTACATAAAATACTTTTTTTGCTTTTCTTATCAAAAATACAAATCATAGATAAAATGTTTCAAATAAAAAAGATAGACCATCAAATTCTCTACAAAAGGTTATTTGTACTTTCTTCGTAAAATCAACGGTTATGCCAGAAACTACGAATAAATATGAAAGAATCTCTTTTTTGCATTTATTTTCAAAAATACAAATAACATTAAAAAACGATTCAAATAAAACAGGTAGAGTATCAACTTTTCTACAAAGTGGGTTATATGCATTTTCTTCGTAAAATCAAGGGTAATGCTGTAGAAAACGAATGAACATGATAATTATCAGCTTGACGAAGTAGAGATGTTTAGTTCTTAGTTTATTATTATTTATTTAATAGCATTAACGGCCCGAATACGCCGTAATACAAAAAATTAAACGATATAATGAACAAATAAACGTAATTAAATTAAAAAAAACTATTTTTCTTGGAACAGACAATATTTATTATAAAATATACAAATCACACAAAAAATGTTTATATCAATAAAGATAGAGTATCGATTTCTGTACAAAAAAAGGACATATAAAAGGTCATATACAATGATTAGACCGTCTCTTCTAAAAAGACAAGTCTTTCTATTTAATTTGATAAAGCATTCAAGAAGAAATTAAGCTTTTATTAATTATAAATATTTCAACTAAACAGAAAATTAATAATAATAATATGTCGCGGTGAGCTTGGACTAAACTTCAATCCAAAAGTTCTTGCACATCCAATTTTTTTCTGATATTGTTTGAGTGATGTCACACGATTATTTTAAGACCAAAAAGAAAAAAATCTCTGCCGAGAAAATTCGAAAGCGGTCGAAAAATGAAAGTTATTTTTCGTAATGGAAAACATTGTGTTCGGTAAATACTTCTTAAAGGCTCCATCCCAGCTTTTAAGTTACACTTTTTTAACAAAATATATATACAGGGTCATCGAAAAGTATCGGACCCCCCTAATATCTTCAGTTAGAATGCACTTAGGAGAAAATGTCCAATAGCAAAGTTGTATGGTTTCAAGCGGGGAGTAAGATGATGACCTTAACTTTGACCTTGACCATGTCCTTCAAGGTCATTTCAAGGTCAATTTTATTTTTTAAATAGAACCCCCTACATTTTATTGCATATTCTTATAGCTTATCTCGAGAGCTTTCCAAAACACTATAATAAAATATTTTTTTATTAAGTACTTTTTGAGTTATAAAGGTTTGAAGTTAACAATTTTTTGACACAAAATGTAGAATATCTTGTAAAATATTATTTAGTTTTCAGTAGTCATAACCTTAATACTTTTGTGCGCGGAATAATGAGACCAATTAATTGGTTTAGAGAAAATACATTAATCGTATCCCACTAATATTTTCAGTAAGAATGCATTTTGGAAAAATGTCCAATAGCAAAGTATTGTACGGCTTCAAGCAAAAAATATTTTATTATAGTGTTTTGGAAAGCTCTCGAGATAAGCTATAAGAATATGCAATAAAATGTAGGGGGTTCTATTTAAAAAAATAAGATTGACCTTGAGATGACCTTGAAGGACATGGTCAAGGTCAAAGTCAAGGTCATCATCTTACTCCCCGCTTGAAACCATACAACTTTGCTATTGGACATTTTCTCCTAAGTGCATTCTAACTGAAGATATTAGGGGGGTCCGATACTTTTCGATGACCCTGTATATAACTATAGCGTCCAGGGCAAGGATGTCATCGGCCCTGCTGATGAGCACAGAATGATATCCTGGTGAGAAACGCATTTTTAGCAATAGTTGTAATCTTAAGCGCTAGAGGCGCTAGAGGGATATTTCTATATTTTTCATTTATTTACATTCAATATTATACCCAATAGCTATCGAATCAATAATTTAACATATTAGTATATAAAAAAGTAACGCCTTCGACAAGAACCGAGATCCCGGTTACGTCTATTTATTTATTTAATCATTTATTTATTTACCTTTGTACCTAATCTTTTTACAAATAGACCGATAAATTCCAAGAACTTTCATGTATTTCTAAATTGAGCGGTCGAAAAATTAAAGATAATTATTAAATAACACCTACAAACTTCAATTTAACTTCAAATCTTCCTATTAACATTTGATAAGTACTTTAAATCCCTAAAAAAATCCAAAATAGTTGTTAAAATAGTCGTTTGTCGTCAATTTTTCCGAGATTTCTCAAATGTTTCCCTGACATGTGCTGTGGTCAAAGTTTTGAAAATGATCGTCTACCAAACCCTGCCCATGAGTACATGAGCCAAAGGCCGCAGGGACAAAACCAATAGTTTATTATTAATAATCTTAAAAAATAATCGACATAGATACATTCATTTTGCACATAGTGACAATTGCTGGTAGTCCGCAGCGGAGTTTGCTATGGAACCGGTGATGGTAATTTGGATCCAGACCCCAGCCGAGGGCAGACGTGCTCGTGTAAACACGACCGAAGCCTGGTCATTCTGGGGGGAATGAAAATATTTTCGCGATTTAACCATCCGTGAAGAAGGAGCGAGAAGAATCTACATGGTTAGGATCAAAGAACGAGAAAGAGAGAGAAAGGGGTCGGTCGGTAATGCAGAGATGTAAGAACAGATAAGCATGTAAAGTGAATAATAAGTCCGACAGGGAATAAAAATGAAGAAAATAAGTAACCACGCTCCGAAGCGGAGGAAGTGCATACGGTCGGGAGTGCGCAACTAAAAAAAATGGCGGGACACGAAAGAAATTGAGAAGGCACTCGACGGTGGGAGACAGCGAAAAAAGGAAGCCGCGAATATAATATAAAAATATGAAAGAGAACAGCGAGACAAGATAATAACCCCGGTTACGTTAGATAAGATAGTCCGCGAGGTGAAAAATGTGAGAAAGAAACGCGAGAGATGGCTACGGCAACGGTTTTAGCAAAATCGTAACCAATTTTTTAAATGAGTTTTCAAAAATTTCGTTTTTATGCTATACAATATTTGCATTTGGTAGGGAGATTAACTGGTAACGGGTATGGACGTAACTTAAATTACGCTTGATAATTTCACATCAGTATCGGATTACATCTGCGATTAACCTTTTAAGGACTGTGGAGACACATTTTCAGGAGTCATTTTTCCCGGGAATGAGTTCCCATGGATAAAAAATATGCTGATGTCACAAAATATTCTCTTTCGCTGTGTAGTCGTGCATTTTGTGTTCAGAAGTTTTGTTTGATTTTATATTTACTGTCTATAATATGTTAAGAGAATTTTCGTACACTGAAAAAAATTTTCATTCAGTCTACCACTTCCCAGCAATCGAGATTGAATAGGTTTGGATTGAAAATTTCAATTCATTTTAAATTCATACTTTGACTCCGTAAATATGTATTCAAATGGATTGAATTCCGAAGAAAGTAATCCATCTGTATTCAATTTTACGAACACAATTACGAATACAATCGGAAGCAGTATAAGAATAGAAATAAATACAGATTTATTCAAAGTTTATTTTTTGAAAGAAAACTTTTTTTGCATTGAAATGAATACGCTTATATAGTTTTAAATCCGTAATGTTGAATACGGATGCATTCAATGTTTCGTTTTTAAATAGGAAATTTTTTTTGGATTGAAATGGATACACTTGGATAGTTTTGAATCCGTAATGTTGAATACGGATGTATTGAAAGTTTCGTTTTTGAAATACAACTTTTTTGGATTGAAATGAATACACTTGGATAGTTTTGAATCGGTAATGTTGAATACGGATGTATTCAAAGTTTTGTTTTTGATACAAAACTTTTTCTGGATTGAAATGAACACACTTGGATAGTTTTGAATCCATAATGTTGAATACGGATGTATTGAAAGTTTCGTTTTTGAAATACAACTTTTTTTGGATAGAAATGAATACACTTGGATAGTTTTGAATCCACAATGTTGAATACGAACGTATTGAAAGTTTCGTTTTTGAAATACAACTTTTTTTGGATTGAAATGAATACACTCGGATAGTTTTGAATCCGTAATGTTGAATACAGATGTATTTAAGATTTGATTTTTAAAAAGAAAACTTTTTTGGATTAATATGAATTCAGAAAGTAACCTTTTTATTCGTATGAACGAATGCGGTTAAATATAACCTCATTTTTCTCCAAAGTGTACGTGACAGCAAAATTCCGCTAGCGCTATCGTTTTCAGTAGGAAAAAATAAGTCGGAAATGATACTTCGCCTGTAAAAAAAGTAATTCTTTTCTGCTATAAAGTAAACCGAAATACGACCAAAAACGATATTTTGTGCACATTAACCTCATATTTCTCCGAAATGTGACATGATAGCAAAATTCTGCGAGTGCCATCGTTTTCAGTACAAAAAAATACGTCGGAAATGATACTTCGTTTGTCAACAATAAATTCACTTATGCTACAAAGTCTCGTACAAAGTAACCCGAAATAAAGTAAAAAACCCTATTTTTGACACATTTGAAACACATTTATAAAAGGTAAAATTTTGTCGGTCAGTGTAATTAGTATTTACAAAACCCGAATGGAAATTGAAGTGGGGTTCTCATCTGGCTCTAAATAGTTTGTTCCCACATTTATATTAGGGTTCTCATTAACCGTTCTATCTCGTTCTATCTAGATCCCGAATAATTTGGCCCGTAACTGTGCTGTTTTATAAAACATGAATTTAAAAAAAAACCGGACGTTTCTACCAGGAATCGAACCCGAGTGTCCTGCTCAACAGGCTTACACTCTAGCCCCTGCACCACTCAGTATTACATTGTACTTCGGTGAATACATTCTACTTGAGGAACAATTTTCAGATCGCGCAACATTCGTAGTGGTTATAATTAATGCAATTTACGTTTCATAACCAACACATTAATATTTTTATACAAATATATACATACAGGCAAGAAAATATTTTCCTAACAACAACTTTTCATATATTTTATTATTATTTATGATTAATAGATATTAACAGTAGTTACTACTCAGCGTGATCAGAATATATCAATAATTAAGTATATAAAACATTAAAATTTTTCACATTATTATTGATAATAACAGTCGATAAAGATCTATTATAAATAAATATACATAGATTTAGTGTTAGACAAGAGAACAAAATTTTAATAAAATATTCGTGGCTCTAACTGAACTAAATTAAAGTTCGGCGATGTAGTAGTAAGTTTCTGTGAATGTATGAGAGAATTAAATATTATATAAACCTATTTGTGTATAATCGAATCGAACACTGATAAAGATTATTAGTCTAAAATTAAGAACACATATGTATGTAAAATATTAAAGAAATTAAATTGAAGATTATCCTTTATTGTTCAAACGCCTTTTTCTTCACTTTAACAAACCCTTAAAAAAGTTACAACATAAGGCAGTCATTATGTGCGGAATTCACGGTGCTCTTACCACTTGCGGTAAAACTTATTGGTACATGTCTGTGATTCAACGCTTGATGCACCACCATACGTTGATCGTTTCAATTAATTGTTCGAAGTTCCGCAGTTGGATCACGTGATTGCATACGATAATATTTACATGCTTGTTTGTACAAAAATTGTAAATAAGTAACTGTTTATTCTAAAAAAAATTTCTTCATCCGTTTTGAATTTTGAACAATATTATTTTCGATGTTATGTGAATATAAACTTGGTATATTTCAATCAAAATTATATGGAGTCTCAACAATGTGGAGTGTCAAAATAGTACTTTTTGTACCAAGGGCGCAAAAAAATGTTTTCCTCGTCACACCCTAGGGACGAGGAATCACCATATAAGGCGTAAATTCTAAAATAAACAATATTTTCCATTTCGTAGGTGTGAAAATGTTCATTTTTGCAAATGATGACGTACCGAAATCCCTAATTAATACATGGGTCGTTAAATGTATTTTTACAGTTCAAACACATATTTTTATATCAAATAAATATTTCATCCCATGAGTAATAATCAATTAGAAAAGAGTTATTAGCGATTGTATATACCTCTCCACAGGCTTCTTCCCAATTTGAATTCAGTTTTAAAATATTTGGAGGGGGCCAAACATCACAAATTCCGTTCCTTTAATAACAGTTGTAGAACTCACTGTAAATTTTGCCCCCCGAAATTTTGAAATTCGATATTTTTGGGTAAAATCAATAGAACTACTTTCAAATACAGAACTTTGGATGTAAGAAGGACACAGAGAACTGTCAGTATTTTTTGCATTTATCAAGTGATGAAGGGGGGGGGGGGCTTAAAACAAACCTGGTACCTGGGTACAGGTTTTCGTGGTTAATGTAATTTAGTGGTAATTCTAAAAATGTCACAAAATAATATTGATCGGAATAATAAACATTTTCAGTTTACAAAAGAAATAGTTGTACTATCTAACTAGTACGATGTGGCATAACTACGTTTTTTAGATGATTTTATTATTCCAACAGTTGAATCGGCTACTCAGTTTGCCGAGGTCACTATTTAAATAGTAAAATGAATCAAAAACGATTGTTGGGTCTTATCATACTAGTTTCGGTAGTTCCAACTATTTCTTTTTTTCGTGTATAGAACATAAAGTTTAAAGTTACATTTACGAAGAACTTTCTGCAACCTACGTGAAGGAGATTCAATTAACATTAATATTGCAACATTTCATTTTGTATTCTAATTATTTCATTAAAATGCGGAAAACTTCTTCATTTTCCGAGTTTATCCCGCTCAAACCAGACAGCATGGAAATTTTTCAAAGGGACATTTTCTCAGTGTAGCTGCACACATATATTCAAAACAAATCATTATTATTAAATTAAATTAAGAAATTTTGTAAACGTACATAATTAATACAAGTATCAATAAGATTAGGTAGGTTTAGAGGTTATCCTTAGCACAAATTTTTTATTAACTTCTTGGCGACAGATATCATTTATCGCAACATTAAAATCGTCATAATCGTCTTCATTATTTTTTTTCGGTAATATCACTTTTTGATGCTTCACTTACATTTATCACTTCTGATTCCTGTAACTCTAAATTCCGAAAAAAAACCTTTAGTTTTTTTTATTATTTTTATATTATTTATTTATGTCGACCTGTTCATTTGCGGTGTGAGTTTCTTAATTAACAGTCTAACTGCTAAATTTGCCTTAAGTAAAATAATCACGAGATGAATTTATAACATTTCTAGAAATAACAGAAAATATGCATGGAAGTTACTAATATATGGGGGGTTCTTTGACGGTATATTATTAAAACGAATATGGATCTTACAAGTAACAGTTAAAATGTTTTTCATGTATTTAAAGTTTTTTTTTAGCCCTAGCATTTTATATACTTCATTATTTCAATTTACAAGCTACCCGATTGTTATCTGCTTTTCCAAGAAAAATGCTATTAACTTTAAATATTTATGGTTTGTGATCATTAAAGTACACCACAAAGAGAAATGAAAAAATGACAATGATTTAATATTCCTGCAGTTGCTATTTACATGCATTCATAACTATTCAATTAAGCGTACTACAGAGCTACTTGGAATCTACTTTATTATTAAAGCGCACGATTGTGGGAGTTTAGTATAGTTACTGATGCTAAAGTGAAAGCAGTACATTTTTTTAATAGTGAATGCTGTAATCCATCAAGGAGTATATTTCCGTCAGATGACACGAATACTAATATGGATGCTTACTTTGAAATTCAACATATATTATGTCGAGGGTTTTTTAACAAGGATCATAGAGATTGTATCCTTTATATAATTCGATGAATTCCAATGGCATAATAATATTTTTGTTAGAATTTTATTGATAACTTAAATTGTGAAATAATTCAGTATTAAAACAAAGGGAAGAATTGTGAAAGTTAAAGATTGTGTATAAGAGAAAATAACCATCCAGAAAAACCTGCTGTTTGTAGTGCAATATTAATCAATTAAACATTTGCAATAAAAATGGAAACAATTGAATGAATTAAATATCTGACAATTACTGTAAAATATTAGTTGGATTCACAACATACTCGGTTGGTTCAAAAAAATATTGACAGTTCTTTTAATCGTGCTATAAATAAATTATAACCAAGTAATCAACCATGAAATTTCTTAACTTTTACGTAATTTTGAGGAATGTAGCAAAAATCTTTTCGAGTATCAATCCATATGTCTAAATATGTAATAGTTAGATACCGCTTGCGTAAAGTAAAGATGCGACCATCGCGAACGAACGCACCTGGTGGTAATGACCCATACTGATTGCACACTGCGCAGTCTCGTACAATACGCTTTGAGATTCTCCAATATTAATAATCGAAATATTTGTATTTAACATGTTTTTAGCAAAATTGTATATTTGGCGAAACGCGCACTAAAAATATTAGTCTGACATCAATTAGAGCAGGTATGTCTAATGGAAAGAAATTAAGTATCAAGACATATTTCCTAAATCTTCAAAACCAAATACATTCATTAACATAAAATGAATGGTTGTATTAATCTACTTAATAAAATTTCGACCAATAAAGTATTAATAATTACGTTAACATGGCACGCGTAGAATTCGTATTTGAGTTACAAATTTAATAAAATCGAGAAGAACCACGAAGTGACAAAGCTGACAGTGTTGCTTAACGAAGCTGTACGTAACAAAAATAGACGATCATAACGAAGCTCTAAAAATGCAAGCAAAGACTAACGATGTCCGTAAGCGAAGTATTATTTAATTAAATCAATCTAGATAATTTAGTGACAATAATTTGAAATGATGAAGATTAATGAAAATTTAATTTGATTATGAACATTATAAATATCTTGACGAATTGCGAAATTTAGACATTGAAAAGTTCTTGCAATATGAATTTCATTTGTTGAATATTTGTAACTACTAGGTAGATACATTGAATGAATAGTTCTATATTTAGACTCGAAAATTGGTTGAATATTATGATTTTATAATATACAAAAATTGAAAAATATTTTTTTTATTTGAAAATGTTGTAGGTTTATTTTGAATAAAAAAGGAATGTAATAACAATGTAATACTTCAATATAAGTTATTTTTACCTCAAGTCGTATTAATATTAAAGCAACGAGTAAAAATACGCAGAATGGACGTTGCATGTTTTTTATAACAATAGACTAACCATTATAAAATGGCGATACAAGAAAAGAAATTACATAACCGTAAATTCACGGTTTTGCACTGTAAAAATAATTTTTATGGAGGGTTATAATCTTTACACGTGTTTTGGCGTTTTTTAGAAAAAAATTTATTAGGGAGTATATTTTTAATTTTTAAATGTTTTTTTTACATTTTTTTTATTGAGCGTTATTTTCACCACGAAATGACGCGTCCGTGGACCCTCAGAATTAATATGTACCGTTCGCCAATTTGTAATTCAAGATGCCGTCTTCGAAAATGGCACCTAGAAGCTCAAAATTCCTTTTAAAACTTAACAAATTTTTTTCTTCAAAACTATCGACTTAACAGAAAAGTTTCTAAGAACAACAATGCTTTGGAATAAGCTAAAGAATGCCCTCAAATTTTATCAAAATATCCAGGCGCCATTTTGGAAGACGCCATCTTGAATTATAAATTGGCGCACGGTACATTTTAGTCCTGAGGGTCCACGGACGTGATACTTTCACCATAGACATGTAAAAACCCAGGTTTTTTTACAAAATTTTAGCGGTTCATTTTATCAAAATTTTATTGAAAGATTCTGAAAGAGGATCAAACTTTACGTCAGAAAACGTGAAGAAAAAATTTGTCCAAAGGCATTTATATACAAATTATCGACGTTCAAATTGATGTTGAAAATATGTCTCTCCCGTCCTTAAAGGGTTAAAAAATGTTCAAGAACCCCGTGCCAGTATTGTTTCATAACGTGTTTGTCGAATTCTATTTCGTTAATTCATAACCACATCAAAAATATATTTTTCAATAAATAACTCAACCAGATATGAATTTATCAGATAATTAAAATCCTTCCCATTATCGAAGTAAAAGACCATAACAAGAGGATTTCATAAATGAAATGAAGATCTGATTAAATAAGAGAAAGGTACGAACAAAGAGGGCATGCATCATACGTCTGCTTTCCGTATAGGGCGAATATATTTATAAACGTCGAAATGAATCAACGTCTTACATCGTAGCTCCTGGCGACGTTTACAAGTTCAGCCTGGAATAATTATTTATGTTCGGACCGCAGATGCTGGAAAGGAAACTGCGGCCGCCCGTATAACATGCGGATGCTAGCAATCGGGCCGGGTATATAGAAGATTGACCGTTCCGAGCGGATCCCACCAACGCTCCTGCTCGCCTCGAGGGAATCAATATCAATAATTTTTATTCGCCAATCTTCTAAAGAACAATTAATGTTTGAACAATCCCTACGATCGCAATCGCTGGAAAAGAGAAACGAAATCGTGAGTCGCAATCACATTTTTATTTCCGAAGTAGATCGTGCCAGCTTACCTTTTTCAATTTTAATCTGACGTATGAGAAACCAGTTTAGAACTCTACGCCAGGCCGGAAATTAGATTATAAAAATTTAGGTACGGTTCATTGATAGATCGGTAAGGAAATAGTAGTTTTCTACACAAGTACGAAAAAGTGAGCGGCACTCATTCTTCGCCCTGGAAGTGACACTTCACCCACTTGACACGAAATAGCACGATGCCATTTAAGGGGTGTGAAGATGGTGATCTGAGGACATCTCGCACGTGTATTGCATACTATTTTTATTGCCATCGCGACAGAAATTTTTTGCATATTGATTGGAGTGTGTGCACTAGTGAGTAAAAGTGCCACTTTACGCACGCGAAAAAATCGTAAAATCAAACTTGACCCACTTATAAAACTGTAATAAAAATACTAGTTTTCGAAATAAGGGTGTAAAGTTCAACATTACGCACCACATTTTAACACGCGATAAGATAATACCGGCGCATAAAGTCGAATGTTTACACCCGAGTATGTTAACACTTCTTTTTTACAGTATGTGTTCATACGCCTTTTTCAGGTGCGTACGTGTATCGTATTCTATTTTTGTTGACTCCGTGAGAGAAATTTTTCGCGCACTGATTTTAGTGTGCGAAGTACTTCGCGCACTCATTTCAGTGCGCGAATAGCAGTGCGCAAATGGGTTACTTCGCGCACTAAAAATAGTGACATTATACGAGCAGCAAGTGCTATTTATAATATACATCGTAAAGGCCGGCATATTTACCCACTCGGTTCTTCTTTACCAAAAGAAGGCCCTTCATGAGGCCCCAGCGCGCAAGGTTGGGAAAAAGAGAGCGGCATTAGGAAAGTATAACGAGACGGAACAGGGCAAACATGGTGGGACGTTAATATAGCGAGACACTATTATACCGGGGCTCTAATGTATTAGGATATTGCGAATTTCTTGAAACAGGGACAAAGGTGAATAAAAAAAGAAAGAAATAAATAAATTATTTATTTTGTTTATACTCTTGACACAAAAATGATGTAATTTTCTGATCTGCCTATGGATATGGACTCTTAAAATATATCTTTGTTAGGTTTGTTTTCTGTTTTGGGCTAGAGGTGAGCATAGCTCGTAAAAGTAACACTTCACACACTGACATTGGAAAATAGGATTTTTGACATCGGGTGCGGAAAATGCTATTTTCCATACTTTTGATATTTTTCGGACGCATTTTCCGTACGCTCAAGTCGAAAAATATCGTTCGACACATGTGCGAAAATGTTTTTTACCCACTTGTATCGAAATATACTATTTTACTTCACTATGGCATGAACTAGTAAAATGTTTTCTTTCGTATATAATAATTCAGATACTTTGTACTTTCTGTAAAAAAAGAAAAAATACGAAAGAAATTATTATTTTTTAGTTGTTGGAAAATGAGCAGTTTACTCCCAGTTGAACGCGAGTTTCGTACAATGGTGCAGTGCTGTATCCCTTTTTTAGTAGTCTACTTGTGAAAAGTACAGAAATATTATCAATGCAACAATTATTTTCTTACTCGTGTAAACGAAAATCGCAACAATAAAAACACCAGCATAATTTTTACTGTTGTATCTTCTTATAAGCTATTTCAATTCAAGTACTCGGATTATTGAAATAGACACATGACAAATAATACACGTGGATGCTTGAAATAATAATTAGACAAGGTAATAATTGTTTATGGATTCATCCGTGCCCATTCTGGATTTGCAAACGACCCGGTTACACGCATCGAATTTCGAAGAATTGCATAACCATACGGAATATTTCAATTAAATATAATTGGTGTATACTTAATTTTAGTTCTTTCCATGAGAATCATCATTCTACGTTAAACAGGTTTACAGAAGAATTTCTATACGGAGAGATTTTGTGACGATGTTCAGTAATGGCTGTTTCTTTTTAAATCGTTCATTATTAACACATTATAAACTGTACATAAAACTAATCAGATTTAACTTTGTAATATCATATAGAGAAAACGGGTTAATTCACAATGAAAAGTAAAAGAAAACATGGTAACATATAGCAGTAGAATTGACAATAGAAATATATAGAGCAGGCAAGTTGGTTTCTGGAATTCACAAGTGTAAACCGTCTGCTTTTTACTATGGAATAATATTTTTTATTTTTGAATTTCTAGAATTCGATCCTGATTTTTTTTTTAAATTAAAAAAATCCAAAATAAATATTCGTAAAGACGTCAACTTTATAATTGTTACAATAATTAATTTTTGCAATACGTTTCTTTTACTTTAATTGACCATTCAACTTCATAAAATTCGAATGAATCTTGGTAGAAAGAAATTTATTGATTGTAAAAATTGTTAAAAGCTGGTTAAGCATGTTTTCGAAGCGAATTGTGTGTCGCAACATAGAAATTTACGATGAAAATCGAAAAGTAAGAATGCCTTAATCAAGTGGTTAAAATTCGGGCTCCGTACGGTTAATTCTAATTACTATATACGGGAAATTAACATATGCCAAAGAAATTAATTAGAAATTGAACAAGAACTATTGGAAATATCGTAGAGTCCCAGTATAATTACGTCCCGTTATATTTTCCCCGATCCGTCTCGCTATGTTTACCTGTCGCTGCTCTCTTTTCCCCCATCTTGCGGATTGGGGCCTCAGGAAGGTCCTGCTGTGACGTCAGGATCGTAACGGAACTGAGGGGAGTGGGAGAAGTAGCTCCTTTTTGTAAATATAAAGAGGCGGGAGAGGAAGGCGAAGAACCGAGTGGGTAAATACATCGGGACTTTACTATAAGTTTACTTTTGTTTATTTCCAGTAACTCTCAATCAATTCTTAATTAACTTCTTTCGCATTTTGTAAAAATCCGTATATAGAAATCAGAAATCCTTACAGAACCAGATTTTTGAAAAGTTTATTCAGACATTTTTATTTTACGTTTTTATAGTGTAAATTCCTGCGTTATTGGCGGACTACTTTAGAATTAACATTCTGTTAATCCTGCTAAGTTCGAGATTCTGAGGTCAAAATTGAGTTTCAGCCGTGAAGGAAGAATTCAAAGATGAAACTTTCTGTGAATTCATTAAAATTTTAATATTTCTGAATTAGACAACCGCATGTATAAAGTCATTAATAGAGCATTATATAATAGATGGATGGTGGGGTATTTAAAAATAAATCCGACAAAGTGTAATTTGTCATTTAGTAATATAAAAACCTCATCCAGTAATGAAAATGATCACTCTTAATATTATTCTCGGTCAGATTTCGCTCGCTTGTTTTTATATCGTGCTCTTGTACTCGAACTAATTCATTTTCTTAATTGACTTTTACTCGCTGAAATTCTGATGTAATGGTAGAATTGTGATCGTATTATGCAGCATTATAAATATAACATTTAATGATTATTATTATTTTTATTTAGTAATGTTTATTGGATTCGATTTAAAAAAATATTTTAAAACCTATCGAAAGCAATCTTAAATGAAATTATATCTTTACTAAATTATCTTTTATATGTGTCCATAATATGTTTATATTTTTAATATATATTATCATAATATTTTCAATACGTTATATGTGACACTGGTGTCTTAAAAAACAAATCGCGTCAATGTCGAATGTTTAATTGAGCAAAATTAAAATTCATTTTTACATTTAATTTTTTTATATAACAGTAGAGTCTCGGTATATTTGTCCACTCGGTTCCACGCCTTCCTCTCCCGTCCCGTTATATTTACCAAAAGAAGTGGAGAGTCACTTCTACCACTCCCGTCAGTCGCGTTATGTTCGTGACGTCATAGCAGACCCCTCAAGAGGCCCCAACCCGCAAGATGGGGGAAAGAGAGAGCGGCGACAGGAACATATAACGAGTCCGAACCGGGCAAATAAGCTGGGATGTAAATATAGCGAGACGCATTTATACGGGGACTCTACTGTAATAGTTTTGATATTCAATTTTAGGTTATAATTGTAACGTTGATATTGCATGTAGAAGCTTGTTATTGAACGGCGAAAAATAATTGGAAAAATTACAAACTAAAATGTTATTCTACCATCATAGCGTGATTTATCACATGCAGTTGAGTAAGACTGCAAGCAGAGGTCTCTGTGACCTGATTTTTCCGCAAGTTATAGGATTTTCTATCCCTCAAAGTCCATTTTGATACTCGATAACAATTAACTATTGAATGCTACTAAGTACATTTCATAATATTAAATGAGAAGAATTTTTTTAATTCAATATTTTGAAATTCCGTCCTCTTACCATCCTAATATAGGAATAGGCACAATAATATTTCTCTCTATATATTAATAGAAAGACTTTCAGTGCGAATAAAGTTGCTATGACGTTTGATTAGTTTATTAAAAGAGGAACGCTGCCCCATTAAAATCATGCACAAGAAGCATCTAAACGTGAGAAAGTGGTTTACTTTCTCGATAATAAAAAACTGAATTTAAACACGAAGGCACGAAGCCAATTAATAGGTAATTGTTATAGCGAAAAATTGTGGGACAGTGTTTCGTTTTGTGCTCTGGGATTTTTACGCTCGAACGGAAGAGCCGGAACGATTCTATTTCGTTTCGCACGACTCATTAACAGAAAACTCTTGGGTATTTTTAACGCATATCCCGAATATTTACAGTGAAATTTATTGCGTATATGGGGAAACTATTTCTAAGCGGAGTGTCGAAAAATGCAGATTTTATATAAACTGCGATTTTCTCTAATTTGGAAATGTTTTTCGTATTCAAGCGATCATCTTCGCATCCACCATTAAGCATATAGGTTTATGCACTTCCTGGTGAAGGTTATGTAATCTTTATTAATTGTGATGCAAGCAACGTTCGGGAAGGTTTATTTTATGTTGTAAATAAAAAATTCAAGTGTTTTCGATTATTTGAAAATGCACTTCTAATAAAATTATATTTTTAACAATAACAAATCCTTCATGATCAAGGAAGATATGCTAATATTTAATTTAAATATTTCAATCAGAAAATACATGCAGAAAAAATTTCTTTGAAATTTTACAACTTTAAATGGTAATTTTGGGACAGACTTGCAAAACAAGAAAATTTGCCATTTTTTTAGGCAGTAAAAGTTGCAATAAAATCTAGTAATTTTCCCCATTCTACAAGACTGTACCAAAATTCCCTTCTGAAATGGTAAAATTACCAAGAAAATTTTACTCCGTCTACCATTCAGAACAATTATAATTTCTGCTGAAATGGTGTACATTTTTCACGATTTATTTGGATTAAAAAAAAAAGAATGAGGACTCGAACTCGGGACCCTTTGATTTCCGGTCGGATGCTGTTTCAATTAAGCCCTGCGCCCTGTCACAATATAGCGTCAATTATTTCAAGATTTCGAAATTATTCAACCATAATCATAAACCCTGCTGACCTAAACTCGATATAAATGATATTTTATTTTCATGTGTTACTATTTAACGCTAATCGGTCCAAGTGTACCGATTTTCGACGTTGACTTCGATTGTTAACTGTATTCACAATACAATTATCTATGGTGATGTTTTTTGCCTATGTTTTCGAGATTGCTTCATCGATTACCGAAAAAATGTTAAAAAGTATACCAAATCTCGATTTTTCAAAGTAATTTTGGGAAAAAACTGATTTTTTACTCCTTTTTTCTGTATTTTTTAGAGGAAAACATTTTTCTATCTTTATGAAATCTATTAGAAAAGTGTTATAGATGCCTAACGAATAAGATCATGTCCAAAAAAAGTATTTTTCCAAATTCACGGTTTTAAAATAGCCCCTTAAAAAATCATTCACTAGATTTATGAATTTCGGTATTTAAAATTACTTTTTCGTAATTCGAAGTTGAGAAAATCGTTTTTGGGGTTTCCTCGGTCGCTGGGCATTGTCAAAAATACAAAATTCAAAATGGCGGATGTTTGAAGCAGACAAAATTATTATTATTGAATAAAACAGAAAGTACTCATATTGGGGTATTTTGACACGTTCTCACCTTGTGAAGAAAGACAAAACTGAGAATATTTGTAAACAATTTTTTAAATTTCTTTTCTTTTCTTTCGTATATTTTATCATTTTTATTAGTGGTTAAGTTTATGGATAAGAAAGTATGTAGAGGAATTTGCTGTAAACAAAAGAGTGAAAAAATTCATCATAAATGAAATTTCACTGTACTGATGAACGGCAACGAGATAATACACTTCAAATCTAATATTTCGAAATTTGCAATTATATTCGCATATTTCTACCCATTTAGTGATCTCATGAGTACTTTCTGTCTTATTCGCTAAGAAATGGTTTCTGCTTCCACCATATTTGATACGCCATCTTGAAGTTTGTAATGTTGGCAACGAGATCGTATTCATCGACCCCGAAAATCTCATATAAAGATATTCGGATAGTGGAAACGTAAAACAGTAATTGTAAATACCGAAATTCATAAATCTAGGGCAAATGATTTCGTTAGCGGCCATTTTGAAATCGACAATTTGAAAAATAAAATTTGTTTCGGTATGATCTTATTCCTTAGGCATCGAGAGCACTTTTCTAATAGATTTAGTAATGGTAGAAAACTAATTCCTTCCACAAAATATAGAAAAAGAGGGGTGCGGGTCGAAAAACCGACAAATCAAAAAGCCGACAGGTCGAAAAACTGACAGTCAAAAAACCGACAATCGAAAAGCCGACAGGTCGAAAAACTGACAGTTCAAAGAATGACTGTCCTCCTGACGATGTGTCTATTTTTTCATGTGTCGGCTTTTCGACTGTCGGTTTTTTGACTGTCGGCTTTATGACTGTCGGTTTTTTGAACTGTCGGCTTTTTGATTTGTCGGTTTTTCGACCCGCACTCAAAAAGAGAAAAATGTACTGAGAAATCAGTATTTTCTCTAAATTTCTTGGTAAAGTGGAGGTTAGTTGGGATTTTTTTAATTTTTGTTGGGGAAATAGATTAAACGACCTCGAAACATAAGATATAATAAAAAAAATAAAAAATTGTCACCGATGAATATTACACTTGGTACACAAGCATTCCATATCGAAATATACAAAAAAAAGTGGAATTGTAATTATTGTAAGAAAATAAAGAAAATAATAATGTTAATTTTGTTATTGTATATTTTTGAGAATACTTAGATGAGAACAAGCTCCTAACGAAATATATCAGAAATATTAATAAAATTGTATTATTCCATATATATAAAATCTCCTTCTTAATATTTGTGAATTTCACATCAAAGGCTTTGAAAACTGGGTCGCAATATGGTTTCGGATGATCTATTCTAACGTCCAACTTTTAATACTTCATTTGTATGCGTTTTCAACCTATCATATCTAATATTTCCACCATGTGGTTTAAAACGTTAATAGCAGCGTAAATTTGAAAAATTTGTTGTTATAATTTTTCTTCATATTGAAAAGATATTGAATATATTTGATGGAACCTAAAAGTATATAAAGCAGTGCAAGATTATAAGAGGAATTTTTTCTTCCATAAAATTACACTAACCTATAAAAAAATGGCTTTCACTCATGTACAACATATAAACTGATGAAAACGAAAAAATCAATGGCAGCGCACATTTTTCTATCAATCGAATTTTTGTAATTCAATGGATCGAGTATAGCTGACATAAATTCCAAAAACCTCCAGTTTTGATGAAAATAGATATACAATATAAATACAAAAATATATACACGAGTATAATATTCAGTAGACTTCGTTATTTATAAATGTTATCCATATGAATGTAAACGATGAAATCTTTTTTCTTTTATTTTTTTTTGTTAATACATATTTCCTCATCTGACTGTGAGTATCATAATTATTGAATCATTTGCATCAAACTCGGAGGCACATTCTGAACCGATACTTTCCTGTCAGCCATATTGGAAACACCATTTTGATGAGCGCTGCCTTTGTCTTTTTTTCGTTTTTTGAGAGGTTATTGCGATTTTAGTCGGGAATTAATCCTCTTTTAATAATTATACTCTACTATTTTGTGGATCTTTGATTAAATTCCAGCATTATTTCCTTTATTTGCGAAAAAAATTAACTACAGCAATGTCGAATTTTCCGAAAATTATTCTAGTCAAATTGTAACAAAAAGACATTATGAAAGAAAGAAAATGGAAGATGGGATTTTATGTTCGGGGGTGTTAACCCTAAGTTTGCGACCTTCTTAACCTCGAGGCTTTGTTTTACATCAAAAATGTTGATGTTTTTTAAATAAAAATGGTGATATCTTAACTTCCTATGAAGCTACAAGGTCCAGCAAGTGTTTATTTTAAACTTTTTATTCCACAAATGATGCTGAGAGACTTTCAGTATAGGATCGATAGTTTTCGAGATCTGAAACGGTAAAAGAGAAAAATGAAATGAAAATTTTAGTTTTTCGCATTTTACTAATTGTTATCTTATGAAGTGTTAAAAATGCTTCAAGAGATAGTTATAGGTGGCAAAAACTGAACCTTTTCTTCCTGTTAGTCATTTCATTTCCTTAAAAATTGTCCCTTGTAGAACGCGCTGAACTTGTAAATTTTAATATTTATAAATAATAAAAATAAATAAACATCAAATCAAGAGAAACTTGTGCGTTTTTTGACCTCCCCTACACCCCCGAAAACAAATCCCGTATTCAATTTTTTCCCATTTAAATGTTCAATTTGACAAATAGCCAATTTGGTTTTTATATCATTTAACCTCAGACTTCGCCAAAGAAAAGCATGCTGGAAAATTAAAGACATTTGTGTAAACTTAAGATTTTACACGCAATTTATGTTTACCAAGCAGTTAATTAATATATACGTCATTTTTAAAACGAGTATGACTTAAAAAATGATGGAAATTCTAATTGGCGATGGAAGATTTTTCCCGATAAATTAATTTTTCCTGTGCGGATTACTCCATAATGATTTTATAGATCTTGGATAACTATGCTGAGTACTTGAAGATCAAAAACACACGTATATTGCATTTCCTGCACCTTGCATCAAAACTCAGATCACGGCATTACTTTCGCTGTATTCTGCAGTGCACGACACCAACTTACATACTGGGTGTTTTAATAGAGCGTTACAACTTAAAGAGAAACACATATAACTGGAATGCGCATATAGTGATGTTCGTTATATGCATCACTCGATTAACACAATAATTACCATGATCGCGATCGAAGATCGACGGTCATCAGGTTTCTACGCTCTGATTTTTCCCTGGTTGATTTTTCATAAAATATGAAATTAATAACGTGACGGCTCATTTACCACTCGCCAGAGTGTTTGGGACCATGCCACCGTAGTTTGTTTGTAAATATTTTCCACATGGAAAGACCTTTTCTTGTAATTTTTGTAAAACATCACAGTGGAGTTTATTTGTTTGATGTTTAAAAGTACAAGCAGTAGTAGTTTTTTTGCTTAACCCATTAATGCCCAAAGAATGGACTCCAACTTCAACGCTTATTTTCAAAAAGAAATAAATTTGTAACCTACCAGATTTTACATTTTCGGAGCAGGTCTTTCGAATGGTGAGAACCTTTTTAAAAAATTGAAATTTATATATGATTATGACAGATACAGTAAAGAAAACTAGATTTTTCAGGGCACATTTTTTACAAATATAGAGTTTTTTATACAATATATAATTCTATCAATATTAATTAGCTTCGGGAGAGCTAAAATATATTGTAACAATGCATGCGCTGAAGATCCCTTTGCGCATTCATTTGTCTTTACTGTGGACGAGATGAAATTGAATTCGCCATTTTGAATTTTGGAAATCTGAGTTCAGATTCTCAATCAACGACCCCGAAAACCTCAGAATAATCAGTTTCGTCTGATTAATGTAAATTTTTGTTTCGGTCAGCCATCTTGGATCCTCCATTTCGAATTTTCAAACTCTGAGTTCAGATTCGTAATCAAAGGCTTGGATAAGCCCCGTACTTCAACTTCCGTAAGGTTATGTCTAAACGTTTCCTGAATAATACATTTTTTATTTTGTACAGGCTTTTATTTATTTTGCTTATTAGATATCAATAAATGGGAAATAACTTTTGAAACTTTGGAAATCAATTTTTATTTTTAATATCCCTTCGTGGTGACAACTACTACTGGTTCAGTTGTCAAAACAATTTTTGTTTGTTGAAAACTATGACTTTCGAGAAAATGTTATAAGAACGATTGATTTCGAACGAGCTGAAGAATACCCGCGAATTTTTACGGAAATTTTGTAAAAAGTAATTTGAATTAGCAATTTTTCCCTGAAGTCTATCGTTTCCAAGAAAAAAATTGTTAAATTGTGAACAAAAAATTGTCTAATGCAGTGGCCATTTTGGATCTGACTTCGAAAATGTGCTCGCTTCTTAAAAATAAAAACAAATATTTTATTACAGGAAGGGTCTTGTTAAAATAGAAAAAACGGTTTGCTTTATTTTGACTATTTGGGTCCGAAAAATGTGTACCAAAAATGGATATTTTCATTTTTAATTTAACAAATTAGCTTTAAATAAAATTTACGTTTGCTAAAAAATAACTTCTGAAATTATATTAATTTTTGGAGTTTGAACTAGAACCTCCCCTTAATTCTAGTCAATCCTTTTTTTGCGATTATTCATATCAATATTTACTTCAATATCCTACATTTTCTTCCGTTTACAAAATGTATTAAATTTGTTTGTTTATAGGAAAATTTGGTACAAAAACAGTATATTTTAAAAAGCGGTGTTAAAATATACTATAAACGCAACAAAATTCACAGTTTTTTATAATTTTCATATTGTGAAAATTTATTATTTAAGTTAACTTTTCATTAAAAGAATCTTAGCGCAACAATTAATTAAAGATAGAAAAATCCTTCTCTTTTGCACTTTAATATTTTATAATTAAGCTTATTGAAGATGAACATTTAACAATACTTTCTGACGTGCCACTGGCTAAACATAAAAATTGACCTTTACTCTTTTTTCAGCAATATTCCAGAAGAACAATGCAGATATTGAAAACGAGGCGTTGGAACAAGAGAACGAATATCTAGCCAGTAAACACGAATACGAAGTAAGTATCAACAGATATTTATAAAAACTTTATTATCATTTATTGATAGCTTCGTTTTGTACTGTTATTATGTTATGGAACCGATCTGAAATAATATACAAGAGCAAAACTCGAATTTTGTGACGGCCCCTTCAATCAAAAAATATAAAATGATTAAATACACGGAATAAAATCTATCTAACAAGTTCACCTACTGTTGGATATTAGACCTGAAAGTAGTAAAACCAGGTAAATTTTTAATTAGGTCAATCCTGCAGAAGTAGTTAATTTTGTTCAAGTTAATAATTCCATTTACTCAAATATTTAACTAAATCTGAACCACATTTTTTTATTATAAGTTACTCAAATTAAGTTTTACACTAACGGGGTTCCCAGTTATTTTAATTACCTTAGTACTGCGACTAAGTAAACATATATAAACACATAGTGATATAAGTAGAGTAGTTAAAATTGTAGTCAATTTTACTAAGAAAGTTTTTCAGAATAAATATATATATATATATATATATATATATATACATATATATTTCTTTTTAGCATTCCAAATTCAAAACTGCTAAAGGGAGTTGGGTGCAAATTAATACTGCCGTTTGCAGGAGTCAATTACATTATTTTTACATAAAATTATGGGGTCGTCACAAATGAACAAAGTTAAATCGTATATGTTTGCTGAGTACGAATACGAGATTTTAGTAAATTAATCTTGCCGTTATACATTAGTGGTAGAAATGCAAAATGGTAAGTAATACTACAAAATTATGTTATTACTATGAGAAATTAATCTTCTCGTACATCGTCTTATAATACCTCCGTAATTGACCATGGGCGCGCACCGAATTTCTCGAGGCCTCCATAATCGTTCATGTATTCTTATGATCGCGTGCTTAACATGCACTTAAAAGGCAATTGTGAAGATTTCCGATACCTTTTTTATGGATTTCTTTTTAAATTTTCTGAAATCAGGTTTGGGAATTAATACTGTTTACTTTTCAATTAATTTTTGTTTATTTCTTTCTTTCTATTATAAATTTCTTTTGCATGTGTATATATGTTTTTGTTGTTTTTTTTTTCATGGTTATTTTTTTATATATTATTTGCCTTTTTTTCGTTTTAGATTTATTATAAATTTTATTTAAATTATACTTGCATGCTATAAAATCATATTCATATACCAGTCCGTTAGATGTAACTGTCAAATCGAAAAGTTATTAAGTAATTTTAACTTTACAGTTGTTTGTATATATAGCGATCATGTATTGCACACACATATTGTAAAACGTTCGCAGAGCGCAGGCGCGACTTTCTTGACAATCTAGTTACAATTTAAATATAATGTACAAATTAGAAATAAACGAGCTTTGGACAGAACCACTCCCGTTTAATATATTTTAAAGGAAATCCAGCAAATCCCTACTGCCAAGGGAACCTTCAATATACAGTCCACATCTCATCTAAATAAGAATTAACCAGCAACAACACAGTTATGAATATACGTTTTCTGTTTTTCCTTTTTTCCTTTTTTCTTTTTCTTTTTTCGTTTTTAATTTCATTAACTAGTTGAGATTATAAATGTTTCGACAAGGCCTAGCGTTTTGAGAATCCGAGCATTACGACGCAGGGTGTTTGAAATGTTTAGAAATCGTCAAACTATAGCATTTTAACATCTAATGCAATTTGTAGGTATAAGCCGTTAACTATATTAATTTTTAAATGCACCTACTTTAAATTTATATTAAGCCACAAAATCTTTTAAAATTGCTAAAAATCATTCTAGATATTTCTGTTAGGTCTAGATTTTCATTAAAAATGCCCAAAGTGCATAATTTATAAAACACAAACCAGATAATTTTCATAAATTCGTTTAAGGAATAAAATTGAGGCACAAAGGCACAAACAAATAAATTACCATCCACACATTTAAACAGTTATACATCGAAAATAAAATATGCGTTGCCTGGTTTGATATGAGTAACAGTTTGAACTACGCTAAGGACATTATGTGTTAGTCGTATTTATAAAAACTAGGTTACAATAACTGAAGGAGAAAAATCCACTGGGAGGACCATTTTTCGTTTCTGTCTTTTATTTTAATTATTTTTAGTCTCGGCCAGAAGACTTATTAAGGTTCGTAAATTTCACAGGTTTTGATAATTAGTTACTGGTGGCTAAATTATATTTTTAGATGCATTTTTATAACATGCTGGATCCATTGTCGCACCTTTTTGTGGCTGCGAATATTCGTTTGACTTGCTTTCGTGTCATTCAAAATAAAACGGTTGTTCTCAAGCTAAAGTGGTACCTACATGTGGATAGATAGACTGACTGAAAACGTCATGCGTTTTTTAAGGCATTGGGGCTTCCTTTCCCAAGAATTAACGTTTTTTTGTATATACAGAAAAAGGTTTTGTCTAAGGTTGTGGGAGTTTCTTAAATGTTTTATTTACAGTCGGTGGAAGGTCCATGTGATGACAACCTAAGCATTAAGTTTTTATCAATTATTAAGGAAAGTAGTATACGTTGTCCAAAAATACATTAAAAACGAGAATATAGTCGTAAATTTCAAAATATGATCTTAATTAAAAAATTAATTACTCAATGTTAGATATGATTTACTTTTATGAGGAAATGCCTTTTTAAATGTTTAAATGTAAAAAACGAAATGCGGCAAGTAAACTTCCCGAGACTGAAGTAAACAAATTGTTTAAATAAATATTGTAATTCTTGATTTGCCTGAAATTTTACTGGTGTTTTCTACATCGAAAAATATGTAAAATATCAAGTCCTTATCTCGTATAGAAGTCTCACAATCTTCAATTTAATAAAATGATACATTTTTTAAAATTAAATTTTAAAAACTCGTTTTTTCCCTAAAAACCGTTTAAAATTTCGCTATACATTTATTAACTTCAACGCCGAGAGTCCACCACTCAGACATATATTTACGAATATTTTTTCTCTGATTACTAAACGGTAGTTTGTTTATTTTACATGATACTTCGCCTCAGCATTTTCTTATGATGAATTATAAATATTAAAAGTATATTATCAAATATTGTAGTATAACTGCTAAAAATTGTTAAAGTTTTAAGAATAGTCGTTTTAATATTCACTATACTAATTTTTAGTATAGATAAGGTCACATGTTTCCCTATTTTCGTATGGACAATAGTAAAAATTAGTATTCTCGGTCTTTCAGTGTTGGAGGGGGATGAAAATAAATATAATTTATTAATATCTTAATATTATTATTACCCAATGAACCCTAGTAGAAAAAAGTCCTGGTTTTATCCTCAGTTTATTTATTTATAATCTTGTTGAACAAGAAAAAATACGATAAAATTGAAACCGATCATTTTAAGTAGTTACACAATGTTGAACAAGAGATTATTGATGATCCATAAGGCCAGAATATCTGAGATATATTGTACAAGAGATACAGAAATTTATTAATGTAAGTAGTAAACGATATAATAGTAAGCAACCTGCTTCATTTCAATTTTTTCTTTAACTCTTAACTTGTATCTTAGCTCGTAATATTATAAAAAGTAATATTAATTATCAAGCATATTCACTGCTTTTCATAACACCGTTGAAATCTCTTAATTAGTATCATTGTTCCGAAGAAATTAAAACAGAAATTTATAATACCCGTGTTTTCTTTTACAATTTTTGCCATTAATCTTGGTAATGTTATTAATACTTATCAAGTTATTGTACTAATTACTAATTAAAACTTGATTATAAATCTTACCTCTCAGATTTTTGCTTATTTTATTCATCGGATATTCATGTTTGTAATTGGATTGCCATGATTGCTCTCGATACATCAAATTACTGAATTTTAAAATTTAATTGTTTGGAAAGTCAGTGCCCTAAGAAGGTTCTGGAATGCTAAAACATAATTTTCTATGCTTTTGAAACAATATTTTTAATCATCTGAAACAAATTAAGACTTTTCGTCCCACGAAATTTTGAATTGGCTTAAAATCATTGATTTATGTTCTGTGATTTTTGCTCTTAATTTTCGTCGAAAAAGAATGGCTACTAAAGTATTTAATTTTAAACAACAGTGATTTATTTTCTCGCAAAAGTTTTTTCCAAATAATAGTTTTAAAGGAACAATAATAATTTCATAACAAAGCATACTTCGAAAGAAATCTTTTTCCATATCTGAAGATTATCTGAAATAGTCCTTGTCGAATTCCAAATTAATCATATTAATCTATTAACCTGAAATTACATTTTTTAATTCAATTTCAATCAGTATTTTTGAGATACCTCTTCAAGGTTCAAAGGTCAAAATTGTGTTTCAACAAAAGGAATTCTAAAATGATTTCAAAATTGAAGAAAATTGCAAAAAAAGCAATTAATCCTATGATTTTTTTCGAGCTATCAGAATATTGTAATTCTATTGAAACTACATGGTCAAAAGTGATTAAAATATTTCAATTTTAAGAAAAAATTGTACTCTTAGACTCTACTTCATTGGAATGATCCCAAAATGACGCCGCTGTAAATATTTCTTTCGAAAAATTTCTGTATTCTGTAATTTAGAAATTATACTAAAAAAAATGCTAAGAACGAAAAGTTCTTACCGTACTGGAATTTTTTCGAATTTCTAAAACGATATTTTTTTAAAATGTTTTATTGAAATTTTTTAACAAATATTTAGAACTGAACGAAATATTTTGATAACATGGTGATACATTCTGTGATGAATTCTAAGCATTTTTAAATTTTTTGCAATTGTTTTAAAAAATGTATAGTTTTGGAGGAAAACATTCTAAACTGTAATATTTGAAAGTAATTTCCTCAAAAACTATCAACTTTTTGAAAAAGCTGCAAAATTCATTAAAGAATATACCGGATTTTTTTTTGAATTTTTCATCAATTTTTAAAAATTTAAATAAGAAAAATCTTCAAACATTTAAAAAATCTGAATAAAAGTCCAGTATATTCTTCGATGATTACCTAGTTTCTAAGTTTTTATTTTGAACATTTTTTAAAGAAGTTCACGTGAAGTACAACCATTGGGAACACGTTTCTGATAGGTTGGAAAGTGATAAAAAACCAATATCATAGTAAAAATTGCCTTTAAAAAAATCGTAGTCCAAAAATGGCAATTTTTTTATTCATTTTTTGAAAATTTACTCAACGTCATTGGAAGGAGCTACCTCAAAACTAGCTGACGGTCTCCATTTTTAAAAATTGTTTATTGTATACAAAAATCGAAGCCCAAATCCGTGTGCAAATTGTGCATAAGTAGGCGTTATGGGGGTTCTAAATTACGTAGGAAATTTTAATAAAAAATGACTGAATCGATTTTTCAAAATTCGAGCCCTGTAAAGGCCATTCTACTTACTATAGACAGTTTCCAAAAAAATACTAAAGACATTAATTGGAAACTTACCGACGGACCACTTTGGAAACCCCTTATAGGGTTAAAAACACGAAAAGTAGGTCATTAATTTAATTAGTAATCATTTTTACTAATAAATGAAGAGAAACTAATAATTTATTACTAAACTAAAATATTCAATTTCGCAATTTACACTGTTAAAAATGTTTTTAAATTGAATACCTTTTTAATATGAACAAGTAAATTAATTGTAATATCTGGTGTCTTAAATTTTAATGAAAATACTCAAATATTAAAGATTTAATATATACATATATCGCAGTGTTCAGTGATTGGTTTTTCGAACGTTTTATCAAACTTAAATTGTCAGAAAGTAAAATTCGGACTTTAATGAGAGAACGGTCGATCAACCAATCAAGAAACAGTTGTGTAATGGATACGTGACAAAACTTGAACAGAAACGCGATTGGCCGTTGTTCCTTCTGCATCGAACAATGCTAAATGAAATTATTAATGAATATTACCAATGAGGTGCAACTTCCATATTCAGTTTTAAGTTCATGAAAATGTTTCGTAATAATTTAGATCCTGAATTCAAAAAATTTTTTTTAAATTTGTTCGATATTTGGATTTTGATTGGTCAGAAAATTACATTTTGATTAAAATTTCGTTCTTGCTTTTCTTAGTGGCCAATCGGAAAAGAGCAACTGTTGTTGTAACGGAGTGTTGGGTTTTCTCAGTGACCAATCCCAAACGAACAATCATAACCTTTACATACACTTTATGAAATTTAATACACGCGTATATTTATTTTAAAATAACCATGATATTAAATTTAGTATACATGTATATGCAAATTACTTCATATACATGTATATTAATTTTGATGTCAATATTTTTAACAGTGTAGAGTAGTGGCATTAATATTGTATTTTATTATTTTGAACTTGACTACTTCATAGTAACAGATGTTCATTTTCGATTAGTAGTTTTTTGCTAATTCAGATTTAGAGAGATGAACGTTGTATTTTTCGAAAAATTTAATAAAAATGAAAGTTTACTTTATTATTTTTCCTACATCGAAGTGTGTACCCATATTAGAACTATCTAACTATCTTATATATAGTAGTTTTATGATTTATAGAGTTACTCGATCGTATAAGACCTGACCATTTTTCACACTGACGGTATAAATTTGGGAAATACACGATAATACGTCAAATTGCAATACATCAAGGGACTCTGCGGCATTGAAGGCATATATATGTGGACTCGAACGACGGTCGCGTGCATCCATTGATCTATATTTACATCCTATGCGGGTTTATGCCTTAAAGAAGCGCACACATAGATCTGACGTCGTAACCGACGTCGACGTATGGTCGACATTTCGTGTTGCGGATCTAGCCGATCCACGGTAAATGGCCTCAGCAGAATGCACCCTGATGTCAGCAAGAGAAGTTTTTCTTTTTTTCCCCCTCTGGTGCTTTATGCGACATACCGGGTGCCAGGTACATTGGACCTCGGCTTCTGGCTCCCGTATCCTGGATATATTTACACCACGTGGCTGACTAGTGTCCCCTTCTGCACGATGCTTAGTTTGCTTTAGTCGCGTTGCAGCTGACCTCCAACAAAATTCACCGGGAGGGGCTCAGAGAGAGAGAGAGAGAGAGAGAGAGAGAGAGAGAGAGAGAGAGAGAGAGAGAGAGAGAGAGAGAGAGAGAGAGAGAGAGAGAGAGAGAGAGAGAGAGAGAGAGAGAGAGAGAGAGAGAGAGAGAGAGAGAGAGAGAGAGAGAGGGAAAATCAGAAACGATAAAGATAGAAAAATAAAAGAATATCGAACGCCCAGCATGCGTATCCGTACACGGAAAAAAATAATCCAGTGAAAATCGTTCAGATGTTGAGGATGTGAGAATATTTGGAGGAATATTACAATTCAATTAATAGTAAATGTCTGAGAACTTATCAAAAATCATTTCAAAACTCAACAAGGATATTAACTGAAAAGTTCAAGAAAAATTTGAAACAATTTAAAAAAGAAAGACGAAGACAAAAATTTCATTTTAATTTAATTTTAGTTCTACATTTACGCGAAAAATTCTGACTCCGATGGAGATTCGAACCCGGGTCTGCTACACGATAATCAGACACTTTAGCACGCTCGACCACTGTCGCGTTATTATTTTCAACTGTAAATAAGGCTGATTCTATGCCGATAGAGAAACCTGCTCTGTTGAAATATTTCCGAAATATTTCAGTGGATTTCCGAATCAATTTGTGACTACACATTTTGAGTTCAAGAATTATGCAGAAACGTTTCGCATACATTTACCAATAATCATGAGGTTTCCGTCCAATTTTTCTGGAGTACAGGGATTTTCACTGGATTATTTTTTTCCGTGTACCAGAAATCTGTCGCTACGGTACATTTATAAGCATATTGGGAAAAATGTCTAGTACCATTCTCAAATTAATCTTAACTGTGAAAAAATATATTTTACAAACAATTGTGACCTATTTTTTCAAAAAATTGCGAAAATTTTGTGGATTTAATTTAACAGGATGTTGTTAATTTTTTACCGACAATTTCAAGAGGGGGATTCAATATGGCTGCGATACTGCGGCAGTACTAGCCGATGGAATAGAAAAAAAAGTAGTTAGTAAAACACGCAATTACAAAAAAATAGTTAAATTGACTATTTAGCACGTGAACAAGACCGAATTGCTCTGTTTATTATTTACCCGAATAGCACACTTTATTCCATACATTACTTTGGAATATTCCCAATGTTCCAAAGGAATATTCCAGGAATGTTGAAATGTCCTACGATCGGAACATTCCTGTGGAATTTTTGGTTCCATTACAATTAAATAAATTAAATAAATGTATATATATCCCGAGAAGGATTCGAACCCTAGGCCGCTGCATAGAAACCCATGCTCAGAACCACTCAGTATTAAACTTATTGTCAAGTGAGGCTGGAATATTGGAATATTACGAACATGTCCGCCGATTTTCAAACCTCACTTCTTGAAAAGTTTTATAGCGCTTCTACTTGTTATGCATATTAACGCCTAATTCATTAAATCACTTTATAGATATGAACTTTTTTTTAAATTAAATCGCGGTAACTGATATTGCTTAACGTGCCGGGTCTTACCCAATTTTTAAGATTCAAATGTAAGATTATCTTAAGTAAGCTTTAGTTTAATAATTTCACCAAAATACGTAAGCACACGACTAATGTAAATAAGTATTAAGTTTGTTAAGTTTTGTAAGTTTACTAAGTTTTCATGTCAACACGTTTGCCCGGCTTTTCCTGAATTTTTAATTATTTGTACTGATTTATTTGTTTTTGATATAATTATTTGAACTGTTACTTATTTGAATTATTATAATAATACACGAAGTACATAACCCAGGTCACCGTTAAAATTCGAGCGCCACAGCGAGGGACAAAATCTTGTACTTTTTATCGTGGCAATGGGCTTTTATTTATGGTGCTGCCCGTAATAATGTAGTTAATGTAAATGAAAAAAGAACCAACAATAAATGAATTAAAAAAAAAGTGGTTCTGAGCATGGGTTTCTATGCAGTGGCCTAGGGTTCGAGTCCCACTCGCGATACATTTTTTTTTAATATTTAATTTTAATGGAACCAAAAATGTTTATTTTAATGTTCCAGAAATATTCCAAACGGTGGACATTTCAACATTCCTGGTTTATGAATGGAATATTACCTTGGAATTTTTTCAAAGGAATATTGATGGAATAAAACGTGCTATTTGGGTTACGTACACCCATAGCGGCATAGTGGTCAGCACCACTCGCTACATAATTCTTTTCATTTTTTAATAGTATCCTATACGTTTTAATTCAACAATTTGATTATTAGATAGCCTATTTAATTATAATAAATATACAGAAAATTATTGGACACAAGCACACTTTTATAAATAATAATTTTTTTGCAATAAATGTGTTTCTGACTAAGCTACAAAAATTTGAAAAAAATCTATATGAAATATTACGGGTCGCACATTACGAATCCCAGGTCACTTTTCACAATTACAAATGGCGTATTTATTTAACATTTTTTTGTCCGCTATATTGGATCCACCATTTTGAATTTTTTAGAAGGAAAATGTGGATCATTTACGATATTCTTCTTATATCAGATTTACCATATATATAAAAAATTCTAACATTGTCCTAATTCAAAAATATTATACCACAGATTTTTCGGGAATGTAGGAAACTGCAGAAATATACGATTTCCACTAAAGAAACAACATTTTAGAAATATAAATAAAGAACTCATTTTATTAATAATGTGCTATTGCTTGACAACGAAATCGGAAATTTCTTTTCCCGGATGGGGATCGAACTCACGACCTACGACTTCGTAGTGCAGTACCGTTTTAGCGTTATAAAGAAAATTGCTGCCGATTATGGAATCATCTTGAAACCAAGTTAGATGGTGGAGGGAATGTCTGAACTTCAGGAAACTATATTTGGAAAGTTTATTTTGTCACCTGAATAATTCAAAATGGTGCCCGAAACGAGAATTTTCGATAATTATGTTTAGGACGCTTTAAACAAACTATAGGCTTTTCAAAAACAAAATTATAATTACAAAAAGGGCTCCGAATTCACCAAAAAATTCAGTAGAATTTTCGCATAATTTTTGCAGACAAGTTTGAAAATTTTATTCCCGAATTTTTTCGTAAATTGAACAAAAATTAGTACAAATCTGAAAAAAATTGTAATGTATTCGTTGATGAACTCTAAGTACTTTTTATTGATTGCATTTTTTTTTTGAAAGTTGAGAGTTTTTGAGGAAAATAATTTAAAAAAAAAAGTAATAAAAAATTATGTTATCATTTTTACGATTTAAGGTGTATTTTATGTATAATAAGCACATAAACATTTGAAAATTCGTATTTTACACCTGCAATACCCAAATTTCTAAATGCTTTTACGTGCGTTTTTTGAAAACAATTTGAAAAATGCACACTTTTTTATCATATAAGTGCACTAGTTTTTCATACTCAAAACTATTAGCATTTAATATTTATAATAATCTAAATAAGCATTATCTTCATTAACATCTAATTTGGTTTCTCAACTTTTGACACAAAATTGATTGACTAAAATATTTCTGCTCAAATTTTAAAAAAAAATGTCCTTTTGGCTGTTAACGGGTTATGATTTTTTTCTTCAAAAACAATCAACTTTCAGAACGATTTTCAATCAATAAAAAGTGCTAAGAATTCATAAAAAATGCATTAGAATTTTGTCACAATTTTTTTGAATTTTGTTAAATTTATGAAATTTGAGATTTAAAATGTTCAAAATCGTCTGCAAAAATTCTGCGAAAATTTTATTGTTTTCTTTGATGAATTCTAAGCCCTTTTTGTAATTTTCATCGATACGACAGTTGATACGAACTTCAATTAAATAAAAATCGGTATTATTTACACTTAAACTCATTTTTTAGTAATAATTTGTTTTTTTTTTAATTTCGGATATCGCCATTGGAAAGATCGCTAAAAAATCTATAAATTTTATACGTTCAAACATTTGTTAGGTCCAAATTTATCTCCTCTAGGGAGCTCTGAAAAAGTTATGAAAAAAGTGTCCTGCTGGGCGTTAATGATTTAAGACAACGTACAGTAAATTTATGTAAATAATTAAACAAGTTTCTGGACATTCCGGATGTACGGTATTTATTCCATCTCACACTAAGAACACTTTTTTTTCACAAATTGGCTCGAACTTGTTCGAGCGGGATATTGACGTAAAATGAAAACTTTATTTAAAAAAAAAGTACTGTTCTTTAGAAAAAATGCAATACTGAAATGTTTTGGACATGTAGTATGATTATTGCATAAAAAAATGAAGATGACTTCCTCATTTGCGAATCATATACATCATATACACAAGACAGTATTATAATTTAGTCGAGGGAAATTTTCTCAATGCAGATGTGCAATGAAATGAAAGTTTATTTGTTCTCGATTTAATTAAAACCTTCTAGGTCAGCTGCCAAGGGAAGAATCAATGATGGTACATGGAGAAGAGCAATAGAAGCATACTGTCCATATCAGAATAAAAGAAAAGTTTGTATTCAGCGAAGCTTATAGCAGATGTATCCTGAAGCTTACTGTTTGCGAAGCTGTTTTTCCGATGAAAATCCGTTCTGAAAAGGTTGTTTTTACTTGTCAGGAAATATGTCATCAAAAACTTACTGACAAATAAAACGAGAACAAAGCAGAACAACATTGTTTTGTTTATAATTTTTTTTTTTAATAATAATTACTATCAAGCATAAACGTTTAAATAACGTTTAAATGAGAATTGTCAACAGTTATATAAAACTACGACAAAAAAAGCATTTGGGTTACGGGTCGTCAATACCAGCCACAAAAATTTGAAAAGAAAAGTAGCATGAGAGGCCGGAATTGCATTTAATACCTTGATTGAAATTGAATTTTATAATTTATATATAATTTGTAAGAAAGCAATGTTACTATTTCATTCTAGTAATATTTTGACTAACCGTTTTTGAAGCATTTAGAATAGTCGGCTGAATAATAGTATCATGTTACTGTTGATAAGGGTGAAAGGATGTCAGAGTACGATAACAACGGCGATTAGTTTCGTGAATACTTGTAAATTTATCATTTTGTTATCCTTTAATACGAAATGCATTGATTAATTTCCATAGCGATTATCATAATAAGATCAATAATAAAACTGTAATGAAGAATTCAAAGAAATATATATTTCAGTAGACATATGTTTGGTAGTTTGGACAAATCCACGGTACTTTCAGCTTTTCGTGTGACTGAATTTTGGAATAATTTTTTTAATATACCATGACTTTTCAGAAGGCACAGTGTTTAAAATTGTAAACTCTTTATTAGTAAGTCCGTTTGATGTCCACAATAACAAATATTTAATTTACAGTAGGGCGTAATTGATAAATTAATAATTATAAGTATTTTGGTCTCAAAATATAATAAAATGGTCTCAACTATATAACACGACTATCTTAGGAAGTACATCATTTATTAAAGTTGTTATCTCTTTATTACTAAGTCCTTTTTAAGTCCACAATAACAAATATTTTATTTATAGCACGGCGCAATATTTGACGTGATTTTCGTAATCGGTGACCTCAAAAACCCCTGTATACAAAGTTTCAAGTACGTAAAATAACATTTTGAATTTTCGGACACCATATTTGGTCTGCCATTTTGTAATTTCTTTTTAAAAATAACTTAAAATTCATACTCAGAGACTCCAAAAACTTATGAGTACTTATTTTTGTTAAGATCTGATAATTTTTAAAGATTTGGAACACTAAGCTAATATTCCATAAAAAAAGAGAGCTTAGTCGCCATTTTTTAGACGCCATCTTCAATTTTCCCGTATATTGTTACGAATATTTATAGCTCAGACATTAAAGAGAGGGTATTTTGAGGTTCTGACCCAATGACTTTTCTTGTTTGATATGAAAATATTAATTAAAAAATCTTTGTGAAGGAAAAAATCATGTTTTTTGTGAATAATTGTTTATAACTGTTTACATCAAGATTTTTTGTCGCAAATTTTTTGAATTGGTTTTAATGTCAACAAATATTCCGAAAATCTTGGTGAAATTTGTGTCCTCTTGGGCGTTAATATTATATAACATATAATTATTTCACCCGTCCAAAAACTCAAGAATTCACTAAGAACTCGTGTATTTGTTGCAAAAAAGACAAATAAACACTATAAAAAAAAGATTGAACATTGTCCAACTAAGAAAAATCAAAACCCATATCAACAGTCGAGGCCTAGCAGCTACTAGCCTAAACTGTGTGTATGGGTGACAATTTTAAACTTTTTTGTGTGTTTTTATAAATGTAAAAGTTGATGTTTTGGACAGGAAATGCAAAATCGGTGAAGTACATTTTCTGGGTATGATTTTATTAATGAAGAACACGAATGATAATATGATTATTATATCACAGAGACAAGCTTGAATTATATCGAATTTATCAAAAGCACAATCGTGAACAAAATGTATGATAGCTGATTATAAAATTCAAAATGGCGAATCAAATATAGCGGATGAAAATACGGAAACATAGTGCAAATTCGGTATAAACGTGTTGTTGTGGTCGCTGATTGCGAATCCATTGTCAAAACACGAAATAAGTTTATAATTTTGTTTAATTAAATCTGAATTATTACACAAAAATACAGAATATCGGCGGATTACATATTTCTTTTTGCATTTCTTACTCCTTTGCGAGTTTCTTTTTGTTTCTTATATGTTTCAGAGACCATCTAAACATACATGTTAAGGAAAAAAAAAACAAGTACCTAGTAAATAATACAGGAAATGTTGAATATAAGGTGCAAGGTAAGGAAATACTGTTGTCTACTATAAGAAAGGATACGAGTTTGATAGTGTTTAGGAAGAAACATCATAAATAGCCTAGTATTACACTTCGTAAATGTACACAAAATATACAATTTTTGTTTTTTATTTCATAATTTATATACAGTCAGACACACCTTTTAATCAACAATTTTTATTGTTAATGCGATTAATACGTAAACATGAGTATTCACAATTTATTTTGATCATAATGCGCATATTAGTTAATATAATAGGAAAATATGACATGAATAACATTTACTACAGTTAGAAATTTATGTCGGAATTTTTTGAAAAAGTTTTTTTGCTGTGACCGTTTGAACAAACAAAAATATTGTTACATTTTAGTAATTTTGAGTCACCGTAACAGAAAAATATAAGGGGAATAAACATTTTCTTGACTATTAGTTCATTTACAATTATTAATATGTTTTAGAAATGTGCACAATTATTGATATTAAAAATTACTTAAAATGTCGTCGTACTCATAAGAATCTACGTCATATAATTTAATAATATTCGAATGACGTGATTTACACACTACTGGTGCTTTATCGAAGAACCCCTTAAGAAATCCCATTTCTACAACGGGAAGCGCGGGTGCCAAGACGCGCCTGGCGGCTAGAAATCAAACTAATGTCCCGTTAGTTATCTGATTCCAACTTATTTCGTAATTTTCTAGTAACGTTAGGTAATGTACAGAAATATGTAAAATTCTGTCACTTCGGGAACATAAATGTATCCGAATTTCCCAATTATTTCGTAGTATATTAACTAATAATACTAGTTTTAGAACATTTACAAATATTACAAGAAGCATACATACCCGGATTAAGGTTAGGAATGACATGTAAATGCTAAAGTGGACAAAAATTAGAAGTTATTTTAAAAATACTGAGACATGATTGACATTTGCAAAATACAATCATGTTTTCTTATCTGATACACCGTCAAAGATTGCAAATAGCTAATTATATACTTCTTTTAGTATTTAACCAGCACTTGAATGTCAAATTGTCAACTAACTTATGTTATGCTAAAATAAAATTCTTAGAGTTTTATTTTAAAACTAGCTCCACGACGTGATCGGACCGGGATTATAGAAATTTTTTTTTTAATTTACGAAAACATTTTTTGTTGTTGCAATTTAAAGAAATATAACTAATTGTTCCTTATTTTGAAGGATTAACATTATTAATTCCAACAATTACAATTTTGTGCAATCATTCACAATGGCTAGTAAAATGTGCTAAAGAATGTAATGTGCTACCACCAATTTTTTTTTTCAAATTATCACATTTAAAAATATAATTTCGCGATTTTACAACCCCGTGTATTTGGAAGATGATTTAATAGAAATGTAGACATATTGTTTATTTATACGGGTAATTAGGAACTTTTATATTCATATATACGCAAATTATATTAAAAAATGTTTCCTTAATTAACGCCATGGTTATTGTATTAGGCACAATTTAGTCGATTCTAATTAATTCTTAAATTATTTATCGATCATTTAATTTTTATACATTAAAGGTTGAAAAAAAGAAATTTCTTCATTAAAAAATGTAGACTTTATTTTTTAAAACATTGTTTATTATTACAATTAATTGTATCGTATATAATAGCATTATTTTATGTTTCAAAACTGCTACTACAAAAGAGCCTGACCCTAAGATTAGATAAAAATCAGTATTATCAAAAAAGACAAATTAGAACCGTATAAAGTTTATCATTCTCCAGATTGACCATGCTTACATGGTGCGGTCATTATTAATCTCGCAAGATTCTTCTTACACGGCAGAAAGAGAAAGTATACATTATTTTTGTGCGTAATTATTGCGTATTTAATTTAACTGCTAATAGCCATTAATATACATAATGTACTGGCAGAAATAATGAAATTACGGAGGTCTTCCATTGGGTGAAAGCAAAAGAAAAGAAACTGTGAAAAATTGAATAACGTATGTGTTTCTTTTCATGAGGTGCCGTTGTATTTATTTTAGTTTCGTATTCTCAAACTTCATTTATTACTGTCACACGTTACAAATGCACAAAAATGCATAATGATTATGGAAACTGATTATTTGCGCACGGAACTGCAACCATTTATTTATATATGATCAAAAATACTTACAATTAAAATAATACAAATCAATAAAATAAATAAATTAAAAAATTGTTTTCATCGGATATTTTATTGAAAGTGCTAGTAAAAACGCGAATACAGTGGCCCTCCCCTTATTTTAACTTCTATTATTTTATCTGCGTCCTTTATTTTAACTTTCTTTCGTCCCTTATGTTAACTTCTTCCCCTCGTGAGTTCCCCCACCATTCGCCATTTGAAAGTGTTCAAAAAAGTGCGGGCTGCTGTTTGCGTTTGCGCATATAGGTGAAGAAAGACGCCACTATATCTCCTCTCTCTGTTTTTTTTTCTCTCATACTGCCAGTGGTGAGGATGAGGGGAAGTGGTAAAATAAGGGAAGAAGCCGCCATCTTCTTTGACTCGAAAAGTTAAAATAAGGGGAGGGACACTGTAGTTACCTTAAATTAGGACTTGAAAATGTGTTTAGTGTCTTAAACTAGTCGAATATTTAGATTAGAAAATTACGTTATAAATGGAGAAACTGTAAAATCCATTTCTTATGGTGTGTAAATGGAAACCCATTTCTATAGTGAGACAAAAGGAGTACCGTGAGAGGCGCGGGCGATCCTAGCGGCGACTTAGCGACCTACGTTGCAAACAATCCAGCATAGTAGATTGCACTGTAGTATGTATGTAGTAGTCATAACAATACAAATTTTAACAATACGAATTCGTCGTAGAAACCACGACATTTTTATGACAAATTTCGGTGTACAAGTCGATTCCGAGAACTTTTTCATTATAGTAATCAAACCACCAAGAAAAATGGAATAAATGAATCAGAAATCGTGTAAACGCGTATAAGCAGCGTAATAACGGATATCACCCTTTTTAATTGGGTTTGGCATGTGCCTCCGCGGACAATACACGTGCCTATATAATGTGCGCGTCAGAGCAAGGAGGTTTACGATCATACGTCCACCAACGACATGTGTTATATACCCATATTTATTCCGCAGTTTTGTTAATTTCCCCCATGTGCATTTTTCGAGGGGCGAAAACCGCTGAAAACCAAGATGAATTAGATTTAACCGCCATCACTGCCAAACAATGCTGCAGGGTCCAGACAATAATTGGACTTTCAGAGCTAAAATTGCTTGTTTAAGAAATTTTATTTGCAGATTTTTGCACATATTTATATTTTCAATGGTTAACAGGATCCTGGATATTTAGTCATTTTCAATACGTCCACCATTTTAAATTTTGATAAATTAATGTATTAATATATTCAACGATGTCCAAAATTATATAAAAGTGGTAACTGATTACAATTCTTCTTCATTATGCAATAAAACACGAAAATTAGCGTACACTGTGAACAAAATCCATAGTTAAATTGACTATATCACATAGGAAAAAATATAGTTAAAACTACTATGAAAAATAGTTAAATTTACCACTTTCATAGTCGATTTTACTATAATTTTGTTACACCAACTATTTCTTCAAGTTAAAAAAAATCAACTATGTAGAATGATTTAAATAAATATGACAAATATAGTTAAAATAACTATAATCTAGTGTAGTCCTCATTTCACACTGTGTCTCGTAGTAAATCTTGATATTTATTGTTATCCATAGTTAAAGTTTGTATTAACCATAAATCTATATAAGTCTGTCGCACCCCGCGTGTTTTGATGCCGCCAGGTGGCAACGCGGCATTCGCAGCTTTTTTCGGCTCCCGGTATTGAAGTGGATTTTCATTTGGTCATAAGAAGGACCGTCGGGCGTTAAGATATGATAATACATAATGCATGTCGTATACGCACGTGTATCTATAGACTATTTACACGAAATTGAAATTTGGGGGTATAATGGTACTGCATAATACATTTTTTAACTGGCTAGAGCGTGACATTCGCAAACTTATCGCAGTATTGATTTTTTGTTTTTCTCTTTATTTCCTTATTTATCTTAAACAAAGAACGAAGGGAGAAGTGGACTCTTCATTGATATATATAGTTTACAAATATTTTTAAAAAGTATTGACACCTTTCCAGATTTTTGATGACAATTTCTTATACAATTTCCCTCAGTGAAGGTAGTAATTTTCTGAAATGACTATTTAAAAATAGTTGCGTCTATTTGTCTATTAATCATAATAGATGCTTATCAAAGTGGCATTTTGAATCATGAAACAGTAGTTAAACTTTACTATTTCAGGATAGTTGTTTTAACTAATACCATGCCTTGTTCTCATTTCACACTACGATTCATAGTAAAAAAATGGTCATTTCAACTACTTTTTTTCTGAGTGTATTATTGCTTGTGGCAAATAAGCCGCCATCTTGAAAATGGTCAACAACTCTTAATTTTCGATCAGGAAATATGAATAAACTATTATTAACGTTGAACAGCTTCTTTTGACTATTAGGATTATTAAATTGTACAACAACCTTTGACCTTACGTAAACTTCATTTGAATTTGTGGAAACAGAAAAAAAGTCCATTTTTTTTATAATTTGTAATTGTAATAATAGCCTTAATGATTCGTATGATTGAATGCTGCTTGAAATATAGAAACTGGTTATTTCGGTAATAAAAGATCCGTGTCCAGGGAGCATTAAACAAACCTGTCATTCTTAATATGATAATAACTATTCATCAACTTTATAATATGCACATATATACGAATATGATTCTATAATAACGCGAAGGTTTCTATTTTCCACGTCCTTGCACTTGATGGAAGGTTGGTTGAACAGCCTTGGCCTTTAAGAAAGCAGATATTTTGTTGATTTCGGTTCTGATTTCTAATAATTGATTGATCGATTGCATGACTAACAATTTTGTCTTGGTTAGTTACGAATTTAGGATTCTGTTTGAGTTTAAATAATCAGATGTCTGTTTGATATTTTGTTTGGAAACATTGTTCGACATAAAACGTGCCTCATTCATTTCAAAAATATAGATTGTAAAATGAAAAATAGATATTTTATGCAATATCAGCCAATTTTTATTGCATAAATTAAATTATGTTACATACGGATTATGTTACATGTCCGGCTGCCGATTATACTAAATTAATAGTATTTTTTATTTTTATAATTTATAGAATGTTTTTTTGTTAATAAGCGTATTAATAGGTGATTTGTCTTTTTTAAATGTTTTTCATTCCAGTTTTTATATTTCGTTAAATTAGATTAATTCTTGATGTTCACGACCTTGAGAGAATAAGATTTTTAAAATATTTTGGAAACTATTCTTGAAGATTTTATTTTTGAAAATACATTTTTTTTTATTTCTGTATAAAACCGAAAAGCTCGTTTTAATAATGTTCGTTCTAAAATAAGAAATGCAATCATTTTCCGTGGGAAATGTAACCATTGCAGGCTATAATTAGAAATTTTCACTACAAAAATTATAGAAAATCCAAAGCATTACGTATTATAAAAGTCTGTTTACTTAAGTCATTATTTCGAATGCTAAGTTGTAATAAAATCTATATCATCGTTTTTTGAGAATTATTTAGTTTATCGAAATAAAAATCTACAAAATTCTATATACGGGACATTCTACTTTTTTCTAACTTTTTTAATACAATTTCTAATTTCAGTTTTATCCTTTGTCTACCGTTAGTTCATGCAAAAGAAGTATTCTTAACCATATACATTTGAAAAAACGACTGAGGCGAAAGTTGCGAGGATATTTAATTTACATTTTTTAAAGGACGAATCCTTTTTAAAAATACCAGAAAAAAATAATAAAAACGGTTCAATATATAAACTTTATGATAGTGTGTTTAAAATTTCTTGTGTGGATAGGTTCAAATTAAAACGTCGACCTGAAAAATTGTAAATACATAGAAATCCCTTGATTAACGTGCAAGCTGCATGATGCAGGGGACTTGTGTTTTTCAAATTCAACCTGGATTATCTAGCTTAATTTTGATCGAAATAAACCATTTTTTTTATTTTAAAGGTAATTCAAAGCTCTATAAGATGTATTTATTGAAATAACAAAATGTCAATATCAAACTACAAATAAAGACCGAAAACTTACAAACTACAACTAAAGAACGAAAAAATATGCAATGTATCACAATGATGAATGATGAATTTTCATAAAACAATTTCAAGATAAGGATTTGTTAATCCACATAAAAGTGACATAAATTACAATGACAAAATTAAAAATAATAAAATAAAACTAAAGATTTTTCAGACTTTAAGGCGCTAAATTTGATGATTAATTTCTTAAAATCTTATTACAAAATCTATATACGTTTTATAAATATCAGATTTACTAAAGAATAAAATATGCTGTTGAGGTAGCCGGCTTATAGTTTCACAGTAACCTTTTACTAGTAAGAAATCAAGAACATGTAGCAGCGCCGCAATTCGGAGAGTAATGAACTTCAAAATGTAATGCTAATATCAGATTTTGTACGTAGAAACGTATACAATTTTCAGTCATTATTTGTAGTTAGATATTGAAATCTTGTTATTTCGACAAATACATCTTATATTACATTAAATTATCTTTAAAATGAAAAAAAAATGTTTCAATTTCCACTAATATTTAACGAGATAATCCAGGTTAAATTTGAAAAAATCAAGTCCCCTGTATCATGCAGTTAACACGTTAATTAGGACACTTCTATTAATTTACAATTTTGTTGTTTTAATTATAAACCGATCCATACCGACAATTTCAAATATACTGTCACAAAGGTTATATATTGAACCTTTCTATGAATTTTTTCTGATTTTCAAAAAGGATCCTTCCTTCGAAAAATTGAAATTAAAATCTTTGAAACTATTTTCTAACCTCACCCTATAATAATACGTGAAATAGGATATTATCAAAAGAAAGGCCATAAAAAACTATGAAAAATATGTGGTACATTAATTTACAGTCCTGACATGTTTTTGCTTAAATAAATTAAACATGGCGAAAACAAAAAATTACATTTTTCGAAATATCCTCTGTCAATAACCGAGCGAAACGCGAAATGAAACTACAGTTTCTTGAGCAAACAACAAACTTTATTGTTTAATGGCGACGATTTTAATTAAACGGACCGGCAACTATTCGGCTAAGCGATCGAAATCGAAAGAAGGCACTACGGCATGGAGACACCCGAATTTATACACCGCCGTTGCTAACGAGGATAAACAGCGGTCGTTAGGGAACTATTTTCAATTGTTTTTTCCGGACGCCTACGTTCGAATTTGTCTAGAACATTCTAGATTCTTTCCATAATCAAATTGAAATATCGAAATGCCAAATTGTATTTAATCATAAATCTTGCCAACAAGATTAGATGAATCCTAATAAATAAATATGATGAATCAATTTCATAAATTCGGAGCACAAGCATCCATTCAATCATAATTCCATCAATCGGAGCACAAGCTTCCGTCTTCATAAATTTTCCACCAATTAGAGCGCAAGCATCTATTGGATTCGTAATTTCCATTGGATCGGAGCACTAGCATCCGCTAAACTTGTATTTCCCCGAATCGAAGCACTAGCAACCGATTCTCCATACAAGTTTCCTCCAATTAGAGCACAAGCATCTATTGGGTTCCTGGTCACCGCTAAATCGGAGCACTAGCATCCGACGAAATCGTATGTCCCTGAATCGAAGCACTAGCATCCGATTCTCGATACGAGTACCGATAATGCAGTTTTCTTCATTCGAAGCACTAGCATTCGATTAAACATGCAACTATCAGTATCCATTGTTGACGTTAATACAGTCAATAGTCGTATAAAATTGGAGCACAAGCATCCAAAGTTCTCGTACATACCCGACATGCATTTCATTGAAAAGAAGCACTAGCATTCAGTTCTCCATGCAAATCAGGCGCAATATTAATTTGGCACGTTCGACATTCAATTGCAAATATTAATCAAAGATTACATCCCGGATAATTTAACAAAGCATTAGACTGAATTCTTATGTATCCATACTGCCGTGACTCATCCGTTACATAGACTCTTTTAAGTTTTAATTCACGATATCGTCGCCATTTTAGAAGGGCCCGTACAATAATGACCTATAGGCGCCCGTCTTTGCGGCTGCAGCCGACTTCGTGAGGAGTACCCCCATTCGGGTGTGCAAGGGAAAACTGCAGAAAAACCTCCACCGGGTACCGCAAATTAAAATACATTGATTTAGTTCGCAACAATCCTCACAATTTCCACTAAAGTCGATTTTAAAGTATATGGTCAATAATACTTTTTTTAATGTATTCTCGGTACACAAGTGATAAAACTAAAATTAAAAATTATGGGGAAAAAGTTGCCAATGGCGTAGAATGCCACATATACAGAAGTTTGTAGATTTTCGAAAAATGCATACACACTTCACAAAAATGTGGGATAGACATTTAGCATTCGAAATTGTGATTTAGGAACAGACTACTAAAATGAGTAGTATTTTGGATTCTTTGTAATTTTTAGAGTGGAAATATCAAATTATAGTCTACAATGTTTTCATTTACAAAGAAAAGTGATTGCATTTCTTATTTTGGTTTTATACATATATAACAAAACAGAAATGTATTAAAAAATATCAAATCTTCAAACATTGTTTCCAATGTGGTACACAAAACAATATTTGAGGTATTTTTAAAATCTTATTGGGGCAAGGTCGTAAACATCCAGAATTAATCTGATTTAACAAAATATAAAAATTAATATAAAAAACAATTAAAAAATTAAAAATCACCTATTAACATGCTTTTTAACAAAACATTATGTAAATTATGAATACAAAAACGCTATTGAAATCGAGGGCCTGCATCATCAGAGTAACCTTTGGCATAGAAATTTTACTTTGCAATATGCAGAAATGCTTTAATTGTATGTATGGCAATATACATTTGTAATCTCAAGCTTTTTGAAACGAATGAAACACGTCTTATGTCGAAATGTTTTCAAACAAAGAAATGTCACGTAGATATCTAATTATTTAAACTCGTGTAATCCTAAACTGTTTGAAACTAATGAAGACAAAATTGTTTGTTATACGGTCGATCAACCAATAAATTATTAGAAATCGGAACCGAAATCAGCAAAATATCTGCTTTCAAAACTAAAATTATCCTTTCTTTATACTCATTCCAAATGTCATTGATCCTGTTTATGTAGATACACAATCATTTTACGATACTGAATATTTTAACGGATGGCATAAGCAGGCTCGGACACGGAGAGAAAAATACATCAGATAACATAATGATGGTAGCGGTTACCATCTTTGATGTTACGTACAGGCTGAAATCTACATTAAATCCATTACTATTTCTCTAGTTGCTACACTAACAGAAACTGTACAGGAACTTAATATTACAACTAGGATTTTTATTACAGTCTCGCATTTTTATTGATATTTAGGTACTATTATTTTAAAATAAGTAAATTTTCCGTTTTTTTTTATCGAGAAATTACTATACAGAATAGAAAAAAAACTACCTGGACAGAAATGATAGTAGACAAAAATTTCTATCGGTATAAAAGAAGCTTATGCAGGTGCAAACTTTGTGAAAACAGTTTTAGATGATAAAAATTACATATCAATAAAGGTGGTCCAACCAAAACTAATCCAGACGTAAAAGACAATATAATTTTGTTTAACAATCAAAATAATTGTCGATACAAGCAGGAAAAAGTTTGTTGGGGAAACAATGGTAATTATATCAACAGCCAAGAATTTTTGTTAGATCAATTGCAGGAAAAAAGATAAGTCATCACGCCACGCAGTGGACGAAGAAGGAACTCTTTCTTACAAGTGCCATAATTGATAACTGTCGATAATGTCGCATGTTGGTGATGCGTACTATAACAAAGAAACAAAGATTAGAAATGGAGTTAATATTTATCTGTAACCTGAGAAAGTGAAGAATTTATTTTCTAATTTGGTTTAGTTTCAGAAATTAAGCTGTACATTTCGTCACGTTTCTTCTTGATGAGTTATTGAAGAAATGAACTTTGAATAAAAATAAGTCATCATTCATATCTCGTAAACATTGTTTACTCTACAAAAAACTGAATTTTCACTCCAAGAAAGCCATAAAGTAAAGTATCCACTGCAAAAAATTTCAAATGCCTATCGACCAATTTCAAAACCGATCAACACCACCAAGTAAACGTCAGAGGAATATTGCAGAATCATTGGCTGCAATAAAATCCAATTTTATGCAATTTCTGAGCAACGTACCTCATTTTCTATGTACGAAGGGCAATAAAAATTGACAATCGATTTCCGGTGCATCGGTATTTCCGGAAGAGTTCGTATACCCATCGCATTTGAAGCATCGCTTCCACGTACAAGTAAGAAGGGGTTCTCAAGCAAGAATTGCATCACCGACGACGTTCGACTTGCTGGCGTTTTACAGGGCCATATTTGGCGATGCTCGAATCAGCCACAAGTCAGGGCGAGGCGCCCCAAATTCGCCGTTTCTGCACGCGATTCCCCAATAATTGATGTTCAAAAAAAAATACCACAAACGTGACGAAATGTCTTATGCAGAAACGGTCGAGGGTTTTTTGGAGGCTTTTGAAAAAAGGGTCACGTTCAGTAAGAGAAGTGACCATTTTCAGATCGTTCGACAGCAGAAAAAGTCAAAAATGCTTGTCGAAAGCAGCTTCGGACACACGGGTCTTGTTCGCTTTGGAATCTTTGCGAAAGTGTTGGAAGACACGTTGCTTTTCCATTCCGCTTCTTTCTGGGTGACAACCAAAAAATATTGGTATGACCCGGCATTGTTGGACCATCGCCAGCAGTCGTTACGATGAAATACGAATGCTTCGCCTGGAATAGTCTGAAATTCTTGACACTGGGCACTGGGCTCGAAACGATTAGCGAACGGATATGATTTTGATCATGGTGAGATTATGAAGAATTGGTATCGATTGGTATGAGGATATAATGAAATTGTTAAGTGAAATGAAATATTGGCGACAGAAAAGCAAAACACCCAATATTGAGAAAAAAAATATTCTCTAAATCTAATTTTTCAAGGTGGTTCATGAATTGGTCAATCCCTGGCAACAAAATGTAAATTTAATTTCAAAACGTATATTTTACAACCGAGGCCTTAGAAAACATATTTTCAATATAACAAAAAAAGTTTGATACAAATGTTAAATTAGCAAGAACTGAGGAAATAACGATTAAGATTTCAATATAGTTATTTTATCAGATTTTACGTTGCAGTTCTATATGAGTGTCATCTACTTTCCCACGGAGAGGTTGTAAGTTTACTATAACGCTGAAAGTAATCAAACTGCCTGCTCGCTTCAGGTTCGAATCCACCGTGCGCTAATTTTTTTTTCGATTATTTATCAACTTATGTTTTTTTTAAGGTCTTTCAATGCTATTTATTATCTAATAAAGAACAACCAATAGACAAATATAATAAATTCGATATAGTATTTATTAATTAAAGGTAAATAAAAAAAGACACTTATAATCCATGGAGACCGTCGTGATAAATATTTGTAAATGGAAAAGAACAAAATTAATTCAATTTTTTAAAATGCCTATATTAGAAAATAATTTGAGCTAATTTTCCAAGGAGTTAATATTCTTTCTTAAATGGTTTCCGCTCGAAATGGCGTAAATTTGTCTACCTTTTTATCGTCACTTTTCTTCCAGAAACAAACAATGAATAATTCTGAATATTTAGATTCTATAGTTTTCGACCCTGCTCCTTCCGAATTCGCAGTCATTTTTTAAATATGTCGGCAAAAATACAAAAATCGATTTTTCATGTTTTTCAATAGGTTCGCGCTGACTGATCGTTCCAAGAATCTGGATCTGGTGTCATAATGAGTTTGACTAAAAGTTGACGTGATCAGATAAGCGAAATGTAAGATGATGGATTTTTCGCATAATCTTGTGTTTTTATAGCAATTCCGGCATTATTAGCTATTTATAACTATTTTTGTACGCTTTTTATTGATTTAAGCAATCGTTTACAATAGTTCAATATTCGAAATTCCAAATGTCGGTTCCAAGATGGCCGACTGAAATCCAGAGCAAACTGACTATTCGAGGGTCTTCCGGGTCCCTAATTACGAATATGATCTCTGATTTCCAAAATTCACAATGGCGGATCCAAGATGTCAGGCCAATCCTACACTTGAAATTCGCCATAGCTAATGATGTCGGAATTGCTATAAAAACAACAAATTTGGCGAAAAATCTGCTATCGTGGATCCGCCATCTTATATTTTGCATATCTGATCGTGTCAATTTTTAGTCAAACTCGTTACTTTTAACTTTTAGTCGAAAAATCGAAATTTTCTCTATTTTTTTTTGCCTTTTCGCCGCCATACTTAAAAATGCTGCTTGATTCGGATAGAGCAGGGTTGAAAACTATAGAATCTAAACATTCACAATTATTGATCGTTTGTTTCTAGGATTAAAATGTAATGAAATTTACGACATTTCGGGCGGAAACGGTTTAATGTTAAGAACTATCGAAGTGTATTGGTCAAAGGTTTGTACATATTTGTTTCCTATACAGGTCTAGGTAATATTTTAATTATATTTTTTATTACAGAATATACTGACTTCTGTGGTAATAATATACGACGATAATTAAGAGAGTCAAATGAAAATGAAACCTACAAGTGACGCGTGCAGTGTAGTTAATCGTCCTGCCGGTAGATGGGGTTGTAACTAAGACAGCCTTCCTTTTTCGCAACTGCTACAAAATATATTCTAAAAAATGTAATAAGAAATGATATTTTATGGATAATCAATATTGTTCTGATATTTTTTTTTAGAAGAATGGGAGATTTAATTACTTGTTATAAGAAATTTTATAATATGAAAGTATGAATCTCTCATGTTTACCATTCATCAATTCTTAAATTTATATTTTCTGAAAAGTCTTTTGACTAATTTAATTAATAATCTAGAGACTAAGTTTTTTTGGATTCTTCGTTCATTTTACAATTTGGTTTTCAATTAGTAAAACGTTTACTAATTATTTGTAAAATTTTGCACCAGAAAATGTTTTCAGAATGAGACAAAATGTCTTGGAAATGTTTTACATATTTTCTAAATATTTATGCACAAATATTATTCGATTTACAAAATAAATAAAAATAGTAAAAATTATTTTATTATTTTATAGCTTTATTATGTAAAGATATGCAGCAATCAAGCTAAAAATCCTCGTCAACATTTGATGATTTAATAATTGTAATATTTTAGCATGTGGTGAAAAGAAAATGGTAAACAATTTTGTAATACCTTTTTGGAAATCAAAATATTATTAAATTTCCACTTTAATAAAGACAGTAGTGCTTGATACAGTATTGATTTAAGAAAATGTTTCAAAATTTCAATTTTTAGACATTTATACTTTATAAGTCGTCAGGCTTTTGTCATGTTTTTCAACATTTATTAAAATGTAATTTTACGTCCCATGAAATTTATATGCAATAAGAAAAGAAATCAGGTGATAAAGTTCATTAAATGTAAATTTTTCATTATTACGATTTTTATCTCTCGAGCTTGTTCATTTCGTAGGCGATAATTTCCGAATGAAGTTAATTGATGTTGTTCGCTTCCAGAGTTAAGTAGATTTTAAGCTGAGAACTTTTCAATTTCATTAAGGACGCAATTGAAATACTTTAGACATTTAACTTCATTCCGACAACTTTCGAACGGAAACCATTCAATCTTCAAAATCAATTAAATTCATCCCACTGGCTACTTAGTAACAAAAACATTTTATCAATCTTATATCAACGACAATGCCTGCCAATTTTTAAAAAATGTATAAATAAATTATGATATTTAAAATAGTCTTTAAAGAGAATACTTTTTGCAATTATATAATCTGATGAAAAACATTGTTGCATTTAAAGGTTTTAACTTCTTTAACAAGTATTTAAAAAGTAAAAATAATTATTCCCACGTGATGTTTATTGACATCTAATGTAGTAACAGTTCATGTAATTAGTATAATATATGTTCATATCCTAATAACGGATGAAAATTGATTGCGTAATTGCCAACAAAATTATAGTTAAAAAATGTTTTTTTCTATATATTTTGAATTGTTTATACTACAATTATATTGCTTCGACTTCACATACAGAGAAAAATGTAGTTAATGGAACCATTTGACAAAAGTAAAACATGGAATTTAGAAAAATAGTTAACTATTTCTCAATACTTCAATATACATACATAACCGCAAATAGTTTTACAATATAGATTAGTTACTTTAAATATTCTTGAGGAATATCGAATAATTGTCGATTGACATTTTCTTCTTTTTTTTTAAATACAAAAATACAAAAAAAAACAAAAAAATATACACCAAGTGCCACAAAAATTGCAATTACTTTTAGGCCACACGTTTTTTCTTATTAATTGCAAATCTTATGGCAGTTTATATGTATTTTTTATTTTGTACCCTCTCCAACGGTGCCTTCCTGCTATTACAAATTTTTGAAAATATTTGAGGTTATTAATCGCCATGATTAGTAACAGTTTGAAGAAGAAAACGAGTGGCCTAAACATAATTGTAACTTTTATGACAGTTTATTTATATTTTTCATCATTTATCTTCTCCATCTGTAATTCGGGTGTTCGAAACATTATTTTTTGTCATTAAAGGTTGGTATATGACAAAGATTGAATGCAAATTTAATTCGACAAACAAATTTTAAAACTCTAATGTTGCAAACTTCAACATCATATAGTTATTGTATGATATATTTTACAATATTCTGTATTGACGTTGTTAATTCTACTATTATTATGTTACAACCACTTCTACCCATTTTTTCCTATGGGTTCGTTAACTTTTCTTTTCTCTCCGCGCATGTTTGTAGATTTTTCGTGTCGCGACTTATAGTGAAACTATCATTAAGCATACAAATTTAATAAAGGAACATTAACTTTACTAGAATAATGTTCTAATAGAATCTTGCAATTTTAGTCAGTTCAACTTTAAACTATTTAACTTTCGACTATTTTTAGAGCCCGTTTAGCTCAAGGAGTACTAGAAATGATGTACTTTTAATAATTTTCACTGTACAAAATTGCACATTTTATTTGTAACATGTTTACTGTGCTTTACATTTTCTAATATACTAATAAAAAAGTAGAACCAGCTACTGAACTGAAGTTTTTAGCTGAATTTAATTCAGATAACTACGTTAATTAATTTTGTTCTTTCAGTGTATATAGCATAAAACACAGGAACGGTTAACATTATTAGGTTTGCAACTAATTTGTATTTTCGACTAATATCGAAATATTAACGAAAAGTTTTCGCTTTGTGAGTGTTTTTTATGTGTGCATCAAAAGTAATGAATTTGTATTTCAAAAAGTTGTACGACCAAGCAATTTTTTCTTTGGGTTTCTGGTGTGTTTTATTTTAGACGATTGTCTTGAATTTTAATATTAAATTTAAATATTGACTTTGATAGTGACGTTAACATTCATTATCCCAAACATTTTGAACTTATAATCACAAAATCGTGTTTCAGTGTTACATGAAAAAGTATTTAAAAAATGTGATTCAAAATGTTGTTATTGTTTTATTCCTTAAGGAGAGGATCCAGGCACAAAATCAGTCACATGAAACAGTCGTTTAAAAAATAAGAAAAAATTAATTTTTACGAGGAATTCAATGGTGCAACAAATAAAAAAACACTTGTTATCGAAAAAAAACAGGAATTTATTAAAATTCCTCCGTAATTATTTAGAAAAAGTATTTTTATGTTCACCCTAATATTTTTGAATTTGCAATATAGTTAGTCGTTCTGCCGCGCCAGTAGATGCGGTTGTAGTTATCGTCTTTCGCAACCATCAATGGATGTGCAGTTTTTAGTTGGTACACAAGAAGCTTTACTACCACATAATTGTATTAAATATTGTTTATAGACGATGTAATAATCGTACAGTGGTATAGACAGAGGTTGTACTAAAAGTAAAAATACTCATTTTGCTAAAAAGAATAACATGATCATTAAAAGGAGTTTACGAATACTTACGACTACTTTTCTAATAAATCTTATAAGAATCCATTTTATTACGTTTTATACGGGCTTTACAGATTGTTAATTTCGGCATAATATAACAAAATCTCCTAAATAACAAAAAGATGTACAAGAATACATAAAAAAATATAATTAAGTTAGTGTGCTTAATGCGTATATTACAATTTAATTGTCGAAATTAATTATTTGGTTCATGGAAATTAATGTTGAGTACGTTGGTTTACTTGGATCGAGTAAATATTGAATGGGAGTACATTTTGAGTTCTTCTGAGTTACTATACCTACTTTCAAATAGCGGTAAAACATTTTCAAGTTTTATAATTCTTTGTGAAGATTAATAAGAAAATATGGTCTTTGGAGTTTGTACAAAATCGATATTTTTAATTAAATTTTGGAAAATCCTTTTATCTGAGTAAATGATCGCCATTTACTTCATTTATTAAGTCGGTGAAATTTTATCCTTTTAAAGAATTTTCTCTCGTCATTCACAGTTTCAGAATTGAAGCATTTGGCGTAATTGAAGAAGAAATTAATATCTACAAAGTACGAAGATGGAATGTCGAAATAATGTAAGAAATAATATATCTTATATAATAAAAAATATATCTTATATTTTAAATTCTATTTACATCTTTCTGTACAATTTATAAATATTCTTATTTTACATTAAATAACAAGTTTTTACAAATCAGCAGACTTTTGGTGAACACCTTTTCGAACAAGAGATACGTGTTAATAGTAATTCGTAATGTTATTAAGAAAAAATATCTCGTCTATTCAGTCAAATAATGAAAATATTGTTTTAACTTATGAATAACAATGTATAATTCACAAAAATTTCAAAACATTTAAATACAATTAAATATTTTATCGATTCGCGTGAATTTTGCTACTTGTTATCACTCAAACAAATATTTATTTCATTAGAGAAACATGGAACATAATAGTTGGAAAAATCAACAACTAAAAACATAGTAAAAATGGCTATCTTAATAACTGTAACAATTTAACATTATAACGTTTCTTAAGGTGTTAACAATTTTAGGAATTTAAAAACATTTTTTTACTGCAGAAACATAATTTAACAAAAATATATTATTTAAAATACTATCAGAGTTTATTGTTAAATCAATAACTGCATAAAATTGTAGTTTTACGTTATACTCAAAGCTATCTAATATACTGATAAATTGTTTTTTTTTGTCGTTGTGTTAGTAGAAATTATTTTGAAATACTTAAAAATATAAAAATACTATACAACATTCACAACACAAAGTAGAAAAAAAAATCAATTGAAATTTTTCTACAAATACTGTGTTTTACGCGACTAACGTCAATACTGTGAATTTCCGGATTGCCCGACAGTCGCTTCTTTGAAAACCCGTGAAATTAAGGTCCTTTTTCCTCCCAGTAAGTGACAAAACACTGGCCAATACGTAATTGCATCCGGACCGCGAAATTTTCGATTTCCGTTTCGTTTCCGGGCGCGCCGATAGAGCGCGTTTCTGACGAATCCCTCCAGCGTTCCCGCTATTGGTTAAATTCATCACAGCTTATTGTAAGTTTTTTGAAATAAATAAATCGGATTCGTCATGTGATTTTCAAAAAATCTCTCTTCGAAATTAAGAAAGGTCTTGGTCACGGCAGGACTGCTCTTGGTGGTCGTCCCTTTTGTCGATCCCCTTTTTTGCCACGGTTCATCGGCGAATTCGCCCCTCGGCTGGGAAACTCGCAATGGCGTAGAATTCGACTTTTTTTTCTGCACCGCCACTTCGGTGGCATCGAAAGTCACGAGACCACCATCGCCGATGTACACGACCTTGTCTCTGAGGGAATCCGCACCGATAAAAAGTCGACCTCCGTCACCGACGTACTCGATCGTCCCAAGATTCTCGTACACGATGAGACGACAGCCGTCCCCGTTGACGAGGACGCGCCCATAGTTTTTCGAAAGGGAAATGCGACATCCGTCGCCACTGATCTCCAGGAGGTCATAGTTCGAGTTGAATTTCAGGGTGAGTCCATCACCGCTGATCCGTTCACAGGGTCGATGAGCTTTAGTCATGATTCTGTAAAAGAAAGAAATACATTTTGTTAGACGAAAATTATTAATTTGGATAATTAGGATTCATTTTTAGAAGTTATTACTCTCGAAATTCCTTAGAGTGAAAATTTAACCACTCTTTCATCAAGAGTATAATTTTCACACCGCATTGAGAGTGATATTTCATTGTTCCAGCAGTCAGTTTTTTTTTTCATTCATGATGTAGTGAAATTTTCATTCTTAATAAAGTTCGATTTTCACTCCAAGGAATTTAAAGAATATGCATTGCGGAATTTATTTTGATTATGGCATAAAAAGTTATACTAAAATTTGGTTAATATTACGATTTAGAGTACAAAATGGAGTCCTCAAAATGGCGCTATTGATATTGAATTTTTGGATATTTGCATATTATTAAAATATTTCTTGTATGTTGTCGTGTATTTTGATGAATATATTTTACATTCTGAACATATATGTTCCTGTAGATTGTGTTTGAGTTCGTCGAATGTAAATCCGTAACTAAATTTCGGAAATTCAAAATGGCGGATTTAATATGACTTCGAAAATCTCTATATACTAAATTACAATTTTTTAAAACTTCGGTCAGCCATATTGGATCCGCCATTTTGAATTTCTTTTGTTTTCGAAAAGTTGGGAAGTAACCGCCATTTTTGTCTACATTTTTTCTGTTTGCAAATCAAGTTGTAATATTCTGTTTTAATTATTATTTCGATACTTTCTTGATTTTTCTCGATTTTTTTTTCTCCTACACAAAAAAAAACAAGAAAATAGTGACGTTTCAAAAAAAAATTTGTATATTAACACAATTCACAAAATATAAAATTTTCTTTAAGGGGAGACACTGGTGAGATTTTAGCTACATTAAATTACAATTAAAAAAAATTGAAAAAATTGTTATGAGCATCATTTTTCTTCAGTAATTAAGTGGTGTAGTCGAAAAAAGAAAAAAAAAAATTTTTGTCCGAGTTAGAATTTTTGATTTTTGATTTAAGCCTCGTATCGTCGAATCCATTGTTTGAAATCGTAAAAAAAAGCATACAAAAAAAATGTGGTTACACTTTATCGAAAATTGGCAGACGGAGGCGATGCATTTTTTAGGTGTTTTCTGATCAATTTTTAATAAAATCAAGCACTTTTTGGTTTCAAGAACTGATTATTATACTCCAAATTAATGTTCATCGAAAAATAACAACTACATTTATTTCATATTCCTACATTTTTTTTAATAAAAAAAAGTTTTTTATTAATTTTTAAAATTTTTTTGAATTTTGTTTATTTTTAATTTTTTTTCCATTTTGAGAATATCTTTTTAGATATTTTATGATTTTATGATATTAAATTCAACCCCTTGTTGGCTCCAACAACTGTCTATTGTGTAATAAATTTCAAAGAAATGTTTGGTGAAACTTAAAAAATAAATGTATTGTATATTTCTATATTTTTTCTATTTTCAAAATTTTTGTAATTTTTTAGCTTTTACATTTTTTTTCATTAATAAAATATTTGTCTGGAATATTCGTTCTCCGTACATAGTCCCGTCGTTTTCCATAAAATTACGGACATAAAATGATGTAAATAGCTCCAATTCTCCATTTTAGCATATAATGCAAAAATTTGTCCGGCGATTATTTTTTCTATAAATAAAATCATATTTAACAATCTAATGAAAAAAACGACGAACCATAGCTAAACATGGTATAAGAAATTAAGAAGTCTAGAAGTATGAAAAAAGGAGGGACTATGTACGGAGCAGAAATGCTCTAAAAAGATATTCTCAAAATGAAAAACAAAATGTAAAAACTAAAAAATTAACAAAAATTAAAAAAATTAATAAAAATTTTTTTTTTTGAATAAGAAGATATAGACAAATATAATATAAATTTATTCCTGATGTTTCAATAAACATTAATTTGGAATTCATCGTATAATTAACAGTACTTGTAACCAAAAGGGTTAAATAAAAAGTCAATCATAAAACATCTAAAAATTTTTGGTGTGCATTTATTACCATTTCAAACAAAATTACGCATGGATTTGTCGATACGTGGCTAACAATAAGATCAAAAATAAACAATTCTAACTCGGCCAAAAATGTTTGTTTCTTTTTTCGACTATACCACTTTTTTAGAACAAGTCGACGATGTAAACAAATTTCAACGGTGTTTATCAAACTTTCAAAACAAAAAACTCTCGAACAAAAAAAATGGTTAATTTTTTTTCAATTATTGTACTTTTTACAAGGAAACTGAAAAATAAATGTAATACCCTGATTTGTTCAAGAGTTAACGTCGGTCGAGTTCAAGTTTATGATTATTGTAAAGCATTTTAGTCTAATTTTGTTTTAAAAAAATTATATTTTTTTTGAAAACTTAATAACGTTATTGACTAAATTTTAAATATTACTTTTAAATCTTCCAAAGTGTTTATGGATCTATTCAAAGTGGTTCATGACTGCACATATGATGGAAGAACTTTTTTCTGACTAATCATTGAAGTCAGTTAATCGATAACCTGTGATTAATTTTATCGCAAAACTTTTAAACTACTGTTGCATGTGTTCCTTCGTTTTGATCATAGTCGTGCACTACGGTTTGATTGAAACATTTTTCTTTCTTAGAATTTGTTGCGCATTTTTCATGCTTCATATATCATCTCGGAACTCACAATTAAAGTAATAATAAACAAAACGGGGAATTAATTGAATATCTAGGCTAATGTAGATGAATTACTAATTCACGATTAACTTGACGTTGATTTGACTAAGAAATTACTAAATTTATTTATTTAACGTGTGTTTAACAGCAAGCGTTTTTTTATTGTTATGTCGGGTGTAAAAAAATGGATGAAAACGTATTAGAGAGTAGGAAAATGTATCGTTTTTCTTTCCTCAGATTTGGGGCCTTAAGTCTGAAGAACAGGTAATAAGATAAATACCAAAACTCTTTTTTTTAATTGTATTTATTCTTCTATTGTATTATATTTAAAGAAGATTAATTTTCTTAGGTAAAAAATATTAGAATAATTTGATTTTTTACTGAATTGTTAGAAAAACTTACGAATTTTTCTTAAACCATTGTTAAAATAGTTCCAAACATTAATTAGTCATTTTTTTTTGTAATAATTTATTCAACATTCTAAGGATAAAAATTTACTTTTTATCATGGTAATAATAAATATTAGGTAGTAATTAAGCCATGAATATTTTGAATACAATCGTTTTATATCATATTTAATTCAATACATTTACATTTAGTTACAAGGAAATTAGTCACAAACGATTTTGTTGTCTTGTAAATACTTTTTGAAATTTTTTTTTATAAGAAAAATGTTTATAAATTTTTCGAGAAACCGCGATATTGTGTATAATGGAAATTTATAATATTTATTTCGTAATTAAACCGCTTAAAAATACAGTAGGGATCTAATTGGAATCAGAGAAAACTGCAATATGTTACGTTCACTAATTCTCAGTTTCAGTAAAAACTACTTTTCACTGTTTTGAATCGAGAAAGTTAACATTTGCAAAAGGTGCGTATTACTAAACCGTTTTAATTTTTATTATACCAAAATTTTATATGGTTTTTAAGAAAACTATTATTTGCAGTTACAGTAATTTGGTAAAAATAAAAAAAACGCATAGTTTATTGACGTAATTAATTTTTAAACAACGAAATTAGTATAATACATTGCTACACAATTATGACAAAAGTGAATCTTGATGAACACGGGTTAATACTAGTGAGCTACTTACTCAATTGACATTGAATATAAAAGTGTTTGTTATGTTTTGTTATCGTTTTGAATGCAATTTACAGAGTAACTTAACAAGATAATAGCGATTGATTTAATGAACATTAAATGTAATTGGTTATATTTCTCGTGTTTTGAAAATTAATTTAGTCGAACGTACATATATGTGAATGATAAACTATCGTTAATTTAATAAACAAATACTATTCAATTGGTAATTAACTCAAATATCAAAATTTATAATTAGTAATGAAACTAACTAATGAATGTCTTTACTAATAACTATTTAGTTAGTAAAATTTAATAATAAAATGTTTCGAGGTCTCTTTACTAACAAAAATTTCATTGACCTACTTTTGAATATTTCATTAGTAGTTTTTGCTGAAATCAGATTTCGAAATTTGGTCGACATAAAAGGTTTTTGCTTTACTTTTTTTTATTCAAATTAGACAATGAGATATGAGCCAAAAACTTTCTGGAATAACGAAATAAGAGATTTAAAGTTTTTAAATCACGAAATCTGGCATCTTTGAACTTGTAAAATAGTAAGAAAAAGTCTAGTTACTTTTTTGGTATAGGAGCAATTCGAATTTCCACTGAATTTGGAATAAAAAAGTAGTAAGGACCGATGTTTAATAGTATATTTAATTAATTTTGAACTAAGTAATAGAGAAAGAAATAAAAAATCAACTGCTGTTTTAAATGTTCTATTGTTTTATATGAAAGTTAATATAAATTTGTTATTAATCATTAATATGATTTCGATGAATTTCAAAACAGAATTGAAAGTAAATGGAAAAATAGTTGTTTAAATTAATCATGAAAGTTGGGAATATTAAAAAAAATGTTTTTGTTTTACTATATTTTGATTAAAAAATTACTAAAATTTTCTTCTAAAATAATAATTTTCATACTGTATTTATTGTTTTTAATTTGACAAATGAAACTAAGAAACTTTACAAAATAGACGTTATCTCAATATTTTAAGGTTGTTTCTAAATTTAAATAAAAAAATATTTACAGTTGTGCAATGTTTTTGGAATTTTCAAAAAATAAAAGGTTATTTTCATATCGTTCAGATATAAATACAGCAATGGTTTATGATAGAATCATATTTTTCCTATAGTTATGAAAAAATGATCTCAGATTAGGTATTAATTAATTATAACAATTATATTAGAAAAATACTTTCCTCTGAACATGATTTAACGTTTTTAATGTTAAGATTGAAAAAAAAGTTAAAAATGTCTAAATAATACGAAAATATAAAAGAAATATCCTTTTTTGACGTTTTAATAGTAACCCTGGCATGAAAATATGCATAGTTGTAATCTGTTGCGTTACCTTATTACAAAAGCTAAACTATTAAAAAATACGTCACTTTTTAGGTCAAATATATTAAGAAAATTTTGAATTTATACAGAACTATCACACAAATTTAATTTTTCTTAGACCAAATATACCGAAAATTGGTTCGTGTTTCTTTTACAACTTCTTAAACAAATATGTTATTTATCGTCACAAAATCCAGTATTAAGTAAAACGTGTCCAGTAGCGAAGCTGTAAATTTCAAAACAAATGAATCAATGTTATGAGTAAAACTATCGATGCAAGTAAATATTGATAACGAACTATTCCACAATGCTTTCGCAACTATGGCGAATTACACGAAACAATTACGTAACGATCCTTACCTTTTGCGACTTTCACAGGCTAGCACCAAAAAATCCGATAAGTTCCAGGTGATTGTCTCAGCTACGGGATTCCAATCGATTCAATGCCAGAGTTCAAAGTTCACGAGGTTACGGATTTTTTTTTTTCGAAATTATGTTGAACCTCCAGGGAAGTTGTTCGGTTGTCTTTCAATACGAGAATAAGCTCGATCACGGCGATCATCGGCCATTAATGTGCGCTATCTTGTAGTCGAGAACGGTGCTGCCCAATCGACCGCTTCCATGTCGGGTTCTTCCCCTGGCTATAGTAGCGGCATCGGGACTTCATCATCTCGTTGCGTGACTTCACCAGGTAAAAAAACCGGTGGAAACCAGGATGTGGGTGGGGATTTTTCTGTTTTTTTTTTATTGGTTTTTGTGGCACGTTTGTTTTCGTAGATAATCCAGAAACCAGAAACTACTTCTAGTGATACGTCATTGGTAACCTGGTTCAAATTCAGTTTTCTGGGTCGATTCCTCAACTTTCTTAGTTTTCAGACGTCGAACGAGTGGGAACACTGCAAGAAAAGTAAAAATACAAAATTGCATTGAATTCTGTTAAAAGTGGAGGAAAGAAACGTCCCCTACGATAAAAATTGATGAATTTGCGGTCAGTTTGCATCTAGAAGGCCCTTGAAATACGTGTGTCTACGTACTATTCTGGGGCCTTCTTTTTCGACATCTCTTTTTAAAGACATTTTTAATATATTAAAAATTTTCATCCCATGTTTTTTTTTCAATATCACTTTCTTCATAAGTTATAGTAATTTTCTGTGATTTGTTGAACTTTCAGATAACTGGCCGAAATTCTCAAAGTAAAAATTAAGAATTATAAAACGATTTTTCATCAAAATGATCAACGGATAATTAAAAATAAAACTTTTCACGAGAAAGCCCGCGAAAAAATCTACCAAATACATAAACCAGTGAGTCTTGACAACATTATGAGAAAAAAAGCTTAGAACTGAAATTCTATCCGACGAGTAGAATGAGTTTTTGAATTTCAGAAAAAGAAATCACTTTTTACAATAACTTATTGGCTAGTTTTAAAGTTATTTTATAATATAAAATTATGTAAAATTATTCATTTCAATTAAAATTTAACAGAAGCAATAAAAAAATTTAAGCACGGGACTATATTACCAACACAAATATTAAGAGTTAACTAAATATTTGGAAAAATCTTATTCTATACAAACTAAAACGATAATTAAATGACTATCAATTATCGAAAGAAAATTCCAAAAATTGTTATTCCTTTCCGGACATATTTCGTTTTTTTTAAATTTCTTTTATTCGTTGTTAGTATCCCCGTTTGTTAACCCTTTAACGTCCAAAAGTACATTTCTTCATGAGAATGTGACACTAGTAATTTATTGTTTTCTAAGAACCACTCTTTCCAATGGTGCAACTCAAAATTTTTTAAATGTTGAAATAAAAAAGTTATACAAAAAAAAGTATGAAATGGTTTCATTTTATTATTAATTGATGTAATGACATTGGCAGATATCTAAAAGTCACAACTATCGTGTCAAAATTCCTATAACATGAGCGTATTTTGGAAAGAAAAATACAAAATGGCTTATGTCATACGTCCAAAATCTCAAAACTAAATGGATTTTTATAAACAATGGTAGACAAGCGTTCTTGAAGTATAGCTGATTACGAATCTGAAGTAAGTTTTTGAAAATAAAAAATGGCCGTTCGAATATGGCGAACAAAAAGTTTTATTACTCGGATTCACTTGAATTTTATAAAAAGTAAACAATCTGTTGCGATTTTCCTTCATTATACTTTATTATGTTTTTCGGATTTATTATCGATTGGGGACTTCAGTGAGATTAGGTTACTCGTCGCAAAAAACTCAATACTGGTATAATTCACCATTTAAACCCATTAACGGCTAAAGCACAACTTTTTTTGTTTAATTTCAATCGAGTATTTCGTATCAAACAAAACACTCAACAAAATTGAAAGGTACATGACCTACTATTTTCGAGATCGCTCTTCAGGATTCCGAGGTCAAAATTGAGTTTCAGTCATCAGGAATTCCAATATGGCGCCGAATTTCCAAAAAATTTCTTAAAAATTGGTAAATATTTATACTTATCAATTTTTTACGAGCTATTAGAATATTACGATTCTATTGAAACTATACACAAAGGTGCATAAAATACTTGAATTTTAAGGAAAAATTTTGTTTTTATACCTCACATCACTCTAACGACCTCAAAATGGCGTCAACCATGACAATTTCTTTGAAAAATTTCTAGACGCTCTTACTGATAAACTATGATTTTTTTTTAAGTGCTAACAATACAAATATAATGGCATTTTTTCAGAATTTTTTAACGATATTTTGAGAATTCTTTTTAAAAACTTTAGTTTATTTACGAAAAATTCTGAATAAAATCTAGTGCATTCTGTGATAAATTCTAAGAGTTTTTTTGTTGTTTACAAATTTTTCTAAAAGTTGATAGTTTTCGAGTAAATGAATTTCAAATATTATAGTTTAGGCTTTTTTTTTCACGAAAACTAACAACTTTTCGAAAAATTTACAAAGAACAAAAATATCTTAGAATTTATAAAAAAAATACACTATATTTTTTTCAGAATTTTTAGTAAATAAATTAAAATTTACAAAAAATCTAAAAAAATTCCACTACATTTCTCTATGAATTCTAAGATCTTTTCATTCTTAGCACTTTTAAAAAAAAGCTCATATTTTATGAGTAAGGGCGTCCAGAAATTTTTCAAAGAAAGTTTCATCGTTGACGCCATTTTGAGGTCGATAGAATGATGTGGGGTATAAAAATAAAATTTTTCCTTAAAATTGAAGTATTTTGTTCACCTTTGTTCAGAGTTTCAATAGAATCCCAATATTCTAATAGCTCGAAAAAAATTGACAAGTGTAAATATTTACCAATTTTTTGGAAATTGTTTGAAAATTCGGCGCCATATTGGTTGACCTGATGGCTAAAACTCAATGTTGACCTCGAAATCTTTAAGAGCAACCTCGAAAATAGTAGAAATGTACCTTTCAATTTTGTTGAATTTTGTGTTTGATACGAAATACTCGATTGAAATTGAAGCAAAAAAAGTAGTGCTTTGGGCGTTAATGGCTTAACATACAATAGTCCTTCTCTTATTCTAATTTTCTTCTCTCTCCCACTACCTTCTCTTTCTCATGCATGGCGCATGCGCAGGTGTATGAGTATACATACTTTCCGAAGTAAAGTGGCAGGCTTGGTGGGGAGATCGCCGAATATCAGAATAAAAGGACTACTGTAGTCGTTTTAGGTTAGGTTCGGTTAGCTTTTATGAATATTTGTAGTATCGTTACTATAATTATAAAAACTAATTAGAAAAATGTTGATTATAAGCGAGAATGCAAATCTTTTTTGTGTTTATGTTTTGCATTTTTGTCTGTTACGATAATAGGGATGGCGTGTCATCTGATCTTTTTTCATGAAATCATTTGTTGTGTAACAAAAGGTCACGGAGTCCGTTCAATACCCTTTTACGAGTGTTTATCGTTTTAGTTACTTTTGTTTTTAATTTTATCTCTACGTTCTGGCTTTCGGCACGAATGAGTATACACTTGGAACCAATTCCGTTTGAGTGTACTATGTTGCATCTTTGGTCATCGGGTCGTATTTCACGTCGATAAACGCCGGCGAACTCTTTCACGTCCTTTTTCCCGTGCTATTTCCGTATAGATCGTCTCGTTTCTGTTGGAATATTTCCGTCCTTTCATGATGTCACAAGCAACACGAAATCACGCGGCACATTGTCATCAATCGAGGGAATCACTCGATTTGGATATTTCACGACCTTCGTCTTATCGCCCAAAGTTCACACCTGCAACGGGGAAAAAAAACTAAATTTTTTACGTCATAATCAGTTATCCATTAGTTAATTAATCGCGCAGGTCGTTAGAGAAGAGTTAATTACGACGATATTTTCGGGGCTTCTCGGCGTTTTATTATAGCGATCAACATTTTTAACGACTAAAACTGGAGCGAGTCGCTTAATTTCCGTGGCTGCTTACAATTGAAAAATGGGGAATAATCTTTCCTACGTGCTACATGCTATTTTTGTACAATGTTGTTGGAGAAAACAGATACTTTAAGTTGTTCCAGTCAGTTAATGTTTAATTTTCATTTAAGGTAGCATGGAGGAATATAGCGGAAATATTGCAAATATAATAAAAAAGTATTAAAAAGTGACTGGAAAGATTCAGATAGCAATGACAAAATTCGTGATTTTCTACAATATCAAAAAGGGTGACCGCAACCGACCTCCTCTCTATTTTTATGGCAGCGTTCCAGTCACACTATTGTCAATTCAGACGGCAACGCCATCTATTAGAAATATAAGGAGTTGAGTATATTAAGGCCGGTTGGTATGGAGAACGTTCTTTTATGTAGAATAAAAATATCCAGGTACGGTGCAAGAAATAGTCAGAAATCGGTAAATAATTTTGTTTAATTAATGAAATGATTTCTGAATTCGAATTGGATGTAATTCTTTATTAATAATAACAAATAATTTTACTTAATATTTTTCGACCGTGTTAAAAACTTAATTATACACATTTTTTGCAGTTGGAGCAAATGTTATTTGTGCCAATTTTTGTTTAGATTCTCGGCTACTAGCTGTTTAACATATTAAGGTTCATTAAATTACTAGAAATATACATAAATACAAAAGTTATTGTAATTAAGGATCATTAATAATCTATTTACTAACATGACGATAGAAAAGTGGGAAGTACACATTGGGGTCAATAAAATAATGAATTATTGTGTGATGCATGCATCACTATATGTTTATCAGATAAATATGCTAAAACGGTCATAAACTTACGATAATAATGTAATTATACTAGTTAAGAAAATAACTGATTAGCTTCTCTCTGCACTAGGCGTGCATTGCATTTATCTTTTAGCTTGAATAGGACACTAAGTTATTTGTAGTTGTAGTTTTTAACCCCGAAATACCCAGTTTAATATAATTTAAGTAACTTTTTACGTTTTAGTTCGCCATCTTGGATGCGCCATTTTGATTTTACAAATTTTAAACCAGATCGTAATCTAAAACCTCTAAGTACGCAATTCAATACAATTCGAGTAATTTTTTATATTTCGGTTCGCCAGCGTTGAAAACTGCAGTGAAAAAAATGTCCTTTCAGGACTTTATGGTTATTGTTATTCTTTAATAAGTGGAGTGGTTTTTAAAGAACTGGTGGCTGAACAAAGCATTATCCGTACCCAAAAAGGCGTCAGTGCATCAACGAAAGTTTTTCGGCATCACTTTTTTTTTGACTCGACTAACTCAAATTTCGAAATCGCCAACCTTTCTCGATTAGACAAACGAACCCGATTACTCAATTGAATATGTATATAGGAAAGAAAACAAACGGGCATGAATGGATGGAATCGGCGCCGCTTCATGCCTTAATGCTCGTGCTGCGATCGTGGAGTATCCGTGACCTTGAAACGCAACGCTCTCACCATTCAAGATTTCGATCAAAAAACAATCGACGATCAATGCCGCACACGATCAATTCTCGTATATACGAGAATCATATCGGCGGTCCCCTTTCATCCTCCGCTTTTTATGGCGAGTTACGACCTTTTTTTTGCGACATTCGACATTATCAATTCGCATACGTAATATGCAATGCATTCGCGGGGGAACCCCCGCCTGGCACGAGCGAGTACCAGATTGTCGCTTAGTACTTACGTATTTTGCGATATATGTGACGTAAAGCGGGGAATCAGCGAACTGCACGAGCGATCGTTCCGTGCCGCAACTGTAAACATGTGTACTACTCGATACGACGTAATTGCACCGCGATGTACGTGTGCAGCACGTTCATTGGTTACACTCCACATAACCGGATGCAAATTTCAGTACTGTTCATTACGATCTCTAAATTTCTTAGAACGTGATGCAGCTCGAATCGAGTGACTATGCACGAGGTAAAAGACCCGAGTCATATTTTTTGAATGATTTATATACAAGTCCAACAATGTGTTGTATATCGTGTGTCTGGAATTCCATCAAACGAAAATAATACAGAGTACTTTCATGTACTGGTGACGGCATCTAATTGGCACATCATGAAGGTACTCATTTAGTAAATCTGGAGAAGAGAATTCACTCTGTGTGGAGTGAAAACTGGACCACACCGTAGAAAGAGCGAGTTTCCACTCGTAAAGAACGAATTTTTTCACTTTACAAGCTACAGTTTTGCATAGATTGAAAATTCAATGTTTGTAGAGTGAATATTGGATCACTCCAGTGAAGAGTGAAATTTCACTCCATGCGGACTGAGTGTCCACTGCATAAAAGCAAGTTTTTACTCGTAATGAGAGAATTCGTTCATAATCGAGTGACAATTAGGCCACTCAAGTGAAAGAGTGCCTAAAAAAGAGTCTTCACTCTTTAAGAGTGAATTTTCACTAAATGCAGAGTAAGTTTCCACGTCATAAATTAATAGTTTTCACTCGTAAAGCGAGAATTCACTATTTTACTAGAGTGTTAAGATTTTCACTCTATAAAGAGTGAATTTACTCACATTAGAAGCAAAATTTCTGCATGGATTGAAAATTTAATTGTTGTAGAGTGAATATTGGATCACTTCAGTGAAGAGTGAAATTTCACTCCATGCGGAGTGAGCTTTCACTGCATAAAAGGCAAGTCTTCACTCGTAATGAGATATAATTCGTTTATAATCGAGTGACTATTAGGCCACTCGAGTGAAAGAGTGCCTAAAAGAAGAGTTTTTACTCTTTAAGAGAGAATTTTCACTAAATGCGGAGTAAATTAGTGAAAACCGCCATCCGTACATGAAACCACACTTTATAAAATAATAGTTTTCACTCTTAAAGGGAGAATTCACTATTTTACGAAAGTGTTAATATTTTCACTCTATAAAGAGTGAATTTACTCACATTACAAGCGAAAATTCTACGTAGACTTTATTATTTCACTAGGGTGTCATAATTTTCACTCTATGGAGAGTGAATTTACTTTCTTTATGACTGAAAACCCCCTCATTATGAAGTGATAACTCTGCATGGAATGAAAATTCACTCTTATAGGGTTACTCATTTATACGAACCACTCGTTCAGTGGAGTGGTCCAATTTTCAATCTATAAAGAATTAATATTTACTCCATGCAGAGTAAGTTTTTACACTCGTTAAGAGTGAGAATTCACTCTTTTATTAAAGTTATTAATTTCTCACCCTTTACGAGTCAATTCGCACTCTTTATAAGTCAATTTTCACCCTATCATCCAAGAAAAAACAATCACTTTTAATGCAACGAAAATTAGACCAATTGAGGGAAAGAGCGACTCAAAGAAATAGTTAAAACTCTTGAAGAGTGAATTTTAACTTCATGGAGGGTGAGTTTTTACACTCGTTAGGAGTAAGAATTCACTCTTTCATTATAGCGACTCATTTCTCACCCTTTACGAGTGAATTTCACTTCATCATCCAAGATGGAAAAATTACTCTTTGTGAAGTGAAAATTAAACCACTCGATTGAAAGAGTGACTTAAAGAAGGAATTCACGCTTTTCAAAAGAGAATTTTCACTCTATGCAGAGTGAGTTTTTACACTCGTTACGAGAGAAAATTTACTCTTCTTTAGAGTGACTCAGTACTCACCTTGTACGAGGGAATTTGGACTCTTTACAATTCAATTTCTCTCCGCCATCTAAGAGGGAAAGATCACTCTTTATTAAGTGTTTAATTAGACCACTCGAGTGAAAAAGTGATTCAAAGACAGATCATATTCTTAAAAAGTGAATTTTTACTCTATTCAGAGTGAGTTTTTACCCCATAAACTTTCACTGGAGCGTTGTGGTTTTTACACGAGAAAACTCTTTTTATGAAGTTGAAACTTACTCTGATGCATGGCTCATTTTCTTAGTCAATCTTACAATGGAGTGGGCCAATTTTCACTCCAAGAAATTTATAGAGAACGGTCCCATGATCATGGGTTTATCATAATTTAGAATTCAAAGTTTATAATTGAATTCCAAACTTAAACACGAAAAACGTTTAAGTCGAAAGACAATACTCGAAATCAATTGCTTAACCCTTGAACCCTTTATGTCACCTTTTTCTTAAGAAAACTTTATTCTTTAAAACCCATGCTATATAAAGTATTGACGGTTGTTGATTACGAATTTGAAGTCAGATTTCGAAAATTCCAAATAGCGGATCCAATATGGTGGATGCAAAATTAAAAATCCATCGGATCGTTATGAAAGTTGTTACTCGGTGGTTTTCGGGGTCGCTGATTACGAATATGAAGACAGATTTCGACAATTCAAAATGGCGGATCCAATATACGAGATGCAAAATCTAATTTTGCCTTAACGGGTTAACATGAAAAAGATAGACATTTTTTACGATTTTTTAAAATTCCCTTTTGATTATTATCGAAAAAAAATCGAGGGACATGCTCTACGGATATGCCGCAAGGAGAGTTGAACCCGGGACGTTTCAATTGCAGGTCGAATCTTTTACGAAAAATCTTACAAAATGTCCATATTTTTCATGATCGTGGCAATTCATTTTGACACCATGTTCGGAAGGCTTTCGAATATTGAAATAAGAATGTTTCATCTAAATTGTTTACTAAAAGCAAATTTTAATATCATTTTTACACTTGTTCAGTAAAAGGTTAAAAAAATCCTATGTTAAAATATGTTAGGTATAATTTGCGTTTCACATATAATATTTAAATATTGCATAGGTTTTAATTTAGAGGGCACGAGAACGTGTCTAGTAATTGGGACATATACCTTATACGTAAAAAATCAAAGTCGTGATTTCGATCATGAAACTTTACGATAATTGGGAACATGCTGCGCATGGCCAGTTCGCGATCTAATTATTATAATAATATCGAGGCGCTCGTTGCTCAACATTATCTTGAAAGGGAAATTATGTATAAATGTTTTAGTAAAATTACTCTTAATTAATTAGCGCTGGGAATTTTATGTATGGAAATAACAATGATGTATACAAATTTACGATCGGCCATATCATGAACGTGACTCATTGTTCTTTGTAAAAATAGTATTTTTATCATATACGAATTTTATTCTGAAAAAATGATAACTTTCTCACAGTAAATCGTGTCTTAAGAAATTTGTTTATGTATTTAAATATACAAATATGTATTATAGTATATTTTACCATAAATGCCGTAATAAAATTTCCTTAAAAAATGTACATTTTCTATACATAGTTCTTAAAAATACGCATGAAACATCTTGTCAAAACATATGGAAACACAATTAAAGGTGTTCCAATGTGCTTGACCGATACGGTAGGCATTTTCACTGAAAACCTTAAATAAAAAATGATTGAATCGATATTTCATCATTAAAGCTTTGTGAGGGCAATTTTAATTACTACAGACGGTATCCTAGAAAATGCCAAGGAAATTCAGAGAGAACTGACCAAGAATTTTTGTAAATAAATAAAAATCACTTGATATTTTCTAAGACACCATCTGTAGTACTGAGAATTGCCTTTGCAGAACCCGAATTTTGATCATTTTATTCAATCATCTTTAATTTACGTTTTTTAGTAAAACATTTCTTACCTCACCGGCGGACCACAAAAAAAAACTAATCATTAAAAAATGGTGTTGATGCAGTTAAATAATCGAGTTTTATTGTAATAAAAATCAACATAAAAAAGCGAGTAAAAACCTTTCCTTTATTAATGTAAATTCAAAGGAATACAATTACTATATTTAAATGGGAAGTACAGTGATTTTCCAAGGTAAAATTCTACGTTTGTCGTTATCAAATCTGTTTCTAATAGTATGGATAAGACAATGTATGAACTTTACTAATTTGTAAACACTGATTTGTTTGCTAATTTAAATTGATTGTATTTTCACTAATCTGAAAACGGTAATCTTTTACTGCAGCCGAGTGTTGTTGTTTTAATTCTTTTTTTAGTTATTTTTCATTTGATACACAAAATTCATTATTTTGGACCTGAAGTAGAATTTTATTTCAATGAAATTTTCCATTCAAAGAAAAGATTTTTGGAATTTAGACAATAATATTTTTTTAAACTTATATTTTTCTTGTCTATAATTAATGTTTTTTGCTAATTTTCAATACTAAAGGTTGCTCTTTATGACAAAAGTAATTTTTAAACAAATTGATCAAACTATTATTAGTTTACTACTGTTGTAAGTATTTTCGTTATTAATTTTTGTTATTACGTTTTATTACTATTAGTGTAGCACATGTTGCAAAAATTCATACAAATATTTTATAATTCATAATAATTTCTACCATGAAATAATTTAAATACAGTATAGAGTCCCGGTATTTACACGATCGGTTCCTCGCCTACCTCTCCCGTGTTGTAATATTTACCAAAAGAAGGGGAGTGTCGCTTCTCCCAATCCCGTCAGCCGCGTTTTGTTCGTGACGTAACAGAAGGCCCTTCCTGAGGCCCCAGCACACAAGGTGGGGGAAAAAGAGCTCCGGGGACGTAAATATAGCGAGACGCAATTATACCGGGATTCTGCTGTACTCTGATAATCATTGTCTTGTTTCAAATGACTGGCTGGTATAGTAGGCACGAATTGAAACTTGTTACAATTTTAATAAATATTTCTTTGAAAGATATATATATATAAGGTTTTTTGAAACGTATTTGGGTGAAAATGATAGCTTATTAACTGTACTTTAAAATGCCGTCTGGCCTTTTGGAAAGACACGTGATGGTGACCACTATGGCGGCTGGAAGTGCATGATCTCACCCTCTGGGATCATTTTTATCAACCATATATTAGCAAGTCATCATAGGATGCCTGGAAAAGCTGGATTTTGTGTATTTTCGACCACAAAACGTAACTCTAACACTCAATTTCATAGAAAAAAGTACCCCTTGACCTAACCTCAAACAACAACCCGAATGCAGTTTTTTCTCTCTTACATTTAAGCTTTTGCACTTCCAGCCGCCATAGTGGTCCACCATGATGTGTCTTTCCAAAAGGCCAGACGGCATTTAAAAGTACAGTTAATAAGCTATCATTTTCACCCAAATACGATTCAAAAAACCTTAACCAATTTTGGGCAGAGGGGGTCTCCCATTGACAGAGAATGTCCCATATATATTATAAAAATTATTGAAAAAAAACACAGAAAAAGTTTTTCTGTGAATTTTCAAATTTCTCAATGGTTTATGATTTTTTCTAAATATATTATCTATTAAATTAGTTTCTATGAGATTTTTACGAAATGCTGAATACTGAACATTTACAAAAGATCGAAAATTTATCAATTCTTTGTCAAAATTATCTGATATCCTTAGCTTTTGGTCATTGTTAAAACTACTATTTTATATCAAAATGTTTTTGTTTTATTTATTATTTGTAACTAATTAAAATATCGATATGATGTGTGCCATACTGTCTTGTTGCTGACTTGTCTATATTTATAATAAACTACTAGCCTAATACCAAAATTATATAATAATAGAAAATGAGTGAACGTACATGTGTTACAAGATATTAACTAATCTTTTGAAGTATTTTGAGATTGTGTTCTGAGAATAATCTGACACTTTTTCCTCCTAACATCATGAATGAACGTTCACTTCCCGAGGAGAGATATCATTTATCAATTCATCGATTGATGAGTAAACACTTGGCAAATGAGGTTCTATTATCATTGTAAATTGTATGAAACCTTTTTATTTTTTGACGTTTAAGAACGCAGAACTTGTAAATCCTAGAACAATTCATTCGATTTAAAAAAACTGACTATGTTAAATGGTTAAAAATGTCTATTTTAATATTTTATGTTTACTCAGACTCTAAAGGCTTATTTCCATTTAAACTAGGTAGATTAAGTTAGGTTCGAGATGACAGTTCCGTGTTGTTAAAGATCGTAATATCGATATTTTGTTCAAAAGTCGTTTCAAAATAATTGAATTTTTGCAAAATTTAACTAAAAGCTCATTGATTACAAATTATTGGCTAAAATTATAGCTATTTTTTTGTTGTTGTTGTATGACAATTATGAAGATATTATGTAGATGTGTACAGGATATTCATGGCGTGTTTTTGATAATTTGTCGTAAAATAATTTCCGACATGTTTTAAGAAAATTCGGCAAACATATTTCGATAGAGTGTTTTTATGCTTTACACTAGCAATTGTATGATTGTCCATACGAGCGGTGGAACTGCACTACGTCGACGCTAGAGGTCTCTGAATCAAGTTCTCTTTGTACGTAAATTGTAAAAATTGTTTTTGTTAGTTATTTAGGTTACGTAAATATTACATCCTTCAAAAAAAATGCATAGTATGTTATGAAAATGTAAATTTGCAATAATTTTTGTTTCATACAGCGTGTCTGTAATTATAATCAAAACCTTGACTAGGTACACAATACGTTTTTCGTCCTAGCGGGAGAAAAATCTGATTTTACGCCTTGATTTACGGGCTTGATTAACTTATTTTTTACTTTGTAAGGGCAATTCTAAACACTATTAACAGTTTACACTTATAACATTTTCTCTAAAGTCCATAGTTTTCAAGAAAGAAATGGTTAAATTTTGAAAAGGAATTTGTAAATGCAGTGGCCATTTTGAATCTGATATCGACAATTTCAAATATATACCAATGTATTTTAAGTACAACCATCGAGTGGACCCTTGCAATATGTTTTAGCTCACTCGAAGTAAGTATTGTATCGAAAACTCGATTTTTGTAAAAAAATGTGTCATAAAAAATCATGTTTTTCTACTATATATGTCAAAATTATTTCAATTTTTAAAAAATGTTCTTACTACCATTCGAAAGAGCGGCCTTGCAAATGGTAGAATCTGATAGTTTTTATTTTTTTCGAAATTTATTTTATATTGAAAATAAGCGTTGAAGTTGCAGTAAACTTTTGGTATTTGGTCATTCATGGGTTAACTGAGAACTGGTTGAGAATTTTCGGAAATAAGTAATTTTTATTTATGTTAATGTCTTTGGGACTTTCTATGATACTGTCATTAGTAATTAAAATTGCCCTTATAGAGCCCGAATTTCGAAAAATCGTAACAGTCACTTTTTATTTACGGTTTTTTTTAGTGAAAATTCCTACCTTATCGGTAGATGACTTTAGGACTCCCTTAATACGAAAAGTACTATTATAATTTTCACATACGTTACTAATATTGCCGCCCAGATGGAAATATCATTGTTTATTTATTTTCGTTCAAGACTAGGCTTGAAAGAAATAATAAATTGAACCTAAATGGTTTTCTTGGGCCACAAAAAGCAAATTACTGGATTCAAGTGATAATTTAATATTTTTTTTACGGCCATACTATAGTTTTTGTGTCTGTTAAAAATGACAAATATTATTCCAGAATTGGGCAAGCTTACTCAGCATACGCAACTATAGCAAAAGGACAGAAAAGTATATGTCCTAACACATAATTATTACTTAAGAAACACGCACAATGTAACATCGATTATTTTATGCTCAGGTGATACTGTTCTGCACGTAGCACGTTGATCCATTGTGTCACTCATTTTTATTCCAGGATATTTTTTACTTGGTTTATTATACTAGCGTATAGATACATTTATTAAATTACTGTTAAAGTTGTAGATGAGTTGGTTAAATTTACTTAGTAGAACTGTAGTAAGATATCGCTTAAGACACTTAAATAGTATTGAAAACTTGTTTGTTAACAACATTTATATTAATTTGTTTATTTACTATTCTTGCGACGCTTTTGTGAAGTGTTTTGTTTTAATTGTTGTTGCAAAACGGAAAGAACAGACTACAATAAGAAAAACATTTAGCAAATTTAACTAAATGAAGAGTTAAAAAGCAAAAGAGTTAAAAAAAATAATCGAAAAAAGTTTATCAAGGCGGATTTGAACTTGGGACCGCAACGTACAAATCCAAAATGACTGAACCACTCAGTCACTGAATATTTAATATTATCTCTGGCGGCTAATTCAACGTATTAGAAGAGTTTTTTTTAAACATTTTTATTACAGAAAAATTATACAAATATACTAACAAGTTTCTTTGTTATAAATTGCTTGTTCCTATTTTTTTCAAACAAATTTTTGAAACCATGAAAAATATTTGGCCATTTATTGATAATTCTTATAAAATTTACTACTGACATATATTCAATACCTATTCTGTTACAAGAACTAAGAATAATTTGTCTTTATTGTTTTACAATGTAACTATAAAAAATATATAATGGTAACCAAAAGGTTAACCGTACCTAAAAGGAGTTGTATTACAGACTGACCTTAATAAAGTAGTAATTTTTGATTAAGAAATATCAGAATGTAAACAAAAATTTAGTACGATAATAGGATAACAAAAAATCATGCATTTTTGCAGAATCATTCGTTGTCTTTTGGTAATTCTTCTGCATACAAAACGTATTTATATCTGAAAAAAAAAACCGTTTTCCTACATCTGCTTTCACAGTCGTTCATGTAAATTTACAACGAAGTAGAATTTCTAATCTCAAATATGGTTATTTCTTTTTAAAGTTTTTTGAAACTGTATAAACAACAAAATTTTCTGTTGCATTTATTGGAAACCCAAGTTATTTTAGCCGTAGTAACCCAAATATAATTCCGGATGAACAAAAAGTAACAATTAAAATTCGAAATCATCGTAAATAAATTTTTGTTAAACAAGTATCCTTTTTGTATGTTGTGAATAATATTTGTCTACTGTTTCGAACCTCCTTAGTTATTTATATTGTTTTACAAATTTGTTTAAACTGATAAAGTAAGTTTGTTTTTTGTGCATTTGTAATCGAATGTAATGGATGATAAACAACAACTAAAACAACGTGATATATATATAAAACGAACTGTTTTTGTTTATTAAGTTTTGGATTGTCATTAAATGAATTATTGATCGAAGATACTAAATATACATAATAATTTGTTAGACTGCATTACATTTCAGAAAGGCATCATTAATTTGTCTGTTCTTGATGTATCGAAATCGATCTTCGTAGATTTCAAAATATTTGCCATAACATCATCAATCAACTTCCAAGGGTCGTTATCTGTAAACACGTGAAAAAATATGGAGAATATTGGCTAAATTTTCTACACCGGATTAAATCTAATACGGAGCCTCGTTATTGCGCGATGCTTAATTATATTTAAGTAAATTAAAGAATTTTAGATAAAAAACATAAAATCTGTCTTTTAGTATAAAAAAATGTATCGACTAGCTACTGGGAGAAATCAGAGCGTGGTATGATTAAGTAGGTACAATTGATCAGCTCCTGACTAAACCATCTATTTTAACAGGGGACGTGTTACTTTGCATCTATTAAAAATTCAGTTTAGCTGTCACGTTTCTACGCAGTTTAGTAATATTGATCTGCTGAAGCAGTGTTGACATCCACTGTTTTCAAACACTAATTTTAAAATTTAAAAAGCAGTTCAACAGAGATATAAAAGATGAAAATAGACACTTATTAAGATATGAAAGACATAATTATGTTTATTGACAGATTATTATATAAGATAATTATTTATACCGAAAATGGATACACGATGATTTCGCAATTTATTGCAATAATTAACTGTTTAATGATCAAAAATGAAAAAATTTAATTGGACACTCAACATTTCTTTTATATAATAATACCTACAAAAATTGAGATTTTCGTATCCTATGACGTTTGAGGTATCTCTTTTGAAAAACATAGCGTTCAAAAAATTTCAGTTATTTTGAAGTTAAAATTGAATCACTCCAGTGAAAAAGCGAATTGTCACTCTTTAAGAGTATTTTCGCTTCACGCAGAATGTCATTTCAACAGTTGGCATGCGGAATTCTCAATTTCACTAGAGTCGCTAAATTTTCACTCCATCAGGAGTAGAATATCTTAATCTCTTGGAGCGAGACTTCATTCCTTATGGAGTGGAAATTTAGCCACTCTAGTGAAATGGTGAATTCTCCATGCCAACGAGTTAAATGACATTCTACACGGAGTGAAAATATACTCTTAAAGAGTGACAATTCGTTTTTTCATTGAGTGATTTAATTTTCACTCCAAAATAACTGAAATTTCACTTCAATAAATTAAGGGTATTTTTAGAAAATGACAATACCGATATCGGTGAAAATTTCAGTTTCGTCATATTTCGTTACATAATCAAGAAAAATAATTGCAATCTATCATGTTATATAGTTTCGGGCATCACTAAATAAGAATACACAGTTATCAATGAAATATATAAAATCTGTAAATATCTATAGGTAAAAATTCGACATTATTCTAGTTAAAATAGTATATAATAACTATTTTTTCAAACCATGTATTGTGTTTGAGTTCGTTAAATCGGAGATAAAATTTTCAACGTGATTTTAGCTGAACCATTCAAGAGTGAACTCGAAATATGCCGAATTTAAAAACTTAATTTTATCAATAAAATGATATTGAAATTAGTTTACAAGACGGCCACTAATTGAATTAGTAATGATTTTTACTAATGTAATAAAATTTATGTGTGTAACTAAATTTACGTGGTCGTTAAAAATAAAAAACACAAAATCGAAAATTAGGTGCTATTTAAGTTCTAGGTAGGTGCTCCTTCCGATTTTGCAGAAATAGAAATTTTAACTATGTAATGTCAGATTGACCAAAAACTAACAGAACTCCCAACCAATACACAAGAAGAGAAGGTCCGAATGCAACGAATGAGGCGTAGAAATTAGGTGCATTTTAGGTGCTTTTCAGATATCTAAATCTCGACACCATACAATCAACCCTTAACCCTAAATTCAACCCCTAATGATTTTTTAATAAAAGAAAAGTATAAAAATAACTAAAATGAAAGCTATATTATTTTAGTATACATTGCTTAGGTGCTTTTAAATTAGACTACGTCGACTTTAGGTGCTCTTCCTCTCAAAAACTCCCTGAAAACTGTAATAATAATATATGTCAAGAGTAAAGTGCTAGAAAAAACAACGGATTGTATACTAAAAAAGTATACGAATTTAATACTATTTAGGAGCTTTTGAAATATAATAGGCCCAAGTTAGGTACCCCTTTTCTAAAAAAAAAACACCTTTAAGACTGGAATAACGATGTACGCATAGAGTAAAGTACTAGAAAAAACGAGTAAATCATTCCAGCACTTTAATCTTGGCATATAGTATTATTCCAATCTTAAGGGTGTTTTTTGGGCAAGGGGTAAGAGCACCTAAATCGGGCCTAGTATATTTCAAAAACACCTAATTAAAGTCAAATTCATATACCCATATAATACACCTTTACTTGTTTTATTAGTCCTTACTCTTGGCATGTAGTATTATTCCAGTCTTAAGGGTGGTTTTTTGGGGAAAGGGTAAGAGCACCTAAATTTGGACTGGTATATTTCAAAAGCACCTAAATAGTGTCAAATTCTTTTGTATTCTAGGTCTTTCTGATACTTCTCTTTTGTTAAAAAATAATTAGAAGTTAAATCTAAGGCTAAGATTCGTGGGTACGGTTTCGAGAGTTAGTTATCTGAGAAGCACCAAAAAGCACCTAATTTTGAGGTGTACTGTTACGTCAATGACAGTACATAATTACAATTTCGATTTCTACATAATCAGAAGGAGCACATAATTTTTAATTCGAGCACCTACAAAGCACCTAGTTTTCAAATTTGTGTAACTGCTAGGGATACACACATATAGAATTTAGATACTTGAATTTACAATCTAAAACATTGACAACAATTACAAAATCAGACCAAAAAGTAGTACACTAATAACTGAAGACTAATGCTGTACTTAGTTTACTAGTAATTAAAAAAATGCTAATCGCGTAATCGAATTTAACTAATTTATTTTGATGGTAAGATATTAAGTAATTAAATTACTAATTTAAGGTTATTAAAATTTAACTAATTATTTAGCATATTTTTTACACTTTATTAGTAAATATCATTGCTAGTAAACTTAGTAGCTGACTTTACTATTTAAAACTGACTAACTGACAGTAGCACAGTGGACTATATAAACATGTTAGTAATGTAATAAGATTAGATGTATTTTTAAAATTATAGTTTAATTAAGAATATTACAGTATATACAGGTAGATGCAACAATAACAATACATTTTCATATCAACAATATATTACATTGTTATCGTACATATTGCACAAACTGATAATAATTTACATACTCTTGACGATAATAATTACACTTTGAATCCATATGTACACTACATTACACGTATATCTTTTAAAAAATATGTACAAAATTTTGCGCCATAATATTACAAACATAAAATGTTTGTTTATAGAAATTAACTATCAATTCGTGTCAATGTCTTTTTCGAATTCGTTGATAGTATGTTATCATTCTGACGAATCAACACATTTTTTATGTTTGTCCGCCAACAACTCAATTAAAAAGCACTAAAAAACAAAAAAAAAAAGAAACAATAATAATAACAACAAACTTGATGACTATATTCCTGTGTTTTGGTCATTTTTTCAGTCTTGCCTTCAATTTTATCTATTTCAGTTTGCATGGATCAGATGCTTTCTTCTTTCGGTCATTATTTTGTCTGGTAAATTATCCTTGGCTTGCTTTAGTTGAACATTTCGATTGAGGTATCGATCCAGTTGGTTTATGACGTCGTTATAAACCAGTCTGAATGAATCATTATGAAAAAGGAAATCAAAATGTTGGAATTTTTTATCCTGGATTTGTTTTGCCGTTGCATTCGGTAATCTTGAAAGGAGCAACATATTATCCTGTAATAGAAAATATGAACTAAATAACATGAGAATACAAAATATTTGTTACACCGCACTGAGAGAAATACTATTATTTTAGTGAATTTTCAGTTCTTTGTTGGTAAATTAATATATTAATGGTCTATATTGACAGGAATGTAGTCCCAGTAATACGGAAAAAATTACATAGTAGGAACTATTAACTAGATACAGTAGAGTCCCAGCACATTTACTCACTCGGTTCCTCGCCTTCCCCTCCCGTCCCGTTATATTTACCAAAGGAAAGGAAGCTCCGTTTTTCCCACTCCGATCATTCACGTTACGTTCGCGACGTCACAGCAGGCCCCTCCTAAGGCCCCAGTCCACAATAGGGGGAAAAATAGAGCGGCGACAGGTAAATATAACGAGACGGAAACGAGCAAATATGCTGGAACATAAATATAGCGAAATTCACCGGGCCCCTACGGTAGTAGGATAAGAAACAAACATGCTTTTTAGTTAAATTTCACTATCTAAATAGTAACCTCAACAAATTAAGTGGTCAAGCCTGCCATGTAATTAGTAATACTAACTAAACACTAGCAACATATTTTTAAAAATGTTTATTTTATCCCTAAAACAATGCCGAAATCAGTGCGCAAATTGTACATTGTTGGGTCTAAAAGGGTTAATTTTGATATGCTTTGTTTTTGTTTACAAAAGTAATTATGTTTTGAAACTGATTTTCATGCGTGTACTCATTAATTTTTATCGGCAATTAGATACGTACTGTGATTGCAAATCCTCTATTGTGTTACGTGACCGCATATGAATAATACATTACAAATTATATTCGTGTCATGGAAGTTGATCTACCGACTCCATATAGACTTACAATGTAGTCGATAATTAATTGATCGATTAAATAATTAATTCCCTTGTCGTATCTAGTGCTTTAGAAAGACTGTGCATACTTTATTCAGAAATATTTAGAACATATCTTTTGAAAATTATCTTTTCTAGATAATGAGATCGACGCCAGCGTCTTCGCTCATTTAAAAAAAATGAAGAGAATTAAGTGTGCAGAATTTGCAAACGGATTACAGCATTGTTTTTGTATGCAATTGACAATTTTTAAAACATTGAGACCTCCGTATCCCATTTGTTTTTAGGTTATTCTTTCCGATGTCACTAGTAAAAAAAATACAACGACTTGTGTGTTAAACATCTTTTTTTGAAAATTTGGAAATAGCGACCTAAAAACTGAGAACAGTCCTCCCTCCATAATTATTGTCTTCCTAATTCCATCCGTAATTGTTGTTCATGTTCCCCCTTCGAGATTCACCGTAAGAAGAGAGGATCACTCGCGCATGCGCAGGTATGTTCTATTAACTGTAGACGGAGAAGGGGAAGAGGAATTCGGATCCGACCGGGCAGCAATTACGGATGGCGGATCATAACTGAGGACCCCATAGTTTAAAAATGTTTATGCATACTAAAAAAGACGATGAAATCCACGTGCTAATTGTACATATTGGGGGGGGGGGGGATAACTGGTAATAAACATCTTTTATTACTTTAGTAAATCACTATGTACAACATAATAAAACATAATAAAATGAATTCAGCAGCTTCATTTTAAGGGCTTGGAATAAAATAACTATGCAGAAATATACCTTATGTGTGCTATATGCATCAGCTTGACCATAATAAGAAATAACTGGCGACACAACCTTATGCAAGGGATATTCCGGTGCAATCGATTGGTTATACTTCCGGTAATTTTCTTTGGTTCCAAAATCGTACATCGTAAAATTCCCTAGAGCAAATGAAAGTTCCTAAACATAAGTGCAAATTACGAAGAACTTAAAATGTTACCTCGATTTACGATTTGTCGATAATGCATCAGAGTCTCGACGGATGTGCCCAGAGGATAGTGATCCATTGCACGTTGAAAGATATCCTGAAGAATCCCATGAAAATGAATTTTTTAATATTTGTATGAAATCATATTAAAAGATATGAACTTTATGGTAATTACCAGCCGTATCGAATTATGATCTCCCAGCATCAATCCAAATGCGTTAAATAAGATTTCTTGACACAATATGTCCACGTGCGTCAATTTACAGAAATTCCTGTACAGCCTACCTTGCGCGAAATTTCGCGGCAGTATTTCGTAAATTTTAAAGAAATTTAAGACCATCTAAAACAAGGAAGAGTAGGAAATTAATGTTTTACCTAAATGTAAGTAATTCTATAAAATAGCGTTAACAATACCTCGACATAGTTACCGAACATTAAGCCCAACTTCAATATGAGTCCGGGAAATGGTTGGCTAATAATGGCTACTGGTGCGAATAATATATTAAGGTCGACTTTATCATTATATTCTGGTCGAACCGAAAGTAAAGCTAGTTGGGAACTGGTGCCCATCGAATGTCCTATAATTGACAAAGATAACCTATTTGTACTCTGCAGTATGTAGTCAATAGCTGCGGTTGCATCATAGACGCCATATTCGTGCCAGCTGGATAGAAGAAAAAGAACATCTATTAAATCGTTTTAATAAACCCCATTTTGGAATTTAATTACCAAATTATTTTCCCACCTGAAGCGCCAGAATTGTTTTTCACTTGGTCGTAGACTTTGGTGATGTCGGCTGTAGTAGTTGCCTCTGACATTTACAATCCAAAGATCGTAGCCCTTATCCGCCATCAAGTAAACTAATGTATTTATATGGAATATTAAATGAAATTAAAGAAAAGGAAAGCAACGAAGAAGTCCAGAGCAATTGTCTAACATGGGATGAATATCTAGGGAACATTACGAAACACAGGGGTGCGATAATTAACTATCTTAAAGATCATCCCAATATGTAACATCTGTTCTGATCTTCCATGATCGATTAAGTTCGTTAAAAAGAGCACCAAATTATGATTAAAATATTACCTAGATCTTCACCCGGTCCTCGAAAAACGTATGCGTCAGATGCAGCGAACAATCCGTGAAGAAACATGACAATGGGTTTCTCTGTTTGACATGAAGTTTTTAAGCCACATGCCGGTGGTATCCTGTGCAGTGTAATAATGTAGCCATCTTCGGTTGTAACGTTATGTTCTTCAGCTGCGTATCCATCTTTTTTCACCATGTCCAACTAAAAAATTATCTTGCTTTAGTATCATCGTTTACAATTTCGATGGTAGCATGGTCGAAATTTGTTAAATAAGTTAAAAACTATAATAAATACCTAAATCACTAAACGAACTACTAACAATACAGCAGTTTAAAGAATAGATGTATTAAGAATAGGCAACAATTGTCTGTGGACTAAGCAGTTATGAAGAGGGTGACGTAACTAGTGGACATTATTATTTAGTCCACTCCTATCCTATCATATCCACTCTAATCCTATTAGTTAATGGGACTAATGAATTTCGGTTTATTATCGCAGCAATCAATTATAAATAAAAAGTTTATAAAAAGTTAGCTAAAATAATAACAGCCAACAAACATTTCTTTCTTTTTATTAGTAAACTCGTCTACCACGAAGGTGGCCGTTAATACTTAGATGGGAAATTCTAATAAGAAGGTGCGACAGTGGCGCCACGTATGAACGTAAAACTGAAAGAGGGGCGAACAAACTTACAAGAATAATTTATTTAATTAGGGTATACTAACTGATTGCATCAAGATTTTGGAAGTTTATCGTAAACATAACCTCAAATGTCGAGAACCGTCGTTGTTACAATTGAACAATCACTTTCAATATTTCTGAATAGTAAAATAGACGTAATACATTTAATAATCCACTTTCTATAGTAAACAAAAACTACTATTGGTAAGGCTTTCAATTTTGAAATGTAAAAGTAACATTTTATCAATTATAACTTTTCCATTCTTTGTTTTCTTTCTGTGTATGGGAGGTAACTTTACTTTTCTGGACTCATTGAAAAACAATTTTCGACTTAAAAATTCTCAGATTACTATAACACTTACAAATTTCTCAGCTTTCCTTATATTTCGTTCTTTCTGTAACCTGAACAGTTTGTTCCATTGAGGAGCAATTTTATTAAAATCAATTTTCCTAGGCAAACCATCAATTTCGTAAATTAAACTCGTGGATATTAAGAGGAGCAAAGCACATTTCACGTACACTGTAACAGAACATCCCATTGCCATACTTATATTAATTCACAGGACACATACGAAGTACGAACACTTTAATCAGACTTAGAAGACCAGATAATATCTCAAGCTTTATATAAAATCCAACCGTTGTTCTGTAATAATGGAAATCAGATTCATATATGCAAACATTTTTTTTCGATTGTCACTTGGTTATAGTGTCATCCGCTTTTTGTAGATCACCGAGTGTTTATAGGCTATTTATTTGCTATCTGAAGAAGGGCATTAACATTGACATATCAAAATAATTGACATGACTAAAGCCGGGGATGATCGTCGGCAGGAGATTCTAGTTAACTGTTGCTACTAGTACTACCGATAAGCATTATTTACCTGCCACTCTATTACTTGACGTCCGTGAACCGACTGCACTCGTAATTAATTTCCACGAGAGAACATTATCTGCTTTAGTACTTTCAGCTAAAATACCATTCAATGCTTATACAGTTCGAACCGGATCGCAGGAAGGAAAGTATTTCAGGCAGTCCATCGTAATCAATAACACCCGCAGAACAAGATACCCGTGAACATCAGCAATGAGAAACGACCGAGTAACATTTAATTTTGGATTTCAATTAACCTTCAGAGGACGGAAATTCAGTAGACTAATGAAACATTTTTTGTTTTTTTTTTAATAACTTTTTTTCTTCAGTTACTAATAATTCTATGTGTGAATTTAATAATATTCCAAATTTTAAGAGTAAAAAATAACTAAAAGACTAAAATAATCACAATTAATTAGAAATGTCCAAGCGTACTCTACCAGTCTAAATGTGCGTATACGCATCCGCACTAGTCACGTGCAGAACGCACAAGTGTGGAAGTAGGAAGGGCGCTTCCCCCACTCCACTTCTGTACCTGACTAGTGCGCATGCGTCCTGCGCATACAGACTGGTGCGAGTGCAAGAGTGTGGGATTCATGAACGCTTCGAGAGCGCAAAATTTCGTGAATGTTATGAATTTTTGAGCTCGTCAAAAAATGTGTCAGATCTCCGAATTCCTTTAACATAGTGAAAAAAACCAGTTCAGCTGGCGTACTCAGTTTTATTGCATACATGATGTTGTTGTACAATTAAATGATCTCTTGTTATATTTTTAGTTGTGATATTTTTAAAAAGTTGAATTTTGTAACTTTTTTCTTCTGACTTTCAATTCTCATGAAATAAATTAATATTTTTCTGAATATGGCCAATTTTTGTGGAAATACCATAATTCAAGACCTGTGAAATTGTTTTTACGTTCCACAGTTATGATTTTATGAACATTTTTAACTTTAGTTGTTCAGTCATAATTTAGAAAAAAGTCCAAAAGTTTGAGAACGGTTTATTCATGTTTGCAGCAATTGTACTTTTTTTTTGCATATGATGCAAAATACTGAAATTTATTAAAAACACTTTTTTAACATCAACTGCAACTTTACTAAGTAATTATAATAATGTAAATTATTTTTGAATAACTTTATTGTCAGGAAATTTTTATTTTGTAAAATGTTACTAAATTTAAAATTTAACTAAAAAGAAAAGTTACTAAGTTTAAGCAAGATTTTTTTATTAATCTCTGCGCAATTCTAATTGTTGTATTTAATAATTAAAGAGTTGTGTAACAAAAAACTAATTTGCTTCTTATTTTATTTTATTTTATAGCAACATATGTTTTTCGAAATTCAAAGTGGCGGACCGAGAAGGACTGTTAATAAGTCTCGGGTTACTATAGTTTTTCTATAGTTGTTATAACCTTTTTATTAAGTAAGATTGATCTGGTTAATAAAGGTAAATATTTATCATACTAGATACTTATTTAATATTTGTTTATCTTAATTTTTGTGTGTGTTTTTAATGTTGATTCAGATGTTTTTGCCGATAGAACGTTAGATAAAACGTATTTCCTAAAGTTTATATCAATTTATTTTATGAGATCTGATGCCAATAATGGGTGACAATGATCGTCCTCGCAAAAATTAATCTTAATGATTAATAATAAAAAATATATTTACTCTTTTTGTTTTATAACAAACGAAAATGTACTTAATTATTGTTCTTATATAAGGCATTCTACTGTAATAAATTATTACGAATATATCAACATCTCTAGTGAATTGAAATTTTAAATGCCGTTTTATGTCATTGAAAATTGAAAAACTCAGACGCATCTCTACGGTCAAGGCAAATCTTATAATGTTTGTAACTAATTACTTAATCCAAATGATTAAAAATACTAAATAAAAAGATTTCAACTAAGCTTACTTATGCAATACATCATTAAAACTTTATCGTTTTGAAAGTAAAAAATAAATTCACATTTATTATTTTGTTTTTAATGCTCATCATTTGCATCGTTTAGTGTTACAAAAAGAAAACACTTACGAAACTTTTGTCATCTTCGTACCAGCTTCCTGTAGTTAACAGTGTGATAGAAATTGCAAATATTAGAATATGATATTTAATTTTTGAAAAGTTTGACACGCTGAAGTTACACGCAGCAACCATATCAGTTTTTTGTTAACAAAATACTAAATTACACATTTAATTGAAGAATATTATAGATAGTAGTATATTAGGTAGTATTATCGGTACGCTCGATTTAAACTAGGACTAAATCCAAGTATAGACAGAACATCAATGCAGGAAAAACTGATGGACAAAGTAATTACAACATATGAATTAAACTTTTAAACTTCTTAGGTTATCACCATGTCTCGAGAGAGAACATGTGTGTGTTAATCTAGTAGTAGTTAGTCAAGGATAAGTAATTAATTCATGTCTGGAGATATACAGAATATACATATGCATCTGAGAAGATACATCTTGGATAAGATGGTGTGGGTGGTTTTAAAGATTTATATAATATTTATTGAATGGATGCAACCAAGGAGCATATAAAAATATTTTAAAAAAAACGATATCATATGTCTGGAATTTGAGATTATAATTATTAATGGATCGATGATTAAATCTTAAATTGTAACAAATTGTGCAACTGTAATCAATTAAACATTTATAAATTTATAACGAAAATTAATAAACGCAAAAAAAGAGAAAAATTGTAATTTAGTAGAGATCAATATATATCTCAATCTTATAATGACTTCACTATGTAAATTCTAATAGTCATTTGTACATGAACAACCCAAACCGTTATTTAGATACTAATTTATTTTGCTTGAACATTTGTATGTCCCCAGCGTGTCTTTTCTCGAGGCTACTAATAGATGGCTCTGTAATCCGACTAATTCCCGCTATCGCAAGAAATTTTGTTTAAAATTTTTAATTTTTAGTACTTGTGTATTTCGTTTTGATAAAATTATTTTCTTGAACTCGGTAGTGTTCAATCAATTTTTACTAAATGTGACTAAACCACAAGTAAATGATAGCGACCCTGTAAGCAAATAATACTGTTACTGTAATTACTTAGCAAGGATGATTTAATTAACCGGGAACTATCGCTCAATTTTAAAAAGTTATCATTTAGTTGGACTGGTGTTAGATTTTTCGCTCATTGTAAAGAACAAATAAAATATGAAACGTAAGGGAATTATTTTTTAAAATAATCAATGTTACAATTGGTAAAAGGGTATCTGTATTTAATAAATTTGTAGTTAAAACTAAATTTCATATCATTTTATGGTAATATATAACATATAAAGTAGGCATGTTCACTAAAAACTTTCAATAAAACATGATTGAATCGACTTTTCAAAATTCGAGCACTGTTATTCTAATTACTATAGATAGTGTCCTATTTAATACCAAAGAAATTAATTGAGAACTGACCGAGAATTTTCGGAAACAAGCTTTTTTTTATTTATTTCCGAAAATTCTCGGTCAGTTCTTAGTGAATGTTCTTGGCATTTTCTATTATAGTAGCAAGATGAGCGTAGGCATTATACTGAAAACAAGTCAATTGTTCTCATATTCAACCTTCACGAACAGCGTTACTTTTGACTTTGCGAAGAAATTGTATACAACCTTTTTTGTAGAGAATTTTGAGCTCTACATGTTTTGTTGGAAACATTTTTTCGAGCGAGTTCAAGATTTCATGATAAATGCAAAATACTAAAAAAATGACGTTGTTTCGATGTTTTTTCAATATAGCAGCCAAGAAGCGGCAGAGCGACAAATTTTTACTTTCGTGTTCAGCGACCAAAAATAAGTCGGAAAATATGTTAATAAAATTTGTTTCGGGTGACGAAGTCTTTCCGAATGTTTACCCATATTTTGAAATATTATATTTAATAGATTACATTAAATAGTATTTTTTTTTTCTAAATAGTAATATGTAGAAAAATTACTTACGAAAACTTCTTCTTTTTTGTGAACGCCTTTCGCTCGTAATAGAGATAAGGAAAAAGCAAAAATCATCGCCGCGACATGAATTTTCAAAATATTTGATATGTTGAGTGTAACCATTGAAGTGCACAGACCAAAAAACTCCTGAACACACAAAATTTGTAATTTATTTCATAAATAGTCGGTACACTCGAGTCAAAATGCCTAAAACCTATTGTATTTACCTTTCTAAAACTACACCCATGCCACTGATAACGATAACAAATAATATTTTCCGCCTTGGATATTGAACATTCGGCATCCTTGAAGATAGTATGGTGTGTACTACATTTAGTAAAAAATATAATGAAAATTTTGCAAGCATCGGACTAGCGGCGAGGAAGAGACTAATACTGCTCGATTATCTAAAATCCAATGAAGGCACGTGAATGTAAGTGAATGTCCAGTGCAAATGTAGGTGAACGAAACCTACATTTGCACCGTCCCACACCACTAGGATCATCCTCCTGCGCTATCGGTTTCGTTAGGTTACTTGTACATCGGAGTGCAGATATTGACACTGGAAGTGCTCTCTAAATTTCTTGGAGTGCGAATATCACTCTTGGAGAGAGTGACTGCGAAAATCACTCCAATAAGAGACAAATTCAACTTCAAAAAAGAGTTCATATTGTCAGTCTCTTAAGAAGAGTCGAAATAGCAAATTCTTAACTGAAGGGGGTTCTAAAGTGCTCTGCAGATAAGGTAGGAATTTTCACAAAAAATCGTAAATTAAAAATGTCTAAATCAATTTTTCAAAATTCGGGCTCTGTAAGGACAATTCTACTTTAAATATACGGACTCTTACGGAATGCTGAAGAAGTAAATTAAGAATTCACAGAGAGTTATTGGAAATAAATAATAATCAACTTTTTTCCAGTAGTTCTCATTTCATCCTTATTTAATTTCTTTCGCATTCGTTAATTTGCCATATATAGTAATTAAAATTACCCTTACGAATTCCAAATTTTGATAAATTGATTTCGATATTTTTAATTTACGTTTATTTAGCCCAAATTCCTGCCTTAGAGGCGGAGTACATCCGAACGTCTTAAGACGATGCAAGATAATCATTTTCACACGAATTTTGGAGAAAGTTTAATCACTTGATGTCAACACCACACAAAAATTAACAGGTTTCTACAATATAAAAAAACTAATTCAATTAGTCACTAGAAACTACTCTTTGAATTAGTAGTTTTCTACCAATTGTTAGTAACCGAGTTTTCACTAATCTGACTAATAATTAGTAGACTTTTACTAATTTATTGTAAGAGAGTAGGCTTCATGAAGTCACTAATTCATTTCTTTAAAACAGTTATTTTGCTTACGTAATTGATACTAATTAGTTACTGAACTGTAACAGCACAAGGAGTGGTGGTTGCATACCCTCTTAGGTAGTTCCGCGGTTGCCACGTTCTACTCTGCTTCGAGACTCCGGCTCCCGATGTAGAAGTAGTTTTCATATAATGCATAAGTATAAACGTAGCTTTTACCGCCTTTTCTAATGTCATTTTTCCTCGGGGTATAGTGTCACATTTTGTATACATATGCTGCAGTATACCATTAATATTGACCGTGAAAATGACATTGACGATTATTTCAAGGTCATGTCAATTTTCTTTAATAGGAACTCATATTTTTTTATGGATTCGGAAAGAGCGGGGAATTTTACGTCCGAATATGATATAACCGAAATTTTGATCAAGGTCATTTCAAGGTGAAACTTAAATGTTCCAATAACGGCCAATTATCTCAGCGGGAGTGCATTTTCGGAGAAAATGTTTCAGACAATACTTTAAGGATTTTTCCCTATGCATCTAACGATGATATTAATTTTGACCTAGACTATTATTTTAAAGATCATTTCAAGGTCAAGTTTAATTTTTCAAATGGGAACCACTATTTTTACCGCGAATTTGGAAAGAGGGGAAATTTCATGTTCAGGACATGACCTTCAATATACCTTTTAAGTCAAAGTCAAAGAAATTTCAAGGTGAATATCTCAAAAATTACTTATGACAATATCTTGACGAGATTGCATTTTTTTTTGCGAAATGCTATTCCCTGGCTATCTACTGGTAATATTGAATTTGACTTTGACTATTACTTTGAAGGTCATTTCGAGGTCAAGTTCCATTTTTCAAATGAGAAGCACTATTTTTTAGAACGAAATATCTTACCTTAGAACATGACTTTGTCCACACCCTTTAATTCCATGTCAAGGTCATTTCAAGGTGAATGTTTGAAAATTTCAGGGATGGCAATAGTAACTGAGCGGCGTTTTAACTGAAATTTCAAACAACGCGCTATATGTGCGATAAGTCTTTTCTAACAATACCGCCGGTACAATTTCAATGGTACCATTGAATAGCCGGGGAGAAATCCTTAAACATTCGTTTGAAACATTTTCTCCGAAAATGCACTCCTGCTGAAATAATTCGCCGTTGCTGGAACATTTAAGTTTCACCTTGAAATGACCTTCATCAAAATATTTGTTATATCATATTCCGACGTAAAATTTCCCGCTCTTTCCGAATCCATAAAAAAAATGCGGGTCCCCATTTAAAAAAATAAACTTGACCTTGAAATAACCGTCAAAGCCATGTTCAAGGTCAATTTCAATGGTAAGATTGAATAGCCGGGGAGAAATTCTTAAACTTTTCTCTGAAACGTTTTGCCGAAAATGCACACTCGCTGAGATATATCTCCGTTCCGGAACTTTTTCCAATTGCTGTAGAATGTTTTTCTAGCAATTGTATTTTTAATATTAAACATGAAAAGATAGTGAATAATAAGTGATTTTTATTTATTTACGAAAATTCTCGGTCAGTTCTCAACGTATTTTCTAACATTTTAAACATTTTATACATCTGCAATTTACGTTTTGAGTGATACTTCCTATCTTACCGAAGGAGCATATTAGAATCTCATTAAATCGACAGCACGATTCTTCGAGTTTGTACATTCATTTATTTTCACTTTTACACTAAACACGACATTCCCAATCATAGTATTCATCATATTTTTATTTTAACAAATTCCGAAATCTGTGCTTCGCGATCAGTTTTTCCAATGTCAATAGTGACAAATGAAATTTGACAAATACATATTATAAAGCAAAGTACTTATTTTGGTGAATAACTTTGGTTGACATTTAAGTGCAACTAGCGCGACAACGCAACCTTCTCATAATATCTTTGTACATCGTTGCTGTATGAGGCGAGATGAGAAAATCCACATGTGTAAATTTTTCGTAATCCAATTGTTTGACCGTGACGTTAGGGAGTTTTTCGGCCAGAGCAAGAGTGTTCTGAAAAATAAGAATTTTTAGAAAATGTAAAAACACATTTGAAAATCACACAAAGAAAAATGACTTGGTAAATTTACCATCACAAATGGTAATTTAAAAGGGACTATATTCATTACATGAATATATTATACCACTAGAATTTCACGTAAAAATTATTACAATTTTAAAACTTTTACTATAAATCTGTGGGATGTTTACTATACGAATAGTAAAAATGACAAAAATTCTAGTAATTGTTACTAGAAACAATGGCAATTTTCAATTGCATAATGAAAGTCCAAATTACCATGTAAAATGTTTATACAAAATTTATCCAGTTCAAAGAAGGTCACGTAACATAATATCTTTCATCTTAGGGTAAATTTTGAAGGTCATTTGATGGTCAAAGTTATTTTGTTAAATGGAACCCTTAAATTTTGACGCTAATTTCAGAAAGAGCGAGAAATTCCACGCTCAGAATGGTAGTATAATTATTTAGAGTGTCCTTGTAAAGGTCAAAATAAGGTCAAACGTTGAACATTCGTTTACAAGCCGTTATTTTTTAATGTTGTACTGTTAATTGGTCTGAGGGACCAATGGCGGACTATTTTTACCGTAATGTGAAATATGAAAATAATTTATAAGCAGTTTTATTAAATACCAAATCTTAATTGTGTTCTTAATCTTGTGGACGAATTTTCAACATTTGGCCTTTTTAAGAATAATCTTAAAATGTTGTAAACTACCAACCACACGTGATATTTCCCGCTCTTTCCGAATCTGTCGTCAAAAATTGGGGTCCCGATTATATGAAAATTGCTGTAAATTTCAAATGACCTTGAAAATCAAAGTCTTTCCAATGTTATTTCATTTAATTTCATTCTACTTGTTAATTTTAATGAACAGATGCATGCCGCGCTTTATAAAGAAGTCACTTTAAATCAAATCATGACTGTAGTTATGCATAATCTTCTACTGAATTGCACAAGTGACGAGGATTCCGTTAACTAGCTGATCTATATTTTACTTATATTTCAAAGAAAATTGATAAATGTAAATATAATAAAAATACACAATGCAAGGAAAAATAAAATATTGTTTTCATTGATTTAACGGAATATTCTTTTCTTTACGTATAATTATTTATTATGAATAGGTATAATATAAAATAATGTGTGAGTTTTAAAGAGTTTATTTCAAGCTTAATGAGATATTAAAATGTCTTTAATATTAATATAGAATTGTATAAGAATTCAGAAATAATTAAATCTTGATGAAACATTCTTGTCGAATAGTGAGCTATCTTAATTTCCAATTACGGCGTCTAAATTATGTTGCAAAGATAATTTATATAATTCGATGTAATCATGATTTATAAATTCTTAATTTGATCAATTTTTGGTTGTAAAATCGTCCAACTTTGGTCATGAATTGTCTCAAAATCAGAACCTCATTTAGAGCCTGTTTAAATCTGACCGATTTTGACCAGATTTTCATCCGATTTTGCATTCAATTTTATATTTTATGGCATTTTTCATTATTCTTGTATTGAAACGAGGGTTAATCGTTTAATTTATTTCGATTAGTTTAATAATCTAATTTGATACTAACCTGTATTGAACTGTAAGCGTCACCTAAACCACAATAGAGAATAACTGGCACCACGATATTATGTAAAGGATATTCTGGAGGTTTAGTGCTATTGTAATGTTTTAGGTTTTCTTCTGGGCCATAATCATATTGATTAAATTTTCCTGAAACTTTTTTTATTTTAAAAAATTATAAATAAACGATTCAATCTTAACCTAGAAATATTTATAATAATCAGTTTACCTGATTCAATATTTTGGGAAAAGTGGAAAAGCGTTTTTGCTGACGTTGCTTGCGGATAATATCGTAGTATTGTTGGTACAATCGCCTACGAATTCAATGAGTAAAAATGAGCATTTCTTCTTCCTTTTCTAATTTAAATAAAAATTACATGTTGTGCACCAATAAAAGTTGTCTCTTGAAAATCTGACCAAGTCAGAAAGAAAACTGGAGGGATTTTTCCCTTATACGAAAATTTGCATATTTTTGGATTGTTTGCAATATTGACTGTAGCAAACTATTAAAGTCCCACAAAAGATTACTTTTTAAATTTAAATTAATTAAGAATTACTAACTTTTTTCTTCCAAACTGTGTGATCGAAGGACGATTATCCGTTTATTTCACTGAGTTTAGATCATAGAGTTACAGCGCGGAATGTTGCGTTCAAATTTTAGATTTTAGGACGAAAACGGTTAAAATGTTCGGCAATCTTTAGGTAAATTTGAGTAATCTTTTGGGCCTGTTCAGTAATAGTCGAGAAATTTTGATATTCTGAACCCAAAACGATCTCAAATGAACATTTCACGAAACAATTTTATCTGTGCACTGTACTGTATTTCTGTTATTGACTAAATAAATATAAAATGAATTAAGTGCGATAATTTACCAGATCAATTAGATTGTACTCTTCGAAGACTAGTCCCGAAAACGAGAACAGATCGCGTTGGCACTGAAATTCGCGCCCGGGTAGTACGCACATATATTTGTATATTGTTTGATACATTTTACTTCTTGTGAAAAAATCGTATTTACCAATCATCCCAAAAATTTTCTGAAAATGTTAATTACTCAGAGTTATTACAGGTATAATCTATTCTAAATGATATTTTCTCAATAGTATGTGAGAAATCGTATTCGTCAACCAGATGTAATTTGTTTATTTTTAATTTGCAGTATTTTCCGATACGCCTTTCAGAGGGGGTAGCGACATAAAAAACATCTGCCACAACATATTTTACATAGCGTTTTAATACTAATAAGTACTGTTAAACATCATGTTAAATTTCTGCACATTTGGTTCTTAGGGTCCAAAAGAAATTTGTAAGAACTAACATCATTTCTTTACTTATCACACGCGGAAAAAAAATAAACCAGTGAAAATCCTTGAACTTGTTCTGAATGGCTGAGAACTTGTCAAGAATCATTCCGGAACTCTACAAGAATAGTAACAGAAAAGTTTAAAACGCTTAATTTTTTAATAGTTTTGTTATATTTATCTCAGTCTGATACCGATTATGCTAGAAAACAGCAATACAAGATGATATGAAATTAAATACAGTGGAAAATATTCTATTTTCATTCATAATCGATATCGAACTCGGATAAATATAATAAATTTATTGAAAAAGTAAATGTCATGGACTAAAACACAAAATAAAATGAAAAAAAAACCTAAAAAATGCATGTCAAATTCGCCATATTGGATCTGCCATTTTGAATTTTGACATCCAGCGTCGGTTAAATTTTAGTTGTGGTTATTATTCCACAGAATCCAAACGCTTGTACCGATCCGACAAGGGGAACATTATTACCCAGTACGCTAAACAAATAAAAAATTTTAAAAAATCACATTTTTTTGTAAATTAACCACCATTTTGAAAAGATCAAACGTCATAGAACAAAACTAATAGCAGATTCGAACAGTAGGGGGCGAAAGTACGTCAGAAAATATATATGTTTCGAAAATTTTTTGCTTATCATTATACAGATAAATATTCACTCGAAAATCAGCAAATGATTGTGGTCTTTTGGCATGAAAAGGGTTTAAAAGAAAAAACGAAGCAAAAAATGTAAATGGAAAAATCGAACCAGCGGAGATTCGAACCCGGGTCTGCTGCACGATAATCATACACTTTAGCACCCTCGACCACTGTCACGTTTGTTTTAACAACTATTAAAAAAGCAGGCACCACGTCGGTAGAGAAACCTGTTTTGCCCTCACGCGAAATATTTCAGAAGAGTTCAGGGATTTTCACAGGATTATTTTTTCCGTATTGTAATAGTATTGTATCTTTAGTTACCTGGATAGTTTTTCCATATTCACGAATAATGCGCGGCATCGCAGCATTTATTTTGTGCGTGAAGATTGCTACCGGTGCTAGGGCAACAAAATAATTCACCTTGGCATTATATTCCGGTCTCATGGACAATAAAATCAAAGCCAACGTATTTCCCATAGAATGTCCAATCATCGAAAGACTCGTCCGATTTGTTTCTTTCAGAATGTAGTCAACCGACGACGCCATGTCGTAAATTCCGCATTCATGGAAGCTATTATCATGCAAATTTAAAGTTCATACCCGCTAAAGACATTTTTTTTAATTTCGAATTTCTCGCAATTCCTCTTACTTACCTAAACTGCCAAAATTCCTCGTCGGTTGGTTGTAACCTAACATGACGTTTGTTATGAAAATTTCCTCTGACGTTTAAAAACCAGACGTCGTATCCATCGTCAGCCAACAAGTAAGCTGAGAAAATGTCCTGATAAATAAGTAAGTAATTAATAAATTACACGAGTTTTATATTGAGATAGTATAATTATAGTTACGAAAGTCTTTGCCTGGGCCACGATATAACCAGCATTCAGATCCGCTGATTAGTCCATGAAGAAATAACACAACAGGCTTATTAGATGATGGTGGAGATTTGGGTCCACTTGAAATTCGATGGATAGTTAGGATGTAACCGTCTTCGGTTGTCACATCATGTTCCTGTGCTTCATAACCCGTAGGTTTTACTATGTCCATCTAATTGGTTTATTTTAATATATAATTGAGCATATTTGTTGAATATTAATTATTCAAATAGATAACAATACTTACGAAAGAATCTTCAGCCTTTTGTTCATCATTTGTTCGTAAAATGGTAGCAAATATGAGCACAATAGTCCAATGGGTTCGAATTTTAAATAATTTTGACATATTGCTGTTGTTGATTCAGAATTGCGCAATTTTATTGTTTATAGTGTTCAATGAGTCTAGTGCTAATTTCCTCAGTTTTTTGATAGTACATTTTGCAGCGACCTTTGTCATCGATTCATTCTTTGGGGACGCTTAATTCCTATACGAAAATAATTTTGAACCAAGTACGTGGAATGCGTTGCACGAAATGACTGAAAACGTTATTTTCCTGATGGAAAAGCGACACCCATTTTGCTGATAACGATAAACAATAATGGTTGTGCCAGAACGTTTATCCTAGCCTTGAAGATGTCATGGCATACGTAGAAATTAATACGAATTTATGTAAACTCTTGATTTTTTCATCTTTTTATGAAATTCGAATGAGCGAAAATTATTTCGAATGAGCCAGTATTTTATTTGAACAAATGATGATGGGTTTTCAAAATAAGCATTTGGGTTATGAGACAACTGTATAATTATTATTTACATATATTTACATTATTGTGAGTTAAAATGTATTATTATTATTATTATATAATTATTTCCAATGCCTAATAATAAATATAAAATCAATCATAGTTTTAGTTTTATATTTTTATTTATTATTTAACGGATGGAATCGCCCTTTTACACAGTTTTTGCATATATGTAATGAATCGTAAGATTGATATTTAAATTTGGATTTTCAAAATAATTTTTAACATATTACACAAGTGATATTATGAAACGCAATGTTGTTAAAATTAGATGTAAAATTAGAAAAGATTTACTAATTTCATCAGAAAAAAGTGTGAGACCCAAATAGCTTAGCCACCGCTAGGGGCGCCCACGACACTCGCTATTCTATTTTGCTCTCGTTAGAGAAACGTATTTCTATTTTTATATTAGATGGCTCGAACGTATCGACATAGCATATATTATACTTATATTTATTATTATTTATTAGCATTTACTATACTATTATATATTGTACTTAACATTTATTTAGTACTTCGCAATTTTGTATTATAATGGAATATGAAATTCATATTTGCTCTGCTATTACAAATTCGAATGATTTTTCTTGCCATAAGGGAAAAAATGAAAGAAATATCTTAGTTGACTTAATTTTGTCTATTACGAGTAAAATTTCAGTTACTGGGAATTTACTTTCGTTTACAGTGAAAATTCATCCCATTACAGTGACCTCTAAAGTGGAAAAAGCTGAAATTATTTTACATATTTTTAAAAAAATATACAACAATATATTCAGAATTTGAAGGAACAAATGACCAGATAATAGCTACTTTGGGTAATAATTACGTATAAGAAAATAGAAGTGTGAGTTAAACAAAATAGTTACAAGCGAAAAGACATATTTTTGTACCTACAGACAATTCACTTCTTTATTTTATTTTTTAATGGCAAATATTACTTTTTATGGTGCCGTTGTGCATAGCCAAAAGTAGCTTTTAATGTTTAAAAAATGATAAATGGGTTTTTCTGTCGGTTGAAGTCCGCAAGGCTTAAATATTCCCAACACGTACAGCATTACTTCTTCGTTAAATTTTAGGGAGCGCACGTTCGCGATGTTCGTGTGTTTTAAGCTATAAATCTACAACATTTGTTTGAAATTTTAAGTATGTAGAAATTTACTGTACTTAGGAAAATTGAATAGCAGAAGTACATCTTACTTCAATATTTAATATGATAAAATACTTAATTTTATGTTAAATGTATGGGAAAGTAATTTAAATAGTTATAAAAGAACAGACAATAAAAATCAACTATAAATATTTGAAAATTAGGCGTTTTTAGTTGCTTGCAATGTGTACTATAAGTGTTTATTAATTATTATTTGCAAAAGTGTCCAAGAAAAAGCTATCTCGTTTATGAAGCATATGTCGAATTTCGTACACAACTCCTTTAAAAATAGCAATGAAATTGGAAAAAAAAATTGGAATGAAATTCATTAATATCATGAACAAGAATGCTATGCCGTATTCCTGTTTATGTAATTATATAGATTCTTAATAATAATAATGAACTGCAAAACAACAGTTGATACGACTATCATTCAATATCCGCAATTTATTTGTAGTATGCTAACTAAACTACTGTTTTTACGTTCTAACTACTCAAATATAGTTTTAAAACTACTTTCAAAAATTGAAAAATTTTATTCCAAATTTTTTTGCATAATAAATAACATTATTTTAATTTAAAATATTTTCGGGATATAATTGAATCGCTCTTATGGGAATTTTCATTGTGAAACATTGAAAGTACACTCTCAAAAGAATAAAATCTATATGTACTGCGAATTCTCACTCCAAGAAATCTTATCTGCTCATTAGTTGCTTTACTAATTTTGTTTAAATTACCTATTTTCTGATTATCGGTGATTCTACATTTGTATTGGCTAACTTTTATCTTCTTAATTTTCATCTGCGTAACATCAAGCGATATAACTTTATTATTAAATATTATTATTACTAAATTAGTACTAAATTGCATTTTTATTTAATACAAAAGTACACTGGGAGGAAAAATATACCACTTTTAAAATATAAAACATGGTGGTACAACAAATAATTCAATTGACTCAAAGTTTATTTAATCAGTAAATATTTATTTTTAATAATCCTAAATAAAAATGTCGTATTTGTCTAGATCAATTTTTTGTTCTGACTCGTAATGATGTTTTCTTAGATGAAACAAAACCATTCTATCGAGTTTTCGTATAATTTCAATATTCTCCGTTCCGTAGTGTTTGCGACATCAATCTATTTTTCACCACTCCTTGTACCTCGCTGACAACGTCGAGAGCAATCCTCTTCTTTAAAACTGTAAAGCTCAGTGCCTGACCCTCTCTTATGTTAGGGTACTCGATTATATAAATAGGTCGCCACCGACTCTAAGTACTTCCTTCAGATCTACAAGGGAACTTATTTTTTTTTAATTCACATATAACCCCTGCTTTGTCTGATTTACACAATGCTAGAAATGTTGTCGTAGTCCAGCATTCTCTCAGATCCATGGTCATTCAGATCTACTGAAATTTTAATTTTTTGTCAATAACGCATTTTTAATAGTAACAAAAGCTTAAGGAATGATTCAAAAATAAACTTATTTCTTATTTCAACAAATTTTTGTTAACCCATTAACGCCCAAGAGGACACAAATTCCACGGTCAATCACAAATTTCAAAATCAAGATTTTCGGAATATTTCTTGACATTAAAAACCAATTCAAAAAATTGGAGATAAAACATTCTCTACGTAAAATTGATCGCTCTTTCAGATTCTGTTATCAAATTCTGACCGCGACATTGGATCAGCTATTTTCAATTTTCTAAAAATGACTCCTAATTCGTAATCAAAGACCCCAAAACCACTATTTACTAAGTTTCATAAAAATAAAAAAGCATTTTTAATTCTCTGCCGCCATATTGGATTTGCTATTCTAAATTCTTGAAAAAGAAAACGATTACAATTTCGCAATCAGCGACCTTAAAAAGCCCCACGGTGAGGCTCGATTAAGTTTAACCCAAAAAGTTCTCGCATTCGAAATTTTTTTATAGATATCTGTTCATTTATGAAATCAGAAGATTTTAAGCCCTAAACGACAAAAATCGTTAGGCTGGTTTTAAAATAAACTCGATTTTTTCAAATTTTTTGTAGGTTATTTGTTTTAATTACACCCAAAACCATCCCACGTCAAAAATGCTTAAGTGAAAATATATATATGGTCCTCACAAACAACATTTATATAATTATATGGCGAAAAACGTGTAATATTAATTTTTCTAACGTAAAAAAGGCGAAAATCTATGTTTTTTGGTGGTTATTTAGAAGAAATACTATGCCTTTTATTCCGAATGCAAAGATTATAATATTTATTCGAAAGCTTATGCAATTCCCAACAAAATGGCTCTTCTATAATTTTTTTTTGTCTTGTTAGTGGGAAGATATGGCCATCAGAACTTCAGAAAATGAGATAAAAAAATGTGTTTCTCGCAATAATTGCACTGCAACTTTTATAGGCTTGAAAATTTTGAAAATTGTCAAGAACACTTTTTCAAAAAGGACTAAATTTTGAACAAGATATAAACAAGAAAAATATTTGTCTTCAATAATTGCAACGTATATGTAGCTCGCTATATGTAACTCGTTAAATCACCGGTTTGGAACATGCAATTGGAACGAAACTAGCACTAGTTTGTTCAAAATTTAGTCCTTTTTGAAAAAGTATTCTTGACAATTTTCGAAATTTTCAAGCCTGTAAAAGTTGCAGTGCAATTATTGCGAGAAACATTTTTTTATCTCATTTTCTGAAGTTCTGATGGCCATATCTTCCCACTAACAAGACAAAAAAAAATTATAGAAGAGCCATTTTGTTGGGAATTACATAAGCTTTCGAATAAATATTACAATCTTTACATTCGGAATAAAAGGCATAGTATTTCTTCTAAATAACCAAAAAAAAAAACATAGATTTTCGCCTTTTTTACGTTAGTAAAATTAATATTACACGTTTTTCGTCATATAATTGTATAAATGTTGTTTGTGGGGACCGTATAAATATTTTCACTTAAGCATTTTTGCCGTGGGATGGTTTTGGGTGTAATTAAAACAAATAACCTACAAAAAATTTGAAAAAATCGAGTTTATTTTAAAACCAGCCTAACGATTTTTTGCGTTTTGGGCTTAAAATCTTCTAATTTCATAAATGAACAGATATCTATAAAAAAATTTCGAGTGCGAGGACTTCTTGGGTTAAACTTAATCGAGCCTCACCGTGTCCTTATATACCAAGTTTCGTAAATATAAAATGAAATTTCTAAATTTCGGCCCCCATATTGGATCTGCCATTTTGAATTTTCGAAAATGACTTCATTTTCATAAACAGCGCTACATAATTTTCCATGAAAATTAAAGACAAATATGATTTTTGGCCGTCATATTGGATCCACCATTATGACTTTATAAAAACTAATTCAGGATGATCACCGACCCAGAAAATCCCTAAGTAACAAGTTTCAAGCCAATATGTGTGAATTTGAGTTTTTTCACCCACCATATTGTATTTAGCAAAATTCGCAAATTTTATAAATTTGACAACAAATATAAAAGATTTGTCACAGCGACCGCAAAAAAACCCTGAATAACAAGTTTTAACTATGATTTTTAATTTTTACGTCCCCCATATTGGATGTACCATTTTGAATTTTAAAACGTTTACAAATCTGATATCATATTCATAATTTACGGTACAAAATACCTCAGCTACTGAGTTTTAAAGCATATCTGATGGGTTTTTATATTTTTTTCAGCCAACTCAAAAGGTGGCTAATATATTGTGACTGAAAGTGTTCAATGATTGTTCTTTTTATGGATTTACAAATTTTAGGTTTCAAAACTTTCTTCCGGATCCTGGAAGAGAAAATATCATGTGTTTGAGGTCGCTGATCACGATTATGATGTGAGAATGATAAAATACAAGATGGCAGATTCAATATGGCCGACAGATTCAGCTGCATTCATTTTTTGTTATACAATTTGCTCAGCAATTTTATTTATCGGGTTGTTGTGGGGAATTGCAAAATATAAGGTTGCCGTCTCAATGATATTTTCCTCTGAATGAAAGTCCCGATAAAATTAATATTACGTCAAATAAAAAAAAACACTTTGTTGTTACTCAAAAAGTTGCTGTACATGAAGTCAGAAATTAGGTTAACAATGTCAATGATATTATTGTGACACTGTTTCCAAACCTTTCGACGAATTCAACTAATTATTGGATATATAAATAAATCCAAAAAATATAACACATAAACAAACAAAGTTAGAAAAAAAACACAAAAATGGAAACAAAAACATAGATTTTATGTACTGCAGCTAAATATGTCGGCCATATTGGATCCGCCATCTTGTATTTTGCAATTCTGCCATCAGAAGAGTGATAAAGGACCTCAAAAACTCTTATTGTAATATTATATCTTCCAGGATGTGTGATTAAACTTTTAAACCCAAATATGTATTAAAATATTTGAGGTCAAAAATTAGTTTCAGCCATCAGGAATTCCAATATGGTTCTAAACTTCATTGTAACCACCTGAATAAAAATTTATTTAAAAACCCGGACGATAAACTCGAAAATTGTGAGCTTTTTCCATAATATACTAATTGTAAGAACGAAAAGTTTTTAGAATTCCCGGAGTGTTTTGTGATATTTTGATACATTTTTAATGTTTACTGTAAATTAAGAAAGTTTACGAAAAATTCTCAAAAAATTCTAGTATTTTCCTTGATAAATGTTAAGCTCTTTTTAGCGGCAAGAAAAAGCGGAAGAGAACAAATTTCAAATGTTATACTTTACAATTATTTTTCTAGACGATTGAGACTACACTGCAATGGAGGCAAAATAGTCATCAAAACGAAAAAAAAAACAGAAAAAATGCATTTGAGGGACCAGTTTTGGCAAGATGAATTGTCAATTATGAATCATACAAATTTTTTTTGAAATAAATCCCCGGGCATAAAAGATATCATTAGCTTGATAAGTACGCAGAATTAATAGTGTTAAAATAGAAATCAAAAGAAATAATTTATCTATAAAGGGAATTAGTAGCAATAAGTGACTTGAACTGTGAACGTGACATTGGTTGCAGGGCTTTAATGATGCATTAAGCGCTTCCATTGTTTCGGCCTTGAACATACACTTATCTTAGTTGAAAATAAAATGTTCATGTTTATTTACCGATATATTTTGTGACGATTAAGGTGGTGTAAAGTAAGAGCGTTTATTTTAAACTAACAAACAAATTTTAAGTATTATGTGCTACAACAATATTAAGAATGGATTATTTATAATTATTTCATGTCACTGTAAATTAAATTTAGAAATGTTACTGTAAGAGACGACAAAAGTATAAGAAATCATTTCTGAACAAATTTTATTATGAAAAAAATGCATTTTTTGTTTTTTTGCAATTTTCTCCAAAAGTTGATAGTTTTTGAGAAAAAAATCTTCTTCAACTATAATATTTGAAATTCATTTCCTCTAAAATCATATACTTTTGAAAAAAATTGCAAATAAAAAATGTTTAGAATTCATCAAATAATATATTACGTTTTTTCAGATTTTTTAAAATAATTTAATATTTTTTCAAAGTATCATTAAAAAAATTCTACAATAATGCCACTATATTTCTTGGCGAATTCTAAAAATTTTCAGTACAGCGTCCAGAAATTTTTCAAACAAATTTTCATCTCAGCACGCCATTTTGAATTTTCAATCGTACCTATAGTAATCTTTTAATATAAGTTTGATAACGTCTCCATATAGAAAATGGACAATTTTTACCCCTCTTTGTGCATTAAAGTCGCCATATTGGAAAAAGGGCTAAAAATAATTTAAAATGGATTACAGATTCGGAAAGAATACACCCAAAAATAATAGGATATGGATACTTAAAAAAATTCATTGTCGATTTGTGCGAGAACAAATTAGATGAAAGATATTTTATGCCATCTTGGGCGTTTATTTCAATTTGTGTATCGTAAATTTTACAATATACATTGGAAATATTTAGATACATCTATCACGATATAGTAATAATGGTAACGAATATTCTGCAAAGGCTGCTAAAAAATGTTAGTCATAATATCAAAGTTAGTACATACAGCGGAATACCTCAGGTGTTATTAGCTGTACCTTTTTTGTTACTTTTTGTTTGTATTTTAAAATTTAAAAAAAATCACGAAGTACAAGTTTAACAAACGTCCGTTGAGTAATGCCCGGAAGGTCCATTTATGACCAATCGAATTTCCGTTTTCGCGCATCGGCAATCACACGTCTGATTGCCGTCGCGCAATGGGAGGTTTCGTTTTGAAATTGGTTCTTCGATTGGCAAGAGATTGAATTCCGAATCTGTATGCCTTGGCGAATTTTCCAAGTATAATAATATCGTCGGAAGGCCTCGTCAGACTTCGCATTTAACAAGTTGCATGTGTTCCTCTGTTACAGCACGTCCAGGATGTCCCCGACTATCACGTGAGTCGATTGGATGTGACGAGAGGAGTAGCCGGGTCCGACGATGGAGGCAGTAGAAGAGGGAACATGCGTCCAGCCAAAGGTAACTTTCATTGTTACGGCTAATATACTGAACACAACCCGGTAGATTAACTAACTTTTTTAATATATACAAGTAAATTTATGGATGAAAATAAAAATGTTGGATAACACAGGACCACAAACAAATTTTTCGGTTAGACATTGAAACGCGACTAGGCGATTCTTATAGATTTTTGGCTCCTGAATTCGAATCAGTGGACAGAATTTGTCCTATACGTCAGGGTTTTTTTGGTTGAAAAAATAAACAAGAATCACCAAGTCTGGCTTCATTCTGTGGTCGAATTGTTGTTTTATACAGTTATGAAGCAAATATGCATAAAAAAGCATTTTTTTACACGTAAAACCTATAATATAAAAAAACCCTGACGTATAGGACAAATTCTGTCTACGGATTCGAATTCAGGAGCCCAAAATCTGTAAGAATCGCCTAGTCGCGTTTCAATGTCAAACCGAAATTTTTTTTTATGGTCCTGTGTAATTCATACCATCGGCATGTTATTCAATTATGCTCGTAGTGATATTATTAATGAAATCTTATAGCGTTCAGTGTTACCTTTCCTTTCTTATGAGCAACATTATTCATAACCGAATGAATGCAATTAAATATCCGCAAATGCCATCCTGCCCTATGTCTCTTGACTCGATTTCTCAAAGGACCACGCGCTAATTAAATGGAATTATTTTCAGCAACTCTCTGCAGAACAGAATGTTGCTCGGCAGGACGACGAAATGCTAGACGATCTTATGACGTCACCGACTTCCTGCTACGTTAAGCAGCAATTCGTCGATGAAGATCAGGACAGCACGATCGACAGTACACTCAACAACGAATGTAACATCACGGTGATACATGTACGGACCTCGGAAATTGGTACCGACACAACTCTTAAAGATGACGACATGACAACTGCTCTAGAAGGCGAGAAAAAAGATTATGTTGGAGACAGCAAAGACAGTAAAGAAGGCAGCGACAGCGGCGTCGAAGGATGTGCCGTAGAAGCTCCAAGGGTACGTTTTTTTCATTTTACAATTCAATTGATGCCGCATAAATGATGTTTAAAGTACATTTCTAAAATTGTTTTACAATATTCAACATCAATCCTCCATTCAGATTATCATTTTTAGCCAACCATATTGAATTTTGAAATCCCAAATTCTTTATTTGTCACCAGTTTCTACGTCTGCGAAGATGGCATATCAAATACTAGAATCTCAAAAATAAACACTGTATTTATTAGCATCCAGCATAGTTCTCAATGGGTTTTAAAAAAAATTCTACTAATTAGCGCCCAAAATCGCTAATTAATTAAATGAGATGCTAACTTCGCAAATCGCATGTTAGCATCTCATCATATTTCGAATGTCTGAATGCTCTGACGACGATTTTCCTTATTTTAATTGGTATAATAAGTTAATGAAAATTCTAATCGATCAGAACTCTTCTGCATTTTCATTACACAAGCCAAATAAACGTTTTTCATTTTATTTCGAGACCAGAACTCTGAATATAATATCAGCATCTCATACCTAATCGCTCTGATGGCAATTTGCCGTATTTTAATTGTTAAAAAAATGAATGAAAATACTAATCGATCAGAACTCTTCTGCATTTTCATTATACCAGCCAACTAAACATTTTCATGTTATTTTGAGACCAGAACTTTGAAAGAAGTGCCAGCATCTCACCTCTGATCGCGCTGGTGGCGATTTCCCGGTTTTAATGATTTTTTTTCATTATTAACAATCAGAACTGGCGTAATATTATCTCATAATTGCAAAACTATGCTGTAGTATATTTGCCTTTGCCTAATGATACTAATTTCGATGAAATGCTGCGATATGATTCGTGAAGTTAGCATCTCAGATCTGTTAAAATTTGAATTTCTGCATAATTCATCAGAACTCTTGTTAAACGCTTTAGCATGTATAGAACTATGCAGGATATTACTCAGATGCACTCAGACATTCGAAATATGATGAGATGCTAACATGCGATTTGCGAAGTTAGGATCTCATTTAGCTAATTAGCGATTTTGAGCGCTAATTAGTGGAACTCTTTTTAAAACCCATTGAGAACTATAGAACTATGCTGAATGCTAATAAATACGCTGTTTATTTTTGAGATTCGAATAGTTGATATGCCAGCTTCACAGACATCGAGTTTATATAAAAAGGATGTGCTAAGATTCTTGGTAGCCTTGAATGGAAAGTAGCAAATATTATTATTCTTTCAACAAGCAATATACTCTAACGAGCAACAACTTAGCAACAGCGTCTCATCTAATGAAATTAACGTCTGATGTTTAGAATCGAAATAGCGGAGATTACGGGAGCAGCTGCGGTGGTCTGGATGAGGCCTCCTGCGACTCGAGCCTCGTAAGTTGTTGTTCGGTATACGAAGATCCCTGCGCAACTCTGCCAGACGACATTCGGCTGAACACCGGTGGCGAAGGGACCAGCGAAGGTGGCAGCGAAAGCTCTTCGGTTGCTGGCAGCGTGTCAGCTCGAGTCAGCAGCAAAAGAAGCGTCGTGAATTCGAATCCGAGTAAAAAGAAAACGAGCACCAGCAGTGCAAGCGGCACGTCCGCGTCCGTCAACCTCACTGAGTCGCAAAAAGCTTCGCGCACCAACAAGACCTTGCCGACGAATACCAGTCATGCCGCAGTGACCTCGCGATCTAAGACCCGTGGCAGCGCGCCCAGAAACGTCTTAACCAAAGCTCAATCCGTGGCTGCAGACCGAGGGCGGTCCAGGGAGAAGTCAGTGGCCAGAGAGAAATTGAACGATGCAAATGGACCCAATACCCGATCGATGGGAACGGCGGCGTTCCGAAGCTGTTCGGCCACGACGATCGCGTCCAGGTCGAGGGCGAGGCCCGACACTCTACCCTCGGCTTTGACCACCGAAATCACCAAGGACTTGGCCCAGCGTGGCAGGACCTCGGCGACCACCAAGTCGAGGGGAGCATCCATGTCCAGAACCAGAACGCCGGTGACGACGCCGTCGGACGACCGTAAGTCCACGACGGTGACAACTACGACCGCATCGACCACGAAGACCGTTCACAATGGGCGAATGGATCTGAAGAATTCGAGGATTTTCGACAAGATGACCATCAGCCTGGACGGCAGGTCCATCCCGTACGCCACCATGCCAAGGACGAAGCATAAGCCACCACTCAATAAAGACACCGAGAAAACTGTCAAAGCGGTCACGAGGAGCAGGTCGGGAAGTAGAGACGCCAGTTTGAACAGGTTAGTAGCGAGGAAAGCTACGACGAAAGAGTCCAGTTTGTCGCACAAGGGCTTGCCGCCGCATCCATTGTCGAAATCCAAGTCCATAGAGAAGACGAAAATTTATCACGAAATCAGCATCCAAACGGGATTGACAGGAAAAGACATCGAAAACGTGCTAGCGGGCATAGCGACGATAGTTCCTAATCCAGAATCGGTAGACAGCTTCCCAAAAGAATGTCAGACTGATGGAACTTGGTCGGATATGCAGATGCTACAAGCCGACCTGAAACGCGTCTCGGCAGAAGCTGCGGAATCAAAACTGGAGAACGAGAAGCTGAAAGCCGAACTGGCCGAAATCACGAGAAAATTCGAGGAGGAACAAGCTGATCATAAGTTTGCTAGAGAAGAGTTGGACAGGAACGCCCAAAGGGTTCTGGCCATGCTGGGAACGCCACAGTCCGAGCAAGCTTCTGGTAAGTTTTTACGATTTTATTAATGTTTACCGTTGTTTCTAGACGAGTTCTAATGAGTATATCGGTCGTTAGAGATTAGTTTCGTCATATAAACTAAACATAGTTAATAGTATGACCAGTATTTTTATTCATCCTGATATTCACGCATTTTCTTGACTGGTAGTAATAATTAATATTGAATATTCTTTTTTAAGAATTTTCTAATTAGAAATTCTTGGTAACGTCGGTCCCAATATGAAAGGTTTTTGAAATTTTGTTAATAACTATTTATTTTATTTTAAAAACGGTAATTTTCTAGTGACATTATAAAAAAAGTATGTTAGCTCTAAGGTCTCTAATACATTAAATGGTATCCTCGATTTCTAAATTTAAAAGTTTCCATGACATATGGGCAAATCTGCGAAACCTTTAAATTTCGTGTCACTGTGTATTTTTGAGCATTTTTATTTTATTTTTCTGCGTTTAAACTGATCAACATTGTTAAATATACTCCAAATATATCGACCAATATATGTAATGTATCATTGATGAGATAAAAGTACGAAATTCATACCTTTGAAACTGAAAAATATGTCAAAAACGCCTAAAATAAAGTGCACCTACAGTAATTTTTATTCACGTTTGGTTCTATAGCGATTTCAGCGTTTCTTTAATCTGTCTGGATTTTTTACACGTACTAATAGACAAAAAACAAAAAATTTGCACCCTTCTAGAGCTATGTGCCCTTTTCAGAACGGCTGAAAAGAGTGCCTTTAAAATGTGTCCCTCGTTTTTTCAAAAAAACAATTTTAGTTTATTTTTCACCTATTGCACGTGCAGCATATCTTTAATCGTTACGAGTCAAAAGTAGTAATTTTGTACACAGAAAAAGGAGGAAATCCAGACGTCATTTAAGAATGTGTTCACAAGAGAAGTAAAAAAAATATATGCTTGAAGTTAAAAAACACTTGCGTATCTAGTTAAAATAATGGTCATTTTTCAATTGAAAAAAAAAAACATTATTTGCAACATATAGCATTAAAATATAGGAGCAATTCCACATGAGACGGATCAGTCGCGCCGCAGAAAAGGTTCAAATTTTGTCAATCGGTAGATCTCAATGAGATAAAATGTTGTACCAAACCTTTTTTTTCTAATTGCAAACTCTTCGAGTTATACTCAACTAAAAATTTTGGGACTTTTTTTAAAAAAAATTCGTTACTATTTCGTGTTTTTGTTTTAAGAAAAGATATAAAATAGAAGTTGTGAGAGAATGTCTATAATTTAAAATGAAATTTTACTCAATGCCAAAAACATTGTTTATTCATTGTTTATTTAACAATATATTTTTGAATGATTTTTTAAACTACGAAGAACACCACCGAAAAATAAAAAAAAAATATTTTCATAAACTTTGAACCTTATTGCATACTACAAAAAAATTTGAAAGACGTGTTTTGCTTCGTTTACGAGAAAATGATTTTTGAAATTTTGCCGGACTGGCGGCGGGGCGTGCGGTCCGCGCTCGGCGGGTAACGCTAACAATAAGAGCAGATTAAGCTCTGACCAAGCTTACCGTTAAGAATAGGAACATTTGCAGAAAAATTGTCTGTATATTTAATAAGTGGTGGACAACAGTCATGTTTACACAAAAACAGTAGAATAACCTATTACATTTACAGATAATTCTGTTAAATTAAAAGATACTTCTATTAAATTCACAGAAAAATTCTGTAAGAATAGCAGATATTTTTTCCTTTGTCACTTTCTGTTAAATCAATTGTGGGATCAACAGTTTTGTTTGCAGAATTTACCAACTAATTTTCTGCATGAAACAATTACTATAATTACTTTATCAAAAAATTCTTCCCTAAAAATGAACAAGTTCAACCTAAATTAGAATGTATTTTCTAAATGAAATGTGATTGGTTATACTAGTCCAAAATAACGCAATGAACACTGTCAAATATTTTACTGTGCAATTGTCACCATTGTATTACTTATTGTAAAAATCCATTGTATTACTTATTCTAAAAATATACAGTGTGCGGTTTATTACTTAAATCCGCATAATTTATTGGACATAAAATACGAAAACCCAATGATTGTTTTACTTGAATTTCGGAATTCCGACTTCGAATTTGTAATCAGGGGCTACGAAAATTGCCCGTATGCGCGACTGCGGTATCTCATGCCGCAAAACACGTCTTTCAAATTTTTTTGTAGTATGCAATAAGGTTCAAAGTTTATGAAAATTTTTTTTTTTTTATTTTTCGGTGGTGTTCTTCGTAGTTTAAAAAATCATTCAAAAATATATTGTTAAATAAACAATGAATAAACAATGTTTTTGGCATTGAGTAAAATTTCATTTTAAACTATAGACATTCTCTCACAACTTCTATTTTATATCTTTTCTTAAAACAAAAACACGAAATAGTAACGAATTTTTTTTAAAAAAAGTCCCAACATTTTTAGTTGAGTATAACTCGAAGAGTTTTCAATTAGAAAAAAAAGGTTTGGTACAACATTTTATCTCACTGAGATCTACCGATTAACAAAATTTGAACCTTTTCTGAGACGCGACTGATCCGTCACACGTGGAATTGCTCAATTTTTTACGATTTTCTATAAGTTTAGTGGTAAAATAACATGTAAATAGCTAAGAAGACATTATTGTTTATTGTTTAGGTAGTATAAATAAAAAATATGGAAGAATTCCGTTTTTTTCGAAGAAATTTATTATTGGCAATGTTTTTCGTGATAATTGCTTAAAATTTTTCGGGGTCTCTGATTACCAGAAGATGCAAAAACTTTGCACGTGTCATGTAATCACTTTTCCTTAGAACCGCACAGCTGGTCTGTTGATAAGGATAAAAATAGAAAAACTCTAAAACAATAAAGAAAAAGTCTAAACCTACCTACCTAATATGAATCTCAAATGTTACATTTAGAATTTTTTTTACTCGAAAACTATCAACTTTTTAAAAAACTTAGGTTCAAAATTTTTCAACATATCGTCAAACAAATTGGCAAAATGGCTACTATATTTCGTGATGAAGTCTAGGAACTATTCATTCTTAGCATTTTTTAAAAAGCTCATAGTTGTTCAGTTAGACCGCCTGGAAATTAAAAAAAACAATTTCATTGAGGAATTAAATTTTTCGGAACTCAAATATTTATTGACATCGGATAATATAATACAGCTTTTAGACCCACCGGTAATGGTTTATTTTATTTAATTTAGTTCACTTATTTTCCACAGAGAAAAAACGATTGTCGTATGCACATTTTTCACTTTTTCTTGTAGTTAATGATGAGCAATAATGAACTGTACATTCTTGAATAAACGTTGCATATTCACATATTTATTTTATATATTTTATAATCTACAGAATATTCAAGACTGAATAATTAGACTTATATAAATTTAATAGGCTGCGATATAAATAATGAAGCGTATCAGAGGAAAAACATTTGAAGTATGCCACACTGAATGCTACGCTTTTCTAACTTTTTACATAAATGTTTTATAGTAATGATGCTCGACAACTTGCCAGGATGTTTTCATTAACCATGACTATTTCCTGATAATTATATCCTGCGTAATGAATGATTAATCTAATATTGTAATAGATTAATTATTATTAGCCTATTTGAATAATACAGTTTTTTACTTCCTTGATAAATGGATTATGGCATTTTTATAATTTCATGTAGAGAAATGTTGCATATTTCATTTGTTTTTGAGAATAAAATATAATTTAATTTAAATTATTGTCAATTGTAGGATATTATTATACGATTTGCATATCAATAAGAATATAACAATACACAATTTTTTACGACTGATTTATTTATAAAAATTTTTGGCATTGGTGATTGCGAATCCCACATTAGTTTTTCCAAATTAAAAATCACGAATTCCACATGGTTTTCCATTCCGGGGTTGCTGATTACGAATTGAATGTTAATTCAAAATGGAGGATCCAATATGGAGACAATACCTTTGTTTAGAAAAAATGTCTTTCTTATTGGATATTTTGAGTTGCTCCGTATGAATCCGATTTTAATTCGCATAATATTAAATTCGGGAGTTTACTTCAAATGAAGGAAATTGTAAAATCAGTGTCTTACAGAATTACATTCGGAATTTTTAATATTTAAAAATCAACTTCGTAATAAACAACTCCAAAAATCATTTCCTGTAATAAATGTTCGCTTCATTGGATTTACCATCCGCGACCACAGAAGCGCTTGACTATACAAATTTTAAGCAAATTAAGGAATTCTTACAAATTTAACCGCCATATTGAATTCTCTATTCTGAATGTATTATAATCGACATTAACCCATGAATGCCCAAATGCGCAGAGAGTATTGCAACTTCAACACTTATTTTCAATATGAAATAAATTTTGAAAAAAATAAAAACTATCAGATTCCACAATTTTCAAGGCCTGTCTTTCGAATGGTAGTAAGAAAATTTAAAAAAAATTGAAATTTATATAGGATTTTGACATATATAGTAGAAAAACATGATTTTTTAGGATACATTTTTTTACAAGTATCGAGTTTTCGATACAATATTTTACTTTAAGTGAGCTAAAATATATTGCAAGGGTGCACTCGATAGTTGTATTTCAAAGATGCACTGGTGTATATTTGAAATTTTCAACATAAAATTCAAAATGGCCACTGCATTTACAAATTCCTTTTCAAAATTTAATCATTTTTTTTTCTTGAGAACTATGGACTTTAAAGAACATTTTATAAAAACAACTATGTTCTAGAATAAGTCGAAGAATGCCCACGAACTTGTTCAGAATACCACCATTTTTTATTTTTAAAAAATTCAAAAAATCGAAATTTTGAAAAAAGTCATTTAAAAAATATGAAAAAATTTAAGAGTATTCTAAAGAACCAATTCTAAGACTTTTTGAAATCCATAAAAGTTTAATAATCTTTTTTTTCTAATTTATAGACTTTGACGCAAATATCCATAGAACGAAAACGTCTTAGAATTGGTTAAAGAATACTCTTTACTAATTTTAAATAACTTTTTTCAAAATTTCGATTTTTCGAATTTTTCAAAAATAAAAAAATGTTGATAATACATTCTGAAAAAGTTCGAGAGTATTCTTCGACTTATTCTAGAACATAATTGTTCTTATAAAATTTTCTCTAAAGTCCATAGTTTTCAAGAAAAAAAAATGGTATAATTTTGAAAATAGTGTAACTTTTAAGTACAACTATCGAGTGCTCCCTTGCAAATATGTTTTAGCTCACTCAAAGTAAGATATTGTATCGAAAACTCGATTTTTGTAAAAAAAAGTGTCCTAAGAAATTATATTTTTTTTTACTATATATGTCAAAATCATATATAAATTTCAATATTTTTTAAATTTTCATACTACCATTCGAAAGAGCGGCCTTGAAAATGGTAGAATCTGATAGTTTTAATTTTGTTAGAAATTTATTTCATATTGAAAATAAGCATTGAAGTTTCAGTAAATTCAAAGAAGGTTAAATTCAAATTCAGCAGTTAAGAAGATTTCAGTAAAATAATTTTGTTCAAAAACTATTCATAAAAATGTAGAAAAATTTGTCTTTTTTGTTTGTTTGTTGTGATTTTTTTTTAGCTTTAAGCAATCTTTGGAATTGATGTCAACACGCAACCAAAAGGGCACAAAATTGATCTACTTCAATAGTATTTTTCGATACAAGGCCGTATCGTAAAATCTTAGGTTATGTTTTTGACATCGCAGATTCATGATTCACGTGATTCGTAAAATTGTATTTTAGGGCTATAGTACCGAAAATAGATTTTTTTCGTCGGGAATCAACTTAACCTTTTCAAAACGGCAATATGTCAAAAAATAAACCTTATTTGATTAAGAATACTATTGAAGAAATATATTTGTTGTCGTATAATAGTCCTGAAAATGTACTTACAGGGGATTTCGGGCTCGCTGAATTTGAGGTTAGATTTGTAAAGTTCATTATGGCCGACCGCATTTCATAAAATAACTGATAAAATATCATAATGTTTATGAAATACGTTCACGAGAGAAAGTATAGAAATTCAAATAAATAACACCCAAAATTTCGTTTGAACCTAAGTTTTGAAGCTTCGCAAATCTTTTTGGATCTTCACGAAGAGAAGCTTAGGTATTTCTGTCTGTGAGATGTTTTATTTGAACGTTTTCCAAATCAAACCACTCGATGGTCGATAGTAAGTCATTTTTTATGATTTTTTTAGGATTTGCAAAATTTGTTTGCTATTTTTTAACTCAGATGTTTGCATGAGATTTATCTCTTCAATATTTATAATAGTTATTACAAGTCTCGATAATTTTTAAATATTTAGATGTAATAAAAAATGTATATTTTGATAAAATATTGTCGAGTGATTTAGATATATTAATTGTGTAACGTGATCATAAATGATGCTTGCAGGTGGTAATGATAGCTTTCTTGAACTCGAGTCTCACATACAGTCATCTGGTCAAGTCGTCGCTAATCAGCAACTCGAGATTGCTGATCTTCAGTCTCTTTGTCGAATGCTCAATAGGGTAAGAATCCTGTGTTTTTTTTTCTACGTATTATTGTAATAAACCTATTTATTCATAGATAATTCATTTCATAAGTTCCATATGAGGTAGGTCCCAGGTCTAGGTTCGAGGATGTATTAAAATTAGCATATACTTTTTTAATTAATTTACCTTTTAATTTAACCTTTACTGGACCATTTATAAAACTGTTGTAATTTAAAATAGGATTTAGAGAAGAGTTTAGCTGCTCAAAAATCCTTGCTCCATCAGCAACAAGAATTGGAAGCAGAATCGTTGGAGATGCAGGATTTCTTGCTTGCTGAAAAAGCGACGACCGCCGAAACTCTCAGGGAATCCGAAGCTGAATCGAAACGAAAGGAGGAATCGCTCAAACAGGCCAAAGCTGAATTGGAGAGGCAAACTGAAGAGTGCAAACACCTCGTGAGAATCAGCGAGCAAAGAAGGTAATGTGTGAAACGATTATTTAAATAAATTGAATGTTTTTTTTCGACCGTACTGAAAATATCATTCAATTGCACCGATTTTTATTAAATATCGTTTACTTTTTTATGATTCGGCCTCTTGAGGGTCGTCTTAAGGCCTAAGGTCCTGATAAAAGAAAGTGATCGATTCCTTCCAAACTATAAATAAAGGTGATTAAAATAATTGTAGTTCACAAGAAACATTTTTGTTTCAGCATCATATAGTTTAAAAATGACGGAAAAGTGTACACATTTCGATAAATACGTGTTTTTATGAGTAATTCTAATATATATCAATGTTAAATTTTATGATTTCAGACAGGAAAATTTATCTTTAAATATGAAACTGAACGCCGTCGAACGGAAAAGTAGGGAGCTGTTACTCGCACAAGGAGCAGCTGCATCGGGAGCAGCGGTCGCTCTTTCAGGGCTCGGAAGTAGATTAGAAGCACTTGTGGATCAACTGGTTTCATCGTACAATATTTCCGAAAAGGATCTCGAGGTATTATTTTCAAAATGTCTATAAATTTCCTCTTTATAATGTAAATATTGTCGAAGAAACGTTTACTTTCAAAACTGTATTACGGAAAATGTTTCCTGCTGATTTAGCCAAAAGCGCATATTAAGTTGGGGTTTCCATGTTAATAAAGTTGAATTTTATAATTTTTTAAGTAAAAATTTTTAAATGTTGTACCGACCGGGTTAATTTGTCAAATTTCTTAAACAGGAATTTTTGATGAAATTTCGCCGATCTTTAAAAATGATTCATAGTTTATTGCAATTTTGTATGAGAAAATATTTTGTTCTTTACAAAAATCCTCTAGATGAAATTTCCGACCATATTTATTACGATATCTTATACTTTGAAATACATATGATACGTCTTCCTCCAAAACGCGTAAAGCCACTTTTAAAATCTGGAAATTATAAATCGAGGAAAAACATAGTACTTTAACGCCATTTTGAAACCGCCATCTTGGAAATAAGTAGCGATTTTAGAACACTTTTAATGACGTAATTAAAAACGGTAGCTAATTCATTATTCAATACAACCACAATCTCTGTTTTAGGACGTGGTATATCATAACGAAGCATTTAGCCGAAGCAATAGTAGCGCCGATTCGAGTCCAGTAAGCTCAAAACATAGCCTAAAAGACTGCACACCAAGCCCGAAACGCGGATCCTTCGTTTCCGCCGTAATCGGAGCAATCCGAAACGCAGCCACCCATCCATTCGCGGGGAAAGCGAACGACAAAACATCCATTTTGGAATCGAAGCTCATCCGAAAAGGAAAGCAAAATACGTTTTTACAGATTTAGTAGTTGCGACCGTGAAAATAATCCAAATATTTTGTTCTCAACAGATTTGAGTACCGAGTCGTCGTCGGATATGCTGGATTTCGAAACGGAACCATGTTTGATGATGGAAAGCGTCCTGGAAGATGTGCCGATGCACGATACGTATTCGCACAACATGGTATCCAGCTGCGATTCCCTCCGTCGAACTCTCAGCGTGCCGGAATCGGCCGACGAGAACGAACTGAAAAAAGTCAAAGCGAACGAAGACTCGACGAGTTTAACAAATCTGAGTCAAGCGATCTTACACAGGCGCAAGGTATCTTAAACAACAACAATAAAACCATTGTACTCCCATTTACAGAACGAAATTAAGAGACATTAATTATTTACAGGTGGAAGACGAGGAAGAAGAGAACTACGAGTCTGTGAGCGAATCGGAAACCGGTCCGTCCGAAGGCCCATTGCCGTTGACTGATTATTGTCCAGCCACCAGCCTCGTCGAGCAAGTCATCGAAGTCGACAACCTCGTCACGAAACTTTTAAAAGTCTTGCGCATTATACAATTAGATAACGACACTTGCATTCAGGAGTTAAAGGATGAAAGGTAACCTCACATAACCTCAATTTTTTGGGGGGATTTCTTTTGGAATTCTCGTGAGATTTTTATTCTTTTCGTAGGACCGAGTTAGAAGCGAAACTAGAGGCTTTCCTAACAGACCGGGTAACAGCCGACGGTTTACGCGAAATGAAGAAAATACTCAGCAACGGAATAGATGGAAAGAAAGGCCTAATTGAGAATGGAGGGAATGTCATACACGAAGTAAGTTGAATGCGAACATTTACTCGCATGAAAATATTCAGATAACATAAGTGTTCAATCATGAGTGATTGATTAGCAAAATCTCTTTGAATAAAAAATTTCAAAACTGATGAATAAACAGCTCGCTAAATATATTAATTTTGTTGTTTTTTTCGGAATATAACGATTAAAATGAAGAATAAATAGTAGAATATAGTTTTCTACTTTAAAAGCTTAGTTTAGAGGTTAATTTTTATTAGTTTGCAAAACTATTGTTATTTTAGGATTGAAAGAAAATTTGAAAGTTCGGAGTTACTTTCATAATGCAATCGGAAAATACCTGGTTTTTGCATAAAATAGTCATAAACAGCATTGGACAGTATCGTTAAAGCCAGTATTGTCGTAAAGTTGAAGTAATGTTTTTTACAAAATGCCTCCGGTTACATGGAAAGCAAAAAATGTCATATAATAAAATGTTCAAAAGAAATTCAAGAAAAAGACGAAATTCATATATGAAGATTTAAAAAAGACATCGGCTTCGTGGCTCAGGCGGTATCGCACTGGACCACGATGTCGTAGGTCGCGAGTTCGATCCCCGTGCAAGGAACAATATTTCGAAAACGATATTCTAGCAGCAGCTCACTGTTGGTTAGACGGGTCATAATATAACCATAAACATCATTTGGTAGTATTGTTAAAGCCAGTATTGTTGTAAAGTGGAAGTAAATTTTTACAAAATCCACTCGGTCACATGGACAGAAAAATGATATAACGAAACTGAAGAAAAACAAAGGAAACAGGAACAAAAAAACTTCATACAATAAAACATCAGAAATTTAAGAAAAGCATGAAATTCGTGTGTAAAGATTTGAAAGATCCATCGGCTTTGTGGTTCAGGCGGTATCGCACTGGACCACGATGTCGTAGGTCGCGAGTTCGATCCCCGTACAAGGAACAATATTTCGAAAACGATATTCTAGCAGCAGCTCACTGTTAGTTAGACGGGTCATAATATAACCATAAACATCATTTGGTAGTATTGTTAAAGCCAGTATTGTTGTAAAGTTGAAGTAAATTTTTACAAAATCAGATTTGAAAGATCCATCGGCTTTGTGGTTTAGGCGGCATCGCACTGGACCACGATGTCGTATGTCGCGAGTTCGATCCCCGTGCAAGGAACAATATTTCGAAAACAATATTCTAGCAGCAGCTCACTGTTGGTTAGATAAACATCATTTGGTAGTAAACGTTAAAGCCAGTATTGTTGTAAAGTGGAAGTAAATTTTTACAAAATCCACTCGGTCACATGGACAGAAAAATGATATAACGAAACTGAAGAAAAACAAAGGAAACAGGAACAAAAAAACTTCATACAATAAAACATCAGAAATTTAAGAAAAGCATGAAATTCGTGTGTAAAGATTTGAAAGATCCATCGGCTTTGTGGTTCAGGCGGTATCGCACTGGACCACGATGTCGTAGGTCGCGAGTTCGATCCCCGTACAAGGAACAATATTTCGAAAACAATATTCTAGCAGCACCTCACTGTTGGTTAGACGGGTCATAATATAACCATAAACATCATTTGGTAGTATTGTTAAAGCCAATATTGTTGTAAAGTTGAAGTAAATTTTTACAAAATCAGATTTGAAAGATCCATCGGCTTTGTGGTTTAGGCGGCATCGCACTGGACCACGATGTCGTATGTCGCGAGTTCGATCCCCGTGCAAGGAACAATATTTCGAAAACAATATTCTAGCAGCAGCTCACTGTTGGTTAGATAAACATCATTTGGTAGTAAACGTTAAAGCCAGTATTGTTGTAAAGTGGAAGTAAATTTTTACAAAATCCACTCGGTCACATGGACAGAAAAATGATATAACGAAACTGAAGAAAAACAAAGGAAACAGGAACAAAAAAACTTCATACAATAAAACATCAGAAATTTAAGAAAAGCATGAAATTCGTGTGTAAAGATTTGAAAGATCCATCGGCTTTGTGGTTCAGGCGGTATCGCACTGGACCACGATGTCGTAGGTCGCGAGTTCGATCCCCGTACAAGGAACAATATTTCGAAAACGATATTCTAGCAGCAGCTCACTGTTGGTTAGACGGGTCATAATATAACCATAAACATCATTTGGTAGTATTGTTAAAGCCAGTATTGTTGTAAAGTTGAAGTAAATTTTTACAAAATCAGATTTGAAAGATCCATCGGCTTTGTGGTTTAGGCGGCATCGCACTGGACCACGATGTCGTATGTCGCGAGTTCGATCCCCGTGCAAGGAACAATATTTCGAAAACGATTTTCCAGCAGCAGCTCACTGTTGGTTAGACGGGTCATAAAATAACCATAAACATCATTTGGTAGTATTGTTAAAGCCAGTATTATCGTACAGTTGAAGTAAATTTTTTATAAAAAGCCTCCGGTTACATGGAAAGTAACGAGATAAAGCGAAACTGAAGAAAAACAAAGGAAACCGGAATCCAAAAAATGTACAATAAAATGTTCAAAAGAAATTCAAGAAAAGGACGAAATTCGTTTGTAACGACTTGAAAGATCCATCGACTTTGTGGTTCAGGTGGTATCGCACTGGATTACGAAGTCGTAGGTCGTGAGTTCGATCCCCTTCCAGGGAACAATATTTCGAAAACGATTTTCTAGGAACAGCTCGCTGTTTGCAAGACGGGTCAGAAAATAATCATAAATATCATTTGTCATTACCGCTAAAGCCAATACTGCCGTAAAGTTTATGCAAATTTTTTACAAAATGCGTCCGGTCAAATATGAAGTAACGAGATACATCGGAACTGAAGAAAAACAAGGAAACAGGAACCCAGAAAACTTCAAACAATAAAACGTAAGAAATTGCAGAAAAGTATGAAATTCGTATGTAAAGATTTAAAAAGACATTGGCTTCGTGGTTCAGGCGGTATCGCACTGGACTACAAAGTCAAAGGTCGTGAGTTCGATCCCCGTCCAGGGAACAATATTTTTAAAACGATTTTCTAGCAGCAGCTCACTGTTGGTTAGACGGGTCATAAAATGACCATAAACATCATTTGGTAGTATTGTTAAAGCCAGTATTGTTGTAAAGTTGAAGTAAATTTTTACAAAATCCACTCGGTCACATGGACAGAAAAATGATATAATGAAAATGAAGAAAAACAAAGGAAACAGGAACACAAAAACTTCATACAATAAAACGTCAGAAATTCAAGAACAGCACGAAATTCCTTTGTAAAGACTTGAAAGATCCATCGGCTTTGTGGTTCAGGCGGTATCGCACTGGACCACGATGTCGTAGGTCGCGAGTTCGATCCCCGTACAAGGAACAATATTTCGAAAACGATATTCTAGCAGCAGCTCACTGTTGGTTAGACGGGTCATAATATAACCATAAACATCATTTGGTAGTATTGTTAAAGCCAGTATTGTTGTAAAGTTGAAGTAAATTTTTACAAAATCAGATTTGAAAGATCCATCGGCTTTGTGGTTTAGGCGGCATCGCACTGGACCACGATGTCGTATGTCGCGAGTTCGATCCCCGTGCAAGGAACAATATTTCGAAAACGATTTTCCAGCAGCAGCTCACTGTTGGTTAGACGGGTCATAAAATAACCATAAACATCATTTGGTAGTATTGTTAAAGCCAGTATTATCGTACAGTTGAAGTAAATTTTTTATAAAAAGCCTCCGGTTACATGGAAAGTAACGAGATAAAGCGAAACTGAAGAAAAACAAAGGAAACCGGAATCCAAAAAATGTACAATAAAATGTTCAAAAGAAATTCAAGAAAAGGACGAAATTCGTTTGTAAAGACTTGAAAGATCCATCGACTTTGTGGTTCAGGTGGTATCGCACTGGATTACGAAGTCGTAGGTCGTGAGTTCGATCCCCTTCCAGGGAACAATATTTCGAAAACGATTTTCTAGGAACAGCTCGCTGTTTGCAAGACGGGTCAGAAAATAATCATAAATATCATTTGTCATTACCGCTAAAGCCAATACTGCCGTAAAGTTTATGCAAATTTTTTACAAAATGCGTCCGGTCAAATATGAAGTAACGAGATACATCGGAACTGAAGAAAAACAAGGAAACAGGAACCCAGAAAACTTCAAACAATAAAACGTAAGAAATTGCAGAAAAGTATGAAATTCGTATGTAAAGATTTAAAAAGACATTGGCTTCGTGGTTCAGGCGGTATCGCACTGGACTACAAAGTCAAAGGTCGTGAGTTCGATCCCCGTCCAGGGAACAATATTTTTAAAACGATTTTCTAGCAGCAGCTCACTGTTGGTTAGACGGGTCATAAAATGACCATAAACATCATTTGGTAGTATTGTTAAAGCCAGTATTGTTGTAAAGTTGAAGTAAATTTTTACAAAATCCACTCGGTCACATGGACAGAAAAATGATATAATGAAAATGAAGAAAAACAAAGGAAACAGGAACACAAAAACTTCATACAATAAAACGTCAGAAATTCAAGAACAGCACGAAATTCCTTTGTAAAGACTTGAAAGATCCATCGGCTTCGTGGTTCAGGCGGTATCGCATTGGACCACGATGTCGTAGGTCGCGAGTTCGATCCCCGTGCAAGGAACAATATTTCGAAAACGATTTTCTAGCAGCAGCTCACTGTTCGTTAGACGGGTCATAAAATAACCATAAACATCATTTGGTAGTATTGTTAAAGCCTACGATCGTAAAGTTGAAGTAAATTTTTACGAAATGCCTCCGGTCACGTGGAAAGTAATGAGATTAGCGAAACTGAAGAAAAATAAAGGAAACAGGAACATACAAATTTCATGCAATAAACCATAAGAAATTCAAGAAAAGTATGAAATTCGTGTGTAAAGATTTGAAAAAGCCATCGGCTTCGTGATTCAGGCGGTATCGCACTGGATTGCGAAGTTGTAGGTCCGTGTGTTCGATCCCCGGGGAACAATATTTCGAGAACGTGTTTCGTAACGAAAGAGCAGCTGCAGCTCGCTGTTCGTAAGATGGGTCACGTTAGTTGTTTACATTTCGCAATGTTGTTTATGTGGCGGAAATCGACTCATGACCGTTGCTGTACTTGGTGAACCAAGTACAAAACCAACAGCTTGATGTAGTTCGTACATTTCATACACAAATGTGAAGTATGGCGCCATCTCTTAAGACTATCTGGAGTTTTTGCAAATTTAAGCATGCAGTATGGAACTCGTTAAAAAGGTCGATATCGCCCGTTAAATTGATAACAAAAAAAAATTATACGTAAATTCCGTAATTGCACGTAAATTTGTCTGATACAGCAATTTAGTGTACAAATAATTTGTTTATTTTAAAATAGTAACACTTTTTAAAATTATCGTTTTACACTACGTGAATAAAATTCAATTTCACGTATTTTTTACTTTTTTTTTTATTTGCACGTCGCATAAAAAAATTTTCGTAAATCGTAATTTTAATTATATTTTGAGATATAAACCGTCAATTATGCATAGAGAGAGTTGGAATTTTCGTTACATGTATACCGTCTGTTCCGCGCAATGTGAGCAGTATAGGTGTTCTTTTCGGCTTTTTTACTGTCTCTTAATTAATTTTTTTGGTTATTTTTATTGATTAACTTCTTTATAATTTAGAATTATAAAAATTTTGTATGAAACAAATACCGGATTCATTTAATATAGACATTGAAAATATGCTACTTAAAACAAAATACTAAATACATTTGATATGAATTGATCTTAATACTAATGAATGTTTAAATGCTGTAGTTCACACATACAATAATAGTGCAAATAGTATTTCTTTTACGTATAATTTGTACAAAAATATCTTAGATTACATTATTTTTATTTATTCGTAAATATATTTTTTACATTTTTATATTTGAAAACGTTTTTTACATTGTAACTATTAATATAACTATGATTGTTTTGATTTTGTGTAACTACAATTTTTTTAGATTTTCATCTGTAAAATTTTATCGATTATTGCATTACTTCCCGAAGAATCTGATGATTGATATTTTATATAAATAAAAAATATGATTTTTAGTAATAAAAATTGCAACGCAGTAATTATATTACCGAAATATGAAAAAAGGTAGTCTTATATTCGGTTAAATACTGTAATCTAAAATCTATGTACACATCCCATAAACACACTTGACTACTGGTTATTTGAAAGTTAACATCTTGATATAAAAAAACTCTTTGATTTTACAGTGGGAAAAAGAAAACTTTATAAACAAAATACCAGTAAAAACTTCAAAACTAACAACGCTATCATACCTAGAGTATATAGACTTACCTAAAGCACATAAAAAAGGATTACCATTACGCTACCAAACGTTGGGGTTACTAAACGGTAATTTGGTTTAGTATGGCAAGTAATACTATTGTCACACAACGTAAGATCAACAGGTTGTGAGAAAATGCACATTACTGTCATGCATGCACTGCCAATGATAGAAAACTGCCTCATTATATTATGCTGAATAGTAAAACTCCACCAAAGATGCAATTTCCAAAGAACATTATAGTAAAATGCAATAAAGGACCTTTTTTTTACGAAGAGTTGGGGAAAGATAGATTAAAATGAAGGCATTCGTTAATCGTTATAATAATGATTTAGTCATACTTGGAGGTATAACAAGCCAATTATAACTTCTTTATGTCGCTACCAATCAACCGTTTAAAACACATCATAAGCCCAGTTACAATGATTGGCTACGTGAAGGAAATTTTAATTACACAAAAACTGTTAGAATTAACAAACTAGACGTGAATTTATTATTGATAATGGAGGGGAAGGAAGATGACATCTTATGGATAGAAGACTGTGACAGTACAAATACTGACTGAGAATTTAATGCCAACGAAATACATTACAAGATAATGTTTTTTTTACGAAAGAACAAAGAAAAATTGGCAAAATCAATTAAAAAAACAAAGGAAATGATAAGAGAAGAAGAAATGATAAAGAAACTAAAATGCGGAAGGAATGAATCCAAAACGAGTCTAAAATGTAACAAAAGTATTATTAGAGAAATTTGTGAAAAAAAAAACGGTCTGTATTGTAGAAGTCAAAATATATGCGACAAGAATTTCAGAGATTGTTCAAACATTTCAATTTTATTACAATATATTTTCAATAACAATTACAATGCTAGTGTTACATTATCACTCTATTCTAAGTATCCATGTACGTTCATTACAGATTTTTTATATTTTATGAGTTTCTAAAGTGTGCAGTGGTATATAAACTAATAACAGCTTTAACAATATCAATGTCATAAATAAAAAGTCATGTTAATTTTTCAATAGTCGATGCGTTTCTTCGTAAAATACTTTTTCTTTAGAATACGTAATTTATGAGAGGCATTTTCATACGTTTCTGTAAATGATTCCTTATAGTATCCGACAATACATTCCAACACAAAAGCAGGTACTGCGATACAGATAATTGCTAACAGCAAGACATAAAACGTTGCGCGTGTGATTTCTATGTCTTCCATTGGTCCTGTACTCGATGGATTGAAACCAATTTCGTCTAACTCAGCAAACAAATGATTAAACTCGTCATATAAATTTTCTGCAAGGCGAAATGGGTCGTATGTAAACAACCCAACTTCGAGAAACCATATTCTTAGGTCGTTAATGAGTTGACTATACGGTGACTTCGAAGGCAGGGGAATCATGTTGTGTGTGCTGTACATCCTGTCAGAAATACATCGCACAACTTCCAGCGTATAACGGTCGTTGGTATATTCTACTGCTATGCGATTCTTATTGGAAAGAATTATGCTTACATTCTTGTGCTGAAGCATTTTACTCCAATCCTCATATAGAAAATTGCTTGCCTCGAGTAGTTTCTCCAATAAACTCTGAACGGCAGCGATTTGGTCGGAATTATAAATGCCATTTTTCAAATTATTGTCACTGCCCATTATCCATAATCCACTTTTGTCGAGATCTTCCAAAGTATTAATGCTCCGCATCGGTCGTTTATCCACCGAGATTTGAACTACACCCCCAAGTATCTCAGTCGTGTATATGAAAGGTTCTATGAAAAAAGCACACAAAAGCACTTTCTCAACTAATGTTTTCGGGTATATCGTAATAGAATTGCTTAATGCCAAGTTCCACATATCCACGTAGGTTAACTTTGAAATTCCGAAATTGAATATTCTAACACACACTTTAATGATTATGCCGACTAGAAAGCTAACTATAAATAATGGAATTCCACCTGGATGTACTATTACATTCTCTTCATATTTAATTGGTATTGCAATACAGTGACCGGGTGTCACTAAAGGCAATGTGAATAAATGGGAATGCGGTTTGTATCCAAAGCCAGGTTGACTCCGAATAATATGTAATATTGGATCTTGCTTAAGATGAACGGGGTTTTTGTGTAAATTCCTTTGCATTAAAGAATAGTTGATGAGATGTGGGGTTACATTCATAGCCTTTACTATAAAATGTGTAAATGGTAACATTTTGGTCGCAAAAGAACCAATTCGAAATTTGAATCCTTGCATGTCCTGCAATTTGTTAGGAAACCACGTTATTGCCGACGAATACTTTTGTCTTTCGTACTTCTTTGTAAAAGGGTTTAATTGGTGCATTATACTGTTTGTTTTTTCTATATCCCAGGGTATGGACCTCAATTTCGTATTCTTTGTTACAACTAAAACTGTTACGTCTAAGTACGTCAACTTCGGGTTTGCATTTGTATATCTATACTTCTCCAGGTACGTAACAGAAAATTGTAAGATTCTGAGAAAATATCTGTAATTATTTAGACTATCTTCTGAGTTGAGTAAAATTACAAAAAGCCGTGCTGTAAAAAGACTGTTTAAAATTTTCGGAGCACGATAATCATTGTAACTTTGCATAGACAATATCGTTGACCAAAGAATCTCACGTAAAATATACTCCTTCAGATCATGAAACCACAAATTTGGAGAGTTTCCAGAAATATAACAGATATTTAACACTATAACAAAATAAAACGGTGCTCTTATATCAGCCATTTTCTCAGAGTCTTAACTTTGTTGTATTGCAGTTATAATACGCAAAGAACGATTTGTATTTATGTAAAATCTTACATTATACCTTTATTATGAAGGTCAGTGGAGGTTCTGCAGATAGCTGACATAACAGGATAACAAAGATTTCCCTGCAGATAACTGTGATGCAACGTAGAAAATTGTTTTACATTTAACTTTATCTATCGATTTTTAAAGTACATTTGCACTATCGCTTCTATTTAGTATGCTCATTTGTTTATATCGATCTTTCTTCAGTAATTTTATATATCTTTGTTGAATCTATCTAAAAGACAATGCATTTGCAAGGCTGGATTAAAGAAATTGACAGTAATTATGGCAGGTCCAAGTTTTTCGATATTTTTCGATCAGAATCATCATTTTTAAAACTTTGCATGATGTTCTGTGCAGTTGTAGAGCTAAGACATCATTAGAAAAAAGAGAGGGTCATGTATCAACTTCTACCTGAGATGAGCGACTCGTGTCGTGATCCTCAAACCTGAATGTTGCTTATCCAATTTTTTGTGATCTTTTCACAAACATTTCAGTCAGAAAACATTCAAGCGTATTTCTAGTCTTTGGTTACTTTCATTTTCAATATGAGAAATAACTTGTGACAGTTCATTGCTATTGTGTAAGGAGATACATGTTGCGTTCGCGTTTTTTTTTCTTTCTTTTGTAATCCTGGATAGACCTACAGTGTTATGAGGACTCCGGACTTCATCTAAGCCATTGCTGAGACTTCCCACGGCCGATCCACTTATTAACTGTAACTATATTTCTCTACAAGTGGAATTGTTGTCCGCCTAGATAAGTTTCAACAATTGATCTGGTATTTATTATTTTTTGCGTTTCTGTTTCTATTATTAAGCTTGCTCTTCAAGTCTTTTTTTGTTTGCTTCTGAATGAGTTCCGCATACTGCACAAGATTGGATATGTTGTTTCTCGAACAAGGTGTTTAGTTCTAACTCGGTTTTCGTGTCATTTCTTTATTACAGTATAGGTACCCTTTTCTCCGAACGTGCACGATCTATCTTCCGTTAATCATGATCGAGCTAGTTTGGCTTTTCGACTTTTCAATAGCCTGTTGGGAATTGTGCAATATTCGCTTCGCGTGTGGCGCCCGTAGCGCTGCCAGTGGTATTTTCAGAAACGGTATACTCCCAGAATTACTGTAGATTGATAGAGGACATAAGGAAAAACATTGTTTTTAATAATTGTTTTGACATAATGTAATGTGTGAATACAATATATTAAATCCAAGGTAGTCCATTTTCTCTGTAAACAAAAGATTTTTACTGTTTTTGCATAAAGATTCAAATAAAAATACTTATAATCGAAAACTTAATGCTCTAATCGAACTAAATTCAACCATTGTTTTCGGCGCTCCACTTTGTGAGGAAATAAGGGATTCGCCGTTGGAAAAGCGTAGAATTCTGTTCCTGGTGAATTATTTCGTGTATTTTTGCAGTCAACCACACTACAATATACATTGTTCTTTTTCGAGTCACTCATCATAATTTACAATGTTAAAACTGTACGAAACTTTTCCGTTTTCTGTACAAAACTGTACGAAACAATTAATTTCGCGCTTGCGCATTTCATATCGTGAAAAGGCCTATTGAAAAGCTGTATTTGGAAGTTATATGTATATTTTGACAAGGTAAACCATAAGAATATTTCATTAAAGGTCTAATACGAATTTCTGAATGCGTTTATATCTGCAATTCACTGCAATATACTCATAAACTTCAATTAAAAATGTCGTATTACTGTGTATAGCAAAGGCTTTCGATATATACTCGGGGTGCGCAGTTCCGGGAATTGCTACTCGAGCGGTGCTATCGGTTTACGTATCCCCTCTATCCCTCGTGTCCTGGCATTTTTTATCCAGTTGATTAGAATTTTTTAAATCTTGACGCATTTGTACCTTTTCCGTGTTTTCGCTCGATCCACTTTAAATTCATCGATCTTTTTCTCTACTACTAAATATAATTCGTATGTGGAAGTGTTTTTCTTTTTACTATACAGGATGCACTACTTCAAACACTTGTCTAGTATATGTATCATAAGTGAATACTACCCCAAATAGTAATACAATAGTTTTATTATTATTATTATTTGCAGATGAACAGTGCTGAGGAATCGCCGATCGAAGAAGAATCGGATATAACAACGACCTGTGCAAGGAAAGGATCCAGTGCCGAAGAGGATAAAAACGCAAATGCGACTATCCTCGTCGCAACTCGAGCGTGCTCATAAGCCAATCTTAGTGGTAGAACCCCGAAAAAATGAAAATTCTATTTTTAACGAATCTCTTTATCTCGGTTTGCCGCAACTGAATCAAAACTAATGGCGACCAAACAATTCTACGCGTATACTAAGAAATGAAAAACATACACACATCACTGAATCTTTCATAGTCGATAGCGCGTGAGTCGAATTTAGATCGCATTAGTTGTACGATGTTAAAACCGAACGAAAGCTCTCGGTTTATGTAAATAATATCGAATCGGTGGTTTCGAATCACGTACAGTAAGAAGCGAGTACTTCAATTGTAGAAGTAAATTTATCAGGGTCAGAAAAATTTATGAAACTATACATATTATACATTATATATAAGAGACGAGATTGGCTGCTCTGCATTACAGGTGGCGCTGCGGCGCTCACGCGGACGAAGGTGACGAATATTTAACATATGCGAAATGGAGCTTGAAAACCAGCTTCAGCTGGGCGAGTTTCCGACAAATATCCGTTGTTAAGAGCGTTCATAGTGCCACATATAATGGCGGACTTGTTTGATCGTACTAAATCTGTACAATAACCTCGAAGTCACGACTGGCGAAATTCGAGGAAAAGCGTTTAACAATTTATTATTACTATTGCCATTACTGTCCTTTCTGCGATAATGATTTCTGTAGCAATGCTATTTGCAAATTAGCAAACGGTAATTGTATATATAAGAATAAGAGATAAAATTTTCAAGTAAGTTTCTAAGAGATTACAATTGATGCCGAAGAAAGTGTGAAATTCTGCAAGGACGATCCACGTCGAAATTTTGCCGTCGGGGTGCCAGTGTATCCGATAAATATTGAAAGATCGATACGGCGATACGGGTCGCTTCTTACCTTCCTTCGAAGAGATATCGAAAAAAGAGCTTCCATGCTACTCGATACCCCCTTTCGTCCGCTTCGAATATCGCAAAATATATCAATGGTCGCTTTTGTGTCGTTATACTAGGTTGTGCTTGGTTAGAAGATGCTAATCTAAACCTGTTCGATGTGAAATTCACCTTAGAAACAATTACGGTAATAACGAGCCAAAAAAATTGAGTTTCTGGGAAACGTGACAGTACCTTCTATTGCGCACTCGACGGGTTTCAGCAACGCAAGCAACAGATGGGCAATTATCATTGTACAGTCGATTAATATCAGAGTCTTTAAAAAAGCATTTCTTTTATATGAGACTGAGCTACAGATCACGAACCAAAAATGAATGGACATCGCGAAACGAGATAACCTGGTGATCAATATAGTATATATGTAATAATTAGTTTTGAAACAAATACAATTCTTTTCAATATAACATGTGCTTTAATATATTTTCCAACTTCCTGATGAAAACATAAAACAAAGCGAACATAAGTATACCTACAAATATTACAGAGAACCAGTCGCATTTTTATTATATATTTTGTGTCTGTTATTGTGAATTTTTATATTTAAAATAATTTCAGGTTATATGTCAATTGTGGAGCCACCGGCAGGTATGTTGAATTTATTTTAAGTTGCATTAATGCTATTAGCTATTATTATTGGGGACAAGTATTTTGCTTCAATCAACGAAAGGAAAAATGACAAACCTCAGTACTTCGTCATTTAAGAACTATTTAGATCGTTAACACTTTGAGTCACCCATTTTTCCTTTTATCGAATTCATCTGAAATTTGCTACTCTCGGGTTTTCAAGATCGCTGATTACGAGGTTACTTTTTCGAAATTCAAGATGCGGAACCAATATGGTGGACAAAAATTTAAAATATAATTCGATTGGGACAAAATGTGCTAAACTCGCAGGTTTTCAAGATCGCAGATTACGAATTTGACGTTACTTTTATCAAATTCAAAATAAAGAATCCAATATGGCGGATAAAGATTTTAGAAATGCCTCCATTTTGAAAAAAAATTTGCTTCTCTAGGGTTTATTTACAATTGAACGAAAAGATAAAAAATTATTGTAAGATGATTTTTATAGATTTTTTCATGAGTTGTAACTGAACGAAAATTTGTACATTTTCTTTCAGTTACAACAAATAAACAAATAAACCATGCAACGAAAAATTAAAAATTAAAATAGTCCGACCGTCTCCGTAAGTTTTTTATTATTTTAACATTCAAAAATATTTGGCTAATAAATTACTAATCGATAGGAGAACTTATAAAATTTGAAATAAATTAGGCATTATTATTTTTAGGTGTAGATTTGACGTGAAGTTATTCATATACTATTTCATATATTATATATAATTATATTTATGAATATATAGGTATATATTTGCTTATAAATCCATATGAGAACAACATTCATACATGATTATATATGGTCATATATTGATCCATTTATACTCAAATATAATTATTTTTTTCCGGGTGTTCTTGTAGGATTGTTTTAATCCTTTGAAGCATGGTGCAGCATATACGCTACACCTTTTTTTAATTCACTATTTACATATTTAAGGTAATTATTCATTCATTTTGCTGCATTTTTTTACTTCCTTACTTCAAGAACATGTTAGGAAATGTAAATAAATTAATATTTTTAATTAATTGTCATGTAATATTGTTTAAAAAGAATTAAACAAAGTGTAAAAATGGTGGATTTTTTACGGAAAAAATATGTGGAGAAGAAAACGTCACTCAAATATGACGAGACTGGGTACTCGGAGGTTTTTGGGGTCGCTGATTACGAATCTGACTTAAGATTTTCAAAATTCCAAATGCGGATCCAATATGGCCGACCGTATTGCACAAATTTACTTGATCGAGGTGAAATTGGGTACTCGCGGGTTTTCGGGATTACTGATTACGAATCAGGCCACAGATTTTCAAAATTGAAAATGGCGGATCCAATATGGCCGACCGAAATATAAAAACAAGTCAGATTCACCCTCGATTTCCTTCGGCCATATTGAATCCGCAATTTTCAATTTGGAAAATCGGCGGCCAGATTCGTAATCAGAGATTCCGAAAACTCCGTAGTAACAAATTTCAGCCATATTCAGCGTAAAGAAAAATGTATGCTTCAAAGAGTTAAGGACCTACTGCAGTTCAATTGTGGAGCTAAAAGAGATATGCAATCGTTAGGTCATCTCATTGAGTTGTATTCGCTCAACTTTCATTTCAGTGTAAATGAATCTATCGGCAGGAAGAGGGACACTGTCACTCTCTACCGCTGAAAGAGCTTAGGAAGTATGTGGTCTCTACAGGGAGATCCTTTTGTTTATGGCAACCGGCTAATAGTGGATTCCTGAGTTGATTCTAAGTACCTTTTTCCTGTACCAAAATTGGATCTGAGATTCAGAATTTAAGTGAAGAGCCGTTGAAATTTAGAAAAAAAATTACTTTGTTTGTAATAACTCGGCATCTTTTTAAGTTATTGCAATGAATGAAGGCTCTTTTTCAAGCCTTTTTTTAAGCCCTACAATTCATTCCTGAGAATATTTGTCCTGCGGCGAATACTTCTGAAGTTATGGACTCGAAAATGGAAAAAGCTAACGAAATGTCAAACTAGAAAAAGTTGTAGAGCTTGAAAAGACGAAGAATTTGTCACCTCATATGTTCGTTTTTAATGAAAATTGAGTCCGCGGGAACACTCTTAATGTCGTAGAATTGGTGACAAACTCACATCGTCAATACCAAACGCGTTTTTCGTCAATTCTACGACATTAAACGTGTTCCCGCGGACTCAATTTTCATTAAAAACGAACATATGAGGGGGCAAATTCTTAATCTTTTCAAGCTCTACAACTTTTTCTAGTTTGACTTTCGTTAGCTATTTTCCGAAATAAGTTAGATGCGAAAAACCGCAAAAATTGGCCTTTTTTACCATTTTCGAGTCCATAACTTCAGAAATATTCACCGCAGGACAAATGTTTTCCCGGGAATGAATTGTAGGGCGTAAAAAAAGCTTGAAAATGAGCCCTCATTAATTGCAATATCTTTAAAAGAAGCCGCGTTGTTGCAAAAAAAGTAATTGTTTTTCTAAATTTTAACGGCTCTTCACTTATATTCTGAGCCTCAGATCGAATTTTGGTACAGGAAAAAGTTACTTAAAATCAACTCAGGAATCCACTATTAGCCAGTTGGCATAGCCAAAAGGATCACCCTGTATTCCAGTCGAAAGGTGGATCCGATACTAGATCCTGATCTATGCGACTTCCCTGTTATTCTCATCATAGAGATGCAATTCTGAAATTCTAGAAATTTTGTTCAAATTGAGGGCATTCGTAAAATTTCAGTCCGCCATATTGGATCCGCCATTTTGAATTTGGCAAATCTAACATCGAATTCGTAATCAGCCACCCCAGAAACATTGCCATACTAAATTTCGAGTCATCGGCTTTAAAAACATCATCAAAAATGAATTTTTCCGAAAAAACATTATTTTTTCATATTTGTTTATTTATATAGCCAAAACAATAAACAATTATGTCTTCTTTGTAATTTTTATATATTCCTTAATCACTATAGTAATTGATAAAAGCAAAAAGATCGATCTAAATGCGTTAACCAGAATGGAAATAGTCAAAATTCAAAGAAATCACTGTGGTAATGTGCTTTACCACTACGACTCAAAGGCTTAATAAAAACAGTGTAGGTTTAATCTAATATATAGGATAAAGGAAAGGAATTATCCCCCGCTTTAATGACATTTTTAGCCTATTCGCGGGTCGGCTCTCGGGTGGATTGGTCGGACAGACTTTCAAAGACATTACAAGACAATACTTTTAGACAAACACAAGGATCACCCACCCAGAGCCAGTCCCACCATTACTGCGCCCCGTACACGGAAAGAAATTTTGGGTGCATACGGCCCGACAACGATCGGCCTTCAGAGCCTTCATCCGTTAAGTCGGTACGGCCCTAAAGAGGAGTAGTTCCCAAGGCATGCATCAGCTGTCGCTGCTTGTCCTTCCGGTCGTATCGGCCGAAAAAATAGTTCGGCCAAAATAGTCCGGGTAACGGGCACGTGTGATCCCAGAGCATACGGCAAGTGCAAACCTGTGTCGTGTGTACTCACTGTGCAGTATATACGTAATCTTTATATTCATTTTTTTTTATTGAAATAAAAACTTATGATATGAACTTTTATTCAGAGATCAACAAATGAATTCCTTATAGTTAGTTTCTTAATATGCCTCTATTATAGGATGTTTTTTGCGCAAATTGTTCCTGAAGGCAACAGCAGGCACAGAATCAGGTCCTTATACGTCTGTATATTAAGACATGGCGCGCCGCATAGGTTAGGTTTGTATTACCGGCGAGTTCGGCAGGCCCTGCTTGCTTTCTGTTAGAGAACGTCTGTTTGAACCGCCGGGCTAAAACGGCTTGGGTGTCAAAGCTTCTGACGCCTAAGGGCGTGTGCACACTGACAGCGAATCGCGAAAAGCGGCAAGCGAAATGTAGAAAAATTTTATAATAATAAAAGTCGATATTTTGATATTGCTGTTTAAAAATATTGATATTTACTTGTTTTTTCAGATTTTTATATATAGTCTTGTAATTCTGACGATTTACTTCCTAATTTTTATGTTTCGCTTACCAGGGCGGGTAACCTCGAAATACAACAAGCGAATTACGATTAACGGTAAGCGGATCGCACATAATGGCAAATTAAACGAGCAGAATTAAATAATATAAAAATCTATACACGTGTGAAGAAAAATATCGATAAATACATTTTTATTATTGTAAACTTGTGGTATATTTCGCTTGCCGCATTTCGCGATTCGCTGTCAGTGTGCACGCGCCCTAAGACGACTTGCTTGACAGTGTTAAGCTGGGACAGCCGGGGAGTTCGGCACTTCTCACCTAGAATTTCTTTCAGTGTAGAGCGACTTGACCCCTCTGTATCGCATTTGCACGGGGTCTGGGAAACCTACGGAAAACCCAGACAGATACAATCGACGAACTACTTTATCATCAGAGTATACCCTTTGATGGTAAAGCAGCTGTGTCTCCCACTCAGCAATCGGCCTGCTATCTTTGCCGTAGCGGGCGCAAAGCTCGTTTTTTTATTTTAACAGTCACCTTTCCAAGTCACGATCCCCAATCAGGATGCTTTACTTGAAAGAGCGACTGCGCGTCACGCCGACCACAGGGCAATTGCTGTCGGTGTTTAATCTAATATATATAAACCCATTAAAAAATTGTTCTACATTTTATTACAATTGAATATCAAATATCAAATTTGGAATTGTTATGGGTCCTGTGTCGTCGTTGATTTTCCTTTTAACCGGACATGGTATGGATAATTGCCTAGTCTTCTGTTCGATGAATTGTACTGGATATGCCCTATCGGTGCTTACAAATTTGAAAATTAATAATGCATAATTAGGTTTGTTCATTTCTTTACGCATTTTCTTATTCTTCTAGTAAAAATTGTTTTCTTAAAAGTCTGTAATTTACATGAAATATTTTCATACTTTTCAAGAAATGAATCCTCACAGTATCCCATAATAACCTCTGTTAGGAATGCAGGAACCGATATAAAGATCATTGCTAACACGAAGATATAAAACGTTGCACGGATTATTTCCATGTCTTCAATTGCGCGATAACTCAATGGATCGAAACCGATTTCGTCCAACTCAACAAACATACGATCAAATTCGAGATAAAGATTTTCGACATACCGATAGGGGTCGTATGTAAATAAACCAACTTCAAGAAACCATATTCTTAAATCGCTGATGAGTTGAAAGTATGGTGACTTCATGGGCAGGGTAATCAAATTGTGCATGCTGTACATCCTGTCAGAAATACAATGGACAACTTCAAATCCATAACGATTATTCGTGTATTCTACTGCCACGCGATTTCTATCGGAAAGCATTATGCTTATGTTCCTGTGCTGTAGCATTTTCGTCCAATCCAAACTTAGAAAAAAACTACGGTTGATCATTTTCTGTGATAAGCTTTTAACGGCGGTAATATTATTGGAAATATAAACAATATTTTGCAAAGCTTCACTGCTGCCAATTATCCATAATCCACTTTCGTCGAGGTCTTCCAAAGTATAAATGCTCTGCATCGGTCGCTCTTCCACAGAGATCTTAATTACGCTCCCTAGTATATCTGTCGTATACAAAAACGACTCGAGGAAAAATGCCCAAAAAATTACTTTCTCTACAAATGATTTAGGTTGTGCAGACACGGAAAAGCCCAATGCCATATTCCACATTTGAAAATAGGTCAAATTGGCGATTCCCACATTGCATATTTTTGCATAGATTTTAACAAGTATAACGACCAAAAAGCTAATTATAAATAATGGAATCCCGGCTGGATGAACTGTTACATTCTCCACGTATGTTATTGGAATACCAATACAGTAACCGGGGGTCACCACGGATGGTGTGTATAACTTGGAATATACACTAAACCCAGGAACATCAGCCTTCCTGATCGTATGCAATCCTGTATCTTGATAAAGATCTAAATTTCCACCATTTAAATCCCGATACAATGCGTTTACTCCTGTAATAGTTGGGGGATAGGTATCGAGATATGCAGATATATTTGTCGCCTTTATTATAAATTCTGTAAATGGGAAGAATACGGACGAAATAGATCCAATTCGAAAAGTGTACCCTTGCATGTCCTGCAATTTGTTGGGAAACCACGTTATGGCCGGTGAATACATTTGACGCGTGTATTTTTTCAGAAATGGGTTCCATTGGTGCATCGTAATAGTCGTATCTTTTATATCCCAAATGTTACTCCATTTCGGATTTTTTGCTACGACTAAAATGGTTACATCTAAATAGTTAAATTTCCATAAAAATGTGAGAAATAACTTATATGGAGCTTCAGGACTTGCTTCCCACAAAATGACTAGCAACTTTGGTCTAGGATTGGAAAGCCTATACGCATCCAGGTATCTAACAGAAAATTGTCCAATTTTGTTCAAATACCCGTTAAAATTTGATTTGGAATGATGTTCCGCGTTTAGTAATATTACAATAAGTCTCGCTGTAAAGATACTATTCACAATGGCAGGAACGCGATATTCCCCGCACCTTTGCATGGACAATATCGTTGACCAAGGAACTTCGCACGTTAGACAATCTGCTATTTTGTTATACTCGGCCGAATAGTCACTGTAGGCGGTATCTATTGCGAGAACTGTCGGGGACAAATTCGCAATAGAAATATAGTGCTTCAGATCATGCAGCCAAATATTTTGAGCGTCACTGCCAGTATAATCGATATTTAGTATAATATAGAAATAAAGCACTGATATTTTATCTGCCATTTTCTCACATTTTTCTTTCAAAAAAGGAGAAATTGTTTGAAAATTAGTTTTGTAGATTTACGCGTAAAATATACTTCTCCATTATACCTTACGTAAAACAACGTTGTAATATTATGAAAGGCCACTGACGAATATTGTAACAATTAGTTCGATGATCGATTTGTATAGAAATTATTATAATGGCACAAGGAAAGTAATTTTACTTTAACAGATCGTGATATACTTTTAACGTGTTTAATTATTGATTATTAAATGGGGTTTTCAGTAATGTTTCAGTTCAACTTTAGCCTGAACGTAAAATACTGAATTCAATTGTAAGAACAAAATTCAAATACGAAACATGCTGTTTGTAAAAGTGTTTACAGACCTAACCTAACCTACCTTATATCAATTTCATGTGAAATATTAACATATTTTATCACATGTATTTTCGAATTTGATGATATTACTATCCTGAGTAGAATCTAAAGTGAGTTGTTCACTACAAAGTGGGCGTTTAAGTATAGTTTTCCATCAAATGTCGACGTTTCAAATCCTAAAGAACTCAAGAATAGTTACAATGTGTGGCATGAAACTAGCATTTTTTCTTAAAATTAAAATGTTTAAACCACCTTTGCCCATAGTTTCAATAGAATTCTAGTATTCTAATAGTTCGAAATATAACTTTGGCATCATATTGGAATTCCTGATGACTGAAACTGAATTGGACCTTGGAATTTTAAAAAGCAACGTTGAGATTAGTAGAATAGGTTTTTATAAGACCTTTGTGTTTTTTCTCAGCTTCGATTTTGATACGAAATGTTGAATTGAAATTGAAGCAAAATAAATTGTCCTTTGAGCGTTAAAATTCACTTTTCCACATAGCACAACATCAAATTCTTTGAAAACATGAGATAAAAAAGAAACTAAACAAAATTGAGGCCAGAGAAACGAATCTAGAAATATTCAGTAAAATTAGAATGAATACGGTCCGGCTAGAAGAAATTAACATACGCCACAAGACTTTCAGAGAAGGCTAAAATATTTGAATTTTATTGTAATATATTTTCAATAACGTACAATAATGCTAATGTTATATTATCACTCCATTCCAAGCGTGCATGGGTGTATATTATTAACGAACCTGCATTACTTTTTAATGATTCATCAGATTGTTTTTAGTGTGCATTGGTGTATACAATAACAGTCGTAACAATGTCAGTATCAGAAATAAAACGTCATTTTAATTTTTTAATAGTCGGCCTTTTTCTTCGTGCAAAATACTTTTTCTTTAGAATCCGTAATTTATAAGAAGCATTTTCATACGTTTCTATAATTGATTCCTTATAGTACCCAACAATAATTTCCAAAATAAAAGCAGGTACTGCGATACAGATAATTGCTAACAGCAAGACATAAAATGTTGCGCGTGTGATTTCTATGTCTTCCATTGGTCCTGTACTCGATGGATTCAAACCAATTTCATCCAACTGAACAAACAATGATTAATCTCGTCATATAAATTTTCTGCAAGGCGATATGGGTCGTATTTAAATAAACCAACTTCAAGAAACCATATTCTAAGGTCGTTAATGTGTTGACCATACGATGACCTCGGCGGCAATGGAATCATGTTGTGTCTGCTGTACATCCTGTCAGAAATACATCGCACAACTTCTAACGTATAACGATCGTTGGTATATTCTACTGCCATGCGATTCTTATGAGAAAGAATTATGCTTATATTCTTGTGCTGAAGCATTTTCCTCCAATCCTCATATAAAGAATTGCTCGGCTCGGTTATTTTCTTCAATAAGCTCTCAACAGCAGCGATTTGATCGGAATTATAAATGCTATTTTTCAAATTATTGTTGCTGCCAATTATCCATAATCCACTTTTGTCGAGATCTTCCAAAGTATGAATGCCCTGTATCGTACGTTTATCCACAGAGATTTGAACCACACCTCCGAGAATTTCAGTCGTGTACATGAAAGTCTCTATGAAAAAAGCACACAAAAGCACTTTCTCAACTAATGTTTTCGGGTATATTGTAATAGAATTGCTTAATGCCAAGTTCCACATATCCATGTAGGTTAACTTTGAAATGCCGAAATTGAATATTCTAACACACACTTTAATAATTATGCCGACTAGAAAGCTAACTATAAATAATGGAATTCCACCTGGATGTACTATTACATTCTCTTCATATTTAATTGGTATTGCAATACAGTGACCGGGTGTCACTAAAGGCAATGTGAATAAATGGGAATGTGGGTTGTTTCCGAAACCATTATGATTCTGAATAATGTGTGATATTGGATCTTGCTTAAAATGAATGGATTGTCGGGCTACATTACTTTGCGTTGAAGAATAGGTGATGAGATTTGGGGTTACATTCATAGCCTTTACTATAAATTGTGTAAATGGCAACATTTTGGTCGCATAAGAACCAATTCCAAATTTGAACCCTTGCATGTCCTGTAATTTGTTAGGAAACCATGCCATTGTCGACGAATACTTTTGTTGATTGTACTTCAGTATAAAAGGGTCCCATTGGTGCATTGTACTGTTTGTTTCTTTTATATCCCAGGGTATGGACTTCGACTTCGGGTTCTTAGTTACAATTAAAATTGTTACGTCCAAGAAAGAATATTGCCTTAAAGCTCTGAGACACTTACGGTACGGAGCCTCAGGATATCCTTCCCACAAAATTATGAGCAACTTCGGGCTAGCATTTGTGTATCTATACTTATCCAGGTACTTAACAGAGAAGTTTAAGATTCTGACCAAATATCTGTAAATGTGTAGGTTATCTTCTGCATTGAGCAAAATTACAAAAAGTTGTGCTGTATAGAGACTGTTGAAAATTTTCGGAGCACGAAATTCGTTGTACCTTTGCATAGACAATATCGTTGACCAAAGAATCTCGCTCGTTAAACAATCTACAAGTTTGTTATATTCCGACGAATAGTTGCTGTAAAAGGTATCCAGTGCGAGAACCGCCGGAAACAAATGTGCATTATTCGAAATATACTCCTTCAGACCATAAAGCCAAAAATTTGAAGTGATTCCAGAAATATATGATGTATTTAAGACAATAAAATAGAATAGTGCTCTTTTATCGGCCATTTTCGCATAGTTTCAACTTTGTTACACTGCAGTTATAATATGGAAATAATAATTTTGATTTATTTAAAAACTAGTATATTTGCAAATTACATATATTGTTCAATGTATTATGTCGGACGGTGGAGGTATTGCATTTGGCTGACATAACATGATAAGAAAGACTGCCCTGCAGATAATTGCGATGCAACATAGAAAATTGTTTTATTTTCAACTTTATCTATCGATTTTTAAATGCACTTTTGCACTATGGATTCTATTTAGATTACTTCTTGCTTTATATCGGTCTCTCATCAGAAATTTCATATATCTGTTATTGAATCTGTCTAAAAGTTAATGCATCTATAAGGTTGGGTTAAAGAAATTTATAGTAATTATGGCAAGTCCCAGTTTTTCGGTATTCAATCAAGACACTAAATGCTTACAGGGGCATATCGTTTCAACCTTGAGGCTTTGTCACTTTCATACATATTATCGGTGACCGGATTGTATTTTCCCTTCAATAAAAAATACGATTTTTTCGCGGAATTTTTTTTGTTAAATTCAACTGCTGTCCCGGATACCGGGATTGAAATGTTTTAAATGTATCAGAATCGAGGACACGATAGATGTACTTAAAATTTGGGATAAACTTCCGAAAACGCCCCCCAACCGATTTTAATGTACATTGGTATACTTGCGTATTTCGGAGTGCTGATTTTATTTCATACCATATAAGATGGTACACATTTTATGTTGTATGCATATTCCCGCCAAAATCGATAGTTTTTGAGAAAAATCAAAAAAACTACAAAACACAATTAAGGTCAAAATTCGTATAGTGAAATAGTGGAAGCAGAAAAATGGCAACGCCACGGCTCCCGTTAACGCGAAGTTGTCTTAGGTGCTTGTGACGGTGGCATAATAATGCCTAAAAGCATATGCGTGCCCTTAAACTAATCCAACCTAACCAGTCAGAACTCTGCCTAGCCCTAACAATGCCTAAAAGCATATGGGTGCCTTAAAACTAACCTAAGCTAACCAGTCACTACTCTGCCTAGCCATAACAACGCCTAAAAGCATATGCGTGCCCTAAAACTAACCTAACCTAACCAGTCAGAACTCTACCTATCCCTGACAATTCCCAAAAGCATATGCGTATCACTACGTGGAATTCATGTTATAATTGATCATTTTCATGGTGTTTTATCGTTTTTTCGATTTTTCTCAAAAACTATCGATTTTGGCGGGAAAATGCATACAACATAAAATGTGTATTTCGATCAAATCTATAACTTTTATTCAAAGAATTTTTCGAAATTTCGAGAATTTTATGAGATAATTGCAAAAAACCATAAATTATGGTGAGTTTTTAAGGTTTTCACCATGAAAATAAAATTTGCGCCAATTTTCATTATCATTTCCGTAATCAGCACCCCGAAATACGTAAGTATACCAATGTACATTAAAATCGGTTGGGGGGCGTTTTCGGAAGTACACCCGATTTCAAGTTGAAATTCATTTTTCAAATGAGAATGACTTTTTTGCCGCGAATTTGGAAAGATAGGAAAATTTTACGTTCAGGACATGATCTTTAACGCACGGTTTAAATCAGAGTCAAGGTATATATATGCAGGCATTCAATTTTAAGATACATGCAATTCAACATTTTTGTACTTGTGTGAAATGTTTCAATAATCGAAGAAGAATTTCAGAATATTTTTTATATCCGCAATTAAAAATGCTATTTATTATGGTAATATCATGGAATTTTAATAGTTTTTCTTTATATAACAAGGTAAATCGAGACGGTACCGGGAAACCGTTCTATCATTGCAGATGTGTGTGCGTATTCTATTCTATTGTTTACAATACATATAAGGCATTCTAATTTTGGCAACAACGTTCTGAATCCTATAAGCAAAGTAAATGATTGAATTTCAATCAACTTATTTTTAAAGCAAATGCATAGGTATATCATATAAATCATTATAATTGCTTATTTTAGAATGTGTAAAATGATATACAGGATGTCCCAAAAGTTTGGAAACGGTCTTGTAACTTTTGAAAGAAAAATAAATTTTTTAAATTGCTGAAACACGTGAAACAATTTTTCAAAAAAGCAATCTTTTTTAGGGGTTCCAACCCCCCACCCCAAGGGGGGCGTGGAGCACGAGGGGGGATGAATATCTTAAATGGCAACATGGGTCGAGTGGAGGCTCATTTGAAAGGTCTCTTCGAGACGAATACAAAACACTGATCATAGATGGCGTTATAATCATTTATCGCCGAATTATTCATGGTTTGAAATTTCTAATCTCAGAAACCAATATTCGGATCCAACATACCACACAATATTTGTAGCGATTAAAAATGCCTAAGCACCCTCCTCTTTTACACGGGCTTATTTGCTGGAAATTCTCACCTGCCGACTAGTCTGCGGCGTTTCTGACGCATTTCTGCCGAAGAGATTAAAAGGGTCGGCGAAGGGATTAAAGACCCACGAACACGGTTTTAATCTCTTCGGCAGAAATGCGTCAGAATCGCCGCAGACTTAGTCGGCAGGTGAGAATTTCCAGCAAATTTGCTGTCTGTGTGACGACGCATATTCCGTATTTCTGCCGACATATCTGACTTTTCCCTTATATGCGGCAATATGCAGCAGATCTGGCTGTGTGGGTTGTTGAAAAATGCTTTTGTGATTGTGGAAATTAATAAAATTTATTTTACAAATATTATAAATTATTTTTTTACGATATGAATATAAAATTAATTGGTTTATTACTTAAGGGGTCTGTCTAGTAACTCACTTTTGAAAAATCGGTTTTTTGTTTTTTACTTTTTTCGAAAGTAAATATATTAAGAAATATTGTGTGATAAGGAATTTTGTACGGTCCAGGCATCGCTGACTAGGTGTAAGTAATTTTTTTTTTAAGAATTTCATGTAAAAAAAAACTTTAAACGCGTTTTTCTCGAAACAACGCTTTTACTCGCCTTGTTGATGAAATTTTCGAAACTACTCGACCGATCCTTATGAAATTTGAACCACATATTCTTTAAACCTATCGCTATGTCCCCTATAAATTTTTTTCAAAAATTTTGAATTTAACTATATTATTTTTTCAAAAGTCGGCGAAAAAAACCGGTTTTTTGAAAATTTTTTGTTTTTTCTTCACCATCTTTTTATTTTTTAAAATAATTGAGCAAAATTCACAGGGGACATTGCCATTGTCATACCAAACCTAAAGCACTTTGATTTTTTTGTTTCAGACAACACAGCTCCGTGATTTTATCAACAAGGCGAACCTACCTACTTTTCGAGGTGTTGCGTTTGGTTGACGTTTTTGGTCATAATACATGTATAAAATAAAAGAACAAAATTTTTTTATGTATTTCAAGAGTGCATTTACTAAGCCTAATAACTTTTATATCATTATCCAGTATCCCAAGAAATAATCACGAAAATCGCGTTTTTTTCGGCGCGAGCTACTAGACAGACCCCTTAATCTTTTCTTTTAAGATTTCAAATATCTTGGCATCTTGAATTCAGGAAAAATTCTTTTCCGTTTATAATGGATAAAAAAACAATTTAATGAAACCCATAAAACACATAAACATTTGAATAGGTTACGTTATCGAGCATGTTTCAGTATTCTACCATGTTCATGTAGACTACATGTTTTCTACGTTTTCGACGTAAACTACTACGGGTTATTTACATACATTTGTAGAAAACCAGTTTTTCTTTCCTTTTACCTTACCCAACAGACAGTGCTCAGAAATGTAATTTACATTTCTTTTTTACAGTGTACCTCCGGCCAATCAGCGCAAGGTGCGCGAAATCCATGCGCGTGAATGTTCACCTGGCCATCTGGCGTCATGGCGATGAAAGAGAATTTGAAAATGCCGGTTGGCGTCGTCTCGTCGGTTTCAGTCGGTTTCCCTGTTGCACTCATGTCAACGGTTCAGTGAAAACAAACATATATACCTGGTTGACATAAACAGAAAGCATTTGCTCGAATTTCGCTCTTCGTAAAACATTGCATCAAATAAACTAAGGTTTAATAAATTTGCACGTTCAATTTTCCATAAAAAATTATTGTTAAAAAACTTGATGTCCCATTTTTTTGGCGGGAATGCTCATATTTCTGCAGCTTATGCACATAAAATTAATTATTTAAAAGTTAACAACATCAGAAATTTGTGTGTTTGTAAAAAGTAGAATGCATTTATTTGTAGATGGGTGAGGATTCGGTACGTGTGGCTTTGAGAATTCGTCCTCTAGTTCAATCGGAGATTGATCGAGGATGCAAAGAGTGTTTGCGTTGTGTGCCTGGGGAACCTCAGATCCAAATCAAATCACAAGTTGACAAATCATTCCGCTTCAACTTTGTCTTCTCACCTGACAGCAGTCAAGAAGAATTTTATAACACTGCCATAAAAACCATAGTCGCTAATGTTTTCAAAGGTAATTTTATATTATATTAAAGACTTATCTGAGAAATTTTTACATTCGAAAAAGTATATAATGGTTATTAAACAAGTAAACGTTAAGTTTACTAATAATTCTGACATTTTGTCAAAGTCTACTTACATGGATTTAGACATTGCTTTAATTCGGTGACACTAACGCTAATGTAGATTTAAATTTAATCATTTTGTTTCAAAGTTACTAATTACAAACGTACTTCATTTAATAGAATAAAAAACATCTTTTTTTAGGATATAATGTAACTATCCTAGCATACGGACAAACAGGAAGTGGAAAAACATATTCTATGGGAACAAATTATTCGGAATCTGATACAAATGTTGGCGTGATACCTCGAGCTGTGAACGATATATTTCAAACGATACAAACCGAGGATTATCGAGATTGGAATATCAAAGTATCCGTTAGTTTTATGGAATTGTATAAAGAACAGTTGTTTGATTTACTGTCAAAAAAACCTCGTAGTCAAACTGTCATTGACCTTCGAGAAGACTCCAAGGGAGTTAAAGCTAGTGGACTGACAGAAATTGCCGTTGCAAATACCGACGAGGCTTTGAGGTATCTGGCGGAAGGTTCGATGTCTCGAGCTACCGGATCGACAGCGATGAATGTTCAAAGCAGCAGAAGCCATGCCATATTCACCCTCGTGATTCAACAACAGAAAAAGAATGATCCGTAAGTAAATTGTTTTTTTTGTTTTGAGAAATTAAGATTTATTAAATTACCATTCTTAACAATAGATGTCTAAATATTAAAATATTATGCTTTAGAGCGTCACGTTGTTACTTAAAAAACAAAATGCATAGTTTTTTATGTCGGATTGTTTTATACTAATGTAAAAAAATATCCAATAATTCCTTCAAAAATTTGAGAATTTTCCGTTCTCTGTGAAAAAAATTCCAACCAACGATAGATTAATTATTTTCTACTATTGTTTACATTGTTTTTGATCACAAACAGTGTTATTAATAAACCAGATGTGTGCTACACTGCAAACACTCAAAATGAAATTTGCACCTCACTGCTAAAATTTTGATCTAAAATTTTTGTAATAATGCTGCGTTAGGCTTAGGAATTGAGGTTAAAGTTCAAGACTGTGTTGTAAATGCACTGAACCTTTTTTATAGAGTAGAATAACGCTGGAATTTTTTCTTAAAAGTTAATTACAAATATTTTAGAATTTTTGCAAAATATGATGCATATTCCATCGTTGCTTGTGGCTAAGCTATTAACTTTAGCCTAGGGCCCTCGCTGACTTTTTTGTAGGAAATTTTGTGCTCTACAAAAACGTTTGAGTGCATTTTTAGTGTAACTTGCACTGTTTTCAATAATAATCATATATTTGTAAAGTCAATTGTAGAACGTCTCAAAAAGCCCAATGCCGAATAAGCCCTAGATACCTCTTTGCGGCATAGTGACACTCCAGAGTGTCACCTTTTTCTCTCCACTTATTCGCAATTTTTTAATAGTTGTTCACATGTTTTAACGCGAAATATTTTATAGCCTATAGTCTATGCTATTCTTTACTATACTAAAAGCATAAAAAAGCTGATTGGTATATACATATATTGTTATAAACAAAAAAAAGTTAAAAAAACGCGTTCTTTACAATAAATGTAATTGTTAATAAGCTACATGATACAAAAATTTGAAAAAAATCTGTATGAAGTATTTCGGGTCGCTAATAACGAATCCGGAGCCAGTTTTAAAAATTTCAAAATGGTGGATCCAATATGGCGGATCTAAATTTAAAAAATTATTTTTGACCCGCCATATTGCATCTGCCATTTTGAATTTTCAAAATCTGAGGTTGGATTCATGATCAGCGACCCCAGAAAGCCCCGAGTAGCAAGGTTCGGCTGATTTCCATGTAAAGAAAAATGTATGCCGCAAAGGGATACCACACCTCTGATATGCTCACTAAAACTTAGATCTGAATTAAGCAGAACTCCCAAATCCGAGACAGAGCTGAGCAACTGCAAAGAATCATTCAGCAGTATATGGGTCATTCTTCGAAAAAGTGTAAAATTGACGTATTTTTTTTCCACAAAATAAAAGATTATAAAATTAAAATTTAAAGTTTAGATATATTCATTGGCTTGCTAATTACTTGAATACGAAGTAATAATGCAGCAGCCATCGATACGCGTGAAATATGCAAGTAATTTAATTTTTTAATGGAAATTTTATATAAAAATGGCGAAATGTTCACTCTTGGCGAATGAGTGACTCATAAAGAGTAAGAATAAAAATAGTAACTTAATAATATTTATTTTCTAAAACTCAAAACAGTTAAAATTATTATGGAAAATTATAAATTGATATGTTTAGTTATTTTAGCGATGTAAAAAAAAAGTTTTGATTATCGCATATTACTGATGATGCGCGTTTAATACTGAAAGTAGTTAAGAAACTTGATGTTAAGTTCAATAAAAATCCGTTCTATCACTAATTAGAACGGAATTTCTGTAAATCACTACAATTGCCCGGGAGGCTTACATGACAGGGGAGCTTACATGTCAACGTATTAACCATGTTAACATAAGAACAAAATAAATTTCGGTCAAATGCACTTAAGATTTTAATCTTTTCTTTGTATTTTAAGATATTACTCGCTTTCTTAACATGCTAAATTAGCGTCGCAAATATGACAGGAGGCTTACAAGGAATAAACGTACTGGCATAGTTCTAACAATATTACTAAATTTGGGTTTAAATTAGTTTTGAAATCAGTAATATTATACACACAATCCATCGACTAAAAGTAATCGAAATTGTAGAACGATTGTCTGTATCTACATTTAATTTTGTTTGTACTGGAAATGGCATGTATTCTGTACTTACATTTATTTTTTAAAACATGGGGACACATTTTACAAACCCATAACAATTTTCAGGAACGTTATAGTGAAATTTTCACACCACTATTTGTTTTTTATAAGTAAAATAGATCATAACAACTTTTAAACAAATTGTCTATACAACAGACGGTCTGAGAAATACGAATATATTTCAATCACGTTTATACCAAACAGAATACGGGCTGCAATCCAGTATTAATAGATTAATACGCATCGGAAATAGTGGAAGTTGTCCGCTTTTACACGGAATCTCTTTTTCTTGCTTTAAAACGTTAGCCAAAAATAACTATTTACGCGATTTTTGTTAAACATGGTTATTAATCTTATTTTATTGCAAAAAATGTTTGTAATACTTTGTTTTTACTTTTATTTTCTTTACCTTTTGTTATAAATATTAATATTATTTTATACAGACATCATCTTAAAACTAAATATCTACTGATCGAAACTAATAGAAGAAATAAAATAGTATAAGGAAGTCTGATTATGAAGCGCATCAGTGAAAAAATGTATTCTCATGTGGCTCTAAGAGCGTTCAACCAACTACCAAACGAATTAAAAATATTAAATGGGACCACGAAAGATAATAAGCGGAAACTAAAGAGATGGATCAAGTTAAACATCGGCTCATGGACCTTTATTTAATTTGGAATATTTTAGATTATTCTATATTTTTATATATTGTTTTAATATTTTTATGTTTATATTTCAACTTTACATTTATCTAATTTTTTAATTATTATAATAATTATTGTCAAGTATACTAGGCCTGCGCACAGATTTAGGTCGCGTTAATAATAATAATAATTGTTAACCCGTCTTATATATTATATTGTACAATATATTCTGGTAAAATAAATACAAAATACAGAGGTAACATGTACCAAACAGATTACTATGTTTGTAACTATTGGGCATTATAATGCCCGTTTATTCTGCCGTACCCCGGAAGAAAAGTCGTATCTCCATTTTTACGATTTTGACGTATCGCCAATAAATCGATTCTAACCAAAAACTAAATTACTTAATTTAACGATTAATTTTAGAAAATATACAGGATATTTCATTATACAAGGAATCTTGGGATATGATTTTATAATAAAATACATTCATTTTTGAATTTGCGGCTCTTTTAGCCAAATTATACCAGAAATACTGTATTTCTAATAAAAGTATTTTTCTTTTTTTTGTAGCTAATAACAAATATTTCAGATATTTTCTTTCAGGAAATAATGCATTGCATTATAAGGAATATAAATATAATTTTATCCCAATTTCACCGAAAATGGAGATACGACTTTTCTTCCGGGGTACGGCAGTATTGAAATAAATACAATACAATACAATACAATAAAATATATATGTTTACTATTGACCCATTAACGTCTGAAATGGCATTTTTTATACTTGATTATCAATCAAGTATTTTGTATCAAAATGGAAGTTAACAAAAATTAGGAGATACATATCTTATCGTTTTCGAGGTCGCTCTTCAAGATTGCGAGGTCAAAATTGAGTTTCAGCCATCAGGGATTCCAATATGGCGCCGAACTTTTAAAAAAATTCCAAAAAATTGGGAATTATTTATTCCTATCAATTTTTTTCGAGCTATTAGAATATTGGGATTCTATTGAAACTCTGAACAAAGGTGAACAAAATACTTCAATTTTAAGGAAAAATTTTACTTTAATACCCCACATCATTGTAACGACCTCAAAATGGCCTCAACAATGAAAATTTCTTTGAAAAATTTCTGAACGTTCTAACTCAAAAACTACATGCTGTTATAAAAAAATGCTAAGAATGAAAAGTTCTTAGAATCAAGGTAGCTAGACCCCAAGATATCATATGTTAGCGAAAATAATTTAATAACACTTCCAGGAATTGAAGTTTTATTATACATGATATTATTACAGAGTTCAAGCATTATTATTCTTGAAAAAAAATTGAAACTTGCAAAAATAATTTGTTAACCAACTTTTCTTAGCGACTCAAATTTTCTTCTTATTTTCATTCAAAACTTTTCTAAAAATGAATGGATTTCAATGAATGACGGCTTATTTTTTCAAGAAAAAGATTCTCTACACCTTCACCGAATGAATTTCTTGAATTTCTAAAACTATGGTCAAATATCTCGAATTATTAAAAAAAAATATATATTATTTTTTAACTTTTCTTAATAATTTTAGTGATCAGACAAAAAAATTTGAGAAATTTATTCGGTGAGGTTGTAGAGAATCTCTTTCTCGAAAAAATAAGCCGTCATTCATTGAAATCCATTCATTTTTAGAAAAGTTTTGAATGAAAATAAGAAGAAAATTTGAGTCGCTAAGAAAAGTTGGTTAACAAATTATTTTTGCAAGTTTCAATTTTTTTTCAAGAATAATAATGCTTGAACTCTGTAACAATATCATGTATAATAAAACTTCAATTCCTGGAAGTGTTATTAAATTATTTTCGCTAACATATGATATCTTGGGGTCTAGCTACCTTAATCGAGAAATATAGTGGAATTTTTTCAGATTTTTATGATGACATTTTGAGAAATTTTGTTTCAAAATCATAATTTATTTATGAAAAATTCTGAAAAAAATGTGGTGTATTCACTTATGAATTCTACGAGTTTTTTGTTCTTTGCAATTTTTTCCAAAAGTTAATAGTTTTTGGGGGGGAAAAAATCCTAAACTATAATATTTGAAATACATTTCCTCGAAAACTATCAACTTTTCGAAAAAATTGCAAACAACAAATAACTCTTAGAATTCATCAGAGAATACACTAAATTTTTTCAGAATTTTTTGTAAATAAATTACAATTTTGAAAAAAATGTTGAAAAAAAATGTCATCAAACAAATTTTGAAAAAATTCCACTATATCGCTTGATCAATTTTAAGAACTTTTCATTCTGGGCATTTTTTTTTAAAAGTTGGTAGTTTTTGAGTTAGAGCGTCCAGAAATTTCTCAAAGACATTTTCCTTGTTGACGCCATTTTGAGGTCGTTAGAATGATGTAGGGTATAAAAGTACAATTTTTCCTTAAAATTGAAGTATTTTGTTCACCTTTGTTCAGAGTTTTAATAGAATCCCAATATTCTAATAGCTCGAAAAAAATTGATAAGTATAAAAAAATTCCCAATTTTTTGGAAATTTTTTTCATATTCGGCGCCATATTGGAATTTCTGATGGCTGAAACTCAATTTTGACCTCGGAATCTTGAAGAGCGACCTCGAAAGCAGTAGGATACGCACCTCTCAATTGTTTTCAACTTTGATTTTGATACGAAATACTTGATTGAAAATGAAGTATAAAAATTGTCATTTCAGGCGTTAATGGGTTAATGAAATAATGACGTAGAAATATACACAAAATACTCAAAATAAGGAAAACTAATAATACGATAACATTTTGACATGACTAGCAAAACCCTGGTTCAAAACCACCTCAGTTTATTAAATGGTTTATTAGATTTAGTAGGTACGAAATCTTTAAATACTTTGAATATATTACTATAAAATAATTCAGTAGACCCATTAACGTCTTTATAGTGTAACACTGGATTCCAATCAATAGCTGCTAATACCGAGTTTAAATTATCAAAATCAACATTCTTAACATCGTAGTGAAGCTCTGATTGTGATAACATAACAAATGAAAATTCCTGAATGACTATGTCGAAACACTTATGGTGGGACTCCCAATCAATTAAGATGTCACTGGCGAGGCCATTTTCAAATTTGGTATAGATGACAAAGCCAAATCCAACAATAATCCTTATCTTGAGATGGTAAATAATGGAAAAGATCCAAACAAAATACCAGAATTTGAAATTAACCCCTTCGCTGCGGCGAGAATTTCACAAAAAGTGCCCAAAATGCGGGAAAAAAATTTGGTTAGATTTTACTGTAACTTGGTGTATAGGGGTTTCTTGGGACGCCGATTACGAATTTGAAGTCAGATTTCGAAAATTTAAAATGGCGGATTCAATATTGCGGGCAAAGTTTCTAAATACCAATCATTCCCCCTGACGCTTGTTCCTCAGAGGTTTTCGGGGTCGCTGATTACGAATCTGAAGTTACATTTTTAGAAAATTCAAAATGGCGGATTCAATATGGCGGACGTCATAATAAAAATTCGAACTGATTACGAATCTTATATCAGTTTTTGCATTACAATATTACGACAATTTGTTTGAAACACTCTCGTGATTATTTATAGAATATTTATACCGAATTTTATATTTTTATCAAAAACTTCTTCGATTCTGCAGCTACAAATCTATATTTTTAGTTTTTGTAGATATTTTACAGAGTTTATTATCTATCCAGATTATTCCGTGTAAATTTCAAAATTTTGTTATGTACTCCTGAATTATCGTGTTACATGTGGGAAAAAACACTCATTTCTGGAGTTCAATATGTTACAGTTTTTATTTTAAAAACAATTTTAAACAAAAATGTATAAAAACAGAAAAAATTGCACTTTGAAGACCTTTCTCCAACCTCCTCGTAGTAAGTGTGTAAGTACATATTGTATATCGAAGCTAACGGGGAAGGCTAATATTAACTCGCGGTATTGGATCCGCCATTTTGAATTTTCAAAATATATCATCAGATTTGTAATCGGCGACCTCGAAAACCCCTGAGTAGCAAGTTTCAAACGATTTCATTAATTTTTAATGCATAAATTGACCTAATACGGCGACATAGCTCATGACAAAGATTTTTACAAAATCGTAAAAACAACATATTTTAAGAGTTTGTATCTTTTTTTTGACAACATGTTTTTGAAAAAGGACAACGGCATGTTGTTCGGTATACCTTGGGCTGGCTAGAAATGTTCAAGTTTTCAAATTGGATATATTATTGACTTCATTAGACTAATTTAGGTCATGACAAAGATTTGCGTTTTTGCCGCAGTCAGAGAAAAGTCCTAAATGACAAAGATCTTTGTCATCCGCAGCGAAGGGGTTAACGATACTGATTCGATAATTTTCGGTGGCGCATAATGTTGTAGTTCAAAATTTGGTGCATTCTTATCCCAGATGATGTTAGGAAGATTAAAATCCTCTACTGACATCCACTGATGGTCCTTGTAATATGAAATTATGATAAATTTTAAATGCATTGGATGGATCATTATTAATTTTGCTCTGATTTCATTAGGAACAATTATCTTCCAATTCGAAGACTACGATTACATTCAATATATTTTATTTTATTCAACCAACTATGCAACTATTTAATCAAGTTTTGTTTTTAATGTTTTCTATGATTTCATATTTATTCCTATACATGCTATAATTAATTATTATAATTAAACTTGTGCGTATTATCATGCTGGCACTGAAGTTTATTATGCAGATGTGTGAGTAAAATATTTACTTATATTTAATAGCTGTTTCGCGTCAAGTTTCTTTTAGGATCAAAATAAAAAAAAAATTATTTAACACCTTGGTTTTCGAAGAGATTACAACTGTGTATTACAGTTTTTTTTTTACATGGCTAATTTATCAACACTTGATGGGTTTACCGTTGAATGAGAAATATTAAATTCTGTGTACAAAAGAATGTAAATAAAAATATGTTCAATTTTTCAGGACCACGGCTAAATGTTCTAAATTTCATTTAGTTGATTTAGCTGGCTCGGAAAGAAGTAAAAAAACACAAGCCACCGGGGAACGTTTCAAAGAAGGAGTAAATATCAACAAAGGACTTTTGGCGTTAGGAAATGTAATAACTAAACTTGGGGAAGGTGGCGAATCGTACATTAGTTACCGTGATAGTAAACTAACTCGATTATTGCAAGATTCCCTTGGTGGAAATTCAATGACTTTAATGATCGCGTGTGTGAGTCCCTCAGGTTAGTAGAAATTTAACAGTATTTAAAATAATTCATTTAATATTACTTTAATCTTTACATGTAGAATAAACAATTGGGATTGATGACATTTTTACATAAATGCGTAATATAAAATATTTTGCATGTCATTTCAGATTATAATTTAGAGGAATCTCTGAGTACCTTACGATACGCGGATCGAGCTTTGAAAATAAAGAACAAGCCGATAGTGAACGAAGATCCTCGAGTAGCTGAAATTAATAAATTGAAAAACATAATAAGGGAATTACAATCTTCGACGTTCAGTCGTTTCTGCGTCGGTGAAAGTTGTCCACCGGAACACGAAGAACTCGAACAACAAAATACAGTATTACAGAACAAGTTACGAGGTGTAACGGAGAAATTAAATTCAAGTTTAATAAAAATAGTGCATTTACACGAGCAAGCGAATGCTTTAGAGCAATTTAAAGAAAAAATGAAGCAGAGTACGGACGCAGTTCTGAAGGAGGTGGAGGAACTGTTTACCGAATACAAAGACGGTCCGGAAGGTTTGAAAATGAAATTGGAAAGCCTTCGATCGCAACTAATAGGTGAGTGTATTTAGTTGATATTTTTACTGGATCGAACTCGCAAAAAATAAAATATGATCGTGTTTAGAAATGCAAACGGAACAGAGTATCGTAGCGGAGGAAATGGTAACTCGTGAACTTTCAACCGGACACGCAATGAAAAGTTTGGACGGAGACTCTACGAACGACAGCGTAGAAGAAATCAGTTTGCACAACGAAACTTACGACGTGGATGCAAAACACGAAGAACATACATTGCAGCAAGCCGAAAAGATCGACGAAGTTCAACTGATCACTCAGCAGTTGGCTCTCAAAGAAAGATTGGTATCGAACATTATGCGGGATTGCCCATCCATACTCGAGTATCATAAAGAAATCTCCGAAATGGAAAATGAAATAAAAACTCTCCAATCCGAAAAAGAAGAACTCGTGGAAACTCTAAAAACTGTCCAGACAAACAACGCATCTTCCAAGTAATGTTTTCATTTATTTCGTTGACATAAGAATTTGAAATTAACGTCGACAACTTTTTCACAGGTTAGCGGAGACCCGTCGAAAGAAAGTGCAAGAGTTGGAGAAGAAGATCTCGGAACTTTCGCGCAAAGTTGTGGAACAAAATAAAATCATTAAAGACAAGGAAAGGTCTGATCTAAGAGTTAAAACCTTGTCGACGGAGATCCAGACTCTAAAACAAACTAAAGTAAAACTGATACGAAACTTGAAATCGGATGCGGAGACGTTCAACAAGTGGAAACGATCCCGGGATCAGGAAGTTTACAAATTGAAGGATCAGGATCGTAAGCGGCAAAATCAGTTGACCAGGCTACGAACGGAGCAGGCGAAGCAACAAAATGTTTTCAAGCGAAAACTGGAAGAAGCGCAGGCTGTGAATAAGAGACTAAAGGCAAGTCACTTGACCCGTAGAAAAACATTTTTCTCAAAGAAATGAGTAACTTTAATAATAAAACAATTCTATAACCTTTAGGATGCCCTGGATCTACAAAAAAAAGTTCAACTTTCTCGGCGAGAGAAAACTGCGAACAATAAAGATGATGTTCAGTCGTGGGTGGCCCGGGAATTGGATGTTTTGTACAGCACGATAGAAGCAGAATGTTCCCTCGAAAGATTGCAGCAAGACAAGGACTACATTGCTCTTCAACTGAAAGAATTGAACGACGACTCGACCTGCTCGACAGCGTCGACCGGTAAACAGATCTCAAATCTCACGGAGTACTTGGAAGTGCGGAACGCCCAAATCAAAGCTCTGGAGCAACAAATTGCAGAATCCAATCAAGGTAAGATATTCTTTTGTAAATGCAGCGCAGTTGAAATAAACGGCTTATTTATTTTAGAGAATAGAATGAAAAATAGATGGCAAACTATTGCGACGATGGGGGATGCAAAAATAGCTTTAAAAACAATTTTCGACGCTTACGCAAAGGAAAGGAAAGAGATCGAATTGCTTAAAGCGACTCTCAATGACTTGAAGGTAAATAATAGGCGGTAAAAATGTTTAAAATGTTTCTTAAATACGACGTAATTACATATTTCATTAATAATAGGAAAAGCACGAACATTTGAAAAAGGAACAAATCGAAGAGTCGAAAGCCATGTTCAAAAACGACCTGCACCAAAGTATGGAAGATATGGAAAATGTCGAAACACTGCAAACGGAACTAACGTTTTACAAAGATCGCTGCGCATCATTGGAACAAGAAGTAAGATTCTCTATTTTACCGCGCTTTTATTAACTCGTATTCTTGTCTGTCTGTTTGTCCGGTGCAAATCTTGTAATCGATTTTAAACTAACTTACCGATGAGCTAGAGACTTGAAACTTTTAGGATTGCCCAAAATTGGATGACAATGCATTCCTTTCCCGTTTATTACAAGTTTCAATCATTTTTAAGAACATTTTCAGTAAATTTAAATTTTATATGAAAGAAAGTTTAAAAAAAAAATGCGCTTATTTTCCGTTCTTGATTGAATCTATACATTCCTTTATACTCCTTTTTCTTTCGTTGTTTTGTCCTTTAACATTTAGCGGGGAGCCCGGCGTTTTCCCCCCTTCCTCCGTCGCGCTTGCCCTTTGTTTTCTTTTCGCAATCGGGAAAAGTCCTCCACTGACGTCATTAACAAATTAAGGCCTAAACGGACACATTTTGAGCATCAGTTTAAACGTCGATAATGTGCATATAAAAGCATTTGGAAAAATTTTACTCCCACTATTTCTGACGTAAAATTATATGCTCTTTCAGAATCTTTCAATAAAATTTCGATAAAATGAAAAGCAACAAAGTTATACACGTTTTTTTGTTAAAAAACATGGTTTTTAAACATTTATTTTTCATTCTAACATCACTTTCACCTCTGGTTTGGGAAACACGTCTAAGGTGAAAATATCGCGTCCATGGATCCTTAGGATTAAAACGTACCATGTTCTAATTTGAATTTCAAGATGGCGACTTCCAAAATGGCGTCTAGAAGCTCAAAAATCGTTTTAAAACTTAACAAATTTTTTTCTTGAAAACTATAGACTTTACAGGAAATTTGCTAAGAACAAAAATGTCTTAGAATTGGTTAAAGAACCTTCTCAAATTTTATCACAATGTATTGATACACTTTTTGGTTTTTTGAAAATTAAAAAAATCGCAATTTTTAAAAAAGTCATTTAAAAAATCTGAAAAAATTTGAGAAGCTTCTTTAACTAATTCTAAGACGTTTTTATTCTTAGCAGATTTTCTTTAAAGTCCATGTTTTTCAAGGAAATAAACTTATGAGTCTTAAAATCTAGAAAAGTTTATAATAATTTATTTCCTTGAAAAATATGGACTTTAGAGAAAATCTGCTAAGAATAAAAATATCTTAGAATTGGTTAAAGAAGCTTCTCAAATGTTTTCAGATTTTTTAAATGATTTTTTTTTTTAAATTTCGATTTTATTAATTTTCAAAAAACCAAAAAGTGTATCAATACATTGTGATAAAATTTGAGAAGGTTCTTTAACCAATTCTAAGAAATTTTGGTTCTTAGCAAATTTTCTCTAAAGTCTACAGTTTTTAAGAAAAAAATTTGTGAAGTTTTAAAAAGATTTTTGAGCTTTTAGGCGCCATTTTGGGAGTCGACATCTTGAAATTCAAATTAGAACATGGTACGTTTTAATCCTAAGGATACATGGACGCGATATTTTCAACTTAGACGTGTTTCCCAAACCAATTTCGAGGTGAAAGTGATGTTAGAATGAAAAATAAATGTTTAAAAACCATGTTTTTTAACAAAAAAAACGTGTATAACTTTTTTACTTTTCATTTTATCGAAATTTTATTGAAAGATTCTGAAAGAGCGTACAATTTTACGTCAGAAATAGTGGGAGTAAAATTTTTCCAAATGCTTTTATATGCAAATTATCGACGTTTAAACTGGTGCTCAAAATGTGTCCGTTTAGGCCTTAATGGGTTAATTCCCTTGCCTATATATACTCATCCACGACGGCAAGTGGAGCAGTCAGTGTCATATATATAAGTGCTGCAACAGCTCACGGATTCTGGCGTGAGAAAACCTCATCAGGATTCTCAACAATTCTGGACGGTGTAAGCCACTAGAGGAGCCCGTCATCTAAAACCACTTGCATATTCTTTTCATTTTGAAACTGCTCTTTTCAGATTGTTTATAAATGCAATAGTTTAAAATCGATTGTAAAATTTGACCTATTAAAACTAAAAAGCAGAAAATAATTAATAAATAAAAAATTATGTTTAAAAACCACGTTTTTATAAATGGACTAAAATGGATAAAATAATTTTTCCCATCCACACAGGTCACTAATACCATGCCGAAATAAATACGCAATAATTTTTCATTTTATTAGGAAATAAAATATTTGTAAGACTTAAAATGGAAAACGTGGGGCGCAATAGAGGTAACAGAAATGACTAGCATGTGTAAACTAGCGTGTCATATTGTTCATTTAAGCATAAGTTTCTCATTTGTTATTATTCGTCGAGGAGTCATTTCTGTTACCTCTACTCTGCGCCCCACGTTTTCCATTTTCAGTCTTACAAGTATTTTATTTCCTAATAAAATGAAAAATTATTGCGTATTTATTTCGGCATGGTATTAGTGACCTGTGTGGATGGGAAAAATTATTTTATCCTTTTTAGTCCATTTATAAAAACGTGGTTTTTAAAAAGAATTTTTTATTTATTAATTACAGAGGTCAACCTGGTTTAGTTGTTAGACAGCTAAGGGTCATTTCCAAAGTAATTTGCTGCATGGAATCCGAACCCGGGGTCAAAATTGGCCCATCACGTCAGGATTTTGTGACATTTGAGGTTATGTACCCGAAAAACGGCGTTTTTTCCTACTTTTCCGGTTATGTACCAGGTGCAACAAATTTTTGTGGTCTTTCTCTCTAGTTACATCATTTAGTACAACTGTTACCCTTTAAGGAGGTAGTCGCGTGAAACGATTTTTTTACGAAGTCTTTCATGTTTTCACCAAACGTTAATGACGTTGATATCAATACGTGGTTAAAATTTCAGAAAGCCTGTCCGTACGATAATGGAGATAATCGTCCTCAAAGTTTCACTTTTTAACACGTGTTCCCCATACTAAGCCTTTGCCGACATGACATATTAATTATTTACAGAAAAACGGTATTTACCGTTTTTATAAAAAACTAATATGTTGTGTAAAATATATTAAAGAACATTGTAAAAAAAATTGAAGAACCCTAGCGGTACAGTTTTGTAATAATATTAATAAATAGACAGCGAAATTATGTCGTGAGCATAAAATGTAGCACGTGAACGTAAAATGCGAGGTTGCCGTTTCGAAATTTTGCTGATGTTGGTGTACACAGACACGATTCCTTGAGAAATTAGTGTGTAACAGGCGTCCATCAAGTACACTCTCCCCCAAAAAACGTTCATTACGCGCACTGAAGAAACAAAGTGGCGTCTGTGGATTTATGTGGGGTAGACTTTTGACGGGTACTGTCGCACGACTACCTCCTTAATTTAAGAGTTCAAGAGATCAATTTCGATTTTTTTTCGCAAAGTTATGGTTATTCGAAGTTACGAAATAGACCCCTTCGACGTCATTAGCATTTGCATTGTTTTTTGCAAATATGAATACGCCATATTGGAAATGCAAATTTTATTATTCCGAATTCGTATTCGTTCTCAGCGACCTCAAAAACTCTCAAGTGCAAATTTTCAAGAGAAATTACGCAGTAGAAAATTATTGTCTCAAAAGCTTAATGCAAATGCAAATGACATCGAAGAGATATATTTCGTAACTTCAAATAGCCATAACTTTGCGAAAAAAAATCGTAATTGATCTCTTGAGCTTTCAAATGAAAGGGTAAAAGTTGTACTAAATGATGTAACTGAAGAGAACGACCACTAAATTTTTTTGCACTCTGTACATTGACACAAATAACGCTGTTTTTCGGCTACATATTCTTAAATATCTCAAAATCTTGACGTGATGGGGCAATTCTGACCCCGGATTCGGATTCTACGCAGCAAATTACTTCGGAAATGACCCTTAGCTTTCCAACAACTCACATGACCCCGGTATTTGTAGACCTGTGTTATTTGATTGCGGTTAATGTAATTTTCTTCTTAAAATGAAAAATGTATAGGTTTCAAAGGCTCTGGAAGAAAACGCACAAAAGAAAGCAAAAAAACCTAAAAAATTAGACCAATCGGACGTCATGTCTAATGATTCGTTCTTTAACATAACCGATGAAAGTATTATCGACGATGACGAAAATGATCCGGATTGGCGGAAGACACCATTGTTCAATAGGATTCAAAAATTCGAGGTTAGATATAAAGTCTTCATTTGCAATAATTTCGTTCAACAGTTTTTAATAAATTCTTGTTTTAGAACTCGACGAGAAATTTTAACCGAGAGAGCAGAGTGGCTGTAAAACGTTCGTCCGATGGTGAAGTGAAATGTAATTGTAAAACAAAATGCATTACGCGAGTTTGTAGCTGCAGAAAGAATTCTGTTACCTGCAATAATTGCAATTGCAATCCCGAGTTATGCCAGAACAAAGATCCGAGTAATGTAAGTAGACAGCGGCAAAGTAATTTATGATTTAATCAATGGCAATATTTTATTTTTTGTAGATGAAACGTACGTTATTTACTGATATTACCGAAGCCGATGGCAACATAATGGAAGATGACGAATCATTTAAAAAACCCAGGTTTGTTGTATGTTCTTTAAACTTAGGTATTTTTTTTTTAAATTCTCGTTACTAATAATCGAAACTTTCATTTTAGGTTGATTGAGTAATTTACCTTCATTCAGCGTGTTAAAGGAAGGATTCAATAAAACATTTTTTAATTATTAGAGTGCCTGTAAGGAAAAGTAACTTTATATTGTATTACGTTCCAATCTACATAAACGTAAAATGAATAACTCGTTAAGGAATAAAAATGTACATAGTGCGTCATTACTGTATGTAAATAAGTCACAAAGTTCGCGTTAAATTAAAGTTATTAATAATGCCATTATTGGAAAAATGTAATAAATAATTGTACCTTTATTATGTTCATTCAAAAACTACCATTACTATTTGCTTGGAAAATACTCCTTTTTTTTACAATTGGAAGCGACGATAGGTTTCGCTTCTACGATCGAGCACTGTTTTGAATTATCAGGATTTTGATTATAATTCTCCATCTTAATTTTGTTCCGGCTAATTCTTCGTTGGATTCGTCGGATCGAGTCAATTTGCTGTCAAACAAATCTTTGGATTCATGGCAGTACTGCGAAACTGCTAGATTTGATGAATCCAGTGGACAGTTTTTCTGGCGTTTTAAAAGTGCTAGTTAATCCAATATTTCTGGGAATGCGAGACTTTGGGAGAAAATGGTGCACTTTTACTGGCGATGAAGAGATTTGTTTTGTCCTCGAAGGTTTCTTCAGTTTTCGTCCCAAGGAGTGCAATTGCTACTCGACCAACTACCAATTTTTCTACAATATAGTCAAATTCATCGGTATCGAATTCTATACGGCCAAATTGTTAAGCTTTCAAACAGCATCAGATGCAAGTTTTCAAAAAACTGTACAACTTCCAATTTTCCGGCATAACTTTCCTTTATATCTGCTACTTTAGTTTTTGTGATGCTAAGAATTGTTTTTCATAATCATTAAAATAAAATAAATTTCAAGATTTAACTTAAAAATGATTCGGTCACTACCTGAATAATTTTGACTTTTGGCGCTACAAAGGAAGACCCCATTGGTTGTACCACGAACCTAGAAGTAATGCACAGAGTAATCGCAACCATGAACGCCGGGAAAATTAAAAATTGTGCAACAATCAAATATCTCCAGACTGAGTTAAGATAGCGCAATGAATTCTTCGCTATTTTCAAGTAAAAATGTTGCAAAATCAAGGAAAAATGTCATTAATGTCCAAGAAATGAAATTGGATAGTGAAAAGTCATGAAAAATAACAAAAAAAATTCCATATATATAAAAAAAAAATTTGGTTAGATTTTACTGCGTAAACTTCCCCCCCGCCCCCCTCCCCCCCCCCCCCCCCCCCCCCCCCCCCCCCCCCCAGCTGATACACACTCCCTCCCCCCCACCCCCACCATCTGCCCCCCCCCCCACCCCCCCCCCCCCCCACCCCCCCCCCCCCCCACCCCCCCCCCCCCCCACCCCCCCCCCCCCCCACCCCCCCCCCCCCCCACCCCCCCCCCCCCCCACCCCCCCCCCCCCCCACCCCCCCCCCCCCCCACCCCCCCCCCCCCCCACCCCCCCCCCCCCCCACCCCCCCCCCCCCCCACCCCCCCCCCCCCCCACCCCCCCCCCCCCCCACCCCCCCCCCCCCCCACCCCCCCCCCCCCCCACCCCCCCCCCCCCCCACCCCCCCCCCCCCCCACCCCCCCCCCCCCCCACCCCCCCCCCCCCCCACCCCCCCCCCCCCCCACCCCCCCCCCCCCCCACCCCCCCCCCCCCCCACCCCCCCCCCCCCCCACCCCCCCCCCCCCCCACCCCCCCCCCCCCCCAGAAGCTATCGTTTTGTGATTAAGAGAAAACATTTTGTACAGAGTTATAACAGATTGGAGATCTGTCAATTTTTGCTACAAAAACCAAATATTTTTTTAAACTTTATATTTTTCTCAGCACAACTCTGTTCAAAAACATCCTAAAATAATGGACTTATGGATAAAATACGTCCCCGTTAAATATGAAATAATGTTTTAAAGCTGAGTTATTGCATTTTGAATTATACATTTTCTCCCCCGAAAATATGGTACAGCAAAAACGGTAAACCTTTACAAAACGGGCATCCTCACAAAAAAAAATTTATTTATACTATTTCGATGTATTTTTGCCCGCTGATTACGAATATGATCATAAAAATTGGGGGTCGGACGCATTGAAGCCGCTATCTTGAAAAAACAGCCAAAAAATGGGTATTTTTTTAGTTTTTTGGATTTATTTCGAAAATTAGGCATCATACGAAAAAATGTTTCCAGCAAAAAATGTAGAGCGTAAAATTTTGTATAAAAATGGTCGAATAAATTTTTTTCGTAATCGCAAAGGGCAGCACGTAAAACAGCGATGAATGTGACGGTAATGTTTGTTTACGTCTTTAGCCGAGTTTGCGCCCTAGGCCCACGCAGTCGTCATTATAAGGACACATACATTTCATGGGTTTGATTATTACAAACATCTGATGGTTAGAGGTTAGGCTAGTATAAAAAAGGGGGGTCTGGGGGGCGGAGCCCCCCAGAATGCAAGCGCTCCAGAGGCCCAAGCAATAGTAATTACAGGGTCATATACTTCACACATTAGCGTAACCTCTATCCAACAGATGTTTGTAACAATCGAACCCATGTGAAATACATGTCTCTGTAATTGCCACTGCGTGAACCTAGGAAGTGCTTACGTACTGTGGGGCTCCACCCCCCAGACCCCACTTTTTTCTACTGACCTGATATCTAATCATCCAGATGTAGGTAACGATCGAACCTAAGGAAGCATTCAATGTCCCTGTAACCATCGCACTACATAAGACTATACGATATATAATGAAAATGCCCAGAACCTCGTTTTGAGCACGTTCAATACTCATTTGCGAGCTTATCGTTAGTATTTCAAAAAAAATGTATTGTATCTTTTCTGTAGAGAATTTTTTGCTCTACATTTTTTGTTTGAAACATTTTTTTGTCAGATTAGTATTTTTTAAAATAAATGTAAAAAACTACAAAAATACCCGTTTTTTGGATGTTTTTTCAAGATAGCGGCTTCAGTACGTCCGACCCCCAATTTTTATGATCATATTCGTAATCAGCGGGCAAAATTACATGAAAATACTGTACTTAAATTTTTTTTTGCGAGGATGCCCATTTTGTAAAGATTTACCGCAAAAACATTTTTGAATATTGGCATAATGGCACAAAACCAGCTGCATGAAATACACACATAAAAAATTATTTCTTTACTAAATTTTGACGATGAATTCAGTTCTGCTAGAATAAGAATATATAAATACATAAGTATAGATAAATATAGATTGAAAAAATGTGTTTTTTTTTTAGAAAAAATGCTATTACATTTTTTTACATTACTTTAAAAATTCCAAAAAATTAATAAAAACACTTTTTCTAAAGAAATACGGATGAATTTGAAAAAATTCGATTTTTTTCGAAAAAAAGAACTTGTGTAGGTAAAATAAATTTGTTATGGGTAAAAAAATGTACATTATTTACTATTTTAGTACCACAGCGTTTCACAAAAAAAAAATTACTAAAGAAACAATTTTTGTGACTCAGACATTTACAAAATTTAGTGTGAAAACAAAATTTTCTTTTTTTTAAACAGGTTATTAAAATTCGCTAAATTAATGTAAAAATGGAAAGAAAATTTTGTCAAAATAGATCATTGAATTTCTCTACAAAAATTACTAAAGAAAAAGTTTTTGATATTTTTTTAAAGACTATTTTATATAGCTGACTTTGTGCCCGGACCCTTACCTTAATACAGCCTGAAATCGATTTTTGAAGAAATATGAGTTTTTTAAAGATTATTTAATATGACACTGGCTCATAGGTTTTATTATTGTATCGACATCTAATATTCAATGTGATGTGATGTAAATATTTAAAACAATTTTTGATTGAACTCAATGAGTAACCGAATTTGTGTAACAAAAGGTGAGGTGTTATGTGACACACAATATGAGTTTTACGAATTTAGTCCTGAATAGTAGATCGTTAGTTTTGAATTTTAAATATCGATACTTGATTCGTAAGCAATGATCCGAAAAACCATAATACTTATAATTTTTTAGAATTTTCTCTGTTATTATGGAAACGTCATTTTGAATTTTAAATATAGGTGGCTTCATTCGTAATCTTGGATCAAGGACTCCTCCAATTTCATTTGGATAAAGTAACTCATTAAATTTCAATTCTCCAGTTTGATTTTCGCGAATATCGAAGTTTTGACAATTCGAGGTCGTACTCCAACACGCTCCAATATATATTAAGTTTTATACACTCCGTATAGCCATATTGAATTAGCCTTAAATTTTGGTATTATGTGGATAGTTTTTTTAAATCGCCAACCTCGAAAACCTCCGAGAATTCAATCTCATCTCCATAAAATAACTTTTTAGATTTGGGCAGCCATTTTAAATCCACCATTCAAAATTTTGAATATCTAAGATCAATTATGTTCATATGTATTCCGCGTATTGAAGAATGTATGCCTTCACAGAGTTAAGTAATAACTATTTTTTAACACTTTCGTGAGCCGCCGGAAAGTAAAGCCAGACAAAATCTTTACAGGCATTTCAGTTGGCCCCTGATGCCTGAAAAATCGATGTTCGAAAAACAAGTTTTAATAGTCAGCACGTTATATTTAAAAATATCTGCTATAACAAAAAGTTGATATCTCCTTTTTTAGAGAACATGATTTTAATTGAATTTTTACATTTCTTCAAAAACACGAGGTTATGTTTATTTTTTAATGAAATTTACCACAAATGTAGCTTAAACTATTCTAAAGACAACAAACGTTGACTGAAAGCAAACTATTTTTTTTTAAGTTATGATTTGCAATGTTCAAGAACTTAATTTCGCGGGAAGTTTTTCAGTAAACGAAAATTTTCAGTGAAGAAAATGTTCATTGAGGTATCATAAATATTTGTATAAAATAGTTTTACTCTTAATGTAAGTTTCATTATAAAATATTCATAACTTGTTGTTTTTGAACGAATTGAAGTAAAAAATTTTTTTTTACTTTTCAGCGAAATAATGTCTTCCCTATAACGTCATAATCACGAAATAATTGTCAACTGGTTATCAACAAATGAACCCTTATATTACACTTAAAAAAAGTTTACCCGAACATCTATACAGGACGCTCAATTGTCCAAATTCACACTTTGGTTCCACTTCGCTGTTAAGTGTCAGTTAGGTGTCCAATAAGTGTACAAATACATTTCATTTAAATGTACAGCACTTTTTGGACTCTTGTGTATTATTCAAAATTTTGAATGAAAAGTCATTTGTGGCTTTTATTTTCGAAAATAACTTTTTTGGAATTGAAATGAATAATTATGAAATGAACATAATTTTAATATATTTTTTCACTTCAAAGCGGAAGTTATTTTTTTTATAGATTCATTTGTATTAAAATGAAGAATCGTTAAGATTTTGTATTCAAATGAATTCACCATACTTTAATTTTTGTATTGATTTATTTTAGATTCATTTGAATTAAAACAGGCATTATTTTGTTCAGTCATGTATTGAAATGGATTCATTAATTCTGGTAATTAACTGTTATTATTTATGGATTCATTGTATTAAAAGATTATCATTTCATCTTCATTTGTATTCAGATGGATTCACGACTTTTGCCTTTTTCGAGTCAATTATAAATGGATTCATGTGCATTCATATGTATTAATACAACATATTTCCAATCACGATCATGCATTAAATTGTATTCGTATTTTTAGTAGTTTCGACAACGATATTATTTATGTATTCATTTGGGTTCATTTGGATTCATATTTTTTGTATTAAAATAATAGTGAAGTATTTTTGGATTCGAATGTATTCGAAAATTTCAAATAGTTTATTCAAAAGCGAAAAATTGATCCAAGTCAATATATTTCAATACAATTCCGATTGCTGGGATAGTTATGTTCGTTACATACCGACCGTACCGAAGCGACCCTCTTTACCAATCCTGAAATATTTAATTCTGCTCGTTCTACTTATCGACCGATCGACTGGATATTGCATTTTAGTTCCAACAATCCAATGGTCGAAGAGGGCGTTGTAGCAAACCTAATAGATACGATTTCTGTTTTATCAACCGAACAAATATATATTGCTTTTTAGTTCCAAAACAAGCAAGGCCCGAAGGGGGCTTTGAGACAAATCGTCGAAAATTAAATACACGGCCAGAGCTATAATCTCTGACACGGCATGCGCAATCTCCAAACCATGAAGTAAGAGATACTCCAAACTCATCTCTGAGCGGGGCACCAAAATTTTGTTTGCATGTGCATGCATACACATGTATACGAGCGACGATATTCATACATGTCAGTCGGGGAAGGCCGAAGATGGCCGAGATCGCCAAGAGTCCACCCGAAATTCGGTGCTATAGCATATATATATGCATTTACCGCGATCGTCCGAATGTTTCGACGGCGAAGCTCATTTTCTGCCGTGCGATAGAATTTTTCCCAGCAGCAATCCGACGGATTCGGACAGGGCACTCGTATACATAAGTCTCCCGTCGGAAAATCGTACGAAGTTATCGCATAGATTATATGACAAACACGAATTTGTCAAAATAACATTAGTTTATATCCTAATTGTACGTTTAACGCCACATTTTTTTCTTGTAGATTTTAATCCTGAAAACTCGACAATCGCGTTGAAAATCTTATATATTTATATATTTTTAAGATATTAATTTTAATGTTTTGTTCTATAGGAAAATGTTTTACACAGATTCAATTTAGTTTCTGTCGATTTTCTCATTGAAGGGTGTTACCACCATTATTTCTACCTCTTTATATTTTAATTTTCAGCTTGGTTTTATTTGTTTTCTCATCATTTTCAACCTAAAAACATACAGGGTGGTACAAATGTACAAATTGTAATTTTTTATCAGTTCATAATTTTCCATTCTTTACCACTTTTTTCAAATCCATGTCAGAAGTTTAAAATAACAAAATATGCATAGAAAAAAAATCATCGATGAAAAATATTAAAAATTGTAAGACAAAATACATTTATAATAGTCCAATTTTACTTTTAAATTTGGTGGGTTCTTCCTGCAACGCAATTGGTCGTGATTGCATCAATCGAAACATTTCAACATGGTTGAAATATTTTCCAAGCGCCATCTGTCGAAATCCTTCCGATTCCCGAGCCAGCGGCTTTTTTGAAAAAACATTTTTTAAAGAAAAATGTTAATAATGCTGATTGGAGACGGAGAGAGAGTCCAATTTTACATTTTTTACACTAAACAGACTTTGAACCATCTTAAAAGACTTTTTATTAATAAATACTAAATTATAATATGTAATATTAGACTTCTACAGAGAAAATTAATAAACATTTACCAACAGGACACTTCTTAGCGATATACCTACATAAATAAAAAAACGTATGGGTGCATATATACATACAGGGTCATCGAAAAGTATCGGACCCCACTAATATCTTCAGTTAGAATGCACTTAGGAGAAAATGTCCAATAGCAAAGTTGTATGGTTTCAAGCGGGGAGTAAGATGATGACCTTGACTTTGACCTTGACCATGTCCTTCAAGGTCATTTCAAGGTCAATCTTATTTTTTTAAACAGAACCCTCTACATTTTATTGCATAGTCTTATAGCTTATCTTAAGAGCTTTCCAAAACACTATAATAAAATATTTTTTTATTAAGTACTTTTTGAGTTATAAAGGTTTGAAGTTAACAATTTTTTGACACAAAATGTAGAATATCTTGTAAAATATTATTTAGTTTTCAGTAATCATAACCTTAATACTTTTGTGCGCGGAATAATGAGACCAATTAATTGGTTTAAAGAAAATACATTAATCGGATCCCCCTAATATTTTCAGTAAGAATGCATTTTGGAAAACTTCAAACCTTTATAACTCAAAAAGTACTTAATAAAAAAATATTTTATTATAGTGTTTTGGAAAGCTCTCGAGATAAGCTATAAGAATATGCAATAAAATGTAGGGGGTTCTATTTAAAAAAATAAGATTGACCTTGAAATGACCTTGAAGGACATGGTCAAGGTCAAAGTCAAGGTCATCATCTTACTCCCCGCTTGAAACCATACAACTTTGCTATTGGACATTTTCTCCTAAGTGCATTCTAACTGAAGATATTAGGGGGGTCCGATACTTTTCGATGACCCTGTATATGTGAATAATATATATAGTAGGTTGCGGATCTGTGTCGAAACGGCATAGTAAATAAATGGAATGATTGCATCTATCATTGCATATAAAATGTTCAATTGAAATGTATATCTAAAAGTTGTTGCGTGACTTTATCAATAAATGGCTAATTTTTCGAAATATTTATCGACAGTTAATAATGGAAAAAAATGTAAATTCATAATATACAGAAAACTATTGAATTTTTGTATATTCTTTACCAATAAATTGTTATAAACAATTATTGTTTATAAACAAAAAAACGATTTTTTATTTTTAACATATATCGTACTTCCAATGGTTAATTTGGCGCTAACTGCGATGTGCTAGCCATGAAAAGAAGAGGGTTTTCGTTTGTGTTGTTTACTTAATATTTTTAACAACAAATTGACGATTTTTTACAAAACATTATGCATGTTTTGCATCTAATTTTTCCCGTAGAATCGATTCGCATAGTCATATTTTCCCTGAAACCGCATTTGATGAAATTGTTGATAACAAACTGTTATAAACAAGTATTTTTTAAACACCAAAAACACGGGTCTTTTATTTTTGACATATATCCTATTACCAATAGTTAGTTTGATGCTATCTGTGCTGTGGAATGCGTGGGCCTTAATTAACACTTTCTAATATAATTAATATGGAGAATATATTCCATAACACCATAAATATATAAAGATTTACAAAACGAATATTGAAGGTGGAGAATTATAAAACCTTACAAAATTATGACGAATACCCAGACGTAACTTAAAAAAATTGTGATATAATAATTTTTTTGAAAGAAATTTTTTATTTTGGACCCTGAATCGTGAGGCTCTTCACTTTCTAAATATTAATCGACAGTTTGACGAAAAAGTAACGTAAATTCATAATTATTATTTGTAAAAGAACGGATTTTGAAGATAGATAAAATCATAAACGTATTCTTTAAAATGTGGAAGTAATGAAGAAACATCTTATGCACTGTTTAATATACCTGTGCATATGGCTAAAGTATTTTATATTTATTGGTAAAGAATATACAGAGATTTTTTGTAATATTGTAAATTTATATTGTTTTTCTCTGTCAACTGTCGATAAATATTTCGAAAAATTGAAGTTTTTCTATTGATGAAGTCACGCAACAACTTTTAAATGAATGTTGAGGGGCAAATAAGGAAAGAACAATCAGAAACCTGCCAGAGACTTATAAGTAGTCAATTTACTGCCAAAATGAACACATTTTAGGCAATTAAGTACAAATCAAATATTAACTGTTGAAATTTAGTATTTATTAATAACAAAACTTTTCAGAAGAGTCAGACTGTCAAATTGGATTATTAAAAATGTCACTTTTCTTACAATTTTTTATAATTTTTAACGCCGAATTTTTTATGCATATTTTGTAATCAATTGATTTCTCGCATGCATTTAAAAAAAGTATATGTGGAATGCATCTAAAATGATGCAGGCAGACCGATGGCATGTTAAGAAATTAACTTCAAGATGCACTATTCTGCTTAAAAACTAAAGGAATACGTGTTTGTTTACATTTTTATAAACATTTTTTTTTATTGTTTACCAAAATTTATTAATCCAAATTTTGTCAATAAAACGAATTTTTTTTAAGTTGCTCATTCGGATGCTCTGATTACTTACTTACTTTATTTACTTATGTATATCCGTTTGAAGTTTCACGCAAATAAGTCCAAATCAGTAACAACTGCAACTTTTGTGTAAAAAAAGCGCAAAATTTTTTTTTTAATCGGTTTTCAACTGATTTTACTAGTTTATATAGATATAAAGGAAAAGCGAGACATTAAATCGTTACTGATGGGTGTTTTGTTACAAAATGATATGCTCAAAAGTTGTTTTCAAAAAAAGTGAGTACAACATTTTTTTTAATTTCCTTTTCTTCAAATATCTTTGTTGGTATTGATTTTACGGTAAAAAAAATAATAAACTAAATGAAAGCTCACAAAATTTCCTATAAGAATGACTTGAAAAAAAACCTGTTCGTGGCGTTAAAGTTGCTTAATTTTACAGAATTCGTAAAAATGAAAAATTGTCCAGGTTTTCAATTACCACTTTATCATTGCTATTAATTTAATAAAAATGTCGATAAAGTCATTCTTGTATTACATTTTGTAAGCTTTCATTTTGTTTATATGAAATTTTGTCGTAAAATCAATACCAACAAAAATATTTGCAAAAAAATGAATAGAAACAAATTTTGTACTCACTTTTTTTCAAAATTGACAACTTTTGAGCAAGTTATTTTGTAACGAAACACACATTGGTAACGGTTTAACGTCTCGCATTTCCTGTATATATATACCGCACAGTAAGCCTATAAACGGTCGTTCGAAAAAGCTTTTTATACAAACGATCATTACGATTTCATCATTTCATTATTTCTGAAGGAAAATATCTTTTGCTCATGAAAAAATGTTAATTTTTAGAAATTTTACAGCAAATTTTTGAGAAAACGATTATTTCCCATATAAAATACATGGAAAACTTCAGGGGCCCGACGGCACCATTAAATATCGACGAATCGCAAAACAAAAAAATACGTGTCTTTTTATTTTCAGTATAGAAGAATTCTGGGGGGGTGTCCCAATTAAAATTCGCTACTTCGATTTTTTGTGGACCACCCTAATTTATATACACATTATAATAAAAATATTAATAAGGGTTCGGCTTTGTCCTACAAAGTTGGTTGCTGTTGATTTTCCTCGACGTTTCGAACGACTTGCGTTCATTTTCAAGAGGTTACTGTGCCATTTTTCCGTGTCTTGTACTGTATTTGCATGTAAACTTGTTCGGATTAGTTTTTTTATTTTGTTGTTTAATGTTTCTGTTATATTGGCTTTGAACTTGTCTAACTGATTCCTTTGTATTGTCCTGATACCCTCTAAATCTTGTATATTTTGAATATATTTCTGTTTCTCTGTTACTAAATATTGAAGGTGCGTGTGTATGTCTCTAATTTCTATATTCAATAGCTTCTTTTGAAAATTCTGTATGCATCTGGATAAGTTCTTCTCTGCTGTTCTACTATGGATCGTTATGTGTTTTACGTGTTTTGTACTATTTTTTATATGGTTTGGGATAATATCCAGGTATCTCATTTTAATTAAAAATTGTTTGGTAAGCATGGTTCGAATAATACTCTTTTCTATTTTCCTAAGTTCGAAGAAATGGTTTCTGTATCTCCTATTTTCCATAGCCAGGTAGTGATTGGCCCATTCTCGCCCAGGGCTCATTATAATTACACGGTGTTTTTATGTAGAAGTTATATATAATAAAAATATTAATAAGGGTTCGGCTTTGTCCTACAAAATTGGTTGCTGTTGATTTTCCTCGACGTTTCGAACGACTTGCGTTCATTTTCAAGAGGTTACTGTGTTGTTAAATTGATGAACCATTTTTCCGTCAGCTATGGCCAATTTAAAAAACTTAAAAATCACGGGGCGAAGCGGCGATATCGGGGTGAAGTGGCGAATCCTTATTTTTAGAGGTCTCTGAGACGACTATCATAAAATTAAGTGCAATTCATAATTTTTTCAGTTATTATTGTTTGTTCTATTAAAAATAAAATTTCCACCTTGGAGGAATGAACCTCTTCAGATATATCAAAATTTCAAACAGCAGTAAAAAATGAAATTGCATCTTCGGAATCTTTGAATACTCGCATTATATCAGGATCGCATATTTTAACTTCGTCTTTTATAACTCAATGCATTCATCAAAAGGGAATTCTAAATTAAAAAATAATCACGGAATAGAGACATTCGGGAAAAAATTCGCCGCTTCACCCCAAAGTATCATTTGGACTTACAGATACGATATCTCAATATAAACACACAAAAAAGGAACAATTCATGTTTTATAAATAAGTCCAAAAAATATAGTTTTAGAATAAATATATAAATAGCGATTATTAAACTGTCAAAATGAAAATATTGACCAATCTGAGAACAAAGTGCAGGAAAATGACTTGAAAATTTTGTTTAATAATTACGTTTCTAGCTCCCGAAGGTAGGTAAGAGAATAAAAAATGAAATATCATGTCTTAAAATGTGAAAAATGGTGTAAACAAAGAAACCACATATGATATTTTGCAATCAGTATGATCATAATGTTCACCCCGTCTTCCCCTATATATATGAAAGTTGTAGATAATGAAATTTTTAATGTATGTGTTTAATAAAAGAATCATTTGGTCATAAATCCACGACGGTACAGAAGAAAAATATGAAAAATTGCTATTTTCATGTACTTTTTTGTAAATAAATATTTATGGCTACATTCACACTACAATATCACACAGTAATAGTATAGTAAAGTGTTTTGAAGAGGATGAGAATATCTGTAAAATGAGCACCGGTTGGAGTTTTTACGATGAACTGGTGAAGATATAGCCGTTTGAAGTTTCATACAAAAAAGTCAAATTATTAACAATTACGATTTTTGTTGAAAAACAAACGTAAAATTGTTGTTTAAAAATCGGTTTTCAACTGATTTTACTAATTCATATTTTTCTTTTGTACCGTCGTGGATTTATGATCAAAATGATTCTTTTATTAAACACATACATTAAAAATTTCATTATCTACAACTTTCATTCAACGGACTTTTCGCACACGAAGCACGGTTTTAGAGTAATTATTGATTATCGAAAAAAAAAGTTCCGATTGTGCGTATTTGTTTATTAAACCTTCATATCTCCGTTAATATTGAACGTACAGCATTACATAAAAAAAAAGGAAAATTGTTCGTAATTTCATCCTCTACAACTTTTATTTGAAGCATTTTGCGATCCGAATGGTTATTTTTTATTTATAAGCGAAAAACGCGCCATCCTCGCGCTCATTACAGTTGATCCGCAAAACTGCCAATATTTGAAAAAAAATCTCTCGGCTTCTATTGATCATAGTTTCAACAAGTTTTCTTAAAAAATGAAATTGAGCGGAATTTCCCTAGCTACAATTTTTGTATTCTTCTTTTTTTCGTTTAAAGTGATATTTTTCGAGTTATTTCAGAAAAGCCTATTTTTTGGACACATAGCAGCTTGTACGGATGAGGACTTTTGAGACAGTAAAAAGTACAAGATAAGCTTGTTTCCAAATTTTCAGCCAACTACTAATTTTTAAATACAAATCGAAAAATATCGGCCCACTATTTCTAAACTAAATTATTTCTAACAAATTTTTAAAAACAAAAAAATTGCCAAGTATCGCTGCTGTCCTAGCAATGAGCATTACGGTTGAACGTTATGAAGATTTTGTAAGTGTGTAATATACACTACAAATTATATAAATTTTCATAATAGATTTTTTCAAAAGATCAAATTACGACCAATTTTATAATCGAGGTCATATCGAACTTTAATAAAATGCCGTTAACATACTACATTTTCTACGTTCTACTTTTAATTTTAATAAAGTAGTAAATGCGTATCCGAAATCCCAAACCTCGGTTAAAAGCAATAGAAAATTTGTTGCATTAAATCCAAAATAAAAACCAGAATATAAATGAATAAAAATGCATTCAAAATTTGAATCCATTTAAATTCATTTCCGTTTACTGGGATATGCACGATATCCTAAACACAAACAAAACAGACAGTTAGTGCAGATATACTAAAAAATTAATTTTGAGAATCGACCACATAAAAATCGGTTGCAATAAAATAAAAAACGAACATTTGGTTGAAACATAATATATACACTGATCTTGTTGGCAGTCTCCGCAATTAGCCACGTGTATCAAAAGGTGGCTATCGTTTACCGCTGGCTGCTGCTGCAAATAGGCATTCATATGCCGCAGCAACCTTTGCTGCAGAATGGAATCCTGCGATTAAAATGATAAAATGTAAATATTAATACGTCATAATACATTATGTAAAATAGAAAATTAAGGAATAACTGGTAGGTCGAAATGACAATAGCTAATAAATAAAATAACTATGATCTACTCTCTAAATTTGACTCGGCGAGAAGCAATGCGAATCAGTGCATATGCACTGATTGGCAGACCATAGCCAACATCTGATAAGCAGCGTATATATACTGGTTCGCAGAAACTTTCGCTGAATCAAATTTAGAGAATATGAAAACATTTATGCTGTTAGCCATCAAAATTAATCTGAGATTCAAACATTGTTTTTCGATGCAGTAGGCGTAAATATTATTTTTCTCTACTATAGCCGTAAAATCCGGTTTTTACGGCCTACGTTTCGTCCGTAAAATGAAATTTCACGGATAATATGAAACATGTATCTGCGCTGTCAAAAACATAACCCATATGGATTAAATGCAGTCCGTGCAATCCAATTTTTACAGCTTTCAGTACCGAAAAATACTGTTCGACACACGGCTGTAAGATTTTATGGTTCGAATGCGATACCAGCGTACGAGGACCAGCGAAGCCGGTAATATACTACTACGCCTCGATTTGCCGGCCTAAAATGCCAATTTCACGCCTCCGTGGGCGTCAAATTTATTTAACAATTAATAAATAAAAATTACCATTTTACGCCTACTGGGTGAAAAAAAAATGCATTTCTACATTTATTGCGTTAGCATTAATGTAATTTCCCAAGTTCGAACAGCAGAAGCACTTTGATTCGCCGAAACTGTTAATATTCGAAAGTCTCTAAACGGATGAAAATGAATGGTTCTCTATAGTTATTACAATAACCTATAGTATAAACATAGTCAACGAAACATACAGGGCAATTTCTGCAAATTGGACTTTGCATTAAAAAGTACTTTTACATAGATACTAAATTAAGAAATGCAACAATCAACACTATCGGAATTGAATAATTTCAGCAGGACGGAATCGGAATTAAATGTATTTAAAATCATATTCGATTTACTTACGTCATTTTTTCGGGTAACTTCCAGTCCTCCCATGGACATAATTAAATGCGATAATGCCATATTGTACCTGAAATCATATTGAGGGTACACTATAAGTAATCGTTAATTTTATGTTACATTCAGTAATGTTCTTAAGTGACTTATGTCAATCTATATTGGATATGATCTATTTATAATTTAAATTTCATAATACATTTACAACAAAATTTGATATTTCTTGAGTAATCAGAGATGCGAATATATTTTTTTGTATTAGTGAGCGTACAAATCGATTTTAGGCATTATTTGTACAGTGCATAAAAAAATGCTATTTCACGCATTGGCATGCGTAAGATGAACAATGTGTGTAAAATATTTTCCCTAGGATAAAATTTATAATAAACTCGATGTGTTATATACACTTGTCCTTGTTGATTGATTTCAATTTTCATATAGCGCTGCCGCGCTCTCGACGGCCACGGCCCACCAGTTTCGACACCACCAAATCTGCACCGAATTTTACGCACAATATTACAAAAAATAATGTATGGAACACGTGAGTACGATTCACGCATTCGTACTGATCGCGAAACACTGGTGATCCGCATTAGAATTTATAAGTTAATAATAAGTTAGTAAAAAAACATAAATAGTGATGAAGTACATAAAATATTGTGATTTTGAACTTACTTTGAAGAATATATTCCTTGCTGGAATTAGAAATAGGAACAACACTGCAACACTGCTCGTGATGATCGACGACAAAATTGTTCCAAAGTCGAAGAGACACTACTGATGCTATATCGCTCTGGCGCAGTAATTTATATAAAGCCTTATCTGAATACAATTACGAGTAGATTAGCTTAATGTGAGTAATCGAACCTTAAAACCTCATTTGGATAAGGAGGGGTAAATTGTAAGTACCCCATTATGAGAAACGTTAATAGGATTTCGTGAAACGGCCGAGAGCTAACGATTTTTTTATTCGTTTTGTTATCGCAATGTATTGAATTTTCATCATTAGGAAAAGGTTTCATGCTGTGTATTAATGTGCCGGAGTAATTACCTGCAACAATAATATAAAATTTCAACGGACGAAACACGCATATTATTATCTAATTCGAGCTTCATAATCATATCCAATCATTTTATTTTGAAAAGTAAAAATTATTATTTTGTAAATACTCTCAAGTTTAGTAAATGTATGAATGGAAAAATCAGTACGCGAACTGCAGCATCAACAATAGAACAGTGGATCCCATTAGAATATTTTTCTGTAGGTGTTGGCGAGCTTGCATCATCATAAGATGATTGTGGAAACTCCGATACTTTCTTACTTTTTAATATTTGTATGATAAATATAGAGTTGTTCTGTTTTAAAATGATCTTATCCTTCATATTATGTAGAAACTCTTAAAATTATTCATTCTTTCTAGGTACATTTTCATCATTCAATCCTGTATCACAATCTCATTTTAATATTTCTATTACAAAAATTGCCTTCAATTAAAACCGACCAGATTTAGGACTTTCATGGAATGAATGTCTGACATTGACATTTCGGGAATAATGATTTTAGGTGGTTACTAAATATAAAATCTCCTCATGGGCTATCAAGTGATTTTCTGTAATGCACATTAGAACTTCAGTTCTTTAGTCACATGTAAACCAACGATTTTTACAAAGGTTAGATTTATTTTACAAATGGCCACTTTACGACCGATGCAAGCTCCCGAATATGATCATTCTAGTTAAGTCGGGAAAAAATAGCGTATTCTACATGGGACGAAAGAGCGTGTACTCTCTTAGTCCCGAAAACGTTCCCGAAAACGATTTGTCAAACTTTTTCGTAATGTTCAGATTATTTCAAATCTAATTGGATCAAAATATGATCCTTTTCTGATGAAAAGAAAGCCACACATTGAATAAGATTCAGGAGAAGCAGATCAACTGTGATCATCGTTGATTAACTTTTATTGTCATTGTTCAATCAAATATTACACCATTTTTGAGTCCTTCAGAAGTATTTTGATCAATTTTGATCAAATTTGATCAATTTTTCTTCTTTCATTTGGCTTCGATCAAATCTTCTCATTTTTTGAGTATTTCAGTCTTATAGAGATCAAATTTGATTAATTTTACTTTTATCATTTTTAGTGGTTCAAAATTTACCCCATTTTCAAGAATATTTCAAATATTATTGTATCAGTTTATTTTGATCATCTTTCATTACATTTTTGAGATTTTTTCAGACTTATCTTGATCAATTTTGATCAAATTTATGAAAATTTATCATTTTGATTATATTAAATTTTATACCATTTTTTAGAGAACCGGGTGGAAAAGGGTTCTGCATTTCGATACATTTATCTATAATAAATTTTGATGAAATTTGATCAATTTTACTTAAATACCATTTTGCTTTGATCAAATTTTCTCATTTTTTACAGTATTGCAGTCTCACTTTTGTCAAATTTGATTAGTTTTTTTTTTAAGATCAAACAAATTTTTTTGTAGGTCAAAAGAATTTTGTACATTTTTTATTGTAGCACCACTTAAGAGCGAAAACAAATTTTTTATTAAAAAATATGCATCTACATTTTTCAATGTTACTTGAAAAATTCAAACAAATTAGGGTGAATGTAAAAATACAATTTCTAAATAATTACGAATGGATTTTGAAAAGTTCCTTTTTTTCCAAAAAAAGACTAATTTATCTATGGATTAAAAAAAATTACACTTTTTCAGACAAAATTTCTGACCTTGTTAAGAAAACTCAAAATGAAATCAGAATTATATCATAATGTGGTCCAGGGTACAGGGCATCCAGACAGCAGATTTTTCGAAAAGTCTCCAAATTAAGATTTTAATTTTGATGTCTTTATAATTTGCTAAGGTTATATCATGATATGATCAGAATGCGATAAACCGTGATCAAAAAGGTATCTTCAATATACCATATTTATGACACCACCTTTTTATCGTAAAGTAGTCATAATCTAGTAATAAATTTTGAAATGAATAATACTCCTACTAATTAAGGTACTTTAAATCCATAACTAATGTCTAGAAATGAAATTCTCTTGATATAACCATTATAATGAAGTTAAAGTTAAATTACATATGTATATATATATGTACCTATTAAATTCTCATTTAGGCAATATAAATGATGATGAAAACCAGTTAAAACACGCCTACAACTATTGCTTAGCTCAGGCTGATTAAGATCTCACGAATGTGACACTTTTAATTGTAATATAAACGTTTTTATTTCATTAGACATTTTTAAAAAAATATTAATATATAATTATGTATTTTATTTTTACACTAACAAAGAGCAACTTAAACCATGTTATTTTTTATTTGTTTATACAAAGTTTTAGCATACTACAAATATTATTTTGTACGGATGTGCTTAGTTTTAAAAATAAAAGACCGAATTATTTTCAATACAGTTTAATTTTTTTTTCTTAATTTTCTGTTATTTTTTATAACTTTTATCTTAGATTTTTATTTAAAAATTAATAAATATGTTTTTAATAAGAAAATTTAATAGAACATTTAAAGATAATTCAATTAATTTAAATAATTTAAGAGATTAACGAGTTCTATTTCCACTAACAAATTTATAAAAAGGATTATTGAATTGTTTTTTCAAGAAGAACAAATTTATAAAAAAAACCACCATAAATCCTGTGTTTATATTCAAAAAACACATGTATTCATTTGGGTCGTATTTTTATAAAATCAGCAGTATTTAATATTCAGAACATGTTTTTTTATACTCCATTGAAATAAACATTTACGATTGCAAATGTAACAAATTTTTTCGAATTTTTACATGTGAATAACGCAATAATTTAAACAAAAACATTTATTTTTAGTGTTTATATTCCGTTACAGTACAAAACACCGAAACGTTTTAAAAAATAAGATAGACCTTCGGAAAGACTGGGTAACATGGAAAAAATTTTATTGACATGTTTTCCGACGTATTTTGGGTCGCTAAACACGAATCTGAAGTCAAAATTTGTCGCTCGGCCATATCTTGGCCGCTATATTGAAAAAATATCGAAAAAACGTCCTTTTTTTTAGTTTTTTCCATTTATCATGAAGACTCGAACTCGCGCGAAAAAAAGTTTGCAAACCAAAAATGTAGGGCTTGAATTTGTCTATAAAAAAGATTCAATGCAATTTCTTCCTAAAATTAAAAGTAACGCCATAAATGAAGGTTGAATGTGAGAATGTAGTCAGTGAATTTCAGAAGGACAGGAACTAGCCGGATTCAAACTCCGCTAGATGGCGAATTGCGATTCCACGGTCGATACGCGTTCTCGTCTCAATAATGGGTTAGTGTTTCGTTGATTAGGCTACTGCTTGTTAGTCACAGCAATATACAGCAAAGATGGCATTTACGCATACCCAATTTATTATTGGATGCGCTGATGAAAGATGGTGTATTCAGTTTCTCATTGACGAACAAACGAATTCAGCTTAGTTATGACAATCAAATGTTTCGTTTTTTGATTTTTTACATCTTGCTGAGTATTTGCTCAAACGAGGCCACCCGTTAAAAATTCGAATCTCTGCGTTTTTTGACGTGATCGCCGAATTTCAAAAAAACATGTCAGCTAGTTCCATTGAGTTACCGACTAATTAAGGGTGTTCTCTCCAAAAGTCGGAAGTCAGATTTAACTGAACATTCTAAAAACGTTTTAGAAACATTTGGGTTCTTCGTGCCCGTTGGGTAGCGGGGCACCAAAATTTTGTTTGCATGTGTATGCATACACATGTATAGGAGCGACGATATTCATACATGCCAGTCGGGGAAGGCCGAAGATGGCCGAGATCGCCATATAGCATATATATATATGCATTTACAGCGATCGTCCGAATATTTCGACAGCGAAGCTCATTTTCTGTCGTGCGATAGAATTTTTCCCAGCAGCAATCCGACGGATTCGGACAGGGCACTCGTATACATAAGTCTCCCGTCGGAAAATCGTACGAAGTTATCGCATAGATTATATGACAAAAACGAATTTGTCAAAATAACATTAGTTACATCCTAATTGTACGTTCAACGCCACATTTTTTTCCTTGTAGATTTTAATCCTGAAAACTCGACAATCGCGTTGAAAATATTTTATATTTATTAATTTTCAGCTTGGTTTTATTTGTTTTCTCATCATTTTCAACCTAAAAACATACAGGGCGGTACAAATGTACAAATTGTAATTTTTTTTAACTCCGTGCGCGAAATAGAATTTCGCGCACTATTTTTAGTGCGCGAAGTAACCCATTTGCGCACTGCACTTCGCGCACTGAATTGAGTGCTTCGCACACTCAAATCAGTGCGCGAAAAATTTCTCTCACGGAGTCAAAAAAAATAGTATACGATACAAGTGCGCGAAGTAGGTGATTTGCGCACGAGTGTAACGAGGGCGAAAGTCACCTACTTCGCGCACTTGTATCGTAATATACTATTTTATCAGTTCATAATTTTCCATTCTTTACCACTTTTTTCAAATCCATGTCAGAAGTTTAAAATGACAAAATATCGATAGACAAAAAATCATCGATGAAAAATATTAAAAATTGTAAGACAAAATACATTTATAATAGGAAATGTGGAAAATACCATTCACCGACCTAAACGAATATTCAAAAATAAGGGCAATTAAGAATACAAATGATTGGATCGAACAAAATGGACAAATAAAAGGCATTCAATTATTTAAATACTATTACAATAAAAACAGAAAACCGTGGTTCAAGGGGAAAAATCTTTCACGCAAAATAATTAGTATTATAAATAGGTGTCGATCCAATCACTATAGTCTTGGTGCATCCCTCGCTAGGGTAAAGATAACGGACAATCCTACGTGCGCTTGCGGATGCGACACACAGGACCTAGACCACATATTGTGGCAATGTAGGCTCTATGACAATCAGCGCATAATGTTACTATCTAAGCTACGAAAGTTTAAATATTTCTTGCCACTTACAGCACGCTTGTTGTTGGCGAGGCCTACGGTCTCAATATGTAAAGCGCTACAAGAATATTTTCAAAATTGTAATATAGAAGTGTAGAAAGAGCAAAATGTATTTATAACCTCATATGTATGGCATAATGGTCTCTAAAATGATGGAGACTAAAAATGACCTGAAATAAAAAAAACAAAAACATTTATAATAGTCCAATTTTACATTTTTTACACTAAACAGAGTTTGAACCATCTTAAAAGACTTTTTATTAATAAATACTAAATTATAATATGTAATATTAGACTTCTACAGAGAAAATTAAAAAACATTTACCATCAGGACACTTCCTAGCGACATACCTACATAAATAAAAAAACGTATGGGTGCATATATACAATACAAAATATTTATCGACAGTTGATAATGGAAAAAAATGTAAATTCATAATATACAGAAAACTATTGAATTTTTGTATATTCTTTACCAATAAATTGTTATAAACAATTATTGTTTATAAACAAAAAAAGGGTATTTTATTTTTAACATATATCGTACTTCCAATGGTTAATTTGGCGCTAACTGCGATATGCTAGCCATGAGAAGAAGAGGGTTTCCGTTTGTGTTGTTTACTTAATATTTTTAACAACAAATTGACGATTTTTTACAAAACATTATGCATGTTTTGCATCTAATTTTTCCCGTAGAATCGATTCGCGTAGTCATATTTTCCCTGAAACCGCATTTGATGAATAACAAACTGTTATAAACAAATATTTTTTAAACACAAAAAACACGGGTATTTTATTTTTGGCATATATCCTATTACCAATAGTTAGTTTGACGCTATCTGTGCTGTGGAATGCGTGGGCCTTAATTAACACTTTCTAATATAATTAATATGGAGAATACATTCCGTAATACCATAAATATATAAAGATTTACAAAACGAATATTGAAGGTGGAGAATTAAAAAACCTTACAAAATTATGACGAATACCCAGGCGTAAATTAAAAAAAATTGTGATAAGATAATTTTTTTGAAAGAAATTTTTTATTTTGGACCCTGAATCGTGACGCTCTTCAATTTCTAAATATTAATCGACAGTTTGACGAAAAAGTAACGTAAATTCATAATTATTATTTGTAAAAGAACGGATTTTGAAGATAGATAAAATCATATACGTATTTCTAAACCTGGAAGTATTGAAGACACTTCTTATGCACTGTTTAATATACCTGTGCATATGGCTAAAGTATTTTATATTTATTGGTAAAGAATATACAGAGATTTTTTGTAATATTGTAAATTTATATTGTTTTTCTCTGTCAACTGTCGATAAATATTTAGAAAAATTGAAGTTTTTCTATTGATGAAGTCACGCAACAACTTTTAAATGAATGTTGATGGGCAAATAAAGAAAGAACGATCAGAAACCTGCCAGAGAATTATAAGAAGTCAATTTACAGAAAAAAATTATATACATGTAAATGTGCATATTATTGATTATTTCACCTTGACTTCCAAAATGAACATATTCTAGGCAATGAAGTACAAATCAAATATTAACTGTTGAAATTTAATATTTAATAATAACAAAACTTTTCAGAAGAGTCAGACTGTCAAATTGGATTATTAAAATTGTCACTTTTCTTACAATTTTGTATAATTTTTAACGCCGAATTTTTTATGCATATTTTGTAATCAATTGATTTCTCGCATGCATTTAAAAAAAGTATATGTGGAATGCATCTAAAATGATGCAGGCAGACCGATGGCATGTTAAGAAATTATCTTCAAGATGCACTATTCTGCTTGAAAACTAAAGGAATACGTGTTTGTTTACATTTTTCTAAAAATCTTTTTTTTATTGTTTACCAAAATTTATTACTCCAAATTTTGTCAATAAAACGAATTTTTTTTAAGTTGCTCATTTTACTAGTTTATATAGGTATAAAGGAAACCCGAGACATTAAATCGTTACTAATGGGTGTTTTGTTACAAAATGATATGCTCAAAAGTTGTTTTCAAAAAAAGTAAGTAAAACATTTTTTTAAATTCCTTTTCTTCAAATATCTTTGTTGGTATTGATTTTACGGTAAAAAAAAATATAAACTAAATGAAAACTCAGAAAATTTCCTATAACAATGACTTGAAAGAAAACCTCTTCGTGGCGTTAAAGTTGCTTAATTTTACAGAATTCGTAAAAATGAAAAATTGTCCATGTTTTCAATTACCACTTTATCATTGCTATTAATTTAAAAAATGTCGATAAAGTCATTCTTGTATTACATTTTGTAAGCTTTCATTTTGTTTATATGAAATTTTGTCGTAAAATCAATACCAATAAAAATATTTGCAAAAAAAAAGGAATAGAAACAAATTTTGTACTCACTTTTTTTCAAAATTGAGAACTTTTGAGCAAATTCTTTAGTAACGAAACACACATTGGTAACGATTTAACGTCTCGCATTTCCTATATATATATATAATATATACAGCCCAGTAAGCACAGTAAGCCTATACACGGTCGTTCGAAAAAGCTTTTTATACAAACGATCATTACGATTTCATCATTTCATTATTTCTGAAGGAAAATATCTTTTGCTCATGAAAAAATGTAAATTTTTAGAAATTTTACAGCAAATTTTTGAGAAAACGATTATTTCCCATATAAAATACATGGAAAACTTCAGGGGCCCGACGGCACCATTAAATATCGACGAATCGCAAAACAAAAAAATACGTGTCTTTTATTTTCAGTATACAAGAATTCTGGGGGGTGTCCCAATTAAAATTCGCTACTTCGATTTTTTGTGGACCACCCTAATTTATATACACATTATATATAGGGGAAGAAGAGGCGAGGATTTTTTCCGTCTATCATATAGCTCCTTGAATTTCGTATTTATGATGATACAAAGTATCATTTGATAGATAATTTTATAGTCAATATTTGCATGAATGTTAGTTACGGTATATGTTTTACAGATGACCAGCTATGGCCAATTTAAAAAACTTAAAAATCACGGAGCGAAGCGGCGATATCGGGGTGAGTGGCGAATCCTTATTTTTAGAGGTCTCCGAGACAACTATCATAAAATTAAGTGCAAGTTATAATTTTTCAAGTTATTATTGTTTGTTTTAATAAAAATAAAATTTCCACGTTGGAGGAATGAACCTCTTCAGATATATCAAAATTTCAAACAACAGTAAAAAAATAAATTGCATCTTCGGAATCTTTGAATACTCGCATTATATCAGGATCGCATATTTTAACTTTGTCTTTTGTAACTCAATGCATTCATCAAAAGGGAATTCTAAATTAAAAAATAATCACGGAATAGAGACATCCGGGAAAAAAATTCGCCACTGCACCCTAAAGTATCATTTGGACTTGCAGATACGATATCTCAGTGTAAACATACAAAAAAGGAACAATTCATGTTTTATAAATAAGTCCAAAAAATATACTTTTAGAATAAATATATAAATAGCGATTATTAAACTGTCAAATTGAAGATATTGACCAATCGAAGAACAAAGTACGGAAAAATGATTGAAAATTTTGTTTAAAAATTACGTTTCTAGCTCCCAAAGATAGGTAAGAGAACAAAAAATGAAATATCATGTCTTAAAATGTGAAAAATGGTGTAAACAAGGAAACCACATATGATATTTTGAAATCAATATGATCATAATGGAAATATTTGAGATTCGTCACTTCGCCCCGTTCGCCACTTCGCCCCGTCTTCCCCTATATATATAAACTAGTAAATTCAGTTGAAAACCGATTTTTAAACAAAAATTTTTGTATGAAATTTCATTTTACAGATATCCTCATCCTCTTCAAAACACTTTACTATACATACTATTACTGTGTGAATGTAGCCAAAAAATACTTATTTACAAAAAAGTACATGAAAATAGCAATTTTTCATATTTTTCTTTTGTACCATCGTGGATTTATGATCAAAATGATTTTTTTATTAAATACGTACATTAAAAATTTCATTATCTACAACTTTCATTCTATGCACTTTATGCACACGAAGCACGGTTTCAGAGTCATTATTGATTATCGCAAAAAAACTCTCGATTGTGCGTATTTGTTTTTTAAACCTTCTTATCTCCGTAAATATTGAACGTACACCATTACATAAAAACAAAGGAAAATTGTTCGTAATTTCATCCTCTACAACTATTATTTGAAGCGTTTTGCGATCCGAATGGTTATTTTTTATTTATAAGCGAAAAACGCGCGATCCTCGCGCTCATTACAGTTGATCCGCAAAACTACCAATATTTGAAAAAAATCTCTCGGCTTCTATTGATCGTAGTTTAATAGTAGTTTTCGATACAAGGGCGTATGCGTAAAGAACTTTACACACACACACACGTGTGCCGAAATATTGTTTACGTACGGCATTTTCGTGCGTTAAGTATAATCGAGTGCGTAAAGTTTACTTTACGCACAAGTTTACTTTACGCACCGAAAAGACTTACATAAAAAAGTTTTTTTAAAGAATGAAATTGTGCGTAATTTTCCGAGTTACAATTTTTGTATCTTTCTTTTTTTTCGTTTAAAGTGATATTTTTCAAGTTATTTCAGAAAAACCTATTTTTTTTACACATAGCAGCTTGTACGGATGAGGACTTTTGAGAGAGTAAAAAGTACAAGATAAGCTTGTTTCCAAAATTTTCAGCCAACTACTAATTTTTGAATACAATTCTAAAAATATCGGCCCACTTTAGTAGGCTATAATGCAATTATTTCTAACAAATGTTTTAACACAAAAAAATTGCTAAGTACCGCTGCTGTAGCAATGAGCATTACGGATTGAACATTATGAAATTTGTAGTGTAATATATACACTACAAATTATATTAATTTTCGTATTAGTTTTTTTTAAAAGATCTACATTTTCTGCGTTCTACTTTTAATTTTAATAAAGTGGTAAATGCGTATCCGAAATCCCAAACCTGGGTTAAAAGCATTACAAAATTTATTGCATTAAAACCAAAATAAAATGAATAAAAACCAGAATATAAATGAATAAAAATGCATTCAAAATTTCGATCCCTTTAAATTCATTTCCGTTTACTGGGAAATGCAGTATATCCTAAACACAAAATGGACAGTGAGCGCAGATATACTAAAAAATTAATTATTTGAGAATCGACCCCATAAAAATCGGTTGCAATAAAATAAAAAACGAACATTTGGTTGAAAAATAATATAGGTAAAGTGTGATATTATTATCTATGAATAAAATATCGTTGATATATACAGACAGCCTTTCTATATGATCTTTAAAAAATATAGTAAATGTAAAGTTATAAAGTGATGGCCTGCACAGTTCAAAGTTTAAGAAAAAAACACTTTATAACTTTACATTTAAATAATGACAGTTCATCTCTACAATTAGATTCAGAATGAAATATAGTAAACGCGTATCCGAAATTATGAAATGGTGTTCTATGACCCAAGAAGCCCGAACCTCGGCGGCTATAGTATAATCCGCACCGAAAAAAGGCTGGCACGATCCGCGAAGTTATTTCTTATGTATACGCATGTGTGCGTCCCTCCTACACGCTAGTTTGCTTGTGTGAGTGTCATAAGGGAAGCGGGCCCCGCTAAGCACCCGTAAAAACATACGGTGCTGGTATACGCCCGAAGCGACACACCTCGTAGAATCGCGGAACTATTTCCTGTCATTTTTCACCTTGTGTTCGCCATTGCCCGCTTCGAATCGTAGATGCAACAATTTGGCTTTAATTCGAAATAAAACGACATGCAATTATTTGGAATAGAAGCCGGCCGATGTCAAGAATGGACGCAAAGGCCCCTTTTTGGCAAAAATGCTATGGATAATGAGTAATTAACCGTTTTTGTGGTGCTCACTAACTCACGTAAAGCCTGTGTACGTGTGCCTTCAAAAAGGGTCGTCGGAAATCATTTTTTTTACGGGCTTCAAAAAATTTTTTTGCCAAAAAGGGGCCTTTGCGTCTAATCTTGGATGAAAAGGGCTCATGATTAATGCGTTTCCAGCACGATTCCATAAAAATTGAAGGAGAATTTTTGCATCTACGATTACTTCCGGTCTAGAAGTTCCAAAGTCGCCACCGTGGCGTTCCGGTGCTCGGAGAGAACACCCTTAGTCACTCACTGTCCATTTTGTGTTTAGGGATATAGTGGATATCCCAGTAAACGGAAATGAATTTAAAGGGATCGAAATTTTGAATGCATTTTTATTCATTTATATTCTGGTTTTTATTCATTTTATTTTGGTTTTAATGCAACAATTTTTGTATTGCTTTTAACCCAGGTTTGGGATTTCCGATACGCATTTACTACTTTATTAAAATTAAAAGTAGAACGCAGAAAATGTAGATCTTTTAAAAAAATCTAATATGAAAATTAATATAATTGATGGTAGTGTATATATTACACTACAAATTTCATAATGTTCAATCCGTAATGCTCATTGCTAGGACAGCAGCGGTACTTGGCAATTTTTTTGTGTTTAAAAATTTGTTAGAAATAATTGCATTATAGCCTACTAAAGTGGGCCGATATTTTTCGATTTGTATTTAAAAATTAGTAGTTGGCTGAAAATTTAGGAAACAAGCTTATCTTGTACTTTTTACTCTCTCAAAAGTCCTCATCCGTACAAGCTGCTATGTGTCAAAAAAATAGGTTTTTCTGAAATAACTCGAAAAATATCACTTTAAACGAAAAAAAAAGAAAGATACAAAAATTGTAGCTAGGAAAATTCCGCACAATTTCATTTTTTTAAAAAACTTTTTTAAACTACGATCAATAGAGGCCGAGAGATTTTTTTCAAATATTGGCAGTTTTGCGGATCAACTGTAATGAGCGCGAGGATCGCGCGTTTTTCGCTTATAAATAAAAAATAACCATTCGGAACGCAAAACTATTTCAAATAAAAGTTGTAGAGGATGAAATTACGAACAATTTTCCTTTGTATTTATGTAATGCTGTACGTTCAATATTTACGGAGATATGAAGGTTTAAAAAACAAATACGCACAATCGAAAGTTTTTTTGCGTTAATCAATAATGACTCTAAAACCGTGCTTCGTGTGCATAAAGTGCATAGAATGAAAGTTGTAGATAATGAAATTTTTAATGTACGTGTTTAATAAAAAAATCATTTCATCATAAATCCACGATGGTACAAAAGAAAAATATGAAAAATTGCTATTTTCATGTACTTTTTTGTAAATAAGTATTTTTTGGCTACATTCACACAGTAATAGTACAGTAAAGTGATTTGAAGAGGATGAGAATATCTGTAAAATGAGCACCGGTTTGAGTTTTTACGATGAACTGGTGAAGTTATAGCCGTTTGAAGTTTCAATACAAAAATTTTTGTTTAAAAATCGGTTTTCAACTGAATTTACTAGTTTATATATATATATGTAATATATATAGGGGAAAACGGGGCGAAGCGGCGAACCGGGCGAAGTGACGAATCTCAAATATTTCCATTATGATCATACTGATTGCAAAATATCATATGTGGTTTCTTTGTTTACACCATTTTTCACATTTTAAGACATGATATTTCATTTTTTGTTCTCGTACCTATCTTTGGGAGCTAGAAACATAATTTTTAAACAACATTTTCAAGTCATTTTCCTGTACTTTGTTCTCAGATTGGTCAATATTTTCATTTTGAAAGTTTAATAATCGCTGTTTATATATTTATTCTAAAAGTATATTTTTTGGACTTATTTATAAAACATGAATTGTTCCTTTTTTTTGTACGTTTATACTGAGATATCGTATCTGCAAGTCCAAATGATACTTTGGGGTGAAGCGGCGAATTTTTTTCCCGGATGTCTCTATTCCGTGATTATGTTTTTAATTTAGAATTCCCTTTTGATGAATGCATTGAGTTACAAAAGACAAAGTTAAAATATGCGATCCTGATATAATGCGAGTATTCAAAGATTCCGAAGATGCAATTTCATTTTTTACTGTTGTTTGAAATTTTGATATATCTGAAGAGGTTCATTCCTCCAACGTGGAAATTTTATTTTTATTAAAACAAACATGAGGTCTTATCTCGGAGACCTCTAAAAATAAGGATTCGCCACTTCACCCCGATATCGCCGCTTCGCTCTGTGATTTTTAAGTTTTTTAAATTCGCCATAGCTGGCCATCTGTAAAACATATACCATAACTAACATGCATGCAAATATTGACTATAAAATTATCCATCAAATAATACTTTGTATCATCATAAATACGAAATTCAAGGAGCTATATGATAGACGGAAAAAATCCTCGCCGCTTCTTCCCCTATATATAATGTGTATATGAATTAGGGTGGTCCACAAAAAATCGAAGTAGCGAATTTTAATTGGGACACCCCCCAGAATTCTTGTATACTGAAAATAAAAAGATACGTATTTTTTTGTTTTGCGATTCGTCGATATTTAATGGTGCCGTCGGGCCCCTGAAGTTTTCCATGTATTTTATATGGGAAATAATCGTTTTCTCAAAAATTTGCTGTAAAATTTCTAAAAATTTACATTTTTTCATGAGCAAAAGATATTTTCCTTCAGAAATAATGAAGTGATGAAATCGTAATGATCGTTTGTATAAAAAGCTTTTTCGAACGACCGTTTATATAGGCTTACTGTGCTTACTGTGCGGTATATATTATATATATATATAGGAAATGCGAGACGGTAAATCGTTACCAATGTGTTTCGTTACAAAATAATTTGCTCAAAAGTTGTCAATTTAGAAAAAAACTCAACCGTCACATTTACTATTTTGTATTAGAATGTGTAAAATTCGATTTTACGCACTGTTTTCCGTGCATTACGCATACTGTGCGTAAATGTGATGAAACAGTGATTATAATCGATCCATGAAAGTATCAAGCGGTCCTTATATTAACAATAAATTGATAAATGAATAAATAAGTAAATAATGAAACATATCTATAACTGAATAATAGTATTTTTCGATACTAGTGCGTAAAATACGATTTTACGCACCGTCTTTAACATGCGATTAGATAGGGCGGTGCGTAAAATCGAATTCTTACGCACGCGTGCCGAACGATATTTTTCGATATACTATAAAATTTGTGCGCCGTTTTTTGTGGGTCAAATATGATGTTACGCATGTGTGATGACCGCGGCGCACGAGTGCCGAAACGGTGCACACAAAAGCAATGCACTAAAAACGGTGCGTAAAATCAAATTTACGCATAGTATATCGAAAAAAGATTTATGTCGATACGCTTATCCGTACGTGAGATGAGATATCGCGAGACAAAAAAAGGGACATACGTACGTACATTTTTATATTGTTGATTTGGGCTCCTTAGGGTCTGAAACGTCAACATTTGATGAAAAACTATATGATAATTTTTTCCCGGGAACTACTGACCAAATTCAATACTTCGTCCAGAACTATGGTCTGGGTCGAAATAATAATTATAATTCATGAAATTTGAAATGGTTAAAAATGTTTTCACCCCTTATTTCTTTTTCGAATAAATTAAATATTAAATATGTTAAGAACCCGCACTTATACCAGAAAATAATATTGCTCGATATTTTTCTAAAAAGCAATCTTTTCACGATAGGTTACCCCCCCCCCCCTCTCACCACTCAAGTAATGGCCCGGGGCACGAAGACAGATGCATAGCAGGATTGGCAATATGGGTCGACTGTGGGCTATTTTGACAGGTATTTTTGAGACGAACACGAATGATGATGGATACAGCAGGACATCGCCAAATTGTATAATGTGGAAAAATCTTGAAGGATATGAATGTGATGTTGGAAAAAAACAAATTTTGCTGCATAAAAACCCAAAAAACATTCAAAACGATTTTAAAACTAAAGAAGATTCGTTGATGGAAAATATTTTGTACACCTGGTTTTGCCAAAACCGAGAGGCAGGAATTCCGATATTTGGACCCCTGCTGCAAGAAACTGCAATCAAAATTAATGAAAAGTTATGTGGTAACATTAACTTTGCAGCGAGCTCTGGGTAGCTCCAAAAGTTCAAATCTAGATATGATATAAGACAAATTGGAATACACGGCTAGAAGTTTGCTGCAGATTCGGATAGTGCTGTGAAAATCTGTGAAGAAATCCAAACTCTTATTAAAGATGAAAATTAAAATTTAAGTAACATTTATAACGCCGATGAAACTGGTCTAAACCGGAAGCAACTATACCAAATAAAACCTTAGCTTTTTCGTCAGAAAAAAAATGCTACAGGTTTTAAAATCGCAAAAGATAGGGTCACAATTATGAATTGTGCTAATGGATCAGGCGACCATAAAATTCCCCTTCTAATGATTGGGAAATATAAAAAACCAAAATGTTTCAAAGGAGTGGAAGTTTTGCCGATGAATTACACACATCAAAAAACAGCTGGATGAATAAAACTTACTTCTATGATGTCGTTGACAACAGTGTTTCTTCTAGCCATTAAAACTAAAATGCGAAATCAAAGCGGAAAGTTTTTACTGATATTCGACAATGCTCAACCCCAGTGGTGAGGAACTGAATGCTGTAGATCCTTTTTTGACTGTAAAATATCTACCCCCGAACGTTACTTCCTTGATCCAACCCAAGGATCAAGGAGTAGTTATAGCGATGAAAATCTCTCGGCGTTACCATTATAATTACGTGAATTTCCGCAACCGTGGTAATCGCGACAATTTTAGGTATTTCGTACGCTACAATTATATCATATAGCAGTCCGAAAAAAGAAAAAGATGAAATTCAATGAATTCATATTATGAATTAATGATATCCCACAATCAACTGAACCGACTCCCAGTCATTGGGACTAGGTTTAAATTAAAAAGAAAAAAGAGAAAAAATACGAAGCATAGCCTGAACCACAAAATATTATTTTGGAAACCACGGAAACGAAAAATACATCGAGCGGGTTTGGATTAACTCGATGTTTGCGGTAGAGTATAGCGTTTGGCGTGCTATATGCTGCCGTCATGGCAAAAAGTACGGAACGGATGTATCTATTTTTTTAGGAGTAATGTTCTTCCTCCCGAAATCGACTTGTCCGGCTTTTCGCCTCACGTTTGATATGTCCGGTTATTCGAATCAGCCATCAATATATCCCCTAGTTAGAATAAATAAATCGTTGTAAAAACTTATAAATGATAACTCATCAAATAATTAATACAAATCCAATTTATTATATAAATCCTTATAATACAATACATAAAAAAGCGATGTTTACAAAGAAAATTTGTATAAATTTCACTTATAAGATACATATTTGTACAAACTATAAATACATGACCAATTTGCTATCGTCGCTTTTAAAAGGCTTCATTTTTAGAGATATTTCTTTACAGCTTTTAAAGAGCTCAAGACCTAGACTATTCAAGAAATTTTGCGTATCATTGTCCTTGGTTAAAATGGCACAGTTCATGGCTTCAATAAGAACCTCCGCATTTAAGCTATTGGTCGCAAATGCCTTTATTGCTTCACCATTTCTTAAAGCGAGTGCGATACTCATGATTGAAGCAATGTTTTTATCCTCGATACCCGCCTGGAGAAAAAGTTGGATAATGTCACCACGGCTTTCCATAACCGCAATGTAAAGTGCAGTGCGTCCTTGGTCGTTAACAGCATTTACGTCGCATCCTGCCGCTAAGAGCATCCGAGCAATCTTCATCGATCCTGTAGCTGCAGCTGAATGCAGCAATGTATTGCCGCGTACGTCAGATTTGGTGACGTCGGCCCCTAAATCGACTAACAGCTTAACAATTGCAGTTCTCTTATTCATCACTGCAATGTGAAGCGGCGTCAAACCTGTCGAGCTTTTTGAATTAAGGTCGACACCAAATCGCGACAGCAGTTGTATGGTCATTTCGTACCCCTTTTCGGCAGCCATGTGCAAAGGTGTCATACCTCGTTTGTCACGGCAGTGGCAATTAGCACCCTTGGCAATAAGAAACAACACGAGTTCATATACCTTGAGAGCAAGAGATTCATCGTTGATAGTTGAGCATCGACTGCATTCTAAGTGCAATAAGCGCCTGGTCGTTTCCGACATGTTCCATGGTCCAAAAGTGCGTATCTCGTTTGCAGAAGACATAATTGCAAAGTTGAGTAGGGGGAATCCCGAGTCATTCATTGCCGTCAAATCGGCATCTGCAGTTACCAATAATTTAACGCGGTCCATGTCTGCTAAATAAGCAGCATTGTGTAGCAACTGTGTCATCAAACCCTTGTAATGGCGGTGTTGACAAAATGTCTTTAATAGGTCGACGTTTCCCTGATCTAGAGCAGCATCGAGAATTTCATCCACATTGTCACTTACAGCACCGGCTTGCAACAAGAGTTTAACAATCGCATCGTTATTATTCTGAAATGCGTTTTCTAAAGGACTACAATCGCCGTCGTAAATTGCATTTACGCTACAGCCGCACTTCACTAAAATTCTAGCAACGTCAGTCAAGTTATGTGAAATAGCGTAATTTAAGAGCGTTACGCGTTTTGAATTAATTGTATTTGCGTTAAATCCAGCTTTTAAAAGTCGTTCACAGAGTCGATCACCATTGGGCAGATGGGCTACCAATTCGAAAATTGGATACCAACTTTTGTTAATAGCTGAAAAGTCCACATTGATTGATAAGAGCAGGTTTAATGTTGTATCGTCATTGTCTTTGATTGCACGAAAGAGCGGTTGTAAAATTATGTCAGGTAGCGCTCCATTTTCAAACATCGTCTTTAACATTTTCCTATTTTCCGGCTTATAAATGCCGCTTGTATCCGCTCCCATTCGCATAAGATATCGAATGACATTTTTGTTATTATTTTTATAAGCTAACGACAAGGCAGTCCTCCCTTTTCGGTCTTGAACGTCGATATCGCACCCACATTCAACAAGCATCTCTATTATATCGCGGTTATCTACTTCAACTGCATAATGTAGGCAACTTTTGCCGCTTTTCACGCGAGCATTAAAATCTGCATTTAATGATAGCAAATGCAATGCTACTTCGAAATATTGCTTGATAATTGCAAGATGCAATGGGCTGATACCATTTTCATCTTGGTCATTGATATTGGCTCCTTCCTCGTGCAAAATGTTAATTAATTTAATCGCTTGTTCTTCAAAGTTTTGCGACCCTTTCTTTGATAAAATGGCCGTTTGAAGTATCATAGGAAGCTCATTTCCAGACCCATTCACTTCAGCACCATTTGCGAATAGAAATCGTATCAGTTGCATGTTCCCCTCATATACTGCCTGGTGAAGCTTAAACTGTAACGCTGCTTTCAAATCGGCGCTCGTTTTTTTATCAGAACGAATGACCTGCATCATTGCGGTCCACTTTTGTTCAACGGCATGTTTCAACGCTTCTTTTGTATTCCCTAAAGTAGCACCCCGTGACAGTAAAAACTCTACCATATCAACTCTATTGTTAAATATGGCTGTACACAGCGGTGTATTGGCGTTTCCATCGACGATACTCGTATCACATTTGTGATTTATTAGTAGTTCTGCAATGTCGATGTCCCCCGATGCTGCAGCTAAATGAAGTGGCGTTTCTCCATTCACATTGACGCTGTTAACGTCGGCTTCTAAAGTAATTAATTTTGTTACGATGTTTGCGGATTTGACTATAACCGCCACGTGTAGCGGAGTATCACTATTCTGTTCTTCATGGCTGTTTATATCTGATCCTTGCACTAACATAGCATTTATTAAATCGTTATTTGCTGACAAGATGGCTTCGTGCAATTTAATGGCACTGAGGTCATGAGGTTGGATGTTGGTTAATGACACATTTGGATACCACTCGAAAGATGCCGTGGAAATATCAACATCTAGGAATGTCATCATCGAGTCCAGCTGTCTTCCATGTCGATCACCTCCTTTGGCTATTTTCATGATGGCCTTCAACATTTTTCGTCCGAACCCCATTTCTGAAAAACAAAAGTAAAGACTCGAGTTATTTAGAATAATAGATTTCTCAGATAAATACAGAAATTTAACTAGAATTCAATAATTCGTTAGAAATATAACCTAATATTACAGATTTTATGGATCTCCAAACAACGATCAAATATGACCGTTTAGAATTAAATAGATGTGATCGTAATATAGTATATACCGCCGCACAAAGTAATATCTCATTAATGTTGAATCCACTTTTTAAAATTACAAACTTCACTCACTTGATTGGAATTTGAGGAGTAGAAAAAGCGAAGAAATTCCCAAATAGCAGAGCTTCGATGATTGTTGATGAATTCCGTATGTGGCGTTGGATCTTCTAAAGACCGAAAACAATCTTCCAAAAGGTCAATATCGAAAACTGAAAACTCTTGAGCGATGATCACTTCAACAAAACTGGAATGAACTAAAAATTTGAAACTTAGAGCAGAAATTGGGAACAATTATAAGCACTGTTCACTTTTCACGAGCTCGAGTACGACTTATGCTGTTCTTGGTGTGAACCCGATTTTTATACGTGAGTTGTACGTGCCTAAGGTAGGTTCGATGGGATAAGTTTGTTTAACCAACATACTGTTATGGAGAGAGCGGTTTACCAGATTTGGCAGTTAAGGAATTGCTATGGGTCTTCTGCCTGGAGGATGAATCTTATCTGATATTACATCTTACTTTAAAGTGTGCATCAATGCCAGTGAGACTATTTAGAAAATTTTACGTTTATAGTTCTTTATGCCAAAATGTAAGAACGTATTTTATACCTCTTTCAGGATATCTTGAATTTCGGAATCGCTGATATTTTAAAGACGCTCAATATTTTTATGAAACGAGAAGAGGGACGATGGATTTTTCTCTTATAATAAAATAAAATAGACAATCTTATTTATTTTAGAATTATTATTTATTTTCAAATTATTTTCACAAAATTTAACAAAAATCAAATTATCTCGAAATATAACAAAAAGGAGTGAATTTTCGAAAAAAAAGTTCTTAAAAATTTCATGGAACAGAAATATAAAAATGAATTTATTAATATTTATCAGAAACATATTAACAAACAATATTTGTAATTAAAAAATTATTCACTGTTTTAACAATCATTAATAAAAACCTCTTAATAATTGGTGTTTTATAACTATGTTTAACGAATAAAATTTCACTAGTTAAGAACAATAAAAACAATTTTGTGGTTATACTGAAAGTGCTGAACAAAATTTAAGAAAAAAATGGAATCATTTCCACAAAATATATAAACAATGTTTTCGGTGATGAAATTTTCATTCAAAATTCATTCCATAACAGGAATCATGTTTCAAATGACCTAAGAAAATTGTGGAAATGTTGTTTTGTATACACAATTTGTATTGTATATTTGGGGAATTTGCTGCGAACCCACAACACGCGAGAGCTTGAAATTTATCATTATTGTTGCTTCTTTTAACAATAAAATACAAAAAACTGCCGACATTTTGTGTAAACAATTTTTATTAGCATAAATTTGAGTTTTCCAGAAATGTTCACAGAAGCTGCTTTTCAATCTCGTATGAAAATAAAGAAAAAAAAGCCCTAGACCGTTTTTTGGTTTTACCGGATCTCCATAATTTATTGAGATTGTTTAGAAATTATTTATAAATGATTACAACATTTTTCAAGTATCTCTTTCTGTATTGAAAAAACGATTTCAGTAATTTACAAACTTAATGAAAATTTCCGCCACGTACGAGTTATTTTGTCTACAAATTGTTGATAATTATGTATTAATTGTTTATCTAAATGTATTTTATCGGCGATCTTAATAACTATTGGGGAAAAATGTTTATAAAAATGTCTAGTTCGGACGCGTTTTTGCAATACTGCAATGAGCAAACTTATCCTAATTGTATACACTATATTACATTAAATTCAAGTATTTTAAACAGTTTTCTTTTATATTCAGTAGGCGATTGTAGTCATGATAAAAGCATTTTAAGATATGTTTTTTAGCTTCTCAACCTTGATTCATGTTATGAAAAGAAGAATTTATGAAGAATTCAAGTTCAATTGAGTTTTTGTATTACCACAATTTTCACATGTATCTTAATTGTTTGTACATTGTTTATAAACATTTTTTGAGTTTTAAGCATTCGTTTCATTATTCAAAACTGATTTCTGTTATGAAAACAAATTTCACTCTCGAACGCCTTCTTTGTTGCAATTCGTAAATGTATCCTTGAAGTTTATAAATATTTTATAAAAAATGCCAGCATTAAAAAGACAACTTTCAATTTCTGCCTTAATTCGCAAATTTATATATCCTATTTATTACGCATAAAAAGTCTGAACATTGTTTAACCAGTAATGGGCAGTTTTTCTTCTCAATACTGCAATGGAGTTACGGAAACAAACATTGTTAAATGCGTAATCTTTAATAATTTATGAAAACATCTGCGCTTCTATTGTAATTATGTTTCGATTTCCCGAATGTTTGAAAACCACTGTTTTTTGTTTTTGTTGAACCAAAATATCGTGATAATTTCAAATAACGTTGACATCAGCGTTTGAAGTAAATTTATTTTTATTTGTTTGCTAGGATTTTTAGTAATTTTGTATTTTAAAAAAAGCAACAAAAGTTTTTGTGAAATTCGAAACAGAATATTTTTGTTTCAGACTTATTTTGAGCAAATCTTAACAGCACAATTTGAAGTATTCTTTTGTCAATTAACCCTCCTGTGCACCAGTTTTTCTTTTCCCATAAAGGAACAATATAGTTTGGACGAGTATACTCGTCCTGGCGCACAGGGGGGTTAAGAATCTGGTAAGCCTATTCAACTCTCAACCAGCAGACAGATCAAAGAGTGATATGAACGCACACCAATTTTCCAACCTCTTCTTTTTCTCTTTCGTCTAATTTTACGATCCAAAAAGAAACATTAGCGCCAGTCGGGTGTCTGCATCGTTTTACAAAAGACGTCACGTTCCTATTGTTGTTCATTTTTTGTTTGGTGTTTTAATCTGAAAAGGTTCTCTCTTGAACGACCTTTAGGTGCATTAAAATTTATTTTAGGCAAATTAAAATTTACAAGTAAACCTAACGCATGTGACCATTTTGACCATAAATCATAACTAAAAGAAGTTTATAATTTGCATAATTATTAATTTTTTTAAATATTCTCTTTAAAGTTAACTTTAAAAACTGTCCTAAATCGATTCTGTATAGTGAATAATAAATATCGAACAGATTATTTTAATTAGTATAAAATATTAGAATTTACAATACCTGTGTTATATAATTTCATTTATATGATCAAATAATGAATAATGATAATAAATCAATGTATAGAATTTAATTTACTGATAGAGACGTATGATACACATAAAAAGTTTCCTAAATATTGTCATTATTGCACTGGATTTATGTGACGATCCGTATAGAAAAAAAAATGTATGAAATTCAATTAGCGATTATATGAAATGAATGTACAACATTATTAAATCTGAGAAACATTAGCTTTTGTAATCAACGATCCTCGGAGTGCCAAATTTTTTAGCAATATACCAAACTTATTAACTTTCTCATGCCTATTTTATTTATTCGCATCGTTCGAATTATTTTCGAAGAATTTAAGTTAATGATATATAATGCTCAACAATAAAAAATAAATCACGTAGATGGTTCTACATTTATCTGATGTAAAATATAATATTTTCTTCATAATCCGTTTCATAATCGGGAGCCATCTGACGCAGTATAAATCTTTTAAAATAACAATGTTTCATCTACCGTATTATATCGATCTGATCATCAATTTAAATAAAAAAGCATCATTCTCAAACATAACAAACTCCGATTCTAATTATTTTAGAAATATTTTAAAAGAAAACAAAAACAAAAACGAAAACGAAAACGAAAACGAAAACGAAAACGAAAACGAAAACGAAAACGAAAACGAAAACGAAAACGAAAACGAAAACGAAAACGAAAACGAAAACGAAACAGAAACAGAAACAGAAACAGAAACAGAAACAGAAACAGAAACAGAAACAGAAACAGAAACAGAAACAGAAACAGAAACAGAAACAGAAACAGAAACAGAAACAGAAACAGAAACAGAAACAGAAACAGAAACAGAAACAGAAACAGAAACAGAAACAGAAACAGAAACAGAAACAGAAACAGAAACAGAAACAGAAACAGAAACAGAAACAGAAACAGAAACAGAAACAGAAACAGAAACAGAAACAGAAACAGAAACAGAAACAGAAACAGAAACAGAAACAGAAACAGAAACAGAAACAGAAACAGGAACAGGAGCAGGAATAAAATAAAGAGTAATTTTAAACAAAACAAGGGACAAAAAAATGAGATGTTTTAAATTTTGGTAAAAATTAAATTAAATTTTCGGCCAGGAATGATGGCCCTCTTCAAAAAAGGTTAAAAGGTTTTGTGAAATGAAGCAACCCCTAAAAAGAATATTGGATATAAATGCTGTCTCAAAACAAAAAAAAAGAGTAATAATCATTAAAAAGTATTTTTTACTTATTATAAAATAGTGTTTTTCAAAGTATAAAAAACGACAGTAATCGGGCATGTGAAGTTGGCAGTTATCGGATACTTTTCGAAATATTATAAAACCTTTAAAAGTCTATAAACCTAAATATAAAATAATCTCTCTCTTGTAAATATTTTTAAACCGTATAATCACCTATGTAAAGTAGACGGATACTGTAAGGTGTCAAGTAAACAGGATATATCCTGCTTACCCTATTTAGGGAATATGCCGATCATTGTTGTGATAAAGATGTCTCTATAAAGATGTATTTTCACATTAATTAAATACGTTGCGTCGGATTTACTTCTTGTTCGGCTGAATTTTCCTATATTTGGTTTCAATTTAATGAATTTTATTATGCCCAATAGTGACATATGGTGACGCTTAACAAGATATGCGTTTATAAGATGGTTGTACAAAATACGTTATATTTAACATTTAAAATATTTATATATAATTTTTTTGTTTATTTATCGACTAATTTAAATAAATTACGTAATAAATAAGTTTTGTTTTTTGGCGCTTTATAAAAAAATAAAATATTCTGTGATTATCTCGAAATTTGTAGGATGATGACTCTAATATAACCATAATATCCAAGGGTTTATTTGAATGGTAACAAAATTTTGCTTTTGACGTAATCTATATATATTAGATCACAAGGTATAAACTAGTACAATTATGGGTACAGTAGATATATCTATTAGGCAATTATATATAATGCATTTCTTATTAAATAACTTCTGTATAATATGTGACGTTTATTAAGAATTCAAACCACGTAAATCACAAGATTCTTAAGCTTATTTGAAAAAAAAGTCACGAAACTGGGGCTCAAGTTAAAATAAAAACTAGATGCCTTCGACCCGGGTGCCTAAAATTTTGGCTAAATTCGTATTGCAGTTCCCTGACCTAAGGCTGATGTTTCCGGGAATATTCCCATTTTAACACTGCCAGGAAAGAAGGCGACAGAGGGTAGTTCTAGCATCATTATTAGTATGCATACACATGTAAACAAAATTTTGGTGCCCCGCTAAAAACCCCTCGAGAAAATTTTTGATACGATACTGACGAGCGAACTTCGTAATATCGTCAGCAGAGGTCATTCTAATCAGTGCACTTAAAAGTTGTAGGTGCCGCCACAGTCAAATCTGACTTCCGACTTTTGGAGAGAACACCCTTAACAAACCAAACAAAACATCCGTGTTGTCATTTGAGGTTACGTTACGATGAGTATCGACTCCAACCATTACATTTTGTAATTATTAAGAAATCATTACTTTATAGCTAAATGCATAGTATGCAAACGGTTTCTTAACTATTAAGAAATGTTTGGTTGCATTTAATAGATATTTCTTAAAATATAATGTTAGCTTTTTAATTTGTTCAATAATTGCGCAATGGATATAGAAATGAAACAGAAAATGTAAATAATAGTACTTTTCAGTCCTAGGCCGTAAAGTCTCTACTTTACGGAAACGTGTGTAAAAAATTAGTATTTCTTGTCTGATGGAATACCAGAATTGAGCGGCCCAATTCCGATACCTCGCTCGACACTGGAACGGCCGTTTTGTCCAACGGGGAACAACATGCAATTGTTTAAAGTCGGCATTTTGGTTTAAGAAAAATACGCGCATGTAGAGAATGTCAAACCGAACCAATTTTCTCTGAGAATTTTTTAAATATAATGAATAGTTTTCGTTTTAAAAAATAAAAAAAAAAATTTATAACCGTACAATCAATTAGATTTTAAAACATAAATTGTCATATTAATTATTCATAAAATTGTTTGAAATTTTCGAAGTACACGGAGTATATTCAACCAATGCCTATATGAAACAATAAAACATTGTAAAAGTCAATTTTGTTAATAACAAATTAATTTTTAAAGTTCAAAAAACGGCGTGAGATTTGTTCCTTACGAGGAAAGGAAGTTTTTTTGGAAAATTTGAGATCGATTGGAATTAAATTCGCAAAGTTATGGCGATTCTAAATATACTGCGCGGCGTAGATCGCTATCGTTCAGCATAAAGGATGCGCGGCCAGCGAATTCAACAATATACAGTACCGCTCAAAAGTATGAGCTCACCCTTGCGGAATTTTGGCTAAATTAAAATGTTGATATCTCATCGCCAAGTTAACGCACGGAAAAAATAAAAAAAAGGAATTAAAGAGGAGACTTTCAGCTTCTCAGTCGTGGTGGTTTCATTTCTATATACCTATTCGTCACGTTCTCTAGTGGCGCCTTACCTAGCGGTCGTTAGCAACACTATAGCTGAACAGGAGAAAAATAGTTACTCCAAGAAAAAAAGTAGTAACACTGGGGTAGCCTACTACTTTTGTGGTTGGCGTAACTAATTTGAAGTAGTTCTCTCGTGGGACTGTTGCGCACTCGCTTTCGGCTCGTGTGTACATTCCCACTTGTCGATAAAGGCATTCTTTTCGCACTTGATACATAATATACAATTTTATTTATTAATTATTTTCTGCTTTTTAGTTTTAATAGGTCAAATTTTACAATTAAAATTTAAAATTACAATTTAAATTTAAAAAATTTAAATTTAGTATATAACTTTACAAAAAACTTCTTTGAACCTTCCTCGAATTTTCGGTGGGAAGGAAATTTCGATTTATTGAAATTCCCTCGACTCCCGAAGTGTTTGAAGCTTTCAATGTCAATTTTGTGCAGCAAAACAAAAACCAATTTTTTAAAAATTTCCGTAATAACTAACCATAATTTGGAAAAATACGTTAGTGAGTAGACAGAATAGTGCATATTCCCTGAAAACATTTCAAACGATCCTGCAAGTATTGCTTAGCCCAGGCTGATTAAGATGTCAAAAATGTGACCTTTTTAATTGTGGTATAAACCTTTTTATTTCATTACACGAGTTTTAAAAGTGTTAATATGTAATTATGTATTTTATTTTTACACTAACAAAAGATCAACTTAAATAATGTTATTTTTTATTTATATATTATATTTATTTTATTACAAAAAGAGTATTTGTTATTGATTTTTATTTAATATAATAATTAATTTGTAGTAGTTTTCTTCTTATGTCAACTTCTCATTCCGTGTATGTATGAAACTATACATATACATAGGGACCCTGTTTTAATGGAACTTTAGCTACATTATACGTTTATTTCTATAGAATTTCATTTCTAGACATTGTTTATCCATTTTAATTTTCTTAATTGGTAGTTATTAGTAAATATTATTCATTTCAAAATTTACTACTAAATTATTACTTCTTTATGATAAAAATGTGGCGTCGTAAATATGATATATTTAAGATATCTTTATGATAACAGTTTATCGCATTCTGACCACAATATGATATCATCATAGCAAACCATAAAGACATCAAAATTAGGATCTGATTTTGAGGACTTTCGGAAAAATGTGCTGTTTGGGTATTTATTACAATATACTATTACATGCACTGTGCACTGTTGCCACGTTCTGCTGTAAACCAATAGAAAAAGTAGTACATACATATATGTAGATGAATGCACATGGGAAGAAAATAGTAGAAACCTTTACATTATTTCCTTTCCATTATTACATATTTATTTTTTAATATGTACGTAGACATTTCCCAGACAGCATTCATCGTTCCACCTATATTCCAGGAACATAACAACTGGAATGTTGTTATGAATGTTGTTATGTTGTTATATACCTGGAACGTTACTGGAATATAAAATGTCCCGAGGCGTTTGTATATATGTTACATAGCCAGGAATGTACCAGGAACATAACCGGATATAATTCCAGTAATATAACTGGAACATGTCTATTGAAATGTTCCCTCCATTTTCTCCGCGGGCGCATTTTTTAGACAAATCTAAAATCGTAGCAGATTTATCCTGAAATTGAACGCGTTTTGTTCGCACAACATTGAATTTGAATCCAGAATATTACATTCGCTGAAGGAATATTTTGGCAAAAACATTTAACATATTCCTAATAGGAAATTTTCAGGCCAATTAAAAAAAAAACGAAACGTTATAATACACTGAGTGTTGCAGACTCACCAGCCAACGGAAGAGTCATGATAACTTGGAACCGAAAATAATAATTCAAAGAAACCATTATTTTAAATTATATACATGTTTTTTATTAATAATCCAAACAAATTTGGAAATTATTTACATAGTTAACAAATAATTTTATAGAATATTTACATTTTCAAGTTTTCTTCATCCATATCTAAATCTACTTGAATATCTAGACTTGAATCCATATCTACATCTATATTTATATCTTCATCTCCATCTATTTCTACATATATATCAATATCTTCATTTTCGTATAATTCTATATCTATATCTGCATCTTGATCTGCATCTACATCTATATATGTATCTCGATCTGCATCTACATCTACATATGTATATTGATCTGCATCTACATCTATATCTACATTTCTATGGCGAAGAGACTCGTTGTTTATGGCACTCTGTACTTGGCTCCTGGATTTCAGCAGCCTCTCAAATACTTCATCAGTTCCCTCATCTTGCCTGTAGTAGGCCGCGATGTGCGACGATGTGTCGTAGGATGACTGACTGTTGACATTTAGAGGTGTCGCTCCTTGTTTTTCGACGCCGTTGCAATCGTATTCCTTGGCCAATAAAAATTCAATCGCTGGAACCTGGGCTGACTTCTCCTCTGTATTCACCTGCTCACTGTTTACGGAACTCTGCAATATTTCCGATGGCTCCAAGTTCTTTGGCTGACAGGCTTTTTCGGCAACCTTCACTGGATCTCTGGACGGTCTTCTTTGTTTTCCCGACATTTTTCCTATTGCACTCCTAAGTATTAACTGTTATGGTTGTTCAACACTTCTACTGGCACTACAGTCAGTTGACGAATGATGGAAGTCGTCAGCAGCAACGAGTTATATCCTGAACCTTATCTTGCCACCCGTACCTCGGCACTTTTCATTGGATGAGTCCCTTTCCTTTCCCTTCACATTTTCATAAATCTGTGTAAATGGGCTTGTTGTGTCTTTTAAAAGTACACCTTTCACAATAATTACTTGCAGGTATTATCTGATGGATATCTCGCTTAATACGCTTAGGCCATTAGTACTAAGCTCCCTCGCATGCATACGGTTACCCGTTATTTGAGGTAGAAGACTAATCTATTTGAAACAACCGAAGATTAACAAATATTCATGGTCCTATCCCAGACAGCATTTATCGTTCCACCTATATTCCAGGAACATAACCAGACAGCATTTATCGTTCCACCTATATTCCAGGAATATAACAATGTTATATTTGATATCATTTCGAATGGTATATAACAGGAACATACCAGATGTTGTCATTTTGAGCGTTACATACCAGGAATATGCTAGGAATATTACAAATATATAATATCGCATTGCATGTTCCAGGTATGTTCCCAGTGTTATATTCCTGCAATTACCCACCTGTCACATTCCCAGTGTATAACATTTGCAATGATCTCGTAATGTTATTCAAATCGACACACGGACAAAACAGTGGCATAAGCCATCGTGAGCTTGTTATTTTTATTTTTAATGAATGAATTATATACCAATTGTGTGTGAATAGGTGTTATTTATGCCTTTTTCCAGGTTAGTACATCTCAAATTAAGGTTTGAGGTTAACTGACCTGTCAAATAAAAAACCCATATTTTCTAAATCCTTCTTTCCATTCTCATTATTGCAATCTACAGTCATGGTGTGATTTTACACCATATGTGTACACTGTGAGAACCCAATATTAATTAGATTAATTAGATTTAGGACAGCAATATTGTGGTACCTCTACGGCTATGACACCAGTCACTCAAAAAACATAGAAGCAAAGATAATGTTTGAAAGAGTTTTGTCGACGAATGGGCCTATTTACTTAATGTTGTTATATACTTGCATGGTGTATATCTTATCCTTGTCAATACTACATACATTTCCTTCATATTTTGTGCAAATATATAATGTAAAAGAAATAGAATTGATACTTCAAAATAGGTGCATAAAAAACTTAGAAGCGTAGGAAACGTATCACTGAATTTTGTCGACGGATTGGAGAATTTGCTTATTTATTTATAAAAAACTGCATGGTAGATATATTATACGTATAAATACATATTAAAATCTTTTATGTTTAATGTAAATAAATAAAGTAATAGAATTTGAATTGAATTTACAGGATATGCATTTAAAAAAGTCAGAAACAAGGAAAATGTTTCAAAGAGGTTAGTCGTCGGATTTGAGAATTTAGTTCTTTTTTAACATAAACCTGCATGATAGGTATATCATACATACAAATACATATTAAAATCTTTCATATTTAATGTAAATAAATATAGTAAATGAAATTGAATTGAATGTACAGGACAGGCATTTAAAAATATTAGAAGCATAGAAACCGTATCAATGAATTTTGTCGACGGATTGGAGAATTTACTTATTTATTTATATAAACCAGCATGGTAGATATATCATACATATAAATACATATTAAAAGCTTTTATGTTTATTGTAAAGAAATAAAGTAATAGAATTGGAATTGAATTTACAAGATACGGATTTAAAAAACTTAAAAACAAAGAAAAAGTTTCAAAGAGGTTTGTCGACAGATGGACTAATTTACTTAATTTTGTTAATGTATAGGAATGGTGGTGCTAAATGAAATACATATTTTCTGATACTTTCTGATATTCTGTTTTCAATGAAAAGATTCCTATTTGTAATGCTACTTTTTTATGCTTATAGAAACGTGTTCAAATTTCTTGCAATAAAAGAGATATCGATATTTCTTCTAGATATTCAAGTGAAATGTATGTATTGAAATTAATTTAGGATATTGCATATTTAAATTTCAATTATATCTATTCGTATCGGTAAAACTTCTTGTAAAGTAAAATAACTTGCACATTCAATATTTGCTATTTAATTTTATATGTATATGTATGTATTTATATGTATGATATATCTATCATGCAGGTTTATGTTGAAAAAAAACTAAATTCTCAAATCCGACGGCTAACCTCTTTGAAACATTTTCCTTGTTTCTGACTTTTTTAAATGCATATCCTGTAAATTCAATTCAAATTCTATTACTTTATTTATTTACATTAAACATAAAAGATTTTAATATGTATTTATACGTATAATATATCTACCATGCAGTTTTATATAAATAAATAAGCAAATTCTCCAATCCGTCAACAAAATTCAGTGATACGTTTCCTACGCTTCTAAGTTTTTTATGCACCGATTTTGAAGTATCAATTCTATTTCTTTTACATTATATATTTGCACAAAATATGAAGGAAATGTATGTGTATTGACAATGATAAGATATACACCATGCAAGTATATAACTACATTAAGTAAATAGGCCCATTAGTCGACAAAACTCTTTCAAGCGTTACCTTTGCGTCTATGTTTTTTAAGTGACTGGTGTCATAGCCGTAGAGGTATCACTATATTGCTGTCTTAATCTAATTAATCTAATTAATATTGGGCTCTCACAGTGTACACATATGGTGTAAAATTACACAATGACTGTAGATTGCAATAATGAGAATGGAAAGAAGGATTTAGAAAATATGGGTTTTTTATTTGACAGGTCAGTTAACCTCAAACCTTAATTTGAGATGTACTAACCTGGAAAAAGGCATAAATAACACCTATTCACACACAATTGGTATATAATTCATTCATTTCAAATATAAATAACAAGCTCACGATGGCTTATGCCACTGTTTTGTCCGTGTGTCGATTTGTATAACATTACGAGATCATTGCAAATGTTATACACTGGGAATGTGACAGGTGGGTAATTGCATCATGGAGGCTTTACGGATAGTAACCATCCTTCGTCATACGAAATTCCCTGGTAGAAATTGAAACCAGGCTACCTGGCCTCTGGACAGATTCTGTTCAGGATGTAGAAGGGCTGTGCATGGGCAGTAACGCCCGTGGCAATTTCTGCTCAGGCCCTGGACAGTTTTTGACAGGTTAATGAAAAGAGTTTTTAGACCAGGCTGTAGAGAGTCCAGAGACGATATCCTGGACAGTCCCTGTTCGATAAATGTAACGCCGTGGTCGAGCAGGCCCTGGCCAGAATGGACTCAGGATTTACTCAAAATTTCACCAGGATCTGACCAGGCAATCTGAAATTGAAAAAAATAATGATGCTGAATTTGTTTATTTCGGTATAAAAAACCAATTAGAAGAGCAAGTGGATGTGGAGCTCCATGACAAAAGAGAACTGCACCTTCAATTCAACTGTGATGGATTACCTCTCTTTCGTGCAAGTACGAAAGAATTTTGGCCCTTACTGTGCAAAATTTTCTATGAACCAGATATATATGATCCATTTCCAGTTCTGGTCCATTTTGGTGAGTCGAAACCCCAAGTACAATATTTCACAAAATTTACTGATGAAATAAATGAATTACTGCAAAACGGCATAAAGATTGAAAATAAATTATTTGAAATTAAAATCATGTGTTGGATTTTTGATAAACATGCACGTTCTCATTTAAAATGCATAAAAGGACATTGAGGTTACAATGCATGTGAACGGTGCTCTATAAAAGGTGAACTATGGAAAGAAAACGACACCAAGAAGAGAAAAATTGTATATCTTCAAACAGATTGTCCAAAGAGGACAAATAAATCATTCAGAGCCTTTCAAGATACCAGTCATCATGGTTCTAATTCATCTCCTTTTCTACATATACTACCTGAAATTGATATGATTTCGACTTTTGTTTTAGACGAAATGCACTTGTTATATTTAGGTGTAATGAAGAAGCTTCTCACAGATTGCTGGCTTGGCACAAAAACTGGCACAAAACTGAGTCCTTTGAATATAGAGAAATTATCTTTGAGGCTACTACGATTCAGATCTCAAGTACCCCTTGAATTTCAAAGACTTATCAGGTCATTAAAAAATATTAATCACTGGAAGGCTTCTGAATATAGATTTTTTCTTCTGTCTGTATTGTGGAATAATTGCAATGAAAGATATTTTACCAATACATTTATATAACCATTTCGCACTTTTGAATACAGCCTTTCGCATATTATCGACTAAAAATTTAGCTGTTGAAAGAAATTCAGAAGCCAAAAAATACCTGGAAAGTTTTACAATTCTTGGTTTCATTTATTATAGTCCTTCGATTGGTGCATTAAATTGGCATAGTTTATGTCACATAGCAGATGACGAAAATAATATGAAATGTACTCTATCTCAAATTTCAGAATTTCCATTTGAAAATTATTTAGGGAAAATGAAACGATCTATAAGAAGTGGCAACAAATGTTTGGAGCAATTTGTTCGGAGATATAGTGAAATGCAATCAATTAATGTAGAAAAGAAACAAAAATTGCCTCCCCTTCTTGAACTATAACAAATAAAAAAAGAAAATAATTCATTACACATAAAAAAGTTAAAATATAAAAATTACATATTTACCTGCAAAGCACCAAACAATGTAGTAATGCTGGAAAATGAAACTGTCATGAAAATTGACAAAATGTCTTTTTTTAATACAAATGGGGCACATTTAGATCCAAAAAATATAAAACTTTCTGGGAAACAAGTTGTTTTCAAAGGACCAATCTTTGAATATCCTTTCGAATCATCAGTAATGGATATGTGGGAAGTGGACACTACGGCGGAATCGGAAATCATAACAGGTTCTTGATCGATGATCAGTTGCAAGATGATTCTTTTGTCAATTAACGATGACCCATCTGAAATTGCTCAAAATTACATTATATCACTTTTGCACTAAGGTTAGTCAATTAATATTAATTAAAATAATTAAATCCCTGCATACACAGAAAGTAACAATTATGTAATATTTATGTAATGGTTACATTGTTACATAAATTTTACATAGTTGTTACATAACTGTTACTTTTGTGTTTGCTAGGATCGAAAGAATAAAAGGTCTTGAATAATAATTATAACTAGGGTGCCTCCGACCCGGGTGCCTACAGACTGGGTGCCTACAATACATGTTCGTTTATGAGAATATTCCCTTTGCAGCATAGTTAGGAATTAATGGCGGTTGGGGGGGGGGGGGGGGGGGTAGTTCGAACATATTTTAATATAGTGCAATAATGTTTTGTTTCTGCAATGAATAAAATTTGAAAATAAGCATTTTCACAACTTCGCCCCCGACTGCAGACGAGCCGAAGTATTAATAAGGCATCCATAAAAACAGGAATAAATTATAAGAACACTCCCTTTGCAGCATAGTTCGGAATTAAGGGGGGAGATGGGAGGAGGAGTTCTAACATAGTGTGATATATTATAATAATCCATTGTTTCTAAAATGTATCAAAAATATGAAAATGAGCATTTTCAGAACTTCGCCCCGAACGCAGACCAACCGAGGTATTAATAAGGCAGCCATAAAAACAGGAATAAAAATAAGTTAGGTAATTTCAAATCCAACATATCAGCTGCCGCATTAACAAATAACCTTTTATTTTTTTATGCCCCCCCCCCCCCCCCATTAACATACGGATGCATCCAAAACATTGATCAAGTCTAGCGCCTCACTTGGCATCCCTCCTACTCGCCGCCATAAAAATCCTTAACTTTCACGAGCTTTAGCGAATGTTTTTGAATTATTACCACATTATACCAGTTGTTAAATAGTTCCAATAACATTACCTTCTATAAGTTGGGGGGGGGGGGGGGTTGGCTACCCGACACCAACATCATAACAAAAATGTTTATGGCCCCCCACCCGGACCCCCTCCCCACCACCACCTCCCCTTGGCTACTCCACACCAACATCACAGCAAAAAAAATTATATGTCCCCCCCCCCCTCCCGACACCCGAAACCCCCTCCCCACCACGACCTCTCCTTGGCTACCCGACACCATCATCACAGTAAAAAAAATTTTCTCCCCCCCCCCACCCGGACCCCCTCCCCACCACCACCTCCCCTTGGCTATTCGACACCAACATCATAGCAAAAATTTTTTTTTGCCTCCCCCCCCCCCGCGCGACCCCCCACCCGAGCCTTCTCTCCACCACTACCTCCCCTTGGCTACGCGACACCATCATCACAGTGAAAATTTTTTGTGTGCCCCCCCCCCCCCTTTCGGGAGTATTATAATGCGACTTAAACTGAAGGAAATGCTTAATTATATATGAGTGATTTTTTTCATGTTTATTCGTTTTTACGACATTACTGTTGGTTTTTCGAAAAAAATGTATAGAACCTTTTTTGTAGAGAATTCGATGCTCTATCTTTTTTGTTTGAAACATTTTTTTGTGTGATTTGTATTTCAAAACGAAAAATGCAAAAAACTTGTTTTTTTGTTGTTTTTTTAACCGACCATCCAGTAATCTTGTATGGATATACTCCAAAAACTAATCAGATCTGCGTTTTACCATGCGAAACTGAAATATAGCAGCAAATTTTAAATCGGCCTTACCGTGTGCGCGATATCGCGAGACATAAAAACGGGACGTACGTACGGACGTACGGACGTACGGACGTACGTACGTACAAGATCACGGACACAAATTTTTTTTTTCGTTTTTTGGCTTCCTTAGGGTCTGAAACGTGGACATTTGATGAAAAACTATAGGGTAATTTTTTTGCCCGAGGTGACCAAATTCAATACTTCGTCCAGACTTAAGGTCTGGGTCGAAGTAATAATATCTTGACTCTTTATTAGTACAGCCCTGGTAGAAATTTTGACAGTTATCCTTACCAGTTCCTGTTCAGGTAATGTAACGTCGCGGACAAGCGGGCCCTGGCCAGGAACTGCCAGGGGCCTGCCCCGTGCCTGGCCGGAGATTCACACGCCACTGGGTGTAAGCAATCATAACCTTAAAATCTTCTGCAAAACAGGTTAATGGCCAGGCACGGGGCAGGCCCGTGACAGTTCCTGGGCAGGGCCTGCTTGTCCGCGGCGTTACATTACCTGATCAGAAACTGGTCAGGATAACTGTCAAAATTTCTACCAGATTTCGTATGACGAAGGATGGTTACTATCCGTAAAGCCTCCATGATGCAATTACCCACCTGTCACATTCCCAGTGTATTCGCTTCGTGCATGGCGATGGAGGGGATATCGAAATCGACGGCAGCGCTCAGCGTGGAGATTTCTGACAACGCGCATCTGCAACGTCCGAGCTTTTCCATTAAAGTCAATGTAAAAATGCTCTTATTTATTCATTAATTTGAGATATTTTAAATTTTATTTCGATCTGTGTTAAGTGTTGCAAGTCAGTTTTATGGTTTAAAGAACCATTTGAAAGGGTTCATTTTATTATACTGTGCAAAAAAAATGATTACTCTGAGTTCGAAATTGTGTAGAATACAATTCATTATTCAGCTGAAATATATTTATATTTATGTATATATTGTAATTTTCCATTATTAGTAATTTAGTTAATTCATAAACATGGTATTTTTCTTATTTCTAATGTAACTTTGTACGGTGGAAGAGTCACTGACATTTGCCGAATTACACTGGAACGAATTAATTTATGCTCTGTTCATATTCCAAATACTTCTTCTACACGAACTTACATATCCTACAGCCAAATTTTTTCCCTTTTCTATACTTACTGAATTAAAGTTTATTGAGTTTGTGATGAATTCAAACCCAGTTCGCATTATCGTATTCATTTCAGACCCTTAACCTCGTTTTGTCCAACTCAAAATGATTCGAATTAAAAAAGTATAATATTTTGTTACAAACAAAAATGTACAAAATTTGGGCCGAATCTCAAACAATATACTCAAAGTATTAATACTTTTGAAAACCGGCAGAAAATTAAAAAAAAAACTAAATATTTCACTTTCTCATATCACTCTCCATACAAATTGCAGATGCGATTTGTCAAAATTCACCACCAGGCGGCGTGGCCGGCGTCTTGCACTGAGCGAATAACATTTGCAATGATCTCGTAATGTTATGCAAATCGACACACGTACAAAACAGTGTCATAAGCCATCGTGAGCTTGTTATTAATATTTGAAATCAACGAATTATATACCAATTGTGTGTGAATATGTGTTATTTATGTCTTTTTTCAGGTTACGGGTTTTTTCAAGTCATTCTTGTAGGAAATTTTGTGAGCTTTCATTTTGTTTATATTTTTTTTGCCGTAAAATTAGTACCAACAAAGATATTTGAAAAAAAGGAATGTAAACAAATTTTTTACTCACTTTTTTTGAAAATTGACAACTTTATAGTATATTATTTTGTAACACAACACCCATTAGTAACGATTTAATGTCTCACATTTCCTTTATATCTATGTAAACTAGTAAAATCAGTTGAAAACCGAGTTAAAAAACTATACTCTTTTTTTTACACAAAAATTGCAATTGTTGGGTATAAGTAAAATGGCTATAAGTAAATTCAGAGCATCTGAATGAGCAACATAAAAAAATTTGTTTTATTGACAAAATTTGGAGTAATAAATTTTGGTAACCAATAAAAAAAATTGCTTATAAAAATGTAAACAAACACGTATTCCTTTATTTTTCAAGTAGAATATTGCATCTTGAAGTTAATTCTTAACATGCCATCGGTCTGCCTTCATCATTTTCGGCGTTGAAAATTATAAAAAATTGTATCAAATGTGACAGTCTTTAACTCTTCTGAAAAGTTTTGTTATTAATAAATCCTAAATTTCAACAGTTAATACTTGATTTGTACGTCATTGCCAAGAATATGTTCAATTGAAATATTATTTTGGAAGTAATGTTGAAATAATCAATAATTTGCACATTTACATGTATATAATTTTTTTCTGCAAATGGACTTCTTATAATTCTCTGGCAGGGTTCTGATTGTTCTTTCTTTATTTGCCCATCAACATTAATTTAAAAGTTGTTGCGTGACTTCATCAATAGAAAAACTCCAATTTTTCTAAATATTTATCGACAGTTGACGGTGAAAAATAATATAAAATATTACAAAAAAAAATTTAATTTCTGTATATTCTTTACCAATAGATATAAAATACTTTACAAATATAATGCACAGGTATATCAAACAGTGCATAAGCAGTGTCTTCATTACTTCCACGTTTTGAAGAATACATTTATGATTTTATCTATCTTCAAAATCCGTTCTTTTACAAATAATAATTATGAATTTACGTTATTGTTCTTGTCAAACTTTCGATTAATATTTAGAAACTGAAGAGCGTCGCGATTCAGGGCTTAAAATAAAAAATTTCTTTCAAAAAAAATTTTCTTTCAAAAAAAATTTTCTTATCACAATTTTCTCAAGTTACGTCTGGGTAATCGTCATTATTTTGTAAGGTTTTTTAATTCTCCACCTTCAATATTTGCGTTCTAAATCTTTATATATTATGGAATATATTCTCCATATTAATTACGTTAGAATGTGTTAATTAAGGCCCATGCATACCACAGCACAGATAGCGCCAAACTAACCATTGGAAGTACGATATATGTCAAAAATAAAATACCCGTTTTTTTGTATATAAACAATAATTGTTTATAATAATTTATTGGTAAAGAATATACAAAAATTCAATAGTTTTCTGTATATTGTCAATTTACATTGTTTTCCAATATCAACTGTCTACAAATATTTAGAAAAATGATAGTCTTTTATTGATAAAGTCACGCAAAAACTTTTAGGTGAATGTTGATGCATTTCAATTGAACATTTTATATGCAATGAGAGATGCAATCATTAAATTTATTTACTATGCCATTTCAACACAGATCCGCAACCTACTATATATATTAGGGTGTCCGTTATTTTGGCGATTTTTGACATTTGTACGGAACCCCCCCTAACTTTTTAGTACAAAAAATAACAAAAATTTTTACGCTAATAAAAAGTCTTTACGATGATTTTAAGTGGAGGCTCATCGATGTTGAAAATTAACCCACAAATCTTATGGGAAAACAAATTTGTTTACTATTTCTTTGGCCATTTCCACCACGGTCTCTCTAAAATTAAGGCAACTGAGATATCTTTTCTTGTATGTTTTCCACGTAAAATGAGACTAGTCGGATCAAATTTTATCAATTTCCGGCCGAGTTATTCCACTTACAACTTCAATCATTTTGCACTCAAAAAATGAAAAAATCGAAAATCTCTATTCGAATACTTTCTAAACTTATAAACCATAGAAGTCCGAATTCCTTATAGATTTCCGATTAAAATGACCACCTGTTAAGTTAAAAAGAAAAATTGTTGCCCAATTATCGAATTATTTAAGAAGAAATTTTTTTTTTTTACTAAAATCATGTAAAGGAAATGAAAGTTTAGATTATACGTTATAACTCACGACAAAAAAATCTCAAGTTTTTACCACGTTTTTATTAACTCGTATTCTTGTATGTCTGTCTGTCTAGCTGTCTGTTTGTCCAGTGCAAATCTTGTAATCGATTTTAAACTAACTTACCGATGAGCTAGAGACTTGAATCTTTTAGGATAGCCCAAAATTGGATGACAATGCATTCCTTTACCGTTTATTACAAGTTTCAATCAGTTTTAAGAACATTTCCAGCAAATTTAAATTATAAATTTAAATTGTAATTTGAAATTTAAATTGTGAAATAAAAAAAATTTGAATTTAAATTTAAATTTTTTAAATTTAAATTGTAATTTTAAATTTTAATTGTAAAATTTGACCTATTAAAACTAAAAAGCAGAAAATAATTAATAAATAAAATAGTATATTATGTATCAAGTGCGAAAAGAATGCCTTTATCGACCAGTGGGAATGTACGCACGAGCCGAAAGCGAGTGCGCAACAGTCCCACGAGACTCGATGAAGGCATTTCGCACTTGATACATACCATATTTTTTGTAACAAATGCACGAAACGCGTGTTTTTTGGGGTGTTTAGCGTGCAAAAAGTGAGTGTTTAAAGCACATCGTGCGAAAAATTTTACTGCGCATGCGCACTTAGCTTTTTCGTAACTTTTCGCACGCTGTGCGTTTCTAAAATGCGAAAAGTTTGGAAGACTCTCACTTTTCGCACGCTATAAACACCCACCACTGGTCGATAAAGGCATTCTTTTCGCACTTGATACATAATATACTATTTTATTTATTAATTATTTTCTGCTTTTTAGTTTTAATAGGTCAAATTTTACAATTAAAATTTAAAATTACAATTTAAATTTAAAAAATTTAAATTTAAATTTAAATTTTTTTTATTTCACAATTTAAATTTAGTCTATAACTTTACAAAAAACTTCTTTGAACCTTCCTCGAATTTTCGGTGGGAAAGAAATTTCGGTTTATTGAAATTCCCTCGACTCCCGAAGTGTTTGAAGCTTTCAATGTCAATTTTGTGCAGTAAAACAACAACCAATTTTTAAAAAATTTCCATAATAACTAACCATAATTTGGAAAAATACGTTAGTGAGTAGATAGAATAGTGCATATTCCCTAAAGATTTCATTTAAAAATTCCAATTATTGTAAAAGATATGACGAGTTAAAGACAAAATAATTAAGTTATTTTATATTTCAAATAATTCCGTTTTTTTGCGATTATATTAAAAACGAAGAGGGATAGAAATTTTTTATTTTAACAAAAAATTCGCGTAATTAATTTTCCTATTAAGATATCTAATGAAAACTTTAAAATTCGAAAGTAAAAAAATTACGAGCCGAGGGGCCAACAAATTCTACGGCTTTTCGCGCGTATCTCCTTTTGATCGCCAAGGGTTCAAATATAAAACATTTTTAACGCGATTGTAGAGTTTTAATGATTAAAATGTACAAGAAAAAAATGTGGCGTTCAACGTACATTAGGATGTGAACTAATGTTATTTTGTAAAATTCGTTTTTGCCATCTATATTCTATGCGATAGATTTGTACGATTTTCCGACGGGAGACGTATGAACGAGTGACCTGTCCGAATCCGTCGGATTGCTACCGGGAATAATTCTATGGCACGACAGAAAATGAGCTTCGCCGATCGGACGATCGAGGTAAATGCATACACTTCTGTACGAACGATGCTCGATTTACTAAAGTCATTTTTTCGTATTATTTTTTTTTTCAATCAGCTCCCATTTTTTTTTAACAGAAATGTACAACGTGTAATCGAAAGGTAATATCTATAGCTTTAATTTGCCTCTTCGGGATTTTGTCTAATATTTCTTTACAAGTACTTATTTAATTTATTTGAACAAACTAATGTGATTTTTTTCAATCTGCTATATCTCGGAAAATTAACGTGATATAAAAAATGTTTAAGAAACAAAAAGTTTCATTTTTTAATTATCTATTGGCTGAAATTTGTTCAAATTTTTAGAAGGAAATTTTTTTTTACCGTATTTTGTCGACTTCAACATTTTTTATGTAATGATCATTTTCGGATGCAAAGTTGCATTTAAACTATGATTAAGTTTAAGATTATGTTTGTCTTTACTATTAGGATATAGTTTCACCCAAAGCGCGTGGCGGTTTTTTTGAAGAACGCAAAATTTAATAAATATGTACATATATACATGAATACAATTGTTGATATTTTCTATGTATGTTAAAATAAAGTTTATTCTTCATTTATAAATACATGAATTATTATATCTTAAACTGAGCATAGTTAAAATGCAAATCTAGATCTGTTAATAATCGTAGCACAAAAGCGTAAATTTGACAAAATAGGATTAAAACAATTTCCTTCTAAAAATTTGAAAAAAATTCAGCCAATAGATAATTAAAAAATGAAACTTTTTGTTTCTTAAACATTTTTTATATCACGTTAATTTTCCGAAATATAGCAGATTGAAAAAAAATCACATTAATATGTTCAAAATTAAATAATTATTTGTAAAGAAATATTAGACAAAATCCCGAAGAGGCAAATTAAAGCTATAGGGATTACCTTTCGATTACACGTTGTACATTTCTGTTGCAATCATTTAAAAAAAAAGGGAGCTGATTGAAAAAGAAAAAAATAATACGAAAAAATGACTTTAGTAAATCGAGCATAGTTCGTACAGAAATGTATATATAGAAATGAAACCACCACGACTGAGAAGCTGAAAGTCTCCTCTTTTTTTATAATTCCTTTTTTTTATTTTTCCCGTACGTTAACTTGGCGATGATGATATCAACATTTTAATTTAGCCAAAATTCCGCAAGGGTGAGCTCGTACTTTTGAGCGGTACTGTATCTATTTTTTATCTGGATTTCATTCATGTTATTGAAAAAGCATTTGGTAAAAAATTAATAATTTGTAAATAAGTGATATAATCATGAACTTTGTAGCTTTTTAAGAACAATTTTTGCCATAATAACTTCATTTTGTATAGTTCATCTTTGTTCCCAACCTTTTAATGTCTCCTTAATGTTTGTGTCTTTAAGGTCATATTGAACCATTTAATTAAAATCTATACCTGTTAAAAGAAATGTTTCTGATATAATAATATAATACAACTGATTGTGTAATAACATTTTGATTTATTATTCATAATATAACATGATCACACAACTCCGCATGTATATGGAAAGACCGCCATATAAAAGGAACGAAGTAATTATGCCAAAATTGTTTTAGTTATTTTTTTTAGTAAAAAATAATTATATTTTAAATGTTGTTTTCAAAAATAGGCGATCATAGCTGCTTCTCTGGAAACCTGTCCCCGATTTTCAAAATCTTTATTTGTTCTAATGTGAATAAAATCAAAATTTGTATAGTTGCATAATTCCTCGAAAAATGTTCGCGGCGCCATCTATGAAGATATGGTGGAGTTAAGAATATACAGAAAGTTTGGTTTTCTAATAATTGTATATTTAGCATTGATTTCTTTCCTTATTACATGATTTCAGTGCTTTTTTTTGTACAATAAGAACTTGGCAGGTTTTCTTTGTACATAGTGTTTTTTTGGAGAATACTGATTTACAATGAGCACACTGAGAAAAAAATCCATAGTGAAATTGACTATATCGCATAGTTGGAAAAATATAGTTAAAACTACTATGAAAAATAGTTAAATTTACCACTTTCGTAGTCGATTTTATTATAATTTTGTTACACCAACTATCTCCTCAATTAAAAAAATCAACTATGTAGAATGATTTAAATAAATATGACAAAAGAGTTAAAATAACTACAATCTAATGTAATCCTCATTTCATACTCTGCTTCATAGTAAAAAAAATGGTCATTTCAACTACTTTTTTTTGTGAGTGCAGAATCTGTAAGTATTTCAGAAATAGTTAATCTAAGTCAGTTACGGAGGACGTAACAACACATACTCTCATACCCAAGTAACAAAGAGGATACTACGTTATCAACATTCAATAGCCTTTCCAAAATAAAAGTTCACTGTACACCCTCGTTAAGTAATATACTATTTTAATGTGGTAAAATGTTCAAGAAACATTGTACAAGATTCCACACGATTGTTCACGATCATTCGTCGTAGATGAAGTTGTAATAATGAAACTCATTTGACCGTAATTATGGTTAAAAAATAAGTAGTAAATTTTTCGACTATAATGTCAAATACCATCCTGAAAAGGTAAATTTTAATTTTATTGAAAGTAGTTAGATCAAGTGTTTCATTCTAATAATTTTTTTTTAAACATAAGTAGACCATTAACGATTACATTTCTTATTTTTTTTTACAATTTTTAATATTTTTGTCGGTGTAAATTTCTTTATTTATAGAAATCGCACAGTTTATTTACATTTGTGAAAAAGGTTTTTAGACTGCTTGGAAAACGCTTTTTTAGTTTCTTCATTTGAATAAATTTGCATTTATTAAGTTGGTATAATTTTTATTGTTATGTAAATATAAACCAATAAAATTTCTTATTAATCAATCTCTTTTTATTTAATTACGAATTTATAATATTTTCTTTGTTCAAAATATAAAGAATTATGAAATATGCAATGGCAGAATATAAATAATTGGCATAAAGCATTCTAATCTCTCATTTTGGATTTTCAAAACTTTTTAGAAATTACCAAATTCAGTATTTTAAATTTGGCTTTTGAACAAAAATATAAACCCAATTTGTGGACGCAGTTATCTACTTTATATATAAACATTCAATTGACCAATTCACGAACAATTTAGTTTTTCATTTCCTAAATTATATGTAATTTGATAAGCGAAAACCTCAAACGATTTTATTTTATTTTTAAGCGCGCTCCAATTCACAAACCGTCGTTTCATTTGTAAAGTTGCATCATGGATGAAGAACTATCAAGATTTAAGGATTATCAAGATTTGCAACATCATATTCTTATCCAGTGAAATTTAACTCTTTCAAGAGAGGCAACGTAATTGTAAGCAAGTGGGTCAAGTATTGTGCCTAATAAAATAAAGAAATAACGAAATTGTGAACAATTTTAAACATTGAGTTACAGAAATGCAACTCTAATATAAGTGAAAAAATTCACTTCCAAAGGAATTTACATTCAAACGAAATTCCAAAGTATAAAAATATTCAAAAGTATGCAATACCGTAAAAATACTTTTGTGGAGAAAAATAGTAGCCAAGAAACTGAAAGACGCTGTATTATTTTAATGAGTTTTGTTATTCCAGAATAAATAAACTGAATTTTGGACGTGATTAAGGTTTTTGGCTCTGAATTTTAAAATATCAGTTTTTCTTGGTATCGAGTATTTTTTTAAAAGTTGAGAATAGAATTAAATGTTCCGGGTATTGATCTAGTACGCTATTGGGAAGAAACCTCAACGTTTGTGGGGTCCCTTTTCAAGAAAAGAAAATAGAAGTTATTTTAGGTTTTATTCAAAATTGTAATTGAATATTTTATTGTTATATATATATAATCGCACAAATTTGTATTCGTTCTGTTCTCACTATAACTTCAAACGATTAAGCTCAGAAATCAAAATTCTTTTTTTATCAAGAAAAAAATTGAGGAAATCTACCCTTACATTTTAGTCAGTTTTTTATGGATAATGAACTCGGCCAGTTACCCATTGGAAATGTAACAATTTTATGGCTATTTTTTATATAGCTTTGTAGATAAATCTTGTACAGTTTCTATCCAGTTTCTGGGTAGGTATTATTCAGAACATTTAAAACTCATCAGTTTTTGTCCAGGTTTTGAAACACAATTTTGCTAGTATCTGGAGAGATTTTTTTAATGATAATCTGGATAGGTTGTACACGTGTCATCCATTTTTTTATAAATTTTTTATATATTTTCTATGTAATATTTATGCATTTTTTGGTTATTGTTCTTTTAAGTGCTTTTATAAGGAGTGGAATATTCTGCACATTTTTTCTAGTTAATGTATGTCTAAATGCGCACACAGGCCTGGTTACACAGGTAAAAAACATTTTTCTGATTTTAAATTTCAGCGTTATTCATTTTACATAATCACACACTTATTATTAACCACTTCACTGGTAATGTATCATATATGTGTACAAATAAAGTCCCACGACTGGTGATATATCATACATAATAACTTTGCAGTTTTCAATGAATTTACATGAAATTTGGTATACTATAGGTTTTTAAGTCGCTGAATACGAATCTGATGTCACATTTTAAAACATCAATATGGCGCGGTTAAAGAATAAAATTATAAAAAATCAATCAGGAAGAAAATTGATTGGATACATTTTTTAGATAAATCTTGGACAGTTAATACAATAAATTAAAAAAAGACATTTGCATACATATTTTCAATAACTTTTCTAAAAAGTTATTACCAAACTCACACAATGCAAATTGGAGATCCACACTATGCAAATATTCGCGAGATATTAAATATTGTTTTCTAATTGAATAGAAAGCTACATACAATTTTCAAAGAACTGCGGTCAATGAAAATGACAACAACCGTGAAATGTAAACAGCATGGGTTAAGGATTTTAAACAATTAGCTACAATTGATATACGCCCTTTTCCAATCAACATTTATTTTGTACATATTTTGAATAATTTTGCTGAATAATTATTAGGTAGGTAAGATTTTTAGACAAATATGTAGACTGCTTCCATTCATTTATTTCTGTCCAATATTTAAACAGTTTTGCACTCTCCACATTTTTTATTAAAATATTTTTTCCTCACACTTCAAAGCTAAAGTAACATCCATTAAGAAAACACTAAAATGTTTTTCACCTTCAAACTATATATGTTATTTATTCAATATTTCGTAACAGAGAGCATGGTCGAATGGTTACAGACCGGGTTCGAGTCTCGATCGGATCATTTTTTATTTGTTTCATTTAATAATTAATTTAACCTTTCATGTACGCTTACTCGCTTCATGACCGCACGTAAAACAGGTTGGGCTCCTTATGAGAAAATGTTGAAAAATCCAAATTCACCTCTTTAGAACTCCCCTAATACTCTTTTCGAACTCCTTAGTTACTCCTAAAATCACGATTTAGTTCTATTAAAACTCCCATTTTTACCAGGGCAAGATCCGAGACAACAAAATAGAAAAGAGTTCAGAATGATTTCAAAATTTGCTCTAAAAAAAGTCAGGTGACCCACTTTCTGAGGATTACCTGAACATGAGTTCATAAAGATCTCATAATGACATCATGTTCAGAAAGGCATCTAGCTTCTTTTAGAGCACATTTCGAAATCATTCTGAACTCGTTTTTATTTTGCTGTTTTGGGATAACAGCCAAAATATGGAGGTTCTCCAAATGTTATTATAATATTCGTAATTGATGCTTCAAGAAACCATGCCAAACATTTTTTTTCTGAATTATAGTAGTCATTGCAGAGATTTGTCCAATTCTTTTTGCTACGTCGGCATATTAGACATTCCCTTATGTGGAATTGATGCAAACAGTGCAATTTTTTAGGAAAATCACCACTAAAAAATGTTTAACCTACCGTAACGCTAGATCAGTTGTGGGGATCTATTAATCGAAAAAGTTGATCTCGAAAAGGGGTACTTCGGCGCCGGTTAAAACGAATCGGAAACGAAACGAACCGACGTTCTGTGGAAGATTTCTTTGTCCGTTTCTCGGGAACCGCGAAGAACCTGCTTTCACCCCCACTCCACTCTTGGGGCCCCTTGCTGGACCGTGACGTCACCATAATCGGCAAAGAATCCGCCGCCACATTCCGCCTGATGCAGTCGACGGTGCCGGACGCGAGAAAAATTTGCAGAGTGCAACTCGAAAGTGCAAAAATTGCGTTTTAACTATTTTTCCAAAATCGGAGTGTCTCGTGAGGTTGTAGGAACCAATGGGCCCAATATCCGCAATCAGGAGGCCAAAAAATCCCAATTTTCAAAATTAGTGCATTTTTTTTAAATTTCGGTTGGGGGATCCCTGGATAAATCGAGCATTGTTCACTAAAACACCAGGTTTGGATGTTCATCACGTTTCGGTCACGTTCGAGCGATTCAGGATGTTCGAATGGGGCAAGACCGGAAAAGCGAGTCCCCTGAACGAAGGTGAGCGTTTTTCGCTTTCGATACTTGACTACTCTTCGCAGCTGCATATAGAGGATAGTGCACATCGTGTCGTAAATTGTTGACCTCCTAAGATATTTTAAAAAAATCTCTACAAGTGACATACAACTCCAAATCGCTGCAGGTATTGACTTACTAGCTTTTGTCAACGTAGCTCGTTTTTCTGTAAATATTTACAAGTTATAATTGTTGCAAAATTGTGTATCATCTTTTTATTCGTCTTTTCAATACCATTTTGGGTTTATTGGGCAACATTTAGAAATATTCTGAGTCCTTGTGATGAACATAGAAACATTAGTGTGACCATGAATGGCTTGTTATATATTTTTATTTTTGTTTTTACTCGAATTATTTTTCAACAAGTTCCTGGGTATTGATTTTTATTTGGTAGACTTGTACAGCACCTGTCAAAAGTTTTTAAATATTTTGGATTATAGAACTTGGCAAAAAATGTGTGTTAACTATGAATTCCTTGACAATATTTTTCAAAATACAGAAAGGGAACTTTCAGTTGGTGCATGACCGTTCGATCCTTGATTTTTGGTTGTCAAATTTTTAATAGTTCAAGTTTTAAGCGCTAGAGGATATTTTCTACTTTTTCCTATTAATATCAAACCCAATAGGTATTGAACTCAAAATTTTACATATAAGAAGATAATAAAGTAACGCGCTCGACGTGCATTGAGATCCTAGTGACGTCTACATATTTATTTGTTTACATTTTTACTCAAATTAATTGACCGATAAATACCAAGAAATTGCATCTTGTATTATAATAAGACCTTCAAAATTGCTGTCTTTTTTATTCCAGCTTTATAATTTTTTGAAAATTTACGATTTTATTTTTTGAAACACTATTGTATATATGTACATATGTATGGACATGGAATTTATTATTATTTAATCTCCTTTTAAAACTATATTCATTTTAAGAGATTTTGTATCAATAGTTTTTCATTTTAATGGTATTTTATTTTTATCTAGATATTGACTTCTTTATTTTAAAAGAAACCGTTATTTTTTCTTTAATATTTTGCTGAATCTTTAAACGAAATATATTTTTATTTTAATATTTCTGTTTCTTTTTCTCAATTTGTCAACAATCGTAATTTTGCGGCATTTATCATTTTGGTCTTTTCTTCAAATTAATTGTGTAAATTTCAGTTATTTTGTTTACTCCGTTTTGCACATTGATAATTTTCGTCAATTAGCGCCTGTAAATGTTTATCAGTTGTCTGTGCCCTACGTTAAAAGTTATCAGCTGATTTTGACAGTCGTTAATTAGTCTGGCTACTATTACTCCTGGTTTTTAATGCATCACTTTTGTTTACACTTTTTTGCTTACAAATTTGTACAAATGTTAGACGTAAGATACGTCGTTACCCTATCCTAAACATAACTTATTTAAATAGTCACTTAGGTTTTTATAATATATTTCTAAATTGTTCAAAAAAACTCAACTGTTAAACATATTTTAAATTGTGTCTTATCCTTTTATGTTTTACCCGTTTCAGGAAAAGCTTCTTTCGGGGTTCTAAAGTAGTCCTCCGATAAAATAGTATTTTACGCTAAAAAACGTAAATTAAAAATGTCTGAATTAATTTTTCAAAATTTGGGTTCTGTAAGAATAATTCTATTTTTATATATGAACTGTTACAAAATTCCAAAGAACTTGATGAAGAATTGACCGAGAGTTATTGGAAATAATTAAAAATCATCTATTTCCAATAGTTTTCATTCTATATTTCATCTATAAGTCCAATATTTATCTCAATTAGTTTTCTACACTAATTTCTGAATATTTTTTTGATAATCAATAAACTTCTATTCATGGCCCGTAGCGTCTACTGCTATATGTGTCTTGTAATGAAGAAACTAGATTAACTTAGAATTACTGTTTATTATTGTTCTCCTTTTTCAACAAAACTTTTTTTGCGAATGATCTTTCATATTAAAAATTCAAACGACCACATTCAACGTTTTTTATAAACATCAACATTTGTTTTCCAATATAGTAGTACCTCCGAAATTGACTGTCATCCGTGCCGACGACTTGCTAAATTGTCTACAAGTTGCGAAAACGAGGGAAGGGGAGGTGGTCCCTACTTTACGTTTATCTTAACCACGATTTGTCAAATTTTTTATTAATTTCAATTTTTATTAGTTGCTCATTTTTCGTTAAAATTACTACAATAATTGTTTCTTTTTTGTTTATTTTCTTTTTACAATATTTATAATATTTTTATGATAATATTTCATACCTTTTGAGGGATGAGTGGGGGAAAGCGTTACTCATATGGCTGCCAATTTCGAAGGCTTTCGTCGAGACAATTTGACAAGGCGGTCAATTTTAAGGGGGCACTTTTGCAGGTCCTAAAGTATCGCACATTTTTTTATCATTTATATAGTACGTTCTGTCAGCGGAATACAAAAGACTTCATTTTGATTAGCCACCAACATTCTTTCTCACGTTATTAATGCAGTCATAATAATATACAATTCAGAATAATTATTGCATTTAGTTGGAAAAAATGTTTAATACCTTCTTCTGTTCGGAATCATTTTTTATTTTTGAAATAAATGATGGCCGCACTGGAAGGATTTTTCAGATAAAATATAATGCAGACAAAAAGAAACAAATTTCTTGATTTCAGAATAAAAATGTTGGGAAAAATTGAAATATTAGCCGTACTTCATATTTGTTCATAATGAAGTAATTAATATAAAATTTGTTATACTTACACATAGTTTATTTAAGTCCATAATACATTTAATCAGATTTAAATATATTTGAGGCATTTTCGTAATACTAAAATCAAATTGTAAGTACTTGGAAAATGAGAGAAATCAATGTTGAATGTACTAGATCTATTAATGACATAAGAAATATTATAATTGATTAGTTCTTGAATTTATATTCACTACTTTAATATCGAAAAGGTATGGACATATATTGCAAGTGTGAAGAAGAATCAAAAATCAAAATCTACATTCTGATTGTTAATTCCTAAGAATGCGAGTAATTATCAATATACTATTATTACAAGTGATAAAATCTATTACTAATATTATGGATTTTTTATAACTTTTTTTCTTTAATGATAGAACGTTTTTTTATCATTATTTTACCATTTTATTGTTATAAAAATTCTTTTAATTCAGTAATTGAATCTTTATTTCCGCTCTTTGTTCATTTTTTGTGAACACGTGCAATGAAATAAAAATAAATTTAACCTGTACAATTATATCCGTTCCTTTGACTATTTCATTTGTATCACGCGTTAAGATCATATAATGAATAAAAAACATACATAAACAATGGCTTAAGAAATGAATCTGATCCCATACAACCGCTTCGAATTAAACGAATGCAGTATGTAGAGCAGAAACCTTACATTGGTAGAAAACGCGATCGTGTTATTTGATTATAAACCACTATCTTAGGGCAGGTGCACATACAGAAAAAAAATAGTTAATGGAATCATCTTATAATAGTAAAATGCTTCAATACAAAAAATAGTTAAAATAACAATTTCTTTAGTAACTGGAACAATAAGATTGTTCTATGTCTTATTGTCCGGTACTTAAATCATACATAACCTCAAATATCAACTATAACCCTTTATAGTGTTAATTCTACTATTTAAATATGTTAAAATTGTTTCTCTCATATTTTTATGGTTCATTTAATCTTTTTTTCTCTTTGTATACGAAAAGGATGTATGGAAAGTAAAGACCAAGGGACCAATAAAATTATATTAAATATTTGTAGTAGTGTACTACAGTTGTACTAATGTTACGATAGTACAATAATATGCACAATTACGATAACAGGAATTTTGTAACAGATTAAATTGCATCGTCACATGAGCCGTTGCTTAAAGAACGAAATCATTACCAAATTTTAGAGAAATTAAAAAGGAATCTGAAAGAATAACCGATTGCACTTTTGTTGTGTCATTTGTGTTACTTGTCATATGTAATAAGTAGACTTCGTGGCCTAAGAAATAACGAGGAAAGGTATTCATGTATTTCAAAATGAGTTCGTCATAATCCTGAAACTTGATATGAATAATACATATATGCAAAATGCTGTGGGTGTCGCATTCAAATCTCTTTAAAAGGGCACTCTCCTTTTTACAGTACTATTAAAGATCGCTTCGCGCTCTACTTTACTTATATATGATATAAACATTTATATACATATACTACCGGCGATATTCGAATTTTTACATTCCCCATCCGAAAATTTGTTTTCAAAATTCATTTGTCAATTGAAATCTTAAGAATAGTAAGTTTTGTTAATAACACAATTCATACAATAGTAAATCGTTAAAAAGTCATGATTTTTTCACAGTGTAATATACTATGTACAAAATTCAGATAATTAATCAATAATAACATTTTAAATCTGCGATGCCCATCAATTTGATATATTAAAAATTGTCAATTTGTCAAATCTTATGATAAGTTAAAATCTATTAACAGATATTTTATCGAAATTCAATAGGTCTCCAGGTCATTAATGTCAATTAAGTTTTTATGCCATTCGATGCGTAAAATGCTATTTTACACACTTTTGACATTTTCGGTTGCATTTTACGCACTCAAGTGACATAAAATATCGTATGAAACATGTGCGTAAATGTGCTTAAATAACGCAACTGGTGGGAGTGGGAGAAATGACACTCCTCTTCTTTTGTTAAATATACCGGGACGGGGCCCGGCAAACACGGAAGTAACAGTTATGCAACAACTATGTAACATTTATGTAACAATGTAACCATTACGTAAATATTGCATAAGTGTTTCTTTCCGTGCTTGCAGGGGGGGGGGGCGTGGAACCGAGTTGGTAAATATACCGGAACTCTACTGCACTATCTGCTTAACCTAACCTAACTGAAGACTTAATATATATCGTTGTACCTCTTACGTATCATGAGAAACGAACTTATATGTAGAAAATATATGTAGTAATTCTTCCTCAATTACAGCAACAATTGAAAGTGTTTGCAAACATCTGCACGCAACATTATAAATATTAAAGCTACGGTCGTTCTCACATGTTGAATCAGAAAAAAATTACACAGAGCCGGTTTTGTTCAGCGTTGAAAAAAAAATTAAAAGAAACAAACAAAGGATGTCTGAAAATTTTGACGACTATATTGCTGAACAACCACGAAAGATTCTGAAACATTTCCGGCAAAAAAGTATAAAGTAAAATCAAGAGTTTCTAAACAAATTTATAACTTTGCAGGGGAATTTCAGTAATCCTTTCAAGATTTAGTCACGTATTACAGCTTACAATTTGTACGATGATAGACAATTAAACTAAGCAATAAAAGTTAAATGTAACAAATTCAGTGTTTCCAGGTCACTCCAACAACTCGAAGTAATTTCAAAACAATTACGAAATAATCTAATTGAACTAAAAAAGTACAGTTGCTCAGTGTGATGATAAAATATTTATATTACCTGTTTAAACGAAATTTGAAAATTCTCATAATTACTCAAAAGTTGGATTCGATAAAAAAATCATAAAATCAAATTTTAGTAGTAATTGTTAATATATCGATAACGAATTTTATCGTTCATTACTTATTACGCAGAAAAATGGTAATACCAGCTACTAAAAGTAATAAGCACAAAAGTAGTCAATGCAACAAAATTTGTAAAACTTGCTTCTTAATATTCGCCTTGTTACGTAAGCAGCAGCGCCAACTACTGTCGAAAAGCGAAACTAATGAGATGGGTTACTATCGAATACAGCATTCATGTACGAAATGGATGAAAATGAATTTTTAATTTTCTTTTAATTTATTAATTATGTAGCAGATTCTCTTTGAATGTAGAATTTAATGTATATTGTAATCTGTAGCAGAAATAGAAAAGGAAAAATGGCACTGGCGTGCGTCAAAGATTGAGAAAATTAAAAAATATGTGCGAATGATATATATAGAAATTTAAAAAATATTTTTAAGCTAAAAATTCAAGTATTTGGAACATTCATCAGGAAATCATTGTTTCGAAATTACAACAGAAATGTATTTTTTTTTAAATTGTTCTAAATAGGTTTTTTATTGGAATCAAAACCAGAAATTAACAGAATTATTTTCATTAATTTCATTTATATAATTAATTATGTGGTACTCTGAAAAATACCGCGTACTTGCAGGTAGGGTAATTCGCACATTTTCCTTAGTTGTGAATTTGTGAATTTAATTGTTGTTTTGAACATAGCGTTGCCCTTCGCTTATTTACATTATAAGAGACAACACACCATTTCTCTGCATTTCGTCCGTTTCATTTGTTTGCTTCATTTCGAGAGTGTATTTACTTGCAATTTTCACCCATCTCAATAATTTAAAATTGTCTCAGCTGTTGGAGCTGCCGCGAATACTTTTCATAGTTAAGGTAACTAACTAAAATAACGAAACGAAACATCTAACATTTTCAGCCGCCCCGATGGACGAAAGAAAACCATTTTAATATAGAATATATGATTTATTATGTATTTAGAGTGGATGAAAAAGATTCCGATAAAAAATGTGTAGCTTGGTTATATTTTGGTTGTGATGTGATATTTTAAATTTTTTTAAGAATAAATCGGACAAAAAATGTACTGCATAAAAAATAGAGCGATAGATTGCACACATCAAGTCGGAACTTTTACATTAATATCCCGATTTTTCAATGATTATCAAATTTTTATCGTTTAATGAAAAATCCTGTTTTTTAATTTTCAGATTTTAAGAAACGATGGTTAAGCGATAAGCCGGTGATGACTTCTGGGGATGATGAGGTGGAACTGGTGACAACAAAAATTCACTGACGAGTTTCGAAATTCGATTGGTATCGAAAATCGATCGCGGATTCAAAGAAGTCGATCGCACCGTAGAGTAAAAAACGGATCGGCAATTTTCATTCCGGAGATGTTAGGCGGTTGTTGAGATTCCTCGACGATGTGGCCGAGACCCAAAAGGATTTTTCGACTTTGGCCGATTCTACTTTCGATTCTAGTCGTGGCCGGAATTTTTCTCGTCTTCTCGAGGAGCAAACAAAAAGATGATGGAATTCCACGCGATTACATTTCGCTCCAGTAAGTGACCGCCGACCAAGATTTTTTGCTCATTTCGGGCTTTGAAGTCTTTGCCGAATTGTTCGCAATTAAATAAAGTGGCCGATGTCAAAGCGGCACCGATTAAAGCAAATGTTTATAGGATTTGTTTAATCTGTTATTGTTCTTTGTCGGATTATTTTCTCTTTTTTCGAAAAAAAAGTTATTTACTTTAATTATTTATTTTAAAAAACATGAATTTCTGTTTTAATAAATCATCGGTAGATTAATTAAAATTTCTTTTAAGTAGTAGAGACAAAATTGTTATTTAAATTTCCTCTGAGTTTATTTGATGCCGTTAATTTTTAAAACAACAAATGCTTTACGTTTAGCTTTCTCGTCAACCAGGTGATCAAGAAAAACAAAATACAGTAGAGTCCCTGAGTATTTATCCACTCGGTTCCTTGCCTACTCCTCCCGTCTCGTTATATTTACCAAAAGATGGGGAGCTCCCTTTCCCATTCTCCTTAGTCGCATTACGTTCGTGACGTCACGGCTGGCCCTTCCTGAGGCCCCAGCCCGCAAGGTGGGGGAAAAAGAGAGTGGCGGCGAGTAAATATAACGCGACGAAACCGGGAAAATATGCTGGGACGTAAATATATCGAGACACAATTATACCGGGACTCTACTGTCAGAAACATGTAATTTCACAAGAGAATAAGATACAATTCAACTCTTTAATTCTACGCAGTTTTCGTGTTCTAATAGTTTACTGCAGTGCCAATTTTAAAAAATGGAGAAGATATTTCTGAACGTCCATATCCTATTATTTTTTTGTTTGTTTTTTCGAGTGATTGAGATCTGAAAAACACTTTATTGTCAATAAAAAGTGTTTTAGAAAATTCCCGGGCATTCTCAATTAATTTAATTGGCATTTTATTTATTTTTTGATTGTTTTTTTACATTTATTTTTCCGGAGAAGATATTTAATAAAAATGAATAAGTTGAAAAAATCATAAGAATTAAAAGGAAAATTAAATGATTTTAAACATCACAGGTTATCAGAAGGACAAAAAGAATACATCGATCGACGAGGAGTTCACGTCGTCATCGGCCATTATGTTGGGAATTCGATGGATACAATGCAGATACCCAACGTAACAAAAGGTAAAACAGTCAAAAACAGTTAATTGTAATTAACTACTTAATACTAACATACCTGTACGTATGAAACATTGCTAAACTTTTCTTTAAAAAATTATTGGAAATTTTAGGAACTTTTGGTAATAAAAATAAAAGAGTGATGTGGTTAAAATAGTCACATTAAATTAAATCCTGTAATTTTCTAATCAAATATTTTGGTAACCAAAAAACCAAAAAAAGATAGTAACTTTAAACGTAAAAATCATTTATAAATAAAATTCATTTGCTACTATTATTGTATTATACAATAAAAATTCTTTGATTTTCAGAAATCGTGAACAAAAACATGTTTAATCCACGTCCTTACGAAGGGCAGGGAGGAGAGCCTGTGCAAATATCCCCAAAAGAGTTTCAGTTGATGCAACAACTCTTCCAAATAAATAGGTACAATTTGCTGGCTAGTGACAGAATTCCCCTCAACAGAACTCTGCCAGATGTTAGAAAGAAAAAGTTAGTAACTATTTGAAAGTTTTATTGCATTCCCTAAAAGTATTATGGTTTCTAAATTATCCTAAATTTGAATTTTATTTAAATAATATATCGTTAATTGTAGATGCATTTCACGGTATGCTAATTTACCGGATTTGCCCAACACATCCGTCATCATCGTTTTTCACAACGAGGCGTGGAGCACTCTTCTACGCACCGTCCATAGTGTTATAAATCGATCTCCAAGAAAATTACTCGAAGAAATTATACTCGTAGATGATAACAGCGACAGAGGTAATTTTAAAAACATAAGTTACGTTTATAAAAATAGTTAAGAACACTTTTACAAAAATGATTACAAATTTAAACGCCAATAAAAAGTTTAAACATTTCTCTGAACATTGTCACTTTTGACGAGAAATGCAACAATTAAATACCTTTAAACTCGTTTTTTTAGAAACGATCTTCAATTTTACTCGTTGCATCTATTTATTGTTTTTTTTTATTTTAATATTCATCATAGTCTTTCAACGACGAATATATTTGCGAAATATGAATTATTGTACAGCACCCTCTCCTAATATTAGCCTAGTCCGTCTTGTCTATCCTTTTCTAAACCCCTCAATATTAGCCGAATGAAGAGAAGAAATATTTTTCCTTTAGTACATACATACATCAAATGAGAGAACGCGCATGTGCCGACGATCTGCCAATGTCCAAGTAAAACGTTGCGCATGCATGATAATATGGGCAGTGGGGAACAACTTCGTATGCGGTAGGCTAATATTGAGAGGTACCTCACGGCTAATATTGGGAGAGATTAAATTTAAAATTGCCAAAATATTAGAACTTTGGAATAAAAATCCTTTCGCATTTCTAAAAAACGATCTTAAATTGATTGTGTATTTATAAAACACACTTTATATGTGGTAATAATAAAAAACAATTAAAGTGAGATTTTTTATTGTCAACCCAGATTTCTTAAGGAAAGACTTGGACAACTATGTGGCACGTTTACCAGTGCCAACAAGAGTTCTTCGTTCAAAAACACGAATTGGACTGATAAATGCCAGGCTTCTCGGTGCGAACCAAGCAAAAGGCGAGGTTCTCACATTTTTAGACGCCCATTGCGAATGCACGGTTGGTGGGTAAGCTCTTCATATTTTTTAAAATTTAGAGAAATAAAAATCAAAATATTTAAAATCAAAAATGAAAACATGTGAGATAACAAATGTTTCATGATGTATCTCAAAAAATATTCTTTTACTTTATTTTAATTTAATAAAATCCAAGTAAAATTTCTAAAAGAAAAAGTATAATACTAATTGCATGAAATATGCCAAAAGTATTAAATTAATTTTATTTTGTGTAATTTTTTAAAAAGATTATTAACCATTTGTTGCTTTTTTCGTAATTTATTTGACATATTTTGTAAATTATGCAATTGTCTAAAGAATTAAAATGTTCATTTAATTTTAATGAAAACCTGAGGTATAATTTGTACGCGTATAGAATGAATTTCTACTTTCTATTGCAAACCTCAGGTTTTTTTTAATCTGACGCTTGCGGTTGCGTTGAATAAAATCAATTTCCTCAAATAATATCGTTCTTAATTTGTAATTTAAAACGTTATGCTTTCTATGATTAAAAAAGAGGAAAGTTAATCATTAATCGTAAATCTTTAACTTATATATAAGTGACAATAAGAGTTAATAATACAAAATATTAAAAATTATAAAGCATCTTATTCTATAAATTTATTGAAGCCAAGTTACTATTAACCTCTTGAAGCGATTCAGCTAATAGGTAAATAATTAAAACCCGTTAATCATACATTATTTTTGAGTTCGCTAAACAAAATCTATTATGAGATTTACATCGCGAGATATCGCAAACAAAAATCGAATATCAACTTTTTTATTACATTTTCAGTTCTTTATGGCCTGAAAAGTCGACATTTGATGAAAAACTATAGGATAATTTTTTGGTCGAGGTGACCAAATTCAAAATTTCTTCGAGACCTCTGGTCTGGATTGAAGAAAATCCTAAATTATAAGAACAAAATAGATTAAGTCTATTGTATTTTTACTGCTTCTGAATGATTTTAATCGTTTTATTATATTTTATTTATTATATTCAAATTAAGACGTACATTTTAGGATGGTTAGAGCCGCTTTTGGAGGCCATTTACCAAAACCGTACGAGAGTGGTATCACCAGTGATAGATATCATCAACGATGACACTTTTAGTTACACAAGGTAAACTTCACATTGTATAAAATTTAGATAAATTTTCACTGTGACTTAGTTTTTATTATTTCATTACCCAGCAAACGAAAAAAAAACTATTTGGAGTAATAAGCTGTTTTACAAGTAAAGAAAATAAAAAAACCTCTTAATTATAGATCATTTGAACTTCACTGGGGGGCTTTCAATTGGGACCTCCACTTCCGGTGGCTGATGCTCAACGGACCACTATTAAAGGAGCGTCGAGAAGGAACAGTAGATCCATTCAAGACTCCTGCGATGGCTGGAGGACTCTTCTCCATGAACCGTGAATATTTTTTCGAACTTGGAAGCTACGACGAAAAAATGAAAATTTGGGGAGGTGAAAATCTTGAATTATCGTTTCGAGTTTGGCAATGTGGTGGAAGTGTGGAAATTGCGCCTTGCTCCCATGTTGGCCACATCTTTCGGAAATCTTCACCTTATACGTTTCCTGGTGGTGTTGACGAAATCCTTTACGGGAATCTCGCTAGAGTTGCCCTTGTCTGGATGGATGACTGGGGGAAATTTTACTTTAAATTTAATTCCCGTAAGTACAAATTTTACAGGATTGTAATCGAGCATTTGTTTAGAAAAATATTTTCTAATTTAGTGACATTTCTCGCGATAATATTTTTTCAGATGCATTAAAAGTGAAAGACAAACAACAAATTAGATCCAGATTAGCGTTACGTGAAAGTTTGAAGTGCAAAGGCTTTGAATGGTATCTGGACAATGTGTGGCCAGAACACTTCTTCCCAAAAGATGACCGATTTTTTGGACAGGTATACACGACAGTACACCCTCTACCATCGATGAGAAAATGCATTTTTACTAATAAAACCTCTTTTATAACCAGATCGTGCATGAAATGACGAGGAAATGTTTAACTCGTCCAATGTCAAAAGGCACATACTCGCAGCCTTCAGGGTTTGTCGCTTTTGAAGATTGTATTTCACCCCCGAACTTGAGTCAAATGTTTGTTATGACATTAGAAGGTTTGGTAATGACAGATGAAAGTGTGTGCCTTGACGCCCCTGAAAGAGACATTAGGCATGATAAACCGAAAGTCAAACTGATGGCCTGCAGTGGTTATGGCGGACAAAAGTGGGAATACGATGAATCTGTAAGTATGACTTTCTATTATAAATTCATATTCACAATATAATTAAATTATAAAAATAATTTCTTCTTTATTGCAGTCAAAAGTCATGCGACACGTAGCATCAGAAATGTGCCTGCAAGATTCTTCATCTTCAAGTGAAACTCCAGTAGTAGCTGGTTGCAATGACTATCCAGAGCAGCGCTGGGAACTGATACCAATTCCCTGGAAGTGAAAGATACGTTGTTATTGCTTACGTATCTGCACAAAGTTCTCGATCTTACAAATGATGTCAGAATTCACTTTTGTTAGAATAAATTTCCATCAACGTTTGAGAGAACACGTTCAGCAAACTTAACTCTTGAGGAACTGACAAAACGAGTGTAGAAAAGAGTGTGCTTATCAAATCTTTGACCGTTGGTTTTGCTGAATACCACCAAAGACTGAGACAAGCAGCAATTATTTCTTATCTAAGTAGACAATAAATTCATTAAATGCAATGAAAAAATAGTATTTTCAATTGATTTACCCTGAAAGCCAAAATGTTAAGGAAGTATCTTTAATGAATTAAACATTTATAACTCAAGTAAACGTTTATTGGAATGTTTGTTTCGTGGTCTATTCAATTTCAGCGTTGAAGATGTAGATACAGTCATATGTAACTAGCAAGGAGTCAGGGTCTAACATCAACGAATTCGTTGTCCACGACCAACAATCTATAAGATCCCCTACTTCTGATTGAAGTTGTGGCAAAAAAAAATGTTTGTGGTCCTGGATTATTTTTTACCTTCAGTGATAAATTACACAGGACCGAAAAAAAGTTTAAAAAACGACTTTTTTGAAGGAAATTGGAAGTTCTACAAAAAAGGTTGGGTGCCATTTTTGGCGTATCTTGCACCGTTTTCGATACGGTAGCCTTAAAATACAAAAAGTACCCTTTTGTGTTCACTTTTAACGACCTTCACAAACTATTTAAAAATCATATAAATAACTAAAGTCTAGAAATTATACATAAATATTCTTCATAAGGTAACAAAAGTATATCTACTAAACAAAAAAATGTCACAATTTCGAATTGTAATAGCTATTTTACATCTTCTTTCGCAACCTGGTTGATAAAGAGTGTTCGTTTTAGCCGGCGTGCATAGCTGTGGCGTCTATTTTTTCCGCGCAAATAAAAGAGGAATGAAAATTAAATTATAATAGAGGCCAACAAAATAAAGCCAATCTCTACACCCGGAAAAAGGACTATACTTTTCCGAAGGTTATCAATGAGCTGAACTCGAATCCGACCGAATTGTTCCATTATGTCTGGATCTTGAGATATCAAATCTTGACATGATAGAACGATTCTGCGGCCAAATTTGGATTCAGGGCAATGAAACCCTTCAGAAAAGTATAATCCGGTTTCTGGGCGTACATTTTGTTGACCTGTGTACTTTACTCTAAGTGGCAATATAATACTTCATTATATATATATATATATCCTTTTTTACTTCAAAGAGGCTTGGGAAAGGCACAAAATTGCCAAGACACCTGAATATCTAGAAAGACTATTATGTACACTTTGCGTTTACAATAATTTTAATATTTAAACACTCAAGGAACAATTGACATTGTTTCCTGTATTCTTTAATTATTTGTATAATGTATACTTGAAAAGTTATACTTTGAAGATATTTATTTATGTTGTTTTAATGGCGCTGCATATGTTTATCTTCGACTTTTTTCGTTTTGTCGGTCATTTATTTCGGAAGGACGATAAAATAAAAATCCGATTTTTATTAAATATGTTTTTTTCAACGTTTCGACTTTTTCCGAGTCTTCTTCAGGACTAATAAAAATTTGGTCTATTAATCTATTTATACGGTCGATAGAAAGGTGAAAACCCCCAAAAACATCCATAAAAGAAAACGAGGAGAGAAACCATTCTTTCCCACCGCGTAGAGTATGTGAACAGTTTCCCTCCTTCGGGATTGTTGAATGTGGATCAAATTAAAAAGTTTAAAAAAGGACTAAAAAAACTAAAAAAAGAAACTTGTGATCATGAGTCTGCAGTGTCGTTTACAATTATGCAAAAAAACAGGTACAAAAAACCATGTGTGTGTATAAATTTTAAAACAGTGATGTATAAATTGAATGCAGAGCTGTCGAGTCTTTTTGAATGTTGTTTTTATTTAAGAAAATGTGAAGTGACTCTGAGTTTAATCTTTTATAAAATTTACTTTTTTTAACTCCGTGCGCGAAGTAACACATTTGCGCACTGCACTTCGTGCACTGAAATGAGTGCGCGAAAAATTTCTCTCACAGAGTCAAAAAAATAGTACATACGATTTTCAAATCGAAATCATGGTCTGAATTGTGGACATGTTTAGATAAGTCTGTGTTATTCGTTCCTTATGTGATGGATCTTTTGTTATCATATATTCTCCTTTTTAGTGGTCTCTTAGTTTGTCTGACATTACATTATAACTACATTACACGTTTTAAATTGAATTTTGCACACACAATTACCTTCATCTGTAATTTCGTATACGTCTTTTATTTTAGTGAAAATTGAGGAAAGGTTGTTTTCATTTTTTAAATAAACTTCTGTATTGAGGTTTTACATTTGCATCGGATTTCTTCAGACAAACCTTGAACGTATTGTGGAGTCAACGATCTCATTGGATGGTCTCTATCAAAGGTTTTAGCAGTGATATAATTGTTTATTGTTAGTAGACGTTTTGCTTTTGATGGGTCAATGATTACAGTGCGGTGTAGTTATCTTTTAAAATCTGTTTAATTAACTGGATATTTGTGTTTCTGGATATTGATATTTTCGGCATATCTTTTGAAAAACGGAAGCGTGAAATTGAACTTGCTGAAATAATGGATATAATGCATTCGCCACTTTTATTAGGTTGTATAATTATCCTCAAATTGCTCGTCGAAAATGTTGCTTGTCTCTTGACTGCTGATGTAGTTTGCTGCAATTTACTATTCTCGACAAATATGAGGTACGGCGATATCTTTGAAGATGCAGCTCTCGCACATATTGTAAAATTATAATACGTAAAAAATATTTGTAAAAACGGCGATACCGCCATTTGAACAATAAAATAATACAATTGACTATCAATATGATACCGATATTACAGTTTTATTGTAAAACATTTGTGGTAACAAACATCGACAAATTGCTGAAAAATTACAAGAAATAGATACGTAAAAAATATTTGGAAAAACGGCGATACCGCCATTTTAACAATAAAATAATAAAATTGACTATTAATATGATACCGATATTACAGTTTTATTGTAATACATTTGTGGTAAAAAACATCGACAAATTGCTGAAAAATTACAAAAAATATGCAAAAACGGCGATACCGCCATTTGAACAATAAAATAATACAATTTACTATCAATATGATACCGATATTACAGTTTTATTGTAAAACATTTGTGGTAACAAACATCGACAAATTGCTGAAAAATTACAAGAAATAGATACGTAAAGAATATTTGTAAAAACGGCGATACCGCCATTTCCACAATAAAATAATAAAATTGACTATCAATATGATACGGATATTACAGTTTTATTGTAATATTTTTGTCGTAAAAAACATCGACAAATTGTTGAAAAATTACAAGAGATGTGTAATTTTAATTTTCTTCTCGACTCGAATTCACTCTGAATTTGTTTACATTAGCTTCTTCTGGCTCTTATATATTATCGATGGCACACCCACACACACACACACACACACACACACACACACACACACACACACACACACCCACACGCACCCGCACGCGCACGCGCGCGCACGCACGCACACACACACACTATTCTTTGCTACGAATTTTTACTAAAATATTTTGAGTAAAAATTGTACTACTTACATTATTGGACCAAATGGGAAAATGTAAAACAGTTGTACTTAACTGAAACAAGTGTACAAATATGGGTAAACTCGCTAAGAATAAATCTCTTCAAAGTATCATTACTCAAAGACACTTAAAAAAATCTACGATTGTCATCATCAGATACACTTATTTATGTACACAGCGATTCTTGAGACTTTTACCATTTGCACAGTCCGTCTGATTCTGCTTTATGCAGATGGCCTAAGAGGATATGCAATTATCCTAAGCTCATCGGCAAATGAAATGCAGACACTGTAAAATGATCTCTACCCATATGTGTCCTGGTTATGGAAGTTTTCTTCTTCATTTCGATTGCACATCGTTACCCATCTACGGGAGGACCTAAGTAAACCATAGATACTTCTGTGTTTCCGTATACAGCAGACACAGACGGGTATAGTCTCTTGTCCGGTAAACCTGAAGCAGAAAAATTCTATTTACTTGCTTTTATCTTTTGATACAATAATCTGTGTGTGTAAATTTAATAAATACTTACCTCTAAACGCGACACCCAAAAATTCATAATTTTTTTCAAACGATAATGTATTATCGTCACAGTCTAATATAACCCGTATTCTTTCTCCAACCTGAAATTTACAAATAAACTCTCATGCAGCTTAATCAAATAATCAAATGGTTTTTAAGCTAAACAAATCTCACTACTCCAATGTTTTTATGTTTAAATTCATATTTTACCTGATATTTTGGTGCATTATTCAACAAAGGGTAATTTCCCTGACCATTGCCTTTATGCATCAAGTAATTATCAACCAGATCCCAACCCCAGGAATGTTCGTCTGATCCAAGTAAAGGTACGTAGCGTTGACAGATAAGAGGTGCTTCTTTTGTAGCGATACCTATTACTGCTACGGTACCCAATGGACCTTCCCAGATCACTTCCCATGCGTGCCTACCATGGCGAAAACCTATCTTTCCGCGACATGCATCTGTACTCTGTGCGACTGGATTTCTGTGAAAAGTTTCATATTTATATGTAAATTTGTCATTCTTCTCACACTTACTCTGCATGGATATATTTTCATAATGCTAATCCTACTGTTGCAAATAAATGGTTTTAGAAAACCAAACTCCTACTCCATTTTTATTTTTGTAAAATATGGAATATATTATATGTAAATTATGGACAAATAGTGTTTTGTCGTTGAATATATAGGTGATACTTATACAAAGTAAGATTAAACAATTAAATACATAAATGCCATCGACATGTATCATGCATGTGGAGTCACTGAAAGTTTTCATTTATTTATTAACTCATAAATACTACATACAGTAGAACCCCGCTGGATTGTCACGGTCGGTTCCGAGTCTTCCCCGCAAACCCCGCTGGACTGTCGGCAATAGGGGAAGCATCGCTTCCACCTCTAGACCGTAATCATGTGACGTTCATGACCAATCACAGACAATCTCTCTGCTTCCTATTGTAACTCCAAACCGATACGGATATCTAACTAGACATGCCCCTGAGGTGGCGAGCGGCGTGGAGGGGGTAAAGGGATTCCGAGAAGCGCCAATCCAGCGGGGTCCCAATCCAGCGCGGCGCCAATCCAGCGGGGTTCTGCTGTACTTGTATGCAGTGATCTGTTAGATTTTGAAGTGTATCTATAATCATTGTAAAATATCGCCTTATCTCATTATCACAATTACAATAAACCAGTTGCAGACATTACCCGTTCATTAAAGCTTTTCTAAATTGAAAAAATGTCTGCAAAAAATGAAACAACATCCTAAAGTCCATAAATGTAAGCTTTTTAATCCTTTTGCGCATAATTTTTTACAATTCTTTCCAATGAACTACTATAATATTGTCAAAAAGTTTTTTTTACAGTGACGTTTCAGTCTCCCGAACATTTATGTATTTTTATTATGAATTATATCAATATTCTATGATGAATAATATCAATATTCTACAAGACAGTGAAACGGTACTCGAAAATCTTAAAAAACATGTGCAGTTAATTAAAAAAATACCTGTTATACATAGGGCTCTATACAATATATTTCGAAAAAAATGTTACGAAAAAATATTTCGGTCCAAAATATTACAGTAAACAATTTTTTTCAAAAAAAACTATTACTAGGAGATAAATGATGAAAAAACGAAACCGGAAGTTCCTTTTCCAAAATTGGGTCTGAGGCTTAAAATTTGATTGGCGAGCCACCGAAATTTCGAAAAAAAATCACTTTTTTTGCAATAACTCGGTTCTTTTTGAAGTTATGTTAACTAGTGAAAGTCCATATTGAAGATATTTTCAAACTCTTCAGAGGCTCTTTGACCTGCCATGAATATTTCTCATGTTATAGCCAAAAAAGGGGGAAATGACGATTTTTGCGTTTTTTCGTGTCTAACTGTTTTGGCTAAACAGCTAACGAAATATCACACAGAAAGAAGATATAGGGCTTGAAAAAACGAACAATTTAACCCTTAATACGATGTGATTCGATAAAAATTGAAACCATGAGGATACTTTTAAAGTCTTGGAATTGGCGAAAAACGAGTTTTGTGAATATCCAGACGTTTTTCTTAAATTCTACGACATTAAAATGCTCCCAAATTGTTCGTTTTCTTATGGCCTACAACTTCTTTATTGTGATATTTCGTTAGCTGGTTACCGAAAAAAGTTGGACGAGAAATATGGCAAAAATTGGCTTTTTTCACCATTTTTATGGTTATTACAAGAGAAATATTCAATGTAGATCAAAGAGCCTCAGAGGTGAATTGTAGAGTTAAAAAATAACTTTAATAAGAACTTTGACTGGTTAACATAATTTCAAAAAGAACCAAGTTATTTTGCAAGAAAAGTAATTTTTTTTGCATAATTAGAAAGTCACGTTAAACTATACAGTATTAAATAATCAGTAGTTAAAGAGTCTAAAAACTCACAACCCAGGAATTTAACACTCGGTATGTGAAATATTAAAAATTCAAAATTTGTCGATGATCAGAGTGAAAAACTAAATGAAGGAGTGTTTATTTAACCTGTTTTTGACTAGGATCATCGACAGAGTCTGAATTTTTAATAAACTATACAGCATATAAATAAATAATCGTTTTCACTCGTAATTTCATAAATGGAACTATTACACAATGTTTCTTGGTACAAACGAGCAAATTAAATACTAATAAATTTTGAAAACATTCGTATTTGGCCAATATTTCAACACAAGTTTGTGTTAGTGGATTAACCATCACCAATTTTAATAAATCCTATCGGAAACGACAACCGCAAAATTACAATAATAAAACCACAAAATTACCGGTTGAAATCGGTCCTGAAAACAACCGTAATTAGACCAAAAAAACCACAAAACAACCGCTATGGAAGAATGACTTCCCGGTTGTTTTTTTAAATTAAACCTCAAAACAACCGTAAAACACCTTCTGGTTGTTTTGCTGTGGTTTCGAGGCTTATTTAAACAGAAACAACCGTGAGTTCCTGTTCCCATTGCGATTGTTTTGTGTTTTTTTTTTAATATTCACGGTTGTTTTTGGGACTGATTTCAACCGGTCTTTCTCGACTTTCGGTCAACTCGACTTTCTGTTAAGGTTGATAATAATTAATAAATTAAGATAAACTATATCATCGATCGAAAAGTAAGAAACAATATGCATTAAAAAATGTATACTGTTACTTTTATGGCGTTTCATCTTAAACTATACAGTATGATGTGACAGTTCACTTAAATTTGTAATTTCTAATAAATCTGATGTCTTTAAAGTTTTCATTACATACTAATGATCATAAATGAGCAAAAAATATAACCATTACCTCGTACTAATCATCGGCCAATTATTGTACGTGTTGATACCAGTTTTTTATTTTCTTTAAAAATGAATAATTTACTACCTTTTTTAAAATACTATTGCAGCTGTTTGAAACTTAAATGAATTTAGGATGTTATATACTTATCCAGTGTTTTAAATTTTTCTGTATACCAACAATCGAATATGAATAGAGTTGTATAGGATTTGATTCAATTATTAAATTCTGAATGCATACTTTGGTCAACAGTGAATCCATTTTAATAAGTAAATACAATTCTATTGATTCATACGAATAAAAAGGTTACTTTCTGAATTCATATTAATCCAAAAAAGTTTTCTTTTTAAAAACGAAATATTGAATGCATCCGTATTCAACATTACGGATTCAAAACTATCCAAGTGTATTCATTTCAATACAAAAATAGTTTCCTTTTTAAAAACGAAATATTGAATGCATCCGTATTCAACATTATGGATTCAAAACTATCCAAGTGTATTCATTTCAATCCAAAAATAGTTGTATTTAAAAAATGAAACTTTCAATATACATCCGTATTCAATATTACGGATTCAAAACTATCCAAGTGTATTCATATGACTTCAAAATTAGAGTATTTGTTATATTCGTCAGTTTGCAATTTATACATAATTGTGCATAATTCTTTTGAATTTTTGTGTAGTTTCAATTTTATTTGTTAATAACAATTACAATAATAATACTAAACGAGAAAATTATTTATTTTATAGTTATATGTATTGGTTCTATATAGGAAATGGAAAAAGATCTCGTCCCCGTATCTTTCGTATTCTGCGAGAAAAGTAAGGAAATGTGAATAAATCTAGGTGGTACAACGTATGTTGTTCAATACAGTACAGTGTTGTTCAATATAAATATAGACGTAGAACTAATTCTAATTTATGCAAAGTCGAAAGTTCATAAAAACATTCAAAATTTGATTTTGAAAAACGTAAAAAGCGAAGTGTAAAGTTAATTGTATCACCGTTTCATCATTGGGACAAAGTGAGATAAATATGACCATATTTGTGAAACGGCTGAAAATTATTTCACAAGTACGGACTGCACAGAAATTTATGTCTGCATTGTGAAACACTTATTTTTATAAATTATGTACTTCTAAAACCGGAATATTTGTTTAATAATAACAATGTATGAAAAGTGAATTTTTTAATAATCAATTTATAATGCTTTTAAATAATATTAGTTGAAGATTCGTGAAACCATCCCAACAACTGAAAAAGAATTGAATCCGGAATCTGTCCATTTTCGTATTGAATACGTTTCAATTCTTTGTAATCCTATAGTAAATAAATAAAAAAAAACTGTTCCGACCGAGAATCGAACCGTTGATTTATCGAAATTCGTCCGAACGTATAGGATCTAACTGAAACGTGTCGAAACTGATTACATGCCATAATATTACAAAAATATAATATTATGGCAAAAAATATTATTGTGAATAATATTATTGTACAAAATATTATTGTTAATAATATTATTTTTTTAAATATTTATTGTAAAGAGTATTTAAATTCTTGCATACATTACTTTGGAGACATTAAGAACAGATATTGTAAGATTAGAAATAGTTTATTGAAAATAAATTTAATATTGTACATATCATTTTACATTATGACCAATGCCTCGTAAGTATTGAATTATATTGCAATCGTCGCACCTCAACCGGATTAATTCTCGTAAACGTTCGTCATAATTATGACCTAACCTAACCTAACCTAACCTTATATAATATTAAATCATTTCAATATTTATTACACTAGTATTATGTAGTTTCATATTTTTTATTGTAATATTTTTCATAATAATATTTTTTACAATAATATTATTCACAATAATATTTAAAAAAATAATATTATGGCATGATAACGTCGAAACTTATACGAAGTATTGAAAAGAATTATTAACGCTTATATAAATTCGACTGGCCGTATTGGATCAAATTGAACCACGTTAAAATTTCGACGAAGTATTGAAATTAATTATCAGCTTCAATTATGGCTTTAGTGAAATTTATTCGAACGTTGTGCGGCAAATTAATATTATTAGTTAAATGAGTCAATTTCATTTTCGAATTGATTCGAATTAAATGGAAGTCCTTCCATTCTAAAATGCTGCATTGTATCGTGTTAATGGAATTAAAACGAATTATATAGAATTAAAATAAAACAATTTCAATTCGAAAATGGACAGATTCCAGATTGAAAATTTGTTTGTTCTATTCTTTTACAGTTGTTGGGATTAACCATGTAACCAGTTCCATGCTAATGACATGTCGTTTTGCTCTGACGGAGAGATATTTGCGCATAACTACTCTTTTATTATATTAAAAGAAATTGGACAATGTACTCATTTATGTTGAAATGAAATTAAACAATGACTTCATACCTAAAATTTTTGTGCAGATAATAATATGCTTTATTTAGGGAGTAATACTAATATTTATTGCCTTGTTTCAAAATTGGGATTTTTACATTCTTATTAACAAAAACTATTGTCTTCATTCATTTGTTTTTGCCGGGATTCCTCCAAAAACACGCGAGTTTTCTAGCCGCATTTTTAAAAAATGACATTTAATTGTTTACATTCCACTCCCAAATTATAAGAATGCATCTGTCATGACAATCACGGATGAACCAAAATAATAACAATGAAAAAGTGTCTTGAGCAATATAGTTCGCATCAACTTACCTGTGAAGAGTAAAGTCGTTGGATTTAATATAAATATTTCTGGAACAATCATTTGGGTTCCAGGCATGATAGAAAGCTCGAAGTTTCGCCTTGTACGACGGCACCGAAGAAAGAGTGTCCCAACTTAGGGCTTCCTGGGGGAGTTTTCTGATGCAGTGCATTCTCCATACTTCATTGTTCTCTATATTGAGAAATTGACACCAGTGTTTGCACACCAGGGCGCAATTCGGTAAAGAGTTTAAGTCTAAATACGAAAATATCAGTTCCAAAACATGGTAAGGAACTCGAGATGCGATATCGTCCATATTGCCGGTCCGACACTGACTAACGAATTATAAAAGATCGATGGCGAACTTCAATTGGGGTGGCAAGAGCAGCGACGCCCTAGTGGCCATTTTTCATATCTATGTGTGTACAGTGGCCCTCTCCTTATTTTAACTTTTCGAGTCAAGGTAAATGGCGGATTCTTCTCTTATTTTACCGCTTCCCCTCATCCTCACCACTGGCAATATGAGAGAATAAAAACAGAGAAAGGAGATATAGTGGTGTCTTTCTTCACTTGTATGCGCAAGCGCAAACAGCAATCCGAACTCTTGAACACTTTGAAATGGCGAATAGTGGGGGAACTCACGAGGGGAAGTAGTTAACATAAGGGACGAAAGAAAGTTAAAATAAAGGACGCAGTTAAAATAATATGAGTTAAAATAAGGGAAGGGCCACTGTATGATTAACTAGCATTTCAATGTCTCTGAGACGTCGTAGTACCGTCTGAACACTTTTGCTGTCGTCTCTGGACGAATTTTCGTTAAATTAGGTGAGTGGATGGTTGATTTTTATTGAAAATATAAGTTGAATATTTTTAAATCACTTCTATGTATTTTAACAATTGTCACAATTAAATTGAAGACTGGAATACGACGCGGTTTTGATTTTTTTCAAGAACGAAATTTCTATCGAAAAAACAAGACCTCTATTATCGGTACGTACTCATCAAGAGGAGCGGGAGCTGCTCGCGCCAAGTTCTTGTCAACATGCGTATATATAGCGCGCAGCGATCGCTACTCTTTATGGCTCTACTTTTCTGAGTGACATTTTAACCCTTATTGACCCAATTTGTCCGTTTTTGTCCGTCAACTTTAAGCTCGGACAACTTTGTTATTTATGCTTTAAAAAAATCGGAGCCTTTGCAGGCGGGTATTTTCGCGGGTGCTCTTTCAGAATCCGGATAGAAATTTTGAAAAAACCACCCCTTCCTACCCTAATTTTCAATTTAAAAAAAAAAACATGATTTTTTAAGGTATTTTTTTGTTTAAATCGTATTTTCGATGCGAAAGAGGTCTTGGCGATAGCTGAAACCACAAAAACTCCGGCTCAAAATGTCGAAATAATAAAGTTATGCACATAAAAAATTCATTTTTCATTATGAAGGGATTGCGTGACCACCCCTAAAATAAAATATTTACAAAAAATGGCTATTTTACGGATTTTTCTGAAGAAAAAAACAGGTAAAAATGGGGGAAAACATATCACAGTATGGTTATATAAACGATATATAGTTATATAGAACGATATATGATGAATGCCATGCGACTTCCGGTCTTTATCCCTAAAACTATCAATAATGGGAAGACATTATTTTATAACTTTCCCTGGTAAAAATGAAGCGTTACATAAGAGTCCAGGAGGCGTTTGAAACGCCTTAATGACGCTCATTGTACGCTCCAAGCACGCTTTAGTAACGTTTGACATGAAGCGTGAATTTGGACGTACTGTCACTCTTATTTCACGCCTCCTCGACTTTGTTTTGAGGGGTACCAAAGCGTGCAATAAGCGTATTTAAAGCGAATTGCCATTTAGCGCGCGAGGAAGCGTTCAGTAACTCTTGCGCTCCTTACTCATAAACTTTCGAATACGAACATTTTAATGAACCTTCCGTTACAAATGAAATATGTAACGTTTATTAAACGTTTTATAAACTCTTGCTGAACGCTTGTAAAAACGTTTATGCAACGTTTCGTACACTCTTCTGACCGGTTCGGACGCTTTCGCGGTAAACTCTTAAGTAGTCCAAAGTAACTCTTTAAGAACCCTTATGTCACACTTTTTGAAGCGGATTTAACTCTTTTTTAACTCTTTTGAACCTCTTAACGTCACGCTTGAGTAACGCTCTAGTAACGCTCCCATTTTTACCAGGGTTTATCACAGGCATTGTCTTTAGTATGTAAGAGCATAAAAGCTGCTCTTATTTATTTCTAGAACTAAATTTATATAGTATTTTTGAAAAACTGCCGATTTTCACCCTTTTGGGCTATTTCATAGGGTGGTAACAAAATGTAACCTTACATAACAAAAGAAAAGATGTTTTCTACTATCTGTGATATGTTTTCCCACATTTTTGCCTTTTTTCAAAAACCGAAACAATTTTTTCTCAAAAAAATCCGTAAAATAGCAATTTTTTGTAAATCTTTTATTTTAGGGGTGGTCACACAATCCCTTCATAATGAAAAATGAATTTTTTATGTGCATAACTTTATTATTTCGACGCCCGTTACGAAGAGGAGCACGTTTCATTTTTCTTACGAAAAGTAGTACGCTATACTTTTATATGTTAAAGAACATTGCATTTCAGCATTTGAGTGAAAAACCAATTCATTTGCATATTGATAGTCGAAAAATATCGTGATTCATTCTACACCACGAAAAGTAACACATTTGAACGTTTTGGAACGAAGAGTAGTACGTTTTTTCTCTTGTTGACGAAAAGTAGCACATTTCAGCATTTCAAGGACTATTGCCATGAAAAGTAACTCGTTTCATGTTATATTACGAAGAGTAGTATGTTTCGAGTTCTTTGAAGAAAACTATCATGTCTCAGAGTTTACACGAGTTTATAATCATCTAAACGCGAAAAGTAACTCTTACCACGAATAGTATAGTGCATTCAAAAGAGCATTAAGCGCCGAAATTTTATTACTAATATGTTCTTATTGCGGTTGTTATTATTTCTATTATTTTAATAATAACTTTAAACAACATTTGTTTCTTGTATCTCTCAATTTCTCGGAAAAGTGAGAAATTGTTTGCTCAAATCTCTACCAGTAAATGAAATTTCACTGCAACTATGACCCAAACCATGAGGTGGATATCAGTCCTTATTAAAGCTATTTAAATATTTCTCATTAAAAACATACCAAATTGTTTATTTCGATGTTTAGTGAATGAATCAAATATTATTTTGTTGGAATATATAAAAATTCCTAATTTACCTCAAGCGTATGACTCCTTATAGGTCTTATTTAAAACTTTTTAAATAGTCTACGTTAAAAATGTACCAAATATTTAGTTTTAGTGAGATAACTGGTGTATGGGGGGTGAGAATATAATTTTCTCGGAAAATATTAAAATTCGTAGTTTTCGGCAAATATTTTTCATTTTATAGTCTTTGTTCTGTCTTTATTAAATTTATTTAAATATTAATAAAGTTTTTTAGTTTGATGATTGGAGCACGGACAAAATATTATTCTGCTGGAATGTATCAAAATTTGTCATTTTCGTATGTGTTTGTCATTTAATCGTTGTTCTTTAGTATTTCTATAAACTTGTTAAACGTTTCACGCTAAAAATGAACAAAGTTGTTTAGTTAGGTGATTGGTGTATAAACAATTATTTCATTTTTCAAGAAAATATTAAATTTCGAAAAAAATTTCCACTTCAGCGTAAATGTTATCTAGTTTTTGTGAATTCGTCATCTTCTTTCAGTCTTTGTTTTTAACCTTTTTAATTTTACTCCTTAAAAACATATAAAACTGTCTAGTTCGATTGTTTTAATATTGTAATCCGTCCAGCCTATAAAACTATGTACTAAACATTAAAAAGAAACTATATCTGTCTATCTAAATGTTTCTTTTTAAAAATATATGGGTGATTCTCCAATAACAGTGCATTTTCAAGAATGAAATTTTTATATTTTTAAGTTACTGTAAATTCGTTTTTTTTTTAATGGATTCTTGCTTATTAGCACCAAGTTAAGTTATTGTTAAAGTAGTCACGCTACAAAATTATTTTAAAGGAAAGGGGAAGACTTTTATTACGCATTTTCATACGGCTATATAAACCAACAATTGCTTATTAAAAACTTGAAAAAAATAACTCTAAAGAGTCAAAAACATAATGTACATATCTGATTTAGTGCATTTTTGTGAATAAATGAAAATTATTTATTAAGTAATAATTAAAAAATTAAGAAAAACACATGAATTTTTGAAGAAGTTTTAGACAAAATAAATTTATTCAAGTTAATGTGTCGTTGGTTAGTAACTACAAGGATAATATTATATTCATAATTTTAATAAATAATATTATTTCATAATAAACTTGATTCATAACGTTGTAACAAATATAAAATTTAATTTTGTGGTTTTTTAAATTATATTTAAACAAACGTCTAAAAGGAAGAGAAATATAAATGTTATTTATGATTTGAAAAATATTTTCTGCTACGGGTTACACTTTGTTCTTGTTTCGTACCTGATACGCCAAATGTTTGGTAACGACAATGAAGGTGACGACAATGAAAATTTGTAAAAAAATCCAATTTTAATTATTTATTAATAATTAATTAATATAATTAGTTATTTTAAACAATAATAAATTAAAAAACAAATTACCAGTAACGTTCATTCCTTTAATCTTTAAGTTTTCATCGTTTTTTAATTGCTGTTTGTATCAAAATACCAAAATTAGGACGGGTGACGACAATTAATTTAATAAAAATACGTGGTATTTTTATACAGTTTTTACTTGTTCATGAGGTAAATATGTGCTCTTTTCAATTTTCTATGGAGGATTAGTAAAGTGTAGTGTTTTTTCTTTGATTTTCTCATAAGTTTTAGTAAAAAAGTTAATTATTTCCAGTTCATTTATACCAGTTTACGCATTGTCGTTACCTCATAGAAATTTCTTAAGACATTAATATTTCAATAATTATAAGTATATATATTGATTTAATTAAATATTATACAGAGAGAAATTGTACAGTTTGAGCTGTACTATAGAAATATTATTTGAATAAATTAAAATAATTCGGTTTCTTAATGACGCTAATATTTTAAAGTTATGAACTTAGAGGTTTGGACAAATAAAAAATGCTACTTTTAGTCTTTAAATGTCATTTTACACCAGTTTTTTGTAAGAAAAGTATTATTTTTTCAAATTAACATGGGCCAGGGATATTTATTTAACATTTCTATCGAAATTTAATAATTTATTGTCAATGTTTTTGTAAGATATAACGCAAAGACACGAAAATGCCCTGTTTCCGGAGAATCACCCATATGTTTGAAACTTTACGCACTACTTTACGCAGACTGTAACAAAAAATAACTATAATATCTATATTCACGGTCTCACCTTCCATGGAGAGCCCTCCTTAATTAAATCTGACATTTTTACTTTACTCATCTGTCTCATTTTAAATTGCCGAATTCCATTTATTATTCTAAAATTGACAATTGTTTAATAATTTTTTATTGTAGTTTGATAACTATACTAGAATGTTCTAGAAGTTTAATGAGAAAGAATAATGAGACGACAAAAGAATGCGAAATATGTTTTTTATAGTTTTTTAACGAGCTATCTTAAAAGCATGCCAATTGCAACGAATTTTTACACTCATAAAACAGTTGTCTCATTTGAAGAATATTCAGAATTTCTCAACATTTTATGCATTGAATTATTTCATATTGGCAAATATAAAATCGAATCAAGAAGATTTTTCCATTTTTTTAGTGTGTAGGAAGGTACAAGAGAATCCTTTTCAAGTCTTTAAACCTAATTTTGTGAATGGTGAACGGATAGCGAAGACTTGAAAACTACGAATTTTAATTTTCCCGCAAAATAATATTACCTTCATACAGCAGTAATGTAACTAAATAAATTTATGTGTTTAATGCGAAATATTAAACAAAAAATGGAATGATAAAAGACGATAAATACACAAAATCCAGCTGAAAATTACGAAATTGAATATTGTCCGGAAAAATAATTTTTTTTCCATACACCAGTCATCTTATTAAATAATTGTGCAGATTTCTCATGAGAAATATTTGAAAAGCTCAAAGAAATATTAAAAAATTACGAGAAAATAACAATCATTTAATAAAAAGTACAAATTTTAATATATTCCGGCAAAATAATATTTTTCCCATGCATTAATCGACTAACTAATAATGTTATACATTTTTAATTAAAAATATTAAACAAGTTTAAAAATTGACTCATCTTTTAGGACGCCAAATTTACAAAAATTAGATGAAAATTACGAATTTCAAATATTTCATTATATTTCTGCAAAATAATATTTTTTCCATACACCAATAATCGAATTATAGTACATTACTCAACGAGGGAGGGAGGTAAAATAAAGAATGTCTCAGGCTGCGAGTAATTTTTACCCGAGGTGAAGCCGAGGGTGAGAAACATGCAGTCTGAGATATTATTTTTTACTTCCCGAGGGAAGTATACGATTTTTCTTTATTAATTTAATTAAGCCGGGAGGATAAGCGGCATCTTTCCTCACGCTTGCGGAAGGAAAACAGCAACTTTCCTTCCGCAAGCGTGAGGAAAGATGCCGCTTATCCTCCCGGCCATAAAGAAAAATCGTATACTTCCCTCGGGAAGTAAAAAAGAATACCTCAGACTGCCGGTTTCTTTTTATTTTATTTTATTTTATTTTATTTGTACATTTTATGATGAGAACTATTTAAAAGTTTTAATAAAGACTGAAATAAGTCAATAAAGTGACAAACATTCGTCAAAATTTCGAATTTAATTATTTTCCGGCAAATTAATATTTTTTCATAAATAAATAATAAAAGAACGCGAAAAGTGGTGAAATATTGAAACATATTCATTTTCCTGATATAAAATGAAATAAGTTATTTTTAGTGCTTACGCGATTGTGAACGCATGTAAATTGTGGAACATGTTAGTTTTCGTGAAAAGAAAGGCAAATATGCTACTATTCGTGATAAAATGTTGAAACGTATTCATTTTCGCTATATGGCATGAAACAAGTTACTTTTCGCGGCTGGGCGATTGTAAACTCTGGAACGTGATAGTTTTCGTGGATTTAACGAAACATGATAGTCTTCGTCGAATAGCACTCAAACATAATAGTTTTCGACGACATCAAGCGCGATATGTTACTTTTCGTGTCAACGTTTGTTTGAACGCTGAAACATAATAGTTTTCGTCGATAATCCTGAAATGAGTTACTTTTCGTACACTGAAATGCATTTTTCTTCGAGTAAGCCGATTATATACTACTCTTCGTAAGAAAAATGAAACGTGCTACTCTTCGTAACGGGCGTCGATTTCGACATTATGAGCCGGAGTTTTTGTGGTTTCAGCTATCGCCAAGACCTCTTTCGCACCGAAAATACGATTCAAACAAAAAAAATACCTTAAAAAATCGTGTTTTTTTTAAATTGAAAATTAGGGTAGGAAGGGGTGGTTTTTTCAAAATTTCTATCCGGATTCTGAAAGAGCACCCTCGAAAATAGTTTTTTTTAAGCATAAATAACAAAGTTGTCCGAGCTTAAAGTCGACGGACAAAAACGGACAAATTGGGTCAATAAGGGTTAATTTAACCATTAAAATTTAGAAATAAAGTTTTAAATATTTGAATAAAAATTAACTATATAAATAATGGTATAAATAAAAACTAACCTTAGTATGCAGTTGGCGAATTATCAGTGAAATTCACTCCAGTGAATGCAATATCTCCAAACCATGTTGCGAACTGCCAAGCTCGTCTTAACATGCAATGAAAAAATGACGTCCGTTGTGATGTCCATTGTGACCAGAAATTAGATTGATGTTTATAAAAGCCTTCCGCCTTTGGTCTCTCATTCTTGATCAGCAACCTCCAAAACTTAATAGTAACGAATTTGGTAATTCTTTATTTCTTAAAGAATCCCTGGTAAAAATGGGGCGTTACTTAAAAGTGACTGTAAGAGTGTCAAAGGCGTGTGAAAAGCGTGCCAAAAGAGTTAACAAAGAATGAATTTGGACAAAAAAGCACTTAACGTACGCTTAACGACTCTTCGATTTTTTGCCAGAGAGCTAAGGAGTGTGTTAAGCGTATCATAAGCGTGAATTTGAACATTTTTTACGCTCGCGTAACCCATCATTAACGCTTCATTTTTTCCAGGGATGTACAGAATAACCTTGTACTTTCATTTACCAATACTACTCTAACTTTGATCGATCATAACTATAATTTATTTCAACAAATTTACTGCATAGACATGCAGTTCCGTTTATAAATTTGTTTTGTAAAATGTTGTTCCTAGCAATATTTTACAAATGCTATTTCGGATGTTTGGGAAAGGAAAATAATAATTCAAAGAAACCATTGTTTTGAATTTTAAACTTTTTTTTATTAATAAACAAGAATATAAATTGTACAAAATATTTATACAGTTGTTAGCAAACTATTTCGTAGCATATTTATACAGACGACCCAGATAGCAAGGCTATGATTGACTAATAATCTTGATGGCTAACCAATTTGCTTTGCGTTGAATGCGGGGTTATTATTATTATTATTATTTATTATTATTAGCGTGAAGAGGTGTCTCTTGAGGTATAGACTCCAGAGGGTAAGTGGGTGGTGCATACACATATTCTGACATAAGGATCTGAGTTGGTGAAAACTCTCTCATTGAGTATAGTGGGAATCTCACGTTGTTACCTGGAGATTTGTATACATTATGATTATATGAATAAATTGTCATGATGTCCGAAGGTTCATCTCGCGGACATTGCAGGCTTGTTGCACAAATTGACTCCTGTGAAATCAACAATTTTTGAATAGCTTCGCGATACGCAATCTGCAATGAATCGCAGTATATTGGAAACTGCTTTTCGTGTAGTTTATTTTCGAAATACTCATATACTTCATTAGTAATATACGACGAGGTTTCAGTAGCGTCTTTAATTAACAATCGGAATAGGTTAAAATTTTCAAATTGTAGAGTTTTCTTCATTTTTTGCAACTCACTTGTACAGTTAGCTACAAACTCGGGAATCCCAAAATTTTTTAAAATTCGTGGCTCATGTAGCAACACTTCCAAACTGTCCGAATGAACATTTATCAATTTCATTTTTAAAAGATGCTCGGCAAGAATGAACACTTTCTTGTCACTTATACGGCTAATTTGAAAATTGGAATTATCCAGTAATTCGTTAAGAGATGCGTCAGTTATCACGTTCTGTACCTGGCTCCTCCATTTGATGAGAGTCTTAAAGGTTTCATCAGAGCCCTTGAATGTTGAGACGAAAGCAGTTTTTAATGCAGTGATATTTCTGCACATGGTTACGTTCACGTTGCAGCCGTGCTGAATTAACATCGTTGCACACTTATTTTGCCCATTGTACGCCGCGATGTGTAACGGTGTCCCATACGAAGACGGGCTGTTGACATTTACGTACTTAACTAGCTCTTCCGCCACTTCCAGATTTCCATGCTCAACCAAATAATGCAGTGATTTTGAACGTTCAAAATCATACCGATATCTTAGTAACAGTCGCACAAATTTTTTGGTCCCGTGACCCAAAATGCCATGTACGGCCTCTCTATCTAAAGATCTGCTGGCATCGAGGTATATCTTTTGTTCAAAGAACACTTCGAATGCTTTGTACAGTTCTTCTTGTAAAATTTTCTTCCTAGCAACGTTGAGCAGTTTGTAGGACTTTACAAAAGCAGTGGAAATTGCCTTCACGGGATAAAATTTCGTCGTATACGTACATTCAGCTCCGTTCTTCAATAATGCAATTACCACGTCAAATTTTAGGTCGGCACACGCAATGAATAGAGGTGTCGCCCCGTCTTCATTAGTTTCGTTGAGACTGTACCCCTTGGCTACTAAAAATTCGACAGCTAGAACCCCGACAGACTTCTCTTCTTTGCACTCCTCATTTTTTTTCGAAATTGGCACTATTTTCCGTTGCTTCATCTTCTTTCGTTGATATTTCTCTCCAGCTTTGACTGCACGTCTTGACTGTCTTTGACTTTCAGACATTTTTTCGAATATTTTCCGGGATCGTGGTGTGAACTCGGATCGACTACTACGGCACTACTGTCAGTTGATGAATGATGGAAGTCCTTAGCACCAACGTGAGTTTCGGAACGTACCTGAACCTTCTCCTTCCGCCCTTACGTTGGCCATTTTGATTGGATGTTCCCCCATTCCTTTCCCTTCCCATTTTCATAACTCCGTGTTGAAATGAAAGATGAAAAAAGATGGTCTTGTTGTGGCATTTGTTGACCTTTTACAAAGATTGTTTGTAGCTATTACCTGAAATGTTTTCACAGAAAACCGGTAAGGAAAGGTATGGATCTATGCTGAGATCATTTTTAATACATAAGAAGTAATATTATTCAAATATTCTCTTTTTCCATGGCTTTCTTAATCATGAATATTAAAAACAATTTCATTAACATCAATATAATCTCGGAGCAGAAAGTATAAGAGTTTGTTTTTTACAAAATTTCGACCCTAAAATATTAGCCGCGTAAGAAATTTATAAATTTAATTTCTTAGAAGCCATAAAGATGTATTAAATACTCAACAATTTATTTTTTCCACGAGAATGTTTACTGACAGTTACAAAAATGTTCCTAAAACTGAATAATAATTTCGCTCAGTTACAAAGTATTTTGAATTTACTTTTCATGCCTTTAAATTACATTTGGATGAACTTAGAATGGGGTTTAAACATTTGGTTTAATCAAATTAGTGACAAAGCTTAAAACTAAAGGAATGAAAATAGCCGTTTAATTAAGGCTGATGTGGAAATAGAAAAGAATATTTGAACTATTTTTGTATTTTGAAATATTTGAAAAATTTGTGAATTTGTTTGAATATGTTTAAAAAAAACAGAGTGTTTACATCAATAAGGAATACATTCGGGATTTCTATTCAATTTATGCGAATAAATAACAGTTGCAAAAAATAAGGTCATGTAGATTTATTAATTGAAATATATTAAAATAAAATAATTTCATAATTTGCCATAATTTTCCATAATTTGGAAATTTCATAAACATTTCAAACACCTTCCGTCGTAATCGCTCGGATTCACAACCGTTTAGGCCTTGTCGAAATATTTATAATCTCAACTAGTAATGAAATTAACAACGAAAAAAAGGTAATAGAGAAAAGGAAAGATAAAATTATATTCATTAAATATAAAGTTGATAAAATTTCGATTTGGCAGTTACTATTCATTTTTATTTGTTTGTATATTTTTTGCATGTCTGTATATATTTTTATTGCATGTCTATATATTTTTTACATATTATATATTGTTATATTAATTGCCTTTCTTTCTTTGGATTTATTATAATGCATGCTAACAAATCATATTCACATACCACTCTATTCCTAGTAACTGTCAAATCGAAATTTTATCAACTTTATAGTTAATGAATATAATTTTATCTTTCCTTTTTTCTATTACCTTTTTTCGTTGTTAATTTCATTACTTGTTAAGATTATAAATATTTCGACAAGGCCTAAACGTTTGTGAATCCGAGCGATTACGACGGAAGGTGTTTGAAATGTTTATGAAATTTCCAAACTATGGCATTTTAACATCTAATGCGATTGGTGGGTCTAAGCCGTTAATTATTTTATTTTAATATTTAAATGCACCTACATTAAATCTATATTATTGTAAATTGAAATATATTTAATTGTTATTTAAATCGCGAGTTTAGATAAATATGAAATTGATAATAATAATACTGTTGAATATATTTTGGGTCACCTGCATTCCTTTACAAAAAATTCAGAATTGATGAATAATAAATTAAATGATCATCATTTGAATACATTGATAAGTATGACTATAACTTTGGTTGTTATTTGATTTACCAATTTGTATTTCAATTTGTTAATTGTTACTAATAACCGTTACAAATTTTTATTGCATCAGTAACTATTTTTTCCAACGGTTGTTTACCTTCCCTCACCACTCGAAATTTTGTCACTACCTGAGGTTTATTACTTCGGTTGCGGAGCAATTTCTAAATGAGAAAGCGACTATTAAGCTGCTTAACCACACCCGTCTAGACATTTACGCTGAGGTGACTATTGCTTATCTACGCTTAAATACAAACTAATTCCAAAGGTTTATTTTGTATTGTATTTCAGGAATTCGTAAAGTCACGGTGCATTAGTTGGTTGCAGGTAATGAACAAATAAATCATAATGTAGAAAAATAAGTAATTAATTCAATGCTATTAAGATATTCTCCAATAATATAGTATATCCAAAATTGTAGAAACACTGAAAAAGTATTAGACTTAAATGATGACGATTGCTATTTTATAGCCGCCCTTGCGATTTTTAATATTCTGATTTAAGATTCGTAATCAGCGATACCTAAAACCCTGAAATAAAATTGGACAATTCTCCTTGTTTGCGAGAAGTTAGCTTAATAATCGATAATTATCGTTGCAATCGAGATGTCCAGGAATTTGAACATTCTGTGCAATGTTGAATAAACAAAATAAGCCCCTATTAAATTAATATTTAATATGAGAAAATAATGATTTTTTAATCATAAATAAACATTTTATGTAATAAACTCATTAAACTAACAACAGTTTAATTATTTTCATTCATGTTATAAAACACAGGTCACCGAAAAAGTATTTTTTTTTAAATATTATACAATTATTACTAATGTAATAATTAGTGATAACTGAACGAGTGTGAGATTCAAAGAAGACGTCGAAGCGAATAGGCGAGTGATTATAGGTTATCACTAATAGGTTTATAATAGGTTTATTTATTATAGGTTTTTTAATATTATGAATATGAATTATTTCTAAAGTCTACATCAGCAATACTATTTTCATGATTCCTTAAAAATGGTCAAAATACTCTCGTAAACTTTGTAAACAGTATATAAACTTTTTGTATAAACAATATATAATAGTATATTATGATACATGTGCGGAAAGTTAGTGATAACTGCATGAGAGCGAGACTTCAAGCACGACCCGAAGGCGAATCTATAATTAAACTATATTACATTAATTACTTCGACCCAGACTATGTCTGGACGAAGTATTGAATTTGGTCACTTCGGGCAAAAAAATTACCATATAGTTTTTCATCAAATGTCGACGTTTCAGACCCTAAGGAACCCAAATCAACAATACAAAAAATTTGTGTCCGTGATCATCGTCCGTACGTCCCGTTTTTTTTTGTCTCGCGATAACTCGCGAACGGATAAGCGTATTGACATAAATTTTTTTTTTAAATACGCGTCTTGGCATAACTTAGATCTGATTAGATTTTGGGGCAGATCCACCCGTCCATTACTAAAAAAAATTAGCCCCAATTAAGTTTCTTTGTAGTTTTTTGCATTTATTTTGAAAAATACAAATTTTATTAAAAAATGTTTCAAACAAAAAAGATAGAGCATGAAATTCTCTACAAAAAAGGTTGTATGCATTTTCTTCCTAAAGTCAACGATAATGCCATAAAAACTGGTTTAAAATGTTTATGACTATTGTCTGAAAAAGTATTGAATTTGGTCATCGCGGCAAAAAAATTACCCTATTGTTTTTCATCAAATTTCGACGTTTCGACCCCCTATCCCCCAGGGGTAGTCTTTGCCAGCCCCTCGGGCGCGGTGATCACCTACGGGTGCAAAGTTCTTTTACGCCCTTGATACGAAAATAACTATTTCGATATATCTAAAAGATGTCTTATAGTATTTAAAAGATATCCGTCAGAGATCTTTTCGACACTTTCAAGATATCTTTGACGAATTATATGTATATTTATATTGTATATATAATATCATAATAATACAGACAGTAATTAGTAAAACACAGTAAACATGTAATATGCATCGAATAGTCTATTACAATACAAGTGCTTGAAGTAAGTGTTTTGCAAATTTTATTTATTAATACTTCGGCTGGCCTGTTGTCGGGGTCGAAGTATTGAAAATGCTCATTTTCAATTTTCATACATATAAGAAACACTATATTGTTGTAACATATCTATCGAATCCACGTGGACCTAAATATGATTGGACCCCCAAATATCAATATAATTTTATAATATAATTGAAAGCTGTTAGTAAACAAACGAGTCTTAAGGAATAGCCGACTCTCCACTGGGTCGAAGTTTCTGAGCGAGCGAAGCGAGCGAGGCACCACGCCAACACTAGTTTTTACATTAATTTTTGACATGTTGTTGGGCGATGGAGTTTTTTCGCAGCTATATAGAAATATTGCCAGCTTGCGCGGGTGCGGGTCGTGGATTATCAAATTTTTGAGTGAAAGGAAATGATAAACAATTTTTCAAAAAAATCCTTTTTGTCAAAAAACAACTTTATTGCATTTACCACACTACACAGCCACGAGTACATTCAGCAGCAAGGCACGTGTGAATTTCATAAGTTACCTTTCAAAATTTAATATAAAAAATATATGATGAATTTATGTTAATTGGCTGGTTCGATCTGCGGAAGCTCAAAAATCTAGAGATGATAGGGCAGTAATGTCTGTAGCTACCTAGGTTTACGTAATTAATTTCAAATATAAAAAATATTAAATAATTAATATAAATTTGTAGAAATATTTCGAAATTTATTTTCTAAGGACGACAAATATTTAAATATGTAATTGAACAGTTTTTTTTATTTTTGGAGGGTCAATTTTAATCTGTTATGAGCTTTTACAACGGTATTATTATGTAATTACTGATAATAGCTCATGGTCTCATTATAAATATGTTAAGCTCTCAGTAAGATATTTGTAAAGAAATTTTTCAGATTCAGGTAGAAATCTTTCTATAAAGTACTCGGGAAACAAAAAGCAATCAACAACAATATTTTTCGTTAAAATAAGCAGTTTAATAAATCATATGTTAATTATTATTGATTTATGTACATAATTGATTAACATAATAGAAATGTGAATCAGAATGAACTCTAAATATATTATAATTATGCTCATTCAAATATGACCACAAGTATAGGCACATGTATCTTTCAGAAGCTGTTCTGAATAATTTTTATGTGAAAGGCTTTATAATGAACAAATAAGATGGAATTTTTGCAACGAACATAATCTATCTTATTTATTCATTATAAAGCCATTTAACATTATTTATATATAAACAATAATAATATTATTCGGAACTATAGCCAGAAAATCTAATTTTAGTCCGTAAAATGAAATTTCACGGATCACGTGAAACATGAATCTGCGCTGTCAAAAACATAACCCATACGGAATAAATGCTGTCCGCAAAATAATGTTCGTCACACGGCCTTGTATCGAAAAATACTATTTCGGTTCTAGGATGTAAAGTTGAATTTTACAAACCGAGTGTACAAATTTAAAAAAGAAAAAAAAAAAAAAACATTCAAATGCATTAAATTTGTTTTGTTTTTAGCATTATTTATGTTTGATCTGATCTAATAAAATCAGTTCGTATCATTATTGCTTAGAAAACATTATAGAGGCGCCATCAATCGACATTTCAGTTTCTTTTTTTTTTTCAATAAATGTTTTCTGTTTGGCTTCAACATTTCAGAATTTTCGGCGAAGAATCGGATATTTCAGAATTTGCGACGAAGAACCGGACTTTTGACAATCTTGCCGCGACGACCCGCACATTTTAAGATTTTCTAAAGCGATTTATTATATCGTCGCAACTGTCGAAATTCAGTAGTTTTCAGAAATAATATCTTAAATAAAAACTATACGACATATTATACCATTATGCCATTAATGAAATCACACCTTGACAATGTATCTTTACAAAACGTTTTTGTATTCGTTTCACAAAAAAAATTTTAATATAATTATCACACAACCGTATCAAACGATTTTAGATCACGATGAGAATACTCCAACTTCATGACATACGTAAATTTGAACGTTTTCGGCAGTAAGTAAAATAAGTACCAGGGAAAAAATGGATTATACACAATTATATGTAATTATATATAAATTTAGATGCAATTATATTATATTAATAATTGTATTATATTAATAAATAATATATTATATTATATAAATAATTATATATAATTTTTGATACAATTAGATCCAATTATATATAATTACATATAATTATATATGGATTTTGGCCGTATGTAACTATATACAAAGCAGTCAATTATATACAATTATATATGTTAATATATAATTATATATAATTGGATCTAATTGTATCAAAAATTGTATATAAATATATAATATAATTATATATAATCCATTTTTTCCCGGGATAGTAATTAAAATTGCCCTTACAGAGCCCGAATTTTGAAAATTGTATTCAGTCATCTTTAATTTAGTTTTTTTTTAGTAAAACTTCCTACGTTACCCTTAAGGGGGTTACGAATATAAGGTTACGTCTATAGTAATTAACATTGCCCTTATGGAGCCCGAATTTGGTAAAATCGATTCAGTCATTTATTAACTGTTTTTAGTGAAAATTCCTACCTTATCCGGCGGATCACTCTAAAACCCCCTTAAGGGTAATGAAGGAAGTTACACTAAAAAAACGTAAATTAATGATGACTCAATACAATTTTCAAAATTCGGGCTATGTAAGGGCAATTTTAATTATTACAAACGGTATCCCAGAAAATCCCAAGGAAATTAATTGAGTATTAACGGAGAATTTTCAGAAATATATAAAAATCACTTATTTCCAAAAATTCTCGGTCAGTTCTCAATGAATATCTTTGGCATTTTCTAGGAAACTGTTTGTACCGCTTAGAATTGCTCTTACAAAGCCCGAATTTTAAAAATGTTATTCAGTCATATTGAATTTACGTTTGTTAGTAAAATTTCCTTCCTTACCGGCCGACCACTTTAGAACCCCCTTTAAGTGATCCATCTATTAAAATCAGTCGGCCTTATTTCACTTTTCGAGAAACGCTAATCAAGACTGTTTTACCAGCAAAATTTAATAGGTATTTCTTCGTAGTACAGAGAAAGTCACGATCACTCAACGCCTGTTTTACCCTTCGATTTAGTGTAGATCTTGCTTTGTAGTACCAAATAAACCAGATCGACAGGGAGCGCTGCGACCAGTCGCTCACAATTTAATACATGCACTATCTCCCACATCAACTTTGATCATGTTTACGTATCTACATAATTCAATATGTAATACCGATGCTTAAAATTATAATGTACAATATGTAAGTTCCAAATTAAATATTACTGTGCGCCGAAAATGTTCCAATTTACGTATGTCATGAAGTTGGAGTATTCTCTTCGTGAACTAAAATCGTTTGATACGGCTGTGTGATAATTATGTTAAAGTTTTTTTTTGTGAAATAAATACAAAAACATTTTGTAAAGATACATTGTCAAGGTGTGATTTCATTAATGGCGTAATTGTATAATATGTCATATAGTTTTTATTTAAGATATTATTTCTGAAAACTACTGAATTTCGACAGTTGCGACGATATAATAAATGGCTTTAGAAAATCTTGAAATGTCTGGCTCTTCGCGGCAAGATTGTTAAAAGTCCGGTTCTTCGTCGCAAATTCTAAAATATCCGATTCTCCGCCGAAAATTCTGAAATGTTGTTCTAGCGGTGATTTTTGCTACTGTTAGATGAATATTGTAAAATACGTTGAGAAATGCTCAGCTAAACAGAAAACATTTTTTGAAAAAAAAGAAACTGAAATGTCGATTGATGGCGCCTCTATAATGTTTTCTAAGCAATAATGATACAAACTGATTTTATTAGATCAGATCAAACATAAATAATGCTAAAAACAAAAAAAAAATAATGTATTCGAATGTTTTTTTTTCATTTTGAAAATTTTAACACTCGGTCTGTAAAATTCAAGTTTACGCCCTAGAACCGAAATAGTATTTTTTCAACTGAGTGCGCGAAGTAATTATATGTATGTTTGTCCTTCTTTCTTTCGTTTCGATACATGCCCAGGCGCATTCCTTCCATCTGCGGTTCCCGAAAAACGTAAACAACGGTTACAATAACAAAACGGATTCTTTATTGTATACACAATCAAACTGAATTGTTTTCGTTCGTTTTATAGGCAATCTTATTCTGATAATTATTTATCCAATAACTGTAATAAGTGTAGTAAATTACAAACATAAAATTTCCTTATTAAATAATTTAAATTGATCATAAATATATACTTAATAATAATGTTACTTAATAATAAGTGTATACTTTTCATATGAATTTGATACGTTCCTGAAATATATTATTTCATTTCATAATGTTTATTTATTCTATTGGGGGGCTCCGCCCCCCCCCCCCCCAAAACCCCCCTTCCCCGCCCCTGCCACCAATTTCTCCTCTTATAATGCTTTGCGCACACGTTAAAAAAAATAGTATACGATACACGTGCGCTCATGGGAAATCCCATACTTCGCGCACTCGTATCGTAATGTACTATTTTCGATACAAGGCCGTGTGTCGAATATTATCTTTTGGGACTGACAGCTGTAAAAATTCGATTTCGCGGTCAGCATTTAGTCCGTATGGGTCATGATCTTGACAGCGTAGATTCATGTTTCACTTGATCCGTGAAATTTCATTTTACGGACTAAAAGTAGGCCGTAAAATTGGATTTTAAGGCTGTAGTACCGAAAAGTATTATTATTGTTTAGGCTAATTTGAAGTCGGCTAAAACTTATCTTCCTGTGTACACGTGGAGGTCGACGCCCATAAGAGATTCTTATGTATTGTGGTACCCACAAAATCAGAATTCAGAGGTCGAAATTCGTAAAAAAGTGGTCGATTTTTTCTTATAAGGCATTGTTTAAACAAATTAGAAAAATTAGTTTTTTTACATTCCGGAATAAATTTTTTCTATTCCTTCGGGTAGTTTAAAGAAGAGTGTTTATAAATTTTTTCTCTATAACCTATATTTTAAAAGTTATGGACTATCATTTTCAAAACTTTCAAGTTTATATTTCTCCGTAATCCCTAATATTTATTATAGTTATTTATAGCAAACAAACAGCGCTTGCGCGTTAACCTTATATTATGCATTCTGGGAGCCTACTTGGTTGCATGTATTTATTTTGCCGTTATATTAGCAATTCATTTTTTGTTGTTTTTTTTTTGTTTCATTTCATTTGGTTCCCACTGTGGGCAGATTACTGCTTTTTGGACTTTTTTGCAGTCCTAGACGGGATAGGATATCCTTTTTTTAATTAAACGATAACAGCCAGTAATTAACTTTTCTGTATTGTTTGCCGAACACGTTTCGCAATAATTTCGCGTGCCGGTGCACTTCGTGTCTTGTGCGAAACTGAAAAACTGGAGAGGGGAACGATTTTGGTGATAGAACCGCAGAGAAGTTTAAGAATTCGTTTGGAGGTTTTTGAATATCTCCGCGTCGCGTCGTGTTACAAACATGAATAAAAAAGGCGCGACATTTCAATTCGTGGTGTATAAGCTTCGTCTACGACACCCACTTTGTGTAATCAGCTCCTCTAAACGCTGTATTTTATAGTATTTGAACATTGCTTAAACTTCTTTGGCCATGCAAAAAATTATTCTTATATCGGAATATTTTCAAACTTGTACGGGACTGTTTTTTGCGTCGCTTTAGGTGTAGAGTAATTTTTACATACATTTTTATTGGTCGAAACACAAATAATGATTTTCGAAGAAGTTTTTTACAGAATTCAAAAGGAAAATCATCGTGGTCTGAAGAAAGGGATAACTTTCTTTTAAGAGAAAGGATCAACAAAGCACTTTAAAAAGCACGAGTAAAGCAAGTTTTTTAGCTTTACTTTTGCAAGAATTTGAACGTAAGGGTAAAGAATATTTCAGAAACTTATATTCAGTTGGCCCTTGGTGGCATAAGCGGAATTTTAATACACTGAAAAAAAATCCATAATTAAATTGACTATATCACATAGTTGGAAAAATATAGTTAAAACTACTATGAAAAATAGTTAAATTTACCGCTTTCATGGTCGATTTTACTTTAATTTTGTTACACCAACTATCTTCTCATAGTTAAAAAATCAAATATATAGAATGATTTAAATAAATATGAGAAATATAGTTAAAATAACTATAATCTAGCATAGTCCTCATTTCACACTATGTCTAGTAGTAAATCTTTATATTTGCTATAAATCCATAGTAAAGACTGCCACACTCCGCGTGTTTTGTGATGCCGCCAGGCGGCGACGAGGCGTTCGCAGCTTTTGTTCTTCGAGCACGTGGCTCCCGTTATTGACATGGATTTTCATTTGGTCATAAGAAGGTCAATACCTATTGACTAGTTACAGGACATTGAAATTTGTATGTATAATGACATTGCATAATACATTTTTTAACTGGCTAGAGTATGACATTCACAAACTTAGCGCAGTATTGATTTTTATGTTTTTCTCTTTGTTTCCTTGTTTATCTTAAACAAAGAACGAAGGGAGAAAAGTGGACTTTTCATATGCTATGATATATATATATATGTCAAAAGTGTGTAAAATAGCATTTTACGCATCGAATGGCATAAATATATATAGATATTGTCAACCGGGCCACCTCAATATCTCAAAAACGGATATTTTTTTTTCAACCAAATTTGGTACAGATCATCTTTAGCATCCCAACGGGAACGAAGTATCCATATGTTGCTAAAACGTTTTTAGAATGTTCTAGAAACGTTCCTAAAACGTTTTATGTCTGCAACTTTTACGGAACGTTTTATAAACGTTTCATCCATGTTGCAGACATTTAACGTTTTAGGAACGTTTATGGAACGTTCTAAAAACGTTTTAGAAACATTCGGGTTTTCGTGCCCGTTGGGATGTGTACTTCTTCTCTGAATTTTTTCAGAATTACTTTTTTTTTCTCAAAATGGCGGATCAAAATATCTAAAAAACGTGTTTTTTGAGTTTTTTTTTGGTAGTTTAACATTGTTTGGTGCGAAATACATTATGATAAACCAGTGATTAATATTTTATTTGCTATTTGTTTCATATTTAATCATAATTATTAAATAAAAAAAAGTAGTATTCAAAATGGCGGCGAGAAAACTCGAGTATTACTGGATTTTATTAAAAACTGTCTACAGGGAGTTTTTGGAGTCGATGATTACGAATCTGAAGTCATATTTTGAAAATGAAAAACACAGAATACCTAAAAATTTCTTATATAACATTTATGGAACGTTTTATAAACGTTTCATCTATGTTGCAGACATAAAACGTTTTAGGAACGTTTCTGGAACGTTCTAAAAACGTTTTAGAAACATTCGGGACTTTCGTGTCCGTTGGGTATCGAACACATTCTTTAGAACTCCAAACTCTATGATCAGACTATGAGTGAAGCACTGTCTCGAAGAAAAGAGAAACCTTCGTACATTTTAACATCATTTCTGTGCGAAATGAACATATCGATCTTTACACAACAAATTACAGTGTGACAAAATAAAAAAATATAAATATACTTTTAACGGGAGTAGACTTTGTAGGGCACGAAAACCCGAGAAGAATGATATGGTTATTTTTTCTCATATACCACCAAAATATCATTTTATACTTAAAAAACGTTATTTTTTAAATTTGGTTAAAAAGTAACTTATAACTACAATAATTTTTACTCGATTTTAAAGTTTTTTCTGTATTAGGAAACAGGGAGCTTTTCGACGCTGTTATTTACATACATCGATATCTTAAAGACTCACAAAGATCCAAACGAATATTCTTAGAAATTTTCATTTGTATTCCATTTTTTCATCTCTGACAACAATTGAAGGGCCGGATTGAATAACGCCTTCCGCGCTCGGGTCAAGCTGACGTGCCCCTGAATGTATGCAATCACCGATAGATCCGGAAAAAACATTAAAAAATCATGAACTCCTGCAAAACTGTCCGCGAGGAAGTTGTTGCTAGGGGTTCGAAGTATACTTATACCGATTTGTAGGCATTTTCATTCAGTACGTACAGAGATTTCGATAATTATATAGTAGGTTATGAATTGCGTCAGTTTTATCCTATAGGGACAGCTGTTGGAATTCCGTTAGGGATAGCCGATAATTCAGCTAAATTTACTGAAAAAGTCCGCAAATTTAACGGAAGAAATCTGCTAATGTTGCGGAAATTTAGAGCTAAGCGCGAATTGAGTAGGGTTAAGGCTACATTAGCGGAATCAAAACAGCTAAAATTGCATATATTTTCGGCAATTCCAGCCGAAAATTTTAGCTGATATGAATCAGCTAATCCAGCGGAGTCATTTTTTTCCGTGTATACTTAAAATTGAACTAGAATCTTTTATTTTCAATCTACTACTTTCTTGTTAAATTAACAATTTATCATTAGTTTCCTGATTTAAATATAACTAATTTCAATTTTACTTGTGCATTTTTTTTAAAGGTACGTGGAACTTGTTAAATTAACCAGAAATATATCCTTTTATATCGGAAAGATATTTTTATTGGTAACATAAAATTTATGATAAATAACAGCTCTTCTATATTGTTTATATTTTATTTTTTATTTACACAATTAAACGGGCCATAGAGCCTTTCGACAATAGTTAGTATATTGATCGCCAAATTTTAAAGTAATAAATAACAAAATAGCAAAATTTTACATACAAGATACCATGAACAATAAAGTAGAGAATACTTACAAAAATCACTTAGTATTTACTAAAACGTCTTGTTAAAATTACATTATGAAAAGTGGTAGAATTCATGGTTAATTTAACAAGTTACGCGTAATTTAAAAAAATACACAAGTAAAATTGAAATTAGTAATATTTAAATCAAGAAACTAAAGATAAATTGTTAATTTAACAACAAAGTAGTAGATTCAAAATAAAATATTCTAGTTGAATTAAAAGTATATAACTTTATTTACATGATTTCTATTAATTGGATAATCATTTCTACATCTAATGCAATATACAACTTTTGAAAATTTGTTCCTTGTAAGTTTCTAGATGTATTTCCAAAATCATGTTCGTAGTTCGATGAGGTGAAAAAATGACTTTCTGTAATAGTTGTAATAAATTCAATGAAAAATTATCTTCATGTAATGGTTAACTCGGTATCCATTGTAATCTTAAGCTTCATTTCGACATAAAAAAGTCAATTTGATCATTACTTTTCATTATTTGAAGCTTACAGATTTTCTCGGCTAAGAACCCAAACCCAGCCGCGCTGACGCAATTCATAACCGACTATATACTTATCGAAATCTCTGTACGTACTGAATGAAAATGCCTACAAATCGGTATCAGTATACCTCGAACCCCTAGCAACAACTTCCTCGCGGACAGTTTTGCAGGAGTTCATGATTTTTTAATGTTTTTTAATAGCAAATGTTTTTTCCGGATCTATCGGTGATTGCATACATTCAGGGGCACGTCAGCTTGACCCGAGCGCGGAAGGCGTTATTCAATCCGGCCCTTCAATTATACTACATTATTTGATCTCAAATATTATTTTTGTTGCTATATCTTGAAAGTATATGTAATTGGTTAAAATTTGACTAGGATTATTGGATTTTACGGTTTTTTTAATTTTAAACAAAACTTGAATGTAGCGAAACTTCGAATCGTTGCCTACAATATCATGCACAATATCACGCAATAACAAAATGGAAGATGGCCAAGATTTTTGGAAAAGAAATTTAAATACGAGTGCAGAAAATGAATCTTGATCGACATGTTGCAATTCATTGCTTGGTGGACATTTAATATGTCATGTACTCCTTTGCGTGATTTTTTTTTTTAAAGGAAAGAAACAATAATCGTGGTATTGTGGGTTATTTAAAGGTGGCAGCAAACATAAATTATTTACATAAATTGTTTCATGTAAACATTTTACAAAATGGCGGTCTCAGGGAGTATTTGCCGAAGCGTGTCGATCTTCAAGTTTCCGGTTACAGATGGAGCTCGTAATTCGTGTCTGAAATAAAAAAAACAACATTTTTTATTATTATTATAAGTTTATCTTCTATGTGAACCAAAAAAACGGAAAAAATGATGAAATAAAAAAGTAAGATTTGCTGCCGCTCTTCATTGACATCTGGCGAATTTTCTTATACGAGTTCCAGAAGTTGTTTTCTTGGAGATTGTTGACTGTTGGTTTTTTGAGTTGTCGGTTTTTCGACCCGCACCCTCGGTAAATATATAAAAGTATATATTTTTTTTTAAGAAAAACCAGCGGAAATACACTTAACAGTACATGATACCATTAAAAATAGCGTTTTTATATCTTTAAAAAAAAATAGAGTGTATAATGGCGTTTTTCGGAAATTACTTTTACTTCGTTCGAAGAAACGACCCGAAAACTGTTTTATTATATTTTGCAAAAAACAAGGCAGTAGGGTCTTACATAAATGAAAAGTTGATTGTTTAATATGTATAATTGCTATGTACAATTTTGTACAAAAGTTTAGAAAAAATAATTAATAGGTTCTACATATAGCTCTTAATAAAACATATGTACAATGTGACTTATTATGATCACTACAATGCTGTGTATCGTTATCGAGGCATTTAATATTCTTCATTTTAATTTCATTCCAGACTTTTTAAATTGCAGTTTTACATAGCCCAGATTAATTGGATATAAGTTTGTACTAAAAAACTTATGAAACATTCATTTCATATTTTTATCTTACATATTATCTTGCGTATTCTTTGGAGTGAATTTTTTTACAAAATTTGATTAAAAAATATAATGTATAGCTATACAATAGCTATGCCTAATTGAAATAAGCATACACAAACATATGAGCAAATTTGTTAACAATAAATCTCTTCGAAGCATCATTACTCAAATAACAATGTCCTATCGTGTTTTCTCATATACACTTCAAAAAATCGACGATTGTCTTCATCAGATACACTTATTTGATGTGTGGGTGGAATTATGTACATTGACACTTTCATTCGCACAGTCTTTCTGATTCTTCTTTTCATAGATGGCCCGAAAGGATGTTCATATATTAATAATATATAATAAAATGCAGACACTGTAAAATGATCTCTGCACAAATGTGTCTTGGATGTAAAAGCTTTTTCTTCATTTCAATTGTTATCCGTCTACGGGAGGCCCTAAGTAAACCATAGATACTTCCGTGTGGCCATATACGGCAGATACAGAAGGGTACAATCTCTTTTCAGGTAAACCTGAAGAAGAAAAATCCTATGTACTTTTTATCCTTTAATATAAAAATCTATACAGGGAAGTTGAGTGAACGCTTACCTCTAAACGCAACACCCAAAAATTCATAATTTTTTTCAAACGATAATGTATTATTATCACAGTCTAATATAACTCGTATTCTTTCTCCAACCTGAAATGTACAAATAAGTATCTTGTGTAAAAAAAAAACAAATAATTAAATTACGGTTTAGTTAACCCTTAAAGCGCCCTGGGGGACTTGGAGACCCCACAGATAAATACAATTTTTTCCCTTCTAAAGCTGTTCTTTTACAGCATTTTTTATCTTAAATACATTTCAAGAGGCACAAGTTAAATTTTTAGGACAAAATATTGAAAATTGGCTGAGTTACGATTTTTTTGTGTGAAAAATGTCACTTTTGTATTTCGTTTTTTATAACGAGCACCAATAATTTTTTTATCAAGATAACTTATCTACGCGGTAAAATGATACTTGGAGAGTGTCCAGTAATTTTGTTGAGACGAAATAACGAAAACTGTCCGTGCAGGACGATATTATCTTCGGATTGGGGTCTCCCACGACCCCACATGGCGCTTTGTGTTATTTTTATATAGGGTGTCGCTTTAAGGGTTAAGGAAAATTCAGTACTCCAATTCAATTTTTTTATTTTGAATATGATAACACTAAAGTGATAAATAAGAAGCAACCAAGACGAATGTATCACGATTTTATTTAAATCAAAATTACTAGTTAAAGAGTGTTTACTATAAATCAAATACATTTTAAAAGCTTTCTGAAAATAGATTAACATTTATTTTGCAATTCATATTTTACCTGATATTTTGGTGCATTATTCAACATAGGGTAATTTCCCTGACCATTGCCTTTATGCATCAAGTAATTATCAACTAGATCCCAACCCCAGGAATGTTCGTCTGAACCAAGCAAAGGAACGTAGCCTGGACAATGAAGGGCTGCTTCTTTTGTAGCGATGCCTACAACCGCAACAGTACCTAACGGACCTTCCCAGATCACTTCCCATGCATGCCTACCGTGTCGAAAACCTATCTTTCCCCGACATGCATCCGTACTCTCTGGCACTGAATTTCTGTGGAAATGTTTTATATTCACATACCAATTATTGTGATTTGTAATTCTTTTTACCTGCTCCGCATTCCAAATTATATTTTCCCTAAATATATACATTACCAACATAGTTGAGGTAATTAAACTTTCATAAAATTAAAAAATGGTACAATAGTGAATAAACGATTCTATACAACTAAATTCTTTTAGGTATTTACGTGTATTATAATATTTCAAATTAATAGTTAACGATTTATATTCTTGCAGGGCCACAATAAATCAATTTTTATTGAAAAACAACTTGTTAATCCGACGTTTTGGCGTCCTAAAAATTCATAAATTCATGAAATTTAGCAGAATTTTATTCATTACTCGTAAACTTTATGAAAGAAAGTTGTTCGTATACACTACCACTCATAAGTATCACCCCTGGAGAATTTTCGATAAAATTAAACGTTGATATCTCAGAGCCACATTATCGCACAGAAATAAACAAAAATTGAAATTAAAAAGGAGACTTCCAGCTTTTGAATCCCGTTGGATTAATTTTCATAAATACTGCCTTCAAATTATGCTCGATTTACTAAAGAAATTTTTTTGTGTAACTTTTCTTTTTTTTTCAATCGGCTTTCAATTTTGTTAAAATGATCTCAGGATAAAAGAGCAAAGTACGATCAAAAGCTAATCATTCCAGCTTTAATTTGGCCTTTTTAGATTTTGTCTGCTACTTTTTTGCACATTGTTATTCATTTTTTAATAAAATAATGTTATTTTTTTCAATTCATCATATCTCGAAAAATTTACTCTAAATAAATCGACTCGATAACTTTTTTGCGGAGATCATTTATAGGTATAAATTTACACATGAACTACTCTAAATTTGCAGTATAATAATTTCGTATACGTATATTTACACAGACTACATAATTAACTTTATTCTATCGACAGAAAATATTAACAATTACATATTATTTGTATATACACACTCATACTTATATATTATATTTTGCTTTCTTTGAAAAAGCCACCACGCGCTGTTATCACTACATCGCAAACTCAAGGCATTCTTGCAATTAATTTAAGTTCAGAGCTTATCATTTTCCACTGTTTTTGCAGTTCATCCCATAACTGTTTTCGGCTTGTAATGTATCTAGATTAATTATATAAATATAAATATCACGAGTATAATGGCCCAAGAACAATTGAATATATGTGCAGTTTCCCCCATTCAGTGATCCCAATGAAAACAAAATAAAATACGGTAAACAAAAATGTATACAATTATGTAATTGTTCATATTTTCTATCGATAAAATAAAGTTAATTATTTAGTCTGTGTAAATACGTGTATACAACATTATTGTAGTGCAAATTGAGAGTAATTCGTATGTACATTTATATCTATAAATGAACCCCGCAAAAAAGTTCAATTTATCGAGTCGATAAAACACGGCAAAAATGTCGATCTAAAAATTGTTAAAAATTTCTACTAATAGATAACTAAAAAATGAAACTTTTTCTTCCTTAAACATTTTTTATTTAGAGTAAATTTTTCGAGCTATGATGAATTGAAAAAAATAACATTATTTGATTAAAAAATAAATAACAATGTGCAAAAAAGTAGCAGACAAAATCTGAAAGAGCCAAATTAAAGCTGAAATAGTTATCTTTTGATCGTACTTTGCTCTTTTATCCTGAAATCATTTTTGCAAAATTGGAGGCGGATTGAAAAAAAAGAAAAATTACTTTAGTAAATCGAGCATGATTTGAAGGCAGATGTATTTATGAAAATTAATCCTGCGGGATTCAAAAGCTGGAAGTCTCTTCTTTAATTTCCATTTTTGTTTATTTCTGTGCAATAATGTGGCGCTGAGATATCAACGTTTAAAGTTAACAAAAATTCTCAGGAGTGATATCATACTTATGAGCGGTAGGGCATAATTTTTAATAAAATATTTTCTTTTTCGTTGTGATTGAATGTAATTATACTCAAATACACATATGGGCAAATCCACAGAACTTTTAACTTTCAGCGTGGCATTACAAATTATCAAGTAATCCTACATCTAATATCGTCATACACCTGCATTATTTTTTTCCACTTTCTAGGACTATATAACAAACTTCTCGTTTAATTAGCTGTATCATAATGGTTTTAATAAAGTTATAACAAATAAAGAAAGAATGAATAATTGTGAAAATGGCTGCGTGTTTTCGAACAATTCTCAACCCTTAATTATATTTTTTGGACTCCCCTTCAATTTTTGTTATAATCTTCAGTTTTTCAGATAGTCATACTTATAATATAACTATTCGTAGTAGCTCATATATGTGTGTGTTTATTGAAAAGTTACTAGACCTCAAACATGCGTACCAATTTATTTTTTTTTTTATTTTCTCAGCTGTGTAATGAGATTTACTTGTGCGCCCTTTCAGATATCAACAAATTGTCTAAATCATTTCATTTCTATAGAAAATGGAATGTTTTGAGCATAATCCGATAAGTGTGCTATCAATAATGTGTGTACAGTAGCCATTATAAAGTCATAGTCTAAATTGTAAACACTTGCAATAATTAGAATTTTTTAATAGCACACGAAACCTACTAAATATTTTCAGTTCATACGAAGTTTAAATTCAAGTGTTCGATGTACCTAACTAAAGAAAAAAAGGCGCGTTAAAATTCCATGCATGAATCAGAAGGAAATAGCTTAAGATTATTTTCAAGTTTTGTTAGTTCTAAAAAAAAGAAATAAAACCTGTTTGCAGGGGGTAAAGCACTATACTTATACGCTTTGGTGACCGTTAAATCTGTGGTGCATATGACCTCATCAGGCCTAAATTAAGGGTATTTGAAAGTTAAAGCAGTCGCTTCGATCCTGCAGCCTTTGGTTGAGTTCGTTTTTTGTGAATCTGTCTCCAAATCTAATCAGATCGAAGTTGAGAAGAAGACATTTGTTTATATGCCTTTATATTCGTAAAATACAGGTGCACATAAAAAAATTGTACACATATGGACAAACGAACAGGCGGACGGATGTACGTACAAGATCAAGGACAAAAAGTTTTATTTTTTATGATCTTTCGTATTAACATGTATTTGTTACCATTTTTATGTACTTGTCATTTTTTGTGTGTATTAAATAAATGTGTTCACAGTTATTGTTATTTTTCATTTGTTTCCACGACTGAAGTTTGTTAAGTAATGTACCAATAATTATGAAATAAAAGAAATGACATCATAAATTCTGCACCCCAACCTTAAAACGATTAACGAACATTAAATGATCAATATGGTAACTAAAAGTGTTCACCAAAGCTCGCAAGTATGCTCTCATTTTTTTTAATTTTTATTTTATTTTTACAAACTCAAAAGTTTTGTAGATTTGCCCATATGTCATCGACATAGATCATTTAATTTGAACCATTGATACTTTTGTTTATTTATTGATTCATAAATACTAATTTTACGAGACATTGATGTGAACGGCAAACATTGTCAACACCTTGGCTTTACAATTAATGTTTTCAATTACTAGCGGTTACAAGTTTGTTTTTGTCAATATTTACGTCAGATCTAAACAAAACCAAGGCACTATTTTTGGTGTATTCTGTCTGTTTTGATGTTTTGATTACGAATGAGAAAATTAAATTAGTATATTACTTCTCATATTTTCAGGTTTTATCGTAGGACAATTTTTAGAAGGCAAAGTTTTCAATGAAAATAATTACAAACTTCAATTTATTCACACGATTACTTTTAAAAAGTTGTAACGACAGAATATCAATTTATTTACGAAAGAAATCCTTCCCGATTGTGTACTATCGTTAAAAAGTTACACAATCTTTGAGCCTTAACCATTAATGTTCATTTTCATAGATTTTCTAAAATTAGTATAATCAACACCCAGTAATCGAAATTGAAATGTATCGACTTGGATTAATTTTTCGCTTTTGAATACGCTATTTGAAATTTTCGAGTACATTCGAATCCAAAAATACTTCACTATTAATTTAATACAAAAATATGAATCCAAATGAATACATAAATAATATTGTTGTCGAAACTACTAAAAATACTGGAAAAAGGCAAAAGTTGTGAATCCATCTGAATACAAATGAAGATTGAAATGATAATTTTTTAATACAATCGAATCCATAAATAATGACAGTTAATTACCGGAATTAATGAATCCATTTCAATACATGACTGAGCAAAATAATGCCTGCTTTAATCCAAATGAATTTAAAATAAATCAATACAAAAATTAAAGTATGGTGAATTCATTTGAATACAAATTCTTAACGATTCTTCATTTTAATACAAATGAATCTATAAAAAAAAAAATAACTTCCGCTTTGAAGTGAAAATATATTAAAATTATGTTCATTTCATAATTATTCATTTCAATTACAAAAAAGTTATTTTCGAAAATAAAAGCCACAAATGAAATGTTTATTTTAAACCAATTTCCAATTACATTTAGCAGTGCTCTGTTGGAAATGGTACACTTTATTTAAGCGTTCAATACACAAGAGTCCAAAAAGTGTTGTACACTTAAATGAAATGTATTTGTACACTTATTAGACACCTAACTCACACTTATTTTCAAATTTATCTCGTAAACGGTACGAGGTACGTGAAATCTGATGAAATTTTGCCATGATGTGCGATGATTCAGCTGACATACACAATTCAAAAATTTCATAATTCTAGAAATCGAACATTTTGAAAATTCTCGAATCATGTACAGTGGCTTCGAATCATCGCACCAAGGTACACCTGATTTATGTCAATTTCGTCAAATTTCACGTATCTCGTACCGTTTTCAAGATATTGCGTAATTTAGAAAAAAAATTACTATATTTATTTTACCAACAAAAATATCTACTATCTACATGCATTCGTTCTTTTCAAAAGTCTATAAGCAAATTATTACAAAAATGTAAAATATGGTAATAAATTTAGCAGATTATTTTTATGTACACAATTCATAAATGCTCCACGTTTCAATTATTTGTTCGTTTTGCATCAGAGGTGGTCGAGTAATTACGGCTCGAAGTTGTTGTGCGGGAGACCAGGGTTCGATTCTCGATCGATGCAAATTTTTTTTTCATTAAATGTATGAACTGGAACTATTTTTGGATTTAAATATATTGCCATGCATTAAAATTTTTAATACGTTTTAATCCTTTTCAGTACTTTTAAGATCAAATAGCACATTCAAATGTATTGTAATACATTCAAAATTTTCAATACATTTCAATACATTTCCGATTGCTGGGCAGTTATCAACAAAATTGTTTGAAAAACGTAGAAGTAATTTTACAAGGGTAGAAATTAAAATACCAATAAAAATTATAAATTTCTTATTCGATATGTTTCAAAAGTACAATTACATTTTTAATGCATATTTTATATGTAAAATTCAATACAGGAAAAGGCGTACAGTGGTGACGAGGCAAAGTTACGATTGTGAAACTGGTATAACCTGTCTGGACTTTTTTTACATGAAAAGTGATGTAAAATTATGCCACAATAACCATTAGTATTTTTATTTCCATCTCTTGCGCTAAATTTTAATTTCCTGTATATATTTTACAATTTTATGGTAAATTTCCTTTTATTTCCATACTTTATTTATGAAAACGGTTTAATTTTGCAATGAAAATTGTAAAGAAATGTCAACAAAATTGTAAAAGTATAATTTCACTTTCGAATTCAGTTATAAATATGAATTCTTTTCAATTCATTAACGATACATAACCATAAAAATATATCAAACAGAATTTGTATTTCTAACTCTGAATTCGGATTCTTAACATCTTCCGTGTTCACAGTGTACTTGGACGAATATATTTCACTGCATAGGAAAGTGAAATATATAATTTATGTATATAGAATTGAAAATATCAGTAATAAAATACTAATCCCCAAAAATTATAAACAATTGTCCATTATTACTACCATTATGATTATCTTTATGAATAATTTAAATTGTTCAGACAAGTTTCTGATTTCAAAATGGAAATGTAAAAAATTGAAACGAATAATCGAATCATAATTATAAATTCAAATTTTGAGACATTGCTAAAAAGAGTTTTTGTAAAATGAAATGTTTCTATATCTGAACTTATTTGTTTTTGCCGGGGATCCCTCCATGAACGCGTGAGTTTTCTAGCCGCGTCCTTTAAAAATGACATTTAAATTGTTTACATTTCACTCCCGAGTTCAGCATCTGTCATGACAGTCGTGGATAAACCAAAATGACAGTGAAAAGTGTTTTCAGGAAACGCAACATCGTTAGCAACTTACCTGTGAAGAGTAAAATCGTTGGATTTAATATAAATATTTCTGGAACAATCATTTGGGTTCCAGGCATGATAGAAAGCACGAAGTTTCGCTTTGTACGACGGCACCGAGGAAAGAGTGTCCCAACGTAGTGCTTCCCGGGGAATTTTTCTTAAGCAGTGCATTCTCCACACGTCATTATTCTCTTCATTGAGAAATTGACACCAGTTTTTGCACGCCAGCGCGCAATTTCCTAAAGAATGCAAATCCAAATACGAAAATATCATTTCCAAAACATGATAAGGAACTCGAGATGCTATATCGTCCATTTTGCCGGCCCCGACATTGACTAACAAATTCTGATAAGATCGCAGTCGAAATCCGGATGGGGTCGCAAATGCAGCGACGCCCTGGTGGTCATTTTTCATACTATATATCAGGTGCGTAGCGTATAATGTTTATTAGTATGTTTACGTATCTATAAATAATAACCGTGTCATGAAGTAAGAGATAGTTCGTGTGATAGGGTTTTGTGACAACAAAATTTCGGTTCCAAATGGAGGTTTAATTATAATTTCTTTTAAATAATCCTGAACTAAGCTATAATGAAAACTTTCAAAAACATTCGTGAATTATTCTCCAGGGATTCAAAAAGAATATAGAAGAATCCAAAATCTGAATCTATTTGAATCGATTACACAGGCCAACAAAATTTATACTCAGGAATCGGACAATACTTTTCTGAAGGATTTTCGTTGCGCTGAATACAAATTTGGCCGTAGAATTGGTCTATCACGTCAAGATTTTGAGATATCCTAATCTAAAAGTGTTAAAAATACTGTTTGTGCTTTTTATAAGGAACAAAATTATTATTTACAATTTAGCATGAACAATATCAAGGTGCTATTTGTCAGCTTTAAAATGCTGTTTTAGTAATTCTGATACGATTTTTTTAAATCGAGTTATCGAAGTTTTTGTCAAGGAACAATTATGATTTGCATACTCTAAATAAATGTGTAATATATCTGAGTATCACATATATCATGTGTATATCAACTGAGACCGACTTGCAAAAATTGTTCTATTATGTCAAGAAGTTGAAATATCCTATAACCTAAAAGCGTAAAAAAAACACAGTTTTTGCCCATGTTCACAAGTTTTTGTAGCGGAATAAATGTTTTCTCGCAATTTGACAAAAACCAGATTAAGATGCATTAATCAGAAACCTGAGAATATTTTCCCGACGTTTTCGATGTGCTGGATCAAAATCTGTTCGTACATCAAGGGCAAGGGAGTCCTACACACGGGGGGTTAACCAACATCATCAACCCCTATGGTGCCTAACGCATTCCCCCCTTCCGTAAATAATAATAATAATAATAATAATAAATAACAAGTTAGGGGGCGAGATGGTTACGATGGCTAAGGGGTCCGCCTTGTTTCGTAACTTGAACGTCTCCGAAGGTTCTGGGTTCGATTCCCCGTGTAGACAATTTTCTGCGCGTTGAAGTGAACTCAGTACCGACACTGCATTCACCTACCTCATGGTTTGGGGCATTTTTGCAGTGACATTTCACGCTGATTTGGTAGATATTTGAGAAAAAAAATGTCTCATTTTTCGGACAGATTGAGCGACATGAGAAACCAATGTTTTTTAAGTTGTTATTAAAATAATAATTATAATATTAACGATAACAACAACAATAACAAATAATAAGGGACCCAAAGGGAATGATGCGGAATACAATGCGGCTATATCTTCCCAAATGGCCTACTCGGATGTCCCGGGACCACGACACGCAAATGCCCATGGACGATTTCAGTGAACAGAGAGTCTCAGGCAAGATCCTATATGCTGCTACGAGGAGAGTTATCCGCAACAACCAGGCTACATGGCGCGAATGCATAGTCGGTTTGCAGTAATGCATCCGATTTTTCTCAACAACATCTGAGAAATTATGTGGCCTATCTGAGGCGGATAGGTTTCGTTGTTCCCAGCTGTCAACTGGTACCGGATGTGCGGGCAATAACAACTGAGCCCGCAACGGATAGTAGAACAACGAGGCTGCAAAATGGGTGTATCAGGCTGCAAGGACAACTTACTTATCGACAGGTGTGTATGTCAGGACTCAGTCCAGTACAAGCGTAACCTGTCATAGCCTGGCTGGATTACATGAAGGCGTATGACTCTAGATCGCACTAGCTTTTAAGCTTGTTGCTCAAACACCTCCATGTCCACCCAAACATAGTGAGAAGTGTAGAAGATCTGATGCCTCTTTGAAAAACGCGCTTTGTCATGACATCGGGCATGCATACAACTATGTCTATACTGGTTTAATTCCAAAGAGGTGCCTATCAGGGAGATTTTCTGCATCCTCTGCTCTTCTGCATCTCACTATTGCCTCTATCCGTTGCTCTCCGACAATCTCAAGCGTACATGTGTGGGCCGCCTGGTGAACGTGTACATAAGATTAACCATTTATTCTATATGGGTGATCTAAAATTATACGCATCAGGCGAGGATCAATTACATCGATCTCTGAACATCGCCGGATCTCCCTCACATACTCGAGAGATATAGGCATGGAATTCGGATTGGACGAGTATGCAGTCGTTCATTTGCACAGAGGAAGATCAGACTCCATTAACAACGATATGGAGCTCGTCAACGGAAAGGTCATCCGCCACCTTAGCGCTGAGGAAGCCTATACATATCTGGGAGAGCCCCAGAGGCCTGTCCAGAATGTGTAAACTGCTAAAACGACCATCGAGACATACCGGCGCCTTCTCCGTCAGATCTGATCATCAGATTTGACGGGGAAAAGTAATGTGGCAGCCACGAATAGATTGGCCGTTTCATCAGTGCTCTATTCATTTGGAGCACTTAAGTGGAACGTTGACGAGCTAAGGGGTTTTGACCGATGCAAACGGAAGATGATTTGTATGCAACGCAGTTTGCATCCAAGATCTTCCGTGGAACAACTGCATTTGCCCCGAAATATGGGAGGTCGTGGTCTTTTGAACCTGGAGTGTATGCATGACAGATTAGTCCTCGAAACGGCTTGCGCCGTGATTAATCCAACGGAGGATCCCCTGATGATGCTAGTTCATCAGCATAAAATTCAGGGGAAGGGGGCGTTTTTGTACAACGCGGCGGAACGAGCGGCGCGAAACCACGGTCTGGTTTTCAATGTGGGACGCAGTGGTGCAAAGGAAGCTGAATCAGCCATCAATCTGTGCCCAGTGCGTCTCAGGGCTAACATACGGAAGGAACAACTCCGTATGTTAGCGGGAAGGCACATCGACAAGCCATTGCATGGATAATTCTTTCGAAATATCCAACAACTTGGCTTGTCCGTAGAGAGATGACCTTCTTGTTCTTAAGATCAGCCGGCTCTAAATCCGAGACCGAGTGTTCTATCTTCGCATGCCAGGATGGGGTCCGTCAATACCTTAGCATACCGCCACACCATCTTATACCAGACGGTGCAGAGTACGCTTTGTAGATCATGTAGATGTCATGCTGATACAGTAATGCATGTTTTGGCAGTGTGTCCAAGATATGTAGTTGCAGCATACATCGAACGTTACAATGCGGCTCTCCGAGTGCTGTATTATCATCTTCGCAGATGATATTGAATCCGTAGTCGGAAATGAGTCGTGCCGAATATATTGGAATTACTCATTTCTGACGAGCAGGAAAATATCAGCCAATAAGCCCGACATCCTCCTTGTTGACTTCGTTGACAAATCCATCTTCGTCGTCGAGTTCTCTGCGCTAGCAGAGACCAACATAGTCAGCAAAGAGGACGAAAAAAGGATTAAATATCAGGAACTCCTGTTCGAGATTCGCAAGCTGTATCGAGGATTCAAAATCAAGCTTGTCATGCTGATAATTGGAGTGGTTGCAGTTACCATCGGCATGGCCCGATGCCGTCTGCAGCGGAAGGGATCGATATCGGAGCCACTTTTCTGCTGCAGACTACACAAGTGGATTATGGAGGGCCAAAGGAGGTTAGAGTTTTAGTCGGTAAACCTTGCCCTGAACATCAAGGGCAAAGGGGTCCGACACACGGGGGGTTAACCGACATCATGAACCTCCTATGGTGCCTAACGCATTTCCTCCAACCGTCAAAAAAAAAAAAATAATAATCGTCTTTATTGGCATAATCAACAAAATACAAATTAAATATATATATATGTATATATAAATGTTTCAAAGGTGTCAAAGGACGAGTCCTAGCTCAATATATCGCTGTTTTTCAGACTGACCCACTATGGTGTAAAAATGTTGAGATATGTTATCCTAAAAGTTCAAAAAACGAAAATCATAATCCTTGATAGAGGAAAAGTGCCTTGACAAAAAGTTGTATTGCCTTCTTGTTTAATATTTGACGTAATAAAACAACCAAATTGATTTAAGATAAATTATGTAAAGATATAATAATGTAACTATACTATAGTCTCACATTACTTGAGATTCAACTTTAAGATCCCACTAGATTTTTAGAGTAAGAGAGTAAGAGGTGAAAAAGGATTTGGTATACACGGCTGTTTAGTATCATTACATATTAGTTTAAATGTTGGAAATAATATTTTCTACATTTTCTTCTGTGGTATTTTTCTGACATTTATATAAAAGTATAATAATCAGCCTAAGGTTAAAAACGACTAAAACGTAGATAATAGTATTTTTCGATACTAGTGCGTAAAATACGATTTTACGCACCGTTTTTAATATGCGATTAGATAGGACCGGTGCGTAAAATCGAATTCTTACGCACGCGTGTCGAACGATATTTTTCGATATACTATATGTGTAAAATTTGTGCGCCGTTATTTGTGGATCAAATACGATGTTACGCACGTGTGATGACCGCGGCGCACGAGTGCCCGGCGCAGCCTGGCAGCACGAGAGAACCCCGGTCAGCAATAGTGCGTAAAATCAAATTTTACGCATAGTATATCGAAAAAATTATAATTATAGTTATTATAAAAATAACAGGACACGATTGACGTTTCTAATATATTTTCTTACCTGATGAAGCATCATTATATAGTTGTCTTCGTTCCTTCCGAGTGATATTTTCTACAAGCAAGATTAATTGTTCCAGGACGTTTTTCAACTGGATAACATTGGATAAAATTGTTATAAATGTATGACTTGTTTCCTACTGTCACTGAATTTCAAAACATTCTATATATAAAAAATACAAGGTAGAGAAAGGTGATTCATGCTTTAATACAAGTAAAAATTCATTTAATCACATCTTCATTAGTAAACAATGTATAAATACGCTCTTTCTGTAAGCAGCGTAACAATTATCACAATAGTTTTTTATACCGTTCAGGTACATCATTTTACGACATTAGATCGCCGTTTTTTATAAAAATTCGAACAATTTGTATCACTTTTGTATTTACAGGATGCATAATTAATGTGCATTTCCGGTACCGAGGATTTGCGGATTTTCGACTGATGTATTTTTTACTGCGATAGAGGATGGAGGGCCGTTGAAAACAGCCCCCCAACTCGCAGCGAAAGTTACTTCATTGGCATCGATTTTTTTGAAATTATGAACTGAATAACGATTGTATAGACCCCAAATGCTGTTCATCAGCTTACTGTTGTATTTTAAAGGCGTCAGTTCTCTTCCTGCAATAATCAAAGTGCAAGAATTAATTACGTACAATTTCCAATGCACGACAAAAATTTGTTAATGGAAAATTTACCATCTTGTATGGTGATTTAGGGATAGACTTTCGATTAACGAAAAATTACTACAATTATTGTAAAAGTACTATATCGTAAACTATGAGTCGGTTAAATATTTACAAAACCCCAACGCAGGCCAAATTACTATTTATTTTTAATAGTATCAACTGTACGATTATGAGAGGTTATAATTTTGTGTCTTTGTTTTAATTGTTATCTTCATTGTTAACTTTTTGCAAAATTATGTATGATTTATTTTCCGTAATTTTTTTATCAATCTTATCACTTGGTAACCATGGAGGAATCTCTTAAAATAAAACACATAACCACACGATTACACGTAAATTAAAATTGTAATTCCAATCTTGTTTATGCGACCATGTCGAACGTATTTACCCATCGGAAATACCAAGTGATAGCAATATCGAACATTATTTCGACTTGTATGAATGTACAATTATAATTTCTTTACGAATTTAAAAAATTTTTGTATGTCTAAGTTTATTAATTTTTTTTCAAATAATTTAATAATAGTTTTATATACTACTTTCATATTTAAATTATTTTTCAAAATAACATATGTTATACAAAATATAGTCAATAAAAAATATTACCTTCGTGACAATTCTTTGAGGTATATCCTCGACTTTTCCCATCGTAACCACTATTTTTGTTTTCAAGTTTATTTACCACGAAGGCAGAATTATTTTCCCGAATCTTGTGTACGGCAAATGCGGCTTGAGGAATCGTGGAAGGCATTTTTTCACAATCTGTAATAAGGATTCAAATCATGTATACATTTTTAAAACATACTTTTTTTGTGTAAGTTGTCTATTAAATGAAATAATTATTGTCTACAAAAATGAAATTGATTTGATAAAAGACTAATTTAAAACTTTTTCTTACTTGTATGAAAAAAGAACATTTTAAAAGAAAAGTAAAAGCTAATTACGTTGAAGCAGTAAAAATTGCGGTGTTTAAATTATCGATATTGTATTTGACTGGAATGCAGTGATGTATAACCGACCAATCAGCAAACTGATGCCGATTCGGAACTTATCGGACGCGGTCGGCAGCTTTCGGTCTGAATGACTAAAAAAAATCTCTCAAAACGGTTATGGAACCTTCGAGAGGTCCGACTAAGTTTCGGAACGATGAGAAATCAGTTGAGAAAAAATTTGCAGTTACAGTTTGATAAAGGGTTTCGGATTACGATTTTAAGTTACAGTTAATTCGGTTTTCGATCGGTTATTTCCTTGGTGCAGATTTGGTTGGTGGAACTAGTCATTATCTTAGCGGGTATTTCTGTTCGGTAGAATCTTGGAGAAATATACACGTGTTCTAGATGAAAACCCACTAGACCACAAATATATATTTAAAGTGACATAAAGCAATATTTGCAAACTGAAAATATCATATCAAATTTGTATAATAGGTAAGGGTCTATCGTTTTTTGTTGACAAAAATGAAAACGATTTTTCTTTCGAAATGAAGCTTATTGATATTTACAGCAGCTTTGCAAACAATCGTTGCAGCATATGCAGGTGAATCAGCTGAGAGCAAGCCGCCATATTAGGAGTTTCGAGAGTCTCGAATCGAGCCGAAATCGGCGGGAAGAAGTTGCACTTGTCGCAAATTATATTCGCTGTCTCAATGTCTCGCTTCTCGGTAGATTTATGACAGAATTCATGTAATTTTTAGTAGGATTTCTACCTCATACTCTAGAACTGGTTTCTAGCCAGATCATAAAAATCTAGGATAACTCTGGGCATATTTCCCTGACCATCTCTACAAAGGTTAGGACACCAATTATAATTGAAGAAAAAAGCTTATTAAATTTGGAGGACTTTTTCCAAATGTTGTCCTTTCTAAATTTCTTTTATTTCATTTTTAGTTATATGATTGCTTAATTTAGTCAAATTCGTTACTTTATCCAAGTAATATAATAATAATGAATATTCTGTGTATAATAATATATATTCTTTAGCACTATGTAAGGATACAGTAATTAAAATTACTCTTACAAAGCCCGGATTTCTAAAAATTGATTCAGATATTTTAAATTAACGAATTTTAGCGTAAATTACTACCTTATCGGCGGACTACTTTAGAATCCCCTTAATATCTACACATTTGTATTTTGTGGGTTATTTTTAATGGATCGTAAATAAAAACCCGATTTATTGGCTTTGACGAGTCCTAAAGAAGATCCAGAGGTAGATGAAACATTATAAAAAAGGAGGCATTAGTCCCTTAAAAATGAGTACAATGCACTCGAAACATTAAGGAATTTTTATGCCAAATCAGGTTAATATAGGTATTATCTAGGTGCACAGCACTGCTACTCCGTGCCAGTGTTGTACATATATAGATACCAATACTGGTTACTGAAGCAGTTAATTTGAAGGCCAAAAATGTTTATCTATCGTTTTGATTTTTATTCCTCGAAAGTTATAAATAATCGACATATGGTAGTTTAAGCTAACTTTGTCTCAAAAAAGGTTTATTTCCTTGTGACGTTTTAGATATTCGTCTTTGCGCGTCTCAATTCTCTGAGATTCCTTATACCCATCATAAAAATATCAATCGTAACGAAAAAAGAAAATAATCATTAACATAAATACCAGCAACGATAAAGAAGAATACGAAATAATACGAAAAAAAGAATATAAAAATGGTATAAAATGCGGAAAACAGGGATGAAAGATTACAAAGACGACGTCGCCAAAAAAATTGGACATTTAATGTAAACAAGACGTAACGAACGAAAAATATAAGCTTATTTGATAAAGCAACTTAATCGAAACGACTATGACCGAAAGTAACGTAAATTATAATCTCAATCATTTCCTTTTTTTTAGCATTATTTAAATTTTTATTCATTCACAACTAAGATTTCATCAAATCGTTAAAAAACAATTGTTTTTTTCTATATATTTTCTAATAATGTAGTAAACTATATCATGTAGGACACTAGTTATTTTAATGCTATAAAGTAAAAAAGTTAAAAAATATGTTGTAAAGTTGTCGAATTCATTTAAAACAATTTACTAGGGGAGTTAGATGCCATTGCCATTGAAGCAGCTGACAGATTGAGACCATAATCATTACATAAGAATTAGCGTACAGAGACTGAAGATGATTTGATCTTATGCGCGACTAAGCTCATCACTCATTGCTCAATACAAACTGTTATGGAAGACCATGACCACGGATAAGAATAAGATGGCAACAGAGTTAGGTTTGTTTATATATTGATTACCTACCAAGTGAACAAAAATTAAAAAGAATGAAAAAATTAATTTGGGATTTATCAGTATTTGATGAGATGTATTCAAATGTGAAATTCCATTGGTTTTGTTTCTCCAAAAAAATGTTCATAAAAATATATAAGGAATCGAAAATAAAAATAAAACATTCATCTTGAAGAATTGCAATGAAAAAAATAAATTTATTCGGGAATATATTTTAATGCATTAAGAATAGAAAAGAATTCTAAAACGTCAAATAACTTAATTCATAACCTAACATATGAAGTATATCTCGCACTTTTTTCGCCGTTCGAGGAAAATATGTGACCGATTATCAAAAGCTGTAGTAGAGATAATAATTTTTTGTACCTAAAGATGAAAGTTCATCTTTCATTCAAAACCACAAACAATAAACTCACCGACGCAATTTTCAAAAAGTAATTCCGCAATATAGTCTCGTTTAAAGCCCTCCAATTCGTACGAGCAGTTTCCAAGATAGTCTTCGACCTCGTCGATGAACGAGTCGCTGCCCACCGTTGCTGGCTTCGTGCAACGATCTTCTATCTGGTAAAAAAGCCTCATGCAGATCACGTCAGAACTTTCAAAACCAAAAATCACTTCTTCTAACTTCGAGACGAAAAATCGTATGTCGTTTACGAAATATTTTCGCATGCGTTCCTGAAACGCCTGAAAATTGGCAAACGTAATCACAGTTATTTTCCGAATATAATATTCTTCTTGGCATTCGCAGCTTTGCGAACAATGAGAGAGCAATCTTCGCACTGACGAGAGCCGAGGGGATGTTGACGATTTATAAGTTTGATAACAGTTCGAGGGGGAAAGTGGCGTCTTGAGATTTGATGACGCAATGATTTATCAAGCGACTATGACAAGACCAAGATCGTGAAACGTATATCGCTTTTGGTCTGAAGACTAACGCGTAACGAGCAAACCAGACGATTAGAACATCGCAGGGGGTCATGTGAACATCACGCGGAAGAAATGTCATCGCCAAATTTTTAACTGATGTTCTTCAGTTACATTTGCTGTTACGAAAGTTTTCCATATGATGTTCTGTGATCCATTTTGTATTGAAAGTTTGTCTAGACCCAGGAAAAATAAACTGCATTTCTCGACGAAACTAGTTTGTTAAAGAAGATCATTTGTTATTCAGAATTTTATTGAATAACTGCCACTTTTAATTATTACAGAACTTATCTGTCTGCAAGCTTAGCTATGCGCACACGTCCATAGCCCGTCTTTCTAGGTTAGGATATTATCGCATAAGGCAAGATTAAATTATTTGGTTGCATCAATCACTTAATGAATCGATAAACTGGAAGTACTTTGCTCGAAATAACCCCCGTTAGTCTAAGGTCATCTAATACTTTAGAACATCTCAAAACAATCCGTATCCACTATGGTTGCAAAATTCTCAACAATCAATCGGTGAATTTCATGGTCGTAAGTCATAAAACGTGCAGACAGTTTCTCAACCACATTATTTGAGATTATTTTAACATCAACCTTTTCATGAACCTCCACATAATAAAAATTAGCGTATAAGTACTCATGATACTGTTAATGGCAATTACTAGTGATAACTCCACCCAATACGTACATTGGTCGATAAATAAAAAAGTGACCTCATTATTTCTGCTTGCTTCACGAGTTGCAAGAGTTTGTTGCAATCAGTTTGTATCACTCACCTAACTTTTCTTTGCATGCAAGGGAAAAGTATGTGATAGACACGTTATATCACAAGACGTCGTATGATTCACAATTCGCAACATTTTTCTTTATCGATATTCATAAAAGTGTCCAATACAAGACCCATGTACATGCCACATAATAAATAATTAATTGATTGTTTTCTAGAGCCGCTACGTGCCGCTATAGTGATGGTGACATTTTCGAATTAATTAATACGAAACTAAGATATACAATATTGATTGGCACAAGGCTTTTGGCGGGAAATTTCTTCAGTGCTCTTCGGATTTCACGGAAAGAATCTGCAGTATGCACATCAAGAAATCATGCTTTGAACTTGCATAACAACATCAAGATGTCAAGATCAAGAAGTCAAGGTTACATCAAACTTCCACTATTAAGTCATTTCCTATAATCCAGTATATGTTCCACATATTAAGTCTCTAATCATGCATTCGTGTTTTATCATAATAACTTATAACGCAGAAATTGTATAAAACAACTATTGGAGAAAATTGAACGGCATCCTGGCCACATAACAATGATGATGCGTACATCATTTTTACGTAGTTAATTAAATTTTGACATTGTAAAAATCTATTTCGATTTTTCCATTTTTGAAGAAATTTGGAATCAACGAGTTGGGCATGAATTGGATATCTCTGCTTATTTTAACTTTCGTAGTTCTAGAGTATTCAGCGGTCGCTTCCAGTTATTTAAATATTACAACTATTTTCCATCCCTAAACTCGTAAACGATAAAGGAAACCTATTATTTTCCTGTCCTCAACCAGCATAAATGATCAGTCGAGTGAAGGCTAATTATGGGGCATGAACTGGAAATTTTACACTTACTGAATCGAAATACTTAGTTTGGAATCAAGGATTTATTGAGATTCAAAAATTATTTTTTAATAAGTCGGAAAATGCTTTTACGCATGCAAATTGGGGCCAAAATGAGAATTTTACGTCGATTGCATAAAAATGTTGAGGGCATAAGTTATTATTATATAAGAATTTTCACGTACTTCAGGCTCAAAATTGAATTGGAAACGTATTTTCGGCCGTTATAATGGTTCATCTAGTAATTCGCAAGCAGAGTATATACCCCCCCCCCCCCCGAGGAGGAGGGGGGTTCAATAGTGGTCTGTGGATAAAATAGGAATTTGTGCTATAGCCGTACATAAAAAATACATTATTCAACATTTGGACTTAAAGGTAATTCAAACAACTACACGGAGTCTATTCTAAGAAATATTAAAGAACTTATTTGAAAAATGATTGAAAATTTTCGGAAATACGTAAATATCAAACATTCCCAAACAGAAAAATGACATCTTAAAGAGCTCTTTAAGAAGCCTAAAAAATTGTAAGATGTCTTAAATTCTTATCAGAAAGAGCTCTAAAAATAATCATTAAGAAGACTTATGTGTCAATTTTAAGAACTCTATAAGACCTCTCAAATATGAGGTCTCAGAAAAGAGGTCTTATTTGAGAGCTTTGACATACATATAAAATAAATAATATAAATGAAAAGCAAATTTCTGAAAATTATAGAATCTATTTTTGTACCTTAATTATTAATTTATATACTTTTTATCTGAGTTCCTTTTTACCGTTTGTATATTTATATATTGGATAGTGATTACGTTCAACAGAATGGGATCATGCAATAATAATACAAAATACTGTGATAACACTAGCTAAATATCGTAAAGACACATATTTGGTCAGGGCAGCTTATAATCTGTCGGTCTGCATATGAAGTAAATATCGCGCCTCATTTCTGGATTCAATAGCCACCTGGTGTCTTTGTAAGAAACACAGATAGATATAAGATCTCAAACATAAGACTTGTTCGAGATTACAATTTTAAGAAGTTCTGGGTAAGACATTTTTAAGAGCTCGTATTATAGATTATCATAATTAAGAATTCTTAAGGAGGTCTTTTTGGATATATCTTAGGACTGAGCTCTGGGGGACCACATTAAGAGGTATGTACTGTATGAGTTCCTACTTTATCGGCGGACCTCTGCATACCCTCCTCAAGAGTATTCTGAGGTCGTCGATGGATAAAGTGGAAATCTATGTTAAAAAAATTAAATTCAAAATGATTGAAGCTATTTTTCAAAATGTTTGCTCTGTCATTGCAATTTTAACCATTATACATGATGTCCTATAAAATATTAGAGAAATTCCTCAAGAATTTGTTGAGAATTTTCGGAAATAGTCCTTTGGTATTTTTAGAACCTTTGTGGTAGTTGGAATTGCAGTTACTCAAATTTTGAGAAACCGTTTCAGTAATTTTTAATTTACATTTTGACATATAGATTACTACCCTATCAACCCAAAGTTTTCGGCCAATTCTCAATTAATTTTTTTAATCCCCAGAATGAACTAAATAAAATTTGCTCATTTATTATCAATATAAAAAAAATAGTGAAAATACACAAAAATGCAATATAAATACTTAGGGACATCTAAAAATCATAACTTTAAAGATTATACAAAAGGCGATTAAAATATACAGGCTGACCTGTAAATAAAGTCAAATGAGACGACCTCTATATGTCTTTTATGATTTCACTAGTGATGGTCTTTTGTATCTTTTAATCCTGCATGACGTTGTTTATAAATATTTTTGTATCCCCATCTTTGTCGATTAACCAGTATCATAATGCGTGCAAGCGCAACTTATGAATATTTTCGTCGTTTATATCACGAATGGTAAAAGAAAACAAAAAGATAATTTCAATAAAGATTTCTGCAATACTATTTTCGTATTTTAGAGATTATTTTCGTTTATTTTGTGGGCTTCGGAATGACTAATTTTAACATATTTGGTACGGGTTATACCAAATTCCTCTTCCGCTTTTTTTAGTCCTTGCAATTATTTTATATTCTTAATTTCTATCAATGTTTTTCAAAGAAGACTTAAGATTAGATTTTGGTAAAAAACATCTTAATTTTCAACAATAGAAAGCATAGAAATAAATTCCTATTTTTAATTTCTTAAAATTCTTTTGAATCTTTTTTAGTCAAGAAATTGAGTTAGGGAATTGAAATGTCATGCAATCTTTAGTAGCCTAAATTATCTACAGTCGGTAAGGCTTATGCTGATTTGTTATCTCTTTTGCTGATTCAAATTCGAGTATCGATAAAGAAAAGATACTTAATATCAAGGTTACGGCTAAGAAAAAAAAGAAACAAACATTTCATCAAATTTGCAATTAAAATGTTCAACATTTCAAAAATCTGTGTACCATAAACTCGACAGTTCGTAAATCCGATGTTTGAAATCCCAACTATTCAAAATCCTGACGATTAAAACGTCAACATATCAAAATCTCAACGACAAAAATGCAACAGCTCAAAATCCCAACTCGTCAAACTGTAAACTTTAAGTTTAAAACGAAGTCTCTTAAGCTTCCCTCCTAATAACTCCCATATAGGATCGCTTATGGGAATTTTAACTTAAAGTCCATTATGGGATCCTATATGTGAAATTGTAAATTATATGGGAAATACGTGGAAAACGGAAAATCGCAAATCGCATCGAAATTTCTTCCACGGGATATCATTGGATTTTAATGCGAATCGCGATTTTCCATTTCCCAGGCATTATCTATTGCCCAAGGAAATTTTAATGCGCTTTGAAAATTTTAGCTTTCTAGGCTGTTTTATAGGTGGGAAATTTTGTTGCGATTCACCATTTGCCACTTGCAAGTGATTTTCCATCTGGGAAATATTGTAAATAAAAAAAATAAAAAAAATAAAAAAAAGTAAATATTGCGATTTTCCCAGAGAATTACTCATATAGGAAATTTTAGTGCTTCTCGAAAATTTCAAAGCATGACCAAGGGGAGAAGCGAAACAATAAAACTGCGAGCGTAACAAAAGGCGTTAGTAAGCGAGAGACCTGGGTAGGTTCGATCCTTACAAAGCGAGTTTTTTCTTATTTGTTTGCTACCGTTCCTCCTTTAGCTACGTTAAATGTTTAACATAAGATGCTAAGATAGAAGCTTCACATACACTTATAATAAAGCGTTAAATTAATTTAAAAATAAATAGAGCTAACACTTCTGCCACTTTTAATAATAAAGAAGTAAAATATTTTGCATTAAAATTAATGTACGTCCATTATAAAGGATTTAATATATTGGTATTATATATTTTGTATTGTATTCTCTATTAATAGAAATATTTTTTATTAAAATTTTAGGAATAAAAGTGGCACATGACACCAGCTTATAATACCGAAATATCATTAAACAAAGTTTGTTTAATTTTTAATTTGGGACCAACAATAATAAATACTTAAGCAACAATAATAATTAAACACTATTTCTGCTGAAATATAAGTAATTTAACCCATTAACGCCTGAAATGACAATTTTTATACTTCATTTTCAATCAAGTATTTCGTATCAAAATCAAAGTTGAAAACAATTGAGAGGTGCGTATCCTACTGTTTTCGAGGTCGCTCTTCAAGATTCCGAGGTCAAAATTGAGTTTCAGCCATCAGAAATTCCAATATGGCGTCGAATATGAAAAAAATTTCCAAAAAATTGGGAATTTTGTATACTTATCAATTTTTTTCGAGTTATTAGAATATTGGGATTCTATTGAAACTCTGAACAAAGGTGAACAAAATACTTCAATTTTAAGGAAAAATTTTACTTTTATACCCTACATCATTGTAACGACCTCAAAATGGCGTCAACGATGAAAATGTCTTTGAGAAATTTCTGAACGCTCTAACTCAAAAACTACCAAACTTTAAAAAAAAAATGCCCAGAATGAAAAGTTCTTAAAATTCATCAAGCGATATAGTGGAATTTTTTTGATGAAAAGTTGATAGTTTTTGAGGAAATGAATTTCAAATATTATAGTTTAGGATTTTTTTCCCCAAAAAAATTTTAACTTTTGGAAAAAATTGCAAAGAACAAAAAACTCGTAGAATTCATAAGTGAATACACCAAATTTTTTTCAGAATTTTTCATACATAAATTATGATTTTGAAAAAATATTTGAAAAAAAATTTCTCTAAATGTCATCACAAAAAACTGAAAAAATTCCACTATATTTCTCGATTAATTCTAAGAACTTTTCATTGTTAGCATTTTTTATAACAGCATGTAGTTTTTGAGTTAGAACTTTCAGAAATTTTGCAAAGAAATTTTCATTGTTAACGCCATTTTGAAGTCGTTACAATGATGTGGGGTATAAAAGTAAAATTTTTCCTTAAAATTGAAGTATTTGGTTCACCTTTGTTCAGAGTTTCAATAGAATCCCAATATTCTAATAGCTCGAATTTTTTTAAAAGTTCGGGGCCATATTGGAATTCCTGATGGCTGAAACTCAATTTCGACCTCGGAATCTTGAAGCGCGACCTCGAAAACAATTGGATATGTACCTTTCAATTGTTTTCAAATTCGATTTTGATATGAAATACTTGATTGATAATGAAGTATAAAAAATGACATTTCAGGCGTTAATGGGTTAATCGTTGACCTACAGGGCTAATTCCCAAGACACAATAAAGAAAATCAAACAATCGTTTCCATGACAATTTTTCTGAAAACTTTTCAATAATTTTATTTTATACTAATACCAATATTCACCGACTGATTTAGCGTTTCCTTTGATTTGTATTTATGTTTATTTTATTTTCAGTTTTTAAATTTAGTAAACATCAATTTGAATTTAGTTAAAATTATTTCTAATTCCAATTACGAATGGAAACTTTCATTCAGCGTTTAGTGCTAATATTGAAATGAATACATCACATGCACGATAAATTTCCACGTTCAGAAATTTATGGAAAATTGTCTGGAACTTTGGCGATCCAAATGTATGTCAATAGTCTTGTCATAGACTAGTTTCATTATCACGCCTGAGAAGATTACATTGATCGTGGCCCAATAACAGAAAACGGTTTGTTTCATGGTTTTCTTGTGTTGATGAAATTAAAAATTCGTTAAGAATATTTTCTTACATTTATTCACAGGCGATGATGAAAACTATAAAAATAAATAATTCAAATTGCATCATTATGAATGACATTTTTATGAGTAATATTCGGGAAGGGAATTTGTAATTTACGTCTGTGATTCTAACCTAAAATCAATATCCAAATCAATCCAAAGTTATCGGATGCACCGGCATCAAGAAATGTAAAATTAATATTTAATATAAACGAATATTAAATAAACTAGGTATCTTAATATTAAATACAGAAAAGGAATGTATTATTTATATATAAATTTAAACAATTATAAATATAATTTTAGAAATGTTGCCTATACGAATCTCAATCTTCCGGTATTGTCTTATCTCACATTTCAAATCACTATACTAAATAAGGTAATATTATTATGAATATTATGCAAAAAAATAAAGAAAGAGTGGTGCGCGCGAGAAAAGTCACGTTTGCATCAGCAAAGATTGATAAAAACAAGTCTAATGATAAAATATAATCTGTTTCCCGGTGAACTGCTTGACTCCCGCCAAAGAAATAACGAATGACGTTTGTTGAGTGATTTCTTCTGGTTCATTTTTTTTGTTTATATACTCTCTGCTTAATCTATTAAAATATATCGACCTCAAAAAGTATATGGTTTTTGTGTAATTATAATTTATATATAGCTAAAGCAATAATTATATTTTTGAAGATATTGTTTACAGAAGCTGTAAAGCAAAGTTTTTGTAACTTCATGAAGAAATAAAGAATATTTCTTCTTTGCTCAAAAAAAAAAAAAAAATGCGTACGTAACCTATGAGTATGAGTCATAATCAACGGTATCATTATAATGCAAGTGTTGGTTAGTAAATATTATATCGCATTATTATCTTTATTCAACACATATATGTTTTGCTCCAAAATTGTTTTAATTTTCTCATTTTATCAATTACTGGTTCACTTAATCTTTGTTGAAAATCAATCTTTTTTCAACGTTTTAAAAATATTAGTTGCTTGATCTTTTCTCTTATGACGCAGAATTATAACTTGATCGTTAATTTGTTGAGGTAGTATTCCACGATTACCACAATTTTGTTTCACGAATTCAAAAATATACTCTTTAATTACTTTAATTTTTTAAATTTTAATAATACTTTTTTTTCCGTGCGCGAAATTCAATTTTACCCACTTGTGTAGTGCGCGAAGTGCCCTATTTGTGCACTGTACTTTCCACATTAAAAACAGGGCGTGAGAAATTTCTGTCAAGAAATAAAAAATATATCATTCGATACACGTGCAAAGTAGATTACTTCCGCACTTGCTTCACTTGTGAACAAATTATTTACTTCGCGCCCTTATATCGGAATATATATCGATTTTTATAAAATGTTTATTGCTGTCAGAAGTATCTAAAAATTTAATTCTCTTGTACTTTTTTTGAGCACTAACTCACATTTTTATACGATTCTGCAAATGAATTTTCCCTCTCCATAAAAGTCTTAAAATTGTACAAAATTAAAAAGTGTTATTTTCTTTTTTTAAGTAAAAACAAGAATTTTGTTTTCATCTTTACGAATTACTATTTGCAAAGGAACCATTTAACGTATGTAGCCGTATTAAAATGTACCAAGAAAATATTAAATAAAGTCAATATAATCACGACAGTGTATAAGAACTATAATGTTTAAGTTGAAGAAAGAAAACATATTCAGTGATAATATTATCATAATAGTAGAATTAATCGGAGAGTCAGTAGATTCTTATTTTTATTCTGAAGTTTCATGAGTCAACGATGTCATTATCTGAACTACTGCAATATATGTATTAAGTGACATTTTCTTACAAATACCTTCAATAATAAACATCGTAATTATTTCATAAAGAAATAATATTAATTACAATTTCTGAGCTGTTACATCGTAATCAACTGTAGTTGACAATCGTCTTCATATTATAATCAAAAGAAAAATAATATACTTTATGAAATTACGTTAGAACGAGTCGAGATTGTTACTCTGGTTTCTGTTAAGAGCTTGTTTCGAAAATATAGTTTCGTCTTGGATCAGCCAATTCTCGGGTTTCACGAATTCGTCTATAGCGCCGGTCTCGAGATTGACTTTCGACAAATATAGCCTCTAAATTTGGAAAATCGTGGATAAAATTATTTGTTTTTACCGAATCGGGACTCATTACACATAGAAAACATCCCAGATCAGATATCCCACTTAGATTTTTAGACTGCGTTAAAAATGCCAATAGAAAAATTCAACATTTTTTAAAAATGTAACAACAACAACAGTGCTAAATTTCAATACCAATTCCGGAGCTCTTATCCTACAAATTTTACCCTTTCCTCCATTTTAGGTAGCAATAAATGCTGCAACTCTCATTTTGTCACCCTTATATAAGAATGGAAAGCCCAGCTGTGAATACAAAGTTTTTAAAATTTCAAAAAATGAAAATTATCATATTTTTACATGCAACTAAAAGCAACGTTCGGACATTTTTTATTTCAGGCTACCATCCTGTTAAAAGGTACTGTAAATCGCCGATTTATAGATTTAACGAACCAGTCCACCGGCGTGCAGGACTTTATAGTTTTGTACCTACGTAGACATCTTTTAGTTATTAAGCCTAGTTTATAAGTTTAATTTGTATAAAGAGTACTCTTTGCCCACCGGCAATGTTGTCCAGATCATTAATAAATGGTATCAAATCAAAGATTGCTTAAAATAATGGTACAGAGTCTAACGCTAGTAGATTCCGCGGGACAAACCAATTATTTTACCTATCACTAGTGTACTGATAAGGGGTGATAAATCACTATACTGCACAATTCCTGACAGGACCTGGGAATTTCAGAGCAAAACTCGCCGGATTCCGATTAAAGGAAGACGGGTTGTGCACTTGTGGGGGAAAATATACTCCTGAGCACGTGGTCAATGTATGTCCAATATGCACTGGACTAAATAATGAGATGACAACTGAGAAGTTAAAACTAAAATACCTCATTCAAGAAACAAAATATCCAATATTTAAGAAGTATGCTGAACTCATTCTGAGGCAAAAAGAAGTACTTGAAGAGCAAGAGCAATAAGCTTAAAAATAGAAACAGAAACGGTGATAGCAATAGGCACAAAAACTAAACAATAGTTGCAACAAGTCTTATCTAGGCAAACAACAAATCCACTTATAGAAATATAGGTACGATCATGGTGAATTGATGCAAAATGAAGTGTTCTCATAGATGCGAAATAGACCAACAATAATGGAAGAGTGGTGAACCAGTACGAAATTAGCCAAACGAAAGTACTCGAAGATTAGATGCACACTTTGAATACTTTCAAATTGAAAGCAGTTGGCAATACAAGACAGTACCTATCGCTTGTGTGCATTCGCTTGGTAGAGCGATAAGATATTATTATTATTATTATTGTGATATACGACAGTATTAGTGTTTTTTGCCTTATGAAGGGTGATATTTTCTTCTCCTATCAAGTGTCTTGTCGGTTGGTGCATAGACCACATTCAAAATTTGATGTCTACCCATTGGCTACGTTCCAGTCACTTTACCATCTTATACACTCACATGTACGCCGCGTATTCATAATTTGAAAAAGTGGGAGTAAGCGGGAGAACTCCATTAGTCATAGGCTGGAGCCCTCCACAATGGGTTCGCCGGTCCACTAGCTTCTACTATTCTACTTCGCAAGAAATAATTGTAGACGTTCCTAATCAATTGCAACAATGCTAAAGCCAAGAAGATTTTTTACATCCTGTGCGTCATCGACAAAAAAGGCGGAATTTTCAAGTGCATAACCTAAAATATCTCAAAATTTGTATGCCATATGCCGACTCTGACTTAGGATTCGGATTCAATAATCAAACTTATTTTGAAAATGTTACTTAGTTTCCCAACCACAAAACTTTGTTGTCCTGTGTTATACTCCCTGCGACAAATTTATGTAGGATTCTCAGGAGAATTATATGAGAACTTTTCTCATGAGAATCTACTGAGCCCCTCATGAGAAGCTCAGTAGATTCTCATGAGAACGTCGTACGCATGCACGAATTCTAAAAATTGATTAAATTTTAAATTCTAGAAATAAAGTTAAAGTATTATAAATATTAAATGAAATATATACTTTTTTTTCTCATAAGAATCTCACTTGATTCTCATGAGAAATTTTCTCATATGAGTCTCATGAGAATCCTACCTAAAATTTTTCTCAGGGCTGTATATTTTTTTTTTATCCTCTACCTTCCACCTCGATCGAGGTGTCCCAAAAGCTCCCAGGGAGCTTGTCCGGGTACAGGTGAGTATCCTTGCGAGAGCTGCAGGTCGTCTTAGATAGCGCCATACTCACATTTGTCGAGAATGTAGGAAACTGCAGAAATCCACATTAAGTACAGAGCATGCAATGGCTCGATTTCCGCCTGAAGACAATACCTCGAAAATGCTGAACAGACAGCGTGGTTCGTCTTACACATAGCGAACTGCTGCCTGTAAACAATTTCGAAAAATTGCCCAGCCGGGGATCGAACTCACGACCTACGATTAGGGACCACATAAGTATTTTGTTTTATTTTACATTTATTTTTAAGCCTTTGAGATATAATTTCTTGATTTGCTCTCCCCTACTTGTGTAGGACAGGATTTGCAATTGAAGGCAATTTGTTTATTACACTTTGTTTCTGATTTTATATTTAAATAGTAACAGATGTATATTACAGTAGTAGTTAATTACTAGCGTCATCTCTAATGTATAAGGATTGACAATGATTGTCCATGATCAATTTATAATTGCGAATGGTTTTTAATAACGAGATTGAATTCCGTATTTCCATTCGGAAATGTTTGTTTAGTCGGATAATAAATTTACTTTGTTACATTTTAATTCGAAGGTCTGTCTAGAACAGTAGATAAGACGCAACATCATGGTCAAATTAATTTACATTATTTCCAATCATTATCACTGTAATATTCCTAGCTTATTTCTAATCGAACTCAAAATCAAAATTCCATTTCGTTACTAGTCGAAATTTTAGCGTTTATTTTTTAATTTGTAAGGCCAAATATCAATTCCATTTAAACAATATTCATTTTCATGATTGACTGATGTTTTCGATTAATACTTTTCAATCATCTTTTAAGACTTGGTTTGAAAAGCAATAATCAATTATTAGCAGTCAATAAAACGATTTTTGTTTTCTACGTTTGTTTCTATTTTCGTTTTCCTTTATCAGTCACTATGTGCAGTTTTCTTTTCATTTGCTTTATGTTTTGTTTTCTTTGACTTTCTTCTCCTTTCTGCTTGTGGATATACTCATCCGACTCTGCTTATATATCGCGACGGGTATATCAGGAACCAGCAGACACTTTTTTCTGATGAGGTTATCAACGAGACATGTGGTCGTCTTTAAATGCGATGAGAAACTTGTATATATACTCACTTGGGATGCATGAAGTGTATTCATGGCGGAGAATGCTTCGCATCCAATTGCGCTTCGCTGTTGAGTAATTTGGTAGCATATGTGAATATTAAAATTAGCATCCATTGTTTCCTTTATGTGCCTTAGTAGATTCTAAAATCTCATATTAAATCACAGTTCTATTTAAATATTAAATGTAACTTTACCGTGGCCATGGGAAACGTTTCTGAATTTGTATAACCATTCCAATCCAAATTCTATCTTTTAACGACACTTAAAAATAGATTATCTGTTTTATTATTTTTACATGCATTCCAACGTTTTTGAACCCGTTGAAGACGATAACGAAAACTATGCAATATCAAACAAAAATTAGCATCTATAATGGAGTAGAAATTTATTAATTAAGAAAGTGATTATCAGCTTTTGTTAAATTGTTATCAAACGTATTTTGTAAATAATAAGTATAAAACCATTTTATGAACGGTCACTAAACAAGAGGAATTAGTTTCAAAAAATGAAAGTAAAATACGTTTGAAGGTTTTCGTCTGAATTTAGGTCCTCTTCGGAAAATTAATTACTAAAATAAAAAGTGACGAAGGACAAAATAAAAAAAGTATAAAAGACAAAAATATAAAAGTTCGTATTATAAATATAACTGGTTTAATGGAGTTTTCATGAAAGACTCACATCTTGTCTTTCACAACAAACAGTTTGTTTAATATATTAACATCCATCAAATTACAATGATTCCCTTTGTTTTCACCTTTATTCATCTCCAACTGATAATTTATCTCACCTATTCTACTCTATTCATGTCAACAAACATACATAGTGATAGCGACACATGAGAAATTTGCAAGAATAATGATTACGTTCAAACTTGATAAAAATGTGATATTTGGTAGATATCTATCTGTGAAGTAAATTGTAAAAAATTTCATCAGAATATTTTTAGATCAGAAGAAGACCGATATTGATCTACTTCAAATCATAGGGCTGGAGTAAAATAGGGTCCCTCTTTTAATTTTAAATTTAATTCATGTAAAATTATTGTTCCATCTTATTCAGACTTTATTCAAATTTGTTACTCGATTAATTACTGGGATGGAAATTATTATTTAAGAGCGGGCCGATAAATCTAGAAAATTAATATTCTGCGACCCATGTTTAAGTTCTTGGGTCAAAGCGATAAACACTTAGAAACATACACGTAACTGCCAACTTAATTTGCAATCTTTAATTGTAAATTTAGATGACGTCATCATTATTTAAAGAAAAATTACGTTTTTCCATTTATTTAGTCTGTTATGAGGTGAAACAAATGAACACCTAACCTAACATATCCATTATCCGGACGAGTACATCATACTCGGGGACGATATAACACTTTTCTCTTTATATTTTTTAAAGATTCCTTTGTTTATGCATTTTCTTAACGGGCAGAAAATTTGTCAGGGTCTTTAAGAATAAAAATATCTTATTACATACTTTATATTTATGTCAATATACATTGTTTTATTGTTACTCTATACGTAATAGTAGAAACAATGTCATGCAAAACAAAACAAACTTATATATCTATACAGTAGGACCTTTCTTATTCTAATTAGTAAAATTTTTCAAGATGATGCCGACCTCTCTTATTCTAATTTTCCCCTTACCCCCACTTACTTTGCTTGCGAGCTTGTGATTCGTGGACAATATTTTTCGTTGACTTTTCGTGTGATATGGGAGAAGACTTGTGGGGGAACGATTAGAATAAGAGAAGCTGGACAATTAGAATAAGAGAGGTTCGAATAAGAGAGGTCCTACTGTACTGTTAAAAAGCGGAATTTATATAAGTCCACACCCTGATCGGTGTAATATTTCTTAGCGGCCATTATAGTAAATAATAAATACATAGATTCTCGGTAAAGTCGGTGACCGCTAAATTTGTAAACAAACTAAGGAGTTCCTCTCACATCATGTTGACTTACTGCTTGCGGATATATTTCACAGTACCATAATAAGTGCACGCGAGCCCGAACCGAGATAAAAACTATAATAATAGTAATAATGGCACTTATATAGTCTAGCTTAGTTACCGCATAGGTGTAATGCATAGAGATATTCTCTATGGTGTAATGTCATACGACGGATTAGACAATAGAAAAAAAACAAAGTATTCGCTTCGTGCATGGCGATGGAGGGGATATCGAAATCGACGGCAGCGCTCAGCGTGGAGATTTCTGACAACTTGCATCTACAACGTCAGAGCTTTTCCATTAAAGTCAATGTAAAAATGCTCTTATTTATTCGTTAATTTGAGATATTTTAAAGTTTATTTCGATCTGTGTTAAGTGTTGCAAGTAAGTTTTATGGTTTAAAGAACCATTTGAAAGGGTTCATTTTATTATACTGTGCAAAAAAAATGATTACTCCGAGTTCGAAATTGTGTAGAATACAATTCATTATTCAGCTGAAATATATTTCTATTTATGTAAATATTGTAATTTTCCATTATTAGTAATTTAGTTACATAAATATGGTATTTTTCTTATTTCCAATGTAACTTTGTACGGTGGAAGAGTCACTGACGTTTGCCGAATTGCACTGGAACGAATTAATTTATGCTCTGTACATATTCCAAATACTTCTTCTACACGAACTACATATCCTACAGCCAAATTTTTTCCCTTTTCTATACTTACTGGATTAAAGTTTATTGAGTTTGTAATTGATTCAAAGCCAGTTCGGATTATCGTAATCATTTCAGCCCCTTAACCTCGTTTTGTCCAACTCAAAATGATTCGAATTAAAAAAGTATAATATTTTGTTACAAACAAAAATGTACAAAATTTGGGCAGAATTTCAAACAATACACTCAAAGTACTAATGCTTTTGAAAACCCGCAGAAAGTTACAAAAAAACTAAATATTTCACTTTCTCATATCACTCTCCATACAAATTGCAGATGCGAGTTGTCAAAATTCACCACCAGGCGGCGTGGCCGGCGTCTTGCACTAAGCGAATATGTTACTCGTCTTTTCGTCCCAATTTCCTCCCAAAACGACAAAATTTGTCGCCGGATTTCATCTTCCGTAAGTTTAGGGATACCTTTGAGATATTGTTACCAAATGCAAGTTACCTATAGGTTTTGTATGTGCTCTTTCCGAATCTGAACTCCGTTTTTCGATATCGTTTTTAATTTTTTAAATATGGCCACTGAAACCAAAGAAAACGTGGAAAGAAGCGGAAACTTTTGTAGCAAACTGCAATTTTTATTACGATGTCGGATCCAATATGACGTCGAAAACTTCTGTATACTAAATACCAGACAATTTTTTTTTTAATTTCGGTTAGCCATATTGGATTTGCCATTTTCAATGTCCAAAATTTAATAACGAATTTGCATTTAGCAACCTCAAAAATAATCCACAAGAACATATTCATCACAATACACCACAAGATGCCATAAATATTTAAATAAATCGTAAATAACAAAAAAATTTCGTATGAATAGCATCATTTTGAGGACGCGATTTTATAATTTATATCGTAATGTTGATCAACTTGTAGTTAAACTCATTATGCCACAGAACTCTGAGGCCTGTCACGATCCCGGAACTCCTTCGCAATAAAAATTGGAGAATACTAAAAAAGTTTTCGCTTTTTTCCACGTTTTTTTCGTTTAAGCAGCCATATTTAAAAAATGGAAAGTGATATCAAAAAACGGACTTCAGATTCGAAAATAGCATACCCAAAACCTGTAGGAAACCTGGATTTCATAGATTTTTCAAAGATATCCATAAACTTAAGGAGGATGAAAACCGGCGACAAATTTTGTCGTTTTGGGACGAAACGGGTTAATATTCAACGAATGCTCATTTTATAAAGAATATCATCCATATTAATTATTCTGCATATTACCAGTATAGTTTTATTCCGCATCTTAAATATCAGGGCGACTAACACGTGTCCAATGATCTAAAATCTCATTCTGTTATTCTTTGGTATTTAACCCTTTAACGCCCAAATGAACATATTTTTTTCGTCAAGTTTGATCGTTCACAGCATTTTCAGAAATGTATATTTGGATTGCTCTACCTTCACATCTTATGTTTTTAAATCCATCGCCATATTATACGTTGATTTTGAGATTGACTTTTCCGAAAAAATTGTTGTTTTTTTTCGTTAAACTGCTCATTAGAACGATGTTGCTAGTACTTTAGGACATTCTAACCTCGAAATTCGAATTTAGACGGTGGAAATACGTGTAATAAACGTAGGTATATCCGCCGACAAATTTTGGGCACGGTCAGCATTGATGGCCCCTAGGACTATAGTTTTGATAGTACTTAAGGATTGAAGAACAACATTTGTATAGATTTCATTGTTTATTTTTTCTTCACAAATTTAATAACGCCAATTATTTAGTTATAAACTGTTACACAGTATCAAAAGTATCAAAATTTTTAAAAGAAAAATGTTGAATTACCCATCTTAGAAAGATGAATTTCCTTTGTTTTAGTTTCACGTTTTCGTGTAATTCCATAAAATTATCTACATAACCATTAAAATACTGCGTAGATGTAACAACGAAACGCTATAAAAATAAACAAAATCAATCAAATTTTTAAATTCGCTATTTGAAGTAAATTCACAGAAATAATACAAATTTACATGTTCTATAATCTAAAGTATTAAAAACGACTAAATCACATTAACCAAACAAAATGTGTCTCGTCTTCGAAAACGTGGAATATCATCGCAGATAATTTCCTGAAACAATGAATTTGCACATCTAAGCGTAAAAATATTTTTTGTGGCTTCGTGACCTTTCATCAGTGTTGAGTAACACTTACGAGCATTACTCAGCTGAACGAGTAACAAGTGTTTCTTGTTTACAAAAATATTTTTAATTCGTTATCGAACAAAATTCTCCCGCCAGGATTATGTACAATTATTACACAAAAACTCGTGTCTTTTAGGACTTTTTATCTTTATCATACGTGTGTGTCCAAACTGGTTTTCTTTTTTCTATAAAACTTTTGATGCCTTCCTGAGCATCTTTCATCTTCAGGTTGTTGACCATGATTTCCGTACCAAGAGAATAAGCAGTTCCTGAATCCAATTCTGTTTGTTCGTAAATGAACTTTTTTCCAAGACAAACTACCGAACGGCTTTTCGCTTTAATGGCGTCTGTAATTTTCTTCACTTCTTCATCTGAAATTTTATTACTGAATATTATATCTTATACTTTTATTTCACGTCGAAAGAAAATGTCAATGTTTTCGTGAAATCGTATTAAAAAAAAAAGGTTTAAAATATCTATTTAATACGGGGGTCCAATTTTTAAAAGTACCAAATTGGAATCACGTACAGTAAAAAAAGGTTTCCAAAATTCATCACCTTTTCTTATTAATTGTAAAATCTTATTTACCTAAAGCGGATTCCTGGACAACTTTACTAACGAGTCCAGCTTCGTAGGCTTCTTTTGCCGTTATGGGAAATCCAGTAAACAACATGTGCGTTGCCAGTTTTCGTGGCAGGTTACGAATCAGGGGAATTCCTGGAGTGGAACAAAATATTCCAAAATTCACTCTGAAATATTAAATTATAAAATGATTTTTTGTATTAAAATTCGGAAGTACTATTATGGAAAGCCAACATTAAAAGATAAATATTAGGCAATTCCAAAACAATTGACATAATGTAGTTACTCGCGCATAGTCGCTGTCGTGATTCAATTCACTCCCGATGAAGAAATGAGGCACTATTATTAAATAATCTTCCAATCAAGTATCAGTAGTATTGTTTATATGATCTTTGTCGTATATTGTACACGATGTTTTGGTAAATTATTGAATGTTAATAAATACATCACTAGTAGTTACTAGCAGTGTAATTTTATCATTGAAATAAGTAAAAAATTTGTCTATATTAATTTTTTTAGGTTCAGGCTCGGATGCGAAAAAAGTATACCACTCATGGCTACCGAAATGGTGGCTCCATCTTACTAGTGGCAGGTTTGCTCTCCGACTACTGTCATTCTTTCTCGCACAAGCGCCGTCAGTGCCAAAGAAGGATTAAGAATTAGGTGTTTTTCCGATAATGACACTAGTCGGAGGACTGTGTAATAATGTTATCTTATTTCAAAAAGTTAAATGTCAAATTAATGCCTAATTAATTCCTTGTTTACTTTTTTAAAGATCTTAGGTTGCGTCTAGTATTGATAAATAATTGTTTAAATAACAATTAAAATTTCTGTTACAATAAACATAGCCCGTTTATTAACGACCAAACTAATATCATAATTTATATACCCTGGAGTGGAAAAGCTGCTTCTGTCAGTACAAACGACAATATCGCAAGCGGCTACCAGTTGACAACCGGCAGCAGCAGCAAGGCCATCAACAGCTGCTATGACAGGAACCGGACATTGCACAATCGCCTCCATTAATTGGGCGCAAGTTTCAAAAACCATCCGGTGGTGATTTTCGCCCGTATCCGTCGTCTACAAGTTCAATCTAGTTTCATAATTTTGAATATTTATATTTTATTACAAATGAAATCGAAAAAAGAACAGTGAAATTCGAAATGCAATGAAGTGTTTGAGATCTTACTAACAGTTCTTATAGCAATATTATAAATAATCGTAAAATTATTAAAAATTACATAAAGTTAATTAAAATATAAAGATTTGAATACAAAATAATAACCAAACCCGAAAAAGTTATTTGAATTCATGTTCTTCTGCGGTAGCTATTCGTGAGATCACTAGATGGCCAATAAACCCATAAAAAAAGTGGACCCTTACGCAAAACAAAAAAAAATGGAATTTATATTCGGCTTTAACAGATACGAGGATAATTCCTGAAATACTTAATTACTTACCAGTTCTTTTAAATTGTGCCCCGCTGAGAACACTTTTCCAGGGGCTGCTTTGATAACAATCGATCGAAGTGAAACATTTTCCGAGTCATACGCAATGCTTTGTAAAAGCATCGTCAATGTTTCAAGCGAAAGAGAGTTTAGCGTCTTTGGATGGTTTAGTTGTACAGTTCTAACCTGTACGAAAACATTTCAGGCCATTAATAAAGTAGCAGTGTTAAAAATAAATGTTTTGGTTCAGGGAACGCTACTTAAGATTTTTTAATAGTTTACAGAAATAATGAAATTCGGTCTTTTTTTATCCGGGAAAAAATGAATTACTTTTTTATTGCGTGAAATATACTTATGTTATCAAAAGTCAAATTTTTTAAACCGCCTTTTCAAAAATTGCATAAAATAAGTATGAGGCATTCCACGTGAAAAGAGCTACTTTTCACTACCTTTTGGGAATGTAAATGTTGCATTCTAGCCCCTATAACACATTTTTGTTCCTTCAGTATAGAATTCTTAGGAAATGGTTTCATTAATACTATTAATCAGAAAAATGATTCAATGGATTTTAAAGATTTGCTCCCAGATAATTGAAAATATTTATTTAAACATTAAAAATAAAATAAATTGGAAATATGTTTACATACAAGGCAGCAAAATATTAAAATGTCTTACATTGAATCCCGAAAGAGCTCTTAAAGAAGACTGTAATGCATCGAGTTTAATAACTTCGAAAGAACTCTCACATATGAGGTCTTTTAAACGAGCTTTTATTTTAAGAGCTTTGTCACTTCTCAAACGGTACATGTCTAAACAAGAGTTCGTTCAGAATATAAAATATATCTACCTTACAATGAGGTCTAAAAAAACAACCACTTAAACATGTCTTACTTAGAACTTCTGGTCATTTCGAAAAGGTCTAATGTGTAACGTCTTAAATCGATCGAGTTTTGGAACATCTCGTTTTGGTACAGAGATCCTCAGAATTAAGATCAGCGTTGCTTCCAGAAACACTGGATGGCAATCGAATACAAAAATTTATTTCATACGCAGACCGATTCTTGTGTATTATTATTGTTCGCTCTCAACGAAATCCTTTTAAAAGTATTTATTATATTATTTATTTTATTTTGAGTGTAAAGTCTTTCAAATAAGAGCTCTTATCTGATATCTTATATGTGAAAAGTCTAGTAAACTTCTTAAATTCGAGGCATACATCTTTGTAAAGATCACTTTAAGAATTTCTTCTGATAACATTTTAAAATTGTTAGTACTTCTTAAGGGGCTCTTAAAGGTTTCTTTTTGCCGTTTAGGTTACTGTGTAAAATAAATCATCCCAAACAGCAAAAATACATCTTTAAGAACTCTTTCAGAAGTTATAAAAACTGCAAGACGTCTTATAGTATTTTTCGATACAAGGCCGTAAAACCAGATTTTACGGATCGCATGAGGCCGTAAAGTCTTACGGCCTTGTGTCGAACATTATTTTTCGGTACTGAAAGTTGTAAAAATTCGATTTCGCGGACTGCATTTAGTCCGTATGGGTTATGTTTTTGACAGCGCAGATTCGTCTTAAACGTGATCAAAATCATTTCACTTCATCACAAAAATTTCATTTTACGGACTAATAGTAGGCATGCGGATTTCACGGCTATAGTACCGAAAAATACTTATCATAAAGTTCTCTTAAACTGATCTTTAAGAAGACTTTTGCGGCGCTTTGATGAACTCTACAAGACCTCTACAACATATTAGGTGTCAGAAATGAGCTCTTATTTTACAGCTTTGCCATATAAAATAAATGATATAAATGAAAAACAAATTTCTGAAAATTAAAAATTCTATTTTTGGACCTTAAGTATTAATTAATATAATCCTTCCATCAGTTCAATTTACCATTTGTATAATTATACAATAGAGTCTCGGTATATTTGCGTTTCGCTATATTTACGTCCCAGCATATTTGCCCGAGTCTGTTTCGTTTTACTTGCGTTTTACTTGGGGCCTCAAGGATGACGTCATGAACGTAATGCGATTGAAGGGAGTAGGGAGTACGAGAAGCGTCGCTCTCCTTCTTTTGGAAAATATAATGAGATTCTACTGTATATTGGTCGGCTATTACATTCAATAGAATGGAGATCATACAATAATAACACAAAATTGTAGGACCACTTGCTAAATATCGTAAAAGCACTTATTCTTTCTTTATAGCTATATCATCCATCAGTCTGCATATGAAGTAAACATCTAGCGATTTCATTTTAAGATTTAATTACCATCTAGTGTCGCTGGAAGAAACTCACATGTCAATTCTGGGGATCTTTTTACAAAAAAAAAGATATGATATGCTAAAATAATACTTAATTTTGTCTCATCACCACTTAATTTATAGTATCCCTTAAGTTATATACTTAAATTGACTTGAACGGTAGATACATTTCACTATACAGTAGAGTCCCGGTATAATTGCGCCTCGCTATATTTATGTCCCAGCATATTTGCCCGCTTCCGTCTAGTTATATTTACCTGTCGCCCCTCCCTTTCCCCCAGATTGCAGGGTCGGGCCTGCTGTGGCGTCAGGATCATAACGCGACAGAGGGGAATGGGAGAAACGCCGCTTCCCTTCTTTTGGTAAATATAACGAGACTGGTGGGGAAGGTGAAAAACCGGGTGGGTAAATATACCAGGACTCTACTCTATTAATAATGAAACTATGGAAAATAACGTCGTCAACGTTGACCAGTCATAGCCATAGAGTTAAAACCTTCAAGTGTGCTCTTCTATAAGGTACTTCCTTATTGTCAGGTTTTTTTAACCCGCCTTTATACATTAAACCTTTTCATCCCACGTTTTTTTTCGATATTACTTTTTCCATAAATGACGGCAATTTTTTCTGATTTTTTTAACATCCAGTTCACTGGTCCGTGCTGTTAAAGGTAAAATTGAGGGCTTGAAAATTACTTTTGAACTAGATACATCTATATTATTTTTAACAACATTTTGTTCCACATAATTATAAATACTAGAAGTACCAAAAATAAATATAACTACTTTTTATGACAGTACCGTAATTCAGAAATTCTTTATTTGCTACGTTTCCAAATTTTAAACTATTTCTATATATTCGAACAATGGAGAGGTTAAAAAAATTGAAAATACATCCGATAAAAATCTTGATGTTTGGGTTTGAACAAACGTTACGTTTACTCTCACTTTACGTGAAGCGGTCATGTATATTCATTGACTTTTTACACAAGCTCACGAAAGTGACGATGTCACGTTACATAAGATGCATTGCAGTAGAATAAAAAAAGCAAACGTAAACAAACTGGAGCAACAACATTTATATATCTGGTTCACCCACGCGAGGTCGATCATCGCACGAGCGCAAAAAAAAACATTTATAAAAAAGATAAGTATCAAATCTGTAAATCACCAACCCCGTCTTTTTCTTCGGTTTCCACATACTTCTCACCAGTGAGCGAAGAAATCCTGTTTGCTGCGATTGTCCTTGTAATAGATCGGCCCACCTGCAACATTGAGCGGGCGACGAATAAGGAGCGCGTGCTTTTCTTTTCGATTTCAAAATTCGAACTTATTCCAACTGCCTCCGCGTATTCTCTGGCCATTTTTCGTATTTGTTTACATTACTATTGTCTCGTAAATGATAGGTAAAAATGAAGTAATTTCTATATATATATGCAGGATTGCCGAAAACTGTTTATATTTTCTATAAATATTTGTTTATAAAACGTTTATATAAATATTTGTCATGAATCTAAAAAAAAAATCAGGCCGTAACAATGAAAATTATATTCTTCAAACTACTCGTTTTCACTGGATACAGCCGCTTTTGGAACGTTTCGAGATTATTCGGAACGAAGTCGTCGGCAATCTGCATTCTTCGAATGTCGAAATAATCTTAATGAAAACAGTTCGCCATTTATAAGTTCATGTACCTTAAAAAATGAAAATGTCATTGCTAAAATTATAACCCATTTTATAGGCAGTTATTTTTTTTCTATTTTTTGACTACACTAATTCATTTTTTATATTGACGAAATCTATACTTTCTTACCTCCAAATTTGTATTAGATTTTTGTTGTAAATTACATTCGGAAGATGAACTTTTAAAAGTGACGCATCACGTAGTTTCCGCTTCCTGACGCGAGGAGGCGCTGAACCATAAAGTGCATATAGAGATGTTGCATGTAGTATGCAGTTCGATTTCGGAAGTGTTGCGAAAGAAAGTGACCGTGAATAGAATTGTTTCCATTTTTCTCAAAGTGGACATTCCGAGAGCTAACCGAAGGTCGAAGACCGGTTTGTCGTATCGAGTGAATGAAGAAAGGCGTTCCTTACCTGCATAGAATTGCGAAAAAGCCGGAACGTTCCCAGGGACGCCATTATCGCCACCTATCACAACTTTTCGCGGCACTGAACTTTAATCGACTGAAGTCTTAATAGTTTTCGATCGTCAAGTTAACTTCTGCGCATTGACCAGGGATCTGATAAGACAACGAACTTTGCAAAATCAGACATTCGGGTTGACGGGTACTCTGAGTACGGAGGAGTGGATTTTTGAAAGTGGGAGGACGGCTGTGTCGTCACGTGTTTAATGGCGGGAAATTTCAATGTTCCGTAGTGCGCAAATTCTGTACCTCAACAGTTTTTCGGTTATATGTATAACATATTTTATGCAGGATTAGGCTGTATACATAACAATTTTAGGCTGGGTCTAAATCTACGTATAAATTAATTTCATATATGCTTGGATTTGGCAGTCAGATCGATTAAATGCTTTCTCCCCAATTCGGGGTATCTTCTGGGGGACTAACGCCCCCAGACCTCCTGTTAACGCTATCCTAACCTATCCAAACACATAAAACTTTGTTACATCCGTCTCTCTTCCACTCACACATGATATAGGAAACCGTATGTGGATATAGACACTCCAACAATTTTAATAACATTTAAAAGAAAAAATTATTTGTTAAACTTCAATTATTCATTGGAATTTGAAAAAACTAGACCATATTTACATTATTTATATTTGGTTATTTTATGTCTTTGAATTAATTTTTATCCTGGTGTTATAACAGTGCTATTATAAAAACAAATCAATAGATTCTAAAAATATAATTTATATTATAGCGATAAACTAGTAAATCAAGTACCTTTGTTGAGAACCTAATAGTTATCATCTTTTATAATCTTGTATAATTTTCAGATCTTTTATTATATATTTTGTAAATTCACTGAAAATTATCTACCCTAGAAAATGTGAGTAATAAAGTTTTAAAAATTATTTGCAACACCTCAATACATTAAAGATAATAAAAAAGATACTAATTTAATAGAACAGATTTCAAAAACATTTCGTTGTCAATAATTCCACAGTGTACGATTCGATAGGGATGCACCCGTAAATTTTTTGCAGATATATAGAACAATGCGATAGTTTTCTAAATAAAATGTAGACACTGGTGTATCATAACTATTGAAATATTTGTCAGTTTTGAATCGTTTCAATTTTTATTAGATACAAAGTAAAATAAAATTACTTATAAAAATAATTACCAAAACGAGTGAACAAAGATGTACACAGTTCGCGGGGGAACGTAATTTCCAGAAAGCAGATAAATGAATGATAACGACTTGCTTTCCTTTCTGTTCTGAATCAATCTGGTTATATCAAGAATATTTCGGACCAATACTTTGTATACAATTTTAAATCTGTATAAAAGTAAACATGCTTATATTTGCATTCATGTATCAATTAATATCAATGTCTCAATTAAGATAAGTATACCGTTTATCAATGTCGCGAATTTAAAATAAAAATGTACGGTCGTAATTTTTTATGTATAGAACTTCTGTTTATAATATTAATAATACATCATACTGATTCTTTAAGACCCATTTAAGAAGTCTTCAACGTTTTAATCTGTCTTTAATACTTATTAGAAAGAGTACAGTATCTCTATATCTCTATAGTACAGGATTCGTAATCAGCGTCCCTGAAATCCCTTCAATAACAAATTTGATCCGCCATTTTTAACTTGGTAAAATAATAACAGGTAACATAGTCGTTTTCAAAATTTTTGACTGAGAAAGTAGATCCGGCATTTTCATTCTTCAAGACTAATACCACATTTATAATCTGCGACCCACAAAGCCCCCTAATAACGAGTTTTAGGCAAATTCGATGAATTTTGAAACATTCGTCCGCCATATCAAATCCGCCATTTTGAATTCTTTGAAACCGACATCAGATTCGTAATCAGCGACAACGAAATGCCCTGTGTATCAAATTTTAGCTATTTTCAGTGTAAAGGAAAATGTATGCCGCAAAGGGTTAAAGGAAATATTGCTACAATATATAAATAGGGTTTCTTGCAAAATGTCTTAAAGTTTAATGTTAATGTAAGAAGGTGATAATCTTATGGAGAACTGAAAATTTAATGTTACAAAGTTCAATCACACTAATGATATGTTGACCTTAATATCAGGTTACCGACCGAGATAGTTACCTTTATCGCCACCAGGTACTATCGCAGCTTTTGCAGTTCTTTTCGGCTCGCGGTACGGAAGTGGTTTTATAATAGTGTATATTATGACGCATGGAGAGAAAGGGGATGCTTTATAAGATAGATAAGGTATACTAAGTTATTGTACGACTTGTACCTAACCTTACAACACTCTTACTCCTTTTGGTTGTGAGAGCTTAGAATTCTATATGTAAATATATGTAAATGCAAAATTATAGAAATATTATACCATTGCAATAGAATAATACCCACACATACATGTAAAATGTTAACCTGGAGAGTACACACATGTTATATGGAGATTATTTAACATTATCTTCCCAACCAGCAAAAAGACATCTTAAAGAGCTCTTTAAGAAGTACTAAAAATTGTAAGATGTCTCAAATACTTATCAGAAAGAGATCTTAAAGTAATCTTTCAGAAGACTTGTGCGTCGATTTTAAGAGCTCTATATGAGGTCTCAGAAAAGAGGTCTTATTTGAGAGCTTTGACATATAAAATAAGTAATATAAATGAAAAGCAAATTTCTGAAAATTATAGATTCTATTTTTGTTAATTTTTACTTGAGTTCCTTTTTATCGTTTGTATATTTATATATTGGATGGTGATTACATTTAATAGAATGGAGTCGTGCAATAATAATACAACACTGTGATAACACTGGCTAAATATCGTAAAGGCACTTATTTGGTCAGGACAGCTTATAATCTATCGGTCTGCATATATGAAGTAAATATCGAGCAATCTCATTTTTGGATTCAATAGCCACCTGGTGTCTCTGGAAGAAACACAGATAGATTTAAAACCTCAAACATAGGACTTCAGGTCTTTTTGGAGAGATCTTAGGACTGAGTTGTAGAGGACAACTTTAAGAGGCACGTGCTGTATGGGTTGTAACCTCCATGGAATAAGTTTGGTCGATAATTCTCACGTTAACATAAAGTGACGTGAAGATTTTGCGACGCAGGACCGGACATTTCTGAATTTGCGGCGAAGAACCGAACGCAGGTCGAAAAACCGGCAAACCAAAAGCCGACAGGTAAAAAAACCGACACTTCAAAAAAAGTAAACATTTATAAAATTTAACATACGCGTCCAAGGTACGGATACCAGACCCCTGCTGATGAGCATAGTTTGTAGCCAAGTTCGAAACGTTTTTTATACAATAGATCTTGTTTATTAATTCCCATGTGGGGTTTCTTTATTCACTCTTCTCAATAGTAAAATGAATTTTACTGGCTATATATGCTACGTTATTTTAGAAGATTGTCGCGTTCGTTTACATTAGAACGACGCATTTTTTACATTTTTTTATGTTTACATTCTTTTGTTTATACATTTATTAAATGCGCCATCACACCGAGAAATAATAAAATAATAAATTATTTGATAAAGCGGCAAAGAAATTTTATTTTCTAATTCTCCGTATGTGAGAATTATATTTATTAATAATTGAGTTTCTTCGAAGAACGTTAGATGGCAACCAAATCCATGACTAAAGCTCCACATTGATACTTGAACGAAAACTGCGCCGCTTTACTTTCGGATTTGAGTGTCACCTAGCGTTTTTTTTGCACACAAAGTTAGGAAAAATAGTAGGCACAAAAAATGTAGGTGTTTTCTGTATCGTGATAATTTATTTTTCGCGCTAGTTGCATAATAGTATTCGTCATATATTCTTTCGTGAGAGACATATATATAAATTTCGATGTACAACTCATAAATTATTTTTAAAAATTTCAAAAGTATTACAAATTCAGTATTCCTACGACATGACAATCAACTCTTAGGTACGAGAAAAAAATGGTAAAATATAGTATAGGAAGAAAAAGGGAAATATAGAAAGCATTTAAACTAACAATAAGAGAGATTAAATAAGAAGATATAGGACGTGCATTATCTATCATATAGTTTTTAAAAAGATATTTTTTTACTGGATTTTTTATTTAAAACAAAATGCCTACTCTTTCTGGGTAGTGTATTAATCAAACACCTACTCTTTTCAGTACACTTTTTACGTTTTTATAGTTAGAAATGTAGAAATTAAATGAAAAATACAATAACAGTAGGATTGAAGTAAAAGTTCAATAAAAATGCTTAGAGGAGGCTTATACTACTTTCCTTATTTCGTTTGTAATAAAAGATATCACGTATACGAAATTCATAATACATATATATATTTTATTCTTTGATGATAGGTGCTAGATGCGTCTTACAAATCTTTACGTGTTCCGGTATAATAAAAAGTGAAACAGTATCCTCTCGGATTTTTAGAGCAAATCACCTCACGGGAAATGTAACTGCTATATTTGTTAATATTTAAAATTTATTGACTTGTGTAGTTTCTATTTTTCCTTTTATGTCGTTACTTATGAATGTGTCTGCACTGGCGTATACATTAGTAATTAGACGGTGTTATTTACTACTTGCGATCCTGCTTCTATTATTTTCGAATTTATTTTTTTTTATTTGTATTTATTGAGTTTATTTTCTATTATAATCATTGATATAATAATAGAGGAAAAAGGCATAATATTTTCTAATTACATATTTATTTCCTTTTATTTATTTATTTATTTCTCTATTTCTTTTTTAATATTGTAATTTAATCGTGGTGAAATCTGTTGAAATACACAGATACGTTTAGTGATTTCTGTTGTTACATGAGATACGTATATGCACGCGACGATTGTGTTTTTATGGTTGTTTTCGTGTAATTTGCATTAAATAGTAATCTTAAATGTATTTGGTAAACACGATGCGTTTGATATTATGAGATTTAATTAAATTCTACTTGATGAAAATAACGTAGTTAAATGAAAGTCCAGATGCTATACACGTTTTATACGAATGGAACAATTAGTGTCTTGAACAGGCAAAAATGGGTTAAATCTATTTAAGAAAAGATAGAAATGTTTTTAAAATAGCCCTGATATGAAATAAATCCAGTTTCTATCCAGTTTATTTATTTACGTTGCAGATATAGGCAAAGTAATCAGTGAATTGAAAATTTTGTCAACATTCGAAAACGGAATATTCTCAGAGGATTCCGTAGTTCAATTGTTATATTTTTTTCATGTTGCAGTGGTCCTGTTATAAGTTATGTCTCTTTTTGTTATTGCTCCAAAAGTTATATTTTTCTTCCCTTTAAGTTATATTTTTATAGGTTAGAATCCCTACCATTACGTTTCTTTTACTATTCACGAATGTTTAAAGTAACGCATTAACTGGAAAACTGCGGTAAATTTGAGGTTATATACTCAACTGCATATTTGCCTATATAGGGAAATCTTAAACGTTACAGAAAATATTGTTAATGTGCTGTAAAAGAAGTCTGATGTCCACTTTCTGAGGGTTTTCTGAACATGATGTCATTATATGAGATCTCTATGAACTCGTGTTCAGAAAACCCTGTGAAAGTGGGGCATTTGACTTCTTTTGGAGCACATTTCGAAATCATTCTGAACTCTTTACTATTTTGCTGTCTGGATGCAATACTTCATGATCCTGGATCTTACTTAAATAATTCCTGACTTTGAATAAATATAATTGCTAACTTTCATTATCATACTCTTCAACGGGGAATTTATGATACATAAATTGTTTCTAATTGAACATAACTGACATTGACAAAATGGCACCGATGAAGCAGAATTGAAATACATTTATTGTAAGTAAGTATTTTATGCATTATACATTTTAATCTAGGGATTTTGTTTATTGCAGTTCAACTTAAAATCTGTTGAGATAACCTTTACTAAACACAAAAAGGACTACTAAGACTTTTAGCGATTTCGCCATTCCAGCCGAAATTTGAAATGACCAAAAGTTGGAACAAAAGTCTCATGACAATGACACTCGCGTCTTCTTTATAATTCAAGGCGAATATTTTCGACTAAGACTGCGGAATGTAGGCATAAAGGTATGCGACATGTTTTGTTGGTTCGTGACTTGCATAAAAAATGAACCAGTCATCGATGAAATGGTAGGTGGTGTCTCCAAAAGTCACGACGTCAAATTTTGCTTTATTTTGACTGAAATAAGCAACTTCTATAACATTTTGTTTACAAATGAAGCATTTGAGGGAATAAGGATGTTTCTCGAAAAACAACGAAACGAAATAATTTCATTTAAATGTTTATTTTGCTTATAAAACGACCAGAGCAGTGAGTGAGTTTGAACCAAGATGTTTTTGATATTTTTAGTTTGGACAACTTCTCTATACCATACATTATCCATTTTAAAAGGAAAAATTCAAAATCTTATTAGATCACCACACTAAAAAAAAAGTATGGTTAAAATAATCAGAAATCTGGGTATTTTAACCAGAAAATATTGTTAAATAGGCCCTTATTATTTTTCTAGTTGAAATAACTAGAAATTTCTTGTGTTATTCTAATGTTAAACATTCAAAACTTAAAATTAAATAATTGAAGCAAAAAATGGGTTTGTCAATTTTTAATTCCCTGTGAAAATTCTAATATCGTGTAAAACTTGGCATATTATAAATATTAATATTGATAATTAAATATGTATAATTAAACGTTCCTATCTGGTGTAATAGCGCACGTATTAGTTTGCATTAATTAATTCATTAGAACGAAGTCGTTTGACACCTACATCTTTCTTTTGCATTGATTCATTTACTCAACTAAATTTTTTCAGCGTATCTAACTATAAATAGAACACGTTTAACGCATGTTGATAAAAAATGTATTTTTTGCATTCCTGCTAAATACTGCATCACATTACAGCTTTACTAAATTTCTCACCCAAATACATAGAAATAAATATTTTTTTATTCGAGTATTATCTTTATAAGAATGTTTAATAGGTTAGGTTTATTACATTTTAAGAAAAGTTGTTTGTTGTAAAAAATGAAAAAATGCAATTGAATCTTGGTTAAAAATATTTCTAATTCCAACAAAATTATATAAATAAAAGTTTTTGATACATGTGAAATGCTAAAAAGTATCTTCAGTACCATCCTCTACAAAAAAATTGCATTTGTAATTTGTAAATATAAATTTCTTATTAATTCAAATTATAATAATTCATGTTTCATGCAAAATTACTAAACAATTGTTAAATAATTTTGGATTCGTTAAAAATATTGAATTTCTTTTTTACCTTCAGTAACGCTACAAAATTCTATACGAGTAGTAATTTAAAAAAACAAACATAACTTTTAAGAACATAAGGTTTTATGGGGACTAAACTTTGAAATACAAATTTTATATTCGTTTCTTTGAAGTTTCTTTTCAAACATTTTTTCAATAATGCTGCACCTTTTCTTCAAATTTCTCGAAAAGTTAAATGCAGTAGGTAATAAATCCATGGACGCATTTGAAAGTCCAGGAGATCGTAAAATGAGAACGAATGCGGCAAGTACAAGTCTCACTACCTTAGTCGATTCAGTCAACAATGTCAACAATTTCTCGCGTGTTGATTTCGTCACAGCATAGGAATAATGAATGGAAGGTTAATTATGACGAGAACAATACACCCACGTGAAAACTAGGGGGTTTCGAAGGAATTCTCCTAAAGAAATGACACTCTATTGAATGACGGTTTCAATAGTAGTAATGGACGTTTGACAAAAATAGCAGAGTATTTTCAGAACGTTTCAATAACGACTATGCTTATCCACAAAATTGTAACTTAAAAAATAGTTAGTATATGCTAGTAGTAATTGACCTTCCTACATATGATCGTAAAGCAACAAAGATATGTGTAAAGTAGCCAATGCTTTTCCTCAAAGAATTCTTCATGATGTGGCTATTTTTAAAAAAAATGAGAATTTTTACTACAGTTACTTAAAGATTTTTTTATTTATATCGAAAGTTTTACATGCAAATAAAACAATGTATGGCCGAATCCATTTCAATAAATCCTGCAGCCAGACCGACGGCCTCTTAAAAATTAGCGTGAGATATATTATTTTAATTAAAAAAGAAAATAACGCGTGTTTTTTTTTTTAAGTTTTTGTAAATAATTTGTTTTTGTCAACTAGTTATAGTATGATACAAATTATAATATTCTGAATTGTAAATGTTGCATACAGTCAAGGACAATTTTTCACGATGTTAATTTTACTATTATTATAAGTTTCAAGCACTCTCTCTTTCCCACATAGAAATAAAATCTCCAGAATATCCCCAGAATGTCACAAACGTTACAATTGAAATATTGCAATTGCAACATCTTCAGAATATTCTGAAAATATCTCAAACAAAATGTTGCAAATGAGATATTCTGATAACATTTCATTTGAAACATTCTATATGTATAATTCTCAGAATATTCTAGAGATGTAGTATTCGAAATGTCTCACGACATTTCAAACTTGATGTCAACCGAACGTTGCTCAGGAAATGTTGCAAAACATTGCAGATGAGACATTCTGGAAATATTTAATTCGCGATATTCTACACATATGGTTCTTAGAATATTCTGGAGATAATGCAGTGCATTTCTAGATATAATCTTGTTCATGCTATAATAATATACATGCGACCATAGCGTAGTGGTTAAGACGTCAGCGTAGTAAACGGAAGACCCGGGTTCGATTCTCCGTCGGAGTAAATTATTTTCAGATTCATAGATTTATTTGCGAGCGAAATTGTATAACTATATTCCGTAATATCATATATAACGAAACATACATAATAATAAAAATCAAATTAAATATCTATAATAATTCGTTCTATTTTTTAAGCTTTCTTTATGGCCGAAATGTCTTTAGAATGTCAAAAGAATATCTGCAGAACAACTCCAGAATATATATGTTGTATCACAGAATAAACTCAGAACGTCTCTACAATGTCTCTAGAATATTCCAGATGTCACCAGAATATCAAAAAAGCGGACATAAGATGTTCTGGGGATGTCTCTAGAATATTCCTGATAACATCTCCAGAATATTAATGTCTCAAAAGTAATATTATGGAAATGTCGTCGGGATATTTCTCTTCTATGTGGGTTGTGTAGAAAAGCTACCACAGAACACTGCAAATAAACTCCAATCACAGACAATTGTATGGACTTTTCTTAGGCCACTCAGTTTTGTACTCAGTGGAAAACATCTGTCTCCATGATCTTTCACGTTTGATTTGAGTTTCTATGGTTTTCTTTGATAACAATGTGTTTATAGGTTGTAGATTATTTTATCATAATTAATACGATCCTAATTATAATATAAGAACCACCAAATTCCTATACTATGAGAAAAAGCACTTGTTTTGTGAAGTGTAATATTGTTTTCGACATTTTGAAATATACATTTTTTATTAAATAACACATTCCAACTTGGCATCGTTTTCGAAAGTGAAAGGACATTTTCGAAGTAATTTTTATAGGATCGGAATCATTGTTCGGAAATTCTCCAGAGGTTACGTACCTGCAAATAATGCCGTAGTTTGCTACTTTTGAGATTATGTAGAGAAAAGACAAAATTTTTAGGAGCTTTTCTTTTAGTTTGATCATATACTCCTATTATTTCTCTTGAATGTGATTGTCGCAGAATTTAATTACTATTTTTCTGCAACAACTTGCGGCAATTTGAAACTAGTTGCAAATTTGTACGCGGGTATGTTCGGAGTTATGAATTTGAAGTCAATATATTATAATTGTCACATTGAAGAAGGTTGATTCAAAATAGCGTATAAAAAAGTTTTCAAAAAATATTGCTGATGAGAAAAATGTCCCTATTTCGTGGAAACATTTTTTAGTGCCATCAATCTTTTATTGCAATTTTACCTCATCGCATTGTTATACAATTTTTCATCATTTGCACAAGTTCAGTTGGTCTTTGATACCTGAAAATCGATGTTCAAAAAAACAAATTTTAATTATCACTACCTTATTGGTAATTTTATAACGCATATGGGTGAATCTCTCACAAAGGACAAATGACACGTTCAAGTCATTTTCCTAAAAAATATTCATATGGTGCAAAACCTCCATTCCGTTACCGTACATGAAGCTAATTTTATTCAAAGAATGAATATTACTTCCCATTTAAAATCTAATTTAATCTCTTGTTTAGTAATATTTATTAATTATTGTTTATTTTACTTAAATCCGGAAAAGGTAAGGCAAAATATTTCAAATTCTATTTTCTAGAATTAAATTAGTTTTGTGGGTCACTAAAATTCCATTCCGTTACAGGTCAGAAATATAAATATTAAAGGTAAACAAACATGTTAGGGGAGCAATACAGACGTAAACAGTATTTAGAATACTAGTGTGATTGAACATCAGTGCGAATTAGGATGAAAGAAAATAAAATATTCAGTATAAATAATTCAGTTGAGTAGTCGGCATCGACAGAAAGAAAACTCCATTCCGTTACCGCAGTAAATTATAAATTTTGATAAGTAAATGCTTTTACTTGAAAAAATAAAATTTTATCTTTTTACATTAGAAACAATATATTTCGGAGCTATCGAAATTAACAAAACGGAATTCCGTTACCGCCAGTGGCTTTTCCTTTTTATGGTAAGTAAATGAAAAATTGTATTAATAATTCTTTGAATAATTTTTTATTTTTATAAAACTTAACAATATTTAACGTTTTGATTCAAAGTTTAGAATTTTTTAAAATTTATAAGTAATCAATTTAAGCGTCGTCCAAGGGAGCAGGAACTATTCCGTAACCGCCAGTACTTTGTTCGTTTTTTGCTAAATAAATGATAAATAAATTTAAAACTCATTACGCGGAGGTTTTTGGGGTCACTGTTTACGAATTTAATGTTCATTTTTTAAATTCAAAATGGCGGATCCAAAATGGCGGACGAAATATTTTAGGAATTCAAAAGTTAAGAAATAAATTCTAAAAAAATTCGTAATCTTCGCCCTTAAAAACCTCCGAGTAGCAAATTTCAAGCTGATCTAATTAATTTTTAAATATTTGATCCGCCATTTTTAATTTATGAATTCTGACCATTGATTCGTAATCGACGACCTCGAAAACACTCGAGTAATCATTTTCAAGCCAAATCACTCATTGTATTTGCGATAAAAAATTAAACAATTATTTTACAATGAACAATTATTTTTTAAACAATAATGTTCACACATATTTTTACCACATATTTTAGAGACTTGCTGTAGTACTCCTCTTCTCATAGGAATAGTGATTTTAATGTTTATGAAACTTTTTTTTTTAGTTACAATTTAGAATTTGTTCTTTTTGACTGATTCACCCATATTTATTTTGTATAAAAGAAATTGATATCACCTACATTAAAAAAAAGAATATTAATGAAATTCTTCACTTCTTCTAATTCGAAACACAAAGGTTTTGAACGAAACTTACAGAAAATATAGTTTCCTGACACGAAAATACTTTTTTAATAACATTTCCTAAATGATTACACCCCCAAATACAAAAGGAAGAGTAGCCATATATGATTCAACTAAAGGAAAACCTCTCTACATTTGTGTATTCTTTACATAACGTCAAAAGTAGGCAAATATGGTATTATTGGAGAATATAGCCTCTAATATATTTAAATCCTAACATGACAGGACAATTCTGACCCCGAATTAATATTCTACGCAAAAAGTAGTTGGGAACTGGCCCTTTATGATTTCCAACAATTTACATAATTTCAGGTCTTTCATTATTTAGTTTGGTGCCAAAAACGATCTGTAATAACACTGTTAAAAGGAAACACATTGAATTTAATGAACATGTGCTGGAAACACATTTCAATTCTGAGATGACACGACTTCTAATGTCAGACCTTAAATTTAATGTACACAAAAAATGTCATGTACGTACCTTAAATTTAATATCATTCTCTATAGAGTTTCATCCGCATACCTCCTCCTCTTCAAAAAATGGATTCACGCCACTGATAGAACATTTAGTGTAAAAATTTACTGTAAAACTTAATTTAATATACAGTAGGCCTGGTAGAAATTCGGTCTAAATATTGGCAAGTTTTGACGAATAAACTTATATACTGGCCAGTTTGTGAGTAATAAAATGTGACCAGTTTTTCATACAAAATGTAACAAAATCATGGATTGTTTTTCTATACCATTTTTAGATAAACTGTGTACAGTTTCTGCTCGGTTTCTACAATAAAGTACTGAGAATATCACACTAACAACCTAACACCAACAACCTAAATACTTTTTGTCTAGTTTCTAGACGATAATTTAGATAATATTATGTAGATGTTTTTTTTTACGATAACTTAAAAATTGTTTGTACATTTTTTATGCAGTTTCTGTTCAGTTTTTATGCATTTAATATGAGTATAATCATCATCATCAACGTCATCCGCAGCGTAATCATCATCATCAGTGCTATTGTTATTATTTTCGTTAACATTGCCATCAGTTACTTCGTAGGAGTTTATATGCTCAGCACAGGCACACAGGTTTTCTTCATAATTTTCCTGAAATGCTTAATATAATTTAATACGCTTCTATAGTCACTAGTGGAAGACAACAATTTAATTATAAATAGATAGGAAAGAGCGATCTTATTACCAAACTTACGCAATGCAAACGGGCGATCCACACCAGGCGAATGTTCACGATATACTGATTATGGTCTTCTAATTTAATAGCAATATTTTCCAAGAACCCTGAAAAATGAAAAGAATAACAACCGCGAAACGTAAACAACATAGGTTAAGGATTGTAAATGGTTTGCTGCATTTGATATGGGTCCTTCTCCAATCCACATTTATATCATACTTATTTTGAAAAATGTCGCTGAATAGTTATCAGGTACAAGTCACAAATTTTCTTTTACTATTAGATAGAAAAATCAAATTTATAATTAGTATATTAATGTTATTAATACACTAGTTTTTATTTGTTACTGAAAATGTTACTAATTCGTAGCAAATTTTACAATTTATATTACTATTTTCTTAATAATACAGATTTAGGGAGAAGGTGATTCGAATAATTTTAACGGACATACAAATTAAATTAAATAGTTTTACATGAAATTTTTAGTATACCCGTACTAATAATTGATTTATATCTTGGTACTGACCACAACTAGTTAACGGTATCGATATGAATCTTTCAATAACACGGCGATCTCCGTTTTAGATTTCCTAAACATAACAAGAAATACTCGAGGATCGAATTTCAGTCAAGCCTTATCTACGATTATGCCGCGTCATAACGGGGACGCGATAACCGATCCAATTTCAAAGATTGAACTCATTCAGAAATCTTTTCATTTGACATGATTTATATTAAGTCATAAATCTCTATTAAGAAAAAAAAGATGTACCTGACACATCGCAGGTAGCCGAATGTTGGACTTTACTTCGGTATTTAACGGTGTCAGTTAATTCTTCCAAATGTCGTTTTTCAGACGAGTCTAAAGATTATTCACTTTTTTAAAAATGCTTTAACAAGACTATAAATGTGTTGTAGATTTCCTTTTATAATATTTAAAGACCGTTATAGTAGTTAACCATATAATGACAGAAACTTAATTCTTGAAGCTTCAAATGAGGTCAACGTTGATACTTTAATTATAACATATTAGGTTACACTAAAGGCAAAACAAAATAATTGACTATTTTTATTTCATGATTACAAAAACTTGTATTAACATATAGTCAAGTTATTGTAAGGAAAATCTATCCGATTCATAGGCATTGATCTGTTAATCAGTACCATGAATGCTGTCATAATTTTAAAATTACTATATGATATTTTTATGAATATCGGTTTTATGCACATTTTTTTGGTGAAAATTACCGAATGTTAAATATTACTTAACATCCCAAAAGATTCTTGAATTTTCCTGAAAAATTCCCTAATCTTTTATTTTTAAATAAAAGAAAATTTGGATAAATTGTACTTATTAACCCGTCAGATGGTCTATTTAAGTTCTGTATACAGCGAACGGTCCTTATCTGAAGGTGAATCTAGCTTGAAAGCAGTAGGTCATTCACCTTTACCGAATACCATAATACTGAAAAGAAAGAATTGTTTATTGTCAATAAGTATTGTTTAAAATATAAAGGCCTTTTTTTAATAATGAAAAATATGAAGAAAGCATTCCAACATTAAAAGAAACTCGATTTTTATTAATCGTATGAATTGATCTTTTTGATAAAATCAAAATAATTATTCTTTACTGATATTAGTCGTATCTTTTGTTTGATTATATTTAACTAGTTTAATAGATGTCTGAAAACATGCGTGAAAAATTGTATACTAACCTTATAAGAGCACGTGAATCCTGGACTAAACTTATTCCGTGTAGGTCCCTGTAGTACGTAATGTTTCCGATTATTATTCAACGTACTAGAAAATGATATTATATTTTTTACAATATGCATGGTTTTATATTATATTTCATTTGTAATCTGGTTATAATTTGGCGTGTTCGATCTTACACTAAAAAAATATGTTTTATAGTTATTCTACACAAAGTGACATATAGTAATTCGAAACCCATTTCTGTACCGGGAGCCAAACATAGCTAAAAATGCTGCAATCGCACCTGGTGACAATAATGGAACTAAATCGATTGATGATAAACCACAATATATTTTTCGTTGCACTTTTAAAATAAATGCCGATAATTTTTTTATTTGCTCTTATGTATTTTATTCTACATACATATTTAGTATCAACAATAAAAAACGATTTAGTTCTACAAAAGACACATTATTCATGTACTATAAATAAAATATTTTTCAATAAAAAGAAAATGACTGAACTACAAAGAGTAATAACTTAAAGTCTTAAAAGTTAAATAACTAAAATTCAGTAGCTTCAGAAATCTTTAGCAATATGCTTTCAACCTACATGGAAATTGTGTAAATGTTTATACACCTAACCCATACTCAAGAAACGTAAAAAAGTGTGATTCGTAAACCATCGTCGGTTATGAACACTGCAAATGCGTGTGATGGCTATTGAAAGTATACTTGAAGCGAAATCCTCTGAATACATTATACCAGTTGTAAAAAGTTCCCTTCTTCATGGTGCACATGTTATTGACGCCAGAGTGCAAGAACCTCTTCTTTAGAAGATCACTACTTAATATATCTTCGCCAACGTTTTGTTTTGATTTTTTGGTTTTCTGATATTTGGAATATTTATTTGACCAACTTTTGAAATATCGTACTTTCCTGGAACATTGTCCATTTGTTAGACATACTCACGAAAAAATGTATTTCTAAAAAAATATATTAAATCTTTTACTTTCATAGAAATTGGTTTTCATGACAAGACAAAAAAGTTATCCTGCTACTTCATAACCAAGCATGAAGTTATAAAACTGTATTACTATATGAAAAACTGGTTTATTCACTTTTCATTCGATGTATAACCGATAAAACTGGCCAACAAAATGTTCTTTTCCAAACATCAATAACTTAATACAAAATTAAGCAATTATATACTTAAGTAAATTATGTGAAACATATTAAATTTAATTACCAACACTGGCCCATAAATTTCCAGTCATATACAAAAATATTATTCATATATTATCAACGTGATTATAAGTAAGTTTTAAGGGCCCTCGAGCGTCTTTGGAGCTGTCAAAAAATGCGAGGAAACTGCGCGTTTAACATTCAATTTTTAAGCAATTTTTTCAACATTTTTTTTACAGAAATCCGTTCCTTATTGTAAGGACTATCGGGTGACGGAATTTAGTCAAAATATTCTGATTATAATTGGGAAAAATCAAACCTGGAAGTTTCTCGTCTAGTATTGAACTGGACAAATTGACAGTTAGAAAACAAACCTCAAAATTTGACGTCAAACTTTCAAGTTTCATTTTTCCTATTTATAAACTACAAATCGTGACTAACTTACTCCACCCGGTAGCTCTTGCAATGAGGAATCTATATCGATCAAGAAATTCAGAAAAAAGTGTCCAAATAATTAACCTTAACCGCTTGGCGGCCCTTAATGATATTATACTATTCAAATATGACTCATTTTTTAGACCACTGGAGATTGACTCTTGAATCGCTTATGGCCGAACCAAAATTCAACTTTACAATAGGAATTGCAGATGACCCTTATGGGGATTCTAGCGTCGTGACTGATCCTAGCGGCGACAAACCATACTAACTGTACCTGGCTTGAACATTCATATTCAGATTTCTGTTACAAGTTTCGTAATTTTCTGATAATGTTGCATATTTTGTCGGCCTAATACAGGATCTGGTAAAGTTATATTACTCCAGTAAAATATATCTAACATATAATTAAATAAACAATTAAGTTTTTCTTGGTAATACGGTCCTCTTATTAATTCTGAAAAAAGTAAATAAAGAAAATATGACGTAACTGGGATATCAGTTCACGTCTAGCGCAATAAATTATGCAGTATATGTAAAAATTTTGAATCACCTACTATTGGATTTAATATTAAAAATCATCCCTCTAGCGCTTATAATTAGAACTATTGTTAAAATGCGTTTCGCACCAGGACGCCATGTTGTGCTCTTCGGCAGGGCTTATGGCATCCTTGCCCTGGACGCGATATCCAATTTTAAGTTTGTAAATCTAATTTTCATTTTATACTGCATTAAATGCCGGGATATAGCATTTAAGCAGTGATAAAATGAAGAATACATTCTAGACTTAGATAATAGTACCAGAACGTTGGGTTATACTATATCTACCATATAGTATAAAAGTCACGGTTGTCTCGTATTTGTTGACAAATTCTGATATCAAATTATGTAGAATTCTCTAAAAAGGATAGGTCTTCTTCCAACTCCTCTTATTTAATTTCTTCCTTTATTGCTTGCCTTTCTTTATTTGAAATTTCTTAATTGCTGTCTTTCGCGCTAATGAGAAAGAACTCAACAAACCAAAAAGTATACGAAAAATCTGTGTACGATTTAATACCAAATAAATCTCTTTCTTTCCCGCTCTTTCAGTTGCGCGTGCGAGTGTGTACAATATTATACGCAATACATAAACGCACATAACCTGAAAGAAACGATTACTTTGGATTATCGAATGATGCGAACGCAAAAGTGTAAAACAAAACATTTCTTCGAGAATTATGAAATACGGAATTAATTCTTCGATTTTTGGAACGCTTTAAATACGGTATCGTATAAAATCGAATGAATTCAATTCTGGAATTACAGGTCGTATAAAATAATATGCATTGGAATAAGAATCTCGGATAATCAATACGCCACTAGAAAGAAACAGAATGCAAAATTTCGATTCCGTATACTTTCTGGCTTATTGGGACAAAACTTTAAAATAAGCGAAGAAATCACCATATTTCTTGACTGAAAAACTTGAAATAAGAGGAGACCTACAGCCTTCCCATATTTTTTAGTGAATCGTAATTGTTTTTAGGTTAGGAAGACGAGTATTTAAATCTCACTTAGAACCTCTTTCGGTCCTAATTGATGACTTGGCAACTTTTTTTGGATGATCAGCATGATGAAGATCTATTTATATGACTGGAAAACAAGTTGTAAATAAGATACAATTTAAGACACGTCCATAGAACGGTTTACGTATTTGAATCAATATTTGCCAACGAGCACAGCTATGAAATATTGTTTGAAGCTCAATTTGAATATAGTTGAAGGTTTTGAAACTTTATACTATGTTACGAAGTAAAATGAGTCTGTTTTTAAAAAGAGCACAATAATGATTTCGGTTTTCTGAACCACACACTTTTCCCTCGTTGAAATCGACCTCACGTTATCGAAACAACACATGGGCGTGAAGCTTCGCGAAGAAATAGAGGGACACCGTGATAAAATCTTAAACAACGGATACACAATTCCGGATTTTCATGGCAACAAAACAAATAAAACTGATTTATCGAATAAACCTCGCATGGCGCACTTGGTACTGTTTGGTCGCGCGATTATTACACACATAGTCGTCATGGCAACGGGTGCTTCTGGCAACAATCAACATGGCGGAGGACGAGGGTAAGTCGCGCACGTCAAATAGTCAAGTGGCACTTAAAAATCGTTGTACAATCCTCTTTCACGCTTGCTAAACGCAATCTTCCGAAACCAGAGCTTCTTCTTTCCCGTCCGGAACGGTTGAAGCGTTGCTTCCACCAGCTTCACGACTGCACTCGTCTATAATTACGTTTCATGCACTCTCGGCTAACTCGCACAATGCGACAGAGATATACGGGGCGAATCGGCCGGCGGCTTCCGTTCCGTCACAAAAATAAATCCCTTCCGCGCTCTCGTGCACTCCCCCGGCCAGCGACTTTGCTCGTCGAGAACTCGGTTCGGTTCTTCGGCTAGCTTCAGTTCCCCGTACGGCACCGCCACGATGTTGTGCTGCGTCTCGAAGAGGGCAGCGGCAGGGACCGACCGCGAGTCCCGGCCTTTCGATGAATCGCGCAACTTTGCCATGCTGAATATCGCCGAGTTCTCACGAGAGATCGACGCCAGATTCGCAAGTCTCCAGAAGCTGCCGGAAGAAGGTTGGCGCCATTTTTCGGATGCGTTCGCAAATTCCTTATCAGTCAGTAATTTGCGAACGCATTTTTTCTTTTCCAACCCTCGTGTGCGCGCGGTGGTTTTTAAAAATGGCGGGCTCTCACACGCGCGCGACAGATTCCGAGGGATTGTCCACTATTGCGGAATCAAGTTTGGATTTTCTGAATTTTCAAAATCAAAAGAAAGCGGTCTTAAGTGATCTCAAGTGTTTTCAAGTGTTTCTAAGTGATTATGTGTTCTCCTGCACTTCACAGTGATGTCAGATCTATTAGTGTCCTGGATGGGTCCATGCCCAATTCCATTTCAAAGTTACTTTCCGGACTCGGAAGATTGCAAATAAAATGGTTCCGTTAAGTGGATTATCTCTCGTGTCGTGCTTCAAAGAGGATCACGTTTTCCTTATCTCGATTGCAATGGATTCCACCGTTTCGGGTTATTTTTTAGTGAATGAGACACAATAGAGAAACCTTGACTGGTCTCATTGCCGTCTGCTCCAATAGTGATTGAGTTATGCATTTTACGAAGTCAGGAATACATTTCAATCATCGCGTCAAAAATGGTTCGAGATTAAGATCACAGGTTCTCTATTGTGTTCAACCCTCTAGTGATATTGATCAGTTCTAAACGGCTCTTTTCATGAGTGAATACTTACTATTAGATTGTCATCAGAAGCAGTCATCATTTTTTATAAAACCTATTTTTTATAGGTTAAATGAGATCAGAGAGTTGCAAATGAAACATTGATATATTCTAATTCAGTTGTGAAATTCTCTGAAAGTAAGAGATATGTAACAATCATATAACAGTTTCGTAACTAAGTAATCGTTATGTAACAATCACATCACATTTATGTAGCAAACGTTTATGTAACTGTCATGTGACATTTACGTAACTAAGTACAGTAGAACCCCGCTGGATTGTCATGGTCGGTTCCGAGTCTTCCCCGCAAACCCCGCTGGACTGTCAGCAATGGGGGAAGCATCGCTTCCACCTCTACGCCGAAAATACGTAGCGTTCATGACCAATCACAGACAATCTCTCTGTTTCCTATTGTAACTCCAAACCAATGCGTACATCTAACTAGACATGCCCCTGAGGCGGCGAGCAGCGGGGTAGGAGTAAAGGGATTCCTAGAAGTACCAATCCAGCGGAGCTGAATTCCGACAATCCAGCGGGGTGCCAATCCAGCGGGGTTCTACTGTATCAGTTATGTAACAAGCATATAACAGTTTCGTAACTAGGTAACCGTTATGTACCAATCACATTACATTTACGTAAAAAACGTTTATGTAACTGTTATGTGACATTTACGTAACTTAGTATAAGTTATGTAGCAATCACACAACATTTGCGTAACTAAGTAACAGTTATGTAACAATCACAACATTTACGTAACAAACGTTTATGTAACTGTCATGTGACATTTACGTAATTGTAAGTATCAGTTAAGTAACAAGCACATGACAGTTTCGTAACTAAGTAACAGTTATGTAACAAGCACATAATATTTGCGTCACATACTAACAGTTATGTAACTGTCATGTGCCATTTACGTAATGGATGTGCAGTTATGTAACAATAACATAAGATTTACGCAACAAATTAGCATTCATGTAACTGTTATGTGGCATCTACCTAACGAAATAACGGTTACGTAACAAGCACATAACATTTACGAAACTAAGTATCAGTTGATTAAAAAGCATATAACAATTACGGAATTAAGTAACTGTTATGTGACGATAACATAACAATTACGTAACTAAATTATATACAGTAGTCCTCCCCTTAAGGTTTACATTTGGGCTTTCAAGATGGCGGCTTCTTCCCTTAAGTTTAACTCATGGAGTATAGATATATTGAACCCTTCTGCGCGCCGAGCGCATGCGCTGTAAAACATATGCGAAGAAACTCGCAAAACTTACGGGAAGTACAAAACTTAAGGGAAGTAAACTTAAGGGGAGGACTACTGTATATATATATATGTTAAATAGCAGAGTGGACCTCTATACTATACATATATCAACCGATGGCTTAAATTTGACTGGATATATCGTTAAAGTTTGTTCGATTATTACAATTGTTACCATTCAACTAACAATAAGAATCATACAAGTTCTTAATATTTAACAGGTTTCAGACATTGGACTGTAAGAAAACAGCGTAATTTTACTATTAGATTCGCTTTTAAAGGGGTTGTAAAGTAGCGCCGATAAGGTAGGCAAGTTTCACTAAAAACGTAAATTAAAGATGACTGAATAAAATTTTCAAATTTCGGGCTCTGTAAAGGCGATTCTAATTACTATAGACGGTTTCCTAGAAAATACCAAAGACATTAATTGCTAACTGACCGAGATTTTTCGGAAATAAATAAAAATCACTTATTTCATGAAAATTTAATTTAGGTCGATCACATACCGATTGTAAATTGCACATCAACAAATCGAGTGTGGTATGAAACTCTTTTGGATTATTTGAGGTTATGTATAAAAAAATGTTTGTTTTAGGTTATATAGATAACATAACAATTTGTTTTTATCATTTCTACTATTAGTCTCGTTTACTGACATTGGAACAATATATTTTTTGACAACCGATGATTTTTCGGTAAAATAGCGGCCATTTTAAGGTATGACATTTATATCTATAACATGATCTCATTTTTCATTTAATTTATCATGTGTCAACCAAATATCAATTTTTATCACATTTGTACCCAGTAACGCGAATGTATCTGAATACAAAATAACAAATTAAATTTCAGTATAAACATGGATAATATAATTGCTATAACTTAAAATATCCAAAATTAGACAAAAGCTTAGGCAATTGGCTAATAGCATTTCTTGAGCAATACATTCGGTACTAAGTGATACAACTGGTTAAAAATAACAAATCAAATGTTCGTACATAACCTCAAAAGTCGTAAAAATGTCATGTTTTGAGTAGGATAACCTCAAATATCTAAAATCCTAACCTAAGACAATTTTGACCTTGAATTCAGATTCTATACGTACAATATTACTTCCAAAGTGGTTATATTTCTAAACCATATAAACTATATAAACTAAGCAGAATTACATAACCAACAATGATAACATACACGATTCCGAAAATGTAAAGGAGATGCCAATATATTTAGTCCAATTTCACATACAGTGGTCCCCGTCCTAACGCATATGTTTCGTTCCATCAAAAACGGCCGCCCCCGTCCAAACGCATATCCTCCCTCAACCCCCACTACGGCAAAAGTCTCTTTGCATTTATCATACTGAGCATGCGCGTAGATGTCTCACCAGCAACGCTAGCAACTAAGAATCGTGTTGTGGGGAGAGGAACAAAGGGGAATCTATGCATTTAGACGGGAAAGAAATATGCGGTTGGAAGGGAATATGCGTTAGGACGGGGACCACTGTACAATGTTTTATACGGAAACATTTCTGCTCTTGGCCGCGAAAGGCAGCACCAGAGGCACAAAGAACGTTGTAGGTTAAGCACAGTCATAAATATAAAATAAATTGTTTAAAATTGTATTTACATGAGGTTAAATTGCCTAGAACAAAACCGTAGTTCACACAATTAGAGAACCCATAATTTTAACAATTGAAAACCGTGCCTTGAAGGTCGCAATTTCTCTGTGAAACTGACAGCAACGGAAGGAAAATAAATCGGAAACTAGGATCTTCTTTTTACAACATGAATTAGAAAGGAATAGATTCTGTGGCCCGGAAATTTTCAATTTCTGCTTGTGCGAAGGTTATAGAAAAAGGATCGAAATAACATTTACGATTTTGCGTTTCAACGTTTTGTATACAAAGTTTAACCTACAGTGTTTATATTACTTTTTGTAGTCTACATATATCTCTATCGACGCTTTTTATTTTCATCATGCACAACAAATCATGCATATCAAAATCGTAATAGTTCTTAAATTACTAATACAATATTTCATGAAATAAAATTCATTGCGTTTTTTTTTCATTTAAATTTAGTACCATTCAATTATCTCATCACATTTCAATTGTTTTTGTTGCCTATCGAATTTAGACTGAGAAATAAAATATCCATGAATTTTCTCAGGATAAGTAAAATACCAGTAACTTTTCTGACAGTATAAGGGAAAATTATTAAAAGTAATGATGCAGAGCATAAAGTTCACTTTTTATTGTCATTTATTGTCATAACTACCAGGGGGCGCCACCGATAAATTGAATACAGTTTTAAAGTGACCCCCGCCCTAAGTTATACGCGCCGTTCTTTCAGAAAGTCCTAGGTTATATTCGAACCCCTGCCAATTACTACCCCCTTTCCGCGCGCGTGGGCGTAACCAAAGTATTCCAATATTTGTCGATCTCTGTCGAACGACGTCACGCATCGATGTGATTGGGGGGGGGGGGCTCAAGGAAAAGAGGCTAGGTTAACTTTGAGCAAGGCAAATATAACTTAGGACGTTGTTATAACTTTGGACTCTATACCTTAATAGGGCCACTGTATATTTTTAATGATAAAATGTTAAATAAAAAGCATTGAGAGATCCGACAAGATTAGTTACTTTAGCAAACGTCTTCTTTGTCCGTTTAAGTTTGAGGTTATGCCAACTGCAAATGTCGCTTTGAAAAGCTGTAGACTCTATTAAATTAAACTCTTATTGTTAGTCTTAAAAAAAAACGTATAATGTATTTTAAATATTCTAAACTTATCTAACCCAACCCATAGTATAACACGCTCTTTCAAGGGCTGTAACGCTTAGTTAAAAATAAGTATATAGTAGTTCCCGAAATCTTATTAACTATACTTCAACAACCGCATGAAATCGATAAAAAACTGGCCCATCCTATTAAAATTATCAGTATTGTTGTTATAATTTTCGTAACTGTTTCGATTGTTATGATTTCCTACGCCTTATTACAAAACAAACTACTCTTTTAAACAATATAAAATAACATCACTTAATTTAACCTAAAATAATAGATAATCAATAATAATTATTTTAGAGGTTATGATAACACCTCTAAACATGTAAACAATACAGTTTCTATGCATTATCGGATTATACGGCTGGTTGTTAATATTCACAAAAACGATTATGAGAATTTTCTCACGAATATTAAGACATCAAACGAGACAAGTATTTCATAGAGATATGAAGGATATTTTCGCACGATGAGAAAGCTCTGTACGTTTCAAATACGTTGAGGTTATGTTGGTAAGATAATCGGTAAAATTATAATTACCATACTGTTCCTTATTACTTGAAGAAATTAAGTGAAATTTCCATAAATATACAATAAACCAAAAAAATTTCCTCATGTAATATACATTTTTATTTAAAAAAATGAATATAAAATTACCTTTATGAAATTTGTTGCATCGTTGTGCTGGCGCCGCCGTAGGCGAATTTTCTATTTATTAATGTCATTTTTATTTACGATTAATGGTTGGGTACTATCACGTTTCGGACTTATTTTATTCCAAGTTTGAAAACATTCAAGCTTAATTAAACTGAGCGGAAAGTGGAGAAAGTAGGGACGTGCATTAGGCTATTTAAGGATCAAGTGTCTTAATTTTTTCGTGTTTACGACAACGAGAAACTTCCGGAGCACCGAAGAAGTGCATCAAAGCCAATCGCTATTTTAACATGTACATCTTGTTTATTGTTTTTATTTCTGCTTTATCTTTGGTATATATTTAAACTTACCTACGTGTAAAATGCGTAAATATTACCTTTAATATCCAATAGAAAATATATACGTTAGTAACGTAGTTTACGTCAATGAAATATCCTTGTTATTAACGTCATCAACTTATTTTCTAAACATTTATGTGGCAGTGTGAGTTTTAAAACGTTGGATAATATTTTCTATACAAATTCAAAATAATATTTCTGTTGCGAACTCGAATTATGCTATTTTATATTCTAAAATTTTTATATTAAATGCACTTACCCTTTCAAATGGTGTTTAGTTTCCTTAAACATCCTCTTCCTAACCTAAAATATCTTATTTCTAAGATTTTCCAGATATAACAAAATTAAAAAAAACTTAACGTAATTTGAAAAAGGGATGTCAAAATTTGGGAAACATTCGGACATTTTCGAATGTCTCATAAGAGGACGTTAAAAGACGTTTGAGACGATAGAAGCGTCTCTAACATAGCCTAAAACTATATTCGATTGTATAATATTCATGTTCTCTTTGTAATTTTCTTGCAAATTGCTCTCCGGTATTAATTAAAACCGAAATTAGATATTATAAAAACGAGGCGACTAACAATAAACCACTTTTTAACTTTGAAACGTTTAAAACCATGAACGCATTAGGTTATGTTTGTTTCGTTACGAGCTGCCGAATATTTCCGAAGATTCCAGACAATGTGTCTTCGACTTCCTGTGTCTCAACATAGAAACGCCTCAAATTAGCTAAAATACTCTAAATACAGACACTTTTATCGTCTGAAATATATATATGTCTCAGGTTATAAGGCACAAAAATGTTTAATAATTCGTGATCCATGGACGCAAATAATGTATTTTATTTGCAGACATTGGGAACTTATGACGAATGTATTCAAACGTTTATTCTAAAAATACATTTTCAAAGTATTTAATTAATGTCTTTAATGACGTTTATAAGACTCGAATTTTTGCAGTGAAGAATTGTACTTTAAGATCCTGAGTATTTTAATTATGAAAAATAATTGGATTCAGCCCATCAAAAACCTTTGAAAAAAAACAGTCAATAAATATTTGTTAAATTTAATGAAACTAAGTAACATTTTCTGAAAAGAAAAAACGTTTCATATCAAGGAAATTTCGTTTCATTCACATAAATATTAATAATAATATAAAAAATTGTTTCTACTGCTTAGTTAGTACTTAAACATCCTAATACATTAAACTAAATCTTGTGATATTTTAAAATAGTATAGTACCGTATTAAGTACCTTTATAAGGGAAAAGTTAAACATTTTCATTTTTACAATCGTGGAAATCGCTGATAGAAATAAATTGTATGTGTGTCATCTCGAGAACGGCATTTGTGGTTTTATGACTTACGGTGAACTAACTACTCTAAGCAAGTATAAAACTAACCAGAAGTCCATATGGTGATCTCATGGGAAAGCGGTCCTGATATAGTAAAATCTAACCGCATTCGAAATTACCCAGAAACCGATAATATTCCTCGTTTCTCCATAATGTCCGCAATGGTAAAAATGGCATTTAAACGTATAAATTGCTGTAAAATTATAAAAAGTTGTATATGCAGACTATCCACTTAACACAAATATTGTACCTGGGCGCTGGAAAGTCGATTTACGGGTATCCACTTGAAATAGTGATGTGCCGTTTTTCTGTTAATTAATAAAGTTATTTCAGTTCATAAATAATATTTTATAGAGGGAAACTTTTACTGTAATAAAAATAATTTGCTGCATGTTTCTATACATTTCTTCGTCTTATTTATTTCATAATCCATGGCTATAACCAGAGCTAACCTATTCTACCCCTAACCAGACTTAACCTAACTTTACCTAACCTAACTTTTCTTAATCTATAGGTTATAATCTATCAGGAACTAACCCAACCTGTTCTAACATAAAGTATCTACGATTTTCGAGTTGTGGAAAATGTGAGAGAGCTCAACGCCATTTAAAAGAGAAAGAGTTATACCTTTAAAATATTATGAATAAAAGAAAAGTTGCATAGTAATAATAAAAAAATATGCAAAATTATACGAGTTTATATTTTCATGTGAAACGCCACCTGGTGTTTCCAGATATAATTCACATATTAAAATTGTAGATTATTTTATCAGAAAGCCGATATGAGAGTAACTTAAAACCTTACAGATCCTCTGAAAAATTAATATTCTCAGAAGTCATCAACAAGTCATCTTTAAGAGTTCTACGAACTCTAAAACCTTAAAAACCTCTTAAGGTTTTTAAACTTAAAACTTTTTAAACCTTTTCATTACTAAATAAGAAAAGTAGATACCGTCTAAAAATAGCAAAAAACGATTATTTACCCAAAAATTTTGCCAAATAAAATATATTTTTTTTTTATTTTCCATGATAATTTTCTCCAAATGTCTTGAATCTTGAATCGGTCATTACTTTTGATAAATATTCTTCGACTATATTATTTATCTCGAAAATCGGAATATCTTTTTATGTATGCATTTTATTGACTGTAATCTCATTGTAATAAAAAATTTTTAAAAATATTAAAAAATCCTACAGTTTTAGTTTATTTTGGAAAATGTTTGGATAAATAATGTTTTTTTTATTTTTTAGACGGAATTCGAAGGAGTACATTTGAAAATAGTAAGAAAGGTATCATTAAACAATTTTTTATCATTCTTTTTATTGGAGAAACTGTGATACCTGTTTTTTTCATTTCGGGATAAAAACGAGGGGTTTCCTTCCAGTAAAATACATAATACTTTCATCAAACATTTTTGCATTAAATTAATTTCAGACCGATCACAAATGAAATACAAGAAAACGTCTACGATTCTGTGTGTGTATAGTAGAAAATCGTTACTTTTATAAGATTTATGCGACCTATTTCAGAACATCTAGAAATTGTTCTTATATTTATTTGCCATTCTACTATTTATGGTGGTTCTATTGAAAGTATGCTTATAATTTATAATCGGCCATTACCTATTTCTCAATCTTCACATTCTTTAGTTTCCACAATTTTTTAAATTAATTTTTTGTCACCTCAAAAATATGAATATTTAACAAAAACATATCTTTAAAAAAATCTATCGGTTATTCCTTGAATTTCATCAACAAGTCATCTTTAATTCAGTCTAGAATGAATTATTAGAGATTTACTTAAAGTAAAACTGTCCAATTAGGAAAGAATTTCCTTAATTAATGATTGCTGTTTTTGTCGTACAAAATGTGTACTTGTTTTTATTTTTATTACATTTAAATGTTAGAAATTAATGGTAATAAATCTAATGATTATTAGATTTGATTATTTTCAAAACAATTAAAAAACAAATGGAAAAAGACAAATTAGAGACTACAAATTTAAATTGTTTCCTTTTTAAAAAAAAAAGTCCCTATAAAAAGTTGCAGGAAGTGTTACTGCATAATTTATGGAAGACATTTGCCCCAGAAAATATTTATTTCTAGAGTCAGAATTAGTTTCTAACGACTTCTCATTTTCGGGGTGAAAAACGACGAAGAAAGGTTACGCAGTTAAAAATATCATTTAGATGCTCTTTTACCACGAATGCATCTGGATGAGTAGAATGGTATTATTTTCGATACAAATTTTGTCTTTTACAAATTAGAAAAATTAATTGAAGTTGGAAAATTTGATTGAAACTTTGTGTAATTACATCGTATTGAATGACATTTATATTTGTTCTGTTATGATGGATTATAATGACATTCTACATGTGGGCGTAATACGCAGGCGCTTTTAAATTACTGCACGCCATTAACTGACTCTTAATTACTATCCTTGCAAGTACTATCTAACTTGCTATGAGTAACGTCACTTGTTACTTGATAGATATTACTGTCGGTCATGGGATATGTATACTTTTTTGTATACAAAACATTTGTATCAGTCTGGAGTCACCAATATTTCATTCTTGATATTATTTATTGCTGAAAAAGTGAAATGTACTATTAAAATAATAACGTCTATTAACTAGAGAGAAAAAAGGGTTAATGGAACCATGAAGAAATGGTAGATTTTAATATATGCGAATAGTAGAATTAACAACAAGAAAGGTTATAGTTGATATTTTAGTACAATTAATTTAAGGGAGAAATAGTAAATGGAACAATTTTGATATTCTATTTACCATGGATATAGTTAAATTATAACTTTATTAACTATTAATTAAGTACTGTATTATAGCGTTTTACATTTGTAAAATGGTTCCGTTTTAGGCATTCAAAATGATGCGTATTCTTTCTATCTAAATTTCATGGAAAGAAAAGTCTTTATGAAAATTGTTCATTCTGAAATTCTGACTTTATTCGTTTCATAAGAAACAAGTAAAAATTCACTCTCTCAATAATATGCAACCTAAATAATGGATTTTGGCCATATATAACTGTACGTAATTATCTACGATTTAATCAACTTATAAATAATTATATACGATGAAATTCCATATATATCAATTTATATGAAATTCAATAAAAACTTATTCGTAAATTATATGCAATTATATGAAAACACACACAATTAAATATAATTCTATTAAATTGTATTTAAAATTATATACAATCAATTTTTTCCGGTTATATGGATTTTTTGTGACCATTTTGCAGAAAATGATTGAGCAATAACATGCCGTAAACTTGACGTCTTAATGTGTTTTATTATTTATGTTGATTACTTTTTTGTTTCAATTCACGATTACTTTTTTTCAAAGAGGTGTTAAGACGGATAGGATGCATTTTAAATACAGAATATTAACTATTAATTATACCATTTAATTTATGAATCACTATTATGCAATTAATAAATTTTGCGACAATTTTTTCACTATAAAAGTAAAAAATACTTAAACTCCTATATTCAAAAAGTTTGGACCAATAATGGTATTTTTTGGGATATGGTAAACTTTTTTTATGTATTTTATTTCAAATTGGAATTAGTTTTATTATATTTTTCGAAAGTGTTGTAAGTGACAAAATACTTGTTTATTAATAACAATAAACAAAGAACTTTATTACTCTTAAATCTACACTACTTGGAGAGACAAACAATATGAGTAATAACACGAATGAAGGTCAGAGTAGGTCAGAATGTAGTTCCAAAAATTTTTGTAGCAGCACAACAATTATTTGTCGAATTGTTTTTATTGCGTAATAACAGTCTTTATTTATGTTGGGCGTGGGTCGAAAAACTGACAAATCTAAAAGCGGTCAATAACCCAAAAATCAAAGAACCCGCAATTGAAAAACCGACAGGCAACAGAAAACGACAGTCAACAAAACAAAAAAGGCTGTCGATTTGTCGATGTGTATATTTTTTATGTGTCGTTTTTTTAACTGTCAGCTTTATGTTGCACCATATTTAAAACGTACATTTTCACTATATCTATATATATTTTCTTAAACCCTTAAAATTCCAATTTTCATGCCACGAACTTAACCTCAAAATTGTAAACATTAACTAAATTCCTTCCATGTATTTTTGATGTAACGTTTGTAGTTGACACAGAAAAAACGATCACAACGTGATTTTTTACATATTAACCTTTTAAAATAACTTTGCAAATTTTAGATCCGGATATTTTTTGTTCCATATTTCGTATATTATTTAGAAGATTTTTATACATAGGAGAACGTAAAGGATCGAATTGCAACGAACGCCATCTATCGAGAAAATTACCACCTTTTCCTTTGACATATAAAAAGAAACATCGATTTTCGAAAAGTTAATATTTTATACGCTGGAAACGTGTTTTTAGGTGTATAAATGGTTAGGGATCACTTCTGATAGAAATAGGCGAAGTTGATTTTTTCAGAATTTGGACCCCCCTGACGGGTCATTATAGTCCAGAAGTATGCCATTTTATCGTTTTGGTCATGGAGAATAGACATAGTTTTGGTTCAGGATTATCCGAACAATTTTACTTTTTTATTTCCTTGCCAGTTATATGTTTATATCTTTCTGAGCATAACACAAAAATTTCCAGCGATGCACATTTCTTTGTGGATTTTTGAGCGTCATTATTATATAGAGCTTATATTGGTATAATGCCAAAGTTGAATGTCATTGTTTTCTAAAAACAAAATGGCGGTTTTAAAATAAGAAACATCATAAATTAAAAGTGTTTGTTTACGAATTTGTTTTTAAATTGAGAAAATAATGGAAGATATTTTAGGATTTAACTAAAAGTGTATAAAATACATCAAGATACAAGAGAATATATTTCGGACTAAAATCAGTCTAACCTCTAAAAATGTCAGTAACTTAGATTTTTTTTGAGAAAACATCCTCGTAAGTTTTGAAAGTCAAAGTAGAAAATATGTGTTACGTAAAATAAATTTCAAAATTCAAAATGATGGATCTAACATGGCCGTCAAATTTTATATAGTTTGATAGTCCTTGATCTTTATATGACATTAAATTTTTGAAATTGAAAATGACGAATTTAATATGGTTCACAAAAATGCAGAAAAGATGTCGTTACAGTGAAGATGTATATGCAATGGTATGTTATTATATATTAAGTGTTTTTTTATCTGTATTTTTTTTTTGTAATTTATTTTTTCTTTTTGTTTACTTTACTATTTTCTGTTCTTATTACGGATTAATTTAGTTCGTTTATCTGCGACTAGGATAACTTCACCTACCAAGGACTTATCTATTTACACAGTTCTTTTCCAATTTTCCCCGTGATTTCGCTACATTGTCTACGGAGCATTATATGAAAAATATCCTATAGTCATTTAAAATTGATCGACCCAAAAAAAACAATATCTTACGGTTCACCAGTTACGCATACATTGTTGTACAGAAAAAACTGTCAGCATTTTCAACGCTTCTAATAACAACTCCAGCACCCCAGGCATGTAATTTAACAGCATTACTGTTTCTTCTGCGTAATTTCCCATCTGCGTAGCGCCGCAGTGTTTACGATGATCCCGAGTTTCCTCTTCTTTGTCCTTAAAAGAAAAAAAGGCTCGAGATTACGGCATGTTTAATTTCATGACGCGTTCTCGCGTAGGTTTCTGCCAGGTCCTTGAAGGTGACCTGGACGGGCCTCTATGGTCGACGGAAGGTCAAATCGGTAGGCATAACGTTCCTCGTGTCTAGAATGTATGGCTTTCTAATATCGCGGAATTTCGAGTTGAGATAACGCTAATTGTAACGATAACATTGATAAATTCACTTGGAGAACCAGATACAAGTTACGCCTACTTCGACGCCGTAAAAAAGACTTCTACTATTTCGACTTGGAGATAACTCGTTTTGCGTCCGCAATTACTCCTTCGGAATTCTCGATGAAATCTCAACGGTGCAATCGTTTGAATAATTTAGATCGAATGATAATTTCTTTGCTCGAAAAAGTACTCTGGATACTTTTTCAAATCTTGCGAAAGGGAATCTTAAAAATTAGAGTCTAAAAGATGCCAAAAAATTCGCTGAAACAAGATTTGAAGACAATCGATGAGCGAACAGTACTTTTATAGTAGAATGAGTGAAGTCCAATTTTACCCACAGTTTCCGAGCGTCACTTTTACAATTTTATCCATTGGTTTCTTTGATCCCATAGATTATTCAACTTTTAGACCACTTTTAGCTGACCATGACGACATCCATTAGTCGACTAAAGTCAACTTTATACAACATATTTGGCATTCAACTGGAGACATCTAAAGTCGATTGACAGTTGGTTTATATTTACGTATATTGATGACGGTTGATGTGGTGTTTAAAAAAGAAAATGATTTTGAAAAAATGTCAACAGTGTTTTTTAATATGTATATTAAATTATCATGAATTACAATATAAATAGTATAGGTGTAGTTTTTGTTTGATGTTGAATCTATTATCAGATTTTCGGTGTTCAACACGACAAATCCAAAATGGTGTATTCAAAATAACGGATGAAAATGCCACTTCTGACAATTTGCACTCTTCAGTTCCACTCTCAAAAGTTTGAAGTACTTTTCACTTTATAAGAAGTTAGTTACACCTGAAACGTCTCCTTATCACTATTTTTTTTACACAAGAGTACCATCATAACCGTCGACATTTTCAACGATCAATGTCATTGAGAATCTTTTCCGAACCTCCATGAGTAACAGAACAAACATCGATCGACCTCGGAAATTTAAATTCTTTGAAATATTACCATGTTTGGAAAGTATTGAGAAATTACTTCAGCAAATTTCGTAAACTATCTCCTAAACAATTTTATTTAAATATAGAGTTTGATGCTGGATTATGCGCGAACGTTCGGTTGACCTATCGTTTTTTCTGATTTTCTAATAGTAAATAAGATAACTAGGGGTCTTTGATAACTTTGCCATTTTTAATTAGTATGAGTTTATTTTATGTTAAACAATAATAAAATAGAGAAAATATAAAATATTTTTTAGAATATTTATCTGGACTATTTTTTTAATATCTACCTTTCTGCTGTATTTAATTACTATTAATATTTTTCAATTTTCAAAACCATCAATAATCAAAAATGTTAGGTTAATAGTTTTATCTTCGATAACATTAAATGTCACACTTTCCATCGATTGTAATTACTTCAAATGTAGGATAAGTATTCATATTTAATCGTTTTATTAGCCACCTACTTATTTGGGACACAAGCGACCCATCTGTCACCCTTTTATCGATTTTCATTACTGCTATATAGTCACAGGTTTCTAAAACAAAGTCATTGAATTTAATTTCTGCACCAAACTATAAAGTCAAAAAGTTCAATATTATGAAGTATAATTTATTTTGTCCCAGCCACTTAAAGAGGCCAAAGTCAATTAATCACTGGTAGTTTCACTCGCTGAAAATTACTTTCATGATCATCATTTGTCAGTCATAAGTTATCAGATGAAAATTAATAACAAACCATCCACGGAGCAAAACGATCAATCGACTTAAAAATAGTCAACGTATAAAAAAAATTGACGGGTTATTAAGAAAGTAATGAATGAACTACGACAAAATTTATTGCTAACATTTATTTAGTCAACACTAAGCATTTAAATAATAAGTTACGTTTTGTTATAAATTATTCGCTAAATATGAACAATGTTTACACTAAATTATGTAACTCAAATAATACGACCCTGGAATACGTAAGATCACGAGGAGATAATCGGCCCATTTTGCATGTAGTTTTATGCAAATTTCGGATTTCATCCTTCATCGATCATAGGCTTGTCTACTTTTTACACGTTCTACTACCACTCACTGACATGTGTTGATAAACGGTGCTACTAGTATCATTAAAAAGTTAGTCGGATTCGTGTTATGACATGAATTTCGTTTAGTACACATGTTATATATATGTGTTAAACCTTTTATTTTCTTATATTTACATGCGAATATAAAATTGCAAAATACCAATTTTGATATAAAATTCATTAATATTATCGTATTTTTTAATCGAAAAATGAAAAAATCTTCTAGGCAAAATGTTGTACATGTATGAAACTGGTTCTTCATTATGACGACGTTTAATGTTTTTTCATTAAATATTAATTGAATCACATTGTTCTTATTTTGTCTAAACATCTGAGAGTGAATTTTTACTAAACTGTCAAAGAAAAACAAAGTTGATACAATTGCGGAACAGACACACGACTTATGTGCCCGTGAATCGATAAGATTAAAAGAAGATATATTGAAGTAATATCTGGATAGATTAATCGATTTAACGAATATTTCCTACATGCACAAAATGTGCACTATAAATTGCCAGAATTCGTTTAAAAAAATTAGACTATAGTATAGTTACATTTTATCTTTATAACCTGGGGTCATTTTTAGGTTAGGTATTATCTAAAAAAAAGTTTGTTGTTCGTACAAAATGAATCCTATAATTTTGTCGCGCAATTTTGCTGCGTTTTAATGGATAAATTCTTGGAATTGACATCAGCCTTTTGAGTAGCTTAACAATTATTACTAGAAACTTGTTTTTTAGAGTTGCTCAATAAAGGACTCTTGACTTCAACTCATTGTCAGTAAATAGTTTAAATTAGTACATTGTGCTGTATCTCATAAAGCAGGTCGACCTCATTGAGATCAGACAATAAGGAAACGATTGATCAGGATCCTGCGAATAATACATCTAACGAATAAGCAATAAATTCAACGACAATTGACAAAACACCTTTCAATTTCACTCCAGATTGGCGCAACCTACACGCGAGGGTATTGACGTTTCAAATTATCGCTAGTGTAGACAGAAGTTATTGTTGCATACGACCTGGACTGACGAAACGCGATAAGAAATCCGATTAAGTCGATTTAAATATAAAATGTTATTCGAGGGCTAAAGAAGACCATAAAATAAAACTGCGGTTTCAAAAGTTAAAATAGTCGAAACTATTTTTTGGTGTTTTGACACTTTAAGCTAGATCGAAAGTACTGAAAATTGTCAACAATTTGTGGTATTGAAGTTGCGAAATATTAAATTTAGATAATTATAAAACAGATATTCTAACCGCTGCTGATGAGAAATTATTAAAGCAGAAATGAGCCCAGTTTTTATTAGGAAGTTTTTTGAGAAATTGCTCCGCCAGATGGCAGTAGTAGATGCTGGCCCTATCATAGACGCTTACGATTGTATGTTTATATATCAATGAGCGAATTTTAGATAGTGGTTGGATTAAAAAATGACTACGGTAATGAATATAGCAGATTTGAAGAAATTGTTGAAAGAAATAGATGTGAAAAGGACAGGAAGAAAAGCTGCGTTGGTAGAAAGATATAAATGAGGTGCAACAATAAAACATACCTATGTAGCTGTCGATGACAATATCCTCTGGATTAAAATGGTCGATGCATAAACCATGTCCTGATTTTGGAAAAAAGGCTTTTTGATCGCGTCCAGCCATTTTCTTGGTTGATAATTGAAATCGCATTTTACCTTTACAATCTTCTACACTACACTTCACTGCATAAAAAACGGTGTAAGGTTATGTATGATGTTTGTAAATTATGCACAGATAGTGAGCAGCCATGATAGTGCCAGCTTCTACTGCTGCCGTTTGGCGGATCACTTTGTGTTGTTGTTCAAGTGTGGCTCCATATTAGAAATCCTGATGACAAAAACTCAATTTTGACCTTGGAATTTTGAAGAGCGATCTCGAAAATGCTAGTACATCTTCTATCAAATTTTTCAACTTTGATTTCGATCTGAAAAATTGATTGGAATTGAAGGAAAAAGTCTCCTTTCAGGCGTTAATGGGTTAAGGTAGTTAGACCCTGGGATAATGTTTGGAAAAAATGTTTAATAACGTTTTCAAGAGTTTAATTTCCACTAACAATGACATTTTCGAATGTGGAAAGTGTTATATTATATAGTCCTTAACAAAAAATTCAGACCTTGAACAATTCGTTAAACAAATTTTGGTAATGATTTAAACTTTCTTCTTATCGGCAGTTAACAATTTTTAAAATTGAAAAAACAAGATGGCAGTCAGTTCGACTGGATACATGAGAAGGTTTTTGAAATACATGTCGATGAAAACTGCAAATTCTTAGATAAAAATGTTCACAAATAAGGATACATTTTTAATACCAATAACAATACTTCAAAATAATTTAGGCAAAACTTAGTTCCTTGTGGTTTGAATATGGACCACAAGTCACGGAAACGTCGATTTTATGAAAGACAATCTTAAAAATGCACGAACAAATGAAATAGTTGGAACGGTATAGTAGGAGAAGACTAACCATCGTTTTTAGTTAATTTACTAACTAAATAATACCTTCCACAAATTGGTTAATCCTACTATTTAAATAGTAAATCCAAGTAATAAACGTAGTTGGGGCAGATCCTACTATTTGGATACTAAAACCGTATTCATTTGTTCTGTGTATTAAAATTTCCTATAAAGTTGTAGGTCTTATGAGATTTTTACTAATACTTTTTTTGAAATGTAATATTCTTTATGAAATGCTTTTTCTTAATTCAGAAGATCTAGTATAACGAAATGATTTAATCTTACCCGATATGTAGACAAGCCTTATTTGATTTCAGATCTCGGCAGATATAACCATAAATCAAATACAATTAGATCGAAATAAGATCTCTCTTGATCATGCTTTTCTGTAGATATGCATAACTGATATACGAAATACCTATAGAGAAAACGTCGGAAGTTACTGATGTTCGATATTAATCTAAAATAATATAAGAACGTTTGTTATAATGATAGGATAGTGTCGATATTCAGCAATTACTGTTAGAGTACTCAAAATAAAAACAAATCCTCGTAACGATATGAAATCTGGGTATTTACACTGCACTATCAATGATCGACACCTGGTAACGAAATATGAAAACAAAAATTCAAGAAACTATTGGGTCTAAGATTATCGAAAGTTATCGATTTAAACAAAATAATATAATGTCAACAAAGTTAGCAAGGTAATAAGAAGCATGAGTGAATCTGATTTGCTAATTATATCATATTTTTATGATAACAACACTTTTTGATCAAACCGTATAACTAACTTTTAAAAAATTTCACATTATACTTTATTTGTAAATAACTAAAAATAATTTTTAAATAAGCTCCACTCAAATTAAGCACCAGAACGAAATAGTTTGATGTCCAAAAACGAAATCGATTTACAAACTCCATCTTTATTGATAGTCATAATTTGTGAGTAATCACAGTAGATTCGAAAAGCCTAATAAAGGAATTTACTGGACGAAATTTTCAGCACGAATATTGTTTGACTAAATTATTACTTACAAATAAGACCTCACAAAACGTATGATTCATTCCGACGACAAACTAATCGACTATTACGTAACAAAAATATATAAGGTACTTGATTTAGATCGATGATATACTGAAAATGTGAAAATCGATGATCAATATTAACGTCACTATATTTCTGAGAAGAATGAATGTTTTATAAAAAATAATACTCAAAACATATTCAACTAATAGGGTATTTGATATTCAACTTTTTGTCTTATGAGAAAATTAAACAAATGAGGAATTACATATAACTTCTGATATTTGCTACCAAATTATTTGCAGGGTTGATTGAACTATGTATGCCCTTTACCTTCTTTTTCAATTTAACGGATTGATCATAGAGGTCGTTTGAAAGTCAAAGTCCTAATCGAAGCATTAACCTTTATCAAACAATGACCTTAAAACGATCAATAAAATATACATTCGAAAACATTGTCAAGGTCACAATTTGTTCCCCTCGATGTCTAACAATATTTCCCAAAAACACTACCCTGAAAAAAAAAATAAAGATTTCTTGGTTTTCTGCATTATTTATCAATTTCTCTGTGAAATTAACTCTGTGATTAACGTGATAGTTCATCTGCAAAATTGTGAACTCTTACAAAATCCAGGATTGAAAATACGAGTTTCTATGGAAAAATTAAATATAGACCTTTAATAACCTTGAAAATGAAGGCCAAGGTTTTGTAAAAGTCATAGTTCAATCAGCCCGTCAAAATCCAACAATTTCTGTTTTAAGAGTTTTCCAGAGTAGTCGAACATTATAGGTGGCGCTAGTATAGAAAGTTAACAGTTACGGAGGAAACAATTCCTAATTGCACATAAAATGTTGCCATGAAAACGAACCACGAGGCACGAGGAATTTTGCAGATTTATTTGGTTATATTTTTATTCGATTTTATATAATTTGAAGATGTTTGTATTTCCGCAATGGTAATATACAAAATCGGCTATTCTCATGTAAAATGAATACAGGAATCTAAACTAAGCCCTTAAAATAAGATAAAATGAGATACAAGACTGGTCAAACGGAATCTGTAGAATATCCAGATTTTCCATGTTGTGATTACAAATTATGCGAAATTTGCAATTGATTGGTTCTTTCGTAACCTTGAGATTTCTACATTACTCCTACCTACATTTTTCTATTATTCCGGAAGAATGCCGGAATTAGTCTGTTTGTAAACAGTAGGACCTGCGAAATTGACTGTCGTCCGTTTCGACGACCCCCAAAAGTGACTGCAAGTTGTGAAAACGAGCGAAGAGGAGGGAGGGAGGTAATCTTTACTTTGTTTATACACATCAAACTGTTTGAGAAAAGAGTGGGGAAAGCGTTTTCATATGGCAACTAATTTCAAAGGCTTCCGTCGAGACAATTTGACAAGTCAGTTAATTTTGAAATGCGATTTCCCGCACTAGTAACGAAATGTACTATTACTTGCTTATTTGACGACTTCCAATATTTATCATTTCAACTACAATATATTTCACATTGTAGGCATAGAGCTATATTTGCTTTATTATTCTTTATTACAAAATATATCACAATTTTAACTTGTGCATGCGACATTATGATAAATAATACACACAGAGAGATTAAAAATTGTAAACCGTACGGAATAGTAGTTACTCGTACTGTGGAAAGAGTTTATCAAATGTATTACGTCTGTTTTACTATTCAGAATTATATAAAATGCTTATTCAATTCTAACGCTACGGTACTTACATTTGAGGTTATGTCTGATTAACTCCGAAACATTTTGTTGCATCGGCGAAATATTGCCAAGAATACAAGGCATCTTTTCAAACTTACCTTCTCAAACATCGAATTTCTTGAAACTTTTCAAAATATGCACCGACTCTCCACAGAATACCAACTGTTGTTTGCACACTGTCCATTTTTCTATACGTACAAATTTCATATCGCGAAAATACATGGATGAAAAAGAAGTGTTCGCAATTCCCGTTGTGTTTTTGGTTGTCGGTTATTACAAAGACAAGTCTCGTAGGGTTAACTTAGGATTCAAAATGGAGGGAGATTATTCTACGTTACCTCTATATCCCGCTTTGTTTTGTTTTCGTTCATCGCGAGGGTCGCGAGTGTAATGTCTAAGCGAGGTTTGCCGATCTTTTCCGAAAATATCGCAGGAATGTTGCGAAACGTAGAAAAACGATGTGATGGGGATGAGGAAAGAGACTAGTTAGTAATATAACACTAGACGAGACAAGCTTGGAACTAGGATATAACTTTGGACGGTATATAAACAATATTTTCTAATTGTTGAACTGACTCGATGCAATGACATGGAGACAGTACTTGCACAACAGCAATATTAAAGGAACAGGGACAATTGATAGTGGGTTCTTATTATACAGGGTGCACCAAAAGTCTGGAAACACTTAAATATCTTGACAAGGACATCCAAGGTCAAATGACTAGTAGCGGTAAATGCGTCTTTTTAAACCTTATAACTTTTCTCAAAAACATTGTTTTCGAGATATTTAGGTATTTCCAGACTTTTGGTACACCATGTATATAGAAAATCTAAGAAATTCCTAATGGAAAATGCAAAAAATAAGTACGCACCAGTGGAAAAAGCTATTAGTATTATCGGAAATGCTGCACAATACTCCAGAAATACATAGTGAAATTAACTTTGATGATAATTGCTGGTTTGAACTTCATGAAATGGTTCTATTAAATTTTTTTTCTTTATGTAGTGTATTTAAAAACAACGTCCTTTAATGCAGAGTATATTTCACGTAATATGATCCCAGCAAGATCATTTCTCCTCGATCCTTTTGGTAATTATATTTTCCCTGTGATCGAATATTCACGGTGCTTTAAAAAATAGTTCAGAATGGTCTCATAATGTGTTCTATAAGAGTTCAGATGCGTCAAATTATGAGGTTTTTCTAAGCTTGAGGTCGTAACGATCACATAATGATATCAAGTTCAGAAAACCCTCATAATTTGACGCATCTGACCACTGGTACACATGATGAGATCATTCCGAACTATTTTTTGGTTCTCCTTTCTGGGCCTGTGATCAATTACATCGTGTTAGGATCAAACATCAGTCAAAAAATAAAAATAAAAGTTAAATATTTTGCACATGGCAAAGTTTTTTAAATTAGCGACGTTGCCAACCATTGGATTCTACTGTTGGAAGAAAAGCGAAAGGGAACCCCCCAGGTTCGTGCGATCGACATTGAATTTCGATTACGAGCGATTACGTCGATCAGTTTTCCGCCTGGTGTTGGTTCGTCGCGACAGACAAGACGCACTAACCCATAATTCCAAAAATGGAAAGTCGTTCCAGGTAGGCGCAACACGCACGCGGGGGCGACCCTCGGACGTCGCTCGTCCGTCTCGATCGTATGCGAGAAGCTCAGTTCTCAGAGCGTGAAAATCTGCGCGCGACGTGCCGTTGCGAAAATCGCGGCAGGTTCGATTTTTATCTCGTTGGTGGAGTGAAGTTAATAAAGTGTACAGTGATTTTTAATAGCACCGTTAATACTCTGTGGAATTCTAACCTATTATTTTATGAATCGGATCTCGCATGCGAAACTTGACGTCATATGTCATAATAACGTTTCTATAAATCGAGGTGACGCAACTCATCATTAAGGATTCTTCTTTTCTGATCCATGTAATTTTTTGAAAATTTGTTGTCAATAGATATTCATCTAAACTTCAATTTTATAAGTTTGTAAAATAACGCCTTTAGAAAACAAGGAAAATAAGTAACCAAAACTTATTTTTTTTGAAAATCTATTTTTTTTTAAATTTCCTTATTAAATAATCTTCAAACGTAAAAAAATGAATTATTTTTTAGGAGACCGTGAAGAAAAAACGTTTAAAGTGACTTTTTGCCGGATAATTAAAAAAAACTAGTAACAAAGGAGTGAAAAATTTTGACAAATAGAATTAATAATGATTTTGACTAATAAAACTACAAATCAGTAGTAAAATTCTATTCATCTTGAGTTAGTAATTTTTTAATATCTTCTTACAAAAAATGAATTCAATTATTAATCGACTTTTCACTCCTTCGTTAGTAACTTTCGCTATCTCAAATTTAGAAAATTTATTGTTTATTTTAAGAATTTTTAAACTAACAATTTTTTAAATTAACAATTTCTTAAAATTGAACTTTAAGGAGAATATTTAAAAATTGAAAAACTTGACAGTTAACTGAACATAATAAAAAATAAATTTTAACTACAAATTTAGTCCTAATAGTTAAAAAACGAATTTTACGACATAATTGCATAAAATTGATTATACTACTACAAAAATTAAGAATTAAAAAATTCCCACGAATTTCGTTTTGTTAACTAAATGACGAACAAAAAGTGTTGCTAATTCAACCTGATTATATTCAATTCCATTCGTTGACATTACAATTATCGACTATAATGTACTGAGCTCTTCTTTAATCAAGTTAAACCGACATCAATTGACTCAAGAGATCCCAATGAAACGAATTCAAAATAACGAATTTAATTTAATTTCACCTCATTAGTATGTCATATTTCGGAGGCGATTAAGTTTCTTTTTAAAAAAATCAATTATTCTTAATGAATGTAAGAGAAAATAATTTGGAGGGTCGTTAATTAACCGTCAATTGGGTTTGTTAAATTGTATTCACGATTTTAGTAATTTTAACAAATTGTTTTTCGACAAGCTTTTAGAAATTATTAAAAAATTCGGGAACAATTTGTGTTGTTACATTCTGCTACTTTTTTTTAATATTTAATTTTTTTATTTTAAGTCCTCGTGCTGTTACATTTAAAAAAAATGTTATTAATTGCATTATTCTTTTTAAATTTACTTCATTTGACGAAAGTTTTGCGCGGTTAAAAAATAATTATAAATCTATCAAGTACGTGAAGAACAAAGGATTATTAAAATTAATAATTTATAAAAATATATATTGTGAAATTTTATTGGAAGTCTTCACTTGTAACGGTGGTAACGACGGAAGGTCGCGGGTTCAAATCCTGACGCATCGAATATCTCCAGTTCGGTTAACAATTTTTTTTACAATAAAAAATTGATGAAAAAAGTCGTAAAAACCTGATATGACTTTCGAGTCAATTATTTTTTAATAAAAATGCAATTTATTCTGAATTGAGCAGAGGAATTTCTGACTTTACACTGGAAACGTTAAACAAATAAATTATTGGTTATATTCTATCTGCGTTCATAAAAAAGAATAATTTTTATTAAACTACAGAGTGATTGATGTTTTCGAGTACATTTAAAAGGAAACAAAATTTTTATGTTGAATTTCGGTTATGGTACTTTGAAAAATCTTCAATATTCCGTACATTCAAATTAATTCCGTTACTAAATTTTAAAAATTCGCACGATAAATCCGTTAAAGTCAACAATATATGGAAAAAAGGAATACGAGTCTAAAAATAAGATCATGATTTCTCTGCAATTAGCGACCTTGGCCCGATAAGTCTTTGAAATTCTCGATCGATTAATTGATCCGTAAATGGACACATTACGACAAAGTAGGATTCCTAGCTGCTTCATATTAAATTGTCACATAGAATGCACTTGCGTCGTTTATTTCATAAAGATTCATCCTCTCGATTATGGGGAAAATTTATCCGCGTTCCTAATTTCGTGTCTCTCGACATGACACACATTTTTCGAATGCTGAACACCTGATTTCGCTATTTAAAGACGTATGATAGAAAGAATACTTTATTGTACTACTTAAGGTAAAGAGAAAATGCATACGCGCACTTGTCGGAGTTGCAAAAACGTTATTATGTATACGGTAAATCAGAAATATTCTGCGAGTGGATGAAAGAAGTTTTAGTGCTGAATTAAATTAACGCGTGGAAGAAAATATTGAAATGCTAACTTTCACATTATAATAAATTGTTATTATCTTCCCCGCGAAATTCGTCGACTAAAGGTTTAGTCAAGTTATTTTTATATAATGTAAAGTAAAAAATTGTGAATTTTTCTAGTAAAACTTGCATTATTCCTGACCGAACAGACGAATTTTTGTCTTTTTAAAAGGTCGCATCACAAAAACAGCGCGATTTAGTAGTCAAAGACGTCCATCGAATATTCAAATATAAAAAAGTAGTTACAAAAACCAGATAAAACACAAAATCCAACAAATTAGTACATTAGTAACAAATTTCTACAAAAAATTGATCGAATGTATAGAGAGAAAAAAAAGGTTAATAGCACCATGAAAAAATTACAGAAACGTTGTTAAAATTTGTAAATTGTAAAATTAACAACATGAAAGGCTATATTCTTCCAAGTTTCCATTTATTTTTTCTGAATTTTTCACTCATTTTCAGTTTCTTGATATTTTTCATACAATTTTTTAATTCAGCATTTTTAACATTTTCATTAAAAACGTTTTTTCAGAAAAGCCGGAATCGAAACATTTTTTAACCATATTGAAATGGTTGATTGCGAAAATTACTACCATCTGCTTAATACAAATTCATTAATATTAAAGATGAATAATATTTTCCTTTTACTAAAACTTTTAAAATGGAGCTAAAATGATGTCGGTTTTTCTCTGATTTTTCATCTTCTGAAGTAAATTTTCTAGACAAATATTCCTGATGTTATGATTGCCGCAACCTTGAATTTAAGTAGCTCATTATTATTCCTAATTTTACAACAGGAAAAGTGCCTGTAAGGTATAATGACAAACAGGTTTAAAATAGAATGCTATGCATAAATAATTATCGTTTGCTCCATTGGATAATTGAAAATTACTTATTTTTACGGTTATTGATTATACGATTTTTTAAATATGAAATTTATGCTTTTTAAATTTCTGGTGGTATAACAATGTTTTTATTGCAATTTGGTTGTCGAGTTCTTTACAAAATCGCAAATGCGTCTCAAACTAGTTTTTGTTGCTTACGTATTTGTCACTCACTTTTATTCCTCATCTTAATAGGTTAGATCTAATACAGAATAAAATTTTGTAAATGTGAGGATACATAATTCGGAACCATTTCCTATTAACACGACGAAATTTAAGAACTTATTTGTACCTGCATAAAAATCTATCTTAACGGATTACTTTATTATTATTTTATAATGGGATGCCTTTATCCTAACCTCCAAATTAAAAATATAAAAAAAAACGAAATTATTTCCATTTCTCTTTCTTTAATTGACAATAAAAACCCGAAAAGAAATTAGTTATAAATTTTTAAAATATTTTTTCGTATTTCAAGGGATGAATCTTGATAACGTTTTGAGCAACAAAGTTTAATACCAAAATTCGATCCGACAAATAGAATTTAAATGACGTGCCGTTGAATTGGAGGAAAAAATCACTTTTTTGTGCAATAACTCGACTAGTTTTAAAGTTATTGCAATGAATAAAGATTCATTTTAAAGATTTTGTCAAGCTCTACTATTTTTCTTTGAATTATTTTGACCTGCAATAAATATATATTGTTATAGCACCAAAAAGCTGAAAAATGCAGATTATGTGTTTTTTCACGTCTAACTCGTTTCGCTCAATAGCTATACGAGAAAATCATGTGAGCTTGAAAAAACAAAGAATTTCATCTTTTATATTTTATGTTTCGATGAACATTGAGTACATAGTGAGCACATTAATGTCACTGAATGATAGACAACTGGCTTTTGAAATAACGTGAGCTTAATTTTCATCTAAACATGATGTATAAGGGGTAAAATTTTTTATTTTTTCTCGCTCTACAACATATTTTTTTGGACTTCCGGTGTAACTATTGAGCGAAGCGAGTTAGACGTGAAAAACCGAATAAATCGGCATTTTCCGCATTTTTTGGGCTATAATAAGAGATGTGTTTATTGATGGTCAAAGTGGCTCACAGAAAAATGGTTTGACATGAAAACGTCTTTAAAATAAGCCTTTATTCGATGAAATAACTTTAAAAATGGAGGAGATATTACAAAAAAACAGATTTTTTCCCTTTCAATTCCAAATTGAACGTGTCTCATTTTTAAAAAATTTTCGATACCAATACAAATTAATTATTTTCAAATAAATCATGTATGAAATTAACATACACAAAAAAAAATTTAATTAATATTACGAATCAATTAAAAACCAAAATGACAAAAATTTTTAATTTACAACTTATTAATTGCAGTTGGCATACCCGTTTCAAACCCACAATAGGAAATCCACTTTTGGAATAGTGAACAAACAAATTTCGAAAATCTTTCCATTCCGCGAAAATGACGTTTTGATTAGCGTAGTACCTAGAATTTTGGAGGATCTCTATAGTGCGCGAAATATGAGAGCCCGCTGGTTTGTTTTTTTGACGATACCGAACCTCAAAAAGTTTTGAAAATCAACAATCGATTAATCGGTCGGTAAATGGACGCAGATGTGCCGGACATCCTCTTGCCGTGCGCGATTTGCGACCGGACATTCCGGCCGGAGTCGCTGGACAAGCACGCGAGGATCTGCGAGAGGTCAACCAACAAGAAACGGAAACCTTTCGACTCGGCCAAGCAGAGGATCAAGGGTACAGATCTTGCTGAATTTCTACCCAAACAGAATCCAAGGAACCCTCACGTCGATGACCGCCCCAGGAGGTCCAGCGCGTGGAAGAAATCCAGAGATGAGTTCCTCAGGGCGATTCGGGCAGCTAAAGGAGAAACCGTAAGTTTTTACAGCACTTTTGGAAATTTTGAGGTTAGCTGTACCAATATCTTTAGCTGTGGTATTTTTCAAAATTTTCAGGCTTAGTTTAGTGTAACTGCATCCGCATTCTTGATAGATGAGCCAATGCTTTAAGCTTTACTGATAAATGCTCATTGTTTCTGATAAAGATAATCATCAAACGCTCGCAATTTGACGTCAAACGTCGTAAAACCCCAAGATTTATAATCCTTTGAAACACACTTTACTATCTTAGTAACATTTGGTTTACGGAAATTCAAAATATCGCGTCCAACTTTTCGAAATCTTTGGAAACTGCATGCTCCTACTTCGTGGTAAAATTAGTCATTAATAATTCTAGCTTGGTCCTCAAACGTCGTAAAAGCACAAGATTTATATTAATTTTAAACACAATGTTCTTGGTAACATTTAGTGGTACCCTAAATCTATCGGAGTCAAATTTAATTCCAAATGAGTAAATGCAAAGGTTGATTAAATTTTTTGAGTAACTAATCTACTCCTAACTAAGGTGATATTAATTAGACTGAGCAAGTTATTCCTCCAGTTTAGAGTGTAAATTAAACACGTCCATTTTGAAAATTATTATCAACATTTTTATCATTCAGATCCATTTTGCTATTTCTCAGTTTTGATAATTTCACTAAGTAACAATTAAAGTACGATTGTATTATGTTGTCAAAGAGATTTATGCATAGTCCGATCTATGCAATTATGTAGGAAGGTCTACTCGACTCTTTATTTCTTTGATAAGTTTTACATCGGTGACTGTGCACAAATGCATAAACTGAACTATATCTCGGTTTGAGATCATAATCTTGATACTGAGATCTTCAGTACACATTCCAGTCTATGGTCACTCGTTGCGACGAAAGATTATGAAGTTTACAATTTGCAACAAAGGTTAACTAATTTAAAGTAAACTAAAAATATTTTAAAAGTGAACATTGTAATAACGTAAGATACCAGCATAATTAAGGTGAGTACTTATGAATATAACATTGGAGATCATCACATGTCATACGGAAAAGTTCGGCAGCTTACACACGTTCAGAAATTAGCTATTAAATCAACAGAAATTTTAAAAAAGAAAGGAATTTTAAGAATTGGAGAATTGGTAGTCATCATAAATTAGAGAAGACAGATTTTTGAAAACTATGAAATTATTAAAAAAACAAAAGAATATAAAATAAAAAAAACAAGTGGAAACTTCGGTTCTTTCCTGTTTCTTCTCGCATTTTCTTCAACTTGTTTTTGCTTTATCTTGTATTTTTATGTTAAATTGTCAAGGACTTAAAACATGTTTCTTAGTTTAACCACATATTACTAAACTTTACTTTACAACTTGCCAACCCCTGAAATAATTTAAAAAAAATGCTACATGAATTAACTTTATTTGAAGCTACTCCAACTTTCTGCCAACTTTTTTTCTTCTTTCTACGCATCCAATAATCGTAGACTCGATTTACGTTAATTTTGGAAAGATAATAGGGACGTTACGTCATGCATACTTTTTTCTCCTGGAAACAGAAAGGAAAAATTGAAGTATAAAACTACTACTGTGTTTTATAAACTTATTTCTGACCATATTAAATTGAACACATGATGTGGAAGTTGAATTGAACATTAAATAGTACACTCTGTCGCTAGGGAGTAAAAATATTCTCATATAAATAGGGTATAAAATATATTATTTGCGCATTACTTCTATTACATAACAAGATTTTATTGTATTCAATTATTATACAGCTTTTTAGAAAATTATTGAAAGAACAGGAAATTAATCAAATAAATTTCCTTTCGGATATACTTATTTTGTTCCTCAGGGAGAAACAGCGTTATTTTACTACCGCCATAAAGAAAACATAATAGTAGTAAGTGTAAGAAAACTACTCCGTTTGCGGTCATAAGGTGCGTTCAATTTTTATTCTCACTTCATTAACAAATAAGCTCGGAGCACTGTAAAAGTTTTATTGGCTTGCCCATGTATAGTTTTCTTATAATTTTCACTTAACCTGTTACACAGAGAAAAAAAGTCTTAAAATTGTTACATCTCGAATTAAGCACTGTAAAAGGCTTAATTGCAGCCTAAAATTGTGCTATTTATCTTAAGTTAAGTCAATATTTGCGCCGAAAACCTTGATTTTAGTTTTGGAAATTTACTTTTAGTCAATATTCAAGTTCGAAATAAGAATTCTCTAACTTGGGTGTGACAAACTCGAAAAAATCTTCTGTAAGCATAAATCTCGGCTAAAATTAAACTGCTTTTACAGTGCTTAATATGAGATGTAACAATTTTAAGACATTTTTTTCTGTGTAATGTCCAAGAATTTCACAAGTGTTCCTTTTACTTGAACAATAATAAAAAGCCTACATTTTTTTGTAAAATCGGTCATAATAACATTGTAAACAAAGGGAGAAAAATTTTGAAAACATCGAGTGACATTGTAATATACTCCGGTCTATAAAAATTATTTAAATTATTGTCTAACAATTATTTTACCAACGAAAATTCTGGCAATTTTTATATAATGTCACACCTTAATATTTTGTTGGTCGCAATCAACATTTCCAGGTCAAAATAGAGTTTTAGCCAACAGGAATTCTAATAAGACGCCAAATTTTAAAACAAATTTCGAATTAACCCTGTAACGTCCAGAATGCACGTTTCCCATGTACAACTTCCACCGCATATTTCAGACTGAAAATAATGCACAGGTAGTTAAGAATGTACCTTATTTATTATTTTCAAGGTGCTCTTTCGAATGGTGATTTCAAAAATTTGACAAAATTGAGTATTTTTCTTTGATTTTGGCAAAAGTATACGAAAAAAAACACATTTTTGGGAGATTTAAAGGAAAAAAATGTATGCCACCTTATTGTAACCTCCCAAAAATATCTCCAACAATACAAATTTCTTTGAAAATGCTCAAAATGAAACATTTTTTTCTGATTTTTTGAGGGTATTTCGACAAATTTTATATTTAATGTTTCGTTTAATTAAACAAATTTACGAAAAATTGTTTAAAATTCCAGTATATCCCTTCATGAATTATAAGCATTTATGTTTATTTTGCAATTTTTTCCACAAGTTAATAGTTTTGAAGAAAAATTATAAAATGTGGTGTTTGAATTTTTTTTTTAAATTTAGCAATTTTTGGAAAAATTGCAAAAACATCGAATACTTAGAACTCATGGAATATACTACAATTTTTAAAAAATGTTCAATAATTTATTTTAATTCAAAAAAATGTAAATAAAATATCCTGAAGAAAATCTGAAAAATTCCGTGTATATTTCTCGGTGCATGTTACGAACTTTGATTGTTAGCATTTTGTGGAAAAACGCCTAGTTTTTGAGTTACGGCACCCTGAACAAAATTTTCATTAAGGCGACACATTGGGGACATTAAAATGGGGTGGTTTAATCGAATCCTATTGTTCTAAGAGATAAAAATAGCTGAAAACAAATATATCCTATTTTTTAATAATTATTTTTGTCTCAAATTTGCAACCGTTTTGGATTTACCGTTGGGTGAAACTAAATTTTCACTTAAATAATATGAAATCTATTCTCAAAAATATTAATACGACATGTCCAAAATGAGAATTTGTTTTCACACAAACTTCAGGATGCCTCCTGACTCTAAAACAATCAGAGTTGAAACGATAGTTTAACGAGAATTTAAAAGAATAAAAAACATTCAGAAAAAATTGTAGCACGTTAGATGAATTTAAAATTTTTTTGTTCCTTGTCATTTTTTATAAAAGTTTTCAATTTTTCATTTCGATTTAATACTAAAAATTACTGTCAAACTTTATGTTAGAGTTATATACATACATCGTTAATGAGATTTTAGTTTCATTATTTCATTAGTTGTTTAATTAAACAGAGGGTGCGTTTTTACTCCAAAAAATTTAGATACGATACTTTTAAGAGGAGGAAGGGGATTCTGGAATCCTTCAGGTCCAATCGAGATAATGATTGGTAACATAATTTATGCATGTCTTCTTAATGGAATACAATTTAAAGCAAGAAATAAAATGATAAGCCGAACGTTAAAACCGGAAACTAATATGGAAATAGGGTACAAATTCAGCGTTTTACAAATACTAACTAAACCAATAAGTTCTTTTAAATTGATAAAATATAATATCAAAATTTGCGATTAATCTATATATATGTATATATAAACATATACGAAGGATTTTTTGGTGTACTTTTCATCATAAACTCAGAGAAAAAAAATTAGTTGAATCAAGGTACAAATCTCTTTGACTATACAAATCTTATATTAAATACCCACGATATCCACTAGTTTGGTAGGTTAGGTTAGGTTAGGTTAGGTAGTTAAAAAATGTATGTCATTTTGAACGTGCCTTTGCGATACTAAATCTGTATTCAACGATACCCAAATCTCACGTTTATAATTATTTTGAACGGATTGCTTCTTTTGTTACGTTTGATAACAAAAAAAAATCGTCACTTTTAAGAAAATGTATAAAATATAAAAAAGAATTCACTGGGATTACTACAGGTCTAAAAAGAAGAATCTGATATTTAAATCTACGAGGAAATCATGAATGACGAAGGTGTTTTTTAGTAATTGTTGCAAAAACAGTAAAATCAAGATGATTCGTATAGAAATTATCATAGAATTTTTCATCGACATATTTTGTATAACTAGGATGCAGTTATTTAAATTATTTATTATATTTATTAATGAGAGAATCATTCTAAATTACCTTAAATGATCAATTTTTGAAGTGTTATGGTTGAACGGTCTTCACGGCCATCATGTTAGTCATCTTCCAAAAATTGTTCTTATCTATATAAAAATAAAAAAGAACAAATGTATCGCTTTAACAATAAATTACTTACAAAAAATACAATGAAAATAATAAAAAAGTCACATTGCGAGTGACATAAATGTTGTCGTTTGAGTGGAACTTCTGGATTTTTCGGCATAAACGATAAATGCCATTTTTGCACGAACTAGCCAAACAGTGTTTAAATTATCTCATGCCAACACTTTAACATATTCGAAACGCAATTTTGGAAATGACATTTGTTTATATATTCCTATCAACTAAATATCATGTTGCTATGCTCACGTCGAAGGTCATTATGTAACTCACCGGCAGATATATTTAAACCAAAAATTAATTCGTTGCAGTAATTACCGAAAAACATATATTAGCACAACATGAGTCAAATCATAGTTGCATGTATATGAAGTGCAGCATGTTCCGTGAATATTGTGAAGATTGCAATATACGCTTTTTAGTAAGAACTTTCAATGTCTGCGGATAGTTCACGCATAACTCCTGAAAAATTGATTATTTAGATAGTGGTCAAGAAATTAAAATGTTTCGCATACTATTTCCTTAAATGATGTTCAAATTAAATTCGTATAATATATGTTACACAAAATAGAGCGAGATCACAATATTTCGGTGTGGAATGATTACAGTAGAGTCCCGGTATATTTGCCTGCTCGGTTCCTAGCCTTCCTCTACCATCTCCATATATTTGTCAAAAGAAGGGCCGTTTCTCCCACTCTCCTCAATCGCGCAATGCTCGTGACGTCACAGCAGGCCCTTCCTGAGGCCCCAGCGCGCAAGGTGGGGGAAACCAAGAACGGTGACAGATAAATATAATGGGACGAAAGCGCACAAATATGGTGGGATGCAAATATAGCGAGATGCAATTGTACCGGGACTCTACTGTAAATGGTAACAAGAAAAGAGACACACTAACATAAATAATATGTGCATATTGAGGAGACGCAACTTGATTTCCAAACACTTTATTTTGCTAGAATGGAAATCATTAATATTATATATGCCATAGGCTACTAAGATGCATGTGTGTGAAGTTAGCAGATCACGTGTCAACAGTCCACTTTATGAGAGGAGTTCCAGTCAATTGCACAGACGAGTTTTAAAGTTTTTGATACTTTTTAGTAATAGTTTTAGCGATTTTGGATGATAAAACCGCAATTAAAAAAAAAGATCTGCTAACTTAGCGAGAATTACTTACAGAAAAAAAATATTAACATCAGATATATCAGTTTTACATTAGAGTTCTAGTTACTTCAAGATGTCTTCGGTAGTTTCTGATACTTTATAACGATAGTTCTCTCGATTATCAATTTTTAAATAATTTTTATTGTTGATAAAAATTACATAAATTAGAAAATCGTGACCTGATGATTTGCGCGCAACATTTTATCTGTCCCGTGGGACTCAAAATCCAGTTTCTTATATTCTGGACTTAATTTCGAAGAGTTTCAATGATTTTCGATTTTTAAACAATTTTTGTTGTCGTCAACAATTACTAAAATCTGAAAATCATGACATTAAATAAACAATTAAATTAAATAAACAATTCAAAATCATGACATGTTGAATAGTATATAATAGTTCTACGTCACCAGTGGGTCTTAAAATACAGTTTCATATATCCTGAACTCAATTCGGCAGAGTTCGGCATTTCGAATATCGAAAAATTGTCATTTTCGATTATTGTAACTCTTTTAATAGTTTAATATAGTGATTGATCTTTGTTGGTCACATAAAAAGTAAATAAAAAGTGAACTACGTTCATGTAAATATTCACAGTTCGTCTTTTAAAAATTAGTTGTTTATATAGTGAGTAAAAGTACGAATTAAAATATTAAAAATACAAATGTAAAGAAATCGTTCTTAACAAAATAAAGAAAATATGCATACGTGCATCTTTGATTAAATAAAATATGCAGCGGAAGAAGACTTTTTTCCATGTTCCTTTTGAATCGGATTTGTACTCTTACGTGAAGTAACCTTACTTCTGAGCCTTTTGACATCCCGTGTGAATGCACTAAGTAAACATGGACAATAAAAAGTGAGACGACAACCACGTATCCATAACCAATGCAAGTCGAGGGCAGAAATATTCCAACAATTTTAAAAGAAAATAGTGCAGACGTGATTCTTTGCCTGAAACTCTAACCGAGACAAGCTTTTTTCCTAAAAAAACCATAAAATAAGAGGTTATATAACCCATCGAAACGTACAACAAACATCCATGGGAACAAGAGGTTAAAAAATAGGAATTGATTATTTGGATTAAAATAATTTCTTCCAGGTAAATTTATGATTACATATCTACGTTAGCTGCATATAATATTTAAATGTATTCTAAACTCATTTTATTACGTTTTCTTTTTAAAAGTACATGGTTAAAAAAAGTACATGAAATTTCATAAAAACGTATAAAGGAAGCAAATGTCAAGCAGGTAAAAATAATTAATGTGGTTCATGAAAATTTCTATACTGGTGTAGTTTTATTAATTCATCTGTTTGAAATTTGCATCCAGAAGGATGAACATTCGCCGAAGGAATATCTTTTGCTAAAATGTTAAAAATATTGTCAATGGGTAATTTACTGTCAGCTTAAAAAAACAACAAATTTACAGAATTATTGTAGTTCTATATTTATTTAATATTACTTAACTTCTCTGTTATATATTATATGTAATTTCACATATAAATCATTTTAATTATATTGTGCTACTTTTGTATCATTTAAAACGCAAATAAATAAGAAAACTACTCGCCCCGGCAGGGAATAGAACGCGGGTCTCTTTCCCGGGATCAATTTTTAAAACATTCTTAACTGCCGAAAAGAAGAAAATTCGAGTCATTAATAAAAGTTGTTTAACAAATTATCTTTGCAGGTTGCCATCTTTTAAGAACAGTAATGCTTTCTCATGTCAACAATATCATTAACAATGAACAATAATTTCTTGGAAACGGTATTAAATGTTTTTTTCCAAACATCCTGAGGTCTAACTACCTTAACCCTTTTTTTGCCCGAAATCAGAAAAGCAGGTACATCAACTCCAGCACAGTTTCTGGAGTGAAAATATTTTTTTTAATTTTCGAAATATACCTTTCCTACTATTTTCAAGTGTGCTCTATCGATTCCCGTCGAGAAAATGACGAAATAATGACTATTTATGCAAAAATTTTGCAAAAAAAAAAAAAATTCCATGATTTTTAGGTCATTTTTTTCATTTTTTCCGATTTTCTCCCCCAAAACGGGGCTCAATCAATGAAACGCATACGTAAAAAGTGATCCCGATTGTTGAAGATAAATAATATACTGGTAGAATATTTTTTAGAAGCAATAGCCCGTTCAAAATGGCCGCGGAACGAAACAAATTTATTCAAAATTATTAATTCCTTGAAATAGAGATCTTGGAAACTTTTTTTGAGTTTTATAATGATGATATAAATATTGACTGGTTATGTACGAAGATTATAATAATTTTGAGTTGATAAATTCAAAATGGCGGATCCGTAATGGCCACCGTATGTAAATCGCATCGCTCATATGCAACGTTATTGCATGAATCTGTTTCAAAGTTGAAAATATTTGTTCGATAATTATAATATTATACATGTTCAGACCTGACAAGATCAAAATGGCGGATATGATATGGCCGCCGGTACACGGCATTGAATCTCATACACACTTCACCTTCATCTGTAACAAACGTAATCACACACATACGCTCACACGTACTCAGACACGCATACACACGCGTAGGTGAAGTGTTTATGAGATTCAATGCTGTGTACCGGAGGCCATATTATATCCGCCATTTTAATCTTGTCAGGTCTGAACATGTATAATATATTCGTAATTATCGAACACATATTTTAAACTTTGAAACAGATTCATGAAATAACGTTGCATATAAACGATGCGATTTACACAAGGTGGCCATGACGGATCCGCCATTTTGAATTTATCAACTCAAAATTATTATGATCTTCGTGCATAACCAGTCAATATTTATATCATCATTATAAAACTCAAAAAAAGTTTCCAAGATCTCTATTTCAAGGAATTAATAATTTTGAATAAATTTGTTTCGTTCCGCGGCCATTTTGAATCGGCCATTGCTTCTAAAAAATATTCTACCAGTATATTATTTATCTTCAACAATCGGGATCACTTTTTACGTATGCGTTTCATTGATTGTGCCCCGTTTTGGGGGAGAAAATCGGAAAAAATGAAAAAAAATGACCTAAAAATCATGGATTTTTTATTTTATTTTGCAAAGTTTTTGCATAAATAATCATTATTTCGTCATTTTCTCGACGGGAATCGATAGAGCACACTTGAAAATAGTAGGAAAGGTATATTTCGAAAATTAAAAAAAATATTTTCAATCCAGAAACTGTGCTGGAGTTGATGTACCTGCTTTTCTGATTTCAGGCAAAAAAGGGTTAATGGCATAAAAGTCTTGCATTTATTAATTGTAATGTTTACTTATTAATGTATAATTTAATAATCTTCAGTTTATAAACCCACACCTCAGTTTAATACCAATCATTAAAATAAGCAAATGATTATGTTATGACGTCCTTCAGTCAGTATTAACAAATCATAAAAAATGTCTATTTAACAATTGCTTATTATACGATCAACATTTTCATAGATATTGAATCGTTCTTAAACTGTTATATAAAATGCAAATTATAGCTTTATGTTCGTTTATGTTATCTGTCATGAGTAAGTGCACTTTGCGAATATGTGCCGCCTATCTTACAAATTCTAAATTTAACTTATATACACAAGTCTAGATAGTAAAAGTTATATTACGTTCAAGAAGTATCTATACGTGTGTTTATGTGAAGCTGAAACTGAACAAGTTTTTATGCTGTAATAATGTAAATATTCCCTTCAATAAATTTTGAGAACATCTTAAAACTATTAAAATAAATTGTCTCAGTAAATCAGAGATTATCACACTGATTTTTCCGAAATTTTTAATCTTCCGTCTACAGATTAATTCAAGGTTTATATAACGCTGAACATTATTGAAGATAAAGATCAGATATGAGAGAACTTTGAAAGTCTTTACAACTATTGTTCTTATATAAATCTAGTTCTAATATTAAAATCTTCACTGTAAAAGAATATTTTGATATGCAATGATATTATTGTTCCTTTAAGAAGATATTAAGTGAAATTCCGTTGCGAAAATAAGATAAAGTACAGGTCTACTGCTGAGGCATGTTCTAGTCATGGTATAATATGTGAGGTATAGCAAGGCGCATATTGGGGAAAGGGAAAGACCAATTTAGATCAACGCCGATTGGTTGCTTTTGCGCAAGTTGCAAAATACCTTTCATCTTATATCATGGTTCTAGCTTTTGCTGTATTTTGGAGATTCGTTAAAGTTTTATTATTAATTCGCTCTGAAGTAGTACGACGATAAGGTAAGAATTTACACTAAAGAACGTAAATTCAGAATGTCTGATTAAATTTTTCAAAATTCGGGCTCTGTAAGGGGCCATCCATAAACTACGTAGACCTTTTTTTGGCATTTTTGCCCCCCCCCCTTCCTCCGTAGACAGTTTTATGATTTTCATACGTACATTTTATATAGACTGTAGTTCCTGGCCGATCCTCCACCCCCCTAAAATGGTAACGTACTTTTTGGTTGGCCCCTATGGATAATTTAATTAAGAATTGACCGATAATTATTAGAAATAACTAAGAATGATCTATTTTGAATAGTTCTCGTTACACGGAGAAAAATGACTCCGCTGGATTAGCTGATTCATATCAGCTAAAATTTTCGGCTGGAATTGCCGAAAATATATGCAATTTTAGCTGTTTTGATTCCGCTAATGTAGCCTTAACCCTACTCAATTCGCGCTTAGCTCTAAATTTCCGCTACATTAGCAGATTTGTTCCGTTAAATTTGCGGACTTTTTCTGTAAATTTAGCTGAAATTATCGGCTATCCCTACGGAATTCCAACAGCTGTCCCTATAGGATAAAATTGGTAGAATCTGCGGATTTTTCGGCTGATTTTGCTGATTATTTTTCTCCGTGTATGACACTGAAGCTATAGCAGCAGATTCGCAGCAGCAGATTCGAAAAACTATGGTTTTCCGTCATTAAAATTGCTAAAAACAGATTATTTGTACAAAATTGGTCTAAAAATGTTTAAATGCGAGTCATTTTTAATAAGAAATTATCCATTTTCACTGTTTTCTGGAATCCGCTGTTGCGAATCTGCTGCCAGCTTCAGCGTCATGTTCTCGTTCAATTTCCAATTTATATCTTTGGAATTTGTTAATTGGCCATTAATAGTATATAGAATAACCCTTAGCCCGAATTTAAAAAAATTGATTCACTAAAGAATATTTTATTCCAGATTCTTATGAAGATGATTTACAAAGCGGCGTCCAATCTGTAAAGAAAATCAAATACAGTAAAAAATATCCGTATTAAAGTAGACCTCAAATTACACGTAGTAGAAACATGATTTCTGCTATAATATAATACATTAAAAGAGAACTTTTAGAACGTTCTTATCAAAGAAATAAGTTAAGATTAGATTAAAAATTTCTACGTTACCGACCACGTATATAACTGTTGAATTATAAAATCGTAGTAAATTTGATTAAAAGGGACCGCCGGTAAGGTAGAAAATGTTAATAAAAAACAGAAATTAAAGATTGAATATAATTTTAAAAATTCGAGCTTTGTAAGGGAACTCCAATTACTACGGACAGTTTCCTGGAAAATACATTAATTGACATTAATTGAAAACTGACCGAGAATTTTCGGAAATGAATAAAAATCACTTATTTCCGGGAATTCTCAATAGTTTCCAATTAATTTCTTTGGAATTTTCGAGGATACCGTTTATAGCATTTAGAATTGCCATTACAGGGTCCAAATTGTGAAAAATCTATTCAGTCATTTTTTATTTACAGTTTTTAGTCAAAATGCCTACCTTTTCCGCCAAGGAATTAGGAACCCCCTTAAGTGACAAATTTTTAAGTGAAATTGATCTAATTTTCCATGGAAACATTAAAAAAACCCTTTTTATAAACAAAAATGTAAAGAAAAGGGGCAAAATGTTTACTGCGTTTGAATTTCAATTCGAATCTTTGCTTTCATACGAAAAAGTATGCGTGGAACAACTACATCCCTTATTACTTTATTGCTTTCATTATTTTTATCAAATTTCCAGGATTATTGTACGCCAACGCTATCCCTCCTTTAATTATTTGTAGTTTTTGGATATTTACAAAGAAAAAGAACATAAAACATAACTGTTACACTCATAACAACATTTGTTATTTAATACTCCACCCATTGCCACAATGGATAATTTTTCAGTTTTTGATTACAGCATCAAAACCAACAATGCGATGTTTGTAAACATTCGATTCAAAGGAAAATTTCTCGGAACCAACGGGAGTTTTAGATTTTTCACAACACATTTATTTACCTTTCCACTTCAAGTTTTTAAAACACTATTTTTCACTAACACACAAATATTTTCGCCAAATATTTAATCACTATGTTCAATTGCCCTAAAATATGTACATCATCAATAATATCCAGTGTTGCCAGTATTCAAATGCGGCATCCTCTGAGTATGTGGAATAACACAATTATCGGTATTGCAGGTTCACCATATACAATAAAGTTTTGTAAGGGCCGATGAGCAATCTAAGCTGTAAAAAAAGTGGGGAAACTTTGCGCCATAAACATTAAATTTTTAGATTCTTTTTTCAAAATTCCTGTACAGAAATATTATCCTCATCGTAAGAAAGTGTAAAAAATGAAATTGCTTGTCGGAATCCTTGAAAGCTAAGCTTTCAAGTGCATCATCAACAATTTCTGCGATAAAGCTTGAAGACGTGACAAGTTAAATGCTAATTATTCTATTTGCTTTCCCTTATTGACCAGACCAAAAGCCAGAATACGATGGAACATTAGACACGGAAGCGTGGAAATGGCTCATAACCTCTTCCTCATCGCATGATGAATGGTTTTGTCCACATCCATCTGTCATCGTTTTCTTTATCGCCGTAATTGTAATAACGGTTATACTTATCATAGACCAACACGCTCCATCGCTATAATAGTTTCTTTTATTTCACATCAAGTAATCTTTATACATAAGATAATTAATATTATATGTTGGTTCTTGGCATAACGTATTACAATCATAAATATAAACAAAGAAGATAAACGACATTGAATTCCGCACGCTAATTATTTCAATTTGACAGGAACATATACGTAATGGAACGAAATGGCCAGGGAACAAAGTTCAGAAAATCAACACACCCGGAAAGGCCAAAATTTCGATATAGCATGGCTCCAGCATGATTTTCTTCACCTTGTCTTTGAAAATTTGGCAAAAAGAAAGCAAATTACGAAATTTTTAGGGGGAATATCATGGATACATCTCGTAGTACTCGTTTGCGTTGCACATAGTCTTTTTCCAAGAGATCCATCTGAAAATGGATCTCAAGTAAACAAAGAATGTAACTTTGTAAACAAATATTCTGAACCGAGTAATCTTTTACGGAAGTAATCTTTTACGAAAGAGCTTGGCGTCTCTTCCGACGAAGCTGACCCATTGTATAAACATACGATAATTCTCTCCGTGTATTGCTCGAAAAATGCATTCCACAATTAAGAAAAATGGGGAACTAAACCCACGTAGTGTATTTCAACTATTGCTTAAAAAGGCGTTTGCGACGCTGGACACGACATCTTCCTTATTTATGGCTACGGAGTTGAAAAACTTATCTGTTTTCGATATTTGAGAAATTTTGCCCCATAATTATAATATAAAAGACCTTTAGGAACATGAATTATTCCAATGAAGTTTTCGTAACCACATTTCTTGTGGGCAGAAACGTATACTTTTTCTTGTTTATTTTTTTGTTTTGAAGAAACACAAATGTATGTCGATACGAAACAATTGCCTTTCCGGCTCATACACACCAGGATATAAACCACCGGCCTAACATCTCTGAACTCTGTCGGTAATGGAATCAATGCAAAAACAGAACAATGATTGAAAATGTTCGGAATCATCCGTGATCATTCGTTCGGGGATTATTTACAATAACGCCGCGATGTGGACAGCATTGGTGTAAACGAAGTACAGTTGCCCCCATCCTAAGTTATACTGTCGGTTCTTTCAAAATAGCGGAAGTTTATCCATAGTTATAGCCCCTCGCTATTCCCGCTTCGGTACCTCTGTTTATATCGGTGCAATGAGTGGTTCTGTGTGAGAGTATCGCGAAACGAGTGTGGCTCAGCGAAACAATGTGGTGGGGGAAGGAGAGGTAGAGCGTTGTATAACTTTGGACAGACATATCACTTTTACGGTATAACTTAGGGCAGGTACTAATGTATGCGACATCCCGGGTAAAAATGAGGTCTATACAATTGTATATAATTGCATACGAAATTTTGTATACAATTGTATATAATTGTATAGCATTTTTGTCTCTATATAATTGTATATGAACGTATACAATTGTATATAAGTGTATATAATTTTACACGTCTTCTTATCGTCTCCTTATCGTACCCAAAATGGGAACGATAGAATACGGGAGCAAATCGCGATTCCCATTTTTGGTACGATGAGGAGACGATAAGGAAACGATTCGCCAACCTCGAACGCTCCCAGAGATAACAAATTGTTAGCCGTGTTTGCCTTCCTGTTCCGCGTCTATGCGCATGATCAGACAAGTTAGAATATGTAGAGGAAGGAAACAAGTTAAAATAAGGGAAGAAGTTAAAATAAGGGGAGGGCTACTGTAATATGTACACCCAGGTGTATTACTTACCGTTGTCGTAACAAGAGTCGTAAGAAATTTATCCATGTTATACGACTTACGACAGCACGACTTAATGCAGGAAATATGTATCTATATGATCTATATATATACACTGTAAAAAAAGTCGATTTTTTTTGTTACACATTCTATGTAAAATTACCACGAATATCACTGGTATTTTTATTTCCACCTGTTACGCTGTAAATTTACATTTCCGTTGTAAATTTTACATGTTTTTGGTAAATTTCCTTGCGTTTTCGTTGGTTATTTACGCGAAAAATGTAATTTTACAACGAAATTAATAGGATATGTCATCAAAATTGTAAAATCTCGGAAATGTAATTTTACTTTCACTTTTCACAGTGTACGGAAGGATACGGAATACGGATACTCGGGGGCGTCCGATTGAATACGTACACCAATCGTATCCCAATCGTATACCGCATCCGAATGGATACACTGGGTATGCGGGATACGGTATATACGATTGGGATACGTTTGAGATACGATTGGTATACGTATCCACCTAAATCGAACACTCCCAATCAATACCTAACTCGAGCATGAACGTATGCCATTTTAAATGCACCATTTATAGTATTCTGGTGTAAATTTAACGACACAGCAACATACGTCAGCGGTGGCTGCAGAATACCGTTTTATATCGGGAATTCTATATTTTTTACGTATCTTATTTAAAACTGTATACAGCTGTATATATTTATATACAACTATATACAATCATATAACTGCTGGTTGACAAGGGATAATCAGATATTACAGAAAAATATATGCAAATATATATATATATATTTGTATATACTTATATACAATTGTATACAATCATATACGTTTACATACCGCCATATACAATCCTATAGAGACAAAATTCATATATAATTGTATACATTTGAATATAATTGTATATAATTGTATATGATTTCTATACAATTCTATAAAATTTCTATACAATCGTATATAAATCATTTTTTTGTATGCCAACTGTTGAGTTTCAGTTGACTTTAAGTCATCTGTTTACTATTATGAAGTAATTGTTGGGCATTGATATATTATAAGTGAAACGTTCAATCACTTTTTGCTTCGGTACTTACTGGAATGGTGACACAGATGATACGAGAAAGATAAACACGGCAGGCACTATTGTATTCTTTGTTGTCTCATTTGGTCATCAATGCTATAAGTATAAACCATCCCAAGGCGAACGCTCACGGATGCTACCGAACACTTCCAATCATGGTTCAGCGTTTTGTATCGACTACATTACTAACAAGATTACAGTAGGGACGTCACCATTAAGCAGATTTTGACAGGTAGACATTGAAAAAAATAAAAGAATGCTGTCTAAACATGACACCAAATTAACGGTTTCTGACAATGACAGTTCTTTACTTTTATCAATATTTACCTGTCAGAATCCGCCTAACGGAGACGCCTTGACAGTAACAGGTGATAGGTCGGTTGTTTTTATCTTGTTGTTTTTTCATCAATATATTTACACTTATTTGTTCAGTTGACTTAAAGTCTACTTAAAGTCGTCAGTGCCGTATTTTGTAAGGGCTGCTTTACAATGGCACGTAAGCGATACGTAACATTATAGAATGGGTATATTTGACATGTATAACCTCTTAGTTTTTGACACATGATTAGAACACAGATTCGACTTACGTTACGTTTACGCGTAATTGTAGAATAGCCCTAAGTCATTGACAACAATAACGTCAATGTTATCGCCAATAACGACTATTCTGGTCTTGGACCGTCATTGGTTGAAATTGTAATAAGATCGTTAATGTGTAACAACGTACAGAATACGGGTACTGTGCCCTGACACTAGCACTGTGCGACTTATTTTGTAGGCTGTGTCTAAATCTACGTAAAAAATAATTTCATATAAGCTTGGATTTAGCAGTCAATTCGAGTAACTACTTTCCCCCAAATTACGGGTCCCTCAGACCCCCCTGCTAAAGCTATCCTAACCTAACCAAACACATAAACCTTTGTTGCATCAATTTCTCTTCCATTCATGCATGATATAGGAAACCGTACGTGGATATAGACACACCATATTTTGTAACCTTATTGCGGCCAAAAAATGGAACCCATTCAGTGAAGCGGCTGGTATCGTCTGGTAGCCCTTACTCCTCACGCGCCCCTCTCGCTCTTGCGCTTAGTGCTTCGAATGCGAATAGCGAAGATCCGGAAATTCCGAATATTTGGGTGGAGGGGATTGGGCAAAAGATACAAGTATAACAATACAGATTAGTTAATCACCCCTATATATGGTCTTAGTTAGATTACACGAAATGTAATAGCAGTACGCTGACAGTGCCAGACCAGTGGTCAACTTCAAATTCTAAATACATACAAGATATAGTATTGTGACATGTAATGATTTTATATTAGCGGGAAACATATCGGTCTTTGGTGATTGTAATTTGAAACTATAGCTATTGTGTTACTATCTCGAAACATTGGAGCGCATTCTGTGCACTTGCACACAATACATACAGTAGTCCTCTCCTTATTTTAAATCCTCTTATTTTAACTTTTTTCCGTCCGTTATTTTAACCTTTTCCCCTGAGTTGCCCCACCATTCGTCATGAGCTTCAAGTAGCAGCAGAGATTATAATCTCTGGTAGCAGTCCACATTCAAAAGAGTGCGGACTGCTGTTTTCGCTTGCGCTTACATGTGAAGAAGGACGCCACTATATGTCTTCTCTTGGTTTATATTCTCTTATACTGCCAGTCGTGGTGATGGGGTGAAGCGTTAAATTAAGGGAAGAAGCCGCCACACAATGGTGCCAAACGGCCGAAAAACGCGTTAAAGTCCGCTTAAAGTGAATTTAGTATGAAAAATGTTTGTACTAGTGCCATTTTTTCCCTTAAGGTGTCTATTTTAAGAAGCAATTTCCCTCCGTTCGTTAGTCATTGTAATTGATATAATATGGGGGTATTCCACGCCAAATCTACAAGCCCGTGACCCTCCGGACTTGAGATTTTTGTGGCATTTTTTTGTATGGTTTCTCCATCGAAAAAAAGTACTCTCAAATTTTTTGGGATTTTTTCTGTTTTTTTTTTTGACCTTGAAAAAAACAAATCAACAAATTTGTTGCGTTTTGTTCGAAATTTTGTGAATTTTTGCAGAATTTTCGGAATGGGTGTTTTTTTGTGCACGTTCAAGGTCATTAAAAAAAACCGCAGAAAAAATACTTTGTTTCGATGGAGAAACCATACAAAAAATTGCCATAGAAATCTCAAGTCGGGAGGGTCATGGGCTTGTAGATTTGGCGTGGAATACCCCCTATATTATATCAATTACAATGACTGACGACGGAGGGAGATCGCTTCATAAAGTAGACACCTGAAGGAACAAAATGGCCCTAATACAAAATTTGTTCATACTAAATTCGCTTCAAGCGGACTTTAACGCGTTTTTCGGCCGTTTGGCACCACACTGCGCCATCTTCCTTGACTCGAATGGGTAAAATATGGGGAGGATTAATAATTGTAATTGTTTCAAACATGCTGAGAAAAACGATTTATAAGGATATAAACGATATGAATATTTTGTAATAAACAATGCAGAATCTAATAGGTTCTTGTATGATTATTAACAAAAGTTAATTTTTTTTAGGTCGTTTCAACCCCACAACTGCATCGCCCGTCGACGCTTCCCGTTGTTGCGGCCGGGGCGCCGACGCGCGCTCACGAGAAAGGCACGTGCCCGACGTGCAACCGACAGTTCGGCATCAAAGCCTACGAAAGGCACGTGGCCTGGTGCAAGGAACGATCCACTCGACTTCCAGCCAGCCCGGCGCCCAACGTCGCCAAAGAACGCCTCGAAGCTCGTGTTAAATACCGAGCCCCGATGCTGAAGAATCGGCGAGCTGTGACTCGCGAAAAATATTCGCCGTCCTCGACTCATCCACCGGTGACGACGCTTCCGAAAACGTCGACGTTGACGAGGACGAAGGAAAACTCGACGTCACCCACGGGTGCCAACAAAGTCGACAGCTCCGTCGTCCGGAAGACTTCTGTCACGTGAGTCTATTTTTATTTCGAATATGCACGCCTGCATGGACTTCGTTTATCTCTTATTTTTGGAGGATGGTGACGATTTTTCCGGTTGACTGTACCGGCCGGCGACTCCTGCAGACTATATTTTGTCTAGAGCTTGGATATCTTTGGTTCATTTGATACAGTTTTTATGACCGAGCACTTTAAAGCCCAGCACCGCGATAACTTGCAGTGGGTAGTTATTTTAAGAAAACTCGGTATCAAATGGATTCCCATTTTTAGGGAAGTGTAAGGATTAATTTTTGACGAATAATCATAAATTTCAAAACTAAGCTTCTACGTCAAATTATGGTACTTATCAACTGTCGGTAAAATAGGATAGATCAACAGACCTATACTACTTGTGGGCAATTTGAATCCGTTGATTTTGAAATTTGCTCCAATAAAGAAGAATTTGCTCTTCCTTCATTGTGTAGTATACTCATGGACTTTGATTCTTTACAAGATTCCTCACGCTTCGGGAAAGAAACTTTTCAAAGCGATACATTCTCTCTATTACGCACTGCTCATGGTCAACATTGTCTCCCGACTTCTTACGGGGAATTATGATTAACAGAATATTATGAACTATGAAGTATTAACCATGAACTGGCCGGGGAACAAAGTTCCGAAAATCAACATACCGAAAGGCCAAAATTTCGACATAGCATGGCTCCAGAGGGATTCTCTTCACTTTCTCTTTGAAAATGTGGCAAAACGGAAGTAAATTAAAATACCTTGGACTCGCGCAAATAGAAATTTTAGCCTTTCGGAGTTTTGATTTTCGGAACTTTGTTCCCAGGCCCTTGAACTATTTATACTACAGAGCACGTATTGGTTTGAAACTTATCCAGCCTGATATTAGAGGATGACCGCGAGGAATCTTCGGTGTGTCTGCTGCAATAATAATTTATAACGGAAGCAGGTTATAGTACATTCTAGCACAATTTGTTATCAATTCCAATTACTTTAAACCAGAATTCAGAATGTGCTGGATCTGGAGGCATTGTTTTAAAAGATATGTTATAGGAACCTCTAAAGAGTCGACAATGACATTTGCTTAAAATTTTGCAGAAACTAGACACATTTTCTTCTTTTATGCGTCTTATATGGATGTACACCGCAGTTCAGTGAAATCTATTAAGATTTGGGGAACCCTGGTAGAGATTTGGCTGGTTCAACTAGCTATTATCCTACTGTTCGGTAGAATCTCGGTAGAAACATACACGAGTTCTAGATGAAAACCCGCTATAGATCTCTAACATATATTTAGAATGCACTCTAAAATTATTGCACTCAAATTTCAGTCCATAGGAGTTGAAAATGGGGTAGGCCGGGTTCGACTACATTTCAGTTCCTTGGAGTCAAAATGTAGTCTAATGGCGTCCTATAGACAGGATTAGTTACTACGCGGTCGGCTTTCTTATTTCAACTCGCTACAACATAGTCAATTTTGAAGATTTTGAAACGAATAAAGAAAGCAATTGTTCATCAGAGATTTTTGCATCTAATGCAGAAATAACAAATTATAGGTATATATCAGTAAACAATAAAGTTATTAATTTTTTTCTACGCAACTGCAAAATATACTTTTTGGCTCTTCGTTTATCGAGAGAATTTCGAGTAATCGAAAACTGTCACCGAGAAAGTTGTTCATAAACGTATGAACAAATTTTCTGGAAAGTTTGATCTTTATTGGTCTAATAGTCAAAAAGTAATAAATATTTAAAGTTGGTGACAGCCGATGACCAACGCGTCATGTTTATTGAGATATATAATTTGTTCTTTCTTCATTAAATACAAAAAACTCTTAACGAACAATTTCGTGTTTTATGCATTTCAAAATCCGCAGAATTGAATCAGTTATAGCGAGTTGAAATAAAACATGTTTATTGGCCGGCCATGTAGTAACCAGTTTTCGATGAAGTATATATCTACACTGGTAAAGGGATTCAAACCTAGAATGAAATACACCAAAGGAGCAAAAGTCACTCTAAGGGAGTAAAATCGAAGCCTGCTGGAGTGGAAATTAACGATTACTCTCTCTTGGACTCCGCAATTGAGTCCAATAATTTTAAGTGTAACATAAAGCGATAATTACAAACTGAAAATATCATATTAAATTTGTATAATAGGTAAGAATCAATCGATTCGACAAAATGAGCAGGTGTAAATGTAAACAATTTTTCTTTCGAAATGAAGCTTTGATCTTCGCAACAGCTTTGTAAACCATCGCGACAGCACGTGCAGGCGAATCAGCTGAGAGCCATATTGGGCGTTCGATCGAGAGGTATTCGAGATTCTCGAATCGAGTAGGGGTCGATAATTTGTAGGAGCTTGTCTCACTCGTGTTAAACTATATTAGCTGTCTGAATGTCTCGCGTCTCGGTAGATTTTCGTCAGAATTCATGTCATTTTTAGTAGGATTTCTATCCATATTATAGAGCTACTTTCTAACCAGATCATCAAAATCTAGGATAATTCTGGGGAGATTCTCGTGACCATCTCTACCAGGGAAGAATAGGCCAGTATAAAAAAAAGCGATGGTCAAGTGGTACATTGTGCATCTAGGGGAGCAAAACGTGTGTCTGAAACATACGGAAATAGTTGGTTGGTTCTTCCTTAAACCACCAATGATTAATTTTCTTGGGTATGAATACATTAATTAGAACATCTCAAACCATTGGGAAAGGTCTTTCGGTAAACAAGTTCCCTTCGCGATGATTAATAGAATACTTATTCAGTTGGAAGGTAGGCAGTCAACGCTGCAAGTAATATTTAAAGTTCGGCTCTTGGCCGACTGCCAACACGATTCGTGGTATCGTGAACCCCCGTTTGATGTAATTGATGTAACTCAAGGGCGCTCATATTTTTACAGAAGGAGGCCCGTACAGACGAACCGTGAAGCAGTGACTACGCACAGCGGACCGTTGAAGCCGAGAGCAATGGACCGCTCCAATAGGTAAATAATAACAGAAATACTATAAACGAATATAGCTTAAGGAATAACAAAGTTTATTTACAAAGTAAAGTTTGATTTAAGACGCAAATCGTGGAAGGATTAAGTACTTTTGCCAAATTGTGTGATTCTTGGCTTTCATAATATTAAGGCGTTGAGTCATTTGCATTCGATAACTGAGAAAAATGTCATTCAACGAATATTATTCAAAAGTAAAAATTAATAATGATCGCATTTAATTTATGACGTAATTTCCATAACGTAGTTTACGCATGGTATATATTTATGTACACCACAAATTACGTCATGTAAGTTTGATAATTAATAGAACATAACAATTGTATTTCGGTCGTCAAAAGAGTACAACTAAAGTTATATTTTTCTTATTCGTGTGAAAGTTACGTAAATTATGATCAAGCTCATTTAAAAAAGTTCGTTACAAAATGCCCACAAACAAACCACTAATAACGAGATACTTTCGCTTCGTTAAATCATTTATGAATTACGGCTGTGAAATGTGATGCATTTCGTTCGGAATCGATTAAACTTAATTGCACACGGACCAAAAAGTTCTGTCAACATATCGTGTTAAAATAAGGGAAAGAGAAAGTCCTCAGCGATCCTGGACTGCTTAAAACGTCGGACAAAAACCGTCGGACCTTCGCGGGAGAATCTTTCGATGTTCCCGGCCTAAACATGGATAGAGTGAAAGGGAGAGTTCTTTTAATGAAACGTTATCTTCCGAAATCGCGTTGGAAACATCCATCTTGCATCCTTAATGCACGTATTGTGTGAAGAAGCTTCGAGAATTCTTCGGGCGAATTTCGCCGCCTACTTTTTTATGAAACTATTGTACATACGGAAAAAACAAAAAATTTGAATCGTTAGCACAAAATAAAACATTAGAACTAACTTTTAATATTTAATTTTAATAGACAATATATGCAATGGTTTTTAATGCATAAATAATGTATACTGCAGTCGTGCTTTTAATATTTCTTAATAATTCCTGTATTTACCTTCCTAGATCCTTCGACGACCAACTTCCTGTCACGCCAAAATCCAGTCACTGCCTCACATCCCAATCTAAACAAAAATCAAAACACACCATTCCGTGCAGTGGAACACCCGCGAGTGTAAAACGAGAAAATCCAAAAATAAACGATGTAAGTTTTAACATCGACGAGATTGTAGTAAGTCCTTGTAATTTTCGTGGCAAAGATTTGGTGACGTGGAAACAAATCAGTGCCGAAGGAGATCGATCAAAAGTGAAAAAAGAAGCATTTAGAGCTGCCCAAAAGAGCTTGCCCAATGAAGAAGACTCAAACGTATTATATTCTGATATGAATTTGGATAAAAGCCGAAGGCAGTATGTAACAAGTTATGAAGCAAATGGAAGTTGCAAAACAACAAAAGATATAGATTTACAAGACACAATACTTCATAAGAGAATTATATACGACAATAATTTAAAGCTGCATAATAATTTAGATGAAACCTTTTCCATCGATGATTCTATGGATCAACGATCGATGAAATCTTCTGCGAGGTCGCAATCGTTTGAAGAAAACTATAATGACGACGGTGGTTCCGAGATTTCCGATACTGGCATAAATCGAACGAGTTCTCCTGTGAATGATTTCGAAATTGATCCTAAGCAAAACTCTGGATCCATGGCGAACTATACAGAAGATAAACAAGAACTACATTCCTCACGAAATTCGCTATTCAATTCTAACATGGAGATAAAAAGCTTCTCCGCCCGTGCAAGAGAGTTGCAGGAGCAAGGAGATCTAAAAGAATTATCAAATATCGAAGCTCAAATTGAGAAATTAGAAAAATCTGAAAAATGGATGGATTCAGCTGCAGAAGTAAGCACCATACCTATAACCAGTACCGACCGAACAATGAACGAATGTGTAGTTAATAAAGTCCAACCAGAAACCATTAATACACCGTTAGTAAATAAAACTAGACCAATAGTAAATGAAAATATACAAGTAGCCACTAAAAAAGACAAACAAGAAAAAATCGATGAAAGAAAAAAAATTGTAGGACGCCGAAGAATCTCCAAGTTACCAGTCAAGTCCACGAGCGTTTCTTCGGTTTCGTGTCCACGAGACAAAGTAGACGATATTGTTTCTAAGAGAGATCATTTGCAATCGAAGATTCCAGAAAAAATCGACAAATACCAAAAGTGTAAAGAAACAATATCCGTTTGTAAAAACGAGAATCCCAATGACGTTCCGACTCGAAGATTACCGGTGATAGATTTCGATGACGCGGAATTGGAGAATGTTAACTTCTCAGAAACTGAAGGAAATTCCCCAAAAAGGTGCTCTACTTACGTCATTGAACGTGCTTCCGTATCTAGTCCAAAAATAATTAAGTCGGATTCGTCTTATGAAAAAGTTGCAACATTACATTGGAAAGGTAAATCGGGCTCGTTTGACTCTGATAGGGCATTCGAGAGCGAGGAAGAACGTTTAATAAAATCGCAGTTCAAAGATTCCAGTGACAAATGTTTTGGTATAGGAAGCATGGAAAATTTATTCAAAGCAGCAGATGAACCATTGTTGAAGGACGAAGAGCTGACTCTGTACAGTTCGGATAATCCAGACTTTGGCTTAAATGAAACTATTCAGAATCCAAAAACGCCGGAGCAATCCGATTCTAAATCGTTGAATGAACAAGAGAATATTGTTGATGAGAAAGTTGACGAAAAGATGTCTCATTTTCGAGATAGCACCGATACAACTGTATGCTCTATGGAAATAACTAAAGTTCCGAGTTCCGACAGCTTTTCTAGCTTTGAAGAGAAGCCTAGATCAAAACCAATAAATTTACCACAAATAAAAAATATAGCATTCCAAAGAGAAAGTAAATTTTTGAAAGGAGTATCGCGTTTGGATAAGTTATCAAGGCCTCGAGTATCGATCGGCACGACAATAGTTGATCTATCAGAGCGGAGTATGAAGGAGAGAAAAACACAAAGATTTTTGCCGAAAATGCCAGGACGTACGACATTTAAAAAACGAAGGTAGCGATGTTTTCAGATTGAGTTAATATCTTTAATTATTTTTTAAATAATTGAAATTTATTATTTTTTGTACGTTATTTCTTCGGAACAATTTCGGAACCAAACTTATTAGGATGTTTCATGCGCAAGCTGAACATTTCAATATTTGATATCCGTGTTCTGCGATATATATTTTGAACATGCATCTTAGTTTTCAAGAAATATGGCTTATTTTTTCTGGGTACCTTTCCACCTCATATCCAAAATTATTGTTTTTTGTAGGGGTTGGGTATGATTCATCGAAGTACCAGTGGTGGAATGACACATTATTGAACACTAATTCCTCGAAAAACTCGTTTGGTCGAAAAAAAGCAACTAATATTCAACATCACTTTATTAGTTTCAGATCTACTTACCATACAGAGCCTAGATACAAAGTGTGCATGAGGAGCTCTGACCTCCTCACCTACCTACTCGTAAAAACAATCCTAACTCACGATAGGGGAAATTCTTCGGAAAATCATAACTTTATTAGAAATAAATTTTTCGATGAGAGTGCCCAAAAAATGTTCTTAATTTACTCGATTTGTAATTGAAGTTATGACATCCGGAAGTATTTCCACTAATTGTCTAGCATCATAGCAATATAACTACATTTAGAAATAAAATTATTTTACCAGAGAGTATCCAATAAATGATCCCAATTTGCTACGCCTTACGAACCACCATTGACATTTTTCCCCTGGGGACTCAATCATTATTTATGGTTTGTTACTAGATTGTCTACTTTTCCCTGTCTAGGTAGTGCAAATTAGCAGTATTTTTTGGCAACCCTCTCATCGAAAAATTGCAGCTCTAATTGAAGTTATATGTCATGTGGAATAATTTCCTCTACCGTACTGACTTCAAAAAAGTGCCAATGACATTTGTGGTGAAAAGAATTTAAAATATATTTACATTAATTACCTTTCCAATACATTTACTCGCAGACACCTTCATGTTACAATAATCATTTTCTCCACTTGCAAAGTGTAAATGGTGATCGATCCATCCCGGGCCTAGCTCGTTGTGCTGCCACCTATCGATTCAGCTTGAAACTTCCTAGTTTTTGGATTCTGCATGCTTCTTATGTACATGAACAAACCATGAAGTATTCACAGTCGGAATTTTGCATTCTGTTTCTTTCCATTGACATACAAATACCAAAAGAAATTGTACCATTTCATACTACTTTGTAATTCGAAGATCAGATACATTCGATCTTACGCTAGGTAAGAGAACTTCAATGAAATTGTTGTCAAAAGTTCATTATCGTACAGGTTTGAAGCCATTATTCGACTTCCGAACGATACTGAACTAGTCAAAATTGGGTGAAAATTGCACTTGACTTCCTACGTACGATACCAACCTCCTTAATGCCTTAATTTCTTGTAGGTTATGTACATTTATGACTCGCGTATAAAAACGTACACGATCGTATTCGTGTGCTAAATAGTACACAGTCTTCCCTCCATAATTGCTGTCTGCTGTACCCGCCCCTGCTTCTTGGTATTTCTTAATGTACAAAACAGTTTATAGAACATTGCGCGAGTGTGACATTCTTCTTATGGTACACCTGGACAACAATTACGGAATATTTTGGTACTACAATTACGGAGGGAGTGCGTTGTAATTCAATTAAGAAGTAATTCAATCAAACAAATAAAAAAAATAATGCACTTCGTGATAGGTATAATTCACTGTCGATAATAATGAAGTATAAACATTCCTTTTCTGCAAAAAAAAAATAAAATTGTCACATTTCGTTTATTACTGTAAACAAATAAAATTAATAATTAATAACGTTAATTTATTTATGTTCCGAAAGATGTTTTCGAAGCAAAAACGTGTTACAGCATAATCTTAATTAACTAAAAAATGATTTGCGAATAGGTGCCCTTCATGACGGACAACGTGACTTACAAATAATTTAAAAATAAGGAAATTTCTTTGTCTACGGTACTGCCATTATCCAAGCAAAATTTCATATAATTCTTCAATATAATTCTTATGCAGCGACAAAATTTCGAAACGTAAATTAGAATTGTGTAGTTTCTAGAACATGTAACGTAGTTTCTATCCACCAAGTTTAGATCTGCAATCTCGTACAACGCCAAAATTAGAATACATTTAACTGTAGCTTTATTTAAGGGAGCTGGAGGAAAAACCAAAATGTCGGATTTACGACCTTTGGAAAATCTCGAGTTTCCCCGGTAGCCTGAAATAAACATTGTAGCGTCTACCGCTTGTAACTCTTAATGTCAGGTCATTCTAGCATACTGTCCGTATTTAGAAACCAATTTCCTTCAAGTGTCCTTCGTAGGAGTTTCGAACGCCTGCCCCGTTATGAATGGAGCAGCTACTTTCGCAGACATCCGGATTTTTCTATGATACTTAGAGGCAGAATGTAAGTCCAATAATGGGCATTGTTCTCGTCGCATGCGTGTCTTGCATTCTCGCACCTGTGGAAACACACAATTTAAACGCATATCACACAAAATTATTGTCTGATTTCTCAAAATGCTTTTACAGATAGTCCGAAACACCTGTTCCGCTTGCCTGAATTTCATATGGAACCTATGTTTTTTTAAATATTTTCATGCGCTGAATTTACATATTTGCAGATAGCTGAAATGCAATTTTCACTGTGAAAATCATGAAAAACCTCGAAAAATTATTTTTTTGTGCGGTTTTGCTAATTTATTTTCAAAAATTTCGAAAAATGTTTCAAAAATTAAAAATGTAGTGCATGAAATTCTTTACGAAATAGGTCTGATGCATTTTTTTTTGTCATATCAACGGTAATGCCGCAAAAGTTGATGAATATGAAGTAATCAGCTTTGCGCGTCCCCTTTTATATTTTTATCGATTTTTATCGTGAAATTTGTATTTGTCCAAATTTTCACTAAGTATTCAAATTCATCACATCAATATACGTAAGAAAACGTATGTCCCATATATTAAGACGGCACCTTTTCGGAAGTACACCCGCTTTTACTTTATATGTGAATCCTATTCTTATTTATTTTTAAAACTTTTGTAGTTAGTAGTTGATTCGATACATAAATATATAATCAGGAGCATTTCAATTGTTGTACTACAGCTAAGATTGCAGCGACACCTACAAACATTCACATTTCTATTGCAACGCAATTCAGAACTGTTTCCATTAATGCTCCTCATTCTATAATTTCAGGTAACATTTTATTTCTAGCAATTCATGTTTTATACGTAGATATCACATTTTAATTTCATTATCATGTAGAATTCGCAAATGTCAATATTTCTGTCTTAATTTTTACTTTCAAATATTATACATGTAGCAAAGATTTATATCGACCTATAGCGCAGGTATGTGGTCGTTTCACGATTTGGGAAGTTGGAACGATAATTCGTCCCTTGGGGAATTATATAAACAGAATTTAATAATGCTGCTTAAATATAAGTTTCTTTGAACAGCAGTAGATGGCGCATTAATCCATGAACATTTCATATGCTGCTGTCTAAACAGTGGGTCCAAATTATCTTCTGAAATTTGTCTGGGAGAGTTAAGGGAATCACTAGTTGCATTCTTTTTTATCAACGTTTGAATAAATCCTTGGGTTTAGTCGTCACCAAGCGCCATCAATACGATTTATATTTTCGTGCAGATGTTATATCAAATTTTAAACACAAATCTATTACAGATTAAGGAGCAGTTATCAAAGTGACCTCTAGTCCAAATTTAATTCCTAAAAACCGATCCTAGTAATCCAGCAACATATTTTTTAATTGGCTTGACAATTTTTTCAAGATTAATTAATCTTTTCAGCAGTGGTTGTAACGAGTACAATCCATTTCTTTTGGCCGAACAGCAGTTGAATGACCTCTTCTCCGACACGAGCGATCAGTCTTCAACCGATGGTTTCACCACACTGCCCAAAAGCAGTCCCGCGTCCCAATTAACCTTAAACCATTCCCAAGCATTTGTCAAATATCCCAGTCAACCCTGCGAATCTCCCATTAACGCCTCCGAAAAACGAGCTTCTGTGATTGCTCCTCCATCTGCATTTGACGACTTAACCTCTTCGGACCTTTCAAGTGACTTTACCGAGAACTCGGCCTCGCCTGAAAATCTGAAGCTTTCCCCCAGTGCAGGACCCGAAAGGAAATCTCCCGATCGGGTATTGGGAAGGCGCTTGCTGATTGATAAGTCTGAGGCACTGGGTGAAAAGCCTTTGATCAAGGTGACGAGGCCCTTGGCCAATCGGTCGCATTCGGTCAGATCGGTTTCCGCTCCGAAAGCACCGGAAAGGAACAAGGTATCGAATTTTTCCTCAGCAGGCAATTTTCCCAGAAGGTTTACCCGACAAAGGGAAAATGGAAAGGTAGATTCGACTCCTAATAATGACAGGAGCAACAACAATTACACAGGGTCAAACGGCAGCAGTTTGAGCTTGAATTCGATCATGTCGTCAGATGTAGATGCGAAGAGGTCAAACTTTTTATTTGATGAGTTACTGAGCTCGTTCGAAGAGGACACTTCCGGGAACTTGCCATCCTTGAGGTCCTTGTTAAAAAATGATTCTTTATCCTTATCCAGCAACCTGCAGCATGGGAAGCTAAACGGTACGATTAGCGACGACGAACTTTCTTCGCCGGAGAGTTACAAGAGACAGGAGGTTGGAAAAATAAATGCCGACTCTGCATACAGCAGGTAAACTATCTATTTTATCTCAGTTTTCAAAAGATTTCAATACATTAAGTAAATTCACTTTTTGTCTTTATACTTCCACAGCCTAAACAGAAAATATTCGAACCACGATCGCGATCAGAACGACGCCGCGACGTCGAATATGACACTCTCTTCTATGGGAGGAACTTATAAAATGTCCAAGTTCTGTCACGAATGCGGCTCGAAGTTTCCGGAGTTAGCTAAGTTCTGCTGTGAGTGTGGCATACAACGACTTACCATAACAAGTTAAACACCTAACCGTCAAGAACCTCGTCGACAAAGTTTCGAAATTTTGGATACGTAAATTTTTCGAATTTGGCTCTAGATACTTAAGTCGCTTTCGACACGTCGGAACTTTGTAATGTTTTTTTACAAAAGACTTGCATTGTTAAGGAACAGAATATTTGTGCGAGATGACGCGTTTATACTTTAATCTACGATAAGCAGTTTTTATCGTGTACGCGTTTTGATAAGTACTTTTCGTTGGCGCTTGCAATGCAACGTTGCATTTCATGTCGGAGGCATTTACGTAATTGGTACTTTTTCCCCAAATTTGTGTTTCTCTACCAGAGAATATTTACATAATTATGTAATCCCGTATACGCGTGCGAGTTAGTCTAAGTATTTTCAAAGGATTCGATTTTTATGGTGTTTCTCTGTAAATTAATCGAACATAATTTTAATAAATGCGATAATAATTTTTTTCTCGTTTATTTCTTATTTCAAGATTTTATATTTATCTTAAATTGCATTTAAAGCAAATGCATTTGATGATTTTTATTCGGTTATACTTCGATATGCGAGTTTCATTTTTCGTACGCACAAAGGTGGGGTTAGATCAATTTTGATCGATTTATTAAAAAAGAGAATTAAATATAATTTATACAAAATAAAAAGAAAGTAATTGATACTTCAAAATGTTCAAATATACAACAATTTTTCTGGTGTTCATTCTAATCAAGTAATAATAAATGGGAGGGTTAATTTTTTCTTATTTGTCTTAAACAAACCAATCTGTTATTCAACTCAATACTTCATTCTTCGATACCTAAGATTGGAGAAACTGACTGATCACGAAATTTCAAGATTCGGGACATTCGTATATAAGAGCCATATTAGTTCTATTTAAATTGGGCTTGCTGATTTGCTGACGTCGATAATGTGTTCTGCTCGAAATTATTTAACTGTTACTTTTCAAAAATATTAAGGAATGATTAACGTATTTTTATTTTTACATATGTTTAAACTGTTAATAAAAATAAAAAGTTATAAATCTTATTTAGTTATTTAAACCCTTTTATTTAATACTTTTGGACAGAACATTTTATAGGCCGTTCACAAACCCTTTTTCGTTGACCATTGTTATTATTTAACTATTCTACGTTAATAGATTATTTTCTCGATTAGTGGCCATTTATTACATCGGTCGAGAGCTACCGTTATATGTTTTACAAGTTTGTTATGGATGATTTTTAAAGATAGTGTAGACTTGTGCGCTGTTGTGTTTGATCGATTCAGTGCAATTCGAGTTTTGTATTCAGTGAATTATCAATAAAATACTATCCACGTTTCAATTTTTTGGTACGATGAACCGAAAATTCTTACATCAAACATTCACAAGAGGAATATTGCTTTGAGTTGTCATGAAACATTAGATAGAAATAACAAGATGTATTTATTAGAAAAGAATTTTTACCTAAAAACACATTACAGTTTTGTTTTCGTATTTTCCAAATATCGATTCAAAACCTCATTAGTGAAGATTTATTGGATACATCTTGTAGTATACCAATATTTCAAAGTTTAGAGATATTCCTTTACAACTACGATCTTTATTTGTATCAAAACATATTATCAGGGAACTTTTTATTAAATATTTAGAACAGTAATATTTGTAAAACTTTGAGTTTATCATACCAGAAAAATTGAAATCAAATCTGAAACATCATGGACCTCAGATTAAGCACCAATAAGCCATGATATAATCCACGGTAAATAATTGCTATGCTCAATGTAATTCGCGATTGTATATTTTTATACCTAACCTGGTACTTTTAAGGAACTTTTCAATTTCGGATTAGATAAAAACGTGTTTTAGCAAATGACGTTCGAAATTTTTGTAGAACAAAAATGAAAATGTGACGGTCCTAAAGTTGAAAATCCGCGTATGCGAGAGAAGCGCATGAATGAACCAATACAAAGTCATTAATTACAATAATAAACGTAGGTTTAACTAGTTTTTCGAGATGTATTTTTGCAAGTGTAATAAAAGTCTGCTTGTATTGCTGCGAGAAAAAAAAGGCGACATTCATTTATTTGTCCTGTTTTAAAAACCTTTCCCATCCGACAACACGACAGCCTTAGACAAATGTCACTGATACGGCGGTTAGCGAATGGTTTTTTATCGGTGAGAATAAATTAAAACAGTCCTATAGGATAAAACGATTGCGATTTTTTGTGATCTGTGTTTTTTTGAGTTTACAGCAAAGGAAATGTCATTGGAAGGTTAGGGAGATCAGAAATCTTCATGCGAACGTCTCGGCGAGCGAGAGACTGAACTGCCCGGTCAAGGACCAATCGGGATGTGACGTAAGATTTGTTTATCGATTATTAACATAATTTATGTGGGTTTTGTCGAATTAATTCGTTTCGAAATGGAATGACTGCATACGCTTTATTTTTTTTTTTGCTGCTCATTTATGGCGGCGAACAAATGTATTCTAACTAATTCGCTGAATGAGGAGACTTGATTAATCATTTTAATTTATTTTAACGAATTCATTTTTATTATGTGTTTTGTATAATAGTGGATGTGGTGTTAGAAAAATAACAGTTTTTAACTTAAGGTAATCTTTCATACTTAAAAAGAAAACTTAGCACGTACAATTAAAGTGAATAAATGCTTGTATAATGAACAATAGAATTTAATTTGAAGTAATTAATAACCTTAAAAATGGTATTTTCATTTTAAGAGGATGCCTCAGTGAAGTGCTTAAATTGTTCAAAATTACGTTTTCAAGTGTCAATTTGAAAAATGTCAGTGGCCAAATTAAAAATGACTTCTGCTTATTCCATTTGTTTGACAGAATTTCCGTTTCTTTTCAAAATTTTATGTGTTTATTAAGAATTACAAAAAGAAGACTATAATCGAGTTATCACATAGCAAACGAATGTCGTCAATTATGTTAAATAAACTCTTTTAAATATCCGTAAAATACTGAAAAACATACGTAAAAAACTACATGAAGTAATAAAAGTTTACCACGTTCACATAATTTGGTACTAACATCTCCGGGTTTGTGTAGCACCAATGCAAAATATGTTTTGTGGTATACATAATACATATTTGTTTCATGAAATTGGTTGAAATGGATACAATATTGTTGTTTTGTTTATGTAACAATGTCGAAACAAAACAAAAAAGCGCATACACAAAGAAAAAAGTTGGAATTTTGGGTAATTCATTAAAACAATAATAACAAATCAAATTATCATTTGCAATATCAACTGATAGTAATTGCATTATTTAAACATTTCAACAAGGCCGAAACATTCTTAAGCGCCTTCTGTCGAAATCAGTTCGATTCCCGAACGGAAGGCTTTTTTTTAAATAAAAAACATAAATTAAAATGTTAAAAATGCCAATTTTAGATGTTAAATATATAAAAAATATAGAGAAACCGAAAATGTAGACCAGGATTCGATTCTGAACTTTTCAATATGTGCATTTTTAAATTCTTCCAGTTAATTATTAGATGTCGCAATGTATTATTACATTGACCATTCCAGTCTTTTTTTTTAATTCATTGTTATAAACAAATTCCGTTTGTTATCCTGACAAATATTAATTTGCTAACAATACTTTCATCGCCAATCTTTTTTTATTGTGTAATAACCTAAAATATTGGTTTTATATTAAAAATGGAGATTTTTAGAAGAGTAAAGATTTAGTAACCAAGACAAATCGTTTTTATTTGCCTGCATCTAAACAATATTATATTTTTCTTTCTTAGATATTTTCTAAGATATCCGGTCTAAAAATTGTGCTTTTTACAAATCGAAAATTTCTTTTCCTGGACGGGGATCGAACTCGCGACCTACGAATTATTGTGGAATGAAATTAAAAATTATACATTACACATTATTTAATAACAAATTGAATTAAATTTCCATTCTTTGACAAATATTGTATTTAATATAGAAATGTTTGTTCTTTTTAAAGATAATTTAAAAATTGCCGAAAATTCACTTTTCATGATTCCAATTAAATACATAAGTGTTTAATTAAAACATTTGGAACATATTTTACTTTCGGTATTATTCTAGAAAAACGTTTCGTCGAAGAATTCAAATTATTTCCTATTTTTGTAGCTTTGTGAGAGTTCCACAAATTACTTAATTTGAAATATAATTTCCCATCGCTAGAGATGAATGTAACGATTTGAGACGCTCAATTAAATCTTTAATTCTACGCCTGAGACAATTTAATGAAGGGCCAACATTTTTCATATTAGACAAAGTATAAACAGAAATTGACACTTTGAAGAGCTTCAATAAATCTTGTTTTTACCTGTTAATTAAATAACATCTAATTAAAAAACAAATTTACGGATATCCTTGGCTTAAATTGCCTTATAAAATTTAGTACTAAATCGTCGAATATAAATGTAAATATCACTCGATTTTATACCATTAATTTGCTGAAAATTTGACGATGTTAGTTCTCTGGTTTTAATGTTGAGTAATATTCATACCTAGAATCGTTTGAATAACGGAGAAATAAAATCCTTCGCATTTCGTGTATGTAAATGATTATTTATGTGTTACTAATTTGATTTGACGCATTTGAATAATCGGTTTTTATGAGACCTGTTTTCAATGTCACACAAATAAATCATTATGTTCTAAAAATTTTAATCTCTACCTACATGCACTTCTAATTAAGAAAGTATATTTTCTTATGTCAATTTTATTGATTGTTCCTCGTTTCGATAGTTTATAAGAAAATTATAATCGTTGGTTATAAATGTTTCTGCGTGCTTAAAAAAACTCGTTATTGATTCCATTTCAACATACTGCGTATTCGAATTAATATTAATAATATTAATTTCTTGAATCTTTCATTCTTATTTCGGAGTATGTTACCAATTTAAAATACTGAATGAAATTATATTTGGTTGAGAAGCTAATTTTAAAATGTAACAAAACGAAGCTTTGTTTGACTGAAAAGTAGACTTCAAAACTCTTAAAACTTGCTTACCATTCGAATAAAATGTACTACCAAAAATGAGATATTTTTCAGAATTTAGAGTTGTTATTGAACCTGTTTCGTATTGTAAGGTCGTTATTGTTTATGTTGTTGACTCCTATTGTGTGTTTGTCTCAAACAAGATCGTTATTGCCATTTAGTCTTTCTTATAATTTGAAGATAATTTGACCCAGAAAGCTTAAAACAATCATAATCACTGACTTATTTGAAGATGCCAATAAAGCCTATACTTCGGAATCACCGTGAACAATGCTTCTTGTAAACCTTACGGTCTTAAAATGAAACGTCATCTTCTTTTAAGTTTCAATAGCATAAGAATTTGTTGTAAGATCTTATTCTAACTTAATGGCTAAATTTATGCCATTTTTTTAAAGTAAGACCAGGCAACGACAAATTGCGACGACTCATAGATATTTGTGATGATGATGGTGAAGATAATGGTGATGACAATGGTGACAGATAATACTTGACAATGGTGATGTTAAAGTGTGGTAGTGATGTCCATGACAACGGATAATAATGGTATATCATTATATAGAAAATATTTATTTTTATCTTTTTTTCATTTCCAAATTTATTGGGTGTTGCAGTGGTATGCATAATTTGAACACATTTTTCTTATAATACTATACTGAATATAAACGTATAATGGATAGATTATATTTTTATTAATTGATTATATGTAACTCCTAACTCGTTAACAACATTAGTGTTACTCTAATCCTTATAAAAAATAAAAAATTGGTTTGATATTATCTTCGATGCAGTAAACTATATTCGGAACGCTTTTGGAAATTTATGCATCAGATAAAAGATTCTCATATTTTCCACATGAATTAGATAAACGAGTATCTTCTGGTATCTATGAAAATTTAGTTCGCCTATTTGATATCTTTACGTTCTCAAAAAATCACGATCCAGTTATTTGTCATTGACGTCTGCGTATTAAATCGGCTTAGCTCGCGTTTATTGCTCGACTCGATTACGGATAAAAGACAACCTGATCTCGTATGCAAATTTTTGTTCAGAGTTATCCGATGGTGGATCACTGTTACGACGTAGTGATCGTAGGAGCTGGTGGTGCTGGATTAAGAGCCGCTTTTGGCCTCGGATCTAAAGGATATCGGGTAGCAGTGGTCAGCAAGCTTTTCCCTACTAGATCTCATACGGTTGCTGCACAAGGTGGGATCAATGCTGCGATCGGAGTCACCGAACCTGATTGCTGGAAGTGGCATATGTATGATACGGTCAAAGGTTCCGATTGGTTGGGTGACCAGGATGCCATTCATTACCTTACCAGGGAAGCTGAGACTGCTGTTTACGAACTCGAAAATTATGGTAAATTGGTTTTTTAATTATAAAATTATGTTGCCTAATGCCACACTTTGATATTTTTGCAAAAATCATTGTAATCTTCCGTATTGCAAAAATTCAACATTTTGAACCTCAAACCCAATTCATGGGGGTGATACTGCCCATAGTGGGCTATGAAAACTTGTGTCACCGTTTTGAAGCAAGATTCGAAGCATTTATACTAATTTATTCCCCTCACTCGCATGAAGTTCAATTCCTCTTACCCCCTCGCACTCCCACATCACGAACCATTCATATTGCACGGTTTTAGAGAAGATAAGAAGAGGAAGACATGCAAGAGTGGGCAGTGTGGTGGGAGGGAAGAGGTTCCCGACGCGCCGCTGAGCGGTTTAGTTCCTCGGCCTCAAGAAACTTACCACGAAAAGTCGGTCAATGTCCTGTGACTCAATACTACCTACTTATCCCTTCCCTTCCACTTTATTATCATGTTAAGATATTAAATTAATTCTGTTGTTATTATATTCCCGATCTATTCCTTCTTATTATTTGGTGATTTCAAAACCACTGCAATGCATTAAAAAACTGTAACAAGCCAATCAGTCAGTCAATTGAAGATCAATTTACTACAACAATGCTGTTTATATACAACATTATCACTAACACCAGCACTTTACTTTTAGGATGTCCATTCAGTAGAACAAAAGAAGGCAAGATTTACCAAAGAGCATTCGGAGGTCAATCTTTGGATTTTGGAAAAGGCGGTCAAGCCCACCGAACTTGCGCAGTTTCTGACAGAACGGGTCATGCTTTGCTTCATACGCTTTATGGACAGAGTTTGAAGTACGATGTTCACTATTTTGTAGAGTATTTCACTCTCGATCTTCTTTTCGAAGGAAGAAGTTGCACTGGAATTTTGGCATGGGAACTAGAAACTGGCTTACTTCATCGCTTTCGAGCACATCATACGGTAATAATTCATATAATTTATTGTCATTATTTCGAAAATTTAAATATTTATGGATGATGCATGTTACTTTCTTAAATTTACTTTAAAAAAAAAGTTAACATTGATAATTGGAGGGGGGAGGAAGACCAAGTCTCCAAGATCAGAATAGTACATTGTGCAACTAGGGAGCAAAATAGCTGTTTTTTTTTTATTTATCGGTGTTTAAGTCATGCCAAAAAATCATGTAAGAAGTATTTGAATATAATAATTAAAAATAATGATCATTTCCAAAAATCTTTAATCCATTCTCGTAATAAATTTAATCACATCATAATTCTTATAAAACATTTCTAAAGTTTTATCATGGTTGTTAATTTCCAATAAATCAGTCTGATATATTTAACGGAATTATTCCCTACAATTTCAGGTTGTCTGCACCGGTGGTGCCGGTCGAGTTTATTTTTCTTGCACTGGAGCCCACGCCTGCACCGGGGACGGAATGGCGATGGCTTCGAAAGCAGGACTTCCCCTCCAGGATATGGAATTTGTACAATTCCATCCCACGGGTTAACTTTATACATATTTACCTAGAAGTATAGTTGTGAAGTATTCACAGCTTTCGATACCGGGACATATGAGGATTTTTTTGCAGAAATACGGAATAAATTCTGCGTCAATCAAAATATATCTATTAAATAATAATAATAATAATAAAAATAATGTCTGAAAAATATGGTAGAATAGTACATTGTGCAACTAGGGAGCAAAGTAGGTGTTTTCCGAAGAGGGTGCATTTAACGCCCGAATGAAGCGAGATAAACTTATTTTGCTCCCTAGGGAGAGAAAGTGCTGTGGGGAGCAAAATGACATTTTGAGCCCAGAGTATGAGAAAAAATATTGAATGACACATAAAGGGTATTTTTGAGGTTATATTTATGATTCCCAGGGGACCCATACCTAAATTTTCAGCTATATTTATTTACAATTTGAAACAATTTAATTACTTTTTAATACAATTTTGAATAAGAAAAAAACGTCATTTTTGACATTTGAATTTTTTATTAAGAAATTTTCTAACCAGGGGTTTAGAAAGAAATTTAAAAACCATCAAATGAAACCGATTGAAAACTATGGAAGAATGAGCATTTGCTATACTTTTGATCAAGTTACGGATAATATTCCCGAAAGATTTATATCTTCAATCGACATTGAACCACGTGTACTTAATTTGGGACAAAATATACGAATATTCTAGTGCCCATTTGATGGTTATGTGCAAGATCAAATCCAGTAAAATCGAATTCTTTCTCACGTTTTGTACTTGTTTTTTAAATTATGAATATGACGGAAAAGTGTTTCCCTTGAATAAAAAATGTATAGATTATGAAATGCGTTGCAAAAATAATTCTATAATTAGTCTTGCGGCATAAACGATAACTACGAAAAACCCGCATTCTGTCTGGGGACTTTTATGGCCTCTTTTAGTCAGTTCTTTGACTATTTTAATTGATAAAATATTTTTCTCATACTTGGTGCGCAGAATGATATTTTGCTTCCTATATTGCTCCCTAAATATCTCATTCTCTCCCTAGGGAGCAGAATGAGTTTCTCGCATTGTGAGCGTAGAATGCTATTTTGCTCCTATATTGCGGGAACAAAACAGCACTTTCTCTCCCTAGCGAGCAAAATAAATCAAATAAACAATTACAACATATTTTTTTTATAATTCATTTACTAAGCATCCTTTTTTGATTATAAAAAAATATAGGAATATACGGAAGCGGCGTTTTAGTCACAGAAGGTAGTCGAGGTGAAGGTGGAAGACTGATAAATTCTAATGGAGAATTTTTTATGGACAAATACGCACCTAACGCAAAAGATCTGGCATCGCGGGACGTTGTATCACGGTCAATAACTATTGAGATTCTCGAAGGCAGGTATAGAACATTTTTCGACTACTTGAGACGATAATTTCAAATTGTTATTAAAAATAGATTCTTTTCTGGACATCAATTTAAGAAAACTCTAAATATGAACTCTCATATTAAAAACACTGCTCTTTCATTTTAAACTTTAAGAGACTATTCATTTCCAAACTTAAAAATTAAATGAAACAATTTTTGTTGCCTGATTCAATTTTAGAACAATCGTCATATTAAGATAGAGTCCCTTTAATGGAGCACAGAGGTCAATTTTCAAGTTCTTGACTTTTTTTCTGACAAAAATACTTGCGGGATGTCAAATCTCAACCAAACGGGACAAATTTTTTTTTAAATACTCGTAATAGATTGCACATTGATGGATCACTGCCCAGATTTCGAAATTTAATCTTCAAAATGGGTTATCAGATTCGTAATCAGCTACCCCGGAAACCTAGAATAGTGTTATCGCATAGAAAAAAAATTAAAAAAACAGAAATCAAATTGTGAAAATCGCGAGTTTTTTTAATAGAATTGTTCATATTAGGTGTTTATATAAATAATTATATATAATATTATATATATAATTACCGCCGCCTGGTGGTCATATCGAGTAAACATGATTTAATGTCTCGTAAGCGATGCTGATAACGCCTTATTTCTTAAGATACCTCGGTCAATGGGTGTTTAGAAATTATTTTTTATTTTTTAATATCAATTGAAATAAATAATAATTAATACATTTTTAAATATCAATTCTTCCAAAAATGTCTTTTGCGGAGCGATTTCATCATCCGCGACCTACACAGTCCGAAACCCTATTTATCCTCCTCCGAAATTATCCAAATGCCGTTATTCTCCGTTGTATGAACTCTGTTAAAGTCCTCCCCATAATTGTTGCCAGACTGGGACCTAATTTCCCCCATGTTCCCATAATTGCATACCGCCCTACTTTCTATGAAACAGTTGATAGTTACATGTAAGTTACATGCGCAAGCGCTGTCTTTCATACGACGTACGTGGGGGGGGGGGTGGAAGAACCTATCAAGCAATTACGGAATCCTTGGAGCATGTGCACTGTCTTTTTTATTCTCCCTCTCCTTCATCTTACTGGGGAGTATTTGTTCAAAGAGCACCGAATATCTATTGTGCGCGAAAACAATTTCTTTTCAGGAGGCAAGTCGGGGGTATAGAAAGTAGGTGGGAGTGGGGACAGACAATAAGGGAGTTTCCATTCACCTTCTAATCCGACCATGCGTGTTTCCGAAATGACTACTAGGTAGCACACATCCATCTTTTAACATGATGATATTCGTTGCAGTTGCAGTGCACGTTTTTTTGTAATTAAACATTCATAATTAAACAAAATTGTGTATATCAATGCTCGATACGGAGACTTAAAATATCTCAAATCTGACACGAAGACGCGGATTCAGCGTTAGGGCACGAAAACTAGGATAAGTGAACGTTTGCATCGAACACTAGGATTTTTCATTTTTCGTCACGAAACCTTGGTTATTTTAATTTCGGCACGAAGAAAACGTTTTTCCATTTCTTTGGCTCGAAAAACGGGATATTTCGTGTGTTTCATAATTATAATGATGATGATGACGATGACGATGACGACACAACGATAACGACGACGACGACGACGATGGCGACGACGATGACGATGACAACGACAATGATGACGATGACGATGATAACGATAATGACGATGACGACGACGACGACGGCGATGATGATGATGATGATGATGATGTCGATGACGATGATGACGTTGATGACGAGGATGATGACAATGATGACAATGATGAAGATGATGACGATGATGACGATGATAATGATGATAACGATGATAATGATGCTAATTTTCAAATCAACGAGGCCAGTAGAGAATTCCAGTAGAGAAAATGGAATAACCTAGTCTTCGTATCAGATTTGAAATATCGTCTTCGTATCGAGCTTTGATATGAACTAAAATCAAGAGAGAGAGAGAGAGAGAGAGAGAGAGAGAGAGAGAGAGAGTAACACAGAAACCGATGAAGTTTGGCTGAATAATTGGTCACAGTGGATGATTATTTTCACTTCTTTTTACCAAGAATACAATTTTAGTTCTGAATTTACTTAACACATTGCCTTAAGCATATTGAACTTTAGTACAAAGATATCTTTAAAACCTTAGTTGTTTAATTCAGAAGAATACTAAATAAAAATATTTGTAATCATGGTCAAATTTAATTTCAATTGATTGCAGAGGGGTTGGTGACTTGAAAGACCACATGTATTTGCAACTTTCTCATTTGCCAATCGAGACACTTCGAGCAAAATTGCCAGGAATCGCACACTTAGCATGGGTATTTGCAGGGGTTGATATCGAAAAGGATCCGATACCAGTGATACCCACAGTACATTACAACATGGGCGGTATACCGACGAATTACAAATGTCAGGTAAACTTAGCATTATTAGCAATTTAATACTTTGCAATTGTTTTCGTTTCTTATTGTAAGTTATATTCAGATTCAAAAGTAATCTTCTAAATATTACGAAGTAAAAATCCAAATACATTATTTTGTTTCAATACTAAATTATCAATTTTTTACTTTGGTATATGAATCGGTCCATGCAAAAAGGGCACTAAGTCCATATAGATAATTGTTGGGAAAACGCAAAAAACTTATTTACTTTTCTTGCAGAATGAAAAATAAAAATATTATTTAATAGAAATGTTGCTTTTATGCACTTATAATAGTACACATATCGTTCTATGCTTAAAGTTAAAGAAGATTTTTAATAATTATAAAAAATATCAGTGGACTTATTGCATGAATCACGAGTAAGATGAAAAAAAAAGTAATAATTTTATAACACAGCTAACTAATTTATTTGCAAAAGTATAATGCAATGTATAATTTCATTTTACGGTGTATTAAGAACTAAATTCATTATCTTTTTCATCAGTAACAGTAGGCCATTCTTTTAGGGAATTGTAGAGACCTAGATATAATATGAAATACGCACGAACCGTAAGAGACCGACGTTAAATTATAACAGTTCCGAAAGATTCTTGTTATTTGTAAATATAGTAAGTATGTGTGTAATAATCAGTAAACAAATATCTCTTAATACGAATAAGTTTGAATTATTCATATTTAATATTTCAATACTAAACATTGTGGTAACATGATTTTCGAATATGTTAACATAACTATATTTACCAATATGGATAGTATACAAAACTAGTACTGTATTTGTTGTTCACCAGTGTAGTTGTAAGTATTATGTAATAGTATTAGATTATATATTTATATATTTGTTATAGTATACAACTACAACGCGTTTCCTACAATATATCTTACATGACAATTTATAGTGGTAAAATATACGACATGTATTTATTGGCACATATTTTACCGCAATAAGTACCCAGTATTACATACTATCTTTTACTACATTTTTATCTCAGTGTAAATAATACGCGATATAAAAAAATGTCACTTCCAATTTATGCAAAAAGGGCCCTAAGTCCAGGACTTAGATCCCTTTTTGCATAAATTGGACATCAGGAAATGAAAATTAATAATTTAAATAAGTGCCAAATGATAGACCGGAGCCTAAAAAGTAAGAATTTATCATTATCTCAATTTACCCAAAAATGGACTTAGTGCCCTTTTTGCATGGATCGATTCATATAGGTGATAGCATGAATATGTAACTTAATTTGATGACCGCTTTTAAATAATTAATGTTAAAGATATTCGATTAGAATGGTCAACAGACAATAAAAAATGGAAAAGTAATTTGACGTTTCGACTATGATGTTGGCCATGTTAACAAAAAAATGTTGTATCCTCCTTGAACGAATTGTCTTGAGCATTTATTTTATACATATACAAAAACATTATTATTTTGGTGTTCCTACTATATATAAATTCAGCAAAAGATATTACAAAATATTTGGACCCCTTCACATTATTAAAATATAATTAAAATCACCAGTTACTTCTCTATGTGTAAAGTTAATCGGTTCGTTTAACTTCGCATAATTCTGAGTTAATTTAAAATAATTTATGGGACAGAACTATGTCATGCTATATTGAAATCCATGAGACACGTTTTTAGCTGCTAATGGACCTTTGTTTACAAGATATTAGTAATAAACAAACTTTTGCAAAGATATGAAACTAAAGAGTAAATAAAAATTAAAAGTCGGGTGAAAATTGCTAATTTATTGTTATCGCTGAACTCGAATCAATGATAAAAATTTCAAAATTCAAAATGGCGGATCTAATGTGGCAAATACATTTATAAAAGTACTCGATATCTCGAAAGTACTCGAAATTACTCGAAAGTACTCGAAAGTAATCGATATATAATTTATAAAAGTGATCGAAATCGCTTGAAACTTGTTACTCTGGGGTTTCTGGGGTTCCTGAGGTGAATCTATGACCAAATGTGTATAATTCAAAATGGTGGGTTCCCATACGGCGAATTCTAACTTAGTATAGTCAAAACTTCGTATTGAAGATAAAAATGGTCATCGTGAAAATCTAGTTTTCTTTAAAAACGTTTTACTCAACATAATTTTAATAAGAACCTGTCAATATTTTAAAGATTCAAAATAGACATTTTTTATCTTACAGCACATCTTCCCGAGGATGTCCTCAGGAGATCTTAAAGACGTCCAAGATTCCGCTTTGATCGTCCTGTTACTATCCTCAGGATATCCACAGGACACTTCGAGGATGGTAATAGAACGATAAGGAATTTGAACATCTTATTGAAACCTGTAGGAGTATTTTATCATTTTTGTGAATAAAAATTAATCTACCTTTTTAGTTCTTAATTAACTACAATAGAGTCCCGGTATATTTTCCCGCTCGGTTCCTCGCCTTCCCTTCCCGTCTCCTTATATTTGTCAAAAGAAGGGAAGCGCCGTTTCTCCCACTCTCCTCAGTCGCGTTACGTTCGTGACGTCACAGCAGGCCACAGAAAAATATAACGAGACTAAACTGGGCAAATATGCTGGGACGTAAATATAGCGAGACGCAAATATACCGGGACTCTACTGTATTTAGATAAAAATAAGAATTTAGAACATTTCATTACACGCTAAGAACCAAACTATTTGTAATTAATATTTTAATTTTTTATCGTCACAATATTATTATAAGCTTTAACTTTGCAATAATTTCAATTCACAGTAAATATAGATGTAAACATTTGTCCGAGTTAGACATAAAGGAACTAAAAGCAGGACAAAAATAATTAATAGCCAATGAGCAAATAGGCACTGACAAGTACATGAAGATAAGCATAATTTCAGTCACTTTGCGAAAGTGCATCGTGCTTACTCATATACGTAACAAGATAATAATATTTCAAATAAATTGCTGCATTTAAGTCTTTAAGGACTTAATTTGTAAGATGGTTTTAAGCATACCCACAGTATTAAAAATCAACTGCATTATATTATGTAGACATCATTTGTGACTTGAATCGATAATGACATTGATGACTTCGTTAAATATTAATATCTTTTTAATTTTTCTATCTGCTAAGTTTGAATAAGTAAAAAATCGGACACTAATTCAATTAGTAATATTTCTTAATAATAAATAATGTTAAAAATTCATTAGAGTAAAAACTGTTACTTTATCAGTGAAATTTAAATAGTTTATTTTAGAAATAAAGTATCAACTAATACAATGACTAATTTTGAATTAGTGAAACTTGAATAATGAGATAGTGGTCACCGACTTTTGAATCTAGATTTAGACATGGGGTCCAAAAACAAAACCTTACAAAAAAGCAGACTATTTTTATTTATTCTAAAAAAATTGTTTAAAACCTTAAAATGATCATTATGCATAATTTAATTTTACAGGTTTTAACAAGAGAAGATGAAAATGATGTTCCAGTAGAAGGTCTATGGGCCGCTGGTGAAACTGCTTGTTTGTCAGTGCATGGTGCTAACCGCCTAGGAGCCAATAGTTTATTAGAAATCATTGTTTTTGGTAAAGCCATCGCAGAACACATCAGTTGTTTAATTAAACCTGGTGAAAAGCTTCCAGATTCGTGCCCAGTATGTATGACGAAATTGGTTACAACATAATTCGTCGAATTTAAATTTTCTATTTTTTAAAATATCTTGGATTTAAATGGACATTTTTAGCTATAAATATTTTTAGGATGTAGCTCAAGAAGCTGTTTCTAGATTCGATTCAACGAGATATGCATGCGGAGATATTACAGTAGCCGAAATGCGTGAAAAAATGCAACGGACTATGCAGCAGTATGTCGGGGTCTTTCGGACATGTGAAATTTTGCAGACGGGATGTCGCGAGATTTCGAAGCTTTGTTACGAACTGCCCAATATTAAGGTATATCCATTTCTTCATTCCATCGATGTGGACATCATTATTGAATGGTGTTCTGTTTTGCTTCAAGATTTTTTCGTGTAATTTATTTCCGGTTTTTCATCGCCATTTCCTTTTTATTTTCAAAGGTTACTAATTGAAATTACAAATAAAAAGGACATTGCACTGAGAGAGTTTTTAATTAAATTATTTTTTTATGAATTTCAATAATATTTTATTTAAAAACGTAAATATAAACAAGTATTCTATCCTAATAATAATTATAAGTTGATATTCTTTAATACAACTGGCATGGGGCGCAAAATCGAGTTCTACTCCCGGTGTGTTAAAAAGCTCATTATTCAATTGTTTATTAAATAAAAATAAAAACTCTGCTTGCCCTGGTTGAGTCTTATAATGTCTTTATTTGAAAATAATATTTAGAAATAAGAGTTATTAATAATAGTACTAAAACTACATTTTTATACTTCTGTGCCAACCATAGGTGCAAGATCAATCCTTGATCTGGAATTCGGAATTAGTGGAAGCTTTCGAGTTACAAAATCTTATGGCGATTGCACTGCACACCGCATATGCGGCAGAAAATCGAAAAGAATCAAGAGGAGCTCATGCTAGAGATGATTATAAGGTAAAGTTTATTCGGTGTAATAAACTAATATTCATCCATTAAGAATTTAAAATAAAATTTTATAAATAAAAATAAATTAAACGATAAATAAAATTTAAAATAGTATTATTGCCATTTTTTAATAAAACTTATTAATCAGTACTTTTCGATTTTTATTTTTAAATACTATTTAATTAATTTAAGGAATTTATAATCAGCTTAACATCTAGAACCAAATTTTGTTCCGGATGTAAAAAATATATTTTTTTAAAAATTGAACAACCAATATTTGAATAGTCCTACATAGTACAAAAGCGTTTTAGCGACTCAAATTTCTGAAATGTTTCCCGCTATATTGGTTCCGATATTATGCATCTAAAAAAATTGACATCGGATTCGGAATCAGAAAAATCTTTTTTTTTTATTATTATTGAATCACATTCTGAAGTTACAGAAGCGTTTTTAGTTACACTATAAAATGAGGTTCATAAATTTAATATAAGAAATGGTATTGCGTGTACTTACCGTGAGAAATAAAAAATTGAATATATTGCAGGAACGAATTGACGAGTATGATTATACCAAACCAATCGAAGGTCAAAAGAAAAAAGATATCACAGAGCACTGGCGGAAGCACACACTTACCTGGGCTGTCAAAGATACTGATGTAAGTATCAACTGATTGCAATTAATGCTCCGTAACAAATTTTATAATTATTGAATATTTCACATTTAGTATAAAAATGCAATTGAAAAGTTTACGAAGTCCCTAAAATTTATTGGAATATTTTCACGATTACGAAACCACTGGACGATTATAAAATTAAATGATTTTTTTGAGGGTAAAATTACATAGTTTAATTCGAATATTTACTGATAATAATTAGCAGATAAATATACTGATAAAACTGAAATTTATTCAAAGAAGTCGTACATTCCTTGGACGAAAAGACAGAAAAGCACCAAAATGTAATAAATCTTAAAAATAAACAAGAAATTTACTATACCGTCTATAATATATAAAAAAATTACCTAAAGTGAGGATATTTATGAAAATACATTTTTATACATTCAGAAGTCATTAAGGGTTCATATCAATCAATAGATCCAAATTAATATGCGAAGTTTTCCAGTTATTGCAGCTAAACTGTTAATTTTCAATGTATAAATGTTGGATAATATTTTAAATACATAAAATTTAACACTCCATATGCCTACATTGTTGGAGCCTAGTCTATATATACGAACAAGTTATATGCACAAGATATGTTCAAACAATAAGGTGACTTTTATGTTTATCAAAATACAGTTTTTTATTTATCAATATTTAAGTTTTCTCTTCAAACGTATTTATTACCTCCGATATAATACTTGTGCCAATTTTTTAGTTTTGTCCAATCCTTGAAGAATATTTTCGTATAACCTTGGTCTCTTCCAAAAAGACACTCATTGTAAACCTTCGTCCTTTCTTCGCCTTCAGAACTCCTTCAGAACAGGAAAACATTGCAGGGGCCATATCCGGTGAATATGAAGGAATAATTGTGGTGTTTTAGGTCAAAAAAAAATCAAAGTTGACTGAGCAGACATTTTTTCCTGACAATTTTTTCGAATAAATGTTTTTATTAACAAGTTTCCCTGAATATGCCCAAACCATTTTGACACGTGCTACCCGAAACGACGAAGAAACATTTCTAAAAGTTCCTATTTTCTCTTCTTAAACATTTTCATCAATTGTTAAGATGTTTCGAACTCGGACGTCTTCGAAGATTTTGTACCACTTCTAAGATTTTGTACCACTTCTAAGCAACTTTGTTAGACAACGTAGTCATCTTATTCCACTCTCAACAATTCAAATATTTTTTGACTTCATTCAATTTTTGAACAAATTTTGATGCAAATGCTTTTAACACCTTCCCCTTGCCCCGATTTTATTAAATTTCGTTTAAACCTATTGGATATAAACATGCAGTTGAACCCCCGTTAACGAATAAGGTCGGGACAACACCAGGCATATGAATTTCCGGTAACGAATATATGAGGAGGAAATATGAACTCCCCACCTCTATCTTGTATTCCGCCAACGCGCATGCCCAATATCCTCGAAACGTCTAAAGGGGTTTGAAATAGGGAAATGTCTGCATATTCGCAAACGGAGTATTCGTTACGGGAGGTTGGGCTGTGATATATTCAACAGATAGGAGACAGGGAGAAAATAGTATCGATATCGGCTTAAAAAACGTGTTGATAGCACATTAATTATTCGTGTTTTTAACGTTTATTTTAATAGTCGTGCAACGTTTACTAAACGTTTAATGCAAGATTCATATAACCGCTGCGCTATTTGTAATAAAAAATTGCGAAGAGGGCATGTAAAAATGAAGTATGTGTACAACGTTTTATTAACCTTGCGATTTTTGAACTTTTAAAACACGTATAACTAGCACATAATGAAAACTTGTATGATAAACGTATATTATATCATTTTCTAACGCAGGTGCCACGGATGTTACGACTAAATGTTTATATAACACACCGTATAATATTTTTAAACCAAACTTACGTGTAATGAACGTATATTAAACTGTAGTACTTTTATTGAGCTGGCCGTGTATATTTGGATGTGTTGATAGGTATATTAAAGCTATAAATTTGTGAAAAACGACAAAATATCGCTACTAATAGATATTAACCCTTAATGTAATTTAATTTCTTTATAAAGTATTGCTAATAAATTATTACGACGTACTTGAAAAATTAGTACATTAACGTAATTTAAACAAATATTTTCTTGTGTTGATATTTTTCGTGTGCAATTAATTATGTGTAGTGATATAAAAAGATGCCAATTTACCGCATATTAAACCGTCTGTCATAAGATAAAGCTGCAGATCGGTAAAATTATCAAATTTTTTTTGCCCAACAGATTTGCATTTCCTATCGACCGGTAATCGATTGTACACTCGACGAAAGTGAAATGCCTCATGTGCCACCTGCGGTGCGTTCGTATTGATCTACCGGATTATTCGATAAGGTATAAAAAAAAATTCAATTCTTGCGATTGTGCAAGCCTGCCGATAACGAAGTTCCTTGTGAATCGAATTTAGTGGAGGATAACGACGGCATAAATTTCTGCATTTTATCCGTAGTCTCGTAAGCGATTAATGATAATTATTGCGATACTATTGTCGGTCAGGACTTTGAACTCTTCGAGTCAGACTGTCAAGTCATGTAGAAATAAAGTAAGTTTAGAAATAAAAATTGTCATTAAAAATTGTCTTATTAATTATTTCAATATATTCGAGATTCAATGAAAACTCGATCGATTCTTGTGCAATATGAAATTTAAAGAATCGTGTTAAATAATTTTATAAATTTTTATATAATAACATTCTCATTTAGGACTAATTAGTACTTAAATTTTGAGGCCGTACGATTCGATTTTAGTATGTTAATACATATTTATTGTTAAAAATAGGTGGCTTCGGAGATCACCCGAATTTTTACTCGCAAAAAATGATAATGTTTGAGTAATTATATAAAATCCAAAAAATTTTTTACACTAAATTGGCCTTATACAATATAAGTAGTAGCTTAAAGTTATTTTTCATGCATTTTAAAAAATTATTTGTATTGTTTTTGTACGTTATAATGAATAATTACAATGAAATGCAATTTTTATGAAAAATATGCAACGACTTTGCAAACGAGTGTTTAGCTATGAAAATGACGTATTAAATTTTCTCTATATACGTCAAAAGTTAGCTAATATATTCTAGTTTAAGAATTAATTTATTCAAAATTGCAAAAAAATATACGTTATATTGGAATTTCATTGCGAATCTTGGAAATAGCGATGGTGACGCATTTCGGGGTCCCTTTCAGGAGAATTACCCATATATGTAACCACAAATATGCTTATTGACTAAGATCCTAAATAATATACAACATATGCTACATATTACATAATAATCAATAATAATATATTTATCATAATAATCAACTTATTATCGACTAATATAATACAATTGTACAAACCGTCAGTCAGTCGGATCGTACGATTTCCGAGTGAACGAAGGGAAATAATAAAAACGACACCATTTTGTAGTATCCCAGCAAACGAAGAATGATTGAGAAGCAATGAGAAGTATTCATTCTTGAACTTTGAAGCCTATTTGTTTATCACCGTGAATACTTCCCTATCATCAATCATTCCAAATCCTATTAAAAGAATTGACCACTTTACTTTTTAATGCTTCTCAATGGTTCAGCATAACAATTATAAAGTCAATACTTCCCTATTCTGAATGCAGCATTGACACATATCTTTTTTAACACTTTGAATACTTCCTTCGAAACGGAAGTCAGTTAATGCTTTCTAATGCTTCCAGAAGGATTCACTGAGATATCCTCAATAATACTCAATCTACGATCTTGGGAATGCTTCCTAACGCTTCTGGAAGTATTTCTGTGAGACTTTCTCAATCATTCTCAATCCAGAAACTTTGAAATGCTTCATAATGCTTCCAGAAGTGTTTCTGTGAGACATTCTCAATAATTCTTAATCCAGAAACTTGGGAATGCTTTGTAATAATTCCGCTTAGTGATCGTCCATAAACTAAGTTACCATTTTTGGGTAAGTCAGGAACTACGGCCTATGTAAAAAAATGCAAAAAAAGCAGTACGACTTTAAAACTATGCATTGCGTGTACATAAATATTAAAGTTGGATTAAAATAGTGTTTGACAGTGGTAGACCAAAGGTCAGCATTGCGTGCTTGTAATAATTTCAAGTTAAGCATCATACGCTGTGAACTACAACCGGATAGGTGACCACAGTAGAACATCTTTTCTTAACATAATTAATTTATAATAATAAAAGAAATATAAAAAACAGCGAAATTAAATTAAATAAAAATATATTTTTGTATAAACGGGGGGAAGAAACAGCTTTCAGAAGTATTGAAATTTTCAAGATGTAAAAGCACGGTCGTACTGTAAACGTACACAATGGGTACAATTTAATTATAACATTCGCACGATTGCATTCTTGGTGACTGTTTTAATCTCCAAATAAATATTACTTCAACTTAAGAATTTTCGATCGATTTGATTGTGTACAAAAATTAATAATTACTAATAGGTTATGAACAATTCTATCGCTTACCTTCATATCATCAAGCTGTCACACACTGAGAGAAATGTTTGTTTACAGTTAATGTAATAGCTTCATAGTAAAGCTGACAGAATTTAGATTTTGATCTTAAGGTAAGGTATTTTATTCTGAAATTATCGTAATCTGAGATTCGGTTAAATTTGTTATGTTAACCCTTTACGGCGCATATTTTTCTTTATACGGAAAACAGCTGAAAATTGTTACTCGGGGGTTTTTGGGGTCGCCGATTACAATTCTGAAATTAGATTTTGAAAATCCAAAACGGCGGATCCAAGATGACCGACGGAAATGTGAAATTTTACTTTATAGAGATAAAACTGGGTACTCTATGTACTCTGAATTTTAAATATATAAGTCAGAGATCAGATTCACAATCATCGACTCCAAAACCCCCCGAGTACACAGTTTCATCAATATCGGGTACATTTTCATATTTCGGTCGGCCATCTTGGATCCTCCATTTTAAATATTTAAAATCCGAGGCCAGATTCGTAATCAGCGGCCTCAAAAACCCCCGTAACGAGTTTCAAGTAAATCCGATGAATTTTTAAAAATTCATCCGCTATATTGTTTCCGCCATTTTGAATTTTTAAAAACCGACTTCAAATTCGTAATCAGCGACCCCAAAAACCCCCGTGTACCAAATTTGGTTCTAATTTACCTTATAGTTCGTTCAAATCCGATTTCTTTCTCAAAAATCGACGATTTTTAAAATTTATTTATTTATATTTGTTAATAATTTTGCGTAATTGTATTTATTATCCTTTTCGTTACGTACTAAAAAGCCCCATCTACCACTGTAAAAAGATTTTTTGAATATTGCTTCGAAAGCATTGAAACTAGACAGAAAAGTTGTGAATAAAAAAGGTGGTAATCTGGGTTACCACTGCGCCGCAAAGGGTTAATAGTTAATATAAGAATTTTAAATATTAATGTTGGGATCATTACCTGACATATTTACGCGCTTACAGTTGCACCGAGAGATAAACAAACATAGGCAAGCGCAGTCATTCGGTTTTCTGCGAATATTTCGACGCATTGTTGACATGCGCAGTTCGTACGACAGAATTTAATGTAAGATTGTACAATAACATTGCAGGAAAGTGCTGGTATTTTCATCAAAAGTTACCTGTCGTTTTTGACTTTCCAGTTACTGTTATAACTTACCGGATAGCAACGTGAGTTCATATAGGGATCATAATGGCACTCATAAATGAGACTAAAGCACACCTTTGCACTCCATGTGAGTGCTATTTGTGTCCTCCAATCAGATGACGATCGTTACTCACATATGAGTCTTGCCTTATTGAACAATTTGCGCATGCGTATACCACTACCTTCTTGCCGCACGAACATTCCATCCGACGACGATTGGTTGCGCACCAAGACTACTAGCCAATCATAACAAGTATCACAAAAGTCTCATATGTGCGTAGAAGCATTTCTTGCGCGTGTGCAGTCCAATCCCGTATATTTGACTCATTCCCGAACTCTATTAATTCACATAAGTACTCATAAAGAGCCTTGAAATTAGCGTACATTAATTAAATAATTTCTCTCCGTGCGCACTATCATTTGGAATTTATATTTTTTTAACAAAAACAAGCAAGAGATTATTTTAAATGGAAAGAAATACAATAATAAATAAATAAATAACTAAATTTAAAAAATGGTTATTTTTCAATAGCATTTTTGACTATCAAGATAAAATGATGTGGTTGTGACGAAACTATCCAGGGTGTCCTACGTCAAATTTCAAGCAAAAATATACTCTACCAAAATTGGATGTGATGCATGCAATCTGATTAGTGCGCTTCTTTTTGCAATAACTTTTTTGAAGTTATCTTTACAAAATGGGGCTCATTTTAAAGTCACTTAGGCTCTTTCTCCTAAAATAAATATTTCTCTTGATATAGTAATAAAAAGCCATAAAAAGAGTAAATATACCACTGCAAGGAAGTTGTAGTACTGGAAAAAACGAACAATTTAGCCTCTAATTCAATAAGATTCGATGGAAATGGAGCCCAAAAGGTGCCTCACAAAATTGCCTGAAAATGGCTTGATATTAGCAAAACGCGTTTTTTTTTTGTTAATTCTGGGAATTTCAAAGGCTCCCTTTAGACTCAATTTTAATCGGCTTGCCTGGTATTAGGGGTCAAATTGCTCATTTTTTTCAAGGGCTTCGACATACTCATAGTGTTGTTTCATTAGCTGTTTACAGAAATAAGATGAACACGACAAACCAAAAATATTGACATTGCACCCTTTTTATGGCTGTAGCAAGGAAAATATCCATTTTAGGTCAAAGAGAATGAAAATGGCTTTAAAATGAGCCTAAGTTTGTTACGATAACTTCAAAAAAATACAAGTTATTCCAAAAAGAGTGATTTTTTTTGCCGAATCTTCAATAGCGCACCAATCAAATTGTAGAAATGCGATTTTCATTCCTAGCGATATTGCAATTAGAAATCGTTTACTTTCACCGCCCCTTCTCGTATAAAAAATACTACTTTTAGTACCACGTATAGCAGGAAAATCGTCAACTAAAAAGTCAAATTCTTGAAATTAATCTCAATTATAATGTTATATTTGTTATATTAGTTTCTCTTTTATAAATTACTATTTTATCGATTGAGCATTTTCCAACTCGCTATTCGAATTAAACTGCCATTACTCCAATCCATCGCTAAAGTACAATTTTCATATTAAAACGATGTTGAAGTTCGTTAATACGTTGAGAAATGTAAATGTTTTTGCCCCTGGCAATATAATAATTAGAAAATTCGAAGGTAAGGAAGTGACTATACCGATGCATACGGTTCCATTTGGAACAAATTTGGTCGATAACGTTAATTCCTAACCTAAAATATTTAAATTACAGAAATTAAATATTTTCAATTCCAAATCTTTTGTAGGTGTAATTAGCGTTTTTTCTGAATGTATATCAAATTTCAACAAAACCGGTTAAGTCGAGAATTTGCAAGATTTATACTGAAATTACACTTTTACAGTTCGAAATTACCGATTCTTTAATTCCAAAACAGTCGATATATGGCGCGTAATTCTTAAAAATACTGAATCTGCTGATAATGTCACTTTCTATCTATGAAAGAACAGATTTTTTGTACATGAATGTCAGTTAAAAGGTCTTGAGTTCGGTCCTTTTTTTAAATAGTCATAAAATTATTTTAAAAACTTTAAAAAATATGTCTACCGACATCGTGAGGATAACAAATACTTGTTTAACATATTTTTTTTTTAATTGCACGAGAGACTCCAATAATTTAATATTAGTGTACATACTTTGTGCATATTTTATACTAGTTTATTGCATTTTTTACAAAGTTTATTTTGAACACCAAAAACTTTTTAATTTTGAAAAAACTTTTAAATCGTTCTGCTTTACATTGTGAGTTAAGTGTCAGTTTTTTAATTAAAAAATGTTAATTTACGACCTACATTTAATGACGTTAACCAAATTAATGAACTTGAGATTAAAATTTAATTAGTCGAATTCGTTGAAAAGTCTAAAAGCAGTTGATATTGTTACTAATCAATATTACTTTAAGAATATTATTTTAAAACTTTAGATATCGTGAGTACTTGCAATCAATAATTTCAGATTATTTTGATGTTTGAAATGAAAGTTTGATATTGATTTTGTTGCATGAAATGAATATTTCATCTACTTCACATTGATTCATTAAAGTTATTAGTCATGAAAACTTTGATTAACTACGCGGAAAATCATGTATAGCAAAATTTGCAAAGTCTGTTGTAAATACTACAATGTATATGATAATATTAACAATAATTGTTGTAAATATTATGATGTCTATTGTAAATATTATATATTTACAATATTATTTTAAATCTTAACATACATTTTTTTCTGTGTGTCAAATTTGAGAAATTACTATTTTTTTAGTTGCATTGAATATCATTTTTTATAGGAATACGTACTCAATGATCTTAAAATGTGAACGACTTGTGCCTACCGTAAATGTTCAAAAAGGTAATTAAAAATTCCTGGAACATCTGCCGTTTACTTAAACGGCGTAAGACGCATTATGTCGATATCGATGTCGAAATAACGGGCAGTGCTCATTAATAACAGCGAATTAATTAACTCAGAACTATTAATAAACACAAACGACTTGTGGTCATTTCGAACGATACGAATCGAAATAAATTTAAAAATAGTATTAAAAAAAAGCATGTGGATATTCACGTTACGTAAGACGTGGAACGGGAATTGAATTTAAAAACGTAAAGGATAAAAGTTCCGTTACACCTAGCAATATTAGCACGGTCTCATACAATCATCTCAAAACTGGTACTATGCGGTTATCGCTTATCACGAGAAATGCAAACAGCTTTGATTTTGACCAATGAGAGACGAGAAAATCAGCCTCGCCTCTAAACTGTTCCGTTTAGCATTGTGAGTGGGTATAGCTAAGATATTATGCAAATGAAATGCGAAAAACTTCATTTTTTTAAACGATAAATTCTTCGTATATTTTGAATTTATTTTTTGGTGAAATATTTTCTAAAATAGTTGACAGATGAATTCTATTCTTATTAACTGATCAATTTATCGGTTTACGGGATACAAAAATTACATTTTTTTTTATACTTAGAAATTTCAAGAAATATATAGAATGAAAAGTCACTCTAATCGAGTCACTTTTCTCTATATGTGATAGTGAAACCCGTGCAACTCTGGTTGGTTTGAAACCTTTATTTTACTCCTAAAAAGAAAATTAATTTCATTAAGCTATTTTTTCATTGTAAAAACAATTTTTCAATTTCATAACATAAGAATTGACTAATGATATTCATATTCCATTCTAATAAAAAGCTACAAAGTGCTAAATAAATATTAAGTACGATATACGAGCACCATATTCACATTTGTCAGATATAATATTTAAGATATGCAGTGTTGAAACATTCCTTTACGTCGTCTAATATACACAATAGAAATACATTTCTGTAACGAACGCAAAATAGAACCGCAAGAGTCGCGAGCGCTCCTAGTGGCTAAACTACATGTGTCTTATCCACACTTCGAAATTCACTCTTAAATATAAATAAGTATAAATAATAAATATAAATATGTTTAATTTGACATTAAGAAAATCTAGAAGGCTATTTTCTTTTAAATATCAAACCTAAAATTTTATATAGGATCATAAATTATATCGTCGTGAACTGAGATTCCAGTTATGTCTATTTGTTTACTAATTTATTATTTATAAATTGTTTATTTACACATTATAATGCAAATTACTGACAAATACCAAGAACTATCGGTACTTATTTGATTAAAACAGTTTTCATCTGTAAATACTTCACAATATTCAGACAACTGAAAAAAGAAAGAAAAAAAAATAAACAAACCCAATTTTGCAACAACAAAAAATGCCATCAAATAAGCCGCTGAGTTGGATATTACGTGTTAAAATATTATTTTAAATTTTTTAGACAATATTTTTATTTGGCAGGAGGGTGAGTAAGAAGATGAATATAATTCTAGCGCATTTAGTTTTATTAGATGGAAAAAAAAAACATTTCTTAAAATAAAAAAAATATAAATAACAGTCATGGACTAAGATTCTACCATGTCCTCGTCGTTGTATCTAATAAAAGCTAAGAGTATAATTATACTTGATCATAGAAACGAATTTTATGTTCACTTTCACCGCTGGTTTGCGCCTATTATTAACATTGCGAAAATATTGCGAAGGCTTGTTTTTGTGTACACTATAATCCTTATTTCTTGTTGAAAATAACACTGTTTCTCAGTCCTATTTACATAAATAAATGTATTATTCTTATAAAAATATGTTTTAAAATTAACTAATTTCCACGGTTGTTTTGTTTTCGCGAGGCACTCATTTTTTTTCATTTTCTAACCTCTGAATACGTATGTAAACCCGCACGACCATGTTTTGTGTCGTATTCTGAAAATAATTTACATTAACAACTTGCCATAATATTATGTCGAGAAAATTTGCTTAAAAATCTTCTTAAAAGTCTTAAATATATTGCTGATTAGAATGACAATTTTTGTAATAAAAATTGTTAGTTATTTCATTGGTAAGAGAAAGTTCAGTAAAAGAAATCCGGTCAAGCTTGCGTAAAAATCTAATAAAAATACAGAATTAAATAAAAATGAAGAATTATATTGTAAAACCGAAAACTACGATAATTTTTCTATTATTAAGTAATTCTAATAAACATTGCATATCAATTTCAAATTAACAAAAACAGTTTATTTGGTGATTTAATATACTAATATTGAATTAATTTTTTGAACAAATTCAATAGTTTTATAACTAATTTCATGACCGTTTCATTTCTCTCCAAGCAACAAGTAATTTTAGAATTATATTTATTAATTTTTAGAGAATTAATATACATTTCTGGTAATATTAACATAATTAATATTACAACATAATTACTAATAGTTTTCACTTATTGCATTTATTATAAAATAAATACAATTTTCGTAAATATTTTAAAAATATACTTTGATGGCATCGTTACGCTCATTTTGTATCGCAGATTCATGTTCAGCTGATCAAAATACCTTTATTTTTTCTTTTGCAAGCTTTTGTGGAAATAAAAACGTATTTTTTACAAATTTTATAGTTTTTCTTGAAAACTAGCGTTCCGACATCCACTTTTCAAAATACATCAAAATTATGTGGTTTTGTTCTCAGATCATCATTGTGAACCCGTATTGTTCACAAAGAGCGACGATTTATTTTAAAAATGCGTAATAAAACAGCTGAAAGCTGCTAAAATGGTTCCTGACCAGGGACGGACCAGATAAATCGCCAAATTCCCATTTCAAATGTACATCCCCACTTAGCCTATCTGGCAACCCTGTTCCTGACCCGCCAAAGGTTAAGAGACGACTTTTTAAAAATACAGGAGGGATTTCGAAAGTAATTTTCTTTTCTGACTTTTGTATCATTTCAAATACCTCACTTCGGAATCACTCGGATTCTCGAACTGCGGGGCTCTTTTTTAAAAATATTTAAACTCTTAAAAAGGAAAAAACATCGCAAGCTCTTAATCACCCCAGGAATCACTACAGCGTTCTCCATTTCAATCATAGTCTGCTACAAAGTGAACCAATTTTTAAGAATTTAATATTTTTTAATTTTTAATATTTCGAATTAACAGATTGTGGAATGAAAGAAAAACTAAAAGAAAGTAGTACTGAAGTAACTAAAAACAAAAAATTAAAGTTTTAATTGATGCCATACGTTCTTCCTGCTGATTTTAGAATTTTCGCCGCGTCAACGTTAACAGATTCTATTTTTAAACTATTCCATCACATGAATTATTTTTGGCACATGAATCAAAATGTAAATGTTTATCATCGAACTTTGGATAAGCAATGATATTTGAACCGATAGATTGGGAATGAAAATTTACACTTTTATTAAACAACATAAATTAATTAAATAACAATCCTGTAATAACTTTTACGAGCTGCGGGATTTTAAAAAATTGCAAGTTTCTAACTTAACTCATATATTTTAATAGATGTAACGAATCATTTACCAATTTTGTGTGAAAGCTCAGAAAACCGATAATCAAAAATTATTATTCAATTTCTTCTAAAAACCAATTTTTTAGAATATTGAAAGTGTAGAATACACAATTACTTAACCTTTTGCATTAACAATGAGGAAAATAGTCGTTTATTTATTACAATCTATTCTAATCATTATCGAATTATTTATCACATTTATGCATAAAAAGTCAGTCTAATAATTTATGAGCGAACATTAAATAACAGATTTTGTCGTTAAAAAAATTGTCGTTCTACAAAGTTCTTTTAAATTGAGTGTTTTAATTTTTAAGTCAGTGGAAATTAATCATAATTTAATTTTTAAAATTAATATGTGCTTTTTAATTTATTAAACATTTAAAGTTTAATCATATTGATCAATCAGAAGATTTAAAAAATGTCGCCAACAGAGGTAGCAAGTTCGCAATTCATTTCGAAAATTAACTTTGCGAAGGTTTATTAACAATGACTGAATAGAATTTTTAATCGGTATAAAAAATTAAGATAATAACTAAACTGCATAAAAGTAATCAACAAGGTAGTTATTCAATTATAGTAATTGAGATACAAATTTCAGTGTATAGATTTGTTCTGATCTCTCTATTTTCATAAAAACTTGAATATCTCATTCATCTGAAGATTTCCATCGAAAAAATGGGAATATACCTGTCATATTATTTGCAGATAATAAGATCGTCCGACATATATGAATAATTCATGTGGAGACGCACGTGCATAAATCAGCACCATATCACAAAACCAGTTTCTCGTATTCGAGATTTCCATAAATAAACAAACAATCGCTTGAGATGTTTTATTTCGACTATTAGCCTATATTCGTCGATTTTCTGTGTCAATGAAAGCACAGTTTAGTTACCGGTGCGTGCTAATCTTCATATAAAAAAAATATTACTGTATAAGTGTGTATAAAATTTCACAAATTGCTTTTTATTTAGCAACCTGCTTTTAAACTCAAATTATGTTTTTATTTTTTAAAAATTAATTTCTGTTTTAATTTAGTTAGAAAGTTATATATTTGTAAATAAAAGTAATTTCTCAATAATTTAATTCCACTAAAACATATCTAATATTTTTTACATTCACAATCTATGTTATTGCAAAATATATATTTTGGATAGCCTCAAAAAAAATTAAAAAATTGAGTTTATTTAAAATTTCCTGGTCAGATTTTTTTCTTTTTGGTCTTCAAATAATCGTGTGGCATCGTTGAAACAATACTAGAAAAAAAATTGGTTATACCAGAACTTTTGGGTTGAAGTTAATCTGAGCTTACCGTGAAAGACAAAATAGTTATTTTTGTATCAAGGGCGTAAAATTGAGTTTTACGCCTCGAACGGTGCCGTATCACCGTGAGGGCGTAAACTCTACGCCTGAGATTCAAACATTATGTTTTGATGCAGTAGGATTGAAAACTGAAATTAAGTAAGAAAATTGACTAAAGTAAGATGTACTGTAAATAAGATCACTGAGACAAGGACAGTTTTATCCACTACACATTGGCTAGTTTAAGATGTAATTATTTAAGTATTTGTTTACAGTGTATACAATAAAATAAATTATTTTGAAAACTATTTTAACGTATACCTGTGTGTGTGTGTGTGTATTCTTACCTTTGTGCTCAAATATTTATTATCAGGAGCTTCCTTGAAAATTTTCAATTTATTTTCATTTTACGTCCACGGAGGCGTAAAACGGTTCATTTTACGCCCACGGATGCGTGAAATGGTCATTTTACGCCTACTGCATCGAGAAGTATTAAAGAATTACACAATAGTTGTAAATTGTCTACTGCTGTATAAACTTCATTTTGCATTTTTCACAGTATAGTACGAAATATGCCAATTTCTTTCACATACGACTACGATCGTGTATGTCTTTATTCGCGATGCATAAACAAACATAACCTATCAGAAATTATTACGTTACCCAGTAATCGAGAAACTATTCAGAATTATAGAAAATTATTCGCTTTGAACTCTATTTGTTGAACTTTGTGAATAATTCTCTATTATCACCAATTCTAAATCCCATTGCAAGAATTATGTCCTTGAATTATTCTTCTCTGTGTTTCTGCATATAAATTATAAGGCGAATTCTTCACTATTCCGAAAAGCCTTGCCGATGGTAAAGTGGATGTTTACTTCCTGATTCTTCTATAAGGATTTTGTGAGAAATTGTCAATTATTCTGAATCCACAAACTTGCGAATGCTTCAATTAGTAGGAATGCTCATAAATATCCTCGTTGGTTTTGTTTACAAACAATTGGGTATGTTTTTAATTCTGATTTGCCTTTATTACAAAAGGACAATAAATCAAGACAACATATGTTGTTGAGATTTCGGAATAAAAAAACCATAAAGATAGTAATTTTTTCACATAATTTTTTAGGGGAATGACATATGCAATAAAATAATTATCCTGCTGCTATGAAATCGGAAAAAGAATATGATTTATAAATACATTTACTAAAGTTAGAGATCATATTCTTTATAAGACCAAATGACACAGGCCAACAAAATGAGGCCGATCTCTATACCCAGAAACAGGACTATACTTCTTCAAAGGTTTTCGATGCCCTGAATTCAAATTTGCCCGCAGAATTGTTCTATCGTGTTAAGATTTTTAGATATCCTAACCTAAATGTGCAAAAAACATCGTTTTGATCCGTTTTCAGTAAGTTTTTGTGGCGAAACAAAATTTAAGTTCGTAATTTGAAAAAAACAAAAATTAATATGCTGAACATGAGCTTTAAAATGCTCTTCTGTTATTCCGCTTTGATTTTTTTTTTCATCGAGTTATCGATTGTTGTTAAGGCATGATTATGATTTTCGTTTTTTGCACTTTTGGGTTGTGATATTTCAAAAGCTTGATCTAATAGAATAATTCTGCTGCCAGATTTGGATTCAACACCATGAAAACCTTCGGAAAAGTATACTCGGGTGTCCGATGAGTGCACTTTAATCGGGGTTTTGTCCAAATTGCGAAGAAAAATTTTATTGCGACCCAAACAGTACAAATGGGCAAAAACAAATTTTTTCAGTTTTATGTAAGGACATCTCAAAACCTTCACGTAATGAAACAATTCTGAGCAAGAAGGTCGGTCTCATTTTGTTAATTATTTTTATATAATTACACTTCAATAAATGTATGAAAATCATATTACCTTGATAAAAACTTTGATAACTCGATGAAAAAGAAATCGTATTGTAAAGACTAAAAACGCACTTTAACGCTGACAAATATCACTTGAATCTGCAGTTTGCTCAAATTGCTAAACAAATTTCCATCACAAAAACCTACTGAAAATGGTAAAAAATGATGTTTTTTGCATTTTTAGGTTAGGATATCTGAAAAGCTTGTCGTAATAGAATAATACTGCGGCCAGATGTGGATTCAATGCCGCGAAAACTTTCGGAAAAGTATAGTCCGGTTTTTGGGTATAAATTGTGTTGGCCTATGTGATTTTTTGTATGTATTGAATATGGTGTCATACACGATCGAATGAATCCAATTCTCGACTTACAAAGACGTACGAATTCTATTTGTTGAACTTTGTGAGTAATTCTCTATTATCACTCATTCTAAATCTCATTGCAAGAATTGACTAACGTTCTTGAATTCTTCTGCATATTTCTGCAATAAATTATAACGCGAATTCTTCACTACTCCGAAAAGCATTGACGATAGTCAAGTGGATGATTGCTTTCTGATTCTTCTATAAGTATTTTGTGAGAAATTGTCAATTATTCTGAATCCACAAACTTGCGAATGTTCATAAATATCCTCGTTGGTTTTGTTTACAAGCAAATCGCTCCCGTTCTGCGTTAGGACCATTCATTCCTATTACTTTCCATTTTCCCATTTTTATTTCCATTTTTTCTTCACTCCCAGACAGCAAAATAGAAAAGAGTTCAGATTGATTTCGAAATGTGCTCTAAAAGAATGATGCTGAAGCTAGCAGCAGATTCGCAGCAGCGGATTCAAGAAAACTGTGGAAATGGATAATTTCTTATTAAAAATGACTTGCATTTAAACAGTTTTGGACAAATTTTATACAAATAATCTGTTTTTGGCAATTTTAATGGCTGAAAACCATAGTTTTTTCTAATCCGCTGCTGCGAATCTGCTGCTAGCTTCAGCGTTATTCTAAAAGAAGTCATATATCTCCAACATTCTGAGGGTTTTCTGAAAAGAAATGAATCGAACGGTGTACTTTTAACAACCCACCATGAACTGTAATTCTACAATCGAAAAAAAACTCAGAATTTATAAAAATATAAGACTCCAAAAAAATTACCGCGTTAGACGTGTAAAACATCCAAGTTAAGGTAAGTACTTGACTTCTTTTACAGTGTACTTTTATATTTTTTGTTAAATTTGTTAACAGCTGGAAATAAGCGAAGAAAAATTCTTTTTTTGATGCCGTGGAGTTAGTCCTCATCAGATGACCCGTGTGTCGGATTCGCCTTCTTTCGCCCAGAGTAATCGTGGCGTAAAACTTTACTCCCTCAATTTGATTTTTTTACATATTTCTCAGTTTTAGACTAATGTCCTGTCAACAGATGAAAATATTCGCCACGCAAAATTCGGCATATTTTTGAAATTATGAATCATAATGAAAAAAAAATCATAATGAAGTAAAATTTAGCTATTATCCATTACTAGATAAAATTTGTGCAAAAATATCACTATTAAAAATGGCTTGAATTATTTTTAAAAATTCTTGAAATGGAGAGCTTTTTAAAAGAAATGAAAGAGTCACAGTGAATAATTACACAGGGCTAAAAAAAATTTGTTTCGGGATAACTTGACCCAGGAATTGTGGATCTTGTAGATTTTTAGCCGCTGAAAACGAATCCGTTATTCGATTTGGCCCATCGCGTCAGGACTTTAAGATATGTGATCCGAAAAAATACTCAAAAATATACTTTTTGGCAATTTACGGTTATGTATGTGAAAACTCTGACACGATAAGTTAACTTGGACACAGAATTCATTTTCAGCGACCAAAAATCTATAAGATCCTCCACTTCTGATTCACGTTGTGTCAAAAAAAATGTGCGGTCTTGTGTTATTTATGTTAAGAAGTACCTTCAGTGATTAATTACACAAGACAGCAAAACAATTTTTTAGGGGAGATAACTTGAATCAGAGGTACTGGATCTTATAGATTTTTAGTGGCTGAAAATAAATTAGTTACCCAACAAACGAAAAAGGATACGAAAAATCAGTGTACGATTTAATACGAAATAACTTTCCCACTCTTTCAGTTACGAATGCGAGTGTATACGATATTATGCGCGATACATAAACGCACATAACCTCAAAGAAACGATTACTTTGGATTATCGAATGATTTAAACTCAAAACTAGAAAACGGAATATTTCTCCGAAAATTATGAAATACGGAAAACGATTTAATTTGTTGCCTTTTATTGAGTTTAATTAACAAAATAAGTAAGATTTCTAAATATTGGACATCAAATTATTGAAAAATAATTTTTTTAAACAATCCAATGAAAAAAAAATCTTTTACCGAATAATTTATAAATTTAATAATTGTTAAGTATATATTTCATTGAGCCCGTTCTCTACTCCATTTTGTGAAAAACAGTGAACGTAATAAAACTATTAAATATTTATGTATTAAATACTGTTTTAGATGGTTCACATAACAAATACAACATTTTGAAACCATTAGCTATACCAACTGTCAACTTACCAAAATCTTCTAAATTTGATAGAGGAGTTCTAGAAAATATTTGCATAATTCCATAATTTATACATCTGTTTATTTAGTGTTTAACTACTTGTTTCTTGACGTTTATTTATATTTTAATTATTTGTTCCAATTCATAGTTAGGGTGTTAAATGCATCAGTAAAGCAAAGCAATATTTGCATTTGCCTAACTGACCGGCTTTACATGAACAATTACATTTGATATGCTTTCTATCATCAGTACTAATTGTATACAGAAAATTTATCTCATGTGGCGGTTCATGTAAGTTTGAAGTTTGTAAACAGAGTGCAACAATTTTCAATTCATTTGAATTATTCGATGTAATTCCACAAAAAAGAATGTAATTCGCGTTTAACCCGTTTCGTCCCAAAACGACAAAATTTGTCGCCGGTTTTCATCCTCCGTAAGTTTATGGATATCTTTCAGATATTGTTATGAAATGTAGGTTTTCTATAGTTTTTGGATATGCGCTTTTCGAATCTGAAGTTCCGTTTTTCGATGTCACGTTCCATTTTTTAAATATGACCACTTAAAAGGATGAAAACGTGGAAAAATGCGAAAACTTTTTCAGAAAACTGCAATTTTTATTGCGAAGGAGTTCCGGAATCGTGTGAGGCCTCGGAATCCTGTGGCATAATGACTTTTACTAAAAGTTGGTCAATATTAAGATTTAAGTTAGAAAATGGCGTCCTCAAAATGGCGCTGCTCATACGGAATTTTTTGGTTATTTGAGTTTTATTAAAACATTTCTGGTATTTTGTCGTGTATTTTGATGAATATGTTCTAGTGGATTACTTTTTAGGTATATGAATATAAATCCGTTATTAAATTTTGTAAATTTAAAATAGGGAATCCAATATGGCTGACCGAAATTTTAACAAAATTGTCTGGTATTTGGTATGTAGAAGGTTTCGAACTCACATTAGATCCACCATTTTGAATTTGCAAAATTGGGTAACGAATTAGTATTTAATCACTTCAAGATACCAGAAATATTTTAATAAAACCCAAATAACCAAAAAATTCCGTATGAGCAGCGCCATTTTGTAACTTAAATCTTAATATTGACCAACTTTTAGTAAAACTCATTATGCCACAGGATTCTGAGGCCTCACACGATTCCGGAACTCCTTCGCAATAAAAATTGCAGTTTTTTGAAAAAGTTTTCGCATTTTTCCACGTTTTCTTCCGTTTAAGTGGTCATATTTAAAAAATGGAAAGTGACATCGAAAAACGGACTTCAGATTCGAAAAGAGCATACCCAAAAACTATAGAAAACCTACATTTCATAACAATATCTGAAAGATATCCATAAACTTACGGAGGATGAAAACCGGCGACAAATTTTGTCGTTTTGGGACGAAACGGGTTAAAACACATTCTCCTTCTTGGTAACATGATGAACCGTCGCCTATAAATATGAAATTAAATCAGAAAAACTAATTACAAATTCCATTTTCTATACTTTTACAAGTATTTTCAAGCGTGTTCGAGAAACGTCCACCAGATAGCGCTCCGGGCCACCTAACATGACGAATAAGATCGAATGAGTTCAATTCTGGTATTACAGGTCGTATAAAATAGTATTAATTCGAATAAGAATCTCGAATAATCAATACGCCACTAGAAAGAAACAGAATGCAAAATATCGATTCCGTATACTTTTTCGTTTATTGGGTGTCCAATTTGACCCGTGAAGTGATATTTTACGTATCCTAACCTCAAATTACCAAAAAGTATATTTTTAAGTATTTTTCGGATCACAAATCTTAAAATCCTGACATGATGGGCCAAATCGAATAATGGATTCGTTTTCAGTGGCTAAAAATCTATAAGATCCACTGTTCCTGATTCAAGTTATCTCGAAACAATTTTTTTTTTGTGGTACTGCGTTATCGTTCCATCGGTCAGGTGAATTCTTATTCTTCCATTCTCTTGTCTTACGATCTCGTTAGGTGTTCTGGTAAGGTCGAAAAGCCGTTATCTCCAAAATTCAAATTTCCCCAAGTTTCCCGCCTGTATACAAAAATTGTTGCGTCGCGACGCGTCTCCCCTCCCTTGGCCGCGAAAACCATCGTCAAGGGGATCACCCCAGAGGACGTCGCGGCCGTCCCGATCGGGAACAGCGAACCTCTTCTTCAAAAATCCGTAAACTTGGAGTTCTGGGCAACTCTGCGCCGCGGTTGGCAGCAGTGCTCCCCTTCTGATCGTAGACGACGGGTCGACGTCGTGCGTGTTCCTCCTCGTCCGCGCAAACTCGCGTTCCTGAGTCCAAGTGCGCGCAGAGGGTGAATAACAGTCGTAACCAGGTGAGGTGTTACCCGAAGACGATCCCGAGTCCCGACCATGAGTCGTATCTTGAAGTTGTCCAACATCCTCGCCAGGAACTCCCAGACGACGACTGCGACTCTAGTGAGTATTCCCGGTTACGTAATTACCGTTGCTTCAGAATCACCAGGAGTCGAGGATTTAACCGGGCCGGTTCCGATTACGTAAGTTCCGCCCGCGTAAGAAATCCAACTCGACGGGGACGACGTGTTCCGCGCGGCCGACCGGGTCGCGTTCGCTTTTCCCCGCCTTGTGTTTATTCCCCAACGGAACCGGAAATCCCCCCGTGACGTCACGTGTGTTATATGCATTTTTTTGTTTTTTGAATCTTGAATTGCAAAAACCTGGATGTTCCCAAGTGACGTTTTTTCGACGATCCGGGAGTCTTGTATCTGGATCTTAAATTCTGGAGCCCCATATGCTAACCAGTGCATGTCAAAAATCTCTATTTTGGTTTTTAAATTTCTGTTTAGATCGGGCCAAAATGTCATCATTGATTACCATTCTGTGAATGTAAAAACAAATTTTTCTGTTAAAACCAGAAGGAAACATTTTTTTCACACATGATACTTTTCACTGTAAAAAAAATGTTTACATTAATAAATATTTAAAAATTTCAATAATTTTTTAGAATACTCCAATCTATATGAATTTATCTATTTTTACTCTATTATGAAGTTAATATTGTGATTATTGTATAACAATTTCGTTGTATTCACTTAAAAATGAAGGGTATTCAAAATTTAAATAATTAATGTATTATATTTCCTTTTTGTGTTTTTTAAAACACAAAAAGGAAATTTTTACTTATGAAAGTAACGGAGAAGAATTATAGAATTTTTATTCATTGATTATTACGAATTCATACATTGGTATTAAGGTAGTTAGACCCCAGGATATAATATGTTAGCGAAAATATTTTAATAACATTTCCAGGAATAAAATTTTTATTATGCATGATATTGTGACAGAGTTCGAGCGTTATTTTTCTTGAAAAAAAATTTAAACTTGCAAAAATAATTTGATAACCAACTTTTCTTAGCGACTCAAATTTTCTTCTTATTTTCATTCAAAACTTTTCTCAAAATGAATGGATTTCAATGAATGACGGCTTATTTTTTCAAGAAAAAGATTCTCTACAACTTCACTGAATGAAATTCTTGAATTTCTAAAACTAGGGTCAAATATCTCGAATTATTAAAAAAAAATATATATTATTTTTTAACTTTTCTGAATAATTTTAGTGATCAGGCAACAAAATTTGAGAAATTTATTCGGTGAAGTTGTAGGGAATCTTTTTCTCGAAAAAATAAGCCGTCATTCATTGAAACCCATTCATTTTTAGAAAAGTTTTGAATGAAAATAAGAAGAAAATTTGAGTCACTAAGAAAAGTTGGTTCACAAATTATTTTTGCAAGTTTCAATTTTTTTTCAAGAATAATAATGCTTGAACTCTGTAACAATATCATGTATAATAAAACTTCAATTCCTGGAAGTGTTATTAAATTATTTTCGCTAACATATGATATCTTGGGGTCTAGCTACCTTAAAACATGAGTTTCTACAATTGGATTAAATTACAATTTGGAAAGGAAGCTGTAATATTATTAAAGGATTGTAAAACGATTAACAATAAATTAGCTGCATCAATAATGAGAAGAATTTTTTTACTTCAATGCAAATCAAATGGTTTTCTACCCAAACATATTTTTTTTAATAAGTTTTCACATCATACAAATTTTTACTCACCACTATATTACAACAAACAAGAGAATTTAGTCAAGAAATTTAAAAATACTCCGGTTTTAAAAAATGCAAAAAGGAAATTTTTCACTTATGAAAGTAACAGAGAAGAATTATAGAATTTTTATTCATTGATTAATGTATTATCGTTATTAAGATTAACTTGGAACATATGTGCCGTATGTTTAAATATTTACTGTATTTAATGAATTTATGATTATATTTTAAAATAAAATATTAATCTGTGTAATGTTCTTTCAATCAAATTATATTATTACAAATCTAAAAAGGTCTCTTTTTTTAATTCAATTATGCGTATTCTCATTCTGTAATAGAATTGTCGTTTATACAGTCATGATGTCAATTGAATAAATTAAGAAAATTAATAAAAACTACAAACTCACATGTATAATAACAAATATTTTATTTTCTTACTAAAATTTGAATTATTTTCGTTTCGCAGATTATATTAAATTTCAGTTTTGTAAAATATTCCCAATAAGAATTAGAAAACAATATTTCAGCATTTTATTACACGGAATTAGATTTATCTTTTTAATTCCCTAAAAAATATAAAATATCAATTGAATAAATTAAGAAAATTAATAAAAACTACAAACTCACAAGTGTAATAACAAATATTTTATTTTCATACTAAAATTTGAATTATTTTTGTTTCGCAAATTATATTAAATTTCAGTATTTTATTACATGGAATTAGATTTATCTTTTTAATTCCCTAAAAAATATAAAATATCAATTGAATAAATTAAGAAAATTAATAAAAACTACAAACTCACATGTGTAATAACAAATATTTTATTTTCATACTAAAATTTGAATTATTTTTGTTTCGCAAATTATATTAAATTTCAGTATTTTATTACATGGAATTAGATTTATCTTTTTAATTCCCTAAAAAATATAAAATATCAATTGAATAAATTAAGAAAATTAATAAAAACTACAAACTCACATGTGTAATAACAAATATTTTATTTTCATACTGAAATTTGAATCATTTTCGTTTCGCAGATTATATTAAATTTCAGTTTTGTAAAATATTCCCGATAAGAATTATAAAAACAATATTTCAGCATTTTATTACAAGGAATTAAATTTATCTTTTTAATTACCTAAAAAGTATAAAATAATTTGAAATATTTATCTTATAAGGAAGAAAAGTGTATTTGTTAAAATCTTAATTGTCTTTTTATGATATTGAAAATTATTTTATATTTGTTAGAGGCAACGATAAAGAATTGATTTAAAAAATATCAAAAACATAGAGTTTTGTTTTTAAGTTGATAATTATAATTATATTCAATGTGTCGTAATATCTAACACTTTTTTAAATTTCATTCATTTTATATTTTGAATGAATATACGTTACAGTGTTATGAAACAAGATAACTTATCATTTTATTTTCTTCGTGTTAGATATCTTTTTCATTGCATTTGTAATTTTTAATATTTTATTGTAACTCAGCAATCAAAATTGTATCGACTATGATTCATTTTTACGTTTTTGAATATGCTATTTGAACTTTTCGAATACATTCGAATCCAAAAATATTTTACAAATATTTTAATATAAAAATATGAATCCAAATAAATACATGAATAATAGTGTTGTCGAAACTACTAAAAATACAAATACAATTTAATGATTCATTTATAATTGACTCGAAAAAGACAAAAGTCATGAATCCATTTGGATACAAATGAAGATTGAAATGATAATTTTTTAATACAATCTATGAATAATAACAGTTAATTACCAGAATTAATTCATCTATTTCAATATATAACTTAATGCCTGTTTTAATCCTAAATGAATCTAAAATAAATCATTACAAAAATTTCCTAAAGATATCCGGATAAACTTTTTTAAGTGCAATAACAATGTTCATTTATTTGCAACCAATTGACAATTTTTTCACTTTTCAGTAAGTGACCAATGCAATATTTTTGTTGACAAAATAAATATATTATTTTCAAAATTATGTAATATCTCTGTATCTATTCATTCTTTTCAAAAGTCGATAAGTTAATTATTACATAAATGTAGAAAATGGTAATAAATTTAAGAGATTATTTTTATTTACACAATATTCCATGTTTTAACTATTCGTTAGTTTCGCATTATTTTACAACATAGAGTGTGCGAAAATGCAGGGTTCGATTCTCGGTCGATGCCATATTTTTTTTTTTTTTCATTAAATGTGTAAATACTATCGGTTATAGTATTGGTTGTTTTCCAGTCTTAATAAAACTTAATAAAAATTAGCATAGGACGTTTAATTTATTTATGAAATTAAGTTTTATTAAGACTAGAAAACAATCAACACTATAACTGATAGTATTTATACTTATATTAGTCGATACTAAGAATTAAAAATGTATTATTAACCTTTGCCGGTCACTGGGGGCCCAGCAGACCCCACGATGAATTTAAATGTAAATAATTTGCTTTATTAGTTTTAATTTGGAAATATTGGAACACCTATCGGTAATTTAAAGTACTGCCAATAAATTTCTGGTATTGCCGTTGTCTGACAAACGTCAGTATACTCGTGGTTCATTACAAAAGTTAGTCGATTTTGTGGTGGGGTCCATCGGACCCCAGTGCGACTACGGTGTATACTTTGAAGAAAATAAAAAAGCTTTTGATTTGGTAGTATAATAGATGTGATTCGTGTAGTATAAAATAATGCGTATTGTACATCTATTATTGATTGTCAATAATATTATGAGACATATATTAGTTATAGTTTTGGACATGGCTTACAAAGAGTTCATAATATTCGCAAGCAATTAAAAAAGACTGAGGAAGATGAAACTATTGGGAGAGACGCTTCAGAAATTTTCGATTATCAGGATGTAAATTACTTTATTTGTTCAGTTATATATCTTATATTTAAAAATTATGTATTTTATTTTTTTTAAAGATTATGCACTTCATTCATCTAAATAAATACCTTTTTTAAATTGTACATCAATAGACTATTTTTTTTCTACAAGACCGCAATCTGCAAAGTACGTCCAGAAAATTTAATTAAAAAATATTGAAAATATAACAAGTTATGATTTTTTAAGTAAATAAAGTCATTTTCTGCAACTTTTTTTTATTTGTAATTTTCGTTACTATGTTAGATGCAAACTTATGCAAATTGAACAATGAGGTCATAATTTGGGATGGTTGAACAAGGTCTCAGAATTTTTGTAACTTGCTACAGCTTACTCTTTTAATACAGGAACAATTTTAAGCATTGGGGTCCGGTAGACCCCATGTGTCGTTTTTAGCATTTTTAGGAAGTGTGACCGGCGAAGGTTAAATGTGTGAACTGGGATTATTTTTGGATTTAAGTATATTGCGATGCATTACAAATTTTCAATACTTTTCAAGAATCAATTCAAAATTTTTAATACATTTTATTCATTGTTTATTAATGTTTATTCTTGTTTCGTTATTGTTAAGTGCAGATTGTTATTTCTTTTTGTATAAAGGCCTTTCGAGACCGTCTAATACAATAAATAAATTTCAATACATTTCCGATTTCTGGGAAGTTATAATTATAATTACAATTGTTTTATATTATTACCAATGTTTTACTACGAATTATTAACAAATTATTAAATGTTTAAAACAAAGTATCGGTTAGTGTATATAAAAAAACGTGTATAATAAACGTTTCTAACCTTTTGTTTGGTCTTTTAATATCCCATTTATTTGTCCTCCCATCCCACTTTTTTAAATATCCTGAAATTATGTTATGTGCTATAAGTACGCTAAGTGCACTTCTGCATATTTTTGGAAATAGCACATGTAAAAATTAATCATATATAAATATTAAAGCGAGTACACGTTCTAAAGTAGTTAATAATTCTTCAGTAAATTTTATGTTTAAAACAATAAAAGAAAAGAGTAAAAATAGCATATTGAAAATAATTGGAGAAACAGGTTCGAATGTTACTTAAATGCCGATTTATATGTAAATGAAAGTTCAATAGATATTGGTGGAAAATGTTCTACGTTTGTAAAACGAAACTAAATGTTAAGATTTAAAATTATGTACATTATTTTTTAAAAAATTGACTTTTTCTTTATTATTTTTGTAATCTAAATAATGAAGTATTAAAATGTGCTATTATTGTAATTAGATAATGTATTAAGAAGTAAATGTATTTAAACATTCGTTTATTTCAACACATCACAAAATAACATTAATATAGTCGTACATTGTTCAGCTCTATCGGCAGGGTTGGGTAATAGGAAATTAAAAAGTTAAAAGTTAAATTAAAATTTAAACAGTTAATTAATATGAACTTAATTTATAATATTCGTTGCGAAAGCAACATATAAAGTTTTTCTCGACCTCTTATTAATAAATATTAAGTATTAGATTAATTTCTTGGTAACTACAAATCCCGGCAATGCTCACTTAAGTTACTTTACGACATATTTAGTGGTTGAAATCGTCAACCCATGTATTTGATTTATTATTTGTTTATTTAAGTAAAAGGACCGTACTTACCGAGAAATTAATCTAATACTTAATATTTATGAACTTAATTACTTTTTATATCGCTAACTTTTAACTTAACTTCATTAAGTTTACTTTTAATTTTTTAATTTTTAACTTAATTAAGGTTGCTTTTAACTTTTAACTTAACTTAATTAAGTTTGCTTTTAACTTTTTAACTTTACATAATTAAGTTTACTTTTAACTTTTAATTTTTAACTTAACTTAATTACGCTGGCTTTTAACTTTTAACTTAACTTAATTAAGTTTACTTTTAATTTTTCAACTTTTAACTTTACGTAATTAAGTTTACTTTTAATTTTTGACTTAACTTAAATAAGTTTGCTTTTAACTTTTCAACTTTACATAATTATGTTTGCTTTTAACTTTTTAACTTTTAACTTAACTTAATTAAGTTTACTTTTAACTTTTTAACTTTTAACTTAATTTAATTAAGTTTACTTTTAACTTTTTAACATAATTTAATTAAGTTTACTTTTAACTTTTTAACTTTAACAACTGACATATACATGTAACTAGGGAAAGTTTTTGGTTTTTCTCCACTGATTCACAATCAATAGAAATCTCAATTTCTGAAATTTGAATTTTGATTTCATATAATGCTAAATGTTCCTAAAAAGTAAAGTAAAAAGTTTGTACCGTAATATAGACTTAGGTTTGGTAACGTCTAAACTTTATTTCATTTTCAAGGTTTGAAATTATTAACTTTTCACTTCTTCTAACTTGTATCTTTTAACTGTCGACTTTAACTTTTATCATTATTCATTTTACTTTTAACCGTTTAATATTTAAAGTTTTAATTTTAACTTTTATCTTATTACTTTTTAACTTTTAACTTTTTAGCTTTTAACTTTTTAACTTTAACTTTTAAATTTTAGCTGTAACTTTTAATTGTTTTACTTTTTAACTTTAACTTTTAACTGTTTTACTTTTTAACCTTAACTTTTAACTGTTTTACTTTTTAACCTTAACTTTTAACTGTTTTACTTTTTAACCTTACCTGTTAACTTTATTTATTAACTTAGTTATTTTTTTGTATAGTTAACTTAACTTAATTTAAAGAAAAATTTAACTTACCCAAAACTGTATATAGTCGAGTTTTAACTTTTTAACTTTTACCTTTTATCTTATAACTTTTAACTTTTTAATTTTTACCTTTTATATTACAACTTTTAACTTCTTAATTTCTGAACTTGTAACTTTTAACTTCTTAAATTGTAACTTTTAACTTTATTTATTAACTTAGTTAATTTTTTGTACACTTAACTTCAACTTAACTTAATTAAAAAAAAATTTTACTTACCCAACCCTGTACATATATGGTCGAGTTTTAACTTTTACCTTTTATCTTACAACTTTTAACTTTTTAACTTTTTAACTTGTAACTTTTGCCTTCTTAAATTGTAACTTTTAACTTTATTTATTAATTTAGTTATTTTTTTGTACAGTTAACTTAGTTAAAAAAAAGTTAACTCACCCAACCCTGTATATGGCAGAGTTATATTACGAAAATTGAGTCCAGAATGATCATTAAATAAAAAATATTAATTTCATGAATAACTATTGAAGAAATAAAAATTTTTAGTGTCGAGTACCAAGAAAGGTTAAAAAGACAATCAAATATCCTGCCTACAAACTTGCTGGAAACAAGAGACCAGACCAGAAGATTGAAAAAATTCAAACAGCTAGACCTGTCCAACAGGTTTTAATAAAATTAAAAATGTTTATAAAATTTAATTAGTATCACAATATGTAATTAATAATGTAAGATACTTAATAGCAGAGCCTTCAGTGGGAGGTTATTTTGCAATGCCTTAGTTAATTTTAATAGATTTACTTATTATTCCTTAGAATAGATTGTAAATACAAATGGAGTTAAATAAAAAAAAAATAAATAAATAAATAACTATAATGACAACAAAACAAATTAATTAATTATTTCATTGACATTTTATCTTATTATAATTTGACAAAATAAATAACACAAAGAAAAAATGTTAAAAACAACAATATATCATTTTATACAATTAAATATTAAGGGTTAAGTAAACTATTTTCTTAACGATTTAGAAAACATTGATTCCAATAAAAGAAATTGTCAAAATAATGAAATAATCTCAGAGACGTGAAGAAACCAGTTTTTCCTTAATTTTCCGGAAGCACAACTTGTATACTACATTACGAAAACGTAAAAAAATAATTGTACACTTCATCTACTCAATAATTACGAATGTTACCATTACGTAAACAAAATGACTGACAGGATAAATTTGAACATTTTCCTGCGATACATGCATATCGTTATATTCATGAAAAGCAAATGGAAACTGTATGTTCTCTTATTTAAACAAATATTTCATTGGTTCACCAACTACGCAACGCAACATTTCACAAATGACAGAATAAAAAGAACTTTTTTTATGAAAACCTAAAATTCCTAAACTTATTCCGTTTTTTTAAATATTTTTCAAATGGACCTTATGAAACCTATAAAACTCAACGCTTAATCTAAATTTATTTACTTTCACCAATTAAAACTTGTACGTATTAATTCCAATAGTTAATAAAGTGTTAATATACGAAAACGTCGACTTGATAGATACAGTAGTTTTTACATTCAACTACATCTGAGAGTCATTCCTGGAAGAGTAATTTTCTATAGTCCTTGAAATACATTGGAAATTCTAGATAATGTTCCAGCCTTCAACAAATTATGTAACATAAACAATGTGAAGTTTTAATAAAATGTATCTGTAATAAATGTATTTTATTATTTGACGAAAAGTTATAATATTGAAAATCTTTAATGAATTACGTTATTTTATACTATTCTTTAGTAATCAATAAATGAATAAAAAAATTATCAATCAAATAAGACACAGAAGACAACTGATTAAATCAATACGTTTTCAAGAAGCAATATATTAACAAGGAAATTTCACAGCAAAATTAATCTGTAAAATGTTTGTCCTATATTTCTGTAATCGCATGATTAATTACCATCAAATGGACAATTTCAGTCATACAATTTTATTGGTCATCTTTATTCTGCGATGATAAATGAAGCAAAAATACATAATTGGTTTCAATAATCTTAATTCAATACAACCGTTTATTTTCAAACTTACGATTTAATATATAATATTCGTCATATTAACAATTTGTATTTGTATTTAATGGGTTCAACGGACACAATAGCCTTTACAATTTAAATAAATATAAAAAATATACAGCCGTTTTAAGTAAATTACTGTATACTGCCTTAGACACAAGTATCCCATGTATTGGTGTCTTTATTGACTGGAAAAGGCCTTCGATACACTAAATCATAATATTCTTTTGGAAAAACTAAAAGCTTTGGGATTTAGAGGAATTGTCCTAAAACTTTTGAGAAGCTATCCGACAGACAGAAAACAAATGGTCAAAATTGGTTCCTATGTGAGTAATACACAAAATGTAGAATAAGGTGTTCCACAGGGAACTATACTTGGGCCGCTTTAATTTATCTTATACATTAATGATGTTTTTTGACTTAAAAATAAATAGTACGTTATTAGCTTTTAGCTTCTGCTGTAATCTTCCAAGATAAAAACTGGTCCGACTTAATTATCAAAATCAAAACTAATCTTCCAAAATTAATTAACTGGTACAATATAAATTTCTTGACTGTTAATGTCTCCAAAACAAAATTTCTCACCTTTGGATGCTACTCAGATAGCTTCCCACAAATAGAAAACATTTCGAATGCAGTAAATTGCGATAAAATTGTTATCTCCCGAACAAACTACACTGAATATTTAGGAGTTACGGTAGACAGTCATATGCGTTGGAATCATCATATAAACGACATAATTAAAAAAATTAGACATTTTCTGTACACAGTTAGTAAATTGAAAGAATTCATAAGTTACAACCAATTAAAAGCTATTTATTATTCTTTATTTAACTCGATTTTAACTTACGGAATCATTATGTGGGATGGAGCATACGACAACATCCTGCGACCTTTAGAAGACTTACAAAAGTCTGTACTAATGAAAATGTTAGGGAAAAATCATAGATTTTCATCCGATAAAGTATTTGAACAAAGTGGTGGTGTGTTAGATATCAGGAAAAATTATCTGTTAACTACAATGTTATATTCGACAAAAAATAAACTATTCACGCAGTTACAAAACCTATCAAAGATAAACACTAGAGGTACATCTAATCTGCATGTAGAAGTTCCGAGTAGGCGCAAAAGTATTGGACAGCGATCGTATGATTATATAGCAGTAAAAGGTATTAATTTATTACCTACAACTTTAAGATCAGATGCTTATAATTATGAATCCTTAAAAAAGAAATTGGCAAAATGGTTAAGAGAGACAAATGTCTCAAAATAACGGAAACTAGTATTTATATAATTTGTTTTCTTCCTAAATTTACTATTTTATTTTACTTTTTATATATTTTTTATAGCATTTTTTATTCTTGTTATTGTTTTTCTTTTTTATACTCAGACGCACGGACAAGTATCCTCAGACACCTCAGATACTTTTGCGGTTTTTTGTATCGATATGGTTCTATGTGCTTCATGTAAATATTGTACAAGAAAGAGGTCTGAATAAATATTATTATTATACACTAATTAATCGGGCGATAAATCAAAACCATAGTATAATACATATAGCACAGAGTTAACAAATAAGTTACATAAATAGCGAGTCAAAAACATCGGCAAATATCCATAGCGCTGTTTTAAAAATTCTAAAAGAATTTAGCGACTGTAGGAAGATTGTTCCAAATACCTGGATAAAACCTGCAATTAGTTTGATAAGTATTTTCCAAAATATGATAGGAATTATGTAAACAGTGGCTAATCGCATGCCACTTGAATCCAGGAGGAATTTACTGCAAGTTAGACCTTTGACAATTTTAAAACCTTAGTTAAGGAACCTAGCAGACTATTCCAAGTCATGTTCGAAAAGCGACCTAGGGGAACCTATTTCAAAACAGGTGAAACGGTGTACTGATTCAAGAGTTTTTATGCCGAATTGAGTAAAGGGATCCAAACACGACAATATAAAAGTTACAGTAAAACAATGGTCCGATATAAGGATAAAAACAGGCATTTAAACGCACATGTGGTTCTTTTCAAAAACCCCAGCATGGCATCTTTGAGACAATGTAATTGACTAGTGAAATTACTTTTGAAAATAACCCCTAAATCTTTTTTAGTAAAGGAACAGAGTAACGGAATGAACAGTGAGCCCGAACCACTTTTAATTGCGAGTGTCATGCATATAAAATTTTCTAGCTAGAATTGATAATATGCTTTCATACAAATGTAACGTGACTAAAATTAAAATATTTTATAGGCCCTTTTAAAAAAAATCGAGATAAAGTATAAAAAAATGTAAAATTTTTAAGTTCTATTTATTTCCGACAAAAGTTTACCTCCAATCGAAATATATTTTATCGACAAGTTGTAAATATTAAAAAGATCTACAACTTTTGTATACATCATTCTTCACATAACCTCCAAATTTTCGAGATAAATAAATACAAACGTTTTTTCGTTTTTAATTTTTTTCTCACGCAAAAAAATTTTGGAAGAAAATTTGTAAATATAAATAGAGTTAAATTTACTGTAAACTTTCATAAATGATAGAAAATAGGAATAATAATTGCAAAAATTACTTTTGGTTTTTTCGTTTTTAATTTTTTTCTCATCAGAACAAAAAATTTTTTTTAGCAAATTTAGAGGAAACTTACCTTTTCATATCCCAAATGAGGCGTAATTTTTTCAAATAAAAATATTCATTTGTAAATGTTATATTGAATTAAAAACGAAAAAATTATCCCTAACTTCAACCAAACATTCTGACGTTAAACTTTTAGATTTTTAAACGTTTTTGTATTGGATTTTGTTTGTTGAAATGTCTATTTTCAGATGGTCATAAACAAAATTGAAACCACTTGAAATAATTTGCCACAATTTTAAAAAAAACTAAAAAAATATATTTTCAAAAATTTTTGCAATTATTATTCATATTTTCCATTATTTAATTAAAATTTACAGTAAATTTAACTGTGTTTACATTTAAACAAATTTTTGTGAAAAAATATTTTTTTTGCGCGCGAGAAAAAAATTAAAAACGATAAAACGTTTTTTATTTATTTATCACGAAAATTTGGAGGTTATGTGAATAATGATTTTAACCATTTGAAGCATTTTTAATTCATTATTTACATATTTAAGGCAATTATTAATTCATTTTGCTGCAATTTTTTGCTTCCTTACTTCAAGAACATGTTAGGAAACGTAAGTAAATCAATATTTTTAATTAATCATCATGTTATATTGCTTAAAAATTAAACAAAGTGTAAAAATTGGAAAAGTGGATTTTTACGGAAAATACGTGTGGAGAAGAAACATCACTCGGGGTCGCTGATTACGAATCTAACATCAGATTTTCAAAATTCAAAATGGCGGATCCAATATGGCCGACGGAATTGCAAAAATTTACTTGATCGAAAGGGAGTTTTCGAGATCGCTGATTACGAATCTGGACGCATATTTTCAAAATTCCAAATGGCGGATCAAACGTGGCCGACTGAAATCTAGGGTGAATCTGACTTGTTTTTACATTTCGATCGGCCATTTTGGTTCCGCTATTTTGAATTTTGAAAATACGAGGTCAGATTCGTAATCAGTGATCCCGAAAACCCCCGAGTACCCAATTTCACCTCGATCAAGGACATTTTTGCAATTCGGTCGGCCATATTGAATCCGCCATTTTGAATTTTGAAAACTATCGAGTAAAAATCAGCTCAGTTTCGCAGTAGAAGGAATTTTTTTTTAATTTTGAAAAATACATTTCCGACTATTTTAAAGTGTGCTCCATCGATTCCCGTCGAGAAAATGGTAAAAAACGATTATTTTTGTAAAAATTTTGCAAATGAAAAAAAATTCCATTTTGTTTTTTTTTTATTTTTCACGATTTTCTCCACCGAAACGGATTTTAATAAACAAAATGCATATATAAAAAGTGATCCCGATTGTTGATCATAAATAATATACTTATAGAATATTTTTTATAAGCAATGGTCGATTCAAAATGGCCGCGGAACGAAACCAATTTTTTCAAAATTATTAACCCCTTCGTTGGCACAAAAAATTCTACAAAAAGTGCCCAGAGGTCGCTGATTACGAATTTGAACTCAAAATTTGCAAATTCAAAATGGCGAATCCAATATGGTGGCCGAAAATGAAAAAAAATTACTTGATTGTGATGAAATTTGTTACTCCGGGGTTTTCGAGGTTGCTGATTGCGAATGTGAATCCGCCACCTTGAATTCGTAATTAGCAACCCCGAAAACCCCTGAGTAACAAATTTCGTTACTGTCGAGTAACTTTTTTAATTTTCGGCCGCCATTTTGAATTTTTAAATTTTGACTTCAGATTCGAATTCAGCGACCCCAAAAACCCCCAAGTTAGACTTAAATAGAAAAAAAAACGATGTGCGCACTATTGCGTCAATGCCAACGAAAGTGTTAATTTACCGGAGGCCATATTGTATCCGCCATTGTGATCTTGTCAGGTCAGAATATGTACGATATTCGTAACTATCTAATATTTATGTTCAACTTTAAATTTATAGAACAACGATATAAAAGGTAAAATTTACATAAGGTGGCCATTATTGATCCGCCATTTTGTATTTATCAACACAAAATTATTATAGTTTTCGTCCATGACCAGTCAATATTTATATCATTATAAAACTAAAATAAAACTTTTTATGATCTCTATTTCAATGAATTAATAATTTTGAAAAAATTGTGCTTCGATTCGCGGCCATTTTGAATCGGCCATTGCTTCCATTATGTAGTATATTACATCAACAATCGGGATCACTTTTTATAAATGCATTTCATTCATTAAAATCCATTTCGGTCGAGAAAATCGTGAAAAATGAAAAAGGACGACCTAAAAAAAGGCATTTTTTTTTTATTTCAAAAAATTTTTGCAGAAATATTTTTTTTTTGCGTTTTTTCGCGAAAATGTATTTTCCAAAAGTTAAAAAAAATTCTTTCTACTGCAGAAACTGAGTTGATGATGATGTTACCAGCTTCTCTCATTTTGGGCAAAAAAGGGTCAAGGTTAAAGTGACAAACAAGGACCAAAAAATTAATGGAACCAACAAAAATTTGCAAATTAACCCATTAATGCCCAAAGCACTCTTTTTCTTCCTTCTATTTCAATCGAGTATTTTATATCAAAATGGAAGTTAACAAAAATTAAGAAATACATATCCTACTGTTTTCAAGGTCGCTCTTCAAGATTCCGAGATCAAAATTGAGTTTCGGTCTTTAGGAATTCTAATATGGCGCCGAATTTGAAAAAAATGTCAAAAAAATTGGGAAATATTTATTCTTACCAATTTTTTTCGAGCCCTTAGAATATTGGGATTCTATTGAAACTCTGAATAAAGATGAATAAAATACTTCAATTTTAAGGAAAAATTTCCTTTTATACACTTCATCATTCTAACGACCTCAAAATGGCCGCAACAATGGACGTTCTAACTAAAAAACAACGATCTTTTTTAATACAATGGTAAGAATGAAAAGTTCTCAAAATTCATCTAGAAATAACACGGAATTTTTTTAGATTTTTATAATGAATTTTTTTTTTAAATTTTTTCAAAATTGTCATTTATTTTCGAAAAATTCTGAAAAAAATGTAGTGTATTCTCTCATGAAGAGTTTGTTCTCCTTTGTATTTTTTCCGAAAGTTTATAGTTTTTGAGAAAATGTATTTTAAATATTATGGATTAGGATTTTTTTTTTCTCAAAAACTGTCAACATTTGGAAAAAATTGCAAGGAATAAAAAATTCTAAGAATTCATTAGAGAATACAGTACATTTTTTTCATAACGGGTGCGGGTCGAAAAACCGACAAATCAAAAAGACGACAGGTCAAAAAACCGACAGTCATAAAGCCGACAGTCGAAATGCCAACACATAAAAAAAGAGTCACATCGTCAGAAGGACAGTCATTCTTTGAACTGTCGGCTTTTCGATTGTCGGTTTTTTGACTGTCGGTTTTTCGACCTGTCGGTTTTTCGACCCGCACCCTTCATAACTTTTCGTTAACAAATTACAATTTGGAAAAAAAATTTTGAAAAATAATCCCTAAATGTCATAAAAAAAATCTAAAAAAATTCCGTGATATTTCTGGGTAAATTTTAAGAACTTTTCATTCTTATCATTTTTTAAATAAAGCTCATAGTGTTGAGTTAGGCGTCCAGAAAATTTTAAAAAAATTTTCATTGTTGCAGCCATTTTGTGGTCGTTAGAATGATGAAGTGTATAAAAGTAAAAATTTTACCTTAAAATTGAAGTATTTTATTCACTTTTATTCAGAGTTTCAATAGAATCCCAATATTCTAAGGGCTCGAAAAAAATTGGTAAGAATAAATATTTCCCAATTTTTTTGACATTTTTTTCAAATTCGGCTCCATATTGGAATTCCTAATGGCCGAAACTCAATTTTGACCTCGGAATATTGAAGAGCGACCTAGAAAATAGTAGGATATGTACCTCTCAATTTTTGTTAACTTCGATTTTGATACGAAATACTCAATTGAAATAGAAGCAAGAAAAAGTGGCCGTTGGGCGTTAATGGGTTAACATTTATTCAAAATATTCAAGGATCGAAGTAACAACAAAAAACATCGTGTAATTTCAATTTAATTTTTGTCACGTATGTTTTCTTTATATGCAGCTGAAAAATGTAAAACTAAATAGAATCAAATATAGAAATCCTTAAAGCAATAAATAAAACTCGCATTGAGCTATTGTTATTCGCAAGTCTGCAGTTACGAATGATACAAAGACATCTTATCAGTGTTTTTATCAGCACTGGTCATCGTTAAAAATCTTTATTGACACGTTTCTATAAATTTTACAATGTGTACTTTTTTCTCGAGATTTAGGATCAATTTCTTAATTCTTTCTTCGATTTGTACATATAAGTTGTACAAAATGAGTAATAGTAACCTAAATCTACAAAATCTGTATGTCTGAATAAAAATGTACAGTAGTCCTCCCCTTATTATAACCTCGTCTCTTATTTTAACTTTTTTCCTTCCACTATTTTAACTTTTTTTATCGTGCTCTCTCGCTCTCACTGCTGGTCGTAAGAAAGAGGGGAGATATTAAAATAAGGGAAGGGGTCGCCATCTTCCTTGTCCCGAATAGTTAAAATAAGGGGAGGACTACTATATTGTATGGAGATAAAGGAATGTAAATCGGAATAATTCAACTAAACGTAAAAAAATTCAATAAATGAAATAAATAAAAATCTATCAGAATTGTCAAAATTTGACGTAAACCAAGTAATTTCTGCTATCTTTTCAATAATATTAGTAGCATGAATCTTCGAACTAAACTTTTAAACAGTCTATTAAAATTATGTAATACACCATCGAAATCTTCAAATAAGGAAGTGAAGTAACAAAATTAAAACAACTTTGACTTGAATTGAAATGATGCATTTCGTTACTTTTCAAAGGATATTAAAAAAAAATCACTTGAGGCTATTTATTAACCCATTAACATCAAGTAGGACACTTTTTTCACTTAAATTTCGATCAAAAATTTCATATGAAAATCCAAGTTGAAATAAATTGAAAGGTACATGTCTTACTATTTTCGAGGTCGCTCTTTTCAGTGCTGTTGTCAAAATTGAGCTATCTTAATTAGAAAATTAAATATGGCGATTTAAATGACAAAATAACGCGAAAAATCGAGTGTTCTTTTTTATCAAACATTTTTTTCTCATCGAAAGAATATTTGTCGTCAGAAAATTTCTTCATTAAACGTGGACACAATAGTTATAGTATTAAGATAAATTTTTGTAATATTTAAAAACTAACATGGTGATCACAAAATGGCGACTCCAATGACAAATTTCTAATTAAAACTTTACAATAGTTTTTCTTGGAAACTATAGACATCAGTAAAAATTTTCTAAGAATAAATACGTTTTAGAATGAGTCAAAAAATCCTCTCGAATTTTTTCAGAATGCATTGTTACAATTTTTTATTTTTCGAATATTCGAAAAATCGAAATTTTTAAAAAAGTCCAAAAAATCTGAAAAAATTTAAGAGTATTCTTTGATCAATTCGAAGACATTTTTGTTCTAAGGAAATTTTTCTAAAGTCTACAGTTTTCAAAAAAAAAAATTACTAGTCTTGAAATCTAGAAAAGATTTTTCGAATTTTTGAAAAATAAAAAATGTTAACAATATATTCTGGAAAAATTTGAGAACATATTTTGACTCATTCTAAAACGTATTTATTCTTAGAAAATTCTTTCTGAAGTCTACAGTTTCCAAGAAAAACAATTGTTAAGTTTTAATTAGAAATTTGTCATTGGAGTCGCCATTTTGTGATCACCATATTAGTTTTAAATATTTAACAAATTTATTATGATACTGTAACTATTGGGTCCACGTTTAATGAAGAAATTTTCCGACGACAAATATTCTTTCGATTAGAAAAAAATGTTTTATAAAAAAGAAGACTCGATTTTTCGCGTTATTTTGACATTTAAATCGACATATTTAATTTTCTAATTAAGATAGCTCAATTTTGACAACTGCATTGAAAAGAGCGATCTCGAAAATAGTAAGACACGTACCTTTGAATTCATTTGAACTTGGATTTTCATATCAAATTCTTTATTGAAATTGAAGTGAAAAAATTTCCATATTAACCAATTCAATAAAAACATACCTTTCTAATTATCGTGAAAAAATAACAGTACATTTATTTTATGATTGTACATAAATCTTGAGTGAATACAAGCAATTAATATTCTCAACCTTATATTATATGTGATTAAAATTACTATTTTTTTAGAATAAACTAGGGTTACCGGTCACTTCCAATCGTTCGCTGCATTATACTCCACTTGGAAATGCAGCAAAAGTTAACGATGGAGCGTCAAGAAATTATCCTCTAGTCGATCACACATACGATGCGGTAGTTGTTGGCGCTGGTGGTGCCGGTCTCCGTGCCGCGTACGGTCTAGTCGCGGAAGGTTTCAAAACGGCTGTAATTACTAAATTGTTTCCAACACGATCTCACACTGTCGCCGCCCAAGGTGGTATTAATGCAGCCCTTGGGAACATGGAGGAAGACAATTGGCAATGGCATATGTACGACACTGTGAAAGGTTCGGATTGGCTCGGAGATCAAGACGCCATTCATTACATGACCAGAGAGGCGCCGAAAGCGGTCATCGAATTAGAGAACTGCGGCATGCCATTCAGTCGCACAAAAGAGGGTAGGTACTTTCAAAACTAGTCAATTTTCAATTCAAAACATCAATGAGAATAAGTGTCTTCGATTGAACTGCCGTTGACAACTTAAGGAGAATTAGGCGCTGATGATGTTTCGGGAGATGAAGGAGTATCGCCAGATATTACTGTTTCAGAATCTGAATCGTTTGTTTCCTCATTTTTTTCCTAAAATGAATAGGGTATTAACCACAAAGATTGTGGTAATAAATATTATAATGTTACAAACCTCGACTGTTGCCTTTTGATTCACGCTTTGCTTAGTTCCCCTTTTCTCTCTACTTTCATCCTGTTTGGCAATTTTCGCTTGCTTGGAGCGCGCTGCAGGCGATGTAGATTTTGCACGTTTTGTTGGTGCAGACTTGCCGACTTTTTTTACAGATGCGCTAGATGGCTCGTCTGATGTGTTTTCATCATTTTTCAGATTTTCTAATCTAATAAGTTTTGCTTCTTCGATGTAGGGTTGTCTTTGAAGATCGGTCAGAGATCTCCATTTTTCTCCACAGGTGCGGAATAAATTTTTTCCTATCTGAAGCTCAGTATTTTTCTGTGCATCGACGACAAACAATAAATTTTAATTTACCACCTACTTTCATTAACGATATGTTATTTGTAAGAAGTGGAAACTAAAAAATTCACCTGTTTAAATTCTTTCACAAAATTTATAAAAGCATTGCCACTTTTTGTAGCGTCTGTTGTTCCTGTAGAATTCATTCTTTGTTGTTTAGTTTTTAACCTTTTATCGGAAATCGAGGTTCCGCTCCTATATATAATGACGGATAAAAATTTTTATTTTTTAAGCCATTCTCTTAATACACAATTGTTTTAAATGAAACATTACAATTTTGTTTACATTTATCTCTGGCAAATTATTCTTAAGGGTCTTCGAGCATGACAAGTTTCGAATTAAATGGTAGGTTAAAGAATCTAAACATGTCATATCTCTAACGTTCTATTCAAATTCCAATTTAAGGATTTATTTTCAATACTTCCTAGCGACAGAATATATTCACAGTCGGTAATCATTAAATTAAAAAACATGTACAAAGTTTGTAATTTTTAAGGGCCAACGAGCAATCTAAAGCTGTCGAAAACGTGGGGAATCTTTGCGCCATAAACATTAAATTTTTAGATCCTTTTGTCAAAATTTCTATACAGAAATATGATCCTCACCGCAAGGGATACCGGGTGAAGTAATCTAGTTAGAATTTGTTGCTTGTAAATAGAAAAAATCAAACTTGTAATTTTGAAAAGTATATGTAAAATTACATTTTCGAGTATTTACAGTTTTGTTGAAATTTCCTATTATTTTTGTAGTAAAATTACAATTTTCTTGTAAAATTCACCCGAAAATAGAGGGAAATTTACCATAAACATGTAAAATGTACAATGGAAATGGGAATTTGTAACGTAATAGGTGGAAATAAAAATACCAGTAATGATTGTGATAATTTTACATCGATTGTGTAATAAAAAAAATGTAATTTTAAGTCGTCTTTATAATTTTCAATAGTTTTTCACGTAAAAAGGCACAGAGAATGTAAAATTATAAGCGCTCTGTAAATTGTGTTAAGGATTTATGTATCTGCTCTTCTCAATCCACGGTGCTAATTAAACCGATTTAACCTGAAGGTTCTGGAACTTGGGATTTTTTTTGTTGATTTCAATTCCAGATCATTAATACATTATTTTTTGACAAAAACGAAAATGTTCAGTGGAGCCATTTTTGAAAAATGTCGATTTAAAAATTCAAAATGACGAAAAGTCAACTTTTCTGGAAGAAATATTCATTTGAGAAAAAATCTCATAAGATTAAATTTGTAGACATTAAGTTTTTTTACACTTTTGATTAGTTTTTTTACACTTGTGACTAGTTTTTTACTCTGTGTGAGAATATAGTACTTTATTATTGCCAAGGTTGGTATGCTTTGAATTTTGATCAAAACAATTGGTAGCCGTAATCTTAACAGGTGTCATGAAACGTTTTAAAATAAAAACTATCGTTATAACTTTATTAATTAAATTAAACCTGTTATTGTGAGCTGAATAGTGAAAATGTTTAAAAGTCGAGCTCTTACACACGACTTAAATTGTGCCTACTATGTTTACAAAAGAAAAAAGATATGTATCCTATAAAAAATCAGTTAAAAAATGAAAAACACATGCAAAAAGTTACTTTTTTTTCGTTTTTCTCATAAACTATTGATTGTAGAGAACAATGACACAAATACAAAAAATGTCTTTTTTTAATATCTACAAATTCCATCTGACGAAATTATTTCTCAAATGAATATTTCTTGAAAAAAGTTGACTTTTCGTCATTTTGAATTTTTAAATCGACATTTTTCAAAAACAGCTCCACAGAAGATTTTCTTTTTTGTCGAAAAATGAGGTATTAATGATCTGGAATCGAAATGAACAAGAAAATCCCAGGTACCAGAACCAGAGACAGGTGTCCCTCCCTCCTCTGGCGCTTGAAGCAGGCAAAGGTTGGATGAAAATGTTGACAAAAACAGTCTTCAGGACTTTCGTGTGCATTCCAAGGTTCAAAATCCGTTAATATCAAAATCAAAACCTATTCTGTTCTAGAGTTATCGCAAAATTAAAATTTAGAATAAAAGTCAGGATAAATTGCGTTTCAATTATTCTCTTTAATTTATATGTATTTTTTATGTTGTATAATTTTATATATTTTAATAAATTATACATGAAATTGGTAGTTATACTTACTTGACAGTCTATTATGATTTATTTAAAAATGAAAAATAAATACCAACAAAAAATACTGTTGAAATTACTTCTGAAAATATAAATCTTACAAACAAAAAGCGGTTCGAATAAACTTAATTCAGTATTATAAAAGTTCTTAGGTTTAAAAAAAAAACAGATGTTAAATCAAATAAACAAAATAACCCTAATACACCTTGTATTTTTTATCGTTAATAAGAAAATAGATCGCATATACCACTCTGAGCTTTCCCCAGGACTAACGACGAGGACATGTTGATAAATTAGCCCTATTTTATTTTATTTTTGACATTTTTATAGTTCTTATTTTAATGTCTTTGCTATGCTATTTCAATGTTTTGTTATTTCAATGTTATTCTAATCTGAATCAGAACAAAGAGTATTACGTCATGTTAAGAATTAAATATGTCCCGAGGAAAATGCTGCAACTGACTTTTTTAACCTAAGTGGATACGATGAATCTTTCATTATATTTATTTTGTACCGATTCCAATATTTAAAAAATTCGGTATGAACACTTTCGCCGGCTTGTTCGAACCAAACGCTGAATAGTGAAAATGTTTAAAAGTCGAGCTCTTACACACGACTTAAATTGTGCCTCCTATGTTTACAAAAGAAAAAAGATATGTATCCTATAAAAAATCAGTTAAAAAATGAAAAACACATGCAAAAAGTTACTTTTTTTGTTTCGTTTTTCTCATAAACTATTGATTGTAGAGAACAATGACACAAATACAAAAAATGTCTTTTTTTCATATCTACAAATTCCATCTGACGAAATTATTTCTCAAATAAATATTTCTTCCAGAAAAGTTGACTTTTCGTCATTTTGAATTTTTAAATTGACATTTTTCAAAAATGGCTCCACTGAACATTTTCGTTTTTGTCGAAAAATAATGTATTAATGATCTGGAATTGAAATCAACAAGAAAATCCCAAGTTCCAGAACCTTCAGGTTAAATCGGTTTAATTAGCACCATGGATTGAGAAGAGCAGATACATAAATCCTTAACACAATTTACAGTGCGCTTATAATTTTACATTCTCTGTGCCTTTTTACGTGAAAAACTATTGAAAATTATAAAGACGACTTAAAATTACATTTTTTTTTATTACACAATTGATGTAAAATTATCACAATCATTACAGGTATTTTTATTTCCACCTTTTATGTTATAAATTTCCATTTCCATTGTACATTTTACATGTTTATGGCAAATTTCCCTCTATTTTCGAGTAAATTTTACAAGAAAATTGTAATTTTACTACGAAAATAATAGGAAATTTTAACAAAACTGTAAATACTCGAAAATGTAATTTTACATTTACTTTTCAAAATTACAAGTTTGATTTTTTCTATTTACAAGCAACAAATTCTAACTAGATTACTTCACCCGGTATCCTTTGCGGTGAGGATCATATTTCTGTATAGAAATTTTGACAAAAGGATCTAAAAATTTAATGTTTATGGCGCAAAGATTCCCCACGTTTTCGACAGCTTTACATTGCTCATCGGCCCTTCAAAATTACAAACTTTGTACATGTTTTTTAATTTAATGATCACTAAATGACTGTGAATATATTCTGTCGCTAGGAAATATTAAAAATAAATCCATAAATTGTGATTTGAATAGAACGACAAGAGATATGACTTGCTTAGATTTTTTAACCTACCATTTAAATTGTTGTGCTTGAAGCCCCTTAAGAATCATTTGTCCAAGATAAAATTAAAAATAAAATTATTTATCAAAACTATACAAATCTATTTCCATGAACTCTAATGTAATATTATTTCTGTTTTTTTTTACTGTGCATTTAAAAACATCATGAAATAATAGTAATAAGTTTAAGTCTAGATTTGCAATAAATGTTTTTCCAAGATTTATATAAGTTGTTAATGTTTTAATTTTACAAATTCTCTACTAAATTTTTAATCATCCTGCTAAAATACTCAACAGAATCATCATTTTATCGAAGAGTTGTGACTGTAACCACTGTAATTTTACAATTTTCTTCTGTGTTCACTCGATAAAAAAAATGAAGTAATTTTTTATTTTCTCATGTTCAATATTGATTTTTGTCATGATATATTCCGTATTAAAAAGAGCATCAAGATTTCTTCTCTTTTTTAAAATTGCGAAATTTGTTACGAAAACGTTCAAAAAAAAAAGAAATTATCAATAACCAACATAAATCCAGCGTAATCAGACACAAAATAAAAAATGTGATAATTATTTCAAAATTACGGATTCAACATTTTACCTTGTGCGCTTTTTCGCGTTGGTCGTAACTTTCTGCGACTTGTCCGATTCTGAAGAATTTTCGCTTTCACGATTTTGTTTCTTCATCGTTGCTTCCATATTTCTACGTACGAAACTATAAAATTACAAAAGCAAATATAACTCAAAGAAGCGCAGAGAAACTCCGTCGAAATCAAGATGAAGACGAAAGGAAATGGCAAGACGATTCGCGTTTGTTACTTTTTCCCGGGATCGCTTTCTTCTTCCGGTTAATTCGACTCCGTACATAATGTCATTTCCTGTCTTCCGGTTAGCGATCAGTCGATAAAGTAGTAATTTTCACTAAAAAATATTTAAAATTTTTTTTGTAGATTATTACTTTATCGACTGAAAACTCCATTTTGGTAAAAATTTTCAAACTACAGTAGTTCTTCTCTTATTTTAACATCTTCTCTTATTCTAATTTTTTCACTTCCTCTAATCTAATTTTTCATGCATACAACATAACCTAAAAAAACTCTTTTTAAAAACAAAAACATTTAACAATAAGTCAGTTCGGTTATCTGTCTAAGAAATAATATTGTGTAAATTAACATTCATGTAAAAACCCCTCGCAAGATCCTAAAAAAGTGCAAACGTTTTTGGCGGTAAATTAGAATACGAGAAGGAGACGCCATCTTGCCTGTCTGGACAAATTAGAATAAGAGAAGTACATAAAGAGAGGACAATTTTATAAAATTTATTTGTAATTGCAGGTAAAATTTATCAACGAGCTTTCGGTGGTCAGTCTCTAAAATTTGGTAAAGGTGGTCAGGCACACAGATGCTGCTGCGTAGCTGATCGAACCGGTCACTCTTTGCTCCATACATTATACGGACAGTCCCTGAGTTACGATTGTAATTACTTCGTCGAGTACTTTGCTTTGGATTTGCTTATGGAAGGTGGAGAGTGTCGAGGAGTAATCGCACTATGTTTGGAAGACGGTACGCTGCATAGGTTCCATGCCAAAAATACCGTATTGGCCACCGGTGGCTACGGTCGTGCATACTTTTCATGCACGTCGGCACATACGTGTACCGGTGATGGTACGGCTATGGTGTCAAGGGCCAATTTGCACAATCAGGACCTCGAATTCGTACAATTTCATCCAACCGGTAAGTTATCGATAGAGTTTTGTAATTAAAAGAACGGATATGAATGGATGCATATGGATAGAAATGTTATCCGAAATTCGATCATTTCTATCCATTTCAATCCGTTTCTATCCAATACACTCATATTTATCCGAAAATATCCGTAAAAAGTATTACAACTTAATCCAATTTTGTAAGAATCTATAAAAACCGCTAAGTTCATCCATTTTCATCCGACCTAATGGATGCACATTCTTTCCACTTTCATCCGAAAACTCTATCTTAACCGTATCTGTCCACTAATCGTGTACAGATTCTATCCAGTCTAATCCACTGTATCATCCGAAACTGAAATGTGCAATTCTATCCATTTGTATCCTATCGGTTGAACGCCAATCCTTTCCACTTTCATCCGAAGAATCTATCTTGTCCGTATCTGTCCACTAATCGTATACAGATCCTATCCAATCTTGTCGTCGAGAGATCGGATAGAAACGTATTCACTAGGGTGGTCCACAAAAAAACAAAGTAGCAAATTTTAATTGGGACACCCCCCAAAATTTTTCTATATTGAAAATAAAAAGACACAAGTATTTTTTTGTTTTGCGATTCGTCGACATTTAATGGTGCTGCCGGGCCCATGAAGTCTCCCATGTATTTTATGTGGGAAATAATCGTTTTCTCGAAAATTTGATGTAAAATTTATAAAAATTAATATTTTTTCATGAACAAAAGATATTTTTCTTCAGAAATGATGAAATAATGAAATCGCAATGATCGCTTGTATAAAAAACTTGTTTAAACAACCGCAAAGTAAGCCCATATATAGAAAAAAGTGAACATTTTCTTCTAATAATGTATATCTCTACAGTATCTTAGTTTCATGTCTTGAAATCTATTACTCAGAATATTTGAGAGTCGCTGACTATGAACCTTAGATCAGAATTTCAAAATTCAAAATGGCGGATACATTATGGTGGACATGACTTTTAAAATTTAAATGGATTTGCAAAAAACTTATTGTTATCTTGAAGTTTTTGGGCTTGCTGATTATGAATCGCAAATCAGATTTTACAAATCCAAAATGACAAATACAATTTGGCAGATATAATTTTTAAAATACAAATGAATTTATTTGCAATTTACCATACGGTAGTTTCTTAGGTTAACGATTACAAATCTAACATTTACTCTTAGAATTATGCATTGGCATATTTCCTTTGTTTCGGCACTTTATTCATTATCCGCAACCAAAATATTAATTGTTACTATGGCTGGAATTTTCCGTTGCGACTCAGGCTCATGTCTCCAAATCGAAATCGAGATCTCGAAACCTGTGAGATGTACAGAGCAAAAATCGCACAGGTTATTGAAAGTTCAAAGATTGCAGTATTGAACATTAATTTATATTAATAAAAAATAATAATTTAAAACAATATTCGTTGATAAAAAGATGTTTTGTTTTGCTTTTAGCAGCTATTCTAAACCTAAATTTAAAATTTTGATTTACACACATATGTTTGATTTCGAGATATCGAACTCGATTTGAAGACTTGAGTCAGAGTTTGAGCCTGAGTCATGACTAAAAATTCCAGCCTATTAGTTTTACATTAGAAATATAAATTAAATCACCTGTCTTTACTATACAACATTGTTCTGTCACTCTTGAAATTTTTTTCTTTGGTGATTTCTGCAAAGATCTTAATTCTTCATACAGCTTTTCCAACTTTTCAACACAGTGACATGTTAGTTGAATTGGTATCCCATCTTTTTCTCAAAAAATGGTAAGTTCGTAAATTGTTAATGAAACACTTACACGTAAAAATTGTTTTTTAGGAGGTAATTTAATTCCGACAATTTGAGGCGTATAAATGTCTTACTAAATATACTAAACTATCTATCATTAAACTGTGTGTTTCACACATTGTAAAATAACGTTATATTTATTGTTATAATTGCTTTATTAGAAAATTTTGTTACACTTATAGTAAACAAGAAAAGTTAAGAAACTTAAAAAGTGGATTTTTCTACAATTTGTAGTATGTAATTTTTATTTATTTAAAAAAAAAATTTTAAATTGCAAAAGTATATAATTTTAGAAGGAAATGTTATATTCGTAATCGGTAACCTAAGAAACTACCGTATAGTAAATTTCAAGCAAATTCATTTGTATTTTAAAAATTATGTCCGCCATAATGTATCCGCCATATTGTCCCAGCAAACGAAAATGGATTAAAATAAATTGAAAATTTGAATTCTTTTGAATCCGGATTCTTAATTCCGTGTAAAGAATTTAAATAAATTTTCTCTTTATGTACAAAAAAAATTATTTTTCATTTTTATTATTTTTATTCAATTAAATTCTTTTTTAAACATGGTTTAAATGATTAATTACCTTTAAAAAAGCTGTTCTCAAGCGGTCACCTATCCACTGGCGACATGGACCACTGGTCTACTACTGTCGATCAGCATTTATAATGTAATATGATATTTCTGGTACGCCTTAAAATTTTCAAAACTGTTGAATTAGGCTATGCTTCCGGAATAAAAGCACACTTCGTTTTGAAATAAATTCCGTTATTATTCATGAAAAATTCATATATACAACCTTAAGCGCAGAGAGACGATTAAGCACTGAATCGGTTTACATACAAGATAAACAACATAGTTCATATCCCTCTATTGTTTTGTTGAACTATTTCAAATTATATAAAAATAAATAACAAACTATTCCACAATAAAATACATTGAAATTGTCAAATCCCAACAAAAACTTTTTAAGGGGAGGGTATACCCGAAAAGTCAGCTATATGAAATACTGGTTCAAAAATTTCGCAAAAATGATTTCTTTAGTTATTTTTGACATGGAATTCAGTGGTGCAAAAATAAAAAGTCTAAGAAATTTGTTTGACCCATAAATTTTAGTTAAAAAAAAAATACATCATTTTGAAAAAATGCAACTACATTTTTTTACATTAATTTAAAAATTAACAAAAATTAGGGTGAACATAAAAACACATTTTCTAAATAACTACGCATGGATTTTAAAAAATTCCATTTTTTTCGAACAAAATTTTTTGTTTGAAATAAAACAATTTTTTCAAGGGTCAAAACAATTTTTATTCTAGCACCACTGTATTCCACGTTAAAAATTACTCTGGAAATAATTTTTACGACCTGTACATTTTAGTTCGAAAAAAAATTTGTTTTTTCGAAAAAATGCTTCTTCATATTCCTAACTTAGTTTAAAAATTCAAAAAAATTAGGGCGAACATAAAAACACATTTGCTAAATAATTACGGATGGATTTTTAAAAATTCCATTCTTTCAACAAAATTTGTTTGTTTTTTTTTTATTTACCATGGAATTCCTCGTAAAAAATTACTAAAGAAATAATTTTTGCAAAATTTTTTAACCAGTATTTCATATAGCTGACTTTTCGGGTATACCCTCCCCTTAATTGTCTCAAAAACGGCCTGAGATAAGCAAAATCTGATGAAATTTTGGAGGCTATCAAAAGGAGGGATGATATCATCGGCAATTCCGCACACTGAACTGAAATGAATTCCTCTACAATATTTCTGCTAATAATTGGATTATATACAGGAGAAGGTTGCCTATTCTGTTAAAAGAATAAAAAGTAATCTGATTTTGAAAGAAATACACAATTATTGAAAGATTGTCTTTCCAATTCTACGTCCTGAATTCAAATAAATTGACATAACCTCTCATTTTACGAAGGATTCACTTGAATCTCAAATAACATTGGCGAATTCTATTTATTGGAATTGAAATCAATAGACTATAACTTCCATCTTGTAATTGATTTCACTGAATACAAATCGAAGCAGGGCAATCCATGTACAGGAATACAAACGAATTCAGAATTGAAATAGATTTGCTAAAATCAACAATCCGGATTGGCGAGTAAAAATTTCAATTAATTTCAATAAATTTCTATCCATTTTCTATCAATATTGTTTTAAATTATTATTTTTTATTAATATAAATTAATGTTCAATACTGCAATCTTTGGACTTTCAATAACCTGTACGATTTTTGCTCTGTACATCTCACAGGTTTCGAGATCTCGATTTCGATTTGGAGACATGAGCCTGAGTCGCAACGGAAAATTCCAGCCATAGTAACAATTAATATTTTGGTTGCGGATAATGAATAAAGTGCCGAAACAAAGGAAATATGCCAATGCATAATTCTAAGAGTAAATGTTAGATTTGTAATCGTTAACCTAAGAAACTACCGTATGGTAAATTGCAAATAAATTCATTTGTATTTTAAAAATTATATCTGCCAAATTGTATTTGTCATTTTGGATTTGTAAAATCTGATTTGCGATTCATAATCAGCAAGCCCAAAAACTTCAAGATAACAATAAGTTTTTTGCAAATCCATTTAAATTTTAAAAGTCATGTCCACCATAATGTATCCGCCATTTTGAATTTTGAAATTCTGATCTAAGGTTCATAGTCAGCGACTCTCAAATATTCTGAGTAATAGATTTCAAGACATGAAACTAAGATACTGTAGAGATATACATTATTAGAAGAAAATGTTCACTTTTTTCTATACATGGGCTTACTTTGCGGTTGTTTAAACAAGTTTTTTATACAAGCGATCATTGCGATTTCATTATTTCCTCATTTCTGAAGGAAAATATCTTTTGTTCATGAAAAAATATTAATTTTTATAAATTTTACATCAAGTTTTCGAGAAAACGATTATTTACCACATAAAATACATGGGAGACTTCATGGGCCCAGCAGCACCATTAAATGTCGACGAATCGCAAAACAAAAAAATACGTGTCTTTTTATTTTCAATATAGAAAAATTTTGGGGGGTGTCCCAATTAAAATTCGCTACTTCGATTTTTCGTGGACCACCTTAGTATTCACTGGCAATGAGAGCGTCCGGACGATAATGGATAGAGGTGTAATCGCTAGATCGGATAGAAACGTATTACATTTAGTACGGACAATAAATGGAAAGAATTGGATGAAAATGAAACGGATGGAACAGGATAAACTTGTACATGGTAGATTTCGGATAAATAAGTATTAATTTGTCATACTCATCATTTGTGGATGGAACAAGATGGAACCGAATTGGAACTTTTTGTAAATCAGTTGGATGTAAACGTATTGTTTCTCTATCAAATATTCGGATAAAGAATGATTAAAATAATACGTTTAGAAAACGTGACGCAAGCGGATTGACTTCCAATCCTATCCATTTCTATCCGTTTTTCTAAGCAGGGAACGTGTGCTATTTAATAAAACTTTTATTTTTATAGGAATTTACGGAGCTGGTTGTCTGATAACCGAAGGAAGCAGAGGAGAAGGAGGTTACCTTATTAACAGTCAAGGTGAAAGATTCATGGAACGATACGCTCCGGTAGCAAAGGATCTTGCGTCTCGCGACGTAGTTTCTAGGTCGATGACCATAGAAATTCGCGAAGGCAGAGGAGTCGGTCCCGACAAAGATCACATTTACCTCCAACTGCATCATTTACCACCGCAACAGTTGGCTGCGAGATTGCCAGGAATTTCTGAAACTGCTATGATCTTCGCGGGCGTTGACGTAACTCGCGAACCGATCCCAGTTTTGCCAACAGTACATTACAATATGGGTAAATAAAGTGTTTTTAAATTTCCGTAACGATAGTAATAAAATGTTTTCTGCAGGTGGCGTACCAACAAATTACAAAGGACAAGTTGTAACGACCAAAAATGACAAGGACGTAGTTGTGCCTGGTCTTTACGCGTGTGGTGAATCTGCCTGTGCGTCGGTTCACGGTGCCAATCGATTGGGTGCGAATTCTCTTCTCGATCTTGTCGTATTCGGAAGGGCTTGTGCGAAAACAATCGCATCGGAGAACAAACCAGGAGAAAAGATTGGACCACTCGGAGCTGTAAGTAATGCATAAATTAAAAGAAATGTTTTTTGTAAATAAGTTTAATGTTTCGCAGAATGCCGGAGAAGAATCAGTAGCGAATCTCGACAAAATTCGAAATGCTAACGGATCGATCCCCACTGCAGATCTAAGACTGAATATGCAAAAAACAATGCAGACGCACGCCGCAGTGTTTAGGGAAGCTCAAACTCTTCAAGAAGGTAATCTAGAAAATTGAATATTTAACGATAGCAAATTAATCGTTACTTTATCGTAGGCTGTGAAAAAATGTCGGGGATCTACAAGAAGCTGGACGAAGTTAAAGTATCCGATAGATCTTTAATATGGAATTCAGATCTGATCGAAACGTTAGAGCTGCAGAATTTGATGATCAATGCGATGCAGACGATTGTTGGCGCCGAAAATAGGAAAGAGAGTCGCGGTGCTCATGCGAGAGAAGACTTTAAAGACAGGATCGACGAGTTCGATTACAGTAAACCACTCGCTGGACAAACTCCGAAACCAATCGAACAACACTGGAGGAAACACACTTTAACTAAAGTCAACATTCAGAACGGAGACGTAAGTTTCTTTTAACGTTAAAAAAATTTGTTTCGTTACTAATTTTTTGTTGTTGCAGGTGTCAATCGAATATAGACCAGTCATAGATAATACTTTGAATAAGGAGGAATGCGCAACAGTGCCACCAGCGATCCGTTCATATTAGACTAATTAACGAAACTCGCTTAGTCTTGATTTTTTTTAAGTATTTCACCAGTTACGTTAAGGGCGTAACGACCTTGACCGGCATTGACACGTTAGTCAATAAAGGACCGTACTTAATTTTTCTTAGACAAGTGCGGCTTTTTACTTAAAAAGTTTTGAAAAGATCATTATTTAAGTTCACTTTGTACATACCGAGTGCTTTTCACGGCGAAGAGATTTTTGCTGTCGAACGAGTATTAGATGACAGAAACTTTTTACCAGTATTTCGACGAGGTGCCGAAACGAGAAAAGAGGACACGTCGAAGCAACGAGGCTGTTAATCATTTGTCGTCATTGTATCGAACAAATTTAAGGCAACATTTTAAAACTGCCTGAATACGACTTTACGAGAAGTAAAGAAGTTGCGGAACAATGTTTGTACTCTGCAACGGGGAGACTTTAATCTCACGCTGCTACACAAAGCGAATGTGTATATACGATCGAAGAGGTTATCAATAAAAAGTGATTGTGCACTAAATATTGTGTTTAATTTTCATTTTAACCTACAAATTGTGTTTGATCTTCATTCTAACCTACAAATTGTGTTTAATCTTCATTTTAACTTAAAAATTGTATTTAATCTTCATTTTAACCTGCAAATTGTCTTAACCTAAAAATCATCATTTTAACCTGATAATTGTGTTTAATCTTCATTTTAACCTACAAATTGTGTTTAATTTTCATTTTCACCTACAAATTGTGCGAAATTTTCATTTTAACCTACAAATTGTGCGAAATTTTCATTTTAACCTACAAATTGTGCGAAATTTTCATTTTAACCTACAAATTGTGTTTAATCTTCGTTCTAACCTACAAATTGTGTTTAATCTTCGTTCTAACCTACAGATTGTGTTTAATCTTCATTCTAACCTACAAATTGTTCAATTTTCATTTTAACCTACAAATTGTGTTTAATCTTCATTCTAACCCACAAATTGTGTTTAATTTTTATTTTAACCTACAAATTGTGCGAAATTTTCATTTTAACCTACAAATTGTGTTTAATCTTCGTTCTAACCTACAAATTGTGTTTAATCTTCGTTCTAACCTACAGATTGTGTTTAATCTTCATTCTAACCTACAAATTGTGTTTAATCTTCATTTTAACCTACAAATTGTTTAATTTTCATTTTAACCTAAAAATTGTGTTTAACTTTCATTTTAACCTAAAAATTGTGTTTAATTTTCATTTTAACCTACAAATTGTGCGAAATTTTCATTTTAACTTACAAATTGTGCGAAATTTTCATTCTAACCTACAAATTATGTTTAATCTTCATTCTAACCTACAAATTGTTCCATTTTCATTTTAACCTAAAAATTGTGTTTAATTTTCATTTTAACCTACAAATTGTGCGAAATTTTCATGTTAACCTACAAATTGTGCGAAATTATCATTTTAACCTACATATTGGGTTTAATCTTCATTCTAACCTACAAATTGGGTTTAATCTTCACTCTAACCTACAAATTGTGTTTAATCTTCGTTCTAACCTACAAATTGTTTAATTTTCATTGTATCCTAAAAATTGTGTTTAACTTTCATTTTAACATACAAATTGTGCGAAATTTTCATTTTAACCTACAAATTGTGCGAAATTTTCATTCTAACCTACAAATTGGGTTTAATCTTCATTCTAATCTACAAATTATGTTTAATCTTCACTCTAACCTACAAATTGTGTTTAATCTTCGTTCTAATCTACAAATTGTTCCATTTTCATTTTAACCTAAAAATTGTGTTTAATTTTCATTTTAACCTACAAATTGTGTTTAATTTTCATTTTCACCTACAAATTGTGCGAAATTGTCATTTTAACCTACAAATAGTGCGAAATTTTCATTTTAACCTACATATTGTGTTTAATCTTCATTCTAACCTACAGATTGTGTTTAATCTTCATTATAACCTACAGATTGTGTTTAATCTTCATTATAACCTACAAATTGTTCAATCTTCATTTTAACCTAAAAATTGTGTGAAATGATCAGTACAAAAGGTTTACTATTGACAAGTTATCGTTTATTAAGCCCAGTTTCAACAATTGACTTTTGTAAACAAAAATTCTACACATTTCCGAACCAGTTCGCATTTGTTCTGTTGACGATAATTCGCAAATCATTTTAGATAATAAAAAAGGATTGTGTTTTTGTTATTATACATTATTTCTGTAATGATGTACATAATTTCATTTGGATTTTTAACAGACCGCCTGGGATTTGCGATGCTTTTCGTCGAAATACTATTTTTTTGTACACTCTTCGGATACGTAGAGGAATTTTTATACGACACTTTTCCTCGCGATTAGGCAGGGAGTCCAAAGTCGAAACATCAGCTTACTCGCCGAATTAACCTAATATTCACATAACGTAGAAACCGGGTTCGCCATCGAGCTCGCTCCGCAAGCTCCGGCTAGATGGTAAGCGGAGCTACGAAGCCCCCAGTCCAGTGGCGAACGTTAATGAAACGAACGAGTAAAATATAAAAAAAACGCAAAGACGAAACGTGAAAAACGCAGAGGCGGTCGAGTCGAGTCTCTCCGTTCGAAAGGTGTAAATTTCACTAAGTCACAGAACTCGAGTCGCAGCACCAAAACACTTTCGAACGTGGGAGTTTACTATACACAACAGAGAGGAACCACTGCCCTACGAATAAATTACAAATTAATAGCGGTGCGTTCCCGTACTGCGAGATGATCACTCAGCAACTGGACGTACTATACCCGGAACACCTCTCCAAACAATTTCGAGGGTAGGATAATAGCCGAACTTTCAAAATCTGCTTAAGTGTATAGTAAAACGTCATCCGTGCTGTTTCTCTCTTCGTGACGCTTGGCTGGACTTAAAATTAAACGTGGGTAAGGTACTCTTGCACTGTCGATTACTTCCTCAGGAATAATCCACATTCATTCATCCTGATTTGCACTGATGGGATGGCGGTGATGAAGCGATGCTATAAATGGCTGGCGATGGTATTAAGTCTTATGCACGTTTGCGGCGGTACCCAAAGGTTCCGTTCACGATGTCGCCCGCAATTTCTCAAGAGCAGGCACCAGGGATTCCTCGAGAGATGGACCACAGCTCAGGCCGCATTCCCCGACCCATCTTGCCTTACCACTGGCGTGCGACTAAACAGAAAAGAGGTCAAAATTAGTCGACTGCATGTTAACATTGATTTCGTGTGGTTAACTTTAAAACTTACCATCGTAAGATCACGCTTCCAGGCAGTATGGCACCGTCCATCGCAGAGTGGGCACGGTCTTTTTAAAGAGTAGCCGCCGCATTCGCTACAGTCAAGCGATACGTGCTCCTCGCTCCATGAGACTCCACAACTGTAACATAAAAGAACATTTCTAATTAATTCAATTGTTTATCTACTTTCCAATTCTACAATCGTTCAGGTTTGAATATTGGCGTACTAATGAAGCTTATGCTCGCAAGATTTTGGTTTCAATTTTTTTTCTGTAGTTAGTAACCGATTTTTTTGGTCTAATTTCAATTTTAACTGCATTTATTTTTATTAAATGATAATATGCAACATGATCACTGGAAAAGATGTCTAAAATACTCTAAAAACGGATAAAAGTACAGTACTCCTTCCCTTATTCTAATATTTCCCCTCACGCATTCTCCCCACTGACGTGTGTTGACGTGTGGATTTTCTAAATACAAATAACGGCGCATGCGCAATAAAAGAAATAGAGACATAAGGGAGACTACAAATCTAAGTAGTGGGAGAGAGGGGAACATTAGAATAAGGGAAGAAGACCGCCATCTTGCCTGACTGGACAAATTAGAATAAGGGAAGGACTACTGTACATTGCATAAAACAAGCGTATGCAACTAGAAATGTACATGTATGTTTTTTCAGATCTACATGTAGATTTCTAGTTAATTATCGTCAAATGAAAATTTACCGCAATTTGTTAAACAACTACACTGTAAAAAAATTCAGTGTAAATTACCAATAGGTACAGTAGTCCTTCCCTTATTCTAATTTGTCCAGTCAAGCAAGGTGGTGGCTTTCTTCCCTTATTCTAATTTTCCTCTCTCTCCCACTACTTAGATTTGTAGTCTCACTTTTGCACTGATATATATACTTGTCTCTTTTTCTTTTATTGCGTATGCGCCGTTATTTGTATTTAGAAAATCCCACGTCAGTGGGGAGAACGCGTGAGGGGAAATATTAGAATAGGAGAAGAGAAAAAATTAGAATAAGGGAAGGAGTACTGTACGTAAATATTACATACAGTGGCCCTACCCTTATTTTAACTTTTCGAGAAAGTTAAAATAAAGCACGCAGTTAAAATAATAGGAGTTAAAATAAGGGGAGGGTCACTGTAATTAGTATTATACTCTGAGAGTAGAAAAGTTACTAGACAGTACATAGTTCACCGAAAGTGTAAGTACTCGACCGCAATGTAATTTTCAGCCAACTTCGAAGGAAAGGTTAACATTTACAATCGGTGCAGTAAAATTACAAAAATTAGATTAAAATCACAATTATCGCAGTAAAATCGCCATTTCCGATGTAAAATTACATTCAGATTTTGCTCTTGCATTTGAAGGTTAAGTAGTCTGTAAATATATTTTTTGTAGTGTTTTTAATGTATTATTTATTCATCTTTGTGTTACTTTCAAACGGTTTCAGAATACAAAAATAAATAATTTTTGGAGAAATGCATTTAATTTATTAAATTATAAAAAGAAATAAACATTTATAAAATAGACATCACAGTAATTATTTGTTACATAAAAGTTATAGAAATGTTTATAAACTTTATGCGTTAATCACATCACTTATTTTAAAATTTTGAAGTTTTCTAAAAAAAGAATATACTTTTTACTCGATATGCCTACACTTTGTGAGTTCATGAACGTTTTCTGCGACAAATATTACTGTGGAAGATTGTAGTTTTACAATACTGGTTGTGATTTTTAGTCGAATAGTAATATTGAGAGAAATAAAATTACTGCTCTCGGAGTGGGTAATTAAAATTACCTACTACATTTATCGTAGTAAAATACTCAACAGAATTGTAATTTTACCACTCTCAGAGATGCGATTTTATCACTTGAGGTGTAATAGTGCGGTGTAATTTTACAATTTTCCCAGTGATTTTACACTGGCTTTTTTTACAGTGTAGCAAACAACGAATGAAGAGTACTGATTGTAAACTTTACCAAAAAATGTAAGTATGGTAGAATCTTATAAAAAGATTTTAAATAAATTTAAAAAAAAAAACCCAAATTTTTATAAATTCCGCGGGAAACTATTTTCTAACCTAAAAGTTGGAGATGGCGCTAGTATGGATATTAATATGGCTGAACACAAAACAATTGCAAATTTCTTCAGAGAGTTAAAAAAATGCTGTTTGTATATTTATATGGTTCATTGTATTTTAAACTATTCCGGGAATATTACCGATTCCTTACTTTAAAAGTGAGATAATAATCGCAGGATGTAAAAATAAAGGTAGATTATTTCAAGAACGCTCGGGGTCCTAAATGCGATATTGGGTATCCAAAATAAGAAAGTTTAGTTTATTTGGGAATACTTACGTAAAGCAAGAGTTTAGTTGAGCTCGGAGCTCCTCAATCGTGAGAATAGTATCTTGATACTGAGGATGCGAACCTTGAAGGTTATCCTCTTCCACGCTGCTGCCGCATAAACTATGGCATGACAGCGAAATGTTGCTTCTGAAACAAAGGATAAGTTTTTCTTATTAATTATGAATATTTACGAAAATTATTTCTACGTCTAAGAATTACTTCATGAAATTGTATTTGTCAAGTTATTTATTATCAGATGAAATCTTCAATGTGAAATAAAAATATTCTGATAAATGTTTTTAACTTTTTGCAGAAAAGCGTCAAATCGATTTTCACGATAACCATCGTCAGGAAAAACGACGTTTCATATAATTTAAAGATCTGCTCGATATCGGCGTCAATTTAACGAGCACGTGGGAACTAGTAGCCGATACTATGACGCGCAGCTTCCGTTTACGTAATATGCATTATTGCGGCAAAAATCCATTATTATACGAAAGACAGATAACAGGAGATTACTCGTTGTTAGTTAGGCGTTGATGGAAAATTAACGCTCAAAGAATAATTGGGAAAATCGAACAATCCAGTGAAAAATCACTGCGCAATTGGATTAAGCGACTCTGGTTTCAACCATCCGAATACCAGAAATTATCTCATCCAATTACGGCTTTTTTCGTGTGCTTCGAAAGGCAAAAATTGTTATAATGCAAACAAAATCGCATAATTGTTGTATGCAATTCTGAATACAAAAGGACGCTCTAATATTAACAAAGAATACCAAATCAATTTCCTTTTTTTACAACCGTCGTTAAACAAAATCTAAATAGTATTATGTTACTAGAGGCTAAAGGCATAAATATATTTAGAATACTTATTACCGTAATAATTGCTAATCATATTTTGTAATTAAAAATAATTGTGTTAATTACAATAATTTCAAATATTAATTTTGCTAAGGTTATTTTTAGACTGGAGTATCAAACTAATACAGCAGGTAATTCATATAATATTAAATGTATAAAACTAACTTTTTATTAATAACAAAAATCTTGTTTCAGAAGGACGTAGGAATGCCTACAAAACATGGATGTAAAATTAATATTCTCTTTCTCATATTGAATAAATGAAATACAATTATAAATATCTTGTCGAAAACAGAAGTTTAATGTTTAGAATAGAATCCAAAACGTACAAGAAAAATGGCCCAGACAGCCATTTATCTTCAGTAATTAAAAAATGCCAAAATTTTTGCGAGTGCCTTGAACTTGAATACGATTACGTATAAGCATTATGCAAATCGTCGAAACAGCACGCAACGGGCTCGTGTATCGAAACCTACCGCGAGATCTGGACACGTGGCGTCCGCATATTCATGAAAAGACCCTAGAGCGACCGCATGATTTTCCGCGTTTCATGCCGGCAATTTATATCAAGAATTAAAACAAAAAAATGTACACATACATAAAAAAGTACATGGAAAATACCCGTACTCGCGATAAATGCTGCGTCATTTGTTGGTTAAAAAAGTATTTATGCAAAATTATTTGTACTTCATCGAAAATCCGTAATGCGAAAAATTAGTAAATCAAGGCTAATTAGCGGATCAAGGATAATTACAAAACTATGTTTACTAGAACGGTTTAACCAAATTTGGTTAACATTAATTTTTACAAAAGTTTGAAGTTTTGACAAACTTTGTAAAATCCAATAGAAAAATAAATCATTTTGAAGAAAAAAAAAACAACGTTAAGTTTACATTTCGATTGTATTGTTTGGAACCAGAGTGATTTTTCGTATGCAAATCATCACGAAAAGAGAATTTCGCAATTTTTTTAGCGCTCTTGAACCTGCGAGCCCCTGTTGCGACGTTACGTCGTCGTTACGTTACGTAACAATCTCGAGCACCAATCGAATATTTATAATGCTTGGAAATGGATTTCGATCCGAATGAAAAATTCAACGGCAGGCCATTTTTGTAACTAAAAGTACCCAACGACATAGTCTTGTCTTTTTTTACTTTGGAATTAGTGTAGACCGGTAATAACAATTGTTACTTATAGTGGGAATAGATCGTTATTCTAATTTTATCATTGCTATTATAACTTTTTAGGTGTGATTCACACTTTTATTTATATGGCAATGCTATACGAAAATGACGTCTCGTCGTATCGGATAGTCACTATATATTAATTTGAATGTTCAAAATAGATAGTATTCTTCAAAATAGAAAAAAGTTTGCAGACACGAGTGGTAAAAGGTTAAAAGCATTTTTTTACTTCCAGTTACTATTCGTTCTTTGAAACAATCACAATTGAATAATTATTCATAACTTCGATTCACAGAAATCATTCGGTAAAACGTGTGATCCTTTACGAACGGAAAATTTAATTCGTACACGTGAAAAAGTCCTGAAACTGCCAAACGAATACGTCGATAAAAAATTCGAAAATTAATTCAGTACACAGAAAAAAAAGCAACGGAAGCGGTCTTGAACCCAAAGTCAATGTAAACACATTATTCACCCGTATAAATTATTTTAGAATTACGGACAACTGCTTTATTAATTTTTATGAAGCGCAATTATTATATTTCATGTAAGTCGTTAAATTATATTTTTTGGTAATGCTTAAAATGTCAAAGGACACAAAATAGTTACCTATAATGGAAAACAATTTTTGATATTGTCATTTGGTTTTTGTATTCAATGAATGATTTGCAAATTTCATCGGCATTCGTTTGCGCGTTCAGGATGGTTTAACAAAGGAAAGTTTTTTGGAGTAATGGAACCATGCTTTAAACAAGTGAAATCGACATTCATATTGTAAGCAAGTTGAAGTCTCGTTCTCTCTAAAGTTTCACTCCTAGAAATTTAGAGAGTCGATACAGTGTTTTTGGCAACAGTTTGCATCTCGATTGCAGTCAAAGACGTTTTATTGCTCGATGTAGATGAAACTTCGGCTTATTCTTTATACATTTTCGAAAATTAAATAAATTTTAATTGCGTAATTTGAAAATAATGGTCACCGTGAAGCTTTCACAGAACCGTCATGCGTCATTGCGAATCTAGGCTCGTTCTGCGCCTTTGAATCAAGCGTGAATCGTCCATAGATTACGTGATATATAGATAGAAGACCGTTAGGTATGCTAGTTAATTATTGATTAATAGAACAAAAATAAAAATACACGCATAAAAATAACGAAATAATTACAATAATTTCTAAAGGCAAGTAAGTAAAACTTAAGTAACAACGGGAAACAGTGAAAGTAACTAATAAAATAACAATTACGAGACAAATACATTTCCATCGCTATTTGCTTTATTTTTAAATAAGACTAAAACTCACAAAATTATTACTATAAAGTTCTAATATAATTTTAGAATAAGTTTGATGATACTCGATAATTCTTTATATTTATTTATCCTCATTAATTTCAATATACTTTTTCTTTGTATATTTGTTTACCTCCGAGATATTTCAGAAATTATGATAAGTTTTTATTACTTTAAATGAAGGTACGAACCAAATTATTTAACACCTCGTTAGGCTCGAGATTGTATTTAAAATGATATTCATAATTGGAGTTATGAAGCCCAGAGCCGCGGACGACCTCTTTATCGCAAGCGAATTATTTCAATTCTTGAATCACTCATCAATTTATTTTCTAAACATAATGCCTTGTTTAATTTACACATTGGATAAAACTTTTCCGTGTGTATTTTACGTAATAATTTTATAAAGCTTTACAAAAATACGTTTTATTCAACGATATTTTAAATAAATAATAATTAAAAAAATTAACTAATCAGAGAACTTCTTTAAAAAATGTTTGCTTAAACATTCGCTGAAATGTAAAATTTATCGCAAACGAGAAAAATCAATGAATTCATAAAAAATAGAAGATTATATTTTCTAAAAAATATATTTTCTATCTTTAAAAATTGAAGCATTACTAATTTAAAACGTCGGTATATTTTGATAAGATAATTATTGTTACTATCAGAAAATGAGACCGAACACAAAAATAATGGAAAGGAAATGATAACAATCGTCTGCTTCCCATTAAATAATAGCCATAATGGCTTTCCTAAACTTAACTGATAAAAGCATATACGTCGACTAAAACAGTCAAAATACACACTAATTTACATAACACGACTGTCAGTTATTGTCTTGTTTTTGGTCATCGGTATGCACTTAATATATCGGTCAAAAACTTCCAGAAAATCTGTGACTTTCGATTTTATCGGTAAAGGATGTTTTGTTGTTATTTACAATGTGTGGATTGTATCCGGTTCATCAATTACGTAGATTTTATTCCGTCACATCATTTTTTAAAAACTTGATTAGTAACACATAAGTTTAACATTTTTTAAACTAATTTTTTTCTCGAAATCATCGCGTATCTTAAAATTTAATAAAAATAGCATTGGGGAATGTAAATCAAGAAATTATTTATCATTTTTAGTTTTGTCAGTTTAGTTTATATTAAAAAATAAAACAATACAAAAGCAGAAATGCTTTTATTAAAAACAATAAATTTTCTTATCAACCAAAAGCAAATAAGAAATATTTAAAAAAAATTAAATAATATAAAAATTGATATGGTTTTATTACAAAAAATTAGTTTTAGCTTTCAAAATGTTATTAATTCCGTTTTTAGTTTTGTTAATTTATATTAAATTCTTGAAAATTGAACAAATAGAAATGTTTATAGATAAAACAAACGGCTGGTTTACTCTAAACACTTTTTATGTTTAACGTCACTAAAAAAATTGTAATTAAATTTAAAAACCCTTAATTACTTATTAAATTTAAAAAATATTTAGACTTACCCATGGCGAGAAAGGTTTTCGTTGGTGGTTTGTACGGATGTAACGGACATCTTGGAGTGTCGATTGGTGGCTGTAACAAGCAAGAAAATTCCACTGTTAATGACGGCGCTCGGAGATTGACACTGTCGCAGGTGTACCCCCACCCAGGGTCCGTAATCTCGAGCCCCCGGTGGGGGTTGCGCACATACGTAAGGGCCGCGAAAGTGGTGGGGGGGACACTCCGGAGGAGCGCGGGGGGCACGTGATAATTAAGGCAAAGAGCACAACAATGCGAAACGCCGGAAACGACAATGAACCGGGAGCGAACGGTCGGTGGGTTTTTCGCGTGGGTGCAGCACATTTTATTGCGCAGCAAAGTGACTGCAGGAATTCCTAACCGTTTTCCCTTATTGTGAAGCGAAGGGGCGAAACGCGCTAGCGATTCGCACTTTCTCCGCTCGAAGAAAGATCGCGTCCGACAAATTTTTCTTTCGTGTATAACACGTTTCTCGCTTGGAAAATGTTACCAGGGACTCGTAAGTCCGACTTTTCACTTTCCACAAGTCCTTAAAACTCTCCTAATAGTCCTTCAATCTATGCATAAATATTTTCGTCGTCGGAATTGTCAAAGGAGAAAGTATTTCTCAAGTCTGGTGTTTTCCTTCATAATTTCCTAGATTTATAAGTCCAAAGGTTGGAGATATCCATTACTTTTTCAATCGGGACTTTCTAATGCTAAAGACGTCTGGATGGACATGAAGACAAGTCCGAATTCATATTCCGTTTTAAATTTCGTAAGTCTGACTTTGTAAATCACTAAAAACCCAAAAATACGGTGATTTTTTTAATTTTATTTGTAGAATGAAACGAATGAACAACTTCAGTTTTCGATCGTTATTTATTGACTCTTATTGTCTACGAATCATCTTTTTATCGCATGAAAGTCTACTGGGAAGTGATACTACTTCGTTGGATGTACCATGTAAAAAAATGGTACTCAAATGGCCTCCAGTCTACATAATGAGTGATGAAGAAACACCAAAAGATTTACAAATTTAAATACTTATAAAAATATAATATGCGGTGAATACAGTCGATGGACTAAGTAAAAATAAAAATAAACTACAAATGTAAACATTGGGGCTCTGATTAAAGCCACCGAAAATATGAAAAGAAAGTTGTATCAGCCAGATTTTGTAATTTTGCCAGCTACAGAATCTTCAATTTACTGAACTGTTTATATGTAAATTTAAGGATTTAACTGACAATGGATTCTGTGTGCCTTTAGTGACATTAACAGAATAATGTACCTTGTACCTTTTCGACACTATAGTGCATCTAGCGACATCTAGTGGTGTTTAAAAGAACCATTCTTTCCACGGTACGGTGATAAATAGATTCATTCCTTATGCTTTTTTATGAAATTGTTAAGTTATTAAAAAATGCAATAAGAAAAATAGATTTTTTTGGTCGAAATAGATGAGAACTTCCCCTTAAATTGGAACGTTTAAAAGTCGCGAAGTCTTTATCGTTCAAGTGCTTTCAAGCCCTCCTCGTAATATCACATTTATGAATGTGTAGATGTTTTTGGAATGTGACATTAGTCACAAGTCTATTGACCATAACTACATTAGTCATGGGCACGTTGATATACGTCTACAGAAAAAATGGTTGGAAACGTTATCTTTCCAGAGACTAATATTGATAGTAAACTTTATTATTCTTTCATCCATATAAAAAAATGCAGTCATTTGTACAAATGCCAAGTGGTTGCAAAGCAATAATAGTTTTGGAATTTGGACAATATAACTAATAAGTCATCACTTAGCGTCGTCATCGTGAATAGAAATTGCCTTGCCGAATTAACATAAATACTTTTCCTTTCTGTAATATCTTCGACATCCTTGACATCAATCTACGGCACTCAAGTTCTTAAGATATTTGTCGTAGAGCAAATAAAATGTATTACATTCGTTATGAATCAGTTTTATTATAAAATACGCTTCAGGTTGGTGCAGTCATAAACTGACTATTTAATAACAGCTTTATCTTGCAGTCAATGATACGTTTCTTCTCGCAGCTATTTAAGTAACCTTCTGAATGTGTTTGATTTGTATTCAAATTTACGGACTCGTAGATCATATTTCTCTAATAAATCTTTTTATCATTCCAAAATCAACAGTTGGGTAGTTTCGAAATCCAAACTTCTCTTACAAGTCTGAATGATCGTAGAAGGTAATTCTGCAAGTCCATCAGAAACAAATATTTTTAAAGAACCTGGAGTTGACATTCGTTCTCGCGTCAAGGAAAAATGTGATTTCACCGTAGATCATTGTTAATGTATAGAAAGAGGTCGATGAGGCAACGATCTTCGTTGTGTGCTTAAAGAGGCGAGACAGGGCAATAACGGCACCGATAGCAAAACTTTGCTCGCGAGAGAAATGTCAAGGATGTCTTGTTTTGTTGAAATCACGTACAAGGTTTATTTTGTGGACTAAGGAACTAATATTGAACGTCCAAATCCAACAATTCAATGAAAAGTAATTACGATTAAATTGCACGACTGCAGGTAAACAACAGAATGCTGTTTTCACAGATAACTTTCTTTTATAGTTGGACACGAATTTGCAAATACCGATTGTCACGTTCGTATTGAGTTCGTCATGGTATTTTATTTTTATCTTTGCAGAAGTGCGTAGATAGGTGACATATGCGTTTTACACGTGTCATGTATTGAAAAAAGTCTACAAGGGGTTTGTTTCTATCAGAGGTAAATAATCCTTCGAATATGGCAAACCGAAGCTACCCACGATCAGCTCTCCCACGCATTTCCAGGGATTGGTTTGATTTGGAAGTTTTGCAAATAACTGAGAAAATCGAATAATGATAATAAATCTGGAAGACTTAAAGTTTAAAAAAGGTTTAAACTTGTCATAAATCAAACATCATTAAAAGAAACGTAAACAGGATCAAACTCTGTCACATTAATCATTTAAGTGGAAAACAAGATGAAAAAATGACAGGAATGGTGTCTTTAAAAAGTTTGTTTAACAGAAGACAAGATATGTATTATGTCATCAATGAATTTCGAACCCGTTAAAAACAACTAAATCTTGGTAAACAAGCAAGAGTGGCGACACATTTAAATAGCCACAGTAGAAGGTGCAAAACGGATCTATTTCGGCCATGTTGTTGCAAAATTGGGTCGTCGTCGTTCCAGTCCTAGAGTTTTATTTTTGACCGAATTCTTCATTAACGTTAATTCGAGATGGGTCAATCGAATCAATGAGGCCTGAGTAAACATCCATTTGGATACCGCGTAACAAAAAGGTAATTTACAAAAATAAATATTGTTTTCATAAAATGCTTTTATGGATTACCATCAGAAAAGGTAATTGCAATAATTTCTGAACTATTTTCGTCTACATTAGCTGATACGTGTTCATTATATAAATACGCGTGCATAAGAAGACCAGAAATAAACAATTAAGTAATGGAATGACATAATTTGCAAAAAGCGATGCAAATGACAATAAATTCCAGAAGTGTTCTCAAGCCCTTGAATTAACGATTCTAACGCTACATAAAACGAATCGATAAACCAATTAATCAAAGTCACAGATTTCAATACCTGTCTAGAGATTTTTTCTTTGTAGCTCATTCGAATCGCTTAATACGTTGCGAATCATTTATTGCATAAAAGCTTTTCTGTTCATTGGAACGATTGGAAATCCCGTTAATAAGCTTAATCAACGTATCTCCCGGCAACAAATGTTGAGAATTAAACACCACAGATTATTTTGGGTTTTTTTGATCTTGTTAGATTGTTTACACGTGTTATATAGTATATAAAAAATATGACGAAGGCATCGTTGATCTATTCCCAGGTGGATGAAACGTGGATCGTACTACGTCCTACACGATCGGTTTTCGATTTTCTATTCTCGAGCAGGAATGACGATGATGATACTACGTCGACGAGTAACATCCAAGCCACGATATTGCTTACGGAACAATGACGAGGACGTCATCGTCTGACGATTCCGAGATTCATCGCGCCTGAGATAAATTCGATTTTACAACGTGGATTCGCACGTGTTGAACAAAAGTGTTTGACGATAAATAAAATACAATAGAATGTGGAGTGGGGAATCGTTAGCATTATGTCACGCAGATTTCCTGCTTAATGAGCAACCTTGCTGACGTCACGAAGACAATTGCAGTATAGGTGCACTTGCGTCGGTTATTTCTGAATACTGGACATCGAACTGGCTCGAACCAGAATCAGTGAAGCGATCGAACTCGAATCAGCTCAAGATTCATCATTTTCATCCTGATAGATGTTCACCGAAATGACCGTCACTGTTATCCCAACACTGGTAAATTCACTTTCTGCGAATGCAAGAGCAATAAAAATCTCTGCAATCTGAGTCATAAAAAAACACGTGGGCTTTATCGCTGGGATTTTTCGGACATTAAAGATCGTACAAAACAAATTTATTGCCGTTTCTTTTTTAATGTCAACACTTTTTGTAAAAATTCACGGGATGTAGGATAATAACTTTCTTGAAAAGGTTCCGAGTCCAGACCAATAATTTTCGTCACATTAGCAACGGAGCACTTTGCAAGATTAGTTTTTAATTAAAATTTTCAGAGTAAAGCAATTAACGTACATTCTGGATGGCTGCGTCTAGTTTGCGAAATGTCGCGTCGTCAAATCCGATTGTCTCGACGTTCGAAAAAGGCGGAGAGTGATTGCGAGACGCTTGAAAGTCGCCTAAGATTAACCTAAAAGCCCAAGTCCCGACAGGGTCTCGACTAGAGGTTTTTTCGTGCTGGCATCCGGCCACAAGACTGCTCCCCGAACGAATGCGTTATTTGCATCGCGACGGGACGAGAATAGTGAAGCGAGAAAGAAAAGATACGCAAATACAGGCGCCGCCCGTTGGCGAGGGTTCGGCGGCCAAGCGCCGATTGGCAAGGTCCGTTTTTTTAAAATCAGTTCGTGATTGCATTCTGATTACCGAATAAGTGACAAGCCATCTAACAAGCTCGCACCAGTTGAATCCTGAGCGATTTCAAGCCCAAACACTTACATTTTTATGTCATGAAAAGTCCAGGCACCAATTTTTAGGTTCACATTGCTCGAATACTTGTCAGCAGACTTTTGAATGTCCAGACCATTATAAAATTGATTGATATAAAAAAATACTTAAATCCTAAATGATTTGAAGTCCAAACACAATTTATGGAAGTCCAAACGTTTATACACCGTGTTAATGTTGAGATATAAAGTCCAAACCCTTTCCAATTTGTTAAGGTTCAAAGTCCAGACACCAAATTGTACGTTATGAAAAGAAAATTTACTATTATAGTCGGGCATTTCTGGAAACTCAAATGCAGGCGTAAAATTTGTAAAATCCTTAACAGATTAACACAAGTCCAAACCCTTGCAGAGTATTATTGTTTAAAATAATTGGAATATATTTATGAATCAAAGGTAGAGAATTGGGATATTAGAACTATGATTTTTTTTTTTTGATTTCAAGCGATGAAAAACATTTCCTTTTTTTGTAAAGGGTTTGGATTTTGATATGTTTGGACTTAAAAAAACTGTACAGAGTTAAAATTTGAAAAATAGTCCAAATTCTTGAAAAGGCAGTTTTTATTAATTTTGCTCAACTGGAAACTATGTATCCACATCGCATGTTTAAGTTCCTCATATTTCAAAGGAGGTTAACCTAATTTACAGTCCCTCACACATACACCTGCTTCATAGTCAATATTGCATCGACCCACAAAAACACCTGACGAAACATTAGAAATAGTAACAGCGTGGTATACTTCACGGTATAATTAGCAACTTCCTGGTTACATTTCAGCTTGGTATTCCTTTTGAGATTTAATAATATACCAGATACTATATTTTCGTGTATAAGAAAGATGCAACGAAAGTGAACTTTTGATTTTTAAATCTTTTCGTCGTTTGTGGTTAACCAAACTGAAACTCTCGTTTTTCATTTCTCATTTTTATTATGCAGAAATGGTCGAAAATGATTCGTGAAAGTCGAAGATTTCCTGCGTTTTTAATTTTGGAATAAATTAATGTGAGCTCCATTCAAACAAAGAAAGTTGCGTAAATAATCAGGAGAATCTTGCGATATTTGCAATGACAGTGCTGAGATAAGAGCAGAATTGAATGTTATTTTTAAACGCTAATCAGTTATTTCTTCCGTGGTGTTTTCATATCTTTCGTAGTCACTAATTGATATACTCAGTGAACCTTACGGTGTTCGGATGAATTATATAAATCTCTGAATTCAAATTCTTGTCTGTGAGAAATACAAAATGGAGTTCGGAGCAAAAAATGTACGGCAACGTGGAAAAGCGTGTACGATATAGTTACAAAGGGTATATTCGATTTTTCTCCTGCCTACCGTGACCTCGGAGAACTACGTGAACTTCGCCGCAAATATCCGGGCTCGAGGGGTAAAAAGGGTTGACGTGCATGTGAGCGACTCGACGTAGAAAGCAATGGCGCGTTTCCGTACACGCTCATGTAAACTTACGTGATTGCGGGGTGTCATTATAGAACGGGGTGTTTTACGCCATGAAATATGCATGGGGAAGAGGGGCAAGAGGATGAAACGAGGTCGTGAACCTTCCATAGACGTCGGTATGCATGTTACGTCATCGACGAGCCCACAAACTATATACCCCACACATATCCACATGGATATTGACTACGGCCGGAAGCATCTCCCGTACTCTTTCACCCCTTTCTCCGCCGCTGTTGTCTCTTTGCCCTTTTGCTTTTATCGTAACCCGTTACGAGGTATTCTAGAAAAGTCGGTGCATGCACGAAATTGCGTTGCACAGCGCATGTGTAGCTCAATTCCTTTTTTTACGAAGTATAATACGTACTGGAGAGAGAATTGTCTACCTTTGAACACGAATAATGAAAAGCATTACCACATACAAAATTCAAATTCGATTGTTCTTTCGGCATCCGGTCTACAAGAAAACGACTCTATCAAAATCTATGTGGTTCATGCTTCATTAGTCAAAATGTATGGTATATTTTATCAACTTCGATGTGGTATTTTTATACGAATGTTTTTGTATTACTCGACCGAAAGTCGGTAAGTGTAAATGAGAACGTCTGGAACTGACCAATCAGAATGTTAAACGTTGAAAGTATCACATGCCGTAGCCTTGCGTCGTGATAGGCGGACGAAATGGCGCGCGTTTTAAATCTTCTGTACGGGATGAAATTTCCGCAAGGGATTTTTTAAACCAATGCTATTTTACAATTTCACCAATCACTAAGCAATATTGTACATTGGGATTTTGAAAACCAATATTTAAATCTTCGAACTAATAAATTCTTCATTTGGATTCAAGGCAGGATAGAATGCCTCACCTATCGCAAAATGAAAACATCGATATATCATTGGGTTCTCGTTACGAATGCGAGCACCTTAGATTCTTGGGTGAAAGGCACGTTAGAGAATGTGCGTGAGAAAAAAAGGAAGCCTGGAGATAAGTCTGGCTACTGTTTCTTATGCGACGTATCACGGGGGTCGACCCACACATTGAGAAAGACGACACCTTCTATATCTGGCGACAGTCAGACGAAGACGGGCGATAATGGGCCATCGAACGAAATTAAATCCGGAATGCCGACAAGGGGGGATGGTGATATTATATATCTATCGTAGTATTCTTTTTGAGTCAACCCAAGGGACTCGATGTCCACGTGGCCGGTTCACGAACCGGATGAAAAGCACCAGAGATAGGACAACCGCATCACGTGTGAGAAACGTGCTAATATTTTATTTTTTTGGAGACGGTCAGAACCAAAAGACAGCTTCCTGTTTTTCGACCACGTGCAACATTGCATTCTTAAGAAAAACGCTTTACAAATTAACTGAAAAACTTTTCTTCTTAACCCTCCTGAGCACCAGTTTTCCTTTTAAAATATGGAAACAATGTAGTTTGGACGAATATATTCGTCATGGTGCACAGGAGGGTTAAATATTACCAAAAACTCCGATCTTACCGAGAAAGCTTTCTCCCCACTACTCGACTGGCATGCGCATAGGCTTGAGGGTAGAAAAGTAAACAGTTTTCCCTCTCTCGGATTTTTCGTAGTTAGGGTGAAGAGAAAGCTCGAATGCACCAGGCGCCATATTGTTAGATTGAAAATAAGGGGAGACCTACTTGTAAAGTCATTGTATAATTAGACAGCGCAGTTTATTATAAGGATAACAATGAAGATAATTGAAATCAGTCGGGTAATTTTGCGTCTTTAGTCGCGATATACTGTTGCGCCCCTAATTAGAGAGTCGAAGGCTAAAACGTTCCATTGTTCGGTGCGATCTAATTAACTAATCTACCGAATCGCGGGCGAACTAGGTCGATCTCAATGCTAAGATGCATAATGCCCATAATATGATCATTACATTACATTATCCTTTAGTGCACTCTGTATCATAATACAATAAATACTTGCCCCACAATCTGATAGGCACCAGGAGTGTTATGCTTTACTTCTACATTTACTAGGTAAACTAAAACGAAATTCAAAGTGGAGTATGAATCAAATTATTTTAAAAAATTAAATTTTTGAGAGTAGGAAGTAAACGGCAAAATATGCTGCATACTATATTATATTAAGTTGCGGTGGACAATTAAACGGGAATTTTGAAACGTCATTGTTGGAATTTATCGATTGATGTAACGGAACAGGTCGAGAATCATCAAAATGAGGCACGACCTCCTTACCATCGAAATTGTCGACTACCTTGCAAGTTAAGTCTTCCACTTACATTATATGCAACTCCTGAATTCACAGTCGTTACTTGCCTTCTAAGAAATGATCGCACTATCTAGCATAAAAGATTAAATTGTAAAATAACTAGGTCTCGAGGTCTTCAAATAACAAAATATAAAAAATAAACTATAACACTCCTTAAAAGATCGAACTTAATATATTTTTATGACTCGTTTGTCCCCGAATCAGGAGAAATAACAATAAATTTGACGACGTAATAATTTTAATTAAACTACAGATTGTCTGGCTTGATATAATTAATGAAAGTGTAAGGCCTTCTGATAATACAAACTTCCAAAACAAACGAAATCAAAATAAACGAACGCATTTACGAGCGATTGTAGCCAAACAATGAAAATACGGAAACAAAATCAAAATTTAATGCGTAGTTACATTGGAATGTTCAATATCGCAATTGTTTAATACTGTAAGTGGAAACGAAAGAAAAATGGATTCGAGCTTTCGCAATGATTTTGAAAAGTAAAAATCGTATACGAAATTTCGTACGCGTTGCTTAACAAGTGAAAGCGAATATCTCAATTTACGAAATATAATAAATCAAAAAGCGGAATGTAGATGCGAAATATGATTGAGTTTCATTACTTACGTTTCGAAACAATTTCTTAACACGTATACATTCAAAACAATAAACATAAACAAACAAATGTACTTAGAATTATCTAAATTTTAATTTCATATTATAACAATGAACAATATTTCATGAAATGGGATCTTATTAAATATATTAAAAATGCATTGAAAATATATGCAACCTAACTAAAACCTTGCACAATCTTAGAAAAATCTTTGAAAACTCATTTATCATCGCCACGGAACGAAAAGTATCCAATCATCGCTCCTAAATCTACAAATGATAAGTTACAATCCGTCAGAATACGTAGAAAATGTTTTAAGCTTTTAAGAATTCCGGGTAATGCTTAAAAATGGCTTCCTATTCAGATTTGAAATGTTAACATGCAGTTCTAACATACAGTTTGAAGCCGGTCATTTATTTAAACGAACCGAAAATTAATTTTTTTTAAATTGACAATGGAAAACTAATGTACAAAACAATGGAGGAATAATAAACAAAACATTCACCAGTATAAATTATGAATTTAAATATGAGTTCTGAACTTTATACGAGCCTATTCGAGTCTGTAAATAATGTTAGGTAGAGTTGTGCCCAAAATATAACAAAAGTGGATTATTTCTTTGAGTAAAAAGAATTATTATATATTTAAAAATACTACAAGAATTTGAACGAATACCCAAAATACTTAATATTCTAGACCACCAAACACATTTTGACAACAACAAAAAAGACTATATTCAAGTTAGGGCCAGGGAACAAAGTTCCGAAAATCAACATACCGAAAGGCCAAAATTTCGATATAGCATGGCTCCAACGTGATTTTCTTCACTTTATCTTTGAAAATTTTGAAAAAGAAAGCAAATTAAAATACCTTGTGATACGCAATATCGAAATTTAGCCTTTCGGGGTTTTGATTTTCGGAACTTTGTTCCCAGGCCCAAGTTAGTATAGATGATGCTGGACGGAGACATGCCCAAAATATATCGAAAATAACTTATGTCATAGAATACAGATAGCTATTATAATTTTCTAGACTACCAAATACTTTGACAACAACAAAAGACCATAAAGCAATAAATGTTGTTCTAGACTTATTAATTAATACGAGACTATTAAGTTAGTACATAATGGTCTGTGGAGTCATGACCAAAATATCTAAAAAAATGGCCAATATCTTTAAAAATACAGAGAACTAATATGCAAAATAAGAAAATAAAAGATACCCAAAATACCTAATTTCCTGGACCACCAAACATTTAGACAACGAAATAACATAAAATAGTAAACATTCACTGACATCCAAAACCCTAAACATGTTTTTAGAACATTTTGGTTCATCAACATCAACAAAACGCCCAAATATTCCCAAAATATTAAAAACTGCTCGCAGTAAACATAAGAAGAAACACAGGGACATCAACATCACTTCGCATTCCACTGACCAAAACATCTAATGTTCTCCAACCGGGGTCCAAAATGACACGGGGTTTTCAACACATTGTCGGTGAGTTTTTCCCGCGTAAACATAACAGCAAAGTCAAGTCGATGGAATGTCAAAGATTCGAAAGTTTTCCAAGAATCCAAATGGGGTTTTCGGAGTTTGGGAGGTCCGAATTAGGCAGATCTGCCGTTGGAATTTGGGCGGCAAGGAGACCGTGCGAAAGACAGGCCGGAGTATTGATTCTCACGGTCGTGAATGCCTCATGCCTCTCGTTTTCTGTCGTGCACCGATCGTGTATATTGCGTGCCGCTCTTTCTCGGCGGGAGAGTCGTAAACCCGAAGCGACCCAACAGAGCCTTTTCTATCGACCCGCACCCGTCGCTCGCGTCGATTCCGTTCGATCCACTTCGGCGAAGACGCCGTTTCATAACACCAAAGAACACCAAAATGCACCACAGTCGCACCGACCCAAAAAATCGAGTTAAAAACAAAACAGAGGGATGTCGTCGATCTTTTCTGGGTCGGGAGAGATCGTGACCTCGGCCAAAATCGAAAATATACACACGTGCCACCCAGGCTTCAAAGGTCGAAAAATTCTTCGACTTCCGCGAGTATTTTTGCGTCGGCCCACGCTTTCACCCTGGCTTTAAAATTAAACTTACGTTTTTCGTAGAATTCCGAAACTGGAGGGAGAGCGAGCGAACGTCGATTGTTCCGAATTCGGTGAATGCACTGATTTCCCCGCACTGACGATCGATCGATCTCGCGAAACTAGTTTTTAACAGATGCTTAGTATTGTTGTATTAGGTAAAAACTGATGTTATTGTTGTCTTCAAAGGAAATGGTGAATGTGAAATGTTTGTTTTTTTTCTGAGTCGTAAGTTGCGTAGTTCAGCCACCAACGATTGTCGAACCTTTACTGAAGCTGAAGAGCGGCGACGTTAGGGATCTATATAAGTGCGGTGCGGGCGGGGTTCGGATGGGGGAATGTCAAGTGGGACTGTGGGGGTACCACACTTAGGCGAGGGGTTTGCGCGGGTCGAGGGGCCAGACCGAAGCGACGGGCAGCGTCCCCTCTCGCCGGCACGCACTGTACACGCCGTCTACGGCTGCTATAGTTTCTGCTGTTCTATAACGGATTTATATTCGATATGCATGTGTGCAAACGTATGTGAGTTAGTGATTGTACGTGAGGGCATACGGTTGCATAGACGAAGGGTGAATCTGACGGGCGCGAAAGGAAACTTGTTTTGCTTTCTATAAGAGGCTTTTAAACGATTTATGCACCCGCTGAAATAGTAACCATGTGATGTATTTCTTAATTTTTCACGTTTTGATAACTTTAATTCACAAAGTATATCAGAAATCTGTATACGATTTAGTACGAAATGAATCTGTTTACTAACGTTTTGCAATGGGATGCATAAACGCACATAACCTAGAAGAGATTATTACTTTTTTATATCAGACGAGTGGAGGCTCAGAGTTAACGGAGGGCAACAATCGATATATTGCCTGCGATGAACCTAGTTGGAATACATGACAATATGTTGTTTTCTTCTGCAGGGGCTTCTAAAGTACTCTATCGACGAAGTTGAAATTTACGTCAAACTGCAAATTAAAAATTAGTGTTGGCGTGGTGCCGCGCTCGCTTCGCTCGCTCAGAAACTTCGACCCAGTGGAGAGTCGGCTATTCCTTAATACTCGTTCGTTTACTAACAGCTTTCAATTATATTATAAAATTATATCAGTATTTGGGGGTCCAATCAATATAGTGTTTTTTATATGTATGAAAATTGAAAATGATTTACAACTATGACCTATGGTCAAATTGAAAATGAGCATTTTCAAAACTTCGACAGGCCACCAAAAGTATTTATAAATAAAACTTGTGAAACACTTACTTTATGCACTTGTAGTGTAATTGACTATTCGATGCATATCACATGTTTACTATGTTTTACGAATTACTGTCTGTATTCTTATGATCTTATATATACAATATATACATATAAGTCGTCAAAGATATCTTGAAAGTGTCGAAAAGATCTCTAACGGATATTTCTTTTTTTTATATTCCGGCCCTTTCTACCTCTGAGGCTAACTTATTCTTCTCTAACGGATATCTTTTAGATATCTATAAGACATCTTTTAGATATATCGAAATAATAGTATTTTTCGATACAAGTGCGTATGCGTAAAGAACTTTACACATACACACGTGTGCCGACATATTGTTTTTGTTACAGTGTGCGTAAAGTGATTTCTTCGATTTTAAGGGACACTTTACGCACCCTTGCAACAAAAAATATATTTCGGCGCATGTGCAAAAATGTTTTTTTCTTCACACCGGGAGGAAAGCAGCAACTTTCCTCCCGCAAGCGGAAGGAAAGATGCCGCTTATCCTCCCGGCCATAAAGAAAAATCGTATACTTCCCTCGGGAAGTAAAAAAGAATGCCTCAGACTGCCTGTTTCTCACCCTCGGCTTCGCCTCGGGTAAAAATTACACGCAGTCTGAGACATTCTTTATTTTACCTCCCTCGTTGAGTAATATACTATTGAATTTCCATTCGTAAAGAAAACTTTTACGCCCTTGTATCGAAAACTACTATTACGTACAGCTTTTCCGCGCGTAAAGTATAATCGAGTGGGTGAAGTTTAAACGAAACGTCGAAATTTATTAAAAAAACTATAGGGTAATTTGTTTGCCGAGGTGACCAAATTCAATACTTCCTCAGACAATAATCATAAGTATTTTAAAACAGTTTTTATGGCATTATCGTTAACTTTAGGAAGAAAATGCATAAAACCTTTTTTATAGAGACTTTAATGTTCTATCTTTTTTGTTTGAAATATTTTTTAATAAAATTTGTATTTTTACAATATTACTGCAAAAAACTACGAAGAAACGTAATTGGGGCTAATGTTTTTTAGTAATGGACTGATGGATCTGCGCCAAAATTTAATCAGATCTAAGTTACGCCAAGACTCGTGTTAAATAAAAAAATTATGTCGTTACGCTTATCCTTACGTGAGTTATCGCGAGACAAAAAAAAACGAGATGTACGGACGTATGTACGTAAGAGATCATGGACACAAATTTTTGTATTGTTGTTTTGGGCTCCTTAGAGTTTGAAACGTCGACATTTGATGAAAAACTATAGCGTAATTTTTATGCTCGAGATGACCAAATTCAAAACTTCGTCCAGACCTAAGGTCAACTAAGAGAATATCAACGAAATTAAGTTCGAATTAACAGACAATTGTCGGAAAAAAAGTAAAAATTATCTATTTCCGAACAGTTTAGAATTCCGAAACTTATAAGATCGTGAATATTAGTTAGAATTATCTTTACAAAGCCCAAATTTGGAGAAATTGATTCAGTCAACTTTAGTTTCTTGTTTTTAACATAAGTTCCTTCTTTATCGATAGAGAACTTCGACTGAACGATTCAGAATTATATATTGGAAATAATTTGTTTTTTGTCACAATTGTGAATAATGTAAAGAAGTGGTCCGTCGAAAAGGCAGTAATAGAACTTATGGAATGTTTTTTTTTTCGAACTCTGGGTGCAAACGTAATTCTAACCAAAAAGTCACTTTTCAGTACTCAAGGTCGCGAAATCAATCCAAACGCCCAAGATGTGAAAATGATATATTTCTTTAGCATTTTGTAGGTATTTCTCATGATTTAGATTAGCCAAAAATTGTATATGAATCATAATAAATTCTATTTTGATGTTTAAAACAATTCGGGCTATGGTACATTTCGTTTTCAATCAGTATATATATTACTACAGCTGAAATAGTATCGACGAGGAATATTGCGTCATTTAGGGATAACAATTGCCATTAAATATTACAAATTGCGGTATTTATCGGGGAATGATATAACGAATCAACAAATTTACAGAAGCGTAGGAGGGTAGAAGTAGCTAATTCATTTGATACTTGAAAACTTAGTTTAATTTGTGTTTATATGTTAATTATGTAGTATAAATTATAAATGTAACTCCTGGAATGTGTAGGTGTGTGTTTCTCACCGTTTCTATCGATTCCTGTAAATGTAACTATCATTCTGTGAAATTAATCATTTCAGATACATAATTCTTCGTTAAGTATTTTGCGGTGTATTAAAAATCGCGTAATTGATTCACTTGTTGCAGTAATTGGCATTATGCTGCACAGTAACAATTTTTATCAATTTTTTACTAAGAGTTGAAATCTAAAATATTTTTAAAGACAGTTTAATATGTATAATGTGATCGTCATTTACGTATCATCATCTACGTAGTTGAATACAAAAAAAAATAAGACCTGACCTGAACTAATGCAAAACATGCGTCATATTTGTATACAAATACATTAAATAGATTTCAAAACTGGATGGAATTAAAAAAAGTATACAATGGTTATGTAGTTTCAAAAAGTTCTATAAGATAGGGCTATTTAATTTTACCTTATAGTTTGTTACTTGAAGGTTATCTTTTTTATATCCCCTGTATTGCACTATTAGAAATTTTAATGGAGAGTAACATAAATTTTACTTTAAAAACATGTAACAGACAGGACAAAGGTAGCAGTATATATAAACAGATTTTGTTATTCGCCTTACTTTTTTCTGTTACAATAACTAAAAATTTAATAAATTTTGTTTCAGAAAATTCATAAAGAAATTTTTAACAGTGTGGAATACTGATCATGACAGTAAAACCTACAACCTTTGCTTCCCAGACATAGACGTGATTTTTTTATTTGTAAATTTTGATCCGTTAAATTTTCGCTTTATTAAAATTTAACGTTAATATTGTAGTGTTTTGGAGAGCTCACCAAGCAAAAATTAGGGGTCACCATAAAAAAAAGAGCTTTAATTTTTTATGTACATTATTTTACTGGTTTAATTTAGTTGTATATTATTTTTTCTATACTAAAATGCAATGCCTTTTTTAATGTCCTGTAAGTACTTAACACTACTTTAATTCGAATAATTAGTTTTATTAACACACCCTATTTTAGTAATATTTATGTTTACTATCAAATATTTAGTTTTATATATTTAAATTTATTAAAAAGTCTTGTAAAAATATGTCGTCTTCAAATATTTAACATAAATAATATATTTTACATTTTTTGTTCTTCACACATCTATATAGTAGTGAGATAATTATAAAGTTAATAAATGAAATTTATTTGTCCATAGGAAATTTTACTTCAAAATTTATAAGTTGAATAGTTATTTTCTTGTTAAATGTTCTTATTACTCTGTGTCCATAATGCGATGTTTCTGTACATACTGTAATTCATTGCAATTATTTATTGCTCTTATTTATATCTTCCTAATATAAATATTTTACAAAATCCTAGTTTCGTACTGCAATTCAATTATCTGGACGTATACGTCACTAATAAGTAACAGTTGATTTATAATAAGTATTATTTACGATGTTTGCAATATTACTTGTGTATCAATTTATTTTAAACGAACGAAATTTGCATTTTCATGACATGGGAATAGAGTATAAAATGCATTAAATAATATATAACAATAGTGATTGTTGGATGTGGTAAAAATTCTTATGATCGGCAATTAAATAATAGCGTTTTTGTGACATTGAAATATTATGTCGAACGACTGTAGATAAACTACGTTGTAAATAAATGAGATTTAAAATAAGTAATTAAGAATACAAACATTCTAATTATTAACCTAATTGGGTGTATTTTAATTTTCATCATCTTTTCGGTGGTCTACTTCGTTATGTCAGTACTAGTTTATAAAAAGTTATTACGCGATTACCAAATAAATAAGGTTTCAATTAAATGATAAGTTACACTATCAATATCAAAACAATAATTGTACACACATTTCTTTTGTACACAAAACACACTACTAATTTGTTTTAAAATAAATAGCATACTCTTAAACTTTATTTGTTGATTTTAAGGAATACCTCGAATTAATTTCAAATCATGATTCTATTTTTCACGATGAAATATACTATGTTACTTAAAAAATCAAGAAATGGTGTTTTTTTAGATTTTTGTAAACAAATTTTATTTTGTGTTTAATTATTCTAGAGTAATTTTTAATGTCATATTTAGTGGGGCAAGGATAAAAAATGTAAAAAAGTTTTAAGACACTTAAAAATATTGTTTTGTTCCACAAGTAATTTCTTGTTCGAAAAAAACGAATTTTTCGTAATCTATGTGTAATTATTTAGAAAAATGTTTTTACCTTCACATAATTTAAAAAATTTTTAAAAGAATGTAGAAAAATATAGCATTATTTCAAAAAGACCATTTTTTTAAATTTGTATATTTAGGGGTAAAAAATATGTTGTTCCATAAATGGTTTACTCTTAACCCTTTAAGTCCCAAATGTGCACAATTTGCACATGGATTTCAAGCAATCGTTTTATGTATAAAATAATCCTTTTTGTAAAAATGGAAACATCTATATCCGACTAGTTTAGAGGTCGCTCTTGTCGTATTTGGCGCATCACTGAAATTTAAAAAAAAATGACGTTTAACATAGTTTTTTTACAAAAAATACTGAAAAAAACGACGAATTTTAAGCTACAATTTTTTTTTAATGCGTTTTTTTAAACTATTGATGACCGTTTTTCAGATTCAAATTTCTAATCTGTCAGAAACGTGGTTCCCGATTGTTTTTTACTTCAAAATTATACATTCCACATATTTTGATTTATTTTGTTTTTCGTTTCAAAATGGCGTCTCTTACTGAACGTTGAACATTTTTGTACTTTTATCGAAATGTGAAGATAATTGTATTATTACGGAATCTGCTAGGTTTTCTTTGTAGGTAAAATCATACAGATAAGTTTATAACGAGTTTAGTTTGATGACCTATTGTTGATTTACGGGAGCAGTAATATCCCATAAAATCTATTGTTCAAGATGGCGGACTGTCCCAAAAAAATTTATATAATCAAATAAATATGAAGATTAATGTTGACTTGAAAATCTGAGTGGAATACTATAGTATTTTTTCGTATTCCAGAAATGTGAATTTTTCAATGACGGTGTTCGCCCATATTGGATCCGCCATTTTGAATTTTCAGTAAAACTGACTCATGATGTTGAGTTTAGCGATGACTGAAACCTTATGAGATGGTAATTAGCAAATTTCACACCAAATTTGGTTGTCTCGATATTACACGTATTGCTACTGAGCACGTGACTGTCGCCATCTTAAAATTGGAATATGGGATATTACTGCTTCCTTAAATCAAATTAGGTCATACAAAACTCGTAAGAACTTATTTGTACGATTTTACTACAAATGAAAAACCTACGCAGATCCGAAATAATAGCATTTTCTTCACTTTCAAAAAATTGTTCAACGTTCAGACGCCATTTTGAAACGAAAAACAAAATAAATCAAAATATGTGAATGTATAATTTTGAAGTGTAAACAATAGGGAAACACGTTTTTGACATGATTTAGAAGGTGATCTGAAAACGGTATCATAGTTAAAAAGGCATTTAAAAAAAAATTGTATCTAAAAAATCGCGTTTTTTTTCAGTATTTTTTGTAAAAAAAACTGTGTTAAACTTCATTTCTTCGAAAAAATTTCAGTAGCGGCAATCGAAAGACAAGAGTGACCTCAAAACCAGTCGGATATAGATGTTTTCTTTTTTTTTTAATTTTTATTTTATACATAAAACGATGTCGCTGAAATCCAATGTGCAAAATTGTTGCACATTTTGGGACTTAAAGGGTTAATCCTACATAATGATTTCCTCGGTAAAATATTATTAAAGAAATTCGGTTTTCAAAATTGTTTAAAGATGTTTTTCATTAAGTTGATTTTGAATGTGGATACTCCCTCTTTAAAATCCATTTGTTTTTCAATTTGCTATTACTAATTTTTGGTATATTTCCTGAAAAGTACTGAATATTGTTAAGTGTCACTTCCCCAAGTTAATAAAAGAAGAAACAAAATTTATTTTTTAATAAGAAAGAAACTATAATATTTATTTTCTTTGTTTTACTTATAAAATTTCAGGCTTATGTATTAACAGAAACGAAAATGATTTGAAATAGGAGCTTCATTCTCTTTATCGGAGTTCAATTATTAGTAACTATCGTGTGCCTCAAATTTCATCTCTATATTTTTTGAAGTAAGAAGTCACTCTTTATGCACTGAATATTATTTATTTAGGTTCTGAACAAGACATCATAGACTCCGCTAATGCAAAAAAGCTGGTCAATTCAGGTAAGAAAAATATTTGAAACATGCCGCCTGTTGACTTTCAGGAAATGACATTCATTCCAGTATTTCTTTGTATGATCTTTCTGGAATCAATAGCAGGTATACGGGATCTGCATGCTTTTTTCCAAAAACATGATTTTTCGTGGTGTTGATGTGTATTTTTCTTCTTAGTTGCTAGAGGTGTTCAAGATGAAGTGCTACGCTCGTAAATATTTGACAAGTGAAAGCACATGGGCGGACGGTGGTTATAAAGTTCTGACTAGTTTTATTAAGGTGCGAAAGAAACTAAACAGGGGAAGAAAGAAAACACAATCTTTGTCATAAAAATATCCCATAGGTAAGTTGTTTCTTCAGTTATTTGTGTCAAGATAGCTTGCAAAGTTTTGATAACGCTACCATTTTTTATAATGGAATTATATAAAATGTATTGTATCTTGCAAATTTTACTTTCTCTGTCTGAGAATATTCAATTATCTTACTGATAGCAAACAAATGTTTTTTATTAGTTTCAATGAAACTAGTTTATTATTTTTTACAAGAAACCAAAGAAGTTTATTCTAAAATTTAATTATACGATTTTTAATTAGTCGTCATTTTAATTATTTGTTAATAAATTATTTCCGCTGATCATTTTTTATTGTTGGATTCATAATTTTGGATTTAATAAAACTCTCTTTGGTATTCATTTTACGATATGTCCAAAATGGGCGTTAAAAACCATATTTAGAATCGTTTGAAACTTCTAATTTGCACAAGAATTTAATGTTAAAAAAAGTGTTTCTAAATAAGTAACAGGAAATAGTTTTATAGATCACTCTAAGAGTAGTTTAAATTTTGTAACAACAATCATGGTTAAATTTTAAACACATATCGATATAACAGATTGTTTACTTTTTGAATTGTAGTTCAGTCTGGATAAAAAACATTATAAATCTTAGTTAAAAAATATCCTAAACCAGGCCGCATATATCGTTAGATTTTTGTCCATATCTTTTTACTTGATGGAACAATCGCTGAATATTTTTTACAATTAGTTCAAAATACAGTATTTTTATATATAAAATGGGTTCATCAATAAGGTTGGTGTTTTTTTCACTTAAAATAATAGTTTTTCTCTTTACAATAATAATGATTTATTGCCGAATCTGTCTACTAGGGGATTATAATCTCAACATTTCTGGAAGAAATGTCCAGTTCTGTGCAGATGTGAAAGGAATGGGCAGTTTGACAATTAATTATCTTGGAAACATCTGAAGAAAACTCAACAAAAGTGACAGAAAAGTTATACATTTTGTATAATCCTTCATCATAGTCCTATACATCCATAACAAAAAAATTATATTTTTGAGCATGCTACAGAAGACGCCTATGATTGTTAAAAGGAATGCGCGAAATATATGTTTTTAATTAAAAAATGTATGGATAAAAATCACATAAACTTAAGATATTACATATTAGTTGGAAGAATTTTCGCCTTCTTACAACATTATGAATAAGTTATATTAACATTCTCTAACCTTGCAGTTATATATTACTATATGACTTTTTCATTCTTTTGCATTTAAAAAAAAGGTTCTTAATTTGTTAGTTAGATCGTACGGTAATTCTCAAAGAAATTTTCAATTGCGGACGCATTTTTATTTTGATGGTCGTTATAATGGACCATACAACTAACATTTTTATTCCTCAAATTAAAATTAAAATTAAAATATTTTGGCCAGCCTTGGTTACTTTCTAGCGTACATAAATTTCAGAAAATTCACTATTTCCTCATTTTTTGCCAATTTTTTTCAAGATTCGCACCATATTGGAATGTTTGGATGGATACCCATTAATTTTTTAATTCGGGATCTTGATGAGAACCCTTGAAAATAATAGGATATAACCACCTTTCGATTTAGAGATTTTGAAAAACGAAGCAACTAAAAAGTATCGTTTGAGCGTTTATTGGGTTAATAATTTGCAATGGATATTGTTATTATTTACAACATTATAAAATGATGTACAGACAGTTATGGACACTAGGCAAAAAATATCCGCTGTCAAAAATACTTGAGTCCAAAATGTCCATGAAAAACAGGCATTGGAAAACCAACTTATTGGTAACAATTATTTAACCAGACCCAAAAAATTCGAAAAGATATTACTTAAAAAATCTTAATCTTTAATATCTAATAATCTAACCCCACCCCCCCCCCCCCCCACCCCCCCCCCCCCCCACCCCCCCCCCCCCCCACCCCCCCCCCCCCCCACCCCCCCCCCCCCCCACCCCCCCCCCCCCCCACCCCCCCCCCCCCCCACCCCCCCCCCCCCCCACCCCCCCCCCCCCCCACCCCCCCCCCCCCCCACCCCCCCCCCCCCCCACCCCCCCCCCCCCCCACCCCCCCCCCCCCCCACCCCCCCCCCCCCCCACCCCCCCCCCCCCCCACCCCCCCCCCCCCCCACCCCCCCCCCCCCCCACCCCCCCCCCCCCCCACCCCCCCCCCCCCCCACCCCCCCCCCCCCCCACCCCCCCCCCCCCCCACCCCCCCCCCCCCCCACCCCCCCCCCCCCCCACCCCCCCCCCCCCCCACCCCCCCCCCCCCCCACCCCCCCCCCCCCCCACCCCCCCCCCCCCCCACCCCCCCCCCCCCCCACCCCCCCCCCCCCCCACCCCCCCCCCCCCCCACCCCCCCCCCCCCCCATGTAAGTGGAAAACGAAAGAAAAATGGATTCGAGCTTTCGCAATGATTTTGAAAAGTAAAAATCGTATACGAAATTTCGTACGCGTTGCTTAACAAGTGAAAGCGAATATCTCAATTTACGAAATATAATAAATCAAAAAGCGGAATGTAGATGCGAAATATGATTGAGTTTCATTACTTACGTTTCGAAACAATTTCTTAACACGTATACATTCAAAACAATAAACATAAACAAACAAATGTACTTAGAATTATCTAAATTTTAATTTCATATTATAACAATGAACAATATTTCATGAAATGGGATCTTATTAAATATATTAAAAATGCATTGAAAATATATGCAACCTAACTAAAACCTTTCACAATCTTAGAAAAATCTTTGAAAACTCATTTATCATCGCCACGGAACGAAAAGTATCCAATCATCGCTCCTAAATCTACAAATGATAAGTTACAATCCGTCAGAATACGTAGAAAATGTTTTAAGCTTTTAAGAATTCCGGGTAATGCTTAAAAATGGCTTCCTATTCAGATTTGAAATGTTAACATGCAGTTCTAACATACAGTTTGAAGCCGGTCATTTATTTAAACGAACCGAAAATTAATTTTTTTTAAATTGACAATGGAAAACTAATGTACAAAACAATGGAGAATAATAAACAAAACATTCACCAGTATAAATTATGAATTTAAATATGAGTTCTGAACTTTATACGAGCCTATTCGAGTCTGTAAATAATGTTAGGTAGAGTTGTGCCCAAAATATAACAAAAGTGGATTATTTCTTTGAGTAAAAAGAATTATTATATATTTAAAAATACTACAAGAATTTGAACGAATACCCAAAATACTTAATATTCTAGACCACCAAACACATTTTGACAACAACAAAAAAGACTATATTCAAGTTAGGGCCAGGGAACAAAGTTCCGAAAATCAACATACCGAAAGGCCAAAATTTCGATATAGCATGGCTCCAACGTGATTTTCTTCACTTTATCTTTGAAAATTTTGAAAAAGAAAGCAAATTAAAATACCTTGTGATACGCAATATCGAAATTTAGCCTTTCGGGGTTTTGATTTTCGGAACTTTGTTCCCAGGCCCAAGTTAGTATAGATGATGCTGGACAGAGACATGCCCAAAATATATCGAAAATAACTTATGTCATAGAATACAGATAGCTATTATAATTTTCTAGACTACCAAATACTTTGACAACAACAAAAGACCATAAAGCAATAAATGTTGTTCTAGACTTATTAATTAATACGAGACTATTAAGTTAGTACATAATGGTCTGTGGAGTCATGACCAAAATATCTAAAAAAATGGCCAATATCTTTAAAAATACAGAGAACTAATATGCAAAATAAGAAAATAAAAGATACCCAAAATACCTAATTTCCTGGACCACCAAACATTTAGACAACGAAATAACATAAAATAGTAAACATTCACTGACATCCAAAACCCTAAACATGTTTTTAGAACATTTTGGTTCATCAACATCAACAAAACGCCCAAATATTCCCAAAATATTAAAAACTGCTCGCAGTAAACATAAGAAGAAACACAGGGACATCAACATCACTTCGCATTCCACTGACCAAAACATCTAATGTTCTCCAACCGGGGTCCAAAATGACACGGGGTTTTCAACACATTGTCGGTGAGTTTTTCCCGCGTAAACATAACAGCAAAGTCAAGTCGATGGAATGTCAAAGATTCGAAAGTTTTCCAAGAATCCAAATGGGGTTTTCGGAGTTTGGGAGGTCCGAATTAGGCAGATCTGCCGTTGGAATTTGGGCGGCAAGGAGACCGTGCGAAAGACAGGCCGGAGTATTGATTCTCACGGTCGTGAATGCCTCATGCCTCTCGTTTTCTGTCGTGCACCGATCGTGTATATTGCGTGCCGCTCTTTCTCGGCGGGAGAGTCGTAAACCCGAAGCGACCCAACAGAGCCTTTTCTATCGACCCGCACCCGTCGCTCGCGTCGATTCCGTTCGATCCACTTCGGCGAAGACGCCGTTTCATAACACCAAAGAACACCAAAATGCACCAAAGTCGCACCGACCCAAAAAATCGAGTTAAAAACAAAACAGAGGGATGTCGTCGATCTTTTCTGGGTCGGGAGAGATCGTGACCTCGAACAAAATCGAAAATATACACACGTGCCACCCAGGCTTCAAAGGTCGAAAAATTCTTCGACTTCCGCGAGTATTTTTGCGTCGGCCCACGCTTTCACCCTGGCTTTAAAATTAAACTTACGTTTTTCGTAGAATTCCGAAACTGGAGGGAGAGCGAGCGAACGTCGATTGTTCCGAATTCGGTGAATGCACTGATTTCCCCGCACTGACGATCGATCGATCTCGCGAAACTAGTTTTTAACAGATGCTTAGTATTGTTGTATTATGTAAAAACTGATGTTATTGTTGTCTTCAAAGGAAATGGTGAATGTGAAATGTTTGTTTTTTTTTCTGAGTCGTAAGTTGCGTAGTTCAGCCACCAACGATTGTCGAACCTTTACTGAAGCTGAAGAGCGGCGACGTTAGGGATCTATATAAGTGCGGTGCGGGCGGGGTTCGGATGGGGGAATGTCAAGTGGGACTGTGGGGGTACCACACTTAGGCGAGGGGTTTGCGCGGGTCGAGGGGCCAGACCGAAGCGACGGGCAGCGTCCCCTCTCGCCGGCACGCACTGTACACGCCGTCTACGGCTGCTATAGTTTCTGCTGTTCTATAACGGATTTATATTCGATATGCATGTGTGCAAACGTATGTGAGTTAGTGATTGTACGTGAGGGCATACGGTTGCATAGACGAAGGGTGAATCTGACGGGCGCGAAAGGAAACTTGTTTTGCTTTCTATAAGAGGCTTTTAAACGATTTATGCACCCGCTGAAATAGTAACCATGTGATGTATTTCTTAATTTTTCACGTTTTGATAACTTTAATTCACAAAGTATATCAGAAATCTGTATACGATTTAGTACGAAATGAATCTGTTTACTAACGTTTTGCAATGGGATGCATAAACGCACATAACCTAGAAGAGATTATTACTTTTTTATATCAGACGAGTGGAGGCTCAGAGTTAACGGAGGGCAACAATCGATATATTGCCTGCGATGAACCTAGTTGGAATACATGACAATATGTTGTTTTCTTCTGCAGGGGCTTCTAAAGTACTCTATCGACGAAGTTGAAATTTACGTCAAACTGCAAATTAAAAATTAGTGTTGGCGTGGTGCCGCGCTCGCTTCGCTCGCTCAGAAACTTCGACCCAGTGGAGAGTCGGCTATTCCTTAATACTCGTTCGTTTACTAACAGCTTTCAATTATATTATAAAATTATATCAGTATTTGGGGGTCCAATCAATATAGTGTTTTTTATATGTATGAAAATTGAAAATGATTTACAACTATGACCTATGGTCAAATTGAAAATGAGCATTTTCAAAACTTCGACAGGCAACCAAAAGTATTTATAAATAAAACTTGTGAAACACTTACTTTATGCACTTGTATTTTTTTTTTTTTGTATTTTTGTATTTTTGTATATAATTGACTATTCGATGCATATCACATGTTTACTATGTTTTACGAATTACTGTCTGTATTCTTATGATCTTATATATACAATATATACATATAAGTCGTCAAAGATATCTTGAAAGTGTCGAAAAGATCTCTAACGGATATTTCTTTTTTTTTATATTCCGGCCCTTTCTACCTCTGAGGCTAACTTATTCTTCTCTAACGGATATCTTTTAGATATCTATAAGACATCTTTTAGATATATCGAAATAATAGTATTTTTCGATACAAGTGCGTATGCGTAAAGAACTTTACACATACACACGTGTGCCGACATATTGTTTTTGTTACAGTGTGCGTAAAGTGATTTCTTCGATTTTAAGGGACACTTTACGCACCCTTGCAACAAAAAATATATTTCGGCGCATGTGCAAAAATGTTTTTTTCTTCACACCGGGAGGAAAGCAGCAACTTTCCTCCCGCAAGCGGAAGGAAAGATGCCGCTTATCCTCCCGGCCATAAAGAAAAATCGTATACTTCCCTCGGGAAGTAAAAAAGAATGCCTCAGACTGCCTGTTTCTCACCCTCGGCTTCGCCTCGGGTAAAAATTACACGCAGTCTGAGACATTCTTTATTTTACCTCCCTCGTTGAGTAATATACTATTGAATTTCCATTCGTAAAGAAAACTTTTACGCCCTTGTATCGAAAACTACTATTACGTACAGCTTTTCCGCGCGTAAAGTATAATCGAGTGGGTGAAGTTTAAACGAAACGTCGAAATTTATTAAAAAAACTATAGGGTAATTTGTTTGCCGAGGTGACCAAATTCAATACTTCCTCAGACAATAATCATAAGTATTTTAAAACAGTTTTTATGGCATTATCGTTAACTTTAGGAAGAAAATGCATAAAACCTTTTTTATAGAGACTTTAATGTTCTATCTTTTTTGTTTGAAATATTTTTTAATAAAATTTGTATTTTTACAATATTACTGCAAAAAACTACGAAGAAACGTAATTGGGGCTAATGTTTTTTAGTAATGGACTGATGGATCTGCGCCAAAATTTAATCAGATCTAAGTTACGCCAAGACTCGTGTTAAATAAAAAAATTATGTCGTTACGCTTATCCTTACGTGAGTTATCGCGAGACAAAAAAAAACGAGATGTACGGACGTATGTACGTAAGAGATCATGGACACAAATTTTTGTATTGTTGTTTTGGGCTCCTTAGAGTTTGAAACGTCGACATTTGATGAAAAACTATAGCGTAATTTTTATGCTCGAGATGACCAAATTCAAAACTTCGTCCAGACCTAAGGTCAACTAAGAGAATATCAACGAAATTAAGTTCGAATTAACAGACAATTGTCGGAAAAAAAGTAAAAATTATCTATTTCCGAACAGTTTAGAATTCCGAAACTTATAAGATCGTGAATATTAGTTAGAATTATCTTTACAAAGCCCAAATTTGGAGAAATTGATTCAGTCAACTTTAGTTTCTTGTTTTTAACATAAGTTCCTTCTTTATCGATAGAGAACTTCGACTGAACGATTCAGAATTATATATTGGAAATAATTTGTTTTTTGTCACAATTGTGAATAATGTAAAGAAGTGGTCCGTCGAAAAGGCAGTAATAGAACTTATGGAATGTTTTTTTTTTCGAACTCTGGGTGCAAACGTAATTCTAACCAAAAAGTCACTTTTCAGTACTCAAGGTCGCGAAATCAATCCAAACGCCCAAGATGTGAAAATGATATATTTCTTTAGCATTTTGTAGGTATTTCTCATGATTTAGATTAGCCAAAAATTGTATATGAATCATAATAAATTCTATTTTGATGTTAAAACAATTCGGGCTATGGTACATTTCGTTTTCAATCAGTATATATATTACTACAGCTGAAATAGTATCGACGAGGAATATTGCGTCATTTAGGGATAACAATTGCCATTAAATATTACAAATTGCGGTATTTATCGGGGAATGATATAACGAATCAACAAATTTACAGAAGCGTAGGAGGTAGAAGTAGCTAATTCATTTGATACTTGAAACTTAGTTTAATTTGTGTTTATATGTTAATTATGTAGTATAAATTATAAATGTAACTCCTGGAATGTGTAGGTGTGTGTTTCTCACCGTTTCTATCGATTCCTGTAAATGTAACTATCATTCTGTGAAATTAATCATTTCAGATACATAATTCTTCGTTAAGTATTTGCGGTGTATTAAAAATCGCGTAATTGATTCACTTGTTGCAGTAATTGGCATTATGCTGCACAGTAACAATTTTTATCAATTTTTTACTAAGAGTTGAAATCTAAAATATTTTTAAAGACAGTTTAATATGTATAATGTGATCGTCAATTACGTATCATCATCTACGTAGTTGAATACAAAAAAAAATAAGACCTGACCTGAACTAATGCAAAACATGCGTCATATTTGTATACAAATACATTAAATAGATTTAAAACTGGATGGAATTAAAAAAAGTATACAATGGTTATGTAGTTTCAAAAAGTTCTATAAGATAGGGTATTTAATTTTACCTTAGTTTGTTACTTGAAGGTTATCTTTTTTATATCCCCTGTATGCACTATTAGAAATTTTAATGGAGTAACATAATTTTACTAAAACATGTAACAGACAGACAAAGGCAGCAGTATATATAAACAGATTTTGTTATTCGCCTTACTTTTTTCTGTTACCATAACTAAAAATTAATAAATTTTGTTTCAGAAAATTCATAAAGAAATTTTTAACAGTGTGGAATACTGATCATGACAGTAAAACCTAAAACCTTTGCTTCCCAGACATAGACGTGATTTTTTTATTTGTAAATTTTGATCAGTTAAATTTTCGCTTTATTAAAATTTAACGTTAATATTGTAGTGTTTTGGAGAGCTCACCAAGCAAAAATTAGGGGTCACCATAAAAAAAGAGCTTTAATTTTTTTATGTACATTATTTTACTGGTTTAATTTAGTTGTATATTATTTTTTCTATACTAAAATGCAATGCTTTTTTAATGTCCTTCATGAACTTAACACTACTTTAATTCGAATAATTAGTTTTATTAACACACCCTATTTTAGTAATATATATGTTACTATCAATATTTAGTTTTATATTTTAAATTTAAAAAGTCTTGTAAAAATATGTCGTCTTCAAATATTTAACATAAAAATTATTTTACATTTTTTGTTCTCACACATCTATAATAGTAGATAATAATAAAGTTAATAAATGAAATTTATTTGTCCATAGGAAATTTTACTTCAAAATTTATAATTGAATAGTATTTTCTTGTTAAATGTCTTATTACTCTGAGTCCATAATGCAGTTTCTGTACATACTGTAATTCATGCAATTATTTATTGCTCTTATTTATAACTTCCTAATATAAATATTTTACAAAATCCAGTTCGTACTGCAATTCAATTATCAGACGTATACGTCACTAATAAGTAACAGTTGATTTATAATAAGTATTATTTACGATGTTTGCAATATTACTTGTGTAGCAATTAAACGAACGAAATTTGCATTTTCATGACATGGGAATAGAGTATAAAATGATTAAATAATATATAACAAAAGTGATTGTTGGATGTGTAAAAATTCTTATGATCGGCAATAAATAATAGCGTTTTTTGACATTGAAATATATGACGAACGACTGTGATAAACTACGTTGTAAATAAAAGAATTTAAAATAAGTAATTAAGAATACAAACATTCTAATTATTAACTAATTGGGTGTATTTTAAATTTCATCATCTTTTCGGGGTCTACTACGTTATGTCATTACAGTTTATAAAAAGTTATTACGCGATTACCAAATAAATAAGTTTCAATTAAATGATAAGTTACACTAACAATATCAAAACAATATTGTACACACATTTCATTTGTACACAAAACACACTATAATTTGTTTTAAAATAAATACATACTCTTAAACTTTATTTGTGATTTTAAGGAATACCTCGAATTAATTTCAAATCATGATTCTATTTTCACGATGAAATATACTATGTTACTTAAAAAATCAAGAAATGGGTTTTTTTAGATTTTTGTAAACAAATTATTTTTTGTGTTTAATTATTCTAGAGTAATTTTTAATGTCATATTTGGTGGGGCAAGGATAAAAAATGTAAAAAAGTTTTTTGACACTTAAAAATATTGTTTTGTTCCACAAGTAATTTCTTGTTCGAAAAAACGAATTTTTCGTAATCTATGTGTAATTATTTAGAAAATGTTTTTACCTTCACCCTAATTTAAAAAATTTTTAAATTAATGTAGAAAAATATAGCATTATTTCAAAAAGACCATTTTTTTAAATTGTAATTTATGGGTAAAAAATATGTTGTCCATAAATGGTTTACTCTTAACCCTTTAAGTCCCAAATGTGCACAATTTGCACATGGATTTCAGCATCGTTTTATGTATAAAATAAACCTTTTTGTAAAAATGGAAACATCTATATCCGACTAGTTTTGAGGTCGCTCTTTCGATTGGCGCTCCTGAAATTTAAAAAAAATGACGTTTAACATAGTTTTTTTACAAAAATACTGAAAAAACGCGATTTTTAAGCTACAATTTTTTTTTAATGCGTTTTTAACTATGATACCGGTTTCAGATCACATTCTAATCTGTCAGAAACGTGTTCCCGATTGTTTTACTTCAAAATTATACATTCACATATTTTGATTTATTTTGTTTTTCGTTTCAAAATGGCGTCTGAACGTTGAACATTTTTGAAAGTGAAGAAAATGCTATTATTTCGGATCTGCTAGGTTTTCTTTGTAGTAAAATCATACAGATAAGTTATTACGAGTTTAGTATGACCTATTTTGATTTACGGAAGCAGTAATATCCCATAAAATCTAATTTCAAGATGGCGACTGTCCCAAAAACCATTTATATAATCAAATAAATATGAAGAATAATGTTGACTTGAAAATCTGAGTGGAATACTATAGTATTTTTTCTATTCCAGAAATGTGAAATTTTACATGACGGGTTCGCCATATTGGATCCGCCATTTTGAATTTCGGTAAACTGACTCATGATTTGAGTTTAGCGATGACTGAAACCTATGAGATGGTAATTAGCAAATTTCACACCAATTTTGGTTGTCTCGAAATACACGTATTTCTACTGAGCACTTGACAGTCGCCATCTTAAAATTGGATATGGGATATTACTGCTTCCGTAAATCAAAATAGGTCATACAAAACTCGTAATAACTTATTTGTACGATTTTACTACAAAGAAAACCTAGCAGATCCGAAATAATAGCATTTTCTTCACTTTCAAAAATGTTCAACGTTCAGACGCCATTTTGAAACGAAAAACAAAATAAATCAAAATATGTGAATGTATAATTTTGAAGTAAAACAATCGGGAACACGTTTCTGACAGATTAGAAGGTGATCTGAAACCGGTATCATAGTTAAAAATGCATTTAAAAAAAAATTGTATCTAAAAAATCGCGTTTTTTTCAGTATTTTTGTAAAAAAAACTGTGTTAAACTTCATTTTTCGAAAATTTCAGTAGCGCCAATCGAAAGAGTGACCTCAAAACCAGTCGGATATAGATGCTTTCATTTTTTTTTAATTTTTATTTTATACATAAAACGATGCTGAAATCCATGTGCAAATTGTGCACATTTGGGACTTAAAGGGTTAATCCTACATACTGATTTCCTCGTAAAAAATTATTAAAGAAATACGGTTTTCAAATTGTTTAAAGATGTTTTTCATTAAGTTGATTTTGAATGTGGATACTCCCTTTAAAATCCATTTTTTTTTCAATTTCTATTACTAATTTTTGGATATATCCTGAAAAGTACTGAATATTGTTAAGTGTCACTTCCCCAAGTAATAAAAGAAGAAACAAAATTTATTTTTTAATAAGAAAGAAACTATAATATTTATTTTCTTTGTTTACTTATAAAATTTCAGGCAATGTATTAACAGAAACGAAAATGATTTGAAATGGAGCTTCATTCTCTTTATAGAGTTCAATTATTAGTAACTCACGTGTGCCTCAAATTTCTCTCTATATTTTTTGAAGTAAGAAGTCACTCTTTATGCACTGAAAATTATTTATTTAGGTTCTTAACAAGACATCATAGACTCCGCTAATGCAAAAAAGCTGACAATGCAGAAAGAAAATATTTGAAACATCCGCTGTGACTTTCAGGAAATGACATTCATTCAAGTATTTCTTTGATGATCTTTCTGGAACAAGCAGGTATACGGATCTGCATGCATTTTTCACAAAACAAGATTTTTCGTGGTGTGTGGTATTTTTCTTCTAAGTTGCTAGGGTGATCAAGATGAAGTGCTCCGCTGTAAATATTTGAAAAGTGAAAGCACATGGCGGACGGTGGATAAAGTTCTGACTAGTTTTATTAAGGTGCGAAAGAACTAAACAGGGAAGAAAACACAATCTTTGTCATAAAAATATCCCATAGTAAAGTTGTTTCTTCATTAAGTAACCTACTTGGTCTTTATAATTCAGTTATTTTCTGTCAAGAAAGCTTGCAAAGTTTTGCTAAAGCTACCATTTTTATAATGAATTATATAAAATGTATAGTATCTTGCAAATTTTACTTTCTCTGTCTGAGATATTCATTATCTTACTGATAGCAAACAAATGTTTTTTATTAGTTTCAATGAAAAAGTTTATTAATTTTTACAAGAAACCAAAGAAGTTTATTCTAAAATTTATAAACGATTTTTATTTAGTCGTCATTTTAATTATTTGTAATAAATTAATTCCCTGATCATTTTTTATTGTTGGATCCATAATTTTGGATTTAAAAAAACTCACTTTGTATTCATATTACGATATGTCCAAAATGGCGTTAAAAACCATATTTATAATCGTTGAAAACTTCTAATTTGCACAAGAATTTAATGTTAAAAAAAGTGTTTCTAAATAAGTACATGAAATAGTTTTATAGAACACACTAAGAGTAGTATAAATTTTGTAACACCAATCAGGTTAAATTTTAAACACATATCGATATAACAGAATGTTTCTTTTTGAATTGTAGTTCAGTCTGATAAAAACAATATAAATCTTATTTAAAAAAATCCTAAACCAGGCCGCATATATCGTTAGATTTTTGTCCATATCTTTTTACTTGATGGAACAATCGCCGAATATATTTTACAATTAGATAAAAATCAGTATTTTTATATATAAAATGGGTTCATCAATAAGTTGGTGTTTTTTTCACTTAAAAATAGTTTTTCTCTATACAATAATAATGATTTATTGCCGAATCTGTCTACTATGGATAATAATCTCAACATTTCTGAAGAAATGTCCAGTTCTGTGCAGAGGTGAAAGGAATGTGCAGTTGACAATTAATTATCTTGGAAACATCTGAAGAAACTCAACAAAAGTGACAGAAAAGTTATACATTTGGTATAATCCTTCATCAAGTCCTATACATCCATAACAAAAAAATATATTTATGAGCATGCTACAGAAACGCCTATGATTGTTAAAAGAATGCGCGAAATATATTTTTTAATTTAAAAATTTATGGAAAATCACATAAACTTAAGATATTACATATTAGTTGCAGAATTTTCGCCTTGTTACAACATTATGAAAAAGTTATATTAACATTCTCTAACCTTGCAGTATATATTACTATAAGACTTTTCATTTTTAGCATTTAAAAAAAAAAGTTCTTAATTTGTTAGTTAGATCGTACGGAAATTCTCAAAGAAATTTTCATTGCGGACGCCATTTTATTTTGAGGTCGTTATAATGACCATACAACTAACATTTTTTCCTCAAATTAAAATTAAAATTAAAATATTTTGGCCACCTTTGTACTTTCTATCGTACATAAATTCAGAAAAATCACTATTTCCTAATTTTTTGCCAATTTTTTTCAAGATTCGCACCATATTGGAATGTTTGATGACTACCACTTAATTTTTAATTCGGGATCTTGATGAGAACCCTTGAAAATAATAGGATATACACCTTTCGATTTAGAGATTTTGAAAAACGAAGCAACAAAAAGTATCGTTTGAGCGTTATTGGGTTAATAATTTGCAATGGATATTGTTATTATTTACAACAATACAAAATGATGTACAGACAGTTATGGACACTAGGCAAAAATATCGCGTCAAAAAAACATGGTCCAAAATGTCCATGAAACAGGCATCTGAAAACCAACTTATTGTAACAATTATTTAACCAGACCCAAAAAATTCGAAAAGATATTACTTAAAAAATCTTAATCATTAATATCTAATAATCTAACATAAACAAACCAAATTTAACTTAACCTGTCTATCCCGAAACGACAAAATTTGTCGCCGGTTTACATCCTCCGTTAGTTTATAGATATCTTTGAGATATTGTTATGAAATGTAGGTTTTCTATACTTTTTGAATATGCTCTTTTCGGATCTGAAGTCTGTTTTTCCATTTTTTGAAATATGGCGCTATTGACACTGAATTTTTTTGTTATTTGCGTTTTATTAATATATTTCTGGTATCTTCATGAATATGTTCGTGCAAATTGTTTTTGAGTTCGCTAAATACAAATCTTTTATTAAATTTTGGAAATTAGAAATGGCAAATCCAATATGGCTGGCAAAAATAAAAAAATTATCTGGTATTTAGTGTATAGAGGTTTTTGAAGTCATATTGGATTCGTCATTTTGAATTTCCAAGATTTAACAACGGATTTGTATTCAGTCATCTCAAAAACAATCTATACATATTCATCAAAATACACAACAAGATACAAGAAATATTTTAATAAAACGCAAATAACCAAAAGATTTCCTATGAATAGCGCCATTTTGAGGATGCCATTTTGTAATTTAAATCGTAATATTGACCAAACTTTTAGTAAAACATTATTATGTCACGGTATTCTGAGGACTGACGCGATTCCCGAACTCCTTCATAATAAAAATTTAAGTTTACTTCAAAAGCAACCATATTTAAAAAGTGGAAAATGATATCGAAAAACGGACTCAAAAGTATAGGCAACCTTCATTTCATAACAATAACTGAGAAATATCTAATTAAGGGGGATGAAAACCATCGACAAATTTTGCCGTTTTGTTACTAAACGGGTTAAGTTATGCTACGGTAAGTTAAAGTTGGTTTGGTTAGGTTTGATTATTAAATCTAACCTAACCTAACATAAGTTAACTAAACACGTTTCATCCCAAAATGACAAACTTTGTAGTTGGTTTTCATCCAGCGTAAGTTTATGGATATTTTTCTAGTTGATTAATATCTAATGATATTAATGATAAATAAAATTAAGATTTTTTAACTAACATTATTTTGGATATTTTGGGTAAAATAATATTATTACATGTATAGTAATCTATGAACGTGAATGACCATACTTAGTGCAGTGCAAACATTTTTAAACTTGTAATCTTACCGGACATTTTTGTATGCGAGTATTGTTCGAAAACAATTGCATGGATATTCTAGGAAAATTTGTAGGAAATGTTCAGAGAAGCATTACGAATATGCAAAATGGTACACGTCACCAAATTTGTATTTGTTGTTGTTGGGTACACTCGTCTCTAAACTCACAATTCTTTCAGGATATCAATATTAACACTTTTCGTGAAAATTAACACTATCATTACGTTAATCGATGTGGAAAGGTCATGTGCTGAGAAAATGGTGTAATTCACATCATATACCGCGCGTGACTTATTGTGTTTGTAAAAGTCATACAATAAGCACGAGATCGCAAAAGGCACGTGATTCTTATCTCGTGACAATCGTATATGTAAATATGGATTTGATAGTGTCTCCCGAACAATATCACCAGATTAAACTATACGAAAAAGAAAAAAATTATGATTAATATACTCAGTTTCGAATTGTAAATAAATGGCAGGTATTTGAAAAGTTATCCTGTTATTTACCGTAAAATTACATCTTATTTGGAAGCGGATAAATGCCTGTTACAGATGCACAAATTTGCAAACAGTGTCATGTGTATTTTGAAGAGTGTTATTTGCAGGAAAAGTACAAGGAAGAAAACAAAATGTCTGCAATTTACGTTTTCTGACAAAATTGACAATATCGCAAAATCATATTTATTTGTATTTTTATTAATATTACTTGTTTTAATATATTATTTATTATAATGTTTACTAAAATGTAAAATATACAACAACAAAATGTGAGGTAAATCTTCGGATGATCCACGTGTTCGAAACGGGAAAAAGTACAACGTATTTTCCACGTATTTTGGCCTCCTGAAAACGAATATCATGACAAAATTTGGCGCTCGGCCATATCTTCGCCGCTGTTTCGAAAGAACAGCCAAAAAACCCGTTGGTTTTCAGTTTTTTGCATTTATCTCGAGATATACATATCTGACGAAAAAATATTCCAAACAAAAAATGTAGGGCTTGAAATTCTCTATAAAAAAGGTTATATACAATTTTGTCCTAATCGCAAAAGAAACCCCCTAAATTAATGCTGAAATTGACTTGTTATTTGACCGAGCAACCTCCCCGCGGTGCACATCGGGTAACGCCAATGCCGGCGGTCAGGTTAGGTTGGACATGGGTTAGGTTATTTTTTAGCGGGGGGGGGGGGTCTGGGGGGCTCCGGGCCCCCCTAAGGCACACATTGTGGTACAGGCAGTAGTAATGATAATTGTCTTATCCTCACCCGGTGTGGTACAGGCAGTAGTAATGGTAAGGATGAGACAATTACCATTACTACTGCCCGTACCGCAATGCGTGCCTGCGGCCCCCCCAGACCACCCCGCTAAAAAAAAACCTAACCCTTGTCTAACCTAACCTGCTTTAACCTACTCAATCCTTAATAAACAGATATTAGTGATAATTAAACGGACATGAAATGCGTCTTCTGTAATTACCAAGACGGATGTAAGAAGCGCAAGACCGTTTTTTGAAGAAAATTCAATTCTCTACCTTTTTTGTTTGGAACATTTTTTCGTCAGATATGTATATCTCGAGATAAATGCAAAAAACTGAAAAAAAGGGTTTTTTGGCTGTTTTTTTGAAATAACGGCCAAGATATGGCCGAGCGCCAAATTTTTTCAGGAGGCCAAAATACGTCGAAAATATGTTGTACTTTTTCCCGTTTCGAACACGTGGATCATCCGAAGGTTTACCAAATGTGATTACAAATGTACAAACTTTTGTCATGAAGTTTGTCAGTACTTTTTGGTATTAAAACGCACCAAAAAATTTTGGATTAGAAATTTCTTATATCCCAAAACCTGACGTTTCGGATGTTGCATTTGACTTCTCTAATTTTTTTAAAGCACATGGTTTTTGAGTTCGAGTGAACTCAATTTTTTAGTTTTAATTGTGAAGAATTTTTTAAAATTAAATAAATACTAATATTGAATTCTATTGCGGGTAATGAAAAAAAAAAATAAACCTTGAAAAAATCAGTATTTTTTATTAGTTAATGACGTTTAATTTGTTTATTTTAAAATTTATAGTATTTTTAGAATCGCCATTTGACAGAGCAGGTTTTGAGCTATAAGAAATGCCTAATCCAAAATTTTTGTCTTTCTGATTTAATACCAAAAAGGATCGAAAAACTTCATGGCAAAATTATGTACATTTGGGGGTTAAAGGATTAACTCAACATTTCTTTAATTTAAGGAAATTCATTTAAAACAGTAAATGTTTACTTGAAATCTTATTTTATATGTTACATTTTTTCGCATTGTATTTTTGTATTTTATTACAAATTCGATTTTTGAGAAAAATATTAAGTTGTTTGCGTTTCTTGTGTTATTTAGTTTTCTTACGGTGTAAGATGTGTTTTATAATGACTAATCGAATTTAGGTAAGTTTAATACAACAAATTATTAAAATACAGGATGATCTGCAAGAAGTTTCGGAAATATAATTATTTGAAAATTTCTATTTCGAATATTCCATTTTATTGGCATTGCTATACTTTTTTACATCTACGGATTCGTTTTTTATCACATCTCTTGGCTAAAATAAAGATATAGGACCAAGGGAGTTGATATCTTCATTTAGAATCTGCATGATAAAATAGAATTGTGTGTAATAATGATACAAGATTATAATTTACCATCACCTTCAAATTAGATAATGATATCAACTCTTAATTAGTTAAAATGTATAGGGACCAAATCGATAAAAAATAATAGTACATTGATAGATATAACATCAACTAAAAGTTAAAATATCGCTTGATATTATCATGTCTAAATCGCGATAGACCACTACACCATATATCGAAATTTCATTGAAATTGAGTAAAAACATATTAGGAAAAAGATTTTAAACCAAAGACAACTTTTTCGTGGAAACACAAAAATCACTGAATTATTTGCAGAGTATTCTTTGTACGAATTAAAGAACTATCTTAATATCAAGAATACTGAAAAAATCATTATGATGTTCAAAGCAAATTACATTTTTTTCGCGATTTTTTTTTTTTAATTTTTGAAGAAAAGAGGAGCGCTAAGCTCAAGAGACTGCATATACCGCGCCGGGAGTTGAACCCGGGATCTTTCGGCTGGAATCTCTTTCGATCTTCGTAACAGTTTTGAATTGTGTAAGCGAGTTTCTGACTGTAAAACAAAAACCGATGAAAATATTGAAATAAGAAACAAATTTATACTTCTACAGTAAAAGTAAACATAAAACCCTATTTCTTAAGTCTAAAATACCCTTATAATGAACTTTGAAATTTGTCTAAATTGTCAACACACTTGTGTTTGAAAATACCAGACAACAATAAAAGAAAACTGTTTTTGTTTGTTATTATTTTATACATATTCAATGTACAAATTTTATGAACTTCCTTCATGATTGACGTAGACATCCAACATCAACAAGGAATGACGGAAAACATCTCGTGTTCCTGAAGATCTTTTGCAATCGCACGCTGATTTTCATTCTTTCACCTCCATTTGCAATCAGTAAAATCGTGATAATGACGCAGATTGCTAATGATTACAATGCGATATTGTGTATCGCTCCAATCACTGCGAAACTTTACATCGCATCAAATCTGAAAGAAATTCGTCTATTAGGTCAAGGTGTCCACCTGCATTAAACGCAAGAGATTATTGATTGTGTTTCATCGGTAAACTGACCTTTAAGTGCTGTCATGTAGATGCTTCGCTGCGTTAGACTAAAATTAGCAATGTACCTTCCTCCCTTTTACATTCCGATGCATTTTTGAAGGGAGATTATTTTCAATTTAAAATATGTTAGTGGTAACATACGTGATAAGGTAGAATTGATAAAAGCAACTCCGTAAGTTTCTTATAGTGAAAATTAACTCTTTATAGTATGGAAATTAAGTCACTGTAGGGAAAGAGGAAACTCTCACTCGTGAAGAGTGAACACTCACTTTTACGAGACTCGCAGTAAAAAGGAATGAGAATTCACTGGTTCATCATCGTCTATTACTTTCGGATTTTGAGATATTTGAGATTATGTACTAAAAAAATTCGTTTTTTACTATGTTTGAGGTTACGTATAGGCTCCAATAATTTTGGTTGTCCTTCTGTACTATTTGCATATTTTATTAGTCATCTTATGCTTAAAAATGAGCTTTTATTCCATCTCCTACGATTTTTAGTTTCGGCCATTTTAAATGATGACATTGGACAAAAAAAAGTCATAAGCAGTCACGAACATGAAGTCACAAAATATGCATCGTTATTTGCAAGATTGTGAATTCAAAATGGAACATCAAAATGATATTAGTATAATTTCGTGTCTTATAGCATTTAGAATTCATCAAATCATTTTCTGAGAAAATTTGAAAATTGATTTCGATTTCGATATTAGGTATACATAATTGCCAAAGAATAAAACATATTTAATAAAATATCTTTCGCACACTCGGATCGCAAAATAATACATTCTCGCCCTAGGGTGCAAAATAAGTTGTTAGCACTCTTAACGCAAACGTATATTTTGCTCCCTAGTTGTACAATGGATTATTACGAACTTCTTAAACTCTGAAAATAAAACATTTATGTCAAATACGCAAAAACATGCCAGGTAATACTACGTGTAATGTGTAAACACTGGAGAATGTTGATTACGAAAATCTTAAATTATGATTTTAACTTTTAAGAATATTGACGTGCGCCTAAAAATGTTTGGTTGAATATACGTAACGTCTATTTTAGTGAGGTTATGAGGACATTATTCATCTTTCTTGATAGTATGGGTTCTTGCCAAAATCATCACTTTGCGGTTGCTTACTCATTTCCAATGATGGATCAACGAAGTACTCATGAGAAATGAATGTTTATTACGTACCTTATTGCAGAAATATGTCAATAATTCATTTCGTCGCACAAGATAACGTAATGAATGGCAATTATTTTATATTTAACTGGCTGAAATGTGCACATCACTCTCCAAATCTGAATTAGTTAACAAATATTTAATTAAAAAGAACAGGTGGTTATTATGAATTAGTCAATTTTTTATATTAAAAATATTACTATTATATTAATAGAATTATATTAATCCAATAATACAAAATAGTATTTGATTTATGAAGTAGGTTTTTAATTTTTATTAGTAATATATATATTATTAATTGAATTAGTAAACTATTTTTAGTTTACGATTAATATTATTCATAAAATCAATTCGTTTAGGATCTTGTTTCATAATATTTTTTGAATGGGCCTAGATACTATTCTTTTTTAGTTATCACATTTTTCTATATGGAACAGTGTCAACATAAAAGTAATAGTGCTTTAATAAATAATAATACGACGTTTATTGGTTTAGCGTCACTTTATGCAATCTTATGGTGAATCAACTGAAGAAATAAGTACTAAATTCACAACAATTTTTAATAAATTTGACCAGATTTCAACTATACTTTGCAGAGTTCAATATGTCTTCAACTGCATTTTATTAGGTGTATTATCTACCCAAAACAATTTGACTAAATTAAAAATATATATATATATAGTATATAAATTGAAGTAATATTTGCTCATTAACTTTGAATTAAACTAGTAAAATTTAACACTTCAAGTCAGTTAACTAACAAAAAAATTACTTTCTGTTTACTATTTTCAGGTCTATTACGTAACGATCGTTAAATATGACAGATAGATTTTATTCATTGCTTAGTTTTTCTTATTAGATACTATTTTTTTACAGTTTATTTTTTACTAAACGCATTCCGAAAAATGTTTACAATGAATGATCGCATCATTTATTAATAACTCTGGGTAATTAATACATTAGTATCAATTAATTCTAATGGAAAAATAAGTATAAAAATATGCAAAAATGTTTAAAAAATAAATAGAATATATTACATTAAAATTTTTTGAATGTTTTAAAAACCTTAAGGGGTTTAATACACTGTAGGATTCTTGGATTCAAAACAGAACATTTTTGGCATAAAGCCCGTGACGACCATAGTATTTTTTGAACATATTTTATTTACATTTTTCTGAAGAACCGGGTTGAGAGATTCGTTTATTTTTTAAAACCTGACATTAAACATTTTTAATATGATAATATTTTTTTAAACGTATATAAAAGCTAAATTTGTCATGGAACCAACGTTTCATAAAGTAAATTTGTCATGGACCAACATTTCATAAAGTAAATTTCAATAAGGTTTCAATTAAATGTATACCTACAACTCACAAAAATAATTAAGGGGTACAGTGAATTAGTTAAAAACTACTAAATAAAACAACGAATAGTAGGCCAGTTATTCAATTAGCAATCATTTTTATTAATAAATAATCAAAAACTACGACTAAGTTGTTACTAATGCTGAAACCTGCAAAATAGTTAAAAACTACTAATATTTTAGTAAAGTTCTACTAATATAAAAGTAAAAATGTAATCTTTTAGTTTAGTAGAATTTGACTAAAAAATTAGTAGTCTTTTACTATTTTGCAATAAAAAATGACTAATTTATAGTAATCCAGTTTTCATTTTGGATTAGTCATTAGTCATTTAGATTTAGCGGCATAATCGTTTCAAACATTTTTGTGAATTTCTTGGATTAAATTGTTTTTTTTTTTGTTTACAGACTTGTACATTGATTAATTGGATACTTTAAATACTACTTAGAAATATTAATTCAACAGTTTTTTTTACCTACTTTACCTCAAATAAAAGGAAATTTGTTTCCTAAATTCAACTTGCAATCAACTAATTTTAGAGACTTTTGTAGGCTACATCCCTATGTTTAATTATAATGCACAAATGTGCACAAAATATCATTTAGGTGTTATATTTTATGGTTTAATGAATAATGTATCAATACAAGTATAGTTGTCTCCAAATTTAAATTAGTCAAATTTTCACTAATGCAATAAGTACAGTAAAATCGTTTCACTAATCACTTAGTAATCCTGGTTTATTATTTCAATTATCAATTTTCACTATTGAATTAGTAAACTGGTGTGAAGGTATTAATATCTTCAACAAAAGTTTATCCGATTTGAAGCCTTGGATGGGTTTTTCTATTCTAATCAAAATTTCTAATAAAAAATGCCCTGTTTTGTAATTGTATATTTTACTTTGTTGGCGCTGCTATTTGTTTTGCATATTTTGCAATGATGTCCAAGTTCCAGCCCAGCAGTTTCCGTTTCCGCTGAACATAACCTGGCACCAAAGCGACACACACTTTTAAATGTTTTACGATTAAGTAATAAGTTTCACGTTTTTTATTTTAGTGAAATGAGCGTAATCCTTGTAACAGGAGGGCTAGCTTTCATATGAAAAGCCATAACAAAAAAGAAAGCGACGTCCAATTGCTAAAGCCGAAGTCAATTTTATTACCGAAACATTATTGAAAGTTTTATAACGATACGAGTCACTTTTCTAACCTAAAAATTTGCGTGCACGCATGGGCAAATCCATAGAACTTTTGACTTCTATGAAATGTTAAGATTCACTTTAATTAAACTGTGCAGAAATATTTACAGAATATTACTATTTACTAAAATGGATATACTTTTTAATGTATAGTCATTTGTTTTGCATTAGTTGATTAAAAAACTATAGGAAGCACAAAAATTTGATATTTTGTGCTATAACTTTTGGAACGTTTATTCTTAGCTACCAGATCCCTGCTGAAGAGCACAAATGGTAGCCAAGTGCGAAACGCTTTTTAATGAAATAGATTTTGTTTATTCTTTATTATGTGGGGTTTTCTATTCACCTTTTCTCAAGAGTAAAATACATTTTTCTGGCCTTATATGCTCCGTTAATTTAGAATATCGTCAAGTTCGCATTTAAACGTCGCATGTTTACATTCTTTTTTTCCATCTAATAAATGTGCCGTCACGCCAAGAAATATTAAATTATTTTATAAGCGGCAAATAAGTTTTATTGTCTTATTCTCTCTATGTGAGAATTATATTTATATGTTTATTCTTTTCCGCTGAAAATCATGAAATTCATTAATTACCCTTTATAAACGCCAAAAATACTTGAAAAATAGGTGTGCGTAACTCTTAATAAGAATTGCATGTATCCAAAGTCGGGTGCTGTAAATTTATGAAACATTGAATTTTTGTGAATTTCTAACTGTAACTTTTGGATCAAACAATATTATGACTCCGTACTTTGGGAAGTTTTTCCATATCCCAAGGAATAAGGTGTGTCTAGTCTTATCTTAATTGCCGGGGAACAAAGAGAAAATCAACACACCGAAAGGTCTTTGAAAATTCGGTAAAAAGAAAGCAAATTAAAATACCTTGGACTCGATATCGAAATTTTAGCCTTTCGGGGATTTGATTTGCGGAGTTGTGCTCCCCGGCCATCTTAATTCTAGGCCAAAAATGATATTTTTGTCAAGCACACGAATTATACACAATTATATGTTTGGATTAATGGCGTAATTTATGAGTTAAGGTTAAGGTTAAGGAGTCCCAATAATACTCTGAATTTCTTCCAGATATACAATACGATTTTCAGAAATTTGTTAAGCCGTTTTTTCTTAGTCGATGATCATCAAAATTCAAGATAGTGAATATGTAATAGTGAATAATGTTAGGAATATCAACTCCTAAAAATTTACTTGAACAGCTCAAATGGTGTATTCTGGGGTTGCACAAAAAGTAATAAAAATGTGACTTTAGGTAACTTGAAGCTGGTGAAAAAACCTCCATATAATTTTCAATCCGATAAAACGTGAATCTACTAAATCATTTTTTATCCCTTGCATACTTGTGTTGAAACATACTATTTCCCTCGAAAACCCCCGAATACACAATTTCAACCTTTTACAAATTTGGTTCGTCATATTGAATTCGTCATCTTGAATTTAGAAAGTTCTTTTAAAAAGTTTCCCATCCTTTAAGATTTGAAAAATGTGGAATCTAACTGCTTAGAACCGATGCCAGACTAAGATACTAACAATTGCTAAAGAAATCCTTAAATTTGTAATTAACATTGTTTTTATACAAATATTAAAATATTATTACTGTTAAATACGTTTATAATAAATACAACATTTTTTTGTTTTATAATATGTGCAACTGTAATTCAATTAGAAGACCAACATCAAATTATTAATTGAAATAGGGATAAAAATAACTAATTCTACTAGTAACTGAGAACTACTATTTCAATTCTACTACTAGTAACAGACTTATCAGTAGAATTTGACTAATAATTTGACAATACCACTACTAAGTAATTTTAAGATAGTGGATTCTATGCAGAAAGAAAATTCTTAATGCAATCTTTGCGAGATATGTTTTTGGTCTTAGTTTTTAGTATAAAATATTCGACGATTTGTAAATTGTATTTTTAAAAATTGTTTTTAAACGGTACAAAAAGTAGTTAGATAAAAACAAAAAAGTTTTTAATTACTTCGTCTTGAGGGCTGAAATCGTACACAATAAGTGAATCACAAACTAAAAAGCAGCTAACGATGGTTTCAACTGGTATGAATGCGTCGCGGGAAAAGTCAAATCGCAGTAACCTAATATATTCAGAAAAAATGTCATCCTTCTGACGCCAACATCTCTCGTGACGTTAAGGAACGTTGTTCGATTCATAAGGAAAAATGTGCTTCTTTTATAACGACTATATGCCGCTTCAGTAAACGGTGCTTTTTCCTGTTGCATACACTTAATTGCATTTGCGAATGTTTCAGGCTTATTCATTCATACTTCTTTTTTTAGATTTGTTGTTCAATGGTAAACGCTTACAGATACACTATAAACAAAAAGCCTCAAAATATTTTGCACTTTTTTGGCGTTGTTCTGAAATTAGATCGATGACTAATTTCAACTCCAGTTAGCCACTAAAAATAAACTGAAATTTTTTAAAGTTTGAAACGTAGCGTAACAATATGTTTTTTTTAAAGCCTCCGTGGAATTTAAGTTGCTTGTTTATTAATTATGTCAATAACTAAATTGTTGAGTCGTGGCTCACTCCCCTGTCTGTTATATCAAGTTGTTTTGATTTTGTGATAGAAACGAACTGTTTTAACATATTGGTGTTATTAGCATAGGATCAAAATGTATTCGAGCGGCAATCGAAAGGACACCCGGCGCAACTCTCCAGTATTTTTTTTTAATTTATTATAATTTCATTAAAAAAAATAATTACACAATAAGTTGGCAAAGATAAACGACATAAATGAAAAAAATACAAACAGACTCACACATATGAAATACCGTGACACAATAAAGGCTTTATTCCAAACCGACCTATAACGGTACAGCTGTGCAGTTATCAAATTTATGAAGTAATCATTTAAAACAAGATGATAATGTGATAAGTAAAAAAGATGTAACTCAGGAAATATGTATATGGGACACGGAATTCCGTATAGGCACACGTAATCGGAAGTTGTAAAAGCTTTATCTATATAGTAATCAAATTTATCGAAAGTCATTGAAGAATAATTATGGTATTATTTGTCGATTTTAAACGACGATGAACTTTCGAGGATGCGTGGAATATTTCATAAATATCGTCAAGTGTTTATGAAAGATATAATAGAATTATCTAAAATTATATAAGTTTGTATATTTTTCTAGTTTATATAACAAATGTATATTATAAATAGTTTAAATAACTAAACATACCGTTAGGCAATAAATACCATGATATCCATTGTAAAGACTAAAATAAATAAAGGACAGTTTTTATGTATCTCTAAAAAAACTTCCTTCATTTTTGTTTATAATTTTCAAAAGATTAATTAATAACTGGAATTCTTAATTCTCAATGATACAATTCTCATTTTGGTTGTAAAAAATGAACTGATATTAAAGAGCAAAGTGGAAATCAGAATCTTTACAATAGGATTATTATTGATAAGCAGCAAAAAACCGCTTGTCAACATTTATTATTGTGAATTGCGGTAAAATTTGTCTCTTTTTCAATAAAACATTACTTTTTTTGAGAAATCGGTCGTTGTCATTTGAACATGACTAATCGTATTGTTCTTCGAGTAATTATGTACTTGATTTATAGTACAGATCCCCCCCCCCCCCTCCCTCCTATCTTTATATAGCGCAAGAAATTGCTACATGTTACATTTGTTGCAAAATCTGTAAACAATATTTTACGTAGTTGTCAAGTTGGTATTACAATAAATTTTATTACAATCTGATCTTTATATCTAAGTTTCTCAAATTGGCTAATCATGAGATTGTTGGCCGATAAATTAATGCTCTTCAATCAGATTATCTTTGCAATGATTCAAATATTAGTGAAATAGTATTATGATTAATTGTTTGAATTGAAAGTAATTGTGAAGTTTGACTGTTTTTTAAATTTACGTTCCAATTGTTTACAGAAAATGTTAGTTTTTATGTGTTGTATCCACGTGAGATTTTCAGAGCAAACAATTTTTTTATTCACATTGTATTTAATTCATAAACATTTTTATACGACAATTATTTAAACTGTTCGTTTTCAATAAATACATTCGTCAATAAAATAGATTTAAATCGAATGATTTAATAACATTACTTTTATTGGTTAAATTCAAATAAACGAGTATTTCTCGTTTACGTAGTAGTAACCCAGTCAGTAAAACAGAAAAGAGTTTAGAATGATTTCGAAATGTGCTCTGAAAGAAATCAGATGTCCCACTTTTTGGCGGTTTTCTGAACATCAGTTCTTAATGATCTTATAATGACATCATCTTCAGAAAAAGTCTCACCCAGATAGCAGAATAAAAAATAGTTCAGAATGATTTCATAATGTGCTCTACAAGAGGTCGGATGCATCAAATTATGAGGTTTTTCTGAGCTTGAGGTCGTAATATTCTCATAATGCTGCATCAAGTACAGAAAAACATATTATGAGCTCATTCTGATCTATTCTGTTATCAGGACAGAAAGTGGGACATCTGACTTTTTTTAGAGCACATTTCGAAATATTTCTGAACTTTTATAATGAAGGCTATTTTAATTGTTTCCCAATGTTTCTATTTTAAAGTAAAAAACTCATTCGCAAAATTCACAATAATTTACGTTTGTAGAAGATAAAATATTCCCAACTGTAACTGTGGTGGTAACGGGGAACATTTTTTACGATATTTTATATTTTTTTTTAAATAAACAAAAACTGTCTACATGCGATGCGCCCCCAAGTAAAAAAATTGTGAATAAATTATACATAATCATCCATATATAGATTGTGTATGGAATTGAACATGCATAATCTGTACATAATCTATACATAATAAACACAAAATGTATATTAAAAATAATAATTATAAAAATGTAATGTACTAATAATAATAAGTTTTATTTAACCAATTTCTGTGTCTGAAAAATAAATACATTTGATCTAATGATTCTGCAACCTGAGTTTGCAATTTCAAGTAACGGAACAAAGACATCTAAAATTAAAGGCACATGAAAAAATGGAACATTTCATTAAAAATAAAACTCTCACCGACATCCCACTTTAAAACTAACGTCCGCTGACCACATTTTCCTGGATTATCAGGAACTATCAAATATCGCCATGAAAATCGTCAGCAGCTTCAAATCTGAAAAGCCAAATCCGAAAGAAACCAATAACACAATGAAACAAATCAAATTTTACTATTATTTATTTTTAATTTATTTGATAATGTAGTTCTCTTTTGTAATATTCCTGATTTCCTGCTATAGTGGAGGTTCGTCCGAAACTGTCAAAAATAAATCACGTTCTTCTTCTTTTCATTGTATCGTTAGTAACGCGGTTGCTAAGGCATGTTGATTTTTAAAATGCGCAAATTTTTCTGACAGCATCGGTCGAACCTCCATAAAAGTACGTCATAATGAAACGACTAACCAAATTATTAAATAAAATCATTAAATAAATAATAGTCAAATGTAATTTTCCACTTTTAAATTGTAAGTATAATTTTTTTAGTGTCACGTGAAAATTCACGACGATCCAGAAATTGTGGCCAGTGATTAAATGACATCAGTGATGAAGTCAAATTTCGATGGTTTCAATAAAATATACCTCATTTTTGTCGATGATTCGTCGTGTCGCTTCGCGAAATCGTTTCGTGGAAATTTTGGTCTTTTCTTTAATTTGCATATCTTATGTATAGATTATGTATAGATCATGCATGTTCAATTCTATACGTAATCTATACATGGATAATTATGTATAAATTATGTATAATTTATTCATAATTTTTTTACTTGGGCCAGGACTTGAACCCAGGACTTTTCAGTTAATTTTTTTACTATTATTTCAGTACAACAAAACCTGCACGCATCAAAGAAGGTAATCATTTATCACAGCTCTATCAAATTAGACTGAGTATAGGGTTAGTTAGTACTAGCATGAAAACTGTGGAGTGTGCATTACTTTTTATTGTAAATATTTGTTTTTTAAACAAAAACAAATTCGGACGAATAAAAACGATATTAAATACGATTGTATTATTCAACATAAATTGATCCGGATAGAATTTTTCTTAGTCGTTTTAACGTTACAAAGAGCCTAAAACTTATAGTATTCATTTTTTCAAACATTATCTTAAGTTATTTTTGACTTGTTTTATCATTTTTTATTTATGTGTATTTCCTTAACTATATTATTTAGTGACTACGTCTTTTGAAACAATATTTGCAGAATAGAATATATAAATATTTACCATTTTAATTTATTTCTTTTGGTATTGTGTACTTTTTCTCTTATCTAAGTTATGTTACTTATTTTCATATATTTTCTACGATTGGGATTTAAATTATCGTTGCTGATACCACCGCCTACAAATAAACAAGGTATTTTATTACTTTTCAATGTATTTTGTTTCGAAAAATTATCTACTTTTTTTTTGTCACTAGCTTGATTATAATTTCGTGTTATTTAATACCTTGCAATAAATACATTTTTTCAAGAGTGTTTTTGAATTGTGTTGATCCACAATCACTTACTCCATAAGCAGAGTATAAAACTCAACACGTTAAAGAATTATTTATAGATTCAACGGAATAGTATAGTATATTTTAATTATACACAATAGAAGTATCTGTCAAATTTATAAATAAAATTTTCTAAATATTACAGATAACCCTTCTGTTGTAACATACCGATTACTTTCCGATGAACAATTTGAAATGTAATAGATTTACAGTAGAGCTCCGCTATATTTACTCATTCGGTTTCTCGTCTGCCCCTCCGGTCTCGTTATATTTATCAAAAGAAGAGTAGCGCCGCTTCTCCCACTCTCTTCAGTTGATTATGGTCGTGGCGTCACAACAGGCCCTTTATGAGGCCCCAGCCCGCAAGGTGGGGGAAAAAGAGCGGCGACAGGTAAAATATAACGAGTCAGAAACGGAAAAATATGCTGGGACGTAAATATAGCGAGACGCAATTATACTAGGACTCTACTGTAATACTTAATTAAGAAAATAATGAAATAGTTAGAAATACGAACTAGATAGGAGGATCAGACACAGCTTGTAAGTAACAAGTTGTAACATTGACAAATTAAATATCCAAACCTCCTACGTGAATGACACTAACAAATAAAAAAAGTAATTCTACTATTTAGATAGTGAGATCAACTATTGCCTTTTTAAAAATAATATACTAGGTCGAAGTAACTTATTTCGCACTTTTAGTTTAATATATACAAATAATCTGATTCATAGAATTATTAACTTTGATAAATTTATATACAGCATGATTATTTTTATAATAATTGATGTCTTTACAACGTGTGCGATATCAAAATATACATGTATTGGGTTACTTGTATTACATTACAATACACGTGGATGTTGAGTATCGAATATTGTAAATGTTATAAATGTTTTGTTACATGGTATCGATTCCTTAACGTCAAACCTCGAGGTCATTCGATCCAATCATTCGATCCTGCTTAATCATTACAAGTTACGCGAGAAACGACATTGCCTTGCCTTAATTAATACTGGCACGATCTGGTTTTATTCGATGCCACATCCAGTACCTCCCAACCCTTTACTTAGCCCGTGTTTTTCCAAATCTCCTTTCTGTTTACAAACACAAATGTCACATTACAAATTTAATTGTCTGGCATTGCAATATACTTTAGGCTGCAACGCAAGCATCTGGGATGTCAAAGCTGTTCTGATGTCCGATCTGATGTCTTATGGTCTTTGCAAGAACATGTCAAGTTACACAAATTAACATTTCTTTAACCGAAAGTGATTCATATACAAAAATATTACCTTTTACAGTATAAAATAAATATTTATTTCGTATTATGTAGCATTTCTCCGTTAAAATGATAGTGAAGAAAGATCAGTAAATTTTCTTTATCTCAGTTATTTTTCTACGTTATGAAATAGAAATTTTAAACAAACAAAGAAATAGTATATTATACAACTAGGGAGCAAAATAATGTTTTGCGCTCAGAGGGTGCGACAATTATTTTCTTCTTGGTTCATTGCAAAAAACGTGATATTTTGAAAAATTACTTTCATTTATCGTATTCTGGTACTAGATTATTTATATGTATTTTAATTTTAATTTTGAACTTTTACTAACTATGGGTGGTTGGAGGATAGATTAGTACAAAAAGGGGGTCTGAGGGCGGAGCCCCCCAGCACATAAGCACGACCTCGGTTCACGCATTGCTTTTAAAACTTGCGAATTTGTAATTGGCTATTTTCTGCAGTTCGAAAAGTAGTCCGTGAATCGAGATTGTGCTTGTGTCAGACTCCCTTTTTTTATACTACCCTAACCTCCAACCACCCATTCGGTGTCTCTGTAACCGTTATATATAAACCAATATAATATATGCTAAATCTGCCCAAATCCTCGTTTAGCACTTCCAACACTTATTTTCGAGCTTAGCATTAATACTACGAAAAATATGTAGAGAATTTTGTGCTTTACATTTTTTATTTGTAACAGTTTTTCGTCAGATTAATGTGTTTCAAAATAAATGCAAAAAATTGAAAAAAAACACGTTTTTGGCTATTTTTTGAAGATAGCGGGTTCAGTACGTCCGACCGCCAATTTTTGTTGTCTTATTTGTAATCAGGAGATCAAAATACGTTATAAATGTCTTGTCCAACATTTTTTGCGAGGATGTGCCTCTTTCGGTTTAACAATTTTAGTCCACGATCAGTCTTGAAATAATATTTTCATCTTACGGGGTTGAATTATAATCTACTTTTACGCCCCCCCCCCTCGACTTCGTCTCGTGCGGGAATCACCTATTTTGCGCACTTGTTGCGTAATGTACTATTACGCCATTGTATCTAAAATTACTACTGTGACACTATGTGCGTAAAATCGATTCTACCAACAGTTTTTGGTCTTCATTACTTTATTTTTTTATTCTATCAATTCGAAAAAATGAAAAATATACAGGTGGAATCGGTGAGTGAATTATCACTTTATGTATGGAGAAACTGTATGTTTTATTACACTATAATCTACGCCAAACGTTTGATCGGAGAAGGGCATTGTTTACTGATTACTACTTATTTGCAGAATGAATTTCACTACAGTATCAAACAGCAAATAGTCACTAACGAATAGTTTTTTCTGTTTCAAATTGAGAGAATAACCTTCGATACGATTCAATTTTTTGCATTCTAAAATTAACGTCCAGTCATCAAAATTTCTTTACGTTGTTAATTGTACTATACAGTAGACTCCCGGTATATTTACCCACTCGGTTCCTCGCCTTCCCCTCCGGTCTCGTTATATTACCAAAAGGGGAGCGCCGCTTCTCCCACTCCCTTCATTTGCGTTATGTTCGTGACGTCACAGCGGGCCCTTCCTGAGGTCCAGCCCGCAAAGTGGGGGAAAAAGAGAGCGGCAATAGGTAAATATAATGAGATGGAACAGGGCAAATATGCTGGGACATAAATATAGCGAAATGCAATTATACAGGACTGTACTGTATTATGACATATTATAATAACTCTTATTTGTCCGGATTTTCTCTCTGTAAAATAATATTCCTGTTTTCCATTTTGAAGTCTTCAATTATATATTTAAAATTTGATACAATTACAGTCATTCTACATCGTATAATAAATTCGATATTTTAAGAGGTTATATTTTACAGTATTTAATTAAAAATAAAAATGCGCATATATCTCTTTATGTTAAATATTCACTGAGTTTCATTTTTTTATCTTTGGTAATATCTTCATATCTGTTTTATAAAATTGGCAACCAGAGTAAACGCTGAAACGAAACATGAAAATTGATGTGGAAAGAAATATTAGGAAAAAGAAGGATGTATATGTAATAAATGAGAATCATATAAGATACAATAAATGGATGTAGGATAATCATCAGTTTAGAACGGTAGGGACCATCCGTGATTAGGCGAAGTAAATATATGTGATTAATTACCTGCATATACAATTATGTGCGTCATACTATGAGAGGATATACAAAATATAAAAATAAGGTACAAATAGAATAAATATAATATCACGAAAAGGCAAGTATTGTAAATATCTTTGTTTATATTTAATTCTAACTTTAGGAAAAATAGTTATATTACCTTTTTTTGGAAGGTTGTCATTGTAGATCCAAAATTTTGTATTTTTATAATCATCAAGTTCTGAAATTAAAAACCATTATTGAATTTAAACATTATGTAAATTTTGTTATATTTAATTACTGTATAATAAATTATGATATTTTTTGTAAAAAAACTGGAACCTATCTCTCGGTATATATACACGTCACTGGGTCATAATGACCAACTTTTGGCCCCATGGACAAATATGATCCACTTTGATTCATTACTTATTTTACGTTTATTTTCTGTCTATTTACTACAAATATTCTGTATGACACAAGAGAAGGTGTACGAAGAAACTTTTGTATCCAAAATGTATGTAGAGTAAACAAATTTCATTCCAACTTCAAAAACAATTCCTAATGACTTTATAAACATAGCTGTGAAAACTTCAAAAAAGGGAATGAAAGTTCTTACATATTATGTCCACGAACTAAAATAGACACCTCAGACAAAATATATTCAGAGACACGGAAATAGGTTAATAAGATTCCAAGTTTTGCGTAATACAAATAAATAAAATGTGCTTCCGGATTCAGAAAATTTGTATTTATCGAGATATTCGCAGTATATCTGAATACATTCACACGAAGGTTTTCGATACTATGCGAGGTAGTCTCAGAGGCGAATAGCAAATCGATTCCATCAAGTTCGAGCGGTTCGAGCAAGGACAATGGCGAAGCGTGCACGAGTGGTTCATATATGAGTTTACAGGACCTTGTCGTTCATATTCGATCGCCATCTCAACCGGATGCAAGGCTGATTCTGACGAAATTTGAATCATATTCATATTAAACAGAAAAATGTTTTTCAAAAATTGATTTTTACTGATAAAAAAATCGTGAAGTAAAGTCCAAAATACTTTGTATCTTGACGTCATGAAAGATAAGACTTGATCAGCGCTGATCAAACATTAGATAACTCGTCTGATAGTCTGTAATAAGTCTGAAAATTTAATTTTCTATTTAAGAGAGAATATGAAAGATAAAAAACTAATAGATTCTTACCATCGTTATAGAAAGGCGGTATTAATTATTTGGAATTTTGTATCGGTTTATGACGGCTGAGAGCATTCAACCGGCAACCTAAGATTCCCGGGTTCAACTCTCTAGCATGTCTCACTTTTTTTTCGAAAGTAACAAAATAATTAAAAAAAAAAAATTGTACAATTTTTCTTCCGAAGAAAAACCGTTCGAATGGTTAGAATAAGGATGGGTTTATTAAAAACATTTTTAATAAAAGTTAATTAAAAAAAATAAAATAAATTAATGAATTTCTATAAAGATCCAATTTAATTGTCATCATTTTAGTGAAAACGCGAGAAACTGCGGATGAGTTTCAATTCAGTGTAAATTAGTTAGAAAAATTATTAATAAATTATATTGGCCGCTAACATCATTATATCCTTGTTATGAGACGTACACGACATATTTATATTGCATATTATGTCCGAGCATAAAAATAGGTTATTATCTGTATACCTTCAACGTTTTTGTATTATCAGCAAGGCATTATATAATATGAAAACAATAGACTGACCTTTAAAAGTAATAAATAAAAATAACACAAAAAAATGTTCTTGAATACGTTTTGATTTTTTCCTGGTACATTGCTTAAACGATTTTCCTTTGAGAATTGAAAAAAAAATGAGAAACTATTCTTGAATATACTGGAACAAATTTTTAAGAATGAAGCTAAAATAGCATTTGGCTGCAATAGCAAACTGATTACTTAGTAAGAACATAACTAAAAAAGAATAAAGGACTATTAAATTCCTCCTGTAGGAATTACAGATAGAATGGCGGTTAAAATTACAATACAAACTCGGTTAAAATCAGCATTTGTGTATAATTATATAATAGGAAATAATTGCTCAGGAATAAAAAAACTGGGTGCTACTTAAATTGGTAAATTACTTCCTGCGTCTAAAAAATGGTTACACAAGGTTCTTAAAATTATAACTGGAAACAATAACCAGAAGGCTACCTTTCATTTTTACCGCAATAAATTAGTTATTCTGTACTACCGTAATTAATAATGAACAAAAACGTAATTATTTCGCAGCAATAATCTAAAAGCGATTCAAGAGCATAGACTAAAATATATTTAGTATTAAATTCAACAATTCCTATTGAGTAACGAAATTTTGATGGCTGTTGAAATATAATTAAAAAGCAATGATAATGGGTATTTTTCTGCAGTGGAGAACCATTGAGAAATATTATTTTATCACCTCCTTAAACAAAAGAGAGATTTGCACAATCTAAAATTTCGACACGTTACGGTTAAGTATAAACAAAAATGTTATGCAGCTTCTTTTGTGTGGTAACATCAATTGTATAAAAAGATTTGTGGAATAATTGATTCAATAATGCTCCTGTTGATATGCAAAAAAAGTCTTGTGGCAAATGATAAGTCTTGATTAAAATATTGTTAAAAATATTTTTGTATATGATTTTCTCTTGAGACCTATCAACATTTTTTTATAGTTTCGATTAGTGCTTTTATTATTAGCACAAACATTTTTATAAATTCGAACAACAAAATACTTTTGTTGTCATAATGAAAAAATACATCTTGTTTTGGATGGAGAATTATGTCACTACATATATTTATCTAAAATACTCTTACTTAAATAGTTACCATCTAACTCGTCTACATTTATGCTCACTAGGACAATCTGTGTGTTTAATATTAATATATATTGTACTTAAATTGACACCGTCATTTCCACTTTTATGTATCAATACATTCAGTTAAAAAAGTTGTAAAAATTGAATTGTTGTAATATATGGGTGTCGACGTTGTCAAAAACAATGTTGGAAATAAACAAAATTCGAAAAAAATATAAATATAAATGTAAATATAAAATTAGTTAACAAAATGTCGTTGATATAAATTTAGAGAAAAGATTAAAGTTGTCCAATATCATTTAGTTTGCCCAATGCAAGTGTTGTCGATTTTGTAGATTTCATTGGTTCGTTACCCTTGCAGCTGAATCTGATAGAGATTTAATCCGAGGTAATCCGTAACAATCAGGATTTTGTCGCGGATCTAATGCTAGTCTTTCCAAAATGTTTTTTCAATCCGTTTCATTCTTCAATTTTAATCCGAACGAATCCTATACCTTCTCTACAACTATTTCGGATTTTAAGGAAATGAATGATGTCGAATCCAGTAGGATTTAAATGAATTGAATAATTTCGGAATGGGTCTGATTAAGTCGGATTTAGCAGGATTTCAATCAACCGAATAATTTCGGAATAGGTCGGATTAAGTTGGATTTACCAGGGTTTGAATAAATCGAATAATTGCGGAATGGGTGGGATCCAGCAGAATTAGCAGTAATTGAATATTTCGGTATAGGGCGGATTCAGTCGGATTCAGCAGGATTAGCATTCATCTAATAATTTCGGAATGGGTCGGATTAAGTTGGATTCTGCAGGATTTGAATCAACCGAATAACTTCGGAATAGGTACGATTAAGTCTGATTCAGCACGATTACCAATAATTTAATAATTTCGGAATGGGTCGGATTAATCTGGATTCAGCAGGATATGAATCAACCGAATAACTTCGGAATAGGTAGGATTAAGTCTGATTCAGCAGGGTTAGTATTAATTTAATAATTTGGAAATGGGTCATATTCAGCAGGATTAGCAGTAGTTGACTATTTCGAAATAGGTCGGATTCAGTCGGATGCAGCAGGATTCGCATTTATTTAATAATTGCGGAATGGGAAGGATTAAGTTGGATTCGGCAGGATTTGAATCAACCGAATAACTTCAGAATGTCCGTTTCAAACGGATTTTTTCGCCAGGGTAGTCTGCAATTTTGAACTTTTTTTTTGAAATAGATTGGACAAACTGTTAAAATTATAGGTTATAGGAGGAATATTAAATTTTTTTAAGATTAATTTGGGTTGAGATGTGAGGAATAATCATTGTATTTTTAAACTCAAATTTGGTACTACAAAAAGTAGTAACATTAGAAATATCCTCTGCGGTCAACGATGAGTTTCTTTGTTTGTTATATTTTTTTATTCTGTTATAGATACATGGGTTAATTAGGTCAATAAGATCGTTGTTGTTATAAACATCTGTTTGAGATATTTCAGATTGTTATTGTGAAATTTCAAATTATCTAACTTAAAAATTCTGTATACTAATTCGGCGATATTTTTTATATTGTCGAGAGTGGTTAGAAAAATAATTCGAATATCGACCAGGTTGGTTTTTCATACCAATCAGTGATCAGTGAATTATTTTGCTTTATTACCAAATATTAAAAAATTGGGAGTTGACTAACTTTTTCAATCTCGTGAGTTATTTGCAAATTACTATTATATTCAATGAACTTATTCAAGATCGTGTCAACCTTTTTTTTTGTTGCATATTAAAAAAAAAGTGTTATCGACATTTCTTTTATAAAGAAAAGGGGAGTTAATTAATGACTTTAGACAGGGGTTTTCTAAATATATAATCACCATATTACCTAATGTTGGTGACAATGGTGATCGCATAGGTGCACCTGAGATCTGATGGTAGATTTTACCATTAAACATGAAATATGTTGACTGTAGAACCAGTTTTGGGGTGCGGGTCGAAAAACCGACAAATCAAAAAGCCGACAGGTCAAAAAACCGACATTCATAAAGCCAACAATCGAAAAGCCGACAGTCAAAAAACCGACACTTCAAAAAATGATAGTCCGCATGTCGATGCGTCTATTTTTCTATGTGTCGGCTTTTTGACTGTCGGCTTTTCGATTGTCGGTATTTTGACTGTCGGTTTTGTGACCTATCGGCTTTTTAATTTGTCGGTTTTTTGACCCGCACCCCCAGTTTTGTGGTCTGTATTAGTTCATTGCATGGTATGGTTGCAAATTAAATTTCAGTCCCCCTTCTTTTTATGCTGTCAAATAATAGGTCATTAGGAATGTTAGTAAATAACGATGTTATGCACAATGATATTGTATAATGATAGTGTGTAATCCTGATCTATTTAATCTTATTAAAATTTATTTGATTTTTGTTGTTTATTATTTTAATCTTTTTGTTAAAGTTAACCCCTGAAGAGGATGGTAATGCCATCAAAACGTTGGTTGTTAAAAAATAAATTATTAAAATCGAATTTGGCCGTGTTTATTTAACATTAGGTTTCAATTACACTAATTGTCTTCTTTCAGTAACACAAAAATCGATTAACCTACATGTATACGATTTTCATGCCAGTACCCTGTAATTTTAAAAGTTCTGTAGAGTTCCTCTTACACGAAAGAATCACGAAACGATACATTATTAGCGATTGCCAAACTTACTAAAAGACATGCAATTGATTTATGTGAACCTTGTAAAGGTCAGTCATATGGGTTCCATCTTAAATCTTAAATCATCTAATTAGTAAGAAATTGCCTTAAATCTAATTGGTTTCCAAAAATTGCTGTATATTCAGAGACTGTTTGTCATATAGAGCAGATACCAGACCTTTATCGAAAAACATTAGTGAGGAAAGATGTTGATTTCAATATGACTTTGACAGAAAATAACAAAGTGACTAATTGAACTATTCACAAGGCAGACATTAACGAAAATTCAAGAGGTAAACCGACAAACCGACATGGTTTGATTTCAATTTATTCTGACTACTTTTAACAGTCTGTTTTGAAGCTACATGAAAACTAATGATTTAGATAACTGCTAACTCGAGTTACTTACACCTAGTTTGCTGTCACATCCAAATGGTAGTAAATTACAACGGATAGTTTGCAGTATAGGGTCTAACACATTTTACAGCACGAAAAACCCAAAGATGGGCCAGTCGACGAAAACCTAGATCAGGATAATCAACCATATGATCATTGCGTCTACTTTCTCTTCCAAAAGTTGAAAATTGTACAAGAAGGTTACCTATAAAGACGTAGAGGATATAATAACACCTTGACATCGATTTTCAAGAACGTTCCGAAAACCAACATAGAAAAATCCTTTCATGGGTTGATTGATAATGTAAATGTAATTGAATGTATTTTTTAATTATTATTTTTTTCTAATCTGAAACCGGACACCAAGTATACACTGCAAAAAACGTATTATTTTAAGACATTTTCAGTGTCCAAGACATAATAATGTCGAGATATTTTTGGTATCTTATAGATGCTCAAACTTTCTTGAAATTAAGAATTTTGTTTTACAGTATAGGTAAAAATTACGGAATAGTCTCGAGACTGAAGGTCTGCATTGATGAATTATTCAATCTCGGAAACTTAATCCCGGTTTTTTAACTTGTATTTCGTAATAAACAGATTGGTAAACAAATCAAATGAATAAATAAATAACATAACATAATTAACCTTGTATAAACTATGATTAAGGAGTTATTGTATATTTATTATTTTTTTTCAAACATTTTAACAAACTTCCAGGAAATTGTTTTTATAAAGGTAAACATTAATTTTTTTCTTTTGTATTCAGACTTTCTTACAAGGAAGTCGCACTGATGTCCGAAACTTGCGGACGTACACAAGATCAACTATTAAGGCGACATTGTTTCGACCCACGAAGAACAATTAGTCAACATGACACTTTGTCTGAAATTCTACTTTTTCTGTTTTTGTAAACAAACGTCACATTCCAATCAATCCAAACTATAATATGCTAATTAAACTACTGCCGTCATTGTTGAAATAGAACAAAATGAAACACAACGAAGCTGTCCACTGAAGAAGGAAAATCGATAATTCAAATAATAATTTCCTTTTAATCCATTGTTCTGCATAACAGTTGTACTATGCAAGTGTTTGAAGAATTTCTCTCTTTGCGTGTAATTTCCTCTTTAATCGGAAAGGCGTTCTAATTACCACGCGATTATGAGTAGTTTAGTTTGGTATTGAGCAACCAGACATGGCGCCCCGATGCTCAGAACTTTTCCACGTCGCTTAAAGTGTCGTCTGAATTACATCGATTTATTGCGAAATAATAATTTTTACCTCGGCAACGGTAAATATGTTCATGTAAACATAAATATAAGGTCATGATTAATTAACTTTTAATGTTGTACACATTTATTTTTCTAATTTTGTTTTTACATCAATATGTGACAACAAATTTATTTTGCTCCGGTTCATTTGCAGTTATTGATTTAAACATTTTGTAGGTCATCTTCCTCCGTTTTGTTAACGGTGTTAATATGTTGTCAGAATGTTGGTAACGGTGGACATTTTTTACAATTATTAGATTAAAAATGGTGGTGCAATGAATTGGAAGGTCCACACAGGGACTCGAACCTGGGACCTTTCAAAAATAATCCAAACAATCGTATTCTGAATTGTGCAGGCGAGTTTCTTCCTTCAGACGCCAGTTATATATAAAAATGTACTATGGTGTTACTTATGTACTTGAATGTAAAGTAACCAGTGTTATAGATATTTTAAAAAATTGTTTAAGTTCTGGAATTAGTAATATTTTTCTACAGCTTTTACTCCATTCTGTATTTTCAGTTGCTTGCACTTCCCACATTCTATAGATGTTTACAAAAAAAAAGTAATCAAAGAAAATATTTTTTTCATTGATTATGCATTTAATTGCGACGATCAATATATTTCTCAAAATTACAAAATTAAAAGAATATGTTTTGAACTACTACGAAGGCGGGAAGTGTATACGGATACGAACCATCTTTAGAAAAGTACGAAAAGAACCTGCCGAACTACCAAAGTATTCGCAAGGTCAGTAACAGTCTCTGTTTATAACCCGAAGGCCATTTTCTCAGGTAAAGAGCTAAGTTATTTGTCTGAAACTTGCGACCATGACTCGTCCATTCCCTGTCGCGGAGAACAGAAACTTTCGAGAGAGTAATATTTTGATAAAGTTTCCTTTGTTACTCTTATTAATTCTTCTAATTTTAAGCAAATTCAAATTACGTATATTTGCAAAACGTTGAAGGCCATTTAATTTTTGAAATTGATCCTTTCGAATGTTTTGACCGTCAAACAGTTCAGAAACCCGGATTCGCGCGTTTCTGTCGGTAAACACTTTTTGTTTGAACTTGAAATCTGAAGGTCTTCATTTCCATAGTTCGATACAGTAATATTGCGTATCGAAACTCATTCACTCCCTATGACTTAATAGGTATTTTAAGCGTTTAAAAGGCTTCTAATGCGAGACCGTAAACAAAAAACAAATTAAAAAGGTTAGAAATGAATTCTATGACCTAGTATCCAGATTTTAAAACTTTTTTTCAAATTGGAAATTGTATTTTATATTATAGCCTCAAATATTAAGTTTCGTACGAGAAATTAATATCTAATTATATTAAATGCATTACCGATCACCGATCTGTTCATTAATACGAACCAAATTGATAATTTTCTTTACTTTTCATATTTCTTAATAGCCTTAGGTGATGGCAAAGTGGTCAATTAGTTTTTTATTTTTTGTTTTTAAAAAATTCTTCCATGGGGTCAAAACAACAAATCATGCTCTATTTTAATACACCTTATCGATTATACTTCGGCAGGTCACTGCATTACGTGTCAACATAAATAAGTTTAAAGTTACACAAATTAAGACAATTTGCGATTGATTAATTATAAGCATACAACAAATAAAAGCGTATTTACATGCACTTTTCTCAGCGAAACAGAATCTAAAACAAGAAATTGTTTTTGCTACTAATTGAGTAAAAATTCGAGTCAATTTCGAATTCTCACTAATAAGGGGGAAAATACGTATGGGAATGTTCATTTTTAATCGCTTTAATCCTTCCTTTTATCCGCTTTTGAATTTATCACGTAAATTGGTGTTTTAATTCAAGAAAACACTTTGTGATCAAAAACTCTCTGACCGTGTCAGAATGCTGCGATAGAACAATGAAAGCTCAAAATATTCGAGTTTATAAAAAATTATTTTATTTAATCCAGGAAAGCAGGGACTTCTCCATTGTTTAAACTAGCATATTAATTATAGTTAATCTAATATCGTCGATGTTGTTTTATTTATGTTATATGTTTCACATTTTCTTTAAACATTTGGAAAATTACATTTACAACATAAACCCAAGAAAATGTATTTTTTCTTTACATAATAGATCTGAAAGACTATTTTTTTTAAAGATTTATTTTTACCGATAAATGGACTACTACGTTAATTAAAATATATAACTTTCAGTTTAATGATATATCATCGATAACAAGATCGGTGTCCATTATAAAATCATGAACTTTAATTATAAACTCAGTCGAAAACTAAAATTTACTAGATGCTTTTTAGGCGAATATCTACGTTAATATTCAACCATATTCTTTTAAATTCATTCACATTTGAGGTTAGAAATGTACGTTATCGACTGGTTCATATCAATCGACGCCATTGATAATACGTTATCTTACTTAAATAGAAATAACTAAATACTTTTTTAGTTGTATACGATATCTTTAGTTCTATACTATAGCCCTTATCTCATTTTTTATTTTAATACAAAATAAAGTTCTAAAATCTAGACTACCCGAAAGGCATCTGAAACATAGTAAGGCTACTAAAGGCAGTATATCTAAAAACGTGTTTTATGGTAAAATTTTCTTCCAACGAGTTTCTGCACCAGAAAGTCGTGTAAAAAATCGTGGATAAAAATTTTAGTAAATTTAAAAAACCACCATTTTTTTGCGAAACACATAACCTCAAAATTAGGACAGAAAAAAATTAACCCGTTAAGATAATAGTCTGGTGTCTTGGGACGAAAAAATCGATTTTTGTTTTGTTCTGTTACATATTTCAAAAGTACTGTGTTTTAAAAATATACTGTGAAAAAATCACAACGAAATTCGAAAAATTGACAAAGTTATTGCACATATACAAGAGCGTCTCGTAGGAGGCCGAGCGGTGTTGTTAAAACTTTAAACGTGTTTTTCTCATAACCATGTTTTTCCTAAGGTGATAACAATGTTTCTATTCAACCAATTTCGCTGACTTTTGGATATCTAATTCTACACACCTGTGGCTATCGCAGGAACTGAAATCTTTTATTTTAAATTTATAATTGTTTATTTTATAGCCTGATTTCTTATTAAAAAAATGTAAATTAGGCATCTATTTATTTCAAAAGTTCGCCATTTTAATATTTTTCAACCAAATTGATTAATTTTAGTTCCAACCAGAATTACAAGCTTGCTGAACAATAATGTTTTTTATTTTTAGTTTTCAGACGTCTGAAAGTGTTAAAATCACCCGGACCAGCCACAGCCATCTTTTTGTAGACGCCTATTTCGTTATTACATAAATAATTGTAAAAAATTTTTGTTTGACAAATAAAAAATGTTGTTACATTCTCTTAAACACCAACAATAATATATACAAAATCCGAATCGATTTAATTTTATTTAAAAAAAAAATTCCCCAAAAAGCCTACGAAAAACGCGTGAGATATCGTCCGGGAGATGCACATTTTCCAGTTCATTTTGAACCTTCATTCTCATCAGGAAATAAGACAATTGATTTGAAAGTGACCAGCCCCACTATTTTCGAATATGCTCTTTTGATTGGGGTGGTCAAAATTGCATTTAAATTGCTTCAAAAATCAATATGGCGCATTTTTAATAAAAAATAAACAAAATTTCGTTTCGATTTGTGTCAATTTTTTTCGCATGAATAAGTTGCAGTTTCGATGCCTATTCGCTACCAAAAGTGCACAACATTTATGAACACTTTTTTTGTGTTACCCCGAATCAACCTAACCTCTTCAAGACGTCAATGTGTCAAAAAATAAACCTTCTTTAATCAATTATGGATATCGTTTATGACATTCGTTTCTCTATCATGATCTTGGGTTTTTTCATTAAATTTGGTCGACTATATCGGATCCGCCATCTTGAATTTTAAAAATCTAGCCTCAAATTTGTGATGAATGACCTCGAAAACTCCTGTACCTAGATTTTAGGGACAATGATATCACTAGAGATACGAATTTCAACAGTATAATCCATAATTGATCAAATAGAGTTTATTTTTTCCACATATTGACGTCTTGAAAAGGTTAGGTTGATTCGGGACAAAGCAAAAAATGTCTTTTCTGAAGTTCATAAATTTTGTGTGCAATTTTGTGAATAGGCATCGATCCCGTACTTTTATTGATGCGAAAAAAAATTAACAAAAAATGTTGTACATTTTTTATTTAATATGCACTATGTTGGTTTTGAAGCGATTTAAATGCAATTTTGATTATATCAATCGAAAGGGCCTAATAAAAAATGGATGGTAAATCGATTTTTTACACTTTTTAAGATAACAAACTACTAATTTTTGGAAAAAAAACTTATACGTCTCCCGAATTTTTTCTTTGGGATTTTAACGGACATTTGGGTGACTCGAAAAATCGCTTCTTACGTATTTCTTCCCACTTTGTACGATAACACTACCAATTTTCGACAAAAATGATGCGTCACTTGAATTTTTGATGAAAACGTGCTTTTTGAGGCTTTAAAATGGGCTTTTTTTGCTGCTTTTATTGTATTATGTTTGGGTGGTGAAAAATATCATTTTTTATATATATTTCTGCATTTAGCGATAATGATAGTTTCGAAAAAAAAATATGAGCCACCCGATCAGCGTTTTTTCTTTGACAAAATTAATGTTTTGTAATTACAAAATTATAATTTAAGTATACATTTAAAGAAATTGGCAAAACGTTTGAATGCGTTTCGACATAATTGTAAGAGTAGAATTCGAAATAAAAGTATCAGTTTTCTTTTCGTTAATTTAAAAATTTGCAATTATTTGTAATTATTGTGTTTCGTAATTTGCAAGAATTTGACCATTTTTTTAAAACTAGTAATGTTATCATAAATTCCGTGGAAAAATATGCAAAACAATGATATTTTATTGTATGACTTATTAAAAACTGCCAAAAGCAAAAAAAAAAGTTTTTGGCTGAAGTTCGGGTGGCGAAAAATAAAAACCCATCAAATTTAGTACTTTCAAAACCAGGGTATAAAAACATCTCTAAAACTTTTATAGTAGAATAAAAGTCGGTGTACAAGGCAGATGCACTAACAAGCCTTGCTGATGATTCCAGTAGGTGCAGATCGGGATGAAACGCCAGAGGTGGAGTTCTCTAATTTTTTCAATGAGGGAATTCTGTTTCGTTCGTCTGATGATAAAAAATAACCTTCTCAATTAAGATTAAAAATCGGTCAAATTTCATCGCGATTGATATAAGTTCCTCTTCGGGAATGCACGGGAGTCGGTTGAGAGGGGGAAATTATAGATTTCTTATTGGTGGGGCATAAGCCGAAGTTAATTTGTTAGAATCAGACCCACGTTACATCTATTCATCATCGAAAACTTTTATTAATTTTTGTCACTTCCAATTTTGTGGTTATGTGCCTCGCAAAAAATTGTGGCTATTCGTAACCTAAAATGTTGATCTACAATTTTTGACAATCCTTTCTAATAGTAAGACTAGTTCGAAGACTCTTTTATCGAAAAAATACGTTCTTTTAGTTTTACTATCGTTAGATAAGGTTTTGGAAGTTTTAATTTTGGATTTCGGAAAATATTTCGGTTACCTTTCTGGGAGTCTGTACGTCAATAGGCAATTTAGGAGGTGTACCTTTAACCTTTTTAATTCTACTATAGCCTTTGTTGCTAAAATCAAAAATATTTAAACAATATTTAACAATATTCAAATTTATCGGAATAATATTTTATGATGTTATATACGTGTTATGTCATGTGCTGCTGGCAACTCTTCAAGAATTTTAACAAATGATTTATATTTATTTATATTTACATTTAGGGTTGTTGATAGGAGACTCGTATACAAAATTTAATGGCTGAGTTCAAAATTAAAGTATAAGATGACAATATAGCCCGTTAAAATAAAAAAATTAATTAAACAAATTTCTCTTTTCTTAAAATCTTATTGCGTATATTTTAAATATTGGAGAATGTATAAGAACTATAAAAACTATAAAACAAAAAAAAATAACAATAAGTCTCTTTGCAGCTCTTAAAAATGTTTAGCGGTTCAATGTTCAAGTGTTTATTGGTTTTAATTCCAGAAATTAAAATTTGTTTTTATTACATTGCATTACAGACAGGATGTAAGTAAATTTTTCATTTTAAACTTTTTTTAAGTTTAGTTGTTGTCTGCGACTGTCTATTTGGTAAAAGTTCTACTTTGGTGGTCCTTAAACGACGGTCGATAACCTCGAGCAATCTTAAAAGGAGATCTAAAATGGTGTATCAAATATGATTTCTCAAAAAATATTACACAAAAACGAGAAGATAATTTAGAAATAATTCATAGATATCTGTATATTATTTTCTAAAGTTTTCGATTGTACCTTACTTTTCGTTCAATTTTAACCGATTTTATTTTATTTATTATTTCAGGGACTCGTCCTTGTTAACAAAATGGTTAGGCATTAGTTTACAAACAGATCTTACCACTTATTGCACAAAAAATATAAAAAGAGAACATAAATTATAGAAATAGTAGTTTTCGATACAAGGGCGTATGCGTAAAGAACTTTACACACACACACGTGTGCCGAAATATTGTTTACGTACGGCTTTTTCGTGCGTAAAGTATAATCGAGTGCGTAAAGTTTACTTTACGCACAAGTTTACTTTACGCACCGAAAAGACGTACATAAAAGAATTTTACTAAAAAAGTGCCTTTTACTGCTTACGACCTTTTGAACCTTGTAGCCCTCGAAAGAATATATTATAACTTCTAAGATTATCGTTTGGTCGTGAAACTATGACATTCTTCTAGAAGAATGCTTTATTGCGATCAAAAGAAAGTATTTTTAATATTTTAAATTATTAGATTTTCAATAAAGAAAACTTTTAGTTGAAAAACACAATTGAAACAAACTGATATACTCTTTATAGATTCCTTGGAGTGAAATTTCACTCTTAAAGAGTGAGAATTAACTTTTAACAGTTGCTGAGCAGTTTGCTTTAGAGAAATGTTTTTATTTTAAATAAATTTGCATCATTCCTTAACATAATATTGGAGAGAAATATGCTCCAAATGAGTTGAAATTTGATACTTCAGTAGAGTGAAAGCCCTTTCAAACTATTTTAGAATCTACACAAATACGAAATAGTATATTAAGTAACAAGGGTGAAATTACGAAATACTACAATACAACGAATACATCGACATTTCGCCCATGCATACGATTTATTTTAATACGTCGAGCGTGAGTTTGCTAATTTGTGCTCGAAGATTTCACTGCAGGGCGCAAAATCGAGTTCTACTCCCGGAGTGTCAAAAACATTGTAAATGCATGGATTTTTTTGCCACCATTTTAGCATTTTTCATAAAATAAAAATTGAAGAACGAATCATTACAGATAGAAAAATATAACAAAAAAAAGTTAAGAATAAAAATATACTCCCATCTATCTCTTGAATCATTTTTCTACTTATTCATCGATTTAATAAACTTCAAGGAAAATTATAACAGCTTAAAAATCGAATGGCGTTTTGAAGGTATTGCAACAGTAACAATTTAGAAGACGTCTAATTCTAATATTTAGGCATCAAACGTAAACCAAGTTTGTTTGTTTTGAATTGAAGTCAATAATATAACATAATGAAACTGAACTCGTTTGGGAGGTACAACTCATAAATTAAAAATAATGGTGATGGCTATTTTAATAAGAAAAATTTTTTTTATTATTTTCTTATTATCTCTAAAACTGAGAGTGATAATGTTACATAAAAAAATTACTTGCTTTAGGTAAAAAATAAAAATAAACTGGAAATATCAAATCTTAAAACTTCATCTTTTTACAGTCGGAAAAGAACTTTAATTTATCATTTTATGTTATATAAAATATGACATATATGCGTCTGTACAGCAGTGGAAGGTTTTCTGTGTACTATAAATTTATTAATCGTGTTTTAGTCTTGAAAGAGTCAAAAGATTAAAATTGAATATACTCAGGACTAAAAGTGTACTTTCAAAATAAAAAAAGTGCAATAATAGTACACATGAAGGAGTTATTTATTAGTTATGTAAATATGCCACTTCATGCTTACATCTTAGGTGAAATGAAATTACAAGAAACAAAAACAAATTATGTTAGTAATGAGGTTAAAGAGTCAAATACGTGTAAAAAAGTTGAATCTGATGTGCGCACTTCTCATTCGGTTTAAAAAGTCTGATATAACAAGACATGTGTTAGCCATCTAGAAAGTTTCTTTACACGAATTACTCTTACAACACAATTACGTGCACTGAATACTTTTTGTATACCTACCTATAGATCTAAAACTGGCTCGAAATTCAAAAATAGAATGAAAAAAACACACATTTTTAACAAAAATGTGCATCATTAACGCAATGAAAATAATTGACGTTAAGCAATGTTGGACATGGCAATAAACAATACATAAAATTACACGTGTTTTCTAAACAAACGAACGTGGTTTCTTTCTGTAGATTTAATTTCGTCAACAGAAAGGTCAGTCACCTTTGCAGCACTGCATTTCATTTATTTCTTATCTGAACTTCATCTCCAACCGCTCCAGTAAATTAAGAAACGTTCTATTTTTAAAACTTCTACTTTGAAGTTTTACACAATACGTATAGTTACGTATCACTTTTTATAATCCGGACTGAGCAATGCATTCTATAAATGTGCCGGTCAGAGCTAAAATTTGGTTGTCACCTTTCATTAACTACCTTGGTCTGTCAATTTCTATTATATCTATTTATTAAAAATATTACATTAAGTTACACAACATTTAAACAAAAATAAAAAGTAAATAAAGTTGATATGTGCAAATTATAGCCGTGTAATTTTTTTTGGAGGGGGCAAAATACTTCCGAGCTTTTTGAAAGCCCCTGAAGAAAGGAGCTGAAAGCAAAACTAAACATTTTCATTTATTTAGAAGACTTCAGCATACTCTAAATTCAAATGAGAAGACTAAAACTGACATCCGTAAAATAGCTTAAAATGTTAATTGTAAACAATTTTTGAAAATGATGCATTATAAGAAAATAAATAAAATAACAGTAAAAAATAATTTATTGAAATTGTGTTTCTAAAGTATCAATTTACATTACTTTCTAGTGACAAATTTAGATTAAGATACTCGTTGAATTATTACAAATTTAAAAAAGATGAACGCATGTATATTTTTTAATATCATGCCGAATATTAGTAAATAAATCAATTTATTAAATCATTGCATATCTAGATGATATGAATTTTGAAACAACATACTGCAGAAACCGAAGTAAACAAATTTGTCTTGTATTCGTACTTGAACGGTCAGAAATATTTCACCTCAGAATCTGGAAGTATAGTGATTCTTAGTTTTTTGTATGATTTATGAAAGTTATTTGAAGATAAACGTTGGTCCGTCAGACTATTTTTTCCCCTCTTGTATCATTGACCCTGCAAATAGTGACGCAAGTAATTTTTATTTTCAAAATATGTTCAGATTAAATTTATTTGTAATTGACGTTAATCGGTAACAAGGACAGTTCTGAAAATTTTAAAATATTTAAAAAATTGTACTAATTATTCAGATGTGTACTATAAATCATAAAAGTGGATTTAAGTAATTTAAAAATGCACTCTCTAAATTTCAATCGAACAGAAACGACTAATAGAGAATTATAATCATTGATTATAATTCGTGGAGTTATTAAATATTTTCAATAATAAAGAGTAAAATAATTACTAATTTAATAGTAAAAAAGTACTCATTTATTACTCATAATTTTTTTTAGTGTTAAAAATGCAATGACTAATTTCAGATTAGAATTAAAAAGTAGAACTTGACTAAGAACAAGTTGTGGATTAATTCAGATTTAGAGAGTATATAAATCTTATTAAAGCTGATTGTGTCAAGTCGATATCGGTTTTTAATACTATAAATTAAGTGGTTACTAATCATAAATACAAAATGATGAATATTAATTTCCTTAGAGCAAAATTTTAAACTCGATGACAAGCAGTGTAGGTTATTGAATTAAAAAAACTAGTTAAAATAGCACCTTACCGTTTCTTTTTAATATTAGTTAGCTACTTGTTTTATTTCGCAATTTTTTCGCGTACTGACTTGAGAGTGCGAAGTACTTCGTGCACCGTTTTTGCTGTACAAAGTACAGTGCGGAAATAAGGCACTTCACGCACTAAAAACAGTGTGAGAAATGGAATTTCGGCACGGAGGTAAAAATGGTACTTTTCTATATAAATATTGATGGGTGAAGTACTTTACGAGTGTCGAAATATTATTTTCGTAATTGCGTGCGTAAACTTCGTTTATAAAGAACTTTTGATACATATCTTTCGCGCCTAAAGTAAACTTTTATGCACTCCCGACGACGATCTTCGTAAAGTGATCGGTAAAGTTTACTTTACGTACTCAAGCAGGCATCAAAACTTTCCACACTCTCTTTATGCACGCAATTACAAAAAATAGGATACCTAACATGGCTGTAAAGTATATGCTTTTTTACACACACGCCTCGTCAGTGCAGTTCCCGCCCGTGTATAAAAGTATACTTTACACCCTTGTTAGGTAGTGGCTTTAAAAATAAATATATATATATTTCTTAAATTAAATTTATTTATAGTCGCATCGACTGCTAAGGTCATTATTTCGACGTAAGTGTGAAAATGTTTTTTGTACCAATGCGGACCTAGCTTTTAGATCGGTAAAAAAACTTTTACGTACTTGTATCGAAAACTACTAATTATGCATGACTTCCGTGCGTAAAATGCAAACGAAAGGTAAAGCTTACATTACGCACGAGTGTACTTTAGGCACAGTATTTTTTCACGTAACAATATTTTTTTCTCTTGTAAATAATACACATATGACGAATGTTTCACATTTTATAGTTAAAAAATTTCCAAAATTAAAAAATATTTAAAACGTTCGTGAAATAGATAAACAAAAATTCTTCATATATGAACCGAAATGTGGCGAAAAGGGTTCAGGATACAGGTCGATATTGTACATCCCTCCAATAGAATTTATGACTTTTAAGAGGATTTTTGTCTTTAAACTAAAAATGTAGGATTTCTATGAAATCCCTTCTTTGATATCTCACGTACCAATAGATTAATCGAGACGCTTAATAAATTTTAGAACCACAATTATAAAATTTGAACTTGTAGTAATTTAATCGTATTGTTTGTCAACAGAAATTTCACGGTTGGTCGAAAATGATATAATTTTCAAAAAATCATTAAGAAAAAATTGTAACGTCAAACGACATAATCGTGGTGCGTGCGTCACTAGCAATGTAAATAAACGGAAACTATCGACCTGTTACGTTTGCTCAATGCGTACGCAATGGAAGTGTGAGAGAAGTCTGCATACGAGTTCCCACTTCTTTTCAAACAGTGCCAATTGCCGTATAATTTATTAACGTCATAAACGGCGTAGAAAGAAAACATATTCGAGTTAAACGACCTTCATAAAATAAAAAGAAATAAATGAATTTGTCAATTTCTAAACCATTACAAGACATTTACCGGTTAAAAGTTTGGGTTCACTTGGTTTATAATCCAGACATTATAACTACAAAATAATAAATCTGAAAAGTGAATGTTTATCGATGAAAAAGTTCCAGATGGACATGGGAGCACTTTGAGCACGTTAAGCACTTTTTAACATCATAAAAGATTCCTTTTTTGTAATTACTCGACTTCTGTTTAAGATATGTTAACCTATGAGTACTCATTTTACACCTTTTCTCATTCTACAAGCTATACCAAACAGCAAAAAGACATCTTAAAGAGCTCTTTAAGAAGTCTTAAAAATTATAAGATGTCTTAAATACTTATCAGAATGAGCTCTTAAAGTAATCATTAAGAAAACTTATGTGACAATTTTAAGAGCTCTATAAGACCTCTCAAATATGAGGTCTAAGAAAAGAAGTCTTATTTGTGAGCTTTGACATGTAAAATAAATAATATAAATGAAAAGGAAATTTCCGAAAATTATAGATTCTATTTTTGTATCTTAATTATTAATTTATATACTTTTTACCTGAGTTCCTTTTTACCGTTTGTGTATTTATATATTGGATGGTGAGTACATTAGAATGGGATAATGCAGTAATAGTACAAAACTGATAACACTGGCTAAATATCGTAAATGCAGTTATTTGGCCAGGGCGGTTTATAATCTATCGGTCTGCCTATGAAGTAAATATCGCGCGATCTTATTTTTTAATTCAATCATCACCTAGTGTCTCTGAAGAAACACAGATCTCAGCAATCGGAATCCCTTTACTAAAACAGAGATGGTCCAAAACGAGATATATTTAAATTCTCAAACATAAGACCTTTTCGAGGTTATGATTTTAAGAAGTCCTAAAGTAAGACACCTTTAAGAGCTCGTTTTATAGATTATCACAATTAAGACCTCTTCAGGAGGTTTTTTTGAGGATGTCTTTGAACTGAACCGTGGACGACTTCTTTAAGAGATATGTGCTATGTGGGATCCTAATGGTGAATAGTGATTTGGTGAATATGTTCCGTCTTATCTCTAAAAAACTGGTGATTTCGTGAACTGTCCTAACTTTGCAGGTTCGTATTAAACTTACATTTTATCTCATTTCAATCTACGATAGTTGGAATTGTTGATGCTTTTGTGTTCTATACTTCGTGATTAAATAAATTTAATAACATCTTACGGATATTCACTTAAGTATAATGATTAAGGATTTTTGATATTTTGAGAATTTCGGCAAATTAAGATATATCATATATTTGGAGGACTTTCCTTCTACATAGACGAAATAATTAGCTAGCAAAACTAGAGAAGTTGTTGCTCCAATTAGAGAAAGTAGTAAACATGCGCCAACTATTCTGTTTTAGTTAGTTTACTATTTTAGATTAGTTAGCATTCTTACTACTTTTCTGTAAGAACAACTACGTTTTTACTTTGGAGCTACCAATTTTTCTTCTTAGCGCTTTGTAATTTTTTATGACTTCATTTTACTATTGTTACTAATATTCATCATGATTGATATTATATATCTAATAACACATTGACACATTACATGTATCTGATAGACATCCAAAACAATTATATTTTTAGTTCAAGCTTAATTATTTGTTTATTAAAATTACTGCAGTCAAGGTATTCAGAAAATCACGCATAATAGTCGAATTCACGAGAAAAAAGATGCCCTGGAATTAAAGCGTTGCATTAATCTACGCAGTGCTTCAATCCCCACATTCCCCTTTTTATAAATTAATCTACTGCCTTATCTTTTTTAAGCAACAAAATTTGTGTTAAATTTGTACTTCAATCAATTTAAAAAAATGAAGAAATCGCTCATTTAGAGGTTTTATTTAAGCCTCCGACCAAAATATAATTGAACGACAAATTTTGTTATTGAATTGACTGTAAATACATAGAAAACCAAATAAATCAAATTCTATTAAAATCAGTTAGTCTCGTATGTCGAACTGCGATAAGTAGTAAACAGCGTTTCACTAATTTCGATAGTTAGTATAACCATTTAATATGACTAGCAGTAACAAACATTAGTTTATTGGTTTAACTATTTTGTTTGCAGTCACTACTTTTGAGCTTACTACTTTTATGTACTTGGCGGAATTAATCATATTTTTTCTGTGAATAAGATGTCAATGCATTTTCAAACAATTTTGGAAATAAAATGCGAGACATCTTTTCACACGCCTACATAAGATTTTCGAATTACTTGGTAGATCATCCGACAAGAATTCTCATGAATGTTCTTTCAAATCCCTGCTTTTTCTGAATACATCCCACATTTTCGTATTTTTGAAATACGAATACCAGCCTCAATCAGCTTTTTAAATTCCTTTTGAACATCTATTTTTATAAAATTCTTATATTTTAAATGTAAAAGCTATTTCTTAGAAATGAATGTACCGTAGGGGATGATTGTAAAAAAATCCATTCAAAGGCATGTCTTATATCTGCATTTTGACTTCTATTAACATTTATATACTTCTGTGCTATATTTTACAGCATTTAAGTTCACATTTATTATAAATTTATTTCAATATGGAATATCTATTGATAATTTATGAAAGTTATGTTTAATTGCGGATGATATTTCCCAAATAATATAATTAAGGACTTAATAATTTTCCACGCGCGATATTTATAAATAAACGAATAAAACTGAAGATTTTTTTATTCATAAAACGGACATTATCCAATAGAAATTCCGGGCGTGATTGTGTGGATATTTTGTATCCCAAAATCTTACTTTAGGAAATGGTTACAAAGTAACACACCAGTCCTTATATTATTACTAAAAGAAAATTACCAAAGGTTCTAAGGCAAAAAACGAATGTCCTGGAATTAACCAAATATATGAATTCAGAATAATTCAGATATATCATAGAAAGTGTTGTGATCGCATCACATCTGTATTAACAATTACAATTTGTACACAAGTTCCATCCATGTAGATGGCGCTGTTTCGCGAGGTTTACCATGTTCTCGCGTAAGCGAATAAAAAATATCGTTTTCTTGCAGAGTAAGGAATTTATGATATGAAGGTATATGTTGGAAATAATAATATCCTAGACTAAAAAATGTCAGGGCTGAACCTAATAAGTTAGCGAAATAGATAGCCTCTTATGCTAAATACAAAGTTATTATTATTATTATTAATTAACCATGCATTTTTTTCGCCGGCTAATATTTGGGAAAATCGCTAGCCCAACAGTTTGATGGACCATTATCTTAAATCGTATTCGGAATAAGTCCTGCATGTTCACCGGCAATTTTGAATACCCAAATTGAAAAACGACAAGACCTAAAGTGACATGTGTATTGCAAGGGAGAACACATGTCCTACAGTTTTTAATACATGATGGTCTCGTAAGGTGACAACTTTGAAATATTGTTTTCGATACTGTGTGACTATAGTTTAACATTTGTCAGAGTTCCAATTTTCTGATTTACATATATTTATTTGTTGAAACAGAAGAATGTCCTGAGTTATCGCTATTGCTTTGATATTTTTTTGGAAACTATTGAGTACCATTTATATACCATAACATTTGACGATCCTGTTGGAATCCAATCCAGTTATTCATGATGGAACATGGTCCTGAATATTTGATTAAAATTGGTTATCACTATTCAACATCGCAAAGATCTCCAATATCATAATGTTCACATATTCTCGGGAAGTTTAGTAATAATTCGGTTAGCGGATTAGGGAAATATATCTAAGAGTTTTTAGTAACGATGATATTTAAATTCTTGATGCAGTCGCCGAAATGCCTCGATGTATTGGAATCTGACATGGGGGGTGGCTTAATTAAAGTTTTTCAATATGGCGGCGATAAGCCCAAGTTTTGTGTTGAGTATATTAGAGGATAGACAAATTTTGTGAATTATGATAGCTACATTACAAAATATTTGCAATTGGTGTGGTACCAACCCAGCAGAACGAAAATTTGTTGAAGGGCAGAGAGTTTTAAGAGTTGGACATGTTATTAAGTGCGGGAAGAATGTAAATATCGGAAATGAAACTTGTAGTATCGAATAAGGGAGAGATTACTTTTTGAGCATGTACATGTAATGAGCATCTAAAATTAAAACATTACTATTATTTACAATATAAAACATTACATTAATATATTAGTTAATTATCATAAAATTTAACATTTATATGTACATATATGCATATACAATTTAACCCCACTAATCTGTCAGTATATAATTAATAATTTTTCTTAAAATGCAATGAACAAACTTTCATTCGTCGCTTTACATTTGTCACTTTTAAAGCAATTCTCCGCGCTTTTAATTTGTCCACTTTTTCTTTTTTTTTTCCAAATATATTTTCAATCACAACAAAACCTTTCTTTGCCTTTGGGAAGCGATGCAATCGGAGTTATATAGATCCTTTTCTGCTCTACTGTAGCATTCTTTTATTATGCAGCGATCTGTATTTGCGCTTACAGAACGCGGAGAAAATATTCCAACATCCATAATACCAAAATAAATAATTTTTAGATAAAAAATAATACTTCCTGCTATGCTTAGGAAAATACAAACTTTGAGCTTGCAGAACTTTCGGGATTTTCCACTAGGTATCGCATGTTTCATGTCAGATCCCAATACGTAGAGAACTATCGAGTGTTTATACAATGGGCCACCTTCATAAACACGCCTATTATTTTTCTAACAAATTTTGAAAGATTATAGCATTCATTAGGTTCATAATATTTTTGTACAAAGCTGCATTGTTTATTTACTTGAGATTTTTGCTCCTTTACAAGACACCCATCGTATTTTCTGGTGGGTCTCTTGGAAAAAGTCTACTTGTATCACAAACGAATACACGAAATATGCCCTTAGTATATTTCCTAAGAATCTCGTTCCGTGTAGATGGGGATTCCATACTATCGTTTTAGATGATTTCGATCAAATTTTTTTTGCAGACGAATTCCGTTGCGTTAAAAATTAATGAATGCTATGTGTTAAATTGGATGGAACATCATGATAGTCGTGTCATAGGCTTTACGATTGGTCTATCGAACCTTACGCAACAAATATAGAATCAGCTGATTCTATACCAAACGGCTTTACACAATTCAAATGTGAGTTACCCCCACCAAATCTTTGTATTAATTTGGAACTCTGCGGTGCAAAATATTCCTTTGTTTAATAAGATTATAGCACTTCCCATTTGTATTAATGTGAACTGCATTGTTGGAGATTTGTCAGATGGTAAAAAACTGTCATTGTAAATCGCATTGTTTAAATTCATACTCGCAAATCGTAACGTTGAATAGGAACAGTTATGTTGCTGTTACGTTACTACTTCGAGGCTGTTACTTTTTCGTTACTTTTATATTTACTGGGTTAGTTCATGTTGTAACTGTGAAAACTAAAACGAAAGACTTTTTAATCTCTACCATAAAAGCATCGCTGTTATCTATGACAGTCTATGAATTTAATGGCACAAAATGATGTGTTTCACTGTTTGTAGTCTAGGATAATTTGCTTTCTTATAAATATAAGCCGCACGGAAAATATACTATCTTATTGTAAGGCTAGTGTCTTATAATAAAAGTGGAAATATGTCCGAATTAGCCTAATTTTTAGGTATACATCTCACTGATAGTCATACACTTTTTCTGCACAATGTGTGCCCCATCCACCGCAAGCATATCGCGTTTAGTTTAAACTACAGCTGTCACAACGAATTCTTCGTGTAACTTTATTCAAGCTAAAGAATAATTCCGCAGGGTGTCGCCAGTATAGTATGGGAGCCCCCCACTCTTCACACTGCTCGTCCCACACTCGCCTAACCGCGTCAAATGCGAACACCGAAGAGCCAATTTCTAACATTGTAGGGACAACCGAAAGATACTAGCGCAACCATGCAGTTTAGTTTATCCCTACTTTTTTGGTTTTAATAAGGTTACACAAAATCTCATAGCTGCACGTGGGTAGTGCCACCGCTGTTATTTAAAGTAGTTACGACTATTCATACTAAATATGAACAAGCGAGAAAGAAATTTAACTTACTACCAAAATCGTTTTTGATAATGCTAAATATAGCAGATGCTTTATAACCTGTAAAATTAAAGATATATGAATGCCAAGTGACACACGTAGAACAAAGATCTACAAAGACAATCAAAATTTATTTCTCGACGAGACTTAACCTCGTATCAGATATTACGGTGTTTTCGTCATTAGGTCAGAATATTTATCTCTGAGGAGAAAAGTAAATTTGTAGGCTAAAAGCCTTTTTTTATTTGTTTTGAAAAAAAAAACGAGATCGTCAACAATAAAAGTATCCAAACGGCTTAAAGTAAATTGCTCCATTTTCGTAAAATTTTAAGTATAGGCGCTAGAACACTATTTATCTGATGGTTGCAAATAGGCTATTGTCAGCTGCTTGAAACTCAAAGCACTTAAAAAAAAATTATTGAACCTACACTTCCAATATTTCAAATTAGTTTATCACGTTTTCCTATATCAGCAATTTTTTATCATAAAAAGTTTTCTGCATCAGATAATAATAAACATGTTAAATCCCCAGAAAACAATGGTCAGTACGCTGAATTTTCGCGAAGCAATAACGTTTTAATGAATTTTAGAGTAGCATGTTTGCTGGGTTTGCAAGTACTTTCTACCTTTCAAGTAATCTCAGAGGTATTCTCCATTTCTGTTTTTATTTAAGTTATTATTGTTTATCTATACAGAAATTATTTTCTCATCATGATATAGCTATTTTTATTTCTTCTATTTATGTCACAACTTTTATAACTATTTTTGAATATATACAGGTTATTCAAAAGTACGACATCATACGGAGAGAATTGATTGGAAATTAACTCTAATTTCAATGTAAAAAATCCTAGCTTAAACTAATAGTACAAACTTAGTAAGTTTTGTCAGATGCGAAATTATGAATATACTGAACTACTATCAGCTAATATAAAATTATTATTGCATTTTTAATATTGTCGTACTACATTTACAGTTAAATGCGAATTTTCTAGAATTAATCGGACAAAGTTAGAATACCTCAGCAACCAATTTCAAATAGATTAAATGATCATTGAAACTTTGGAACAGAAATAAACAACTCATGCCGTCAAAATAACAATACGTATCGACAGCATTATCTTTACTATCTGTTTACGTCATGACGGAAATTCAATAAAACGAATGGTTATAACACCAAAAACAATGTCAAATGTTAATAACTTTATTGCGACATCAAACACATAGCTCATCAGCTGTGGACGACGCAAAATATTGTACTTTGGGAACGTGATTTTTTTTATGCAATTTGTCAATGACGGGGGACTTTGAAAGGATCTAAAAAATTGAATAAACGGCAATGTTCTATTTTGGGCCTGCGAAATAACATGTTTTCACTAAACGTTGGTTGCATTTTCCGGCGAAAGATTTTTTTCAGAAATACCATTTGTCATCGTTTCGCGCATTCGTATTGGTTAAGTCATGCCTAATCTATTATCAAACATGTGCAATATTGTTATTAAACTAAGTATTGGTAAACATTACGTATTTTCAGCTCCACGTGTTACATATTAGGTCGTGCTATATTGTCCGTTTTGAACGACCTGGTTTTTCATGCTTTCTGTGTTTACTTTTCCTGTGGAAGATAGTTTTATTGTATTTGTCTAGAGAATTTTTATTTTCAACACCGTGTTCTAAAAATAGATATCATTTAGAACATCTTACTATACTAAAGTCATATTGATATTTCAATCAAATTTAAGCCGTACTAGCCCAGAACTAAGCATTGCTCATCTTTTTTTTTTACTTTTTTAATCATCGATTATAATGTATACTATAAATACATTTCATTCAAACTAATGCTAAACTTTTTTTATGTAGACCCATTGAATTTACGTCATTCCGATCGTCTTAGATCATTACCTAAAGTATTCATCATACAAGACATCAATTTAGTAGATATTTTTAGACGTTTGTTGTTTCCGCTGTATATTTTTTACGAAGCTAACACACGAAAATACTTAATGGTAATGTTGAATAGGTAATTACTGGTTAAGAAAATATTGACAAAAACTTATGCATGATTACAAACCTTTGTCGGTAGAGGTAAGAATATTTGGCAATATGGATAATAAAATCATGTTTCTGCCTTTTCTCCAAAATGTGTTGTAATTCTAAAAGAAGAAGGAGACGTCAAAATTTTCCCATCTTTCTGTAATTTTGTTAAAAAATATTTTTCGAAAGTGGCACAGACCTCTCACGAAAAAATAAAAATTTTGGGAACAAAATAATATTTTTAGAAATATAATCTAGACGATCTCGTAACTATCATAAAACTATAAACCTGATAACACAAGCAATAACGAGACTTACGAGTGCCATTTAGAAGTGGATTATGATGTGGTTTTAGAAATAATTTCTGTATCAACTTCGGTAATTGAGATTTTTTACTCTCATATCTAATGTTTCTGTTAAGCTTTGTAATCAATTATGAATACATTAATTGTTTTTATAAATAGCATAAGAGTATGTTATTTTTTGTTGTATATGCAATAAAATTAATAAATCCCTTTGCAAACTTCTGACGTTCCAAATAATTTAATTTGTCAATGGCATACATGATCTTTGTGATTCCCTGATTGTCATCGTATTGAAACTCGTATGTCAACATATAAAACTCTTTTTCGTTGATGGACTTTTACAACTTTCGAAAGATTAGTCCCTTCTTACAGATTCAAAAATAGAGAATTAAATCAACAGGTACATCCGCAATGTACTTTATGATAAGTAAACTGTGATAGTATCGGATTGACGACAATCAAATGTATAAAATCCATATAATAAAACGAAATCCTCGCAAATCGGTCAATGTAGAATTGCATAGGTTCATAAAAGGTCTAGCGTTGTGCAATTTAGTCGTAAAACAATCTTATTGTATTTATTCGACAATGTCTTTTCGAAAAATTATTATGCTCCAGTTCTATAAGCAAAAATATTAGACGCACCACTATTGTTTCAGGTCTGAAGAAGAAACAAAGAAATTAAACTCACATTTTCAATCTTATGATCGTAGCATTCGCCACGACATAAAATAATTGTTTTTATCCCATCGTCAACCTAAAACAAATTTTTAGAATAAACAAATTCTTAATCATTAAATCGAGTATTTATGATCTAAACAAAATAAATCAAATTACCTGTAAACAGACGACTTATTCAGAGCCGCGTAAGATTCTTAAAGGCTTAAAGGCTTTCTTAAGTATCCAAAATTTCAATATATTTTTGTATGTTCAAAACACATCTCATAGTGTTATTTCATCAAGACATCGTAACAGAGTGCTTCTTTTAGTGATCTGACCAACCATGATCCAAGGCGCGCAGCCGCAGCGTTATTTTCTGTGCAGTCTGAGGAAGACATTATACGGTTTGATTTATTAACACGTCGCGTGAGAAAGCAATGGATTGCTATCCAGAAATATACGAAACAAAGCGACATCAAGCCTTGGCGGTCTTTGAACCGTACAAATTGCAACAAACTGATACTAAACTTTGTTGGGCAAATTACGCGTTAAAAAAGTCTTCCTGTTCGCCATAAATTATGTATACCCCTTTTCAGAAATTCATTTTCGAGGAAGTCAGAGGAAAAAATGATGATAGTTCGAAATGCACTTCCAACTGAACGATGACTGTGCTTGGTACTTACGTAACAACAGTCACTGGGGAAAGTTTATTTACCAAGTACCAATTGATTCTTCTTCAGTAAAGAAGTCATTTATTGTATTTACCAGAATTGTAAAAAAGGAATTTGAAAGATGGCGATGAAAGATCTGGAAGGTATCGAATATCGTCATGTACGATTTCCCTTCCTGATCCTAACGTACATTGGGTTTTGGTGTCCGACAACTTGGACAAAAACAAAAAGAAATTTTTACAATTTACTAACGACATTTCTTGTGGTCTGTATGCTCACTTTTTTCGTAGAAGGCGTTATTAATATAATAATTACATTCAATACTGATGATTTTAGTTTCGATAATATTTTCGCCTTTACCATTGTATTTACCGGGTTGATCAAGGCTATGAAAATTATCACAGAACGCCGAGCAATTATTTCTTTTCTAAATACGTTCGTCGATGAACGATGGTATGATTCGAAAAACCGGGAAGAATGCCAGTTACGACTGAAATACGATCAAGAAGCTAGGTTAGGTATTTTTATCGAAAAATAATAATTTTATTTCTTCAATTATTTGCCGGGCCCTACATAAGTTGGACAGACTAAGTCTGATTACATTAATAATCTGAAGCATTTCCATCATGTCTTTGGAAATACATCTATAAATTTCCGCAGATTTCATTATAATCGATGGCGTAGGATATCGACGCATTGATTAACTTTATATAATCTAAAAAGTATTTTATAAACTTTCAGACGAATTACATTAATTTACGTCGTTGGAACAGCTCTGGGTCTTGGATCCAGAGCGCTAACTCCATTTTTTAAATACCAAAATGCGTTTGACTTGCCGTTGGGTATGTGGTGCCCATATGATAAATCCAATACTCTTAACTATTTTATAACCTATATCCATCAAGTAATTGGCGGAGTAACGTCGGTTTTGCTACATGTTGGTCTGGATTGTTTTTATTTCACGGTTTTGATAGAAATGTGTCTACAGTGTCATATTTTAAAACACAGGCTTAAAGTCTACCCAGAAACTTGCAAAAAAGTCTGTCATTATTCCAAAGTAGAGAAAAAGATGACTGAAATTGAGAAGGAACTTATAGCGAAGCTTATATATGATCACCAATCAATATACAGGTAAGATTACATATTGTTTTGTATATATGAAAACATGCTGACATAATTTTGGATGCTTTCTTTCTAAAAGTACCCAAAACATAATAGTTGATAAGTTTTTAAAATACTTGGTGAACCTAGCGTGAAAATACTAAGTAAAACTACCAAAACATTAAAAAATTCACATATAAAACTTCCCCCAACGGTGGTTGGTGGGGAGCATTATCTAATCAATCTAAAGTGATGATCTTCATTCTCCTAATGAAAGTGTGCCGTGCATTATCTACGTGCTCACCCACCTTACTTTTTGGCTTAACTCTTAAGCTCGATTATTAAAATATATTATTCTTCTGTTATGGAATAATGTCGATATTCACTTACAGTTAAATTTGAAGTGATCGTGGTTCGTTCTCAATTGTGGGTATTATATATATGTCCTTGCCGAAAATAATTCCAAATAAAATTTGTTATACTTTTCATTATGGTACCCCTAAATTCCTCGTCAAAAAGTAGTATAGAAATAATTATTTTTCATATAACTGATTTTGTGACTGGACCTTCCCCATAAAAAGTACGCATTTGTGCATAAATAAGAAAAAACGATTATCGTTGTTAACAACATTTTCACACTGTTTGAAAACATAACCGTTTGACGTTTAAGAAACGCACGTACATTATAATTTCATAAAAATGCAATTTTCATGCACTTTCTAAAAAAAGGATAAAATTTTCCACTTATACTTTTATCAAAGGCGTGTTAATTATATTTACATTGATGAGTATAACAATTATTTTGATTTCCAGTCGGACAGGTACTTTATCATAATTACTAATGTTAACAATATTGATTATAGTATTTATTTGTAGTCCAACCATCACTAGTAGAAATTTAAACGTTACACTTACGGAGCTGACCATGTCCCTTATTAAAAGTAGGGTTCTTAAAATGTCCACTAGGATTTTTTATTTCCTAATTAGTTCCCGAGCCCAGTTAACGAAAATTAAAAACAGAGAAAAATACCGGCATATTGATTCTCCATTGACATTATGGAGGCATTTGAACCTCCGTTTACAATCCGCGTTTACTGTGAGGTAAAACTCTTCTTGATAACGTACTATAATGGTAGTGTAGCTATATGACTCCTATAGAATTTATATATATTGGATTCTTTGTTTATTCGCTTGATAAAACCATTATAATCGTAGTCATGTGAAAAAATGGACAAAAATCTCGAAAAATTTAATTTACGATAATTTCATAAAGAACTACCTATATGTCATGCGGGCATACGGATTTCTCATAGCTATAATGATCACCTCCCCCCGAATTATCGACTTAGTGAAGTATTTTACATCGTAATTTATCAATGTACTATTGTGCACAAATATTTACAAATAAAGAGATTACTAATATGAAAAATGCACATTAAAACTGCTGCACGCGGATTAAATATCGAATGTTTATACAATGGGTCACCTTCATCGGAAAAGACGCCAGTCTTTACCGTAAGAGATTAGTATGGCTTCATATTATTTCCACTAGGTATCGCATGTTTCATGTCAGATCCCAATACGTAGAGAACTATCGAGTGTTTATACAATGGGCCACCTTCATAAACACGCCTATTATTTTTCTAACAAATTTCGAATGTTTGTAGCATAGTTTGGGTTCATAATATTTTTATACAACGCTGCATTGTTTGTTTACATGAGATCCTTGCTCCTTTACGAGACACCCATCGTATTTTCTGATGGATCTCTTGGAAAAAGTCTACATCTCTGCAAACACAAAAGTAACAGTTTGGTAACAATGTAACCATTACGTAAATATTACATAACTGTTACTTTCCGTGTTTGCAGGGATGTTCACAAACGAATACTACGAAATATACCCACAGTATATTTCTTAGGATTTTCGTTCCGTTCGCACTGCGAATTTTATGAGAACATAAATATAGCATTCAAACACACAGTTTTTGAACCTTATAAAAGTAAAGCAGAACAAATTAAAATTTACACAAATCTTGATACTCATATTGTATTACTGTTGATGACGGTTGTGATATTTTTTATAAAATTTCGGTCTTGGAGCCATATTTAATTATTGTCACTGTAGACTGCAACAGCCCCCCAATCTTGATATATTATGTGAAGTGCACAAGTGTACTTTAATAAATGGCGACAGGGCGTTTGTTTTGGTCGTGAGATTTAAAACAAAACACAATTTTAATTGAATACACTGCTATAACTCTAGTAGTTTTCAAAGCATCTTTAATCTTTCTGAGAGGCCTTATTGATTCTTTTATCTGCTCTAAAAGCTTGGGAAATTTACTAGAAATAGATGCGCGCATTTTGTATAACAGTTAGAAACGGTCGTGATATTGAAAGCCTAAAAAACGTGGGTTCGGATTATTTTACGACTGATTAAAATGAAGCACTCTATCAAATCTGTGGGAATGTTAGTTATTTACAACTTTCTCAGCAGGAAAACATTTTAATTGATTTATTCAATAACTGCTCAGATGTTACAGTAACTATAAGAGTCACTAAATTCGTAATAGTTACACGCAGAAAATGAGAACATCGTAGGTTCACATAAAAAAATTACTTTTTATACCGTACTTATTGGTTCAGCATCTTGTGGCTAACTTCAGAGATGATAGGAAGAAGGTCTCTATGCATTTTTATACCAGTATAAGGCTTTAGTAAACAATACAGCGATTGCTTAGATTTTCAAGTAAATACTTTTGTCACATTTATATACTCAATCTATCTGGCGTTCTTTTATTTTTAATGAGCAGCCCGCCCAGTTTGTGTTATTGAAATTTCTTAATAAGTTATCTTGAATTAAATGTTCTATTTATTTTATACCTAAGCACTACAAATCATCTCGATTAGCTGCAAAACAGTTAAGAAGACAAAACCCAGCTTATTTTAGCTGATACAACATATCTGTAGCTACTTGTGCTACTTGGCTTGTTAAAATAACATTGCCAGCATTATTACGTGCAAATAACAAGATGTCGGTCATTCCTGGTAGAGATTTGGCTGGTTGAACTAGCTATTACCCTAGCGGCTGGGAATATCTGTTCGTTAAAATCTCGGTAGAAATATACACGAATTCTAGATGAAAACCCGCTAGACCAGTAACATATATCTGATATTTCAGTTTGCAATTACAGTAGAAACCCCTTTTTACGACATGGGTCGGTTCCGCGACTTCCCCTCAAGCTCCCGTTTATCGACATGCCAGCTAGAAAAGTGCATTCCCCCACCGCAACCCATCGACAAGCATGCTAAAGTGACGTCACACGTCACTCGACCAATCCGGTTGAAAGGTTGCTGCAAAAGAGTATGTCGATAAACGGAGGTGGCGTTAAAAGGGGGTTCTACTGTATTGCTTTACGTCACTTGAAACCCCTGCAAACACAAAAGTAACAGTTATGTAACAACTATGTAACATTTATGTAACAATGTAACCATTACATAAATATTATATAACTGTTACTTTCCGTGTTTGCAGGGGTTTCAAATGACGTAAAGCAATAATTCCAAACTGAAAATATCATATCAGATTTGTATAATAGGTCAGAATCAATCGGATCTTTACGGCAGCTTAGTAAACAATCTCTACAGCATATGCGCGCGAATCAGCTGAGAGCAAGCCGCCATATTGGGAGTTCGATCGAGAGGTATTCGAGATTCTCGAATCGAGCCGAGGTCGATAAGTTGTAGGAGCTTGTCACCCTGATGTTAAAATATATTAGCTGTCTCAATGTCTCGCGTCTCGGTAGATTTACGCCAGAATTCATGTCATTTTTAGAAGGATTTCTACCCATATTATAGAGCTGGTTTCTAGCCAGATCATTAAAATCTAGAATAATTCTGGGCCGATTCTCGTAACCATCTATACCAGGGATAGCTTCACGATAATAATCTGTTACCAAGAGTAGGGCAGTACTGTGGACCTTCCGGAAAACAGATATGCATAAAACCAATTCACTTAGCAAAGGTAGTAACAATTTATTGAAGACTAATCCTGTATCAGACTCATTTTGGTCAAACTCATAAATAGGTTCTGAAGATCGCAGCTTAAATTCTGCAAATAATATCAGCTGATACATACATGCTAACATATTCTCTCTGTTAGTTTCCATTGCAAATATTCCCCAGATCATGGAGTCATGAGGTTATAATTAGCAAACGACCAGATTCCTCCAACAACAGCAATGGCATTCATAGATGTAATGAATTTCCCTTAGCTTCCTGAATTATCTGTATTCATTTGACGTGTTGAATATTGCGAGAGGTATGTTAAGTACAGATATAACTTGTTAATTCTTTTTTTATATTCTCATTCAGTGGTAGAAGCTAAGGGAGTTAAAGTAATAGATGGAATTAAAATAAATCGCAAAATATTTTGAAATATTGTCAGTGAAGAATTAATAATTACTTTAAATACAAGAATAGAAAATTAGTAAATGTATATGATTGATCAATCAAATTGCCATTCACTCCTAACAGAAGAAATTGTTGTTCAAAGAGTTCGATGATAAAGTCTGGAATATGTCGTCAAAAGAATTAGACAAGCTTTCATATAAACGATTGAGCATACACTTGAGCGTTTAAAGAGAAAATCCCCCTAACACTTAGTGTGCGACCTTAATATGCACTAAACTGACACTATCGTGTAAAACGGATGTGCGTTTCCGGAACTCGTAACCCCGGTTGATCATAAGCATTGCTCACACGAACAGTATCCACATATAATGACACAATATGAAAATCATTGAAGGAGTTTATGTAATTCAAATGATTCCAGTGATAATTTCTTGTTTTTATTAGTCGATATTTCTTTGAATTTAATCAAAGTTGAAAAAAAACTAATATATTCAATTTCATTTACACCTGATTGATTGATATTATCATCATTTTCAGCCTGGCGGAAAAGACGAATTCGCAATTCATGGCAGTATTGGTTATCCAAATATTTGCATCAATTCCAAACATATGTTTAACTGTATATTTAATATCTCAAATGGATATCGGGTTAAACATCGATGTTGTTTCCATGGTGTTTTCATTTGCTCCTGGTTTCACCCAGTTCTTTTTCTATTGCTTGTATGGCAATGAAGTTTCATTGAGCGTAAGTTCAGCACTTTCACATAAGGCAAGTTTACGAATGTAATGTCAATTGACGGTAAAAAATGTTTCACTTTTGTAGAGTTTACAAATAGGAGATGCATTATACGACTCTAACTGGATGGTACTTTCCACATCTACGAGGCAAACATTTTTGATGATGATGCTTCGTGCCTCCAAATCAATTAAAATCACTGCTGGTTCAGTGTTCACCTTTAATATCAACTTTTTACTTGCTGTTAGTGTGCATTTTATAAAAAAATAAGATTTAAAAAAGATATAAGCAGCCATGAATCTACGAACTTGCTGCCAATAAATACCGAAATCTATTTATTGGTAAATTATGTCTTGCTTTTATCGAAATATTTTTTTAATTAATTATTTCATGCAATAATGGACAATAATTTTTCTGTGGAGAGTAATTATTTAGAAAATTTTAGACATTAAAGTTATTTTTTTTCTTCGTTTCAGACGATCAAAACATCTTATTCTGCATTCAGGTTATTGGAAAGTGTAAATTGAAGGTAATGAAATTACCTATCAGTATAACTTCATGTTTTGATGTATAAAATTATATGATGGTATAATAACAATAAAATTTTGTTAATTTGACTGGTGTTTTTAATTTATCTGTATTCTCCATTAATTGTATTGTATTATTGAGATACGAATGTTATTGCAGTCAGTATTATCCTACAGTACTAATGTCGAGTCTACGACATGAGCTGAAGCCTGAAGATATACAACAACGTTTTTTTTGCTTATGGATAATGTCTTGCATGTACGGAAAGAACGACTTGGTTGGAAAACCCAACTCGTTAGTTGCCCCAACCAATTCGCATGTGGTTATTCTTACCAAATCGTTCTTCCCTTGTGCATAAAAAGGAAAAGGTTTCTACATGGCATGTGACCTGACGACGGAAACTCAACTCATTGACATAACCACAAGAGTAAAAACTCCTAGGGACTTCAGAAGCTAAGTTTCGTATCTGCTATATTTGCTAAAATAAAAATAATCATAGGAGATTGACAATAAAAAGAAGCTGAGCACCGAAGGAAGTTCTGGATTTGATATCTCAACAAACGTACGTTGGCAAACGATGATGTTGAAATCTTGCTACACCATCCCGATTCTTCAAACGTTACTCGATCTAACTATCGCTTGCTTGGATTGATAAGTCATTGTCTATCTTGTATGCAATTCTATTGTCATGAAGCCTCACGGAATTACTGAATAAATTACAATAGACCATTATGAAATTCTTATTATATTACTAGCTTTTTATAATATAGATTCCAATTTAGACAAAAAACGACGTCATCGATTATATCCAATAGTTCGAGCGATATCAAACGTAAATTCGATAATCATTCTTTAGAAAGGATTTCTATCGGATGTTTGACGAAAATAAGTTAGGAGTTCCTAATGACAACGTCCTGGTTTTGCGACTTTAAGTGTATAGGGATTCTAATGCACATGAAGATGATACATCAGGTTACAAATATCACTAGTACACAATATCAGGAATTATTCTTATTCATAATTTCTAATAACTATATACTTTATATATTTTTATAAAGTGAGATTAGTGGATCACAAATGCAGCTTCTTGAAGACGATAACGCCATTCAAGGAGATTACTGGTACATCAAAAATAGATAAAACGCATTATTTCTGACTACTAATTGCCGACATGCACTGAGAGAAGTTTAAGACATCAGATGCAATAGCTATAACGGAACGGAGATGTTATGCCTTAAGACAATTGCCGTGCAACTTTTAAGATAGCTACTAAGGCAGCCGTGATCTTAATTGACGAACAGCAGCCATTTCCCGTTTTGCCCGCAGGTATCTATATTAGCACGTATGTAATCTTAAACTTCTCTCAGTGTTGTTACAATATTAGCAAATTGTAGCAGTTATAACTCACTAAAATTACATTAAAAATATTCTCAATCTCCAAAAAAACTATTGCTAACGTGTATAGATGATATTTTGAACACTACTAAATACTCATACAAACTTTATACAATGCTACCGCCTTGCAAGAATAAATTCTTCATTTTGTTTTTATATTTTGTCGATAAGAAAACTGCAATGATCAATTTGTCCTTGTAACCATTAACCATTAAACGTAGTTGTATTTTACTGATACAATATGGTTTGATTGAATGTTTTTAAGAGACATGGATCACAGAAAATGGAATAAAAATTCAAGGACTCTGAGGCAGTAGTCATTACGAACGATTTTAATGGGATACTATATTTTTGCAGATAATGGCTTCTGTTTACAATGAATGCACCCATGGTCCACCATTAACTTCAGGATACATACTGCACTCGTCGGGTTAAGTTTACGGTGTCAGTAGGAATATTTTTAGGTATAAACCAAGATTTTATTGACTATAGCTTAAATCAAAGGTAACAAAACTAGCACTTCAGTAATGACAATATCTCACTCTCTTTGGGGTGGCTTTAACTGCAAGACAGATTGCATTTTCACTCAACACGAAGAGTGAATTTTGACTTCAATATTTGGAGCGGCAGACTTTACTCTTTTAGAATGGTCTTTCATTCTTTTTAGGGTGAGTTCCCTACTTACTCCTGGTTTGGAGTGAAACTTTCACTCCAAGAAATTTATTTTGGTCTAACATCTTACAAGAGAAATTGCATTTTAGCGCAAGTGTATAGTTCACTGCATTTTTTGTACATCACTCCCTAGTGAAAAGTGAAATGGAGTGGATTTTGCTAAGCGTGACATTCTTTTACTCCATCCCAAGAGTGCATACGTCGCTCTAATTAGTGAGTGGGATTGAATCTTATATTTTACACTTGAATGACACAATTAATTTTCATGGTTTTTTTTTAATGGCAAACAAATTCTTCGGATTTAAGACATCCGCGTTGAACCGTTCATTCAAGTTTAATATACAAAATAGGATACATTTCCATAATGAGAGAGAAATATAAACGTGAAAGTCTCTAGCTACTTGGGTTTCCTCCACAATTACTAATTCACTCTTCAGGCAAGAGTGGATATTTCGACTGTACTTAAGAGGGCGACTCTGTTTAGAGTTGAATTTGACTAAATCCATCATGCGTAACCCGACAAAAATGCACTGTTATTGGAGTGATTTTCATCACTCTTTACAATAGTGATATTCTCACTCCAAGAAATTGAAAGAGCAAAGTTCACACTTTTTTGCCATGATTCGGTGACATTCAATATTCACACATGGAAGAACGGTGATATATTTTAGTAAATATTGCAAACAAGGTTCTGACAAACTCGTCGCCAATTTTCAATACACGCAGTACGCATTTGCATGGTATTGACTACTCGAATTGTTTTATTCAGACCATATGAAAACATGGTACGCGGACTTCAAAACGACGGCATTTGGTAATTTAAAAAAGGTTTGTTGGTTATTAAAGTCTATAAAACATAAACAAAATGCTACAAACAAGCTTGAGGAAACATTGTTTATATATAATGCTTATATATGATAATGTGGATGATTAATTCTTATCAATGATTTCAACATTACTATAATTGATGTAATCTCTTCAGTATTATTTCATTTTATTACCTCTCATAATATTTGTTTAGCGTGGTCCTTCTTCCAAACCTCGAAAGCATCCATTTTAACTCTTTACCATTTGCTGATTTCTCTGTTTGCTTCATAATTCCGGTGATGTATAATATACATTTTAAGCCTGTTTTTATTGAGAGTGATGATGAACCGATTAAATAAGTAACCTGCCATTTTATTGTCGACCATTTCCGGTATTTCGTTATTATATAATTGGAATTAATAAGAACTCCACGGCAGAAAATGAGACTAGTTTCTGTTCATTGATTCTGATATCGAAACTAGCTAAATTAGCAGAAATTGGACTCATTTTCAAGGTTGCAAGGTGTCTACCAGTAGTGCAAGGCTGCGTTTTTCCTGCGATATCATAAAAAGCCATAATATAAATAAAAAACCTTTACTTAGTGATTATTTATTTCGGCAAATAAGACCTGAAAATAAAACGATTAATATCATTATAGATCACATGTGAAAATTTCCGAGGATACATTTACAATAGAAAAATAGATTACACCGTTGTCTATTTCCAATGAATAAAATGTTTTAATTATACACTTGGAAGCTTTCGAAATTCGAGAACCTTGGATTTAGAAGAGCTATTTTATAATATTATTCAGGTTTCCCCGATGATATTTTGTACAATTCTTGAGTTTACTACAACTTAGACACAAAAAGTTGTTATAACACGATGACTTAAGAACGTTTCGTATTTCGATACTAGTTTGATTTTAGAAACAATATTTGTTTGACAAGTACTACAAGTGTCTCAGAAATAACTGAAGGTGTTGCCTAAGATTCAAAGACCCCTTGAACAACGCGCAGTCGCATCCTCCTCAAAGAAACGCACGAGAAATGACAATTAGCATCTGAATAATTAAAGAACAATGACGCTGATATACGAGTTGTATAATTGTTGCTTTAAAACAGTTCCTCATATACTTTTGTTAAGTTCCCTTATAATGTATCTAAGAACATTGTAATATTCCGCGAACAAAGGAAAAAAAGAAAGATGATACAAAACTCACCGTAAAATGTAGCGGGAGATAATTACATGTCGAGTTACAGTAACTGGCATAAAGAGATATTTATAGGGGAAAAAAGTAAGGTTCAAATACTTTCAACTCTTTATTCTCGCTCAGAACGGTATTGGTATTGTCAGTCTTCGTATTTAACCAAATACTGTACATATTTTGCTTAGTATTTGTTGTTAAAATTGTGGTATTTCACTACAGATTCTAAATGAGGTAATTGCTAAAACGATATTAACTGAAGAAGAAGCGTTGACTTTTAGAACTTGTAATAAGTTTACCTGAAGATTAAGGTGATATATTTTTAAACATTATTTAAATGTACCATTTGAAGTTTTTCAGGAACCCTTCATGCACGATGTTATTTCAACAAAGTCTAGAGCACTCTCTTTTACCTATTCCGTTCTCCATGTTGACAGTTACTGGAGCATGGTGTCCAACTTATTTTGGTTCCTCGAAACGAGCACTATACAATATTTATTCTTTATTCGTTTTTATTTGTAAAACCCTGCTCATTGGAGAGGTTTTTACGTACGTAGTAAAATGTGGATTAGTAGGGAGATTTGAACCGTGGCCTATTTTTGTACTAACTACTTTCATGCAAAGTCTCTACAAATTTCTGAGCGCCCTTCGTAGAAATTGGATCATGAGCATTCTTCATATGGGTTTCAAAGATCGATGGCAAATTCCTCGAGATATCATGGAAGAACAAATTATATGTGAATTTAGACAGTCAGCAAGGTAATTTAAGCAAACCATTGTTTGATATAGAAATTATGTGTAGCACATATATTGTAAATTATCTATTGATGAATTATACAGGAAGATGCATGTCATTTACATAACAGTATTAACTTCGGCGGCATCACTTCTAACTATTTTACCAGTTTATATGAAAGCTGGCAATGAGATTAAACTTTTAGCCGAAGTTTCTTTTCCTTATGATGTTCAGGTTCCCTTATATTTCTGGTTGACTTATTTTCATCAAACAATCTCGCTCTTCTTTCTAAGTTTTTTGATTCTCAGTTCGGATATATTACTTTCTGCAATTTTATTACAAGTATGCTTGCAGTTGAAATTAATGAAACACAGATTAATACAATATAAAGAACTTTCTTCAGAATATTATGGAAAGATGTCCATTATTGATGCGCATAAACTGGAGCATTATGTTGTCAAAGAATTAGTCAATGACCATCTATTTATTTACAAGTAATACGAAATACTAATGAAAAAATAATTATAGGCATTTTTAATACTTTTTTTTATTAGTTTTTCAGAAACTATCAACAAATCTTTTTTTGGATGGATAGTTGTTTTATTTGCTGTCGGGACTCCCAATCTTTGCATCAATGCTTACGTCTCATTGTTTTCCACCAATTTTGCGGATATAATTATATCATTGGATGTAGTAGCAGTTGCCTTTTTACAAATCACATTGCTCTGCTGGTGTGGAAATGAAGTTTCAGTACACGTATGTACACTTTTTATATTATATTCTGGCCATTTTTTCTGGTCTCTGTATTGTAAGCAATGGAACCCAGCAAAACTGGCCAGAAACTGGTCTCTTTTTCTACCAGAGATGACAAGATTTCTTTCAGTCTCATTATTTAGCAATCGTTGTTTATCAAAATTCCTCGACTTTGATCTTTTATCACTGAAAAATACGTTAATTAGTCTAAGTATTATTATTTCTTGAAACTTATCCATAGATATCGAATTGGTGATATTATTAGATTGAAATTTTTTAACATATACAAGCAATATTAATTTGTTTTATACATAAAATTTTAGACTCTGGACATGAGAAATACGATTTATGAAATGAATTGGACACATATGAGTAACTCTGTCAAAAAAGATCTGGCTCTTATTAATCTTCGTGCTTCAAGACCATACGTATTAAAAATCGGAGCTGTAGTTCCACTGAATGTCGATTCAATGATCAGCGTGAGTACTCATATAGTACTTAATTTGAAATCGCTCATTTTGTATGTATCCATAATTATTGTATGAAAACGATATTCTAACGGAATGATTAATGCTCGGGCAATAATGTTGTGTCACTTTCAAATATTTCGAAGTCTTTATAACATCTTCTCTAGATCAGATACACTTTTTTACAATATCGGCACATTTTCGAAATAAAGAATTCTTTAAGAAGTCTTAAATGTCCGTAATAAGAAGTCGTAAATATTTTATTGAGCATACTCAATGCTGTTTGAAAAATGAGGACTTGCATTGGAAGATCCAAATGGGCCAAACTTTACATTGCAAATTTTCGAGCATATATAAATACCCAACTGAAAAAATCCAGGTGGGTTTTTCCACGTAGTCTAATCACGTGGTCTCGACCTGGTAGTTTTGGCCCATTTGAACAGGTCGAGACCAAGTCTGATTTTGCCACCAGGTCATGACCACCTGGTCAAAACAACACACATCATGTGATATGTCATGTGAGAATTTGTGAAATTATATATCATGTGATAAATGTAAATAGCCACACGGAGAAAAAATTTCCTGAAAAATTAGCGTGCTAGTCACCTGAAAACGGGTGCAACTTGATTTTTCGGAAATATTTATAGCAACAGACAAGAAATATTGCTTTCCTGGCAGGAATATTTGCAATAACGGCTAGATAGTTTTATGTGCGAGCTAGTCAAAATGTTTAGCGTAGCACAGTAAAATTTACAGGACATTGAGTTTTTAAGTTAGTGCAAGTCAAATTACGTGAACTTACACTTACGTGAACAAGGGTTACTTTTACTCAAGTGCAGAAATGTTGATGTTGATAAATGCGGGTTTAGTTCAAACAAATACTTTGCAGACGTTAATATTTACTAACAAAATAGTAAAAGCACACATTTCATGTATTTATTTTTGTCGGATAAAATATTTGAGTAGGGTAAAAATGCGAGAATCCCATATAGTATCGACCTGGTCAAATGGGCCAAAACTACGAGTTTGAGACCACGTGGGAAAATCAGGATTCCGTGTATTTCTGGCGTGTCTGTGTTTTCCTTGTGTTGTACGTAGATGATAGTGTTTTTACTACTTGCGAGAGAATTTGATAATGACAATTCACGCAGTTAACTGAACACCACTATAGATTTGGTGTTTGAAGTAAAAGAGACAAGGTGTTTCAAGTAGCATAAACTACAAATATTAGGCTCATTCCACCCAAAATAATAGAACAAGTTCATTTTATTTTCACGCTGCTATAAATCTTATGATATTACAGTAAATAATAATAATATTTACTGATGTAAGTTTGTACCGTTTACTATGCAACCATATTATTAACTGTACCCGAAGCCAAGAACATAGTTCATCCACTTTTCGTCAGTAAAAGAATGAATATTTTATTTAAAAAGCAAGATTTTTTTCTTTACATGATATTTTTAAAATACGAATTTTCAACATTATTGCAGCATATTGTCAATAATACCCAAGTACGAAATTATGATAAGAATAGAATATCGTTTTTCCAGTATTTACTATTTGTTAACGTGCTCTCTACAGTTGAAACAGTGAATTCAAATTTAGAGAGTAGTCAGATAGCTCTTGGTCTGATATGAGTTACTTCATGCGATTAAATCAATGTGACATTTTAATACAAATACATTACTTTTTATTTGCAGATTATAAAAACATCATACACAGCATTTAATGTACTAAAACAAAGTATGTAGAACCACTGTTTATATGTGTGTAGCTCATTTGTTAATTGTTGTGGTAAATATATAATTTCTCGTTTAATAAAATGTAATATCTATTCCTATGTTTATTAAATTAGGAAAAACTATAACCTTATCTTATCAAAGTTTGAAATATTGTATATAAAAGTGATAAAAAGCAACGCGCTTCAGCTCCTTATGGAAGTCCACGGTTGAAAGTTCTTTCGAAAGACATCAGTTCACCTTCACTATTGTCATAATTAACAAGGACGATTTGTGCCTATTGTTAAGAAAAGGTTAGTTTACGGGCATAGTTACTAAAGCCATAAAAATGTAATTTAGCTACTAATAAATCGTGATTAAAAGAACCAAAAGCTTTTGTGAACTCCAAGAAATGTACATGAGCGACAATAACTTGAATTCTAACGCTGTCAGATACAAATAGCAATGCTAATTCAGACTCTCTCTACGCGGACAAGAAGATATTCTTGAATAATATCAATGGTGCTATCGAATGATCTTCTAGTAATAAATTTGCTTTTGAGAAAAGCAAGTGGTTAGTTTTTGCTACTGAATAGTGAAATGCCGTTCTTAAAGCTAATCTGGTATACTTGTTCCACGTATTATTTCTGCAGCTTCTTAAAACTTCCCAATATGATAAAACGAATCAAAGCATTAATCATACGTTCAATTTTAACTTTTTAAGTTGAGTCGACACTAGGTAAATCATTAATAAAAATGGAAAATAGAAGAAGGACCAAGTACTGAACCTGTGACACACCAGATTCCATTGGCAGCCAACCAGGACCTTCCTCTATTAGTACTCACCACAGCCTGACGTTCACTTCCCAAATACGAAACAAAACTCAAGATAAAGCAATGTTGGAAAAGCAGTATTTCTTAGTTTTTGAAGAAGCAGAACATGAGCTGCAATTAGTAAGTCAACCGCCTTGCTGAAAACAAGTAGTAAGTTGAGCTTTATAACTGTGACGGAACTCACAGTTTGATAAGGATCAAACGAATTTCTCTTATTAATGTATGAAATAATTGGTTCGTATACGAGTCGCTCTAATGTTTCCGAGAGTTAACATAAAGTACAAATTAGCTTATAATCAGATGGACAGGTTATTGTAACAATTTCCTTGATTGATGTAAGAAGAGCTTGAATGATGGGAAAACGAACATGTGAAGAAAGTGGTTCTAGCAAAAATGTCCTATGACCTATGTCCTTTCACACAAACGAGTTTGAGATAAGAAAATAACCTCCGTATCAAAGTACCCCTATACCAAATTTTCTTAATTTCTTTTATTGGACGTTATGGTTTACTGAGTTAAAGGCTTTGGTATCAAGGTACACTGTATCTACACTCAGGTCGGCATCAATAGCATTCCTTACAAAATCGGTGAAAATCAACAGGGTTGTTATTGTTGATCTCCTATGTACAAATCCATTCTGTTCTTCACTTAATTTTTGCAAAAATATTGATTATAGATATAGGTCTATAATTTTCTATCTTACGTTTGTCACCTGATTTGTGAATGGGAATCAAAAAAGGCATTTTTCGTGAATTAGGAAATGTGCATTGCTCTAAAGATTGATTACAAAGCAGTAAAAGCGGCTCAATTAGTGCAGTCGAACAATTTTTAACCTAATTTCCTGGTATCTAATCTGGTCCTTATGCCATATTAGTTTTAGAAAATTGCTGTACTCTAGTGATGTATTGATTATAAAACTTCAGCGCTAATCTGATGAAATTCGATCTTAAGCATTTTTAATCTGCCACAATCAGATACTTTATTTGATTGTTTGCTTTTTATGTGGTATTATTCATCAGCACTCCTAGGAATAAATTTTTATTCTTATTTTATGGCTTAATTTATGAAAACATAACTGGTTCATGATGTGAGTACGCTGAAATTATTTTTTCCAAAGCATCCATCCGATCTATATGTTTTGAAAATAGGAAATCGAACGCTTAACCCTCAAATGGTAATGAGTCTAAACATTGAGATAAATCCAAGAAAGCAGCTACTTGGGCTAATGTTTTGCAGAATCCATAGATCGGGATCAACATATCCAACTGTGGCGAAGGGTAGTTTGATAAAATTGTTCCATACAAAGTTAGGTAAATAAATCACCAATTAGTACCGCATCATAATCCGTGTAATGATTTTGTTCAAACGATAGTTGCATTCAAGCTGGGTCTATTTGCAACTGAAAAATAGTATTCTATCTTACAACAGCATGGCCCTTATACAATTCATTAATTCTTGACGTAAGGATTTTCAGTACTTGCATTGTTAAGCTTGGAATTCAAGTCCTTAGACTGATCAGCACATTCGAGATACTGGAATTATTTACGCCATTTTTCAAATAGCATTTAGTGGATCTATTTGGCTTTAAAATCATAGGAAAACATTGTTCACGAAATACTAAACTCCGCAAAATGCACATTGTAAAAATCATCTGAATTCTTCCTCCAATTCCGTTTCACGGGTGGTATTTCGTCCAGAACTTGCCCTTTAACTATTTCCACAATTTTTAATATTCTATATAGTTTATCTCCACTTGGATACAACAAAGGTAGTTTTGCCAATATAGTCCATTATTATTACTTATCCGAAACAAGCTTCCATTCTTAAAATAGCAATCGCATATTCTTGCCAGTACGGTAGACTCCCGGTATAATTACTTCTCACTATATTTACGTCCCAACACATTTGCCCGATTCCGTCTCGTTATATTTACCTCCACCGCTCTCTTTTTCCCCTACCTTGCATGTTGGGGCCTCCGAAAGTGTGACGTCACGAACGTAACACGACTGATGAGAGTAGGAGAAGGAGCGCTCCCCTTCTTATACGTTTTCTATAATGGCCAAGTTCGACCGTTGAGGTCGGTGATAATTAAACACAAATACATATACAAATACAAATAAACGAATTTTTATAAAACACAAAAATTAAAAGAAAGACATTTTCTCTACGTTACTAAAAAACTAAAAATTGATACCTGAGCTTCAAACCATTATTTTGACTTTTCTCAGTACTCATTTTACAAGCAGTTGTAAAACTTCATAGATCATATTTTTATAAGTCATTGCAACAAAATTATGATAAAATGAAGTAGATATTTTTACTTTTTCTGTTTTTTTTTTTCAGTAAACGTCGCTGAAATATCAATAATTCAGTCTTTTGTAATATGAACTTTAACCACCAGTATATAACATCGGATTTGCAGCAATCAAAGTATCACATTTCTTGGAATATGGTATATTAATAAGTTAAAAAAGTTTGTTAACTTGTAAAATCCTCTATTCAATTATTTTTAACCAATCGATCTAAAATCTTTGGGTACCTAAATAACAAAATTTTGGGTACAACAAATTGAAGGGTAGAAGGAACGAAAAGTCGATTTCAAGAATCACCCTCATATACAATGACAAAATAATTATACTATGAGGTAACAAATAACAAACGTCATCAGTATTGAAATTTGTGATATAAATTGTAAGAAAATATTTTGATGAATAGATTTGATAGGGAACATTTGAATGCTTTATGGTTTTTTTGACCTTTCGGTTTTTTAGCTATGTCGGTTTTCCGACCCGCACCCAATAAAGTTCTGCAGTTTCTAATTTGGCAATTTATATTTTATTCATCGTTTTAACAATATTCTGCATCAAGTTATAAAATAGTTACTCTCATTATGGAATATTTCCTGATTATAAAGTTTATTGAACTTTTAATTGTAACTAATCAAACTTTTTGTAACTATTTTCAAATCACTATAATTTAAATATCTTCACTCTGTATTTAACATTAAGTAAAATTATTATTCTGTCTATTAAACCATGCATATAACTCTAATTTTATAATTCACGGGTTGTATTGCGGATGAAAATTGAAACAGTTGTCAGGTCACGTGTTTTTATTGTCCCAATCACTACATAAATCGAAATCACATTTTCTTTCAGATTAAATCAATACACCAAGAAATTAATATTCAGGTTGATTATTGTCCTTTAACCAATTTTATCTTTAAGTATGTTAAAACAGATTTAAAAATATTTCTATTAAATCAACATAATGACTTGAGTTTATTATCCATATTATTATTAATAAATAATGGTGACATGTGGTAAGCAATGTTTTTACCACGATGTTCTGCAGACTCGCAGATATTTCGAACTGAAAATGATTCGCGTAGACTGGTCAGTCACACATCGCGCAGTCGCATCATTTTCCAAGAGAGGGTCGGGCAATGACCATTATTTCCTGAATAATGAATTTGCAGCATGTCTTTTGTAATTGTCGCTTTATAAAAGTGTCGCATTTATACGTGCTTTAAATTTCCTGATAATGCGAGAAAGCATTGTACTCGCCAGCGAATAAAGAAAACTGCAATGTGTTGCAAATTTACAGTTTAATACTTCTAGGAATGATAATTAGTTATCGAGTCCTCATGACAAAATAAAAATTGAGAGAAACTACAACGCAAAAAAGTTCCAAGCACATTATTATACCAATAAACGTTTTCCCGAATGCATGTCTAAAAGATGTCTTTTAGACTTTTTAGTGCGGGATATTTTGCAAAAGTTACCTAAAAGATATCTGTTTGAAAGATACCTTTTCCGAAGTCATCTAAAGCATATCTATTTTTAAGATATCTTTCTGATAGTTATTTATTTGAAACGACATCTTAACGATCTTAATAAAACACCCACTTTGCGCATGCGCACAAATTTCTTCCCGCGTTTCTCGTTTCCTCGTGTCTTATACTCCACGTTTCGCACTTGCATATTAGGTATTTTTTAGATTCTTTTATGTTTAAGAATTGTTTATATTATTTTCTAAGAAACATAAGTAATATTGTAGTTTTCTCTTACTTCTATTCTTCTTACAGAGTAACATAGTTCAGGCATTATTTTTACTAAGCAGGAGTCACAGGTTCGATCCCCGTCGGGGCACATTTTTTTTTTAAACAAACTTATAATACATGCTTTAAAAATAAATCGAGCTGAAAAAATTATTAATTTTTACGTTTGTTTAATCTGCTGGCAAATATCCTTCTAAAAGTAAGTTAGACATATCTACAAGATTTCCTCACATATCTAAAAATATACGAAGTTTGTGCATATGAATTCTAAAAGATGTTTTTTAGAAATATTTCCAAATTTTCAAGATATCTTTGACGGTTTGAATGATATTAGACACCTTCAAGTCATATTTGTGCGTATTGGGTACATGGAGATAAAGTGATATAGACAGCAAAATAGAAAAGATTTCAGAATGATTTTAAAAATGTGCTGTAAAAGAAATCAAATAGCCCACTTTCTGAAGGTTTCCTGAACATGAGTTCATAAAGATCTCATGAGGACATACCCATTTACTCATACTATAAAAAACATATTTCGATACTCGGGTATAAACATTTGACTGTATCCGCCGGTTCTAACGCGCATATTAAAATTGCAGTGCATAAAGCCGATCTTCACATCCTTATTTCGAACGCGACTGTTTTGGACTTAAAATCCATCAACATAAAAGTGAAAGTCACGGAAGCTATGAAATTTCAGGTTATGTTATGGTTTTTTGTATTAATTGCAGTAGTTTATTGCATTCTTTAAAAAAAATAAAAAGAAGTTTATAAAAACTGAGAAATGTGATTAAGATATTGTATAATATCACCATCACTTGTCAGTCTGCAAAACGGCCCATTTCAAGATGTGGCTGGTCCTAATTTTCCAGATGAGCATATATTGTATTATTTGATTTAATTATTGCAGACAATTATTATTGTTATTTATATATGAATTTCAGTATCAATTTCGAATGAAGGTATTTTTTTTAATGGCTAATATCTAATATTTAAATTCTAGAATGATAATAGAGAATGTTCAAAAAATTGATATCTGTATTTTAAATCTGAAATTATATGCACACTAAAGTACATAGTTCTCATTTAGTTGTCTCTTTTACTAAAATTGTGCACAATGCAAAAATAGGTATTTCAATTGACTTCAGATTTAAAATTATAACTAGGAGCTTGCCCTTGAGGCATCCGGACTCAAACCTTGGTATTATATAGTTGGAACGTAGTTCTACAGCAAATCGTTATTTTAAGTAACATTAGTTCAAACTGGTGAAAAATTTCCAGATGCAATTTTTTCTAATATTATATAGTAAATTGTATCTGAAAATGACTAGTATGAGTAGCCTTCAGTTGTCACGTTGCCCGATCTGACATCAACATGTAATGCATAAACATTTTTTACAGTCTGTTAGCATATCCTTTTATGTACGCAGAAAAAGCTGCCTAATAAAATACCCAAGTGAGAATTGAGTGTTTTCTTACGAAATTTCGAATTAAGGTCTTCAACTTAATATTGCTTTTGGTACGAAAGATGAACCCGCTTTTTACCCCATAAAACGGTTGACTTTAGCTTTCAGGGGTCGAATTTCGAAATATTCTTTTTTATTCCATGTATTTATTATTAAATGGTCCATAACCAACCTTTTCTTGTTTTTAACACTCGGGGAGTAGACATTGATTTTGCGCCCTGCAGTAAAATATTCGGGCACAAATTATTGAGCCCCGCACCCGTCGTATTAAAAAATACAAACCTGAATGAACCATAACACTTTTCTATTTAATTAAATAATGAAAGGACGTGGCTTAATTCTATTCTAGGTCACTGTAATAACGTCTCTAGCATCTACTTCAAGAGAAAGTGTCCGATTTAAAGATACTTTTGGTATCTAAAACTACTTGAAATTGAAACACTTTGGTGTCCAACTCTCTGAAATGAGACACATTGAGATATTTTGTTTTACGGTGGTTTCTTTACTGTCTTTCTTTTTTATTTTGCAGTTCGTATTTCCTATTTCGTTTTCTTTTTTTCATTCCTGCCCGCAGTGCTGCTCCTAGTTGCATTCCTGCTTCTTTCACAAGTAAAAACGAATCTTTCCATTGTTCTGCAAACAAATAATCACTAACAATAAGAATTAAAATCTCGTGAAGCTTAGAAATGGATTCCACCAAATTGTCTTAATTACACAATGGCACCTTTAAGTCACACTACTAGCAATTCAGATGGCAGCACCACCGACGAGAAATACGGGTCATTATAATGATTATATTTTTATGGCCCGATATAATGAAGGTACGATCGGTCGGTATTAGACCACTTCTCCTACTAAAATAATGTTAAGTACGCTGGAAATGGGCAACCTAGGAACTTAAAGAATACCAATAATTGTTTGTTTACGTGTAGAAACGTCTATGGTTGATGGTGTTTATCAAAGAGAGTTTAAAAAGAAAGATTGTCTCTGGAAATGCTGCTAAAAAAAAGTGGAATCACACATTAGCATCAATGTCTTATGATTTCGACGGCTCGTACGAAGAACCGGGCATCTCAACATGAGGCGGAAACCGGATAACTCGGTTTTGGGACGAAGAACCGGATAACTCGGTTTTGGGACGAAAAACCGGACATTTCACGATTGTGCGACGAATAACCGGACATGTCAAAAGTTGCTACGATGTAATAAATCGCTATAGAAAATCTTGAAAAGTCCGGTTCTTCGCGGCAAGATTCTTAAAAGTCCGGTTCTTTGCCCCAAATTCTGAAATGTCCGGTTCTTCGTCTCAAAACTTTCAAAATCTCCGTTTCTTCGTCTATCGTGTGAGATATACATTCTTCATACTAGCCATCGATTTGTTCTTAATGATGACCCGTGTTGAAACATGATGGAGCTCATCATAATCGTCTTTTTACGAAAGTACTATATCGATATTATATAACAATAATTAACGCTGAACTAGTAACGGTGCTATAGGGGGCGAACAATTTGCGAACAAATTTGGACTTTGATCCGTATTTATTAAAATGTCTTTAGCAATAGTTTTTGCAACACATCTTTGAAAAGATCAAACATTCAATGTTATACTGATGCTCTCTATATTTCTTGTAGTGAAATTCGACTCTTAGAAATAGTTATATTTTCACTGTTTGAAGAAAAGTCGAAATGTTCAATCTTGAGGTAAGAGTGAATTTGCAAGTGCGTTAACCCGTAAGTAACTTAGCCGCCACTAGGAGAGCGCGCCTCGCTTGCGGTTCCATGTTTCTCTCATTATGGAAACCTATTTCTACTCACGAAATTTGACCTGGGACTCATCATACCAAGTACAGGCTTCCCTAACTAAGAAAACTTTTTGGGGTCCAGCACGGCACTAACGAGGCTTCCCTTGATATGCGTTCCGTATTCCAAGGCGTTATTGGGTGTTATTTAGAGGCTTCTACTTGGACTCAGGTGTGGTTATGATATCGTTTACATAAACATTAATGTGAAGGTTTTCAGACAATGTTCCAAGCGTCCCTCTTTTCATCCAACAAAAAATATAATCTCTGTAATCTCTATAATTTTCCGTCCCTATTTGCCTGCACTTCTGATGTTTACAAATAATTATATTTTATGTTGGGTGGTGTTGCATTTTATTATGATTTATGGTGTAGGTTTTCGTATCCATCATGGAAAGAAATTTTCAATAAATCTTGACTGCAATTTCGTTATTTTCTGCTTCGCTCTCTGAAGAGAGTTGGATTAAAAGCTACAGCATTGACACCAGAGCAGTTTAAACACACGTTTAATTCAATTAACGCATGGTTACAATATTACATTATGTTTATAAGAATAAAAGCACGATAATTCATGCATACTGGTATACATATATTAAACTGCCGCATAATTAGTTAAAGCAGACACGTTAAATGCGCTAATTCTGGTAATATTGGTACCGTCCATCGGTCGATAGATCAGTCATAATGAACCATACAAGATCAATATTTGTTACATCGACCATTCAAGAGACACAAAATATTTTAAGCAAAATTTAATGTTTCGAATGCAGAAAAGATAGTTTTGAAATTCCTAGAAGGATTGTTGATCCTGAAAATCCGTATATCAAGGCTACATTTCGATTCAAATAGAAGCGAGGATTTTCCCTACGTAATTTAATGGACCGAAGACCAACAAAATACGGAGAAAACCACTGAGGTATTCTTGACCTTGAAAATATACAGTGAAGGTCACATTTTATTTGTTACATAAGCGAAAATTGGAGATGGCTTTTAGCGTCAGTGATGCGCTAAAGATGGGAAAAACAGTGACAAAAATTAAAAGCATCTTTGACCTTGAAAATATCTATTTCGAGGTAAAATTTTAGTTTCCATGCAGTATGCTTCAACATCATACCTGAAAGTTATATAAAATACAGCAGATTTGCTACATAATGGAATGGTGGTTCTAATTATTTTATTTGACTTCATCATGACTTCTACAGAAACTAAGAGATATCGGTTCAATGGATTTTGTTTTCATCCAGGGATCAATACTAGGTCCACTATTATTTTCATACAATTCTCCGACATACAAGTCATTCTGCATACGCCGACGGTACACAAATCTTCATTTGATGTCGCCAAAATGATATTGATTCATTGAAACTAGTAAATGTTGGTGGCTATTATCTGCTCTGGATCAAAGAAGGAAAAACCTCAGAGTCGTAATGGATGCATCTACGTCTTGGAGTAAAAATGGAGTTACTTTTCGAGAAATTCAGACGCTCTTTCTGCAGGCGTCAGATAACAACTGGGTCCATCCCTGATCTTACTGTACTTTGACAATGCGAGGCTTGTGACAACGTCCGTTCTGTTCTCATGTTGAATCTTTATCGATTATTAAGTACATGCATTAGATTATTTTTCGTGTTCGCAAACATGACCATATAACACATGGCTAACTGCCAGATCACATCGGCTCTACATTATTGGAATGCTGACGTCTAATATTCTAATGTCCAAAACGCCCCGTTATTTATTTGATCAATACATTTGAATAAACCGCCAATCTCAAATTTCGTCCAGACACCAACACTACATACACCAAATTAAATACCTTTAATTTTTATTTGCAAGATGGATAAAATATTAGGTATTGTCCCACGATTTAATGACTTTTAGCCTATTCGTGTTTAGCTTCCGGGTGGATATGTTTGAAAGAAATGCTTACACAATGCAGAACACCATCCCAGAATGCAACATTATGACACAATTACTAAACGGTTACAACTTTTAATCGCAATTTTGTAATAATGTACAGCAGTAATCAATATGAGGAAAAATCAAATAAGTGCATAACTGAACTTTACGGTCTGTCTTAAGGCCTGAAAATTCTTCCTAAGCTGTAGCAGCGAGTCGTAGACTTTGCGCGATGTTAATGGAACATGTGCCCTCCAAGTTAAGGTCCGATCGACAGTGACGCCCAAGCTTTATACGTTTTTGGACCAAGTGATAGTATGATCCTATATTATCTGTTGTACTACATCATTAAGGTGGATACCAGCAATGCACTGTGCAGATCCGATAATAATAGCCCGTGTTTTGGATAGGTTCAGGGAGAGCTTGTTCGCGAATGTCCAGTCGGAAAATCTTTCAGCGTCTTCGTTGATAAGGCGAATCCCTTGATCGAGGTCTGCAGGTTTATACTTTAAGAAAATTTAAGAATCGTCGGCAAAGATATCATGAGATTTATTTCTTAAAACAGACGGCAGTTCGTTAATATAAATAGAAGATAAGAGTGTGCCCAACGCTGACCCTTGGGGCACACCCGAATAAGGGAAACGAGTGAGATTGGGCGCTGTCAGGTCTTGCTGGCGACTCAATAGGTAAGAAACAAACTACAAAATAGCTCTATCTGAAAAATTAGCTGCTCTAAGTTTTGAAAGTAAGAGAGTGTAGTCAACAGTGTCGAAAGCCTGAATTAAGTCAAATAGAATAACAATGCTGGTCATTCCTTCGTTCAACGCGAATCTTATCTCATCTGTTACATTAAGGAGGGCCAATTGGGTACTATAGCCTTGTTTAAAGCCCGATTGATAAGGATCGAACCAATTTTTATCATTAAGAAATGCCGTAACTTGCTTATAAACAATTCTTTCGAGGATTTTAGACGGTGCACTCAAGATAGAAACTAGTCTGTATTCAGACGGATTCGTATGGCAATTCACTTCGTTAATTGGGACAAGGAGAGCTTTTCTCCATAGGGTGGGGAAGACATACTGCTGTCAGGATCGGTTGAAACGTTGTAAGAAATAGATGGTAATGCTTTAAGCACAAGTTTAAGCGAATAGCGTATATCTTATATCTCCTATTAGAGAAGAAAAAACACTCCTCATTATAGTTGATATGAAAAATGTTAAGTGGGGGCTATTTAATGAGATGAGTGGGGTGGAAGGGAATTTAGAAATAGTAAAGGAAGCAAGATCCTTGACTGAACAGATGGGAGGTTTATTCGCCGGCACTCTCAGTAAGCCCATTTTTCCCAAGTCGTTCCAGAACAATCTTGGATTTTTGGTGGAACTGAGTTTCTTCAAATAAAAAGCATCTCTAGCCAAAGCAAAGTTACGATTATAATCATGTCGAGCAAGTTTAATCGGAGCTTTTAATTCAGGCAAGCGTGATCTTCTGTAAGTTTCACAGAATCAGAAATTTTGTCTTAGGTGTAAAAAAGTGCTTAGGAGCAAGTTTATTTACAATCCGTAACAAACCACTAGTATAGAATCTGCACATCACATCTGCACTTCTCGAATTCATGGAAGGTGTCCAGTTTCGGTGTCTATTTCAGTTAAAAGCTCAGTTGTATTTACATTTGAAAAGTCTCTGTAAATAATGGTGCTGGGTAAAAAGCGGGGATTCTGCCACTTATACTCGATGGAGATATCATGGCCCGAAACGTCTTGACTGCAATCGCTGTTAAATCATATCGAATAGGATACACGGACAGAAATATACGTGACAAGATTGATGTGAAAAATAAATATATTGCGTGATATAATCATTATGATATTGGTTATCATGTACTGTTTTCGTTTTAAAAAGCTCCAAGAAATTTAATACTGAGTGAAACTGATTAGGAATGATTTTATGTGCGGCTCTTATTATACGAACTTTGATAAAAGAAATATCTTTTAGTATATGCGCACGTAACGTGGGTTAACGTTATTTTGGGCTCAGAGCATGAGAAAATTATTTTGCTCCCAAGGGAGAGAAAGTGCTAATTTGCTCCCAATATCGCAGGAGTGTTATGAAATATTATCATTTGTTTTCGATGAATAAAAAAAATTATTAACAAAATCCAATAAGCTGCATCATGAAGTAATTGATATTTATTAAAATGTTTGAATGGCGCAATGTTAAGGAAATATACGATTTAGAACCATTCCTAAAATAATAATATTTTCAAATATACTTATTTCTAAAGTATATTAGTTTAAATTACCACTCTTAACGTCTCATGAAGTGCAATTCAACAGAAAACAGTATTACTGTTTGCTATATCGATTAGCATTAGAAAATTATATTTTAAATTTGTTTACTATGATGTTTTAAGGTTTCGAAACCATCTATGGTAAATATCAGTAACGAAATGTAGCATTATTTTCAGATTAAGATTTCATTATTTTAACAGAGTCATGCGATTATGAAAAATTGCAAAAAGTGCGAGTGCTGAATCAAGAGAGAACATCCAATAAATACATATTGCAAACGTACTAATTATTCTTGTAGCATCATGTTACAAATATGATCAACTTTGATAACAAGTATTTGTTTGCACATCTCCATGCTCATGCTGAGTTCTTAGTAGTCGTTTAATATTCCAAACTTATGGTTATACTACTTATGGATTAGTTGACCCGTTTTGTAATATCTTCAGAATATTTCATAAGGGCGGTCACTCTGTTTAGTAACAACGAAATTATTATTCCTTATCTTGATCACATGTCTGCTATGCAATAAAAGTGTTGACATCCATTAAAATAACTGCAATATTGCATAAATGCATATCAATTAGAAACCTGAAAATGAAAACAGAAAATTACATGGTTACTCAATAAGAACTCTTTTACGAATATGAAGGTTCTATAAGAAGTCTGTCTACCAGACTTCTCAAATACTTTTCAACCAATTATTGATAAGTTTTTACTTATCAGAAAGCGTCGATTTTTGTTTTTATACTGAATCGATTAACTAAACATTTTACTTAATTTGATGAAGTCTTTTCGAATACAGACATATGAGCATCTCAACGTATATATCAGCCTTTATCTTTTACATTTTATGATATATTCTTTATATTATTTACTTAGTGACTCTCGTCTACTTTTATATTGTTATTAATAAATATAGATGACAAATAAATGACAGTGCTTTTGCCATGGTTTTGCACAGACTCGAAGATATTTCGAACTGAAAATGCTTCCTGAAGACCAGTAAGTCACACATCGCGCAGTCGCATCTTTTTCAATACAGAGGGGGCATGATAATTGCTGGCTGAATAATGAATTTGCAGCATGCGTTTTGTAATTGTCGCTTTAGAAAAGTGTCACATTTCCGTATGTTTCGTTTCCTGATAATACATTAAAGCATTGAACTTTGCCAGAGGATAAAGAAAAAGCAAGGCGTAAATTTACATTTAAAAGCTTCCTAGGAACAACAATTAGTTATCGAACCGTACTCATGCTGCGAAAAAAAGAAATATTGAGAGAAAACGGCGCAACATAGTCAGTTGTACAATTTCTGCACTGCATATAGCTAGAAATGATCTTTGAAAAAAGTTTCGAGCATAGGCTCCTCCCAATACCATTTTTCTTGTTGACGTGTACAGGAGCATGGTGTCCATCAGAGTTCGGACCTGTAAAGAAAGTAATTTATTACACATATTCTGCAGTCGTTGGCATTATACAGTTTACTTTTATTGGAGAAGTACTAGCTTATGTAATAGATTGCATAATACAGAAACGATTCGAACCATGGCCAATTTTTATACTGACAACTATTACCAACAGTTTTTACAAGTTGATCAGCGCCGTTCGTAAAGATTGGATTTTAACACATATAATTGAAGGTTTTAGTGAGAGGTGGCGAATACCTCGAGATTCCGAAGAAGAACAAGTTATGAAAGATTCATCCCGAAGTTCAAGGTGATTTATTAAAATATTAAGAATTTTTTTATGCTTCGCTGTTTAACGATAGTTAGTACAATCCCTACTACTAGCGTAGTTTCCCCCTTGTAAATTATTACAAAATGTAAAAGAGCTAGTTGTAAATAGAGACACAATACCAATTTAATAAAATAGCAGTTTTCGTATGAAGGGTGCAAAATGACATTTTACATCCGAGGGTATCAGGTGATCGCCTACGGGTCAAGTGTCATTTACACCACAATACGAACATTATTTTTCAGCCTATGGAATACAAAAAATCGATTTTTGACTGAATTTAAAACTCAAAGGCAAAGGAATCTCCTATTTTATCCATTTATTTCAAGGGCGTAAAATACGATTTTAACGGTTTGCCGGTGTCGAAGGTCGCTGATGTGTTGTGTTATTGTCCATGAATTTGTTTATGTTATTTCAAAATTTATATATATAAATTTTTTAATAAAATTATAATAAAAATAAATAAATTTTAATAAAAATTAAAAAATAGATATTAAATACATAGTTATGTATATATATACATAACTATGTATTTAATATCTATTTTTTAATTTTTATTAATAGAACTTTATTGACTTGTGTAATGTACTATTTTATGCTCATACAGTTTTAAACAATTTCGAATCAACTAAGAAATATAAAAGTAAAAACTGATCTGAATAATTAATCCAGGTATTTTTATTGTTATTTACACAGGACAGCGTATATTTTGTATGCGGTTATATTCCTCTCTTCTGCATTGTTTAAATGTGCAATCACGATTGCTACTTCAAATGAAGAGAATAGAATTCTTCCATCAGAAGTCTATCTTCCGTACGACATTAATAATAATTCTATTAACTATTGGCTGACTTTCTTTGAACAAACATGCTCGGCTTATTTTTTGTGTGCGTTGATCATGAGTACGGATATTCTGCTTTCAGCTATTATGTTACAAATTAGTCTACAACTGAAATTGATAAAACATAGATTAATTCAGTACAAGGGGATTTCGGCTAACAATTATGAAGAGTATCCCGCTAGCGTGATTCTACAGCAGGAACGACGTATGATCAGGGAATTGGTTAACGATCACCGATTCGTTTATAAGTAATACAAAAACAAATAATTTTTACTATCTGCGTCATAAGTAATGAACTTTTTTAGTTTTTCAGAAGACATTAATAACGATTTCTTTGGATGGATACTTTCATTGTTTCTTGTAGGAACTCCGAATCTTTGTATCAACGCTTATCTCACGGTGTTTTCCAAAACAATTATAGAAGCTTTTGTAGCGTTCGTTCTTGCAATGGTCTGTTTCTCTCAAATCCTTTTATTATGTTGGTGCGGAAATGAAGTTTCTATTAGTGTACGTATAATTTAGCTTTAAATGTAATGTAAATATATCACGCAATCACTTTTATGATGGAAAATGTTATGCACTATTTTTGTTCAAACATCCTATCAAACCACAGAAGGTCTATAAAATGAGATGTTGGTTGCTGTTAAAGGATGATCATGATGAAAAATTAATGTAAGAAGCACACCTTATTTAAATTAATCGATGAAATTTCTCCCTACGAATAATTTACAATATAACAAAATTATTCGGAAAACATCTCAAACAAAAGTAAAATTTTACTGAAATCTATTTTGCATGTCATGGCTCTAAGAGTGGTCAATTTCTTTTTTTTTTTCTTTGGAACTGCAACTAAGTTGTATGTTCCGGGAAGAGAAAGAAAATTGCTTACTTAGTAACACGCCTTGCATGGCACGTGATGAAAAGAAGGTAGCAATTTTTCTGACGCCTTATGTTGCTCTTTTACATACAAATAATCATGAGGTGGACAAGGTATATAGTTGACATAGAGTTACCAATAGTCTCGCTGAAAAGAAAACAGTATATACCATAATAAACAGTGACTATTCGGAATATAAACTTTACATTTCATGCCTTATTACGAGCAACTCGCCGCGAAAAAATGCGCCGATGTTTTTTATATTTTTCTAAAAATTGATTTTCCAATATCAGAAACTCATCTATCCAATTAGCAGCACAAGAGAATACTAAATAAAAATATACTATTATAACAAAGTTATGTATGTTATTTGACAATGTCAAATTTGTAAAAGTTTAGATAATTGGTTTCCTTGGAGTAACATTGTCACTTAATTATTTACAATACAAGAATAGGGGAAAGTGGTTTCATTCCGACCTCCTCGTATTTTTCATAGATGGCGCTGCCGTCCGAATTGATAGAAGTGTGACTGAAACGCCGTCATAATATTTGGAAATCGGTCGTAGGTTCCGACTAAACTTTTTATTTTATTCATTTATTTAAGGTTATCACGTCCGATTATATTTTGACAACAGTGGAATTAACTTTTGAGCTTCATGACACTTTTAGTTCTGCTTATTTTTTTTTGCAGAAACATCAAACGGTACCTTTTATGCCTACCTATATCGGTGTTAACGATAGCTCTATGTCTGTTTCTATCATTGAAGGACGATCATTATGCAAAAAATATCAGATCCCTCTTCCTGGTAATCCGATACCGACCCCTATTTTTTGCATAGCGATTGTTTATAATGTTAATGGCTAAAAAATACGGGTGGTTATGGGTAGTAATAGATCCATAGGGAAGTAAGGACCACTTTTTGTCCGTTGAAAACCTAGAATTTTTTCTTTGCTCTCTAAATTTCCCTGAATAACGCTCATAGACATCATCAACCAGCTAGGACTATTTTTTTTACCGAAGAATGGGGAATGCTTTAAGTACATAAGGAAGTCATGCGGGACTCTCCCGTGTGTGGGACTGACCTGTTCATCCGATACAGGCATACCCACTAAATCCTGAACCTTTTTTTCCAACCGACGTTCGAGTGTCCATCGCGGAACTGGTTATATTACGTCACGTTGGTTTCTGAGCAGATACTGGATCGCAGTAACTGCCGCGTCCTTCTTGCCAAAAAATAAATAAATAGTTTCCTTCTCTTCAGTCGTCCATTGTTTAAAAAAGCTGACGTCTCTGCGACCACTGGCTGCCAGTGGCCGCTGCGTCATGCATTCTCATCGAGTAAATAAAATAAATATAAAATAAATAAGTACGTTTCACAACTCACATATAAAATGGTAAGGAAGAATGTACATCAACCACAATAACAAAGACACAACTTTATTGTCCTGCGGCTGCATCCGCGTTCAGCTTCTTTTATCGGAGGACCGCTTCGATGAAGTCAGCGGTCCTTGACCAGGTCTCTTCGTTGTGTAGCATCTGTCGGATTTATTATCCGGCCTGAATTGGCCAATTTCTTCTTCCAGGGCAGACCTGGTATCCCTCCACTGCTCACATTCGAAAAATGTGTGGAGAGCATCGTTGCTGCAGTCGCAGTACACAGGTCGCAGGTCTCAGAGCTTGCCAGAGCTCTGAGACTTCTGGAGCGAGGAAATTACATTCTGCAAAGGAGGTTTCGGTACTCGGTACGAACAATTCTACGTGGTTGGTGTAGCTCTGAGTTTACAGAGCCGTGGGATGTCAACATTTTTTCCCGTGCGGCCTGGCTCTGTCGCGTCACCTTCCCCATTTTGAAGAGGTAGGATCGGAACAGGCCGTGTCCTGTCAGGAACTGCGTCAATAAGTAATAATTGACCTCGCCATAATGGCGATGGGTCCAGTCCTTTAGCTCGCCGATGAGGCGAGCAGACCATCGATCTCTTGTTTCCTAAGCCGAGTGATACTAACAGGATTCCATTGTTTGTGTTCTGGCAGTCTCTCTGGCGCAGGGCAACGCGAACTCTATCTTGTTCTGGTTGACGAACATTCGCTCCTGGGCAAGTAGGTGGATGGAAATAACTCCAGCCACTACCATCGCTGAACAGCGGCCAGTCGCTTGCGGTACGTTTCGTGTATGTCTTACAGGGCATCGGATTACCAACGTTTGCCATAATTCTGGAAAGCGACGTAGAGACCCTTGCTGTATGTGCGGCAAGAAGGTGAGCCGGGTGTCAAGGCTCACCCCGAGGTATTTGATTGCTTGTTTGGTCTGGACCGCCTCACTACACACCTTGGTGTCAATGGTGGTAGGGATCCTCCGCTTAGTTAGGAGCATAGTGTCGGTCTTCACTACGCCAATTCCAGCCAGTGCTCATGCATCTAGGAGCGAATACGCAACATAACCTGATTTAATCGGGCTAGGACCGTAGCGTCTCTGGCTATAACGACTGCTGTGACATCGTCAGCGTACCCAACCAGGAATGCCCCCTGGGCATTTCCAATCATAGGATCTCGTCATAGAACGCGTTCTATATGTCGGGTCCCAGGATTGAGCGCTGGGCTGCCCTTGCCGTCATTTCCCTCCGGACCAAGCCATCTGATGTCTCATATTCGATGAAATGGGACCTCAAGTAATCGTCCATGGTGTTTTAGAGGTACTCGGGTAATCTAAAATCCCGCTTCAGCGCGTCCAGTGCTTTCTCCCAATTGACCGAGTTGAAAGCGTTTTTCACATTTAGGGTTACCAGGAGGCAGACGGGACGAGAGAAGTGGTTTTCTCGCTTCGTACCCCGTGCGACCTGTGCAAGTTCCTAGATCGCTTGGATCGTCGATCTGCCCGGTCGTAAGCCGAATTGCCGGTCGACCAGACCTCCTGCCAACCGTATGGCTTCGTGCAGGCGACGTCGAAATATTTTCTCCAGGAGTTCACCGCCGGTATCTAGCATCCACAGGGGTCGGTGAGTTGACACTGCCTCTACTGGTCCCTTACCCTTGCTTATGAGGCCGATCTTTCCCACTTTCCAGCGAGAGTAGGAGGTGCTCGCCCTCAGACAGGTATTATACATGTCCAACTAGAAATATAGATAAGTTATCTTTCAACCTTGCAAAATTTTAGATTGGGAGTAAGGAAGTATTTTTAGAATCCGCATAGTGATTACCATTTAGGAGGTCGGTATGGGACCAGTCTTCCCTATTTAAAATTGCTCGCCAAGTGATCATTGACAATACAAAAAATCTGTACGGTGGATCATTACATAAAAAATATTTGGAATACACCGCAACAATGTTCAGCATCGTAGCTCATTTCTTAGTTAAAATTAAATACATATTCCTAATATATAACGGATGTAAAAATTACAGAGCGTGGAAATAACAAATGCTGTTTACGAAATGGATTGGATATCTTTGAGCAATTCAATAAAAAAAGACCTCATACTTATTAACCTTCGAGCTTCTAGGCCAATAGTATTTACAATCGGGTCCATTGTTCCATTGAACATAGATTCAATGCTAAGCGTAAGTACCCTTCCTCGTAAGACGTAAGTCTTCTTTCTCGTTATTTTTTCCAATTAGGTTTCTTTTGCAGGTTCTACGATCATCGTATTCTGCTTTAAATGTATTGAAACAAACGTGATATTTTTTAGGTGTATATTGCGTGAATTGTATAATTCAACACAAATTCAATTATTTTCTTCGACTTTGTACATAATATCATGTGAAAATGTTATTTATTTAGTAGCAAGCATTATAAATAAATGTTTATTAAAATACATTTAATAATTACTTGTAAATGAATGCTCACACATTTCAAACGTATTGCAGGGAGTGCATTACCTGTTATAAACACGAAAGCACGTGCTACAATGTTCACATAACACATAGGTCACCTTCAATTGGATCGTTTTGGACTTAATTCGACATTGTCATACACTAAAATCCTTTATAAGCAATTAAGTAATCGAAAATCATGCGTGTACTTATTGCGTATGTCCCACGCTTTAATGACTTTTAGCTCTATTCGTATGTTGGATCTCGGATGGATAAATTTGAAAAAAAGGCTTACACAAGGCATAACACCGTTACAGAAGTGAACATTATGACAAAGTTAATAAACGGTTACAACTTTTAACCGCAATCTTATAATAATGTTATGAGAAGAATACCTGCAATTAACCTTAAAAGGTAAAGTTAACGCGATATCTGGGTTACCTTATAGGAAGACTCAGGAAATCATCAAATGCCAATGTGTATTAATCTCTATAGAAAGCCATTATTTTAATAATCAGTCTGTTTAGTTCGGTTTGCTGACGCAAGGTACATTTTTGCAGCTCTGTTTAGCTCCTGGTATTATATTTACATCACTGGAAGCAATATTTCTTAACATAATTTCGTAACATAAAGCACACTAAGATCTTATAAATTTTTTATAGGATACATGCACTAATCTTACTTTTCTAATATAACTCTCTGGTGTAAGTGGAACTCAGCAAAATTAACATGCTATAGAAATAGAATGCGGTAAGGAAAGTAGGAAAGTTCTCTTTTACCTCACGGAAAATTAGCGGAAAATGGTCAATTACTATTGCGGCACGTCTTTTGCAAAAAACTCCAGCTTGTTTCGACTCCAGAGTTTCATAAAATAATATACGATACTTTCTTCGTAGTAAAACCTGAGAAACCCAAAATATCGTTTTTTGGGCTATTCAGAATCTGGGGTTTAAGATATTTTCATACAATTTGGGGGGAATTTCAGAGTATTAAGCTTCATGAGTGCCTCACAGTCTGATAAACATCTTCCTGAAGAAATTAAAAAAAAGCTCCCGATTCTATATAGATAAAAAATATTATAATCTTTTCAGAAAAATCCACGACCAAAATTTTATCGTAAGCGATTATAGCAACGTTATCTGATACGGATTTATTTACTTACAAACTTGAATGCGTTATAGATTATTATCCCAGTACATTATTTAGATTATTTTCCGAGGCCGGATTTCAGCCAATCACAGCGCGGTATTCGAGCGGTACGATGCTCATTTGTTTAAAATTATACTGGAAATTGCACCCGATAATTGCACACTAGCATATATAAAATAATACCTGCCCTCCGTTTGGCCGAAATCCAGCCCCGGAAAATAATCTGCCGAATACCCCACGACCTCCAAAATTAATCGCAATATTTCCCTCTAGCTTTCCTGCAAACAAACTAATGTATATCAAGTTTTGCAGAAAGACCCCTCGTGCTGCGCACTCGGGATCTTTAACCTGCAAAACTTGACACATTCGATTGTTTGCAACGAGGCTATCGGGACATATTCCGATAATTTTAGAGGTCTTGGGATATTATAACTGAAAATATATTTTGTGTACATATTAGTTTTCATGGGATCAATGTGAGGTACTCATAAATATGAAATTTTATCAGTATTAAACTTGTTAAGTTGAGAAACGTGTAGTCCGATAAGAGAAATATGTTTATAATGCATTATGTTACTTTAATTTTAAACAATTTTTTAAACAAGTGTCCAATTTGTCGAGTATAAACTGCAATCGCTTTCAAATCATATTGAATACGACACACGGACAGAAATACACGTGACAAAATTGATGTGAAAAATAAATGCGATATAATCATTATGATATTAGTCACCATGTACTGTTTTCTTTTCAAAAAGTTTCAAGTGAAACTGATCAGGAATGATTTTATGTGCGACTCTTATTATACGCTAGTAGTTAAAAGAAATATCTTTTAGCATATGTGCACATAAACTTGCAACCAGTTAGACCTCATAATAAGTCGGACTACTAGACCTCATAGTAAATCGGACAACTCATACCTTAAACACAATTAAGCGAACGCGTTTAGCTCTAATGGACTGCATGACTTTTCAAAGACGCAAAAAACAGTATAGAACATGTACAAGTTCTTACAGAATTTTAAAAAAGTTTGAAAATGAAACTAATAATGAAAGTGGAGCATTATAGGAATATACATATGTATATTTATATTAGAGTCGCCATCTATGTAAATCAGTTGATGTGGATCGTTTATATATATAACATCCAAGAACGACTAATAGGGCGTAATTAGGTCGAAATTACCAATATTTTACCAATATTCGACTTACTATTGGCCGACTTTCTTTGAACAAACATGCTCGGTTTATTTTTTGTATACGTTGATCTTGAGTACGGATATTCTGCTTACAGCAATTATGTTACAAATTAGATTGCAACTGAAATTGATAAAACATAGATTGATTCAGTACAAGGGAATTACGGCTAGCAATTATAAAGAGCCCCCCCCCCCCAGCGTGATTCTACAGCAGGAGCGACGTATGATCAGGGAATTAGTCAATGATCTTTGATTCGTTTACAAGTAATACAAAAACGAATAATTTTTATTATCTGCGTCATAAGTAATCAACTTTTTTAGTTTTTCAGAAGACATTAATAACGATTTCTTTGGATGGATACTTTCATTGTTTCTTGTAGGAACTCCGAATCTTTGTATCAACGCTTATCTCACGGTGTTTTCCAAAACAATTATAGAAGCTTTTGTAGCGTTCGTTCTTGCAATGGTCTGTTTCTCTCAAATCCTTTTATTATGTTGGTGCGGAAATGAAGTTTCTATTAGTGTATACGTATAATTTAGCTTTAAATGTAACGTAAATATATCACGCAATCACGTTTATGATAGAAAATGTTATGCATTATTTTTTTTCAAACATCCTATCAAACCACAGAAGGTCTATAAAATGAGATGTTGGTTGCTGTTAAAGGATGATCATGATTAAAAATCGATGAAATTTCTCCCTACGAATAATTTACAATATAACAAAATTATTCGGAATACATCTCAAACAAAAGTAAAATTTTACTGAAATCTATTTTGCATGTCATGGCTCTAAGAGTGGTCAATTTCTTTTTTTTTCTTTGGAACTGCAACTAAGTTGTATGTTCCGGGAAGCGAAAGAAAATTGCTTACTTAGTAACATGCCTTGCATGGCACGTGATGAAAAGAAGGTAGCAATTTTTCTGACGCCTTATGTTGCTCTTTTACATACAAATAATCATAAGGTGGACAAGGTGTATAGCTGACATAGAGTTACCAACAGTCTCGCTGAAAAGAAACAATATGTACCATAATAAACAGTGACTATTCGGAATATAAACTATACATTTCACGCCTGATTACGAGCAACTCGCCGAGAAAAAAATGCGACGATGTTTTTTATATTTTTCTAAAAATTGTTTTTCCAATATCAGAAACTCATCTATCCAATTAGAAGCACAAAAAATACTAAATAAAAGGATAATATATAAATATGTATTATCGCAGCTGAGTATATTAATATGATAATTTATATATAATTTGTAGGACTATTGTAACAAAAGTGTATACGTCATTAATATTGACAATTTGAAATATTAGTTTGTTAAAGTTTAAACGAGTTGTCCTTTGAGTAACATGGTCACTTAATTATTTGAAATACAAGAATAGGGGAAAGTTGTTTTATACCGCTCGGTCGTACCGGACGGACCTCCTCATGTTTGCGTCCATTTTCCTCATGTCCGAATTGATAGTAGTGTGACTGAAACGCCGTCATAATATTAGCAAATGGATCATACGTTCCGACTACACTTTTCAGGTTATCACTTTCGCTTATATTTTGACAATAGTAGAATTAATTTCTGACAATGAGCTTCCTGAGACTTTAGTTAGTTTGGCTTATTTTTTTGTAAAATATCGGTATTAACGATAGCTTCGTGTTGGTTGCTATCAGTGAAGGACGATCATTATGTAAAAAATATTAGATCCCTTTTCGTGGTAATCCGATACCGACCCCTATTTTTTACATAGCAAGTGTTTACAATGTTATTGGCTAAAAACAATAGGGGTGGTTATGGGCCGTAAAACTCCTAGAATAACGCTCATAGACATCATCAACCAGCAAAATACAGATAAGTTATCTTAATTAAGTACATATTCCTACTATATAACAGATGTAAAAATTACAGAGCGTGGAAGTTACAAATGCTGTTTACGAAATGGATTGGATGTCTTTGAGTAATTCAATAAAGAAAGATCTTATACTTATTAACCTTCGAACTTCTAGGCCAATAGTATTTAATATTCGATTGGGTCCATCGTTCCATTGAACATAAATTCAATGCTAAGCGTAAGCACCCTTCTGTAAGTTTTCTTCCTCGTTATTGTTTGCAATTCGGTTAATTTTGCAGGTTCTAAGATCATCGTATTCTGCTTTAAATGTATTAAACTTAACTTTGTCAGATATATATTGCGTGATTTGTATAATTCAACACAAATTCAATTATTTTCTACATTTTATATAATATGCTATGAACATTTACTTATTCAGTAGCATGCATTATAAATAAATGTTTATTAAAATACATTTACTAATTACTTATTGAATGCTCACACATTTCAAGCGTATTGCAGGGAGTGCACACCTTTTCTAAACATGAAAGCACGCGCTGTATTGTTCACATAACACATAGATCACCTTCGATCGTCTTGGGCTTAATTTGGCATCGTCTGTAACTAAAATCCTGTATAAGCAATTAAGTAATCGAAAACCATACAACGTGTACATATTATATTGCGTATATATAAATTAAAATCAATTTCTAGTGAATCAATCACAGGTGATACCGGACTGTTTTCTTACTGACCGGTTTCTTCGATTGTCTTCTCCTAGCATCTCCTGCTCTTGTTCTTGTTTAATTTCCTGCTTTTGTTCTACATTTTTGTAATTTCTTCTAACGTAGTACTAAGTTCTGCTTTTGTGGCTCACATAGATCTGGGGCATTACCCTAGCAAACGATGGACTAAATACGTACTATAAACCGGCTGGTTAGTTTTTAACTCGATTCTAACGATTAAGAAAGGCAGCTTTGACCATTAGTCAGATCACGAATAACAGTCAGTTGGGTATACAAAGTAAGGATTGTACTCTATAGGGACCAAGGTTTCATATGGAAATCTAGAAATGTCAATAGACTTGCATGATAACATTAGATATTATGGAATCTCGTAAACATTCATACATCCCCTGCTTTAGACTAAAGTGAGCCGAAATTCGTCAGACAAATTATCTGGGCCCCGATATTTCTGAAGACAAGTAAGTAGCTGCTCAATTCGAGTATCCTTGATTCCAATCTAGTTCACATCAACCGATTTCTGGGTAGCACAGACCTTCTAAGGGAAAGAAAATGTCAATCGCATATTAATTCTGAAAGAATTTTCTTTTAGTTAAGATGTTACCAAAGTTTTGTTGATTTCATACTCACACTTGAATGCGACACCAGTATTGTTGTCATCATGAATGGAATTGAAACACCGTCGATGCTTTTTCGAAACGAATTTGTTTAATTTTCGATGTAGGTGACAATATGAGAATCAATTTTAAAAAGTTCGCGCAGATAACTAGTTTTAAGGTAGTTGAAGGAGACCTCGAAAACTTCCCGTACAAAAAGAGAAATAAACGTGTATTTGCAATATTTATTTTATATCGCTCGATATTGTATTTGAAACTATTCAAGCAATATTCAGAATTTGATCAAAGGCCACTCCTTTCTGTCTATTTACAATTGATTTTTTTACGAGTGGGCCATAGAAGCTGATAAACTTACGACCCTGTTGCATTTAAGGAAAATGATGAAAAAACCTTGGCTATCTATAATGAGCATATAAACTCTGACTAAATATTTGTTAAGGACAGTATTAATCATAAAAATGATGACGATGATGATGACGATGATGATGACGATGATAATTATGACGATGATGATGGTGATGATGACGATGATGATGATGACGATGATGATGATAATGATGATGATGATTTGTAAGACTCGTCGAAACAAAAAAAAAACATTTTTTAATTTCGTCTACGGTTTTTTAGGTAAAAGTGTCTCACAATATATAACGACAATTGCTTTAAGTACAATTCATCGTATAATTCTAGTATTCATTTTAATTTTATAATTTCATAAAATACTGCCACTCGAGATAGCTTATATTTTCAAAAAAAAGAACAATTCCGTTACAGAGAAATTGGTTGATTTCAATCTAATGCCAGTAGTCAGGTGTGTGCTCGAAGGATATGTCCCGAAAAAACAAGCTCCATTTTCGACAGTAGCAATGCAAACTATTTAAGTTTAATATTAATTTAGGATTATGGTATTCTATGGCAGCATTTAACGAAAATTCGGATTGTTCGCGCAGGCGCACTTATATATTGTATGTATCTGTGACAGAAAGCAGCAGTGGTGATGCTTCATTATTTAACGGAACGGAATAGAAAATTAAAAAAACGAGATTTTTGTACAACAATGAATTATTTGAGGAATCTTTACCTGTTGCTCTGTTTATTTAAGTTTTTCAGTGCACTAAATCACATAATTATCTAGCTTTAATTATGCTTTAAGACTTATCCTTATTTTTCTAGTTTATGGCAAAGTAGTGTGTCCTAGTAGCACTATTATCAGCCCTATTTGGACTTTATTAGTTGAATAATAGATTTAATATATCACATGCACGATAATGGATAATATTCGTTCCAGTGTATAGGGGCAGAAGGTCATTATGGCCTACTGGCATAAGCGGATAATTAAAGTACTTTATTTCTCCGCTTACTTCCGTTTTATTTTCCCTAGGAAATATAAAGCACTTCTAGGGGAAATAAAACGTGACGACTATTTATTTTTTCTTCATAATCCATTTAATGGTGCGGCATAGGTCAATATTTACTCCTTGCGGTATATAATATACTATTACCATACGCTCATAAACCTTTCTTCTGAAAAAAACTGCGTGAAACAACCAAAACACTAGTAGGTGGAATGATCGTTGCTTTTTACGCAACCAAACAGGCTGGTTATGGTGTCTAAACGAGTTTAAATGCTGACAGGTGTCGGCTTACCTAGATAGTTATTGGACACATCTTCGTGAAACGCCGTTAAATGACAAATTATTTCAGTTCATATTTGCGTTATTAGGGTTTCATGTTCATACCGAGATCGCAATAAAACAATAATTTGTTTACGTGGTAAATTGCGGTATAAGAGTTAGTATAAAATGAAATAATCAAACCTGTTCATTTTACCTGGTTGGCAAACTTTAAAATTTCAATGAAAATTGTTATTACTTCAGTCCTCAGTACTGATAGTTCTTTCAATTCCTCTACCCGAAATTCAATTTGTTCAGTACAATTTGCAAGGCGATAAATTATTTCCAAAATCTCAAAGCATCTACTGTGCCGTAGAATATTCATGTCGTGACTGTAGGTTCAGACTGGAAAAGGTTTGCGAATACCCACAAATCGCGCAGGCATGATACGCAGTCGCATCTTTTTCTGAGAAATATCCGAGTAATGTTAATAATAAATTACTCTGAATGTAAAGCTGCAGTGCGTGTTTTACAGCAATCATTTTATAAAATTGTCACATTTGTATTTCCTGTCTTCCGGTACTGGAAAGTGAATAAAGAAAATGCAGGTGTTGTAAATGTACACTTGAAAGTTTTCTGGGAAGTCTAATTTGTTATCGAGCTGAAGGTGTTGAGCGTAAAGAAAAAAGAACATTGCAGTAAAACTGAGAGCAGAGCTCTACATAATTTGAGCAATTGATAGCGGTTATTTTGTTTGAAATGGTGTTAGAAAAGCGTGAGGTACACACCCTCCTGTCGATACCGTTATTTTTGCAGACTTTCGTTGGCACACGATGTCCACCAGATTTTAATCCTTTTAAAAAAGTGCTGTACAATTGTTATAGAACAATAATTTTTATTGTACTAGTATTGCTGACTATAATGGTGTTCCTGTACGTTTACGAATGTATCACATCCAAAAGATTTGAGCCGTGGCCTCTATTTATACTGATGACACTTAGCAATAGTATTTACAAATTTATCAGCATCTCCCGTAGAGAATGGATACAAACCATTCTGGCTATGGGGTTTAGCGAAAGATGGACAAAACCACGAAATTACAGCGAGGTCGAATTGATGGAAGATTTTAACAAAAAATCAAGGTGATGTATATTGCTTACATTATCACCCATTCGAATATTGACATCATAATAACATTTCCACATATTGCACGTATTAGATGATTCATTGCAGATATTTAGAACATCAAAATGAACATACCAACAAGACGAGCACCCTTAATTATCTTCTTATATGGCAAAAAATAAATCTCGATACATTTGTAGGGGTGTGCAGGTATCCTACTTAGGAATGTTTTTATTCTCGTCGATGCTTAAAACTGTAGTACCTGTCTTCATGAATGTCGAAGAAAATTCGAATCTTCCTGTGGAGACTTATCTTCCCTATGATATTCAGGTACCCCTTTATTATTGGTTAACTATTTGTTATCAAGGTGTCGGAGCCATGTATATGGGTGCGCTCGTCATAAGCTCCGATATGCTACTGTCTTCGATTTTGTCACAAATTTGCTTGCAATTTAAGTTGATTAAAAATAGATTAGCTCAATACAAGGAGTTATCCATAGAAAAATATGGAAAATTGTCAAATAGTGAGGTGAAGATATTGGAGCGTAAGCTCGTTAGAGAATTTATCAGTGACCACGACTTCATTTATAAGTAAGGCGTGCTAAACTCAACGCGGATTGTTGTTGGCGTAATTAATACTAATTCTAGTTTTTAGATTTTCAGAGGAGGTTAAAAAAGGGTTTTACGGATGGATAGTTTCTATATTCATTGTAGGAACCCCGAACCTTTGCATAAACGCTTATGTCATGGTATTTTCTGAAACAATGATGGAGAGCGTTTCAGCATTGTTCACTGGTTTAGTGTGTGCTACTGAAATTACCTGGCTTTGTTGGTGTGGGAACGAAGTCACAAATCACGTATGTATTATTATTCTTTGCATGTCTAATCCAACGACCATATAGATTTTGGAAATTACAATATTTCAGACGTAATAAATTTTGTTAATAAATACCATTATTATTATTTTGAACTTTAAAAATGGTTGTAAATTTGTTCTACTAGTGCGCATCATAGCATCATAGATTATATTTTAATAAACAATAGACTTACGCTTGGAGAGAACGCTATTAGGCATCAATAACATTTGAGATTTATAAATTAAATTCTTCGCAATCCCGCACTACGATCAAACATGATAAAATCTTAAAAAACGGAATCTTGTGTATTCGTTCAACTCTTAGTCAACAATCTTAATCTGTTGGACTTAAATTTCAGTTCAAGGGGCTCGAATTTTAATTCCTTCAACTGAAGATTAAGTTCAACAGATTTAGAGTAAAGACTTATACGAATAATGTACTTGCCATTACGGCGTAGATGAAGACATTTTTAATGCGTTAGAGCGCGGATTTGAGAAGTGCTCTGTATGACACGGACTGGATGCATTTTAGTAATTCGGTGAAAAAGGATTTCCTCATCGTAAGTCTTCGTGCCTCTAAGCCTGTCAGAGTGACATTTGGACCTCTTTTAACTTTGAACAACGATGCGATGATTGCCGTGAGTATTTTTATCAAATTGAAGCAACTGGTGGGCATTAATAAAATATAAATATAGTATACGTTTCTTTATAGATTCTGAAAACGTCATACTCGGCCTTAAATATACTAAAAAATACTTGAAGATTCCGAAACCAAAACTTTGTCTTGCTTAATTGTTCATAAGGCTACTACACAAATATTGTTTATATATTTATCTATTTTGAATGACACTTACTAATGCTGAAGGTGAGGCGTTTTGTAGGGGGCACTAAAAACCCAAATAAAAAAGTCTATTTTCGAGTACGATTTCGTCGTTACAATTTATTTCCTTTATAATTCCAAAGTGATGTAATTGTGAAAGCCTAGGTTGACCTGAATTTTTGAAATGAGACTTATTTAGTCTTTTCCCTCTGATTTTCAGATAAAACAAAACCCTAGTGTTGGATTAGTTTGATCTAAGATTTTTCAGTTTTCTATTAGGTTCTTCACTTTTAGTAAAGTTGCATAGAACTAACTAACTAAGAAATGGTGATTTCGACAGAATGTTACTGTAGTCCTCGTGTGATTTATAATGGACTAGACTTCATTAATCTGTGCTGTTTATTTATAATCACATTTAGAGATAATTAGATGTTTTTAAATTAGATTAAATACCTAATCATTCAAAGCCATGGAATATCGTTACCGATATAACATTGGTAAGGAAATTAAACTACATGTTTGACAATTGATATAGAAATGTATGTAGTCATTTTCTTATGCAGGTGTTCATTATGTTATCACGGATATTAAATTTCATAATGAATATATTAAGGTTCATTCGAATGAAGATTAGTAGTAATCTAACGTGGATACTACTAATCTTCATTCGAATAACCTTAATATATTAATGTACTAATCATATGTCTCCTGCTACAATTCAAAAAAGATTTTCGAACGAATCGACTACGTAAATTTGTCAGTAAAGTTCAAGAACATTCTTAAGACATTTCCTACTCCTTATTAAGAGTTATCAGTCAAAATAACACTCTGACCTTTACATGACCTTGAAAAGACTGCATGGCTCCTTACGCAATCATTTTTATACAGGTTCCTCACAACGATTATTCCACACAAAAAATCTAAAAAAAAAACTACTTAGAAATTTGTTAAGCATTTGACCTTGAACTGCCCAAGGCCACTAAAGCACATTTTGAAATATAATTTCTGACGTAAATTGTCCCACTCTACTTGATACCGGGATCAACAATAGTGATCTCATGTATAAAATACAATATAACCTTCAAATGACTTTGAACCTTCATATTTTGTAGAGGTCACTTACGTTATATTATTCGCTTTTGCGAAGCTTACAAACGTTATTGAATTAAAATGAAACATTCTTTGTAAGGACACAAAATCTTATTAAAAAGTATCACTATACAACAATAAAAAATATTAACATTAAGGGATAAATGCAAAAACAGCATAATTTAAAACATTCCATTTCTGAATAAGTAGCTAGGGTTGATACCAAGGGATACTGTCCTGAAATAATTGGACAAATCTCACGCTATTTTTATGCGGAAGGCTTACATGCGGACAATAAACTGCAGCTTGTTTACCATATCAAAGAAACTTAAAAATAACAACTGGAATGGCCGATTACAGAGGGAGGTGTACACTGTATAAGATCGAGTCAAACCTTACAATGATCGGAGCATCGACATTCTACCTCGTTGTCGATCAAGGCCGAGTGTTTATTTCAGTAAGTTGCTCTGCGGAAAAACTGGAAGTCAACGTCTTCTTAAAAGTCACAATCCAAATCAGTGATTTTATCGATTCTTCGAAGGAGAAAAAAGTCATAAACATAACCTTTTATGCCACGAGAGATAAAACGATGATCGATTTTAAATTTCGCGGTCCTTGACCGTGGTGAAGAAAAAGGAAATAAACTTTTGGCTAACAAGGGCTGATTCTTATTGGACTTAACACGGTTAAAAATGACCGCACCGTGCAAACTCGTAGTATAAAAGATAATCGCTATCACTGACCACCGCAATTGGGAAGATTACTCATCTACGAGTGGTCTATTTCTGCCTCCCTGCATGCAACCGTGAGAAGAAAGAAACTGTTAGTGATCACTGTGTAGATACCATGACAATGGAATATTTTTTGGTGCAGAAAAAACAAGAAGTTCGCCCTGAGACCTTCATGACCATTTACCATTTTCTCTGACTGACACGCAATAAAGTTAATCGACGGTTCAAATTCCAGTGCTGATAACGACTAATTGATTGCTAAATGCAAATTATGTAATGAGTCATACAATAATCGATCTATCGTTGAGGATCATGGCAAAAGTCAATATGTTAAAGAGATATTTATCTTCTTTTTTGAAGAATCTCAAATGTTTAATAAATGCCATTCATTTCGCACGCTTTAGAAATGGTCGGCATTCAAACATGATGTAATTCGTCTTTGAAATACATCAGATTCTAAGGAGGAAGACGGTATATTGAAAGTATCCGTAGAACTTGTTGTCGACTAAAAATTGCGTCTTAAGTAAAAATAATCGTACCTATTTTTCTATCTCTCCATGGAAGATCATTCGCCTTATGTCAGTCGAAAATATTTCTTTTTAGAGCTGGAACTTATTCTAAAAACATCTTGTTTGTATGAGTCCTGCTTCTTATTTTCACTTTCTTAAACTTTTACAAACATAAATTTTGAATTTTCTTTCTTAAAAATGATTTTGTGATTATACACAATTGGATCTTGACGGAATTATGAGTGACATAATGCAACGTGGAAGTCTTGCATTTCCTGATGGGCAACGACTGAAAAATCTGATTGTATGGTGAGACTCGCGTGTCTCCAGTAAGCCAATAAGATGGGACCTTGAAACGATTTTCCTGTCTCGCCGATCTAATTCGATTATAGTTTATTGAGTTACGTATGATAAGCTTATAACGCAAATGTGAGAAAAAATAACGAAGCGATAATATCCATCGATAAAACAAAATTTTACGAAATACCGATCACGCTTTTCATCTCGAGTTAAATTCTTTTCGTTTCTGACGCTCAAAGCGGCGTAATTTCATGAAAGCGAGAGTATGTTAATTAATTAGGAAATATTTTATCTATTTCCTCTTATCGTTGAACGAGTAAACTATCGTAGTGATATTTTCTAAAAAAATTTCCGCGCTAGTAAAGTTAATTTACGGTTAAATTAAACGACTAAAAAGCACCGATTTTAATGGCGAAAGGCGCAATAGTTAGTTATGGGAGATAATTAAAATGAAATGTATTTTATGAGATCGACTAGGATTTGCAAAACAACCATCGAATGTAGACGAGGAAGCGTGATGGTTAGTTATTTTCTTACTAATTAGCAGCAGAATGCTAATTAGTAAGGAGTAATAAGATGTCGAATGAACGATGCGGATGATCCGTAGCAAATGCGTAGAATTAGTTTTGTTCTAGAGTACACGGAAATCATTCGGCTTCTGGAATTTCTCGTAAACTGCAACATAATGCAGAAAGTAAATCAGGATCGGCTTAACTAGTAATCCCGTCACTAGTGCGATTATATAGGAGAGTAGAGTCTAGAGAAAGTCTATAAAGGCTAAAAAAGTTTTTTTCACGTATTTTTATATCGAAATTACTCAAATGAGCAGTATTCTAAAATTGCTAAAAAAATCTGTAGAATAAAGTCCTATAATCGATTTTGATCACTGTTTTGTTCAATTTTAAAATCCTCAGAGGATAGTTTTGTGTTGTAGTCATCAGTGATGATTATCTGACCTTTCGAAAGAAAGTCGATGAGCGAAATTCCGTACGTGTCCCAAAATACAAAGGCCATGACCTTGCCTACTGATTGTTGTGTCTTTGGACGGTTTGACCGGATTTCGCTCCTTCCTCGACAGTGAAGTTCTTTTCAACTCTTATGTATAGTGATGAATCTCGGTGTTCATTGTTACGTATCGGCGCAAAAAGCCAATTTTACCACACCTAAAGAGTTTCAAATAGCTTCAACTTCAAAAATATAGCTTCACAGTTGAAGACTCTGAATCATTAATTCGTTGTACTTTTTCAACTATGAACAAACGAGACAAACAGTTATATAAACATTTTGGTCAACCTTGCGATGTTATTTTACTATTAGATGTGAACATTTTCAAAATTATGGAGTTATTTTCGTGCATACTCAACTCGTTTGTTTAAATCCTGCAGTACTAAGATTAAATGGGATTTTCCCATTAAAATCATTCTACGATTATAACATAAGAAACTAGTATTTATGCGCAGTATTTAAAAAACCAACGTAGCATCACATAACCTTCAATCTGTCTTAAAGAACTGAATCAATCCTGTAAAAGATTGAGTAAAAAAGTTCGACTTGCCAATTTACTATCATAACATGATTTGTTTACCTGGATAGAATTATACTCTTCGTGTTATTTTAATTCCACGTTTACGACTAAAATAGTAAATTTAGTTACTTCATGATTATAAATCTATCATTGAAAATATCCAGAAGTGATGTCCGGCCAATAAATTGCGCACAAAAGCAATTAACGATTTTTTTTTATTTTTTCCGTATAAGAATATAACTAAATTGTCAATGTTTTCCTACATTTCCTCGAATTGAGAAAAGCAATTAAATTATCTGTGTATCAATTATTTTCCTATTGTTTCCATGCAAATTGTGAACAGATTTAACATTCGGCTCTGTGATTTCAAATGATAGCGAAGATGAATTATTTGCAGATATACTACTCAAAAATACTGTTGTGTAGCATCAAATGTTCCCAATTTTATTTACAAATTTGAAATAATGAGGTACAATATTCTACTTTTTGATTTCGAGTTCAGTGATTGGGATTCTAATCTACAACATCATCTTGGACACGTGTTCTCCTAACCTCTAAGAGCAATTTTACCTTTTATAACATTTAAGAAAAACAGTCAATGTCAATGGACTATGAAATTTGAGATGAATCTGCGTCTTTCCACGGGGGTTATGCGGGTGAGGAGCAATGTTTTTATATCTAAATAACCGAAAGATAAATAGTGAAGATGTAATTTCCTATAAATCAAATAACGAAGACACATCTAGAGGCACGAATTTTTTATTTTGGTTCTACACTCCCAACTGTCAATAAGATGCGATTTTTTATAGAATCGCAGAGAAGCATGTGGTAAGATTGCAATAGAATAATATTTTTACTAATCTGTATAATTTTTTTATTTCATAATATTCTTAAAAATTTTAGTATCTCGCGATATAAAGCTCTCTTTTTTTGTTTTGATTATCTTATACTCATATACAGCCGTCACGTCTACATTAGAATATTCTGACAGGTAAATATTGACAACAACAAACGCTTAATCGGTGTCATAATTGGTCAACAGGTGTTTGTTTTTGTCTGTATAAAACATCGTGTTTTGCGTTTCAGGTATTTTCAGTTCTCGGAATTGTATTATGTTCGGAGATAAAAAAAATCAGAACCATAAACGTTTCGTTATTGTTTGTTTAACATTGTCTTTGCTGGGGTCCGTGGCTTATTGTGAAATCTATCTTCGGATCAAAAACACAGCGATTCACTGGAATATGAGAACAGAATTAACATCGAGGTCAACTAATAAGATTATTGAACTAATATCTACTCGATTTTTTTATTGTTTATTTTAAGCGTATACTGTGCAAGTTTTTATGAGAACAAAGGTTATGTGCAAAACATTGAAGAAGATAACAATGTATATATTTCAGATTTAGGTTTCTAACGTTCAAATGATTGTGAATATGAACGTTACCCGGAATAGGTTAATGTTTGTGGGCACTGTATAATGTTTCATTGTTTAAACATTTGTAGAAAGTACAAAGTTTGCTTGCTGAGTATATATATTCTTTTTCAACAAATTCTTTTATATTCTAACCATATTTTATTAGTAATAAAATTACCAATTATTATCTGTGACGTAGACATCTTTTATTGTTCTTACGAAAAATTAATTCATATTAACATTCCTCAAAAATTCCATTCTTTCTCGCTTCATTTGCCTCTCAGGTGAGATTTTGACATTCCATTTGCGACCCCAGAATTATGTTTTTCAAAACTTCCATCCGCCATGTTGGATCTGCCATTTTGAATTTGGAAATTTCAGCATTAGATTCGCAATCTACGATCCCGAAAACTGACAGTGGTGTTTTCTATTAGATTTTATGAGGAATTTGAAGAATTTCACCGTCATAGTAGATCCGCCATTCTGAATTTTGCAATATTTATTGCAAAATCTTAATCAGCGCACTTGAAAATATACGAATACCGTTTGTCAGATATGTTGCAATGATATCAAAAGTGGCGGTTAGCCATTTAGAAGGGGCTATAAATATTTTTCGTCATTTGAAGCTCAACATTTTGAATTTTGAATTTCCAAAGTGGATATTATAGTACAACCATTTAGCCGTGGCTATTTAAAAGGACTCTAACTACTTACGTCTGATAGAAATCTGTGGCTCATAAGATGTAAGTAGTAACGTCTAGTTACTGTAAGACAACCAAACTTCGATCATTTTTTTATCATAAGATTGGCATATAGCTATTGTCTACATTTATGCAGACCCGTGTTTCTTTTAAAACATATATTAAGATACCCTTTGTTTATTCTTATGTCCTCGTCCCAGTAGTAAAATTTCCTATACAATTGGACTCCGTGTACAAATTTAAATCAGAACTATTTTGAATGTTTATTGAAGTCATTCAGAAAAGTTGTTCGCGATTTGTAGTTAATACCCTATATTAATTGTTTCGACTTTCGTTCTTAAATTTTCTTTACTAATTACTCTTAGTTGTAGAAACGTTATCGTGTCGCGTGTCCGGAAATTTCTAATCGAGGACAGCAAGTGATAGCTTTGCAAAAAGTTAGCGATATTAAAACAAGCTATATGCTTGAAGGGAAGATAAAATCGACATCATTGTTACGTATCACGATCGAGTGACGCTTTAATGCCCCATTGTCTCACGATGACCCACAAAACTGGAAGAAAACATAGACGCTGCAAATTTCAATTTAGGAAGTGCGTTACTAAATCGAAACGTAGTTCGTTCGTGACAAATATCCCCTTGGCGGAGTACCGCGAAGAAATAGCGCCAATTACTTTTTGTTCGATACGGCAATTAAATTTTACCGACTGCTTAATTGCCTCTCTTTCTAATAATAGAATTATGACATTTATTAATGAAAGTTATAATTTTAAAATATGTCGCAAGGACCAGAAATTTGCAAGACTATTGAAATCGCATCTTTTCTGAAAAGGAATATTATATACTTAAAAAACGGCTATTAAAAAATTGATACTAGAGAAAAATTTTAAAACTTTCATGAAATGAGCAGTCTTGAAAATAATTCATACATTGATAATTCGATGCGGTTTTACCTCCTGCATGTCACCAAGACTAAAAATTGACCATCGAAAATTTTGGAGTCTACCGTAATGTTGTTTTGCTGTAAAAATATTTTTCACAAAACAGAGAATAGAAAACTACAGAAAAATGGCAAGCTTGTAAATAGTGGACTAAAATGAAGAGGAAAGACTTGGCGTGTTATGTTTTGGTTTATTACAACAATGACAGTTACTTAAATTTCAGATACGGAGTTTTCTAAAAAATAGTATTATTCAGATTATAAGAGGCATTATGAGAAGACCGAGATGTGCTATTTTCAGTCTCCGCCTCCTAGACCCCTCTGTATTATACTAACCTACATGGTACATGTCAACTCATTGTATGCTGATACTTTGGGAGGTTCTTTTATCCCCTCCACCAGCTATTTTAGGGCCTCCTTCAGATCCCGTGATAATATGGACTGGGCATAGCGGTGTCCAGAGAGTGGGAGCACGACCCAATGTAATAGAAGTGCTGCATTGTATATTCAACTGTCGTTGCTGTTTTCCTTAATATTAATTAAGAAACGTTTCCACCCTTTTTTGCGCAGACGCTTGTTTATTTTATTGATAAACTATTTTGATATGTGACGCTATAATCTAACACCATCCAGCAATAGTATAATAAGTATGACTATTACGAATATGGACTAAATGGATGCAGAGTTGCATCAGTTACTATTCTTAAGACGCTGAACACAAAATTATACAGGTAAGAATCGCAGATGCCACAAATGTTCTATAATTTACAAGAGGTCGCAGTTATTATCAGAATTCGGCATTTGTTTTAGTCAGTGATTGCAAAAATAAAATCCTCAGCTATATGGTCAGAACTTAATTTCGTTTATACTGCAAATTAGTTATTTTCGATACAAACACGTTTTTTTTAAGAAATATGAGGGTTTTGGTGTGAAACTACAGTTCAGTTGACGACATAGAATACTGAAGGCACGAGAAATTGTAAACCGAATAATTTTATTGTCTTGTTTATTACAGAAATATTTAATTTAATTATTTTTCACAATCCAGTATTTTACTTTTATATTTTTAGGGTTTCATTTACCATATTTTTGTTCCCTATAGACGGAGTCCAAGGCGAAAGTCCCATTTATATTTACAGTAAACAACAATACGACTGAAAAATATAAATGTACATAGAACGCAATACTGAAATTTTTTCGAAGAAAATTTTCTTAGTCAAGGCACATTCAACATAATGCCCGAGTATTTTGTCCAAAGGTAACTTGTTGTCACAGAATTGTTTACACGGTAAAATATTAAGACCGCAAATAATCTACCATATCTTATATTGTAACCAGAATATAGTAAATGTTAATCAGTACCTATAATAATGAGGGCATCAGAGCACATATTTATTTTTGTTAAATATAATAGTTTAACTCAGTAAAATTACGTGTCCTGCAGAACGCGGTACGAATTTGAATATGAAACATTGCGCCAGAAAACGCAATGTTTGTATACACATTCGTCCTGACCTCTGTCCCCTGTGATAATCTACACGAAGTTAGTTCCAAATAGTCCATGAGGTACGTGCGTTTTAGCCCGTGATCGTTATTGAAATTATCACCTGACTAAGTAAGATTTATTCATTCCTGTTAAATTTTGTCTGGAAAACATGGACAATGCCGTTTCTTCCCGTGACTATACGTGCTAATTTAAAAAAAAGAGTATAAACAACATAAACAATATCGACCTTACAAGACGAAACAGGTTCAGTAACACCCCGACGATGGATTTGAACAGATTTTCTATCAGATCCACCGCACGAAAAGTTTTATGATTTTTTTGTTTTGTCAAGTTGTGCCTGATATGACACTATTATAGTAATTAAGAAGTGAGTGTTCAGTTCCCGGTTTAAACTAACCACTGTATCAGTGGGGCGCTCAATATTTTTTCTCGCAATACTAGGTAGAATATTTGTTATATAAATCGAAATATTACATTTTTACTAAAAAAATCGATTTTCTCAAAAACGTCTTGATGAAATATTTTGATTATTTTTGCAAAATACTCAGAAATGTATCCAGATGCGAGCTGTACAGGAATGTTTGCAGTAACAGAACTTTTTGGATAAAATTTGTTAAGGACCACCGAATTCCATCACAAATTATATATAACGCGTAGAACAAAACAGTAATTTTGTTTAAGATAATTAACACCTGACTTGTTTCCGGTTGATTAGATGATAAAATAAGTTACCAAAAAAATATCGAATGATCTTTTGCTCATAACAACGCACATACAAAATCGAAGATTCTATAGTCCAGAAGAAAAGCATTTGATTAATTGAATTAAGACTATGTTAAACCAGGTACAATTTTACCTGGTGTCATAATTTTCGGAAAATTTTAGCAAATTATATAAGCACAAGTTTGAAAAAACCGAAACATATAAAGCAGAACAAAATCACATTCGTCAGCTCGAAAATTAAAATTGAATTTTATTTATTGTCATATTTCAATAAATGTAAACATACATTAGCAGAACAATAACAACCAGTTTTCATATTGCGTAAGTGACATGCAATTGCTAGATCCAATTCCGAGCAACGCGATTGCGCCTCATATGGCCTCGTCCAGTTATATCAACGCGATAATAATTTGAGACTGAATTTCACTCGATCTATCCGGATACAGATATTCGCCTGATTGTTTATGTACGCACGATGCATCCGCACATGAATGCGTTTTGAATTATGGGTGTGAAGCTATTTAGCCAGCCATAATGTCTTTATGAATTGAAGCAGTTAATTTTTTTTACCGATCGTCATTTAAATTTCTTTAAGATTCAATAACTAATTATTTTAGTTGGTTTTCTGTTTCTAAATAATGCTGGGAGTTGGTATTCAAAATATCAGGCAATAACCATTTTGTGTCAGAATGATAATAATATTCGCAATAATCTGGTAACTTAATAAGAAAGGAGTAGACTTTATTAGGAAAATGTCATACGATCATAATTAGATATGTCATCCGTTAGAATATAAATCTGAATTAGCACTAGAATTCGCAGAAAATCGATAATGTATTTCTGATGTCGTCGTTAGTCATTTTCAGTAAATACTATCAAATAAGTCGCGATTACTAACAAAATTTGTTATCTGGGCTGCTGTACGTAGAAAATTATCTTGAAGGTCTTCCGCAGTTAATATTAATGTCACTTCAAATATGTCTATATCTGTGATCTCACCTACGTTTCTGTACATGGTGAAACTTGAAACTAGCTACTATGGTATAAAAAGTAGTCTATGATATAAAAAGTAGACAATATTACGATTTTAAGTTATTCAATGGTTTAATGAATGCACAGAATAAAATAAACTTAATTCGACCTAAACAGTTAAATACATTATCCTACTACTTAAATACTCATCGTAATAAAATTGTGTTTGTATTAGTACAAGTTTTTAAAGGTACTAAAAAAATTAACATAAGATGTAATGGATGTATGGTTATCGCCAATAAAATGAAAGAATGCGAAAATGCTGAAGATTTACTAAAACGAACGATCTTCAGATAGACATGAAATTTCCAAAAAAACGTTTACAAAATTACGTGAATATTAAATGTAGCTACCCATAACTTATATCGATTCAAAAATATTCCGTTTATAAACAATTTTAATTTTCATTTGAAGACTACTAAATAAAATTATTTTAATCTACTGTTTCAATTAGTTCTTTCATATTAGGTGACTAATTAAAGTAGTCAAACAAAACTTTGAAAGAGTATTTGTACATTTAATATGATTTTTTATACAAATTTTTATGATACACGTTGTTATTTTCAAATTTAATGAATATTGTTAATAATCGCTGACAATGAGTCCGGTATCGGTTCTACAATGTTAGTTGCACATTTTTTAAACAAATCTATAATTTTTAGGAATTTCAATAAAATTCCATCGGTACTTGAATACAATAGTCTTGAAAAATTGAAGCTTTAGGGTACAAAATGGCCGAATTCACGCTTATGGTACGCTTAACAAACTCTATGTTCCCTGGTAAAAATCGAAAATTGCATTTTTGTCTAAATTCACTGTTTGTTAACTCTTTTGGCACGCTTCTTGCGAATCTATGAATTTAATCACAGTTGTTTCTTCGTTACAAGTAATACCATACACAAAGTACCATTATTAAGTTAATTAAATATGTTATACAGCATTCGTTCAATCATACAAAATTGTAGGTTAGGAAAAGTGACTTGTACTGTACTGCCAATATTTTACACATTTTACTTTATGCTCGAAAGTACGAGACAAACAGAATTCAACAACATTAAAAGAATTTGAATATACTATGGATGTAGTTTTTGACACGGATTAATAAGATGAAATGCAACATTTAGTCATACTCCGCAACTTAGATCTATTGGTCATTGCGTGAACAACCTGCAAATTCAGAATGGAGTTTACCATGCATCGGTCGTAAATTCGGCTACGGCTATAGCCATTGGGTTTTGTCAATGTCTTTCTTATAGCTTTCCACATATAAGTAAGTTTTCCTGTTCAAGGATTGTCGAGATGCAAGCTTATTAAATAATTGAAATTACGTATTTTGACAAAGATCAAGTTGACGAAAGAAAAGCCACAGTAAATTCTAGTCTTCATTAATTAAACTGACAATGTCGTACCAAAGAACAATTGAAGATAAGACTAGATATAACTGATTGATGTGTGATATCAGAATTTTGTCTCTTAAAAAATCTTTAAGGACGAGATTGGCGCCTATTGAGACTAGCATTGGCTTACAAAGGCACCAGCCGTTTCTGACGCTACGATTCCTCCGGCAATATTTAATCTTTTTCTAAGCATTGGTGATCAGTTGTGTAATAGTTAATGACACGATTGTAACGTGAGATTACTAACTTCTAAGTAGATAAATAAAACTGTAAATATCTTTTATAATAGACTCATCACATACTTTTTCGAGGTTCGACTATCTCTGGCAATTGTGAGTGTAGTATTTCCGCAATATCTTTGATAATGTATGTCTTATTGCTAATTCATCAGTCAAGATCAATTTTTGTTTATTTTTATAATCTGGATAAAACTAACGCAAAAATTTAATGAATGACTACATTGGGAAAAGTACCCAGGTATAATTATGGATAAATTCGATAATAATACATAAGAATTTTATGTTATTTCTCAGTTACTATATGAATCGAAAATCACGATTTTACCCTAAAAACGCCATAATTTTGTAACTGAACAATCAGATAAACAGAAGAGGAATATTGCGACCTAGTAAACTATGCATTCCAAAAATATGTTGAACATGAATCTGATGAGTACAGAAGTTTTTGAGGTATGCAGACTATACCTACTTCAAAAAGTTGTTTCGAGGAAAACATAAATTTAAAGTTTAATCTCTGCAGGATAACAGGAGAAAGGGACGAGTCGTGGATCTCACTATCTTGATGAGCTTTCTTCACATTACCTAAAGTTCAAAAAATATTGCTAAGATGTTATACCTTCCCATTAAATAGAATAAAACGAAAATTTTGCTAACTTGTAAGACTATACCAACCCACATCAGAAACAAAAAAAAATTTATTCACAATGGAATGAGAAAAAAATTCCTACAATAAAGTCTTGACAAATAAAAAATTTGTAGAAATAACTAATAATAATTAATTTACCTACAAAAAAATGGAAAGGTACTTTTTTTAGAGCCTTTACAAATCTGTTCATTTTTAATTAAACATTATACCCTTCCGGGTGGTATTCCGTTCCAGAATTTTCGCAAAGTAGTAGCCGGTCATATTTTGCGTAAAAGATTATTGTACTGGACATCATACAAGTGTTATTTTCTCCATGTCTGCAGAAATCTTCAGTAGCTATAGGTTCAGCTAGAACTTAATTTCAATAAATTTTTTAAAGTTATGTAACTCAAAACTATTATTAAAAATAATGTAAATTAATAATATAAGAAAAATTCACTTTCATCATAATTACAAGGTTCAAGAAAAGTAACGATTAATGCTAAGTCTGTGGTCGATCTTTGGGTACATTAAAAGAGAATATTTTCTGTTTTCAACACGTGCGATGTCGCCACAGGTGGGGTTCCTCACCGTGCCTTTATGTACATGTTTGGGTGTATATTTCAGTTTGTGAGAAAATCTAATGCGTCGAACAACATTGAGCACTTAATTGAATATATAAAACTCCAAATGCAAAGCGCGACCCTTTACAAGTTGCGGTGAACACTTGATATAATGTGGAATTTTTCGTGGATTGGACACAGAATTAATAGAAAGTAAACAAGGGATAATAATTACTTTTTGAAAGTAGTATAATACATATAAAAAATAATAATTAATTTTTAATAAAGAATAAATATAATTATATCTTACAAAGTCATTTATTGTTATATTTTATTTATTTCTTAGAAACTTTTCGATATCTTTATAGATATTTCTAAAATACAATTTTTGTTTTGTATACTTAATAATTATTGCAAGACATTTTTCCTGTAAGAAGTACATATACTTGTTTGTGTAAACAATGAAACGGCAACGATGCACGAAACGAGGACAGTCCAGTTTGAAATTATTTCATCCGCACCGTAAACTTTATAGATCAACAATTTTTTTTTAATAGTCCGATTGTTATTAAACTTTCCAAAAAACTTCTTCATATCTTAATGAACAGCATTCTCACTTAAAGTATTCGGTAGCTCGAAATTCGCTCGTCAAACGAAGCGCTTAAAGTTTTCGATACTGAGAATTTACATTTTCTTGGAAAAAATTGATATCTCTTTTGTTTATAAACGTATTAACTTTGTTTTTCTTTATTTATTTTCGGAAACGTCTACCCTATAACTACCATTTTGTTTAATTACGAAATTTCAAAAAATGAGCAAGTTAGCATGAGTTGAAGGGAAAAAATATCGAAAATTGTTACTTTTCAAAAACTTGGTTTTTCTTATTTATTAAGAAAAGTAAAAGCCCTATAAATTTGTTTCAAAGGAAAAATATATAGGCCATTTCATTCTGCTTATGGATTAAGCAATAAAAATGAAATTTGATTGTAAAAATTGAAGATCGGAAAAACAAGTTTATCAAGTGGCAAACAGATTTCGATTGATTTTCAATAAACCGGCGGATTCGCCATTTTGAATTTTTAAAATCTGTTTTTCGATTTATAATCAGCAACCTCAAAAACCCTAAAAAAATGTTTCAAATATATTTCGTTTGATTTTCAAAAAACGATCTGCCATGTTGCATCCAGCATTTTGAATTTTCAAACTCTAAAATTAGATTTGCAATCAGCGAACTCAAAAATTCATTGGTTATCAAGTGTCATGAAAATCCAAGGTTTTTTCAAGAAATCAGATGTTACGTTATGATTGGTTAAAAATATGTTTCTACCGTGATTAATGGGTTAACTGAAGTAACGTAGAAAATGGTTTTACAAGTAATTGTTTTAGTTAATGTATTCTTTCAAAACTATTTACTTAAAATGATAGATACAATTTAAAATAAAAAGTGACTACATTTCCTTTTCCGTACAATTTTTAATTTCGTCCTTTTAACGACTAGTAATATAAATAATTAATTCTACATATACTGGTACATCAACTTCACAATCAGCATCAATATCAGCATTTACTGTGTTATCGGTAAATCAAATGGTCATTATATTATTACTGTTCAAAAAACACATTCCTCGAGAGTCGTTTACTCGTTAATTAAGAAATTATTGCAGATACGAATAATAGTATCTTACCATCATAATGATAAAGAATGTTAACTCTACACCAACAACTTCATAGCGCCTCACTCAGTATTATGAATATAAAAGTTTCCAAATAAACTAAAAAAAGTTAAATATAAAATGTGGTTATTTTACTAGAAAGTATGTAAATGGGCCCTTACTATTTTCCCAGTTGAAAATCCCAGATTTCTGTCAATTTCAGTAATTTTTTGTGGCCAGCCTTATAAAAATGTCTGGTACTGATAACAAGAATATTTTCGAAAAAAAGTTTTTTTCATGTTGATAGAACTTGTTATCATACATTCACGTTAAATTAATAGCAAATTTAAAATTTTTCTATTTTATTCTTATTATTACGTTTCTTTTTTCTTTTTTTGTCTCTTTTCTTTTTACGATAAGCGTATTGACATAATTTTTTTTTTAAATACGTGTCTTGGCATAACTTAGATCTGATTAGATTTTGGCGCAGATGCATCCGTCCATTACTAAAAACCATTAGCCCCAATTAAGTTTCTTTGTAGTTTTTTGCATTTATTTTGTAAAAATACAAATTTGATTAAAAAATGTTACGTACAAAAAAGGTTGTATACATTTTCTTCCTAAAGTCAACAATAATGCCCTAAAAACTGTTTAAAATGTCTATGACTATTGTTTGAAAAAGTATTGAATTTGGTCACCTCGGCAAAAAATTACCCTATAGTTTTTCATCAAATTTCGACGTTTCGCCCCCCCCCCCCCCCCCCCCCCCCAAGCTCCTCGGGCGCGGTGATGACCTACGGGCGCATGAGTTCTTTTAAGCCCTTGATACGAAAATACCTATTTCGATATATCTAAAAGATGTCTTATAGATATCTAAAAGATATCTGTCAGAGATCTTTTCGACACTCTCAAGATATCTTTGACGAATTATATGTATATATATTGTATATATAATATCATAATAATACAGACAGTAATTAGTAAAACACAGTAAACATGTAATATGCATCGAATAGTCTATTAGAATACAAGTGCATGAAGTAAGTGTTTTGCAACTTTTATTTATTAATACTTCGGCTGAGCTGTTGTTGGGGTCGAAGTTTTGAAAATGCTCATTTTCAATTTTCATACATATAAGAAACACTATATTGTTGTAACATATCTATCGAATCCACTTGGACCTAAATATGATTGGACCCCCAAATATCAATATAATTTTATAATATAATTGAAAGCTCTTAGTAAACAAACGAGTCTTAAGTAATAGCCGACTCTCCACTGGGTCGAAGTTTCTAAGCGAGCGAAGCGAGCGAGGCACCACGCCAACACTAGTTTCTTTTTGCTTTTTCTTTTTTCAAAAAAAGATAACTCGTCCAATAATACTAAGCTTTATGCTGTAACAATACTCGGCTGCTGAACACTTTACGACCGCGCAACTGCTATTGTTACTGCGCCTAGCGGTGGGGTGGCGAATCTCGTAACGTGATGGAGAGGGGAAAGATTCGGTTACTACGCATGCGCGCAAAATCATTGCTTATGTTAATCATATATTGGAAAATTTAATAGAAAATTTTAACCAGAATCTGTACTACCGCAGAAAAAACGAACTTATAATTCCGGTCAATATTTTCTGGTTATATTAAATAAGAACTGTCTTAGCCAAAGTAAAAATAAAATGAATCCCTTTTTTTTCAGACTACATAATGAAGTTCTAAAAATATATAAAGTTAGTATAAGTTGATTTTTGTAACAAATTTCATGTCTAAATGTTTTAAAATAAATGTAAGTAAAACAACATATACAAATTTTCTGGGATGAAACATAGGTATCTTAAAAGGGATACTGCGCCTCTGAAATTCAAAAGACATCGTTCTCTGGCATTAGCGATGGATTATTCACAAATTCGGATTTCGGCGTTACACATGACGCACGTGTTGGACAGCAGCTGACGAATCATGTATCAAAATGTTAATTTAGTCGGTAAAATGCACGCCAGGAATGATTGCCCAACTGTTGAGTAGCGTGGTAGTAATCCCTTTTTTGGCGAAGTGCGAATTATATCAATCCCAAATTCACATCTCAAAGTTCTATTTTTGATTTTGGCAGTGCCAGGATGAATTTTTACATTTATCGTTTACATATAATTACAAAGATATTCGGAAAATAAACTTATCTGTCTAATACTTTCATCGCTTTAAAAATTGGTAGATCAAAATCGTTCAGCGACATTCGATAAGAGAAATCTGCTCACACTTATCGGTCTAAAAATATACGAAATGATGCAGCGATATATGGCTCATGTACTTAATACGGATACTCAAAGTAGAGCGGATAGATGCTTTTTAACATTTACGATCCGAATAATAATTATTATTCTTATAATACTGACTTATTGACGTGATGTTATGAACCGTACTAAATATAATCCACTGTTTCTTCAGTTTTCTATGAAAAGGAATTGTAAAAATCAGGAACTAACAAGTAAACCTACCCAAGTGTCACACGCCGATGTCATTATTGAGTTTTAGAGATTGCTGAATACAAATCTGATGTCATTTTTTAAAAATTCAAAATGGCGGAGCAATAATGACATCAGATTTGTATTCAGCAATCTCTAAAACCTCCACGAAACGTTCAGAAGGCAATTTGAACAATGCATCTATTTACTTTAATCATTATACAACTCCTAAGATTGAAAGGGTGGTTTCTACCCTTAAAACTGAATTTCCGCAGATGAGAAAAAATACGTATCGACTATTTTTCACCCCTCTTGAAGTATGCAGAGTTTGATTAAAATCGGCGTGTGACACTTGGGTAGGTTTACTTGCAAGAAACTTCAACAAACCTGTATTTATAAGTGAAATTAGTCAGTGCATTCATTTAAATGGAAAATAACTATAAAATATACAAAATTAAAAATCGTTATTGCGATCGTAAGAGCTTTCAGATGTCACGAACAGTAGGGGTTATCATAACATAATGGTCGTTCGAATGCTCTACCAACCAATGTTTAACAAATAATGCGGGTCGAAAAACCGTCAAATCAAAATGTCGACAGTTCAAAAAACCGGTAATTAAAAAAACGACAATTGAAAAGCCGACAGTAAAAAAATGACGTCCGCTTGTCGATGAGTCTATATTTCTATGTATCAGCTTTTTGATTGTCGGCTTTTCGACTGTCAGTTTTATGACTGTCCGTTGTTTGACCTGTCGGGCTTTTGATTTGTCGAGTTTTCGACCTGCACCCGATTGCGTGATTTCTCCTCCTATACAGATATTTTTTACTGCACAAAAATCTTTTACTTTTGGAGAGAGAATGTACTTCATTAAGAAACTATTTTTTAGTAAATCTTAAACTAAATTTACCAAACTATTTTCTTAATTCATTATGTCATTTACATGAATATTGGAATAAAAATGTATTCCAAATTTGTGTTTCTTTACAGATACTTTTTTGTAGTACTCATTTAATTAAGATATCGCTCCGCATACTGATTCACGTTTCTTCAAGTTTGCTGCCAAGTTGAACTGTATCTTACGAAAAGAAAGTCCTTTCTGATGTTCGTTACTTCCCTTGCCAATTGGACTGCAATGTACATAGAAATCAGAATTTTTTGTAACGTTTTGATCGAATAATGAATAACGAATTTGATTAAAAATTCGAAGAAATTAACATTTATTTTTAAAGGAAGCTGCCGCTTCTATTTAAATGGTCGCAAGTGAACCTTGTGCATAAATTGTGTAAATTTGTCTAAGAAATAGATACAAATGTTTACTACGCCGTTTCGCCACGTGCCTGCATCATCATTGCCAGCGGCGGGTGACATGGTCCATTTTTTCGTAATAATGTTGATAGGAAACGAACGTCGCCTCGTATGTCTGATTTTCAACGTCATTCTTATCAAATGCATTCACATACATCAAAAACATAGTGGCGCCATGTATTTTTTTATGAGCGTAATGCGCGACTGCTAGGCGTTAACCCGTAATCTCTTGGCGGTGCAGATATTTGTATGTGTCGCTTCTATTGATCCACGTGTTTCCCACCGAATCATTGGAAAGACCGCAATGTGATCTGATACATCACCACATGGTAATATCATTTTATTTTATACCATTTGACAAGGGAAAATTGCCAGTCATAGTAGAAATTGTAAGCATCTTCGATGGATTCAAACCAACTGTTTAGGCTTTTAGGCAAATATTTTGATTGAAAAATGTATAAAATGAAAGTGTTTACAAATTGTCTAATATCCAACAATTGTCTAATATTAAACGAAACATACCTTAACTGAAAAATTCTCACATTTCTATCCAATTCTTAGGCATGAAAAAATTTACAATATTTATGCAGAACATTTTTATCTATTAAGTTATGTCCATTTCGTACCAACTAAATGTTGGACGTGAAGCTTTGACTTGAATTGCAATAATTGATTTTTTCTAATAATTCTACAAGAAAATTATTTTAAATGACGATATAGTGACTTCTAACATACGGGGCAATACAGAAACCCAGTAATTGGAAAGCTATTTTATAAACTGTCCTGTTGTTTTAACATTACTTTCTGATAGCATTTCTTATATAGTCCGTTAAAAAAATATAAACATATATTTTTAACATTTCTAATAATATTTTTTTCTACAAATTTTATAAAACATCTTCTTTATTACGTTGCAGTAATATGCACTTCAAGGAAAATGTTCCGAAACAAAATTATAATTTATATATAGGGGAAGGCGGGGCGAAGCGGCGAGGATTTTTTCCGTGTATCATATCTCTCCTTGAATTTCGTATTTAGGATGATGCAAAGTATCATTTGATAGGTAATTTCATAGTCAATATTTAAATGTATGTTACTTACGGTATATGTTTTACAGATTGCCAGCTATGGCCAATTTAAAAAACTTAAAAAACACGGGGCGAAGCGGCGATATCGGGGTGAAGTGAAGAATCCTTATTTTTAGAGGTCTCTAAGACGATTATCATAAAATTAAGTGCGAGTCATAATCTTTTAAATAATTATTGTTTGTTTTAATAAAAATAAAATTTCCACGTTGGTGGAATGAACCTCTTCAAATATATCAAATTTTCCAACAACAATAAAAAAAGAAATTGCATCTTCGGAAGCTTTGAATACTCGTATTATATCAGGATCACATATTTTAGCTTCGTCTTTAGTTACCCAATGCATTCATGAAAAGGGAATTCTAAATTAAAAAATAATCACGGAATAGAGACATCCGGGAAAAAATTTCGCCGCAGCACCCCAAAGTATCATTTGGACTTCCAAGTATATCTCATTATAAACACAAAAAAAAGAACAATTCATGTTTTATAAATAAGTTTAAAAAATATACTTTTATAATAAATATATAAATAATAATTATTAAACTGCCAAAATGAAATATTGACCAATCTGAGAACAAAGTATAGGAAAATGTCTTGAAAATGTTGTTTAAAAATTAGTATTCTCGCTCCCAAAAGGTAACAGAACAAAATATGAAATATCATGCCTCAAAATGTGAAAAATGGTGTAAACAAAGAAACCACATATGATATTTTGCAATCAGTATGATCATAATGGAAATACTTGAGATTCGTCAAATGGCCCCGTTCGTCGCTTCGCCCCGTCTTCCCCTATATATTATTATTATACATTTTCGTAGTATTTTACAAAAATATATCATGTTTTCAAAAAGCATTAGCCAAAAACATTTTAAAATTATTGGTGTACTTTTTTGATAGTCAAAAATCCTGTACATTTTTTCTAAATATGTGCGTAAAAGTGTCAACCTTGTTTATCGAAGTAGATTTTTCTTCTTTTTCTGTATGTAATATTTTAATGCTTTTGAAATCTAATATAGATCAAAATTGCCTAGCAAAACTGTTTAATAGTTAATTGAACAAATCTCACATGTAAGCCAAAAAATACCTAAGAAAATACTTTAGAAATGTCTAATACCTGGTTGCAATTTCTAGCAGGGTGCTTGAAGCCTTTTATTGCATTTTTAATTATTAAACATTGAATTTGAAGAATGTTCGTTATTTAACAATTTCATTCACACAATAAGGGTTTCAGGCAGGTAATTACAAAGTGAAAATTGAAAGTGGCAGATTCAATATGGCAATTGGAAATTTGAATCCCTAGCGAACTATCGTAAAAAAATCGGTACTCGAGGGTGTTTTGGGGTTACTGAAGACGGATTTGTTATTATTATTTTTCATTTGATTCATTCCATGTCAAAAATATGAAAGTTGCGATATTGTATGACCTTAAATGTAGATTAGTTAGGTTAGGTTCGCCTGAAAAAGGAAGGCCCAGTACATAGTCTACCCCTGCCTACCATATAAAGCCTCTTCTTGTGCTAACCTAATCTAATTAACCAATGAATTTTTGGTGATGGTATAGAATTTAAGATTTTAAACATTAAGGGTTTCTTTATTATATTAAGCCAATCTTATCTGCGTACTATTTACATCCATGATAATAATAAAGGATATCATACTCATACTCAAGCCAAACTAATTAACTTGCATTTAAGGAGAAATCCAGCCAACAATAAAATTGGATCTTTGAAATTGCCGCAATGCTAAATATGCAGTAGGAAGTCGGTATATTTGCCCCCTCGGTTCCTCGCCTTCCACTTCCGTCTCGTTATATTTGCCAAAAGAAGGGGAGCGTCGCTTCTCCCACTCTCCTCGTTCGTGTTATGTTCGTGACGCAGGCTTTTACTGAGACTGCAGCGCGTAAGGTGGGGGAAAAAGAGAGTGGCAACAGGCAAATATAACGAGACGGAACCACGCAAATATACAGAAACGTAAATATAGGAGACGCAAATATACCGGAACTCTACAGTATACATGTAAAATTTTGTGTTTGGATATTCTCGTTGATTGTACATTTTTGTTGCAAAATTTTCTAGCCGACTTCTATTTTTTCAAAATAAATGCAAAAACTAGAAAAAGTTGTTGTTTTTCATTTTTTGAAAACGGCGGCTTTAGTTTGTCTGGCTGCCAATTTTTATTATCATATTCGTAAACGGGATTAAAAAAATACCTTAAAATGACCGAGTAATAAATTAAACTGTGAACACAGTAATCTGAAGATATTTTTAATTTATTATTGAATATATTAATTTTGGAATGAGACTTGTAAAACTGTTTTGTGAACGGATCACAAAGGGTTTCAAACGTAAATAAGAAAGAGACGTTCCAAGTAATTCATTTTTTTCTTATTTTGCATGGCAATTCCGTGAAATTTCTGAATCAGAATTTGAGAAACTCTTCAAACAAAATAAATAAACAAAAGACAAGTTTAATTTATTGAATTTTCTGCGTTCTTTTTTGTACCGGAATAATTAGAATAAAAATATTTGTATATTGTTATTATTTATTTCACAGTGAATTTGTAAACCGTTAATACAAAGAATTCTGTTTGAAAGTATTTTAAGAAAAGTTCTTTGGAAAAAATAAACGGAAACATTTGTGGAGAATACAATATTTATTTACGAATACAGTAAACTAAAAAAATATCGTTTAACGTCGCGACGTTTTCATTTATGGTTTCGAAGAACACAATAATTTTCTTGTGAAATATTTAGCAAAACATGATATACGTAGGGAACTAAATGTTTATATTTTCTAAAAGAATTTTAAGAATTGTTGTAAATTCAAGTATAAATGTTTTATGAAAAAACATTCGCATTTAGCTCTTGCTTTCTCAGAAAATGTTGTATAGAAAACAAAATCAATTTGTCTTGCAGGGATTATCACTGAAGTGCGAACAAACTAAAAGACGAAGTAATATTCATTCATCTGGGGATACGAATAAAAATATCCATTCTAAAATTACGATGTTTAGCATGCACAAATGTGACCTGCACATGTAATTCATTTCTTATTTTTATTTAATCAATAAAAATATCTGTATTTACATCTCAGAAAGTATGTATCCTAATTAAGATTTTTAAATAATTACAAATGTATATGTAATATATAATTTGTTTAGAACAATTTTTTGATGCAAAATAAATATTTATTCAAATCATATATTATTATGAATTTAAATAACAAATGACAAAAGTATGAATGAAACTGCATTAAGTTATAAATATAAAGTCTGCCCTGTGCAGTCAAAGTGATATTTCTATTAATAACAAATATCTTATAATTTGAGTATCGATTTTTTGTACTGTTGAAATTATTTATAGTTATTTAATTTTCTTGTTGATTGGGTTCGAAATGGATAGAAATTGTTTATATAAACAGTGGTACTGAATTGACAAAAGATAGATTATTGTGTCACACAAAAAAGGAACAGAATTGGTTAATATTCTAAGTTTATCTTCTTCTATATCCAAATTATGACTATTTGATCATCTTACACATTTCGAATAATTTTACTTTTAATGAAACTTGCTAAAAAATTAATCGCAGCTTTGCAGAACATTTTTAATGAATATATGATGTGTTACATCCAAACTTACTCAAAATTGCTAAAAATATGTTATATCTGACAATAAATAGCAGAACCGGTTTGAGAAAAATTGAACATCTAATAAAACACTTCAACATCCACCATTTAAATATTGAAATCGAAGATTATTCTATACATATATTATCATTGTATCGAAACTATCTACGTGTGACAAAAAACTTCAGTGATATTTTTAGGAAACAACACAAAATCAATGACGATAAATTTTTCAAAACAGATACAATGATTCCAGCAGATGTTGATATTGTCACCTATATTATCAAAGTTAGTTGTGGAAGATATTGAGGTTGAATTTTTAAATAAACTCTCTTACAAACCTTTGTCTTATCAACGGTATATTGACGGCATCATAACAGCTGTTCATATATAGTTCGGGAATTACAGAAATCTTAAATATGTTTAATACCTATACTTATTGAATTTAATAAAGTTTTTGGATTTAACATTTATCAGAAATAAAAATAGAATTATTTTTAAATGATACAAAAAATAAACTTATTCAGGCAGGTTTTTAAATTTTAACTCGCATCATCCAATATCTCAGAAAATAGCGATTATATAGAATTTATTAGAAAATTTTAAATTCGCACAAAACGTTTCACCACCAAAACATATTGGATGTAAAACAGTACTTATTAAATAATCATTATACTTCAGATTTTGTACAGAAGCATAGATTTATAGATCAATAGTAGATTCCTAAGGTGAAAAGCACATGTTACTATTATAGAAATGGTACGGAAGTCCTCTAGTATCTGTACGTTTAATTAAAAAGGTTATTTGATTTAAAACAATAGCTTCTAATGACAGAACTGACCAGAGATTTCTCATAAAGGCATCTTCGAAGCGTTCACTTTTGCTGTTTGTTTTTAATAACCTTGCTGTATAAACAAATAAAAGGTTACTTATTTTTAAAAAGAATTGCTTTATTGCCGTATCTACACTAATTTCTATTTTACATAACCTTCAAAATATGATACAACGTTTTATTTTCATTCATTTAGACTACATAAAATGTTTGATCTTTCAAGCAAAAAGACAAAAAGTTATATTGTCAGTTTCATACCAGAATGGATCATAAATCTTGAGATTGTCGAAATACTAGTGAATATTGTTAATAGCCTAGTATTTGGGGTGCACCTCAAAAACCCGACAAATCAGAAAACAGACACTTCAAAAACCCGACATTCAAAAACCAGACATTTGAAAAAATAAACATTAAAAAACAAGGCATTTCAAAATGTACATTTTCTAAATATGTTATTAATGATTGAATTCTAATTGTGATTAATAAATAATCCGGAGATCAAACTGATTTCACCTTTAGGTCACCCTTAAAATGAATCCCTTGGTCAAAAATTTGTTACCTTGAAATGACCTTCCAGTAAGACCTCAAAGGCGGCGGCCCGAGATCATTTTTTATGTACTGAACGCATCAATCGGAGGTGTCTTTATTTTCAAATGTCATATATATATATACAATTTGTTAAGTGGTGTGCGAGTCCGACCAGTTAAGGGAAGAGTGGTGTGCGAGTCCGACCAGTTAAACCAATTAATTGGTCTCATTATTCCGCGCGCAAAAGTATTAAGGTTATGATTACTGAAAACTAAATAATATTTTACAAGATATTCTACATTTTGTGTCAAAAAATTGTTAACTTCAAACCTTTATAACTCAAAAAGTACTTAATAAAAAAATATTTTATTATAGTGTTTTGGAAAGCTCTCGAGATAAGCTATAAGAATATGCAATAAAATGTAGGGGGATCTATTTAAAAAAATAAGATTGACCTTGAAATGACCTTGAAGGACATTGTCAAGGTCAAAGTCAAGGTCATCATCTTACTCCCCGCTTGAAACCATACAACTTTGCTATTGGACATTTTCTCCTAAGTGCATTCTAACTGAAGATATTAGGGGGGTCCGATACTTTTCGATGACCCCGTATATATATATATACTCTTCCCAGAGAGCAAAATAAAAAAGAGTTCAAAATGATTTCGAAATGTGTTCTAAAAGAAGTTAGATGATCCACTTTCTGAGGATTTTCTGAACATAATGTCATTATGAAATCTTTATGAACTCATGTTCAGAAAACCCTGAGAAAGTGGAACATCTGATTTATTCATAAAATATATTGGGCAAACAGAACGTAGATTAGATATTAGCTTAACAGAACACAAAAACAATATTAATGGTTTGGAATAATTATATATAGGAGAGAGTCCGGTAGTCCCGACCACCTAAGGTTTTTCGCATATAACTTATTCTTCGCGACTTCAACAATAATAGAAAGTATTAAAAATAATATTTGTATCATATTGAATACATCCGTGGAGAATTTGAAGACAAAATAGCGAATCTGTTAAAGAATTGCATCCTTTTCGTTGTTCATAAAATTGGTGACGTCATTTTACTTGTTCGGTATAGCCCTGACCACTCAATAAATTAACTTGTATATAGTAAAAATACATCATTAAATACTTATAATGGATTTTTATTCGAAATAAATTAATATTTACATGCTTCATTGTTTAATATAACTTAAAATAGATGTAGTAAGCAATGTAATAAACATATCGTTAAACAAGATTTTTTATGAAATTTTTAAAACTATTGAACATAAACATAATTTTTTCTTGCTCTTTTGCCTTCACAGTTTCGTAAATGACATTGACCGTTAAAATTGTCAGGTGTTTGACTCGTCACTTTATTATTGAAAAATTATTACTATTATTATTATTGAAAAATAAAATTATTACTGAAGAATAGCTTTATTTTTTAAAAATGTAATGTAGAAAACTTCGTACTCAAGATCTGGTAATTTCCGTTACTGTTATTAAAACTATTTATTTCCTAAATAAATCTATAAATCACTTCACACAACTAAAGCCAGCATACGATGTGTAGTCGTGTCAGTCTGTTCGCGAGAGGATTTTTATGAATAATAAATGAAAAAACAAATTACATTTAAGTTTAATTTCATTACCGAAGTTAAGTTAACTTTTAAAATTGTTAGATAAGCAATATTTTTACCGATCGGGGTTAATTTTCAATTTGACAAAAGCAAATTACCACGCAAAAACTAAAAAAACAACCAGAGATGGGGTGAAATAATCGATGATGAAGACTGATAATAGGAGTAATATGAAGATGAATAACATCATAAACCTCATCTATATGACAACTTACTCTTCACCATTGATAATCAATCGCCACCATTCATCCTCATCCGTCATGGTCATAGATCATCATCTTCCTTCAGGTTTATTCATCATCACTAATCTTTATCATTAATTTCAAGTCAGGAAGGTAACATCTGAACAAAACTCTCTACTCTCGCTAGTTTTAACTTTAAAAACGTAATTAATTAATAACACAGACTCACAAAAAAACGTATGTTCTGCTGGTTATGGGACTCGACTATTCTGATATATTTTGACTTGCTGAATACGAATGTGCAATAATAACTAGGATAGGAGGGGCTAATTTAAGCCTCAAAAAACCGCTAAAAATGTTTTAAAAAGGTTTATACAAAAGCATATGATTAATATCAAGTCGAGACCATAGCAGTCTCATGCATTTTGTTGTGTTGGGCATGATTTTGATGATAAAAATGGTGGTTCGTGGGGTAGTTACACTTCTATAACGAAAAAACAGATTAAACGAGTTCAACTATGTTCTCCATACGTTGGCAAAGAGCCCACTGGGGTCTCATGGAGCAAGATACATTTATGTTTCTTGTATGGATATAAATCATGAAAATTTCAGTATTGGTAGTGATGGACCAAATATTTAGGTTAAATAAAAAAAGAGCTTTTTCCAGGTCATTCATATTCATCACAAAAACATTGTACTCAAATGATTTGCGAATTTGTGGCCCACCAAAAATTTCCCTGTAGTTTGTCGTCGGAAACTTTACTGAAAAGGGGGAAGATGAATTTGTGTACATTTTTTTGTACCTTTTTATCTATGTATACTTATTATCTATTAAAAGTTCTACAATATCATTTGTAATTATTTTCTCTAATAACTCTTAAAAACAAGGTGTACATTCGTATTTTTCAATTTATCCTAAATCGACGTTACCGGCATTATATGAGAAAATTCTCCGTTTTTAAATTCTCATTATTTGCCGCCTCCAGTGCCTTTTCCAATTCCAGTTTCAATCATTCCCTCTATTGATTCGACTATTCTCCGCCACTTTATTTTTCAATCTTCCCTTCAATTGGATTTTCTCGAAGTAGAATTTCTTCAACGTGATATTTGAAAAAATTATATACGTGTAATTATGTTTTATACAAAAATACATTACAAAATTATCAGGTTGAAGAATACTAATAATTGATTTAATGTTACATCCACATGGTTACATCATTTCCAAGGGGCTTCTTTTAAAAACAATTAAGCGAATATGTCAAAATCAGACATGACTTTTTTACTACGCAAAAACTTTACGATCAAAACAGCACTACTTGTTATTCAGGCTTCGTAAAGATAAAATCTGAAGCGAAAGTATGAGAGACATAATACGTACTTGATTTAACATATTCGTTTAAAAATAAAGCGTAGTAACCCCTAAATTTAGATTATTTTCGATCCATTCATAGATCTTTTTTGTAATTCAAAACTGGATAAGTTTCTGCCTGTTTTTTCAGGCTTTCAATGATTTCTTTTGAAATTCCACTTAGCACAGACTCAACAGGAAGTATTTTCCATACGCTGAGATTCTACGAAGTTGAACGACTTTCGTCACCTTGCACGAGATACGTGTTTAATTTTGAATTGTTGTCTTCCTCTTGTCATTCTTCAGATTGACACTAGTGACAGCACGGCGCCACGTGCATATCGAGTGATTCACGACCGTGGATAACAAATTCTGACTTCCGTAAACCATTTCTGCAGTATTGATCTTGGATCTTTTTCTTTAAAAAATTGTGTGAAATTTGAAAACGTGGTAGAACTTGGTTACTCTCTAATAGGCTCCTAAGTCGCATCAAACATGATCGTTATGCATTAGAAACTCTAATTTGTAACTGTTGGTGTGATCCTACAATTGGTCATTTGTGGAGAATAATCAAAATTGATGGAATTACCTACGACAAGTTCATTTGCACGGATACGAACTTATCAGGAGACCTCCATGCCCAAAATTGTTCCCTTCTGTTGCATTTTTGTGTGTTAAGTAAACTGTTAATCTGAAATTAACGTTGGGTATTTTTTATTTACAAAATATGAATCTTATTATACGTCCTATAAAGTATATTAAAAATGGGTTTTTGCCCTACAACTTAGAACCGTGAAACTTTTTAAATAAATCATGAAATGTTTATTTTGACATTTTGAAAGTAGATAATATCTCTTTCTATTGTTTGATGATAAATTAATTTTTCTAAATATATGGACTTCTGTCCACAACGGGTATCAAATTCGGTGACAAACGGGGACCAAAAAATTAAGTAATGGAACCGAAAAAATGTCTCTCTTCTCTTTTTGATTTAATTAAAAATAGTTGTAATCTTCTTTTCGGTCTGACAGCAACAGCTTAGCTTATAGCGACAATTTTTATTACATTTTCGTAGATCATCAGAATCTGAGAGTATTTATTGATGTTATTTTAGGTTATTATAATACATCTTCATATTACAATACAAAATATTTAATGTCAACATTATCATCGACAATCCCAAATCAATATCTGATCATTGGTCATCATCGAGTGATATTATTCGTATCGGATTTTACTGACCAATTAGCATATTAAAAGGTCTGGGGTCTTTGACAATAACGAAAACTTATACAATACAGACATTTTTGTAGGAGAGCAAGATAAAATATCCACTATTCAGCAGATAATTTGATATATAAAAAATAATTATAAACAAGTCAAAGAACCGTTAATTTTGTGACAATACAGATCAATCATAATAAACGGTTATTTTGATCAATATCATTACGACCAATGATCAGAGAATTATTTAACATATTAGGAAGTAAAATAGCACAAAACAAATATTGATTTGCATCGTTTGAAAGTAGAATTGTTCGTGTGTTTCCTTCTTTTTAAGAGGATACATAATATAGTTGTTTCGTAAGTGTATGATAATTGTGAATTTAAATAACATGTGTGATGAATTGTAATCCAAGGATTTAATCATTCCGACGACCGATGGTGTTAAATCCAAGGCAATCAATCAGGTGCACGTTATTTTGAATAACATTCGTGGAAGTGTATTTTATGCATTTCGCGAAACTGCGAATTAATTGTATTTTTTCATAAACGTAGAGCGAAATATTTCGAGATGGTGACTATTATTATCTGGTATGAGATTTAAATCATTTATTGTTTATAGACCATTGCTGTATTAATTTTTAACGTAGCTTTTTGTTACATAATAATTTTTCATTATTTTTAGTAATATTTTTATATAAATGAAAGCAAGAGTTTTCCAAAGAATTTTGAGTGTTTTTGGTAAGATGGTTCAAAAACATGAAAGATATTTTATTAAAATACATTTCGGATACTTTATATTCATCAGTTTAATTTTGAAATATGGCGTAGAAGATAATCTAAATAAAAATTCGAATAAGATTTGTATTTGAAATAATTTTATAAAATTTAATGCTCTTATAGTCGATACAAACTTAAATTACATGAAAGTGTTGAGTAAACTGGCTTAGTTATTAAAGAAGATAGGAATAATTTTTTTTACACGCAAAAGAAAACACGAAAAAAATGTAAAAATTCTTATTTTTGGCTGAAATTTTCAACTGAAGCCTTATCACATAATATAAAATTTGTAATATCGATTTTTTTCAACTACCGGTTTCACGTGGAATCGCCCATTGTATAATTTACGATAGAAAGACATGATGCCATATTTGAAAAAGAAACATTAGCTTATTTTTCAAAATTTATTGGCAGTGAAAATACATGGCTAAGTACTATATCGATCGTACAAACATTAAAGTGAGCTATGCTGTTAAAGTACAATGCAACTTGAAGAAGCATGGCAAATGTTAATGACGTAAATCGAATAAAACGACTAAAATCGAGTCGTAAAGTTCTGTTACATATAAGATAATCGCATGCGAAGAGATACTTTTGAATGATCGTATTGTCTGTGTTGATTTACGATTCAGTCTAGATATTGCGCAATACCACCCAAATAACGAGTATCCAGAGTCAAAACAGAGGTAACTTCTCTAATATTCAAAAATATCGTTTGTGTCAAAAATACATTTTGAACTGAACAGTTGCACCAAGCACTTGTAAATCAATACACAATCAAAATATTTTTGGGGGATAAACTTCCCAAGACGCCCCCCAACCGATTTCGATGTAGATTGGTATACTTACATATTTTGGGGTGCTGATTACGAAAATTATAATGAAAATTGGCGTAAATTTTATTTTCATGGTGAAAACCATAAAAAACAACCATAATTTATGGTTTTTCGCAAGTATCGCGTAAAATATTCAACATTTCGAAAAATTCTTTAAATAAAAGTTGTAGATGTGTTCAAAATACACATTTTTTGTTGTATGCATTTTCCCGCCAAAATTGATAGTTTATGAGAAAAATCGAAAACAGTACAAAACACAAAGAAACGATGAATTATTTGAAAAAATTTTCGAAATTTTTAATCTTTTCGCGATACTTGTAAGAAACCATAAAATATGATGTTTTTTATGGTTTACACCATGAAAATAAAATTTTCGCCAATTCATTTTTGTAATCAGCACCCCAAAATATGCAAGTATACCAATCTACATCAGAATCGGTAGGGGGGCGTTTTCGGAAGTACACCCTTTTTTTGTTTTACTCTTTATTATGCAATACTGAAAGAATTATCAAATAAAAAACTCCAAATTACTTAAATAGTATCTTGACAAACGTAGTACCATCTAAAACGACACATTTGAATTTATATATAATACTTATAGTAACCAATAAATAAATTCCCTCCCAATAGTAGTTCAGTCCATCATATCAGAGAATGCGCATGCGTCGATAATGGTGGAATAGAAATGTCGCAGAGAAAGGCCAATATTGGGAGGAACTAATGTATTATATAAGTAACGATTCTCTCCATAAATTATAATACGAATAACTAATATATAATATAATCGCTAATATTTCGATTTTGTCCAATTTTGTTTACACAATTCAGAATAATTTGTTGAAAAAAATTTTAAATCGTCAAAATGGTGCTAACGAATTTTCTTTTTTATTTTCTAATATTTTTGTTTGAAAAAAAAATGGGAAATAAATACTCATCATCGAAAATGTTTGGCAAAGTTTTTAAAGCAAAATACTTAGGATTAATTCGTTTATCTCTTTTACTTTGATAAAACAACGATTCAACGGAAGTTTCGCCTTATTCTCATATAATAGACAAATAATTCACTCTGCATAATAATGTATCAAAATATTACGTCGCAGATGGTAGACTTTTACAGCAGTATATTACGAAACTGTGGAGGTAAATAAATGTCGTTTAAAATGCCAGTAAAATCATACTTTGGAGACCTCTTAAATTCTAAAATATTTAGCCCATAAATTGTAAGGTGACAACCACAAATAAATTGCGTAATTTAAAATTCGCAATATCACGAAAAAGAATTTGCAATTCTCAATACTTGTAAATAAATGGGCTCGTCATTATTACAAAAATATACTAATCAATACGTTTATTCATAAGTGTATATATTAAACTAATTATTTAACGGGTGGTTTAGTATACATGTCACTGAACAAAATAAACAAGTAATGTGGCGTGATGTGAATGAATGTTAACTTGAGAATTAATTTTAAAATGTCCATTCTAGCGATCTATATATTTTTTAATTTTATTAATGGTGATATTGCAATATACCTGGAAAATTTCCTCGCAACCAGCCATTAATTATTGTACAAGAAAATTAATTTATAACCGTTGTTTACACTTTTGCACGATGTACATGCACTTATTAATATTTTAATTATAACATTTTTTTTATGAATACCCAGACAGAAAAAAAAGAGTTAATGGAACCATAAAAAACGTAAAAACTTTGTATCATAATAGTGGTAGAATTAACGTGAAAAGTTGTTGACTGTATTTTAGTTTAATCTATTTTACTATTCATAATTATTTAAAGTGACTATTTAGCTGTAAAATTGCTGTATATTTGAGGTTATGTCTCAGGTTATATACTATTGTAAAAATTGTATAATTAACTATATTTTTTTCTCCCTGAGTATATGTAATTATTGCTCAAATTTACATAAATGGCAGTTGACAACTAGCAACTAATTTGGAGAAATATGTCAGTGGTTTCAATAGTCCAACGTAAATAGTACACTAATTATTTCATAATTAATAATAGACATCCATAACAGTGAAATAGTGAAAAGAGCAAGAAAATAATTTATGAGAGAAATAATCCAATCCAACTATCATTTATTAGTAGACACAAATATAGTCGAAATGACTGTTGTATACGTAAGTACTTAATATCCTTTCGTTAGTGTTTAAGTAGTATTTGTAAAAAGTAGCCGAATTTACTCAAAATATCAAGGGAAATTTTAACCATTTTCGTAACTAATTAGACGTTAAACATGCCACTAACTGGTAGTTATTTTAACTAAATTTAGATAGTAATGGTGACTAGTGAAATACAGTCGTAGACCTACATATTGGACTACGAAGAGTATTAAAATTAATCATGAATTTTGTACAGTTTTCCGATTTATTTTTCCTGATTAATTAATATCAGGTAAACATATGAAAAAAGTTAAATATCTTATTATGGAATAAAAAAAGTTGATATCTGCAATAAAAGAAGAGTTCCTCTGTGCCATGCATATTTGTATATAAGAATAAATATAAGCAATAACAAGAAATTATTATTCAATGGGATCAGCTCTCTAATTTGCGAAAGATTAATTCATTATTTATATCCATTTCCAGGAAGAGAGTATTGAATATTAATATGCAATTTCTATATTTTTGCATGCTTCTTTATGCAGAAATTTATATATCTAAACAATTACGGTCAATTTAAAAATAGTATTCAAAATAGAATCAACAATGCGATGGACATACTTTGTAAAATTATGAAAGTAATGTCAAAATTGAGTTTGGTCAAACTGGTTCAATATGGATTTGGAAAAAAGTACCGAAAAATGTGAAAAAAATGTACCCCACTTCACTGTAACGTCCAAAAATGCATTGAGGAATACACTAGATTTTTTTGAGAATTTTCGGGTGCAATTTTAAAACATTTTTAATGTTAATTTTTCCAATTTTTAAAATATTGCACGAAAAATTCTAATACACTCCTCGATCAATTCTAAGCATATTTTGTTCTTTGTAATTTTTTCCAAAAGTTGATAGTTTGGAGAAAAAAGTCGAATGTGTTCCAATTTTGTTTTCTCGCAAGCGAAGTAAATCTCAGCAAATACAAGTGGCGCGGTATTTACAAGTCAATTTACGTTTTTATGATATTATTTCGAAGAAAATTCTACCACGTCAACGCCGTTGTCTCTGGATTATGCCTGAAGTAGAATAGAAACTAGAGCCCAAGTGAAACATAAACTAATTTTAGGTCCGCCATATTAGATCGACCATTTTCAATGTAGATAATCCTATCTCGAATTCATAATTAGTGACCACGAAAAACAATAAATAAGAAGTCTTGGGAAAATATTGAAGTTCTCAAAATTTCATGTCTGCTATATGGGATGCGCCATTTTTAATTTAGAAATTCCAATGTCAAATTTGAGGGGATATATCATGTTACAACATACAGAAAAAAAATTCCTAAATACTAAATAAAAATCCATTTCTGTAATAAATGGGAAGCAAAATTGCATATGTACTCCTAGCGGTAACGAGACGAACTAACCATTTTGAATATTGATTATCGTATTTTTATTTTTGGTATAAATGAGGCACTGGACCGAATTCGAAATGTAGGGCCACACAGAGTAAATTCTACACCACCATGATCAATATTTAAATAAGCAGAGTAAATTATATTAACTTCAAAATCTTTCAGGTTACCTTATAAAATTCGTACTTACCTTTGGATAGCAAACATCTCGATATTTATTATTGCATATAAGTTACTTGAAGAGTCATAACCCTTTAACGTAAAATAAATTAATATAGTTTAAAATTTTATTTAATTATTATTGCACAATGTAATAAACTGGTATATATAAGGACAAAATCAATAAATGGAAAACGCAATATTCTGTCCTGTGCAACAAAATGCAATTTTTACTTATAAATACTAGCATGTGATATTTATTTTTAGCACTGAAATATTATGGTTAACACCACCTTACAGTCTGTAAGAAATGTGTGTTTTATATTTCCATTAAAAATCGATATAAAAATTCGTTACCCGTATTAATTTTAAATTTCATTGTTGTTTTTAGTATTATATTTGTGCACCAGATTTAAATTATGTTTATGTTATACTTCTTATCAAATCAACAAAGCTCTATGTGATTTCAATTATTATCCCTGAGATGTTTCCTGAGCAAAAATTGGACATAATTGATGTCCATATTCTGTTACTATAAACCAACTTGAAACCGTACAGAAAGTGACCAGTTTTTGCGCCTATAATTGATGTCCAGATTCTGTTACTAAAAAATAGCTTGAAATTGGCCAGTGTCTATATTCTTGGGAAAATTCTTTATACTACTTTATCTTGAGTTAAAAGTTAAGGGAGTTAATATATTCAATTTCTTTTTAGTTTCCAAGAGTGCTATCACTCGTAACCTGGTTATAGGGTTATTTTCATACTACTGTGCTTTATGCTATTATATGTGTTTATTATTATTCCCTATATTTGGTCATGGGCTCTGTAAATTCAACCCAATTTATATAGTCATATTACTTAGTAATTTTAGATTTTTAAAATTCGGGTTTCGTCAATCGTGAAGTGCTCAGCGTCTCAGTAATACGTGTTAGATCTTTAGACTTTTTATTTTCTGTAATTTATTATATTTAGTTTGACTCTCGTGTATTTTCGAGTTCCAACATATTGTGGGCACTTCTTTGCATTACTCGCTTATGACGTCCAGATCTATTTACTTTCATAAGGTCCATATGGTGATGTTTGGACACCCGTCTATTGTGGTAGATGGAACAATACATAGTGTATTAATAAATGTATAATAAGGCGCGTGTTGGAGAAGGGGAAAGACCAATTTAGATCAACGCTGATTGGTTGCTTATATACTTTTCTTACCAACTTTACATAGCAACCACCAAGTTGCTATGTAAAGGAGCAATAGCTCCTTCCCATTCCACAGTCAAAATCCTAGAGGGTATAAAACTTTCTTCTGATTTTACGCGGAATAAGAATACAGTTTTAATTTCACGTCCAGCGTACGGAATTCTCCATAAGTTAAAATAGAAAGGTTTGGTCTTACCATCGTCAGTCAAGTTATTACTGGTAAATGCTGTAATTCTTCCCATAGTGGATTATGGCTGCCCAGTTTACAACGATGCATCAGATTATCTCAACAAAAAACTAATGCGCCACATCGGATTAAGGAAAATTAGCTGAATGTCAGTTGAAATGGCTTGCTCACAATGATGCTCTACAATGTCTTATTAATACCCTCATGGTGTAAGGAATAGAAGGTGAAGTGTTGCGCATCAGATGAAGAAGGGAGCTCTAATGAACCAATGACAACTGGTCATTATTACAAGCAGCAAATCCATACTCCTATCCACTTAACTAACTTGTACAAATGGTAATTTCATATTGGTTCACCGCGCTCCCACTATTTTTGGTCTATTGTGCATCTATGGGAGTGCTTCACAGTAAATCATTACACATTGTATGATCATTACTTACCAGTGTATCATGACTACCTTTATGAGCTATTCCAATTAGTTGGGAATTAAATTAGGCGATCATATGACTCCGTCCAGGCTTCTCTATATAAATATTTCATGGAGAATGATTCTTTAGACCTTTTCTAACCTTAATAAATCTTCTCCTACACGCTTTAGAAATTACTTTTAGTGTACATCTTTCTGAAAGTATAGTCATTCTTAAAATAACTATGCAGGCGTTTCCGTTAACGAATAATTTCCCTAGTATCCCTCCACATCAAACCCCTTTTGACGTTTTGAGGAAATTGGGCATGCGCATCAGCAGAATGCAGGTTCCTACGAAGGAGAGAAAGTTGGAGGTGGAGAGTCGATATTTCCTCCTCAAATATTCGTTAGCGGATATTTAAATGCCTCGTGTTGTCGGTATTCGTTAATGGGTTTCGAATGTAATTCATTGCGTATACATATTCTTCAGTTAATTTAACATCGTCCTGAAAAGGACCATAACACCATCGATGAAGTAATGGGGGACTAAAGCAAGCAAATTGTTAAGCTGATTAACAAAATAGTAGAGCACCGAAAATATAGTAATGGTTAAGTTACTAATAAAGAAAGATACTAATTCATTCGTCATGTTCATTACTAGTTGTTTATTTTTTATTGGTAAAAACGATTACTAATTCAACTTTCTCTACTCTATTTGTTTTTGACTGATTTAAATTTGAAGACTGCATTTGGACGAGCAATAATACTGAAAGCCTGGGGAACTAATGCTCTAATTTTATAGTTAAAACATTAACCAATTTAAAATAATCATTTCTGCTTTCCCTGTAACTTTGTGCAATATGTTAGTAATTGGCTAATAAAAACATCGTGTTATAAAAATGAAAACTGCCAAATCATCACTAAAGTCAATGTCATATGAAAATATACTGCAGTGAGGTAATTTAAGAAAGCCTTATCGAATCAATACTAAAAAAGCATCGATCGTTCAGCTGACCCGAACAAGACGGGCATCGCTATGTCGCGTTGCGCTTATACCACTGTGCATATGTGTTCTAAAAATAAATCGTACCTGTGACTATTTTTAGGGATTCGCCTTTGGTACGCGTATAATTATAGACGTAATTTATTGACGCCGTAAAGTCGGTGTATGGTAGCAAATTGAAAGTCGACATGACATGGCGAATCTTTTGACGCGTATACGAGTCTGCGAATCTTTCATCACACGACAGTTATTTTGAAGCAGGCGGCTTTCGTTAATTGAGGAAAAAAGTACAGGCGCGTCTGCGAAAATCAAACAAATGTAGACATCTGCCATAGTTGACGTGATTATCTAATAAAAATAACAAATATTTAAAAATAAATTATTACGTTTTGAATAATTTTAGGCCTCGTAAGTTCGAAAGACGATGAAGGTGTCCTACTTCAATTTATGATGACGTTGCCTGTCGACGATAACATACGGATATTTTAAAATTTCGACAAATTGCTGGAAGTAAGTGGAGAAGAGTGAAGCACTTTAATAAGGTTTGTCAGGCATTTTTATAATTCAAATACGAAAAGGCGAAGCCAGTGATTTCATAATCAAATGTCGATGGCAATCCAAGTTCTTTTCGTTGTCGTATATCCTAGTTTCTGTAAACTCGAAAAAATAGTGAAACTTAATCAACAAATTTCATTTCGAAAAAATTTCTTTATTCAAGTTTGACAAATTACAAACAAACGAAGTAAACATCTTACTAAAAGTATTAATTTAATTGGAGAATATTAAGTTGAATAATGCGGAATAACGAATAAATTCATATTTATAGACAACTAAAAACGTCCATTAAATTTTTCTTCGATCATTAATCGCCCTTCGGTGATATCTAAAATTGAATCTTTCAACAAAGGGTCGCAGAAAAATATAAATACAAACTCTTTTTACAACATGACCTACTTTATCAATTACCACAAATACATTATCGAACAACAAATAATATTTATTATATCTTCAAGTACAATTAATGGTAAATACAATTAGAAACGTGACATTGTAATAATATCTAGGATCCACCAATGTAAACTCGACGGATATACAAACAAAACACTGTTTTGTGCATTGTCACGTAAAAGTATGCAAATAGGAAACAGTTACGATGAGCAGTACCTAAAGTAACATCGCCACGTGTGTTTGTAGGTTAATCCCATAAATACGCGAATATTTGAATAAAAAAATGCTGACGAGGATAAAGTAGAACAACCGGTAAAGGAACTGAATATTTATTATTTTGTAAAGAATAAAAATATACAATTTCTCATTCTCATCTACGAATAGTAAAACCTTTAATGTTTTTCACGACAGCCTACAACGATTTGTAAAAGTATCCCTTACGCAACTGACAACAGGAAACTTTTCGAAACTTACAGATAGGTAGATGGAAGATAAACGGTGATTTATTCAACTAAATTTCCTGTTTGCGGTTTTTCCATTTCGCACGTTGCCTGTGCTATTTGTTAATAACAATGTTCAATTTTATCAATAACAGGAGATCAGACAATTTTAATTATTTCGCACAAAACATTTCTATTCGTAATTAAACGGTTTATTTTGAGCCGAAGTGTTTAGTTGAATTTTGGATCTGTACTTGAGCAGTTTAATTTTCGTTAATCGTGAAACTTTGATTCTGTAATTCACAATAATTTAGGAAGTCTATATCTTTAGCTTTCAATGTTTCTTTATTTTATATCGTTAGAATAAGAAGTTACTATTGGACAGAGAGATTAATATATGCATAAGGGTGGCCCAATAATACACAGAAAATAGTACATTGTTCAACTAGGGAGCAAAATAGGCGTTTGTCGACAAGTACGAGTTTGACACTCGAGCGAAGCGAGGTCGATAATTCGAATGAGTCTGCAGAGACCTATTCTTTCTTGTTGCACATATTATTTTCTCATACGAGAAAATATATAGAAAAACTATTTTTATAGACTTAATAAAAAATCTGTACAAATTTCTCTTAATGAGCAAACGATGTCTCTATGGAGAAATGTTTAAATTATGATATCCTGCCAATTATTTGTTAAGAATAGTACTATATGTTTTACAGAGCCGCAAAAAAACAAATGCTACGGTAGATTCAGAGCACGTATTTCTTACAAGGAGTTAATCGTGTTTTGGCACTTGCGAGAATGATATTGCCCAGGATACATAAGCACCACCAAGCGGAGAGAGTTCGCTACATCAGCATTTTAATTGTTGCCAAGAAGTATAATGTCGTGACCAAAACTGTCTAACAACAAAGTTCAGTTTAAAAAAAATGGATGAGTTCCGAACGATTTATAACCTCACATATATTGATACATACACTGTTAGAAATTTCTGTAGTCATTTTCTGAAACATGTAACTGAAGCTTTTTACGGTTACCGTCTCAGAATTTTACGAAACATGAACAGAAATTTCGGAAACGGTAACCATAAAAAGCTTCGGTTACACGTTTCAGAAAATTTTGTTACAGTTTCAGAATTTTCAATTACATTAACAGAATAGTTAAGTATAAGGGGAGTAAAATTTGTTTGCTTTATCATATTTTTTTGTGTTTCTATGATTTATTGTCCTTCGCTTGGGGAATAGAAGGCTACCCTATTATTAGAAACAGAAAATTTAATAAAAACAACACTGTTTTGTAAATGTGCATCAAGGTAGAAAAAATACGATATATATATATAGAATCGACATTATACAATTCAACAATATTCGGATAACACTCGTTATACCCAGTAGGGTATAACCATCAGTAGATGGTTGACCGAGGGAACCTTTATAACCGAATGAAAATTCCATTACTGTGATGGGTGCGCGACCGCACCTAGCGACTACAAATCAAAGTAATATCACCGTGTTTCACTGTTTCCTTTTGAATTTTCTGTTACAGTTTCGTAATTTTCTGATAATATAACGTAATGGTACTTTCTGTTACCGAATTTAGTAAAATTCTGTTACTTCGGTAACATAAAAGTATCCGAAATTTCTAAACATTTCTAACAGTGTAATCTAGCACATGAAAATAGTTAAAAACATACCTCAAACTACCTAATGGACGTACCTAAAAATGTGTGTGTACCGTCTGTTAGTCTAACACAGTAGACCGTCGCTTATTTGGCCTCGTCGGGACTGGACAAGTTCCTTCTCCGTCGCTTATTTGGCCTCTCAAGGGAGGTAAAATGCTCTCCCACTTAAGTCCGTCTGATGTTACACCGCGCCTGTGCTTCCAAATCTTACATACTTGACAATAGAAGAGTGGGGAGAAAGGAATTGAGGGGAAGGCAAAATACGCGACGCATATGGAGGCCAAATAAGCGAACAGGCCAAATAAGCGACGGCAAAATAAGCGACGGTCTACTGTACCTTTTTTTCTTTGATAAAGGTATTTAACAAAAAAAATACCATTCATTTCTAGATTTTTCTTCCATCCACAATTGTCGTCATAAAATTCATAACCAGTATATGTATTCAATTACAGTAGTTTCAGTAACTTTTATGACGGGAATACTAAACAATAAATGCAATATATATATATATATATATAATTCAAAAAGGGAGTAGACTCTAAGGTTATTATAGATGCTTTATGTAGATTGGTGAATAACGCGTAAAATATTTGAATTCAATACTATAATGCAACGTCGTCCCTAATGTTGCGTAGCAGGAATACTAATGCTAAAAAAATTAATCAGGTGGTGTGTCGCATACAAGTTCCATTTAAACGCATGAAAATATACTTACATGCCTTTTTATGCACCGGGAATCCCCAGACGAGATATTATGCAGAGTTTAAATTTTTACACGCGGAAAAATTCCCGGATCTTCTGCATATACGAGGGTCGGTCGACGACCCAGCGGGATGGTTTGCTCCTTTTGGCTGAGTAAATTATTTTCGCGTGCATCAACCCCACCCCTCGTATCGAACAGAAGCTGTGTCTGCGACATCACTGAGGAAACGGTTTCTGAGAATCGTTCCTGGTGCAAAGCTGCGCAAATTTCCAAAAGCAATAAATAAAATTAGCCCTGAAATAAAATAAACATCGCCCCGCTATTTTAATCATCGCCCACTCCATCAACGAGGAAATCCATTGTCGCTTCATTGTAACTCTCATCATTCACTATTTTTGTTTCAAAGAATATGTAGCACAAAGGGTAAATTCAGGGATAATTTGTTTATTATCTTTAATCATGATATATTTTGATTTATGTGGGAAACAAATTCTCGATACGTCTAACTTTTATCCATGGGTACAAAATGGATTCATTGCAAAATACCTACGACACATAGTCATTCCGAAGACATTCTGATGTTTATAGATTTTTGTGATAGAAGGGAAGGCAATATTTCCTAAACTAAAACTATGTCAGTATACAGTAATACCATACATAGATTAAGCAGCGTGTATAAAAGAAACATGAAATCAAGTGAAACTTGTTTCGTTTAAAAGTTTTGAGGACTTTCGATCATAACAGGATCATCCATCCTTCCACCTTTATGTACCTCTTGTGTTATAATGTTTTTTATTTACTACCTGTCGCAGAGATTGTTGACATTCTTTTGGAAATATGCCTTCCATGCAGTAAAGCGCAATAAGACACAATGAAGCTTATTTGAAACTCTTGGCTAAAATGCAAACAAAACTCCTCCACAAAGAGAAGTTATTTACTCATCTTACAAAGGACATAGGGTAAAATGAAAAGGAATCCTGGAAATGTGTGCATGAGAAAAAACGTGTAATTTTGAGAATTTCTTATGTAATTTGCTTTAATATTTTATAATTTCCAGATCATAAATTACCTACAAGTTTTAACTTAACCGACCTATTCAAACAATTTATTTTGATTTTAAATCAGAAACACATAATATTCTCTTCATCTGATTCGAATCATTGTTGAAAAGTTCTTTTCGGTCTTAGGCCGTAAAGTTCAATTTTACGGACCGAGTGGAGATTGTGCATCCGAGGACCGGCCAAGCCTTAGTGGAATACTATTTTTTAATACACGGTTCTCAAAATTGGCACTTTACCGACTGTTTTTAGTCTGTAAAGTGCGGAGATCAGTCCGTAAAATCGCACTTTACGGGCTAAAAGGAGTCCATAAAGTGGCTACCGTACGGGCACGTATATCAAAAAATAATTTTTGTTAGAAATAGATTGATAAAAAGTATCGATCCCGTGAGGTTGACACCAGCTAATTTTTCACGTTACTTTATTGAGGCCGTAGTATTAATCCGCTCAGTGGCACTATAGAATTGCCGGAGTCCCCTTCTCCTCATAATAAGAACATTTTCATTTTTAGTTTATCAATTTACTACCGCTATTTAAAACACAATTCAGCATTATTCGTAATGCGAAAATAATAACAGACATTAATAACAAAACTATTCCAACTTTTAATTACTGCTTTAAATTAATTAAATTGTCTCGACGATCTACGAACAAATAAGAAATTTAGTAAACAAATGTACAAATGTATATGGAACTGTCATTTTAATTGAAATATCATTAAAGTGTAATGAATACAGCAATACATCTGTGGAGGTTGCTGATGATCAATTTTATCTATAAATTGAAATTGATTTTCTGGTCTTTCACATCTGAAAAGTAAAACATTTAACAAATTCAGCGAACTCTTATTACAATCCTCAAAGAGTTTTGCAGAAGCAGCCTGAAAGAGCAATAACTTTCAATTGTCCGAATCAATCGTCAATGTTCGTGGACATTCGGCGTTTTGATCAGGTAGTGGGAGGTAACACTAGCGCTACTAAGCGGATTAGTTCATCCCCACTTCTTAATATCATTAAGGTTACGAGAATTCTCGTAGTGATATATGGATATTGCCATGGATGCACGCGAACGTACCCGAAAATAATTGCCGAAGTGCACGATAAGTTTATTTATTTACTCTGACAATGCGTCAATATGTTTTCACGTGTTTCGGAGAATTTTTGTATTTCTACGAAAAGCGTGTTAGTATTTTTTTTTCTAAAAATATGATAAAATTGTTATAAAATTTTATAAATGATGGTAAATTTAAACGGTTAGAATTGTTATTTTAATTTTCGTTTTTATCGTTGTTTCATTTAAACAAATAATGACGACCGAAATTGCGAATTTCGATGCGTTGAGACTTCCTGGAACTTTCTGATTTTAAAAAAATTGTTTGTTAATATGTATATAATAATGTGCCAAAAAAGAGAATTTTTCAAATTCTAAATATAATTTAAGCTATTAAAAAATGTTATTTAACAAATTATTTCTTCAGTCTCAATTTATTTCCAAGAACAATAAAATGTTATCCTTTCAACAATGGCATTGTTAATGAAAATTAAGTGCGTTGAAACGTTATTTAAATATTTTTCCCAAATATACTACGGGATTTAATCTTAAAATATGCAAATAGTGATTTAGGGATAACCATTCCCAATTCTCTATTTTATAGAATCATGACGAAATATTATTTGACCTTTCGAGAGATGCGTAAGTGACGTACATCGTTAATGTCTTAACTTTTTCTTCAAAATAGTAGAAGTCAAGGTTACGACCCATGAAAGAATGCTGAATTCGCGCAAATTTAGTCCGGAAAAAAATACTCATAAAAAGTGTCATCGTACGCCTGATCGGCATGTATAACATGGCGCAATACTTTCGCAGGATGATGATAATGACTTGGTACAGATCTTACGATTGGTTCAGCAAAGTCGTGACGCGTGCCTCTAATATGATTTGTTTTTTTTTTGTCAATATTTGGAATAAGGTGGAGGACTTTAGTTTATTCTCTTTGTCTAAGTGTATCTTCAAAATCAATACAAATAAGCGTAAAGTGTAAAACGATATATTTTAAAAAAATTTTAATTAGTTAATTTTTTAATTACATCGCTATTATGAAATAATAGATATGGATAAATAAGTTAGTTGTGAATTTATTCGTTCATAATTAAAATTTTGAGCTCACCGTTTTTATAGTATATTATGTAACAATCTCGCAATTATCACTTTTAGACGAATGCGAAGTTTGTCGCAGCAGCGAAGCGAGGGTTACAATCATACTCGTCAGAGATCGACATTTCGCCCGTGTTCATACGATATTCTTTAATACGTCGGGCGCCCGATTATTTCACTGGAGGGCGCAAAATCCAGTTCTTCTCCCGGAGCGTTAAAAATATATTTAGATATGTGCTGACGAGTTATAAAGTTTAAATAAGAAATTATCCTACACTGGGTACAATATAAATGATTTTAAACAAAATAAACTAACACTAAGTCAACGAAAATTTTGAAAATTATTATGGTAATGTAAGTAGTCCCGTTTTTTCTAATTAAGGCGGCTTAATTTTTATAATGCCATTGAAAAGAGCGACCTAGAAAATAGTAAGATACCTACGTATTAATTGTGATTAACTTCGATTTTTATACGAAATATTAAATTGAAATTGAAGTGCAAACAGTCCCCTTACAGGCCTTAATGGGTTAATAATATACTCAAGATGATTTGTAAAACTTCAAAGACCACGTGTAAAAGTAATAATTCGCAAACGTCATGTAACATTGTCCGTTACAAGAAGAGAAACGAACTTTTCACTGGATTGTATGAGTCTCTTAGAAACTGTTTAGTTCGCAACTGCAGTTTTATCGATCAGGATAGAATTGAAATCGATGTTATCTTCTTCACTACTGCAAGAATAGAAAGTTATATAGTTTCCTGCAATTCTCATGTCGCATTCTGTTATATGATATAAAAAAGTTTTACTATAGTTTTTAATATACTAAATATCATTCCTGAAAAAGTTTTTGATCCAAAAAACAATCAAGTTGACAGATCCTTCTAATCCTGTCGCATTTTCTAGAAAAGTGACTTGAAATATACGAAGTTTTGATCATTTTTACTTTTGACTGCAGCATATATTATTTCTGAAGTATTTTTTCATGTGAATCTAAATGGAAACAAAATTTGAGTTTTTGGACATTCTGCAATTATGTAGAATAGAAAAGAGTTCAGAATGATTTTGAAACGTGTTTAAAAAAAAACTATAAACAGTCAGATGACCCAGTTTCTGAAAGTTATCTAAAAATGAGTTCATAAAGATCTCAAATGACATCACGTTCAGAAAATCCTGATAAATTGGGACATCTGACTTCTTTTAGAGCGCAGGTTGAAATCATTCTGAACTCTTTTGTACTTTACTGTCTGAGTATGATCACAAAGTGTTATCACAAATTGGTGTTATTATCTTATGATCCCCATTCTATTGAATGTAATCGCCATCCATCAAACCGTACAAAAGAAAACAGGTAAATATTGCATAAACTAATATAATTAAGGTACAAAAATAAAATCTATAATTCTCAGAGCTCTATAAGAGTTCTTTTCTGAGACCTCATATTTGGGAGGTCTCATAGATCACTTAAAATCGATGCACAAGTCTTCTTAAAGATTACTATATGAACTCTTTCTGACAAGTATTTAAGAATTCTTACAATTTTTAAGACTTCTGAATAAGCTCTTAAAGATGTCATTTTGCTATATATGGTATGGTTTGAATTTTTTTTTTACAATTTTGTTTCAATTCTTAATCAACTCTAGCAGTAGTTATCATTAAATAAAGTATGTTATGCACATTGTAAAACATGCACCACCTAAATTTCAACACATAAAGATATGTTTATTAACTTTTTATGTAGTAAATTAAATATAATCTGAAACTAAAATAAGAGAAACGAACATTTATTGCAGTTAAGAAACTTAATTAAGAAAAGAGCCTTTATTACTCCTCAGGTTGCTCCATTTCCACGCCTCAATCTCTTCCTTGGAGATAAAACCAGCCGTCCAATCTGCAATTATCCAATATAAACCAAGCGAAGATAAGACAATGAGGATGCTAGTCATACGGATCAAGTCATTTATAATTAACACTACAGGCTTGAATTACATCAAACGGAGACTTCCGAAGTTAGATCAACAATTAACGTTAAAAATGTAATTCAAAGAAAAGAACGGTGTTATTTCCAATTTTGTACCTTAAGTCTTCGTTATGGTCCACAAAGGTTCAATTATCAATTAATTTTGAAATACGATAAATCTACGACGAAAGTTAGTCGCTTATTCCAGATAAGAACATGACAAAGATATTGCAAAGATCTTAGAAAGTTGAAAACTTAATTTCTACTTGCAAAAATTTTTTTAATTAACTACACGCAGTAAAAGGTTAATTTATAGATAATATATAAACAATGTTTTAAGAAGGATTCTACATAAATATACCGAATAATTCTATTGGACTTAGTTTAATAGTATCTCTACATTTCATCAATCGTATAGTAACTATCGTAAAGTAGTTAAATAGACTAAGAATCTAAACCTAAATAAATTACATCGTGTATTTATTTTATTTAATAAGTAACAATCAATATAAATTGCCTTATAGTAAATCAAGACGAACGCAGCGATTCGAGTCCCGGCGCAATAACATTTTACAAGTTCTATTAAAAAATTATTCAAAAAATCATAAAAAATATTCCACCATTAACCATTATAAGTAAAGAATTCTTTCCGACAAACAATTAAGTAATTAAAATTTTAATAATCTAAAAATTAAAAATATCGGAGGATATGAAAAATACAAAACTATCGCTATTAATTGCTTCTTTTCATTTACATTTCCAAAACAGAAAACCTTCCCAAATACCTCATCAAAGCTGCTGTTGGACAGCACGATGGTACTTTCAAAGTATGCTAAGTCTGAAATTCAAAATGGCCAACTCAAAGTCGAACAAAACAACAATGGCGATTCAATCTGAATGTATTAAAATACTCGAGGAGATAACAATTGCGTTAATTTTCACGTTATTTCATAAACATTTTTAAATAGTGATCCGCCATTTTGAATTTTGTAATTTAAACTCTATATTTTAAATCAGCGACCTGAAAAAACGCCCAAAGGTAAAATTATATATAAGATGGAATAAAGGACAAATTACTAATCTCGCTAGGAAATTAAAGACAGAGATGAAATAATCGTTAATCCCTCAAAAAAACAATTTTTATGAACATTCGACAATGTTTCCAATCATATTGGATCCGTAAATTTTAATTTTGAAATTTTAACATGAGATTTGACTATTTCATTATTATTAGGAACACCCTGAACATGGATGTAGAAATAATAGAGGAATTAAATATTTTTTATTTTCCTATTAACGTTTTACGTTACGAAAAAAAAATATAAAGAAAATTCTAGTTTCCTTTTAAAAAACAAAAGCACTGTCGATTGTGATCTACGTTTATGCTCGATAACAAGCCGTCAATTCACGGGGTTGTCAGAGCCTCAACGATCTGCCAAGGCAAACAATCGTATGTTTCGCCACGTCCAGATCACTTTGTAAACTTTCTGTTCCTCTGTGCGTTTATGCGTGGGTGCACTAAAAATAGAACATTGCGATTATGTGATTTTTTATTGCGTGCAAAATGTGTGCACTAACTCTTCGGTTATGCATATCGCAATGAAATATATACGTATGTCGAATCTCCTATGAATGAGTAACACCGATCTGAAACTGCCTGTAACTCGAAGCGTGGTCTATTTAAGTGGCAAAACAAGCTTTATATTTCAATCGTCGTCCATTGCAGGTCAAGAGACAAAGGTCTACGTTCGCACAAAGAAAGATCCAAAATTATCTATTGGCGTCGTTCTTCACTTTGACAACAATGTCGATTACGCGATTTTTCGTTACTATTAAATCAAAGTATAGATATCGTTTTGTTGCAAAAAATTAATATATTTCACTGTTTGTGGTTGAAAAGATTTTTATTTTCGAAAGCGAAGCTCTCAAAACAGACTGAATTTCAATATCGTACACGGAAAAAAATAGTTGATCTAACTATTTAAATAGCAGGCTTTGTTATCTAATTTGTCGGGTCAATATCTAGATAGTAAAATTAACTTAAACCGATGACCGTTCTTATCCAACAATCCAGTTTCAACTATTTAATATTTTCCATGTAGAGAAATTCGACGCAATTGAAATTTTGCAACGTCGTGATCTTTATCGCGAGGTAGACACTGATCGATTTTTCGTGGTCACTTACATGAGGCCCATGAACTAAACCGCATAGCGGCGCGTCAAGCAGTTCGTGCCTCCTACTATACTGCGGATTCTCGGACGGTTTTCCTTCTACTTTTTCAGCTTCTTGAACCGCATAATATGAACCGTTTGTGGCAGGAAATAGACCTTCATGTTCCTTAGACTAAGACGTTCTCAAGGTCCTTAGGGCAACATCATGCAGATTAGTTCATCCATTTTAAACATGCCCCAAAACTAGTGAAACCTTTTTTTATAGCTTAGCATAGACCCGAGTAGAAATTTATTAGGGCCCTGATCAGGGCCTGAACAAATTTCTGCTCGGGGAAATACACGCATAGGCTGTACTACATAACCTCAAATGTAACAAAGTTTTACAGTTAAAAAGTCACTTTCAGTGTTACTAAATAGTAAAATAAGCATTATAAAATTGATCAAGCAAAAAATAACCTCTGGGCCTAGTAACAGTATACTTGAGACGAGTGAAAATCTTTCTGATTCGAAAATTCACTCTTAAACAATAAGATTTCACTCTTTTTTTCAAATGTTACTCAAAGAAACTTAGAGAGTGGGGAAGTCCTATTTTGTCCATCTCATTTTTGAAGGAGTAATATGCAATTCTACTCCCGTAAATGGGGGCGTAAAATTAAATTTTACAACTCCGTATAACAACAAAAATTATTTACTGTAAAGAGAGAGATTTCAGGTAAGGGCAAATTAAAAAAAGTTACTAAATAAACAGTCGTTATGATATACATGTTACTGACTAAAAAACATGTTTACATTTCTTTTATTACAATTTGCATATTTAGTAAATTCAGAAAGTAATAATAAACAATTTTTCCATTCATTTTAATTGTTCTTATGAACACGATGACATACAAATTTTCCCATCGCCCCATTTCGACTAAAATGAGTAATTATTTTGCTTCTTAAAATCGCTAATATCCAAACAACTAACGTGCAGGAAAAACACAGAAATCGTTTGAGATGTCCTGAGTAATGAACAGTTTACGTAAAAATTAGTCGTATAGTGTTTGCATAAAAATCAAGGTTTAAAATGCTTGGCTCATTTTTTAGATTCTAAAATATTTAGATGTTAATTCAAGAAAAAATTTAACTGCTGAAACGTGTATTAAATTTAAGACTTTTTAATTATTATCTTTTTTTAAGTTTTAATCTTAATTTATAGATAAAACTAAATTAATTTAATGCATTCTTTGTCTGATATTTATTGAAGTCCTCTAATTTTGGTGATGCGTGGATGTCAAACAGATATTAAAAAATGAACCACTTTTATGGTATTTTACAATAATAAATAATCTTATAAATTTTTACGAATATAATAAAATCTACTTTGATATTAATGATAATAATAACAAATTTACGTTTCAAATATTTTTAAACTAATTTTTTAATTTATCTCTTAATTTTAAAACATAATGAATCAACTTATAGATTGACTTACGTTATATATTCCGATTAAATTAAAATTTACACTTATTTCACTACATCAACATTAGAAAATGACGTCGTAGACAGGTTTTTCTTAAATAAATAATACAGACGTTACAATGAGCATAGTTTCGTTTAAAACAGTATTCAATTTTATTTAAATTAAAAAAAAAAAAACATTTTTTTACGATAAATATAGACGCCGTAAAGTACAGTTAAATTTTGCTAATCATAGTCCCCTGAAGTGTATGCAGGTACGTGCTATTTAGGGGCCTTATTTTTCGACCGCACTTTTGAAATAAATTTTTAATACGTTTAACCTTTCCACTCCATGTTTTTTTTCAATATCATTATTTTCTGCATAAATTATGATAATTTTCTAAAATTTGTTGATTTCCGGTTGACTGGCCCAAGGTCTTAAAATAAACACTCAAATATTAAATATAAATTTTCACAAAGACAGGAAACGTATAATTAAAAATAAATATTTTCACGGGAAAGCCCGTGAAAAAATCTATAAATTCTATGTTTTAAAAAATGTTTTTTCGGATGATCCGTATTAATAGGAAAACAACAAATAAAGGCAATACTGAAAATCCGCATAAATGAAAAAATTCTTTAAATATTTGTATTGAAGGTATTCAAATTTGTTATAAGTCCTAAAATTAAACAATTTTATCTCCGAATGATGATATAGAATGCTTATAACAAATTTTAAAATCTCTAAAAAAATTGGCACTTTTTATACTTTTTATTATAAAAGTAATCATTCGAATCCTTCAATCGTTTTCACGAGACTACTAAGATTTTGATAAATGTTTTACGATTGAGGAATTAGGAGGTTTGCAACACTCTTACTTAAAATTTTCCAGTTGATTCTCTTCTCAAGTCACGAATCTTTCTATACAAAAACGTTGTGAAGATGCTGGGGAAATGTATTAACAGGGTCATTAGAAACTTGGAGTTTTTAGTGATCTTTTCTTTGTTTGTGAAAAAAATACGAGAATTTAATTTGCTTCTAGTATACATAAATGAAGAATACATGAAAAATTAAGCAGAACACGAAAGTACGAAATAATGCAGTTTGGCCTTGTACCAGGACGTTCGCTTCGTATTAACTAATATTCTAATGAGTGAACTTGACATTGCACTTAAAGCTGCCGATTTTACGTCAGAGGATTGTACTACGATGCAGTGATGTTTCAACGTATTCATAAACTCAAACACGGTAAGTAATTTGCAACAAATGATTGCAAAAACCGACGTGCAAATGTCAATTTCAACCATCTCGGTCACGAGCTTCTCACGTGCTGGTGGAAATTATCGCCAAGTCGTTTGTTTTATATTAAGCATAATTAATACTTCGCTTTCCGATACGACGGATATGTATGCAGCTGGTTTATCAAATAATGTTTCTTAAATTGAAAATAAGAATAATTTCAATCTGCATAGGAATTAAGTTAATGACATAATCAAAGCCAATTACATGAACAATTTTTTCAAGTTTTTAAAAAAAATTCAGGTATTCATCAATATCACTTGATCACAGATTTTGCGAATGATGTACGTCAAAATGTGGTTTTTAGACATTCTTATTGGAGTTTCTCAAACTTATTGAGAAATTTTACTCATTTGATTTAGATTATAAATCTCTATGATACACTTGTTCAAAAACCGCTTAAATCGGCATTTAATTTCAACATGACTCAAAGATAAATTGTAGGATTTAATGCACATATATAATTAGACCTTATAGCTAAATAATACGATACTTTAACAGTCCATAGTTGTCTCTGTTAAATAAGTACACATCTTTAAAGCATTATAAACATGATATTCAAATAAAATTATTGATTATGTATGAAAGAGTTAAGGAATAGATGAAAATAAAACAATCGATTTCAATAACTACATATCTACCTTCTATTTTAGTCACTCGTTAAGCCTCTCTTTGTAAATGAATTAAAAATACGGGATCGAATAACCAATTAATATCGTCGAATTTCATTAATCTTAAGAGCACGTCAGGTGTCTATAACAGGTCCTTCGAATGGGACACGCAATTACATTAATTTCAAATTTAATGCATTTTACTTTTGCTGGTCGTATTATTAAATTAAAACGAATAATTTATTCTTAATAACATTTTTTAAATCGCTACTTAGTATAGGAAATGAACCTAATATCTGGGCAGTTTCTATGCATTTCTCTTATTGTCTATATTGAAGACTATTTAGTGTAACAAAAAATGGCCAAATTTTACATTGATTTAATTATTTAAAATGTTACAATTTTCTGTAATCTAAATTTTATGCATTGAGGTTATTAAATATGCTGTTAATTGTTTAGAAAAAGAAATTGTTTCTTTTAAAAGAAGTAAATATCAAAAAATGAGGTTTATTATGATATCTTGAGGTTTGTTTATATCAAAAGTAGAGATACATTTTTAATGAATGCATAAATAACACTTGATGCACTCACTAAACGATTATTTTAAAAGATTTTTTTTAGAAACAATAGAAATTTAGTATCTCACAATTTTTACCATTCGTATAATGACACTTCGTATTATAACTAAAAATATACTGTAATCTTGACGACTTAACGTCAAAATACATGAGCATTTTCATCGAATCCACTAAAAAAACATTTTTTCACTTTGTTCTTATTTTACCCAGTAAAACGTTGCAGTAATTAAAACAATCCGGATCATTAATTTGTTAGAATTCTTTCAAATCAGACTTTTAACGTCCTTCCATGCAGAAAAATATATATTTCATATTGGAGAGAAAGAAATGTGTCCAATGAAACAATTTAGATTTAATTAGGATATTTAAGTAACTTAACGTTTTTAGCACAACTGCCGCTTTCGAAAAAAAGGATGCTTCTTTTAATTTTCTATGAAGCAGCTTTAATATTTGAAACTGCTTGTTTTTTGTTGACGCCTGCCAACAAATTGTTTCTACGAACTATACCGTAACATGTCTTCAGTGCCTGCTGATATAAAAGCTCATAAAATCTCAGTACAGCAGAGTCTCGGTATATTTACCCACTCGGTTCCTCAGTCTCGTCATATTTACTAAAAGGAGGGGAGCGCCTCTTCTCCGACTCTCTCCAGTCGCGTTACGTCACAGCAGGCCCTTCCTGAGGCCCCAACCCGCAAGGAGGGAGAAAAAGAGAATGGCGACAGACAAATATAATGAGACGGAACTGGGCATACATGCGGGGATGTAAATATAGCGCGACGCCAATAAGCCGGGACTTTACTGTAGTAAGAATAATAGATTTTTTCACAGGTGAATTAACAGTCAATGTTAACTTATAAAATCCCATTGTAAGTGACCCATTAAGGACCAACTGTACAAAAATTTAACATGATGTTTAACAGTACATTTTAATATCAAAATGCAATGAAGAAAATTTTGTGGTATAGATGTTTTATATGTGTCCCAAACCTCGCTTTTTCGAATGGTGTATCGGAAAATACTGCAAATTCAAAAATAAAAAATTGTTACGTGGTTAATGAATAAAAAACACGATTTTTCAAGGATTCTTGTTTTAAATTAGTGTTATAAATTATTAATATTGTAATGTTAAGGTTGTATTTTCATGTCAAGAAATAAATAATTGTACTTATTTTTAAAAAGTCACTGAATATATCGCAAAAATGTTTTTAGTTATAATCGATGTTCAAAATTTCCAAAAAAACGGATCAGATGGCCTCTGTCAGAGATAAATATTCGAAGTTAATATCTTACAATCACCATTAAATTATTACATAATTAACAAAGGAACCGAGAAACAAATGTATAATTTAATAAAAATAGTTTAACATATTAAGACAGAGTATCTTGAAATGATAATTTGGCGACAAATATTACACACTTAAAGATAAAAACTTTCTAAAACAGGTAGAGTTTCAAATCTGATTTCATTTTCGCAGATAAACATATTTCCGTAAAAGCAATACGAAATACAAACAATAATATATTTATTCCAAGTCTATTAAAGGTAGTTCGTCATTTAGTATTTATTAAAAGAAATATGAATACATATGGTAAAAAATATACAATACAAACGTCGACTTTAAAATAATTTATATATTTATATTGGATTCCTTATTTTTAATTTTAAATGATTTTATAAAATCGTGATGTCTGTTGACATCGCAGAAACTTAACAAAATTTTGTTATTTTGTCCAGAATCAACCTAACCTTATTTAAATTTTGAATTTCTCGACCGTGTCATTAAAAATGGTGACCGCTTTTTAAACACAACTGTTTATAAACAAAATCAACCTAACCTCTTCAAAACGCCAATATGTCGAAAAAATAAATCCTGCTTGATCCATTATGAACACTATTGATGAAATTCGTATCTCTAGCATGATTTTGAGTTCTTTCATGAAATTTGATCGGCCATACCGAATCCGCCATTTGAATTTTAAAAATCTAACCTCAAATTCCCGATCAGCGATCCTGAAACCCGCTGTACCTATATTTTAGGGAAAATTATACCACTGGGGACACGAATTTCATTAATAATATTCATAATTGATCAAATAATGTTTATTTTTTTCGACATATTGACGTTTTGAAGAGTTTAGGTTGATTCATAGGTTGGTACACAGAGACGTTTTCTTAGAAATTGTGCCAGTCCTAATGGTAATTTGGGGACAGAATTGTAGAATCGGGAAAATAACCATTATTTTTATTAATAAATGATTAGATTTGTTGTAATTTTACTATCTAAATAGTAAACACTCTAAGAACTTATAGTAATTACGATCAGAAAAAATGGCAGTTCGTTTCAATATACAAGTCTGTCCCAAAATTACCATCTGAAATGGTAGAATTACCCAGGAAATTTTGCTCCGTGTATATAATTACATTTAATGAGAAGTTGGAAGTTAAATAGGTTATTACAAATCTGAGTAATTTTTTTAAGATTAAATAATTTATTATTACTCAATAGAATAATTTTAAAATTTAGAGAAAACTTCTTTTTTAATTTTCAATTCAAAATTATATTTGGCTTGGGAGAAGCTCTATTTGTAATTTCACACGTAAAATTAATGCGTAACAGTACATTATGCAACTAGTACGTGAAGTGGAACTTTTACGCACCAGCCAAAAATTGCTGGCGCAGGAGTTTAGCGAAACTAAAAATATTCTGCCACTAATCGAATTTGTAAAATTTAGAATGAGTAGTTTTTTGTGTTATTTTTACTTTTTCCCACTATTGTTACCTTTTTCGCAGTTTACAAAATGTACATTAGCCGCATATGTTTAGGTTCTAAATTCAAATTTCACGTACTTCTTACATTCCTATATAAAAGCCTGCTTTCCTACCTTGTTACATAAAGTATTAATTTCATGACAATGATGCGTAAATAGTAGTTTTCGATACAAGTGCGTAAAAGATTCTTAAAAAATGCGGTGTGTAAAATTCAGTTTTACGCACACCCTACTCCCTGATTACGGTCGAGTCTGATTTATTGATTATTATAACGATTTAGTTTTGTCAACATCTGGGAAATGCTCACCATTTACAGAAAACCAAAACAGAATATTTTATATTTTTCTATTGTGTGAAGTGGACAAAAAATCAAAGTAGCATTTTAATATCAACGTCTATTTCTCTTTGTTTATTAGCCATGGATCAGTTACTTCTGCATAAGAAATTTTCAGGGAAGGAATGGTCTTTAACAATTGTTACTAACTTAGGTGCCAGTTTTTACTTGTTTTTAAAAAATACACGATTTGAAATTCTTTATTTTGTAGCAATCTTCTTAACAATAACGGAGAAAGACTGCTTTGCATAAGATGAACGATTTTTTTTATGGCACATCGTCCAATCAGTCTCCGATGGAAAATCACAACCTCTACCTCGGTTGCATTCGAGCATGCACGACTCAACATCTTGTCGAGGCTTCTTCTTTCTTTTGTGGCATGAGAAATTTTCCACGACAACAGGAATAACCAGGGGTCATCGGACCCCTAGAGAACGACGAAACGTTTCCCATGAACTTTATTTTTGATCTGATTCGACAATGAGACATTTTTTGAAAATTGTTTTCATAAAAATTTCTTCAAAATAAAAAGAATATTCTATATTAATCAATAGGTAAAACGGTATTTCATAAATTCCGAGTCGCCTGAAATTCGAAACGAGATTACACCTAAAAACGTAAAAATGATGTATTAATTAGATATTTTGTTACTAAAAGGCAAATGTCATATAGGAGGGAACTTTTGAAATAAAACAATTAATATACGAACTGTCGTCAAAAATATATATTTTAGTGACATTTGAAAATAGTTTTATCACACTAAAGATAAAAGATATTGTTGAAATAAATTTAAAAATGGACATTTGCATATGAATTAAATTTCAATCAATAAATACCACAGGACGATAATCAATTTTTTTTATCTGAATACCAGACCACATTAGTACGACGTATTTTGGGCTGCTAAATACAAAATATATTAAAAAAAAGGTATAAAAAATAAAAGAAAATGTGCAGCTATTAGTTTACTACATCCTCGTCGTTAGCTGTGGGTTATGCGAATGGTAAGCAGTCAAAGTTGGCAAATCTAATGTACGATTTTTTATCTAAATTTTAGTATTTCTTACTCTCAAAAATAGTTTTATCAAATTTTGAATCTGCCATCTCAGAGTTTTCAAAATTCAAAAAGTATTACAAATACGTATTTTGGGGCCCCAAAAATGTCAGAATAAACATTTCCAGGCATAAATATATGTTATTTTAAAAATTCTTGTACTGCCATATTGAATTCGTTATTTTGAATTGAACGGTGGTCGCTGAGCAGATTTCAGACATAACCTTAAACAATCCTATGCGAAACAAGTCATTTTGTACTTTTTTGTAATCAAATGTATTTTATGAAATATTTATACTGTAGTTATAGAAATGAAAACAAAACTTTCGGAATAAAACAAATAAACATGCCTCAAATAAATTTCAGTTTACCCCATTTTGGGTTACACAATTACAAATACACAGATTAATTTTATTGTTTTGAAAGAAAACCTAATGCACATCGTCTATTTTAGACTGAATATCATAAACTACGTAACTTATTCACTTCAGCATCTACGGGACAGTTAATTAAAACTTTTAATTTAACTTTCCCACAATGCGAAAACTATTTCTGGGTTGTAGAAATACGCCGAGTCTAATATGACGGTGGTGCATAGATCAGTGCAGATGAAAAAATGAAATAAATAAAAGATCTCAACTAATTGCAAATAAATAATGAAATCATGACGTAGTTAAAGATTATGGATCGTTTGATAGGCGGAAGAAGAATTTAAATTTTACGTTGCGGATCAATGGTCTATGAATCGTCCTCCCCGGGGACTCTCCGTGTCAGTGATTGACGTCAACGATAATAACAATGATTCTTATGAATAAATTTTCATACAAAGTCTTCGATGCACTTGAGTACTTCGAAAATGCAAAAACATAATGCACCGATCGATACAAACTAATTGAATAGATAAAAGTAGTCAAGGTAGAAAATAATGGTTAATAATAATCATATCCCAAACTGACAAATGCTTCCGGTTTTTAGATATATTCTTTCGCAATAAATTATGCTAAATATATCATTCAATTCGTGTTTGTATGCAAACAGTTGCAATCAAATTCAATAAAGGTTGCAGAACTTCAACATGCGAGTAGAGTGCCACAACTTAATAATAAACTAAACGAAAGGAATTAGTTAAAAATTTATACAGGAACTACACTGTCTATTGTATTTGCCTATTACAATCGCTGACAAACCTCAAATGTTTGCGAAACTATAAAAAATAAAATATAGTCACAGGTGCATACGGTCGTATACAAAACGTACACTGTACAACATATATTTTCTGAAATTTAAAAAAACGTATATTTCACAAATGGCACCTAAAATTAAACCTTTGAAATGAAAATTGTATAAGATTATTTATATAAAATTCTACTTAACTAAACATTTTAATTAATATGGCTTCAAAAAGAGGTACAAAAAAATTAAAGAAATGAAAATCACATTGAAATTGCGATATTTAAACTGGAAATAGTATATATTTATTTACAATATGAGTTTAACATAAAAACATTTTTTTTAATTAATCTTCTGACATTTCTTTATAAACATACAATATTTCGTTCTATTTTCATACTTCAATAATGGAATATAGAGTTTAGATTTAATGATGCACTTTTATTATTTTTCTCACACTCGGAGCGCTATATGCTACTTTGCTTCCTGTATCGCGGGAACAAAATAGCACATTCTTCCACAAGGGAGAAAAATAAATGTATCCGGGATCAAAATAAGTCTCTAGCACTCTAAGCGCAAAATACTATTTTGCTCCCTATGCAACAAGGAAGAATTGGTGTTTATGGACTCGTTGCGGCACCAAACTCTCACTGATCGGCAAACACCTATTTTGCTCTCTAGTTGCACAGTGTACTATTATCTTCTTATTCCTTAATGTGGTTCCATCATTTGTTGTCATAAGTTTTCCAATGTTATATGCCGATACATATTAATAAAACTATATTAGAGACTGGCATGCAACATTTCTAATCGATTCACTATCTGGTTCTGAAGTACAAATTCGTTTTCAAGCATAATTTCAAATCTGTAAAGTAAAGTAAAGTGATAGTCGACTCGACGATTTTTCATTAAATTCGTGCATTACTCCATCAGATAAATGAATAAAATCCGCTGTGATTATTCTATAAGTAATTGTAAACATTTGGAAAAAGTGATCAATTTAGCGTATGGTTGACTAGAAACAAAAGATTTTTAATCAATAAAATGAACAAATAACACTGGAGAACAACCATAAATCAAATCAGTGATTCATTAAAAATAATGACAAAATTCTTAGTTGATAATCTCATGATTCCGACATTAACTGCGTTTCCGTTTTGTAGAAACTTAATTCATTTTCATTATTAGCGAATAACAATATTTTTACGTGAGTGATTTTACGATAAAGTACAAGTTTGATGTCCATCGACACAGGAATTACATAACACTGAGTGAAATTAAGTGAAAATCAAACAAAAAAACGGTATAAACCCCTTGCATATAACGAATTTGAGATTATGAATGAACCATGGTAAGTTTCTTGAGAATAACAATAATTAGGTTTTTATAATAAAAACAACAATGTGTTAACGTTTCGGGTTAAGAATTTAGGCCCTCTTCAGAATTTATTCTGTTAAAAAAGGAAAAATATTTTAAATTAAATTTTGTTCACAAAATATATTGGTGATGTTGATGATATAATGTAGAGTTATAGTCCAGATGAGAGAAATATTGGATATTTATACGAGAAAATGTAAAATTACAACTTGCAAATGCTCTCCTTGAAAGAGCCATTTTGTTTTTTGAAATAAAATCCAACTGAAGAATAAAAGGATGAGCAAAAAACAAAGATTAGTATCTTTTGCAATGGCTAGTATTGTAATTTTCAATGTAAAAAAGCGATTCTTGCTATGAATCGATGAAAAATCACCAATTAATTATGACTACGAGATTCGAAGGAGGAGGTCCAAAACTATTGATTTTGAATTATTTAAATGTTTTGTAACGTTTAGAATAAAAGTTACAATGCTTAAATTTTGACTTTCGGGACGAAAACTGTTAATATGATTATTAGCTCGCATTTTCAACGGTATTTAATTGTATTTTACAGATTCAAAGGTTTTTAATAACGTACAAAATAATTCAGGCACTGCAATATGAAGAATTCAATTTAGATACGTAGTGCACTTAATTTTTCACATTAATAGAAATAATTTTCACCCAAGAAGAAAATCTTTTAACTACTAGTGATAGTAATACACAGTAGAGTCCCGATATAATTGCGTCTCGCTATATTTACGTCCCAGCATATTTGCCCAGTTCCGTCTCGTTATATTTACGTGCTGCTGCTCTCTTCTCCCCCACCTTGCAGGCTGGGCCTCAGGAAGAGCCTGCCGTGACGTCACGAACATAACGCGACTGACGGGAGTGGGAGAAGCGGCGCTCCCCTTTCTGTTAGTAAATATAACGTGACGACAGGGGAAGGAGTGGAACCGAGTCGGTAAATATACCGGGACTCTACTGTACTTCTAATGTAAATTAAATTCATGCATTTTTTTAAGCACGAAATGTTACATTTCCATTTTTCATTGATAGTTAAAAAATAAAATTGGAAAAAAGTAATTTTTATCTTACGTTATTATTATGTAAGAATGAAGCGGATTTTCATCAATTTGCACTTTATTTGTAGATGTATGATGTTTTGTCTAGTAAGTCATAGACGAACCTTTTTTATGCAAATTTTTTTCAATACTTCACAACTATCAAAAGTTTCCATAATTTAACGTCTAATTAAATATTGAAAATTTTTGATAAAAATAGTAAACTTCACTGAAGTTAAACTCCATGAATTTATTCATGTTTTAGAATTGAAATTACTAACTAAAAAGGATCTGAAAAGAGAGAATGGAAAGAATAATGTTGGAAAATAATTCCAACCCATTTTTTTTTAAATTTCTGTAAACTAATATTTCTGCTGTAATGGTAGGTATGTGCACCCAATGTAAACAGACAAAAATACACATAAATGTATTCCTATTAATTAAAGTATTATCAGCTATTGGATACGTGCAAAGGCAATAAGATGCCGAAATCTAATCAGCCTTAAATCATACTATGGCAAATATTTGAGAAGAATTGTTTACTCTTGTTTTTGATTTCGTGAAGAAATGCACGCACATGGTTACAGATGTAACATTGCTATACAAAAGAATACCATTTTTTATTTAAGATCTGATCTATTTATTCTATCATGAAATAATGAAATTAAACACCTTTTTACCTGTAAGTACTTCGAATAATCATTTTAATATGCTGTGAAAATAACATTCATACATTTTTGTTAAATTTCAGAAGTAGAATCCTTCGTAATAAAGGAATTAATTTCATTATAATTATTAAATTAATAACAATTTTTATTTTCTAAATAAATGTACATATTTGTTTGATGGAACCCAATGTGCTTTCTAAAAATAATCGAGGTTTTCTCAGTATTTCTGGAATTAAGGTGGTTAGACCCCAGAATATCATAGGTTGACGAAAAATGTTTAATAACGTTTCCAAGAGTTTAATGTTCATTATTAATAATATTGTTGAAAAGTGAAGGCATTATTCTTGTTGAAAAAAAATATTGAAATGTGTAAAAATAATTTGCTACGCCACTTTTGTTATTTATTCAAATTTGTTCTTCTCCGCTGTTAAGGATTTTGTAAAAATGAACGGATTTTAACGAATGGGGGCTTATTTTTCGAGAAAAAGATTCTCTTTAACCGCATAATTTTTTTCAGTTCTTTGTCTGATCACGAAAATTACACAAAATTTGTTAAAAGTAGTAGTTCTTTTTTCAAAACAAATAGAGATAATTTATCGTTGGCTTCGAAAATTTCAAAATATCTGCGGTAAAGTTGTAGAGAATCTTTTTCTCGAAAAAATAAGCCATGATTCGTTAAAATCCGTTCATTTTTCAAAAAATTCTTAACAGCGGAGATGAAAAAATTTGAAAAAATAACAAAACTTAACAAATTATTTTTGCACATTTACATTTTTTTTCAAGAAGAATAATGCTTACACTTTTCAATGATATTATTAATAATGAAAATTAAATTCTTGGAAACATTATTATTAAATATTTTTAGTGAACATATGATATTCTGGAGTCTAACTACCTTAAATTGTCATTACATTTTTTTTTCTTAAAGATTGCTGATTTTGATGAATTATCGGTAATGATAGCTACTTATTTTGAATAAATTGTAAATATTATTTTTTCTATATTTATATCACTTTTCTTTTACACTTATAATAAGAACGGTTATTTATTAAATGTGACTAACATGGCATTATTGAAGTAAGTATTAGCAATAAACCTAAGTTTAGCAATAACTGTAATATATATATATTGTACAAGAAGAAAAATTAATTTGAAAGATGATGAGGAAATGGCTACAGAAATAGTTTTCTAACTGCAATCAACTCCTTTACTAACGTTACATTTATTGCTAAACTTAGATTTATTGCTAATACTTAATTCAATAATGCCATCTTAGTCACATTTAATAAATAACCGTTCTTATTATAAGTGTAATATATAAATATATATAGAGTAATTCCGCAGAACCATTAAAATTCGACTTAAAGCACACATACTACATGTGGTTTTTCTACTTAAGAAAGTACGAAAAAATCGCCGTTTTTCGGAAGCGGGTCGAAAAACTGACACTTCACAAATATGGCGATATGTGTCGACTTTTCGACTATCGGCTTGACGACTGTCGGTTTTTTGACCTGTCGGTCTTTGACTTGTCCGTTTTTCTACCCACACCCAAATTTTTTTTATTTTAAATGTAAATTTCATGATTGAGAAAACAAACAATTATACTGTAAAACGGAGTATTAGATTTCTTGAAAAATGTAAATTATAAACTGAAATTTTGTACTCGGGTGTTTTTGTGCCGATTACGAATCTGTTGTCAAAATTCGGTTCCTCGTGAAAATCAAATAACAATTAAATCTGTAACACTTGTTGTCTCTGTTTTTTTAGTAAATTTTGTATTTGTTCTTTTTTGTTGTTTCATAAGGATTTAACCGCCAACATTTTTTAAACTGTTTTGAAATTAATGCCATAAGAAGTTACCTTCAGCGCTATCTAGCGCATCCATGCGAAAACATCTACAGAGGCTATGATATAGGTTCATCTCTTATTTTAAATATAAACTACGGTTCGAACGACGGTAAGAAGAAACCGATAAAATACGTCATAAAAGTCCATTACAAAAAAAGAGTCGAAATTGTATATTTCATATATCAATTAAAGGTTATCTAATTTTTCTCACTTTTGAAATATTTTTTATTCAATTACAAAAATAATGTTTTTAAAGAATGGTTTACTAATCCAAAATTCAAAAATTGTTTTCTGACCCAAAATTCAAAAAATTGTTTTCTATATATTTTTAAAAGATGTTTTTAATTTAAGTAAACTTATTTCGACGAAATATATTTAAACAAATTTTATTGCCTCGATTGCAAAACAAAATTGTGTACCTTTTGTGATTTTGAACACGTTCCGACATCTACCTATGAACAGCTTGAAATAAAGTATCGATAACGCAGAAAATAACGTTACCCATCATGAAAAAAGTAATCCATTGTTGGTAACGATTTCCATGCTCAAAATTCTATTGATACTTTCATCATATTACTTTCTCTCCATTTCTGATAATACACGTGATTTTTTGATCATTTTTAGTTACAATTATCTCATCTATATAAATTCGTGTGCGGGTATAAAGAATTCAGAAAGGTCAGTGGATACTTTAGTCTAAACACAGAGAATGCGACGTTTGTGATACGTGTGCATTTATAAATAAAAAATGAGATTAAGCAAACGTTTCTTAGTAGGAAAGCTGACACGGAAGATCCAATTTGGAGGATGGATCGGATGTTCATACATGATAATGAAGACAAGATTCAACAAGTCTTTCTTTAAATGATTTCCATTCTCTTCTTCCCTGCACAATAATAGATTCTTCAATTGTTATTCTCATAAATATAATTTTGTTTAATTTAGATAATAAAAAGATTGAGTTACAAGATTTAGTTTCTGTACCTCTTATTGATTCTTTTTTACGCCAAATGAATTTTAACATCATGCTACAGTTTGTGTAATGCATAACAAACGTAGAAAATAAAGCTTTAAACAATTATTATACAATATTAATTGCAAAATTTTCCTTGATTTCAACACATTATTTGAATTTCGCGCGCATAAATTGCCCTCTTGACTAGCGATGTAGGGATCCAAGGGGCGGAGCTTGTTAGTAACCCTAGTCAAATTAAAAGTATACGGTACTCTTAAATTGTCTAAATTAACGTTTACAGAACACTTCGTGTACACTTAAATGACGTCAGCTTTCGTATTCAAATGGATTTTAATTAAAGTTTTATTGAAGCGATCACCAAAGTTTTTGCAACACATAATATTTCAATGTCAGAATTTCAATTAATTCCAAAATGTTAAGAAATTATTTACAAGCTTTGCTACGTATTAAAAAAAGCAAAAAGTGTCGACATTCGTCTCCGTAATTCAATATTCTGAATGTTTATACATTATTATTTTAATGTCATACAAATTGCACATTTTTTATATTCATTTTGATTTTCATCAAATAAAATTTATTTTTATAAAATTATTTTTATCATGAAAGGAGCAATACGACAAATGGAAATTTACTTCGCTTTGTAATCTTTGTAGTTTTTTTTTATTACACTCGTTTTACTTTTAGTTTTATTACTATCGTTGTTTGAATAAACAAACACAATTTGAAAGCATGTTACACACGGAAAGTGTACCATTTTGTTCCTACTTGAATCCCATATTCGATTTTATGCAATTACTGACGTTTATATGGTTATCCATAGTTTCATGATATCCTATTGTGAATGTTAAACTGCATTATCATTTCTGATAAAATGTATGCGTGAAAACAAGTTCATATTTCAGTTTCTGTCCTTGAACAATAAATGTCTAATGACAGTCAAGATATATTTAAACACTTTTTTACTATGTAGCAAATCGTTACAAGGTTGAAAAAACGTCAAACATATTTAAAGAACAAAAAAAGTTTTTAGAATGGAAATTTGTTTATGACTAAATTTTCTACATAAATATTTTAGTGCATATATTTCCATACCATAACAGAAGAAAATCACGTTTCTAAATTTTTCCTACATTATACAATACTATACTGAAATATAAGTGACCAAAATAATCCCCAATTTAAAATTTTTAATCATTCGCCTTACTTCATATTTGTAATCAACGAACCAAAAAACGGTTTAATAACCAATAGATATGTCGATCGCTATATTGGATCCGCCATTTTGAATTTAAAAAAATGTGACCTCACAGTTGTAATCAGCGACCCAAAAATACAAATTTGGAATTATGGAGCATTTGCCGATGTAAAAAATTGTATCGATTGGCTTACACGGAAATATTATAAAAAATCAGCTCTTTAAGTGCCATTTATAAGTCGCCATTTTGAAATTTTGAAAATGTGGCAGGTGCCATCTTAAATCTGAAATATTTGGAAGGCTATATCTTTGTTTTCGTGTATTCTGGGTTACCCGGTGTAAAATTTACAGAATTAAGAAATAAACATTTTAATAATTTGCTATTTTTTAGAAAAAACCAGCTGTATCTTTTTTGGGACGAGTTTTGGCCCAATGTTTTTGGCAGAATCTGAAAGAATAGACTTTCGGACGTAAGAAATATTTATATACTTTTTTTCTTGGACATAACATTCTCCAATAAAGTGTTAAAGTTTGCGTAGAAAAAGTGTCCGTCTCGTCCTTAAACGCTATACTCCTTTTAGTTATGAAGCATTTTTGGGACTTAATTGCTGACTGTTAATGAGTTCAATGACTTCCGGTTGTATATTACTAGATCCATTTGCAAAATGCACTTTTAATTGGCTAAAAACTATAACGATAAAGAACAATGCGCATGTTCAGTAAACATAAACATTCTGTAAACGCACTGACAGTAACAATTACATAACTCGCAGTAAATACTAAATAAATACTATACAAAGTAAATACTAAATAAGTTTTATTATACTTACTTTCTAATATAGTATTTTAATAACATAGGAATAAACCTGTAACTTTTATGTATGTTTTTAAAATTAATGGCTCATAATAAATAGAGAACATTAATTCATTAATCGCTAAATATGTACTGCAATTTTACCTCAATTTCAGAATTTATTTCTATTCTCACATGAAACAGATATGAAACAAAATCGAAAGGGCATGAATTTCATTGTCTCAAGCGATTTCTTTCAGCGAGACAAAATTTGATAAATCATTATTTTGTGTTGAAAACGTAAGTTATGGACGAAACATTTTTTGTTAAAACGCTTTTCTATTAACTTAAAATGTGTCATAAACTGTAACATGCACTCGATATGTCCACTAAAGGAATCAAGTACTACATTTTTTTGTTGGGTCATTAAGAAAATGGCGGCCAACGAAGAAATAGTTCAAAACAGCACTAAATCGGACATTAAAATAATTCTGTTAGAACAAAACTATTACTGCGCAATCTTTGAATTGTTGATTAACAATCTGATGCTAGCTTTGTTAAATTCCAGATGGCAGGTCGAATATGGTGGGCTCAAAATATTATAGTCATTTATTTTTATGATTTTCAACATCAGCGTGGTTTTTTAGTCGCTGAAAAGGAACTTGTGGTCATATTTTCAAAATTCAAAATATCGGCTTCAACATTGAATTACGAAAATAAAAAAATTTTGTCATATTATAAGCAATGTTATCAAGAAAAAGTAACGATTAAAATTGAAAACAGCAAACCCAAATTTCTCGAGTTCCTGGGTTCGATTTAGAGTATCGACTGGCGTTTTGTCAATAAGCCGAAAAAAACAAAATATAGTACGCTTGATTTCTTCATTTAGCAACATCGGGGACACGATTTTAAGTCAATAGAAATTTTGAAAAAATAGCATATAAAATCATATTTTTTTACATACTTTTGGACAAAAATATTGAAAAATTCATTTTTTAGACAATTTTGTCGTTTTTTATCAAATTTGTCCACCCTTTTTTTTTTCATGTAACAAACGAGGTAAAATTCCTTTGCATTTCTTTGAGTAACATTTCACTGCAGTATCTTAATTTTCACTTCATTAACGGTGAATGTTCGTTCCAAGAAATTTAAACAGTATACAGCGTATACTATAACTAACCGACAATACTTAAGAATGTGATTCTCCATGATATTTCAAACAAAAAAGTCCTATACCAAAATTTGATCCAAGGTTCAGAATTTGAGCGAAGTGACATTGAATTTTAGGAAAAAAATATGACTTTTTTTACAGTAACTTGTCTCATTTTTAAATTATTTTAATTTCGCTTAACTAACGAAAGTTCATACAGGAAGCAGTTGTAGATCTTGAATAGACGAAAAATTCCGCTAGAACATTTTCGGTGTCGTAGAATTGGCGACAAACTAGCACCGTAAGTACCAGACGCGTTTTTCACTAATTCTACGACAATTTTCATCGAAACTGAATGTTTGGGAGCAAATTCTTCGTCTTTTCAATCTCTACAACTTCCCCCCGTGTCATATTTTGTTAGCTATTTAACAAAATGAGTTAGATGCGAAACACAGAACAAATTTTCACAGTTTTGAATTGTAGGGCTTAAAGTTAGCTTAAAGATGAGTCAGCACTCACTGAAATAACTTAAAAGCGACGCTAACTATTGCAAATAGTAGATTGCGCAGCTAGGACGCAAAATAGCCGAACGTAACGAGGTCGGCAATTGGAATGAATCTGTTCTCTCTTGTTACACATATTATTATCTCATACGAGAGCGTTCGATTTTGCACTCGGATAGATTTATTTTACTCCCTAGGAAGAGAATGCGCTATTTTGCTCCCGCGATGTAGGGAACAAAATGACATTTTGCGCTCAGCATGTGAGAAAAAGTAAATTTTTTCTCCGAAATTCTGAGCATTGAATTCAATTTCGATGCAGGACTTTTGAGTCATGGAGAATCACCTCCTAAATTATCGTTGGTCAGTTCTTGGGCACCGTGTGCAACGACTTTTTTCTTTGTCGTATACCGTCTAGATTTTGGTTGCAAACTAATTCATCATTTCTCAAAATTGTCAAGCAGTACATAAATTTTTTGAAACAGATTCCGTAAACTGAATTTTTTTCGAGATTTTTTCCCCTTGTTACAAAAGTACCATTTTTTTAGATGGAATTTTTGGGAATAAAAAATACATAATTTTTTTGCTACGTCATCACGTGTAAAATGTGTCAATAACAATAAAAATTTTGTAATATAATCCACAATGATAATATGCTCACGTTTGTTGCGGTTGAAGTCGAAATCTGGATCATCTTCGTCGAATTCAACGCTTTCTTCAAATTCAGTCATGAATCCAGCCATCTTTGCAAGAACGATGTTTTCCAAATTTCACTTTTTTCACGAAAAATGCAGCATTTCAATAATAATGTTTATTCGTGAATCTATAATAATTAAAAATTAGAAAAGTTATTTTCACATTCTTGATACGTAATTTCAACAAATATTTTACTATTATAAATCAATTTATATTACAAATCGCCAAATTCATATTTGTTAGTTTTTAGGTGATTCATTTCTACCCCTTGGTGAATAATATGGAAAGAGGTTGTGGAATGTATTTTTTTCATAGTATGCGTAAAATTTGACTTTTGGCATCTGGAAACGATGCACGAAATAAAAAAAAATATTCGGGTGTAAATATTCGACTTTTAGCATCGGTCCTATCAACTCGCAAACGTTAAAATATAGTGTGTAAAGTTGAACTTTACACTCTTATTTCCAAAACTACTATTATCTATATACTATTCTGAAATATTTAAAATGACAACAAAATTATATATTTAATTATAAAACTTCAGTACTTGACATTTGAAGTTATATTTACAATGAACGTTATCATATAAGAAAAATTTCAATGTATGTTGCTGTTTCTTCTGTTAAATATTGAGATGAATACAAAGCTACCCTTAAACCGAACCTTTTTTGAAGTCGAATTTGCAACCTTTAAAAATAAGGACAGAATCTCAATTTCAAGAGGTATTTCACATTGGCCGTATTTGTTTATTTATAAATGTGATCCAGTCCGCAAAACCCATGGAGGAAAAAATTGTTTGTTCACACCCAGCAATCGCGAATGGTTTGGCTCTGACAAAAATGGATTTGTTTTATTATACATTTTGAGTTCCAATTTTGTACAATTCCAATAATTCTGATCCAAAAACGAAATTATTTAAAATTATAAATACCTTTCAATCCCAAAATAATAAAACCAGAAAATAAATCAAGTAATGAATACCTTTGAACCCATGATAAATGTTGCCAATATTGTGAATACATGTCAAGACAAATATGAAACGTATCGGTTAAATCCAGAAATGATAAAACCCGAAAATACATCAAGAAACGAATACATTTGAATCTAAATATTCGAAATCCATTAAAATGCAAGCTTAATTTTCAATCCTTTTCAATACACCAGAATCTCGATTCTGTCCCTTTTTTAATTCCTTCCAATACAAAGTACTTTGTCTATTGTATTACAAAGGCATAAATCGCTATTGATTCTCACCATAAGAAAAGCAATTCAGAATTATTGAAAAACATTAATTTCTGAGCTTTGAATTCCATTCATATTTATGAATATTTCCTTAGTGTCAGCCGCTTTAAATTCAATTTAAAGAATTGAGCAGCTTATTTGTGATGATTTGAGAACGAATTTGGAATGACAATCACTAATTCGAATGAAGCATTGAAATGTTTTACGTTCTCTGTGCTTCATCAGATTTCTAATACTTATTCAAGGAGTAAGAATAAGGATTCAGAAGTATTTAAGTTTATTTGCTTTTCAATCATTCTTCCTCTGTTAAGTTAGGGTAGATGTCATCGCAGTGATTCGGCGATTACCATATTTTACCATTGAAAAATGTGTATCATATTGACAGATAGCAGAATAAAAAAATAGTTCAGAATGATCTCATAATGCGTTCTACAAGAATTCGAATGCGTCAAATTATAAGGTTTTTCTCTGAGTTTGACAGCTTAATAGTCTTATAATGTTCTTAATAAATATTAATATAATGATATCAAGGTCAGGAAAACCTCATAATTTGACGCAACTGACCTCTTGTAGTACCCATTATGAGATCATTCTGGACTATTTTTTGATTCTGCTATCTGGGTTCTAAAATTACATGTTTATAAGAAAATCGTATACGAAACAATATCATTGGCTATTTTTTATGTAAAAAATAAAATTATCAAAAATAGATAAACTTAAATTGATTTGTCTGTTTTAAATTGACTGTCATCAATTGAAAACGAATTTGCAGTGATGAATGGAGAGAAATGAAAATTTGAATTTCTTTGTCATTCCTAATTTGACAAAACCTTCGAATGAAAATATATTCTAAACCCAGTAAATGAGAAATTATTCAGAAGTATTGAAAACTGAATCTTTCTTAACCCATTAACCCCAAAGGACACTTCTTCTTGCTTCAATTTCAATCGTATTTTGTATCAAAATCGAAGTTAACAAAAATTAATAGTTTTCGAGGTCGCTCTTCAAGATTTCGGGGTTAGAAATGAGTTTCAGGGAGTTTTTGGGAAATATTTATTGTTTCCATTTTTTTTTCGAGCCATTATAATATTGGGATTATATTAAAACTCTGAACAAAGGTGAATAAAATACTTCAATTTTAAGGAAATAATTTACTTTTATACCCTACATCATTTTAACGCCGTCAAAATCTTTGAAATTTTCTGGATGCTCTAACTCAAAAACTACGAGCATTATTAAAAAAATGCTAAGAATGCACAGTTCTTAGAATTTATCGAGAAATATCCTAGATTTTTCTCGATGACATTTGGGGATTTCTGTATTTTTAAATTTTTTTCCAAATTTATTACGATAATTTATTTATGAAAAATTATGAAAAACATTTACTATATTCTCTGATGAATTCTAAGAATTTGTTGTTCTTTGCTATTTTGCCAAGTGCTTTCGAAATAAAAAATCCTAAGCTATAATACTTGAAATTAATTTTCTCAAAAAACAATTAAATTGTGGAAAAAATGCAAAGGAGGAAAAACTCTTAGAATTCATGAGAGAATACACTAAATTTCTTTCAGAATTTTTGAAAAATAAATTACAATTTTTTACAAAATGTTCAAAAACAAACTAGTGTTGGCGTGGTGCCTTGCTCGCTTCGCTCGCTCAGAAACTTCGACCCAGTGGAGAGTCGGCTATTCCTTAATACTCGTTTGTTTACTAACAACTTTCAATTATATTATAAAATTATATTGATATTTGGGGGTCCAATCGTATTTAGGTCCAAGTGGCTTCGATAGATATATTACAGCCCCCTGGGGGTAGGGGGTCGAAACGTTTTTTTGATGAAAATTTGATGAAAAACTATAGGGTAATTTTTTTTCCGAGGTGACCAAATTCAATACTTTTTCAAAAATAGTCATAAGCATTTTAAAACAGTTTTTATGGCATTATCGTTGACTTTAGGAAGAAAATGCATACAGCCTTTTTTGTAGAGAATTTCATGCTCTATCTTTTATGTTTGAAACATTTTTTAATAAAATTTGTATTTTTCAAAATAAATGCAAAAAACTACGAAGAAATTTAATTGGGGCTAATGTTTTTTAGTAATGGACGGATGGATCTGCGCCAAGATCTAAGTTATGCCAAGACGCGTAATTTAAAAAAAAATTTATGTCAATACGCTTATCCGTTCGCGAGTTATCGCGAGACAAAAAAAACGGGACGTACGGACGTACGTACGTACAAGATCACCAACACAAATTTTTTTATTGTTGATTTGGGTCCCTTAGTGTCTGAAACGTCGACATTTGATGAAAAACTATAGGGTCATTTTTATGCCCGAAGTGACCAAATTCAGTACTTCGTCCAGACCTAAGGTCTGCGTCGAAGTAATTCATCAACAAAATCTAAAAAAATTCCGTGATATTTCTCGATGAAATCTGAAAACTTTTCATAGTTACAATTTTTTTAAGGAAGCTCGTAGTTTCTTAATTAGAGAGTCCAGAAAATTTCAAAGAAATTTTCATTGTTGCGGCCATTTGAGGTCATTAGAATGATGTAGGGTATAAAAGTAAATTTTTTTTTCTTAAAATTGAAGTATTTTATTCACCTTTGTTCAGAGTTTCAATAGAATCCCAATATTCTAATGGCTCGAAAAAAATTGGTAAGAATAAATATTTCTCAATTTTTTTGGACATTTCCGTCAAATTCGGCGCCATATTGAAATTCCTGATATCTGAAACTAAATTTTGACCTCGGAATCTTGAAAAGTGACCTCCAATATAGTAGAATATGTACCTCTCCATTTTTGTTAACTTCGATTTTTATACGAAATACTCAATTGAAATAGAAGCAAGAAAAAGTGTCCTTTGGGCGTTTATGGGTTAATATTTCCTAATCCTATTTCTTAGTCTGGAAGTATCCAAAATGATTTACAAGTAGATACTGCATATCGTGTGAATACTCGTGAATGCTACGAATCCTTCAAAAATTATTCAGAAGTATTCACAATATTTGAGTAAAGAACAATTATTTGGAAGTAATCAACTCATGTAGTAGAATTTAAAATGATTGAAGACAGGGAATTATACCCTGAGGGCAAAAAATAGGATTCAAACCTATAAAACTGGATACTTTTGAATAATTTTGAATCATTCTTCGATTGCTGGAATTGGAATCCTATCGAATCCCCCGCCAGTAAACGAAAAATTATTAAAAATGATAGAAAAAGATTCATTTAATAGACTTCTTAATCCAAGTTCTGGGCCTCGTGAATCCCTGCATGTTCAAAAGTAATATTTTTAATTCTTTTTTATTCTTGAACTGCGATTCGAAAAGTATAAATTGAATTCTTATAATGCATACGCATTATTCAATTTATGAAGCGGTGTTGAAATTATGCTGTCGAATTAATATTTATAAAAACTACGCAAAGATTAAAATGCATTAAAAGTGTTTAATTCTTCTGTATCATTTTTCGTTTACTGGTCCAATTTCAAACGCATTCTGTTTAATTCATGCCTACCATCGTGAATGCCTTTGAATCCAAGTGTATATCAGTTTAACTCACGTTTTTAAAATAATTAAAAAAAACATAATAAATAAATAATATTTAAATTAAACAATATATTTACAACTACATTAACATTGCCAATGAATACATTATGTATAATAATAATTGTTCTATATTAATTGTAAGTTGAGAAAATGAATAAATAATAAAAACAACAATTTTTTTATTATCGTATTCGGATTGTCTTTTTTTAAATTCCAAGGTATTCAGTATTATTATTTATTTTCGTCGATATAATTTTTAGATTCAAGCGATATCTCCCAGAAGAATTAATGTAGATTACTTTGAATTCTATACTTTCTGAACTCGGCGGGATTCAGTGTTTTAAAAAACCATTTTTGTATTCGAAAGGATTCAATTTGGACAAATTACGAATGGAATCTATTTCAATCCCTTTATATCATATTTGGTTAAAAATTAAAAGATCTGACAATAAATTATATCAATTTGAAGTTGAAAAAGTAAAATAATGATTTCGGATAAATGGATTATCATATATAGGACATCTTCTGTCATAAACAATCACGACAGTTATATGACCATGGACAATACGGAATAATACGGTATCTAAAGTTTGATACTAAGGGTATACGACGATATCGAATTATGAGCTGATGTCCTACTAATCTTCGTCTCTAATTTCACTATACTATTTCCAGCATTATTATCACTCGATCATCTGCAGATTTTTAATAAAATTGTATAAAGTAATAAACACAATATTAATAAAATTAAATATTACACTATATTGAAACAAGAAAAATCATGCTGGCAAATTGATTGCAAAAGCAGCATTAAGTTTTCCACGTCTAAAAAGATAGTTATTTCTGTTTTCGAAAGTGGCCCTTTTTCCAAACCAATACAGAGTACAACATTATGGGTTCAATATTTTAATCTTGAAAAACCTGACTTGTAACGGGAATTTCAACTACGGATATTATGAGTTTTGTCAATTACAACTTTGTACACATTAATGATCCACTATTATCCGTTTTTGAGAGTTCTTTGACATGTTTGTCATATGTATGATAAAAACTATGTAGAACGCGCTTACAAGAATGTTATCTATTGTTCACATTTAGTACATAAAACACCAATAATAGTAATGCAATTTCGACATTACTATGTGGAACCGTTCTACACAGCACTTGTAAAAAAGTATTTAAAAAAAATTCCAACACAATGGACATTTCTGCTTAACAATGCGTACAGCACGCACAGTAGCAGCTTATCGTATTTCATAAATCGTTATTACGAGCTCGAGAATTTAACAACATTCAATGACAGCGAATCGTGCCTTGTCTGTAAACACGAGTAAAAAACTACTTGTCAGGACGTGTTCGTAACATGAAATAAAAGTTTTAAACACAGCAAGACACTTCTTGGATCCTTTAACTTAATATGCAGTTGCTTTTACGTTATTTATTATTTATGCACGTAAATAATAAGTTTACAACATAATAATTTCTTTTGACGTTCACGTGGAAAGTATCAAGACGCCCAGAAATGAATATAGGTTCCCCTCGTATCATTTAACGCGGTTGCTATCATTGACTGCATTGAATTACTATCACCAAGCTGTAGTTCAAGTTCGCTATACTGATAATTTCTTGAACTATTTTTAATTTAGTGGAAAAAACGTGTCTTTTATATCTTTCTATTGTTTAGTATTTAGCATTTTATACATACGTAAACATTTGCAAATCAATGGTTGCCCTTTTTTCACATGGTGTAGTCGTTTTAATACTGTAATTAGCTCAACAATAAACAAATAACTAGTGGTTATAAAAAAAATTGTTTTAAAAATACTACATTAAAAAACATTCCCACGTGTTTTTAAACGTATTTTTTAACATTCTAATACATCAATTTCCCAAATTAAATTACTAATTTTAATTGTCTATTTTACTCAAGAATTCATTTAAAGAGGTGCACGTGAACTTAGCACGCGTGTAAGGGCATATGCACTTATGCATGCACGACTTCCTGCAAGTAAATTAATATTAAAATTTATTCAACTATATTCAAATTTGGAGAGTAACGTAAACCGTTTATCACGTGGGAAAACAATGATCATCATTAATGTCATTCTATCAATATCAGCCTTTATATTATTATATTAATGTGACATTCTAATGTAATGAATATTTTCAAAAATAAGTAAAATTGCAAAATACGTATAAAAAACATATTAAAGAGTGGGTATAAAACACTTATCAAAGGCCTTGAACTCCAAATAATTCCAAACGACTCGGCAGGTTTCAACCGAGAATCTGGATTCTCAGAAATATTTATGTTATCTCAAGTGGCTACTCAAAAGTAGAGTTGAAATGCAGAATGACAATATACTGATCGTTTCTTTATATTCGAATGGTTAACTTTTTTTAAATTCTTTTAAAAAATATTATTATTCAGAAAATATTGTTATACTTACCAAGTTGTCACTAGATCCTCCACAAAAATTGAACCAAAACACTATATCACACTAACAAAATGTATTTTTATTAAAAACAATGCAACACTGTAAAAATATTGTCCAAAATCTTGACGGCACTACGGAACTTTAAATTTATGTTCAAAATAATTGAACATTCACTCGTCTATTATTTGATCTACTAAAGTTGTCAGTAAATTAAGTAATGATAGTTCGGGAGAGCTTGTAAATCTAGTCTTGATAATTCACGTATAATTCCTATTAAATAAATTTTGAAGATGAAATGGACATTTCAAAAAACGGCGGGAAAATACTTTCCAATATATTTTTGAAAAATAGAAATTAAAAACTGACCGAAAGCGAGACAATGACGGAACGATTGTACTGCCACTACTGTCGCCTTTCCCCTTTTTCTTACGCCTTTCTATCATCAACCAGGACCGTGTTCCGTGTTGTTGGTGCCCCTATTGTTTTTAGTTATTTATTAAATAATATTTAAAATACTTAAACTATCAATTTCTGAAAATTAATCAGAGTATATTAGTGATAATCATCAGTATTTGCTAATAGAGTCTGCTACTCGAAAAGAATATGATAGGACAACTTGCCGACGGAAATTGATATTTTGTTTCTTTTTACGTAATAATTGATTCAAGTATTTGGTAAGTAGTACTTTTAGGATGATAAGTAACAAAGTGAAATTACTACAAATTAATCACAATTAATTCACATTTCTTCGAAAAGATTTAATAAAACCCGACAGGAATATAGAACATAGTTCAGAACGATTTCGAAATGAGCTCTAAAAGAAGTCAGATGACCACCTTTCTGATTGTTATCTGAACACGAGTTCATGAAGATCTCATACTGACACCATGTTCAGAAAACGGGAAGTGTGTCATCTGATCTTTTTTAGAGCACATTCCAAAATCATTCTGAACTCTTTTTTATTTTGCAGTCTTGGAAGCTACGACATATATGTAATTACAGAATATTGAGAAATAAAAATGTTATTTAATAAAAACTGTGATTGGTTATAACAAAATTACTCTAGGTTAATAAATACACAAACGACTGATTAGTAATAACAAGTTCTAAAAATAATTTGAACGGAAACCGCGAATGCGGTTTAGCGTAACGCAATTAATATAGGTCACACGTGACCAATATTATATATACGAAAATCGCAAAAAGTACTTGCGGTCAACAAGAGGTGTGTCTTTAAACGGCTACAAAATATCAATTGTCAAAATACATATAATATCAATTTCCTACATGCTTCCATAAAACGCATGCAGCGGTTTAGAGATCAATTCCATGTTTTTATTTGTGCCCAAGGTGTTCTCAGATTATTTTGGAATGCAGTCACAACAATCTTTTGTGCATGCATATCTCCTTAAATTTTTCATATAAGATTAGAGTATCAATTAAATTGTATTTAACACTGGCGTGAAGGAATATATCAATTTAGTCAAGTAGGAAATTACATGTTTATACCCGAATCTCTAAAATGCAATGTTGGGGAAGATTTTTTTTCGAAAATATGTCGAACTAATAATAATTGTCTTCTAGTTTTGAAGATTAAATGGAAAGGGTACATACACGTTCAGCACACACCTGTTAAAACGGTCGTCCAGGGCTCAGTCCAAAGATATCTCCAAAAAGACCTCCTGATGAGCTGTTAATTATGCCAATCTATAAAACGAGCTCTTAAATACTTCTTACTTAGGACTTCTTCAAATCATAATCTCGAAGCTAGAAGACATCTTAAAGAGCTCTTTACGAAGTCTTAAAAATTGTAAAATGTCTTAAATACTTATCAGAAAGTGCTCTTAAAATAATCTTTAAGCAGACTTATGCGTCGATTTTAATAGCTTTTATCGTAAAGGCACTTATTTGGGCAGGGCAGCTTATAATCTATCGGTCTGCATATGAATGATATGAATATCATGCGATCTCATTTTTGGATTCAATCGCCACCTAGTGTCTCAGGAAGAAACACAGACCCCCAACAATGGGAATCTCTTTACTTAAAGAGAGATCGTCCAAAACGAGATAGATTTAAGATCTCAAACACAAGACCTCTTCGAGATTACTATTTTAAGAAGTCCTAAGTAAGACATCTTTAAGAGCTCGTTTGTAGATTATCATAATTAAGACCTCTTCTTCAGGAGGTCTTTTTGGTGATATATTTGGACTGAGTACTGGTCAACCTCATTAAAAGGTATGTACTGTATGGGTACAAGTAACTAAATGGAACACAAAATTATTTATATAATTAATCATTTCTTTTCTCATAATTAATATGGAATAAATAGAAGTAGGAAAATAGTGTTTCTTGGTAAACGATAATGTAACTACTTTCAAATTTTAAGAAGATCTTATTTTGGCCTACATTTTAAACACGGATTTATGTTTGTGGAGTGACCATCACCAATTTAATAAACAAAACTTCGACTTACTGTTAACGTCGAAATAATGATTAATAAATTAAATTAACTTATTTGTCATCGATCGACAATTAAGAAACAATATGCATTAAAAAATGCATACTGCTTCTTTTATGGCGTTTCATCTCAATCTGTACCACTAGAATCATCAGTAAAGCGGTGGTACATACCTGTTTTAGACGCCCTCGAAGTGATTATACAGGGTGTCCCAGAACTCCCGAATAATATGGCAGGGGGTGAATCCTAACATCATTTTGAGCAAGAAAGTTTCATACCAAAATCGGATCTGAAGCTCAGAATTTGAGTGGCGAGCCATTGAAGTTTTAAAAAAATAATAGTTTTTTTGCAATAACTCGGCTCGTTTTAATGTTACTTTAACGAATGATGACTGATTTTGAAGGTTGTTTTTATAACGCCACAACTTACCTTTTAAAGCGTATGACCTGCAACGAATATTTCGTCTGTTATCGACCTAAAAAATGGTAGAAATGGCCTTTTTTCGCAATTTTTCGCGTCTAACTCATATCCGTAAAATGCTAGCAAACTATCATATACAACAGCGTTGTAGAGCTTGAAGGCGAAGAATTTGCCCCCTCATACGTTTCGTTTTGACAAAAATTTGTACCCTTTTTAGGTCGATAACTGGCGAAATATTCGTTGCAGGTCATAGGCTTTATAAGGTAAGTTGTGCCGCTATAAAAAAAACCTTCAAAATCAGTAATCGTTCGTTAAAGTAACATTAAAACGAGCCGAGTTATTGCAAAAAAACTATTCTTTTTTTTAAACTTTAATGGCTCGCCACTCAAATTCTGAGCTTCAGATCCGATTTTGGTATTAAACTTTTTTGCTCAGAATGATGTCAAGATTCACCCTCTGCAATATTATGTGGGAGTTCTGGGACACCCTGTATATTGGAAATTCATATATACGAATTGCGCTAGATTTTTCACATTTGTGAAAATGCACAATCGCATTAAAGACATCCAACGTTCAAACCGATCAAACTCAATATATTCTAATACATATCGCTTGGTAGGGTAGAGAACTAACTTTTTCGATCGATGACAAATACAATGAATTAATTTTGGTAAATATCGTGCATCTATATTTTATGTCACTTTTTTTTATGTTAATATTCATTCTTTATTTTATATCCTACGAGATGTCCCACTTTTTGAGGGTTTTCTGAACATGATGTCATTATGAGACCTTTATAACTTTTTTGTCTTTTTCTTCGTTTTTTTTTTAATTTTTTGACCCCTGCATTGAACTTAGAGTACTCAACTAAAATTGTAGGGTTATAAAGGACCTTCTTTTGTACTTGTCTGAATTATCCCTTATTAGATTCCAGCAGTAATTTTCCCAAAAAATTTGGTAACATCTTCTTCACATTTTGGTGAAATCTTTCATCTTGTTTTTCGCTGTAATGTCCTAGGCTTTATGGAAAACAGTCCAAATGGGAATATAAAAAGTGAAGCTTCAGTCTCATCAAACATCCAGTAGCGTAGTAATTTACGTCGAAATCACACACAAACAATTTTTTTCATTAAACCATATTAAGTTTAGACGAAGCATGTATCGTTTACGATTTGGCTCTAATTCTAATTTACTGAGCTTACTCCTTAATGCCAGGTTCACTAGAAGCCCGTACAGTAATTTTCTTAATTTTTGTAAAGAAATAAATAAACAACTTTAGTTATGTATTATCTCTTCTAGTGTACTAACAAAATTTTAGATATTACTCCGTCGAACCTAACATATAAAAAATGCGGTATTCAATCGGCTACTAGGATGCAGCATGTTCATGTCATCACTAGAGTCCCTGTAGTAACATCACAAATCGAAAAGCGAAAATGATTTACAAATTATATGAAATATATATTGGAGCTTCGGGAACATTGTTCGTACATAACTACAAGCTATCGATAAATGCAATAAAATAATCGATTTTTTTATTCAAAATAGATGGGAACCTCCCATAATTTTAAAAAAGCATAATTGAAGAAATTTAGAAAAAAGGTTGATCTTAACCAATTAACGCCCAAGAGGACACAAATTTCACCAAGATTTTCGGAATATTTCTTGACATTAAAAACCAATTCAAAAAATTTCAGTCGAAACATTCTCGATGTAAAATTGATCGCTCTTTCAGATTCTTCGATCAAAATTTGGCAAAATCGCCGGAGGTTCAATCAAAAACGTATATAGTCAAAATTATATGTTATATTGATTAACAGTATCTCAGTATAGTTACATAAAAGTAAAATAAAATTTTTTACATCCGCTATTTTCAATTTTCTAAAAATTAGTCCTAATTCGTAATTAGAAACCCTAAACTCAAAACCCCGATTTACTCAGTTTCATAAAAATAAAACAGCGTTTTTAATTCTCTACCGCCATATTGGATTCGCCATTCCAAAATCTTGAAATACGACTACATTTTCGTAATCAGCGACCTCAAAAATCCCTATATACCAAGTTTCATAAATATAAAATTAAATTTTTTATTTTCGGACGCCATATTGGATCCGCCATTTTAAATTTAAAGAAAACGTGAAATTAATATTCGGAGACCCCACAAATTGATGGGTGCTAATTTTTGTCAAGATCAGATAATTTTTAAAAGTTTGGTGCACTAAGCTCATGTTTTACAAAAAAAAATAGCTTCAGTCGCCATTTTGGAGCCGCCATCTTTAATTTTCCCGTATGTTATTACCAATATTTATAGCTGAGACATTAAAGACACGATATTTTAAGGCTTTGACACAGTGGCTTTTCTTGTTTGACATGAAAATATTGATAAAAAAATTTTTGTGAAGGAAAAAATCGTGTTTTTTTGTGAATAATTGTTTATAACTTTTTACACTTTTATTGTAGCCAAATTCTGAAAAAACGAATAATTTTACATCGGGAATGATTTGACTGAAATTTTTTGAATTGGTTTTTAATGTCAAGAAATATTTCGAATTTCTTAATGAAAATTATGCCTTTTGGGCGTTAATGGGCTTAAAATAATAAAAGTGAATACAATGAGAGTTTACTACCTTTCAATTACGTTGTTTATTAAATATATCTACAATTTAATATTAATCATATTTGTAGTGCAATACGATCAGGATTATTCAAAATCAGATGGCGAGCAGTTATATTTCATTTATTCAACATTTGATATTCATAGTAAATCTATCAAATCACGCACAATTACCAGGACACGTGCTTTCTTTATCGATTCCACTACAATGGCCCTGTCAATGCCTTGCCTTGACTCAACGTTACTTAAGAAATTGAAGCAGACTATTATCCTTGGACATTTTGTAGCGTTTCGGAATTTGGAGAAGTAACGATTAATTTGTGAATGATCGAGCGTGCAACTAATGAATATATACTTTTTACTGATGAAAAAGAATACATTAAAATCCAAAATTATTTGCGTTGATAATATATACGTATTTCATTTAAATAGCCGAATCAAGGTTAAAATAGCGATCAAACTAAATGGCCATTTACAATAAGAACTGCTTCCAAATAAAATAACTTACGAAACTTTCAGTACGCAACATGCGGTCGAACTTGTGCCTAGTTATTTTTGCGGTTCTTACTTCGTGCAATGCTTATAATTACACGAGATTCAATGTCTTCATCGGGAAGGCAGCTAGAGGACGCATGTGTTCTTGTGCATACAAACTCCTAGATGCTGCTGGATGGAGAGATTCGAGATTTTTTGTCATTTATAATACAACCTGGAATCATGACGATAGACGTATTTTACAAAATCTTGAAAATTATGCTTACGTGATAAGCGACGGTACCAACGTCTCATTAACCGGACGTCTTAATCTTGTAATCGTAACTACTAATTTTGAATCCTTGCGCAAGATTTTCTCCGTTATTGACATCGATCGTCTGGATTCCACTGGTGAAATAATAATTATTATTCGTGATTCTTATAAGGACATACGCCATGTCCAAGCTTCATCTAAAGGCATCTCCAACATGTTTTGGAACGCGAACAGACCAAGTGCTATTTTTTACATCCAATCGGATGGGAAAATTATGATAGCAACGTTTCAAGCATTTGAAGATAACTGCGAACCTGGACCGTTGAAATTAGTTACCAACTGCCAATCCGGACGTTTTGAGAATGAACTTATTGATCCGTTTCCTAAAAAAATGATGAATGCGTTTAATTGTACTATGAAATGCACATGGATGTTGAGAGATGTTATTACTGTTAGTTTTATGTCGCAGTCGCACGAAGCATTTGAGAATATTGTAAATGCAGCTGGTAAGCAGATTGTGAGAATGATGGCGGAAGATGTGAATTTAAGATTGAACATCACCGATCAACAGCAAGAGATTGATGTTACTAAAGACGTAAGTTTGCACAAAGTATTGGTTTCTATAGTGAAATCAGATTTCGATCATCAAGAACTTATTTAATATTGTTGCTTTCCGAATTGACACTAATTTACCGTACTATATTATTGTAATGACATTTATGAATTTTACAAAACTTCTCGTCTTATTGCAGGAATTCAGTAAAAATGCTTACATCGCAGTATCTGGCTTTATACCAACTGCCAAAAAATTAGTAACATTGGACTTCCTCCCAGGTTACCAACCAAACGGTCTTGTCGTAGCCTATCACGACAGTCTTATTCGCCGATATTATTGGAAAAATATCTTCCTTCCATTTAAATCCGAAGTGTGGCTTGCTCTGTTTATTAGTTGTTCCCTATCAGGCATAAATATGCTCATCTGGCAACAATGTTTCAAGAGGATATCAGCGAAAATTGCCAAAATATCGTTTTTTGCATTTCTGGGCGTACTTTGTTTCCATGGCCGTTTAAAATCGTCTAACATCGCTAGCCGTGCGAGTTTTATTATGTGGGCAATATACACTTTTTATATCGCAACTGCTTATAGCAGTGGATTATACGGTTTCCTAACGAAAGGCGAAGAGATGAAAGGCTACGGAACATTCCAAAAATTGGATACATCTGGTTTGCTGATCGGCGGATCCGAAAGAGCACGTAAATTTTTTCACGATGAAAACAGCCCGAGTTTAATGGCATTACACAACAAGTATCAAGTCTTATCAAATGAACGGACATACGAGTTATTAACGAATGGTACTATTGCTACGGCCATCTTGAGATCATCGGTCGAGACCAAAAATATGATTGAGGGTGGTAAGAAATATAAAATTTAATTACATAATTCCCAACATTTAATTTGGTACTAGTTTGCTGGTAAAAGAAAGAATTTTCCATCTGGGTTATGCATGCTGTAACTGGTTTCTGTTCAGTATTTGAACAAGACTTCTTATTTTGTTCGATTGAACCACATTATGTTAGTTGCATTAATAAGAACTTGCTAGCTTCAACTGGATACACTGGACGGAATAAATACTAATCTCGTTTAAAATGGGGATTTATTGATACTGCTAGTATTTTTACAAGGATAATATATGAACGAATACACATACCTTTTTTTCTGGACTGTTAATTTGTTCAAGTAGTCCAATTACGAATCAGCTCCGCATTAGGCTTTAACCAGGTCCCCATGATTAATTATCTTTGATCCTGGTAGAAAAAGAGACCATTGCTTACAACACAGAGACCAGAAAAAATGGTCAGACACTGATCATAATTTCTACCTGAGTGAATGTAGCCTGAGACAACCTTATCCAGGCACCAATACAGAACGTACGTACTAACATAATTAGAGAAGATGAAACTATCTGATCAGGGTCTGTCTCGATATTGAGGTTACCGGAACAGGACCTTATTTCAGCCTGAATAAATTTCCGGTAGAGTTATTTCCTTTTATCACTTTCTTATTCCGGCCTGAAAATTGTTCAGAAACGAGGATTACGGACCAGGTCTTTATCTTGCTTCAGCAAGACCTGCTGAACAAACGTGCCTGAATGTAGCCTGCTCAGGTACTAATATAGTCACTTGATCAGTAACTCGATCTGTCAGATTAGGCCGTCTAATCAGGGTCTGGGTTAATATTGAGGGTTATCTGATCAGGATCTTTTTCCAGCCTGAAAAAAATATCCGGTAAGGTTATTTCACTTGATCGGAAATGTTAGACATCGTAATCATATTAAAATTGTTTAAAATTATATCTGCTATCAGTCACAAAGAATTAAATCTGTAAATCACTACATGTAATAAACTAACAACGAATTCTTATTTTAGGTAGAACCACTTATCCATACCGGATGCTGTCGGAAAATCTGATGTCGTTCGTGTCACCAATGTATGTGAGTAGAGGCTCTCCAATTATCACCGTGATAAAACCACGTATACTGTACCTGCACGATCATGGATTTGTAAACTATTGGACCAGACACTACAATTACATATTGTCACGACAAAGGAGAAGAAAATATGCAACCACGACAGAGGATGACGAGAAACAAATAGTGTTTCCCCTGAGAATTGAACATTTTTATAGTTTATTTTGCATGGTATTTATTGGAGCAATATTCGGATCTATCGCGTTTGGACTGGAACTGTATTATCAAAGAAAAGCATTGTACAAAGCTACAGTTCTTTTGCATAACGTGGAAGACATCGAAAAAAGTATCGTGAAAGAAATAAAAAAAGATATTGATATTGTTTATAAGAAAATGTTTAAAAAAAGAAAGTGAATTATTGTTGCTTTCGTCAAATAAACTGATTGGTTAATGATGTACGATTGCATCAAAAAACATTCGGTATTTAGTATACGAATTTCAATTAAAATCGACGAAAGATTTACAAAAAGAATAATCATCAATATTGTACGATTTTTGACAAAATTGACTGATACACTTAAATACAAGTAAAATAAAAAATTACTATTATCGACAAGTAATTACCCAAAAAAAATGGATACAATTTGTAAATATTTATGTATAATTAATTTCAATATTGCTTATATCAACAATCAATTTTTTGTCTGTAACTGGTACGAATTATTTGATGTATGAATAATGTTTCATGTAATAAAGACGTATGTTTAAACTATGGTAAATTATAATTTTATTTATGATCCATGATGTATACGATTACAGTGGCCCTCCCCTTATTTTAACTTCTCGAGTCAAGGAAGTTGGCGGCTTCTTCCCTTATTTTACCGCTTCCGCTCATCCTCACCACTGAGTGGCAGTATGAGAGAATAAAAACAGAGAGATGAGATATAGTAGCGTCTTCCTTTACCTGTATGCGCAAACGCAAACAGCAGTCCGCACTCTTTTGAACACTTTCAAATGGAGAATGGTGGAGGAACTCACGAGGGGAAGAAGTTAACATAAGGGACGAAAAAAAGTTAAAATAAAGGACGCAGTTAAAATAATAGGAGTTAAAATAAGGGGAGGGCCACTTTATAGCAACGTTATTGAACATATATTCACCAAACTGTTACCGAAAAAATTATAAAAAGTCTTGAAAAAATAAATTTTGCATACGGTAATGTCGTTTATATGTCTTACAGTGAGAACAAAACGTATCCGGATTGAACAAAGAACAAAGAACATGGAAAACCGTGTTATTTTCATTTTTTTAAACTTATCTCGAAAAATACGCATAGTACAGACAAATGTAACAAAAAGTGAAGAGCACAAAATTCTACACAAAAATGGTTTAATGCATTTTTTCCGTAATCTCCAGGGTAAGGTCGTAAAAGATGGATGAACATGAGAATCATCGGCAAGGAACTTCTAATACATGTCCATGCCCGCTAGGAGGCATATCGGTAGTATCGTACCTGTTCCCTTTGTTGCGAACCCTAAACGATATTGTTAGCTGAAATAGAGAAGCCGATTATTCTCACGTTCATCCTTATTTTATGGTATTTCCTTTCATATTACGAATAATGTAAATCCAAAGATTTTTGTAGAAAATTTCGAGCCCTACATTTTTTGTGTGAAACATTTTTTCCCAAAACTTATGGTTTTTGAGATGAATGTAAAAAGCTGAAAAAACTTGATTTTTTTACAGTTTTTTCACAGTAGCGGCTTCAATTTATCTAAACGTCAAATATTATTACAATACTCGTAATCAGGGGATTTTTTTCCTTCGTTGAGTAACTTTAATTTTCTGAATAATTTGCCTTTTTTGAAAATGTGACAATGTACAAACACTTGTAAAATGGATTTACACTATTCGTCGTGGAATTAAGTAAATTCTGTTCAAATTTGGAGAGGATTTTTGCTCTTGATGCTATCACTTTAAAAGAATTTAATTTAATGCGTCAACTTCAATCATTTTTATTATTTATTGTTATAGTTACTTTTTATATTGTATATATATAATTTAATTATTACATCTTTTTTATAATGCTATTTACATTGTTTGTCGAAGAAAAATTTCGAAGGGACCATGGCATCCTACGCCAATTTACGCGCTAACTGCTAACTTCAGCGTCATACTATTATCTAGTTTTTAAATACAATCCACTATTTTATATTATATTAAGTTATATTAGGGGGGAGTGAAAAAAAATGTTCTGTAAAGAGGTTGCCTTTAGGTCAAAACGTGCTTGTAAATTTTGTGGGATTGTAAAATATATTTTTATAGGCAAATTTTAACATTGAAGCCCGAAAAAATGTTAACATTGAACACCGAAAATAACCCATAAACTTCTAAACCCTTTACCTCAAACTCCAAAAATCCATAGCACATAAAACCCTAAATTCTTAAAATCCTTGAAACCCCAAAACCCTTAAACCCCAAAAACCCATAGCCCATAAACCCCATAAATTCCAAACCCTATAAACACCAAAAGCCCTTTGACCATAAACAACAATATTAACCTTAAAACCAATAGACCTCAAAACAAACAAAAGTGAATAAATTGTTTAATGTGTGATTTTGCATTAAGTTACGTTATGCATTTAATAATGATGGTTCGAGCTTGTTTTAAAAAATGTATTCACTTTTGTTTGTTTTGGGGTTTATGGGTTTTGGGATTTTGAGTTTAATTGGTTTGGAGATTTTAAGATTGAAGGATTCTTTAGGTTTAACGGGTTTTGGTGTTTTAGAGGTGTTAAGGATTTAGGGTTTTGTGGGTTTATGGAAATATAGGGGTTTATGGGTAATTTTTTGTGTTTTACAGGTGTAGCTCAATTTTCTTTCATATCGGCATAATTTTAACTCCTGAGAAGTAATTGCTTGTAGTAAATGCCAGATCCATTGTCACAGATTAATGTTTGAAAAATTGCTGGATGCTTATTGAACTATCATCCTAAAGTTTTCCGATAGGATTTTTGTTAAAATGGATAAGATTTTTTGTTAAAAACTGAATTCTTCTCAGACATTTAATTTTTCAATTATCACAAATGTAGATGATTTTTTAGATCACCACGAATAATTACAATTGGTTTCTGACTGTTTTTTTTTAGATATTTTTTTAGATTTTCTCGAAAAACCTCAAATACTTAATTTTGAACGTCGCTTTTGAAACTGCTTTTAATTGTTAAGACCAGATTAATGTCAAGAAAAACTTACCTGTGTGTTTTTATTTACTCGGATCCACCTGGAATTTTCTAGTAATATTTGTTGTTGCTAACTTTGCAAGAAAAATTCTTTGACCTTGATCAAGAATATTAGCAAAATTTGTATTACATTATCATTTAAATAAATAGAAATTAACTCAGTAAAAATTGTATTCAGACACGATGTAAGAAGATAATATTCTTTCCGTTTAAGAGAATCAATAGTTTTTACATACAATCTGCAATAAATAATATTGTTATTAAATTCTGATATCTTAACTTGGAATTGAAGTAAAAGTAAATACACGATGTAAATACACAAATAATACTTAGACGTCCTTGATGGTGTTGATGACCCGCGTAAGTAACAGAGAAGTGTTGTTTCTGCTGAAAATTAGCCTTCAGCACACCTTCTCAAATTATATACTTTCACTAATCATCTAATATTGTTCGAAGTAAAATGGTAAACGTTTTCATAGAAAAACAATTGTTTAGGCAGTAAATAATGGATTAAAAGGCGCAATATATGATAAAAGTAATTCTGTAAATGATAGGAAATGCTCCATCAAACTGAAATTATCAGCGACCAATACATCAGGCCATTCCGAACAGAAATTCATTCGTCTATCAATTAACGAACGCGAAAGTACATTCTTTCCTGTAGTAAAGAACTATGATACTAAAACTGCAAATCATTACCTTCAGTGTGCTAACTTCATGTTCAGCATATAATTACAGCGCATTTAATGTAGAAAAACAATTGGATGGAACATCATCTTATTGTTTGTCACGCCTGTTAGACGCGGCTAAATGGAGAAGTTCGAGATTTATCGTTGTTAACAATGAAACTAATTCCTTTGAGGACGTCAAATTGTTGCAAAGTTTGGATTACTTTGCTTGGATGTTGAGTGATGAAATTAATGTTACTGTTACGATGAAAACAAATTATTTACTTTTTACGGACAATTTCAAATCACTAAAATCGATTTTTGCCGCCATGAATGATCATCTTATATATAACGAAGGGCAATTGATTGTTTTTCTTCATGATTTATACCACGATATGGATGAAGTTGAAATGTCATCCAGAGAAATCACGGATACGTTTTCAAGCATCCAAAAGTCAAATATAATTTTCTTTATCCGAACATTTGGACACGTTTTGATTGCTGCATATCGCTCTTCAACAGATGATTGCAAACTTAATGCAATGAAATTGATAACACCTTGTTATTCAGGTACTTTTGAAGTTGAAAATAGAGACATTTTTTCAGAAACAGCAACCAGTAGCGTTAATTGCATAATGAATTGCACTTGGTTAGTTCATACTACCGATACCGTACATTTTATGTCCAAAACTTATCGGATTTTTAATACATCTGTGAATCTTGCGACTAGAGCAATGTTAAAAATGATGATGGATAAAGTTAATATAACGTTAAACATAATGTACCAAAATGAAGAAATTGAATTGAATGAAATAGTAAGATATTGAACCATCACATAATACTGTAAGGTCGATTTAATTAATTTTTTTATTATTTTTAGGATAGCAACAGAAATTATATTGCCGCTGCTGGATTTGTCCCAACCCCTGATAAACTTATAACAATGGAACCCCTACCAGGTTACATGTTTCCAGAAAAAAATGCTCTTGTTTTCGCTTATCACGAAAAATTAATCAAACGCTATTATTGGAAAAATATATTTCTTCCTTTTAAAGGCGAAGTTTGGTTAACATTATTTGTAACTTGCTCGATATCTGGCATAAATATGCTATTCTGTAAATATTTGTTCAACAAAATTTCAATTAGATTACCCGATTTATCGATATTTACCTTTATGTCAGTTATGTTCGCACATGGACGCCTAAGGTCTCCATCGTTGGCGATTCGGGCCAGTTTTTTTGTTTGGTCAACTTACACATTTTTCATCGTTACTGCTTACAGCAGTGGTCTTTATGGTTACTTGACGAAGGCTGAAGAAACTAATAACTATGAAACTTTTAAGGAATTGGACAAATCCGGATTACTAATTGGTGGGGCGGAAAGAAGTAGGACTTTTTTAAGCGATCCTGATGATCCATTTTTAATGAATTTATACAACAAGTATGAGATCATGTCAAATGAGGACTCGTTTCGCATGCTGCTAAATGGTACCATGGCCACAGTCCTGTTACAATCATCCGTACGTGCTACGAATTTCATTAGTTCCGGTAAGTATTTCTCCAACTAAATTTTGGTTTAAAATGAAAGAAAACACTATCCTTTTAATGCGAATTAACATACGTTTTTTTATTTTTAGGAACGCTCTTCCATCCATATAGAAAACTGAAGGAACGTATAATAGGCTTCGGATCGCCATTATTTGTGAGTAAAGGCTCTCCTATTATGAAGATAATTCGTAATCGCATTTCGGATCTCTTGAGATTTGGGTTCGTAAAATACTGGAAGAATTATTACCATCACGTGACAATGGTGAAATATCGGCAGCATATTGTTGAGGATGATCACTCTAAAGAAGTATTTCCATTAAAACTGGCACATTTCTATAGTTTATTAGGTATATTTTTTATTGGAACAGTAATATCGTCTGTGGTTTTTGGACTAGAGCTGTATTATCAACGAAAAGCCATCCAGAAAGCTACACATCTCATGCACAATATGGAAGTTTTGGAAAAAAATATAGTTAAGGAAATAAGGAAGGACATTAAACTTGCTTATGAGAAATCAAAAATTCTTACTGATTCACTAACTCGCCACTAACTAGTATGTTCGTCCATAACAAAACTATTCTAATATTCTAATATCAGTCTTTGTAGAATGGTATTCAATACTGGAGAATGTGTTAGTTACTCCAATAAACGTTTTATTTATAGCGCTGTTATTTAAATGTGAGCTTGTAGACAAGGGAAGTTATGTATCAAACATTCGATGTTGTTAATTACAGGAAAAGATTGTTTTGATGTTTGAATTGTATGTTGTGAGTGTTGCGTTATTGAAATGTAACGCTAAATTCGTAAAGAATGTATAATTTAAGCACTTTATATAAGATGTTTTCTCCATTTCCAAACAAATATTAATAACGCAAAGAGTTGGTTCAAAAAATATCGAATTAAATTATACAATTACATCAACCACCAGGGAAAAATGAGTATGCCTCCACTCGGAAATAAAGCCCAAGTAACATCAGCTCTTCTTAGGGAGTATCCCAGACTTAATGTAATTAAGAGAACGTCGAAAAGTAATAAACACGCCTAGTATATAGTTGTCTAAATACACCATTGTGTACCATGATAAATCAGTTTAGTAAGTATGCCATACCATAGTTGTAGATAATGTTTAATAAAAAGGCTTTCGCCAAGAAAATACAGATTCCTACCAACCACAATTGTTCCTTTCACCAATAAGCGAGCACTTATGGATCTCATCTTTGTAAGCCAGTGAGCTACTAAAACACCATGAAGCTTTGTTCATATTCAAGCTGGATTCGTCAATCATGAATTGAATCTGCTGCTAAACTATTTAAGGCGATCTTTTTCTAGTTTGAGTCATCATGAAGTACCCAAACATTTTACTTACTTTGACTGATTCTTTGCCAATGACGAGTAGGGGTTTCACCCATTTTCGTTGCTTTAACTGCTAAGCAGAGATTTTAGCACTTCCTGGACACTCTTGTAGAATTGGTCGCTTTTACTGGTCGAGATTATGATTAGCAATAATTTACAGTTTCCTAACTAGAACTATGAGCAACAAACTTTACTCCAAACCTAATATCTCCAGGTGGAAACGACCAAAGTGAATTCGTAATAGATAAAATTAAAACTAATGTAGTGCAGCATACGGGAAAATGATCAAAAAATTATAAAAATCACATTACACATGATTACTAAGGACGTTTATAAGGAGATAATGTGGTCATGTATGGCTAATAGGTTATTTAGTAAGTTACCAATATTCGACTTTGGTCGTTAATTTCTGGAGACATTTGGTTTACGGAAAAATTTGTTGTCCTTGGTCACGGTATCCCGTCAAAGACGATTTTGTCAATTAACTTTCGTTTATTTGCACATTTGAGCAGTGATTATTACTTACATGAAATTCTGATTGAAAAGTTAGGTGTCTACTAAAATCCATTCAATAACTTTCAAAATCCAAAAGGTAATTGACAAATCACTTTAGTGAGATTGTCGACAACAGTGGGAGAGAAACATACTGAAATAGGAACATCTTCTGTCATCATCGTTAAAAATCTCTGATACAGTGTTAAGTACAAGGTAAAGATGAGCCTAAGAAATTATCCCTGTTGCTAATATAGATTCAATAAGCTTAGTTCTCATGCTCAATGCAGACAATATATTTGTTTACAGTAGGATAGGTTTTTTAGCCCCAAAGATATTGAAAATAGCTTGATATACAGACGTTTGTTTGAACCCATCACTGTATCTCGTGCACCTAAAAAAACAAGATTATTATTCATGTTTACCTCCAATTAATCTGCTAATATATGATATTTGGAAGAGGGAGAAGCTTTCTCTGGATCCCTATTTTTTGTTTCTATATGTCTATGAAGATTCTATAACAAGGTTCTGAGAGTCAAATTCTCGCAGTTTGACTAAAGTTTCTTCATACCAGATTCTGCACTAATTCTTACTCCAGTCACATCAAAGATCTGCTGCAGAGTCTTCATTTAGGCTTAAAACCCCTGAACAACAGCACAACAGTATCATTAAAAGATGGAAATGTTTTTACGAATTTTTTAGATTATTTCTTAATTTTGAAATAAAAAATGAGGGTACTTATTTATTTCCCTGAATATTATTTTATATAAAATACATCCAAGTGATAAACATATTCATGCCTGTAAAGTCGACCACGCAAGCCAATCTTCTGGATGAAAACAATTTTAAAAAGTTTAATATTAATTTTAATGGCTCATGATTCCTCCTTTCGACCGTACGAAACTATTCGACCAATTGCATTTCTTAACAAAAATCTTCAAAAACATTTACAAAAAAAAAGTAATAAATATATACGCAAATTCGGCTTCGTGGCTCAGGCGGTTAACGCGCTGGACTACGAAGTCGTAGGTCGTGACGTCGGGTGAACAATTTTTCGAGTTCGTTTTCAAGCAGCAGCTCGCTGTTGGTAAGACGAGCCACGTTGTTTGTTTACGTTTCGAAAATATTGTTTATCTGGCGGAAATCGACTCATGACCGCTGGTGTACTTGGTGTAGGTTTCTGCAATTCCTACATTTCATACACAAATGTGAAGTATGGCGCCATCTTCTGAAGTCGATCTGCAGCTATCGCAAATATTACAAATTGAAATATGTATGAAAAAACTGTATAAAAGGGCGATTCCGTCCGTCAAAATAATAAAAAAAAAAAAAATACAGTAATCGGACAGGTGAAGCTGGACTTCTTTATAAACAATAATCAGGAATGTTTAAGAACAAAAATGTTGTCCCTGTATCATTTGTTTTTTACAATAATTCGTAATAATATATTTTGATGAATGTATTTAAGAACTATTTTTGCGGTGATTTTTCTCCGCATAAATTACATGTTTTAATTATCATAATATATAACACTTACCAGATTTTGTTAAGAAACATAACTTTTTTTATTCCTAACAATTACGGAGATAAGACTGATTGGTGCATTGGTGATTGCGCATAGAATTTATAAAATAAAGTACAAACGATATAACAATGTAAAATTTATTCAAAAATTTAAAAATTAACTACTAAAATTTGTAAAATGTCCGAATACTGTAATATTTACTCTACCGGGGAAAAATAAAACGTGATGTTTGAGACCGAACATTGACATACTTGAGCCGTATATAACCATGTAACTTAAAAAAATCAACTTTTAGATCTAGGATGTTACATTTTGAATTTTTAAAGTGCACCGGAAAAATACCAAATAACCACTGGAAAACCATCGGTTAACAAAATTCAGCAATTTTCTCATGAAAAATGTATGTTTCGAAGCAATTAATTCATAAATTTGTTAAAATTCAGTAAATATATCGGGTTTAAGATACTTTTCTAAAGTACAGTTAAAAGCATAAATTATTAATTGGAATTTGATATTTACAATAATAAATAATATTTATCAGTTATATTTTGCATTAATTTATTATAAAAATGGACGCATATAAATTATTAGTTTTGTTGCAATAACTGCAAAAATTACGTTTCATTTACTGGCAGTTAAGATATCTTTTGCATTTTGTTTCATCTATTAAAGAAAAGTCGCTCTGAAGATTATTATTACTCTCTGAATACTAAAGAATCTGACACTTCAGTATATTGAAGAGTCTTCAATCCATCTGAGATATTATTCTTACTACAGAACATTCTTTGATGTAGAATCTAGATGCAGACCCACAGTCAAATGCAGACGTAGACCCACTCGTGGTCTCCACTAAGATCTTCAAAAATCTGCACTAAGCCTGCATGCAGACTTCACTAAGATTGCCACTAGGGTATACTCAACGGAGATTAAGGTAGAAGCCATATTAGCTGTTGAATGTACTTTTCAACAGGAGTCATTCTATTTAGCGCGGCAACCATCCAAATGGGAATTTGGCACGGCTGACACCCTGTTTGGTACGACAACCGTCCTCAATGTCAAGCTACTGTCTTAAGGTTGTAGAATGGTGATTGTTCAACATCAAGACTTTTATACAGCAAAATATTTCTTACGGGCCTCTTTAATAAATGCTTGTAAGTTCTTAAATGTATTTAGAGTAAACAAATTACATTGAGTTTATCTTAAAGGCAGTGATTTCGTACATACTTTGCGATTACAGAAGTTAGCATTAGACAGAGTTACATACCGGAACTATACCAGTACTGCTCCAGTATTGTCGGTGAACCCACTCTGACCGGGGTGCGGGTATTTCCCTTGCTTGCAAGTAAATACACTATAATTTAATAATTAAATATTACTGTCAATTGAGTAAATATATGGTACAGCTAGTAACGATGGAAATTATACGTACGAACATCTGTAAGATGTGGGAATTGTAAATTAACTACATCACTATTTTCATAGATACAATATCAAGAACTTTACTTTTTGTTTGTTACGTAGCTGAGAATGGAACTAATTAATTACACCTACATTTTGCGATTAATATAGCTTCGATAGAATATTGAAATATAAGCATGCCCATAGAACATATACAAACTTCACTCAAAATTACAGCTGATTTGATATTTCCAAGGTTATATTAAAAATAGAAAGTACATAAATAGAATAATAATGTTTAATTTTCATTCGTTCATTTCATTTGTCGTATAAGTAAAGTGAATAACACATTTAATAAATGCACATTCGAATAGGTATATTCTGCATCGAAATTAATGAACCGCTGTCGTTAACGACCTCCAATACCTATAGCCACCCCATGTCACTTTAATACATGAAATTTTGTTTGTTTTCCCCTTCAGAAACGTCAGCTCATGCTTGCCAGATCAGTATTACGAAACATGTGGTTAAAATGGCAACTTCTTATATTGTGTGCATTAGATCCCTGCATTGCTTACAACTACAGCTACTTCAACATTTATACTGGAAATTTACTCGGCAGTGGAGGATCATGTTTAAACCGTTTATTAACCGAGGCTGGATGGACCGATTCCAAATTTCTCGTTATTCACAATTCATCGTTGTCATTCGACAGAAGTGCATTTTTACATACGCTGGATTATTTTTCCTGGACGTTAAGTGACGGTGTTGGCGCAGTTCTGACTGGACATACAAATCTTCTCATCTTTACTTCGAATTTCGAGTCATTGCGCATCATTATCTCTAATATGGATATTTACGGCATGGATGCTAGAGGAGAGATAATAGTGTGTCTTACTGATTTGTATGCAGATATCAATCATGTTCAAAGAGCATCTAAAGGAATCACGAATATGTTTTGGAAAGCCAACAAGTCAAGTGCTGTATTTTTCATTCGAACTGGAACTAATACTTTGATCACCACTTTCCAAGCTTTTGAAAATAATTGTGAGCCAAGTCCAATAAAACTAATCACCTCTTGTAACTTTGGAATCTTCGACATCAAACATGCCGAAATCTTTCCAAAAAAGTTACTCAATGCTTTCAACTGTACAATGAACTGCACTTGGTTAACTAAAGATTCGTATACCTTGAGTTTCATGGGCAGAGTATACAAAGACAAAGATGCTCCAGTAAACCTCGCTGGCAAGGAATTAGTGAACATTATGATGAAATCTGCGAATATCAGTTTGAATATAATTGATGAAGTGGAAACTGAATCAACTGTAAGTTTATCAATTATAATAATACTTAATATTTAAGTTTTTATATTAAGTAAATTGTTATAAATTTTTTTAGAACTGTCACCGGACAGCCTGCATCTCTGTAATTGGTTTTTTACCAACCCCATGGAAACTTAAAACAATGGATATTCTTCCGGGATATCAAACTAATGCTTTCGTATTTACCTACCACGAACAAAAGGTTCACCATCATTATTGGCGAAACATCTTTCTACCATTTAAGTCAGAAGTGTGGTTATGCATCTTTTTTACTTGTACAGTGGCAAGTGTAAACTTGTTGACTTGGAAATATTTGGGTAAAAAAGCACAGGCCCCATTAAGCAAAATGTCGTTGTTTGAATTTTTGAATGCTGTATTTATCGACGGTCGTTTGAAATCCACATCATTGCCAAGTCGTATTAGTTTCTTTTTGTGGTCAGCTTATGCCTTTTACATCACAACTTTTTATAGCAGTGGACTTTATGGGTACCTGAAGACGTTTGACGAAATCAATGTCCTCAAAACGTACAAAGATCTGAATAGGTCTGGATTACTAATCGGAGGAACTACGGGATCTCGACGTTTTCTTAATGATCCAAGTTCCTCAAATATTATGTCACTACATGATAAATATCGAATCATGACAAGAGATGACGCTTTCCGATTATTACGTAACGGTACTATGGCAGCTCCTATGTTACGTACTTCCGTAATATTTACTAATCTTCTTACTTCCGGTAAATGTTAATATATATATATTAATAACGTTTTTTTAAAAATAATATCAATCCAGTTAAAATTCTATACTTTGCTCCCTAGGATGGGAAACGCACCCATATAGAATGCTGACAGAAGAAATAATGAATTTCATAACTCCGATATACGTGAGTAAAGGTTCACCCATCATTACAGTAATACGTCCTCGCATAATGGATCTTCACACTTTTGGTTTCGTGTCGTACTGGAAAAGTTACTACAGACACTTAGCACGTGTACGATTACTCAAGAAAAGGGAGACACTTAATGTTGAGGATATGGAAGTGTTTACTTTACGACTAGAGCATTTTTATAGTTTATTTACTCTTCTGCTTATAGGAGCAATAATTGCATCTATATCGTTTGGAATAGAATTATATCGCAGTAAAAGTAAAAAAGTTAATAAAAATCTAGTAAGGAACCTAAGTGTTCTGCCAAAACAAAGACTATTTTATCGCATAAAAATGAAATTGCGCTAATGTTAAATTACTTTTATGAACTGACGTGCTCATCATTTAATGTAATTTTTATATCTATATTAGAAAAATAATAAACCGAAAATAATCGAAACAAACTAGTATTTGTAATTTCTTGTGTCTGCGTTAGAATCTTAATCACAGCTTTGCAGGATAAAAATTGAATATCCAATTTCATTTCCTGAATAAAAATGAATCCTTAGTTTTTAATATAAGACAAGGTGTTTATGATAGTCCCATTAAAAAAATAATTAAAACGGTAATGTATTAGTAATACTTGTAGTCCAGGACATTTAATGATTCATTTGGTTTGGTGGGCGAAATACTACAAACGTATAGTGTAATTTACAGTATTTAGAGGAGAAGTAAATATAATTGTAGTCCCAAAAGATTTTCTCTTTTGTACGTTTCAACAATAGACCAATTATCTAAATCTATATTAATAACAATAATAACATAAACCTGCGTTATGAACGGTTATTAATATATATGAAAAATAACCATTTTTAAATTTTAAAAACTGTGAGCTTAGTGCCCATGCATGTAACCCGAAAAAGGGATGAGATATAGTAATCACTTAGCGGAGTAAATGTTCGATCGTAATTATACGACTTCTGTCTGCTTTCGAAGGAATTATACCCTCCAACATTTAATCATTCACCTTCCATTTATAGAAGAAATTGCATAAATAATTTTGTTCTAAAATGTCTCTAAAATTAAAAACCAAGTAACATGGGGAAGAAAGAGGAACCACCAATTTGTCATTTATCATTTCAGATACTGAAAATGAATCAAATGTAGGAATGGGTAATACAGATCCAGAAATAAATTCCAAACAATCTACTAATGACCTACGAAAGTAATTAAAAAATGTCAAAACTAAAAAATGTTTGTTTATCTTTTACTTTTATAAAAGTCATCATTTGTTTCGTGTTTAAATGACCAAGAGTAATCTGTAAGCATATTCATGGACCTTTGAAAACGGATTTCAAAGCCACTAATTCCTTATGGAATCTTTCATCCTGTTCGCCACTGAGTTGAACAAGATGTTCTGGAAAGAAAATTAAACCCTAATGCAAAAAATAAATCTTGATTGAAATGTCGAAAAATACAAGATTAAGAAAAGTTTAATAACAACTGGTCTTCGAAAAGCAAAGATCGAATGACTCAATCGAGTTATCACAGTTATCTTAACGAAATTGTGAATAAATAATATCGCTAAATGGTATCTATATACATCAGTAAGCTTAAACAAACATTAAACTCGACATGTCGTCGAAGCATCGGAATGACCCCGTTTGGGCTATTGACTGCATCTTAATAACCAATAATTCAATTGCAGATGTTTAACGATAAAACAAAATTTGATATAAAATGACACTTCACGAGTAAAATAATCATTGGACAAAAATATATGCAAATTATTTCAAGATTTCACTTTAAAGAAATAACATTAAGAAAGTGAGTATAAATGCACCGAAATTAATCAAATAACCGACCGCTAACGATCAACAGCACCTGTCCTACATTTCTTCTATTACATGAAATTTTATTTGGTTTCCCCTTCAATGTTTTCAGCTCATACTCACTCCATCAGTGTTAAGAAACATGTGGCTGAAGTGGCAACTTCTGTTATTGTGTACATTAGATTCTTGCATTGCTTACAACTACAGCTATTTCAACATTTATACCGGAAACTTCCTCGGAAGTGGACCAGCTTGTTTGAATCAGTTATTGTTTCAAGCTGGATGGACCGATTCCAAATTTCTCATTGTTTACAATTCAACGTTGTCCTTCGATAAAAGTGCATTTTTACATACAATGGATTATTTTTCCTGGACGTTAAGTGACGGAGTTGGTGCAGTTCTGACTGGACACACAAATCTTCTCATTTTTACATCGAATTTCGAGTCATTACGCATCATTGTCTCGCAGATGGATATTGGGGGTATGGATGCTAGAGGAGAGATAATAGTTTGTCTTACTGATCTTTACGAAGATATGGGAGATGTCCGAAGAGCCTCTAAAGGAATCTCGAATATGTTTTGGGAAGCAAACAAGTCAAGCGCTGTCTTCTTCATACGAACTGAATATAATACTTTAATCACTACTTTCCAAGCTTTCGAGAATAACTGTGAACCAAGTCCAATAAAACTGATCACTTCTTGTAGTTTTGGAATTTTCGATGTTAAAGATGTAAAAATATTTCCAAAAAAGTTGCTGAATGCTTTCAACTGCACTATGAATTGCACTTGGCTGACGAAAGATTCCTATACTTTGAGTTTTTTGGGTAGGGTTTATCAAGCTAAAGATGCTCCGACTACTCTCGCAGGAAAAGAATTAGTGAGCATTATGATGAAAGCTGTGAATCTTAATTTGAATATAATTGATGAAGCGGAATCTAACGCAACTGTAAGTTTCTTATTTCTAATACATAATTCTTTCACTTTCGTAATATCGGACGTTCCTTTAAAAGACTTCATGTCAGTAAAATGTACCTTTATTTTAACAATTATGTAAATCTATTTCTTCAGACATTTTACTAAGAAGCCATACAAATTTTAAGATGCGATCTTTGCATATACTTTTGACATCAATTTAATTTTCTTTTAGTCATGCGACAAGTCAGCTTGCATCTCTGTATCAGGTTTCATACCTACACCATGGAAACTTAGAAATATGGATATACTTCCAGGGTATCAAACTAATGCCTTCGTATTTACGTACCACGAACAGAAGGTTTACCATCATTATTGGCGAAACATCTTTCTACCGTTCAAGTCAGAAGTGTGGTTATGCATTTTGTTTACTTGTGCAATAGCAAGTGTAAACATTATGACTTGGAAATATTTAGGTAAAAAAACACAGGCCCCATTAAGCAACTTATCGTTTTTTGACTTTTTGGGTGCTATATTCGTCGACGGACGACTGAAATCCACATCAATGCCAAGTCGGATCAGTTTTTTTCTGTGGTCAGCTTATGCCTTTTACATCACAACTTTTTATAGCAGTGGACTTTATGGCTACTTGAAGACGTTTGAGGAAACTAATGTCCATAAAACACATGAAGATTTGAGCAACTCTGGATTGGATGTTGGCGGGACAGCTGTATCTCGATGGTTTTTGAATGATCCAAGTTCGTCGAATGTTATGGCGTTATACAATAAATATCAAGTTACCACAAGAGATGACGCTTTTCGGTTATTACGTAATGGTACCATGGCAGTCCCGATGCTACGAAGTTCCGTAATATTTACTAATCTTCTTACTTCCGGTAAGTGTACTGCTGTTAATAGTGTGAATTTCTAACGAATTACAATTAATCACTTTGCTCCCTAGGATGGGAAAATCATCCCTACAGGATTTTGAAAGAAGAAATCATGAATTTCGTAACTCCAATGTACGTGAGTAAAGGTTCGCCCATCATTACAATAATACGACCTCGTATGATGGATCTTCACACTTTTGGTTTCGTGTCATACTGGAAAAGTTACTATAGGCACTTAACACATTTAAAATTATTTAAGAAACGGGAGATCTTCGACATTGAAAACATGCAATTGTTTTCTCTACGACTAGAACATTTTTACAGTTTATTCACTCTTCTTCTTATAGGAACAATAATTGCATTTATATCATTTGGACTAGAATTATACTGCAGCAAAATAGTAAATAAACGTGTAGAAAAGAAAGTTTAAGATTTACGCAAAAACGAAGACTATTGGTTTATATCAAAATAAAATCGTCTTAATTTTTGAACTTGTGGTTTCCTCCAATAGTGTTATTTTTATATCTAGTTTAGAAAAAAATAATAAACACATACGCAATCCTGCTGAAATAAAGACTCGAAATTAATTTTAAAGAAATATTGAAAAATGTTTAATCTGTAGATTCGATTTATACGAATTTCAACTCTTTTAGGCATGAATTCTATAAAATGTCCATTGTAATGACACGTAATGTAATTACTTTGTAAATATATTTCTGACCCATCACCAAATGACTCGTCCATTTGATGAGCTATTATTTTCGATTCATTACTTACAAAATCGACATATGACGCAGATGACCTACATGTCTAGCATTACCTTCATGTGCGTATATATTACAAAACTGTAACAAATTTCAGTAAAAATTCAAATAAGAACGTTTAATAAATGATTATAATTAATTTATGAGATTCATAAATGCTTATTTAATAATTGCAAATAAAAACATATAATCATAGGTAAGTCATTTATTTACTTTAACATGATCAATTACCATATGATAAATAACTGAAAAAACCCATGGTCGTAAAAAATAACTAACCTAATATTGTTTATGTATATCATGGCAATAACCATTTCAGTACTACATTTGAACAATAAGAGCATTGAGACTTTTATAGTAAATAAGATTTCAATTTGTTATCATATAACATTATTTACGGCCAAATTTTCGAGTTCTTCAAATAATGTATCACATCTTCGATTCCCCAAGTTTTTATATTTACAGTAGTTTTTATTTAAGTTTATTGTAGAAAAAAGTCGAATTTAACTTTATCGAGTTGATCTTTTTTTTTCAACGTATTATCGAATTTTGTTGCTCAATTATTAGTTTATGTCTTGTTTATTAAAAATATTATAGTAGTCACCCAACTTTTTCGAGTTTGAATTAAATATAAAGATAAAAAATGTCAAATTCTCAACATTATAGACTGTTAGCATACTGAAACCAATGAAACAAACATATGTAGATATCTTATACTTATTATTCTTATTAAGGAATCATTCTCCTGTCAACAAATTTTATGAGGGAATGACGAAATGAAACAAAATTGCCGGAAGCTTATAAACGTAACTGTTACTTTCTTACAAACTGTGTACAGTGCTTTATTACTACCAGAAACATATATAACGATGCTATGATTATTAAATAAAAATGTGTTTACCTTTTGATTACATTACATGAGGGAATGACTTTAAAAAATGTAATATTCAACAAAATTGTTGTGAAATTAGTTTCAACAAAACATCTGTTCATCATGTTGTCAAGGCTAATGGTGCCAAATAAAAAAATGTGGAGCTTGATAAAGCTGTTTTTGCTCCAATTACACTGTTTTAAAACAGTTACACACTGGATCTTTTAATCTTTTTACCATAATCACGATTGATTTCATGAATTTGGTTAGCAAAGTTAGAATCGCCATTTTTAATTTTCAATATCCGAGGCTGGAATTGTAATCAGCGACAGTAAAAATTTTTCAGTAAAAATAACAGAAGGCATTTTGACCTGTAAGTCACAGACCAATGTGGTCAAATAGATCAATAGTAAGTCGAATATTAGTAATATATTGGTAATTTCGACCTAATTACGCCCTATTAGTCGTTCTTGGATGTAATATATATAAACGATCCACGTGGAAATACGTAAACTGATTTACATAGATGGCGACTCTAATATAAATATACATATGTATATTCATATAATGCGTATCATGTTCATCATGTCGTATGGGAACTGAAATGTATGTAAGTCTGAAAAAATGGATATGCATACATATATAACTAATTATTCCATCTTACATGTTCTTTTTGAAAAGTTAAATATCGCGAGAAACATAATGTAAATTTCACAACGAATTAAAATTTTCTGTCTAGATTTTAATTCTACATGATTAAAAATTAACGGGCTCAATGAAATATACTTAACAATTCTTAAATTTTTAAATTATTCGGTAATAGAATGTTTTTTTCATTGGATTGTTTAAACAAATTATTTTTCAATAATTTGACGTCCAATATTTAGAAATCTTACATATTTTGTTAATTAAAATCAATAAAAGGCAATAAAATAAATTATTTTTAATATTCAAATTTGTAGGTTATAAATTGACTTTCTATGGAGGATGGATAATGACTTATAGGTTTTTTTTACTTATTTGTCAGAAATAATTAAAATTTTAACTTATACGTCGAATTTCCTCAAAGTGAAGTCCAAATGCACAAATATTTTTCCTTCTTAGACAAATTTACCTATTTGAGACATTTCGATTTCTAAGGCTTAAAGATTGTCAAGTAATTGATATCATAGTTAGGTAATTTCGACCAATGTATATCGAAATTGACTTTAAAATTAAAGACATATAGTAAACATATTATATATGTACATTATACATTTACTTCTAACTTTGTTCACTGTTGCATTAATCACGTCTGGTTTTTAGTTAAAAAATATTCATTTTTTCATACGCGTAAGTACACATTCGAGACTGCAAAATGGATGGAAGCTATTTTAAAATTGTCGCTATAATTAAAAACCGTGGATCCCTTACAGTGTTGGAGTATTGCTATGTACCCCATTTAGGGGCGATGAACAATATTATAAACTGGCAAAAACGTAATTGTTTAACTTTACTTAATGATGCTTCAAGTGTCCCTCAGAACGATTGGGAGACATATAAATGCAAAAAAAGACTTCATAGAGTTGAACGCGTTCGCTGAAGTATGTTTAAGGTATGAGTAGTCTGATTTACTATGAGGTCTAGTTTATTGGTCTTTTTGACCATACATTATACATATTTAACTTTATACGCAATTTTTGTGGTTATTTCGACTTTGAAGTAATAACAGAAAATGTCATCATAGTCGCAGAAGTAAAATATAGCATCATTCTAAGTTTTTGGTAATTCTGACTTACGTAAAAATTAAGAAAATTCCTAAGGTCAAATTTACCAAAAAAACACGACCTATTTCCGCTTTTAAAGTTCGTTTATGTATCAAGTCAAAATAGAGGTCGAAATTTGGTTATTTTTAACCAAAATAAGGCAATCTAACCTAACGCTGGTCAAAATTTCTTCCTTTGCTGCTTGGGTACGTAAATGTTACATAACTGTTACTTTCTGTGTTTGCAGGGGGGAATGCTGGGGTTTTCGAAATTCATTAAATTTTAAAAACAAGAAATAAAGTTAAATTATTATAAATATTAAATGAAATACTTAACGTTTATTAACCCGTTTCAGCCCAAAATGCCGTAAATTTCACTACATTTTAATCGTCACTTTTCTTATGACCGATTCCATCTCAAATTTTTCCAAATTTGCAGGTGGGGTGTCCGATTTTTCTGTAAATTTGAGAAGTTGTTGAAAATGCTTAGTATAAAGACGGCTTGCTAGTAGTTATACGAAAAAATTTTTTTTGGGAAGTTATGAGCATGTGCATCCATGAGGTCAAAATAGCGTTTTCACGAAAAAACATTCACGAATTTTGGTCAAAGGGCCTCCATTTCATCAATAATAAATATTTTGTTATTTTTTCTCGTCTTATATAGCATTTTCAATGCTTTTTCGAATCCCGTTTGAAATTTTGAAAAATGTTGAAAATTAACAAAATGGCGACCGTTTTTTGAAAAATCGAAAAACCCAACATTTTTTTTTGTTTGAATTTTTTTTACAGTTAAATGAACTAATGGCAAATATCTTCCAATACTTTTGGTTGGCTCTAACAGCCTGTGAAAGACGCAGGATTTTTTTTGCTTAAAAATGATTAGCTATAATTATTAAAAATTGTTTAAATTCGTTTTTTTAATCATATAAGAGAAAAAGTGTCTTTATGTTTATTTTTATTAGTCTTTAATTAGCAAATTGGCTTCTCTTTCTTAAAAATCGCGCGGTAGCCAAGACGCACGGCATAGTAATTAATTAAACGATTAATTAGACAAATTATACGCGTGTGAATTGTGTATCTGAACTAGCTTTATACTTTGGCTAATTTCAATATAGTTGCGGTACTCTTTTGAAAAAACTCGGGTTGCTCGGGGGTTTTATATTATATAGTTCGCAATTATAGAAGCCTTAATTGTAAATTATATTACTACAAAAACTGTTTTGCAATAAAACATGTAAATTAATAGTTTATGGTAGAATAAAAAATTTAAGAAGAAAAATTTATAAAACGGAAAAAAATAAAAATGCATAAAAAAACAAACAAAATAAAAACATTTAAAAAAAAATACAAAAAAAAATATAAGATTCTCTACAATGATTGACCTCCACGTGGTGAGACTTGAAAACATGAAAAACCATGGCTAACAAATGATAAAAACACAATAAAATTAATTTTATAAGACTTCTATAATTGTGAACTATATAATATAAAACCCCCGAGCAACCAGTTTCATTTCGGACATGCAACGTTTTGTATTTTCGTCCGCCATTTTGGGTCCGCCATTTTGAATTATGAAAATCAAACGTCATAATCGTAATCTGCGACCTCGAAAACCCCCGAGTAGTCAGTTTCATCTGGATCAAGAAATTTTTTTGCATTTCAGTCGACGATCTTGGAACCGCCATTTTGAATTTAGAGTATTGGATAGAAGATACGGTTACAAATGATTGCATAAATAATAAGTGTACCACAATATTTATAAATAGCTAATAATGTCGAAAATGCTATAAAAACACAAAATTCGGCGAAAAATCCGCCATCTTGGATCCACCATCTTATATTTTGCATATCTGATCGTGTCAACATTTAGTCAAACTCATTATGCCACCAGATCCAGGTCTTTGAAATGATCGGTCAGCGCGAAACTATTGAAACGCATGAAAAACCGATCCAAAAATCGAAATTTTCTCTATTTGTTTGCCTTTTCACCGCCATATTTAAAAAATGGCTGCTCCTAGCGAAAAACGGACTTCGGATTCGGAAAGAGGGAGGAGGGTTGAAAACAATAGAATCTAAATATTCAGAATTATTCATCGTTAGTTTCTATAAGAAAAGTGACGATTAGAATGTAGTGAAATTTACGGCATTTTGGGCGGAAACGGGTTAATACAGCAGGGACCCTCCCAACAAACGACAAGTATACGAAAAATCTGTGTACGATTTAATACGAAATAAGTCTGTTTCTTTCAGTTACTAATGCGAGTGTATACGAAATTATGTACGCGATATATAAACGCACATAACCTCAGAGAAACGATTACTTTGGATTATCGAATCATTTAAACTGAAAACTAGAAAACAGAACATTTCTTCGAAAATTATGAAATACGGAAAACGATATAATCAATTCTTCGATTAAATTAACAGAATTTAAAGCTACAGTGGCCCTCCCCTTATTTTAACTCCTATTATTTTAACTGCTTCCTTTATTTTAACTTTCTTTCGTCCCTTACGTTAACTTCTTCCCCTCGTGAGTTCCCCCACCATTCGCCATTTGAAAGTGTTCAAAAGAGTTCGGACTGCTGTATGCGCAAGCGCTTTAAGTTATACCACCCAAAGTTATATGTTTATCCTAAATTATAGATTTGACTTGTCCAAGTTATACCACTCTCTTCCTCTCCTTCCCCCACCACATTGTTTCGTTGAGCCACACTTGCTCACGATACACAGACACAGAAGCAGTCATTGCACGGATATAAACAGAGTTACAGAAGTGGGGATAGTGAGGGGCTATAACTTTGGATAAATTTCCGCCATTTTGAAAGAACCGACGGTATAACTTAGGATGGGGACTACTGTACAGGTGAAGAAAGACGACACTATCTCCTCTCTCTGTTTTTATTCTCTCATACCGCCAGTGGTGAGGAGGATGAGGGGAAGCGGTAAAATAAGAGAAGAAGCCGCCATCTTCCTTGACTCGAAAAATTAAAATAAGGGGAGGGCCACTGTATTCTAAGCCGCAACATATAAATTTTTGTAATGCGTTAAATACGGTATCGTATAAGATCGAATGAATTCAATTCTGGTATTACAAGTCGTATAAAATAGTATAAATTCGAATAAGAATCTCGAATAATCAATACGCCACTAGAAAGAAACAGAATGCAAAATATCGATTCCGTATTCGCTATGTATAGTGTCATGGTGGCGCCGTCTGGTGGCCAAAGTTCGAAACTTTGAGTACCCCTCGAAGCCTTATTCAAACTGCTAAATGTCAAACGTGAAATTTTTCTTTCAAATCTGAAATTAAATAAAAAATATATGTGAAATACTTTGTAACTTTAAATGCAATATTGGAATTCAATGATCGCAATGTTTACAATATGAACACGATGTAAATATTACCTTGTCAAATGAATTAGCAATGCGACACAATGCTTGCATCGTCCAGATTGCCCTGCTTTGCACGAACAGTTGCAATCAATTTTACTGACATTATTTATTTTGTATATAAGCTTAACTTCGTGCGGCGTTCCATTTAGATCACTGCTTTTTAAACACAGTGCCATAATTTTTATTTCTTCTGTCGTTTCTGAGGTTATCCCTACGAACATGAGATGATTAGCTCGCATTACGTTCTCTCCTTCCACGTATTTGCGAGATCCACTTCCGACGTATTCTATTAATTCGCTTAAATTAATTAAGGAATTCATCTTCCTTTCAAATCTTTTTTATCTCAGTTTAAACCGTGTCTCGAGGGGTACTCAAAGTTTCGAACTGTGGCCACCAGACGGCGCCACCATGACACTTAACATAGCGAATACTTTTTTCGTTTATTGGGCTACACTGTAAAAAATGCCAGCGTAAAATTACCACGCTAATTACCACGGTAATCAGTATTACCTACTCTGAGAGTAGGAAAATTCCTAGGCTGTTGTATATAGTTCACCGAAAGTGTAAATTTACACGACCGCGATGTTATTTTCAGCCGACATCGAACGGAAGGTTAAAATTTACAATCGGTGCCGTAAATTTACAAAAATGAGATTAAATTTACAATTATTGCAGTAAAATCGCAATTTCTGCTGTAAAATTACATTCGGTATTTACTTTTGCAATTGGAGGTTAGCTATAGTGTATATTATTTTATAGCGGTTTTAATGGTATTAATTTATCTATGTGTTACTTTCAAAGGGTTTCAGGATACAAAATAAATGCATTTAATTTATTAATTTATTAAATTGTAGAACGAAATAAACACTTATACATATGTATAATAGACAACATTGGAGAAATTGTATGTTTACATAAAAGAAATGTTTATAAACTTTATACGTCAGTCACATCAATTGTTTTGATATTTTGCAATTTTCTAAAAAAAGAATACACTTTTTCAGTCACAAATTGGTTTTTACTCCTTGTTGATTCACCAGGATATATCACCAACCATCTCAGTTTACATTTGTAAACCCAGCTACAGCACATGGAGAGAAACAGAATGATACATCTTTAAACTGTAATTGTATAATAAATTAAATGATTTATTAATTGAAACAGTCGTAAGACTTAAGAAAATAATAACAAATCTGAAAGTTTATATCAAAATTTTGCGAAGTTAAAAATATAATAATTATATTTTAATAACCTGTGTACTTATACACCTTAAAAGAAAGTTAAAGTAAACTTTCGTCTCGACTTCTGCTTATCACGTAGATCTGTTAACAAAGTACGTGTTCTAACCTCTTCTGAACTTATGAAACTAACTTTCGTATATATTCTTGATTACATACTTCGTGAGTTCGTGAACGCTTTTGCGACAAATAGGTATTACTGTGGAAGATTGTAGTTTTACAATACTGGTTGTCATTTTCAGCCAAATAGTAATATTGAGAGAAGTAAAATTACTGCTCTCAGAGTAGGTAATTAAAATTACCTACTCTCAGAACAACAATTTTACAATTTTTGTAGTAATTTACATTTATTGTGGTAAAATACTCAACAGAATTGTAAATTTACCACTCTCAGAGTTACGATTTTACCATGTGAGCTGTAAAAGTGACGTGTAATTTTACAATTCCCACAGTGATTTTATACCGGCATTTTTTACCGTGTAATTGAGCATAGAGCGCGCATGGTACACCCAACTCGTATAATTCTGTCCCTTCCGGTATCTGTTGTCATCGTTTATCACATAAAGTAAGGTATAGGTAAGACAAAGAAAAGGAGTGACCGGAAGGGACAGAATTAAACGAGCTGGGTGTACATAATTTCTTCGATTACATCTTTATCGACTAAGCTTCTTCGTTGTACGATCTGCATTACCGATCGCGAACTCGGCCACTATCGAGTTTATTCGTGCGTTGGCGCCACTGTACGGACGAATTGTAAATTAGCAAACTGAGGAATCTCCCTAATTCATCTCTAAAAAAACTGGAAAGGAGAGGCCTGTTTCAGTTCAAATCTGTTAAAAAATTTGCTTACGATGCAGAGTGTGATAAATTCTGTTAAAGGAACTGCACTGGGTGTTGCCGAATACTTAACCCCTCTTCTAAAGGTACTGTTACAAACGTCAAACTCCATTGTTCTTAATTGTATTTAATTTTGTCAGGAAAGTAAATTTCGAGAAACCGGAGTTCTCACACCGGAGGAGTTTGTGGCTGCTGGTGAACATCTAGTCCACCACTGTCCAACTTGGCAATGGGTCGTAGGTGATCTCGACAGAAAGAAACCGTATTTACCAAAAGACAAGCAGTTTTTACTCACTAAAAATGTACCATGCTCTCGAAGATGTAAACAGGTACCTTAAATTCCTAGATTTATCTCTTACCGTTCTTAAATCCTGTATTTACGATAAAATGTAAATTTCAAGATAGAATATTGCGACGAGCAAGAACGCATTATAGAAGCCGACGATCCCGAAGGGGGATGGGTAGATACGCATCATTACGACGTAAGTTCCGGTGGAATTGACGAAAAAGTCTCCGAAATGACCCTGGACGACAATCAGTCGTCCATATCTAAAGGTCCCGTCATCAACTCAGACGATGACGATTTCTACGACGACGACGAAGAAGCTGCCGACATGGAAGCCTTCGAAGTCAGCGGCATGCTAGACGAACTAGACAAGTACACCGTAACCTCCTCCAAAAATCCTACCAAGGAAAAAGACTCGTTTACAGAAGGCGAAATCATTCGTACCCGAACGTACGATCTCTACATCACCTACGACAAATACTACCAAACCCCAAGGCTGTGGCTGTACGGGTATGACGAGGTAAGATTTATTGCAACTTTAACCCATTAACGCCTGAAATGACAATTTTTATACTTCATTTTCAATCGAGTATTTCGTATCAAAATCAAAGTTGAAAACAAATGAGAGGTACGTATCCTACTGTTTTCGAGGTCGCTCTTCAAGATTCCGAGGCCAAAATTGAGTTTCAGCCATAAATTCCAATATGGCGCCAAATATGAAAAAAATTTCAAAAAAATTGGGAATTTTTTATACTTATCAATTTTTTTCGAGCTACTAGAATATTGGAATTTTATTGAAACCTTGCATAATGGTGCATAAAATGGTTGAATTGTAAGGAAAAATACCCTACATCATTCTAACGACCTCAAAATGGCGTAAACAATTAAAATGTCTTTGAGAAATTTCTGGACGCTCTACCTCAAAAACTTTTAAAAAAAAATGCCCAGAATGAAAAGTTCTTAAAATTCATCAAGCGATGTAGTGGAATTTTTTCAAAATTTTTTGATAACATTTTGAGACTTTTTTCAAAATTGTAATTTATTTACAAAAAAATTCTGAAAAAAATGTAGTGTATTCTCTGATGAATTGTAAGAGTTATTTGTTCTTTGCAATTTTTTCGAAAAGTTGATAGTTTTCGAGGAAATGAATTTCAAATATTATAGTTTAGGGTTTTTTCCCCCAAAAAACTATTAACTTTTGGAAAAACTTGCAAAGAACAAAAAACTCGTAGAATTCATAAGTGAATACACCAAATTTTTTTCAGAATTTTTCATAAATAAATTATAATTTTGGAAAAAATCTTGAAAAAAAATTTCTGAAAATGTCACCGCAAAAATCTGAAAAATTCCACTATATTTCTTGATTAATTCTAAGAGTTTGTCATTCTTAGCATTTTTTTATTACACCAAATTTTTTTCCGAATTTTTCATAAATAAATTATAATTTTGGAAAAAATCTTGAAAAAAAATTTCTGAAAATGTCATCACAAAAATGTGAAAAATTCCACTATATTTCTCGGTTAATTCTAAGAACGTTTCATTCTTAGCATTTTTTTATTACACCAAATTTTTTTCCGAATTTTTCATAAATAAATTATGATTTTGAAAAAAATGTTGAAAAAAAATTTCTCTAAATGTCATCACAAAAATCTAAAAAAATTCCACTATATTTTTCGGTGAATTCTAAGAACTTTTCATTCTTAGCATTTTTTTATTACACCAAATTTTTTTTCAGAATTTTTCATAAATAAATTATGATTTTGAAAAAAATGTTGAAAAAAAGTTTTTTCTTACAATTCAACTATTTTACTTGCACCATGATGCAAGGTTTCAATAAAATTCTAATATTCTAATAGCTCGAAAAAAATTGATGATGAAGTATAAATAATTCCCAATTTTTTGGATTTTTTTTTAAAGTTCGGCGCCATATTGGAATTCCTGATGGCTGAATCTCGATTTCGACCTCGGAATCTTGAAGAGCGACCTCGAAAACAATAGGATATGTACCTTTCAATTGTTTTCAACTTTGATTTTGATACGAAATACTTGTTTGAAAATGAAGTATAAAAAATGTCATTTCAGGCGTTAATGGGTTAATAATGATACGATACTAACATTTTTATTCTGCGTCAGAACCGAAAACCTCTCACCATTGAAGAAATGTACGAGGATGTTAGTCAAGACCATGCGAAGAAAACTGTCACTATGGAAACTCATCCGCATTTGCCCGGACCTCCGATGGCTTCGGTACATCCCTGCCGGCATGCCGAAGTAATGAAAAAGATCATCGAAACTGTAATGGAAGGTGGGAAGGAGCTCGGTGTTCATATGTACCTTATAATATTTCTTAAGTTTGTTCAATCGGTGATACCGACTATCGAATATGACTTCACGCAAAATGTAACCTTGACGCAGCCCAGCTAAGTGGACCGTCATGATTAGATAAATTTCTCAACAAAATATTCACCCTTCGATGAGAAATGAATCACCAAAGAGCAGTTACGGAATTACTGATAACTTGCCCGTATTCTCGTTGGAAGGTATGTGTTGCACGCACTTCTTAGGCTTTTAAGTGTCGAGGATTCCAAGAAAGACGTAGCCTGTAGATACTTTATGTAAGTAGGGACCGAATCTTGCGATGCGAAGATTTCCAATCACACATCGAAAACCTACCTATCATTTCGACTTTATAGATTTTTATACAACCTAACCTGCAATACTTGTTAATAGATAAAACATTTCAATTAAGGTAAAAGAAACTTTCAAGTTGCACTGTGTACAAATCTTACTTTTATATTTACATTATATTCGAGCGTTACACTAAAGGCTACGGATAAAATTGCCTGATAACAAAAAAAAATATAACTACATTACTATACATATTCTTCGCGTACTTTGTAATACTGTGATAAAAAAAAAATAAAGAAAATTGTATTACGCTGCGAGTTTCAACGAAGACTCAGACGATGGTCAGGTACTCCGATGCCAGCTGCAACGGATCGACGTTCAACGATGTGACGAGTCTTACTTTCTGTCCGTCTTGAGTTGTAAACTCTATGGTTTGTTGGCCATCGGCCAACTCCAATCGGTCTTCGACACCCATTTGATTAACCGCTGCTACTGCCATGGCATCTGTGTCTTCGTCCTAAATTATTTAAACGTTAAATCGACAAATTCGACAAGAGATAATGTGCCTAGATGCGAGACTTACTTCTAATACTTTTACGATGGCATCAGCATCGTTCTGTATAGTTAACGATGAATCGGATTTCAATAGCTCGTTCTCCTTCTCATCTCCTTCGACCATATTGGATTGTTCTTGATCCTCTGACGAAGCTAAACCTTGGACTCGAATTGTTTGACCGTCGTTTAATTGACTCACAAACTGTCCTTCCGACAACAATTGTCGAGCCTCTTGTATCGACAGTGGAATGGGATTACCATCTTCGTCTGTAATCTGTAAGTTTCCTTTTATTTATAATTCTTAACGGTTAAAGTGTCAAGTACGAACCTGAAGTTGCAAATCCGATTCGGCGAGGTCCATGTTAATACGCTCGTCGGTTTCTTCCTGCGGCTGTTCGGGAATCACTCCACGATCTGCAAGCATTCGTAAAAGTTATAATTACTACTTTGACGCATATTTATTTTATTTATTTATTTTATTAAGGGGAGGGCTCGGCAAAAAAATCACCTCTGTGAAATACACCTTTAAAAAATTTGAAAAAATCAAATCTGTAGTAATTTTTGACGTGGAATTAGAGTAAAAAGTGTAAACAATTTTTTGGACCCATAAAAAAATTTGTTTTTTCGAAAATATTAAATTTTTTCAAATCCATCCGTAGTTATTTAGAAAATGTGTTTTTATGTTCAACCCAATTTTTTCGAATTTTTCAATTAATTGAGTAAAGTCTAGAAGCATTTTTTCGAAAAAAAAAAATTTTTTTCCGTGCTAAAACAAGTAGGTCAAAAAAATTATTTCTTTAGTAATTTTTTACGTTAAATTCAGTGGTGCTAAAATAAAAAATGTAAAAATTGTTTTTGACCCATAAAAAAAATGTTTTTGGCCCATAACAAAATTTTTTTTCTAAAAAAATGGAATTTTTTTAAATCCATCCGTAATTATTTAGAAAAATGTAGAAGCGTTTTTTTAGAAAAGATACATTTTGTTTCGAGCTGAAATTTATGGGTTAAACAAATTTTTTAGATTTTTTATTCTAGCACCACTGAATCCCTCGTCAAAAATTACTAAAGAAATAATTTTTTCAAACCTTTTTAAAGGTGTATTTCATAAAGCGGATTTTGTTGCCGAACCCTCCCGTTAATAAACGGGCAAAACCCTTCAGGCGATAATAACAATGATAATAATAATAGTAATAATAACATAAAAAAGAATATTTGAAGTATGGATAAGTAATAGACTATGAAAATAAAAAAATTTAGATAAAATACAATTTAATAACAGTAATAAAAAGATCTAATTCTCGCAATGATAGTTGTTGTCTGGATATTGCTTATGTTTAGTAGGTTGATGTTTCTCCGACGTTGTAGCGAATTGAACATTGTGCGCATCCTTGGTATTGGCTAATTTGCAGGATATGTTCTAATATGAACAGGTACATAAAAAACGCTTGGAACTCGAAGCGTGTAATTTGGATCCGCAAATGGTAGGAGGTCAGACAGAGCTTGACATTTAATACCTCCAGTAGCAAGTGTGTACAGAAAAATTATATCGTTGGCTTCTCTAATCGATTTGAGGGTGGGAATTGAGAAGCGTCGTCCAATTGGTTCATAGTTATGATCAACAATAGCCATTGGATTGCCTGATTTGTAGGCTAAGTATCTTAAGAACTTATGCTGTACTCTCTCTATTATCGCAGAGCTATTTTGATAACTTGGAGACCATACATTAGACGCATATAATAAAATAGGACGAACAAGTGTTAAGTATACTGTTCTAAGAACAGTGATCCCTTTAAAGTTAGCTGTATTGCGCTTAATAAAGCCAAGAAGTTTAGTGGCTTTGATCGCAATGGTGTTGATGTGCGACTTAAACGATAACACAGGTCTGCACGGATTTTTTTTTTTTTAATATCAGAGTGATTTTCGACGTATTTTTGTGTGCTGAACACGAATCTGAAGACGAAAAATGCCTATCACGTCATGATTTCGAGAAAAGTGGGGGTAAAGACACCAAAAAACGCGTTTTTGGGTGTTTTTACCACTAATTTTCTCTGAAACCTGACGTGCTACAGGCTTGAATTTGTGTTTAAATTAAAGCTTGGTTCTTCCCCTACAAAAATCATAAGATAGTTTAAAAAAAAAATTTCATAATTTTGAAAAAAAAATGATTTTAACCTTGATATTTCTAATGATTATGATGAAAATGCAAACAAAATCGAATAACCGCTGGTATTGCTAATGGCGAACAAAAAAAAAACCATGTAGTGGTGATTTTAAGATCCTGAGTATATTTTTTTATTTTGCGGCCGCCATTTTGGATTCACTATTTTAAATATTGTCAAACTGACACTGAATTCGTCATCAGCGACTCAAAAAACCCCGAGTACTGATTTTCATGAGGTTAATTTAAATTTTTGATTTTTACGTCCGCCATCTTGGATCAGCCAAGAAGATGATAATCAAAATTAAGTGTGGTTGATCTACTGAAGGATATAATATTACACTTCCCTTGATTGAGTTTCAGACCGTTTCTTAAGCACCAAAGAGCTACTTGATTAATGTCCTTTTGCAGAAGTGAACAGGCTCTAGGTTGATCAATCTCTATAAAGAGCTTCAAATCATCAGCAAAAAGAAGTGGCGTTGAATAAGAAATCACCGATATTATGTCGTTAATAAATAAAATGAATAAAAGTGGACCTAAGTGCGATCCTTGTGGCACACCAGATGTGGTAAAGATAGATCGTGATCTTGCATTTTTGTAACGGACAAAGAGAGTTCTGCCAGAGAGATACGATTTGATCCACTTTAAGAGTGATCGGTTGAATCCCAAGCATTTTAATTTGATAAGCAGCCTCTCATGGTTAACACAGCCTTTGCAAAGTCAGTGTATATAGCATCAACTTGCCTGCCTTTGTCTAAAGAGGAAATCAATAACTGCTCATATAAAACTAAGTTCGTTGTAGTTGACCTTCCCTGGACAAAACCATGTTGAAATATGGAGATTTTGGGAATCAAGATTTCCGTTAGTTTACTCGCAATTATAGCTTCAAAGATCTTCGAGATGACATTCAAAATACATATTGGCCGATAGTTGCAAATGTTATTCTTATTGCCAGATTTATGAATTGGCGTTATGAAGCCCATCTTCCAGATAGAAGGAAAAATTCCTTCTTGTAGAGACAAATTGAATAGTAAAAACAAGGGATATACTATTGAAGGCTCACATCGCTGCAACAAAATTGATGGTAATTCGTCGAGGGCCAGCTCCATGATCCGGTTTTAATTTTTTTATCTCTGAACGTATTTCATGACACTGAATTTGCAAGGGTTCGATGATATCGTTATTGGGGTTCGGTAGTAGATCTGAAGAAGGTAGCCTATCGTCGGTATAAACACTCTCAAAATAATCAGCAAAGAGGTTGACAATGCCTAATGATGCATGAGCACTTCTGCTTTCAAGTTGCATATCTTTAGGAAGTCCAGGCTCCTTCTTTTTTTATTTGGCCTGGATTACTGATGCTTGTCTCGATATTACATATGTAATTCTTGTAACAGGTTAATAATATAAAAATTTTAAATTACCAAAGTGTAAAGTCGCAGACTGAGTTGGATCGTCCGGATCTTGATACGACACGTATATAATCTGTGGGATTTCTTCTCCGATAGTTTCGTCAGTCGCGATACCCAGCGTGTTTTCGCTGCCTTCCTGCGCTGCTGGCAGTATCTGCCACACTTCGCCTAACGTGGAGCCTTCGACAACTTCTTCGACCTCGACAACTTTATGATTCTTATGCACCTTTTTGTGTTTGGTTAAGTTCGAACAATCGGCAAATGCCTTCCCACAAATCTCGCAACTGTACGGCTTTTCTCCTGCGAACATTTCGATTAAACTCCGCACACTTAGGAAAACAAAATTTATTAAACTCACCGGTATGCAGTCGTAAATGTTTTTTCAAGGCCCACTGCTCCGTAAAGCCACGATTGCAGTAAGCGCACTGGAAAGGACGCTCGCCTTTATGCCGTCGTACGTGACACTTCCAAGTATCCTTGTGCAGAAAAGACTTGGCGCAAAACTCACATTTCCACGGACGTTCCCCGGTGTGACGTTTGACGTGCAACTTGAATTGCGACGACGTTGTGAATTTACGACCGCAATGGTCACAGCAGTATGGTTTTTCTCCGGTATGAATCCGCATGTGCTCTTGCAGGTTCCCATTTTGCGAGAAGCTTTTCGAACATACTTCGCATTTGTAGGGTTTCTGACCCGTGTGCCATCTGTAATATAATTTATTTATTTAGAATCAACGGCACTAAAAGTGCCTTTACGCAAAATATAACAAAAACATAATGAGGCGCTATACAATTTGAGTGACAATGAATTATATAAACTAAAAATAATAATAAACTTAAAGTGTAATAACGAATATCTCAATTAATTAACAAAAAGTTTTAGTGAGCCTGAGTGCATAGGATTTAAAATTTGTCAGTCTCTCCGAAGTAATCGATTGCGGTAATAAATTCCGTGCCCGTTTTAGCCTTGGTACCACGGTGGGTTGGAACCAATTTCAACCCAAAGGTCGAGGCACTGTAAATTCTTTTGTTAATTTCTTTTCTGTTATGTCTCCTGAGTTATTTAAGACCAAACAGAAAAAAATAGTTACGCAGATTTTTGCGAAAATTCAGTTTTTGCATATTTTATGCTGAAAATCCTGCTGCTTTAGCTGTTATTCGAGCCTAATTTTATTTTTTTAACTTCTAATTAAATGACTTAACTCAGAGTTTGAGATTTTCTAATATTTTGTTATACGCGGATGATGTTAAACTTTATGTTGAAATTCATTCTCTTTCCGATGTGTCCAGGTTGCAGTGGGATCTGGACTCACTGGTCGAGTGGTTAGTGTTAAACCGATTGACCATAAATATTAAAAAAATGTAATTTTGTACAGTTTGTTAAAAGTCACTCTCCTGTCTAGTCTAATTACAAGATTAATGACCAGCCTCTAGACTCTGTAAGCTATGTGAAGGATCTCGGGATCATTTTAGATAGCTCTCTTAATTATTAAGAGCATTTAATTAGGACAGTCTCAAACGCAACATCTGTATTGGGGTTTCTAAAAAGATCTACTAATACCATAGAATTAAACACATAATTTGTGCGATTAGCGGATTCTTCAATGAATCGAATAGTACGAAGCTGGTGCGAGATTGACCGCTGTATAAATAAACCCGTAACTTCCTCACTATGAATCAACCCTTTCTACATGTTTTAAAAAATAAATGCAAGTACAGAATACATGCCATTTCCAGTACAAACAAAATCAAATGTAGATGCAGACAATCGTTCTACAATTTTGATTACTTTTAGACTATTGATTGTGTGTATAATATTACTGATTTCAAAACTAATTTAAACCCAAATTTAGTAATATTGTTAGAACTGCGGCCAGTACATTTATTCCTTGTAAGCCTCCTGTCATGTAAGCCTCCTGGAAAATTGTAGTGATTTACGGAAATTCCGTTCTTATTAGTGATAGAACGGATTTTTGTTGAACTTAACATCAATTTTCTTAAATACTTTCAATATTAAACGCGCATCATCAGTAATACGCAATAATCAAAACTTTTTTTTTACATCGCTAATAGTACATTATGTAACATGGAGGCTAAGTTGGTCTTTATACGCCGAGCGGAAGTTTCGTATACGAGACGTCTCGTATACGAAAACGGGGGGGGGGGGGGGGTAGCAGGGGGCGCAGCTACCAGTTATAGATTATCCATAAATAACGCTGGAATGTTGTCTTACAAGTTAATTATGAATATTTTGGAATTTTTGTAAAATATGAGGCATATTCCATCGTTGCTCGTTGTTAAGCTATTAACTTTAGACTAGGGCCCTCCCTGACTTTTTTGTAGGAAATTTTGTGCTCTACAAAAAAGTTTTAGTGCATTTTTAGCGTATCTTGCACTGTTTTCGATACGGAAGCTTTAGAATGAAAAAAGTACCAAGTTTTTCCGTTTCAACAACATTTATAGATCATTATAAATAATTATTAATAACTATATCGTCTAGAAATTATGAATAAATATTCTCACAGGTTCACTCAAACTGGATCTGTTTATAAAAATTTTCTTTTTAACAAATTCGAATTGTAATCGCCATTTCAAATTCATCAGAATCTGTGCGGTAACTACTACTTCCCAAATTGCTGTCGCATTAACTTCAAGTTTCTTTGCGTGTATAACGATACTGTACCTACAAACAAAGAGACATAACTGGTACTGTATCATATAACGTACATATTTGAATAACTTTTGAAGATTTCAACCGATTTAAACCAGAATTGGTATTCAACCGTTTTTCGGCATGCTCTATCTGAATAATTGGTTGTTCTTTTTTTGGCAATTCTGAATCCTAACCTCAAAATGACAACCCTCTATATAGCATAAATTTCGACACTGAGGTTTTCGGGATTGCTGATTGTGAATTTATTGTCAGTTTCGCATAATTTGCGATAACGGACATAAAATAACGTATATAATACACTAGAACCTCGATTTAAAGATCTTAATCGACAATGACGACACGTCATCTCATTGGCGCAAGGTACCAGAACCCCTAGATCCAAGTTTCTAGAAAAACTGAAAATTTGACACTCAACCCTAGTTTTTTCACTTCTTTCCTTCACTTCAACCCTTATTTTTCACACCTTTAAAATGTTATAAAATAGAAACTGAACTTGGAAATGGAATCAGTTGTATCAAAAACCTCTAGATCAAAGTTTCTGGAAAAAATGAAAATTTCACCCTCAACCCTTATTTTTCACTTCATTATTCCACTTCAATCCTTATTTCTCACCCCTTTAGAATGTTATAAAATAGAAACTGAACTTGAAAATGGAATCAGCTGTATAAAAAACCTCTTGATCTAAGTTTCTAGAAAAAACTGAAAATTTCACCCTCAACCCTTATTTTTCACTCCTTTAACCCTTAGAAGCATGGTGGTAACCCACGTTACCACCTCGATTTCTTTGATATTTGATAATTTAAATTCCAGTTAACGCATTTAGATCGGTCTTTTTGCTATTTTCTATTACGATAGTAATAGAAGAATGTATAAAAACAGTTATTACGATATGATAGTTTATTATTTATGATTGATAAATAACAAACATGAAAAAAAAACACGATTTTTTTCGAAAGAATTCATTATTGACGCGGTTTTTTAAGATAATCAGTTCAAATTTGGTATAATAGGGTTTTAGATATCGCTGATGACGATACCGATATTGGTTCTACGAAATTCAAAATGGCGGCCATCATGATGTAAAAACGAACAATATAATCAATTTTCATATTTTTGTTCGCCATATTGAATCTGCCATTTTGAATTTTAAAAATCTGACACCGGATTCGTAATCAGCAACCCTGAACCCCCCCCCCCCAAGCAACAAGATACAGGATCTTTCAATGGATTTTCATATTTTTGGCCGCCATTTTGAATTTTGAAAATCTGATTCCGAATTCGTAATCAGCGACCCCGAAAACCCCTGAGTAGCAAATTTCAAGTCAATTCAACGTAAAGAAAAATGTATGCTTCAAAGGGTTAAGATGTTGCAAAATGGAAACTGAGCTTAGAAATGGAATCAGAAGCACAAAAAACCTCATAGAAATTTATTCACGTATTTTAGTGGGTGATTCGCTTCCACCAGGATTGGCACGAAAAGTGGAAAATACTGCCGGTTAAAAGTTGTGTGGTATTTATACCTCTTAATTTATAAAATAATTATGGTATGTCTCAATTTGTTAGCAAACAATTTTATATGTGAATCCCATCAAAAGTGACTATCAATCGATACTCCACTGTCTTATTCTCAATTTTAAATTACAGTCGACCCTCTCAATAGTTCCATTTCCCCAGTTTGTCGACCGAGTTTGTTCCCCTTCTACTGATCTGGAATGTTTTTCTCTCGAATTTCATTTACCTTGTTCTCAATAGTTCCGTTAAGCAAAATGCAAAATAGGCGTCTTGTATACTTCATAGTACAGTAGGATCTCCTTTATTGAATCCTCCCTTATTCTTTAGACATCTCTTATTCTCTGGATTTAGGATCTCTTATTGCATATATTCCCCTTCGGTCGGCTTCCCTCCTCCATTGCGTCCTAACCTAACCTTCGCGGCTGAGCGAATTTCGAACCGTTGTCGATCACTGAGATTGGGGGTAAAGGGGAAGTAAAGAATAAGGGAGACCGCCGCCATTTTGAAAAATCTGCAGTATGCAATAAGGGGTACTGTAATTTTGTTTACACTGGCAATATAAAAAGTGTAATACCAAAGCAACAAAATTTAATATTGTTTTAAAGTCAGGCCATAGTGTCCAGTTAAAACGTTTTAAAGCTGAGATAATTAATTAGTCACAATTTTAAATCCACACAGTCGACCCTCTCAATAGAGCCGCTCTCAATAGTTCCACTTCCCCAGTTTGTCGAGCGAGTTTGTTCCCCTTCTACTAATCTAGAATGTTTTTCTTTAGAATTTTATTTACCTTGTTCTCAATAGTTCGGTTAAGCAAAATGCAAAATAGCCGTCTTGTATCCTTCATAGTAATTTTGTTTACACTTGCAACATAAAAAGTGTAATACCAAAGCAACAAAATTTACTATTGTTTTAAAGTCAGGTGCAGATTAAAACATCTTAAAGCTGACATAATTAATTGGTCACAATTTGAAATCAATACTTTAAATTAGATTAAATTAGATTATACAATATTTTAGAGCAAGGGCGGCACTTTTTATATTGCCAAATCGTATGCTTTGTGGTCTATTTGTTAGATAACTTTGGAATAGTTTGTGTGCTAAGTCAATAAAAACCGCAATTATTGGAGTCCCTGAATTTAGTGCTGAGTAAACTAATTTTTTTAGTGTAGCTAACGAATCGTTGATCTTCTTTCTCTAAGTCTAAATCTCCTCTAAATCTGTAAGGATTAATATATTAAACTTGTTCACGATGGAAGAATGAATTTTCTTACCTATAATGTAAAGTGAGACTAGTTTTGTGAGCAAATTGCTGGCCGCAGATTTCACAAAAGTGCTTCTTCTCTCCGGTGTGCGTAGACTGATGATTAATTAAATTGGCTTTCGTCTTGAAACACGCTTTACAAGACTTGCAGGGATACGGTCGATCTTCCGAATGAACGAGCTGATGCCTTTGCAATAATTGCTTATGTTTAAAGCTCTTACCGCACTTATTGCACACAAAACGCCGGCCATTGTTGTGTTCGGTTTCTTTATGGTAAACGATTGAACTAGGATGATTAAGAACCTTCCCACAAATATCGCATGGGAAACCTTTATCAGTCTTATTACTCTAAAAAATTGATTAATTTTCAATAATTGCAAACACAAGTTTTTAGTAAATAATTTACCTGATGCGCAAGTTCGATATGTCCTTTCAAACTTGTTTGGTAGGCGAAAGCTTTACTACAAATTTGGCATACGAACGGTTTTTCTCCTTCGTGCACAACTTTTATGTGGGCGTCCAAACCAGTCTTAGACTGGAAATGTTTCAAACATTTATCGCATTTGAAGATGCCCTTATCACTTTCTTCCGTTCCGACATCCTCTATTTCTTCTTCTTCTGATATGGTGGGATCGATCACCGGTTCGGATCGATCCTCCTCTGATTCAGCTTCCGCAAGCGTATTTACATCAATTTTCAATGGACTAGAAACGGCAGTTTCGATACTCTTCTCGGCATCTTCAGGTTCTTCGATAATTTTGTCTCCTTCGTGACCTTCAGTTTGTTGATGCAGATCTAAACTGTCCTTATCTGGAAACTGTTGGTCGCATGCTAAGCATCCGTATTGATTACCGTTATGGAAACTCCTGAAATTTCGTACCTGATCGTAAACAAAGTTTTATAACCTAGAAAATTCACATTGATAAGTCTTACTCGTGAACGATGAGTTTACTTCTTTGCAAAAACCCTCTGCCGCAGTGGCTGCACGAGAATTTATTTTTTCTTTTAGCTTTGGGTCGTTTAGTTACTTTAGGTCTCCCTCGTGCCCTTCCTCGATTGATCACCACTAATTCGCCTAAATCTTTTCCTTCGACAGTTTCTAAATGACCGATTACCTCTGCGAAATTCCAATATTTTTATCGTTTATTTTTCAAGGTAAAGAAAATTTAAAATGCTTCGGTTATTACCCGATTCGCCTAAGGAAGTATCGAGTGGTTCAGCCTCGTGTAAAGGTTCTACAGGTTCGTACTTCTCTTCTACTTCGTATTCCTCTTCTTCGTCGAAGACACCCTCTTCTTTAAATATTCTGTCCAACTCTTTACCTTGAACGGCTTCTTGAAACCTTCAACAGAAATTAGAGATACATTTCTTTGAATAAAAGTTTCAACATTTTTTAAATTCACACCTTTTCGGAACTTTGCGTTTTCTTCTTCTCCTTCCATCCCCATCGATCTCGTCTTCTTCATCTTGCTTATCTTCTTCTTCTTGACTGTTTGTGTCTCCCTGTTCATCTTTGATTTCCTGAAAATATAAATACAATCTTTACATGTATTTATTTAATCAATTGGACTTTACAAATTCTAAGGGCGATATTCAATACTAAGTCTGTAGAAACTTTTGTTCATCGATTCTCGGTCTATATTTATAGGTTAAACATTTCACTGTAAACGTTCAACTTAAGAACCTACAATAAACGTAACAATTGTACAACTCGTCATATTAGAATACTACGTTTAAGAGTTTTTACAGTTGCAATGTGTATTTTTACATATTCATGTTCTTTTCCTTAAAATGCAGTGAATCAATTTTTAAAGCGGTAATTTTACAACCCTCTGTAAATTCCCTATTAATGCAGTAAATTCACATAATGTTTTCTGGAAAAAATCATTTATAACTCCTATCTTTAAAACTGGTAACAGACAAGACGTTACAAATTACAGACTAATTTCGATTTCAAGTACTCTTCCTAAAATGTTTGATGCCATAGTTGGACTAAATCGCGACGGGACCTACAGTGTATGAAGGGGGAATCCGAACCACCTGAGCTTTGGCAGTATTAGACACTTACAAACAAATACAGAGGTGTCCCAATGACAGATGGCAGAGGCCGGGGGTGGTTTCTAGTATATGTATACTCTATTTCGGAAAATTTATGAAACTTTTATTTGTAAAATGTGTTTCCGATATTTTGTTCGACCATAAAAATCTTCAATTATTGAACTCTGTGCCTTAGCCCGTTCGCATTCCAAATTACAATGTTCAGTTTGTTTATTTTGAAATTTTATTGATAAGGCTATAACCCGTTTAATGGAGAGGTTAATAAATAAATTCTAAAAGCCAAAATATATAAAACAACAACAAAAAAATATATTAATAAAAATTACAAATAATAAATGGAAATGGGGCACGCTAAAAAGGATTATCTACTTGGGGTCCGAAATTCGACTCGAAGGTGAAACTACTTTTTATATGACCGAAATAACACTAAAAAAAAAAAGAAAGGAAGTTACGGGGACGCAACTTAAATCTACTTACAATAATTAATCCTTAAATATTCACAAAATCTGGAACGCACTAAACACAAATATTCTATACACAAAATTAAAATAATAATAAAAGGAAACGCAAGTTAAGATAATACTAAAACGCTAATGAAACACTAATTATATCTCTAAATTAAAACGCAAATGAAGGGACGCAAAATAATCAAAACGCAATGGGACGCAAAATTGGAGTGAGTCAAAAGTTCGTTGACGTCCGTACTTCGGATCCAAAATTATCCCTTCTCTAATGTAATTGCATTACGTAACATTTGGGTTGGTATCGATAAGTCGGGGAAGGTGGGGGGGGGGCTGAGGGAGAGGAAAGGTATTTACAAAAGGGACATCGCAATAGGAGAAATAAGAACAGACAAACTTATTTATGAAACGGTTGTGCGGCAGAGGGAGGGTCAGAGACGCCGACCGGCAACCCACACGAGTGCGACGAGTGTCGCCTTCCCCAACAAGGACACGAGTCCCTTGTGCGGGAAGAGGGGCATTCCTCTCCCACTGCGGCGCACACCACTACACCTTTTGTATGCGGCCCCTGTACGCTAAATGTATGCGCCTTCAAACGTCAATAATGTGTGCGACAGGGACCAACATATCCAAGGGACGAGGACAAAACGAAAACATGCATCGGCAGTTTTCGATGACAAATAAAAATTAAACGTATACATAATATAATTACGAAACAAGGACAACGCTATAGGAAAGAAAGGGACAAACGAAATATATTTACTTATCGATACCAAAAGAATTAATTGACTGAAAAATGAGCGTATTAAAATGAAATGAAATGCAATTTTTTTATGATGTTCAGGTCAGGGGGTAGATTGACGATATTTCGTCACAAGGCATGTTATTATTCTTAAACGGTTAGGCTACTGACCCTGGGCACTGAGAATCTATGTGATCCTATTGTGGCAACCTTAGGTAAGTTAGAGTTCATCCAGTAGTTTCACCTTCCCTATGTAAGCTACAATTCTACTGAATGAGTAATTCTTGATTTCTTGGGGTATTAAAAAGTCCTTTCCGAGAATCATTTATCTTTCCTGACAGGTTGCTATGCAATATGTCAGAAGGTGCACAGGAGTTTCGTTTTCCACAAGACAGAATCTGCAGGATGCGGTATTAGTTAGCCCCATCCTGAGTGAGCGTTTGTTGAGTCGACAGTGTCCTGTTAGCAGTCTTGTTATTGCTTTTGCAGTATGGCTGTTGGAGTTAATGATTTCCATGGCCTTAACTTTGTTGTAGCCTTCTATTAGTGAACTTGCATGTCTTGGAGTTTCCAAAGTACCCCAAGTTCTCTTTGCCTCACTAATTGTTGACTTTTTAAGTAGTTTTTTCGCTACTTTAGTAGTTATTCCCAAAACAGGCTCAGGGCCAATGAACTTATTACTGGCCTTGGAAAGTTTATCGGCTTCTTCGTTGCCCACATTTCCTGCATGCCCCTTTATCCATTTTAAGATAACCCTGTTGTTGTTTTGAGCTAGTTTATTTAGGGCAAATATGCAGTCTTTTACTAATCTTGACCTTACTTGTAATGCCTCCAGAGCCATTAGCACATCTTGACTACCTGTTAGAATGTTGATAGTACAATCTTTGTACCCTTTGTCCAAATTAGTTTGTACACATTCCCTGATGGCCATTAATTCTGCCTGAAAGATGCTTGCATTTCGTCCGAGACTTCCTGCCTTTTTGACTTGTGGGTGGGCACCAAATACACCATACCCGGTTCCACTCGCCATTTTTGAGTCATCGGTGTCCCACACCAGTGAGGTTCTTGTCAGATCGGTCTCTTCCGTCATTGGTCTCTCCCTAGACGACGATTCGACTTTAAAGAACCTGGTTTCTCCAAGCTCTGGTTTAATGTCGTCAGTGGCCATTCCCATGATCGAATTCCGAAAGGTTCCCATTATGAGGTTGTTATATATCTTTGATAACCAGTTTTTGTTCTCTCTCATGTGCACTCTGTACATCGCAGTTCTTTCCTCATTTCTTACCTGCAGGTGTAGTGGTGGCATATTTAGTAGTGCTTCTAGGGCAATTGTTGGAGTTGAGTTTAAGGCTCAAGTTATCAACCGACAAGCTTGTCCTTGAATGCTGGTTAGTTTTTTTTTGCAGTTTATTTAAAGGGTTTCGTCTTTCCATATCATTGATGCATAAGTGACTGTTGGTTTAACTACGGTCTCATATATCCTATGGCATGTTAGTAGATTAAGTATTGTATCCATTCTAGTTATTAAATGTGTTATCGTTTCTTCTAGTTTGTTAAACTTCCAAAATGAATTAACTGGTACTACATAAATTTCTTAACTGTTAATGTCTCTAAGACAAAATTTCTCACTTTCGGATGCTACTACGATAGGAAACATTTCGTTTAAAGTAAATTGTGATAAAATTGTTATTTCCCGAACAAACTATAACTAAATATTTAGGGGTTATGGTAGACAGTCACGTGCGCTGGAACTATCATATTAACAAAAGAATTTTAAAAATTACACATTTTCCGTACACAATTAGCAAAATGAAAGAATTTTTAAATTACAATCAATTAAAAGTTATTCTTCTTTATTGAACTCTATTTTAACTTGGAATCATTATGTGAAGTGGTCTGTATAAAAAAAATTGTTAGGAAAAAATCGTAGATTTTCATCCAAAAAAGTGTTTGAACAAAGTGGTAAGATAGTAGGAAAAATTATCTGTTAACTATAAAGTTATATTTAACAAAAAATAAACTATTTACAATTTCAAAACCTATCAGAAATAAACACTAGAATTAAATATCTGCATGTAGACGTCTCGACTATATAGCTACGAAAGGAATTAATGTATTACCTACAACTTTAAGATCGGATACTTATAAATATGAAACCTTAACCCTTTGAAGCATACATTTTTCTTTACACTGAAAATAGCTTAAATTTGTTACTCGTGAGTTTTCGGGGTCGCTGATTACTAATCTGACCTCAGATTTTCTAAATTCAAAATGGCGGATCCAAAATGGCCGGCCGACGTATGAAAACAGGTCGGATTCACCCTAGATTTAAGTCGGCCATATTGGATCTGCCATTTTGAATTTTCAAAATCTGCGGCCAGATTCGTGATCAGCGATCCCGAAAACGCCCGAGTACCCAATTTCACCTAGATCAAGTAAATGTTTGTGATTCCGTCGGCCATATTAGATCCGCCATATTGAATTTTGAAAATCTGAGGTCAGATTCGTAAACAGCGACCCCGAAAACCCTCGAGTGCCCAGTCTTGTCATATTTGAGTAACGTTTTCTTCTCCACATATATTTTCCGTAAAAAATCCGCAATTTTTACACTTTGTTTAATTTTTTTAAACAATATAACATGGTAATTAATTAAAAATATTGATTTATTTACGTTTCCTAACATGTTCTTGAAGTAAGGAAGCAAAAAATTGCAGCAAAATTAATATTTTTTACTTTTATTTATCATAGTTGTCTAATCTTGTTGTCTTCTTTATTTTTCAAGGGTATATTACGGCTCAAATTAAAGCTGAAGACTTCCTCTTCAAGATAGACTTGGTCTGAATGATGATTTTTATTTATTTCTTTTCGAAAACATCAATAAAAATGTCTAAATATTATCCAAAATATGTTTTTTATCGAAGTAGAAAACTTGTTCAAATGAGGCTCAAAATCTCTACTTGGAGGTTTTTGGGATCGCTGATTGCGAATCTGATGTCAAAAATCATAAATTCAAAAATGGCGGATCCAATATGGCGGCCAAAAATACAAAATATTGACCTATTTTTATGATACTTGGCACACAGGGGTTTTCGGGATCGTTGATAAAGAATCTGATGTCAGTTTTGTGAAATTCAAAATGGCGGATCCAATATGGCCACCAAAAATACTTTTTTCGTGAAACTTGGTATACATAGGTTTTCGAGGTCGCTGTTCAAGAATTTGATATCTTTTTTTTTGAAATTCAAAATGGCGGATCCGATAAAGCTTTATTCTTACATGCTATATGTTATATAAAATTCAAAATAGCGCATTACATAAAACTTTATTCATACATATTAACATACATAATAACATTCATTTTAACATTTATTTTAAACATTAAAAATCTTCTTTGGTGTGGTGGATCTCAAAGCATAGATGCATAAACCAACATTTTTAATGTCAGAAAACTGAGATTAGATTCTTTATCAACGACCTCGAATATCCCTGTACATGAAGTTTCATAAAAATAGGCTAATATTTTATATTTTTAGTTGCCATATCGGATCCGCCATTTTGAATTTCTAATTTCTGACATCAAATTCGTAATCAGCGATACCAAAAACCTCCATATACCAAGTTTCATAAAAATAAGTCAATTTTTTTATTTTAGCCGCCATATTGGATCCGACATTTTGAATTTCACAAAACTGACATCAGATTTGTAATCCGCGACCCCAAAAACGTAGAAAGTAATGTTTGTAATTTTACAAATATGTAAAATAACAAACCTGGATACGGTAACGGAAAGTCGGGTAAAACGCTTATTCAAGAGGGTTAATTTCACAAGTATCTTTTGATTTTTTGCAGTTGTTTTTTGTGTCGATAGTTTATATGCACTTCATGTAAATATTGTACATTAACCACTTCACTGGCAATGTATCATGTGTACAAATAAAAAAAAGTGCCACGACTGGTAATGTATCATATATGTACATTTTTAAATAACTTCCACAATTTCCAATGAAGTTGCACGAAATTTGGTATGCTATAGTTTCTTAGGTCGCTGAATACGAATCTGAGGTCACCGTTTCAAAATTCAATATGGTGGTTCCAATATGGCAGCTACATGTATTTCTTTCCATTTTGAACAATCTCTCGCATGGATTTGTTAATATGTACTATATTTCGAAAAATAAAAATTCTAAACCATGTAAAAATTAAAAAAAATGTTTTTTAATTAAGTACTATAATTTTAGATAGAAAATAGTACCAAATTACGATATTTAAAAATATATAACATTTAAAAATGAAGGGGCTAAATTCTGGCTTGCCCCTCCCCTTAACCCTCTAGGTCAGAGGGTATATTGATGTTGGAATATAATTTTTTCAAGACTTTAATTTGTCTATTTTATACTTCTGATTTGACGAACAATCGTTGCAATTAAATAAAAACGCTAAAATCACAGTTTTTTGTTATGGGACTTGGAAGTCCCACCAGGACTTGAGGGTAAGATTTTCAGTTTTTGATAAAAATAAGAAAATCAACAGTAATATATATATTTCACATTTTATTGGGTTAATGTTATTTTAGGCTAAATCTAACACTCTATATAAGTAATATAACGCACGACATATAACGCACAATATAACACGATTTTGTATATCTTTGAGAACTATTCCTTTTTTAAATGGTATGTATAAAAACAATTATTGCTTTTATTGCAACAAAGGTATACATTGCATTTGCAGCAAAAAGACGTAGGTTTATTTTTAATGCATAAGGTGCATCTTTGTCTGACTTTGCTAAACTCTGGGAAGTGATCTAAGGCGTCAAATTTTTGTGATAAATTTGTGAAATAACAAAAATTAAAACAAATACATATTATTTAACATCGTGACGTGTAATAAAGTAGAAAACGCCTATTTATCTTTCAACTTTTGCATTAGTAGACCGTTGAGCCCTGGTGCGACGTACACGTCCCATACTTTAAAATCAGAAGCCCCTATATAAATCAAAACCAAATAGTGGTTAAAATACGCTAATTTGCATATGTATATCCCGCTTTTAAAATGTATACACGGATTTTACCATAAAATCATTAGTACATACTTTATTTTGAAAAATTATCGAGTGACATACGAATACGACAGTTAACCTGCAATGCAAGGCACAATTCACAGCTTTTCTAATATTTAACCAATTGAATAACTGTTGCTGCTGGTAGGAACACGTTATGCATGACCGCCGGAAACCTACCGTCGATATTACATACCAGATTTGCCATTAAAAAAGCAAAAAAGTATTTTTAAATCTATGGGACTCCCACGTCCCACCAGTACCTAGAGGGTTAATATAGTTTATTATGAAACTAGTGCGTAAAAGTTCATTCTACGAATGTGAAGGGTTGTGGCCCGAGCCGAAGGCGAGAGTCGTAATCACATATATTTATGTCACTTGAGTGTGTAAAATGCAACCGACAAATGTCAAAAGTGTGTAAAATAGCATTTTATGCATCGAATGGCATAAAATTTCTTATAGTTTTAAAATACTTACTTTAGCTTCCCCATCGATGAAAATTTTTGGAGGTCGACCTCTCTTTCTTCGCGGCCTGTCCAAGCCTTCCATTTGCAAACACAAATCATGTTCGGTGGTATACATCGATCCGTCAGGTAAAACTAGAAATGAAAAATTAATAAAAAATTTCTTATGTTTCTGGTACGAAAAGATGTTTTATTTTACCATTAATAAAAATTTGTTCAGTCGATTCAGAATCTTCATTTTCGTCATCTAAATTCTCTAACTCGGGCGTATCGAGTGTCAGCTCTGTGTTTTCTCGTTCGGCACGAAGCCGCTCCCTGTCTGCCTTTCGTTGCCTTTCCACTTGCTGTTTCCACATTTCACGAATTTTTCGTTGTCCATCGACGAGGAGCTCGAAAAACTGTACGGTAGCTTCCAGTTGAATGTTACAGCCGGGACAAATTGTTCTCGGCAGTTTGCCATCGTCCCGTACCTGAAATTCAGTGTCGGGGTAGAATGACAATGGAGTAGAGTTGTTTTTTCGGATGAATTACCGGGTTTTGACGTAAACTTGACTACAGTAGGAAAACATTTTGAAAAAGGCAACGATTTTCGTGTAACGTCAGGCAGAGCTCGTTTGACAGGCACTGCTTGTCGTCGCTGGAAGGACAATAGGAGGATGGAGATGGGAAGGCCTGGTTTTGCCGCTAATCGCGGAAATGCTCGAACATTTCGCCAATCGAACGAAAATTTATGCCGAGAACCTCCATATTGGCGACGGGAAGTCAAGTTGGGGTCTCGAGCGGGGAAACTTTTTCTCGTACCTTGAGCGGCAGGTACCGGTTGACCAAAGTGCTCAGCTCCGTATCCTCAGCATCCGGAGCAAAAAGCATTTCGCCGTTGCCGTTGTCCTGCGCGCACAATCGGCAAATCGCGGAATCGTAGAGGCGAATCTCCGCCATGACGCGGCGTCCGCGAATTACGATTTTACGACGAATCCGCGACGTCTGATGTCCGTCGCCTTCGCCGACTCGCCGAGTTGCGGCTGGGAGTCGCGCACGTCGCCGTTCTAAAACCTCCTCATCCGAGGAACGACGCCGATCTTCCTGTGACCGGACACCCGGTGAATCCAGTTATTCGCGCGTCTCGTCGATGACTGCTCGCTACCTTCGACGGGATCATCGCAAACGCTCCTCGCCTCCACAACTTTTTTACATTTACGCGCCAGCGTGGCTAAGGAAGATTCGCGTTGAGGTTAGTTTTTAACCGACAACAATGTCGACAACGATTATTCGGATTAGCGAGTGCACCGAACGACACAACAATCACAGGAAATTAAAAACACCTGCACTTATCACACATTTTACATTATTTATTGTCGAGTGTTCAAAAAGCCGGTCTTTCTTTTCTGATTGCGTTGCCTATCTAGAAAATTCATAGTTCTATGCCGAATAAAGTGTGGTGAGAAAAGTTGTCCAGGCAGATGATTGGTCAGAACTTACAAAGAGCTCACCGATTGGTTGGACGGCAGCACATGTGTCCCTCTCGACTACAGGTGGAAAAATTACACACATGAGACATTCTTTTACAAATCGAACACCCAATACATTGGGAATTGGGACACATTTTTAAACTGGCTGCAATTTTTTTTACGATTTCCTTATACATACAAGAAAAGCAGACACTTATTTCGACATTTTGTTCCTGACCCGTATTTTCGAAAATACAGCAATCCCCGTCCTAAGTTATGTGGTCGGTTCTTTCAAAATGGCGGAAGATTCTCCAAAGTTATAGCCCCTCGCTATCTCCACTTTCGTAATTCTGTTTATATCCGTGCAATGCGTGAGTGTCGCGAAGCGAGGGTGGCTCAACGAAACAATATGGTGGGGGAAGGACAAGAAGAGGGTGGGGTAATTGTTCTGTGGGTAAAACTGCACAATAGCTACGTCACCTCAAAAAAAATCTTCGGGACATGTTTTCGACGTATTTTCATCTCCTGATTACGAATATGACAATAAAAATCAACGGTCAGAGATATCTAAGCCGCTATTTGAAAAAAAAAAAACAGAAAATCGTGATTTTTTAGAATTTTTGGCATTTAGTTCGAAAAATACGCATCAGATGGAAAGACGTTTCCAATAAAAAAGGTAGAGAATCAAATTCTGTACAAAAAAGGTCGGATACAATTTTTTTCATACTAGCACAGGGAAGCTCCAAAAATAGCGATGAACATGGTGAGAATGGCCGCAAGCACTCCCTAGTTACCAATACGTAAAACTATAGGGAGTGCTTGCGAGCGGGGGGGGGGGCTCTGCCCCTGGGACTCCCCTTTTTGTACTAGCCTAACCTCTAACCGACAGACGTTATCAATAATTAAACCCACGGCCATTCTCACCATTTTCATCGCTATTTTTGGAGCTTCCCTGTGCTAGTATGAAAAAAATGTATCCGACCGTTTTTGTACAGAATTTGATTCTCTACCTTTTTTATTAGAAACGTCTTTCCATCTGATGCGTATTTTTCGAACTAAATGCAAAAAACTCGACTTTCTTTTTTTTTTTTCAAAATAGCGGCTCAGATATGTATGACCGCTGATTGTTATTGTCATATTCGTAATCAGGAGGTGAAAATACGTTGAAAACATGTCCCAAAGATTTTTTCGAGGTGACGTAGCTATTGTGCACTTATACCCGAATTGAAAATTTGAAGTTTTGAAAATTATGTACTTTTTTAAATTGCAATAACTCCGGTTCTGCACTGTGAAAAGTTTCGATATAATTTTACAGTGATATAGAGGAAATTAAAATATCAGCGGTAAAATTCCTACATTATCGACGTGATTTTACATGTGCACTGTAAATAAGACGTCAATCGGTTATTAGTGAGAGGGACCCGACTCGTTAGAGGGAGGAACAGATACATAAATCCCTACAGCACAATTTACAGTGCGCTTGCATTTTCGGTACTATAGCCGTAAAATCTGATTTTACAGTCTGCAGTGAGCCCTCCCAATATTTGCCTTGCCCGCCTTGTCTATCCTTTTCTAACCGTCCCAATATTTGCTTAGTGAGGGGAAGACATTTTTCTCCTACTCCGCCGACATACAGTTATAGAACGCGCATGCGTCGACCAGAAGAAATCAGTTAAACCACGGTTTAACGTTTCCTACATCGCGCATGCGTGATGACGCCACAGAATTACCGCTCCGTGAGAAGTGGTGAGGAACAACAATTGAGGGGTAAGGCAAACATTGAAACGGACCTAGTGGAAAATGTTGAGGGGGACCATGGTATTACTGTACTTTTAGTCCGTAAAAAGAAATTTTACGGATCACGTGTAACATAAATCTGCGCAGTCAAAAACATAACCCATACGGATTAAAAGCAGTCCGCGAAATCGAATTTTTATAGCTTTTAGAACCGAAAAATAATGTTCGACACACGGCCGTAAGATTTTACGACGTTGTATCGAAAAATACTATTTTTAAATTACACAATCGATGTAAAATTACCACGATTATTACTGGTATTTATATTTCCATCTTTCACGTTGTAAATTTACAGTTCCATTGTGAATTTTACATGTTTATGGTAAATTTCCTTCTATTCTCGTGATTTTTACACGAAAATTGTAATTTTACTATGAAAATAATAGGAAATTTCAACAAGACTGTAAAAACTCGGAAATGTAATTTTACTGGTACACAGTGTATACTTATCTGAAAAATGGAACCAGGGCTCACTTTCAAGCCAATAAAAAGTACTTTTGATTTATATTTTACAACAAACACCTTTCGCTTTAACGAGGGTTCTAAAGTGGTCCGCCGGTATGATAGGAAATTTCATTAAAAAACGTAAATTAAAGTTGACTGAATAACATTTTTAAAATTCGAGCTCTATAAGGGCAATTCTAAGCATTATAAACAGTTTCCTAGAAAATATCAAAGATAAGAATAGAGAACTGACCGAGGATTTTCGGAAATAAGTGATTTTTATTTATTTCCGAAAATTCTCGGTTAGAAGAATGTGCCAAATGTCCCTGCACGCAAAGAAATTTTAAGTCGATACGACAGCATTTTGGGAAGTAGTAGTTACCGCACAGATTCTGACGAATTTGAAATGACGGTTAAAATTCGAATTCGTGACAAAGACAATTTTTATAAACAGATCCAATTTGAGTGCACCTTTGAGAATATTTATTCATAATTTCTAGACGAAATAGTTATTAATAGTTATTTGTAATGATCTATAAACGTTGTTGAAACGGAAAAACTTGGTACTTTTTTCATTCTAAAGCTTCCGTATCGAATACAGTGCAAGATACACTAAAAATGCACTGAACCTTTTTTATAGAGCACAAAATATCCTTAAAAAAAGTCATGAAGAGCCCCAGTCTAAAGTTAATAGATAGTCCATGAATAACGCTGGAATTTTGTCTTACAAATTAATTGTGAATATTTTAGAATTTTTGTAAACTGTGAGGCCTATTCCATCGTTGCTCGTGGCTATGCTATTAACTTTAGCCTAGGACCCTCCCTGACTTTTTTGTAGGAAATTTTGTGCTCTACAAAAAAGTTTCAGTGCATTTTTAGTGTATCTTGCACTGTGATGTTTTAGAATGAAAAAGGACCAAGTTTTTCCGTTTCGACAACCTTTATAGATATAAATATATTATGAATTTATTATTCGACCGTTCGAAAATGTAATAATGTAATGATATAATTGTTCGTTTTACGGTCTTCTGGACAAAAGTAAAAATGAAAACAAACCAATAATGTGAATAGTGGGACTCTGACGTGAGCCACCTAATATGAGAAAGGAAATTTGTATGAATGGGATTTTGTAGTTTTATCAGCTACAGAATCTTCTATTTACTGAACTGCTTATATATAAAATTAGGGATTTGACTAATAATGGATTCTGGGTTCCTCTAGTGACAAAATAAATAACTAATGCCTATTGTAAATACACGTTTCGTCCCAGGTTTTCGCGTGGACTCGTCAGAAAGACGATCGCGAAAACCCTGCCTTTTACGTGATGGTTTGGTCTACTAAGAAATTTTAAATAAACAAAACAGAAGAGGAATGTTTAATTTATTGACAAATACAAACATACTAACCGGTAACGGAATGTCGCTACACAGTATGTTTATATGTTTTTATGGGACAAAGGGATAACACGTACGAACACTATAATATTGACGCTGTTGTTTGACAGCTTTCCCCCAAGTCCATTATTTTTCTTGTTTTTGAAGTTGTTTCCATTCCGCAGATTGTTGAATCAAACCATTTGAAACATATCTGAAAGGAAAACAAAAGTAGGTTTGATGGAAATATCTATAGATGGCTTTATGACATTCACAGCCCTACTTATCGTTGTTCGTTCGTAGAAATTGATTTTTTATACTCAAAAGTGCATTAACCGTAATTTTGTATTTTATTTTTTATTTACTGGATCAACGACACGCAATTGTGCCGTTAAACAAAGAATACACAATACAAATATTTGGAATCATGTTGCCAACATGTAGCCTCACTCAAATGTTACAAATTTTATAAAATATTTTGGTATAATTGTTAATAAATTTTTAACGGACGTAAAGCACATTTGTGTGACATTTTGAGGTAAAAAATTCCACACACGCTTTAATCTGACTATTGGATCGATTTACGTGTTCCACAATGGTCCGAAAATTCCGAAGTTGTTGGGGTATGATCCTCTGACTACACAAACTGGAAATTTCACCACTAATAATATGATTATTTAAAATGTTGTACCTGAGTAGTAGGTGATAATAATCATGTAATGATTTAACCGAGCAAAGATCGAGTCACTCACCTGAACCGGAGTAGTCGTGGTAAAAATAAGTGCATCGGATTACCCTTTTTATATGCATGGCGTGTCTTATAACGCGATGTAGTGTGGATTGTAGCTCATACCACCCAACATCAGCAAACGGGGAACAGATGAATGAGCAATATCTTCAAAGGGGAAGAACTAAAACCTGTGCAACATGCAGAGCACGATGATATGATGATGTATAATTTATCATAAGCGCTAGCAAGTGCGATTTCTTTATAGAGATGCAGAATCTTATTAATATTTAAAAAATGTTTGGTAACCCCGATACGGAATCCGAGCATCCAAAACGTTCAATTTTATGGGCCGAGTGGAGATTGTGCGGTCACACTGAGGTCGTAAAATTTTACGTTTTTGATACACTGTTCGCAAAAGTAGGCACTTTACCGACTGTATTTGGTCCGTAAAATCACACTTTACGGAGTAAAAGGAGTCCGTGAAGTGTTTACTTTACGGACACATGTATCAAAAAAGATTTAAAAGTAACAACCTTTAAGTGGTCCTTAAAAACTAAACGTGCTTTCAAAGATAATACCCACATCCTTCAGTTTAGAAACTGAATCCAAATTGGACCTGTTAACTGAATTCATATTCAGTCTCGGGAAGGGATAAGGGTTCTCGAACTCTATTGACATGAGGATTACAACTTGACGTAAATAAAATTCACACTGAACTAGGTGATCAATTGTCAAGGGCACTTGCCATGTGCCACATATTTACAGGCAACGATTTCAATCTAGCCTTTTATCGTAAAGGCAAAAAGAAGCTTTTCAGTATTTTGGAAAATAACGCAAAATATCAAGAGGTTTTGTATTTGTATTTTATGTTATTCGATTCCGATTCCATATGAAATCATGCAGGCGGAATATATCAATGTCTTGGAATTCTTGAAACTCAAATATGTTGTTCTTTGATGAAAATAAGGTGATACGTATTTTTTTGTTTGGCCGTTTAAAGTGTTTGAGTCGCGTTATGGCGACTTGAATGTCAGAGCGCCTTCCGCCAATTGAACCGAAAAATTGGTTCATTTTTTTTTAAAACCTCTCTATTTCTCTAAAAAATTAATGAAACGTGAATTCTTTTCTTATGTGCTATTGACCAACGTGTAAGGTTGTAAATTGGTTATACAGAATTTTTTGTTTCGCGCAATTTACAAAATGGCGGCCGATTTTAAAAAAATAGTAAATATTTTTTTTCTCAAAAAGGCCATCTCCGAATTTTTCGCAATTTTTTTCTTAAATTAATATTGATGTGGAGAATACACATGAATTTTGTCAATACCCTTAAATGCCCCCGTGTAGGCGAGATATCGTTTTCAAATTTTCGAAGAGCAGTACACGTTATTAGAAAAAGTATTTAGCAAATTCTTGTGAACTATCATACATAAGGGTATATTTTGGGTATCGTTAACCACGAATCTGAACCCAGATTAGCAAAATTCAAAATGGCGAATCCAACATGGAGGACGAAAATCATAATAAGTTACTCGATCAAACTGAAACTAGGAACTCGGGGATTTTCGAGGTGGCTAGTCACGAATCTGGGCTCAGCTTTATAAAATTCAAAATGGCGCATCCAGTATGGAGGACGAGAGTCGTAAAAAGTTACTTGATCAAACTAAAAGTACGTACTCGGGGATTTTCGAGGTCGCTAATCACGAATCTGGCCTCCGATGTCTAAAATTCAAAATGGCGAATCCAATATGGAGGACGAAGCAAGATATTCGGGGATTTTCGGGGTCGCTATCACGAATTTGAGCTCATCATCACATTTTGTGTTTTCATTAAAAAAACCGAATAAACCAAAAAATCATTACCGATTTAAATAGATAATTTATTCACATAACTCGCTTTGTACTTAGATCATCAAAGCTTATATTATTCAACAATTTTCGAAGTATACGCATTGACAAATTCTTAAATGCATATTCACAAAGATTTGCACAATAAATGAACAAACAAACATCTTTGGAAGATTCAGTATTTACATTAAGTGTGTTCTCATTTTTTTTTTACCTTTTCGCCATTTTTTTGCTGTCACTGCATCATTCTTTTTGGGACTCTGCCTGATGTAGTCATCGTGTAAAAAGTACTCTAGGGCTATTTCTTCTAGATTGGTCCATGAACTACTCTGTTATTGTGGGAAATCAAAAGAGGTTTTGAGTCAAGTTATGTGGTATTAATTGACAGTAATTTAATTCTTTGTGAAGATGAGCTAATTTTGTAAAGAAAGCCTAACATTGTCAAACTAAGTATGTGTTTTTTTTCGTATTATTCGAGGTTTGGTGTACTGTAAATTGTTTGTAGTTTATTATCATGTCGTTCCACATAGCTGTTATAATCTCTTTTCTTTTTTTTTTAACACACATGGTGAAAGGATCTTTTAAGGACGAAACTTTACAATTTGTTGTTAAAATTTAATCACAGCTGTTTGTTATCAAGGCCCAAACACGAAAAGTTTTGCAGTTGTTAGTAACGACAAAAAGCACGACTCAGCATATGCTCTTTTGGCAATGGAAAAAATATTTATAATTTTAATAATAATTGTATTACGTAAAAAATAAAATGTTATGATTAAACTGGATGCTGACTTTATTGATATTTTATTCAATAAAAAATGTTATACTTAGTCACGGATCGTTAAATTGCTAAAAATTGAAAATGAAGGTCGAAATGTAAAATCTCTGGCCACCGAATATTTCACGAACTCTCGGAACAATAACTGCGCATATAACAACTCCTACGATCATCACCGTATTATGATAAATAATAACTATAAACTTAAATTACTTACTGATTTCACGATATTTTCACTTTATTTCTCTAAGATTAACTATAAGAAGCACATTTTTTTGACAATGCAATATTATGTCATCACTGTTGGTTATAAATCACGTGTTATTTTTGTCCGACGTGCGTTCATCACAAAACATAATTTCGTATATGAGTAATTCCGCGATACTTTTAATATTTAGGAAACTGTATATTTACAAGACGAATTTAATACAATTGATAAACAAAAAAATTTTTTTTATATGAATTAAATGTCGGAAAATATCATACAATAGTTTTGGTGGATGGAGAATAATTAGTTTTGCGTGAAAAAAATTGAAATACGTCATATTTAAAGATTTGTGCAGGAAACTGTCCTATATTTCTTTTCTTTCGACCAAAAAATAAAATGTGCTTGTTTATGAAAGACCGCACAAATTTTTCTGTACTATCATTTGATATTGTACTTCAACCCATGTCATTTTTAAGAATGTGCCTGCCTCCTGAAATGAAATATAAAAGCAAAAATAAAAGAAACTAAATTTTCATAAAGAAAAAATTTTTTTACATTTCATCGTTTGGAAAAAGTGCGTTTCGAGATTTCAAAAAAAAGTAAAGCATGAGTGTATTCCTTACATAAAAACGGTTCAAACCACTCTTTTTACATTACCGTGCCACTCTACCGGAAAAAAATACGAGGCTTTGAAAAATGATATTACTTGCGCCGCTGGTACCGAAAATAATTAGTTTTTACTGGCACACTTTCTGTACAGTTTGAAAATCCCCAAAACCTATTGCTGTTTTTTGTTTGGTATATTTCTAAGCGTGTATCACTAGTCTCAAGTCAATATTATTTGCACCTGTCTGAAAAAAAGACTGAACAAAAAATAATTTTATTTTCGGTAATTACTGTACGGCGCTATATCTCCATGTTTCATATTTTTAGATTTACATGTACAAATAATTATTTTTTATCTTCAAGAGGCAAAAGTCCCCGAACTGATCAAATCGATTAAGAATTACAGATTCAACAAAGTTTTGAAAATGGATAATAAAATTATTTTGTTCAAAATTTTAAAGTTGCTCCTACAAAATGTGCGTTTTTAAAAAAATGTTGGCACCATCAAATTTTTGCTCTTCGTATCACCTGAAATCAGAAAAATAACTTTACATGTGGGTGCAAGTAAAAAAAAAATTTTTTTTTAAATGCCAAATATTAACAGTATCGCGGAATTACTCATATATGTCATACTTATGCTATCGAGGTAAAAAGACGCAGCAAGTTTATCGGACAACGTGACCAAGTGATTTTATAAATAGTTATTGAACAGCTGCCCAAAAATGAACTATGTATTTATCACGAAACAAAATGTCATAAACATGACATGTTTATGCTGTCGAACTAGACAAACGCAGCAAGAAATTGGTCGGACAATATAACCATCGGATTTTATAAATAATTATTAAGCACTTTTGTAAAAAGAAACTATATATTTATCGCAAAACATAAACTCATAAATGCGACGTCTTTGCGATGGTAGGCAAGCTCATTGCAGCAATATTTTTTTTGAACAAAAATCGTTTCAAATTTCTTTCTAAATTATCATTGGAATTTATTAAAATGACTGATGTATTTATCACAAAAAGCAACATCATGAATTCGACATGTTTCGCGCGTGCGTGTTGAAAAACGTAGCACTTACGAACATTTTCGCAAATTAGAGTATGGTAGACTTCTCCAAATGTAGCAACTTACCAAGTTTCAAGTATGTATTAATCGTTGTCGGAAAAGTATATACTGGGGACTAATATGGTTTTTCATTTCCCTACGTTATAATACAATTTGTATTTGTATACAAAACTTTTTTCATAAAGAACCGAACGTTCCCCGTAAAGTTAATTATTAATTATTCCGAATGAATCATAGATATTAATGTTTTGAAACATACCTGAATGCTTTCTGTCAGAGTAAAAGGAGTGAACTTCCTGATATTGCTAGAAGCCACCGTCATTTTGCAACCGCAACGTTCGCAGCCATGCGTGTCATTAATCGTTATTCCCATTGTATACGAGGATTTCCATTTGGTCAAAAGGAATTCTGAATTCAAGTACTTATGTTGCATATAAAATACCATATACCAGATGTATAGATATGATGAACATGCGTCTAATGAGGCACATCTATTATTTTTGCACGATTTGAAATGTAAAATTTGAAACTCGGAAATAAAAAATAATTTAATCGAATTGAAAGAGATTGCGATCCTTCTGTTGCTGGTTAATTAATTGTTGTATTAGCATATTTTACAGGTTTTTTAATAAATATTTACAGAAATATAAAAGTATTATAATGCAGAATTCCGCACATGTAGAATAAATCTACCAAACCTGCTTTTGAAACTTACCTGTCGTAAAGTTTGAATACAGTAAATATTCTTAAATCAATAATATAGGTATAGATTCCAATAAAAAATGTGACTAATATTAATTGAAGGCAGACTAATGAAAATCACTCCAATAATATTTACAATTAACTTTATTTACAAAAACATCTTTGACCAGTATAATCGTAACGGAAGTAAATTATTTCGTTGCTGGAGGGATGGATGGAATACGTCGAAATCCACTCGTCTTAGTTTTTCTAAATAAATATCAATTATTGTAGATGGGAGAAAAATAACTTTCACCTCTTTATTCTTGATGCGATCCTGAAGCGACTTCGCCTAAAATATTAAATAATTTACTTAAATTATTAAAATTTTCTTATATTCTTGCTTCCTTACAGATAATAACAAAAGTAACAACATACTTTAAATATATGATATTTAACTTATTCTATACGTTGCGTCTGTGTTGTTTCAATCTTTCATTCGGCGTGAGCTTTAATAAACGTTATCGATATTTTTTTCTTATGCTTTGGACTAAAATTAATTATTCTTTAGAATTAATTCGAAGATAACGATAGTCTCTACCAAATTAAATAAGAACATGTAGAAAGTATTACGTACATTCGAATAATGAATTTAACAACATATAGTACTCCTTCTCTTATTCTAATTTGTCCAGTCAGGCAAGATGGCGGCCTTCTTCGCTTAATCTAATTTTCTCCCCTCTCCCACTGTTTCACTTTTTCTCTTTCTTTCTCTTTCGTAGGGCATGTGCAGTTATGTGTCACGTGTGCTTCGAAGAAAGGTAGTAGGCGCGGTGGGGAGAACGTGTGCGGGGAACATTAGACAAAAATTAGAATATGAGAATTAGAATCAGGGAAGGACTACTGTAATCAATCCCACGAGTCATACACCGTAATAGATAATTTGTTTAGTGGTTCAGAATTCATTTACGGAGATATTTCGATGCGCATTACCAAGCTTTGCGACATTTTGTTTAATACAGTAGTCCTTTCCTTGTTCTAATTTCTCATATTCTAATCTCTTCTCTTATTCTAATTTTTGTCCTTCCCCTATTCCAGTATTTCCCCACACGCGTTCTCCCCACAGCGCCTACTAACTTTCTTCGAAGCACGTATGACACATAACTACGCATGCACCACGAAAGAGAAAGAAAGAAAAAGGTGAAACAAGAAACGTTTAGTTGGAAAGATGAGAAAATTCTAATAAGAGAAGAAGGCCGCCATCTTGCCTGACTGGACAAATTAGAATAAGAGAAGGAGTACTGTAATTCTAATTGTGCTAAATAAGAAAAGATAGTCTTTTACATCAAGATTCTTCCAACCAATTTTCATTTCTCTACATGTATGTGCGTATTATATCGCCCAATAAATATTCTAGTACTACGAAAATATTTGTTGCTCACACTAATAGTATTTAATTGGAACATGCACGAAAACTGATCACTGCAAATATGAATGTGCCAACTATAAATATCGCTCAGAACACTACCAGCACGTGTTTTGTGAGATTCTCAAATCTCCGCGAACGTCTCTATACATTTATAGTATATGTACATGGACGCATGCCATCTAAATGGGAAGTAGCAAAAGGTTCACTGAATTCCGGAATTTCAAATTTGTGCAGCGCGCGACGAATGTATATAAAAATCATGCATGAAAATAGAAAGCTTTCGCAAAAATTATTGCGCTACTAACTATATATACAGCTAGAGTACTACATCAGTAACAATAATATAAATAAAGGCGGGCTTGTTTAAAATTAAGCGAAGTGGAAACTTTTTTTACTGCATAAATCGTAAGCATCAAATTGAACCCCTGGCGATCAAAAGGGGATACGCGCGAAACGCCGGAGAATTTGTTGGCCCCTCGGCTCGTAATTTTTTGACTTTCGAATTTTAAAGTTTTCATTAGATATTTTAATAGGAAAATTAATTACGCGTATTTTTTGTTAAAATAAAAAATTTCTATCCCTCTTCGTTTTTAATATAATCGCAAAATACGAAATTATTTGAAATATAAAATAACTTAATTATTTTGTCTTCAACTCGTCATATCTTTTACAATAATTGGAATTTTTTAATGAAATTTTTAGGGAATATGCACTATTCTATCTACAAACTAATTATGGTTAGTTATTACGGAAATTTTAAAAAAATTGGTTTTTGTTTTACTGAACAAAATTGACATTGAAAGCTTCAAACACTTCGGCAGTCGAGGGAATTTTAATAAATCGAAATGTCCTTCCCACCGAAAATTCGAGGAAGGTTCGAAGAAGTTTTTTGTAAAGTTACACGGAGAGAAATGTGAAAGGATGAAACTGTAGGTATTCCTTCGCCACCGTACTAAGATTTGGTGCTGGTTCTGCACCATAAGTCGCATGATATCAATCTAAGAAACCCACAGTCTCAGACTGTGAAAACTCTTAGGATGAGACTGCAAAACTGCGATGCTTTCTTCGAGGCTTTCTCCCGCCTAAGTTTTACTTCTTAGACTAGGGCTCTCCCGGACTTTTTTGTAGGAAATTTCCTCCTCTACAAAAAAGGTTTAGTAAATTTTTGCTCTATCTTGCACCGTTTTCGATACGGAAGCGATAGAACGAAGAACATCGAGTTTTTAAAACAAAAGATAAACATGGCGTCGGACGCCGAATACGTTGTTTTTCCCCTTTTGATCGCCAAGGGTTCAATTGTAGCATAAATGTCATAAATTTTGAGTACAGTCTCTAAAGATTTTATAATCAATAAAAATGCGTTGCCCGAAACAAATAGTACGAGTTTTGTTATTAAAGTGACCCATAGTATACTCATTAGAACACCCTCCATGAACACATAAATGAAAATTAATATTAAGGTAATTACTCACTTTATCTAAATGCTGTTTGGCTCTAGAAGAAACTTCAAAAATGACATCTCGTACGTTTTTGTCATTGCTGCCTCTGAAAACCGATTCCGCGGATACTTTGTGTTTCATCAATACATCTTGTGGCAAAACGATTTTCCTCCTGTGAGCATTGTGAGGAACAGACCGAATCATCGTTACAATTCCGTGTGCTTTACCCAAATGACTTGCAAAATGGTCAACATGGACATCTTTAGTACCGTGAGCTTCTAATAATAAATAATAAATAGATGAAGAGGTTTGTTCCGCGTAGGATTCTAATGACTCTAATGTTGGAAACACTGAACTGCTCAATTTATTAAAACGCGCTTCAATCAAGCGTTTAAAATATCTTTTTGGCAGTTCCTTCTGTTTTAATATCTAGAAATACGTTTGATAAACTTATTATTTTGGGCAGGAAAAACTCATAGAAATCGGTGTACAGTATACTCTCGGTATAAGAACCACCGCTATAAGAACCTATCGATATAAGAACCCTTTTTATCGTTATAGTGACTATGAACGTTCGAGATGTACCTCCTCCACACACCTTTCGCCGTACATGGGATTCATGAAACGCACGAAACGGAACGGTCCGTCCAAAACGTTCAGGCAAGGGAAGGGGAAGCTACTTTCCCCTCCTAACATTGTTATATCAATGGTACCCATGGCAGTATGAGAGAATAAAAACAGAGAAAGGAGATATAGTGGCGTCTTTCTTCACCTGTATGCGCAAGCGCAAACAGCAGTCCGCACTCTTAATACTTTCAAATGGCGAATGGTGGAGGAACTCACGAGGGGAAGAAGTTAACATAAAGGACGAAAGAAAGTTAAAATAAAGGACGCAGTTAAAATAATAGGAGTTAAAATAAGGGGAGGGCCACTGTAGTTCTTATATCGAGATTCTACTGTAATAATTTTAAACCACAGTCCTGTTACCCTGCTTAGTTCTAAAGCTGTTGGATTTTGTGGAGGTGATTTAGAGTAAATCGCGTTCAAGGTATCTTCCCAAAATTTTAACCTCATCTGCCCAATGTGTGCTTCTGAAACTTGGTCTTCGACAAGTGCGACTTCCACGTTAAAAGCTCGAATGGCAAAAGCCGATGATCTAATACTGTTGGGTAGTAACAGTGTGCACAAGAAATTTTCATGGTCATTTCTCCTAAAATTACATCGTATTCGTTCATAAAATTATTGTAAAGTTAAAAACACATTTCATAATTTACATGACAGAACATCGTGTATTCTTAAAATGACTTAATCAACTAATTGTTAAAACTTTTAACCTTTGTGAGGTTGGGTGGTTGGAGGTCTTATCTACAACATATTTGTTACAACAACGTGATAAAATATTATAGTAATAGTTATTTTCGTACGGTGGGCGTAAAGTCGCACTTTAAAGCAACGTTCGAGGTGGCGCCGATTGCCTGATGGCGGAAAGTCTTACGCTCTGCGAACATTAATTTCCGTTATATGTGCCAAGTTTCGCGCATAGAGTAGAGTCCCGGTATATTTGCGTCTCGGTATATCTATGTCCCAGCATACAGTAGGACCTCTCTTATTCTAATTACCCTTCTTATACTAATTATTCAGCATCTCTTATTCTAATCGCTTCTCCTCAAGTCTTCCCCTACCACCGCGCGAAAATCGACTCAGAAGCACTCTGAAATATCGCGACGCAAATATCGATACGTACACAAGCTCGTGAGTGGGGGTAAGGGGAAAATTAGAATAAGAACGGTCGGCGCCATCTTGACAAACTTTTCTAGTTAGAATAAGAGAGGTTCCACTGTACTTGCCCGGTTCCGTCTCGTTATATTTATCTTTCGCCGTTCTCTGTTTCCCCCACCTTGCGGGCTGGGGCCCCAGGAAGGGCGTGCTGTGACGTCACAAACGCAACGCGACTGAGGAGAGTGGGAGAAGCGGCGCTCCCCTTCTTTTGATAAATATAACGAGACGGGCGGGGAAGGCGTGGAAACGAGTGGGTAAATATACCGGGACTCTACTGTACTGCGAATCTAGGTTTTGCTCAATGGTATCACCTTAACAATAGTATTGTAATTATTAACAAAAATAAAACTTAATAAAAGACGAAATCCTGCTTATAATCTCATTAACAACCATCACCCAAATGGAATTTTTTAAATTACACATTTTTGTTTACAGCAACAATACCATAAAATAAATAAATACTTGAAAATAAAATTAACAAGATATTAAATTGCACTTAAACAATAATTATAAATTAATTATCTAAAAATGTTTAGGTGTAAAAATAAACATTAATATAATAACAAACATAATATTTTATCTAATGGCATTCAGTTTCTTATTACGGTGATATTTTATAACAGGTTAAATTTTTAATTTGTTCATTTACAACTTATTGTTTCATTCATTATTACTGATTTTGATGAAATAAAGACGAACAAATCTTATTCATGCGACAAATGTTGTAGCTGTATTTGTAAAAAAGACACAGCAAAGTGTATGAGTGTAGAAAAAAGATATTAAACAATGTCATTAAATATTATTCCAATACAATAATTCATTCAAGAATGATGGTATGTGTGACATTTACAATTATTCTTGTTTACAATCTGAACTGTAAAAATTGATATTTATAAGTAAATGTAATTTAACTGTCTGTAAAGTTGATAATAATATTAACATATTATTAAACACTATTCTTATAAATAATAGTAGAAAATCATTAAATTCTTGTTTCGATTTATCGGAAATTTAGAAATATCACATACTTGTAAAATGAAAACTCGATAAAAACATTTCCGTACATTCATATATGAATTTTATTCATTACATATGATGATTAAAGTAAAATATTAAAAGGCAATTAGAGGAAAATAAATTTATTTATATTTTGGACACGTCAGTACCATCAGTATTTTCTCTCCTGATTTGTTATTGTTCGAGTTCTTTACTTCTTTTGTATACCTAAGATTTACGAAAAAAATTCCAAAAAATTGGGAATTTTTTATACTTATCAATTTTTTTCGAGCTATTAGAATATTGGGATTCTATTGAAACTCTGAACAAAGGTGAATAAAATACTTCAATTTTAAGGAAAAATTTTACTTTTATACCCTACATCATTCTAACGACCTGAAAATGGCGTCAACAATGAAAATTTCTTTGAGAAATTTCTGGACGCTCGAAGATGTTTTTGAAAGAATTGACTTTTTAGTTTTTTAGAAAAATGGCCACCATTTTGTTATTTTTTCAATTTCATTATTGGATATCAATAAAATACCAATAACACAATCATATGCATGAGAAATAATAGTAAAATATTAAAAACTTTAGAAAACACAGCATTTTTTTAAAGTTTTATACCCTATTTTTTGGACCTAGCAGATTTTCATTCCTGATTTTAAATTGCGCATAACTCTGAAAAACATTTTTTCTTGAAACAAAAAAATACAGGTCTCCTTATTTGCCCTAAAGAACAACATATTTCATGGAAAACAATTTTCAAGATGTCAACATTTTACTCCTGCCCGATTTGAAATGGAATCGGTCACAAATTGTTTCGATAAGCAAATTTCGAAATGAATAAACAAATACATCTTTTCTCTTATATAATTACACTATGATCGCAACTGAATTGAATATACCATCTCTAAAATCTACATTTTGCTATTGATTGTTTTTATTAAATAAAATTCAGTTGTATACTAATTAACACTAGAAACCCTAACATCTTTACTTTCTGCGTACCACGTACGACTTACAGTCAAAATGTGCCTGTACATAGATTAAGAAATTTAGCAAATTTAATTCTACCGAACGTTAACACAATTGATGATTCTCGCTAAGTTTACCAAAGAAAAGTGACTAGTTCATAAGTTTAATTAAGAGTGTACTGTTATTAAACTCAGTCATCAAAATGAATTTATATCTAATATTTTTGTAAAAGCGTTTTCCCGTTGATTAAATAAATTTAATTGAGCGCATTTAAAAAAAGTAAGTTTATTGAAAATCCACTTTGTTTCCTTCTTATAACTTACCTGCAAACTGTTTACTTAATCAATTTAATACATTATATTAAGTAATTCACAACTGACTTTATTATTTTCATTTAACAATAATGAGAACAATTTTAACACTACCTGACTAAGTTTAAACAATACTCTGCAGGAGTCGACTGTTTTCGCGTTGACACAAATCGACACGTTGGTATTTTCACACTTTGACTAATTGCCAGCAACACGCATTTGTTCATAACAAATTATTAAAAATAAATCTTAGTCAATTTATTTATTTACTTCTCACTTTTTCAGGTTAGGTTGATCGTACAGCAGCATAGGACATTGGCTTCGGTGATTGGTCGTCGTCCAATGGATCCGACTTGAGCGGCCAATCATACATCACCGATTCTATTCGGAGTATTTATGAAATGTAAGCTATTTTTTGAATTTACAGACATTAAAGGGGATTAAAACCTTTAATCTCTATTTATATTTCGTATTTCTGTATTTTTCGCGTTATCGCCATGTCATACACTGTAAAAAATTTCGGCGTAAAATTACCGCGCAGAGTACAAAAGTTACTAGGCAGTTCTATAGTTCACCGAAAGCGAAAGTATCCCGGCGCAATGTAATTTTCAACCGATTTCGAAGGGAAGGTTAAAATTTACAATCGGTGCACTAAAATTACAAAAATTAGATTAAAATTACAATTATCGCAGAGAAATCACCATTTCTGATGTAAAATTACATTCGGATTTTGCACTTGCATTTGGAGGTTAAGTAGTCTGTTAAAGGTTATATGTAAATATATTTTGTGTGGAGGGTTCTAAAGTGATCCGCCGGTAATGTAGGAAGTTTCACTAAATAACGTAAATTAAAGATGACTAAACAAAATTTTCAAAAATCGGGCATTGTAAAGGCAATTCTAATTAATATAAACGCTTTCCTAGAAAATACTAAAGAAATTGATTGAAAATTGACCGAAAATTTTCGGAAATAAATAAAAATTACTTATTTCCTAAAATTCTCGGTAAGTTTGCATAGGCTTATACAAAATAACCATTTGTTAAATACAGTCAATAAGATCCGTACCGTGTTTACTGAATGTGGAAGAACCTTTTTTTTTTAATAGCTTTAACAAAAGTCCGTAACATTACAAATGAATGTTAAAAACGCTTTTTTTTGTATACAGTAAAACCCCTCTTACTTGAACACTCGCTTTCTTGAACACCCCGTCTATTTGAATGAAATAACCTCGTTTATTTGAACGATTTCTACTTCCTCTTACCCCCACAACTCGCTCTTACGCGGATGCGAATACCAATGCGTGTGCGCTACTCACGCCGGACGGGTACATTGCACGAGAAGTGGGGACAACTGTAAGCGTTCAAATAAACAGGGTCGGAGGGGAAATGCTGGCTCGACCCTGTTCAAGTAAGAGGGGTTTTACTGTACAAACATTTTTAATTTTCATTTGTTTTTTACCATTATTATATCTTTCTGAAGAAGGCTTCGAACTAGAGCCGAAAACGTTAAATGTTATTTTTGTAATTTGTTTATATGTATATGAGTCGTTTTATGCGTTTTTAAATATATTCATTGTGTATAAAAATCACTTATTTCGAAAATTTTCATCGGTTCTTAATTTTCAATCAGTTCTTAATTAATTTTGTTGGCATTTTCTATGGCACCGTCTATAGTAATTAAAATTGCAGAGCCCGAATTTCGAAAAGTCATTTAAGTAACTTTTTATTTACTGTTTTTAGTGAACATTCCTATCTTATCGGTCGGGCACTTTAGAACCCCCCTTAAGATATTTTTATGGAAGAAAGAGGTTCTCTATGGTTTTAGGGTATGGTTTTTTCGAATCTAAAGTTCGTTTTTCGATATCACTTTTCATTTTTTAAATAATCTACACCCAGCGAATTTAATTCCCACGGGGAATTACCTCGGATTTCTCTGTTTCTCACATTAAGATATATAGGTAAAAACAAGGACGACTGCGGGTTTCCCCGTGCGAATTAAATTCGTTGGGTGTACTACGAAGGAAAACAAATGTAAAACAAAAGTGAAAACTTTTCCAATATTCTGTAATTTTCATTGCGAAGGAGAGTTATCGATCCTTAAGAGTGCTCCGGACCTCGGAAGTGGCGTCCCGCTGCGGTGGCGCCGGAACTAGCAGAGGTGAAAATAGGCAAAAAACCGACCATATTTTGGCCACAAACTGGAGCCTTTATTCTGCATCTAACGGCATTGAATTTTTTTTAAATTGAAGCTGAATGTTGTCGGCACGTGGGAAAACCACAACCTTTGCCTGAGAATGCATGTGGAACGAGAAAAATAATCCGGAAAAGTGACAGCTTTTCAAGTGTATCTAAAACTTACTTTTTATGAATTAAAAACGCACTTCTCGTGACAATTGAGGCAACTGCCACGTTCCTGCCCAATGCAGTTATTTTAGCAATTTTTTTCAAGTCGATTCGATGAAAAATGAAGCTGCAATTTTATGGACAAGATCCGTGGTGCATTTGGTATCTTCAGTGAAGGATTTTTAGCTGCAGTCAGATAGAGGGTCTAGGCGCACTCTCAACGCGCAAGATTTAGTCAAACTCCCTTGTCAACTAAAACAGGGCAACGTAACTTTTTTCCGCGATGTTTATAAATTATATGAACTGCGGAAAGACAAATAGCATACGTATACAAATTATAGGTTCTAATTCAAGTATTTGAATATAAATTATTCAGATTTGTTGACCGCAGTGTTTAAGGCAGGTTACCATGGATTTCGTGTTTTTTTGAAATAAATTTTATTCACACTAAAAAACGTTTTTGGAAATCCAACTTTTTATCATCAAACAATTAAAACATATTTTTTCGTAATTTGTTTGTTAAAATGGCGGCTCAAAGTCGCTCCTCCTCCGGACCAATGACATGATTTCTCATCCAAAAATTATCTGCAAGCAAAAATGAAAATGGTTTCTTATTCTGTATGACATTGGCTATCGTGTGAACTAGAACAAAAAATGAAAAAAAATGGCGGCCTTTTCAATTTTTTGACCCTTGTTTTCAGTTTTAATTGTTCATAACTTTTTTAAATAACAATGAATATTTTAGATCCTAGTCCAGACCATAGAGAGGCCTTTGAAGAGTAAAATGCCGTTTGGTTCATGTCGATAGGTGCAATAGTTTTTAAATGAGAGTGTTATTAAGTTGAAAACAGGTGATTTCGAGAAAAACGCGATTAAAGTTTTTAAATTTTTTTTTTGTTTTATTCGTGAAAAGTCGTTGTAAAAAGTGATTTTTACTTAAATATCCAATCCGGATTCGTACACTACTCCTTCCTGGTCTTCATATGCGTCATTCAAGGATTTTTGCGTTTCTTCTTACAGTCCGCTGCTCTTTAGATGCTTCCGTCGCTTCAAGCTTGGCTCTATCAACACGCCTGTCGTTGACTTTATCAGCGTTCTGCCGATAACACCCATAGTTTCCATAACTTTCAAAATCGGTAAAAACCCTTCATTAAAAATGCAAGCAGCACTAAAAGCAGCAATTTCAAGTGTTTGTTTACCAACAAACTTGTGCTTAAGAGCTATGTTCCAAGCACACGAATTATAACTTTCGTTATTGTTTTGAGTATTAACGCCTAAGCATCTCTCAAGCACTTTTTCGTCGGTTAATTCCTCATCAATTGGTTCTAAAAGATCTTTCACTTCTTCATCGAAAGCCGAAGGATGTTTGAAGTCATGTAATTTATCTGTAGCTACTGCCTTTTGATAACCGCACCATGCATCTGCTCGGGCTGGACAGTACTCGTGTTGCAACTTTGCGTCGGTAGAACACTTGTGTTTTAAAGTAGCCAGATAATTTTGCCATTTGCGCTTCAGTGAATTGTAAAGATTTTACTGCAGGTTGCTCACTTTTTTGGCCTTCTTCTTTGTTAGTACTTTTTCACCTCTTTCTAATGCCTCTCTTTTTTCTTGTGCTTTCAGAGCTCTCTTTGTTTTTGCAAGATTTTTTTTTTGCTTCTTTTCCACGTCTATATATACTCTTGCCTACGTGTAAAACACATGCTTTTTTCTTCACTTTGAGAGCCTTACCATACGGTTCAATTTCTTCGAGCCGCTTGAAAGTTTTACCGTCTCCGTCACCGATATAATATTCGTACATAACACCGTACCGGCACTACCATCATGATCTGTTGTACACTGTCCTGCTTCACAGTGCTCCGTAAACCAAGCATCAAACTCTGGCGTATTTTCGGGAAACTTTTGTGAATAATTACTGCATGCATGCTTGACAAATTTTTTATTTCACGGCTACATCTATGACTTTGTTCCTATACTTGCGGATTAAACTAACAATTACAAGTAAAGCTGTGAATCCTCTTTTTGGCCACGAACCGTCGCCCGAAACAGTAAGCCTATCTTCGGGTAATCCTTTTTCTTTATTCATTTCTTGTTCTTCTCTGACAGCTTTTTTAAAAATTATTTCAGTAACAGCCTTCACTGCACAATAAATATGCCGTAAGCTATTACAATAGGCATTTGCACTTAATAGTCTATAATCACACTTAAAGGCGTGCTCTTTAGATATCTCTTTAGTGTTGACTTGCAGTTAGCTACCGATAAGTCTTGACCTGCCAGAAGTAGTGTATTATACATTTTAGCTGCGACATAGCTATAACATTTTCTTCCTGTGCTCTTCGTAAATTTATTAACTGGCACGGTTCCAAAGCATTTCCCTTTTGTTCTTGGTCCTGTCGAGTTGTTATGGTTGAACAAATTATTTTGAATACAGTGTACAGTTGCTTTAAGAAAAAAAGGATTTCCTAGTCTCAAGAATGTTCGCTTCCTTGTATAGTTCCTCAGTTGAGTATCGTATATTTTTTGAGCATTATCTTTATTACTCTATTCTGTAGCACATGCAATCTCTTTAGTACGCTATCGTACGCTTCTCCCCATCCAACAATTCCATAGGTCAATATCGAATGAAACAATGCATAATAGATCTTTATAAGCGGTTGTCGAGATAGAATTGATCTTAATCTTCCAATTACATGTAACATATATCGAAGTCTGCTTATGATCCAGATGACGTGATAATCCCACTTTAGGTGACTATCTATATGTATTCCCAAGTATTTTGTTTGTGTTACACATGTTATTTCTGCATATATTTGTGGGAAGGACAGTTCTCTTATGTTTGGAATACAATCCGAATAACGTCCAAATAGCATAGCTACTGTTTTCCCAGAATTGACTGTTAAGTGATTCTGATCAAACCACTGCACTATTTCCGGATAATATCCTTGTACCAAGTCGATTAATTCATCCCAGCTGTTTCGTTTATATACTACCACAGTATAGTCCGCATAACTTATAAATTTACCATTTCTAGAGGATTCATATAGATCATTAACATAGAGTGTAAATAGTAGCGGTCCCAATATCGAGCTTTGTGGTACTCCGCAGTTATTACCAAGGGGGTTGCTGTAAATCGAGCCAAGCTTAACTTGTTGCTTTCTATTAGTCAAGTAACTACTTATTAGATCCAGAGCAACACCTCTAATGTCATATGAGTTTAGTTTACTAAGTAAAGTATTATGATTCAGCTAATGCTGGCGTACTAGTATCTAATGCAGTGTATAAATCCTTAACCAGTGTTGCAATCGCATGATCAGTTGAAATACCTTCTCTAAACCCAAATTGCTGTTTGTTTAGTATATTATGTAAATTAAAGAAGTTTAATAATCTTCTATGAAGGCATTTCTCAAATATTTTAGTTAATATATTTAAAATTGATATCGGCCTATAGTTATGGGGATTACTCTTATCACCAGATTTATATATAGGTACTATGTATTCTTCTTTAAAGGAGTCAGGGCATACACCAGTTTCGAGTGTTAGATTTATAATATGCGCAATTGGTGTTGTGATATAAGTACTGCAGTTTTGGATTGTATGTGCAGATATTCCATCGAGCCCGTGTAGATGGGAAAAATTATTTTATCCTTTTTAGTCCATTTATAAAAACGTGGGTTTTAAAAAGAATTTTTTATTTATTAATTATTTTCTGCTTTTTAGTTTTAATAGGTCAAATTTTACAATCGATTTTAAACTATTACATTTATAAACAATCTGAAAAGAGCAGTTTCAAAATGAAAAGAATATGCAAGTGGTTTTAGATGACAGGCTCCTCTGGTGGCTTACACCGTCCAGAATTGTTGAGAATCCTGATGAGGTTTTCTCACGCCAGAATCCGTGAGCTGTTGCAGCACTTATATTATGACACTAATTCATTACTGCTCCACTTGCCGTCGTGGATGAGTATATATAGGCAAGGGAATTAATGACGTCAGTGAGGACTTTTCCCGATTGCGAAAAGAAAACAAAGGACAAGCGCGATGGAGGAAGGGGGGAAAACGCCGGGCCCCCCGCTAAATGTTAAAGGACAAAACAACGAAAGAAAAACGAGTATAAAGGAATGTATAGATTCAATCAAGAACGGAAAATAAGCGCAATTTTTTTTTTTAAACTTATTCTTTTTTCATATAAAATTTAAATTTGCTGAAAATGTTCTTAAAACTGATTGAAACTTGTAATAAACGGTGAAGGAATGCATTGTCATCCAATTTTGGACTATTTCTAAAAGTTTCAAGTCTCTAGCTCATCGGTAAGTTAGTTTAAAATCGATTACAAGATTTGCACCGGACGAACAGACAGACAGACAGACAAGAATACGAGTTAATAAAAACGTGGTAATAAGATGCTGATATTGGATTTGTTTGTTATTTTGCAAATGAAAGACTTTTCATTTTTTGTGGAGGTCTTGAAATACACATCATTAAAAATTGACAACATCCTAACCTTCAAATGTGCACTTTTATTTTACGAAATTAGTAGCTTCTCGAATAATTTGTATGATGTAAATCATGAGTTTGATGCTAAATTTAAATTGATTTGAAATTTCATTACATATCAGTCTACCAACTATACATGTTTGCAAATTTAGATTAAACGGTATTTACACTGTACGACTTTGATGATGTAAACACTGTAAACTGTATCGAGATGTTCGAGCGGTGGTGGGGGATGGCCTGAGGGGAAACGATCAAATAAGAGGGGTTCTACTGTATGGTCGGTTTATCGCTTTTTTTCACCTCTGTCATAGTTCCGACGCCACCACAGCGGGACGCCACTTCCGAGGTCCGGAGCACTCTTAGGGCGCGTGCACACTGACAGAGATTCGCGAAAAGCGGCAAGCGAAATATACCACAAGTTTACAATAATAAAAATGTATTTCTTCACACATGTATAGATTTTTATATTATTTAATTCTGCTCGTTCAATTTGCCATTATGTACGATTCGCTTACCGTTAATCGTAATTCGCTTGTAGCATTTCGAGGTTAGCTACCCTGGTAAGCGAAACATAAAAATTAGGGAGTAAATCGTGAAAATGACAAGACTATATATAAAAACCTGAAAAATAAGTAAATATAAATATTTTTAAACAGCAATATCGAAATATCGACTTTTATTATTATAAAATTTTTGTACAGTACAGTAGTCCTCTCCTTAAGGTTACTCCCCTTAAGGTTTATTCTTCCCGTAAGGTTTAAAACTTTCTTCCCTTATGTTTTATTTTTCCCCTGACGGCCTCTCCCACCACCAGACATTTTGTTATACCGCCTGTGAACCAAACGCAGGCGCGCGGCGTGCAGTCGAGCACGAAAAACTCTGGTAGTGGGGGTCAGGGGAAAGTAAACCTTAAGGGAAGAAGCCGCCATCTTGAAAGCTAAAATTTAAACCTTAAGGGGAGCGGCGGTGGCTCAGTTGATAGAGTATCGGCTTCGTAACCAGAAAAACCCTGGTTCAATCCCGGCCTCTGCAATCTGTCATCGGGACACCTTTATATTTGTTTATAAGTCTCTAATAACGCCAAAGCTCAGGTAGTTCGGATTCCACCTTCATAAACTGTAAGTCCCGTCGCGATTTAGTCCCATTTGGGTTCACAAAAGTCGACGTAAAATAATCTAAAAAAAAAAAAAAAAAAAACCTTAAGGGGAGGACTACTGCCTCCCCTTATTTTGACTATTCGGGACAAGGAAGATGGCGACTCCTTCCCTTATTTTAACATCTCCCCTCTTTCTTACGACCAGCAGTGAGAGCGAGAGAGCACGATAAAAAGTTAAAATAGGGGAGTTAAAATAAGGGAAGGACTACTGTATACATATTTCGCTTGCAACTTTCGCGATTCGCTATCAGTGAGCGCACCCCCTTACGGCGACAGTTGAGAATCCGCCCGTTCGTCAGTTGTTTATGTGGCGCTACCTCTCACTGGTATTTTATAGTTCATGCCGAACCAGAGCGCTCGCGTCGTAAATGAAGATAACTTGGATAGCGTCATTCAGTCATTGGATTGCTAGTCGTACATATATATGTCTATATACATATTTCTGATTTCCTTGGATTTCGTTCGCGTGTTATATTTATGAAAAAGGTGTTGGCGAGACACCTCTAAGCGTGAGAACTCTGTCAGGACCCTTCGTTTTTGCAGAGATCATTTCCGAAAGTGAGTAAAATCGGTCAAGTTGTCGGAAAAAAAAATCGGCGGTTGAACACGACCCGCCGATCGCAACGCTGTACGCGTACCAGACTTCCTTTCTCCCGAGCCAATTAACCTATTAAATGGCGAGGGCGTTATCAAATTCCTTTATTTTGATATCGGATTGTCGACGCCGAGGCAATAATTATGTAATTCCAAAATATCCGTTCGGTTTTTGTTTCGGCGTCCGTCCGGTATCGAAGCGATCCGTTAAGTAATGCCGAGTTTCATTTGTTTCAGGAATGAGGCGCAAGAGCGAAAGAAACAAAACAAAAGGTACGCCGGAGAAGAAGATTGAAAAGCCGATAAGAAAGTCAGGTCGCCGAAGAAGCAAGAGATCCCCGTCTTCGTCGCCTGATCGCGACAGCGCCGACGATAATGTTTCTAGTACTCCGTACTCTGAAGACGAGAAGGAGCCGACAGTGCACACACGCTTGCAGGGCAAGGGATTAGAAACTATAACCGAAGAAATGGATAAGAATGTCTCATCCAGCGAGACCATTCCGGTACCTGGCGAAGACGATAACGGATCTGTCTGGAAAGTAGCGAGAGCCGATGCCTCGCCCGGCGAAATACAGAAATTGAAGCTTTGCAGGCAGCGAAATATATCGGAAACATCAGACGTTTCATTGGGCAAGAAAAAGTCTAACAAGTGGCAAGACAGTGGTGAAGGAGCCACAGAGGAGGATTCGGCGGATGAGCAGCCAGCGTCTTCCGTGAAGACAGCAGGTATTGATCATTACGACGATCCCTCCTCTTCGCACCTGGGCCAGGACTCCAATGAAGAGGTAAGTGATATCAAGGAGAACCTGCCTGAAACCACTTCAGCCATCTTGTCTGACGATGTAACAAACGTAGATCAACAAAACGAAGCATCTAGCTCCGACCCGTGTATTGATAACGAGTCCAAGCTGAGCGACTCTAACGCAGTTGATCCTAGTCTGAACGGAGATAATTCTAAGGAGGAGAGTTCAACCGAGGATGCCATACCCAGCACCGAAATAGATCAAGAGATAATATCCGCCCCCGAGATGATTCCTAGCAAGGAGGCAAGTCCTTCTACAGAAGAAGTAGCAATTTCCGAAGAAACAGTCGCTTCCCAAGAGACCAAAGTTCCCGAAGATGTAATTATAAAGGAAGTCGAAGAAACCGACAAGTTTGACGCAGAAAACGATGATACGGTTGCTACCGAACTTTCGACGTCCATCGACACGACCGTTCCGATGAACGAATCCGTTTCAGTCGATGTCAGTGATCAAACTACCTGCGACGAATTGCCTACCGAGGATACGTGTACAGAGGATAAGTCTGCGGAAGTAGCTCAGGATGAAAAGATGACTGCAGAAGTGGCCTTGGACGAGGGCACACCTGCGGAAGAAAAGGAGACGCCGACCGAGAGTCAAGACTCCGTCGAAGAGTCCCAGGTGTCTCCCAAAGAAAATTCACCCAACGAAGCAGAAATGCAGACGGCAGAGAATCAAAAGGATTCGAGTAGCGAGAACGAACAGGGTAAAAAATCTGAAAAAGAAAAGAGCCCAGAATCAGATTCTTCGTCTACTTCGCAAAAAGAATCAAAGAAATCACCTCCACATTCCACCCGTAGAAAACATCGCAGTAAGTACCGCGACTCCTCGAATTCGGATTCCGCCGAGTCGGACGAAGAACAGAGCAGAAGAGAAAGGAAGAAGAGTTTGAAATCTTCGCGAAAGAAGAAATCGAGTGGAAAAGTGAAAAAAGATCACAAGCACGAAGATATGGAAGTATCTCCGAAGAAACGTACGGAAAATTCCAATTCTATCGATACGCTAGAACCAGAAATAGAATTGCAAACGAGCAACGCAGAGAAGTACGATCTTGAGTTTAATGAAAAATCAGAAGACGTACCGTCGGTGCCTTCGTCGGCGCCTAAACCTGCCAAAGTCAGCTTGAAGAGAGCGTTGTAAGTGCCATTTTTTTAAAATAAATAAATAAATTACAATTTGAGACTTAAAAATTACTTTTGATTCAGTTCGTCACGAGTATCGACAGATGAAGCAAAGAAAGCTGAAGGAAGTAAAGTCGAATCTAGCGAGACGATCAATGTTAGTATTTACCTATTTATTACCATTAAAATTCGTACAGACTTGTATTGTAATTTTATTCTCCTCGTTTAGGAAAATCATGCCAGCGAGAAGGCCGATGCGAACAACGTACCAAAAAAGCGTCGCTGGGGAGTTGCACACTCGTCGGAAAATACTCCAGCGTTTAATATTTCGACAGACTCTCTAAAAGTAAGTATTTGCATTTTATTTTAATTCGGCTCGTCTAATAATTAAAATGTTCAGGCCCTGGTACCTGGAGCGAAACCATTGTCGTTGAACGAAGTTCGGCTTACGAAGGACGAAGATGACGATAAGGAACACAGAGTTCGTAAGGAGAAGCACGAACAAAATACCGAGCACGTAAAATCCAAGGACGACAGTTCGAAGAACGATAGTAGCAAGAAGGAATCGCAAGCCGATAGCGCAGGTAAGTTAGTTTAATGGAATTAATTTTGACGACGTTACATTTGGAATGTTTCTTACAGCTAGGAGAAAAATTTCAATCGTTAAGAATACGCCGCGTATCAGATCTCCTAGTCCACACGCAGCTAAAGCTACTAGCGTCTTACTAATTAAGAATTTAGTCCGGCCTTTCACCCTGAATCAGATTAAGGAGCTTCTATCGCGAACCGGTACAATCGTCGAAAATGGATTTTGGATGGATCGGATCAAGTCAAAGTGCTACGTTCATGTAAGTATTTATTTATTTATTTATTTATTTATTATAATAATAATAGTATATAAGAGGTACAAATTTGTGTAAATAATATATAAAGAATGACGGAATAACAATTATACTTAAAAATAATTAATACAGAAGTGATTTTTGATCAAAGTTTCAAGTTTTCTGAACATATTCGTACAATTTAGTTAAAAAAAATAATAAATCTTCTTTTCCGTATATTGTTTTCTTAAGTGAAAATATATTTTGTTGAAATAAATTGCTTTTTGAATTACGGAAATAATTGAACTTGGTAAAAAATAAAAAACATATAGACATTTCGACCTATTTATTTTTGGTCCTCCTCAGATGAACTACAATATTACATAATACTAATTTATTGATAACATATAAAAATTTTTCTTTAAGTCAAAGAGAGATCAGTTAAAAATAAAAATATGAATTTATTCTCCTTACCTTGAGTTAAAATATATTCTAATAAGTAATCGATGAATTTATCGGTAATCCGAACCAAATAGTGTCTGAGTTTTTCAAATTTCGCGCGACAAGTATTTTGCCAGCCAATCAACTTTGAAACTCATTTTAGATGGAATGTGACACGAAATTTAAATTAAATTAAAGAATCTCAAGAATGATTCTTTAAAAATGTGAAATTAAGATGATAATTAATAGAAAATTCAGAAAAAACGAAATGAAGAAAAACACTTGAAAAAAATGGGGTATGGAAGCACATTCTCAGCCGGTGGGGACGCATCTGGGTTGGAATGATGCAACCAGAAAAAATGAACGGATGAATCATGACTTGAATTAAATCGGAGGGAATGCACGGGGTTGCCGTAGCTCAGATGGTAGAGCATTCGACGCGAAATCGAAAGGTCGTGGGTTCGTCCCCACCGGCTGCGAATGTGCTTCCATACCCCATTTTTTTCAAGTGTTTTTCTTCATTTCATTTTTTCTGAATTTTCTATTAATTATCATCTTAATTTCACATTTTTAAAGAATCATTCTTGGGATTCTTTAATTTAATTTAAATTTCGTATCACATTCCATCTAAAATGAGTTTCAAAGTTGATTGGCTGGCAAAATAATTGTCGCGCGAAATTTGAAAAACTCGGACACTATTTGGTTCGGATTACCGATAAATTCATCGATTACTTATTGAAATATCACCGAACGATAAATTCATCTTCATCTTTAATAAAATATATTCTTCTTTATTGTCAAAAATTAAAATCATTAATTAAATACATAATACACTTCAATGGGGTCGAGTCCATCTAAAATTAAAAAAATAAAAATTATAAGTTTTATGAAAACTTAGTAAGGTGAATAAAATATTTAGAAAGAACAATTTAACAAGAACGAGAGATATACACAGACTGATCGCTATTTGACTTTAACAATGATTTGACATAATGTCAATAAAGTTAGAAATATATGAAAGAAAAAATTCAAAATTGCTTTTATAAGCAAATCTTATGGGGTCAGTCCATTATATTTCGAACAAAGTCGTTGCGAGCCGATTTTTAAAATATTTGATACTTTCAGAAATCATTCTATAAGCCATCTGGAGTACGAAATGAAAAGAATTATGTTAATATTTTTACTCGATCTCTCTAAATATGAGTTTAAAGTATCGAAGATACGGAAAACTGTCACATTTTTAGCAAGCAGAAAATTGATTAAAAAACATCGATACATCCTTGAAAATATAAAAAACGATATTTTTGTTCTTTAGAATTGCTTAATTTATCATATTTTATCGATTACAAACGTTAATCGTATAATGTAACAGGTAAAATATGATTCCAAAATTGGCATGCCAAATAACCTCATTTCCCGACTTTTAACTACCTTTTGTAATGAACTGGAGTTATTGAAATAAGTTTTAACTCACCGAATATGAAGTAAATGAGACGAACTTAAAAATTTCACTTGTACTTTCTTCATTATTACTTTAAATATGTAAAAAATTTGCATCTGAAAATCCGCACTTCTCGCATTTTCGCGAACTTTACGACCCAATATCTCCGTTAAAGAAAAATAAAAAAAATTGAAACTGTAGGAATATTTAAAACAAACCTTCGTCTTCACGCACTAAAATTTGCCCGTTGGTCCCGTGCCTAGTTTGGGAAATATTAGTATTTAAAAATTGTACTTTATTTTCAGGTTAAATGTTCGTTTAGCGCAATCGATGATGTTCGATGTCGGTAAAAATTCAAATTCAAATATGATGAAATATTCTTTTTATTTATATTTTCAATATTTTATTGTTTTTTCGCTAAAATATTGAAAATTATAAATAAAAAGAATATTTTATCATTTTTGAATTTGAATTTGTATTTCAGATGCAAATTTTTTACATATTTAAAGTAATAATGAAGAAAGTACAAGGTACATTTTTAAGTTCGTTTCATTTACTTAATATTCGGTGAGTTAAAACTTATTTCAATAACTCCAGTTCATTACAAAAGGTAGTTAAAAGTCGGGAAATGAGGATATTTGGCCTGCCAATTTTGGAATCATATTTTACCTGTTACATTATACGATTAACGTTTGTAATCGATAAAGTATGAGAAATTAAGCAATTCTAAAGAACAAAAATATCGTTTTTTATATTTTCAAGGATGTATCGATGTTTTTTAATCAATTTTCTGCTTGCTAAAAATGTGACAGTTTTCCGTATCTTCGATACTTTAAACTCATATTTAGAGAGATCGAGTAAAAATATTAACATAATTCTTTTCATTTCGTACTCCAGATGGCTTATAGAATGATTTCTGAAAGTATCAAATATTTTAAAAATCGGCTCGCAACGACTTTGTTCGAAATATAATGGACTGAGCCTATGTTAACTGTGTTATTGTTAATTTTAATGAAATAATTATCAATATGTTTTCTTTTATTTTCGTTGTGTTCAGTAGCTAAGATTGTAATATTGTCATATTCGTACAATAATCAATAAATGTTACTCAATCTTAGGTTTTATAAAAAGTTCTACTTCCGATTTCTCTTCTATTCCTGCAATCATAAATCTATATAAATCAATTGTTTTATCAATTTTAACTTATGGATCAGTTATTTGGCGCCCTTTTATTTCAAAAGATATTGATCAGCTCGAAAAGGTTCAACACAGGTTCTTAAGGTAGTTGTACCCTAAATCAAAAGTATTGAGAATGAGTTGAAATTTTCAGCAAAATTAGTTAATGTATCAATCAATAAGCACATAAAATTTCAGGTTGATTTATCGTACAGTTTCTGAGATAATCGAGTTCAAAGTTTGCTCAATTAACGTTGATTCGCACGGGGCTAATGGCGCCAACAACGACAAATCGTATGTTTCTATTTTTTTTGTACCTGATGTAGTATTGCTATTCACTCCAAATTTCACACAAAAATTGATAAATGCTCTGTGAAGAGAACACCATTTTTTTTTTAAATGCCCACCGTACAGTTGTAGAGAAATTTTAATCCAAATATCAGCATTATTTTATTTTCGGGGTAACTCGCCGAACAGATGGTAAGCGAAAAATATACGTGACAACGGCGCACGACAGCGTCTCGCGTCGCGCAATTCAAAATGATCGAAATATGATTTTGTCAAGTAATCAATTTATTATAATAAAAACATATTTGAATAAATATATTCGTACAAACTATTTTAACAAATCTATAGCGGTATTGATAATTTTTTTATAATCACAGGATCATTAGTGACGCGAGGTTTGTTACGAATTGTTTTTTCAGTTAGGGAGGTAATCAAAGACTTTTCTCCGTTTTGAATATATGGGTGATTCTCCGGAAACGGGACATTTTCGTGTCTTTACGTTATATCTTACAAAAACATTGACAATAAATTATTAAATTTCGATAGAAATGTTAAATAAATATCCCTGGCCCATGTTAATTTGAAAAAATAATACTTTTGTTACAAAAAACTGGTGTAAAATGACATTTAAAGACTAAAAGTAGCATTTTTTATTTGTCCAAACCTCTAAGTTCATAACTTTAAAATATTAGCGTCATTAAGAAACCGAATTATTTTAATTTATTCAAATAATATTTCTATAGTACAGCTCAAACTGTACAATTTCTCTCTGTATAATATTTAATTAAATCAATATATATACTTATAATTATTGAAATATTAATGTCTTAAGAAATTTCTATGAGGTAACGACAATGCGTAAACTGGTATAAATGAACTGGAAATAATTAACTTTTTTACTAAAACTTATGAGAAAATCAAAGAAAAAACACTTCACTTTACTAGTCCTCCATAGAAAATTGAAAAGAGAACATATTTACCTCATGAACAAGTAAAAACTGTATAAAAATACCACGTATTTTTATTAAATTAATTGTCGTCACCCGTCCTAATTTTGGTATTTTTATACAAACAGCAATTAAAAAACGATGAAAACTTAAAGATTAAAGGAATAAACGTTACTGGCAATTTGTTTTTTAATTTATTATTGTTTAAAATATGTAAAATTGGATTTTTTTACAAATTTTCATTGTCGTCACCTTCATTGTCGTTACCAAACATTTGGCGTATCAGGTACGAAACAAGAACAAAGTGTAACCCGTAGCAGAAAATATTTTTCAAATCATAAATAACATTTATATTTCTCTTCCTCTTAGACATTTATTTAAATATAATTTAAAAAACCACAAAATTAAACTTTATATTTGTTACAACGTTATGAATCAAGTTTATTATGAAATAATATTATTTATTAAAATTATGAATATAATATTATCCTTGTAGTTACTAACCAACGACACATTAACTTTAATAAATTTATTTTGTCTAAAACTTCTTCAAAAATTCATGTGTTTTTCTTAATTTTTTAATTATTACTTAATAAATAATTTTCATTTATTCACAAAAATGCACCAAATCAGATATGTACATTATGTTTTTGACTCTTTAGAGTTATTTTTTTCGAGTTTTTAACAAGCAATTGTTGGTTTATACAGCCGTATGAAAATGCGTCATAGTAAAAGTCTTCCCCTTTCCTTTAAAATAATTTTGTAGCGTGACTACTTTAACAATAACTTAACTTGGTGCTAATAAGCAAGAATCCATTAAAAAAAAACGAATTTACAGTAACTTAAAAAAAAAAATTTTCATTCTTGAAAATGCCCTGTTTTTGGAGAATCGCCCATATATGTCTTTTAAGTTCTCGATAGAGATGTTAAGCGATGCCATTTTTTTTAACATATATTTCAAAAGAACCGATTTAATACGCATAAAGTATTTATTTTCGAATTTATATATATATTTGTTCCATATATTCTTGTACTTTAATTCCAAATTTTTTTACGTTTTTTAGTATTGCTGTTTTTAAGAATATTTTTAGTCACTAATTTTTGTAAAATAAAGGCATAAAAAATAGCGTCATGGTAACCGTTAGTAGGTTGAATTTCTAATAAATCTTCTGCCAATTTTGGCAGGGTGCACATGCCTTTTCCATTGCACTCGGGGAAACTTTTGTCTAAATAATTGCAGACTATCACAAAATCCATAAATAACAGATTTAAAATTGTCTATTAAAGAATATTTTACACATTCCCTTAAAAAAAAAGAGGTATCGAAAGATGCATTATGTGCAATCAATATACATTGCTTATTTTTACCGATTTTGCACAAAAATTCATAAAATACTTGTAATGCATCCCGAATAATAAGCGTATCTAACTTTTCATTGCGTAAATATAGTTCACCTCCGATATTTTGCAAACCATTGATTTCGAAAGTGAATTAAAACAAAATGTAAACACGGGAAAGCCGACGCGACGTTGCCACGTCCATAACGTTGGAACGTGGACTACGTGAAGCGAGAATCAATTTATTTTTAACTCGTCTTATTATAAATGAAAATTTTTATGCAATTAGTAATGTGGTGGTGGTAATTTCACTTAATAATAATATTAGCATAAACAATTCTATATTTTATTCAATTTTTACGTTACTCATTACTTTGGCCTATGCAGTTGGGGTACAACTACCTTAAGATATTTGTCGTATAAGTCAGGTACTCCTATGAGTTATGTGAACCATTGATTTACTATTTGTCCGTAAAATTACTACGGGTATGATTAAATCTGAGCAAATGGAATATTGTATATTATATCCATAATATACATACAAAAAAATGTTTTTTTTTTTTTTTACGACGAATTTAATGGTAATATAATAACAATTTTATAAAAATGTTTGATAAAAAAGATTTTTTTTTTCGTCGAGTTAACATCATTTATGAATAAATTAAATAGTATGGGTTCTAAATGCGACCCCTGAGGAACACCAGAAGAAACCATAATGGAATCTGACTTAAAATCATTCACCTTAACAATCTGTTTTCGATTGGTAATATATGAATTAATCCATTTTAAGAGCGATCCTGAAATTCCCATATTTTTAAGTTTAGAGATCAGTAATATATGATTCACTGAATCAAATGCCTTACTAAAATCTAAATAAATAGCATCTACTTGTCGACCATCAATAAGATTCTTTGAAACAAAATCGCTAAATACTAATAAATTTGTTAACGTAGACCTATTCTTAGCTCTATGCTCAACCTTACCCATGTACTCTTTATAGTTTGACTTGGAGAGTTTAATACATTTTGCTCTTAATCTTTTAAATGAAATATAATCGTGAGTATTGTTATGTGCTTTCCATCTGCTCACACCGTTCCGCAAGGACCAACAAGTTTAACAAAAATGTCAAAGAAAACTGTTGACGGCATCTTATTCTACGTATTTCGTACTTCCAACATCAATTTTGATCGAAATCGTACTTGCTCGTTTTCATAAAATAATCCAAAAAGAGTTTTAAATCATTTTCTACCATTTATGCAATAGTTGAATTTAATACGAAACTAGAGAAATTTAATTTTCTATCATTTTTTAGATCATTAAGATGGTAAACATTTTCATAAAATTGTATTCATAAAATGATAAACATTATTTATAATTATATCATAAATAACTTTTTGACAGATTCCAAAAATTAGAATTTATTTCTTGGCCGCTTTTTATGTAATTATGGCTCGATTTCTTGGTTTTACAGTCCTTTTACTACTCTCTAAATATAAATTAGTGAAATTTGACTAATTGAAATAAGGAAAACTCAGTTACTAACAATTAGTAGAAGTATAACTAAATGAATTAATAAATTCTGACCATTTTTCTAAGTCATTAGTCAAATATTGAACTACTAATTAAAATAGTAAAAATTCTACTAATTCATATTTAGAGAGTAAGCATAAAATTAAATGCTAAATAAAAAACAAAAAACATATAAAAGCAATAAAAAATAAAAGAAATATAAATAATAGAAAAAAAAACATTAATATATATACAGATTAATTAAATAATTACATTTTTGTTACTCTCCTTCTGCATTACCCAGAGCTAACGACGTGGACGTAGAGAGTAAAATGTAGCCCCATATTTGTTTTTTTTTTTTCTTTTATTTATATTTTTTTATTTTTTATTGCTTTTATATGTTTTTTGTTTTTTATTTAGCATTTAATTTTATGCTTACTCTCTAAATATGAATTAGTAGAATTTTTAGTATTTCAATTAGTAGTTCAATATTTGACTAATGACTTTAGTCATTAGTAAATTGTTAGTAACTGAGTTTTCCTTATTTCATTTATTTATATTTAGAGAGTAGTAAAAGGACTGTAAAACCAAGAAATCGAGCCATAATTACATAAAAAGCGGCCAAGAAGTAAATTCTAATTTTTGGAATCTGTCAAAAAGTTATTTATGATATAATTATAAATAATGTTTATTATTTTATGAATACAATTTTATGAAAATGTTTACCATCTTAATGATGTAAAAAATGATAGAAAATCAAATTTCTCTAGTTTTGTATTAAATTCAACTATTGCATAAATGGTAGAAAATGATTTAAAACTCTTTTTGGATTATTTTATGAAAACGAGCAAGTACAATTTCGATCAAAATTGATTTTGAAAGTAGAAAATACGTAGAATAAGATGCCGTCAACAGTTTTCTTTGACATTTTTGTTAAACTTGTTGGTCCTTGAGGAACGGTGTGTGCTGCGAGCTATCTTCTTGTCTATTACGAGATTAATAAGTTGAGCATCGAACCAGGCAGGAAACGTATTAGTAAAATATTTCTTGTATTTAAAAAGAAGTGAAAATAAAGGAAGAATTCTAATCGTTAAAATTTCAGTACGCGAACGAGGATCAGGGTTTCGAGACGAGGCAAGCACTGCACGGCATATCGTGGCCAGTATCGAATCCAAAGAAGCTTCAAGTAGAGTACGCTACTAAGGAAGATATGGAATTAGCTCGAGAGATATCCAAAGATCAACAAATATCGCGTAAAACCGAACCGCTGCAGGCTTCGGACATTTGGCAACAAGATTGGGCGCGCGAAGAAAGGTCCAACGCCACCACAAAAGTGAGTTTTCTGTTTTATCATTGGATAACGATTGAAAATATTGTGTATTTTACTCATACATTTTAATAGATTACAGTGGTTCGAGAGTGGGACTTGGGCAAAGAAGACGGGCATGTCGTAAAGGAAAAAGAAAGAGAAAAGAAAGATTTGGAAAAGAAGAGAAGGCTAAGGAGTCGTAGTCCAGCGATGGAACCGCATTTACCTCCTCCCGCGAGGAAATTCAAAAAGAAAGAAGACGAACCGCCACCGGCAAAGTTGCTCGACGATTTGTTTAGGAAAACTAAAGCTACTCCGTGCATATATTGGTTGCCACTAACCAATGAACAAGTTAGTAATATTTAACATATTTTCATATATATATTAAATTTACTAAATTAGCGGTAAAGTAGTGCATAATTAGTACAAGACTGCGACGATGAAAGTATTCTCGGCAAATGATGTTTTGAAAGAGAATCGGTACATTTTAAGTTACTTTAACAAATGTAGAAGAATTATTAAACGAATTTAATTTTATAAAAATGAACAAAATACGTTTTATTTATTCAAGATAACTAAACACAAAGACATGATTGTATATAAATTACAGTAAAAAAAAACATAACCTATAATATGTAAGAATATTTTCTTTATTTATCGTAATAAAAACTGATAGAAGTTCTCTTCTGGAAGTTCTGCACACGAGTTGCGCAACAAATAGACAACAAAATTAGCAATTTACGGCAGAGTCTGGTTTATCGATACATCGGCGAATAGTAGCATTGGTTTCTTTTGCAAGTGATTTTAACCACTTCAATGGTAATGGATCATATATGTACAAAAAAAATTATTGAGAAACGTGGTAATGGATCATATGTGTACATTTTGCAATAATGTTGTAAAAGTTACATCGTTGAAAGTTGTGTCCCAATTCCGGACTTTTGAGACGAAAAGGGTTAAGAAAACATGTCTTTTAACTGCACTTTAAAAAAAAAAATCGTGTAAAATTACAGTTGCGAATGGGCTCGAAAATTACCCACTTTCAACGCAGTGAATTTACTATATGGAACACAGTAACTTTCCCTAAATCTTGTAATATATTACTCGTTTGTAAAATTACCACGTCCAACGTAGGCTCGAAAAATTACCTACGTTTGACGTAGTACAAGTACAACAGTCTAGTATTTTCCCTATGCTCGACGTCGTAAATTTACGATGCGGCGGTAAACCTCTAACCTCACTTCGGTAAAATTTCAACGCTCAACGTAGTGTTATTACTAAATTTCCATGATTGAAAATTACCATTGCATTGTAAATTTCATTTTCATTTTTTACAGTGCATTGTAATTTGAGGTTATGAGGTTGTGAATAAATCATTATGAGACTAGGTATTCACAAATGATAATCCATTACTTTTTCATTGCAATTTTCCATAATTTGAGGTCATGTTACACGGTCAAATAATCGATATTTGTGCGAGAAAATTCAAACTTACAACTTCCTGACACCATCTTTAAACCGCCATTTTGTTTTTTGAAAAAAATCCGACGGGAGAAGAATGGTCTGAGAAAAAAGACGCGATTAATACGTTTTGCAATGATCAGCACTGCCCTTTTCAATGTCAAAAAACGCAATTATTGGGAAAAAATGTCGAAATAATAAAACCAGTATTTTTTTCGAAAAAATGATCATAACTTTTTTCTCTGTAATTTCCGGCTGATTCTGACCACGGCATTTGAAAGAGGAGGTTCAAATCTGTCGGTTTGACTTCTTTCAATTTTTTTTAACGATGTTTGGAATAAAAGTTACATCATTGAAAGTTGTGTCCGAATTCCGGACTTTTGAGACGAAAAGGGTTAAGAAAACATGTCTTTTAACTGACGTAACGAAGGCGGCAAACAGACATCATTAATATCATAAGAATTTGGTAACTTTATAGGGATAACAATTCCCTAGGTTAACTTTCTGATGAATATTTTTATGATGTTTGTCCAGCAACTTAAAAGAGTTATCTTTTTCTTAGAAAATTGTAAGTTATATTAATTCGATATCTTTTCAACATTTATTTGTACTATACAAATGTATAACATATAAAAGACAACTTTTTGAAGTTCAAATTGTCAAATAGGCTACGAACCCACCTAACACCAGTGACTTTTTTGTTATCGAAAGCTAACATTTTTTCAGTAATGTTTTAGACATGACCTATTGGTAACCAAAAGGTATCAATAAGTTATTCGTAACGGTTAATTCAAAACAGTATACAAAAACGGTAACTTAATTCCGATATCTTTTTGTTCATTCCTAAAATGTAACTAAAAGTTGACTTTTTTTCATATAAATATGTACGTCTCGAACACGTTTTATAGTCATCGATTAGATAACGTAACACTGATAACAAAAAGATAGATGAAAGTTGATAACTGTATAAAAGTTAGCAAAACGTTAACTATTTTTCAACACATTAACGTTAGCGTTGTTCGTGAATAAATCACATACAGGTGTCGCTATTATAGATTTTCTATAAGAAAAAAAATAAATAAATAAATGTAATAATTTTATTATCAATAACAACTAATAATAAAATATTGCTCTGTCCTAATATTAGTTATTAAATATGAGAAGTATGTAGATCCGTTGGAGCAAAATTATGGTCAGTTTTTCTGATTTTTAATCCTGACCATAATTTTGCAATATTAATAATGGAAAGCAACCAAACATTATATAACTAATATTAGTTAACTTTTCGTTAACAGATGACGGGTGACATTAAACGAGTCACAATTTCGCTAACTAAAACGTATCTCTTTCGTAACCATATAGGCCTCCGAAAGGTAACTTTGGTTAACTCTTCGATAACATTTCGCTAATTGATCGTTAACATAAGAGTCAGCGAAAGGTTACCGAATAGATATCGAAAAAGTTAACAAATTTGGGGTGCATTCGTCATGATTTTGTAAATGAAAACGTCACAATTTAGTCACAAAATGGATACCGCGAAGTTGACTTGTAACATTTTTTCGTGTCGATTCGTTAACTTTTCGCTATCACGGTGTTAGCTGGGAACAATGAACAAAGCCATAAGGTTAGCGACTGTTGATCTGCCACTGATAAAACCATGCTGGTTTTAATATGAAAAAATTTATTGTAATTAAGTGTGTGTGCGCTAATTTATCCCTCTCATCTGGCTCATTAAAATATGTTAGAGTTACGGATACCAATCTCTTTCTTAAGTTTCGGTATTATTTATTTATTTATTTATTTATTTATTTATTAACCAAAACGGGCATTACTGCCCAAGAATTACATCTATTGTAAGAAAAATAAACTTACAGAAATTAACAATTTATAATATGTAAAGTATTAACCTAAGGTTCCGGTGCGCATTGATATATAAAGATAACAAGAATCTACTTACAATGTTATTATAAAAGGCTTAACGTTAACGATAATCTTGTAAAAATGTAATTCTCGCCTGGTTTTTGAAGCAACCAAAAGAAAGCTGTTTAAGTGCAGGGCAGTTAGGGCTATTACCAAGTTTAATAAGTCGATTTACAGGAGAGTTAAGACCATATTCAGTTCTGTGGACCTGTGGCAAAAAGAGTCTATTGCTTCGAAAAGAATACGGATTTTCCCAGTGTATAAGGCAAGAATTTAGTTCTGGACAAAAAATTAAACCGTTTACAATTTTATAAAGTAAACAAACATCAGAATAAATTCTATGTGACTCTAATGTGCTTAAGCTAATTTTAGTGGCAACTTCAGTATAGTCATGCGATCTAGCAGGATTCTGTAATTTTAATTTATAGGAAATAAATGATAAAAACTTATGCTGCACTCTTTCCAACTTTCTTTTGTGAACGTCAAATAATGGTGACCAAACAGAAGAACCGTACATTAAAATAGATTTAACCAGGGAATTATATAAGATTATTATTGCCGATTTATTTATTTATTTCAAATCATCAACGGCCCATAAGGCCTTTTACAAAAAATAATGAAAATATTTTTTTTTTTGTTTACATTGGTAGAGGCGCAAAACAAAATTCATAAAACTACTGTGCCCGTATTCTGTAAGTCGGTATTACGAATAACGTCGACGTTACTGTCGATAACGACAATATCCTGGACCGTGGTTGGTTGGAATTGTCATAACGTCGACGTTATTCGTAATAACGAGTTACAGAATACGGGCACTGGTAACAAATTAATATAAACAATACATAATAAATAATAAACAATATAAAATAAATAATAAACAATTATGATTCGATAAAAACAATAGACCATAAGACCACTATAAAACCTCCGGATAAAATCTTAGGCAGGTCGCTCTAAACAACCCAAATGCAATGTTTAAAGGCAAATCATAAGATTGCCGAAGAAACGCATTCCAATCCCTCCGCAGACGACTAATGGGAGAATAAAAACCAAAATTCGACGAACTGTTAATTCAGATCCCTAATTAGATAACGGCTGACACGATGGGTTAATAAGTTGGACAGTTCTCTACAATTCAGACCACCATACAGAATTTTATAAACAAAAGTTACATTAAAATACGTATGAATAGAATGGACTGTGGGCAAATTAAGGGTACTTGATAATTTAGAGTAGTCATGATCAATGAAAGACATAGGAGAATGGGTTTTAAAAGAGAGAAACCGAATAAACTTATGCTGCAGGGATTCCAAATTATTTATATATTTCTTGAAGTGAGGTGACCAAATAACCGAACCATATGTAATATGCGGAAGAACAAGCGCTTTATAAAGGTGAATGATAGAGTGAATATTGTTAAAATCTTTTGTAGAACGTCTTAAGAATCCCAGAGCAGAATAAGCCTTAGCTAAAACACTGTCATTTATTATAATTTATTTATTTATTTATTTATTATAATAATAAACGGGCAAAGAGTGTCCCATAACAATCAATACATAAGTCGTCTGAGAACAAGTATAAAAATGCAATAAACCATATAAGCGAGTACAAAGTTGTAAATATAACCTTAACTTAAGAATAATACTCCAGTAATGAAGTTTTGCACGCACTAGAAAATAATGGCAGTGTACTACTGGATCTAATGTCATATGCAAGAGAGTTCCAATGACGGGTTGAACGAAAAATGGTCGAATTATAACATCTGTTTGTTGTACAAGACCTTTCGACAAGAGGTCTGGGATTCCTGCAAGTGAAATTGAATCGACGTTCCGTGAACAGACTAGCAATATAATAAATATTTTATTTTTTATTTATTTTATTTATTATAAAACGAACGAGCAAAATTGCCCTTAGAAGAAATTACATAGCATGTGGAGGATCACTTCACCATATAACATATAAACAAACAAATTACAATTAATTAACATATTTCAGAAATAATTCGCGACATTTAGTATAAAATAAAGAGAAGTTATAAGTGTCGATAGCATAATGAGAAATTCCGTTCCATTGTCTAGTCAGTCTAGGAATCAGCGAGTTGAAATAAAAATTTGATTTCGAGGTTTTTTCTAAAAGAGGTCTATAAAATCGATGTGCATAAAATGCACCACGAAATACAAAGGAATTTTTCAATTCTGTAATGGAAAATCTATCGCGCAGTATATTTCTAATGAGCAAAATATCATTGAGTTCACGAGTTGATTTTATGGTGTATATATTAAATAGCACCGAGTGGGACAGATAACTATGCGAGTAAAATGACATTGGATTATTAGTTTTAGATGACAAATATCTGATAAATTTCCGTTGTGTTTGTTCCAATAAGTTGATGTTACAGAGAGTAGATGGAGTCCAGATAGAGGATGCATAAGTTAATTGTGATAAAACAAGAGACTTATAGAGTGTAATAATTGCTTTAGTGTCTTTGAATGACTTAGTGGAACGAATTAGAAATCCTAGTGTACTGTAAGACTTATTAGCAACATATTTGACATGTTCGTTAAAGGACAGACGTGGGTCAAACAATACCCCCAGATCTTTTATAATAATTGTTTGTTCTAAATCTGAATTAAGCAATGAATACTGGAAGTTTAAACAGCATTCGTGTCTAGAAAAACGCATAATTTTAGTTTTAGCAGGATTAATGAATAAATTATTGTCTGTACACCACTCGGAAATACTATTAAGATCACCCTGTAAACACAAAGCATCGAGTGGAGTTTTCACTACACGATAGATCTTCATATCATCTGCATACAATAAAACCTTTGAATTCGAAATGCAATTTACAATATCATTAATAAAAATATTAAATAATAGAGGACCTAAATGAGATCCCTGAGGAACTCCTGACATTACTGAGAATGGAAGTGAATAATTTCCCTTAATACGGACAATTTGTGACCGCTTACGTAGGTAGGAGTCAAACCATCGAAGAAGGGAGCCACCTATACCAACATTACGTAGCTTTGCAACTAAAATGTCATAGTTTACTGAATCGAAGGCTTTTGAAAAATCCAAATATATAGCATCAACTTGATTACCAGCTTCTAAAGTCTCACTGATATAAGCACTATAAATCAATAAACTCTTAACAAAACCATGTTGATATTTAGTGATAATGCCAAAAAAATAATCACATAATTTATTATATACAATTGCATCAAACATTTTAGGAATCACACTAATAATAGAAATAGGACGATAATTTTCAATATTATGTTTATTACCTGATTTGAAAATGGGAGTAATATAAGAGATCTTCCATAGATCTGGAAAAATGCTTGCTGATAGTGAGTTATTAAATAATATTGTTAATGGAGTGGCAAGGGAAGATATACAAGATCTAATTACAATTGACGGTAACATGTTTCAGTCTCGATACCTCACACTTAATGTCGTCCTCGGAAATGATCATATTTTCCCAAATTGTATTAGTTGGCAATATATACGGAACCTTTGATTTATAATTGTTGTAAACTGATTTAAAGTTTTGATAAAGATCGTATCTGGAATGATGAAATTGAACGGTGATATTTTTTGTGTTGCAGATAGTTGTTAAGGAAGAAATGCGAAGACAACACATGGCGGAACACGCGCGTCGCATGGAAGAGATGCGACGAGCTGAGAGGAATCGCGACACTCGCCGTCGGCGCAGTCCAAGAAAATAAACAAGAAATTATGATAACAGAAACGAATCAATCTTCCATCCTCCCTTGACACGTTTCATTGGACCTTTGACGAATCCTGGAAGGACCGACGTCTCTGTTTATAATTAATTTGAGGTCGTTTCTTTCCACTTCTCGTTCCTATTCGCTCAATCTCTCTCTTTCTTATTTACCCTTCCACGTATTTTCCTACCTATTTTTCACGCCTTCATTAATTTCTCAATTTATTATTTTGAAAGAGACGACTGATAGCGTTCTATGTTCATCGATTTTCGCGTTGTATAATTTTCAAAACGTAATTAACGACTGTATAATACGCCAGAAAAGAAGAGAAAAATTAACGTACAAAAAAAAAGAAGAAAGAACAAGAAAGGTTTGATACTAAGAAGAACGCTTTATTTGGTTTTTTTTATTCGTCAAGCGTGATTTTGGTCTTGAAAGTTGGAACGTTGTTTTTCTTTCTTTTTTTTTTTCTGAGCGGCGAAAGAAATCCATCAGCCTCCTTCGACGAACCCCGCATGACAGAGAGAGGTCCTTCTTCGCACATCCTTCTCTCCTTCACCTCGGCTCCCAATTTCAGCATTTAAAGCGTACTTCTTACAGGTTAGTAGCGGCGATTACGGTTAGTCGTCGTCTACGTCACCGCACATACCATCAGAGCGCGAAAAGCCGCGTCCGTCATCGACACTGAAATGTTTCCAGATTACGCTAGCACGAGGCTCACATGTCGGAGAGGAAGTGTTCTCACATAACGAATGAGCGAAGTGTGACAGATTAAGCAACCGCACGACAAGGATCTCCGCAATGAATAACGGAGCCGAACAGTACGGAGATGTTTCGAAGTAAACTTTAGACGCGTTTAGTTATTAGTTCGTGCCACAGCAGTCGGCGTCGAAGAAAAAAATGTAAAATTCACACGATATGAAGATATTAAACTGTCGAAGAAAAACTCTTCGTGCGTTGCCCGCCCTAAACGCAGCAAGAAGATAATTGTCGTTTAATAAACGATTTCAAAAAACAAAAATTTTTGCATTTCTAGTTGTTTTATTGTGTTTCTTTGCTTATCGATACATCAAATATAAACAAGACACACGCTCATTCCCACTGTACAAGACTTTTATATAAACTACGATTAAATTTACAGATTAGTCGGAGATCGTAAGTGCCTCCCGCGATTTTCTTATTCGTTCTAGATAATAAATGAGTGCTCGACGCTGCATTAATCCGCAGACACTGTCATAACGAGAACTGAATTCGATACAGTTCTTCGAGTGCGCGACAGCCTTTTCATCACAAAACTTCGGTGAACGTCCAAAAACGTAATAGCTAAAAATTTTATCTTCCTTTCTTTATTCTGGAAATTACTATTGCCGGATGAATTTGTACATTTGTCGTTTTCTTCGGCGTCGCAGGACAATCACTTCAAGGCTCGAGAGGAAATGTCTATCCGCAAAAAGAAAAATATATTACGATCACAGTCTCGTCTCGTAGCCAAAAGTTGGTCGAGTCTGGAATCTCGCTTTCTTCGAGAAATGACACTCGAACGCAGTCGTTTCCAATTGTTTTTCTTTTCATGAAACTTTTAATCAACCTTAACGACACTGTAGATCTTTCGCACAAACCAGAAGCAGGCAAAGAAACCGAGAGAACCTAAAAGATTAAATTTTGTATTTTTTCCGTTTCTTTTATTACAAAAAAAAGCTAAGAACTTACCTGTCAATAGGAAGAATAAGTAAACCATGATCATCGTGTATCCAAAATACAGGAAAGTTGACGTGGCGTCTCCGATGCTCAATTTTGTCGCAAAGTAATGAATGCAATACACCAAAAGATAAAACGCAGTGAATCCAGACGTTAAGAAACTACGCCACCACCAGTGGTAATCCTTAAATAATAATTAAGTTTTTAGTAAACTTGTTTTTTTTTTTTTGTAGGTTATAAAATTTTATTACCTCTGCGCAAAGGTGGAAATAACACAGCAAAATAGTTGTTTCGGAACACGTGATAATAAGAATTAAAAAGACTAAAAACAGGAATCCGAACATGTAGTACATTTGACTGGACCTGTAAACAAAGTAATTTTATTATTTTCCCAGTTTTATTCGCAGCAGTCGAGAAAGCATTACCATAAAGAATTCAAGATAAAGAACAACTGGATGAAGATACATCCAAAAGGTAAAACTCCACCCATGACTATTCCCGGAATCGCTTGCGTGTAGAAACTTTGTTCCGGAATTTGTCGAGGAATCTGATTCGTCCTCACGGGATGTTCTATCGGCTGTAAGTGTACAAGTTGCAGTAATTTTTTTTTTATAAATATAGAGGAACATTGCGCACTTTTTTTAACCACTATTTTTGTAACATTAGTAAAAAAAACAGCCTCACTCAATAATAATGATTATAATAAAACAACGAGCTCACCAGCTTTTCCAAATGCAAATAATAAAACAATTTAATATAAATAGGGTTTTAACCCTTTAAGGACCAAATGTACAAAAATTTGACACGAAGTTTGTCAGTATTTTTTAGTATTTAAATTCAATAAAAAAAAATTGTGGTATATACGTTTCCAATTGCTCGAACCCCGCTCTTTCGAATGGTGGATGGTAAAACACTGTCAATTTTAAAATGAACGAATTACAGACCATTTTTTAACAAAAATCATGAGATTTTAAAAGTTTTTTTTATCACTTATAGCATTACTATGCCTCAGTTTGGTATAAATAACGTGACAAAAATGTCTAAGCTTCAAAATGGTTACATATGTTTTTATAAAATTCGAAATTGCGGTCCCGTAAATGGCATCCTAAATGAAATTTTCTTGAAAAATTTGAGAACGCTCTGACACAAAAATGATGAAGTTTATAAAAAAAATGATAAGAGTAATAAGTTGTTAGAATGCATCGACGAATACACTGGAATTTTGTCAGATTGTTTTTATTATATTTTGAAAAAAATTTTTTTTTTTTGAAAATTTTTAAAAGTTTACCACAAACTCTGAAAAAATTCTAGTATACTCTTTGATGAATTCTAAGCATTTTTTGTTCTTTGCAATTTTTTCTAAAAGTTGATAATTTCCGATGGAAAAAATATAAAATATATATAAATACGCAACATTCGAGATTTATTTCTTCGAAAACTATCGACTTTAGGACAAAAATGCAAAGAACAAAAAATGCTTAGAATTCATCAAAAAATCTACTCGAATTTTTTCAGAATTTTTGGAAAAAAACAATTAAAAATTTTTTCAAAATATCATAAAAAAAATCTGACAAAATTCCAGTGTATTCGTCGATGAATTCTAACAACTTTTTACTCTTATCATTTTTTTTATAAAGTTCATAATTTTTGTGTCAGAGCGTTTTCAAATTTTTCAAGAAAATTTCATTTAGGACGCCATTTTCGGGACCGCCATTTCGAATTTTATAAAAACATATATCATCATTTTTAAGCTTAGACATTTTTGTCACGTTATTTATACCGAACTGAGGCATAGTAATGCTATAAGTGATAAAAAAAACGAAAAAAATGAAAAAAAAACTTTTAAAATCTCATGATTTTTGTTAAAAAATGGTCTGTAATTCGTTCATTTTAAAATTGACAGTATTTTACCATCCACCATTCGAAAGAGCGGGGTTCGAGCAATTGGAAACGTATATACCACAATTTTTTTCATTGAATTTAAATACTAAAAAATACTGACAAACTTCGTGTCAAATTTTTGTACATTTGGTCCTTAAAGGTTTAAGATAGGCTTGATTTCTTCAATAAATATAAATTTTATGGGCTCTGCCTATCACTTGAAAAAAATTAAAAATTTTCTTCTTTCTTCCTTCTTCATGAATTTAAAGACACTATCACTTTTTAAAATTAACACTTTAGTTAAAATTGAAAACATACAAAAGAAATTTGTTTAAATTATAAATAAAACTTAAAACTCTTTAAAAAATAAAAATTAACTTTATAATAATTAAAAAAGAGTTTTTAATCGGGAAGTCCGAAACGTTGAGTCTTTTAAAGTTAATTTTTATTTTTTTTGTATATATTTTTTAAAGAGTTTTAAGTTTTATTTATAATTTAAACAATTTTTTTTTGTATGTTTTCAATTTTAAATAAAGTCTCAATTTTAAAAAGTGATAGTGTCTTTAAATTCACGAAGAAGGAAGAAAGAAGAAATTTTTTTCAAGTGATAGGCAGAGCCCATAAAATTTATATTTATTGAATAAAACAATTTATTTATATCCTACAAATCAAGATGAAATACATAAGATTATTAAGGAATTAAAAAATAAAAAAGGTGGTACTGACAATCTCCATACTTCTACCATTAACCCATTAACGTCAAGTAGGACACTTTTTTCGCTTCAATTGCAATAAAGAATTTCATATGTAAATCCAAGTTCAAATAAATTGAAAGATACATGACTTACTATTTTCGAGGTCGCTCTTTTCAATGCTGTGGTCAAAATTGAGCTATTTTAATTAGAAAATTAAATATGTCGATTTAAATGTCAAAATAACGCGAAAAATCGAGTCTTCTTTTTTATAAACCATTTTTTTCTCATCTCAATTTAAAAAATTTTGACTTTATTTTGGTATTTTCTACCTAAAAACGAGTATTTTTTGTAGGTAACATTTTTTTTCTATCTCTCTTAGTTTTTGAGATAATAAGAAAATAAAAAAAATCATGTTTTTTATAAAAATAGTCATAACTCCGGTCAAAAAGGTCGCACAAAAATGGGCGAGCGATCATTTTAAAGGTAAAAACCATACCTTTAAAACCCCGTTAGTTTCATTACCCTACTATTATTCGTTTCAAATTGGCAAACAATTAACTAAAGATAAAAAATATCGTATTTTTTCTTGTTGGATTTTTATCGATAAAAATCTGAATTTTGCGTTTTTTCGATTTTTTTGTTCTCTGATCAAATGAAAGCTATTGCAATAACCTTTGAAATGCCGTTCGATTTTTTAAGCTGCGATAATTTTTCGCAAAGATATTAAACTTTGAAGTTTAACCCATTAAGTCCCAAAAAGGCAAAATTTGTAGCTTACGTTTTAGCTCAGAAAACTTTGTGAAAAAGTAAGAAAATCTTTAGGAAAATACCCAACCCTACTATTTTTTTGGGTATGCTCTACACGATAGAATGGTTTAAAAATTTTAAAAATTGGATTTTCAATTGTTAATTAACAATTTAAAAAAAAAAATACGATTTTTTTATGAAAAATTTTTTATCAATCAAAAATTTTAGTGGGAAGGAATTTTTGTTTTCTGTCGCAAATATGCACAAAGGTGCACAAAATATCTAAGCTTTACAATCAGCTTTGATTTTTTATCGTACGATTTTTTTAAACAAAATGGCGGCCAAAAAACGAAAGCTAAAAAATCATACGTTCATTTTACTACTGTTTTTGACGTTTTTTTCATTGGAATCGTGTAAATTATTCAATTATTTCAGTACAAATATATACTTAAATATAATATTTAAAAAAAAAATAACTATAAAAAGGGTTAAATATGAAAAATAATGTCGTTCTTTTTACGGTTTCTCGTTGTTATTTCAACAGAAACTAATGCAAAAACCTGAATATCGTTGAATTTCGAAATACTGATTGATGATCTGATACTTTTAGGGTAAAATTCATAATATAGACATAGACATAGACATTGGTCAGATTTACTTGCCACTTTATGCCACCATTCGGCTAATCGTGCAAGGTTCATCATCATCCCCCACAGGACGACGCTACATATATGGGCATTGTTCTAGAACTTTTAAACTTTATGTTGTCGCTCATTATGATACCATAAAAATTTTAAATATAACTTTGTAACACTACAGATCAACAAATTTTTGTTCGTTTTACATGTAATAAGTGTTTATTACTAATTACAGATATGTAGAAAACAATGAGAGTAAATAAAAGTAGTGAATCTGCCTGTTTTTGGTGCGCGACACTCACTACATTTTTTCAGTTTTAACACTGAAACTTTTTTCACCTTTTTTTTTAATGGTCTGTGGTTTTTTGTGGAAGTATTTGGGGATGTAAACAAATGAAAAATCCTTAACTTAATGATGTGCCTCACTGAGGAATAAAATTATATACCTTCAAACTTGCGAGATAACTATTTTTTTATAGTTGACAATTTAGCAATCAACCTTAGATAATTTTTTTCACATTGGTTTTTAAGAAACCACACAACAGGGGTACATTACCTATATGATAAGAAGTAATTTGAGCCTTTGCCCGAATGTGTACTACCTATACATAAAAAATGCGACCACGTCAAACTTTAAATTTCCAAGCTAAACTCACTTTGAAAAATCAAATTATTTAATGGCACATCTACAATTTAGCTTCTAAGTACTTTGGAATCATTGTGATCTTTTCTCGTAAGTTATTAAAGTATTTATAACTTTTGTGTTTTTTTAATACAACAAAAACACACTTTTTTACAATAATAAAATGATTATTCTTTACAAATCGTTTTAATTTTTTGGTATCCTTAATGTTAAATCATGTATTTGGATTTCAAATTTTAATGAAAACTGACTTTGGATTTGTAATCAGTGGCCTCAAAAACCCTAACATATCAAATTTTATAAAAATCAAAGAAATTTTGTAAAAATAGTCCGCCATATTTAATCCATTATTTTAAATGTGAACTATTAACTAGACGTTTAATTTTATATACTAGCTTCTAAAAATTAGGCCATAAGCAAAAGAACTGAATTTTTTATGTATATTAAACGTTACAAAACTAAAAACTAATTTTACGAGTAACGTAACATATGTTACATTAAAAAAAAAAAAATCCATTGTGTATAAATGAGTCACGCAAGGTTTTTCCTGTCATTTGATCAATTCTAAAGCCAATAAAATTAATTTCATGAATGTGCCTTAAAAAAAATGCAATTTTCTTCAACCTCAAAGTTTAAAAGTTCTAGAACAATGCCCATATACAATTCTCATAAAACCGTAAAAAAACGACTTTTTAAAACCTTAAAAACATTATTTTTCATATTTAACCCTTTTTATAGTTATATTTTTTTTTTAAATATTACATTTAAGTATATTTTTATTGAAATAATTGAATAATTTGGACGGTTCCAATTAAAAAACGTCAAAAACAGTAGTAAAATGAACGTATGATTTTTTAGCTTTCGTTTTTTGGCCGCCATTTTGTTTAAAAAAATCGTACGATAAAAAATCAAAGCTGATTGTAAAGCTTAGATATTTTGTGCACCTTTGTGCATATTTGCGACAGAAAACAAAAATTCCTTCCCACTCAAATTTTTGATTGATAAAAAATTTTTCATAAAAAAATCGTATTTTTTTTTTAAATTGTCAATTAACAATTGAAAATCAAATTTTTTAAATTTTTAAACCATTCTATCGTGTAGAGCATACCCGAAAATAGTAGGGTTAGGTATTTTCCAAAAGATTTTCTTACGTTTTCACAAAGTTTTCCGAGCTAAAACGTAAGCTACAAATTTTGCCTTTTTGGGACTTAATGGGTTAATAAATGTCGGCTTTATTTGTAAAAGAGTTACATTGACAATATTTTGAATATTTCAGTTGCAAACAAAAATTCAGGCAACTTAGTTCTAAATTTTAATTTTTCAAACAACAATTTTTAACTTTCTTTCGTTTGTTTTTAAACTTTCACTATTGGACTGAATTAGAAGTTTTTACATAATTTTAAGGTAAGAAACATACTTTTTATTTTATGTCAACGTTTGTCTTCTCGTTATAAGTGTATAAAAAATATTTTCAATTTTTTTTTTTTTACAATTATTACTTATTTTTTTCAGATTTTTTGTATATGTATAATTTATTTTATAATGTCACCTAATATTTTTTTATGTATAATTTTTTTAAATTTGTATGATAATTTTTGTTAATATTTTGTTTTGTTAATGTATATAAATTTTTTTGGTATTATTTTACAGAAACGTAATTTTTGAAGTTTTTTTGTTTATTTATTTCCATTTTCCGTGATGATGACCAAGAAATACATGTTTTATTGAACATATTTATTTAACCCGTTTCGTCCTGAAATGCCGTAAATTTTGACTTCTTTTCATCAGGTGCTTTCTCAGAGAAAAAAAATCACTCAATCGTTTTGATACAACCATACCTATTGTATTTTTTCTCAAACTTTCTAAATCCGGTTTCAGATTGACCATATCTGCCGCCATTTTTTTACTATGGCGGTTAAAACATAAAAAAATTGTGAATTTTGAAAAAATTTGTTCAAATAATCGTATTTTTTAACAGGAAACCGTGTACGAATCATGCTGAATCTCTGTATCTGGTGGAGTAAATAGTTATACTAAAATATAGGATGGTTATTAATTCACCATTCAAAATGGCGGATTCAAAATGGCGGACCTCGGTGAACATTTTGTTGAAAAATTTCTGGACGCTCTAACTAAACAATTATGAGCTTGTTTTAAAAAATGCTAAGAATAAAAAATTCTTAGAATTCGCCGAGAAATATAGTGGATTTTTTTCAGATTTTTTAAATGAATTTTTGAAAAATTCTTTTCAAAATTGTATTTTTTTTTTTTTTCGAAAAATTCTGAACAAAATTTAGTGCATTCCCTGATGAATTCTAAGAGTTTTTTATGCATTTTTTCCCAAAAGTTGATAGTTTTCGAAAAAGAAAAATCCTAATAATATTTGAAATTCATTTCCTCGAAAACTATCAACTTTTGGAAAGAATTGCAAAGAACAAAAAACTCTTAGAATTTATCAGAGAATGAACTAAATTTTGTTTAGAATTTTTCGTAAATAAATTACAATTTTGAAAAAAATTTTGAAAAACTTCGTTTAAAAAATCTGAAAAAATTCCACTATATTTCTCAATGAATTCTAAGAACTTTTCATTCTCAACATTTTTTTTAAAAAGCTCGTAGCTTTTGAGTTAGATCGTCCAGAAATTTTTGAACAAAATTTTGACTGAGAACCGCCATTTGAAGCCGCCATTTTGAATGGAGAATTAATAACCATTCTATATTTTAGTGTAACTAATTACCAGATACAGAGACTTAACTTGTTCCGAACACGGTTGCCTGTTCAAAAATACGATTATTTGAAGAAATTTTTTCAAAATTCACAATTTTTTTAAGTTTAAACCGTCATAGTAAAAAAATGGCGGCAGATAGGGTCAATCTGAAACCGGATTTAGGAAGTTCGAGAAAAAAATACAATAGGAATGTTATATCAAAACGGTTGAGTGATTTTTTTTTCTCTAAGAAAACACCTGATGAAAAGAAGTCAAATTTTACGGCATTTCAGGATGAAACGGGTTAAAATATATCGGAAAAAGAAGTTTTATGAACAGTGTTTTTTTACACAATTTTTAATTAAGTATAAGTATATATTGTACTGTTACTGTAAATATTTAGTAATCTAGTAAATTCAAACACTTACCCGTTTTCTAAAACCGAAGTAAGCTCCGACGAAGGTCAGCGGGACGGTTATTAAGAACCACAAGGCTAAGATTGCTACTAGCGTACCGAACGGTACAGCGGCAGAACTTTCTTTGACCCAAAATATTAGATTCATGACGAAGAACAATCCGAATACGATCCCAGGACTAAGCATCGACGTAAACAGGACGTTGGACTTCCACTTTTCTCCGCCGAAGCTTTTGTATATCCGAGCAGACACGTAACCACCGATCGTACCGAGCAAGACGTACAGAACAATCGCACATGTCATTAGAGCTCCTCGATTAGCCGGCGAAAGGAAACCAAGACACGCGAATGCTGCAATCGTCGACGGTTAAATCACAATAATTTTGTCGATTCTTTAACGTCACTTACCCAACGTTACGAGAGTCATGAAAAATACTTGGATGCCCGAACCGAGGAGCACCGAAAGTAGCATTCCTTTCCTGGGTGGTCGGAAGACGTCGCCGTGAACCAATTTCCATCCGAATTCTTCCTGCGCGTCTTCCCCAGACTCTATCTGGAAGTACGCCTGCGTTACGCCAACACAGACACGGGCAAAAGAATAATTTCGACATAAAGTGCATGCGACATTTCCGTATCCGGTGACAACGCATCAGAGGTACGGTTCGTCGCAAATTACACAAGAAATTTTTAGGTTACCTGGTTGTACCGAGCTATGTCTTTGTGCAACGTTCGCAGCATTATCATCGCCACCATTCCGGACAGGAAGAGGACGATCACCAACGAGTTGAGAATGCTGAACCATTGAATGTTTGTGTGCGACATAGATTCCAGGATGTAATCCCATCGCGAAGACCATTTTATAGTGTTGTTTTGCTAAAATACATTAACCACTTCAATGGTAATCGATAATATATGTACAAAAAAAATTATTGACAAACGTAGTAATGAATCATACGTGTACATTTTGCAATAACTTTTACAATTCTTAATGAACTTGCATGAAATTTCGTATACCAAGATATTTTGTTAAATTGAAAATGGCGGATCCAATATGGCGGCTGTAAATTTGCTAAATTTATTAAAATGTGCGGCGCACATTTTTCTTTATACGAAAAACAGCTGAAAATTATTACTCGGGGGTTTTCGGGGTCGCTGATGAAGAATCTGAAGTTAGATTTTGAAAATTCAAAATGGCGGATCCAAGATGGCCGACCGAAATGCGAAAAATTACCCAAACTTTATGAAACTGCGTTCTCGGGGGTTTTTTGGTTCGCTGATTACGAATTTCAAGTCAGATTTTGTAAATTCAAAATGGTGGATCCAATATGGCGGCTGTAAATTTGCCAAATTTATTCAAATGTGCGGCGTACATTTTTCTTTACACGAAAAACAGCTGAAAATTGTTACTTGAGGGTTTTCGGGGTCGCTGATTACGAATGCGAAGTTAGATTTTGAAAATTCAAAATGGCGGATCCAAGATGGCCGACCGAAATGCGAAAAATTACCCAAACTTTATGAAACTGGGTTCTCGGGGGTTTTCGGGGCCGCTGATTATAAATCTGAAATCAGATTTTGAAAATTCAAAATGTCGGTTCCAAGATGGCCGACATAAATGTAAAAAATTTACTTGATTTTGACGAAAGTTGGTACTTGGGAATTTTTTGGGTCGCTGATTACGAATTTGAAGTCAGATTTTGTAAATTCAAAATGGCGGATCCAAGATGGCCGACCGAAATGCGAAAAATTACCCAAACTTTATGAAACTGGGTTCTCGGGGGTTTTCGGGGCCGCTGATTATAAATCTGAAATCAGATTTTGAAAATTCAAAATGTCGGTTCCAAGATGGCCGACATAAATGTAATAAATTTGCTTGATTTTGATGAAAGTTGGTACTTGGGAATTTTTTGGGTCGTTGATTACGAATTTGAAGTCAGATTTTGTAAATTCAAAATGATGGATCCAAGATGGCCGACATAAATGTGAAATATTACTTGATTTTTTAAATGATTAATTAAATGTTAAATGATATATTTTAGGAAAAAATGGAACCCGTGTTTCACCGTTTGTCGATACCACTTCTGGCACTTTTTTTTTTTAAACAGCTACCACTGAAGTGGCTAATATGACGTCGTTAGATAAAAATCTTCTATTGTGTAGGTTTTTTATTTTTATGACTCATGTGTAAGAATAGGGAATAGAATTTTGACTCACTTGAAAATGAATACTGTAAGTATAAATGATGTCCAAGTTCTGATTGGGTCCGAGTTTTTTCGAAGGTATTTCCAACGGCGTTTTGCTGGAACAATCCAAGCGATTCGGATCGTGCCGGATACTTTGCGGAACAACCTTTATAGCTGCAATAATTCTCACGTTTATTTTAGAATTATTTCCAACGTAATGTGAAACTTACATATTATGCGACCACCACTTTTTATTCCGGAGCCCCAGTCTTCCTTCTCTCCGCTATGATACGTAATCGTTAGATTCACATGATTGAATAGGTAGTACGTGTTCAATTTGTTGTACGCCGACTAAAAATGAAGAGAATTAATCATTTCGTCAATGAGGTTAATGATTTTACACTCACATCGATACTGCAGGTGTCTTGTTGCGTGTGAGATTCTCTCGAGAAACATCCCATTGGGAATCCTGTACTGCAATATTGACGATCGTCTTCCACCGGGAAACACCAGGTTACCGGCATGTTGTCTAGAATAGATTTACGTTTTAAATCGAGTGGTAAAAATTAAATTAATTTGTTACTTACCGACGATCCAGTGATGTTGGTAATTCAGCGACATTCCCATCTTAAGTCGTTGCAATTTCTTTTCTGACTCTTCGTCACCGCCGCTGTAACTCTTCTTACAAACCATTGTACACTTTTCATCTTTCAAGAAATCAAACTAAAAATACAAAAATTACAATTTAAATAAAGGATATACAAAAATGATTTGTTAATAAACATGCCTTGTACATGGAAGATCGAATCCGCTCTCCGAAAATTACTTGTCCAAGATTTTCCACCGGAGATGACTGTTCGTTGGTAGCACAGAAATCAAAGCTGAAAAATCAAGAAATTTAATAGGAAATTCCAAGAGGTATTTTACACTGAAGAAAATATTCTTACTGGTGATATTCGTAAGGGATGATGGACCTTTCAGTGTTCAAACGGTTGACGTATAACTTGATTTCGGACTGAAACAAATAATTAATTTATTACCGATAACATTTCGGAGCACTTTTGGTACATCGTTAGATTGTATCGGAGGAAAGAGAAATGAAGGTATCGGAGGAGAGAGGAATTTGTGGTTTTTATCGAAGAACTCGAGGATTTTCTAACCTTGCAGGTTTTGGTAGTTTTTCCATCTTTACAAAAATTGACGGGAGCCAAACCAGGTAAATAAAAAGCGCGAGTCGAACAGAGGCCCAAAATCAACAGGAAAATAGTTTTCGACATTTCGTTGGTTTTGTCGCGATTGACGTAATTCTTAGGTGCCAACTAACTTATCGAGGCTAAATTAAGTTCACAATTTTTCCATCGTTCTTAGTAACTTTGTAAAACTTGCGCTTTGCGAGGCCGCATGCAACGAAACGAATACGAAACGTCGTCGTGTCTTGTCGTCGTTATCACGCAATCGACATATGTATCCTTGTATATACATATATATCTACACATGTGGACTGCGTGCGCGCACACAACAAATTCGCGTGTGCATTGCGTATACATATAAGCGTCATCCCTACTCTGCTATATGACACGTCATTATCGTACATGTGTATCATGTGTATACAAGGAGTTTGCATGTGACAAAATGCACATTTTGATTAGTGCATGAAATATAATACGAAATCATGGACGGATTATTTCAAATAGGCTACATAAAAGTTAAAACAACTGGTTTTTATTTCCCGTTAGTTTATTTCTTTGAGTTATTTTTAAGATAGGATTCCTATAGTTTTTGGGTATGCTCTTTTCGAATTTCAAGTTTTTCGATATTACTTTCTAGTTTTTAAATATAGTTTCCCAGCAATCGAACTTGGATAGAGTTGTATAGAATTAGATTCATTTATTAAATTCTGAATCCATACCTTGGACAACGGTGAATACATTTTAATACGTAAATACAATTCTATTCGTTCATACGAATAAAAGGGGATGCTTTCTGAATTCATATTAATCCAAAAAAAGGTTGCTTTTTAAAAATTAAATCTTAAATACATCCGTATTCAACATTACGGATTCAAAACTATCCAAGTGTATTCATTTCAATCCAAAAATAGTTTCCTTGTTAAAAACGAAATATTGAATGCGTCCGTATTCAACATTACGGATTTAAAACTATCCAAGTGTATCCATTTCAATCCAAAAAAGTTTCCTATTTAAAAAACGAAACATTGAATGCATCCATATTTAACATTACGGATTCAAAACTATCCAACCCAGTAAACGAAAATGGATAGAAATTTATTGAAATTAATTGAAAATTTTACTCGCCAATCCGGATTGTTGATTTTAGCAAATCTATTTCAATTCTGAATTCGTTTGTATTCCTGTACATGGATTGCCCTGCTTCGACTTGTATTCAGTGAAATCAATTACAAGATGGAAGTTGTAGTCTATTGATTTGAATTCCAATAAATAGAATTCGCCAATGTTATTTGAGATTCAATTGAATCCTTCGTAAAATGAGAGGTTATGTCAATTTATTTGAATTCAGGATGTAGAATTGGAAAGACAATCTGTCAATAATTGTGTATTTCTTTCAAAATCAGATTACTTTTTATTCTTTTAACAGAATAGGCAACCTTCTCCTGTATATAATCCAATTATTAGCAGAAATATTGTAGAATTCATTTCAGTTTAGTGTGCAGAATTGCCGATTTTTGTAAGTATTGAAATCAATATACCGAATGAAATAAATGTGTGGAAAGGAATTCTTCGATACAAGAATCTATTCACGACAATTCTTTTAATATTTAATAATGTGAGCTTGGTCATTTTAATTATCCTTTTGTACGTGTTGTATAATTCCGAAAAAAGCGAATATATAATTAAAACTAGAAAGCGTCAAAACAAAATATTATGTATCCATAAATATCGTGTTAAACAGTGATCGTCTGCAGTGGACCCGTGGTCGGCGTCGCGCGAGCTCGTTACTCAAGTTATGCAACTTACTTGGAGAACAGTAGGTGGATAGATGACCGCCCGAGAACAGATTTTCTTCAGAAATAATTAAGTTGTTAAAAGAAAAATAAAAAATAAGTATCATTAAGTTAAATAAACAATATTAATTTTTCAATTTAATTTTTTAATAAAATTTTATAATAAAAAGAGGAGGAATGAAAAGAATTATACAAAATTCCTATCAGTTTTGAATTTCATAGGATTCGGTAGGAACAATTCTATCCTTCCCAATACTTTTACAAGGATTAAGAAATAGCATTCAGAAGTATTGAAAATTTCAATGCTTCTGAATACTTTTTCGTTTGCTGGGTTCCAATCCATATTCGTTTGCTGCCATTTTAAGGTTATGTTCACTTCATTGATAGAGATTAATTGATATTTTGAATCTTTTTCAATTCAAAATGATTATACGCTTCAATTACCAAGTATGAATAGAAAATTATTTAACCCTGAACATTCTAATTTAATTAAATTCTTTACACGGAATTAAGAATCCGGATTCAAAAAAAATTCAAATTTTCAATTTATTTTAATCCATTTTCGTTTGCTGGGAAGTGTATCCATTTCAATCCAAAAAAGTTTCCTATTTAAAAGACGAAACATTGAATGCATCCATATTCAACATTACGGATTCAAAACTATCCAAGTGTATCCATTTCAATCCAAAAATAGTTTCCTTTTTAAAAACGAAATATTGAATGCCTCCGTATTCAACATTACGGATTCAAAAGTAGCCAAGTGTATTCATTTCAATCCAAAAAAGTTGTATTTCAAAAACGAAACTTTCAATACATGCGTATTCAACATTATGGATTCAAAACTATCAAAGTGTATCCATTTCAATCCAAAAAAAGTTTCCTATTTAAAAAACGAAACATTGAATGCGTCCGTATTCAACTTTACGGATTCAAAACTATCCAAGTGTATTCATTTCAATCCAAAAAAAGTTTCCTTCTTAAAAACGAAATATTGAATGGCTCCGTATTCAACATTACGGATTCAGAACTATCTAAGCGTATTCATTTCAATGCGAAAAAAGTTTTCTTTCAAAAAATAAACTTTGAATAAATCTGTATTTATTTGTATTCTTATACTGCTTCCGATTGTATTCGTAATTGTGTTCGTAAAATTGAATACAGATGGATTACTTTTCTGAAATTTAATCCGGCAAATTACGCTTCCGATTGTATTCGTATAATTGAATACATATGGATTCCTTTCTTCGGAATACAATCCATTTGAATACATATTTACGGAGTCAAAGTATGAATTCAAAATGAATTGAAATTTTCAATCCAATCCTATCCAATCTCGATTGCTGGATGCTTAATTCCCAGCAAACGAAAATGGATTAAAATAAATTGAAAATTTGAATTTTTTTGAATCCGGATTCTTAATTCCGTATAAAGACTTTAAATAAATTAGAATGTTCATGGTTAAATAATGTTCTATTCATACTGGGTAATTGAAGCGCATAATCATTTTGCATTGAAAAAGATTCAAAATATCAATTAATCTCTATCAATGAAGTGAACATAACCTTCAAATGGCAGCAAACGAATATGGATTGGAAATACATTGAAATCTTGAATTCTTTCGAATTCTGATTTTCCATTCTTTCATAAAAGAGTCGAGGAAAGTCATCAGTTGATAAGGTAGTAATCTACGCTCAAAAATCTATATTAAAAATGACTGAATCCATTTTTTTAAATTTGGGTTCCGTACAAGTAATTATAATCACTATACCAAAAAGTACCAAAGAAATTAATTGAGAATTGATCGAGCATTTTCGGATATAAATGATTTTTACTTATTTCCGAAAGTACTCGGTCAATTCTCAATTAATTTCTTTGCTATGTTTTTTAAGAGATCTTAAGAGTAGATTTAAGAGTAGATTACTATCTTATCAAGTGACGATTTTAAAACCCCCTTAAAATAAATTTAAAAAGCAGGGTTTTAATTTAAAATAAAGGAAAGTGGGTCATAAATAATTGAAAAATTATCATACAATTAAATTTAACTTTCTAACGAAACCCAGAAAAAACATTTTCTCATAATATTAATATTTTTAAATAATTTGTTATTTATCATATTTTATGTGTTATGCGTATTAAAGTGATAATCGCCTACTTAGAAAAAAGTTATATCCATTATGTAATAACAAAGAATAATTAAAATGACGAAGCTCGCATTATTAAATATTAAAAGAATTGTCGTGAATAGATTCTTGTATCGAGGAATTCCCTTCCACACATTTATTTCATTCGGTATATTGATTTCAATACTTACAAAAATCGGCAATTCTGCACACTAAACTGAAATGAATTCTACAATATTTCTGCTAATAATTGGATTATATACAGGAGAAGGTTGCCTATTCTGTTAAAAGAATAAAAAGTAATCTGATTTTGAAAGAAATACACAATTATTGACAGATTGTCTTTCCAATTCTACGTCCTGAATTCAAATAAATTGACATAACTTCTCATTTTACGAAGGATTCAATTGAATCTCAAATAACATTGGCGAATTCTATTTATTGGAATTGAAATCAATACACTATAACTTCCATCTTGTAATTGATTTCACTGAGTACAAATCGAAGCAGGGCAATCCATGTACAGGAATACAAACGAATTCAGAATTGAAATAGATTTGCTAAAATCAACAATCCGGATTGGCGAGTAAAAATTTCAATTAATTTCAATAAATTTCTATCCATTTTCGTTTACTGGGAGCCCATTAAGGGCCCTGCAAACAAAAAAGTAACAGTTTTGTAACAACTATGTAACATTTAGGGGGTTTTAAAGTGGTCCGACGGTAAGGTAGGAAGTTTCAATAAAAAACATAAATTAAAGATGACCGAATAAATATTCAAAATTCAGGCTCTGTAAAGGCAATTCTACTCGCTATAGATGCTTTCCTAGAAAATACCAAAGAAATTGATTGAAAATTTTCGATAAGTTCTCAATTAATTTCTTTGTAATTTTCTTTAAAAATTCTTTCAAATAGGCCGTCGTATTGGATCTGCCATTTTAAATTTAATAAATCCATTGTGATGTATCAGCAAGTCACTAGAGGTCACTAAATGCGTTCATGTAAATGCGCCCTTGTGTAGAGACGTGCGCCGTGGACTGTTTGCCGCGCGCATTCCGTTTTCGGGTTCCGCGAGCACATGACGATTGTTCCTTTGTACTCTCTTAACTATTTAATGTATTTTATAATAACGAATAAAGACTTTCAAGACATTACATCCATCAAGGTAACTTTTTAGTACAGCTATCGGGTCCACGATTCAAATACGTTTTAGCGAAATAGCAATCCGATATTGGGGTGAAAACATGAATTTACAACAATATGTACATCAGTAAAGTAAACTTTATTTTTTTAAATATTTATGAAAAAACACATACATTACAAATTTATGCAAATTTTAACAACGCCATTGAAAAGAGCGACCTCGAAAATAGTAGGATGTTAAGGTCGTTAAAGCAGTTCGAAAGTGCTAGACTGATAAGGTTGGAATGTTCAATTAAAACCGTAAATACAAAATTACTGAACCAATTTTGAAAAATTCTGGCTCTGTAAAGGCAATTCTACTCACTATATACGCTTTCCTAGAAAATACCAAAGAAATTGATTGAAAATTGACCGAAAATTGTCGGAAATAAATACAAATGACTTATTTCCGAAAATTCTCGATAAGTTCTCAATTAATTTCTTTGCAATTTTCTAGGATATCGTGTATAATAATTAGAATTGCCCTTACAGAGCCCGAATTTTGAAAAATCGACTCAGTCACTTTTTATTTACAGTTTTTAGTGAAAATTCCTACCTTATCGAGCACTTTAGAACCGCTTTAACCCCTTGACTGCCGATGACGAAGATCTTCGTCATTTCGAACTTTTCCCAGACTACCGGAAAAACGCAAATCGTCGTCATGATATAAATTAGATTAACAAATTCTGGAATTTATGTAAATTAAAATCAAATCCATTTCTAGACAGTAGAAGGGGTACTGAATACGATGACGTTGTCTATTTTCGTAATCGATTTGTCGAACAAAAAATATATGTCCACAAAGATGGCAGGTTTCACGATTTTTTCAGAATCTTTTTTAAAATCTTTAAAGAAGTTAGATGCTATAGTGACTACAAAAATAACAGAGGCATTTTCATCGGTTATTATTCCTGAACAGCATGGGTTTGTAAAGGGCAGATCCACATTAACTAACTTGTTGCTCTATACTAATTTTACTTCTAAGGCTTTAGAGGAATTTGCTCAGGTGGACTCAGTCTACCTTGATTTTTCTAAGGCCTTTGATACGGTCGATCATGGCATTTTAGTGTCTAAATTACCTTCCATGGGTATTCGGGGGAGTCTTCTAACGTGGATATCTTCTTTTATCAGCGATAGACAATCTTTTGTGAAAATTAATAATTTCACGTCTGATGGGTATATAATCACGTCCGGTGTGCCTCAAGGTTCCCACCTTGGTCCCATTCTGTTCACTTTATTTATAAACGACATCAAACATTTTATTCAACACTCGAATATTTTAATTTTTGCTGATGACGTCAAATTATATGCACGGATTGGGTCTCCTTGTGATGCCTCGAGGTTACAGTGTGATTTAGAAGCTTTAGATAGGTGGTCTCATAAAAATAAATTAAAATTGAATATATCGAAGTGTAAATTTATGTCCTTTTTCAGAGGCTCAAAAGCAATCGAATTTACGTATAAGCTGAACAACGATCATTAGAACCTTGTTCGATTATCAAGGATTTAGGTATTTTATTCGATAGAACCCTTTCTTTTTCTGATCAATTGCGAGTATGTGTATCGAAGGCATATTCATCTCTTGGGTTCTTAAGACGTTCCACATCAGGTTTTAGGAATGTTGGAACTTTAATTTATCTTTATAAAACTATTGTCTTGCCTGACATCTTGTATGGGTCTTCAGTATGGACACCTTACACCCTGCAAGGCATTGAAGCCTTGGAGTCGGTTCAACATCGATTCATAAGGCTATTATGTCTTAAAAGAGGGTTCACCTATGAGTCTGTATAATCATGACTATTATAGTCAAGCAGAACGCTTTAATTTAAGTACAGTTAAATCGATACATTTATGCTTAGATTTAAAATTGGCGTTTAGAATTATTAATAATATGTTAAGTTGTAATGAATTAGATTCTGTTTTTTTCTATGCGTTCAATACATAATCTTCGGAGCGTGAGACCGGTTCAAGAGCGTAACATTAATACAAACTATACTTTTTTTTTCATGTATTCCACGTATAATAAGACACTTTTTTGAAAAGTCGAACCATTCTGCTTGAAACTTGTTACTCAGGTTTTTTGGGGGGAATTTTCGGTTCAACTAGCTCCATTTTGGAATTTTCATCATCTGACCGCATATTTATAATCAGCAGCCCTAAAAATCTCCTAGTAGGAAGATTGAAATGATTTTTTTCGATATGTAGAAATTCGTCCGCCATAATGGATCGGCCATTTTGAATTTCCAAAATCTGGCTCGATATTCGAATTCAGCGACCCAAAAACTACCTGTACCAAGTATTATTAAAATCCAACCCAATTTTATTTTTCATTTTGAACACTTTCTTTGAAATTATAGCCGCAGTAAAGAGGTTTAGGGGATTTTAAAGTGGTCCACCGAGAAAGTAGGAAATTTGACTAAAAAACGTAAATTAAAAACGATTGAATAAATTTGTCAAAATTTGGACTCCGTAAATGCAAGGGGTAATTACTACCGACAGTATTCCAGACAATTGCCAAAGAAATTAATTGAGAACTGACCGAGAATTTTTGGAAATAAGTGATTTTTATTTATTTTATAACCGCGATTTTGGTCGGGTTATTAAATAAATACTTAAAACACAAACTAATAGAATAACAAATATATTTACAATTTAACGAAAATGATTATCCAATTAACAATAAAAATAACAATAAAATTAAATGAGAATGAAAAAGAAAAGGAATGGGGCACGCAAAAAGGGATAAATCTAATTAGGGTTCGGGATTCGACTCAAAAGTGGAATTTCTTCATTAAATGACCGAAGTAACCAAAAGTTTAAGGAAAAGGGGAATTATGGGGACGCAACTTAAATCTACTTATTCTAAATGTTTGTTTAATCCTCGAATATTTGTCGGGTACGCACAAACTAGACTATCCGAAAACACAAATATTTTATAAATAAATGCGCAAAAATAAAAAACGCAAGAAAAGTACTAAATCTAAATCAAAATCGCAAAAGAGGCACTGTTAGAAATGTTCTGAAATTTCGAATACTTTTATGTTACCGAAGTAACAACATTTTACTAAATCCTGTAACAGAAAGAACCATTACATTATATTCTCAGAAAATTACGAAACTCTAACAGAAATTTTAGAAGGAATCAGTGAAACACGGTGACATTACTTTGGTTTGTAGTCGCTAGGTGCGGCCGCGCACCCATCGCAGAAGTGGAATTTTCATTCGGTCATAAAGGATTCCTCGGTCAACCATCAGTAGTTTATAACGAGTGTCATCCGAATATTGTTGAATTGTATAATGTTGATTTTTATTATTTCATTTCATTTAAATTTTCATTTAAAAATGGCGTCCAGCGAGAAAGCTGTGAAAAATATACCTCCTGATATATATTTTAAATGTCACCCTAACAAACTGTGTACCTCTGCGATTTGCATTAATTGTGATGCATCCTACCAAGTGATTTTAATAAAATATTTGGTGGAATATATATCACAAATAACTTAGTGTTGTGTGCGGATCATGTGGATAAATTTATAACCTCCAATTTGGATGAAGTGGACAACGACGAAGTGCAATTAACTTTACTTATGGCGAAAATCATAATTGGATCGCTGAAAAGGAAACTAGCCTTATTAAATCAAACTCGGGAAACATCGGTGAGTTCCGACTTAAATGAAAATTTTACTGAGAAACCTGAAATTTTAACTGTGTCGCCATGTGCTCTTCAAACGGAAAATACTTTATTGAGAGAGCTAAACTCAGTGTTAAAGGACAAATATCAATTACTGAAAGAAAAAATCACTTCATTAAATTGCAACATAAAAACTTCTTACGCAAATGTTGTAATGAACAACATTGGAAATGAACTGGATAAAAAAGTATCGGTTCCTAACCTCATTATCAAACCAACGAGAAAGCAGCCTATTACTCAGTTGGTAAATGAAATAAAAGATAACATAATAAAAAACGTTATCATACCAATTATTAATCTAAAAGAAACAAAAAATGGGACTGTCATTATGCGATGCCACACGAAAGAAGACGTAACGAAGGCTAAATTGCAATTACAAGAGAGGTTAGGCACACATTATAAATTGCAGATTGAAGACTTGAGAAAACCGAGAGTCAAAGTAGTTTGTATTGAAAATAATATGGATCTCGCTCAATTGGAAAACGACATTATTAGTCGAAACTTTACTCAATCTCATATTGACTTAAAAGCTGTACATAAATATACCATTAAATCAACAAACAAATCTACTGTTATACTCGAGCTATCTACATATCAGCGTTGTCAGATTTCGGGCATGAAAATATCGTATGCGGATAGTAAAATTATCGTACAATTGTACGTGGTGGACTATTATCGTACTTGATTATCGTACTGACTCAATCTCAAACTCGTCTCAAAGTCGAGTTGAAGACGTCTATGAGACAAGTTTGAGATGAGTTTAAGGTTGAGTGGCGACTATAAATTCCAGCCTCACTTAATTCAAGAGCATACACTCAACCGCATTAAATAACGATCACGCTATCAATAATCCCTTGTGACCTTTGAAATTATAGGTGCGTTCGATTTAGGTTCTTTTATCGTTTGGTATATCGTTCGGTTAAATCAGATAGAGACGGTACTGAGACGTTTCAATGTCACTGAAATGGTATCTGGAACGACCTACCGAACGAACGATAAAAGAAGAACGATAAAACGGGGGGACTGCTGTATATAAGTACTCCTGATGTATTTGTACAACATGGGTACACCCTAAGGCATAAGGGTGTCATGGCAGACACAGTGCCGTGTAGTGTTAAGGCCGGGACAGATAGATAGTCATAAAGGGGTGTGTTCCGAAACTTCACACAAAACTTTCCGAAAATAATTCCCAGCTATACTCTCCCAAAATAAAAAAAAGGACAAAGGACAGGTTATTTCCCCCGCGTTAATGACGATTTGTCTATTTGCGGGTCGGCTCTCGGGTGGAGAGGTACAGGACAGAGACAGACAGTACAAGACAGAACTATAGGCACACACAACACCCGCTCAGAGCCAGTCCCCCTACCCCAATATCGGTACCACCAGCAGATTCGGCGGTCTGTGCCTTAGCGAGTACGACGCGGAGCTTATCCCCTCTTTATTCGAGATAAGACCCACGACGTACCGACCGCGGATAAGACGCTGACGGTACCGATAACTGCCGACGGGGGTCGGCAGCGGTCCCAAATTCGTATCTTCGCCCAGCAAAGTTCCCCGGTTATTCCACACTGGACATAAGCAGAGAAAATTGCAGGACGGGGATTCGAACTCGGGCCCTTCGCGACGTTCAGTTCGGGCGGACTAAGACTGACGCCTTAGCCCGCACGACCATCACGCCGACTCTCTCCAAACGCTCACACGCACGCACGCACGCACGCACTACAATCAGTTCCATTAAGAATGGAAAAATTCAGCATTTCTATGGAACAGGCACAATACACGTGAAGATAATGTATAATTAGCAACTATGAATATGATTTAAATGAACTTGCCCGAATTCGGGATAAAATAAAAAATCACTTTTTGGTAGCATATTCCAGAAAGTGGAAATCAGTTTGTCGCAAAAGAGATAGATTTGAAAATAAACATGAGCAATTTTTATGTAATGATTTTCAGGTAGAATTCAAATTGCACGAATTAGGTGTGAATGAGACGACCATGGAATTGGGTTTGCCTGCTGATGGTTCCACAAATATTTTTGCTAAAAAGATTGGTCGTCCGAGCTTACCGTATGAAGAATTAGCAGAATCAAGTAAAAGAATGCGTGTTGCTGAAATACGAGCTACGTTTCCACAAGTAGCGTTGCAAAGAGGACTTAACGTGGAGATAGTACAAAGTGATCAGGAAATGTCGGATGAAGTAATCGTTGACATCGAGGTGTTTAGCAACACAGTTTTAGCCATGTACATGGATATGAATTTAACAAAAGCGAAATATGACGCACTCCGCTCTTATAATGAAGAAATTTTTTGAGAAAAACAATACCCCTCTTACCCCGTCACTCTCACTGCAAAAAAGCGGTGCTATCCTGAAGGTGTTGTTGTTACGGATAGTGATGCAACTATTGTCTTCCAATCTTTACTCGACCATACTGTTAAATGACTAATATCGTCATTAGCATCTGCAAATATGAAACAGTACAATGATCAGATGCTGACATTGTATAGTAAGTGGGGTATGGATGGAGCGGGTAGTCAACAGGTTATCCAGACTAAAAGCAAATCTGTTCAAACACACGAGGCGGGAGAAGATTCTTCGGTGATTGATGAAAACAACGACCAGCAATATACATGTGATCAGTCGGTAGTCATAATTTCATTTGTCCCTTTAAAACTGACATGTGGTGATGAATCTGTATGGATAAATGATCGACCGTCATCTGTGAGATTTTGTCGCCATATCAAGTTTGAATTTATCAAAGAAAATGCAATAAATACTCTGAAAGAATACAATTATTATAATGATAGAGTCGAGAATATTGCTCTTAGTTCTATTGAATTCGAAGATATGTCACTCTCTGTAAAACATGATTTACAGTGCACTATGATCGACGGGAAAACATACAACATCATCGCAGATCAAAGTGCTTCGAATTCGTGCAACATTTGTCTTGCTAAACCCACCCAAATGAATAATTTGTCTGCTGTAGATGCCTTGGAATGAAATGAGGAGTTGTATAAGCATATAGCGTATAATTTGGATTTCAAAAAGTCCCAAGCTAAAGGGGTTGAAAATAAAAGCGCTAAGCAAAAAAGGAAGACATTTATTCAAACCGCATTAAAGAATGAAGTAGGGATACTTGTGGATATGGTAAAACAGGGAGCCGAGAATACTAATACAGCCAGACGTTTCTTCGAAAATCCACAAATCACAGCACGAATTTGTCAACTCGATGAACGCTTAGTAACATTATTTGCTATCATCACTCAAGTTATTGCAAGTAGTCAGGAGATTGACAGTGAAAAATTCAGGATATACGCTAGAGATACAGCTGAATTGTACATAAGTTTATACGGCTGGTATTTTATGCCACCATGCGTACATAAAGTGCTGATACACGGTGCTGAAATAATTCAGAACTCGCCATTATCGATTGGTAGATATTCGGAAGAAGCTCAAGAAGCTAATAATAAAGTATTTCGGAATGCACGAGGTCACAATTCTCGTTGGTCATCTAAGTGCGCTAATAATGAAGATATAATTCATTATCTTTTAGTGGCATCTGATCCCGTAATTAGTAGACTAAGATTACAAAAAAAAATAAAACAAAGAATGATTTGTCAGAAGAAGCCGTACATTTGCTAAAATGAGAAATTGTGTAAAAAAAAAAACAAAAAAAAATAAAATTAAGAAAAAAATACAAATTAAGAAAAGTACAAAAAAATAAATAAAAACTGAAAAAAACCAAAAAAACTACACAGTAGATAGGTCCCCGTCCTTAGTGCTGGGTAATGCAGAAGGCTACTACATTTGTGCATTTACGTACACATAATCTTGTAAAATGTACAGATAAATGAATAGTTTTTACATCATATATATATGATAAAACACTTTTCAGTCAAATCAACATATTGTTTGGCTTCAATCAGTAGGTTTTTCTAATAAATTATTCTGTATTTTACCTTTTTTTTTTTATATTATCGACTGATAATTATATGATCAGATGTCACTGACAGATTACTTGTATCTCCATTATTAGCGTACTTAGATGACTTTATTCCGAAATACTGTATTATTACCTTGACTGTCTTCCTAATATCTATAATCGATAATAGCAAGTTCTGTATTATGACAGACTGAATTTTTCAAAATTAATTTCTTGACGTCTAGTAATAATTTGCGCAAAAGTAGGAAATGGATTAATTAAGCGTTCATCGAGTTGGCGAATTCGTGCTGCGATTTGAGGATTGGCGAAGAAACGTCTAGCTGTATTTCCAGTATTAGTATTTTCGGCTCCCTGCTTTACCATATCCACAAGCATTCTCAGTTCTTTTCTTTTTGCAGTTTTAAATAAAAATGTTGTACTATTGCTTAGCTGTTTGCTTTCAACCCCTTCAGCTTGGGCTTTTTTAAAGACCGAAGTATAACCGATATAGAGCAAACACTCCATAAAACTTTTTTTGCAGTGTAATATTAGTCCCAGCTTCTACAACTGCGTCTTTCAAACCTAGGCATACGCGATAAACAGCATATTGACACCCCAAATATTGCACGAGTTTAAAGCTTTTTGATCTGCGATGTTGTTTCATCGATCATAGGGCACTGTAAATCATGTTGAGTGTTTATTGCGTTCTTTGATCAATTCAAACTTGATAGAGCGACAAAATTTGACAAATGTCGATCTATCATTTATCCATAAAAATTTGTTACCACACATGCCAGTTATAAAAAGACAAATAAAATTATGAGTACAGACTTACCGCATATATATACAGCTGATCGTCCCATCGTGGTTTTCATCCGATTATTGGAGAATCTTCTCCCGTACTGTTTATTTAATCAGATTTGCTTTTAGTCTGAATATCTTGTTGACTATCAGCTTCATCCAGATCCCATTCACAGTTAATATTTTTCTATTCTACAGTTCCACTTTTTCTGATGCTATACGACGATATTAGTCATTTAACAGTATGGTCGAGTAGTGATTGAAATTCGATAGTTGCACTATTATCCATAACTACGACACCTTTGGAAGTCAGTGCTTTTTGCCGCGAGAATGGAAGGTGCAAGAGAAGCATCTTTTATCGCTATTTTATCATTATAATAACAGAGCGCTTTCGTTGAATTCATGTCCATGTACATGGCCAAAAATATCTCACCGTCAACGATTACTTCATTCGATCTTTCCTGGTCATTTTGCACTTTGTGTACGTTGTTTTGCAATGCTTCGTGTTGAAATGTAGATCGGATTCCACCAACACGCAATCTTTTAGTTCTTTGTGATATTTTTCATATGGGAATCTCAAATAACCTATTATTTTAGAAATATTTGTGGAAACAGTAGTAGGTCGACCCGGTCCTGTGGTTGTCCCGTTCAAGCCAGATGCATATTTAACTTGAACATAACCTTGTAATGTTTTTTATACGAAGGTAGTTTTATTTAAATCAAAGAAAAGAAAAATACGTATAAAAGCATATAAGTTGACACAATGCGTGTCTTCTTTATATATGAATATGTCGTTGACGTAAAGTAAAAGACGTGTTTTTTGCTAATTTCGTTCTTTTCTTAACAATTCATATGTTATATACACTGTCTTTTCCCGTCACGTACATCTTTAATATATTTAATATTATTTAGAGAAGAAATCAGAGTCGGAATTTTATAACTCGCATTTTCAAGCCGGAACATATATTCGTATACATCCACACCATACTCGCATACTTAGTTCGCGTCGTTACATGAAAAATTAAAGATAAATTTAATTCGATTGACCGCGTGCACAGTCATTACGATGAAATATTAAACTAATAAACTCATTTGAACCGTTCAATTAAACTCCACAAATGGTACGCCAAGCATTCCGGTGAAGAATGGATGCAATTACCATAAATACCTCGTCATAATTCGGTTGATCAAACTGTGCCGAGACACGTGTCCGTCAGCAGCGGTATTTTGCAAACTTGCAAACCTTTGTCCAATTCGATCGAAGCCGGGTAGTCATCTCGGAAGTAGGAAGGAGTCGACGATTATGTTCGCAGAATTTCTCGGGGTTGATGGTCAACGCAGGATGTGATGTGGCGAAAAGCGTCCTTTTCGCCAACGGTACTGAATCTTCCAACGAAATCGTTTTCAGGAAAAACGATGTAGATCCGTCCACAATTATGGCGTCCTGCCTCCTTTTCCACAAATTGCACTGTCAATCAAAACCACAAGAAAATTACTTTCAAACTCCAAACATATCACCTGTTCTGAACTGCCGTGACTCTACCGAGAAATCCGAAGTCGTCCTCCTTCGAGCGCTGAATGGCGAATGGCGAAAAATGTCCGTTACCGAATATCGTCAATTTCGGTAATTACTTTCGAATCCGCAAAGTCGTTTTTAATGACAATGTATGCACGTGTGTCCTCACACAACTCCGAACAATTCAAAACATCCCGACACATACGCACTCTCGCACGCATACAACATTTCGTCATGGCGTCCTCATTGTTACCACCCGAAGAATACAGAATAATCCGGCGCGAAATTCAAATGCTGCTAGGAAGCAACCTAATACCGTTACAACCTGAAAGTCACTATCTAAAAATTCGTTGTACTTAACTTCAAATCTATATTTTTGTGACAAACAAATTTCAACTTTCTGGAAAACGATGTCGTAAAATTATTTTTTATTTTATCCCTGATTTAGTCAAGTTCATTCAAATCATATTCATAATTTCATGTAATTTTTTACAACCTCAATGCAACTTTATCATTCCTTGCATTGTCCCAGTTCCATAACCAAGAACATAGCGTTCTTTGCGAAATGCTGAATTTTTCCATTCTGGAACTAATTGTAATGCTGATAAATAGTACAAGAATGAAATGTCAAAGCTATATTGTAACTTTCTTTAAAGCCCTCGAAATACAGAGAAATACACAGAAATACACAGAAGTTAGAAAAGCAAATAACATTTTTAAATATAAAAAATGGCTGTAAAACACAATACCGTGCTCCGAAAGTAATGAAATTTGCTGCTTCATATTTGAAGAAAAAAAAATCTTTGATCCAATGAGATATTTCATAGAAAATTTGACCTCGACAGAGAACATGCTTATCGTTCACAGACCTACTCATACTGTTTCTCAACAATCATTTCATTTATTTATTAAAATTAATTTCTTACAAGAATAATATTATGAATAAACAATATAAATTTTCATTCATATAACGAAATATTTAATTTCTTCGAATAAACCTCCATTTATTTCTTCAATTTAATAATAGCAACAATAATTTTTTCAATTCTATGATATTTCTCAGTGCGCACTAGCAAGCTCACTCACACACTCCTGAACACGTACACATGCACGCACGCATGCACGCACGCACGCACGCACGCACACACACACATATGTATAATTACCAAGTACAACATTGTGTACACAGTATGTTTTGTTTAAAATAATTAATTTACACAGTAGTCAATGTGACAATGTCGTCCATATTAGATCCGCCATTTTGAATTTAGAAATTTTAACCTCAGATTTGTTTTGCATTAAGTAAACCTTTTCTGGAAAATTGAATACTGAATCTGTTTAATGTTACATCATTTTATAATGAGGTGATCGTAATCTAAGAACTTTTATAACAGATTATATATTAAGAACGATCAACATCAAAATTGGCGCGGGTGAACGATATAGTACATTCAATACTGAGTATTTAAAAAAATCATTGGAATCGGTTAATAACTCAGCCGCCGAATAATATCTAGCGCAAAAAGTCTACCATTGACGATAATGCGTGCAGTGTAATTTCACGCTGATCTGGTAGAGATTTGAGCAAAAAAATTTCTCACTTTTCGCACAGATTGAGCGACATAAGAAACCAATGTTGTTGTTAAAGTTATTATTAAAATAATAATAATAACAATAACAACAACAATAACAATAGGATCAATTATATCGATCTCTGAACATCGCCCTCACATACTCGAGAGATACCGGCATGGAATTCGGATTGGACAAGTGTGCAGTCGTTCATTTGCACAGAGGAAGGTCAGGCTCCCATAACAACGATATGGAGCTCGTCAACGGAAATGTCATTCGCCACCTTAGCGCCTAAGAAGCCTACACATACCTGGACGTACCTCAAAGGCATGTCCAGGATCTGCAGGCTGCTAAAACCACCATCATTAAGAAATACTGGCGCATTTTCCGTCAGATCTGGTACTCAGAATTGACCGGGAGAAATAAGGTGGCAGCCACGAATATGTTGGCCGTATCACCAGTGCTCTATTCATTTGGAGCACTGAAGTGGAACGTTGACGAGCTAAGGGATCTTGACCGAAGCACACGGAAGATGATTTGTATGCAACGCAGTTAGCATCCAAGATCTTCCGTGAAATGACTGTATTTGCCCCGAAATATGGGAGGTCGTGGCCTTTTAAGCCTGGAGTGTATGCATGACCGATTGGTCCTCGAGACAGCTTGCGACGTGATTAATCGAACGGAGGATCCCCTGATGATGCTAGTTCACCAGCATGAAATTCAGGGGAAGCGGGCGTTTTTGTAATGTCCAACAACTTGGCTTGTCGGCAGAGATGACCTTCTCGTTCTTAAGATCAGCCGGCGTGAAGTACGAGACCGAGGGTTTTATCTTCGCATGCCAGGATGGGGTCATCAATACCTTAGCGTATCGCCAGAACGTCTTACACCAGGCGGTACAGAGTACGCTTTGTAGATTGTGTAGATGTCATGCTGAGACACTAATGCATCTTTTGGCAGCATGCCCAATATATGCAGTTTCAGCATACATCGAACGTCACAATGCGGCTCTTCGAGTGCTGTATTACCATCTTCGCAGCACTTATGGTATTGATGCAACTCCAGTTTTGCCGTACGTCCCCACTGATATTGAATCCGTAGTCGGGAATGAGTCGTGCGGAATATACTGGAATTACTCATTCCCGACGAGCAGGCAAATATCAGCCAATAAGCCTGACATCGTCCTTGTTGACTTCGATGACAAATCCATTTTCGTCATCGAGTATTCTGCACCAGCAGAAACAAATATAGTCAGCAAAGAGGATGAAAAACGGATGAAATATCAGGAACTCCTGTTCGAGATTCGCAAGCTGTATTCAGGATTCAAAATCAAGCTCGTCGTGCTGATAATTGGAGTACTGGAAGGAATGAGACCAACTTTCCTCCAAAACATCAAAAGCATTCCGGCCTAACGAGAACATGCAAATCCCATCGCAGGCCGAATACAGAAAGCAGTGCTGCTGGGATCTCTCCGTCTGCTGAGATCAAATGAGATCCTGCAACCACTAACCCGATGGTAGAGGGAGTGGTTGCAGTTACCATCGACATGACCCGGTGCAGCCTGTAGCGGAAGAGATGGATATCGGAGCCACTTTTCTGCTGCAGAGTACACAAGCGGATTATGGAGGGCCAAGGGAGGTTAGGGTTTTAGTCGGTAAACCTTGCCGTCAACATTCAAGGTAAGGGAGTCCGACACACGGGGGGTTAAACAACATCTTCACGCCCCTATGTTATCTCGGTCAAAGGATATTCTCTGGACCTTATATTTTCACCATTTCAAGATATGGTAATATCGCCTTCTTCGGATCACTTGGTTACTCCAGGCTCTCATCACTGCTGCCTTCAAGCCGAATTTAGTGCTACGAATTTCAATTTATTAAATGAACGGTTCCAAAGTGTGCCGTGGAGTAAGATTCTTAACAGTAATGATATAAATATAAACTAGTGTTGGCGTGGTGCCTCGCTCGCTTCGCTCGCTCAGAAACTACGACCCAGTAGAGAGTCGGATATTCTTTAATACTCATTTGTTTACTAACAGCTTTCAATTATATTATAAAATTATATTGTTATTTGGGGGTCCAATCATATTTAGGTAAAAGTGGCTTCGATAGATGTTACAACAATATAGTGTTTCTTATATGTATGAAAATTGAAAATGAGCGGTTTCAAAATTTCGACCCCGACAACAGGCCCAGCCAAGTATTAATAAATAAAAGTTGCAAAACACTTACTTCAAGCACTTGTATTGTAATAGACTATTCGATGCATATTACATGTTTACAGTATTTTACTAATTACTGTCTGTATAATTATGATCTTATATATATAGTATATATACATATAATTCGTCAAAGATATCTTGAAAGTGTCGAAAAGATCTCTGACGGATATCTTTTAGATACTATAAGACACCTTTTAGATATATCGAAATAGATATTTTCGTATCAAGAGCGTAAAAGAACTTATGCGCCCATAGGTTATCTAACATAACTAATCTAACTTAGATCTGATTAGATTTTGGCGCAGATCCATCCGCCCATTACTAAAAAAAATTAGCCCCAATTAAGTTTCTTTGTAGTTTTTTGCATTTATTTTGAAAAATACAAATTTTATTAAAAAATGTTTCAAACAAAAAAGATAGAGCATGAAATTCTCTACAAAAATGGTCCCATGCATTTTCTTCCTAAAGTCAACGATAATGCCATAAAAACTGGTTTAAAATGCTTATGACTATTGTCTGAAAAAGTATTGAATTTGTTCACCTCGGCAAAAAAATTACTTATGCCAAGACGCATATTTAAAAAAAATTATGTCAATACGCTTATCCGTTCGCGAGTTATCGCGAGACAAAAAAACGGGACGTACGTACGTATAAGATCACGGACACAAATTTTTTTATTGTTGATTTGGGTTCCTTAGGGTCTGAAACGTTGACATTTGATGAACAACTATAGGGTAATTTTTATGCCCGAAGTGACCAAATTCAATACTTCATCCAGACTTAGTCTGGGTCGAAGTAATTATGAAATTCTATCAGCAGGTTTTTTTCACATAAGTGAGATGGTACCTACTATAACAACTAAATCTCGTTTTAAACCTCGTTAGTATACCAAAGAATTATCATTCCCCGACTTATCGATACTAACGAATATGTTATGTAATGCAATTATGTATAAAGAGAAGGGGAAATTTTTGGATCCGAAATACGGATGTCAACGGACTTTGCGTTTTATTATTATTTTAATTTATATTTTTCATTTGCGTTTCATTTAGTGTATAGAATGTTTGCGTATTTCATTTAGTGTAGTTTGTGCGTACAGAGGATTAAATTAGTAAGTAGATTTTGATTGCGTTCCCCGTAATTTCCCTTTTCCTTCACCTTTCCTTTTTTTTATCTTGTTACTTCGGTCATTTTAAAAGAAATTTCACCTTCGCGAGGATATCCCGAACACTAATTAGATTTATCCCTTTGCGTGTCCCTTTATTTTTATTGTTATATAATTGTTAATTTTTTAATCATTTTCTTTGAATTGTAAATATATTTATTGTTAATTACTATTTCTTTTAATTATTTAATAATCCGACCCAGAAGCGCGGTTATAGGGTAAACCTTCGGAAAAGGCACTTCCCCGTAAAAAAAATTAAATTGGAGCATTTCAATATATTTTTGCCTCCTCGTTACGAAGATGACAACGAAAATTGCGGGTCGGACGTATTAAAGCCGCTATTTTGATAAAATAGCCAAAATCGCGTTTTTTCTTAGTTTTTTGCAATTATTTTCAAAAATATGCATCTGACAAAAAAATGTTTAAAATAAAAGTTGTATACATTTTTCCGTAATTGCAACAGCAAGCCGGTAAATAAGGATTGGAAGTTCTTTTTTATATCAAATTATGGGTTTCCACTGGGCACTAGGTAGAAATAATTCCTGAATCGATTGTGAATCTAGGGGGTGCTTGGGTGACTCGGCCCCCAGACCTCCCTTTGATACTAGCCGAACCTCTAACCGCACTGGTGTGGATGAGAATCAATACCATGTGCTATCTGAATGGTTGGAGATTAGGTTTGTAGTAAAAGGGGAGCGATGGTCGGAGTCTAGTCTAACCCTCAACCTTTCAGATAGCACGTGGGTTTGATAATCACCGACATCTCAGTGATTAGAGATTAGGTTAGTATAAAACGAGGGTCTGGGGGGCGGAGCCCACCAATACGCAAGCACCTCCTAGGTTCACGCATTGTACTGAGAATTCACAACACATACTACTTCCTTTTATTCGATAGGTAGCACTAAAGTTCCTTGAATAAAGTTGAATAAATGTTTTTGTCAGAAATACTTTCGGGTGGGGTCCAAAGCTCCGAAGATTCAAAATTTCGAATAGTCCAAATATCCGAATTTCAAAAAATCAAATGATATTTATCCGAATGTTTAAATACCCGAATGGTCGAAAATCCGAATGTTCGAATATCCGAATGAAGAAAAACCGAATGTTCAAAAATCCGAATCCTTTATTTCCGAATGGTTTTATAGCAGATCGGATATTCGAACATTCGGGTTTCCGTTAATCTGAATTCCGAACATTCGGGTTTCCATTTCTCGGATTTTCAAACATTAGAATTTCGATTATTCGGTTTTTCATTCATTCGGATTTTTGAACAGTAGGATATTCGATTTTTCAGGTTATTTAACATTTCAAACTATTCTTATGACGAAATACGGAGCTTATTGACATTTTTACGATTTAAAAAATAATATGCAATTGGACAAAATCTGAATTGTAAAAAGAATGCAAAAAATTGCAATAGCCCAATAAATAAGCATACAAAAAAGAGATACTGTATATTATAACGTTTATATATAACGTTTAAAATAATAACATTATTGTCTATTCAACGGAATGAAAAGAAATCGTTAGATTAGCAACAAAACAAATTTGCATCAATAAGAGAATAGGTAATTATAATAAGACCAAGTTATTAGTTAGAACATTTATTTTTAGACAGCTGAGCGAATTATCTTGTACTTATTGGCCTTCTTAAGTATGCGGTATATAATCCAGAATAATGTTGGATATTCGGAGTAAAACAAATCGCCACCGTGGCAAAACAACATCCATTCTACATAAGTAGCATATTAATTTATATGGTATAGGGATTATAATGATGTTGATATGGGAATATGGAGAAGTGCGAAAAGGTTTCATGAAATAATAACAACGATTATTGCTTTAATTGTACGAATTTTATTTCTGGGCTTATTACGCAATACATGAACAGAATTTAATTCATGGGTCAATATCAGTGTCTCAGAAATTGTAGAAAGCGAACCACCAACCAAAACCAACCCCGGAAGAGGAATGGTATCGAGGGATAGAATACAGACTGCGATACACGAAGATACGCTAGCCTTACACACCATGATGGCTGGAATGCAAGCAACCCGAGCCGGCACCATAATGTGGAGGGCGTTTACGTATGTCCAAAAAAATTATTGACGTTTGCCGGTTTAAGCTATGAAATAGTCCGAAAACAAAGAAAATCCCTATCTCACCTGTTTGCATAAATACCTAAAGATATCAGAAAATCCAGCGAAAAAAACAAACTTTAATAATTTATGTCGAAACGCATCGTGAACGAGGTGCATCCTGTCCATCGTAACAAACCCCGGAAGAGGAATGGTATCGAGGGATAGAATACAGACTGCGACACACGAAGATACGCTAGCCTTACACACCATGATGGCTGGAATGCAAGCAACCGCCGAGCCGGCAGAAATATTGAAAACTGGTTAGAGGAACTTCTTTAGCCTCAGGTATAGTCTGAATAATGATCCTGTTACTTGATCCTTCTGATAGGCAATCAGTGTGCTATTTTTCTTGGGAATATAGGATGAGGGATATACATGGACGTCTATATCTGAGTTGTGCAGCATACAATAGTATATACAAGAAATAAAACATTCCAAACATAACCATCGCAAATCGCTTGAAATTCATTGGCTCACATAACACACATTATTAAATCGTCCATGTTCACAGCAATTTGGAATAAATGCGGAGCTCCGTCGCGATACGTACATTGACATGCAAGCATTCACAAGAACGCCCACTTTCTCGGAAGCAATTCACACAACTCGCAAACGCGCAGCCTCTTTATAACGTTCCGTACATTGACGATGGTTCCTCTTCAGTGCAGATATCGCATTGCGCTACTGGTATACCGATTGCGTACTGGGTCCACTGCAGTTTCCAAGCGGCGGCATGTTTCGTCGATTGCCCCGCCCCCCTGTTTTTGTGTCCCTCCTTGCGTCATTGTCGTTCAGAAAGTGATCTGAAAATATAATAATGACATTATTTCATGTGATATTTCATTGAACTCAATTAATAGCAGATATTTTATTATACGGGGTTATCCAAAAGTCCCGGAACACCAAAATATCTCACAAGTAACACTACCCATGCGCCACTCGGGAATGGACTTTTTGTTACGCACGTTTTGTAGAGGATCGAAAAATATTTGATACGTATTTTTTTGTTTGAACAGAGATGACGTTTTAAGGGTTGAAATATTGAATTTTTTAATAAACGGATGCATTTCCTTCCAGTGTTGACATGCGATTTATTTGTAACTTCATATATTTATGTAATTATATGCACTCATCACGAATATGGCCACGAAAATGGTCGGCAATTATTTCTAAAATAATTTCCATCAATAATTTCCATCAATAATTTCCATCAGTATTTGTGACCAACAATCTTTTCGGTACTGTTTGGCAACTCCTCTGATGTGGCGGACGAGTTTCTGACTTCAGGGGAAATACCCGGAAAAAGTTAAAAAATAGTGGCAAAAATTCCATCTACTTTGTTCGTTATAAAGCGTTGGAGAAGTTTCAAAAAATAGTTATGCGCCTGCAGCATCTTTTATGAGATTACTTAAATGCTGTACAAAGATGCTTTTCAATATATACCTGTAAAAGAAAACACAACAACGCGTTTTTTCGCTTTTTTTTTAGTTTTGACCTTGAAAATGACATGGCCGACCATTTCCGTGGTCATATTCGTGATGAGCGCATAAAGTAACATAAATATATGAAGTTAAAACTAAATCGCATTTCAGCACTAGGAAGGAAATGCATCCATTGATACAAAAATTCAATATTTCAACCCTTAAAACGTCATGTCTGCCCAAACAAAAAAATACGTATAAAATTTTTTTCGTTTCTCCACAAAACGCGCGTAACAAAAAGTCAATCCCCGAGTGGCACTTGGGTAAGTGTTACTTGTCAGCAAGAGGACATTTTCGGGGAAAATGTTTCTGACAAAATTTGAAAGATTTTTCCCTGGCTATTTAATGGTACCATTGAATTTGACCTTGAAGGTTATTTCGAGGTCAAGTTAAGTTTTTTAAATGAAAACTCCTGTAGACTTGCCGGAAAAAATCGAAATTTTTTGCTCTTTCCGAATCCGTGAAAAAAAAGCAGTTTCCATTTTAAAAATTAAACTTGACCTTGGAATAATCTTCAAGGTCAAGTTCTATGCTACCATTAAATAGCATGGGAAAAATCCTGAAACTTTTGTCTGAAACATTTTCTCCGAAAATGACCTCTTGCTGAGTTAATTCGCAGTTCCACTTGGGCTTTTTTATAATGTTCCGTATATTGACGATGGGTCCTCTTCCGTACGGCAATTTAAAGTACACGCGTAAATCTGCAAATTCCAAAACAAAGGGAATAACATTTTTTTTAAACGCTATATTTTCTACGGTTATTAATATTTTACTATTATTCCTCGTTCACATGGTAGTGTTATTGGTACTTTATCGATATTCAATAATAAAATTGACAAAAATCGAAAAAAAAACAAAAAATTAAAAGTTAATTTTCTCAAAAACATCAGTTTTTTGTTCAATTTTTTTAAATAGATTACTGGTATTATTAGTCACAAAATCTAAGTAGTCACACGGGCGCTAAACGAAGCTTCTTGCATGTATAATTTGTTTACTATTTTTTAATTTGAAGTACGAGTTTCGTCGAGGTGGGACGTATTTTATGTTATGTAAAGCATTCCACGAGGAATGTTCCTGTCCCACGAGGATGAAAATTTTCCCACATTACAGAACAAATTTTCCAAGATGAGCAAATATATTCTAAGGGAATCTCTGATGTTTAATATACGGCCGTGAAAATTATGTAGACGAGGGTAAGTATGGGATGTGAGGGCGAGGGAGGGTTCACCGTCACTCCACAAATATCAACATTAAAGAGGATAGACATAATACGTTTTTTATTTCATATTATACAGTACCGCAAATAAATGGTATTACATTATTTTTTACGGATCTTTGATTTTAAGCTTGTAATTAATTAATTCTTTTATTTCATCTACACACCAGGATGAGAAATTCTTTCCACCCATCATGCTCTAAATCCCCGCATATCATTCTTGCACACCGTATTAAAAAACGTTAATATTTTATGCAGTATAGGTACTGTGTGGGAGATTACGCTTTTTTTCAGAAACACTTTATCGACACTTCGGATTCGATACCCTAGCGTCAAATACAATTATGTGTAATAGTAGTTTTGAATATAAATAAGTCATTAAAGTAGTGTTTAAGTGTTGTGTTAAACGGGAATACATATTAGAATGATTGAGTCGATGGTTTTTTCACAAAGTTTCTTTTTTATGTTGACCTTACCTTTATTCACAGTTTCTTCGTGTATTCCACACAGTAAAGTGTTGAAAATAAATAAATTACTATATAAAAATTAGAATTTCGTTGTATTTTTGCTGTTTCTAGCCATTCTAAGGGGATTTGAACGAGTGGTCCACTCATGGATACAAATTTTGTTTTAACCAAAAAACGTCCCTTCATAAAAAAGGTTTATTCAATTTTCTTTAACTGCAGAAAGTAACCCAAATGCAGTTAATTTATACCTGGGGACTATATCTACCTAACGGTGTATCGAAGACTTAAAAATTCCTTTATTTAATTAACTTTTTACACTAAATTGTAAAACGTGATTCTACTAATGGATATATTCCCCTACATATAGCATTTTGAAGTAATAAAAAGAGTTTCATAAACCTATTCTTTTGAACACACAAACACACGCACACGCACATGCACACGCATAATTATAAATATCTATAATTAATTGTTAGCAACCTTTTTTTTTGTAGAGCAATTAATAATAATAGGAACCAATTTTTTTTTAAATGACGTAACTACGACAGGCAGGGAAAAATATCTAAAAACTTTACATACAATCAGAATTGTCATCAAATTTTAGCTTTTGGAAATAATCGCAATCTGCCATTCGGTAGTATACGTGCCAATCTGTGAAAGAGAGGTATGCCCGAAAACAACAACGACACCTGCGAGATGTCTTTTGTTTTTCTCTTTTCGAGACTTTACAATTTATTGTGTACTCTATTGAAACGTGCAGGTTTGGAAAATAAGTGGACTCGAGAGACAGATTGATGTTAAGAAATTATAATCTTATTACTGCTTCCTCCTTTTTATCGCCTTGGGCGTACAAATTCGCATAAATAATGGTGGGCCTTTATTTTGGCTCGAATCACTCCACCTGTAAGGAGAAAAGAGCGATTACATTTGATACGGAGGGAACCTGCCTACCCGTACTTGACAGGGACACTAGGCGCGCTGGCCTGGGTGCCGCTGCAAGTTTACTCTAGATGCACTTTTACTCTACCCGCCCACGGATACTTACGTAGCCAGAGAATTGGAGCGCGTGCTCGAGTCGATCGACAGACCGTATAGACTGTCTGGCGACGACTGTCCCCTACCTCGGGAATTTCCCCCAAATTTATAGGCCGGAGAATCGTACAGGCACGCGACACTCACTTTCTTTCCCACTCGCACACCCCTCTCGGTCTCTCTCACTCGCTCGTGTTGTTATTTACCTGCGGGTCTATGCAAATCGGTCCGTTACATAGCCCCCCCCCCCTCCAGGAAGTTAGCTGCGGAGAACTAATTTTCCGATTTCGATTTGTGTTTCGCGAGAACGGGTTTCTTTTAAAGGAAATTGACACCCGGACGTAGAAAATAATTTTTTTTATTTTAAAAAGCTATCAGGGTTTGCACCCAATCCGGCTCCGCCCCCGCGTAGTCGTCGATCCACAAGATGTCATCTGCTAATTGCTCAATCTCGTTTACCTCCGAAATCTGCGCCATTTCCTGCCGTCGTCGCTCTGCCTGAATCTCCGGCCGGATTTCATTGTCGAGCACCTCGTATTCCGGCTCCCAACTCTTCTCCATTTCGCATCTTATATTGCGGTCCATGGCCTCGTACAACAGGTCCCACCGTAAGTCTTCGAGATCGGGGTCTCTTTGTTCTTCCCTTTGCCGATTTTCTAGTTCCTCCAGCTCCTTCCTCCTCAGAGCGATTTGTCGGGTCACCTCCTCGAACGCCCGTCCTAGATCGGCATATTTCGCCTGATCTTTCGGAAGCAGCCCGGGCGGAAACTGACAAGCTTGGTCCATGATCTTTGGTTTTTTCGTTTGGAATCCCTTGCCGATTCCGCGGTTTTTCCTCTTTCCTTCCCGCAAGCGTGCTCCATTTCCGACCAGAGTGGGGTTGTGATGTCGGTCCCACATTACTCGGCACACCCGACACTCACACTTCACCTCGTGCCGCGCCGTTTGGGTGGCCACGTGTCGCCCGTTGTGAAAGACGTTTGTATTTGTCCCGATTTCTGGCATGGTTCCGATATTACTTATTGATTTCGGGGTCAATGCCGTCTATTTAAAGGCTCGCTTGTGTTTACCCCGCTCTTGTTTATTTGGAATTTCGCTTCGATCCCAGGAACTTCCCCTTGTCCCCTGATCTATCTCTTGTTTGTTATTGACCACTACGGGATATGTACGCTTTCAGAAGTTGCACATGGAACATGCCTCGTTCAATTCCGCTATTATTTTCGAGGATATACGTGGTTACCTTTTTTATCTTAAAGGGTCCTTCGGAGAGTGCGAAGAATTTCCCTATTTTTCTATCCATAGCATTCGAGACATTCAAAGCTTTAAGCAGCACCGTATCTCCGACCTTAAAAAAGGTTTATCTCCCTTTGTTATTGTTTTTCTCTGTTTCTCTCGTCCTCGCATGTCGCATAATGTTTTCCTTGGCTAGCCGGAGTTTATATTCGTAACTTGGTTCCTTTTTCTCGCGTGACCTTGGAATCCATTTTTCCCAGATTCTCGTGAGTTTTTTATCGAGGTGTAATTCGACTGGTGTGAATTCTGTTGACTCGTGATACGTCTCATTTATACATCGTTGAATGACGTCGACCCAAGCCGCCCATCCGGAATGTTTATCACCCACGAATGTTCTGCAAAATCGATCCAACTCTCGGTTTACCCGTTCTACGATGTTCCCTTGTGGATGCCGAATGGATGAAAAAATCCCTTGAATTTTTTTTTCTTTTAGTTTTTTCAGCCATTTCTCCGAGGTGAATTGTGTCCCGTGATCGAACTGAATTCTCTCTGGCGTCCCATATGTCGAGATGTAATCTCCGAAGATTTTCTTGATGACTGTAGCGGTGTTCGCCTTTTTTATCGGGTACATTACCACGAATTTACTGAACGCATCTATCGTGACCAAAATGTAATTTGCTCCCCCTCTGGATGTTGGGAGTGGTCCATAGAAGTCGATGGAGAGTAGATCACCTGGTTTTTCAGGTATTATCGATTTGATTGGACCCTGAGGATATCGATTCGGAACTTTGTTCCGTTGGCACGAGTCGCACGCCCTTACAATGTCCCGAATTATTGAGCGGAACTTGTTAAAGGTGAACGCTTCTTCCATTAATTTGGACAGTTTTCTTGTTCCTATGTGACCGTATCCGGCGTGAAGATTTTCACCCAACCTCCTGCCTACAAATGTGGTAAAAGTGTTTTCCAGTTTCCGTTTCTTCCCTTGGTTAGGAGGATGTCATTTTCTACCCTAAAAAATTCGCGGCGAGCCGGATTGTCTATCAGCTTCCGTTTTTTACTTATATATGGGTCTTCCTTTTGCATCCTTGCCAGATTCCTCGGATGGGAAACCGTTTCTTTATCGAGTTGTGGCAAATGTATTTTCGCTATCATGATTTCGTCACTGCTCTCTCGCGAGCCGCCGTCGCCGTTTCGGCTCAAATAGTCGGCAACCCTGTTCTGCGATCCTTTAATAAATTGAGGCTCAATATCGTAATCTTGGATGCTTGAGCGCCCATCTGGTTATCCTCGAGTTGAGGAACTGACAGCTTTTTAGAAAAGTCAACGCCTTGTGATCGGTTTTTAGGATGATCTTTTCCCCTAACACGAAAGTTCGCAGCTTTTTGAGAGAAGCCACTATTGCCAACAATTCTTTTTCGGTAGTATGATACATTAATTCCGCTTCTTTCAACGTCCTGCTGTAGTAAGTTACTATTTCTTCCTCTCCCAGTTCGTTTAATTGAGACAATACTGCCCTGACCGCATATGCACTGGCGTCGGTCGTGAGTATGTAGGGTTGCCCGGGCCCGGGCGCAGGGTGTTTCAAGAACATGGTGTCCGCGAAGGATTGTTTAATTTCTTCGAATGCCAGTTGATGTTCTTCCTTCCACTCCCACTTTTGTCTTTTTTTTAACAATTCTAGTAATGGCACCATTCGGTCGGCATGTTTACGGACGAACTTACTGTAATAGTTTATAAATCCTAAGAATCCCCTCAGCTGCTTCTGGTTCTTCGGAGGAGTGAATTCTCGGATTTTCTCGAGTTTTTCCTGTTGAGGTTGTATTCTTCCCGGGGTCAGAATGTGCCCGAGAAAAGAAATCTGTTGTCGACATAGTTGTAATTTGTTAAAATTTATGGTGATTCCATTGTCCTGGAGTCTTGTCAGAGTTTTCTCCAAGTGTCCTAGATGTGACTCAAAATTGGGTGATATGCATAAAATATCGTCCACAAAATTAATAATGAAATCGCCTATTCCCCAAAATATTCGGTTTAGAGCTCGTATTAAACTTGAGCTACTTGTTTTTAGTCCAAATGGCGTGACGGTATGTTCGTATACGTTACCCTCGTGCAAAAATGCCGTATATTTTTGGGATTCCTTAGCCAATGGAACTTGCCAGAAACTGTTAGTCATGTCGAGGCTAGTCATGTACTCGGCTCCCAGACATTTTTGGAATATTTCGTCGGGATTCGGCCGGGTCTCATGGTCACTTATCATTCGTTCGTTCAGTGCCCTCGCGTCTAAACATAACTTCACTGATCCATCCTTTTTTATTACCGTCAGCATCGGGTTGATATAGGGGCTCGTGGAGCATTGTATGACTCCCAGCTCCAGCATTCTTTGTATTTCTGCCTTCACCTTAGTCTTATATGCAAACGGAATGGGATATGTCTTCACGAAGAACGGTGTTGCTGATTTCAAATTGATTTCATGTTCGTATATCTTGGTTCTACCTGGTCGATCATTGAACGTGTCCTTGAACTTAACCAGTAGCTTAGACAGCTCGTTTTTTTCATGTTCTTTTAAGATTTCACATTTGTCTACTTTTTCACGAATATCCTCCTCGCTGGGTTGCGAGATTTTTCTTCTCTCCGGATTTGATATTGGTTTCCCTATCTCGATTTTCGGCTGTTCAACCTGCTGTACGGTTCCAACCCTGTCGCTTTGGTCTACTTTCCTTTTTGAGTTAAATGTTAGGATGTCCTTTTTCGAATCATCCCCCGATATGTGGATTTGAGCATTTTCGAGATCTATTCGGGTTTTCCACTGTGTCTGCATGTTGATTCCGATTATACAATCTCGAATTAGGTGTGGTACGACCGCGTATGCAATCTCGCTTTCGATTTTTCCCACGATTGTTTTTAATAGCACCTGCATTTTTAGGGTCGTTGACTTTGTTCCTGTCGCGCCTATAACGCGTTTCCCCGTGATGGGTAACGTTGGACACTTTTTCAACGTTGCAGCATTCGACCTGTAAAACGCTTCAGAGATACATGTGCTTTCGCTACCTGTGTCCCATAAAGCTTTCGTTCGGATTCCTTCGATTATGATCGGGATTTCCGGGCATGTTATGTGTTCTTTCTTTGTGGGGATACTTTCTTCGTTCGTCAAGAATGCCCTTGGATCTTCGAATATTGATTCGATTCCAATCTGTCTGTCCTTATCCCTGTTTTTCCAGTCCTCCTCCTCGAGTTTACTACTTTCCCGGTCTTCCGAGCTTTTTAGTTCGTCCGATGTAAAAGGCTCCTCTTCCTCTTGTTTCCCTTCATTCACCCCCATGGTATTGACATTGTACCTCCGCGGCATCGCTCTTTGGGGCCCCGCCGGTTGATGCCGCCATCCTGGGAGTTGTCTTTCTCCCCTCCCTGGTTCACCTTCGTATTTCCTGTGACTACTTGGATTTTCGTATGGCATTGTTTTTCGCCATCCCTCTCTTTTCTCTTCCATTGGGTTTCTTCTTCGATCCTGGTGGATCATTCCCATTCTGTCCCCCTTATTTTCGTGCATCCCTCGACTCGCATTTGGGGGCCCCAGTTCGTCGCATGTTTGTAGGATATCCAATAAATCGTCGTATTGGCGAATATCACGGTTAATGATCGCATTTCTTATTTCTTGTTCGAAATGTCGAGCTATCATGGTGATTAATTCCTTGTTTGATAGTGACATATTCGCATCTTTAATTTGGTTACATAAATCAATGGCGTATTCTACGCGGCTTGCATTTCGCTGAGCTTGGTAATATCCGAACTCGATATGTCGTTTGAGTTGGTACTGCGATTCTGCATTCCAGTATCTTTTACTGAATTTAAGTTCAAATTCGTCTAGATTAAGTACGTCTTGCTCGACGAAATACCACCAATCCAGGACAGGACCCTTCAAAATTTGGTACATAATTGTCTTGAATTGAGGCGGATTTATTTGTAGTCCTTCGCAATAGTTGCGAAGCGCTTGTAGAAATTTTAACGGTTTTTCCGTTTTTCCTCCAGAAAATGAGGGAGGATTTATTCTTAGTTTTGGGGTATTATCATTTTCGCCCTCGTATAGGTACGGACGACTAAAGCGCCCCTCTCTTGTCTCCCGCGCTTCTTGTATGAGCGAATGGAGATGTTTAATTTGATGCTCTAATCTGAGAATTTCGTTGCTTTGTTTTTTACAATCTCAGCTAATTTAGAACCTTCCAAAAATTCTGGAATGTCCTCTGGACGCACTACTACCTCTTTTTCTATCTCTTCAATGCGACCTTTTAGGTCATTTACTTCCTCTCTGTTGCTGCTCATTTGATCGAGCAATATTTGAGCATTTATATCCTTGTGCTCTAATTGAGCTATCCTTCGCTCGCAGTCTTGTCCCTTTTTGCGCATTTCCCGGAACAGACCGGTTGCTTCGGACTGCCAATCGAGTCTCGCACAAAGCTCTCCATTCCCTTCGGGTTCTCCTTCTTTTTCTCAAAGAATTTCGTGAGAAATGCTTCGGCGCATTTCTTTTCGTGGTTTGCCCCTCGGCATTTTATTTATGAGAAAATTCTCTTCTTTTGTAAACAAAAAAGGATGTGCCGGAAATGTAAATAAAAAAAAACAATTCAGGCTATTTTCAATATCTCATTTATTTCATTCGGTTTTTACCGGCGGTTGAGGAAGATTCATCAGGAATTCCTCAATATTAATTCCTGTCTGCCTGACAGTGTAGAGGCCACCGAACACTCTTTGGCCGGCTTTCTCTCCTTGGATTTCCACTCTTCCATGAGTGGCTTTATTATTATTATTTTTTTTATTTTCTTTTTTCTCTGCCCAATCGCTCTCGAGTCCCGTCACGGTCGCCAGTTGAAACGTGCAGGTTTGGAAAATAAGTAGACTCGAGAGACAGATTGATCTTAAGAAATTATAATTTTATTACTGCTTCCTCCTTTTTATCGCCTTGGGCGTACAAATTCGCATAAATAATGGTGGGCCTTTATTTTGGCTCGAATCACTCCACCTGTAAGGAGAAAAGAGCGATTACATTTGATACGGAGGGAACCTGCCTACCCGTACTTGACAGGGACACTAGGCGCGCTGGCCTGGGTGCCGCTGCAAGTTCACGCTAGATGCACTTTTACTCTACCCACCCACGGATACTTACGTAGCCAGGGAATCGGAGCGCGTGCTCGAGTCGATCGACAGACCGTATAGACTGTCTGGCGACGACTGTCCCCTACCTCGGGAATTTCCCCCAAATTTATAGGCCGGAGAATCGTACAGGCACGCGACACTCACTTTCTTTCCCACTCGCACACCCCTCTCGGTCTCTCTCACTCGCTCGTGTTGTTATTTACCTGCGGGTCTATGCAAATCGGTCCGTTACACTATATATATATAATGTAATAAATAGAAATCTAAGTCACATGTTATTTTTAAATGCGAGACGTTGTTTTCTATACCACATTATACTTTTCATGCGCATATATTTTTTAAGCACAAAATTGCAGACACATAATAATGGGGTATATAAATTTAATAACTGCTGAATTCACATTTAGGAGGCTTTTTTTTCATAATTGTTTTTTGAAATGACGGTATCGAAAAATTGTCATAAAAGAGAATTAATTTATTTTCATCTAAAATTTTATATTAAATTTAATTAAAAATAAACATTAATCAGATTTAATTTAGAATATTTACTAATTTTTATTGTGTTTATATATTTAATGGTTAGTCTGTAAAACAGCATTTTTAAGCTGTGTGTTCCGGCTACATTTATTATTATTATAATTATTATCACCTTATTTATTATTGCGAAAAGAAAATGTGAACTAATTTTGTTGCGACAAGCAATAGCGTAAAAAAAGACTTTATTTAAGATATGCGATCGAATTTATGTATTGGAGCGAGCTCCGGAAATTTGACCGAAATGTTTATATAAATTCGAAGAATTGTCGGTTTTCTTTTATTTTTAAATGCACAGGCTCGTTGTTTATAGAGGACCAAGTTGCTTCCCCGAGCTCGATGAAATTTACCTTGTTTATTTTCTCTTTATCTTGTTCTCTCTCTCTCTCTCCTCCGCTCATGCACTCACACTGCGTGGGAGGATGAAAATCCGACCATGGCCTACGCCGACCAGGCCCGAGTGCATGGCATTCGGGGCCCTTCGATCCCACCGTGGAGCTTGGCTCTCTGACATGCGGGTCACCATAGTTCGGGGAACCAGGTTCCCCGAGACAATTCCGGCTGTGGACGGGCATGGGGGGAGGGGAGAGGCACCCCAAAGGAGGGCCCTTAATTAAAAACTATTAATTGTTAAAATCATAATCTAGAGATGGGGAGACGGGGAAGCGGCGTGGTCGACGCGGGTGGGGAGACAGAAGCGCGGGGAGTAGACTGGCTGTTGGGGGGAGGGAGCGACGACGCGCAGCAGCAAGCCACGAGATGCCGGCACTTTTGTTCCCGGCCTTTGACGCGAACACTTCGGAGCAACGTATTAAGGAACAAATAAATTTGGAAATTAACAAAACATTTTGAAGTTCCAGTTTTTTATTAACCCTTCCTGCTGGTTACGAAACACTGTGACTCGCCCTTTGTCTAGGTTTAAGTTGTATCATTATGTACAATTCGTTTTTCCTTGGCAATAAAGTCGATATTATTATTATTATTATTTTTATTTTTAAATAAAAGTTGAAATTAAAGTTAATTAAAAATAAAAATGAATCAGTTGCTTATATTTCAATTTAATTTTAAATGTAATTAAAAATCACAATTATTCATATTTTTATTTTTAAAGAAAATTGGATATTAAATGTAATTAAAAAAACAACAATTAATCATGTTTTTATTATTAAATAAGATTTGGTATTAAATTTAATTACAAAATGAAATTTAATCAGATTTTTACATCAAAATAAAATTTAATCATATTTTTACATTAAAATGTGTAACGAGATTCGTCACAGATCTCACCCCCACCTCCCGTAAATTCCCAGTTTCCGAGAAAAGGAACAGTGGACTACGACTAAGCCGCGCAGTGGCAAGTCGGCAGGATACGCAGACATCCTGAATCGCCGCAGATCGTAGGACGTCAGAAACCTAATCGCTTCCCCTACTCAAAAAGATAGATCCTCTCCTCTCACCTCCCACTACCGGTCCGTCAACTGCAATTGCAGCTGTTGAACGGCAAGTTCCAATTCTCGAAGAAGCGTCCGCTCGTGTGAGAACTATTCGCTCACACCTTCGATGCGCGAGCCTCTTCCCCCCTTTTGCCCCTCACATACAACCAAGCTAGGGAATCGGTGCCCCAACGATCGTCGCCTCGACGCACGAGAGCCCGTTCCCATTTCTCATCCCCACCATGGCAACTGCTCCGCTAGCCGTTCGCCTCGGTCGTGCATGCATCCATCGCACGTTCTCGACGCACGAGACCTTTCCCCCCCGCTGGATTTTTCCATGCGGCATCTTCGCCGCGACGTTCGTCGCAACCGCGACACGCAAGGAACCGATGTTCGCTTCCGGTTCCCCACTACGGCTATGCACTCGCCAGCCGTCACAAGTCGTTCGAACGACAATCGGACGCTCCATGCAACGCGCCCGCGCGCCGATGCCCCTTCTTTCGCTCGCCCCCTCTCTCTGTCGGACTCAAGCAGCAGTCGCTGCGTCCGTCTTATTCTCTCCCCCTCTTTTCGTGCGTGCCTCCTTGCACGTACGGCAACTTTCGTTGCCTCCACCATTTCAGGTCCGAGTTGACAGTCGTTCCTCGGCACAACCCAACGGCAGACCTGATGCCGCATTCCCCATGTAACGTCGCCCCAGTCTTCATAAAAAAAGGAGAGACGATCTCCTGTCCGTCTCTTTCCAGGACACGGAAATTCCGCTGTCCCGCCCCACTCTGAGACGCCAAATATGCTGCATCTCTCTCTCACACAAGAGGAAACGTATGCACCCCTCTCTGTGCTATGAGACGAAGTCCCCCTGCTTCCCCCCGTCCACACCGCCATCACACACCTATCCTATCGAACTGTAACTCGCTGTCCTTTTCCTTCTGCTTGCCCCTCACACTTTCTATTTCTTTTCCTCCCTTCCCCCCGACGTTCTACGATACGCACGACGCGGCAACACCGTGCCCGCGGCACGCGCCTCGGAAATTCCGGCGCGAGCCCCGACACATTCGTGATCGGTACTACGACGCAACGAGTCGAATTTCGACGTGCGCGCCTATAACCAAAAAACGAACTTTAAAGTGCGAGTAGTGACTCTTGAGTGGAATCCGCCATCTGGAGGACTACCAACCTCGAGGAGGATCGCCAATTTTGGACCGCCAACCCCTTTATCATCTCAGCCACCCCGGACGAGGAAGTCGCCGTCCTGAGCGGACCATCACCTGTCCAGTGCGCCCGGTTTTGAGTGAGTACCGCCGCCCCCTTTTTGATTTTGTGCCCCCTTTCGTTCCGGTCATTTCAAAAGAAATTTTCTCGTCGCGTGATTTTGAACCCTTTTTATTGTTTCAGCCGCCCCTGGCGCATTTATGTAATGTTCCCTTTTTTTTTGTGTGAGAAATACATAACTTGTCGAGTCAATTTGAGTCATTCACTTTTTTTATAACCTTTTTTTCCTATTCGGGAAAACAACCGTTATAAATGGCATCCCTGGTGGGGAAATCAAACTAGATTTCCCAAAAATTTAAATTTTGAGAAATTTGTTATCGGGAAAATTCGCCGGTTAACGAGGAACGAGTGTCGTTTCCGAGTTTTCTAGTTCGCGGTCGATCTTGTTCGTGTTCCCCCATTTTAGTTATAAGATTCTTTAGATTTAAGTATATGAGAATATTTGGAATTCGTTATAATAAAATATATCATTTGTCTCCCTTTGTTCCCATCCTCTCCTTTCCATTTTCGTCATCCCCAGGTTGGAAAACGGAAAAGATACAGATCCGTTACAAAGAGTGACGGTTGACCTTGCGCGAACGGTGCGTTCGAAAAAGTTCAATTTTCGAAAGTATTGTTTACGTTTCGGGAGAAGTTGTTTTTTTTTTGAAGGCCGAGTGTTGACGAGTTCTGTTTACACTCGGCGACCGCGAGTAAATAATTACTGGTTCGTTCGTTTTTTTTTTGAAATTAACGATCGTCACGGAAAATAAACTCCCTCGAAGGTTGTTTACTTTCGAGTTTTGCTGTCCTTGTCCCTCCCAACGGCCCTTTGTTCAAACGAACAATTTCCAACAGTTACGGCGAGTACGTACGAGTCCGACCTGTTTGAAAAAAATAAAATAATATACCACCTTTCCTGTCGTCCCCGAAAAATTTTAATTATCCAATAACCCGAGTAACGTTGAAAAGTTTTTTTTTGTCAAAAATTTAACTTCCGACTTTTTAAATTCTAATGTAAATTCATAAAATTTTTTTATGTAATCTGATTAGATTTTTCACCTTTCTTGATTTTCTCTCAGTTACGTTGTAAATTTTCATCGCATTACGACTATAAACTTCCCATTTTCTTTTGTTTTTGCCGAACGGCAGTTACGTGCACGATACACGTGCCAGATAGATTCTCCCTTTCTCTCCCCCCTTTTTGCCACGTTACATCATAGGAGGACAGTCACGTCTTGCGCCACACACCTTCTGCCTAATATTATGATTTATGATTATGATTTATGATTATGATTTATGATTATGATTTATGATTATGATTTATGATTATGATTTATGATGTGTGATTATCTATGTTAACCCCATTTATTTTCCGTAAAGTTACAGGTGTCAGTGCGGTAACGCGTTAAAATTCGAGATTAGTAATTTTCGCGAACGGGAGTGATTTTCGCATTGCCGTCGGTTTGGCGAATTTCTGGGTTTCCCTCCGCCGTCGTCCGATTTTCCATTTGGAAATTATTAAAAGTTTTGATATATAATTTTGAAGTTTTCCGAACCGTCGCCGCTGCACCGGTACGTGACCGTGAAAATTTAGTGAATTGGTGATTTCTGTCTTTTTGCGTTTTCCCCCCGCCCACTTCGAGATGGCATCCCCCTCTCGCGTTACTGGCTCGATGCCGATAGTGTCCACGCTCGTAATCACGACGTCTACGGAGAATTCTCCGATTACGACGACGTCGCAGTCCCTCGGGTCAACGGCAACGCGTGTCTCCCCGTCGAGCGCAGCCGCCCCTCGTGCCGCGACTCCCGCGCAATACGCAGCGATTCGCGCGGAGATTGACAGGATCGTCGATCTCCGTGAGTTAATCGGGCGTTGCCATCGCGCAGAAATCCAAATTTCCGGGTCAACCGATGTCCTCCGCGTTCGCCTAACACGATGCACCGTGCGTCAACGGTTCCCCGAGACCAATGTCGAGTGGGATCCTGCCGAGGACGAACGAGGCGACCAACCCCCCTACACCCTTACCGAAGCGGTAAATTGCCCAATCATAGGGGACGTTTTGACCGGGTCGTTCAATGCAACGTACCCCGGCTACGTAATTCCCCAACCGGTGGAGGCACCGCGTCAAAGACCCGGGGTCTTTCAGAGTTTGACCGCCGGATTACCCTCGGATCGTTCTCGCGCATTTTACCGCGATCCGATCTCTTTCGCGGAAGGGAGTTTCGATGCCCCGGAAAGGCAATTGCATATCCCAACGGACCATCGGGATCCGTCGCCGACCACCCACCCGTTCAATCAGGTGGACCCCCCACATGAGCCGCCCCTCACTGATAACACGCGTAACGGACCGCTCGTAAGCCGCGATGCTCCGCCTCGGTCATGCGTCGCGCACGACGCTCTCTTTTGCTGGAGCGGAAATTACCGAATTTCCCCGTCCCGAGTCGCGGAACGCACCCAATGACGAATTACGTCATCAGCTTGGCACGTGCGGGCAAGACATCGTACCCCCCTCCTATCACGGTGGTACTGCGTACGCACAGTCTACCAGCCCCTTCCACCATCCTTCTAGTCATACCGACATCCACGCATCCTGCCCCCACCCACCTCAGAACCCTGCCGTCAACTGACACGATTACTTGGAGCCGCGTGCTCCGCGTCAAAACTCCTTCCGTCGCACAGCTGTCACTAATTCCAGCGTGCATTTCCCAGTAGACTTGACTTATAGTCTATCCCCATCACAGCCGCCCTATAATAGCACCCGCGTCGGGCCTCCTCCCTCGTCTCGCCGCCCCCGGAACAATGTATCCGAGAACTTTTCCTCCACCTATCCCAGTATGTCGCAGACCACTGTTCGATGGGGAAAATCTGCCATCGAACACTGGAAAACGCATGGTCCTCGATTCGCAGGCGAGGATAGCGAGGACGCGGAGGACTTCCTCATAAAATTGGTGGAGTACGGCTGAAGCCGAGATTTGCCAGAGGAGGATCTCCTTCGCGCCCTCCCGGAAGCCTTCAAGGGCGCCGCCCTCGCGTGGTACCGGGTGGAACGTAATAGTTGGGATTCGTATCCCGGGTTCGTACGCTACTTCCGGGAGGCGTTCGGACAACGCAATCCGGAAGCGAGCGTTAAAAAAGAGATAGCGCTACGCACTCAAGGTCCCGATGAACCAGTGCGAGAGTACCTCGTGGCGTTACGCAGCCTCTTCAACTTATTGAGTTTCCCCCCTCCCATCGAGGAGCAGTTGGACATTTGCGTCCAAAACCTACGCCCCGGTCTCGCGAAACATATAGAGCGCGATTCTGTGCACGGGTTTTCCGATCTGTTGCGTATAGGTCGGCAACTAGAAAACGTCGACGTCCACGAGAAGGCCTATCGTCCCCCACCATCGGCCGCGCAGTCTGCGTTCCCCGCATTCGCGTACTCCCCGAGAACGAGAGGAGCGAAGGAGAAGTTGGCTGCGGCCGCGCCAGCGGCCGTGCCGATTCCCCGCCGGACCCCACGCCGCCGTTGGGCACGATTTCTCCGACGTGCGCCGATCTCGCCGAGGCTTCGCGGCCAGTGCCGAAGGCACAGCCCCCTCTGTCACGCGATCGAACCCAGGCAGTCTCGCCGTCCCCTCTTGCGCCGCGAATTCCGCCACTGCTGAAAGCCGTCCCCCGCGTCCTCCCGCAAGTAGCGCAGAAATCGAACCCGATTAGTGCTGCTGCCCGCTGCTACAACTGCAAGCAGGTCGGACATGTGTACCGGGAATGCACTCAGCCGATAGGGTATTTTTGTCGCGTTTGCGGGTACCCCGGCTGGAGCAGTAATAACTGCCCCTTCTGCGCGCGAAAGCGGTCGGGAAACTGCTAGAGGGGGGAACAGAGTTCCCCAGGTCCCCCTAGCTAATCCATCAAGACTCTCCGCCTTCCGTAACCTGCAAGATGGGCGATCTAGCACGCGTAGATTCCCCACTATATCAAGCCGACCCGCGTCGTTGTGTCCTCCCTCTCCCTCGCGTCGACACGCATCGTCGCGTTTCCGCGCTGCGTTTGCCGAGACGTACGCGCCGGTGGAAGAAGCCGAAGCGGATCTCTCCTTAATGGAAGTCGATCCACGGCCATTTATTCGGCTCGGTATCAATGGAAAATCCATTCGAGCCCTTATCGACACGGGAGCCTCGAGGTCATACCTCGGTCTCTCGTGTGAAAAATTAGTAGCCCCATTCATACAGGACGCCGACGAACAAGTACGGGTCGCGAACGGAGCCCTCGTCCCCCTCGCCGGTGTAGTAAAGATGTCCCTAACTGTCGCAGAGCAAACGCACGTTTGCGAGTTTCGAGTGGGACCGATCAGCTACCCCTGTGTCCTCGGAATGGACTTTCTACATGCATTCGGGATAAAATTGGATACGGCCAACGGAACCTGGAGTAGCCGTAACGGAGCCTACCGGGAATTAGACGAGAATTTCGTCTCGGTCGAAGCACAGACTGCGTTCGACTGTGCCGGTCTAGCCGCCCCCTCCCGTGACGCCATGCCCCGTTTACGACGAATTCTCGCGCGTTTCTACCCCTCGAGAGCTCCACCAACCCTCGGTATGACCCGTTTGACCCAGCATCACATTGATGTGCAAGGTCATCCCCCAATACGCCAAAAATCCCGTATGCTGTCGCCCACCATGCTCAAGGTCGCACAGGATGCCGTCGACGAAATGCTTCGCGACGGTGTCATTGAGCGAGCCGAGAGCCCATGGATGAGCAACCCCGTGATTGTCCGGAAGTCGAACGGCACTTTCCGTTTCTGCGTTGACTTCCGTGACGTGAATAAAATCACACGTAAAGACGCGTACCCCCTCCCCTCCATGGACCGGATACTAGCTAGTCTGAGTCGGGCTCGTTACATAACGACCCTCGACCTCAGTCAAGCCTATTTTCAGGTGCCGGTAGCCCCTAATAGCCGGCCCATTACCGCGTTTGCAGTCCCGGGCCGCGGTTTATTTCAATTCCGCCGTATGCCCTTCGGACTCACTAATGCCCCTGCCACCTTTCAGAGGTTAGTGGACCGCCTCATTGATCCGGCGTGGGAACCTCACGTGTTCGCCTATTTAGACGATATTATTATCGCCACGGATAATGAGGAGGACCACTTCCGGTATTTGGAGCTCGTGTTATCCATTTTCAAGAAAGCCGGGTTGGAATTAAATCCGGAAAAGAGCGAGTTCTTCCGAAGTGAGGTTAAGTACCTCGGGTTCGTACTTAACCAGAACGGGTTGAATACCGATCCCGAGAAGATCGCTCCCATCCTGAAGTTTCCACCCCCCACCAATCTGAAACAGCTACGACGCTTTTTGGGAATGGTGGGGTGGTATTCTCGCTTCCTCCCGGACTTTTCTCGAGATCGCGCCCCCCTCACTAAACTCTTGACGAAAGGAACTCCGTGGTCCTGGATAGATGACCAACAAGAGGCCTTTGAGTCACTGAGAAACTCGCTGACCCGTTCCCCCGTTTTAGCCCGCCCCGATTTTAATCGTCCGTTTAAGATCCAGATGGATGCGAGTGACTTCGCAATCGACGCCGTGCTTACTCAAGAACTCGACGGCGGTGAACATCCGATTAGCTTCGCTAGTCGGGTGCTCACCAAAGTCGAGCGGAAGTACACGGTGACCGAGAAGGAGTGTCTCGCCGTCCTCTGGGCAGTGAAAAAGTATCGGCCCTACGTTGAGGGTGCGGCGTTTACAGTCATCACAGATCATAGCAGTCTGCAAGGGCTTCGTAATTTGCGCGACCCCAATGGGCGATTAGCCAGATGGTCACTCGCGATGCAGACCTACGATATGACCATACAACATCGTAAGGGCGCCCTCAACGTGGTCCCCGATGCTCTCTCTCTCGAATGTACGAGAGCTGCGACGAGGCGCTCTGTGCAATCGGAAATTCCGAAGATACCTGGTATCTTCGTCATAGAACCTGCCGTCCGTGACCTTGACGCCTGGAAACTTGTCCTCCCTCCCGAATCACGTTTTCGTGCGCTCAGTGACGCACATAATTGCCCCCAAGCCGGACATTTAGGAGTGGATAAGACGTATCATCGTCTTATCCAAGATTTCTATTGGCCAGGCATATTCCAAGACGTAGCCCAGTACGTCGCCCGCTGCCCCGATTGTCAACGGCAAAAAGTATCCTAGCAGCCCCCTGCCGGCATAATGAGAGAACGAACGACAGAAGGACCTTGGGTCACGGTCAGTTCGGACATTATGGGTCCCTTTCCCGCGAGCAAAAAGCAGAACCACTTCATTGTCGTGTTTCAGGACATGTTCACGAAGTACATCGAAGTGAAACCCCTTCGGTCGGCCACCGGGCCAGCGATAATGACCGCGTTTGACAACTTGGTCATAAACCGTTGGGGGTGCCCGAAGTACTTCGTGACCGATAATGCCAAGCAGTACGTCAATTCGTACATCGCTTCGCACTTGAAACAACTAGGCATCTCGCATAACCCCGTCCCCCCCTTCCACGCACAAGCAAACTCAGTCGAGCGTGTGAATCGTACACTTAAGACGATGATGAGCACCTTTGTCTCTCACGATCATCGCGATTGGGATGTGCATCTCCCAGAACTTACGTTCGCAATAAATTCAGCTGTGCAGTCGTCTACAGAGATGACGCCGGCATTCTTGAATTTCGCCCGGAATCCCGTCCCTACCCGTAATTTACGGAACGATCTCCCTCCTCCAGCCCTCACGCTCCCAAAGGATACTTCATTCTGGCGCGATCGTATGAAGCGCCTCCCACTCATTCACGATTATTGGGGGATGACCTTGCACGCCAGGCCGCGTATTACAATACCACCCACCGCGACGTCGGTTACCAAGTCGGTGACCTCGTCATGCGACGAATCCGCTTCTTATCGTCCGGTGCCCAGAACTTCGCTGCGAAGCTGGCCCCAAAATTTAGCGGGCCCCATCGCATAGTAAAAGTCGTATCCCCCGTGGTCTACGAAATCGAAGACCCAGAGAGTCGTCGAAACCCGCGTGCCCACGTAAAAGACTTAAAAAGATATTGCGCCCCTGAGCCGGATCCAGTCATCGCCGCCCCGTTCGGTTCAGCGAACGAAATCAAAAATGATCTTCGAGAGCGGAACGCCCCCCCTACGCCGTCCAGCTCAGTACCGTGTGAGTCGCACGATCGCGATATTCCCAACATACCCCGAAAACGAGGCCGGCCGACGAAGGCCATGCCGCCCGTTAGTGAGGCGATTCGACAATACGCGGCCGACCAAAATTACCCGAGCGAGCCAGAAGCGATACCGGGGGTAACGAGACGTCGGGGACGTCCGCGGAGACTTTCGGGAGTAATCGTACCACGATCTCCGGCACCGCTCGTCACGCGACGCCCGGGATTGTGACCGCGATAAAACGAACACCGCACTGACACCCGTAGTCGAAATGCACGAAGAGTTGCATTCCGACCACGCTACCACCCAGTGGTAAAAAGATCCACTTTTCCCCCCCATTTGGATTGCAAGGATTGCAAGAAAAAAGTGTTTAGAGTTTGCAGTCCCTTTTTGTTGCAGGCCTGGAAGAAGTAAGAGATGGGACGAAGACGACCGGTCCGGAAGACGTCGTGGAGGCCGATGGAGTGCACGCTGCACCTCCCCGGCATGGAGTGTCCCGAGGCGGACTTTAGATTCGCCCTCCCGGTCGACCCCCCTTCCTTGGCAATCCCATCAATCGATTGCCAGGAGGCGTTCCCTCCCCTAGCCGCCCCAGAAAACAGCCGCCCCCCTCCCCGCCCGCATATTGTCTACGCGCGACCGACCGCGGAAAAACCGGTACCCCCGTGCCTCTCCAGCCTTCGGCCGATCCCGAGAGAGAGAGCCGAGGGAGTACCACGGGCAAGCTCGCCCTCGAGACCCGCTTTGCGCCGTCCTCTCGGCAGAGGCTCGCCGCGACCGGATGCGATCCAATGGATCGAGCGGCTGCGAGCGCGCCGGGCGACAAGCGCTACCATATGTTCAGTGGAAGAAGCGCGGAAGCCTCCGCAGACCACCCCCAGCCGTCCCCTACCAAAACCCACTCCCATCCCATCCCTATTATCCCTCTCTCTCCCCCTTGAATTCCTCGCACGAATGCGAATTCCCCCTCTTATGTCCCTTTCCGTCACCCCTCCTCCCACCGCGGACGCTCACGCGACACCATCGTCCCCTCAGCTCGAGCGACGTAACCGTAGCCCCCAGAGGGTGTCCCCGGCAGAACGGCGCTGCTAGAACTGCGGACGCCGGGGTCACCCCTCTCAACAGTGCCGTCGTCGGCTGAAGTGGTCAAAAGAGCCGGTGAACCCGCTCTCCACCGACCCGTAGAGGAAACCACCCATCCTCTCCCCCCTCTTTTTACTCCCCTTTTAAATTTATTGTCGCTATCGTTAAGTTTTTTGTAATAAGATGTGCCGCCCCCCTAATTTGGAAAACCCACTTTATTTTTATAATTTTTTTTTTACGAGTCACGTACCCCCGTAAGTTGCACCCCTTGCACCTAGACCTTTATTTTACTAATTTTTTTGTTGTTTGTAGAGTACTCCCTCCCTTACCCCTTTGCTGGCCTATTACGCCGGCCCCACAAAATCCTCCCTCCAGACTCCCCCCTCCCCCCCATCGGGGGTAAATCGATTGACGATCCGCGATCGCGAAAACAATCCGGGATTCCAACTATCCTTTTTCCGTCACCTTTTCCCTACTTTCGTGAAAAATGCTCTCGGAAAACTGCTCGAATTGGAAAACTCGCATCCTAGCGTGCGTGATCCGTCAGGAAGTGTATTTGCGTCCTTAAAAAGGTGCTGTGAGGATCACATGACCCTATAATTGGTGTCAACGCACAGTGATCAACGAACTATGGAAAAAACTTTAAGTGTCGTTAACAACAGGGTGATACCTGTCGTTTAGAATAAGTATAATAATGTATCTTTGCGATCCACGTCTTTGTACGATCCTTTGTGATCATTTGCGAGTTCTGTTTGGGTACGACCTTTTGTGATCGTCTGTGGCTAATGTTTTATACGATCTTTTGTGATCGTTTGCGATATATCTTTATGCGATTTTTCTTAAGCGATCTTTCTCTGCGATTTTCCATGCGATTTTATTAAGCGATTTTTCTCTGCGATTTTCTATGCCATTCTTTTTGCGTTCTTTTTACGATGCGTATCTTGTCTGAATTGCGTATCCGCCAGTCTATGAGTATGTTGTGTGCTAGTGTGCAAGTATGTTAGAGCCGCCCCATTGCGACATCCCCCCCCCCTCTTCTCTAGTGAAAAGGATCCAGTGAAGTGATTTAGTGAAAGTGTAGAGACAATTTTGGACAATAATGGCCGAAATAATGACTCATCGTACCCAAGAGTAAATTTAATCAGATTTTTACATTAAAATAAAATTTAATCAGATTTTATACTAAAATAAAAATTAATCATATTTTTACATTAAAATGAAATTTAATCAGATTTTTACATCAAAATAAAATTTAATCATATTTTTACATTAAAATGAAATTTAATCAGATTTTTACATCAAAATAAAATTTAATCAGATTTTTACATAAAAATAAAATTTAATCAGATTTTTACATTAAAATCGCGTCCGCGTTGGTATACATCGGAATTAATTCAAATGATTAATGCCAAAAAAGCTGCTCATAAGCGTTGGAAAGAGTCTAGCCTCCTTAGTGATTTCATGGCTTTTAAACAAATTCGTGCGAGATGTATTCGCTCATCTCGTGATCTTTATCTGAAATATATTAAGAAGGTTGAATTCTATTCACGCAGGAATATAAAATCATTTTGGGCATATATTAACAATCTCCGTAAATACAATGATCTTCCGAATAATATGTTCCTTGGTGATTGTTTTGCTAATAACGGTATTGATATTGCCAATTTATTTGCTGCAAATTTTAGCACGATTTATAAATCCAGTTCTGATATTCAAGTTTCTTTAAATGGTGGTAGTGATCCTTTACTTTGCAATTTAGTTATCACCAGGGAGGATATTTTATGTGCATCGAATCTTCTAAAATGTGATTTAAGTTGTTGTCCAGACATGTTACCGCCGATTTTTATAAAAAAATGTATACCGTCCTTAATTGAACCTTTGCTGCTAATATTTAATACTTCGCTTTCGACAGGTATTTTCCCATCACTGTGGAAAATGTCCTTTATTACCCCGATTTTTAAATCCGGTAATAAACAAGACATTCAGAACTACCGCCCAATATCGATTTTAAATGTTTTGGCGAAATTATTTGATCGCATTGTCGCATCTAAATTATCTGATTTCATTTTTAGTAAAATTATTAATCAGCAGCATGGGTTTATTAAGGGTAGATCTGTGGTCACTAATTTATTAATATTTAACACTTTTATTGTTGAAGCGTTTGATGCATCCGTTCAAGTTGATGCAATTTTTCTAGATTTTGCGAAAGCCTTCGATTCGGTTGAGCATGGTTTACTAGTGAATAAGTTAAAATTAGCAGGATTGGGTGGCGCTTTACTGTCTTGGCTTCGATCCTACCTAACTAACCGATCACAGGCAGTGCGTATAAAAGGCTACATATCTTATCTTTTTGATGTTCCATCAGGTGTACCTCAAGTGTCCCATTTGGGTCCGCTACTTTTTATATTCTCTTTATCAATGACATACAAGACGTTGTCACATTTTCAAAATTTCTACTTTATGCTGATGACTTGAAATTGTACAACAGAATATTGTCACCTATGGACGCAACTAGAATCCAACGTGATCTTGAAAATATTGAGAATTGGGGCATCCGCAATCGCTTACAATTAAATATTAATAAATGCAAGGTGTAACCATTAAAGATCTTGGGGTAACATTTGATGACCATGGTTCGTATTCTGATCACCTGAAACTGATTACGGGCAGAGAGAGCTTTTAGGCAGCTTGGCTTTATAATACGATCCACTAAAAATTTCTCTTATACATCAGCCATTATTAGCCTTTATAAATCATTAGTTCTTCCACATATGATATATGCAGCCCCTGTTTGGTCTCCTCACAATAAGTCTGATATCACGACATTAGAATCGGTTCAGAGGAAATTCTTAAGATATCTCTCAGGCAAAACTGATAATCCTATGCATCGTTTTTCACACGACTTTTTTCGTACTGCAACATTATTTCGTTTGCCAACAATTCATTCAATTCATAAGTTAACAGATATTTTAACAGTTCACAAAATTTTAGTAGGATCTATCAAATCACCTGAATTATCGAACTTATTCCCTAATCGTCAATATGTATATAATTGTAGAATGTATCGGACGTTATGTGAGAATCGTTGTAGATCGAACTATTCTTTTCATTCACCCGTGAACCGTTTGAGGAGATCGTGGAACACTCTACCATCTAACCTTGTAGATCATTCGTTATCGACATCCTTTATTGCTAAGTGTATGAGCGCCATCCTGGTATCCTATAATAGCTGAGGCCACGTTGTATATTGTAGAAAAAATGTTTACTTGAATTATTGTATTGTTTTTAAGTGTAAATATTTAGCATAATCTTTGCGAGTTATTTTTTATGTAGTTTGTATGCGTTTTTATTTTAATTATATTGTATTTTTATTCTTTTGTATTATTGTGAGTTTTTATGTAAATTTTGAGGGCGAACTCGCCCGTTAATAAAAATAATAAATAAATAAAAAAAAATATAAAATTTTAATCAGATGTTATACTAAAATAAAAATTAATCATATTTTTACATTAAAATGAAATTTAATCAGATTTTTACATCAACATACAATTTAATCAGATTTTTATATTAACATAACATTTAATCAGATTTTTACATCAAAATAAAATTTAATCAGTTTTTTACATTAAAATAAAATTTAATCAGATTTTTACATTACAATAAAATTTTAGTCAGATTTTATTTTTATAAAAATTAATACGATTTTTACATTAAAATATTGCAATGTTACTGTGATATTGTTGTAATATAACGCGCCGTCTTGGTAAAAAATATCCGAACTTTAAAAAGTGAGTATTTTTGAAAATGTTTCGGAAAATTTGTCTAAAATTTGAGTATTTATAAGCCATAAAAACAGGTTTGCATTTTCTTTATTTGTGATCAGTAATTGTCTTCACTGCGTATTTTCTATTAGAAACTTTCTGCTCCCAATTTTTGTTCTATCACATACCATGAAAAAATACAGCGATAACAATTACATCATAATGCAGATATCTAAGGTGTCAAAAGTACCCACTCTGTCCCGGAACGGCCAAACATAATGGAATAGAAATAACGATTGGCGCGCCACATAATAATAATATATGTTGGCCTGACCCAAAAAAAGAAATAGTGGCCGCTTTTCGAAATGGCCTAAAAGATCGGATTGGAGCCTACTGGTTCAGAATCCACGATTTGTACCACACGACAATTGACATGTAAGTCTTATGTAATATTATTACGAAGTGCTTGCAAACCAATATACCATATCGTTTACTGCAGATACCCTGATGCGGCCCCATTAACATCATACAGGGAAACCCGGGCCTTCCTGCTCCGCTTGAGGCGAAATATTTTTCCTCCCAATCCGACATCGTTGGCGGAGTTATATGACGAAATTCAAAAGCACCCGGAATTCGTCAATATGGACAACACTACGCTGACCGTTAAAAAATTAACGGACGCACAGGGTGGCATCAGTGTAGTCTTCTATGACCGCCAATTCGTACGCCAACAGTTGGCGGGCGTAGAAGTTTTATTCATTGATGCCACTTATAAATGCGTACCACGCCTTCACGATGGCTACCAATTTTTAACAATTATTAGGCTTAAAATGAATCGCGTAAGTAAAGTAAAATGTATAAAACTCCCTAACATGAAAATGCATCCACAAGTTTCTGCAGTACAACTGTATTTTCCGTTTCAGGGAATACCTTTCTTCTATGCTGTAATGTCCAGCAAAACGGCATTTTCTTATATGGAAATATTCCAGGAGGCCAAACAAAACATGACAAATATAAATATAAGGATGATAATGAGCGATTTCGAATTGGCGCTTCGAAACGCTGCTTCCATCGCGTTTCGAGCTACATGCAAAGGATGCAGCGTCCACTATGATCGAGTATGTCATGTATTTTATACATTAAATTATTTAATTTTTGTATGCATTGCAACAACGAAGACTAATTGTATGGAATGGATTGAAAAGCCGGCACCCAGATCTGGTATACAATTGTATTTCTTCATATTTTACAGCCGATATATACGAAAATTAAAAAATTGGGGCTCGTGCCATACATGAAGAGCACTGAAGCAGCTCAAACTCTTGTGAATAAAGTGATCACTTTGCCACTCATGCCACACACAGAAATTGCAGGCTTGTATCAGAATATCCTTGAGGAATGCCCGCTGGCAGTGCGATATTCCTTACGCAAATTTCTTATGTATTTTAAAACGTTTTGGATGACACGAATTCAGCCGAAGGGCTTTTCAGTTTTTCGCGAACCCCGACGCACAAACAATATTAGTGAGTCGTACAATGCGATGCAGTAGCTACTGCATCGCATTGGAAAAAGACCTAGTGCGTGGGATTTTGTCGGTGAGTAATTGTTGGAAAATTCATATCTTTTAGTTTTACTAAAATGCATGTTATTTCATTTTGTTACATTAAGTACTTCTTTACTAACAGGGAAAATACTCAAAGTTGTCAATGATACGCAACTAGATTTCGGCAGCGTCAAGGAGGGAGCACCTGGGAAAAGGCTGCCGCGCTCATCTACCATTTACAGGCAAACCTGTCTGAGGAGAGGTATGTATCGTATTTACATATCATTTATTGCAATATGTTACGATATAAATATAGTAGTTTTCGAAACAAATGCGACAAAATTTCTTGTGCCAATTGCAGTTTGAATGTTCGCCGAATTAACGCGTATTTTGTATATGGTCTTCAGCGTGGGAAGAATGCGAGAACGACCTGCTGTCACTTGACGAATTGATGGAAATTTGTAGGTCCATCAAAGGAAAGATTTGCACACCCATCGTCTTGGCCCTGCAGGCTGAGGTTGATAGTGAGTATTGCATTTTAAACCTAATAAACACTTAGTAAAATGTAGCAAACATAGATTACAAAGTATTCTGCGCGCGAGCGTGTGTTTGTGAGCGTGGGCATATGCACATAGTTGAGTCGTAAACCAATGACAATGCTCTATGAAAATTATATTATTTCTTGCAATAGATGAAGATGCATATTCAGAACTCGGTGACACATCATCTATATCTAGCGACAATGGTGCGTATGATGATTTTAAATGATTTGCCTTTGATTCCGTTTTTTTTCTATTCAGTACTCTCAGATAAAATGGAGGTAATGTTAGGATCGTCACTACTGCCGAAGTTTTTACAGTTAAATATTGAATACCCACTGGAATTCCTTAAAAACCGTGCAGTTGGAATTATGGTTGATCAATAATTTTCAGGTTATACCAAAATGTGTTGCACGAATCCATTTTCCGGAATTGTCCGATATATCTTACTTAATTATACAAAGAGTTGTTTTGAAACACGGCCTGTTCTCCAGTACATATTCACTAACTTCTCTTTACATTGGAAGAACGTATTTGTCCCCATAAGCATATACTTCGTCATGGTTTAAATACCTATTATTTCCAGGTTCAGATGTTGCTGAGGAGGAATATTCGACTGCAGAAGATACAGTTTCAATGTCGAGCGAAGATGGTATGCACAACATATACATGTTTTAAACGAGCGACATAAATATGAATTGATAATCCACTCGATCTAATTTGTTTTGTTTCAAATTTTCTTTCTATGACTTTGAATACTAGACTTTATCACTAATAAAGATTGTCTATATTGCAGACATTGAAAATTGTATGTCCGTCGATGCCAGGGATAGTGCCAATGGTATGCGTTTCGTATGTAATAGCATGCAATTGAATAATTTTATGTATTTATGCACTCATGGGACATGTATATGAATCATTTTCTTACTGATTATCCTAATTAAAATGATTTATATTACTACAAACTTTAAGAATGTGAAACAATAAACAATTATTGCACAGAACTAGCGATAAAAATATTGTACAATTTTGACAAAATTTCGTTCTCAGTTTATGTTTTCATCGAATGTAACTAAAAATAGATATTTAAATTTTACTGAATTAGTTTCTACTATAGAGTTTTAAAAAAGTCCTTACAGTTTTTACAAACACAACGGAATGGAGTTAATGGTATTCCCTTCGGTACAGGTCCCCTACATGTAACAAGTGAGGAGTATGAGGACGCCGCAGTTATGGCGACTGCATCAGCAATGCAGCAATTTACATTTGGTGAGGATACAGCAAGTGGTACGTTATCAGGAATTGTTGCATTTATTTGTTACCATTCACTTTGTCATTTATTTATTTGGTATGGTGTTATATGGGATATTAAAAATATAAAATCAAACCTTTTAACATATATCGTGTAACGTGAGCTTTTTCGCTGCCGGATTAGCTCGGTATGCCAAGGTCACAACGCGGGCGAAAATGAAGCTATCGGAGGATTTGCAATTGTATAGTGGAAGAGAATGAATACCTTGCTTATATTGATAGCTAGTTTATTATAGCTTACTTAACCCTTTGCGGCGCACATTTTTCTTTATACGAAAAACAGCTGAAAATTGTTACACGGGGGTTTTCGGGGTCGCTGATTACGAATCTGAAATCAGATTTTGTAAATTCAAAATGACGGCTCGAAGATCGCCGACATAAATGTAAAAAATTTACTTGATTTTGATGAAAGTTGGTACTCGGGGGTTTTTGGGATCGCTGATTGCAAATATGAAATCAGATTTTGTAAATTCAAAATGGTGGATCCAAGATGGACTACATAAATATAAAAATTTACTTAATAGAGATAAAACTTGATACTCTATGTACTCGGAATTTTAAATATAAAAGTCAGAGATCAGATTCGTAATAAGCGACCCCCAAAAAACCCCGAGTACACAGCTTCATCAATATCGGGTACATTTTCATATTTCGATCGGACATCTTGGATCCTCCATTTTGAATATTCAAAATCCGAGGCCAGATTCGTAATCGGCGACCCCAGAAACCCCCGAGTAACGAGTTTCAAGTAAATCAGATGAATTTTTAAAAATTCATCCGCCATATTGTTTCCGCCATTTTGTATTTTTCAAACCCGACTTTAAATTCGTAATCAACGACCCGAAAAACCCCCGAGCACCAAATTTGGTTCTAATTTATCTTTTAGTTTGTTCAAAAACGATTTCTTTCTCAAAAATCGACGATTTTTTAAATTTATTTATTTATACTTATTAATAATTTTGCGTAATTGCATTTATTATCCTTTTCGTTACGTACTAAAAAGCCCCCTCTACCACTGTAAAAAGATTTTTTGAATATTGCTTCGTAAGCATTGAAACTAGACAGAAAAGATGTGAATTAAAAAGGTGGTAATCTGGGTTACCACTGCGCCGCAAAGGGTTAATTCTATACACAGCATTGGAAAGTAACGGGGCCTGATGGGCCGAAAAACGTTAAATAGACCTTGGTTAACGCTAAAATATCCCGTACCGCATACAACTGCGAATACGGTAATTTCGGAGGCTAGTGAAGGTGTGCTCTGCGATATAGCCGAGCGGTAGGATGGAGGGGGCTCTGCAATATAGCCGAGCGGAAATATGGAGGTTGCCTGCGATATAGCCGAGCGGGAACCACAGGAGATGCAGGTGCGGATTGAAGCTCTGCGATATAGCCGAGCGGGAACACGGAGATGGCCGGAGCCCTGCAGGTCACAGCCGGGCGCCGACTCTGCCGTTCTGGTGTTTCGCGGTCGACTTTATACAAGTTCGCGGGGGGGGGGGGGGGAGTCGTAGCCCCCACCCGCAAGCGTGCGCGCGTCGCGTGACACCTAAGTGGGATGCCCCACTAGAGACTTCGGGTCCCACCATCGTCGTGTGCGCAATCGGACGGGTTGCCTATTCGGCAGGCGTAGCGCGCGGAATCTTACTCATCTAGAACGCATGTTTCATTCGTTAAACCTGGCGATAAAAACCTCTTCCACGGTATTTTACCATAAAATTCACGAAATTCATGCTAGCGGAGCGAAACATCACTGTACCATGTATTACTGTTTTCGAGCACTGTGGGGAAAGTGGTAGTTAGTATGTTATCATACTGGTATCATTATCGTATTTATTAAAGACTTACATGAACAATAATTATAATTCGATACATGTGTGTTATGCTTTTAATGCGCGATCATATCCCCCAGGGATTTTTGTCCTATGTGGCCGATGACGCCGGATGCAAAATCAAAGCTTACAGAAGACTGGTGTTCGAAAATTGTAATAATAAAACATTTAAAATCAATTCAGCAAAGTCTTACACAATAAAATATGCTTCAAATCAATAAAAATAACTGAAATACTTTTCATATACATGCAGCGTGTTCAACGGTGCAGCGTCACGTGGACGAAATTGATGGTACTCCAGTGATGGAGGACGTCCCGGCGGAAGCCTTACCTTAGATTGTTTTAATTTATCTAAATTTATTGAATTATTTTCGGATAATCTTCCAATTTCATGTATTTACTTCAAATTGTGCAGCACATTGCATAATAAAATATGCTCGAAATCAATAAAAATAACTTAAATACTTTTCATATAGATTCAGAGTGGGCAATGGTGCAGCGTCACGTGGACGAAATTTGCGGCACTCCAGTGATGGAGGGCGTCCCGGAGGAAGCCTTATCGGAAGAAGTCGCTGGTACGTTACTATGAATCATATTCATATAGGGTCAACGCGGGTAATTGTGACAGTGGGGTAAATATGATATTCCACATTTTCTCAGAGATTTACAATTTTTTATGAATTGTAATTCATCTTCCTTGTTAATATATGCGTAATTTAGATACTGTTGAAGTATCGTTGCGAAAAAATATACTTTCTCGAAATTACGATCTATTTCTCATAAGAATCGCAAAAACTGTCAATGTCAAAGTTTACATGAGTATTTTCAAAGTCTTCTTAAGTTGCGTTAAAAAGTTACCGTTTTCTGTATTATATACTACAAGCAACTTATGACCAACTTATTCCAATATCATAAATATTTCCTGGAAATAAGTACCTTTTGATTAAAAATTTCATATATCACAATAACCCTATATGTATTTCGCATAGTGGGGCATTCGTGATACGTTCGTATGGGGAAATTGTGACAAAAACAAATCACTAGAATGTAGGTTAGAAGTGCCATTACCGACGTCCTATAAGCAGTTCCGAGGCCTCCGAGTATTGTTTCTTTTTTTCCCGTATTTGAATGAATAAGGTAATTTCTACACCTTTATTTTTTACTCTAATATCTAATGAATGTTGAATTAATTAGTTTCCATAATATTAAGTATAATTTCATCACAAATACTGTATTAGGCATAAAATGTGAAAATAAAAGAAAATTTTTTTGCGGTTATGATGTGTTTTTCAGTTTGGAAAATGAGGAACTATGTTCGAAAGAGACATGGAAACCAATGGTCACAAGAAGATTTAAACAAAGCTATAGATGATGTCAATAATAAAGTTTTAAATGTCTCGCAAGCCGCAGCAACACACAATATTCCTTACTCAACACTCGTCCTGAAATTAAAAGGTTGGAAAGGAAGACCATCTACGCAAAATCAGCCTCTTGGACGAAAGAAAGCTTTAGATACGGAAACTGAAGAAAAACTCGTAGAATATTTAAATATTATGAATAAATGGGGATTCGGTCTCAGTAAAGTTGAAGTTCTAGATTTATTACGAGATTATGTGACAGAGCGTGGAATAATTACACCGTTTAAGGACAACAGGCCCGGACAAGATTGGTGGTTGAATTTCAAAAAAAGACATCAATTGTCATTGAAGAAACCCGAACGTGTCGAAGGATCACGATCTCGCCAAGCTGGGGATCCATTTGTAATAAATGACTTTTACGACAAGCTAGAAGATTTGATGAAACAAAATAATTGGAGTGAGAAACCTCAGTGCATATGGAACGCTGATGAAACTGGGTTTAACAGCGATCCAGGTAGTACTAAAGTAGTGTGCATAAAAGGATTGCCAGCGAAACGTCAAACCGGAGGCAGTGGCAGAGAGATGACAACGGTGTTGGCTTGTGGAAATGCCAATGGTGATGGACTACCACCTGCGATTCTTCACAAAGGTAAGCAATTATGGGATTCGATGCTTGGTAATGAGAACGATGCTTATCCTGACACAGCGTACTTTGTGAGCGAGAAAGGTTGGATGACAGAAAATACTTTTCGTCTCTGGTTTGACAACCAATTCTTGCGACATGTAACTGAACGGCCTGCACTTCTAATTTACGATGGACATTTATCACATATAAGCATCGGATTGTTACAAAGTGCCATTGCTAATGAAATAACTATTTTGAAATTGCCTCCTCATACCTCACACATCCTTCAGCCCCTTGATGTAAGTGTGTTTCGTGGTTTGAAATCGAAATGGGATGAATTGCTAACTGATTGGGCTCGAAAAAATATTGGGAAACGACTGTCAAAGGGTCAATTTGCTAATGTTGTGGGAATAACGTGGAAATCCTTTCAATGGAAGCCGAAATTGATCAGTGGATTTAAAAAATGTGGAATATTTGATGAAAGTTACCCTTCAAGAGTTAACAAAACTGCCATCAAAGAAGACAGCTATCATCCCGAGAAACTGAAACGATACAAGGATTTAATGGAAAAAGCGAAAACCAGAACTGCAAAAATCGAAGAATTTTCAAATAATTCAGAGATTTCAGGAAGTGCATTGCCGTTGAACAAAATTACAAAGACTGAAAATTCAGTTCCGCAAGAAAATAATACAACAAAAGAAAAAGTATTGCAAGCAACCCATGGAGTTTGCAATACACATGATAGTATAGAAAGTTTAATTTTATCGAAGATTATACAAACGAATGAACCAAAACAAGTCAGAAAAAGAATAGACATAGCAGAGATTATTACGAAAGAAGATTACGTATCGGCTTTACAAATTCAAAGTGAGGAAAAAATGATAAAGGCTCGTGTGAAGTGTATGAAAAGAGAAAGACATATTGATGAAAATGAGAAAGAAAATTGTGGAAAAATGTCAAAAAAGTCTATACACAAAAATGTGACACACAATTCAAAGTCTAGTCGTAACAAGAAAGATAAAAAATCTAAGTAAGCAACGACATTAGTGATTAAAATTGTTTTCAGATTGTTATACTTTATAAAATTGTGTTATATTATATAGTATATTCGATAATAATATTAAATTTAAACTTTTGTGATATGATAAATTGATTTAACAAAGTGATTTAAGTTGTTTTTGTATTTAATGCAGATTATATAACTATGTTATCTTATATTATATGTCTTACCAGTACTTCAAACGGAAACTGTTGTATTACGAAAGAAATAAATTAAATTTTATTCAAATACCACCATTATCACATTTACCCTCACTTCTATCACATTAACCCCACTATAGTAGGGCAATTGTGATAGCAAAGTTCAATTATAAAAAGCTATGTATAATAAAAATTTCATCATAAATTCAATTAAACTCTTCGCACACTTATAAAGAACACTTCAATTAATTATTATCCCCAAGCATCGGTTAAAAATAATAAAAATTCATTATTTTATACTCGCATGAAGTTCAACTCTGCAATTTTCCATCACAATTACCCCAGTTGACCCTATCGGTGTTTGTTGAAAAGGAGCTATTTGGGGAACGGAAAACGGAGATTGTTTTAACTTATCTAAATTTATTGGATATTTTCGGATAATCTTCCAATTTCATGTATTTTTGTTTTCAAATTGTACAGCACATTGCATAAAATTACACGTGTGTTTAATAAACATAATTGCCGACGAGTAAAACACAATAAGTTACAAAATATTCACCGTACAATTGGGTTAATTCACGTAGACTATATTGTTCGCGATCAAATAACATAAAAGAACTGCGTAAAAATTATTGAAAATAAGATTTCCAGCAAGAAAATTGTGATATACAACATTATTTATTAATTCTAGGGCAATTATTTATTATTAATTAATTATTTTTACGAAGGCAAAAAACGTAAATATATCATTAAATGCAAACTTTTTGTGTTTAGGCCTACAACCATTAGTCCATCCACCAGACTATCCAAGTAGAAGTACGTTCCTTCTAATGGATCAGGTAATACTGACCGTCAATGTGATACATATTAACGAAATAAATTTTTAAAACACTTTTTTCGGTTTTAGAATGGAGGCGAAATAATCGAAGTCGGAGGAGGATGAAAAATAGACCGACGGAAAACACCCTTCAAGAAATCGAAGACGAGTGAAATTTTTATTTTTAATTAACTTTAATTTCAACTTTTATTTAAAAATAAAAATCTAATTAATGTTTATTTTTAATTAAATTTAATATAAAATTTTAGATGAAAATAAATTCATTCTCTTTTATGACAATTTTTCGATACTTTTTGTTACGCGCGTTTTGTGGAGAAACGAAAAAAATTTTATACGTATTTTTTTTGTTTGGGCAGACATGACGTTTTAAGGGTTGAAATATTGAATTTTTGTATCAATGGATGTATTTCCTTCCTAGTGCTGATATGCGATTTAGTTTTAACTTCATATATTTATGTTACTTTATGCGCTCATCACGAATATGACCACGGAAATGGTCGGCCATGTCATTTTCAAGGTCAAACCTAAAAAAAAAGCGAAAAAACGCGTTGTTGTGTTTTCTTTTACAGGTCTATATTGAAAAGCATCTTTGAACAGCATTTAAGTAATCTCATAAAAGATGCTGCAGGCGCATAACTATTTTTTGAAACTTCTCCAACGCTTTATAACGAACAAAGTAGATGGAATTTTTTTTCATTACTTTTAAACTATTAATGCAATGAAGATAAAACTTTCCAGAAAATTTGTTCATACCTTAATGAACAACTTTCTCGCTGAAAGTTTTCGGATGCTTGAAATTCGCTCGATAAACGAAGCGCCTGAATGTATAAAAACACAAATTTCGCAGTTCTGCATTAAAAAATTAATGACTTTTTTATTTATTAAGATATATAATTTTTCTTTCTGCACTAGATCTGGGAAACTGTAATGAACAATTTCATTTTTTATTCCTTTCAAAATTCTCAAAATTGACCGAGTTATAGCGAGTTGAAATAAAAAGTATTTGCGAACCGGCCACGCAGTAACCAGTGCTGCGTAGACAGGACTCGGTCGTGTTTCTTTCTTTCCGTGTAGTCCAAGCTACCTTACATAAAGTGGAGAAAAATGGCAGAACCTTAAAAGACATTAAACAATAAATAACAAAATTAAAAAATCATTAATGTTGGATACTGTAAGTAATAAAACTGAGCCTTTTCTCAAACCAGCAATTGAACCAGAATGTGACAGAGACCTGAACGTAGAGTCTTGGGGCAAGACCAAGTACTATGCCTTGTAATGTAGGCTTTTCGCAGAAAAGCACTCTCACTGAGAGAAATTTCACTTCGTGGCGTTGGGACGCTCTTAGAGCGCACTGTCAGGATTTTCGTTGCAATCGTTGCGATTGGAATATCTATGAGACATTGCCGTGGATATCTGAACGTCCGCAGTCAGGAGTCTAGATTACAACACTGTTACAGCGGGGTTTCGAAAAATGATCACATCGAGGCGCTTTGGTCTTACCAACGAGGGGGTAGTCGACACTGATACGAACGTCCGACTATCAAAAGGGCATACGCGCGGATTCGGCCGGAAAACTTTTGTCCAATAGTTGATTTTTTAAAATATTTCAAATTTAAATTTTTAGTTTTCTTAATAAATTAAAAAAACCAAGTTTTTGAAAAGTAACAATTTTCAATATTTTTTCACTTCAACTGGTAGTCTAGTTCGTATCACAACGTGGCGTTTGAATGCCTTAAGTGTTGCGCTGCGGGTATATCGAAAGCGTCGAGTGGGGACATATGATCTGAACGCCACGTGAGGAAATTTCTCTCAGTGCACAAACAGAAGTGATGAATAGTGGAGACTCTGCAAAAACTTGTAAGGTAAATGACGAGAAGACATTGTCTCCGATCAAATGTGGAACGTCATGAAAACCATGAGAAGATATTGACATCAAGCCTTATATTCAAGGTTTTAATGTGAAGTCATTTTATGTGGGCGACATTTTAATTGACGAGGAAAGTCTCAAATCCTTGCAACCACACCATGAAATAGATGACGCTATTATAAACAGTTTTTTAGAGTTGAACAAATAAAAATATCCCATTGGCACGGAACCATTGGTATTCGATCCTCAGTTTTTTACGGCACTCTTGGCTGATACACACCGCATTGGATTTGTCAGATGGGCACAAAAAGTTAAGGCTTGGAAATTTAACATTTGAATTTTACCGAAATGCGAAGGGAACCATTGGACCCTCGTAGTATTTGTATTTTCTGAAAATATTATAAATTCTTAGATTCGTAACAGGGACAGCTTCCAAACATGTTAAACGTAGACTTTGTGGGTTTGTTGAAAAATTATTCAACAGAGAGCCTTTTGCGCCAATTAATTGAAAAGATTGGACATTGTATTACTATACGGATATTCCAAACCAGGTAACATCGGATGGTATTGGAGTGAATTGTGGGGCACACTTATGTACCTGGGGGTATATTATTTGCACGAGTCAAATTATACATTTCAGTGAAACTAATATATCAAAGATAAGAAAATGGATACTGAATCGCTTGAAAAACCGAAGAAATTTAACGGACACATGAGAATTTATCTCTTCTTAATCACAAACACTCGCCGATAAACTGAGTCTATGATTTTTTGTTTTCTTCCTCCAATTCTCGCGCGTGGATTATCTTTTACGGTTTCGATGAACAAGTCACTTTATTATACCTGTGGTCTTTGCACAAAGGCACCATGTGCTCGGATACGACCTCACCTCACCGGTTGCACCTGAAAACAACGGCTGGCTGTACCCCAAGGAAACGTCTTGGTATTTTCAAGAATGCTAGACGTTCCTGGCTCGTCGATGCAATCCCACGTCGGAGGACCTGGTATCGTCCAACTCTCACTACACTGAGAGAAATTTCCCTACGTGTCGTTGAAACGCTCTTAAAGCGTGCTGTTCGGATTTACGTTCGAAATGCTGCAATCGGAATACCTAGAGACATTACCGTGGACATCTGAACGTCCAATCAGGAGTCGAGATCACAACGCAGCATCTCGGGCATCCCACCGTTGCGGCAGGATAATCGAGACGCGGTGGTTCGAAGTATTATCACAGCGAGGCGCTTTGGTCTTACCAACGATATGTATAATAATAGAATCTCAGTGTATAAGGGACTCTATTATAACACAGAACAATAACTAAGTATTATAACCAACGAGAAGGGAGGTCCAAAATTTGTATTTTAAGTGAGATTTTGTGACATTTTAAGTGCGTCTCATCATCAAATTATAGAAAGTGAGTATATTTACTATAAATTATAATTTTCCATCTTAATTGTACATGTGTGTGTGTATATATACATATATATATGTGTACGTTCGTTTTCATAATTTTGTTAACAGTTTCATCGTATCGGCTTACGAAGATGAATACTCCATACGGATCTGAAAATTCTTTGGAGTACTGCATGCTGCAATCCAAAAATATGAATCAACGTAATTTATATTAAATATATATTCTTATACTTAATTTAACCCTTTCAGTCATGTCAAGAAAGTTTGAACTCCCAAAAAAATATTTTTTAAGTGTTTATTGACGTTCGGTTAGTCAATATTGTTTTCATTTACATTTAGTCAGTAATCAAATGCCAGAAATCACATGTCACATTAATTCGCTTCTCATTTTTAATAAATTATGTCATTTACTGTAAGAAGTCACAGGTCCATATTTATCGTATACAAATGTTTTAAATCCAATAAATCATTACGATCTTCCAAACATTTAGTTCAATAAATAGTATATTAATTCTTTAAAGTAAATGATTCTTACAATCCTACAAAATACCATTTTTAACTTGTTATTGCTTCTCTCGGTTAGTGGCTATATTCTTTCGGTAAACCTTCACAAAACGGGCATCCTCACAAAAAAAAATTTATTTATACTATTTCGATGTATTTTTGCCCGCTGATTACGAATATGATCATAAAAATTGGGGGTCGGACGCATTGAAGCCGCTATCTTGAAAAAACAGCCAAAAAATGGGTATTTTTTTAGTTTTTTGGATTTATTTCGAGAATTAGGCATCATACGAAAAAATGTTTCCAGCAAAAAATGTAGAGCGTAAAATTTTGTATAAAAATGGTCGAATAAATTTTTTTCGTAATCGCAAAGGGCAGCACGTAAAACAGCGATGAATGTGACGGTAATGTTTGTTTACGTCTTTAGCCGAGTTTCCCGATAGTGAAATGACTTTCAGCGTTGTATATATGCGAGCGCCTGGTCGCATCGAAACAAAACTGTTGTATGTTGTTTTCACAATGTCAGCTTCTACAAGCAGTGACACGCACACACACACACACACACACACACACACACACACACACACACACACACGCACACACACACGCACACAAAAGTAATAGGCCCTTTTCAGGGCCATATGATGTGCCAAATCCGACCGTGCTTCCTCCCCGTGGTGCACATCGGGTAATGCTAATGCCGGCGGTACACATGCGTGATAGACACGTATAACACGCAAGCATTCCCTAGGCCCACGCAGTCGTCATTATAAGGACACATACATTTCATGGGTTTGATTATTACAAACATCTGATGGTTAGAGGTTAGGCTAGTATAAAAAAGGGGGGTCTGGGGGGCGGAGTCCCCCAGAATGCAAGCGCTCCAGAGGCCCAAGCAATAGTAATTACAGGGTCATATACTTCACACATTAGCGTAACCTCTATCCAACAGATGTTTGTAACAATTGAACCCATGGGAAGTGCGTGTCCCTATAATTACCAATGCGTGAGCCTAAGACGCGCTTGCGTGCTGGGGGGCTCCGCCCCCCAGACCCCCCGTTTTTATACTAGCCTAACCTCTAACCAACAGATGTTTGTAACAATCGAACCCATGTGAAATACATGTCTCTGTAATTACCACTGCGTGAACCTAGGAAGTGCTTACGTACTGTGGGGCTCCACCCCCCAGACCCCACTTTTTTCTACTGACCTGATATCTAATCATCCAGATGTAGGTAACGATCGAACCTAAGGAAGCATTCAATGTCCCTGTAACCATCGCACTACATAAGACTATACGATATATAATGAAAATGCCCAGAACCTCGTTTTGAGCACGTTCAATACTCATTTGCGAGCTTATCGTTAGTATTTCAAAAAAAATGTATTGTATCTTTTCTGTAGAGAATTTTTTGCTCTACATTTTTTGTTTGAAACATTTTTTTGTCAGATTAGTATTTTTTAAAATAAATGTAAAAAACTACAAAAATACCCGTTTTTTGGATGTTTTTTCAAGATAGCGGCTTCAGTACGTCCGACCCCCAATTTTTATGATCATATTCGTAATCAGCGGGCAAAATTACATGAAAATACTGTACTTAAATTTTTTTTTGCGAGGATGCCCATTTTGTAAAGGTTTACCATTCTTTCTATTTTATATGAAGTGTACAGGTGCTGTTCACTTTTTGAATGAAATAAATAACAGTTAAATAAAATTAAAACAATAGCTCATATTTTGTAAGATCGTAAGAATTGTATTGATTAATATACTATATTTATCAAGCTCCATTTTTCGACATTTATTAAAAATGAGAAAACGTATCAATATGATATGCGATTTTTCGCGTCTGATTACTATTAGTCAGTTACTGACAGTAAATGAAATCAATTTTAAAGAACCGAATATCATCAGACTTGGTGCCAACCAACCAAATGTTTTAGGTTACTGTCGGGAACCTTAACGGAATATACCCAATGCACTCTAAAATTATTGGACTGAAATTTCAGTCCATAGGGGCGAAAAATGTGATAGGCCAGGTTCGACTACATGTTCAGTCCTATGGTGTACAAAATATGTACTCTGACGCCGGATTGTAAATATACTTGACTCTCTACCAGAGTCGTATCTTTGCACCAATGGACTCAACATGGGGTTAAGGAATCTGAAGCGAATGGATGATGAAATGTGGTGGAGATCCTGATTGTCCTGGATGATCTGGTGTCTTGGTCGTAGAATCGTCCTTTTCACTGGAATGAATGCACAGCTGACAAGTCCGTGGATGTCTTGTCCTTGTCGAAAAATGGAACACCTCGTGCTAGTGCTGGCAGTTTTTCCTATATTTCCACGTCGCAATAATACACAGAGAGAGAGTTTGGTAGACATGACACACGACAATTGTCTGGATTCTAATTCTTATGCCTCGAATTCTATGATCCCGAACGCCACACGGGAAAAAGACCTCCCTTCTTTTTTCTCATCTTTCATTATTCTTTTTTGATGTTGATTGTTCCATACGCGCGACTAATATATAATGCTGAAACAGGTATAATTCAGCAGCCATGCGCGTACTATAATATGAACTGTACAAAAGGAATCATGACTATACCATGTTATGACTTCAAAGAATAAATGGAATCTTACTTATGCATGTTTAAAAGTGCTCTATCTGTTAATTTTTTTTGTTTTTTTTTTCAGTTATACTGATTGTATTGCTATCGAAAGAATATGCTTCACTAAAGTATTAAAACACCTACAATGTTGATATCAAATGTAACTACTATATACTAATATTCAACTTCACTTTTTCGCAAATGACTTTACCGTAGACATATATAGTTTTAATGAATGTCATTAAGTATTTTTTACTTCCTTATGTATCGACTAAAAATTTAAAGTTTACACATCGCAATAATAGTAAATAAGTAAATACAGGTATATTTCTTGACCGCTTTAATAAAATGAAATAAACAATTAAGTTTTTCTCGGTAATGCGGTCCTCCTACTAATTCAGAAATAAGTACATAAAGAAAATATGACGTAACTAGGATATCAATTCACGCCTAGCGCAATAAGTCATTCGGTACTTATATGTAAAAATTTTGAATCACCTACCATTGGATTTAATATTAAAAATCCTCCCTCTAGCGCTTATAATTGGAACTATTGTTAAAATGCGTTTTGCACCAGAATGTCATGTTGTGCTCTTCAGCAGGGCTTATGGCATCCTTGCCCTGGACGCGATATTCAATTTTAAGTTTGTAGATCTAATTTTCATTTTCTACTGCATTAATGCAAAAATCGATCATATGTTCGGACGTAAAATATGTTGCTCATTCCGAACCTGGGAAAAAATTGCAGTTTCCATTTAAAAAAATAAACTTGACCTTGGATAACCTTCAAGGTCATGTTCAAGGTCAAATTCAATGGTGCCGTTAAATAGCCAGGGAAAAATCCTTAAACTTTTGTCTGGAACATTTTCCTCGAAAATGCACTCCCGCCGAGATATTTAGGCGTTTCCATACTTTTGGATCACCCTGTATATTTAAATAATTAAAATAACAAATTTAATTTTGGTTTTTTATTTATACATATTTAGAAATTATAATTTACAGCCTTAAAAAAGTGGTCAACCCCGCAGTGTACGGACATACCACGATCGGATAATTGACGCAAGAACCAAGATAACGAAAGGCAAGACTCTATTTGTACCAAATGTGGTGCTACTTTATTCAAGGATTTCGACACCACCTGCTGCTGTCTTCGGAAAACCCCCACTTGAATATAGGATATGCTGTTCGATGGGCCGTGCAGTGCCGCAAACACTATATATATCAGTGGAGTGGTTGCGAATGAGCTGACGTCACTATAAGATTGTCGCGTGTTGTGTTTCGATCTCGGTAGGTATTAGTTACAGTGCCCTCAAAATCAAAATTCGAACAATGCCTAAAGGCAATATTCTATACTTAACTTGAATTAACATTTTATGCGCGTATTTTTTAAAACTAAATTAATCAGAAACTACTAACATACGTAAATTAATTAATTGCTGAAAAACATGAATTTGGTGAAAATAAATTTATATATTTTGAAAATCGATATTGTAAAGGATTAAAAAATGCAATCTGTTCCTTGTATTCGTTTTTTTTATTCCAGTATTATTTCAAATCATAACTGTGTATGTTTTAAGTCATCAGTTTTCATTTATTTAATAATAATATTAAAAATAAGCATTGAATAAAAATCGTTAAATCTAAAAAATTGCACTTTTTAATTTACAACATATCTGTACACCATAGCATTTCCAAAAATTAACCATTGTTTATCACTTCCTTAGTCGCTACAGCATTACTTAACAATTTCAAATTTTTCCAATTTATTCGCAAACCATTTAACATTGAGTTCATACAATTGTTGGTAACGTGGATACTTATATATGTCAAATAAAATACAATATTTGAATTAATTAGCTCACATTTAGAAGTATGAGACTTAATGCTCACTTAAGTTCTTCGAGGAACTTGTCTGTGAGAAATGGTAAAAAGAAAAATATATGTATATAATAAATAAATAATTAACAAAAACAATAAAATACTTATTACTACAATTATAATTAACAAAAATCAAAAATATAAAAGAAAAGAAAAAGGAACAAAGCAATAAAATTTTAATATTGACGCCTAAAAATGTGTGATATTTAATAATACATGGAAAGGAAGAAACACGACTGAGTCCTGTTTACGCAGCACTGGTTACTGCGTGGCCGGTTCGCAAATACATTCTATTTCAACTCGCTATAACCCAGTCAATTTTGAGAATTTTGAAACGAATAAAAAATAAAATTGTTCATTATAGTTTCCCAGATCTAGTGCACTAAGAAAAAGTGATATATCTTAATAAATAAAAAAGTTATTAATTTTGTAATGCAGAACTGCGAAATTTGTGTTTTTATACGTTCAGGCGCTTCGTTTATCGAGCGAATTTCAAGCATCCGAAAACTTTCCGCGAGAAAGTTATTCATTAAGGTATGAACAAATTTTATGGAAAGTTTCATCTGGATTGCATTAATAGTTTAAAAGTAATGAATGTTTAATGTTGGTCGTGGCCTTGCGCACATTGCCGTGGCACACATGACGCGCTGGCCGTCGGCCACTACCTATTTTAAACTAATACGCTGCATCCCCAAACAGCTTGACAAATGGCCTTATAGACTCTCATGGTTTGGTAGTTCTTCAATATTTGGGTCAGTGTTCTAAAGACATGTGAGGGATATCTTATTTTGCGGATGGTCATGTTGACATGGATGTCCCATTTTAGGAGATTGTCGATTTCAACTCCTAAATATTTGGTATGTCTGACAATTTGTATAATGTTACATTTACAGGTGTTCAAGGTTTGCGGGCATTTGCAGTCGTGGATAATTAGTTTATTATCCTTAGGAATGCTATCTTCATAGCAGCCAAAGTTTATGCACACAGTTTTGTCACAGTTTACTGTTAATTTGTTTTCAGCGAAGTAATTAGAGATCATATTAAAATCTTTTGATACAACCCTGTTGCGGACAGAACCGATTTTATCTATACTGCGGTACCCGGCGTGGGTTTTTCTGCAGTTTTCCCCACGCCATTGCGCACCCGAATGGGGGTACTCCTCACAGAAGTCGGCTGCAGACGCACAGAAGGGTGCCTATAGGAATTTATGTACGGACCCTTCAACTGCGGCGACGATATCGGGCAACATGCGTTGAAACATTTAAAACACCGAATTGTTACGTCAAGGCGACAGAGGAGTCTCGATTATTACACCGGTGCGAATCAATTATTTCAACAACCCCTTTGAATCTGATCCATCTAAAAGCGTGTGGATAGTCGAATATCTATCATTTCGGCTGCATGATTCGCTTCCGGATGGATAGTAGCCATTTGGTTCCGAGCACGGGAAACTGGATCCCTTTGACCTTGTGGTCTACAGTGGGCTCCAATTTCGTACCAGTGCTGGCCCTTTGGTGAACAAGAAGTCCGGAGGTTCGGAACGCGGCGAAGGCGCGCCTTATGATTCGCCTCAGAATGGATAGTAGCCATTTGGTTCCGAGCACGGGGAATTGGATCCCTTTGACCTTGTGGTCTACCGTGGACTCCAATTTCGTACCAGTGCTGGCCTTTTGGTGAACAAGAAGTTCGGAGGTTCGGAACGAGGGCCGTTTTGAACGATTTTCGAATACCGCCAGAAAAGATGGCTTTTGTCCACGATATTCGATTACTCGATGATAAATTATAGATCGAAACGAGTGAGATGAAAATCCCTCCCCTAGGTTTGTGTTGCTTAGCAACGAAAAACGACGTGATAACCTCCTCCGTTGCCTCACACCATCTAACGAACTCGATCGGATCGGAACGCGATTTTCCGCACGAGAAATATCGTCGCCGCCGCAGGTTAATCGAATAAATTATCCGTTTTCATTTTGGAGCTGATTTAAAATCGCGTGTTTCATTTTTCCAGCGCCCATCGATTCTTAATAAACCCTTTGCACATTTTGCCAAGTATCATGCTCGTAATAGATACAGGTATCATCTGCGTATGCTGTAATTTGTCCTTGAGTTTGCAGGTCAAAGAGATCGTTGATATACCGTATGAATAACAAAGGCCCTAATACAGTCCCTTGGGGAACTCCGTAGACTACTTCTCTTATCTCACTTTTGGTGTTATTTATTTGAACTAGCTGTTATATAAGACGTTATTAATGCTAACGGGATTCCTCTAATGCCATACTGTTCAAGTTTCTGCAAAAGTGTACGATGATCTAGAGTATCAAAAGCTTTTCTGAGGTCAACGAAGATAGCCAAGCATGGTTTACTCTTGTTCAGTGCATTGTAAATAAGCCGGGTGACCTTTTCAATTGCATCTTCAGCCGATTTGTTTGCCCTAAATCCAAATTGGGAGTCATTCAGACATTTATTTTTATTTAAAAATTGTGTTAACCGATTGTTTAAGCAAATTTCAAAGATTTTTGCTAAGGTAGATAATATTGATATTGGACGATAGTTGTTAGAGTCAGATTTATCACCATTTTTGTTTACTGGTATTATCTTAGCAAGCTTAAAATGAGATGGGCATTTTCCAAATTGGAAGCAAATATTTATAATGTGTGACAAAGGTGCAGATATGTATTGTGCAACAGCCTTTAAACACGATGCTGGTATGTCATCAGGTCCAGAAGCTTTTCCATTTTTTAGTCACATTATTACCCGGAATACTTCATTTGCTGAAACATTAGTGAGAAACAGTGAGTTATAAGGTGTTCGAGTCCTAGAAGGCATAGATGTTGTTTTGATCTTATCTGCTAATTTTTCTCCTATATTAGAGAAAAATGTCACGAAGATATTCACAATGCGCTTTTCATTTGTGGTTAGCACTCTTGCTGTGCTCATTAGTTTAAAGATCTTCTCTTTTGACGATTTTAGTCCTTTTCCTGTAAGGCCATTTATAGTTCTCTATAGTTTTTTTGGATCTTTTTCTGTCTTACTGATAATAGCTGAATAGTATCTGTTCCTCGCTTTGTTCAGGAGAAGATTTAGATGATTCCGGTATTTTTTAAATTGATCTTTAAGTGTCATATTTGTAGGATTTTTTGTAGCAGAGTGAAACAACTTGTCCCTTGTATTTATCGATTTAATCAAACCATAGGTGATCCAAGGAGTTCTCTTATTTATTTTAGTTGTAAAAGTTGTCGTCGATGATTGAATATGTTTTTGCAAAGTTGCTGCAAAGTTTTGAGTGCAGTCTTCTACTTCAGTCGATAGGTAAACATTATTCCAGTTTTCATTAGATATTGACATTTCTAGAGTATTATAATCAATTTTTGTTTTTAGATAAGTGGGAAGAGTGGTCGTTGATGGTATAGCAAGAATCACTGGGAAGTGATCCGTTATTTTGTTCTTGAGTATAATAGCAAGGGGTTTTGGTTCTTCTATTGCTCTTCGGTAAAATATGTGGTCGATACAGGTGGCTGATGTTCCTTCTACTCTAGTAGGTTTATTTATAGCTGAGATAAATGCTAATGAACTAAGTTCAGTGAGGTAATCGAGAGTGTTGATCGAGTCATTTCGGTTATTAATATTGAGGTCACCTACTAATATCTGCGTTGCTTTACTGTCTAGGGCCTTTAAAAGAGTTGATAGAGAGTTAATAAATACGATCATGTCATCGGAGTGCAGCCTATATAATGCTAATATTTCAAATTTTTCTGATGTGGTTTGTACAGATAGTTTAATTACTTTATTTTCATTAAGGTTTAAAATTTCATGTTCATAATGTAGAGATTCTTTTACGTATAATATAGTCCCGTCATTTAGATTTCTCGTGACTGAATTATAGATGGTAGTGTATCCTGGGATATTATACAGATTTACATTCTCGACTAACCAGGTTTCAGTAATGACTATGATGTCGAAGTCGGTTTTAAAAATATGAATAAAAGTAGTCTTAAAAAATTTTGTCTTATGCTTCGAATGTTCATATGTATGATCTTAATTGCATGTATTGAGCGTGATATGTGTTCTGTATATTGATCTTGTGAAATATATACTTGCGTATCCAGATCTGGTGCTTTAATATGTTCTAATAAGTGTGAAATGTGCATATTTATGGAATTAGTTGGTTTAACTTACTTGATTCTAATTGGGTAATTGGTTCTACTTATTATATAATTTCTCCGTTCTGTATAAGATTCGCAATTATCTTCATCCTCAGCCGCATGTGTCACTAAATATTTAGTTTTAAATTTATTATTTGATCGTATACAGTTTATACATTTGCGTGATTCCGTATGCGTACAATTTCTCGAGTCGTGTTCCTCAGCACAGAATTTACATATAAACGATTCACTTTTGCAGTTATTTCCATTATGGCCATATTGACTACATTTATAACATCTTTTGGTGTTTATGTCATTATATACTGGGCATATTTGCCAGCCAATTGCGAGTTTATATCCTTTTTCAACTATTTTTAAATATACATCAGGGTTTACCTCTGCAAACATTGTAAATCCTCTTGAATTCATCTGTTTTTTTATGCATTGTAACGGTATTTCTCGGTTGGAGGTACCGATCTATAAACCGTTCAACTTCGGGAAAAATATATGTACATCCGGAAAAACAAAGATTCTATACGAACTTAGGATCTTCTGTCACTCATTGTCGTAAGAATAACACAAATAGACATACACAAGACAAATAAAAGAATTGTAACGGTATTGACAAAATTACGAAATAAAGAAAATAATAGAATTGAGTGATTCAATTATCAATGTATTTTGTACAAAATTAAATTCTTACAAAGTAGAGCCATTATTAATTTTAAGCAAAGTCAAACAAGAACTTAAGTATTATACTGGTAAAGTTTTATAAAAGTTAAAATAGATTAAAATTAATAAGTCATCTTGTAATACTTATAATTAATACCGTTAATTCTGTCGAACCAGTAATAAAATAAAATGAGTACGTTACTCGGTATAAGTGTTGTGCTAAATGGTCTCGTTGGCGGATAAACCTCCTTGCCTCTCAGGACACCGAAAATTGCACAATAAAATGAGCGACGGTAAGACTTCGTCGATGAATAAAAAATATATACTTTGATACGATTTATCCCGGTAGATAAAGCTATCACAGTTCTCGGTAATTAATATTATTAACACAAACCGTTTAATTATAATTTAAAGGGGTACTGAAAACCCACCTTTCGCGCCCGCGGTAGAACAGAGAATGACGTTGTCGTCGGACGCGATCGACAAGTTCCGGATTCGCGAGGATTGTTCGGCACCGATCGCGCGAGCTCGGGTAACGCGGCGAACGCCACGGCCATCGATAACCTAGAAAGTAGAGACGCCGGTAAAAGGTCTGCCGATAAAACAGAGTCCTGCTGATATTAATCTCCGCTCTTTAAGAATAGCGATGCAAGATGACCCTCTGTTATGAATGCGGACCAGTAAGTTTTCTTTTTAAATTGTACCCCAAGATGGCGGTAACATCCCAGGCGTTGACAGCTCCACTTTTATACTGTAGGTTAAAACAATTGGAAAGAATATCAATTTAAAGCCATTGCTCTCGCGCCAACTCTCCATAACCACGAATTGGGATTGCCTCTCTTCTCCAACCAATCAACATTCACCTCTGTTGTACTTAAACTTGTCCTCTCTCCCAATCAACATATATAAAAAAAAAACAAAAATACTTTTATAATAATCATTATTTAAAACACAATTTTAGCTACTCAAGCCGCCAGAAGGTTTACCCGCGAAACGGTACATAATTAAATTCGGTGATTCTCTGTTCCTTGTTCAATTATTTAACCTTCGGTATTTGTAACGGGGAACATCTAGATAAACCCGTTACAGCATGTAACGTTGAAGAGAGGATTCATTATTCCGTCAAAATTTTGCTCTTGTATTTGTTTGTGCATTTCTGCAATTGGTTTCTCTTCGTATACTCCTGCAATTCGGATTCTTGGATTTGATAATTTAGTTTCCGTTATTTCATACTTATCGCGTAGCTTGTTCGAAAGTTCTCGTAGAAGAGTATTTGAATCAGTGGCATTTCTGCATTTTATACTAACAGAACCATTTTTATTTTTTCTATAAGAACTAATTTGAAGTTTTAGACTTACTGGATCAATAGCATTTTTTACGTCCATGTTTATGGTTTCCGGACCTTCATTTTCTGACCTAGGTTTAATTATAATTGGTAGGGAGTTTTGTATTACTTGTACTCCGTTCGACGAGTTACCGTTCGCAGCTACTGCCTTGGCGTAAGTCAAGTTTGCTTGATTTTTATCTCTTTCTTCAGTCAACCACTTGTTCTTTTCAACTAATAATTCATTTTTATCCTTCAGTTGTTGGGTCAGATCGTTTAGTAGTGCATTTTTTTCTAAAAGATGTTTTACTTCTTCGTCAGGACAATCAGACTGTTTGACTTGTGTATTTTCCGATAATTCATCACATTTTTGTGTGGCCGAGTTATATTGTAATTCTAGACGACTATATTTGGTTTCTAATTTTTTATATGATTTTGTAATATTGTATAAGTCTTGTTTTAGTTTCGCTAAAACCACTCTGGCATTGTGTTCTGAGGTACTTTCTACAGGGACAGAAGTTAAATCGACATCACTGTGTTCCTCACAAACTCCTAAAACACTCGTTAAGTACTTTCCATCTAACTTTCTATTAAAATCGCTTTTGTGATATGGGCCATCGCATAACACACATATCACAACCGATCATACCTGTTGGGGGTGACATTTTAGAAAAACGTCTGGAGGAATTTCCTCGGGTGGCAATCCCTTTCCCGACATTTTGCGATAACTACAGATTTAAATTTGGCGCGCCCGTCATAGGCGCATGCGCTGGACTCCTTCCTCCTGCGCGTGCGCAATTTTCAGTTGGCCAAGTTGAGAATCACTTACTTATGGTCGTTCAGCTCCTACCTTAGAGGTTATGCTGAGACCAATATGTCACAGAATACTTTAATTGGACGATATTATAGGTGTTTAGCCTCTTCTTTATTTGAGAAGAAGAAGGCTATTAGTTTGCGTGGCCACAAACTGCAAAATAAATAGCCCCGAGGGGCACAAAAAGGCAGAATAGTTACTAATCAGGGGAGCAGTTAAAAACATGTGTTCAAGTGCTACTCACCGGAACCGGAAGCAAGTAACGGTTGGTTGTACAAATTTAAAACCAGATTCGGTATTCGGCAAATCTCAATTCAAGGGGAAACATTATCAGCGAACACTGAAGGAAGTGATGCATTCTGCGATAAATTCAGGCAATTCATCCGCACCGATGGTTTCGATCTGGATAATGTCTTCAACGCCAATGAAACTGGCCTTCAATGGAAGCAACTTCCAGAAAAAACCTTGGCATCGGTGAAAGACAAGAACGCACCTGGGTTCAAGTCTGCTAAAGATAGGGTCACCGTAACGACGTGTGCAAATGCAACAAGGAACCATGGTATACCATTGCTCGTCATTGGAAAATCTAAACAGCCCCGATGTTTTAAAGGCATAGACCTATTGCCAATTGCATACGCGTCACAGAAAAATAGCTGGATGGATACTAACATCTTTTTGATGTGGTACTACTATCTTTCTTCCTCCCGTCAAAAGAAAAATGGTACGAGGCAATGAGAAATTTTTGCTAATTTTGGATAACGCTCCAATTCATCCAAAGGCAGAAGAGCTAAATCTCATTGACCCGTGCTGTACGGTAATGTACTTACCACCAAACGACATATCACTAATTCAGCCTATGGACCAAGGTGTTATTGTCGCCTCGTATTAAAAAGGCATTATAGAAGAATTTATCTTCAAGACTTGTTACTATTTGACGCAGACGAAGAAAAAATATGCCAAGTTTTGCAAATCGTTGAATTTACTGCGTTGCATCCAGACAGTTTCAACAGCATGGGAACGGGTAACATCTTCTTGTCTTCGCAATTCATGACATAAGCTCTTGGGGGCAATATAGAATTTGAAGAGCCTTTGAACAATGACGATATAAGTTATTTGGCCAACCGCGCTATGGAAGTCCTCATCGGTGAAAATGAAACGATTCCTTGGTTACAGAGTGACATGAATGATCCAGGTTGGGAAGTACGAACTATATTCCAAATCGCTGCTGCTAACTGCGTGCTCCTCAACCAATTACCATCGAAGAAAAATCAGAAGAAGAAGACTCTGGTGAAGACCAACTGGGCAATGAAAGAAGTGTCTATGAAAACGAGTCTCCATCGATTCCAGGAGCATATAAAGTAGCCAGTTACAGGTATGGCTGGATGGTGACTCGCTGGGATTTTGAACACAGCCAACTTGTGGTAATGGAATCATACCACGTCAATAATATCAAAACTGAGGTCGATGTCTCCAAATTCCTCCAAAATAAAATATTTGGAGGGTATAGACTTAAAAAACGTTATGGTAGAATATTTTTTAAAAATTTCAAAATGGCGGCCGTGAGGTCACCTTCATTGAATTTCTTAAAATTACGATATCTATCTTTCCACTTTGCACACTTTAATTTTACAAGGATCATTTTCTTAAGAAAAATGAGCACTTTCATGCAAAAATAGAAAAAATATTTTGTGATTCTGTCTTGCCTAAAAATTTCCATAAAATATTTTTTATACTTAATTTCAAGTGCCGTCCAGGGAATTTTTTCCTCAAGTGATATGTTATCTTGTAGAAAAATGTCTCACCTTTCATTTAAAATAAAAGAATTGATGGAAACTCTTTCCGTTCCAAAGTTATGATATTTTTAAGAGCGCATATCGCGATAGTCATTGATGCGCGTGCACCTATACCCCCGCTATGCAATTTCTGACGAATCCAACGACTTTTTGACTTTGTGGTAATTTTTATCTCTTTGGGCCACTGTGCAGTTTAGAATTCAGCGACCCCGAAAGCCTCCAAGTATGAAAGATAGGCATGTACTATAATACGAGTTACCTCCTGCGCACCTCGGACTGTTGGCAGTGCGCCGTTAATAAACGCATCGGATCAGACGCGACACTGCCCCGAACACCAATTGGACGGGCATGAATGTGTTGGTTAGCAGTACCCGTTTCCCTCGGATAATATTATTTTCTGATTTCAAAAAGTATCCTATGAATAGTTGTGGACGCACTTAGCTGTGCCAGACTGCCTTGCATAATTGCCTGGGTGAACCCGAGGACTAGTGATGTCGATGTCGGATGTTGACGATGATATCAGAAAATCATTCAATATGGCCGATCATACAGTTCTTGGTCACACTTTTAGGTCCCCACACCAAATTATTAGTTTTTTATAAATACAAATTCGATTTTCGATAAAATTATGGTAATTCAAGTATTACATCAGCAGGTTGTAGGAGGGGGGGGGGCAGGGTTTACGAATCCTGCTGGATGTTATACTAAATGTAAGACGTGCTGACATAGGGGGGGGGGGCGTAAAATTTGATGAAAAATTTGCTGACGTAATGCTGGAATAACCCCTATTCTACTGAGACGTAATTCCAATGTAACATTCGTTTCGTTACCGAAAAATAACGGCGTTATTGTAATTTAACGAAATTCAAGCCAACTTTCGTTTCGTTTGTTGATAATGTAACGTAACGAAAGTCCATTTTGTGTTTATACAATCTTGATTCTGTCACTCGACGAAGTTATATTATTTTAAAGAGTTGATCGATACTTCGAGTCAAGGTGTTAAAAAAATAACTAACTCAGTTATTTAACGTTTCGACAACGTACGTTGTCCTCATCAGAAACTATAATATATTTTAAATTTATTAATTCACAACAATTACATAAACAACAGAAAATAAATTTAAAAAATCACTTACTATTACAACATTTTGTTTACATTTTTTGTCAGAAGTCAAATGTTAATAAATAAATAAATAAATAATTAATAAATAATGGTAAGAAAACGAAAAACATGAAAATGCACGAGTGGTATCTGTCAATTTTCCGACACATTGTTGACGAGCGGATTAACTAATGTACACTGAATGAAATTTAAAATGCCGACATAGTGTATGTAAAACTATTATGCTCAAACGAATATTTTGTAATGAACTTTCTATAATTCAGACGTACAATTAGATTTTAACTTATGCAATAAATTTATATAAGGAGCATGTAAATTAATTGTATCTTCTTTCTTATTCAGCGAGTTTTTTTGGAAACGTATGTGGATCATTTCCGATATCAATCTTTTGTTCCAATTTTTTTCAACATCCAGAATTTTGACATTATCCCAGTCAAAATCATGGTTCGTAGAAAGACGATGTTCCGTAATAACCGAATGGTTGGTTTTCTTAATGTTGTTTTTATGATCCAAAATTCTGGTGTTTAGCTGACGTTTCGATTCTCCCACATATGTTGCATTACACTCTTCACAGGATAATTTATAAACAGTATTATTTTTATATATATGATTCGTTTTACTCATTCCTTTTCTTATTATCTTGCTGAAATTGTTATTTGTTGTGGGTAAGATGGTTAAACCATGTAGTCGTAGATCTTTTTTCGTTTTTTCAAAGAATTTGTCTACATAAGGTACCGGTATATATATACCTTCATTATGGCGAACGTCTTGTTGATAAGTTTGTTCTTTCTGTATGTTATTTATTCTTTTTTTAATATACTGATTTATAAATTCTAAAGGATAATCATTATTAATTAGGATGTCTTTAACTAGATTAATATTCTTCATATGGAATTTCTTGTGTGCTAATCGTTTGGCTTTGTCTGTCAAATTGTATATCATGGCTATTTTCTGTGATGTGGGATGTGTTGAATGAAAGTTAAGAATTCTTCCCGAAAAAGTGTCTTTCTGGTACCAATCTGTAATTATCCTATTATTGTCTCTAAGAACTAATTGTACGTCTGAATGATAGAAAGTTCATTACAAAATATTCGTTTGAGCATAATAGTTTTACATACACTATGTATATACGTATTTATATTGTAATGTTATAACTAATTATGTATGTATATGTCTATATTGTATTATTGGCCTTTTAAATTTCATTCAGTGTACATTAGTTAATCTGCTCGTCGACAATGTGTAGGAAAATTGACAGATATTACTCGTGCATTTTCATGTTTTCGTTTTCTTACCATTATTTATTAATTATTTATTTATTTATTAACATTTGACTTCTTACAAAAAATGTAAGCAAAATGTTTTAACAGTAAGTGTTTTTATAAATTTATTTTCTGTTGTTTATGTAATTGTTGTGAATCAATAAATTTAAAATACATTTTGTGTTTAGTTTAGTTACGTTACGGGTCCCTGATTGTAGGTACGGAATATTGTTCATTAATTTGGGACCTACTCCACGTATATAACAACAGTTAGTACTTTTGGTATCTGTTAAGAAATCAATGATTTTGCCATCAATCTTTGTGCAGTACAGTTCAAAATGAACTTCATATGATACTTCAATCATCAACTTATCAACTGCGCGTAACAATTCGGAGTGAAACTCGTACTCGTTCCTGACGACGAGTTACATTATCAGTGCCGGGGTAAGTGTGGATAATGCGTCCCAATGGCCAACAATAAGATGGAACATTATCATCTTTAATTAATACTAAACTACCCTTATGTACATCTAAAGAAGTATTCGTTTGCCATTTCGTACGCTGGTTCAATTCATTTAAATACTCTTTCCGCCATCTATCCCAGAAATGTGATTTCAATTTTTGTATTAATTGCCACGAATTCAACCGATTATCCGAAATACTAGATATATTGCTGTCAGGAATGCTATACATATACATTGGATGCCCAATTAGCAAATGACTAGGTGTTAGCGCCGAAAAATCAGTTGCATCTGACGAAATGGAGGTTAATGGCCTTGATTTCAGTGTGGCTTCAATCTCAACGATAAGTGTATTAAACTCCTCGAAAGTTAACAAGGCATTGCCAGCCACCCGTACTAGGTGGTACTTGAATGACTTCACCGCTGCCTCCCACCGCTGCATACCAAAATACCAGCAAAATGCGGCGACCGAGGAGGGATAAATTCCCAATGTATGCCTTCTTGTGCAAGGAACGCTTGGACCTGTTGATTGTCAGATATCATTGATTTTGATAATCTCTCAATTTCATTCGTGGCACCAATAAAGTTTTTTGCGTTGTCAGTGTATATCCTGGAACATCTACCCCTACGACCGAAGAATCTCTTTAAGGTAGCAATAAACGCTTCAGTAGATAGTTCACTGGTCAATTCAAGATGTACCGCCTTACTACTGAGGCATACAAATACGCATACATATGCCTTTACCTTTACTCGATTCCGGAATTTCTTTTCATTTATAAAAAAATGACCGTCACAAAAATCTATACCGACGTTTACAAAAGGCCGGGTCATTTCAAATAGAGCTTCAGGTAAGTTCCCCATAACATATTCAGGAAATTGAGGTTTCGCTTTAAAACATGTAACGCATTTACGTACTATTTTTCTTAACCGGTTTCTACCATTACTAGGCCAATATTTATTTCCTACAAAACATAAAGTTGATTGCACTCCTGCATGATGCAGCGATCTGTGACCCTCAGAGAGTATGAGATCGGTAACAACACGTCTACCAGGTAGGATATTCTAATGGGGCGTGCTTTAAACGTCCACCAACCCTAATCAATCCGGATAAATCAATGAAAGGATATAAAGACATAATTTTACTAGATTTCTTTAACTTATTTTTTCGATTTCACATTTGAATTTCGTCAAAAAATGAATGTTTTTGTACCAAACGCAATATTCGATTCGTAGCATTGGAAAGTTCGTTAGCAGTTAGAACGCCATATCGCTTATACTTACGTGTAACACTATCTATAAACCTAACGCAGTATGCAATCATTCGCACTAGTTTGCTCATGGAAGAATATTTATACAATTGATTCCAATCTTCTAACGTTGTTAAAGTTACCGCTTGCTTCATTTCTAGTAATTCTTCGTGATCTTCTAGACACCTTTGTGAAGGCCATTGATCACAATCTGACATCAGCCAAGGTGGCCCTTCAAACCATAATTTTGAGCTAATAATTTCGATAGGCATAACTTCTCTCGATGCCATATCTGCTGGGTTGCCAGCTGATGGAACGTATCTCCATTCACAATTAGTTGTGGTCAGTTCTTGAATCTGACTTGAATCCGTTTTTCAACCATTCACAGCAGCAGCAACCTCAGAAGAAGACAGTGAGACAATTCAAGCAATTCTAGAAGAACCTGCAGAAAGATCAACACCAACTAATAATTGCAGTCTAAGAGAAGTTAGTGCTATCAGTAATAAAGTAAATTCTAAAAAGACACCAGGCTACGATCTCATTAATGGTAAGATACTAAAGGAGCTGCCAAAAATAACAATCCGTCTAATAACTATCATCTGTAACGCAGCACTTAGACTCAATTATTACCCAGTGCAATGGAAAGTCGCACAAATTATCTTGTTGCTAAAACCAGGAAAAAACCCAGATTCAGTTACTTCTTTCAGACCAATCAGTTTGTTACCTATTTTATCCAAAGTTTTTGAAAAATTAATTCTGAAACGAATAATGCCAATAATCCAAAAAAAAAGGATGATTCCTGACCACCAGTTCGGATTTAAACAGCAACATGCATCAATAGACAAGTGCACAGGATAACAAAAAGTATCTATACAAATTTTCAAGATAAGAACTACTGTTCCGCAGCCTTCCTCGATATACAACAAGCCTTTAATAAAGTTTGGCACACAGGGCTAATATGCAAAATGAAAAAAATATTACCTGGTGACTTGTTTCTAATCCTCAAATCTTACATCAGCAACAGATTTTTCCAAGTTAGAATACAAGATGAATATTCAGATCTGTATCCAATCAATTCTGGCATACCACAAGGAAGTGTATTAGGCCCATTATTATACACTCTCTACACCTCTGACCTACCAACATCTAAAGATACACTGCTAGCCACTTTTGCTGATGATACAGCAATATTATCTTTTCATGCAAATCCAACTACTGCATCAAACCATCTTCAGCATCATCTTAACATGATCGAAAAGTGGCTCACAAAGTGGAGACTTCAAATTAATGTGCTTAAATCCATACACATAACATTTACACTAAGGAGGGAAACATGTCCTTCAGTTACAATGTATAACATTGCACTTCCACAAACAGAACATGTTAAATACCTCGGAATGCATTTGGATCGACGACTAACTTGGAAAACACATATGGACCAAACGAAAACAGTTAAACTTAAAATTAAACAAAATGTACTGGCTTATGAACCAAAGATCACAATTATCGCTAGAAAACAAATTGTTATTATACAAAACTGTCCTAAAACCAATATGGACCTACGGCATACAACTTTGGGGCTCAGCGTCAAAATCAAACATCGAAATTCTAGAAAGATTCCAATATAAAGTTCTCAGAGCCATAGTAGATGCTCCTTGGTTTGTACCAAACGAGAGAATTCGGGAAGACCTACAAATACCACTCGTAAGAGATGAAATCACAAACTTAAACAGAAAGCATAAACTCCGCATAATCTCTCACCCAAATCTGCTGATTCAACAAATTAGAAGAATACGACCAGTTAAGAGAAGAATCAAGAAATATGTACTAGCAAGCTAGAAATGCGAGTTGGCTACTCCTCGTCTCAATAATTCCCAAAGACACAAGAAGATAAAGGTGGACAAATTTTCATCTTCAACGACTATTGACGTGCGATCATCACTGGATAATCGCACACACGCTATGTATTGTACATTACAATAAATTTACTTATTGTCGGCAAGACAGCTTGTATGTAAATGATCTGGGAAATTAATAAAAAAAAAAAAGTTCTTGAATCTTAGCCACTCGATTGCCCACAAATGTATTTAAACAATGAGATGGAGTTCTTATCTAATACAAGGTAATCGTCGAGTCTGACCAACAAATAATGTGTTCCTTCTTGAGTCTAAGAGCGTTTGAGACAAACTTGATCAATTCAGCTAATAGCAAAGCAGCTGACAATTCTAACCGTGGCAAATATTGGCGTTTAAGTGGTGCAACCTTGGTTTTTGCCGCAATCAGGTGGATTTTCTTTATTCCAGTTACGTTTTCACAACGAAAGTACATACATGCGCCATATGCTATTTCACTGGCATCACAAAATCCATGTATTTGTACGTTGTTTACATCGGCGAAACATACAGAACGAGAAATACTAAAATTTTCTAACACTGGGAACTGTGTACGAAAAGCAATCCATTTCGTCGCTAAATCCATCGGAATGCTCTCATACCACGACAATTGAAGCTTCCAAAGCGATTGAATAATAATTTTGGCCAAAACTATAACTGGAGCTAATAATACCCGCGTAGAAATTTTCGGTACGGCATCAGTATGGCTCGAGTATTGGAAGAGTACGGCTAAGTATTGGGAAGAGTATGGCTATGATATGGGTGTTGTATGCCCCTTGTTTGGGTCAAGGTATATGGGATAAGTCTGGCTTATGGCCGTTATCCATACTATTGCTAGACTACTTCCGAACGGGTGCCAGACTCTTTCAAGACTTTATTTTGATGTAAAAAAAAATAAATTTAAACATTTTTTAAATTTATAAATATTTTATATTAAAGTCTCGCATTGTCTATTTTAATTTAACCTATTTTCTTACAATTATTAACGCTCGCAAATAAATTAAAAAAACCTTTCGCTTCGGGGGATTTGAACCAGCGACCCTAACATCGCAAAGCATGCACGCTAACCACTACGCTACGCCCTGTGTTACGAAATAAAATTTCAGAACTTGTATATTAAGATCGTAGATAGTCAATTTTTTGTATAGACATATTTCCCGTATTTCTGGCCATATGTTCTAAGGTAATTAAACATTTAAAAAATTTTGTATTTGACATATTTGCAAATTTCGTTTGGAGGTCTGTATTGATTTGCTCGAGGTTGTCCCCACTATCGCTACACCCCCAAATTTTGTCAGCTTTCGCATATCTACTAACGTTCTCGAGATATTTTAGAATTTTAAATATTCCAAATTTTGAAAATTTTTAGAAACCGCTTGCATGCAATATTATCTAACCCATTGTTGGTAGGCCCCAATTTTAAAACTATTATTTTACGATACTATTATTAAATCATGAAAATCTGTCACATTCTATCATGAAAAAACGCTACCATCGTAATCAATACAAAGCAGCTATTAATATATTATAATTTTATCATTTATTGACTTATTTTTCGTGAAAATGTGAAAATCGTAACAAATTGTACACAAATTGAACACAAATCGGAAAATCTGCAACTATTTTTTAAAAACAGATTGCTTTTTATATTTTTAATTTTATTGGATGATTATTCTTTTACTACATAACTTACATTAATTTTATTTCAATTTTAAAAGCTTACGCAAATACAATATTACATTTTTTATACATAACATTGGACAAATCAATACAGACCTCCAAACGAAATTTGCAAATATGTAAAATAAAAAATTTTTTAAATGTTTAATTACCTTAGAACATATGGCCAGAGATACGGGAAATATGTCTATACAAAAAATTGATTATCTACGATCTTAATATACAAGTTCTGAAATTTTATTTCGTAACACAGGGCGTAGCGTAGTGGTTAGCGTGCATGCTTTGCGATGTTAGGGTCAATGCGATGTTAAGCCAGACTTATCCCATATACCTTGACCCAAACAAGGGGCATACAACACCCATATCATAGCCATACTCTTCCCAATACTTAGCCGTACTCTTCCAATACTCGAGCCATACTGATGCCGTACCGAAAATTTCTACGCGGGTACCAACGGGTCAAAGAGCGAGGCCACTTGAGAAAGAATAGTGCGCTTTGTTATACTCGCTGATTTCTTTTCTAGGTAAGTTCTGTAATTAATAGTATCTAGGTTAGGGTTCCAAAATACACCCAATGTTTTATGGCACTTATTCATATCAAGACAAAAAATGGATCTGTTGACGGTTCATCATGATTATTGATCAAATTATGAACATTAGATGCCCATTTTCGTAGTGTAAAGCCTGCACTACCTAATAATTGTAGCAAATGATCTCCTAACAACGCGGCTTCTTCTATTGTACTTGCACCCGTTAATATATCGTCAACGTACACGTCCGATTGAACTACCTTGGCTGCCATAGGATATTTCATTCCTTCGTCCTTTGCTAACTGTATAATAGTCCTGATTGCCAAAAACAATGCAGGACCCATCCCAACGGGCAAGAAGGACCCAAATATTGCTAAAACGTTTTTAGAATGTTCCAGAAACGTTCCTAAAACGTCTTTTTACGGAACGTTTTATAAACCTTTCATCCATGTTGCAGACATAAAACGTTTTAGGAACGTTTCTGGAACGTTCTAAAAACGTTTTAGAAACATTCGGGACTTTCGTGCCCGTTGGAATGCCATATGTCAAAGTGTTTAATTGAAATGTCTCTATCGATTTCTCAAAATTGTCCCGCCACATTCGTTGAAAAAGGCGATCCTCCTTTCGAACCAAAACTTGCACATTTTTTCTACATTTACATTTTTTGCACGTCTGCAGTTAATACAACGTTATGCATTCTGAAACGCAGTAAAATCGACAAAAGATCTTCTTGAATCAACGGCAAATATGGCATTCCAACGGGCACGAAAGTCCCGAATGTTTCTAAAACGTTTTTAGAACGTTCCAGAAACGTTCCTAAAACGTTTTATGTCTGCAACATGGATGAAAGGTTTATAAAACGTTCCGTAAAAAGACGTTTTAGGAACGTTTCTGGAACATTCTAAAAACGTTTTAGCAATATTTGGGTCCTTCTTGCCCGTTGGGATGGGTCCTGCATTGTTTTTGGCAATCAGGACTATTATACAGTTAGCAAAGGACGAAGGAATGAAATATCCTATGGCAGCCAAGGTAGTTCAATCGGACGTGTACGTTGACGATATATTAACGGGTGCAAGTACAATAGAAGAAGCCGCGTTGTTACGAGATCATTTGCTACAATTATTAGGTAGTGCAGGCTTTACACTACGAAAATGGGCATCTAATGTTCATAATTTGATCAATAATCATGATGAACCGTCAACAGATCCATTTTTTGTCTTGATATGAATAAGTGCCATAAAACATTGGGTGTATTTTGGAACCCTAACCTAGATACTATTAATTACAGAACTTACCTAGAAAAGAAATCAGCGAGTATAACAAAGCGCACTATCTTTCTCAAGTGCCTCGCTCTTTGACCCGTTGGTACCCGCGTAGAAATTTTCGGTACGGCATCAGTATGGCTCGAGTATTGGAAGAGTACGGCTAAGTATTGGGAAGAGTATGGCTATGATATGGGTGTTGTATGCCCCTTGTTTGGGTCAAGGTATATGGGATAAGTCTGGCTTATGGCCGTTGTCCATACTATTGCTAGACTACTTCCGAACGGGTGCCAGACTCTTTCAAGACTTTATTTTGATGTAAAAAAAAAATAAATTTAAACATTTTTTAAATTTATAAATATTTTATATTAAAGTCTCGCATTGTCTATTTTAATTTAACCTATTTTCTTACAATTATTAACGCTCGCAAATAAATTAAAAAAACCTTTCGCTTCGGGGGATTTGAACCAGCGACCCTAACATCGCAAAGCATGCACGCTAACCACTACGCTACGCCCTGTGTTACGAAATAAAATTTCAGAACTTGTATATTAAGATCGTAGATAGTCAATTTTTTGTATAGACATATTTCCCGTATCTCTGGCCATATGTTCTAAGGTAATTAAACATTTAAAAAATTTTTTATTTTACATATTTGCAAATTTCGTTTGGAGGTCTGTATTGATTTGTCCAATGTTATGTATAAAAAATGTAATATTGTATTTGCGTAAGCTTTTAAAATTGAAATAAAATTAATGTAAGTTATGTAGTAAAAGAATAATCATCCAATAAAATTAAAAATATAAAAAGCAATCTGTTTTTAAAAAATAGTTGCAGATTTTCCGATTTGTGTTCAATTTGTGTACAATTTGTTACGATTTTCACATTTTCACGAAAAATAAGTCAATAAATGATAAAATTATAATATATTAATAGCTGCTTTGTATTGATTACGATGGTAGCGTTTTTTCATGATAGAATGTGACAGATTTTCATGATTTAATAATAGTATCGTAAAATAATAGTTTTAAAATTGGGGCCTACCAACAATGGGTTAGATAATATTGCATGCAAGCGGTTTCTAAAAATTTTCAAAATTTGGAATATTTAAAATTCTAAAATATCTCGAGAACGTTAGTAGATATGCGAAAGCTGACAAAATTTGGGGGTGTAGCGATAGTGGGGACAACCTCGAGCAAATCAATACAGACCTCCAAACGAAATTTGCAAATATGTCAAATACAAAATTTTTTAAATGTTTAATTACCTTAGAACATATGGCCAGAAATACGGGAAATATGTCTATACAAAAAATTGACTATCTACGATCTTAATATACAAGTTCTGAAATTTTATTTCGTAACACAGGGCGTAGCGTAGTGGTTAGCGTGCATGCTTTGCGATGTTAGGGTCGCTGGTTCAAATCCCCCGAAGCGAAAGGTTTTTTTAATTTATTTGCGAGCGTTAATAATTGTAAGAAAATAGGTTAAATTAAAATAGACAATGCGAGACTTTAATATAAAATATTTATAAATTTAAAAAATGTTTAAATTTATTTTTTTTTTACATCAAAATAAAGTCTTGAAAGAGTCTGGCACCCGTTCGGAAGTAGTCTAGCAATAGTATGGACAACGGCCATAAGCCAGACTTATCCCATATACCTTGACCCAAACAAGGGGCATACAACACCCATATCATAGCCATACTCTTCCCAATACTTAGCCGTACTCTTCCAATACTCGAGCCATACTGATGCCGTACCGAAAATTTCTACGCGGGTACCAACGGGTCAAAGAGCGAGGCCACTTGAGAAAGAATAGTGCGCTTTGTTATACTCGCTGATTTCTTTTCTAGGTAAGTTCTGTAATTAATAGTATCTAGGTTAGGGTTCCAAAATACACCCAATGTTTTATGGCACTTATTCATATCAAGACAAAAAATGGATCTGTTGACGGTTCATCATGATTATTGATCAAATTATGAACATTAGATGCCCATTTTCGTAGTGTAAAGCCTGCACTACCTAATAATTGTAGCAATTGATCTCGTAACAACGCGGCTTCTTCTATTGTACTTGCACCCGTTAATATATCGTCAACGTACACGTCCGATTGAACTACCTTGGCTGCCATAGGATATTTCATTCCTTCGTCCTTTGCTAACTGTATAATAGTCCTGATTGCCAAAAACAATGCAGGACCCATCCCAACGGGCAAGAAGGACCCAAATATTGCTAAAACGTTTTTAGAATGTTCCAGAAACGTTCCTAAAACGTCTTTTTACGGAACGTTTTATAAACCTTTCATCCATGTTGCAGACATAAAACGTTTTAGGAACGTTTCTGGAACGTTCTAAAAACGTTTTAGAAACATTCGGGACTTTCGTGCCCGTTGGAATGCCATATGTCAAAGTGTTTAATTGAAATGTCTCTATCGATTTCTCAAAATTGTCCCGCCACATTCGTTGAAAAATGCGATCCTCCTTTCGAACCAAAACTTGCACATTTTTTCTACATTTACATTTTTTGCACGTCTGCAGTTAATACAACGTTATGCATTCTGAAACGCAGTAAAATCGACAAAAGATCTTCTTGAATCAACGGACCTACCTTCAATGCATCATTCAAAGATACATCAGATGTGGACTTTGCTGATGCATCGAATACTACGCGAAGCTTTGTGGTTTCACTACTTTCTTTCTTGACAGTATGGTGTGGAATAAAATAACCGGTAGTAGAATCGCTAACGTCTAATTTTATCATATGTCCCAACAATTGGTACTCTCATAAATTTTGCATAATCTCTCTCTAACTCAGGATCACTCGCGAATCTTTTTTTCAAACCACGAAATCTTCGACATGCTTGACTATATGTTTTACCAATTTGGTCTTTCTTATAGTTGAAGCGCAGCGCAACCGAATATCGTCCAGAAGAATCTCTAGTAATATTTTGGAAGTAATACTTGACATCTTGATTCTAAAAATTTCCATAATATATCTATAGAAGGTATATTTGCACCATTTAGCGATCGCTCCCATTCTCGCCTTGTCATAGTATCTAACTTATTCGTGACTAAATACAATATTACTGTATCCCATTGTTTTACAGGTTGTTTCAAAGCTTCTAACGCGCGAATATGTCGAAGTACAGTATCAACAAGCCGACGCAATTCGAAAGATGATTCTCCGGTCATAGGGGGAAGTTCGAATAATAATCGCATATGATTTTGAATTATTAATCTAATATTATTGAATCGTTTTTCTAATAATTCACATGCAACCTTATAATTTGAATCCGAAGTCTCTATAGAACGAATTACATGCTCAGCTTCTCCTTCTAAGCAAGCTTTTAAATAGTAGAACTTCTGTACTGGTTTTAATTGATTATTTTCATGAACTATGGCGTTAAGGGAGTCGGAGAAACTAAGCCAATCCTCAAACTTGCCAGAAATTTTAGGCAAATCAATTGTCGGCAATTTAATTGTTGGTGTCATAACAGCAACTTCTAATGTCCCAGGATTATTTGAATTCACATTTCCGTTATTTACACTTGCCACATTATTTACATTTTTCTTCGTCAATATATTGGCTTTCGCAATAAGATCATAAAACACAGACTCAAACTCTTCACATTCATTAGTTGTTGACACATTATCAGAATCGTGAAGTTCTATATCAAATTGTATTTTATTAAATTCATCAAATAATGGTCTTGTACTTTCTAATCTAATAAGTAACATTTCTCTATTCTTTTCTGAAAATTCACTTGACTCATATTTATCTAAAAATGTTTTAAACCTAGTTAATGAAGCTTTTATATTTGAACGTTTACGTTGTAAAATAACTAATTCAGTCATTTCTATTATTATTTGAAAAATAACAATATAATGAACACCTGTCAAAATTATTGTATTTTATAAAAATTAGGAATGTAAATTTAAATAATGCTAATAGTAATATATTTAATTTATATAATATGTAAATTTAGTTGATCGAATTGAATCGTTAATTATTCAAATTTTCAAAACATAAATTAAAGATTATAATATATAAACAAAAATATGTAATCATAAATTTATGACCACGTTGTTACTTACGATTTCGATGTTTATACTGCGAAGGGTCTAATCTACAATATATACCATGTAAATAATTCTATTGTGCGTTGCGACCTTGTTTACAATCAATTTCACTTTGAATAATAAATATCGTTATTTTCAAAATTTATAAAATATTTTTTCATTTACGCAAATTTTAAATATTTTAACGTCAATTTTATAAGAATTCGATGAGTTGGCTCGGCTAAACCTTATATTTTAGTATATTTTTTTCATTTCATTTATTCATTCCATCAGTTTTACAAAATGTAGTGTGTGTACATATTATTTCATACAATAAGTGAGAAAATGTTTGATTAAAACTAACCTTTAAATTTATGTAAAAACCTAAAATTTCACGTAAGTTCTATTAAGAACTTGTCTGTGAAAGGAATGAGAATTAATAATAATAAAGAAACATACATAAAATTAATAATTATAAAGGTAACAAAGGTATTGAAGGTGTTAACATTAAAATAGAAGTTTTAATAATTGGTTGATTGTATGAAGGTCATGATAGGTTTGCTGAAATTCCATCGTGGATTTCGGTTGTCTAGCATCTTTTTTCATAGATCTAAAGGCAGCTGGTTGAAAAGCAAGGGTCCTTGGTAACTGGGTCCTCTTTGAGCAATTGTTTTCTTTACACGTGGCAAATTTATTGAGTATGCGAGGTCTGGTCTTGTTGATCTTAGCCGTACAGTAGGTGTTAATAGATTATGGGTTTTGTAATATATTATAGCTCTTAAGTGATGAGTTTGGCGTACGTTTAAGGTGTTGCTTATTTTGTAGAGTTCATCAGTTGAGAATGTGGATATTTTATTGTACATTATTTTTAATATTTTTCTATTGAAAATCTCGAGAGGTTTAATTGCCTTATCTATTGCCCCACCCCATATACAAATCCCATAACTCCATACGGCATAGCAGATGGACTGGTAGACTCTCTTCAGTAAAGAAGTATTCAAAAAGTCGAAGAATTCTAAATACGTATAATAGATATCATATTTTTTGTAGGATATTGGAGATATGTATATCCCATTTTAAGTGATTGTCTATTTCTAGACCAAGATAGCGTGTACTCTTTACTATTTCAATTTCGTTGTTGACTGATGGGGAATCACCGGGCGCTTGGTTCGGAGAATTGGTCAGAATTAGTTTATTGCGATTAGGAATACTATCCTCGTAATATCCAAAGGTTATACATACAGTTTTTTTGTAGTTAACTGTAAGTTTGTTTGCAGAGAACCATTGTACTATTTCAATAAAATCTGGGAATGCTAGGTCCATCACTTGGTTCCACGATGTGTGTTCGTAAAAGATGAAGGTATCATCAGCATATGTGATTATTTGTCCCAATGAGTTGATCTCAAAAAGATCATTCACGTATAAAATAAACATTAGTGGACCAAGAATAGTACCTTGAGGAACTCCATAAGTACTTTCGTGTGTTTTACTCTTCATATCACTTATCTGTACGTATTGTTGTCTGTTTTTTATATAAGATGTTATTAGGCGATGCGCTACTCCTCTTATACCGTAGTGGTTTAGCTTTAGTAATAAGATATCGTGGTCTAGAGTATCGAAAGCTTTCTGTAAGTCGACAAATATTGCGAGACAAGGTTTTTCTTTATCGATGGCCTTGATGATTAGCTGAGTTGCCGCTGCAGTTACATCTTCTGCCGATTTCTTACTTCTGAATCCATATTGCGAATTGTTTAGTAGGTTGTTTTGTGTGAAGAACGAATCTAATCTATTATTTAGACCAATTTCAAATATTTTTGCTACTGTAGATATTAGTGCAATCGGTCGGTAATTATTCATGTCCAGTTTATCCCCATTTTTAAAGATGGGAGTTATTTTAGAAGTTTTGAAATAGGACGGGCAATTTCCAGTGCTAAAACATAAGTTTATAATATTATTATTATTATTATTATTATTATTTATTTATTTTGGCATATGGATATCCCCTTGAGCCAATATGAGCTATAGGTTTCGATATGTAAGAAGATACTACTTTTAGGCATTCAGCAGTTATATCATCTGGACCAGGAGCTTTTCCCTTTTGCAGGAATGAGATGATGTTTTGTATCTCGAATTCTGATACTTCTCTGAGATATATCGAGTTACGACAAGATGACGTGGGACTGTGATATTTGGTTTTAGTAATTTTTTGAGCAAGTTTTTTCCCGACGCTTGCAAAGTGAGTTGCAAAGCAGTTTGCGATGTTCTGGTCACTATTATGTCTGAGCCCATTTTCATCATTTATTTGAGTGATTGTGTTCTGCTTTGTTTTTAAACCTTTGCCTGCTAAGTCATTAACAATATTCCATAACTTTTTAGGGTTTTGGATATTTGAGTCAATTAAGTTCGAGTAGTACCTAGATTTAGTTTTGACCAGTAATTTGTTTAAATGATTCCTGTCTATATGTATATATATAACTCATCTGTATGCACGCGACAATATTTTCACTATATTTTCTATAAAACTTTACTTCAAAATACAAACTGCAGATTTCAAAGACGATTTCACTTTTATCACTAAACAATTATTTTTTACAATTTACACATAAGCACTTATCCGGCTCGAATCACGTACTTATTTTCTATAATGTATGTATAATATAGGATTCCGAATTTTATTCACGAACACAAGGATACCTTTCCGAATGTGAACGCGACCATCACGTTTCAGCAATATGCTGACTTCGATCTAATGTAATTGAATTCAGATTAAAGTAAAAAAGGGGAAACGTCTTCGAATAAATATCCACAGTTTGCACCAACAATAAATTTTATTTATGTTCTCGTAAATGTACATATATGTTATCGGGTGTAGCGATCCAACTGATTCGGCTTAAATTTCCACATCAGGTACTTCATAAGACCCATGGAGTGGGTACATTATTTACAATGTGGTGTAGTCTTGAACACTAATAATTTATATTCCAAATGTTGTGAAAATATTACACTATAAAGTGGTTTGGAGAGAAAATATATGAATAAAGTTTTATGTATTATATTAGAATCTCCATATTTGAGCCACTAATTTCAACTTGTCATATTGAATTCGGATTTAGCCACTCGAAAACCTGATGTTGCGGCAAACTTTGATGAATGCAAAATCAACATGATGTTGTGGAAACTTCGAACGCTTTTTTCCACCCCCCCCCCCCCCCACCCCCCCCCCCCCCCACCCCCCCCCCCCCCCACCCCCCCCCCCCCCCACCCCCCCCCCCCCCCACCCCCCCCCCCCCCCACCCCCCCCCCCCCCCACCCCCCCCCCCCCCCACCCCCCCCCCCCCCCACCCCCCCCCCCCCCCACCCCCCCCCCCCCCCACCCCCCCCCCCCCCCACCCCCCCCCCCCCCCACCCCCCCCCCCCCCCACCCCCCCCCCCCCCCACCCCCCCCCCCCCCCACCCCCCCCCCCCCCCACCCCCCCCCCCCCCCACCCCCCCCCCCCCCCACCCCCCCCCCCCCCCACCCCCCCCCCCCCCCACCCCCCCCCCCCCCCACCCCCCCCCCCCCCCACCCCCCCCCCCCCCCACCCCCCCCCCCCCCCACCCCCCCCCCCCCCCACCCCCCCCCCCCCCCACCCCCCCCCCCCCCCACCCCCCCCCCCCCCCACCCCCCCCCCCCCCCACCCCCCCCCCCCCCCACATACTTTTTTTTTATGTATTTAAATTTATTTTTACTTTTTTTTTTCAATACATATTTTCATGAAATGTCGACGTTTCAGACCCTATAGCCAACTCGCCAACGGAAAGGCGGATTAAAAATGTGGACATATATTGATTCGTCATGGCCTAACTTAGATCTGATTAGATTTTCTTCCTAAAGTCAACGATAATGTCATAAAAACTGTTTTAAAATGCGTATGACTTGTCTGACGAAGTATTGAATTTGCTCACCTCCGTAAGAAAATTAGCCTATAGTTTTTCATCAAATTTCGACGTTTTAACCCCCTACACCCCAGGGGTAGTCTTCGCCAGCCCCTCGGGCGCGGTGATAACCTACGGGCGCATAAGTTCTTTTACGCCCTTGATACGAATCCAACTATTTCGGTATATCTAAAAGACGCCTATCCGTTAGATATCCTTTCGACACTTTCAAACTACCTTTGACGAATTATATGTGTATATTATATATTGTATATATAAGATTATAATAATACAGACAGTAATTAGTCAGATAGTAATAACCACAAACCCCTAAGTTGTGAAAATAAACTTTTTGTAGGAAAGAAGCGTGAATATAGTTTTTCGAGGGATTTTTTAGCGCTGAGTCGAATTCCGACACTGTGTAATTCCCTGGTGACGCTCCGCTTATGGATGGAAAAGCGCCGCCTATCGATGAGCTTATGTCATGGGTCTAACTACTAGAAACTTTATAAAATCACATCTATCTAATCGCGTTTATCAAAATTAATAGGTGTTTTTCCCTCACGAAGGTAATACCTACTTCTATAATAATATATTATTTGTATGCGCCATTTTGAATTCCAACAATCTTATTATTGGTTTATGAATAATAATATCAAGATTAGCTCGTAGAATTTTTTTTCATTTTATTATATCAAGTTTAAGTTAAATGAAACAATTCTATCAAAGTGTCAAAAGTAGCATTACCCCTGGGGGCGGGAAAGACACTATAGCGGCTCGACCATGGATAGACACTTTACATATAAGTATTTTCCAATATTAGAGGCACAAATGATGTGTTTTTTATCGAAAATGAAAATTCCAAATTCCCCGTCCTCTAAAGGTTAAATAATTGGACCGAAAACGTTATTTAAAATATTTATTAATATAAATTCTTTTATTTTTGTAATACTCTTTAACATTTTCATGGTGACCGATCTTACCAAGAAACATTTTTTACGTCTTTAAACAAAATGGACGAGAATTTTAAACTTCTTTAAATTGTAAATTTTACATATAGTATATCAAAAATTACTTTTTGACATATACTATGACACATACTATGTCTAAAAGGATGTCAAATTGGTAATGAGTATTAAGCGTAGAATTTTAATTCGACGCATATCAAAAAAAGAATTCGATTTTACGCACTGGTCCTATTTAATCATGTGTTAATAAGCTGTGCGAAAAATCGCATTTTACGCATATGTATCGGAATATACTAATTTTGTCGCAGTAGGCCGAAAATGTTGTATGGTCAAAGTCAACGAACGGTCATTGCATTTGGTGACCTGCTGCGACATAAAAAGTTCGCCCCACGTGCGCAACATTTCTCACCCACGGGCGCGAAATGTCATTTTGCATAATGAAAAGTGGTTTGCATTTCATTTATAAAAATACAAATTTGATTAAAAAATATTTTAAACAAACAAGTTAGAGCACTAAAATCTCTACGAAAAAGGTTTTATGCATTTTCTTCCTAAACTTAACGATAATGCCATAAAAACTGAAAGTATTCAGTTGCTGAAAATTCCCTCGACTTCCGAAACTTACAAACTATCAATGCACGATTTTCGTACAGCCGTAAATAAACATTTTTATCTTTTTTTTGAAAACACTAATAATTTTTTTTAAAATCGCTGACAGTTTTTAAACGCTATAAGCTATATTCCCTGAAAATTTCGTTAAAAAATTCGAACAACTGATTTAATTACAGCGAGTTGAACACAAAAATAACGGGTAAATTTAAATTTAAAAATAATCAGTTTTTTGGGTATATTTAGAAAACAGAACAAGTTAGAACATTTTGCTCATCACAAAAAAGTTGCGCAATGAACTTTTCTACAATATGGCGTTTAAAAAATATTGAATTTCGAAACTTTACAAATAAACAGGCCAGGGGCCATCTCCGCGGCTTAAAAAAAAATGTTCCAAACAAAAAAGATAGAGCATTGAATTCTCTTCAAAAAAGGTTTTATGCATTTTCTTCCTATAGTCAACGATAATGCCATAAAAACTGGTTTAAATGTTTATGACTATTGTCTGAAAACGTATTGAATTTGGTCACCTCGGCAAAAAAATTACCTATAGTTTTTTATCAAATTTCGACGTTTTAACCCCCCCCCCCCCCCAAGGGGTAGTCTTCGCCAGCCCCTTGGGCGCGGTGATCACCAAAGGGGGCATAAGTTCTTTTACGCCCTTGATACGAAACTAACTATTTCGATATATCTAAAAGATGTCTTATAAATATCTAAAAGATATCCGTCAGAGATCTTTTCGAAACTTTCAAGATATTTTTGACGAATTATATGTATATATATTGTATATATGTATATAAGATCATAATGATACAGACAGTAATTAAAAAAAACAGAGTAAACATGTAATATGCATAGAATAGTCTATTAGAATACAATTGCATGAAGTAAGTGTTTTGCAACTTTTATTTATTAATACTTCGGCTGAGCTGTTATTGGGGTCGAAGTTTTGAAAATGGTCATTTTTAATTTTCATACATATAAGAAACACTGTATTGTTGTAACATATCTATCGAAGCCACTTGGACCTAAATATGATTGGACCCCCAAATATCAATATAATTTTATAATATAATTGAAAGCTGTTAGTAAACAAACGAGTCTTAAGGAATAGCCGACTCTCCACTGGGTCGAAGTTTCTGAGCGAGCGAAGCGAGCGAGGCACCACGCCAACACTAGTTTTTATTTACAATTTGTATCATAAGGCCAGAGAAATATTGAGAAACGAACTAATTCAAGACGTAAACCACTAATTTGCATACGTACTAAATGATATGAAATAAATGGTGAAATAAATGCAAATTTTTGCAAACTATATGAAAATGTTCGGAGACCAAGACATTTTGAAATATCATTCCAATAAACAATATCCAAAAAAATTATACCGATATAGCAGTAATAAAATAATAGTCATAAAACAACAAAGCTTAAGGACGTATTTAGGCACTAATAAAACTAAGGATGTAGAAATGAAAATTGCGGTTATGGGCATAACATTTTTTACGAGGTAATATGGTGTACGGGTCGATAAAAATACAAAATTTATCTGGATTTATTTTTATATATTTATAAACTCTATCTTACAGTTATCAGAGATAATTAAATGACTATATAAATATTATTCGCACAGAAATTTACACGGAGTACATCGTTGGCTAGGCCTCCGAGGATGTATGCCTATGCCATGACACAGCTCGATTCCAGACAGCACACTGGTCAGTTGTTGGGATGATGTGCATTAGGTACCAAATAATTTTGAGCGTATAATCGGAATCCCGGGCGACAACCGCCCCATCGTGTCAGGATATTCGAGATCCTTGAGGTTACGCACTCAAAAAATGAATTTTCTTCGTTTATGTTCAGAAGGCGACACATTTTTTTATTTATTCGCTATTGCACTGTTTACAATACTAATCACTTTTCAAATCCAGTGGTTGATTACGTACGACTTTTTCTTATAAATTTACAGAAACTTTAAGCTATATGACATTTGTTCCAACAGCCTTAAAATACCCTAATAATAAAATATTATCAGGTGCTGAAGGCCTGCCTTTAGGCGACTGCAAAGGTCACCTGCGCAGCCATCATAGTGGGCTGCGTGGACGCACTCTTGGCTATCCTGGATAGCTCGGGATTTCTCGCGAGCCAACTGAGCATGCCGACGCAAGCGGCTTTGAATATCTGAATTCTGAAATAAAGAATTTATTGTAAATATTAACATGAAGAATGAAAAATAGAAAATGATATAAGTAACTGGTATGAGCAAATAAATAAACCTGCTAAAACAATCAATCCTCAACAAACTGCACTATTAAATCATTAGAAGAATACGGTATCCTATTATGTGCAATGTGTTATTTATATTTTATCTATTATTTATTTATTTAATATTTGAGTTTTATTGTTTTATTCGCCATCCCTGTGTATCGTGCATTATTATACAGGGTGTACCAAAAGTTTCGAAACACCTAAATATCTCGCATTTTAAAAAAAAATGTGACATTATCTACAAGATAATGTCTACAAGAAAATATCCACAAGAGAAAGTGATATCTACAAGAAAAATGACATTATCTACAATAATCTGTAATAAAAAATAAGGGGTTCCGTATAAAAAAATGAAGTTGACCTTGATCTGACCTTGACAAGATCATCCAACGTCAAATGACTAGTAGCGTGAAATGCGTCTTTTTAAACCTTAAAACTTTTATCAAAAACATTTTTTTGTACAATGCATTGTTTTCGAGATATTTAGGTGATTCGAGACTTTTGGTACACCTTGTATATTATTATATGTATATTGCGTATAGAATGTTGTAAAGGACCATTTCGGTCCGTTGAGGAATAACAAGAAATAAAGAAACATTTAAATACTATGGATAGTTCGATAACATACGTCACTTTTAATCTAGTATTAAATAAAACTTGACATTTAATTTCAATCAAAATTAAGTGGCCTTTAGCAGTTAAATAGTGCAATGAGCGTTGGAGATCGGCAAAAATCGAACATCGGTGTCTTTGTCGACTTCGTAACGCTCATCGATTGTCCGATTGTTGATCAAAACGGGCATGTGGCGTGAACCAATGCCAACGCTTTCATCATCCGAAACTCCACGATATGGGAAATAAATCATAAACGAAAATTATGGAAAATGAAGGCGTTAGTCACATGGCCAAATTAACCAACATTGTTGAACTTTAATGCCACTTTCTCACAGAGCTCAATATTATAACAAAGTTACAGAGAGGTGGAAAGTAAGGGAAGCATACTAACGTTCTATTAACATTAATATAATGTTACTATTTATTTAATCCGATCGAATTAGTTAGTTTTATCGCCATCAGGCTTTAATGCAACGTTTGCAGTTATGTTTGGCTTCTGTACGGAAATGGGTTTAGAATTAATATGTATTATGGCGCATGGCATATTATTATTTCCATTGAACCATAAGATGAAAATTAAAAAGTCTAGAAAATTAACACGATAAACATATCTGAAATGCAATAATAACCTCACATATATGTCAATTGTTAACTTTACCACTATTACACGCAATGAAAATTACCCTGTAACCTCCATGTAAAAAAGTAAAAGGTGGACAATTCTGATGTTAATGCAAATAACATCAGCGTAAGGTTATATGAAGGTTTCCCAATAACGTTCCTCCATATACTATTATAAGCTTACACTTTAAAATTTGTTGAAAACTAGCATCAAAATTGACGTAATTGAATGGCAGTGGATGGTCAGGAATGAGAACTTAATGTGTACAAATTTTACTTACATCAACGCCAGCATTATCGGCAACTTCCAAATTACCCATCGACGTTGTGATGCCCGATAACTCCATTGTGGTTCTGAAATCAAATTTATTATCTTACTGTTTGGTGTAGGAAAACTATTTCGTTCAATTTCACCTGAAAAAAATTTTCTTTATTAAATGAAAACTTGTAAGGTTTTATCGACTTTAGTATGAGTGTTTTTTTAGATTAGTGAAAACAATGGAAAGTTATAGTTCGATCCTCTCGTGTCAGTTGAAATTGAAACAATTCAAATTGTTGTGGACGTATCGGTGTGAATTGTGACCATCTTCAGAATTGATAACATACAACATGAAACTATTCATATTATAAGACGCATTTACAAATTATGTATAATACATTAATAAGTTATGTATAATACATTCATATATACATAATTTATTTGAAAATGGTCTCATAATAAGAATAGTTCCATGGTGTATGTCACCAGTTCTGAAGATGGTCACAATTCGCAACGAAACATCAACGATGGTTTGAATTGTTTTAATTTCAACTGACACGAGAGGATGAAACTATAACTTTCCAATGTTTAATTGAATTAATTTCATGTAAAATATTAAATCTCCAATATTACTTTTAGGTTAGTACTTTTATATTTACCTGGAGTTACATTAAGCTCGGGATCAGGATCATTATTGGCAATTAATTTATTTTGAAGATTGGCTTTCATCTGTGGGTTTTTAAAAAATGATCTAGCGTCAGGAGCAAATGAAGAATTGGTTTTATTAATTGATGGTGTGATTTTGCTTGTTGTAGTGGTGCTATTTTGTTCAATTTCACCTGAAAAAAATTTGTTTATAAGTGAAAAGTTCCAAAACACAAGAGACAATGATGCTACATCGGTCTGTTCTATGTAGTTGTATAGGTACTAAGCAATCTTATCTTAGTTCAGGTAGAATTAAGACAGGGCTATATTAGTAATCTGCCCCTAAAAATTCATTTCGATAATGAGAGCCAACATTAGTATCGCATTATTTAAAAAAAACATTATCCTTAAATTACTGTAAATACACTATTTTATTAATGAACATTATTAGGAGTGCGTGAAATGTAATTCAAATGACACACAAATATATTTTTAAACAATGATATGATGAAAATATAGAATAATTGTCTTTTCAGTTTACTTAGTAGTTACTCTTATCGTAATTAAATTTTCATTACCAGAAGGTTTAATGTGGTCTCTGAATCTTCCCGATTAATCACCTGCAAAGAAAGCCCATATAGGACGAAACATGTATAAGATTACGTAGTTCGATTTTAATAAGCATATCATTTTATGATATTAGTATTTATGGTTTTGTGTGAGATACAACGTATTTTACAAATGTATATGTGCCTTGCACATTTTAATATCTAAATGAAAAAATAATATTGAGTGTTTAATATTAAAATGAATGTGAAGATCTTTAATATATCGTGATCGTGGATTGTGACCTTCTTCAGAATAAAAATTTCTTAATTAGAGTCAGTATCCAAAAATTATTCTTTAATCGATATATATACATTTCCAACATAATTTATCAAGTAAAATAGATTATTGCAATGAGCCACATTTGTTTAAACGTGATTCCGAACGTTATATTAGATATTCTTTGTTTATTTTCGATTTTAATCGAGATGTTTACATTTCGCCTTTATTTATATTTCTCGTCAATAATTGATTTCACTCCCAAATCATGTTTATTATTATTTCTACCGTCAAAAAATGTATTAAAATGATATGTAACATATAAGGTTGATCTCAACTTATAAATTTCCTAAAACGGTGTGAGATATTATTATTATACTATATACAGGCATTCTTTTGTAAACAAAAAAAATAAGCGAAACATTTATAAATTTTATTTTTTGTGTGTTGTAAAAGTGAAGACTGAGTGTTTTTTTGAAGTCAAGCCACACCAGATGATTGGGAGATCGAACAAAAACAAAAGCTGAAAAGTACGTTTTTTTGAGCAAAACGAGTTAGATGTGAAAACCCGCATAAATCGGCATTTTCCGAATTTTTGAGCTATAATAAGAGATGTATTCATTACAGGTAAAAATAGCTCGGCGATCAATTGTAGGTTTTGAACAAATTTTTAAAATTGGCCTTCTGAAAAAACGTACTATTGGAGTTATTGTAGAAAAAGTGATTTCTTTTCTTAAATTCAAACCCTCCTTTTTCAAATTTTTTTTGTAATTGTGTGCGTTAAAGATGGTGCGTTAAGTTCGACTTTACTCTCGATTTAGACTTCACTTGGCAAATAAAGATGTGTTATTATTATTATTTTACAAAATTAAATAAATACAAACATTAAAATATCAATGTATTCGATAGTACATATATTAATATTATACAAATGTCATTAGAGCCATATGAATTGAATCGTTAGGAAAAAATGTCAAGATTTATTCTTATCTGTTTCAGCGATAGGGCGATGATGTGTCAGTAATAATATCGGACTGTTCGTAATCACTTTCTTCTCTTAATAGTATACACACGCACCTAGTAGCTTAAAAAGACAGGAGATATTTCACTATTCAGCTATTATGTTAACAATTTCAGCCAATTTTATTAAAAATAACTTACCCATTCCTTTTTTTATAATGCATATTTTATTTCGTACAAATTAATTGAAAGTTACGTATCTTACAATTAGCATCGATGTTCTTCTAATCAATGAATTGTTAAAAAGTGATTCAACATTACCATTTAAATACTTTTCTGAAGTGATTTTAAAAATATGCCTACTACATATGAATTAAATATAAATTAAATAAAAAACTATAATTAAAATCAAATCATTAGTAACGCACTATATACAATATGAAAATATGCATTAATGTAGCCTTTGAAAAATAAAAACGGAAACGTTAGATTCGTCCCATGTTAATCAAATGTAAAACTTTAAGCCGCTTGAGCGACCTCTAAATGTCATTTAATCGATTTTTGTCAAAAGACAACAAAGTTTTCTTTTTTTTTCTCTTTCGATTTGGCCTGGTTGGTAATTTTTTTGCGGCACTTTCGCAATTGTGAACCACCCTATTATAAATATATGTGGCAGTCCATGGAAAATTAGCAACTTATTTTGAAATATTTTTCAATTTTTATTTTGCTACTCTGATACTGTTAAAACGTGCAAATGAACTATTTTGAACCATGTATAACAAGATTCACGTAATTCATTTAAACGCGAAAAGAATGAGACAAAAAAATTATGCAGAACATAGTTTTTGTTGTTTTTTAAATGAGATTTCTGATAAAAATATTTATTTCGGCGATTGGTTAAAGGAAAGATCCAAAATATCCTTTTAAAAATGTTAAACTCCTTTTTTTGATGGAAATGTTAAAACTGTCCACTTTTTAAAATGTGGACAGTTTTAACATTTTGAAAAAATTACAAAAAATTCTTCTATTCATTATGTTCCGAACAGTATTATAATAAAGCTGGATTTCGGCGATTTTATATACGTCAAATATCGAGTCGGAATTAATCGCAAAAAGAGAAGGCCCCTGGAATACACGTAAATACATATAATCCAAGGGCCTTATCTTTTTTTCAATTTAAACCTCGATTATCTCGGTTAATTTTGGTCGTACGGAAATTTTTTGTTTCATTTTAAAGAGAATTTCTTGGTCTACATAACTCTTTCATCAACATATCTGTATTTTCATTTCTTACTGCTAATAAAGCTAAAAAAACTCTTATTTTTAATTTCACAAAATGGGTGAGGTGATATTTTTTAAAAATGGGAGTCGATCAACAAGCGAAAGAGTTATAAAGTTATAAAAGTTCACCCATTTGGCATCAATTTTAATTGTTTTACCTTAATACGGCGAAGATAAGAAGAATCATACCTTGCATGTTTTGCCTTAAAAAAGGATAACAACATCGATCTTTGAAAATTTTGGACCTATTTTTAAAATTATTTATATCCAAGAAGCGGGCTGATATGTCAAAAAAAGTTATGATGTTGTAGATTAATGATGTAGTAATATAATACGATTGCAGGTAATATCGATTTTGAATGAAACGTGGCGGTGTGGCATCTTATGTACCAAATAGAAACGCATTTCTCTATCGGGCGCGAAATATAGGACCGCTATAAGCATGACCACACCTAGTGGCAGAAAAAGGAACTGTGTTATGTACACTGTTTTCCAGGTTTTAAATTTCTTCCGAGAATGCACATGCCACAGATTTTCTTTCGATCTTATTTAAATAGTGAAATTTTCTAGTAAATTAAAGTGTATGTAAATGACTGATAAAATAATTAAATTATTTTATTGTTTATAAATAATAAAATCAATAAACATCTGGAATAATGATAAGGCCGATAGTAACTGACTTATTGGAGCTGCCAATAAATATTGCAAATTCATATCAAAGTCTGCCCAACAAATAACGTATTTTCCTGTTTTTTGGGGGGAGGAGGGAGCATTGTAGATTCATGTCGAACTATTTAATAATTCCAATTCTTTCATATTAATTGTTTAGTGATAAAAAATACTACCGCATCCATGCCGCTCAATTAAAAATGAGCATTCTAACGCCACTAAGAGTTTCTTAGCTTTATTTTGTAGTCAGAAATGAAAATACAAATATTTTGATGAAAGAGTCACGCGACCAAAATGAACCGAGATAATCGAGGTTTAAGTTGAAAAAAAGAAGGCCCCTGTATTGTATATATTTACGTTTATTACAGCGGGCCTTCTTTTTTTATGATAGGCAGAATAGAGGAATTTTTTGTAGTTTTTTGCTAAATTTTAAAACTGTCCACATGTCAAAAAAATGAGTTTAAAATTTTTAAAAGGATTTTTTGGATCTTTCCTTTAAAAATTCGTCGAAATGCACATTTTTATCGGAAACCTCATTTAAAAACCTACAAAAACCACGTTCTGCATAATTTTTTTTACTCATTCTTTTCGTGTTTAAATAAATTAAACGAATCGAGATTAAAAATCGAATTATGCTAAAAGTCCTATAACATTCCATAACCTCGTTATATAAAGGTTATACATATTTAAAAACAGTTCATTTGCTCGTTCTAACAGTAACAGAGTAGCGAAATGAAAATTAAAAAATATCTCCAAAAAAGTTGCTAATTTGACATGGAATGTCCCATATATAAGTTTCGTGGCAGTTGAAAATGGTACCTACTTTTAAATAAGCATAACTTCAACATATCAAATATCATATTAAAATATAAAAAGTACGTATATTTTATTTTTTTTTCCTTAAATAAGAAAAAAATATGCCACTGAAAAAGGTGTTGATTTATAAATCTTTAGTCATAAAAAGCTCATGACCCATATGTTCTATCCCAAGCTAAAAACCATACTGTCCATAAGTTTAATTGTTAACGGTTAAATTTTTATATTAAAGATCTTCACATTGATATTATACGCTCAATACAATTTTTGCTTTCAAAAAGTAAAATGTACAACATAAACATTTGTAAAATCTCACACACAAAACCATAAACACTAATTTAATAAAATGATTTGATATGCTTATCGAAATCGAATTAAGTAATATTATTCATGTTTCGTCCTATACTAATATGGGCTTTTACTGTAGGTGATTGCACATTAAGAGGTAACATTAAATCTTCTGGTAATGAAAATTTAATTACGATAAGAGTAACTACTAAGTAATCTAAAAAGTATGTATGTGAGTCATCTGAATTACATTTCACGAACTCCTAATAATGTTAAATTAGTGTATTTACAGTAATTTGAAGATAATGTGTTTTATTTAATAATGCGATACTAATTTTATCTATGATTATCAGATTACTTATATTGTACGATTTGTTAGAACGTATACAACTGCATAGAACAGACCGATATTCTTGCATTTTGGAACAGTTGCAGCTGTGTAGTTGTTCTTCACGTGCAGTGCAGGAGTGATTTCGTATTTTCATCCACCGCCCGTAAGACAAGCAAATCTACCCCAAGTAAATTCAAGAACACTTAATATTATATACTTTACAATTTCTTTGTATTTTGTGACCTTGTTAGTATACTGTAAGCATTAAAATAGCCATAAAGTTTGAAGTAAACTTTGAATTTTCAAAAAATTAAATTACTTTTATTCCAAAACATTATATACCGAAATTAATATTTCAAGAATATTTTAACAAAGTGAATTTTTACAAATAATTCGTGTTTTCGATGACTAATAGCATATTACTCAACGAGGGAGGTAAAATAAAGAATGTCTCAGGCTGCGTGTAATTTTTACCCGAGGTGAAGCCTCGTAAAAATTACACGCAGCCTGAGGCATTCTTTTTTACTTCCCGAGGGAAGTATACGATTTTTCTTCATAACAGGGAGGAAAAGAAGAAACTTTCCTCCTGCAAGCGGGAGGAAAGTTGCTGCTTTCGTCCCAGTGTGATGAAAAGTATATTTGCAGACACTCTGAACGGAAAATGCTGTTTTGCTGCTTATATGTAATTTTTTTTTAACTATCGCTTTCTTTTTAAAAATTTCTTAATTTTTGAAAGTTGTAAATGTAAATGTAATTTCACTGTGAACTTTATACCAATTACGAATATTTACACGTGTCTTTCGTGTTATTTCAGAACTACAATGGATTTAGCAGACATCACAACTTCGATGGGTGGTTTGGGAGTTGCCGGCAACATTGATGTGAGTAAAATTTGTACACAATAAGTTGTGATTCCTGATCACCTATTGCCGTTGCATTACGTAAATTCTGATGTTCGTTTCTAACAACCTTTCAAGTGTTGTAAGCTTATATTGGTGCATGTAGTGACCTTATTGGGAAACCGTCACCTAACCCTATGCTGATGTTACCTTAATATCAGAATCGCCGAACAATCTTATTACATCGAGGCTACAGAGTAATGTTACATTAATATTAAATAATATCCCTGTAAGATGTGCGTATAATACTAGGAATATTAACAGTTTACATGTATGTGAGGTTATTATTGCATTTCAAATATATTTACCGCGTTATATTTTTTAATTTTTAATTCGTATTTTATCTTACAATGGAAAGAATAATATGCCTAGTATCCCTATATGCCAATATATGGGCGATTCCATGTTTCTATCAAAAAATTAAATCACTTGATATATTTTTTGAAAATTCTAGAGGGAAAAATATTCTATACGTGTTTTTTTATTTCGGTATTATTGGCAAGGTTTTCGAGTTATGATTTTTCAAAAATTTGTCCACGAAAATACAGGCCCTTTTTCAATTGATTAAAACTTAGAATGTAAGTTATGAAATTTTTGCAAAGGATACAATTTTTGGTTTTTCTTCAACTCTTAAGTAAATTTTCGTTTTTTTTAATACAAAAAATAATATTTTTTTCACATTTGGGCATGATTAAAAGTGATTTTTCTTTTTTCTACATAAAATTGGAACGCAGCGCTGCAGTAGGATTGTTTTTAACAACTCGGTAATTAAATTCATTTTGAACCATTATTAGATATTTTTATCGTAATTATTTTGAAAACTAGCAAAAGTGACAAATTTAGTACATTTATTAACAAAAGATATTTTTCATTTTAATAATAACAATTTTCTTTTATTTGCTCGTTTAATGGGTTTGAAACTTACTATCTCATAATTTTCGCAAGCTGAGTATAATTTTATTTTTAAATTGCAATTACTTAATGGCTTAACGCAATTTAGGTTTTTTGTTCCTACAATCGTCTTGCAATTTTCCAAACGTTTTGCAAACAAATTATTTGCTCTCTTATAATCTTGTGAAGTTCTATACAAAACAGAAATATTTGTGAGAGGTGAATTTTGAGTTGCCCATTCATTATACCAGACAGGCATAAGAACAGTTACATTAAAGATATTTTTATTATTGCACGGATATAAAAACAATATAAATAAAGATGGTTACAAACATGGAAACATTAATTATTGAAATTTGAAAATTGTACGAGATTTCGCGGAAAATTACGCTTCCACTGTACGCTTAAATTACGTCTTGAAAATTGTAAGACGACCTATGGAACAAAATATTCTTTCTTTGAAAGTTTTGATTTAGTTTTTGCTACCACGTTAGAAATTAACTTTTTTTCTTTTTTTAAAGTTTAACAGATATAATAATTACAATTTAATAATAATTAAATTAATAATGAAATTGATTACCGAGTTGTAATAAACGGTTCTATTAACAGTACATTAAGAACGGACACATTTGCAACGCGCTGCGAGGAGCCGAAATTTTTTAAAAATTAATTCCACCATAATTTTCGTCGGCACATTACGAATCCTTCGGCATTTTATTCGTAACACTTCCAAGTTTATGTAGAAAGAGGAAAAATCACTTTTAATTGTGCCCAAATGAAAAAATCATAATTTTTATATAAAAAACTGTTATTTTTTATATAAAGAAAAAACGAATCGTTTTTCCTCATACGATTGCTTAAAACTTGAAAAGAAAACAAAAATCTTATCTCTGTACAAAAATTTCATAATTTGAATACTTTCTGAGATATAATCAATTGAAAAAGGGTCGTATTTTCGTGGTCAAATTTTTGAAAAATCATAACTCGAAAACTTTGCCATTCATATCAAAATAAAAAAACACGTATCGAATATTTTTCCCTCTAGAATATGAAATAAAATATACCAATAAGTGATATATCGGCTTCGTAGCTCAGGCGTACTGGACTACGAAGTCGTAGGTCTTGAGTTCGATCCCTGGCTGGGCAATTTTTCGATATTGTTTTTAGACAGCAGTTCGCTATGTGTAAGACGAACCGCGCTATCTATTTAGCATTTTCGAGGTATTGTCTTCAGGCAGAAATCGAGCCATGGTTGATGCTGTACTTAATGTGAGTTGCTGCAGTTGCCTACATTCAAATGTGAGTATGGCGCCATCTAAGACGACCTGCAGCTCTCGCATTTGTAACTCACCTGTACCCGGACAAGCTCATTAATTGAGAGCTTTTGGGACACCTCGATCGAGGTGCAAGGTAGAGGGTAAAAAACTAGTTCTAAACCATTTCCATACCAGAAGCCAAACATATCTGCAAAAGTTGCGATAACGCCTGGTGGCGATAAAACTAACTTAGTCAATCAGATTAAACAAATAGTATAGATATTAAGGTTAATATAACGTTAGTATGCCTGCCTTACTTTCCTCCTTGCTGCAACCTTGTTATAATATTGGGTTCTACGAGAGAGGTGGCATTAAAGTTCGACAGTGTTGGTTAATGAGATTATGAATAAATTGCACTTTTAACTGCTGAAGACTATTTCAGTTTGTTTGAAATTAAATTTTTTATTTCGACAGGTTTTATTTCGTATTAGATTCAAAGTTACTTGAACATTTTGATGCTTTCTAGCTATTTTTTTTTTGTATAATTATGGACTAATATTGTTTCGAATATATCGTTCATACCAACCAAATCTTCAACAATGGGTCTTTTTATTTTCTACATGTTATCGAAATGTCTATAGTATTTACATGTTTCTTATCATCATTTAATGTAGTTGGTGGAGGATTGATTGTTTTGGCAGTTTTTTCCTTTGCTCATACCAGTTACTTTTATAGTTTTCTATATTTCATTTTGCGTGTTAATATTTATAATAAATTCTTTACTTCAGGATTGGACAATCCAGACCCGATTGCGCAGGCACGCTCGGCTGGCGCGCGAAAAATCCAGAGCTATACGGAATAGCCAGGAGTGTGTCCATTCAGCCCACTGTGGTGGATGCACAAGTGACGTTTGTAGTCGCCTTAAGGCTGGCATTCTGCACCTAATAACGTGCAGGCAATACGAGGGCATTTGCCCGGGTTGTCTGGACATCCTAGCGTGGCATACCCACCATGCACTTTCGTGCTACGATGGTGGATGCGGAGTGGCCTTTTGTAAGGAAATTAAGACCATTAGATACCAAATGGCCACGAATTCATTCAGCTTACTGACATAGGTACGTAAAATTTAAACGTCTAATCAATTTTTGTCATGTCTCCCACGATTATTCATGTTTCTGTTCAAAACTAATATTTTTGTTTATTAAGTATTTTCTAAGAGCGAAATGAAACATTGAACTTACAATGTATGCGTTTTTACAGGGAATTATATGCTGACATATGTATAGGTCTACAAGAGAATCGGGTCTTGCATGTTGTGGAGAAAATTCTCTGAAGTCAATTTATGCGTAAAATCCGCAGTCAGAATCGGCCCATTACGCCAGCGATAAATTGGATAATGCAATATTGTTGTTGCCTTTTTATTATTTACACCATTTAGTACTACTCTCACCACTCAAAATAATCTATTCGTCGATTACACAGCCCCACAAAAAGAAACGAAAGTCCGGACCTGGAGGTCAGACTATGTCTATGATATAATCAGATATTTCAATTTTTTAATGGAAAAAATCTTTCTCGCTCGTCTCATGACAAAAATAATTTTTCGAAAAAACTTTCCATCGGTTTAAGAAATATAATCTTTCGGTGAATTTCGCAACTCCTCTGATGTGGCAGACAAGTTTCTGACTTCAGGGGGCAAAAGAACCGAAAGATTTTTTAAAAATAAGTTGCAAAAATTCCATTATAATTGTTCACTATAGGCCTTGAAATATCTGATTACTTTATAGTAAAAATGTGAGCATAAACTATTTATATGTCTATGATATGTTTTTTTGGGTCGCTGAATCCGAATCCGAATTCGAAGAATCCGAAATTTTACCCCATCACGTCAGGTTTTGGACATAACCTCTCTGACTGATGAAATATTGATGTTAATTTGTTGTAAAGTTAGGGGAACCTTATGTCGTTACTTTACACTAGATACACGGATAAACGTTTTTGCTCATTTTCTTTTTTAGAGCTATATCGGGTTAGGTTCCGGGCAGTACTCAAATGTACTGGAGAGTACTGAAATGTACTGGAATGCACTGGGCAGTACTGAACTGTACTGGGCAGTACTGAAATGTACTGGACAGTACTGAAATGTAGTGGAGAGTACTAGAATGTACTGGGCAGGACGGAAATGTACTGGAGAGTACTGAAATATACTGGACAGTACTGAAGTGTACTGACATGAACCCGATATAGCTTTAAAAAAGAAAATGAGTGAAAAACGTGTGTAAACAACAGAGCTTTTTTAAGGGCTAATTGATGTACAAAATTCGCTCGTGCAACCTCCTCGTGGTGTACATCGGGTAACGCTAATGCCGACGGTTGAAATATCTAAAGCACGCTCTAAGTAACATATTAAAATCTTTTAAAATTGCGGCTTCGGAATCGCCAATCGTATGACTTCCAGGTTACAATTTTTCTTTATTCTAACATTTTGGATTCGATTTGCATAATTCTTTTTGAGGTTATGTCAAAAGACTTACCTGGTGAGATTGAATGAACTTCGGATTCAATTTCAGTAACCTCGAAAACATAATGGAAACATGGTATGCCTTCCAGACCTGAATTTTTCTATATTTTCATATTTTAGAGTTGATTTTTAGATTTCTTTTTGAGGTTATGTCAATAACTTAATGTGATGGGGCTGAGTGGGCTTCGGATATGGTTTCAGCGACCCAAGAAAACCTTAACGGAAACGAGGCATGGACTTCCAAGCCCAAATTATTCTTTATTTTAACATTTTAAGGTCGAATTATAGGATTTTTTTAGGTTTTTTGAGGTTATGTCCAAAACCTGACGTGATGGGGTTAAAAGGACTGCGGATTCGGATTCAGTGACCCAAAAAACATATCATAGACATAGTCTGACCTCCAGATCTGGACTTTCGTTTTTTTTTTGTGGGGCTGTGTTACCTAAGAACTATTTTCTAACCGAGTTACGGCCACACTGAGAGTATGACATTTGTTTCAACAAGTTTTCTAAGTACGCAGATGCAATAAAAAAACTCTAGACTCGCCTGATGAGTGCCGTGGACCTTTTAAGGTTGTTGGAACAAATGTCACAGTTTAAAATTTCCGTAACTTTATGAGAAAAAGTCGGACGTGATCAAAAAATAGATTTGGAGGGTGAGAATAGTATAAATAGTGCAATAGTAAATAAATAAAAAATATCGTCTTCTATACATAACTGAAAAAAAAATCATTTTTCGAGTACACAACCTCAAGGATTTTGGATATCCAGACACATAGTGGGCTTGTGATAGCCTGGGATTCCGATTATGCACACAAAATTACTTCGTACATGAGGCACAGCTTCCCAATAACTGATGTGGTGTCATGGCATCAGCATATTAAAATAAATAATAAAGCCAACGATGTACTGCGTGTGAAATTTCTTTGCACATAATATTTATAAAGTCATTTAATTATCTGTGATACATGTAGCCATCGTTTATAAGTTTTGTACAAAAATAAATCTGGATAAGTGTACTATAAATTTTGTGTTTTTATCTACTTATACACCATTATTATCTCGCCAAAAATATTATACTCATAACCTCAATTTTCATTACTACATCCCTAATTTTATTAGTAAGTCCTTAAGATTTGTTGTTTTATAACTATTATTTTATTCCTATTACATCGGTATCATTTTTTTATATTGTTTATTGGAATGAGATTTTAAAATGTCCTGTTCTAACATTTTCATATAGTTTGCAAAAATTCGCATTTATTTTTTCATTTCTTCCATATATCATTTTTAACGTCATTTATACAATTTACTATTTTCCTTTTCTAATAAATTTATCGTAATTAATTTCTTTCAAAAATATTTGAAATTACTTGTTTATGGTTTGAAAGTTTGTGTTGAACTTTGTTTGGGTATCCACGCTAATAAAGGGCCATATGTGTAATAGTCACCTGAGGTGCAAAACGAGAGATCGATGCTGGATTAAGATGACGAACACCTTAGTTTAGGACAGTAGTTGTCTTAAATACATACTATATACTATGTACAGATAAAGTATTGAGATGACTGCTCTTTTATTTTGGTACAGCAGCCTTAAAGATTTCGGGGTGGTTGTCTTATGGCAAATTACCACTGCTGCTCGATACCAATTACGGATTTTGACTTAAACTGCTCTTAGTGCATTTTATCACTAAAATATGTTATTGTCAACTCCTCAATATATATAAACGATAAAATTATATTGGAAGCGCCATAGATAAAGGTGATTTTTCTTCTGAAAAATCTCTGACTGCGCTACAAAAAATAACATTTCTTGGAAACCTTCTTCGATTATAAATAATAATTTAAATCTGAATAACAGTTAGTTATTTACGTACTTATTATCTTTTATATTGGTATTTGTACGGATATTTACTTACGAATAACAAAGATTATATATTCTTAAGAACAATGTCGATCTTAGACCATAACCCATTTCTGAATGTATACAAAATCCGCAAAACACTGGGCGACAAAATCATGTTGACCATTTGACCCAGAAACCAGAATATGATTTTCATTTTAAATGAAAAATAAAACGGTATACAACCTCAAATATTGACTAAAATCACAGTATTTTATAGAATAATTGCAAGAATTCATAATGTGACGTTTCATTTACTAATAACAAAAATTATTTTATACTTTAAGTGATTTAAACACACAATTATGTTGAATATTTCTTTTCTTGCCTTAAAATCTAAATGTGACCATGTATATTAAAACTATAGTTATGCGATGCAATAAAATTCAAGGTAAAATCGGTAGATTAAAAATAAAAATATAAATGAGTTTTAAAAAAAACTCAGTAAGAAAAATAACAAAGTAAATGAAGTGATAAATTAATACAAAGTTGGGCTAAATACTGACTGTAAACTAGGAAATTAAATCGCGATTTAAGTTATTCAACACCTTTGCATAGCTTGAAAAGAAATAATTACATTTAATATGAACAAGTGTATGTGTATGCACGTGTGAAAAAATAAGATTTATCTATTAATTAATTAAAACCCTATTAGTGAAAAATACGTATCTGGCAGTTATGATTTTTCGAATCTAATATTTACTAATTTATTATTTGATTTAATAAAATGTTTTCAATATGCGCTTACGCTTATATATTTTATTTTCTGTAGCTAAAATTGTGATATTTTCAAAACCAAAATTCGAAAAGATTCTCGTATCATCTGTGAGTAGTGGTTACTTAGTGAGCAGCAAAATCACCACTAGAGTAACAAATTATCAACAAATATTAAAATAAATTTTTCACTTAGTTTTCTTTCGTTTTGATGACTTTGCAGCTTTAAGGACCTAAGCCTTTTCTATACAAATGACTTGTAGTCAGACATCATCGTGACCCCTTTTTTCGATTTTTGTTTTGTGAAACATAGACGAATATTATTATTATTAATGTTCGCACGTCTAATAGTTTTTGTGGTTCCAAGCTTCCCATTAAAACAACGATAAAAAATGTAGTTGTATGGCTAACCGCGATTTTCTAATTAATGCTAGCACAAAAAATAAATTAAAAGGAACAAAAAATCGTTCACTTTTTTGAATGGTCGTATATCGCATACAACATATATCAGAATGACCAGCACAACTCGTCACGTGTAAATTCTTTGTAATTCTAGAACAAAAATGCTAAATTGCAAACTTTTCTTCTCGAAATACATGAATTTTTGCAACAAATCACTAGTTTATTAATTAAAAAGAATATTCTTTTAAATGCTGCTAAATATAAAATAAATTCTAGGATATACGTCCATGTATTCTAAAACGTTTCATTCTTTCCGTATTTTGAAAATAAGCTCATAGTTTTTAGTTTGAGCGTCCGTAATTTCTTGGGATAATTTTTTACGAAGGACTTTTGAGGACGGTACAATGATCAGACGTAAAAAACATGTATTATTAAAATTCAAGTATTTTATCCAGTTTCAATAAAAATACAATTTTCTAATAGAGGAAAAAATAATACCTTGATGTTACTATTAAACATTTAAACAAAAGTAGACTTGTGCGTTGATGGATAAAGAGAGATCCTGTCAGCTAAATAAAAAGGAGTTCAGAATAAAATCTAAATGTGCACTAAAAAAAATCAGATAAGTCGCTTTCAGAAATGTTACTGATTTTCAGTTCATATAGAGAACATACTGAAATCAAATTCAGGAAAAACTCATAAACTTACACATCTGAACTCTCCAAGAGCATAATGCAAGATCATTCTGGACCTTTTTAAGTTTGCTACATCTGAGCAAAAGCATTCAGTACATTAACCCATTATGGACAATATGTAAATTAATTTCACCTGAACTTTGTCAGTAATTTTTTCTATTAAAAAGCATTGAAAATATTGTTGGAATGGTCCCAAAGCCATTTTTACTTTATGAACATAAATTAGTTATAATCCGAAAATATTACTTTTCGTAAATGAAAGGACTAAGGCATAACTACACTAAATAAAAAAGAAATATAAAATAAGACTTGTAAACAAGAAATCATATGTTCCAAGTATTCTCTAGTACTGGACTGGATAATACATGCTAAATTTCAAACAAGTCGTAAGAATGTATATTATATAATATGACGATAGACATTACAAATCTGATGTTTGTGTGTCATAGTCAATTACATAATATTTGAAATAAATCTTTAAAACCATTTATATTTTCGAAGACCGCTTAATTATAATATTTTGCGTAAAAACGTTGAATTGTTTTTGTTGTGTCTATTCGCAATTAAGAAAATACTAAGAATGAAGTATTCATTTCTAATCGCACATGAGGTACACTGTAATCTAGGAGGCGGGGGAGGGGGGTTTATCTATATAAACTTTTTTATACGGAGCTGAAAAAGAAGTAACTTGTAGTAGCTGACATATCTTCTGGACAGGTAACAATATTGCGACATATCTACAAACAATGCAAACAGCATTTGTTAGAGAACATTAAGTTATTTTGAAAAATGTATGAAGTCTCAAATGCTGCCCGAAAAATCGACATCCTGAATGGCCAAAATTTCGTCGGAATTTTTGTCCGAAGAGAATTTAATTTTTTATTTCTACTATGAGGTCCAAGATAAGAGAACTTATTACGCAGATTTTATTCTAATTACTCCGCAAATTTTACATCCAATTTCATTGAAAATTAAATTTCTTAGAATTATAGACTGGATTCAATTTAAAAAAAAGTATAAAACATGACATAAATTTAGAATTTCAAATAAAAGACACTTTTAAGAATATTAACGATAAATATTTGAAGAAATCATCGTCAAGTGTAATCTCAAGTTGTAAATTGTAATTATTTGACTCTAGTCGTTTTATGCATTAATTAATGTTTTAATTTTCAAAAATGTTTCAGACTCGATCAACATGAAAGTCGTAGCAATTTGGGCTCTTGTTGTTATAGCCGCCGTTACTGCGCAGGATGACAAGTGTGCTTGCGAAAAAAAGCATCCTCAAGATATATTTAATTCTGCGCAAAATGGTGAGCTGGCTATTTAATTTCACATTTTCCCAATAAATCCCTAGTTTAATAAGAAATATTTTTAGACCCTAAAGAAAAATTTAAGGTTTCTAAATATTTCATACGTTATGCTCGTAAAAACGTGTATATATTATCCAGTAGAACATAAATTGTTACGGATCAACTGATTAGTTATACATATCCAATGATTACATCTAGATATATAGTAAATTAATGAAATCATTGCAGACAGAAACTGTATAATGAGAGAAATTATTTTCTAATAGTTAATGTAAGCTAATTTCAAGGCTCTTTTAGTAAAGTTAATGTAAGATAACGTTGAGATGAAAATATCAGTAGTTTCCTGCAAGTCAGCAATATTATTGTATATTAACTCGTATAGTTTAACTTTCAAAGAGCGTTCGTTAACTATTGAAAAACCTTATGTCACGTAATGATCCCAACATTAATATTTAAAATTCTTATATTAACTATTGACATAATAAATTTAACCGAATCTCAGGTTACGGTAACTTCAAGATAAAGTACCTTAGCTTAAAATCAAAATCTACATTCTGTTAGCTTTACTATGAAGCTATTATATTAACTGTAAACAAACATTTCTCTGAGTGTCGAATATAGAATAGTTTTTAAATTGAAATAACTTCACAAAGATTTAGCAATCCAACTGAGAATTAAAAAAACCTAGCCATTGACAACTTCAAAACTCTGACTAATGAAGAAGACTGAACTATCGTAGATACAAACCATCTAAATAAAATTAATGATCATAAGATCGATCCCTTTCCATTTCACTGATACCCTTAAAGTGTTCTGTGGAATTGCATTTCGATGCAATATTTCTGGATGTAAACTGAATAGAATAAATCAGAATTATTGAATATAAAAAAAAACTTTCCGAAATCTAGAAATACAAAAAGAATTTTTTCACGTATTGCAGTTTTGTTGATTGATGTGCAGCGATCACTAATGGGAAACGCAGACAATGCAGAATATCTAGTGAATGTTAAGGAAAAGTTTAAGGTAAATTAAATTAATAAAAATTGTATTCAACATCATTTTTTGCAAGTCGTATATTCGTAAAATGTGTGGTATAAAGTGTCATTTAGAGTATTAGGTCTAATTTAAAATGTTATTTGGTTGTACAGAGCAAATTCAGTGTAGTGGGTTTAGTTTTTTCTGTACATCGATTTTGCGGCAACACATTAAAAACAGAGGAAAAGTACGTAGTGTCTGGAACAGTTTTCAGGGGTAGGTTTTTAATTGAGAATTGTGGAATTCGCATACCAGGAAACCAGTTTACCAAGGAGCGACGACAGTTAATAAAATTATACGGAAGCAAGGGTGCAAAATGTCAGGTAATTAAATTTTGCTTTAAAAATGTATAAAAAATATACTTGACGTTATTTTTTGTTCATTTCAAATTTTACTGAGATTGGTAATACTAGAATTTTGTTCTGTTAATCAATTTGAAAATTCAACATATTCAAAAATATATAAATAAATATTACATATACTATCATCAAAATTAGTTGTATTTATCACAAAGAATATTAACTTGTTTTCTACTCATGTTGAACAGATTTCTACAGGATCATTTACAAAACCACGCAAAAACGCATGTCAAATACATTCTGATGAACGATATGCCAAATGTCAATTCGATTATGGCGCATGTGTACTTGAACAAGGGAAATGCGGCTGGGCAAAATCTGCAGCTTATGAGAAATGCATCAAAGGTTTATAATTGTTAAACTTAATTGTATTCTGTTAAGAACGTGCTAGTTCACAACATTGCCTGAAATATTTGTATATGTATTTCATACAAAACGTATAACATCCCAGAATGTAACACATATCGAATGTTTTTTATTGTAATGTAAATAAAATGCTTACATTGATATACGCATTGGTGTGTTTAATATAATATTATACATTCAGCATTAGGTACTTTCAATCCTCTGCCAATAATCATTTACTGATTGCTAATAGGATATAATTGAGTCGCTTATATATCACTTCGCAGAATGTATATTTTCTTAGAACATCGTATTTTTGCTTTGGTGGAATTCGAATAATCCCGTGCAGTTTGAGAATTTTCAATGTACAGCACCGTCACTTTCCTGTGTCATTCCATACAACGCTAGCGAAAGTTGTCGAGCACATCCGAAGTTTACCAACAGTGAAAATGGCAGCAATATGGCGCTCGAACACATTTTCGTAAGAACTTTGGGGGTTAACAAGGTTGCCTTGTTGACTGATCCTTATATATGTAGATTGACGATATGGCCGGTTTTAGCCGATTAACGTTTGCGTAAGCATATAAATTATTCAGTTTCGTCATTTTTAAAATGAAATGATCAGCACTACCTATAATTATAATCTTGCAAATCATACCGATGCTTGGTGTAAGCATAAAATTGTAAAAAAGGTTGTAAGTCTACAAACAGCATTTGTACACGAGTAATTTTGAGGAACTTTTAACAATTTGGGAGTAGAACAAAATTTGATGTACCATATGATTATAGCGCTTCATTTTACTATTGTTACGTCCCCGTAACTAAATAAATAATTACTAAAAAACAGTTCTGAGAAGTATAACCACATTCATAGTAACTGAGCATTGCTTAATAATTCAATTCGACAAATAAACTGCTTTGCATGAATCATACTGGACCGAAGGCAATCACTGAGCAACAGCAATTTCATCGTTTTCTAAAAACTTCGCCATTATTCACGAAAAAGAAGAATCAAAACCGGTATGTCGAAAATTCTGTAAAATAAGTAATTCACGTGATATTACGTCAGCCGAACATCGCACTTAGATTTGTCCTCCAAAGAAAAACCTTCGCTATATCTAAGAAAACAAGTACATAATACAGTATACCGAATAAGAATATTACACGTAAATTTCCGAAAACACGATGTCGTAATTTTCATTATAGCATTTCAAAATCTTAAATAAATATTCTATAATTTAATAAACATTCAATTGCGACAACATTTTCAGTAGATTTTTCAAACGCGACAATATCCATCATCGATCATTTTTATACGTTTCCTTGCGACAATATGTTTAATTCCAATTTAATGCGACATTCGAATATTTTTGTAATTTCAAATATGGCTATATTTAAGTGCGCCAACAATTGTAAATTCTATTCCGACAATATGTTTAATTCGATTTAAGTACGACAATACTTTCAACCATACATTTTTGTAAATTTAATTACTACTGTTAATCACGACGATCAAAATTGTCAATTTAATTGCGATAACGTTTAATTACAACAGCATTAGTATCCGAATAGTTTCACGATATTTTCAGTTTAACAATTCCAAACATTTTTATATTCTGCCAACGTCGACGAGAATGCTTGTTATTCTATATATTGAAAGTTGCAAATGGCATAGCACAGAGTCCAAGATTCGCATGGATCTCATTACATTTGCCACATTATACATAATTCATATTCAAATTCAAATATTGTTAAAAACATCTAGAGATATGACGGAACAACCAGAATCCAGCATCTTTCCAAGAATTCCTTTCACTTTTCCTACTCCCAAAATTTTATGATTCGCGACCATGGGCCATCTTCATTATAAAAAGGGCGTGCGCAAACAACCAAACAGTCAGTTAGCTAGAGTGTCAACCAGCGTCAAACGGTCAGACAGTTTTAGCCGGTCAGTCAGTAAGTTCCAGTCAGTCAGTCAGTTCCAGTCACTCAGTCACTCAGTCACTCAGTCAGTCAGTTCCAGTCACTCAGTCACTCAGTCACTCAGTCACTCAGTCACTCAGTCAGTCAGTTCCAGTCAGTCAGTCAGTCAGTCAGTCAGTCAGTCAGTCAGTCAGTCAGTCAGTCAGTCAGTCAGTCAGTCAGTTCCAGTCACTCAGTCACTCAGTCACTCAGTCACTCAGTCACTCAGTCACTCAGTCAGTCAGTTCCAGTCAGTCAGTCAGTTCCAGCCAGTCAGTCAGTCAGTCAGTCACTCAGTCAGTTAGTTAGAGTGTCAACCAGCGTCAGGCAGGCAGTTGAAGATGATGAGTGGATAAGTTCCAGCCGCTCAGCCACACTTCGGTCGTAGGTGACACCAGAAGGAACCTATGGTAAGAATAATTTCTTCATTTTTCCCAATTAACTACCCTTCCTCTATGTCTGAGACGAAGTGCCAAAAGGAGCACTAAAAGGAAGCGGTTCGGTCCCTTCTCCGAGCGGTGGACAAGAGTCCTTTTGGATTCCGTTAACCTTCTCCGATGATTGGATCCGAACCAATTCAATTTAGGAAAAATCATATTTATTTATTGTTTTTTTTTTATTAGCTAAGGATTGATTCTTTCCTCTTTCCCGAGCGGTGGACGAAGTTCCTTTTGGACTCTGTTAACCTTCTCCGGTAAGTGGATCCAAATCAATCCCAACGTTGGTTTATCCTGTAATCGATGACAGCACGTCGACCAGGATAAATCCATAGGGATTTCATATTGTCATATTGTTATATATTATAATTTTTATTTTTGTTTTCTATTAATTAGTAGACTTCCCCCCCCCCTTTTGACTAATACTTTAAATAGAAATTTCGTATTTCATTAACACCTTATTCCCTTTTTTGTTTTCAATGCCAGATGCTTGGGAAAGAAATATTAGACGGCTCCTCCAAATTGTTCAGAAGGTCGCTTCATCGCTCCCTATCATTCCTACCTTATACCTTTCTCATTCTGTCTAACACCATGTTTTGAAACTTAAATGAAATAAATTAAATTTTTCCTGAAAACATTTGTACTTCTTTATTTTACCTTCACCTTTATTCATTTCTTTTGCATTAGCAGCAGCCCCCACAAATTTTCGAACTCAGGATTGACTCTTCCAGTCGATCCAGTCTTTTCGCTGTTGTGTCGAGGAAACGGTATTTGCAACCAAAAACCGTTGCAAAACACCTTTCCCTCCGGCCGTAACACTATAACACTTATTCAGCAATAGCGTGTGTCAGTCAAACTGAGTTAAATTCAAAACACCCACCAGAATACAATTAGGAGTCATTAGGACCGTGTACAATCATCAGAATATTCGAAATTACCTATAGAGTTGAAGGTGATACCCAGGCTAGCAGAAATATCTATCTCTTTGATCTAATAAAAAAAATCTATTGTCCAAATGATGCTGAAGTGGCGGAAAATATACCTTGTGGTATATATTTTCAAACAAGGAAAGCGATTTGTTTACGTTCCATCACATATCACTGTGCGAACTTTCTTATATTTATGTCTACAAAATTATTCGTTTTCTTTAATTTACATTCACGATCGTGAAAATAAGGCGGCCTTGGATAATGATTTTTTCATTGGTTATTTTCTCAGAGTTTCCGTGTACATCATTGCGAAACGAAAATAATTACTTTTTTTTTAAATAAGTGTACATTTGTTGTATAAATAGTTTGTAAAAAGCCATGATATTAAATAAAGATTTGAATTAACACTTGTAAAAATTTGAACACCAGAAAAAAATGAAAATATCAGCCTAAAACAAATATCCTTGCTATTTTAGAGGTTAGGATGTCCAGGGTTGGGTTTATTTCATGTCATATGCACATTCATATGATATTAAGTTCGTTGGGTTGGAAAATCATATCTTCGAACAAGCATTATTCATATAATTAGGATTAAACTTCACAGGTAAGTCCGTTTAACCCTTAATTATATTTCATTTCGCTTGTTTCAAGATATTACTTGTGGATGTTTAAAGTGTAAACAAATTTGATTACGATTTGATATTTGAACTTAGTTATTATTTGTTTAAGACACCTATCGTTTATGCTGTAGTCTAATTTGTAACATAGTTTTGATCTTTGGTAAGTATCGACTAACTTTAGTTTGGTCTTTTGGTTTAATTTTACTTCCAGGTTATTTACTAATTTTGATATCGACTGCTTTTTATTTGAAAGAACACATATTCTAGGAACTTATTATTTGTATCTTTTATAGGTTTGTTATAAAATTTTCCAAATATACTCTTGACTTCTTTGATCATCCGGCTGCGTTCTTGATATCATTCAAATCAATGCCATTCTTGAATGCTTTTGACGTAATAGCGTGCCGTATACTGTGTGCTGTGTAGATATTGTCGACCCCGCGGCTTCTTTTAGGACTAACTTTAACCAGCGGCTGATAGTCTTGGTTCCCACCTTTACGTGTGGATTCTTAATGGATATTAAGAGTTGATCTATTTCTTCTCTAATATCTTTTTGGCCCGCCGGGCTTAAAAATCGAATTTTACGCCTCCGGGTGCGTAAAATGAAAGTAATTTTTTTATGTCAATTATTGATAAATTTGAATTACCTACATATTTTAAAATAAAATTCGATTGAAATAATTTTTTTATGTTTATCGCAGATCTTAGCGTCCCATACAATGCTCCTTCTGTGAATTTAGATGTGAGACAATTTAACTCTCCCGTACGCTACGACGAATATATTCGTCCAAACTGCAATGATTCCATATGGGAAAAGAAAAACTGGTGCTCACGAGGATTCAGATGAATTTTTCGTCTGCGTAGAATAGGTGTATGTTTTTACTGAGGTGGTCGGCTATTATGCGTCCGTCCGTAATAAATATAACATGGCCAGGGTGGGGTAGTAAATAGCAAATGAACACATGTGTTTTCTTAACTTTTATTGTGCCGTTAATCAAATTAATCCAAACTGTATTTGACATTGGAGAACGTTATTCTTGGGTATTGTAACAGCTGATTCGTGAATAACGGAGGACCCGATAATGTTCGCTGACTGGTACCGAGATAACGAGAAGACATCTTCTAAATCGGTCCAGATGCAATGTGCATGAAGTGAAATATAACATGGCCAGGGTGGGGTAGTAAATGGCAAATGAACACATGTGTTTTCGTAACTTTTATTGTGCCGTTAATCAAATTAATCCAAACTGTATTTGACATTGGAGAACGTTATTCTTGGGTATTGTAACAGCTGATTCGTGAATAACGGAGGACCCGATAATGTTCGCTGACTGGTACCGAGATAACGAGAAGACATCTTCTAAATCGGTCCAGATGCAATGTGCATGAAGTGATACACACTGCACAGTGACAAGGCTATTTTCTGAACACTTCGGATATACGTTATCGTAATCGCACAAGGAATTCACGGCTTCTGGCGCAAATCGGAAAAATGGGATAACAAAGAGATTCGTAATTCGAGATTCTTTCCTCTCCTCACTAAACAACTAAAAAGGAAAAAGAGGCATGATAGAAAAAGGTCAAATCGATATCGTCAACGTTCATCCCGAAAGTCATCTGATGACTACCCTGAGCGTAAGATTTTACATGCCGATCTTTTTATTTTTTTAATAGCATTTTATTCAATATTTTTCAATATACTATGCGTAAAATTTGATTTTACGCACCGTTTTTAGTGCGTAAAATAAGATTTAAGGCTGCGCCGGGCACTTGTGAGCCGCGGTCATCACACGTGCGTAACATCATATTTAACCCACAAAAAACGGCGCACAAATTTTACGCATAGTATATCGAAAAATATCGTTCGACACGCGTGCGTAAGAATTCGATTTTACGCACCGGCCTATCTAATCGCATGTTAAAAACGGTGCGTAAAATCGTATTTTACGCACTGGTATCGAAAAATACTATTATTATATTTCTACTCTTCGTGTAACAATAATCATATTTAAAGATTTTTTATTTAATTAATTCGTAAACTTGTTTTGCGAATAAGTCTTTCTATTTTAGAAAGTGTAAACTGAGAATTAATCTTCAGTTAATATTGATTTCCATATGAATTAACCTAAATGGAATGAGTCTGTCAAAATACAGCTCTCTTTATTCGACATACCTTTCCTGCGAGTATGTTTTCTTAGAAAACTATATCATTGAAGTTAATCATATTTTGGGTTAAACTGATTTTTACGTAACAGACCTAATCTCAAAAGTATGTTTTTAAGTTTATAGTTACTAAAGAAATTGTTTCTTTTCACGTACAATTCTTTAATTTGTCGTAATAATCTTTATATTTAGGGAGTTTATCTCTGTCAAGTGGGAAAAATAGTGATGGACGTGCAGAATATTAATCCAATGATAAAAGCAATAATGAGCAGTCATCAAAAATTCAATACGAAATATCTACTCTCAGTAAAAATACTGGTGTATCAATTCAAACAGTGGAGAATTCCAATGCTCAAAATTCAGAGGTTATGTCGAGAGAGGAAAAAGATCTCAGTGATAATATTTTGAATTTCATTGGACAAAGACTATAGCAGAAGACAAATGTTTAGCACCGACAGTTCACGTTTGGCGATTAGACGGACTAATATAGTAATGATTGGTTTACCCAGTGAAAAAAAGAGTTACTGATCAAGAAATATTCTCCACGGCAGAAATGCATCTTTCTTGATCTTCCGGCGCTAAATGTTGACCCTAGCCACGCAGTTAACGAGGAAATCGTTCATAGGCATAAGAGAATTGTTGCCAAACATCAAAAGTTAACTGCATGTATTTCAGGCATTGCGAAAAGAATTTCTGCTCTTTTAAAATGATCAACACTTTACATGAAGAAATTTCAACTCGAAGAAGTTTATTGTTAGCGATTTAAATTCTTCAATGCAGAAATTCTAACTGACTTTAACGGTGACAAATACGGATGACTAACTTTTTGGAAATAAATTGGCTGGTTTTTGTTCAGTTTTGTATCTGGATGATTTTTTATTAATAGGAAATGCATATTCAGAGTGTATAAAAAATGTCAAAGAAACTATTCGAATATTAAAAAATCTTGGTTTTATTGTATCGTATGAGAAAAGTCAATTGATACCGTCTCGACGAATTAAATAATTCTTCTATCAAATTTGTGATCCATTTCCTGCATCGGTGAAACGGTTTTCATGAACTCAGAAAACCATTCTTTTTCCATTGTATTGAATGGATTATCTTTAGCGATCATGTATAGCAATGTTGTGATGATGTTCGCTGCTTTATTACCTCCACCTGAAAAATGAAATAAATAACTAAATAAATGCGTGATATATTGTTTTTCTTTTATGATTAAATTATTAATTCCAAACGTTTATAATTTTTAAAATTATATTTTTAATATATGAATGCATGACGTATAAAATTCTATTTTTTTTTTGTTTAATTTATGTTTAGAATTTTAAAGTAATAATATACATAATTTATTTTTATATTTCTACTAGCTTTATATCTTCACTCGCTAACGCTGTATATCGTTAGTGGAGGGGTCAAACATCGAAGGCTTAGGCAAAGCACTTGCAAAAATATAATTAAATATAAATTATACTAATTAAATATGATTGAAATAGAAATTTCGTACTTCTTAACTGATCTCTGTAATATTTTTTGCCAAAATACCTGCGGAGAGTCTGCATCAAGTGACCAGGGGTTACTGCCGAGCTATCCAGAATACCAGTTGGAGATTGGATGAAAACAAATGGGAAACACCTTATATAGGAACGGTAAACGATAAAAGGAAAAGCAACGACAATGCAAGGGAAGGGTGAAAGGGAGATCGATCGAATCAATGGAACAAAGCAAAAAGGAAAAAAGGAAAACGTTTAGAAAAAAGAAAACAGTTTAGAAAAAAGAAAACAGCAAAAAAACCATTAGAAAAAAGGGAAAATCCTCCTGACAAACACTTATTTGGAGTTGAAATATTTTTTTACCTTATTAATATAGATTAATACCACTGTAGATAATCTACTAAACTTCTTCAATTTGTATAAACAACCAATCCGGAATTTCGACGATTTCATGGAGAACTATGGTGGGAAATGCAGTCGGCAGTAGGCAGGGATATAGTCAAAGAGGGAAGCAGGCAGAGTGGAAGTTCAGTTCTGAAAATTCGGCATCCTATGGAAGGGCGACATTCGTAGAAATTGACGTCAAATGTCAGACTGAAATTTATGGGCTTAGTAGATTAATATTATAGAGAATTGCTCAAATAAATGGACTGTCGTACGTTTTTGAGACCAGGTGATATATTCATACTTGATCGTGGATTTCGAGATGTACAGAACCATTTAGAAGAGAAGGATTTTGAAGTAATCATGCCCGCTTTAAAAGGCAAGAGAAAGCAACTGACGACAGAAGAATCGAACCAATCTCGTTTTGTGACAAAAAATCGGCACCACGTTGGCACCACGCCAACACTAGTTTTTACTTTAATTTTCACGTTAATCTCTTAACCCCCCTGTGCACCAGTTTTTCTTTTCCTAGAAGGGAACAATGTGGTTTGGACGAGTATACTCTATAATATAATATATACTTCAACCCCCTCCCCTCGGTTTATATTTGATTAATCCACAAAATTTTTTTAGCATAAACCACTATGCTGCACAATGATGTCCCTACGAAATACAATACAGTACTGTGGCTGACTACATGCGGGCTTACTGCCAACTCTGCAGACCACGTTTCTCTACATCCCCACCCCTAACGGTTTATCTATCACTGCCGTTTCCCATACCATTCCTCCTTCGTTACGTCGACATTTGTGAACTCGGATTCGAGCCAAGCACTAATTGACCAAAATGAATTAAACGAGAACCAAACTATAACTTATTTAATGCATAATACAGAAAAAAATATGCGGAAACATAGACCAGAAGTAGTTTGTCGGAAAATGCCGACGATGTTTGGACAAAATCGTCATAAAAATATTAAAAATGTATTTTCTCGCCTCTCTCAGAATTAAATTTTATAAAACCAGCTACCCTGGAGATTTCGGGGTCGCTAATTGCGAATCTGACTTCAGTTTTTTAAAATTCAGAATGGCGCATTCAACGTGAATGGCAATATCTAAGGAATAATTAATCTGTATAAAACTGTCTACTCGGGGATTTTTGTAGTCGCTGATTGAGAATCTGGCACTAGATTTTCTAAATGAATAATGCACTGCATGCTACTGGTAATCTTGAAATAACTCATGGAATAATATATCAAAAAATAAATATATTATTGTACTGTAGACAGGATTACATTGATGCATAATTCATAAGATTTAGATTTATTAAAAAACTGATTTAAATCCTAATTAAATAACTTATAGACTGAAATCGGATAATTATAGGACGTGAGGTTACCAGCGTACGTACGTTCAAGATCACGGACACAAAATTTTTTTATCGTTGAATTGGGGTTCTTAGGGTCTGAAACGTCGACATTTTTGATGAAAACTATTGGGTTATTTTTATGCCCCAAGTGACCAAATTCAAAACTTCGTCCAGACCTAAGGTCTGGGTCGAAGTAATAACCGTTCTAAAATTCACAAATATTTGAATACCACATAATTATTATTAGATTAGATTAGATTAGATTAGATTAGATTTATTGACCCATATTTGAATAGTACAATTCTTTTGGGTGGAGTACAGTATGTCTTAAAATATAAATTCTATGGCTATATATATATAAAAGAAGAAACAAAACAGGCGGCGCAGCAGTACTGGAATGGTAAATTAATTGCGCTTTTTTTAAAAATGTACATAAAAATAGAGCTAAAACAGGTGTAATGAGAGAATAACGTATATAAAAGCACCAGTCGGAGTTATTGTAAAAGACCGAATACGAGACATATACAAATACAGTTTGTCGACAACAAGTAAACTAATAGTCCAGAATCATTTGTCTTCTCGCAAAACAATTTTGTACGAAGCAGAATAATGATTTCAAAGCATCTGGGTCCTCAGTGGTCAATAAATAGCCTAAAATATTTGACTTGACCATAGCCGACGCATGATTATACAGGCTAACTCTTGAGGAGTGAGAGAGAGGGCAGACCGCTAAAATGTGTGTCAGCGTCTCTCTTTCACCCATATTACAGAGTGTACAAAGTGCTGTGGGGTTATAAGCGTGAAACATATTACCTATACACAAAGAACGAGAATGGATCGTGGCTGTTCGTATTTGTATTTTCAGTCGAAGGTACGGAAGAGGACAGCGGTGAGGATGTAAGTTTGAAAGGCAGTCAGTAAATTGTCTGTAGATAGGCATCTGGATTGAGTTGGAGCGATAGTACCGCTGTAAGTCCTGGTTACGTAGAGCTGTGGCAAAAGCTTCGCAAGTAGGAGTTAAGCGCGTCTCCAGAGTTCTCTGCCGTTAGACTCGACAATAGACCATCGTAAAGGGGCGAACCCAGGGCGCCCTCCAGTTGGGAGAACCAGTTAGAAACCGGGACCTCCCGACTGCAAGTGCTGAGTTCGAAAAGTCTGACTAAGCCCATCCGCGGTATACTATGCAACGGTTGACGTAAAAGCCTTATAACTAGGAGAAGCGCTCTCCACACAATCTCCACATTGATGGGATATAAGCCTAACTCGAGGCGCAACAGATACGCAGGCGCTGACCTCGGCAGCTTCAGCCATTTCTTGAAGAACTCGACTTGAATGGATTCGAGAGTGTCGAGGTAACAAAGGGCCCAACAGGTATAAGAGAGTAGCCAAGATGGAGGCCGAATAAAGTTTTAGAGCTGCTTCATACGAGTCACCTTTCACTGCAGCCATTACGGCAATGCCCGAGGCCGTGGATTGGCGAGTTCTGGCTATAGCAGCCTCAGAAGCCTTCAACCCTTTTGCCGACGAGGAGACAATCGTGCCCAGATAAGGATACGACGCCGCCACCTCTATTTCTTGATCATCATAAAGGAAATGTCGGGAGGAGGCATCAAGAGGGCCGCCATTTCTGAAAACCACAACTTTCGTTTTTGAGATGTTTACTTTTAAGGCATTTATTGAACAGTATGATGCGAGCACCCTTAACTTCGATCTTAGATCAGCTGAAGAGTAGGCGAAGATTGCCAGGTCGTCGGCATAAAGAAGCATCATAAGGTCGTATGTTAAAGTGTAATCCACGCCTCTTAGGCCATTTTCTCGAAAGAAGCTGACTATATCAGAAATGTAGGTTATGAACAGTAATGGGCTCAGGATTTCTCCCTGCAAGACCCCCTCAGTCACCCTAACCGTATCCGTTGCACCCTCAGCACAGAGTATTGTTGACGTGGCCGAATCATAGAAAGATTTAAGTAAACGGACCGTTTTTGCACTCACGCCAAGGTTGAAAAGCTTGTGCCAGAGCTTATCGTGGGGGACCGAGTCGAACGCTCTGCGGAAGTCAACAAAAAGAATGTAGCATTTAGAAGCTTTTTTCTCAGCTGTATTTGAACTGCGGCAGTTAACGCAAAAATGATGTCTTCAGCAGAGCGACCTCTCCTAAAGCCTGACTGCTCTTCCGGAAGTATGTCACGACGTAAAAGCCAGGTCTCCATTCTCACAGCTAATATCTGTATAAAAAGTTTAGTAAGCGCATTTGTAATTGCTATCGCACGATAATTCTCCGGATCACAGCGGTCACCCTTCTTGAAGAGCATAAAGAGAGAAGAGGACATCCAGCCAGCAGGTGGAATTTCGCGGTCGAAAATCAAGTTAAAAAAGTCCAAGATATAGAGGAACCATTCTCCGGAAAGCAACTTAAGTGCTTCAGCAGGAATACCATCCGGCCCCACAGCTTTGCCCGACTTCAATCTCTTCATACTCTCCTGTAGCTCAAGCGGAGTAAAAGGACTGTCCAGCTCCTCATCAAAAACCCCGTAAAAAGTCACCGGAGAGGGAGTAATCTGCGGGTAAAGGAGTGCCAGGTGACTGTTCCACGCCCCGAGGGACACAGACGAACCACACGTAGGAGTCGGCCTGTGTTCCCGAACCGTGGACCAGAAAGCTCTAGCATCCTCCACGTTTGCGAAGTCATCCATTATCCTTGAGACATATGCTTGTTTCGCTTTAATAGTTGCTTGTCTAAACGATTTTTTTGCCAAATTATATTCGCCTACTTGGACTTGCGAAAAATTGCTTTAGCGGAGCAGGTATAGGGATCTATTTAGGTGTTTACGCGCGTTTTTACAACTCTCGTCGTACCAGCGATGAGCAGGTGGTCTCGTAATACAAGAGTCCTGGTTGATGGTAGACCGGCGAGATAGGCCCTCTTGTTCAAGCAAATCTATCAGGCCGGTACAAAAATTTATAAGCGAAGGAGTCTGCATGTCCAGATCCAGATACAATTCGTAGGGATGCAGGTTACGCATTCGAACCGCCAGTCGCGACGCGCCCTCTGCCGACCAAGTTGTAAAGCGCTTAACGCAAGAGCTAGAACGAGAGGTAGTATGAGCCGGAGAACTTAACAAAGTTAAGGTTAGAGTAACCGTAGCAGGTAGATGGTCTGACCCTCCATCGTCTAGACCAATTGAAAAATCTTGAACTAAATGCAAGTAATTTGCAGAGACCCAGACCAGATCTACTATGCTACGCCCCTCACATCATAGAAAGTGAAATGCGCAGGTGAATCACCTAAAGACCGACCGTTTAACAGTATAAAATTATTTTCGAACATCCACTCGTATAATATTTTACCGCGAACATTATGCCTCGTATCATAAAAACGTCTATTTACATCCAATTGGGTATTTACAAATAAATAATCGCAGTCGTTTTCTAAGTTCAGGGAGCCCGTCCATGAATTGAAGTCTCCCCCCAACAGAAATAAACTATTAGGAAATCTGGCTGTAAGAGAGTCTACAATTAATTGCAAATTTTGTAATAGCTGAAATAAATCACTAGTTGGTGGAAAGTAAAAAGAGCCTTGCAAAATAGAGATGGGGTGGGTTTGTGTGAATAAAAATCCAATGTGGGGAGACCTCAATCACTTCAGGGGACCCCGCCGCCGGCAGAATCGACAGTAAACCTCCGCTGAATCTTCCTCTTGTGGTTTCTCGCGTGGCAGGAACAAAAAAGAATTTGCTGTCCTCATGATTGGCCGGCGCGCTGTAAGAGGCCAGCCAAGTTTCAGAAAAGTTCAGTATTGAGTTGGCTGCAAACTTACTGATCGTGGCTAAATTTTGTAGGCCATGAACATTCCAAAATGTCAAATTAAGCTCCTTGTCATTATGCAAAGACACGCCATTAGAGGTAATTTCAGCGGGCAAGGGCTTAGGAGAGACCAGAGCTCGTGATCTAAATCTTGGTCCAAGTCGATGAATTGACGATTGACGAGAAATCATGCAACCCGTGAAACCAGAAACTGGTGCCGCCGCTATACGTTTTTTGGAGTGGGATCCTGATGCTCCTCCATGGCTGATGGAGAAAGGTGCGATTCAGAGACAAACTGATTCGCAGCCTCCGACCAAATATATAACTCATCTTCAATTGAGATTTTTTGGTACTTTCTAGAGACCTATATATTTTCGGCCTTCGCCTGTCTTATTAAGACCCTGGCATGGTACTCGATGTTCCTTTCTCTCTCAGTCAGGTCCCCATCAATGTAGATGCTTCTGCCCGCTAAGGCTTTTTTCTTTGAGGCCACGATGACCGACTTATGTCGGGAAGCGAGCAGCTCCACGTGTATTATAGGAGGTTCTTTCCGTACGATAAAAGCGGAATCTACAGCATTTTGGATGTTAAAAGTATCCAATAAAAATTTCTCGACCGCAGAGTTGACATCCCCGATTATGTTGAGTCCTCGAACACGAATATTTTTTTTCCGTATGACTTTATTTAATTTTTCGAGCTCCAAGGTAAGGTGCCCAATTTGAGCATCTTTTTCGGCCAGTTTGGATTTAAGATCTAAAATCTCCGCTTTGACGTCGCTTTTTAATGACGCGATTGCGTCCATGCTCTCCTTATGTGTCGCGTCAATCTTCGCAGAAAGCGTAGAACCTAGGGAAACAATAGATGCCACAAGGGCATCGAATTTGTCATCCATTTTTTGAGGCTCTTTGGACACACGGTAGTGGCACACGGGCGCAAAACTTTTTCCCTGAGCTGGATTCGCCAGGCGAAATTTGCTTGGAGTTCGGCGAAAGAGAGCGTTTAGATGGCCTGGAATATTCGGTAATCTGCGGGTCGTTTGAGTCTCTGTGCGCGAGCCACTTGGATGCGTTCGACGGCCGGCCTGCTGAGTGCGGTTGGATAATAGGCGGTGTCACAGAAGTCGACTCAGCCCCCCGCGGCGTAGAGCACACTGGCGTAATTACGGGAGAAGGGGTGGGTGTATCCAAACTCTCCTTCTGCATGAGTGAGTTGTCCGGAACGTGCTGCCTCTCTCACCGCGAGAGTGAAGTACTATAACGCATTAGTGTGAATGCGTGAGCGGAAATAGTTGGCAAATTAATGCGCCGAAAAACTGCACATAGGTACGACTTCGCCACGTGTAAGTTTAAGTAAAATAAATATGCAGAAACTCACAAAAAGACCCGTCATAAAGCTCACGAGCAGGTCGAAATAGTAAATGTTGAATACCAAAGCGCAGAAGATCATGAGCTGTAGAAAGAGTTACGGCCTCGAAACTTTCGACGGTGACAGCCCAAATATCTTGATCGCCTCGATGATTATATCCAGACCCTTGAGCGGTTGGCAGCGACCAGAATATAAGTCCAATTGACACAAAAAAACTTAAAGACAGCTCACAGACAACACTGGAACATGACACTTGCAAGAACAATCACAAAAATGTATAAAAGGCCAAATAATAGTACAGAGCGGTTAAGCTCGTCCGAACGGTGCCAGAACTGTACTCGAATAATTATTATAAATTTCTCATTAATGATGTTATTGCGTTATTATAATATCGTATACGATTTATATAATCGTAAATATGAAATGTTTTATAAAAATATAATGTGTTATCATATCAAAATGATAAAAGTAAAATTAATCAAATTTTATCCATATTGATTATAGTTTAATCTAAAATACTCTAAAAAATGGGAAAACATTTAATATTGTCAAAATGAAGAGTTTAATAAAATTTCATGAAATTGATCAAAGGAAGGCTGAAATACTCCCAAAAATTTAATAATTAAAGTTTATCAAAAGAAACTGATACAAGCAAAATGATTACATGTGACCAATATTGATGCAATTAAATTAGAAGTATTCTTGAAAATGGGGTAAAACTTGATCCAATCAATATGATAAAAGTAAAATTAATCAAATTTGATCAAAATTGTTCATCGAAAAATTTAAAGTTTTTTAAAAAATGAGTTAAAATGTAATATAATCAAAGTGATAAATTTAAAAAAAATTCATCAAGGTAAGTCTGAAATACTCGAAAAATGTAAATTTGATGAAATAAAAATGATAAAAGTTAAATTAATAACATGTGATGAAAGTTGATAAAAGTACGTCTGAGCGATTAAGAAATGAGATAATATTTGAGACAACGGCGACTGTTGACTTACGCACACTCGTGGTCCGTGGCTGTTTCGGTGAAACTGTGTAACGGGGTGGACCGGTGGAAAGGTCTTCGAGGTTTCTTCTCCTCCAGGCCCCGATATTTGGGAGCACTGGTCGTAAGCCGTGCACGTTGGACCGTTTCTTAAGATAGGGTGGATGGACGTCATGGAGGGAAGAACCATATTCTAAAATGTTTGAGACATTGACCTGAGCACGGAGTTCCACACTGGTGTTTTCAAAACCACGAGAACGTGTTTAGCAATCTTTTCTGGACCATGGTGGATTTTATCGACCTTTCTGTTGTTGTGAAGATGGTTATTATGGAGTATCTCACTCCCTCGCTGAAACCGGATGCAGGCTTTCGGGTAGACCAGATTAGACTTGAAAAATGGCTAAAAAATAAGTTAATACCTACCACGGTGTTCGTGAAAGGTGCAGGAGGGAAACGGCTTAGAATTTTCCATTGATATTTGTGACCCTACGGAAAGAAAACAATAAATCAACGTTTCTAATCAATCGTCGATCTAGCCTCTTGCAGGAAACTAAAGCCGACATATCCCACCCTCGGGATCATTTACGACACCGGCTAGAAAAGTATGTCGCATACTGTCTGTTGGCAGTTAGGTAGTTAATGTCATCCAGACTTGTTTACATATGTATTTTAGACATTGCTTTGTACTTCACTTTGAAATAAGGCTGGCGTACTTAACGGTTTTCTCCATAGCTGACAGAAGTTTAAAGAAAATACGCCGTCGACTTATGATGGCGTCGTCGGAAATACAGATATCCAGTATATAGTAGGACCATTTTACATCCCGGGATGACAACTATTAGTATACCTTGAAAATAATCGAATTAAGTTTGTAATGTCAAAATTGATCAGATTCTGTTAAACGAGCCTTGAACGAGATTGGTAGGTATTTAACTACACCGCCATTCACAATTTTATTTTATTGTTATGTATGACATGACATGAATGTTACACATGAATATTGCAAAGTTCTTACGGTACTAATATTAATTCTAAACCCAACACTATAATTTAATTTATAAATTATGTATAAATTAACTTTAGACTAGGGCGGACACCGACTTTTTTTAAGGAAATTTAGTTCTCTACAAAAAAGGTTGAGTGGGTTTTTACGGTATCTTGCACTGTATTCGATACGAAAGCCTTGACATGAAAAAAGTGCAATGTAAATTTGAATTAAATTTGTGACAATGTATATTTAATGATTAAGTAATAATTCCAAAGAATGGAGTAATAACTCTTGCAGGAGAATAATAATTCTCGTCCCTTCATAGAAATGTCGATATAACCAACAAGTTGTGTAGCAATGTGGTACTCTCATTTTATTGTACCTCGATCCCGATATTTCTGTAGTTTCTTGATATAATAATCAATCTTTTCCTTGGCCCTTGTTATTCGATGATCCATCACGGCAATTGAAAATATTAATTGATTTGTAAAATTACTAATGAAACTCGATGACACAAAGCAAAAGAATGAAGTTTGTTGTTTACCGTTGCTATGACGGGATGCATATGGAAGTGAGTACGCGCCCTTGTTTAAATAAAATACTTTAAAATTGTGACCAAAATGGCATCCGTCAGAAGTACTACATGTTTGATCAGGAGGAAGAGGAGCGTAGTACAATGATTTCTATTATTATTAGTAATATTTTATTTTTAGATAAGGTGCTAAGTGAGACAACTTGATGATAGCGAGGATAATTAGATCATAAGGATCATCTTCAATTGTGAAAAATGAGTTCCTTTATTTTAGCTTTTAAACTTTTTCTCAAAAATCTTCCGTTAATTCTCAATTAATAACTGTGGTGTTTTTAAAGAGGGCGAGGAAAATAACTATAATTTCCGGTACAGAATACAAATTTTGTTAAAATAATGTCAAAAAGCCTTAAATTAACCTTATCCGACAATGCCTGGGAGGAATTTGGGCGATTGTTGTCATGTTCTGTAAGGTGCATGTAAAGTTATTTAACATTTTTGTTATAAGCTCGCAATTTAATGTTGTTGTAAGCATGTTGTAAGGTTCATGCGCTATTAGTAAATGATTTGGTCTCGATAGAATTAGAAAGCATAGGTAAATGATTAGAAACAGTATTAATAATGACTAGTATATAATATACAGTTTTCTTTATTTTTAATATCGACAATGCACACAATTGTACGAAATTTTTATATCGATTTACATTGTTTATAACAAGAAGAGTCTTTCGATCACATCACCATAATTATTTCCTGCTTCGTTAAACAGTGCTGCTCGGCATTCTGCGGGACCTCAATTTATGTATTAGTTCGTTGAGCTGGAAGATCTGCTTTCGGAAAACTGTCGGATCGCTGCAATTGTTCAGACATTTTAACAATTTTTCCCCATGGATAATAGCCGATTCGAAATCTCCTGTTATGTCGTTATTGTTGGCGAGATGCAATTTACTTTGATGCATAATTCATAAGATTTAGATTTATTAAAAAACTGATTCAAATCCTATTTAAATAACTTGTAGACTAAAATCGGATAATTATAGGACGTGAGGTTACCAGCGTACGTACGTTCAAGATCACGGACAAAAATTTTTTTATCGTTGAATTGGGGTTCTTAGGGTCTGAAACGTCGACATTTTTGATGAAAAACTATTGGGTTATTTTTATGCCCGAAGTGACCAAATTCAAAACTTCGTCCAGACCTAAGTCTGGGTCGAAGTAATAACCGTTCTAAAATTCACAAATATTTGAATACCACATAATTATTATAAATTTCTCATTAATGATGTTATTGCGTTATTATAATATCGTATACGATTTATATAATCGTAAATATGAAATGTTTTATAAAAATGTAATGTGTTGTCATATCAAAATGATAAAAGTAAAATTAATCAAATTTGATCCATATTGATTATAGTTTAATCTAAAATACTCTAAAAAATGGGAAAACATTTAATATTGTCAAAATGAAGAGTTTAATCAAATTTTATGAAAAGTAAAATTAATCAAATTTGATCAAAATTGTTCATCGAAAAATTTAAAGTTTTTTAAAAAATGAGATAAAATGTAATATAATCAAAGTGATAAAGTTAAAAAAATTCATCAAGGTAAGTCTGAAATACTCGAAAAATGTAAATTTGATGAAATAAAAATGATAAAAGTTAAATGAATAACATGTGATGAAAGTTGATAAAAGTACGTCTGAGCGATTAAAAAATGAGATAATATTTGACACAACGGCGACTGTTGACTTACGCACACTCGTGATCCGTGGCTGTTTCGGTGAAACTGTGTAACGGGGTGGACCGGTGGAAAGGTCTTCGCGGTTTCTTCTCCTTCAGGCCCCGATATTTGGGAGCACTGGACGTAAGTCGTGCACGTTGGACGGTTTCTTAAGATGGGGTGGATTGACGTCATGAAGGGAAGAACGTAATCGTACATTTCGTATATTTTTTAGCGACATATTTAGGAGGTGAAACTGTCCCACCAAAACTCAAGCACAGATAGAACATTGTCCATATGTTTTAAGAATATCGGCCTAGAAATTTTCTTTCAAAGTCATTCATGAAATGTTTTGACGTTTCTGTACTCTTGATCTTTTGGTATGTTCTAGTACTGCGGTTTTGCAGTTTCTGGATTCGTAAAAATTCAATGTGATAGGACGTAGTCATAATTTGTAGAATAAGTAAATATCGCTCGTCAGCCGTCTTGTAAACGTTGTCCGATTCTCAACAAACGTGGCCATTATTGATACCGGCGAATCTTTTCTTTTTTGTATTTTTATTGGAATGTATTGAAAAATATATATGAGGTGTTGATTTTCAGCATTACTATACCACTGAATTAAATTTTCCATAAAAATGCGCTGATTTCTTCAATAACTTTGAATTTTCGTTAAAAATATTCTCAGCTTTTCGTTATTATGTGGCCGCCGTAATGTATTTAGTAAATGGAAAATTGCAGTCATTTATAGCTCCAATTGGTACACCAGGTCCAAAGGGGCAGTTTAATCTAAAGCGATTATCGGAAACGAGAAAAATATTTGTAAAAAATTTTTCGTTCTTTTCAAATATTCGAAAATAGTAGAATGATCATTGACGATAAAATATTTGAGAATGACCATAAAAATTATCCATTTCAAAACGAAGTCAAATTCGTGGACATCTGGGCCGATACGCGCAGAGAAATTCGCTTATTAAACCATTTAAACATTTCCCTTCACACTTTATACAGGCTTAGGACTGTCAATATTTCACATTCCCTGCCAAGTAAATATTCAGGGAATATGAAACATGAGCGTGTTTAAAAATGTTGAAGTCACTTTCAGTACTTCATTAAATTACACTTACCTGACGCATTAAGATGAACGGCTTCATTCCCAGCTGTTGCATCTCAACGCGGACTCTTGCTGGATTCTGGAAACAATATCCCACGGCGTATCTTCGTGAATATTTGGAATTTCTGTCTCGCAGCCATGCTGAAGCAGCAGGAAACCTGCTTCTTTATTTTCCAAAATAGCAGCCAGGTGAAGCGGTGTATTCCCATCTTCATCTGTAGCATTGACGTCTGAGCACCATTCCAGTAATAGCTCCAGAATATAGGTATGGCTGTTGTACATAGCAGCATGGAGAGCGGTTGATCCTGCTGTATTCTTGCCGTTAACTTCAGCTCCGCTAATTAAGATGTCCTTTTCTTGATTTAATTACATGGGTTAATGTATATACTCGAACAAAGTTTTGAAGATACCCTAATAAAAATTGTCATATGATATATCATACACTGAAAAAAAAATGTGTATTCAAGTAAATACTTATTTGAATAGTAGCATGTAAATATTTACTTGAATTAAGAAAATGTTTTCTTATATTTAGGAAATATTAGTAAATCTTATTTCACTTAAGAAAAGATTTTCTTAAGTCAAGTAAATATTTACTTGCAACTATTCAAATAAATATTTACTTGAATATAAAATTTTGTTTTCAGTATATGACTTATCATATGATATATCATATGACATGTCATGACATTTGAATTGTCACACAGTATATCATGTGCATGTCATATGTTATATAAAACTTAAAACCTTGTGTCAAAGGAGATTTTCCTATTGAAACAAGAGCTTAGTCCAAAAACTTTCTTTGGATGGTAGTTTTACCAACGAAACAAGATTTTAAACTTGAAATCTTGTGCCGTGGAGATTTTCCAGTCGAAACAAGATTTTAGTCCAAAAACCTTCATCCGGTGAGAGTTTTAATATGGAAATATGATTTTAGGTATAAAACCTTTATGAGAGTAAAACTTTTAGAGTATGATATATCATATCTGAAGCTAGTTTCGACAAGTTTCTATAGGATCAAAACATATCCAGACATATGGTTGTAGACAAATTTAAAGCAAGAATTACATTTTTGGTCTCAGCGTTGAACCAAATATTTTTACCCTTAATATGAGACTTGAATATTCACTTTTCTAATGAATGAGATTAATATCTGACATTTTACCACATTTCAAAATGTTGTATTGGCCTTAAGTTTCTTATTATTTTGTTTTAACTTTTGGAGCATGATAACGTCAACCGTACAATCTAAAGCAAATTTCTAAGGTGAAAACGTATTCAAAATTATGGCTGTAGAAAAGTGTAAAGCAAGAATTTCATTTTTGGTCTTAGCGTTGAACGAAATAGTTTTAAACAATCAGAAGCTGCCGAAAGCCATGCAGCACAGAACTGGCCGGATATGCGAAAGACGTCACTACACAGCAGCCGGATTGTGTTCGTCACCCTCTCGTATGTAATGTAATAGTAAAAGATTTCCCGCCTTAAAGGAATGTCGGGTCCTGGGAAAATCACAAGGAATGAAGTCAATTGTTTTCTATTTATTTATTACAAATATTCTTTATTAAATCTTCTTTCACTAATTTTATTTTTTATATTTCGCATAAAATAGTCAGTCTTAAATCTACGACATTCATAAACAAAATCGAGTTGCAATATAATGCAACCCATTTTTTTGCAGCGATAAACATGGCGGTATTGCAGGTATGTCCTTAAAATTATATAATTCAGTTTTTCTGTGTACGGGATCAAGTATATAGGCGTGATAATGGTCGCTGAAACTGATTTCTTCGAATATAGCTAAGAAGAAAAATATATCGTTCTGTTTTTTAATTATTTTTCTAATTTCGCCAAAATTATTTTCACTTTCAATTTTATCCATTACAATAATCATACCGATTTTGTACGTTGTACCACTGATGTGTACTTCATTATAAAAGCTAATTTCGTCTATGCCAGTATTTGAAAAATATAAATTTCTATCATTTGGACTGATATCAGGTGACCCTAACTTGACAATTTCTTTAAAGTCAAAGGAATTAATAGTTTCACACATGTTGAGAACTTGCTTAATCGCTATGGTTTTACCTAAGTTTTTATTGCAGCTGGTAGAGGTAGCATTGTACTTTAACTGCCGATGTCGAGACTCGAATCTCATTGCCCAAAAATTTATTAGGGGTCCATTTTCTAAAAGTAATGTCGGGTAGTGCAATAAAAAATGAAATTTCGGTTTCAATTTGCCACAGAGGCGTATATATAAAGAATTATGTTTTTCAATTAGTCTTCGTAAATGCTTCGCATATGCAGGAATTATTCGCGGCGATGTAATAATTCCAATAATCTGTCGTAAATATTTATACAAGTCCCAGTATTCACAATCTTCTGGTACTACGTCGCCAATCATTAATCCAAAATACCGAACTAAACAGAGCATTTCTGATGCTGACATCTTTAGATTGATTTTATTTTTCTGATTCAAAGAGATTGGCTGAGGTCTGTTGGAATTTTCGATTGGTCCGTACTGAAAATTTTGAATACGTAAATTCAAAAATTGTAAAGTAAAATATTTTTTAATATAAATAAAGTCGTATATGATACTTCTTAATACATATACTGCCACGCCTTCTAAAACGTCATGCATAATATCTATTGTTCTATTTTCGGTTATATGAAAATCTGTAACTTTATTGAATATGCATGGTTCATAAATTCCTCGAACTACTTCGTTAGCACTGTTTGCATCTTCCTCATAATCCTTTTTATTTCGTATTAAAAACTCTTGTTCTAAACAGTCTTTTAATTCAGTTCCAATTACGAACTCTTCAGGCTCAATAAAACCCTTACTTTTCAGTATCCGAAAACGCTTATTTTCAGTATCAACCGAATCGAATATTGTCGTGTATTGCTCGAAGCACTTCTCAATTTTATCTGCATAGTCGGCTCCATCTTCCGCTCTTAAAATGGTTAAAATATCTTTTTTCAAGTGTGGTGTAATAAGATAATTTTAATAAAATTGTCTATATATTCAATGAATATTTGCACGATATTGCGTGGTAGACTAGGGTTCCCATAAAGTGATAAAATATAGGATACAATACACTGTAACATTATACCATACTCCATGTTGATGAAATAAAATTGTTAACGTTTCAAGAATGTTTAATTATCGGCTTCTCAAATCCAGTACAAAAAGGCTTATATACTAAAGTCTAATATAATACATAGAAAATACTTTTTGCATAATATCAATTACTACGCAGCAGTTATTGTCAAGTTTTGCAACTCTGTAAATAGTTTGCTTACAGGTACGAAGCTTTTCACGGAATCAAGTCCGTACATTTTTTTTATAAAAACGTAAACTTAGTCACTCAAATATGGTAAAGAGTCCAAAGCGGTTAAATACTGAAAACAAGCCTCAACAGCTTCAACGGGGTTTACGAAATGATATTTGTCCTTATTTATCCTGACGTAAACTTGAGCTAAATTGCTCAAATCACCAACTATGACTGTATAAGGAAGAATAGGAAAATTGTTATTCTCAACCAGTCTTCATGGGATTTTATTTCCTCATTCACATTCTGGAGATCTCTTATGTGGCAGATGAATGCTCTCGATTTTTCTTCTTTGCTTGCAATGGAACGAGTACCCGATTTTTCCCCAATGTTCTTTTTTATGTTGACACATAAAGGTAAGAGTAGCAACCCATGTGCGAAATGCCGATGCTGACCATACGGCCCAGTATTTGTAAATGCTTTTGAAATAAATTGACTAAATTTATAAATATCTATGTAACACATTATTTATTATTGTTATTACTATTAATTGTTATTAATATTTTATATAAATTTTAATGAATTTAAATATTCATTCGCATTCGCGTTTTCGGGTACATTTTCAATTAAATTACTATTTTAGATAGAATTAACCTATACCTATCGTTTTCCGTACCGAAGAACAGCGATTGAAAGTAATAGTACATTACGATACAAGTGCGCAAAGTGTGGGAACACCTACGCAGCACACGAGTATCGTATACTATTTTTCCTATTAAGTGCGCAAAGTTCGATACCTACATACAACATTTAAAGTGGCGGTGCAAGGGCGGTGGAGAGCCCCCCCCCCCTCGACCGAAAGCAGTATTTGTAAATGCTTTTGAAATAAATAGACTAAATTTATAAATATCTATGTAACACATTATTTATTATCGTTATTACTGTTAATGTAATTCAAATAGTGACGGTAAGTCGTACAGACGTGCTTTTCTTCGCTCCGCATTTACGATTAAGTTAAACCGTCTAAATCTCTTTTTTTGGGAGTTGAATTTGCAGTGACGTGTCCCCGGAGAGGCTCGGATTGTATCTACAGAGAGATTTTGAGTGTTCGAGTCATCACTTCGGTGCAATCGAAATTTTTAAGTTCATCGAAAATTGCCGAAACGTCAGTTGCTCCGCAGTTTGCTCACCGGCTCTTTTGATGACGTGACAGGATTTGAAATAATTGCGGCGAGCCAATGAACAGAACACTTCTATGAACTGTCAACTTTATGTAAGTGCATTGCGCCTGAAACTGATGCCCTACCTCTCGCAGGATCGACTTTCGTCCACAACGAGGCTGTTTTTTTTACTTAAATTATCTTTTAACCAAGAGGATCTTACGCGTTTTGCATCATTCATCTAAATAGTGCTGTCAATATTACATAGTTGTGGAACTCTTTTGGATGCCCCTTGCCTCTTGGATGTGATTTGCTTGCATATCGGTGTGTTTGTGCTTTCCATGTGTGTGGCCCACCACTTACTCAGGGCGCTCCACATACATAGTCGCGCGCTCTAGTCGTCGCCTTGCGCACGCACCTCAAGCGCTGTCTTCGTCTTCGTTCGTGTCTTGTCCTTGTTTAATACTCACTCTTAAGTCTGTTACGAGGCGGCAGCATCTCTCGGCCTATAGTGACTTCGGCACATGTCGGACGAAAACGTGTCCTCTAATCAGCCGCAACTACTTGGCACGCCCGGCAGCCCTTGCATTGGCGGAAAGGAGGAGCAGTCCCTACCGCTGCTAAGACCCCCGATACTACCAGGTCGCCCTTCTACTGCTTCTAAGTGGCTTTCGTATAGAACAAACAGCTGTAGCTTCTCTTGAGGACTTTGGGTTTTCGAAACGTAAGCGCGACTGCCTGTCAGTCGGCGACGTTTCGATTTCTCCACACGTTCCAAGACGTCGCAAGTTTTCATCTTCTTCGGTAGATTCTTCAGCTGTTCCAGCACAAACCATGGAACCTGTTCAAATCACGCAAGCCAGCTTGGATTTTTTGCAAAAATCTCTGTTAGCGGCAATCAGAGAATCTGAGAAGAACGTTGCGACCAACGTTTCTAAGGCATTGCAACCCGGCATTGACCAATGCTCTAAGGATATCGCGGCGGTTCAGACCGCAATTGATGATATGCGCGCCGATTTCTCCTCACACATTGCAGAGCTTCAGAAAAAAATTACATCACATGAGGAGAAAATCAATTCGCAGGAGCATTTAATTAAAACGATGGCTGCCAAGCTGGAGGCGCAAGAAAAAATGTTGAAAAGGAAAAATATCATTTTAACTGGATTTCAACCTGGCCCAGCTCCCATGAAGACTGAAGTTCAAAACTTTTTAGCCGCCCAATTTTCTTTGTCGGGTTCTGTAGTTTCGGCGAGAACAATCCGGACTCATCCTCTGGCCATCTTAGCAGAATTATCTTTGGAAGAGGATAAATTCACGATCCTATCGTCAATGAAAGTCGCCCTTAAAAATACGACGGTTTTTATAAACGCGGACTACTCCGACAAGGAACGCTTTATCGCTTTCAAGGCCAGGGAAGCACGCCGTGCCGCTGGTGCCAAGGGTGCGTCTTTTAAACAAAAGGGCGATCTGATCGCCGTCGATAACGTGTGGCGAAAGTGGTCGGAAGTAGACCAAGACTTCACAACTATTTGCGACGGTCCCTCACGCGAAAAAAAATCTTTCTTGGCAATTCGCACGTCAAATAGCGCTGGAGGATCTGCCCCTTCGGCCCATCGTTTTACTTCGTCCCAGGAGGAAATGGTTACGGACTGCTTACAACCATCCCCCGCTCAGAATTTTTGATCTCCCCCCGTCATCCTCAGCGATGTCTCACCACGCCGTCAACTAGCACTACTTTTTTACGCGCCGCTGCGAGTTTTAAGAGACCGATTGATTTATTAAAGATTGCTTTTTGGAATGCCCGTGGACTTTATAATTTAAAAAATAATGTATTTTGGTCGCCTTTTAAAATTATGAACTTCTCGGAAACGTGGTTAGATCGTGACGCTGATTTCGAACAGCTGGCTCCCGGGCACTCGAGTGTATCCTCTCCAGCCACTCGTTTTAGCAACTTCGGCCGCTGTAGTGGGGGCCTCCTATCCGTAATTCACCCAGATTTTTCCTGCTCTGTACTCGATAGCTCTCCCAACTGGATTTTTTTCCTCCTTAATACCCTACCAATTAACATAATAACCGGCTCTTTTTATTTTCCACCCAACTCTGATTTAACTTCTCAGCTTCTATCTCTCCAAACGGTAGTTGATTCCCTGAATGCCCGGTATCCAGAATGTATTGTTGTATTGGGCGGTGACTTTAACTGTAGGGTCGGCCCGTCGGATTCTTACAATGATTTTGGGCAAATTTTCGAAGGCACGTCACTATACAAGTCGCGGAGATCACATGATGAACTTTGTACTAGTCGCGGTTCTCTCTTATCCGAGTTTATGCAATTAAATAATTTTGTACTTTTAAACGGACGTTGCCCTGGTGACATCCCAGCACATTTTACTTTCCTCGGACAGAGAGGATTCAGCGTCGTCGATCTTATATGGGTTTCTGCCCCACACTTGGCTTTTGTTGCTGACCTTCAAATGGATACTGACCTCCACGGGTCGGATCATCTCCCGATAATTTTATCACTTTTTTTGTATTCCGCAAATTCTGATCGCGTCATAGTCACTGCTCAGCCAGAACGCCGTGTAAAAATAAGATATTCATTGTCGAATGACGGGGTGCGTGACTTTCAAAATGTTTTAAGTCGTTCTTTGATTGCCTCTCCGTCGGAGGAATCAGAGACTGTAGATATTGCTTATGAGCGTTTTGTCGAAACCATTCGCGCAGCAGTGATGAGTGCAGGCATAGTTTTGCGAACCGTTTCATGTAATGCGCGGGAATATTTTGGTAGATCAAAGGCCTGGTTTGATGGGGAATGCACCTCTGCAAGGCGTGTTTTCCGCCGTTCTCTGCACCAGATGCGTAGAAACGCATACAGCGCAAACTCGACGCTTGCTTTTAATTCCGCGAAAAGAGTTTACATGGATACATTGAAACGGAAAAAACATCGTTATGTTTCTATGATTTCGGATAGGTTCGCGGCGGTCCGGAATTCAGCGGACTTTTGGAAAGCGTGTCGTCAATTCCGGAAAAGCCCGTCCCGGGTGTGCGGGTCTCTGGGGAGCCCTGGGGTGCATACTTCTCGGAGATTTTTCCCCGAGAAGATTACTTTACAGAGACGTTCTACGGCACATTCGACCCCAGCCTAGACTCCCCGCTTACCCTCTCGGAGCTTAAGGATAGTATTAAGGTGTTGAAGGGGGGAAAAGCCATCGGTCCCGACGAGTTACCCGCCGAACTCTTTAAACTTCTAGACGATACATGGCTTTCCCGTCTTCTTCAACTTTTCAACAGAATTTTTTCGGCAAAGACGTTTCCTGCGGGCTGGGCCCAGGCTTTATTATTTCCGCTTTTTAAAAAAGGCTCGCGTGATGACCCAGCGAATTACAGATTAATCGCAATTACCAACGCTTTGTCCGACATTTTTTCCCAGATCTTATGTAAACGCCTGTCTGAATGGGCTTCCGCAAGAGATCTGCTACCAGAGGAGCAGTTCGGGTTTCGGTCTGGGAGGAGCACAGAGGATTGTATCTTCTCGCTCCTCGCTACTATTCAAATCATGCTTAGATGCCCCAAGTCAAAAATATTTGGACTTTTTGTGGACTTCAAAAGTGCCTTTGATTCAGTCCCCCATGCACTTCTCTGGCGGAAGCTCCTCGGATTCGGCGTAAGCGCGAAATTTGTAAGAGTCCTCGCCGCTCTTTACCAGTCGGCTTCGGTGCGGTTACAAGCGGGTAACTCTGCGACGTCCGTTTTTAAGGTAACCAGAGGGGTACTCCAAGGAGAAATCCTCAGTCCCCTGCTTTTTATATTATATCTGTCCGATATTGTGGCGTTCTTCCGTGCGAGGGGCGCGCGTGGAGTGGATGTCTCGCTCACTCTGGACCTGGTGATGTTGCTCTACGCTGACGACCTAACTATCTTTGCGTACTCTCCCGCGGACCTTCGTAGAAAGTTAGCTCTACTTTCGGAATACTGTTTGCAGCACCTACTTACAGTTAATATTGGAAAGACAAAGATAATATGTTTTAGAAGGGCCGGCCAATTGGATTCACATTCCAGATCGTTTTCTTATAGAGATAGTCCGGTCGAAGTCGTGTCCAGCTATCGGTACCTGGGTGTGCTGTTCTCCTCCTCTGCGCGGGGCCTCCTCGCCACGGAGGATGCCGTAATGAGAACCAACGCCGCGGCTGCCGCGGTTACGTCGCTAGTTATCTCGGCAAAAATGGAAGCATGGAAAGCGTTTTTCACCCTGTACTATGCGATGATAATGTCCGTCCTCTTATATGCGGCACCATGTTGGGCTTTAAGATATTTGGATAGTCTGGAATCCGTACAGATTGGGTTCTTTAAGAAACTTTTCTGCCTGCCGAGGAACACCCCGGCCTATCTTGTCCGCCTGGAACTTGGTATCTCGCCTATATCGGTAGAAGTTTGCTCTAGAGCAATCAAATGGGTGACTAAAACTCTCAGTTTGCCAGATCACAGACTGCCCAATATATTACTGACTCGCTTAAAGGATTTGTCCGCTATTGCCTCTCCGGACGCAACCTTCAACTGGTCCGTCCAGCTGAAGGCGATCCTTGACAGTGCAGGGGCGAGCGAGCTATGGAACAACTTCAATGCCGATTTTTGGGAACAAACGGGGCCGTCTGCGGTTGCGGGGTTGGCCGAGGCTTGCAGGAAGGCGGATTTGAGAACCTACTTTACTTCCGACTCTGTTCAATTGCCCATCTTCCGTCTTCCTGCGGACTCTGCTTACTCTCTGTATCCTCCTCGCCTGCCCCTTCACTACCTAAAAGTCAGGTTGCAACTACGATTAGCAACACTTTACTCGCGCTCTTTTTCAATTGCGGGTCAGCGCTACCTCTATAATCCGACTACACTATGTACTCTTTGCAATTATAATGCGCGCGAAACGCTGCTTCATATATTAACAGAGTGTCCACTACTTGCGCCTACGAGAGCACATTTTGCTCGTAACTTAAATCTGCGCCCACCGCACACAACGGGTTTATTATGTTCACTACTGTGTAGTAATGACACCCATTCTGCGTCTGTCCTATATAATTTTGTCAAAGCGACCCTTTGCAGGAGAGCATTTCTCTTGGGTGACTGAATCTGTATTTTGCGTTTCTTCTTTTTATATGTATATACGAGTATATATATATATATATATATATGTATTCCTATGCCTGCACACTAAATGCGCCGTATATTGTACTCGCTATTTTTTCGGAACTCCCTCTCAATGGGCTATGTATCCCCCTATTTATGAGAGTATTGATAAACTAACTAACTAACTACTGTTAATTGTTATTAATATTAATTGTTACAATGCAATTACTAATTTGAACAAATTTTAATGAATTTAAATAATCATTCGTATTCGCGTTTTCGGGTACATTTTGAATGACATTACTATTTTAGATAGAATTAACCTACACCTATCGTTTCCCGAATTCCCGTACTGAAGAACAGCGATTGAAAAGTAAAACAAATGAACGTTTTGACAGGTCTATTCTGCATGTCTGTATACCTATAGCGCTACTTTACCGCACGCAAAACTTCATTACCGCACGCAAATTTTCATTACCGCACGCTAATTTATAAGATCAGTAAATTGTGGGAAAGTGGCACTTTGCACACGCAAATACGTGCGCAAAATCGAACTTTGCGCACTATAATAGGAAAAACAAATGAAAGTTTTGACAGGTCTCTTCTACATGTCTGTATACCTATAGCGCTACTTTACCGCACGCAAAACATCAATAGCAGTATCGGGGCACTTTGCGCACGGAAATGCGTGCGCAAAGTACGAACTTTGCGCACGATAATAGGAAAAATATATTTAAAAATGTATAATAATTTATGGGCGTATCTCCAGAACTTTTAAACTTTAGATCGTTGTACATTATGATACCTTGAAGATAGGACAAAAGGACAAAGGACAGGTTATTTTACCCCGCGTTAATGACGATTTGTCTATTTGCAGGTCGGCTCTCGGGTGGAGAGGTACAGGACAGAGACAGACAGTACAATGACAGAACTAGGCATATACAACACAACACCCACCCAGAGCCAGTCCCCCCATACCCCAATATCGGTACCACCAGCAGATTCGGCGATCTGTGCCTTAGCGAGTACGACGCGGGGCTTATCCCCTCTTTATCCGAGATAAGACCCACGACGTACCGACCGCGGATAAGACGCTGACGGTACCGATAACTGCCGACGGGGGTGGGTAGCGGTCCCAAATTCGTACCTTCGCCCAGCAAAGTTCCCCGGTTATTCCACACTGGACATAAGCAGAGAAAATTGCAGGACGGGGATTCGAACTCGGGCCCTTCGCGACGTTCAGTTCGGGCGGACTAAGACTGACGCCTTAGCCCGCACGACCATCACGCCGTCTACCTTGAAGATAGTAAATAGTACATTACGATACGAGTGCGCAAAGTAGGTATTTACGATACGATACGAGTGCGCAAAGTAGGTATACACGAGCAAAGTTTGTCACCCGAGCGAAGCGAGTACGACGATATCGTATACTATTTTTCCTATTAAGTGCGCAAAGTTCGATACATATATACAACATTTAAAGTGCGGGTGCAAGGGCGTTGGAGAGGGGGGTTCGGGGGGGGGGGGTGAAGGCCCCCTGACCCAAAACACTATTTGTAAATGTTTTTGTAATAAATAGACTAAATTTATAAATATATATATATATATATATATATATATATATATATATATATATATATATATATAATACATTATTTATTATCGTTATTACTGTTAATTGTTATGAATATTAATTGTTACAATGCAATTAATAATTTGAACAAATTTTAATAAATAGAAATTGTCATTCGAATTTGCATTTACGACATTTTCAATTACATTACTATTTTAGATAGAATTAACCTACACCTATCGTTTTCCGTACTGAAGAACAGCGATTGAAAAGTAAAACAAATGAAAGTTTTGACAGGTCTATTCTACATGTCTGTATACCTATAGAGCTACTTTACCGCACGCTAAATTATAAGATCGGTAAAGTGTGGGAAAGTGGCACTTTGCACACTCAAATACGTGCGCAAAATCGAACTTTGCGCACTATAATAGAAAAAATAAATCACTCGCTTCGCCCGGGTGACAAACTGCGCTCGTGTGGGAAATACCTACTTTCCGCACTCGTATCGTAATGTACTATTACAACACCATTTTGAATTTCAGAATACTGACCTCAAATTGGAAATCATCAATCCCTAAAACCTCCATATATAAACTTATATGAAAATCCAAGTACGCGAAAAATAAAACCACTATTTTTTCAGGGGAGGGGGGGGGGGGTTGTCCACGGGGGTTAACAATTCGTAAAAATGAGTTACGCGGTGTTGTCTCTGGTATTTGAGCATTATCGAAGATGATGATAGTAGTTTTAGATAATAGTGGGAAAAAGTGTTTTCGAACGAACGTGAGGGTTGTGGCACGAGCCGAAGGCGAGTGTCGCAAGCACGGTCGTCCAAAAAACATTTCTTCACATGTGCCGAAATGGATTTTTTGTTACAAGTATGGGTAAAATGCGAAAGAAAAATATCAAAAGTGTGAAAAATAGCATTTTGCCCGCGCAGTAACAAAAAATTAGTTGCATATGAATGTGAAAAAAATTGCGCTCGAGTAGCAATTCCCAGAACTGCGCACCCCGAGTATATATCGAAGCCTTTGATATACACAGTCATACGACATTTTTAATTGAAGTTTATGAGTATATTGCAGTGAATTACAGATATAAACGTATTCAGAAATTCGTATTAGACCTTTAATGAAATATTTTTATGGTTTACGTTATCCAAATATTCATATAACTTCCAAATACAGCTTTTTAATAGGCCTTTTCACCATATGAAATGCGCAATTGCGAATTCAATTGTTTCATACAGTTTTGTAAAGAAAACAGAAAAGTTTCGTACAGTTTTAACGTAGCGATATTTTTTACTATTTTTACGTTTATTTCCATGTGAAAACCATGTATGTGTTTTCTTGTTCTGCGTGATCTGAACTTTGAAAATTTAATTGTCGTCGATTGCACATCGATTCTAAATTTGCAATATATCACCACGTAATTTTACATACAACGTGCATTTACATTTGTGCACATAACCTACAGAGATGTAGTATAGAGGTTAGCATGATATAATTAAAGTTTGTTTATTAAAGAATAGAACATTTATAACTTTTGAAAGTTTTTTTTGTATAAATTTCATTGATATTTATCATTATCGATAAAATGTTTAACGGGCAGTATCTTGTCAAGAATCAAAACAGTATGTTTTGTTTACAAAATTATTATACTTGGAATTATTAAAGCGGTTATCATTTTATGTAAATAGAATTTTGCACAAGTGTAAGTTTTAGTGTTTTAATTGCAATAAAAAAGTTCTATTGAATAATTTTCCTTTTTAAATATATTTTGTTATGTCTAATAATGGTGCAATATTTGACAAATTGTAAGTAACTTGTAATTGGCAAAACATGAAAATGAATTAAATGTGATGTCATTTTCGGTCTCCCACCACCAACATTGGTAATTAAACTGTAAACGCTACTCTGTACATTATATAATCCATGTAAGTGCTGCAGGACTTTCGCAGCCGAAAGCGTGGAACATATACACTCATATACTGCTTATTTGGATCCCGCAGAAACTGCGGGACTGACAATATAGAAGTAGCGTAATATAGCGCTGCTGGTTGAATCACGCAGTTACTGCATTGACGCCTTTTAGAAACTGCGGAACTTATGTTTCCGTGTAGGTCTCCTCGCTGAGAGGGACTTTGGCGATCTCCATATCCAAGTCTCGCCCAGGACTCCCGCTGAGGGATCCCGGCACGGCTCTCCTAGATCCTCGCACTAGGTCTCCTCGCTGAGAGGAACTTGGGCGATCTCGGCGTGTAAATTGCATAAAGAAATTAATTATTTTTATTTTTTATTTTAGAAGAAATTAGTACTGTTCCGGACCCCGCTGAGGGCGACGGCTGGACTAATCCGGAAAATAACTCTCGGTAGCGCGATCGCTGAGGCGATCCCGTCGTACGCTAATTTTCTGGTCCACACTTAGTTACAAGCTGCTAATCCGGACTTGCAAATTAATTCCATTTATTATATTTACTAATTATTTTCTTTTCTAGATTCCGAGTATTCAAACTCTCATACGCGTAGATTTAAGTAATCATAATAATATAAGGTTAAGGTCAAGGTCGTTATTTAATAAATATTTGGTTTATATAGTATATAAACGACTTATATTTTTATTTACAACACCTTTCCTTGTGCCGTCTGTGTATGTGTATTATAGATCTACAATTGATCAGAGCCTGCAGATTAGATAATTCCGAGAATTATAATTATTAACCACACGGGAGAAAACGTGTAGGTTACAACAGAATTATATAAGTTCGGAAAAATTAAAATACAGCGTATTTGTACTAAAATACAGTGAAAATACTTACCAAACTTAAGCCAAGTGGAGGACAGATACACGTAAATGTGTCAAAGTAGACAGTCAGCTTGGAATCCTTTTTCCTTAAGTATTCCTCTTCTCAAATGTTGCCTCCCACTTCGATACTGTCTCCGCCGCAGAATGTATTTGTCGAGTATTATCCGAAAGATGACTCAGATTTTCAACGATTGTGGGGATAGCTGCGTATAAAACTTGACATTGTAAGTGCCATAATGGAAATAGAAATTTTATATTATATGTTTGGGAAGACCGTGATCTATTTTTCTTTCATCTTTTATGAATTTTATTTCAATGTATAACATAACCCATTCGGCTTGGCTTGGTTATATCTGTCTCATTACCTCAGATATTCTAAAATAATATTGTTGCACTTTAAATACTTTATAAAGTTTACTGTCGCTAACGTAACAGTTACTTTCTTGCGTAACCTGATCCCAGTCTTACCCAATCAATCAAATATCTATGCACGTTTATTTTTAAAAACGGAGAAAGTAAAATTGTTATGTACCAGCTGATGTGGACGAGACTCCATTGGCAGTTTTACCGATTCTCCCACATTGCCTCAATTTTTCTCGTTGCGCTTTGTAAAACGTGTAAAAACAGCCGGTAGCATCCACTTAAGTACCATCAACAATTCTGTATTCTCTGTACAAAATGTCTGGGTTGATCTTCGGAAACAGCTCTAGGGCTTCTGTGTGTAATTGTACAAAGGCACTTGCCTTTATCCTTAAAGTTTACATGTAAAATGTATTGTACTCATTTATTACCAAAAATAAATGTAAAAAACATCAATGAACAAATAAAACATCATGCTGAAGTGTTATCTTATTAAGGAGAAAAAAGATTAAAGCAGCTCATAAAGTATCTTAGCAGGAACATAACGAAATAACGTATATTCAATTAAACCCCTTAACATTTGCAACAAATGATAAATTAAAAATTAAGACATTCATTTACTGTTAGTACATTTGTTCATTTATTATTATCAATGCATTAATAAAACTTATGTTGATTTTTAAACATGTACAATCCCTGTTGAAAATCGAAATCTGCAGGAAGCGTGGACAAAGCGTGTAATGAAACTTGTTAAAATCGTGATTAAAACATGTATACAAAGTGAATATAGAGAGTAGACAGCGTGTTTAAGGCGTGAATTGGAACACGTTAAGCGTGAAAGTCGCAATCCGCTTCAAAATCGAAATTTACAGGAAACATGGACAAAGCGTATAATGAAGCGTGTTGAAAGCGTGACTAAAACGTGGATAACATTTTTCGAAAATTACGTAATTTTTAACAATCACCCGATTTTAAAAAATGAAAAAATTTTGAAGTTTTTAAGAGCAAGTGTATATTTCATTTTTAGCGTTAAAAACTTTTTTTTACATTTTTTTAAATCAGGTGATGTTTAAAAATACGTAATTTTAAAAAAATTAGGTGATTTTTAAAAAATCATGTTATGAGTCGGAACAAAAAATCACGTGATTTCGTTACGTGATTTAATCGCCTGATTTTTTTCGAGTTAGCAGATAGCGTTATCCAAAGACTGTAATTTGAGTAAGCGTGTTGAAGAGTGATTTAAAGCGTGTTTCGTTTCAATTCACGCTTTAATCACACCTACTCCACGTTTAAATGCATGCTTCATTTTCACCAGGGATGCTCACTTTTAAATAATATATGCAACATGCTCAGAATTCCAGTACACCTCGGTATGCTTATTCCATATAATATAATAAGAAAATGCATAAAATGTTTATATTAATGAATAATTGACTAATTTGTTAGGAAACATGCGGGCTAAAATGGTTTAATGTTTACGATGTGCTGTAGAAATTTAAATTTGACGAACTTACAGAAGCAACGCGAAAATATGTAATGCTGTTAATATTTCAAAAAAGTGCGTCCATTGGATTGAAATTCGAGGCTGAAGAGTTGTAAAAAAATGTATATACAATTTTTTTCTCTCTTACTAATATAACCCCAAATTATAATTTTAGTTGTTTGACTGAAATATATAAAGAATATTTAAACCAACAGAATCAATCTTTTAGTACCTGCTGTACCCATCGTGGGGTTTTCCCCACAATGGCGGGTTTTCAACTTTCAATAATTAAGGGGAGGGTACACCTACAAAATCAGCTATATGAAATACACCTTTGAAAAATTTGAAAAAATTATTTCCTTAGCAATTTTTGACGTGAAATTCAGTGGTGCTGAAAGAAAAATTGTAAAAGATTATTTTGACTCATACAAAAATTTCTTTTCTTTGGAAAATGGAATTTTTTAAAATCCGTAATTATTTACAAAATGTGTTTTTATATTCATCCGAATTTTTTGGAAATTTTAAATTAATGTAGACAAATGTAAAAGCATTTTTTCGAATAACCTAATTTTTTTCAAGCTAAAAATTGTTTATTTCAACTATAAAAAAAGGGAATGGACACGAGTTAGCCAAACCCAGCAACTTCGATCTACTTTAAATTGGTCTGTAGTTCATCAAATAAAACAAGTTTTGTTTTCAATCGATCGGAAATTTTCTGAGATATGAGGTGGTTTCACTATATTTGTGACATTCTGTTATTTGAACGTTATAGTTGAATATATAAACAGTTCCCAATTTCCATAAAAAAAAAATTTCACTCGGGTTACGTTAACCCAGTCGTACCCTGAGAGTTTAGGTTTCATAAATAACAGAATATTCTTACTTGTAATGTACACGGTCTTTACTTAATTCTCTATTAATCACCAATTCCTTCAATGTAGAATAATCTAACTGTGATTTAATTTTGTACATGAGCAATACAATTTGTCCTGCCACATTATCTTCGCTATTCAGAAATCGAAACATGTCATTATTTTTGTAATAATCTAAATAATGCATACAGTTGATCAGCACGGTATAACAATAATTGCATAGTGAAAACGTAAATCGTTACAGGCGTATACGTAGTTCTGAACGTCACTTCGAAACTACATTTCCCACCTGGTGATAAGTGATAATTGGCTGTAATGAAAAAAGCAGCATTATTTGTATTCCTGCTGTATACTATCACAGAAAGTTGTAAACGAGTATTTCATAACATATTTAAGAATATTGCTTACAAGTAAAATGCCATGCCTTTATAATCATGTTTCGCATTCTTTCATTATTTGGACCCATAGTACGTTTCAATATTTGTATGAAATTTGGCACGACAATAGTATGTAACCCTAGTGAACATTTCTATAAATCATATGACATTTTTATTATCTCAGCTGATTCAAGGAGTATTTCATGAGATTTGTCATCATATCATGAGAAATAATAATAATATAAGAATTGGCATGAAAAACTTTCTGAATAGTGTAAGATGTTATGGGCCTTCCATAAACCACATAGCCCTTGAAGGGGAGGGGGGGGGGCAAACGCTACGGTAGGCTACGTGGGGAGGGGAAAAAACAGTCTCACTCTAGACAGATTGATGTATTACTCATAAGAATTAGCAATAATTCAATTTTAGAAAATATCTTTATGCAAAATTTAGAAATACTACACAAAGGAATAATTTTTATTTAAACTATTTTTTACACAATATATATTTTCCAGAAGATTAAGAAAGTGACATTTTAAACATTTTTAAATCAAATGGTGATATCTGGAATTTTCTTCTTGATTTCGATTATACTATGTGAATATATGTTTTTTCTCCATAAATAAAAAATTCTAAAAATTGGCCCGAGCTTTTTCTGAAAATGATCGAATTAACCAAATTTTTACGTGAAGTGAAATTCATAGAAATGTACATAAAAAGGTACAAGAAATAATTAATTTTCTTTGTATACCAAAAATATATGTATGTGTAAAATTTCATTTTTTTTTCGATTTTCTCGGAAAATATAGATTTGATAAAAAAATATCTATATCTTTTGAATAAAATTATTTTTGAACATACATAGAAAATCACAGACAATTTTGGAAATATTTTTTGTGGGTTCTTTAATATTCGCGATACATACATTTTTTAAGAACAATTTTGTTAAATTAAATAAAATCAATTATTGCGCTTCAAAATTTTAATTTAAGGAAGACAATATTTGAAAAAAAAAAATTATGTTCATTTGAGAAAATTTGCATAATTTTAGACTAACATTAAGCCTTATATGGTGTTGAATTTAAGCTGTAACAATGTTAAGACTTTAGTAAAGACTTTCATTTTTAAAAGACATTTTTAGGGTGTTCAAAAATTCAATGTATAACTCAAAACCTATAAGATTTTTCTCGAAAATGCTATGACTGAGAAGTTCTCAGAATTAATTTAGGAATTCTCTGACATTTTTTCAGGTATTTTGGTGACATTTTCAAAAATAATGTGTTTGAATTTTTAAAAAACTTTTTTAAATCATTTGTAAAAAAAGTCTTAATTCTTCGATGAATTATAAGCATTTTTATTCTTTGAAACTGTTTCTTATAGTTGATAGGTTGGCGAGGAAAACTACTAACATTTCGAAAAAAGATAGATATTTTTCGTACAATCTGTCAACTTGTAGAAAAAACTTTAGAAAATAAAAAATTCTTACAATTTATCAAAGCATATACTGGAAAAATCTTACAGATTTTGAGTTATAGGGTCAGTAGTTTGAATACGAGTACGTAGAAGTTGGAACAAGACTTTGTACCGTTAAATAATGATGAAGAGGACCCATTTCCAATTAAGTACAGAAGCCTTGCACGAATGGCTGGTATCACCACTCAAAAATGTGGATATTACAGATTAGTAGTTTAATTAATGATTTTCTAATAAAAATCACTACATTTCACTAGGAAAACGAATTTTATGGTGACTACAAAAACTACGTTCTTTCGGCGGGTACACGGAAAATATGTTGGAAGATGAACGCCACGTAACAGAGTTACGGAGCCTCCCTGTTCCGGATCGCCACGCGACGAAGCTCCTAATAATCGTTTAGGACGAGTGGGATAATATTATAATAACATTCCTGTAGAATTAGGAGGAAAATATGAATTAACTTCTTTGCAGTTAGTTTGTTTTGGGGCGTGGTTGTTGTTTTCCGAAGTCCTGCCTCTAGTAAACAAATAATCCGAACCCGAATGAACGGGCCTGTGGAAGGCACCTTCAGTTAGTTGATCGTGGGGCTCCGAGACGTCGGACCAGTTTATCATTATAGTTCGGGTATATCAGAGACAGACCCTTGAGGTGCGTTGGTTGTGACTTCCCGGGTCACTTCGCGGTCTCATCGGTGGGTGAGTAATATTCGACATATTTATTATATTGCGTATTATGTTATTTATTTATATATTATATGGAAGTGACATTTATTGGCGAGATATGTCTGGGGCAGGGTCCGCTCATAAGCCCCACTGAAGAGTCCGTGAGCGGACCCGGGACGAAACATCAGCCAACCTATTTATATAATATTTTTCTAATATTTGCATGTGACCTAGCATTTATCGAAATATATATTCGACCCCTATAACCGCGCGTCAACCCCCTTTCCTGTAAGTAACACTCCCCTCCCCTTTGGCTCGTCATTTCGCCCGAGTTTGGGAGCGTGACATTCCCAAAACTCTGGAAAAACGGCAAAACTAAAACGCGGGAAACTTGCTGCGCCGAGAAAAAGACCATATCGCGATGATCAAGTAAGGCAAATTAACGCTGCTAAGTACTCGTGGACTGGTGGGACAAACATTTTCACCTGAAACTATCAGCAGTTCCCAAACATATATTTACGAGTATTCTCTTCCACTTTCAATAACGTGCAATTGTGCGTCGCATGGGTATCACGATATTTGGTGAGTGTGGTCTTCCTTGATCTGCGGTTTGCAAAAATAGGCTCCGCTTTTCTTCAGATTTGTTGGAGCCGAAATTTCAAATTGCTCTTCGGGGCCCGATGATCAAGCAAAAAATGTGCTCAAAGTGTTTTACCTATATGAAATCGCACCGAATCTTCATGATGCAATGAATGTCCTTGCTTCAATGGCCGTTCGCTGCAACAGGCTCTAGCTTCCTCGGAGAATAAAAATTAAAACACCCGTTGCCGATGCTGATATGGTTGATGTTGCTAATGTATATAACTGGTTATAAATATAATACTTTTAATCTGAAGTATTGTGCATCTGCTCAGTTTATTATCTCTTGTAGGAATATGACCAGTTTTTTGGTACATTGAATAAAGTGAAAGCATATATTATACTGCCTATCTGTAAGAGTTACAAATGATCCTTCAGTAATGTTTTTCGATGAAACATTGTTTTTTACTTTTTTTAACTACCGTATAAGTAATATTGGGTAAAATCGCTACTTGGTAATTGAAAACAAACGAAGAGATGAATGAAAGTTTACAGATGCAAATTACACATCGGGCGCAGCTAAATATTTGTTCCCTAACGATCCATTAAGTTCGTGACTTCCGTATCTTTATTTGTTTGTATTTTTATATTGTATATTTGCCAATAGCCGAATTAACCATTTCGCTGGTAGGAGCACTGGGATTATTGAAATTATTCAAAATACATTGTTTTCTTAGATTCAAAAAATAACTTGTACTCAGGAAGGTTAAATTCGTCTTCGGGTGTATAGTTAGTTATTTTGTTACAAATTATTTTTTTTTCTATTTAATTCATCAAGGAACAGAAATATGGAAAAGAAATTTGGCTCGTTGAGTTTTATAATCTTTCTTCTTACTTTGAAATCGTTACTTTGTAATCGTTATGCTTTTGTACGAATGGCATTCCAATTTTACTGCAAATTTAGTCTATAATCTCGGACTGTTTCTTAAAATTGGATACTTTCATACATTTTTATTAATAAACAACAACAATAATAATAATAATAATAATAATAAGCTAAAAGAGGGTCTTTTTAAAAATTTACAGTAAAAGTGGAAAACCATTTCACAATTTTTGCCAGTGAAAGTGGTTAAACTAAAACCATTCACACCGTTTGCGAATAAATGAACAAATAGTTTCATCATTTATTTAATATTATACATTACTATTTAAAAATGTTAATGCGTTTTTTATCACTCCTACTTTCAGCATAACAGGCTGCCGAACCAATAAAGAATACTGAAACGGATTTGCTGCCACGTACGGTATCACCGGTGTTTTCGGAAATGGAGGTTCGCGGATTCGGGAAATAGTGGAAGTGATGGTACCAATGGAATTAGCAGAATCTTGACCGCAATGTTGACGCAGATATATATCTAGCGAATAATCCAATCCATATCGCGATTCTTCGCCATCAACTGAATCAGTGTTTTATCAACTTCGTTCCCAGGCATGGGTTTTTTTTACCGCAATTGTGGGTTTTCCACACTCCCGCACATGCTCCGATACAGTACCTCTAAAAATGAAGGTGGCCTGTTAGATAATTTTATGTAAAGGCCCTTCAAATTAGTGATAATAGTAAAAAAATTGGATTCTTATATTGATTGTACGTGCTCGAACTGTAGACAAAAGTAACAAATGTTACAAAAATATCGAGACTGAAATAGAAAAGAAGTGAAAAGCAAGTGAAACATGTATTGAACTATGACGGGTTAGGTTTTGTTAATGATCGCTTTCAATAAATCGCGAAATCGGTCAATCGATTTCGTGAAACCGTTGTATATTTTATTTTGCTGGATTCCTCCCATCCTTAACAATGTCATATCATTTGTGTACTTGTAATGAATTAATAATTGTAGACAACTTGAGCATTCCACGTAGGTTTCACCAATTGCCTAACAATTGGGAACGCCTATAAAAAAACGATATACGAAATGATGTAATCTTTGTATTCTGCATACAATTAAAAACAGGGATCAAAGTGAAAATATAAAAAAATTAATTCACTTTTAAAAAGAACAGGTACAGAAATCTCTCCCTAAATTAGCAACTTCTGACCATGCTTATGGATTCACTAACGAGTCATTATTTTGTTGTAAAATGAATTTTAGTTCCATCATTAGTGTGCTCCATTCTTTGTATTACTAACAGAAGTGATGTACAGTAAGACTTCATTATAATGGCCCTGCCGGTTCTCAATTTTCCCCTCCAATCTCTTTACTATGGCATGAGGAGGTAGGTATGGTGCTTCCCCGACTCCGAAGGACGTGTTTACGTGTGACTGACGCATGTACAGACCACATGCAATCAAATACATATCTGACTTCATTTACAAAAATTGACTTCGAATGAGTTCTGAGTGCTTTAGAGCGAGAAGGTTAAGTTCCACCCGACGCTATCAGATTGTTACAGCGGATCGGAATAAATTTTAAATTTTTGTTTTAACCTTCCACCAATCTTTTACACTTTCATTCCATCCACGTTATAGGGAGTGGCCTTCAGATATACTTTTTCTTGTCATGAACGTCCTCCTTTTGAAATTGCGTTCAAATTTTCCATGAAACTATACGTAAGACTTGTATTCGTGAGTAGTATAACGAACATTAATGCTGAAAAATCAGTCACTTACTAAAGTTGAACGAGAAATGTAGGGATTAAGGAGGAAAAGGTATTTTTCTTAATTCATAATAACTTCCTTATCGTCATATTATTAAAGAATTTCGCTGGGTTTTTAGGATATTTTGATGAATGGAATCGTAATTTGTCCTGTTAATGATGTTTCTGTGAGTTCTATCATACGACATGCCGTTGCGCGTGTCTTTGCCCTCAATACAAACACGTAAGCATCGTTAAGCGAGTGAATAACAGAGCAAAAATAATTAAATAAATAATTGAATTAAACAAATTCACCAAAATTGACAAGAAAGGGATAAAAAAAGAATTAAAAAGAACTTACTGCAATTTTTTTCAATTCCTTTTCGTTTACTGGGACGTATCAAATGACGAATCTGGGCTTTAAAAAGAAGAATTTATCACCATCTACGCAAATACCTTCTCGTCATTTGAATTAAATTCACTTTTACCGGCACCGTAGAAAAGAATTTGTCTACGAGGAAATTGAAAAATAATTATTATTTTACTTTACTTTCGTAGTGTCAAATCAAACAGAAAGGAAAAGCGAGGAATTGAAAAATTATTTTCTTGTTAATTCCTGTTTATTCCACTCATGACGGGATTGAATGGAATTTAGCGGAATATAAAATATGTGTTTCCGACTCTTCCTAATTCCTAAGATATCCTAGAAAAATTCCATCCAATGGAATTGAAAAGAATACAAATTTTTTTTATTCCCTCGAATCTTTCTGAATTTCAAAGTATACGGTTCTTTTGCTGGTTAGGTTAGATAATTGAAATAAAAATATACATGTAGATTCCTTTTAGACGCTCCGTGCGTAAAATGCGATTTAACTCATTTAATTTATTTTTGACAAATTTAAAATTAAAAAAAAATATTGTTCGGCATATGAACGTAAAATGCTTATTGAACGAATGTGCATGTGTAGAAAAAACTTTGACGCCCTTGTATCGAAAAGTACCATTCCGTGTCAATGTATAACCAGCAATATAATGGAAGTTTATTCGCTTTGAAAGCTTGCAGTCATTTTGAGTAAATAATTAAATAAAGCCATGTAATTATTAAATTGTTTAAGAAGTTATTTTTAATAATACAAAGGCCATGTATTTTAGTTTAATGGTTTTTGATCAAAACCTTTGTAGCCTGGATTTTATTTTATGGCAAAAATTTGACAGCATTAACACAATCGATTTGTGAATTCAGATATAGGAATTAAAAATTCCTCGGAATTAATCACGGAATAGAAATTCAAACCCGTTTTTCTTTATGGAGATTAAAAGGAACTGAAATTACTGGATGGGGAATTTCAGTATGGGCATTTAACAAAAAAATTGTAAACCTTACATTTCGTTGTGGGATTGAAAGGAATTAAAAAGGTTTTCTCGCCAATTTTGGATCAGGAATTAAAATATTATTATACAGGGTCATCGAAAAGTATCGGACCCCCCTAATATCTCCAGTTAGAATGCACTTAGGAGAAAATGTCCAATAGCAAAGTTGTATGGTTTCAAGCGGGGAGTAAGATGATGACCTTGACTTTGACCTTGACCATGTCCTTCAAGGTCATTTCAAGGTCAATCTTATTTTTTAAATAGAACCCCCTACATTTTATTGCATATTCTTATAGCTTATGTCGAGAGCTTTCCAAAACACTATAATAAAATATTTTTTTATCAAGTACTTTTTGAGTTATAAAGGTTTGAAGTTAACAATTTTTTGACACAAAATGTAGAATATCTTGTAAAATATTATTTAGTTTTCAGTAATCATAACCTTAATACTTTTGTGCGCGGAATAATGAGACCAATTAATTGGTTTAAAGAAAATACATTAATCGGATCCCCCTAATATTTTCAGTAAGAATGCATTTTGGAAAAATGTCCAATAGCAAAGTATTGTACGGCTTCAAGCAATTATGCTAATAGGCTCTGGCGAAAAACTGCCCGAACGTAATCGCGGGAAGCTGCTCGAATGCGTGATTTCCGAAGGCGTTAGCGGGAATCTGACCGAAAGCGTTGGCCAATCTTTATTCTCTCACTCTCGCAGGCACCAATGTACGAGCTCTTGAGCAAACAATACGGATCATTGATTTGAAACTTTAATGCAGTGCTGTCTTCTTTTTAGTGAGCAGCAGTCACCTCGTGGACGAAAACGAACAGCCTCAAAAATTTTTTCTGTAACAAAAGAAACCATTGCGCTTCAATTGATTATCCCAAACATCTTCATTTTGTTTCCAATAGCCCAGAAATTTTTCGTAAATATTATTAATTGATCTATTAGATTTTCAGTTGCTCAACGAGCTTTTTGCTAGTGCTGGTTAAAATAAACAAATCGATAGTTGGACCAACACTTAATAATTAGTATTTTTCTCTACTTAATTATCTAGATCAATTTCCTATCACTTATCTGATTAATTCTTCTTCGCTCTAATTAAGAATGGCGGAGCTTTCTGAAAGAGATCGAATAACACTGTTAATGATGCGAGGATGGGGAGATCAACAAAGAGGGTATAAAACAGTAACGCGATTATTTAATGAAAATTTTCGGAATGAAAATAATAGGATCTCCAAAAGTACTGTAATCCGTACTATTCAACGTTTCGAGGCCATTGGTAGCGTTAAAAGCCGCTCAAAATCTGGTAGACCTAAAACAGCAACAAATAATGATAAGGCATTAGATGTTTTACAGTCTTTCGTTGAAGATCCCCATATTTCCATCAATCGCGTTGCACAAGAACACGAAATCGGTCATGCATCTGTCAGTAAAATTCTGAAATTGAATAAATGGCATCCATACAAACTCCATTTGGTCCAAGAGTTGTCCGAAGACGATTTTGATAGACGCATCGAATTTTGTGATCTTATGATGGAGATGATTGTCGACGATCCTCTATTACTTGATAATATTGTTTTCTCTGATGAGGCAACATTTGAACTGACTGGAAATGTAAATAGACACAATTGTAGATACTGGAGTGACGTTAATCCTCACTGGAAAAGAGACAATCATACTCAATATCCACAAAAAGTTAACGTATGGGCTGGTATTCTTAATGGTAGACCAGTTGGCCCTTTCTTCATTGAAGGCAATTTGACAGCACAAGTATACCTAGTCATGCTTCGCGAACAAATTGTTCCAGCTATTCGAGACATAGCTGGTGGAAATATGGATGAAATTTATTTCCAACAGGATGGAGCTCCACCTCATTATGGTGTCATTGTCCGTCAATATTTGAATGAGGTCTTTCAGGATAGGTGGATAGGTCGAAGGGGTCATATTGAGTGGCCACCTCGGTCTCCGGACTTGACCCCACTTGATTTTTTTTTTGTGGGGTTACTTGAAAAGTAAAGTTTATGCCACCAAGCCTCAAGATTTAGATGATTTAAGAGGGAGAATAACTCGAGAGATAGAACTAATACCGCCAGAAACGTACCGGAATGCGGTTTCGGCTGTTTATAACAGATTGGCACATTGCCAGGCTGTTGAAGGGCAACAATTTGAACATTTGTTGTGAATTGTTTGGTACAATTAAATATTTTGCCCAAGCTAACCAATTGGAATTAAATTTGCCTTAACTGGCCGGACTCACACACCACTCTTGCCTTAACTGGTCGGACTCGCACACTACTCTTGCCTTAACTGGTCGGACTCGCACACCACTTAACAAATTGTTAACTTCAAACCTTTATAACTCAAAAAGTACTTAATAAAAAAATATTTTATTATAGTGTTTTGGAAAGCTCTCGAGATAAGCTATAAGAATATGCAATAAAATGTAGGGGGTTCTATTTAAAAAAATAAGATTGACCTTGAAATGACCTTGAAGGACATGGTCAAGGTCAAAGTCAAGGTCATCATCTTACTCCCCGCTTGAAACCATACAACTTTGCTATTGGACATTTTCTCCTAAGTGCATTCTAACTGAAGATATTAGGGGGGTCCGATACTTTTCGATGACCCTGTATAACCTTATTTCGTTCCTTTGGATCCGAAGTAATTCAAAGGAATTAAAATTGTTTGTCAATTTCGATCTAGGAATAGAAATCACGACCCTAACCTTTTGACAAAATTTCAATTCCACATTTTCGTTAATGGGATTCGAGTCAATTTCTATCTAATCCTTGCAATTGCTGGGCGGTAACTGTCATAGATACGACGACATTTATTCTTGCGAATTGTCGTTCCTTTCTACACTGATTTCGCTTAAAGTTGGTCAATGTTCACAAAAAATATATAAAATCACCTTTAAATGATATTTTTCACTCAAAAAGCATTTAAGAATAACGGAAGAGTGAATTTAGACGCAATTTAAAGACACCAGAGAGGTTAGGACGTGACGTTGTCGACGGGGTCCGTTTATGTGCACCTTAACGATATCGGTCGATATCAGTGGTGTCAGACGACTAAATGCTATCGATTGATGATATTTAATAAAACTAGACTAAACTCATATAATTGACAATTAACTAGTACGATTACAACCTCTACTTTCCGTTGCAATATCTGAATCTTTTTTTGCAATAAGTGTTGGTTATGGAAATATTTCTTTAGCAGAGATTAAATTTATTTTATAATAACAAAAATTGAGGAGAGCGTGGAGGAATAAACAAGCTGCATATGAACATTTTGTCATTATGGGTTTTGCCGTCGAAACAAGGGCGTCCACAGGAAGGAGCAAGAGGGGTCAGTTGCCACCCCCTGGCCCGACCGTGTATATTTATCGTCTATGTAACTCCATTATATCATATATGTAGTCTCATATTGAATTTTGCCTCCCCCTGAAAATAATTCTGCGGACGCCCATGTGTCGAAACTACTGTCGACTACCAAGTCATTGCTGAACCTATATTACTATTCCAATAATCTATAATTTCGTTATTGTTGTTAATGTTTTAGCATATTGACCCTGGTGAAAATTTCCGTAAAATCATTTGATAAATCATATGAGATTTTTATAATTTTTTTAATATCATACAGGAATCTAGATGATTGCAATTCATTTTCTGATATTATTATTATTTTTTATAATTACATGAGAAATCACATGAAAAGTTTCCCGGATCGACTGATATTTTAAAAATCTCATATGATTTATCATATGATATTACGAACATTTTCAGTAGGGGATCATCTCAGACAAGATCACTGTTTCATTCAATTTTCGCCTTTTTCGTGATTATGTATTTATAAGCCGTGCGTTGAGTTGTATTTTGTACACATATGATGTACTTTTTAGTCCTACAGTAAAACCCCTCTTATTTTACTTCACCATCTTATTTAATGTTTCTTTCCCTTATGCGTTCCCCCACTATCACCCATGATTGACATGGCGGAGATCAGACGGTTAGGGTTTGGGCATGCGCATAGACGCGCAAAAGGAAAGCTATATGCACTTTCTCTCTCTATTAAATGGCTAGCGGCATACTATGGTGGTGGTAAGGGGAATGCGTAAAATAAGAGGGTGAGTCGCCATTAGCCCTGTCTCAAAATCTTAAAATAAGTGGAGTCTTACATACTGTACTTTCTCTGAAAACTCCAAGTTTAAATACGGAACGAACCACAAATCGCCGATATTAGTGGCAACCTCGTTCTTACCTGCGAGCGCTATCCTTATCTAGGCTCGCTATGTTTTGTGTAACACCTCTGGCGCCATTTTACAGTCGCCTTACGACTTTTTTCTATTAATCAGTATTCTATTCAACTTTCGGGGTTTTGCCGTGCCCGGTAAAATACATTCGGGTATTTTCCATTCGGGTTTTTTTTTCGTTCGCGGCTTTAGTATTCGGGGTTTTTTTTTTCGGAGATTTAAGTATTCGGGTTTTTTTTCATTTGGGTTTTCGAACCCCCCTCTGGGTGTTGTATGCCCTTGTTTGGGTCAAGGTACATGGGATAAGTCTGGCGTATGAGCGTTTCCCATACTATTTGTTAGACTACTTCCAAACGGGTGCCAGACTCTTTCAAGACTTTATTTTGATGTAAAAAAAATAAATTTAAACATTTTTTAAATTTATAAATATTTTATATTAAAGTCTCGCATTGTCTATTTAAATTTAACCTATTTTCTTACAATTATTAACGCTCGCAAATAAATTAAAAAAAACTTTCGCTTCGGGTGATTTGAACCAGCGACCCTAACATCGCAAAGCCTGCACGCTAACCACTACGCTACGCCCTATGTTACGAAATAAAATTTCAGAACTTGTATATTAAGATCGTAGATAGTCAATTTTTTGTATAGACATATTTCCCGTATCTCTGGCCATATGTTCTAAGGTAATTAAACATTTTGAAAATTTGTTATTTTACATGTTTGCAAATTTCGTTTGGGGGTCTTGTATTGATTTGATCGAGGTCGTCCCCCTTATCTATACACCCCCGAATTTTGTCAGATTTCGCGTATCTTCTACCCTTCTCGAGATATTTTAGAATTTTGAACAATCAAAATTTTGCAAATTTTTAATAA